>CAXKWD010000009.1:33616892-38416892 GCA_964059195.1 Ectobius pallidus
ATAGTGTAATATTGCGCAAAGGTAGACATAGGTATGAAAAGATAAAATAGGTTTATACTTACTTAACCAATTCTTCATCCATTCAGCATCCGATGAACACTAATACTATTACTATCAGCTAATGAGAATGATTATGCAAGGAATATGAAATGGATAAGGGTATAGTTTCATTTCAGAACGTCACAACCTTATTCTATATTAAGGCTGTCACGCTCATATGAAATAATGTGTATACACAAATGGTTTATAATAGAGCTGAATGGTTTATTTCAAAAGTATACATATCTATTAAAGACATGTTTTCCTACCAAACTATATAATTAAACACTTCGGTATGACGAAGACATCCTCTATGAATCATGGAAGATGAGAACATAGCGTTCCAGACACTGCAGCGAAACTGAGCTAGTCCAACGAAATAGACCTGCTTCCATTCTGAAATCAATAAATACAGGTTTTAACAAGTCTGTAAACCACTTTCTAATCTGGAAATAAATCCCTGTTGTTGATGTTGTTAAATACCTACAGTGCAGCCATCTACAAAACTATGCTACTATCAACAAACAAAACATAAAAAAAAAAACATTCCATACTGATAACATCTAGAGAGAGAGTGAATGACTGTTGTCAAAGAATGGTGGTGGTGTGTTATGAAAAGATAAAATAGGCTTATACTTACATAACCAATTCTTCTTCTTCCTTTCAGCATCCTTCCGATAACAAATAGTTTTAAACTCAAACTCCCATCCCCCGTAGGCGATGTATGTTTACATTGAATAACATTCATCAGATTGCTATGTTGTTGGAATAAAGAAAACCTAAAATACTGCACGCATGCATATGTCTATAAAGCATCCGATCGATTCATACCATATATGTAAATAAAACGTTAGCATTTAGTCAGTATAAGGAATACAGTAGACTGCAATAATTTGACAACGAATGTAGTAACCTACATTGCATAACATCTGGAAAAATCTCTGGCATCCTTTCCTTGTAACCATTCATCACTGTCGCATGTATCCTAATACCGAAAACAAGTATTCTATTTAAATAAAAACATGTCATTGTGGTGAACGCATGCCAAAGAATTAGTTTAAACTCAGACTCTCTCTCCCTCCCTTAGGCGATAATGTCTATACATGGAATACCATTCATCAGATTGCTATGTTGTTGTTGATAAAGAAGCAATTGCCTGAATGGTAATGAATAAACATATTACGTAATCGTGTTATAGCAAGAGTAAACATATCCTTCATATACTTTATAAAATACGTGGATGTGTTTTATAACACTAGATAATTAATTTATGTGCAAATAAAAAGATTATACGCATTCATTTAAAGAAAACATTGAATACTGCATTAACTGACAATGAAATGTAATAACCTTCATGCCAAGGTCAAATGTATTTAAATAAAGAAACAGTTTTAGAACTATTGAAAATGTAACAGCATTAGCAAATGAAGGTTTATAACCCTAATACAATGGAAATGATTATAATGGTCATACAGTTAGGTAGTTATATTCTTATATTGTAAGAATACCTATAGCTTGTCAGGCATTTGTTTCTTTCCTCATTTGCATAGAGTATAAATAAGTACCTGCAATCTGAAATCATAATTAGAAATACGGAAATTGTAACAGCATTATCAGATGAAGGATTATAACTCAAATACGAGGCAAATCAAAAGTGCTCAGATACGATTTAAATGAATTTCATATTCAAAGAATTCAACACAACTATATGTACATGTGTTTTAGCGGAATACAAGGACACTAAAACCATTATCAATTGCATGTTGAAAGATAACATATATGACTTAGCGAAAAGGCTGATGAATTTAAGTATATCACCCTTTGCGTTTAAGATATAGCACAGTTCTATATAATATAATCAAGACTTCAGCAATTATATTATTACAGAAAGGTAGCAGCATAACATAACATATATATATATATATATATATCACAAACCTTACTTATATGGTGGTACGAATGGATTATTTTGAAGTCTAATAGCTCTTAATATGCGTATGCCTGACAACATTAACAGCTTTATGTGCCGAATGTCTAGAACCTAGGAACCTCAACCTCATGGAACCTTCAATGCCTCCATGTCTTTAATCCTAACAATAATCTGAAATCAGAATTAGAATTATTGAAATTGTAACAAGATTAACAAATGAAGGGTTATAACTCAGGAAACCATAGCAATCTGAAATACTAAGTATATACACGTAAGGAAAGGTTATGTAACACATCAGGATTATATTACGTATCTAGACATACCCAAGTAATAAGGCAATACTATTACGTTTATATATATATATATATAATATCTATACCATAGGTTTACATTTTGAGGCATGAGCCAAAAGTCTTTTTGGTAATACATCCAGGCATTCGACATGCACTACCTTGACCACAATTATAGTCATGAAAAAATGCAGCCTTCGTCTGAAACACACAATATAACATCACATAAGTAACACAATATGATACTAGAATTAAATGTTAAGGTAGCTGATAGAAATCTACTTACAGCCCTTTTCAATGTGAGGAATACTTTACACTTTCTAGTGCATTTAGTACTCCAATGCCTATGTTTACCCTCTCGAGGCGAAAGGCATCTATGAAAATGCCTCGAACCGTGGCACACCTGATCGTGTCCTGCATCCGTGTGGGTAATAACGTCTCCAGCCATATCCTCAAGAGTGTTACCACACGGAAGGATTTCGGAGAGTTCTACATGTTCTTGATTATGGCCCCATACCTCTGTGTGTCGGATGGGGAACTCCTCACTCCCAACCTCATGTCCCCAACCGTTATGGATCCTAATTGTGTAGGATCCCGTAGGCTCCGGCGACGTGGAGGTAGGAGGCTCCATATCGGGGATAATATATTCCTCGGCCTGAGGAACAACCTCTTCAGGGATATCCCTGCCCATCTCCTGAAGTAGATCCTGCGATGTAGACATGGTTAAGATTTTAATGTTGACAATTAATAGTTCCATATATATATATATATACGAGAGTTCGCATGCTGGGTTCTCCTACCACACGTGTCAAGGTGGGGGCTGTGTTGTGATAATAATGTCAAACAGGAATTTGTTATTGCTTTACGAAACTGATGTCTGAATGTTTGAACAATAAACATATTGCATAAATATGCTTTCCCTCCTTACAGTATGATCTACATTGAGTAAACAGTTGTCATGAAGGTAATCAACTTCCGATGTAATTAATAAGGTGATGGAATAAGGAATACTCCCCAATCAAATAAATATTGTGCCGAATGTCAGAATCACGGAGCCTCAACCTCCTGGAACCCTCAACGCCTCCATAGCATGTAATAAGGAACACATTGTAATAGGTCTATATAATATGCATACCGCATGCATGAATTTAGATTTAAGGTGACATTAAGTCAAAATAGTATGAAAGAGGAAGGGATTGAATATAGAATGTAGGTGACAATAAGTCTATATAATAATAATTAAATCCAGAGGAAAGGGATTCTGTATGAAAGAGGAAAGGAATACAATAAATACGATACAAAGTGAATCTGATTATTATTATTAATATTAATATTAGATAGCAGACACTTAACACTAATCTGTGCACATCAACTGTTCCTAAAATACCTCTGTAACTTAGGTAAACAGGCCTCATAACATTACAGTGATCTAACCATTAATCAGACATAGGTTAAACGCCTGAGAGTTAGGATATTTTCCTTTATACACTAGAAAGACATTACGTTCTCCTCTGTTTATAGCCGAGATCTCACTTTCCTCAAACACCTCTGTGTATTTTCTAGGCAAAAATACCGATAACATCTCTGCACTATCTTTCATACGAATATGAAGCAGTACACAACGTCCATATCGGGTTTCTTTTACAGATGCATATAGAATAGCGTAACTGCTGTTCTGCTCGAGGTCTGATATACTAACACAACGTGGTTGTGATGGGGTTGAATTGAATTTCTCTACCAATGATGTCATCTGTAAACATGAACGAAGTCTAATTAATTAACTTAATAACAACAATAATATAGCTTCCGCACAAAGTTTTTTTTTTATTGCTAATGTCATAAAATACGGTAGATGTAGTGTTACCTTGTTAGTTGAAAATCAGAAGATGATGATGATGACTGTAGAGCTGTTTACACAATTATCAAGACCTCCTACATACATGTCTTTTTATACAAAACTAACCAAGCAACAATATGACGTAGTATTGGTATATGGGGTTTTTACCATTTACGATGTTGTAACAAAGACTGGAGATATCGTTAAGGCTGTTATCACACAACTATGTAAAACATATTTGAAAGCCATTGTATTATTGTTTTCAACATGCCTTTGTATTTATCCTTAATTTTACTGTCCGCGTATAACATTCCTCTCTGTTTATTGCGCCTATCATACGGTCTGAGAAATAGATTCATATGGTACTATTCCACAGATTCCCTAGTTCATATCCCTTTACTAATTAAGTCATATGGTTACAGTTACTGTAATAATGACCTAAGTACGTCAACAAGGCTGTAATGCTATGAATACCTTATTATTGACCATTATTCCTACCCTAGCCTATTAATAATGAAAGGTCTAAACACAGATACGTTTTAAATGAATTTAATATAAAGGGAAGAACTCCTATACCACCAAAGGTATGTATACCTTTGTTTAGGTAATGTTTGAACAACAACAACATAATAATAACAATCGTTGTAGGGCGTTTAGTTATAATCGCATGATATTAGTCATTGTCCGCATAGAGTATAAATAATTACCAGCAATCTGAAATCATAATTAGAAATACGGAAATTGTAACAGCATTATCAAATGAAGGATTATAACTCAAATACGAGGCAAATCAAAAGTGCTCAGATACGATTTAAATGAATTTCATATTCAAAGAATTCAACACAACTATGTGTACATGTGTTTTAGCGGAATACAAGGACACTAAAACCAATATCAATTGCATGTTGAAAGATAACATATATGACTTAGCGAAAAGGCTGATGAATTTAAGTATATCACCCTTTGCGTTTAAGATATAGCACAGTTCTATATAATATAATCAAGACTTCAGCAATTATATTATTACAGAAAGGTAGCAGCATAACATAACATATATATATATATATATATATATATATCACAAACCTTACTTATATGGTGGTAGGAATGGATTATTTAGAAGTCTAATAGCTCATAAATATGCGTATGGCTGACAACATTAACAGCTTTATGTGTCGAATGTCTAGAACCTGGGAGCCTATCTCAAATAATAAAACTATGGGAAATTTAGTTTCGGTTATGTTAGGTTATTGCGAACTGAAATTTAAGAAAATCGCAAGGTGTTTTCCATTGTCCTTAGTCACGTTAATTGAAAGGCACTAGTATTTCAAGTTCACACAGACTGTGAATACCCTAGGAGGGATATTTTAAAATCGTTACGGTGCAAATGCGCATGTTGAGGTGTAGGTTTTTTTCGAAATGTAAAGGCAATAGGTTAGGAAAGGTTAGGTTATGTTAAAATTAAATAGGTTTTACAAGGTAGGCAGCTTTAAATGTTGGACGAAGGTGCAGTTAATATCTCAAATAATATAACTATGGGAAATTTAGTTTAGGTTATGTTAGGTTATTGCGAGCGCATGATGAGGTGTAGGTTTTTTTTTTTTCGAAATGTAAAGGCAATAGGTTAGGAAAGGTTAGGTTATGTTAAAATTAAATATGTTTTACAAGGTAGGCAGCTTTAAATGTTGGACGAAGGTGCAGTTAATATCTCAAATAATACAACTATGGGAAATTTAGTTTAGGTTATGTTAGGTTATTGCGAACTGAGATTTAAGAAATCATGTCTAGTTAGGTTACGGTATGTTAGGTTATCTCGGCTGAGGAAATTGAGAAAAAACTCGTCGCGCGCGACGAGTTTTTTCTTCAATTTCCTCCGAGATAACCTAACATACCGTAACCTAACTAGACATGATTTCTTAAATCTCAGTTCGCAATAACCTAACATAACCTAAACTAAATTTCCCATAGTTGTATTATTTGAGATATTAACTGCACCTTCGTCCAACATTTAAAGCTGCCTACCTTGTAAAACATATTTAATTTTAACATAACCTAACCTTTCCTAACCTATTGCCTTTACATTTCGAAAAAAAAAAAACCTACACCTCATCATGCGCTCGCAATAACCTAACATAACCTAAACTAAATTTCCCATAGTTATATTATTTGAGATATTAACTGCACCTTCGTCCAACATTTAAAGCTGCCTACCTTGTAAAACCTATTTAATTTTAACATAACCTAACCTTTCCTAACCTATTGCCTTTACATTTCGAAAAAAACCTACACCTCAACATGCGCATTTGCACCGTAACGATTTTAAAATATCCCTCCTAGGGTATTCACAGTCTGTGTGAACTTGAAATACTAGTGCCTTTCAATTAACGTGACTAAGGACAATGGAAAACACCTTGCGATTTTCTTAAATTTCAGTTCGCAATAACCTAACATAACCGAAACTAAATTTCCCATAGTTTTATTATTTGAGATAGGCTCCCAGGTTCTAGACATTCGACACATAAAGCTGTTAATGTTGTCAGCCATACGCATATTTATGAGCTATTAGACTTCTAAATAATCCATTCCTACCACCATATAAGTAAGGTTTGTGATATATATATATATATATATATATATATGTTATGTTATGCTGCTACCTTTCTGTAATAATATAATTGCTGAAGTCTTGATTATATTATATAGAACTGTGCTATATCTTAAACGCAAAGGGTGATATACTTAAATTCATCAGCCTTTTCGCTAAGTCATATATGTTATCTTTCAACATGCAATTGATATTGGTTTTAGTGTCCTTGTATTCCGCTAAAACACATGTACACATAGTTGTGTTGAATTCTTTGAATATGAAATTCATTTAAATCGTATCTGAGCACTTTTGATTTGCCTCGTATTTGAGTTATAATCCTTCATTTGATAATGCTGTTACAATTTCCGTATTTCTAATTATGATTTCAGATTGCTGGTAATTATTTATACTCTATGCGGACAATGACTAATATCATGCGATTATAACTAAACGCCCTACAACGATTGTTATTATTATGTTGTTGTTGTTCAAACATTACCTAAACAAAGGTATACATACCTTTGGTGGTATAGGAGTTCTTCCCTTTATATTAAATTCATTTAAAACGTATCTGTGTTTAGACCTTTCATTATTAATAGGCTAGGGTAGGAATAATGGTCAATAATAAGGTATTCATAGCATTACAGCCTTGTTGACGTACTTAGGTCATTATTACAGTAACTGTAACCATATGACTTAATTAGTAAAGGGATATGAACTAGGGAATCTGTGGAATAGTACCATATGAATCTATTTCTCAGACCGTATGATAGGCGCAATAAACAGAGAGGAATGTTATACGCGGACAGTAAAATTAAGGATAAATACAAAGGCATGTTGAAAACAATAATACAATGGCTTTCAAATATGTTTTACATAGTTGTGTGATAACAGCCTTAACGATATCTCCAGTCTTTGTTACAACATCGTAAATGGTAAAAACCCCATATACCAATACTACGTCATATTGTTGCTTGGTTAGTTTTGTATAAAAAGACATGTATGTAGGAGGTCTTGATAATTGTGTAAACAGCTCTACAGTCATCATCATCATCTTCTGATTTTCAACTAACAAGGTAACACTACATCTACCGTATTTTATGACATTAGCAATAAAAAAAAAACTTTGTGCGGAAGCTATATTATTGTTGTTATTAAGTTAATTAATTAGACTTCGTTCATGTTTACAGATGACATCATTGGTAGAGAAATTCAATTCAACCCCATCACAACCACGTTGTGTTAGTATATCAGACCTCGAGCAGAACAGCAGTTACGCTATTCTATATGCATCTGTAAAAGAAACCCGATATGGACGTTGTGTACTGCTTCATATTCGTATGAAAGATAGTGCAGAGATGTTATCGGTATTTTTGCCTAGAAAATACACAGAGGTGTTTGAGGAAAGTGAGATCTCGGCTATAAACAGAGGAGAACGTAATGTCTTTCTAGTGTATAAAGGAAAATATCCTAACTCTCAGGCGTTTAACCTATGTCTGATTAATGGTTAGATCACTGTAATGTTATGAGGCCTGTTTACCTAAGTTACAGAGGTATTTTAGGAACAGTTGATGTGCACAGATTAGTGTTAAGTGTCTGCTATCTAATATTAATATTAATAATAATAATCAGATTCACTTTGTATCGTATTTATTGTATTCCTTTCCTCTTTCATACAGAATCCCTTTCCTCTGGATTTAATTATTATTATATAGACTTATTGTCACCTACATTCTATATTCAATCCCTTCCTCTTTCATACTATTTTGACTTAATGTCACCTTAAATCTAAATTCATGCATGCGGTATGCATATTATATAGACCTATTACAATGTGTTCCTTATTACATGCTATGGAGGCGTTGAGGGTTCCAGGAGGTTGAGGCTCCGTGATTCTGACATTCGGCACAATATTTATTTGATTGGGGAGTATTCCTTATTCCATCACCTTATTAATTACATCGGAAGTTGATTACCTTCATGACAACTGTTTACTCAATGTAGATCATACTGTAAGGAGGGAAAGCATATTTATGCAATATGTTTATTGTTCAAACATTCAGACATCAGTTTCGTAAAGCAATAACAAATTCCTGTTTGACATTATTATCACAACACAGCCCCCACCTTGACACGTGTGGTAGGAGAACCCAGCATGCGAACTCTCGTATATATATATATATATGGAACTATTAATTGTCAACATTAAAATCTTAACCATGTCTACATCGCAGGATCTACTTCAGGAGATGGGCAGGGATATCCCTGAAGAGGTTGTTCCTCAGGCCGAGGAATATATTATCCCCGATATGGAGCCTCCTACCTCCACGTCGCCGGAGCCTACGGGATCCTACACAATTAGGATCCATAACGGTTGGGGACATGAGGTTGGGAGTGAGGAGTTCCCCATCCGACACACAGAGGTATGGGGCCATAATCAAGAACATGTAGAACTCTCCGAAATCCTTCCGTGTGGTAACACTCTTGAGGATATGGCTGGAGACGTTATTACCCACACGGATGCAGGACACGATCAGGTGTGCCACGGTTCGAGGCATTTTCATAGATGCCTTTCGCCTCGAGAGGGTAAACATAGGCATTGGAGTACTAAATGCACTAGAAAGTGTAAAGTATTCCTCACATTGAAAAGGGCTGTAAGTAGATTTCTATCAGCTACCTTAACATTTAATTCTAGTATCATATTGTGTTACTTATGTGATGTTATATTGTGTGTTTCAGACGAAGGCTGCATTTTTTCATGACTATAATTGTGGTCAAGGTAGTGCATGTCGAATGCCTGGATGTATTACCAAAAAGACTTTTGGCTCATGCCTCAAAATGTAAACCTATGGTATAGATATTATATATATATATATATAAACGTAATAGTATTGCCTTATTACTTGGGTATGTCTAGATACGTAATATAATCCTGATGTGTTACATAACCTTTCCTTACGTGTATATACTTAGTATTTCAGATTGCTATGGTTTCCTGAGTTATAACCCTTCATTTGTTAATCTTGTTACAATTTCAATAATTCTAATTCTGATTTCAGATTATTGTTAGGATTAAAGACATGGAGGCATTGAAGGTTCCATGAGGTTGAGGTTCCTAGGTTCTAGACATTCGGCACATAAAGCTGTTAATGTTGTCAGGCATACGCATATTAAGAGCTATTAGACTTCAAAATAATCCATTCGTACCACCATATAAGTAAGGTTTGTGATATATATATATATATATATATGTTATGTTATGCTGCTACCTTTCTGTAATAATATAATTGCTGAAGTCTTGATTATATTATATAGAACTGTGCTATATCTTAAACGCAAAGGGTGATATACTTAAATTCATCAGCCTTTTCGCTAAGTCATATATGTTATCTTTCAACATGCAATTGATAATGGTTTTAGTGTCCTTGTATTCCGCTAAAACACATGTACATATAGTTGTGTTGAATTCTTTGAATATGAAATTCATTTAAATCGTATCTGAGCACTTTTGATTTGCCTCGTATTTGAGTTATAATCCTTCATCTGATAATGCTGTTACAATTTCCGTATTTCTAATTATGATTTCAGATTGCAGGTACTTATTTATACTCTATGCAAATGAGGAAAGAAACAAATGCCTGACAAGCTATAGGTATTCTTACAATATAAGAATATAACTACCTAACTGTATGACCATTATAATCATTTCCATTGTATTAGGGTTATAAACCTTCATTTGCTAATGCTGTTACATTTTCAATAGTTCTAAAACTGTTTCTTTATTTAAATACATTTGACCTTGGCATGAAGGTTATTACATTTCATTGTCAGTTAATGCAGTATTCAATGTTTTCTTTAAATGAATGCGTATAATCTTTTTATTTGCACATAAATTAATTATCTAGTGTTATAAAACACATCCACGTATTTTATAAAGTATATGAAGGATATGTTTACTCTTGCTATAACACGATTACGTAATATGTTTATTCATTACCATTCAGGCAATTGCTTCTTTATCAACAACAACATAGCAATCTGATGAATGGTATTCCATGTATAGACATTATCGCCTAAGGGAGGGAGAGAGAGTCTGAGTTTAAACTAATTCTTTGGCATGCGTTCACCACAATGACATGTTTTTATTTAAATAGAATACTTGTTTTCGGTATTAGGATACATGCGACAGTGATGAATGGTTACAAGGAAAGGATGCCAGAGATTTTTCCAGATGTTATGCAATGTAGGTTACTACATTCGTTGTCAAATTATTGCAGTCTACTGTATTCCTTATACTGACTAAATGCTAACGTTTTATTTACATATATGGTATGAATCGATCGGATGCTTTATAGACATATGCATGCGTGCAGTATTTTAGGTTTTCTTTATTCCAACAACATAGCAATCTGATGAATGTTATTCAATGTAAACATACATCGCCTACGGGGGATGGGAGTTTGAGTTTAAAACTATTTGTTATCGGAAGGATGCTGAAAGGAAGAAGAAGAATTGGTTATGTAAGTATAAGCCTATTTTATCTTTTCATAACACACCACCACCATTCTTTGACAACAGTCATTCACTCTCTCTCTAGATGTTATCAGTATGGAATGTTTTTTTTTTTATGTTTTGTTTGTTGATAGTAGCATAGTTTTGTAGATGGCTGCACTGTAGGTATTTAACAACATCAACAACAGGGATTTATTTCCAGATTAGAAAGTGGTTTACAGACTTGTTAAAACCTGTATTTATTGATTTCAGAATGGAAGCAGGTCTATTTCGTTGGACTAGCTCAGTTTCGCTGCAGTGTCTGGAACGCTATGTTCTCATCTTCCATGATTCATAGAGGATGTCTTCGTCATACCGAAGTGTTTAATTATATAGTTTGGTAGGAAAACATGTCTTTAATAGATATGTATACTTTTGAAATAAACCATTCAGCTCTATTATAAACCATTTGTGTATACACATTATTTCATATGAGCGTGACAGCCTTAATATAGAATAAGGTTGTGACGTTCTGAAATGAAACTATACCCTTATCCATTTCATATTCCTTGCATAATCATTCTCATTAGCTGATAGTAATAGTATTAGTGTTCATCGGATGCTGAATGGATGAAGAATTGGTTAAGTAAGTATAAACCTATTTTATCTTTTCATACCTATGTCTACCTTTGCGCAATATTACACTATCTATCTATAAACGAAGGATAGGCACAGAGCATAAAGCCATCCCAGAAGGATACACAACCCTTAAGAATCTAATTAATACATTAGGCTTATATGTTATCATTACGTTGTAACTAAAGGGAAGTGTTTCTTAGTGGGTATTTGCATTATATCCTCTGCCCCAAGCAGATATCTGTATTATCATCTAACTTGTTATTCTAACAGAGTTGTTATTGTGTTTATCTTAATTTCACTGTCGGGTATTGCACAGTACTATTTCTGTAATATGCTAATACACACACACACACACACACCTTCCTATAGGTTTTATTCCCATGGTTAATACAACGTATTTGAGTTAGCTGGGGTTTGGGGGGCGGCGTTGGTTTTCGAAATGGGTCAGATTGGGGTGGGGGTAGCACGGGCTTATTGCCCACGTCTGCTTTGTTCGAGTCGAATCCCATCATGTCATATAGGACCATAGTACGGGGGTTTGGGGGGTGGGCCCACTGGGGGGCAGGCGTCGGTTTTCGATTGGGGTAGGGGTAGCACGGGCTTATTGCCCACGTCTGCTTTGTTCGAGTCGAATCCCCTCATGTCATATAACGTACATGGCCAAAGGGCCTAAGTAGGCGTCGGGGGCGGCGTCGGTTTTGTTTTGGGGCATAGCTCTTTACGGGGGCTTGGGGGCGGGTGGGCATTAGCACAGGACGAACGGGCGCCTTTCGCTTTTTCGAATCGTCACGTTTCACCTATACGTGACTCTACACCGGGGGCGGCGTCGGGGGCGGCGTCGGTTGGCCGCCATTTTGGATACGCAGCTAGCTAGTTACTACTGGCAAGTGCTTTCTGTCGAACTGAAATTAAACATGGGGGTGTTGCCCTATACATTGCGACAGAATTAGAAACTTCTTATAAAGAGATTGACGTTAAATCGTACTGTAGTGAAGTAGATCATGAGTTTACGTGTGTAATTCTGATTCCATTGAAAGTGATTGTCATAGGTGTCTATAGGTCCCCGAAGGGAAATATTGACTTGTTCTACAGAGCTCTAGAAGGATTGGTTATTTCACTATGCAGAATCAGGAAGGGAAACCGTATTCTTGTGGGTGGCGATTTTAATGTGGACATACTTAAGAAAGACAAAAAAGCAAATGACCTCAATAATTTATTAAGCTCCCTAGATCTTCATCTAGTTAATAACCAACCTACTAGAAACATCTCCTGCCTTGACAATGTTGCCACAGATTTAAAACCCGAGCAATACAATGTGGAAATGCGGTTGTTTGCTCTTAGCGATCATGATGCACTATGTTTGGAGGTTGTCCAAAATACAAATATACCAGTAAACTCAAGAAATAAAATAGTGAGGCCAATAACGCCAGATAGGCTAACTTGGTTCAGACATCTGCTAGCATGCATAGACTGGCATGGTATCTTCATAGCAAACAATGCAGAGGAAAATTTCAATAGTTTTTTCGAAAGCTTTCTACATCTATATGAGAATTGCTTTCCTAGCAAACTGGTATGGCAGGATACTCCAAAAAAGCAAGCCTTGGTCAGCTGGTTCAACAGACAACTACAAAATATGAAAAATTCTGTAATGTTGGCATACAGTCTGTTCAAACAAAAAGGGACACCACAGTCGAAACGTGTATATGATGTGTTGAAGAAGCAATACAGGTCTGAACTTAAAAAAGCTAAATATGAAGCCAATGCCATATTTATAGAATCGGCAAAGAACAAATGCTCTGCCGCCTGGCGCGTGATACGCGCAGAAACTAAGTCCCCACAGCCTAGCAGTTGTCCTCTTAGTCCTGACGAATTCAACAATTTTTTCTTGGACTCAGTTCACCAAGTTCGTCAAGACATCGTGGCCCCCTCCATCTCCGCACATGAACT
The DNA here is from genome assembly GCA_964059195.1 of Ectobius pallidus. Taxonomy (NCBI): domain Eukaryota; kingdom Metazoa; phylum Arthropoda; class Insecta; order Blattodea; family Ectobiidae; genus Ectobius; species Ectobius pallidus. The sequence continues at coordinate 33,630,653 of CAXKWD010000009.1, forward strand.
GTTTGCAAGACTACCTCGACCCGAGTGTAGCTTTGAGTGGACTCCGGTGACATGTGAAGAGGTGTATATGGTAGTGCACAGAATGAAAAACTCAAACAGCATGGACATTTATAACATGTCAACAAATTTCATCAAGAAAATAATAAGCAATATCCTGGAGCCCTTAACCTATTGTATCAATGAGTGTCTTGCGAGTGGAATTTTCCCTCCAAAAATGAAAGTGGCTAGGACAATACCAATTTATAAAAAAGGTAACAAAGAACTTGTTAAGAACTATAGGCCAATCTCTATTCTGCCGATATTTTCAAAAATATTTGAATCTATTGAAAGCACAGCTCTACGGATATTTAGAGGCAAATTCCCTCATCGCTCCTATTCAATACGGTTTTAGGTCAGGACTATCGACAGTTGATGCTGTTGATGAATTGCTCCGTGTGGTGCTGTCTGGATTTGAAAATAGAGGCTTTACTGGGGTCACCTTGTGTGATCTCAGCAAGGCGTTCGACACCATTGACCATAAGTTGCTTCTAGACAAACTGAAATTCTATGGAATTTCGGACAGATCTTTGAACCTATTAAGATCATACTTAAGTGATCGAACCCAATTGGCTTGCGTTGATGGACACCTCTCTCAAATAAGGTCTGTTGTCCATGGTCTACCCCAGGGGTCAGTACTGGGCCCCATACTATTCTTGGTCATGATAAATGATATTGAAGTTAGTGGCAGATTAATTTGTTATGCTGACGACACTTCTCTAGTGCATGTAGCCGACGATGAATTAAAACTCCAGGAAGCTATGGCGACTATATTTGAAGAAGCTTCTATATGGTTCCGGGCAAACTATTTCTTAATGAACGAGGAAAAGACTCAGTCTATGACCTTTTCTTTAAGACAAGTATGCAATGATTCTGACAATGTAAAACTACTAGGTTTTACCCTGGACCGTAAGCTCACATGGAGTGCCCATATCGCCTCAGTGTGTTCTAGGCTATCTAGAGTTACATATCTACTCAGACATCTCATAACCTGTGTACCTAAAAATTATGTGAGGGCTTGTTACTTGTCCATGTTTCAGAGTATTATAATGTATGGACTTATTCTGTGGGGAGGTGCCGCTGAAGTTATACATATACTCTTATTGCAAAAGAGGGCAGTGAGGATTCTTGCAAAAGCTGTGTATGATGCCCATTGTCGCCCAATATTTAAGACTGAAAAATTAATGACAGTATTTGGTCTGTATACAGTGAAATCCCCGTACAACGATTACCGATATAACGATAATACTCTTTATAACGTTAAAATATTTTGGTCCCGGCATTCTTTCCATTAAAATAGTGTAAAATTCCCCTCGGTTTTACGATACTCTTAATAACGATAAACCTCTCCATTACGATTACATTTAGAATCCCCTAAAATACCTTTTCCTCGGTACAAGGATAAAAATAGATCGTGAAAGTGCAAATCATGAACTCCCCGGAGCTAACGGACGAAAACATTGAGGAAATCCAAAACAAGCAGGCGGAGGATGAAGAAGAGGAGGTAGAACAAAGTGTGCATCTACCAACCTTAACCGCACTCGAAGCCATTGCCTCTATGTGTGTGTTCTGTGCTTGCGAGGCTCTGCAGAATTTTCTGTCGAGTGTTCCATCGGTGCCAGAATGTCATTTAGTGAACCTCGAATCAAATAAGGGCATTGTGTGTATCCCTGTTCATAAAAAAGCTAAACAGACTGCCATTTCTGACTTTTACAAACAGGAGCAAAAATGAGTCATCCTGTTCATGGTGCTGTGCTATAATGCAATGTAAAATGTGTTTGCTCATAGTGTAATAATTTAAGGGTAGAGTGAATACAGTATAGTATAGTAGTTCTTGTGATAAAATTCATTATTTCCCTAATTACTTAAAGAATTTCAGCTATTGAAGTTGTTTCTTATATACTACCAAAATTTGAACATTTTTGTAAATTATCGATATAACAATATATCTCTCTACAACAATATATTTTTCTGGTCCCTGCGAAATCGTTGTATCGAGATTTCACTGTATATATGTATGTCTTGTAAGGGCAAAGAAAGAAATTGACTCCCTGCCCAGTAGATTGACCATTCACAATCACAATACTAGGAGTCAGTACAAGTTGGACGTGCCTTATACTAGGCTGCACAAAGTTAGTAGTAATAGTTGTCAAGTTAAGCTAAAGTTGTTTAATGCCTTGCCATTCTCAGCACGTAGTTTACCACTTGAATGTTTTAAAAGGCGTGTGTGGGATTTCTTACTACAAACACCGATTTACTCAGTGAAGGAATACTTCGAAGTGCCAACCACTAGAATGTGTGGGTATTTCTAGAGACTCTTTTCTTATATTATATGTTGTTTTAGCTTTGTTTTAGCTTTGACGATACCAATTGCATATCCATGCCTAAAGGTAAATAAATTATTATTATTATTATTATTATTATTATTATTTCAATTGGTTTTTCATTAACTTCATTTTTTCTTTAAAAATTCCTTCCGCCCACAGCCATAAAACATCGCCGCCCGCGAAGGGTTAAGTGTTCATTAAGGACAAAACAAAATGCCATGGATATACATTTAACATAGTAAGATAGATGAAAAAACACATGGGAGATATAGAATTAGCTCAGGGTAAGAAATGGTCTGACCTAACCTATATTTCGACATGGTCATAGTGTTAATTATTAGTTTGGCCATCAAATCATTGGGAAATTAGGTCTATTGCCACAAGACAAAGAATGGACGCCAATCACGCCATGGAGGCAGAGTCGTTTGTTAACACTTTCAATTTAAATTTCAACTGATACAAGCAGGATATCAAAGAGTTCCTGAAGCTTAGGGAAAAGAAGAGATTACTCTCTGCTGATATAGAATTTTTGAACAATTGTCTGAATAAAAAGTCACGCCGATTTTCGTTAGAAAAACAGTAAAAACAAAGTCGCGGAAAAGGCGGTTATCGAATTGGAAAAAAGGAAACGTTATGAATCCATCAGCAAATTGGAATTAAAAGTATACAATCTTCACCTAAAATTAATAAAAAAAACTTTGGGTAGTAGTTTGTGGATAAATCTGGAACAAAAATTTTTCAATTCCTTGAACTTTAAAATGCAGAAAAAGAGATATAACCTAAACAGGAAGTTGGAGAATCTTTGCCGGAAGCAACTGAAGCCAACACATCCGATAGTTCAGACTGAGCACCAAACAGAAAATGTAGTCAATCTTTCTAGCATTTCACTTACACAAGAGGAACTAATAGTTTTGAATAAAGACCTCAATACTTGCACAGATTACTCCCGTAACATTCAAGACTATGTAGCGGACATTGAAATTGCAATTTTCCACAAAAAGCCAGAGGAAAAGATTCTCGTGAGGAGCAAATGTGGAAAAATTTTTAAAGAAGTAATTATAGAGAAAAGATCCAATCAAGATAGAAAGACCAAAGAAATCATTGACAAATTTAAAGAAAAAGATGTGATATACTCTAAAGCAGATAAAGGTAACAAATTAGTTATCATGGATATAGGGGATTATGAACAAAGCATGGGGCAACTACTACAGGGTGAGGAATTTGTTGAAATTGAGAAGGATCCTATTCTGAAATGCACCAAAGAATTTTACAGTAATATCAATAAAGTGGAAAGATTAATGACCGAGAAAGTAAAGAAAAATCTCAGAATAGACAACCCAACCATCCCGAAGATCTACGGGCTACCCAAAATCCATAAACCTGGGAAGAAAATGAGACCTATTGTAAACACCATAAATTCTCCAACGTACAAATGATCTAAATGGCTAGTTAAGAAATTTCAAGAATTACCGAAATTTGAAAGTCTAAGTATGTAGGAATCGGATTGAAAAATTAAAATGTTAGAATGGAAATAAGTAGGATAATATTACAATGAATCTCTGGCAATGGAGGACCGTATAAGAGCAAGAGTGGACTTTGTCGCAGGACTTTGAAGTCAGTGATCCAAGGAATTATTATTGGAGAACAATCTATAACATGTTATTAAAAAACTATGCACTTTTATTCACACTTGTAACTAATGGGTAATTAGAATATGAAACTTGAATAATAACTGAAAAAAGGCACTTAGAAGAACAATGAACAAAATGGCGCGTAAATGATGTTACGCCACGAGGACGAAATTATGTAAAGTTGTAAATCACCAATAAATTATATATTAAAATAATTGTAGTGATTAATACTGTTATTTAAATGTGTTCAAAGATATCGGAACTTGCTTATTCTTTTAATGTTAGCTTCACGGATGAGCGATGATGTCACCACACTAACACTTTGTAGAACTTGTAGAAGAGATCCAATAAGCATTGAACTTGACAAAATGCTTAAATTAAAATAAATAATTTAGCGGAATAAATAAAACTTATAATGGAAGTTTTATATCAATAGTTCCCTGCTATAATACAAAGGGCGCAAGTAGCCTTTGTTAAAACCGCGGGAATCAGAGCAGAACAGAGTACGTCTTACTCGTGTGTCTGCAGATCAAATACTGAAAAAGTGAAGCGACGCTATGAACCAGCGTCTCACAATCTGCACCTGCCACACAGAAAGCACCTGACACAAAGCTGATGCAACTGAATGACGTCAGGCGGACAAAGATACAGCGGATAAATTGAATTAGAACCAACCACTGCACATACATAACATAATAGAAAAAAACATGTAGGTTGCACTGACATACACCCGGCGTTGAAGCATAGCTTTAATAAAATAAATCAGAGGGCAAGCTAAATGAAACCACCTTTTCTATAATACTGAAATAATCACTGAATCTACACTGTTAAACACAAGTAGCATAATGTGAGTTAGGTAGAAAAAATGAGGTATAGACTCCACATGAAGCTGGATGTATACATGTGATATGTGTTAAAACACTGACTTATTACATATCTCACAAGAATATAATAATAGAAAGAAAATGACATACTACACATATCGCAAGAATACGATTTGGCGTAGCCAAGAGCTAGTAAAGCAATGGAGATAAATAAGAGAACTTTGAATCTAAGAATATAATAAGTATCACTACTCGCCTTTGGGTAGAGGACACACCTTTACTATGGGGCGCTTATATTCACCACTGGAAGTACGCACTGTTATCACTCGAACTAAACCATCTTCTCCAGGATGAGTAGCGGTGATCACGCCTAACTTCCATTGAAGAGGAGGAATGTTGTCTTCCTTCAAGATGGCGACGGTGCCAACTCGAACGTTGTCACTGGAGCAAGTCCACTTCTGTCTGTGTTGTAAGGAGTGAAGATATTCTGATGACCAGCGTTTCCACAGATGATGCAAGTGATCTTGTAGTAGCTGCCATTTTTCAACATATTTCTTATCTTCTGTAGGAGGTTGAGAAGGTAAAGATGTGAGAGGTTCTCCAATTAAGAAGTGACCAGGAGAAAGATATGACAAATCAGCTGGATTATCACTAAGACGAATGAGTGGTCAAGAGTTCAGACAAGCTTCAATCTGAGTTAGAAGAGTGCAAAGCTGTTCGTATGTGAGAACTTGAGCACCCATTAATCTTCTGAGATGAAATTTCATAGATTTCACTGCTGCTTCATCTAAACCACCAAAGTGCGGGGAGCTAGGAGGTATGAAACACCAAGTGTATTCATTATTTGCAGTGAAGTTTTGAATTGCAGCTTGAAATTCTGTTGACTGTAGCAACAATCGTAGATCTCTTAACTTGTTGTTTGCTCCAATAAAGTTAGTGCCATTATCACTGAAGATTTCTTTACATAGTACACGACGTGATGTAAATCTTCTTAGAGCGGCTATAAATGCATCTGATGTGAGATCAGAAACTAATTCAATGTGGATAGCTTTAGTGACCAAGCATACAAAAATGGCAATGTAAGCTTTTACAGTAGTTTTGCTGCGAGGAGCACCATATCTTATGTTGAATGGTCCAGCATAATCCACTGCTGTACGGAGAAAGGGCCTAGCAGGAGTTATTCTGTAGCTAGGAAGATTTCCCATTAACTGCTGAGAACATTCTGCCTTTAACTTGAAGCAGGTAAGACATCTATGCAGAATAGATTTCACTACTCTTCGAATACAAGGTATCCAGTAGGCTTGTCTTAGGGAAGCTATAAGCAGTTGATGCGAAGCATGCAACAGCTTGTGATGTTCATATTCCACTATCAGAATGGTTGAATGATGTCTAGAAGGCAATATAACCTGATGTCTTGCATCATGTGTAAGATCTGCTTTCTCCAACCTTCCACCCACTCTTAAAATATTTTTCTGATCTAGGAATGGAACTAATGAATGGATTGGACTTTTAACAGATGTTTGCTTGCCATTGTGAAGATCTTTCAGTTCCTGAGCGAAAGATGCTTTCTGAGAGATTTTAACACAAGTATGCAAAGGGTGCTGCAGTTCTTCTGTTGCAATAGGTCCATGATACTTATTTTCATGACGGCAGGCAGAAATATACCTCTACATATAACAAGTCACTCTCTGAAGGCGCCTAAGATCAGAAACCATGTGATAAAGTTATCTTCTTCTGTGGTGGACACCATGCAGACAGAAACAAGTTGCTCGGAAGAATCCTGAACATTTAATTGCTTTGGTTGTTCAGGCCATGATGTTGTTGGTTGTGATAGCCAACTAGGACCATGCCACCACAAATTGATGTCAGATAATTGTTCAGATGACACACCTCTTGAAACGAGATCAGCTGGGTTGTCTTCTGTAGAAACATGTCGCCATGCTGCAGTTTCAGAAAGTTCTTGAACTTGCGACACACGGTTGGATACAAAAGTTTTCCATTTTCGTGAGTCCGATTTTATCCAAGACAGCACAATAACTGAGTCAGACCATAAATATTTTGTGATGTTTGAATATTAAGGTCATTTAATACCTTGCTGTATAGTTTAGATAACAACATCTCACCACAGAGTTCAAGACGAGGAATGGTTTGCCTTTTAAGAGGGGCAACCTTAGACTTGGAGCACTTCACCTTCACTGTTCACTGAACGGAGATATATACATGCACCATAAGCCTTTTCTGATGAATCACAGAAGCCATGGATTTGTACATCTTGCATTGTACCCGATGTGAGCACAAAACGTGGAATATGCATTGCATGTATAGTGCCTAGAATGTCACAGATCTCAATCCATTTCTCTGCTATGTGGGAAGGTACTTCTTCATCCCAACCAAGCTTTTCAATCCACAGTGATTGCATGAAAATCTTGGCATTAATGACAATAGGACTGACAAGGCCTAAAGGATCAAAGATGGAAGAGATAACTGATAGGATAGTACGCATAGGGCCAGTTGTATAAAACTCACAAACTAATGGTTGTTTTTAACTGAAAGTTTGAAAATAACTAGCTACTTATGTTGTATAAAAATAACCGTAGATTGTGTAACTCACAGTTTTAAATAACTGGAGAAAATAATAAAACATCTGGCAACAGTGCAAAAGTTGAGGGAAATTTGCAGGGAGTATTATGTTTATATCTTTGGTCTTTGGTTTTCAGTTGTTTAATTAAAGACAAAGTACCATGTTACACATATGTCTTTGGTATTTATTTCAATTGCTTAATAAAGATGAGTTTTTTTAATTATTTTTTTTAAATCATTTCATTGAGGCCATGTATATTTTTGCTTCAAACTGCTTTAACCTGTCTATAGAGGTGTTTAGGTGTGTAAACGCAACCTACAGTACCTATAATTCCTGGAAGGTTACGAATATTGTAGATATCTAATATTGTTTTCTTAAGACACTGTCCTTAGTTGGAATTCAAATAAACCGAGACCTTAAAGTATAATTTTCTCTTGTCAATTTATGAATGGTTCTAATGGCTGTTCTTTGTCCTCAGTAACTATTTGTAAGCTTCCAATCACAATAATTCGCAAAGGACCTCAGGGCTGACCCTGAATATCATAAACATCATGAATTTGCTTTGTACTTGATTGTAATGGGAGGGAGACATAACCTCTATATAGTTGTTCTGCCCAAATTTTGGTAGCATGTCATGCAGTAGGCTACTAATAAAAGATTATGACATTCAAGAGATGCATGATGGGTTTTCATTGCATCACCAGATAGGGTATCAGAATAATCAGAAATCTAGAAATAAATGTTGCTATTTTGTAATGTGAGGCTACCATAACCAACAACAAAGCCAAGGTACCGGTGTCTGTATTTTTAATGTCATTAGACAAAATGAAAGCAAACTTAATCTAAATGATATGAAAATAATAACTCACACTGTACTTATAAAATGGATTTCTAGTGTGTCTTTTTCATTGTTTGAAATGTATTTAAAATTTCCAAATCATCAGTTAATGTTTTAACTTGCAAAAATTCACCAGTTATATTAAAATGTTGGTTAGAATGAGATAAACCTGGATTAATGTTTATACAACAAAAAAAGGTAGTTAAATGTAACTGAAAGTTAATTTTGCATGATAACTACAGTTTACATGTTTATACAACTGGCCCTTAGTAAGTTTACATTGCTTATGAGTTTGGAGAGAAGGATGGGATTGTATCTGGAAATTATCAGTATCTGGATGCCACAGTAAACCAAGGGCATGTGCATTTTCACTGTTATCAAGAGACAAGGGTAATTGGGTCTCTCGATGAGATGAAGGGACAGATTCCAATAGAGCTTCATGATTGGAACACCACTTTTGCAATGGAAATCCGCCACTGACAAGCATAAGTATCAATTCTCTTTGAAGGCGTAGAGCTTCTTGGAGATTATCATGTCCTCCCAAGCAGTCGTCCACATAGAAGGAAGTTCTAACTGCTTGGGCAGCGAGAGGATATTTAGCTGCTTCTAGGGATCTTATGGCTAAAAATGAAGCTGATTTAGTACCATAAGTCACGGTAGTTAATGCGTAGTTTTGTGTCAGCTGAGAACGCATACTTGTAGGTTCGAAAGCGAATTACGATTGATGACAAATCATCTTGTACTGTTGGACCTAGTTTCAGAATGTCATTTAGTGACTTGCCTGAAGGTAATTTTGCAGAGGCATCGAACACCACTCTAGTTTTAGTTGTAGAAGAGGATGGCTTGATGACTGCATGATGAGGTAAATAGAAACACTTTTCACCTGCTTGTGGGGGTGAAACCTTTCTCATGTGTCCCAATTCTTCATATTCTTGCATGAATTTAGTGTAATCTTCTTGCAAACCAGAATAGGTTTGGAATTTGCGTTCCAGATGGCCTAAGCGTTTTATTGCTTGCTGTCTGGATTCGCCCAATGTATCCTCAGATTGATTCTTAGGGAGTTGCACTACAAAAACACCGTCATCTGCACGAAGAGTGTTTTGTACGAAATGCTGCTCACACTCCTTTTCTTCTTTAGTAAGCACTGGTTTAGGAAAATCTTCTAATTCCCAGAAGCGTCTTAACTGTGTATCAAAATTGTCAACTGTCACAAACAAATTGTGTTGAGCAAATGTGACCTTCTTGGCTTTGATTGATGTCTTGGGGACGGATCCTCCAAGTACCCAACCAAGCTCAGTGTTACTAAGTATGGGATTATCAGGAGTGATAATTCTTTCATTGGTAAACAATTGATAGAACAAGCTAGCACCAATGAGGAGCTGGACATCACCAGGGATGTACAATTTAGGATCTGCCAATGCAATTTCACTAGGAATATTGAATTTGGTAGGATCGATACGGACAGAAGGAAGTTTGTTTGCAATATGAGGGATTACTAGACAGTTCAAGTCAGCTTGGAAATTATGGATCCTCGATCGCATATTAACTTTAACACTGTGATTACAAGAAGAGGTGCCATTTATGCCTCTTATGTGAGTATCGACAGTTGTTGCTGATAGCTGTAGCTTCTTAGCTAAATCTTCAGTTATGAAGTTTAACTGGCTTCCAGAGTCTAGCAATGCTCTACACAACACTAAATTTCCTTGTTTATCTTCAAGATGCACTGCTGCAGTTGCTAAAAGAATCTCCCTTTGACTGGATTTTTCCTTAATAGAAAAACAACTAGCAGGCAAATTGTCTGTAGTTTCTGAAACACAAGTAGAATGGTGAGAAACCTTTTTCTTGTCACGTGCGTTGTTATGTAACAATCTGCTGTGCACAGATGTACCACAGTTACAGAAGGATTTGAGCTTGCAATGATCTCTTTTGTGATTAGACGAAAAACAGTTTGCACACAAACCTCTGTTTTTTACCAAATCCCATCGTTGTTCTAAACTTAACTGTGAGAACTTGTTGCACCTATGTAACTTGTGATTGTCTTGGCAACAAGGACACGAATCACTGTTGATGGCAACATAAGATTGTCGAGTTGTTTTAACTGACTTCTTTTGAGTATGCCTTTCACTTTTTTCCTTTGATGGGCTGGACGTGTTGTTAGAAGTGGCTAGCACTTCTAAAGAGTGCGCTTTGGCTTCTAGAAAGTTTATTAGCTCTTGAAGAGATGTGAAACTCTATGAATCAATTTTACTTTCCCATTCTTTGCGTGTAGTTTCACCAAGATGATCCAAAATCAACTGAGTCAACATAACTTCATGCAATGGGATTTCAAGATCGAGAGCTTCGACAACGTTAAGATTGCTTTGAAATTTGTTTAGCAAATTTCACAGTTCTGTCACATTTTCACCTTTCATTGTAGGTAATGAAAGTAGATTTCTTATATGAGCTGTGGCGATTACTCGCGTGTTATTGTATCTAGAACACACTAAGTTCCATGCTATAGGAAAATTGTCATTAGTTACCGGCAAATTCTACAAGAGCGTATGAGCTTGTGCCTTTAACGCAGATAGCAAATAATGATATTTCTGAATATTATCCAATGATTCATTATTGACTACGAGACTGGTGAATGTGTCGTGGAAATATTTGAAATTAGTCACATCTCCAGAGAAGATTGGTAATTGAATTTTTGGTAACTGTATAATTCTATTGTTGCACTGTGATGTAGAAGATTGACATGTGTGGTGGGAATTACCACTGTGATTAGATTGTTGACTGTGACGAGAGCTTATACTCTGTCCTGGCTGCTCGTGTTGACATATGAGAGCACTAAGTTTTGCTTTCAACACTCTATAACTACTTCTTATTTCTTCATTGTATTGCATATGACAATCTATTTCATCCTCTGCTTCGATGAGAGATTCAATTTGAGTTTGTAAACCTTCAAACTTCTCCCAAAGCTCATTAAGATTGTCAAATTCGACTTTCAGTTGAAACACATCGATTTCTTCTGTAATGCTGTCACAGTACTTCTGAATCAAAGTGAATTTCCGCTTAATAAAACCTCGTTTCTTCGTTAAATCTTTCAGATCACTCTCCATGATGAGATGAGAAATTAATTGCAGTTGAAAGTTGAAATTCTTGTAGATTTTCTACCACCGCTGCACGATGATACACAAGTAAGTTGTTCACTGCAGTCTTGATGCTTGTAGCAGTCCGGAGTAACTCGAAGTGTCAGATCACTGCTGCAAGATGCTGTCATGTGTCGGGAAGTCCAGGGGTGTTGGAAACCACGAACGACCGACCCGCGCGGTAGCAAATGATGTATGAGACAAACTCGAGAAGAACCTTACAAACGAATACATGTGTAAAGTATGTAAGATTGTTTCCAAAATAATCCTGCCCGATAGAGGAACAAAAAATGTAGGAATAGGATTGAAAAATTAAAATGTTAGAATGGAAATAAGTAGGATAATATTACAATGAATCTCTGGTAATGGAGGACCATATAAGAGCAAGAGTGAACTATGTCGCAGGACGTTGAAGTCAGGGATCCAAGGAATTATTATTGGAGAACAATCTATAACATGTTATTAAAAAACTATGCACTTTTATTCACACTTGTAACTAATGGGTAATTAGAATATGAAACTTGAATAATAACTGAAAAAAAGGCACTTAGAAGAACAATGAACAAAATGGCGCGTAAATGATGTTACGCCACGAGGACAAAATTATGTAAAGTTGTAAATCACCAATAAATTATATATTAAAATAATTGTAGTGATTAATACTGTTATTTAAATGTGTTCAAAGATATCGGAACTTGCTTATTCACTTAATGTTAGCTTCACAGATGAGCGATGATGTCACCACACTAACACTTTGTAGAACTTGTAGAAGAGATCCAATAAGCATTGAACTTGACAAAATGCTTAAATTATAATAAATAATTTAGCGGAATAAATAAAACTTATAATGGAAGTTTTATATCAACAGTTCCCTGTTATAATACAAAGGGCGCAAGTAGCCTTTGTTAAAACCGCGGGAATCAGAGCAGAACAGAGTACGTCTTACTCGTGTGTCTGCAGATCTAATACTGAAAAAGTGAAGCGACGTTATTAACCAGCGTCTCACAATCTGCACCTGCCACACAGAAAGCACATGACACAAAGCTGATGCAACTGAATGACGTCAGGCGGACAAAGATACAGCGGATAAATTGAATTAGAACTAACCACTGCACATACATAACATAATAGAAAAAACATGTAGCTTGCACTGACAAAGTATAAAAAATAACTTTGACATAGTGAATAGAATCAAGGATATAGACATAAATGAAAACCTCCTCTTAGCATCGTATGATGTAATTTCTCTTTTCCCAAGTGTCACCATCAACAATCTACTGAAGAAACTAGAAGAATGTTTGAGTTCCACAGGTTTAGTTATAGAAGAAATTAGAGAATATGTGCTCCTCACGAAGTTGTGTATTGAACAAAATTTCTTTGTGTTTAGGAAAAAATTTTATCAACAGAAAGAGGGCTTAGCGATGGGTAACCCTTTGTCCCCCTTCCTAGCGGACCTATATATGAGTAGCCTAGAAGTACAGATCACTAAGGCCTTCGCACACATATTCAAGACTTGGTACAGATATGTCGATGACATTTTCACAATTGTAAACAAGAAACTAGCTGGTGATGCTCTGAAATTACTAAATCTACAGGATGGCTCCATAAAATTCACAGAGGATCTAGAATCAGATAACTTTTTACCATTCTTAGACCTAAAAATCTTAAGAAAGGAGAACAAGATAGAATTTGGAATCTTCATGGAAGATACACATACAGATAATTACATCAAGCAAGAGGGGTACAATCCAAGAACACACAAACATGCCATTCTAAACAGCCTTACATTCAGACTAGTAAATATTCCCATGAACAAAAATGAGTATGATATGGAATAACTAAAGATAATGAATACAGCACGCACAAATGGGTTCAATCCGGAGTTAGTTAACAGGAAAATAAGTAAATTTGAAAAACAGAATTTAATAAAACAACATTGCTCTTTGAATAACATACAAGATGAAAAAGTTTTCAAGAAGTTCACATACCACCCAAAATTACATGATAAATCCAGCAAAATATTCATAGACATTAATATATTAATATATTAATATTAACATCAAAACGATGCTGCAATCAGAACAAAGAGACAAGATTCCCCCCAATAAAAATTCGGGTATATATTGGCTGAAATGTAAAGACTGTGACAAATGCTACATTGGAAAAACAAAAAGGAATTTGAAGGTTAGACATACAGAACACATAAGGAACATCAAATACAAACAAACAGAAAAATCAGCAGTTGCTCATCACTATTGGTCCACAGAGCATGAGTTCGAGGAGGACATTGAACTACTAAAAACAGTAAATAAACCAATAGATTTGACTATATGGAAAAAAATCTTTATCCAGAAAAATAAATACAATCTAGTAAATTTTGACATCCCAAAGGACAATGATCTCATCTCCAGGCTGATTCGACCTACAACAACACCTAGCGAACAACCAGCGGACCCGACAGTGAACCTCATTTGAGGATATAAGCAAGATGCTTGTGAAACGCGTCATGTGTAAGTACATGTAAATTAGTGAAGTTGAGTGCTCCATAGCAATCTTTTTTGTAATGTGGTCACATGTTTCAACATGCTCGCCCACCATTAATTCATCTAATGAAATCATGTGGAGTCACACGGAAATATAAGAAATAATGAAATATGGAAGATAGTGGTAGAAGTAGACACCAGTGAACATACCAAATGTATGCATGAGTGCCTAAGAACCAAGACACTTAAAGGCTTAGTGCCCTGGGGGACAAGTTCAATGATGCATGCACATGGCATCGTACACCAGTGAACATACCAAATGTATGCATGAGTGCCTAAGAACCAAGACACTTAAAGGCTTAGTGCCCTGGGGGACAAGTTCAATGATGCATGCACATGGCATCGTGACACTGTCAGGTCAATCTGAAGGATCGCCTGACAAAATTTCATCAATCATATTGCAAGGGTGAGAAATTTTCACAAAGGTTTGACCGAGAACGGATATAGATCAAATTTAGCCGTCCCTTTGATTAAATATTAAAAATCCTGTTAATCAAGAACGCTAGGTCAAAATGACTCCCGAGGAATGCTGGGATCGCACCCTGGGGCTCCGAAATCACCCATAATGTGGGAGGGGGAGTTATAGTTAATGTATAGAAACTGTTGTGTGGAATTAATTGTAAATTAGTTATTGAAAATTGTAAGTGAATACAGGTATTTGAAGCTTGAACAAGAGTTTATTCTTCTTCAATGAGCATTGGGTCTAATTTGACAATGGGGCGTTTGTACAGACCAGTGGGAGTCCAAATTGTTACAATTCGCACCAAACCATGAGGGCCTGGGTGAATCTGGTCAACAATGCCTAAAATTCACTTTAAAGGAGGAATGTTGTCTTCAATTAGCAATACAGGGGATCCAATTCTAATATTTGGTAAAGCTCTCGTCCATTTCAGAAATCACAGCAAGGAAGTGAACAATCTTTTCAAATGGTACTTAGTGGATCAAACGGCCGCTTCGTGAAGACCATCCATTTGAGGAGAATGGGGTGGTATGAAACACCAAGTGATGTTTAATTGAGCAGTGGCGTCTTGGTAAATGGCAATATGTTCTTTAGTAGTTTCTGCGAAGAGTGAAGGTAATCAGTTGACCATCTTTTCCAAAGATTAACTACAAACTGGTGGAGTGCGAGAACATAGAGAGTAACCGCCGGTTAAATCAGGTGTGGGCAGTGAGACTAGGGCCTTACCAATGAGAAAATGCCCTGAAGACAAGTAAGGAAAATCTTCAGTATCTGTGGTTCTCTAGGAGGGAACTGTCTCAGTTTTAAACAGCTTTATACTGTGTCAGTTTTTTTAAAAATCAAAGCATGTTGCTGACAGAAAAAAAAATGCATCTGTTTATTGCTGTTTGTTTACCAGTGAAAGACTTGAGTCTTCAGACAGGCTACAATAAGAGCTTTGTGATAATATAAGGACATGCTTGCTTACTTCTCAAAGTCAATAGACAATTCCTAAGCAAGTTAAAGGAAAATTATCTGTTTTATGGAACCCGAAGGTTCATTGCCACAATTATCTGAGCTTGTCATTCAACCCTATTCTGCACCAACTCCATCCAACCATCTCTCGCAAATCCTACTTCTCTTAAATCTATCCTAGTATTGTCCTTTACCTTTGGGTCTCCCAGTCAGTATTTTTTAGATATGTCTTTCCTCCCCCATGCGTGCAACATGTCCAGCCCATTTCATCCTCCATGATTTAATTACCCTTAATATACAGGACATAACTCGTAACTCAGCTCTTGCTGTAATTCGCAAACATTTATTTGATAGTAGGTTAGGAACTACTGAAGCTAAAAATATTATTTTTGCACGTAGATGTGCAGTAATATGCCCTCTTTCCCCTTAACTGAGTTTCTGAAGTGAAATTGAGGTGGTCGACGTAAAAAGGGCACACCCATTTTTGAGAAAAAAGTAAATGAAATATTTGTCTTAGTTTTTGTATTTTTCATTCTGTACTGTTTGTTATTATTTAGAATATTTAGTCAGGTATGAATAAAATTCATTTAAAATGACTTATATAGCTCATGAATTAAATAAATTATAAATTTTGAAATCAATATTATGAGCCCTTTTTACACAGACAGAATTTTTGGTGGTAAAATTCACTAAATCAGACTTAAATACAGTGTTTAAGTTAAATTTAATCCAATTTTAATACAATAGTTTGCGATTATGAAAACATGAAGTGGCTACACATAGTTTTAGGCTTGCGCACAGAGTACTGAAACTTTGTTTTATAGTAGCCTATTCAAAATAAGTTTTGTACTTCCTTTCCAAATGCCTACCAGTTTTTTCTTGAAAAAATATTTTAACATCTCATACAATTTTTTAATATAAAAACGAATTCTCTTGGCGAGAATCTCTTGCATGGGGTTGTCGAAGTACATTAAATTACTTCTTTCTCTGCAGTAGTGACTTTCTTCATGTGGTATTGTTCTAAGATGTTCACCCATTACAGTGATTGCATCGCTCGACACATTTCTTGGTCAGTTTGAGTGAGGGCCTCTCTTCTCTTCAAAATACTCATTTAGTAAGAACTTATTTTAAATTACACAAAGGAGTTTTACAGATACTTGAAATAAGATCAAAATACATGCCTTTTATTTGCTCCCACAGCTACATTGTATGACCAAGGGTGTTCTCTTGGTTTCTTGGGGTTGAGTGTTTTTTTCTTGACCTGAGGGATAAATTCCATACACCTTGCCAAGAAGGAATCCTAGGCTTTTTGGTTGACCACTATAAAATGAGTGAAACAATTGCAACTGTTCCTCTTGTGGTACTTTCTCATAACACAGTTATATATACAGCTAACTTTATACAGTTGTAACAACCTCAATTTTCAACATATCCCGCTGATTCTTTCACCATTATTGACTAAAGGAAATTGCGAACAAATATATGCATTCTGCGTAAAAAGGGCCCATAGCTCTATGTGCCCCTTTTAGTCGATCGCCTCAATTGCAATATTTCCATGTGGTGTAAGCCATATTTGGAAGTCTGAATTCTTCATGCATGGCACTGCAGCCTGACAGTGCAGAACATACTCTTCAGTCTAGGCTTTTTAGTCATATTAGTTGTATTTTTATAATGCTCATTGCTTCAGTTTTCTGCTAGCAGTTTTGGAGCATTTGGAATTAAGAACACAGTCGGTACAGCAGTTTTAATTAACGAGTTCTTATAGGAATTCATAAACTGACTGTTTTTGATGTGTTCCAAGCATAGACGGCAATTTTTACTCAAATATTTTACATCTTTTGTTAGTAGGTCTTCTTGTTGACTATTAATGACCCATTTTTTTAGACCAGAAATTGAAGAGCGTTTTTTCAAAAGTCGATATCTACATAAAGTATAGTTTTGAGATATTCAATTTTTTGGCGTACACTTGAAACTTCTAAGAATCTTTATCTGTGTTTTTGTTATAAGAATGTACATGCTAACACCTTTATGATATCTATACCTTCATTTAGAGAAAAATAATGTAGCATTGTTTATTTCAGCTCAAAATATTCAAAGTTTTCACAAAATCCGATATCTGCGCAGGACAATATACTGTATCTGCAGATTTAATGTTTAACTGTATATTACTAAAGAGCATTTTTTGCATTTGTTACAAGTGTTATATATCTGGTCATATTTTCAGGCAATTACAAAATGTATATGCCACTTCATATAGATGTGCAGCCCTTATCCTGTCGTTTTTCTTAAGAAGTACAAACATTATTCCTCTATAAATATTAACATTCAATGTGAATACACATCACAGAGCAACGAGACTACTTCAAAACAGAAATACTATTGAATAGAAACATTTAAGAAACTCAGTGGTCACCTAAAAAAATGTAGTGATAACTAAACACAAGTGATTGTTGATGAAGGACCCAGAATAAATCTGAATATTGATTTCAAAACAGTTATAAATCTATTGTTGCGTGGGCCATCCATAAAGTAAGTTTCCCTGGGGCCGTTTACAGAAACAAAACAAAATTTCAAGGAAATATTTATTGCAACAGATACAGGAAGTGTTAAGCTATTTTTCAACATATTCGCCACCGGAATTGAAACATTTGTCATACCTTTGGACCAACTTTTGAATACCTGTGTTGTAGAAGTTTGCTGCCTGGGATTGGAACCACTGAGTGACAATCACTTTCGCCTCTCTGTCAATCTTTTTCCCAGCCAAACTTCTGCAGGAGACTTGTTGGGAGATGTTTAAACATCCACCCTACAGCCCGGACCTCGCTCCCAGTGATTTCCATCTTTTCCTACTCCTCAAGAAATTACAGGGAAAGACTGAGAGGAGGAAATGTTTGTCACACAGTGGTTAAAATCCCTGGGGGCAGACTTGTACGACTCAGGCATCAAAAGTTGGTTCCACAGTATGACAAATGTTTCAATTCCGGTGGCGAGTTTGTTGAAAAACAGCTGAACACTTCCTGCATCTGTTGGAATATAAATGTCCACGAAAATGTGATTTGTTTCTGTAAACAGCCTCAGGAAACTTACTTTATGGACGTGCTGGTGCATAGCCTATGAAGAGTTCCATTCAATTATTTCTTGCAGCCGTCACATCTGCATAAAGTGCTTTGGCATCATCAGGGACTGAAAAGTACTGCATTAGTTTTTCAACATTCCGTTTTTTCCGACACATGGTTTACCTTGGGAAATTCATTTTTTCCGCAAACACTTTTAAGTCTTTAACACATTTTTTCAGCTCTTCATATTCAATTTCTGATCGAAAGAAGCACCTTTTTACTTTCCCCTTTGTAGCGCAAGAATAGTGTTGGGATCTCAATGCCAGACATGAAGCCTTCTTAAAATCCAGTATTTTTCAGTCTTGACCAAGCATTTGTACCTTTATATGTTTCTTCATTATGTCGCAGTTGAGGACAAATAACGTCATCTTTAAACCTCTAATCCTTCTCTAATCTCTCAAATACCTGATCAGGTGGCATGTAACTATGACCAGGTACCAACGATTAATGCAGTGGTCAGTGTTACCACATGAAAAAATTCACCTTTCCTTTGTTCGCCACAGATATCGGATTTTGCTAAAACACCTTAACAGTAGATATCGGATTTTGCAAAAACTACCGTTTTTCTACGATTCTGAGTGGAGTAGGTTTCGGAATATGAAAGAACCAGTATAACCATTGGAAAGGCAGCTACTTAAACTTTACGCAACAATATATATCTCAATTTCGTAAAAACCTGCAGATATCGGCTTTTGAAAAAACGCTCCTCAATTATTACAACAGAATGGAAGATTAAATATTATTTTAAAATAAGTTGAAACCACATCACAGAACACGTGTCGAGAGTATGCCAATAGGCCTACAATAAATATCATAAATTTTTGTTCCTACCTTTCTTGATCTTTTGGGAAAGTGAAGAAATGCAATTCTTCCTTTATTATTCCTTTATTATTATTTTCAGCAGAAGAATAAGGTTCTTTCGTAACACACAGTGTTTCTATAAAAACAAATCTATTTATTTACATATTTCCCGCAGTAGTTACTGTAGTGTTAGTTTATGGCTGCTGTGATCGCTAGATGTATGTGTCTGCATGTTCATCTGGCAGAAAAACAGACTGACTTTCGTTACTGTATTAATACGTATACTGTGGTTGTACTGTCAATATACTATATCTTCGTGTGGCATTTGATGCAAAATGTTAATAGGTGCCGTTGAACAGTACTTATGTGCATGAAATGATGTATTACCTGATTATTTCAATTTATTTTACAGGACTGTGTTTCCACCTTGCTGGATGCAATTCTTCAGGGTGCTTCGGGTGGGCTTGAAGATGGTCCTGTAGTGAATGACGGTTCAAAACTTCAAGGACTGTCTCGATCTGCAGCCCTCTTTACTGAGGAAGAGCTTCATAATCTGGTAATATATGAGACTATAAACCATATTTACACATTGATATGCCCTATCCATATATATGCGCCTAATTTAAGGTTTTTTCCCCAGACTTGATTACCATGCCTGTTGAGTGTGTATGCATCATCCACAGATCAGTTGAAGCCAGGAAGAAGACCTGATGCAGGATTCTATTATGCAGCCTCACTGTTTCTGTTCTCTGGCACATATTTAAGATTGTGTGGAACCCATTGTGCATATGAGATTTTCCTCAAATTTAACCTCATCTTAAATATGTGAAGAATCTTAAAAGAGCAATTCCAACTTCCCTGATAGTTCAATACAAACCCAACAGATGTGTTCTTCTAAGAGTATTCTTACAGCATTTGTAAGCAAATCACCACTTCCTGATTACAGTCTGCCAACTCCATGCTTTTGATGGAGTATGTGGAAAATTGTATGTGTCAACATAGCCACTGTATGGTATGGTAAAGTCTCTACCACAAGCTTCCAGTATTGCTGTTTGGTATTGTTGAGCATTCTTGCCCCTTGCAATCTGAATTTTAATGAAGTATCTTTGTTTGTATTTGCTGAACACTTTAGAGCACTATAGATAACAGTCTTAGGTCATAACATTTTCATTCAATGTATACTTGGGTCTTGGACATTTGGGTCTTGCTTCTTCTGCCAATGCCATTTCTGGGTCACTGCATTGTGGTCACGGTTTTTGGGTCGTTATTCGTTATATTTCTTGGCAGTCGTTTCACAGCATTTCAGACATGACACACTTCTGTGCTTACACCAGGAACATGGCTGTGATGATTTCATCGTGAGAGAAGTCAATTCCAGATGTTTTGCTTTGTTGAAGGTGTGTAAATGACTTGTAGGACTTGTATTTTATTGACTTAAAAACTCTCGAAGTATGCATGCATTTATGCCCTAAAAATTACCAAAATATGACCTAAAATCCTGAAAATTGTCCTAAAAAATTAAAACAAAACGGAAAACCGCATTTACTTTTAACTTTTAACAATGATGTGGTATGGCATGTTTATTTTACTAAAGGCATACATTTCTCTGTGCTTACATTAACATTTTGTATTACATTAATTCATACCTCAAGAGCACTCATTTTCAGCAGAGTTACCCTGGATGATGACATGCAGATACAATAATACAACACTATTTGGTGAAATGTTAAATACTACACAAATTTGTAAAAGTTTACAACTAAAAAGTTTTTAGAAACAACAATATGTAAAATTGTCATACAAATCTACAAAATTGTCATGACATTTATGTAAAGTTGTCAGCTTTTATGAAAAACACAATTGTCAAAATTTTAAATGTGTAAAACAGTTTACTGGCACCTGTCACCTTTAAAATTGTAACTTTGATGAAATAGGGCTCTGAATGTTAAAAAATGACTTTATTTTGGAAAACGTGGGAAAATGCATTTTAATGATTTTTAGAAGCCGCATACATCTAATATATTTATTGCTAAATACACTTAATTGCCATAAGCATTTTCTCTGACTATTCAGGAAAATGTTACTATTCATCAAAATCCTGGCCCTATTAATAAGCTATAAAACAAAGTGCTGTATTTCAGGGTTATAATTACATTTTCTTACCATATTAGGATGTTAGGCATTATTTGGGGATGAAATAATGCTAATTTCTTAAATAAAACCATAAAATACATAATCAACTATATAAAACCTATTTTTGATAATTTTTTTTAATTTTTTTTTTAATTTTTAATTTTTTTTTATTTCTTATTGACTCCTCATTGTATGACTCCTTTAGAAAGACGATTGTCAAGGAAGTTTTGCACTGGCTTTGTGTGTGGAAGTTTCTTGCTAGTTTTTCAATAAATTCCTACAACACTTTTATTTTAAAATTTGTCATTTAGGCAAGAGCTGTCAATTGTAGTTATAGCTGTGTGGTTGTATCGCCAAAACCTTTAACCATTGAAGTAGCATATTTCAAGATTTTAAAAATTAAATAGGTTATCAACCCATGGTTATATTGCAATATAGGTAGATAGGTATACAAAAAATTACTAAGCTACGGAAATCACGTCAGGTATTTATAATTTTGATATACCGGTACTTCCTTCATATTCTATCAGTTACAATACTGCCATAATTATTGACAACATATATTCTGCTCTACCATATTTATGGTAGAGCAAAAGGTAAGTTCTTGATATTTCTGTAGTTGCTTTGTTTTGGTTAGTAGTTTCAGAGGTTTCTTGCAATTAGTGTTTACTCTACAGTGAGATGCTATGAAAATGAAAATAAATATAAATGTCTTTAAAATAGCCATTATGTTAAATCATTATTTCCCCACACAGCATGCAGTTAGTACAGCTGTGGTAAATAATCCTATTCTTATTGGACTATTTTATAGTTAAAATAAGAAATTCTGAGATGATATGCTTTTTATTCAATATTTTTGTCTGAACACTCAAGGCTAGATGATAATCTGTGGAGATCACACCGCGAATATTATTATGCTTTTTAAATACCTTTATGCTAATCTGCAATCATCTGAAGAGCCATTGCTACTGTGTTGACGCTCGTGCTGCCTAGTAGACTATTTAATGGCATCTAACTGGAACAAATTATTTTGCATGTCTTGACTCTTCATGACCGGAATGAAGAGTGAGGCTCTCGACAATTCATATTTGTCACCTGCCGGCTTCCTCCACCATGAATTAGAAGTAGTGGTGGTTATTAATCTCTGACATAATGGTCATTCATTGGCTAGTATCAACTGCTTGTGCACATTCATTCAGATTATGTCAGTTTCTATTCAACCGCTTCTGAGTTTGTTATAATGTTCAGCATGGTGAAATATCTTCCTTTATGTTAACCCTTTCACTGCTGAGATATTTTCACTGTCACTCGGCGCTAAATCCGAAAAATAAGAAGGCAGTTTTAAAATACGCCAGAACTTCGTCATCACGTTAGAAATGTTTTTCCTTGCTCGTGAAAGCAATGACTGTGTTGAAATTGAACATACCATGGCCTTGACGTGATTTCCGGCTTGTCATATGACTCGTGAGTTCAATGGCTTCTTCAGACATCACAACATTGTGCAAGGCCTCAGATTTCCGTCTACAGATTGCACCACAGGGCAAGGAAAGCAATGAAAATAATTTCTATCTAACCCCAAGAGATGGCAGGACATTATCCTTTCGTTGAAACCTTGTTAAAGAATTCTATTCTACGAGCAATTGTTTTATTCGTAGCACTAACTTCGCGGCAACATTGTGCAAGGCCTCACATTTTGATCTACAAATTGCACCACAGAGCAGGGAAAGCAATGAAATTAAGTTCTATCTAACCCCAATAGATGGCAGGACACTATCCTTTCGTTAAAACTGTGTTAAAAAATTCCATGCCTTGTGGAATCGTCTCGTTCATAGCACCCACTTCGCGGGCGGAACAGTTCAGTCGTTAGCAGTGAAAGGGTTAATAAAAATACAACAAATGCTTTAACCCTTCCCGGGCGGAAACCCATATATGGCACGCCTGTCCGATGCCTCCAACACGGTAACCCATATATGGGTTCTCTGACCGACTCATAATGTGACCGGCTCTTCTCATGCACGAAGTACGTAAAATCTTCAACAGATGGCAGGAGAATGTTCTCTTATCCACTGTGACTTGGGAATTCCCCAATACACTGCCCAGGACGATTTTAGTAGAGGATTTCAGTGGCTGTGCGTAACTAATGAACAGCATGCACTTTTTGTGCCGTGTTTTTCCCATATTTTTGGTAAAATTGCAAAAAGAAAGTGTCCTAGAGGTTCTGAAACTGAAGAATTAAGTATTCAAAGTGACAGTGAAGTGTCAGAATTATCATTTAGCGATAGTAAGGGATGTTTTTCCGAGATCGCTACCGGCAGCGTTAATGAGAGTGAGAGCGACGTAAGTGACACTGGAGGCAATCGTGCACCCAGCTCTTTGGAAGTGAGTAATTTTGATGCAGGCACACCATCTATAACTACAATATACAATATCCAGCAAGGGCCAGTTCTGCCTTCTGATTTTGAACAAAATACTGATCCAATTGAGAATCATAGTCTACTGTAGACCTATGTAAACTTATAGTGCGCTCAGTGAGATTTGTGCCATTTCCGCATACACATTTTCTCGCTAAATAATAAAAATCGTTCCTAGAGCAGATTAGGGGCAGAATTCGGCAAAATTCCAAGGTATATGTTGATTTTATGCATGAATGCATGATTTAACTTACTTTCAATTGGTTTTTCATTAACTTATTTTTTCTTTAAAAATGCCTTCCGCCCACAGCCAGAAAACATCGCCGCCCACGAAGGGTTAATTCTTGTAATTAACAGATTAAATATTATTCATGAAAGTTTCATGTTTATCGTAAATATTATAATATAGTAAATAATAACTCATTCATAGAAGAAGATAATTAACTCATAATTATAATAATTAATTACAGATAGAAAACAAACTATCTGACTGGTGCTCTATAAATTCAGGAGTAAGGCAAGGCTGCGGACTTTCTCCTTTATTGTTCAACATATATATGAATGCCATTATCCGTGAGTTCAGACGAACAAGACATGGCCACATATATATAAACAGGAATCTAAGTTTGGACACTCTGATTTTCGCTGATGACTTAGTACTTCTCGCTACCACGGAAGATGACTTACAGAGATCAACACATAACTTGTCATTAATTGCAAATACCTTTAATATGGAATTATCACCTCATAAAACAAAAATCATGGCCTTCTGTGGCAAAGACCCAGTACAAAGCAAAATATGTATCAAAAATAGAATTTTAGAACGAGTTAATGATTTCAATTATTTAGGCTACAAATTATCATTTTACTCGGACATGGACATACCCGAGAAAATTACCAAATTTAATAAATCACTGGGTATAATAAATAAAGTTATGAAACCTTCCCTAGTCCAGAGACACACTCGACTCCGTTTATATAAATCCCTTGCAAGATCTGTCCTCTGCTATGGCAGTGAAGCGTGGACTCTAAGACAATGTGACAGGAGTAGAATTACAGCCAGTGAGATGAGGTTCATGCGTAGGACAGCGGGCCACACCAAATATGATCACATCAAAAATGAAGATATACTACAGGAACTTCACATGGATCCAATTCTAGACTACATCCAGAAATATCAGGAGGACTGGCTGCGGCATGTAAGACGGATGGCCAGAGACAGGATCCCCAGAGCAATCTTGAACTACCAACCACATGGGAAGAGATCACTTGGTCGCCCTCCAAAAAGATGGACGGTAAATTTTTTGTAGACGTAACAGTTCTTACAGGACTACTACGTGTCAGGATGATGATGATGATGATGAATTACAGGTTATAATAGTTAGGGATACAATCAAAACGGTTCCAATTTGGTAAAAACATATTCTCTATTGATGGAAGTGTATTGTTCTGTAAACTGTGGGAAATCATATATGCTGTAGATAAATGATTCACGTACAACAGCATGTAGGGTTTGAAAACTTTTGCTAGCTCTTGAAAATGTCAAATAAAGAAAAGTGTTCCAATTACTGTTGAAAGAAACTGCTTCGACATCAAGTAACAAGTCATCTTCCTTTTATAAAGAAATATGTGAAGTGTTAGTTAGTGCAAATATTCCACTAGGAAAACTAACCAATCCTAAATTACATGTTTTCCTTGTATGCCTCACTGGACATGCAGGGTGGTGCAGAGAAACGGGAAAATTTTGAAATACTTAGATTGTCACCATGTTGGTAATACGCTGTCATGGCGACTTCATGGTCCACTGCTCCATTGCAACTAAATGTCCGTTACTACCCGACAATTTGATGTCATCTCCCCCTTATTGTACATCCACAGGGCTGCTAACATCAACTTCAAATGTTCCCGTTTCTCTGCGCCACCCTGTACTATTCCAGACAAATCAGCATTGTGAACGAAGACATGTTAAATGGAATACATGAATGTATGAATGGGGAAAAATTACGTATCAATTGATTGATTGATTGATTTATTTATTTTGATCTGAAAACCATACAAGGTATAAGAACGCGTCAACTACTAAAACTTATGATAAAAAATCCACTTTTGAATTTGGAACATTAAAATTTCATGGAGCTTACATCGAGGTTAACAAATTCCTCAGTCTTATAAAGGGCTCTGTCCACCATCCAATCAAAAAGGCACCTCTTAAATTTATCCCCGCTCACAGTGTGAGCTGTCCTTGGCAGTCTATTAAACAATCCCTAATGCCCTAAAGGACTGCTGAGTTAGGTTTAGTATATTGAATCGTTGGTGGATCAGATGGTTGTTTCTAGTATTGTAAGGATGTACTTGATTATTTATAGATAGGCAGTTTAGCTTACTTTTAGCATACACTAGGCATTCACAGATATACATGTTGATTACAGTCAAAATCTTCTCTTACAAAGAGAGGTTTACAATGTTCAAGAGAGTTTGAAAATGTAATAATCCGTAGCACTTTTGTTTGTAGAAGTAAGACTCTACCAACACTATGGGCATTGCCCCAGAACAAGATTCCGATTGCATTACACTGTGAAATAGTGCAAAGTAGACAGTTTTTAGGTAATATGGAGGTAAGCAAGTCTTTAAATGCCTTATTAAGTGCATCATTCTTGATAACTTGTTACACAGAAAATTTATATGGGCTTCCCAATTCAACTTAGGGTCTAAGTGTATACCCAACAGCTTAACAGCAAAGTCATCTTCATGAGCAAACTCCCGTTTAAGTGTAAATTGTATTGTTTGTGTTTTCTCAACATTTAGGGGAAGCTGATTAGCACTGTACCAAACTGTGACATCTTCAAAGACTTCACTCATGAGTAAATATAGATTTTCTAGTGAGAGATCCCGTGCAAACAAAGTAACATCATCGGCAAACTTTAGAATGTTAGATGCGACATTTGCATTCAAGTCATTGATCATAATTAAAAACAGAAACGGGCCCAATACCGATCCCTGTGGAACTCCATATTCTATCACCCTATAATTGATGAGACTACAGGTTCACAGAGACATTTTGTAGCTAATGTAGTGATAGGGACCGTAGAAACTTATTGTCCCAGACAAACTTCTGACCTCAGAGGTTCTGGAGGCAGTTAACTACTATCAGATATACAAACTCTTTGATAAATCCATGTGTTTAATATCGCCTAATGGAATACAACATGAGACGTGCTACTCTTCCTTGTATGGTTAAGGCAGCAAAATCGATCAAATCATTTTACAGTAAGATGATTTATGTTACTGTACTTGACTAGCCCAAGCTTTTCAGCAAATTGCGGAAGAGGTCAGATAAAAATTTTCATAAGTAGATAGACTAGTTTCCACAGTAAAGAAAGTCTTTGTGAAAGCACTGTCCTGAACTAAGTATTTCAGAGACAAGTTTTATCATGCTGGGGAATGTGGTTGGCTGCTTGCATTTACCATTGTGACAATTGCTTACATTAAATCAAATTTTTTTATTTTTGCCAGAAACCATAATCCCCGTAGAAGAAAGTGGCATGGCATTAGATAAATCACTAGAATTAGTCAAGGATGTTAAAGATTGTTAAGAATGTAAGAGATGAGATTGGGACACAGTTAGAAAATTAAATTTGTATTAGATAAAAGTAAAGGTCGAGAGTGTTCGAAAACAAGGTACTATATTTGGGCCTAAGGGAGATGAAAATGGAGACCGGAGAAAACTACATAATCACAACGTTCATAGCCGGATATAGTAAGGGTAATCAATTCACAGAGGATGAAATGGACTGGACATGTTGCCACATGGGAAAGACATATCTAACAAATATTGACTGAGAGACCCTGAAATCTGTATTGGCTAGGTGGTATGTGATTATCTTCGAATCGTAACAAGCTTGAATATGATAATTTAAATTGAAGACAAAATGATAATTTCTCAGGGTTTCAAGTTTTTCAAGTTTTGGTCGTCTTTTTTTTGCCCCACTCACCTTAATTCCACCTTGGCTCAGGTCTTGTGGACTAATATAGATGTTTCTACTGCATTTACTTTTCTTTAAAAAAATAATAACTGATGCTGGTTTTAAGTGCTTTTATTTTACTTTAACCAAACACAAAATTATATAATATGGTTATCGTTGGGAGTGTGTCTGAGCAGAATAGTTTATGAGATGACATCACGGGGATTCTGGTAATTATATAAATTGTATAGCCTTTACAAATACCTTGCAATAATATCTGCAGTTTGATGTCTCTGGAAGCTGTACCGAATTGTTTTCTGGTAGATCATCTGTTAAAGTTACTATATGGAGTACATCACTCCTAGGCACATGTCTGATCCTGATGAAGTGTTATAAATAAAATTTCAATAATATTTACTATGAAATATTCTTACAAAATAATAACTTATTCACAAAAATAATTATTTAATAATAGTAATTTATTAACCCGAAGGGAAAAGACCCTTGGAAGACCTAGACGTAGATAGGAGGACAATATTAGGATAGATTTAAGGCAATGTAATAATGCAGTAATACCTTAAACAGTCTAAATTGTTAACAAAATATCAGCGCCTTAGGTTTTCATGAGAAATGATTGCAGAATACTTCAATTATATAATGTTATCTTAAATAAGGGAAGGAATAAGTGTTTGAGGGCATTACAAAAAATTGCCCTCAAAGGATCAACATGAAACTCAGTAACTTAGGTTTAAGGGAAATAGGATTTGCGATGGATGGTTGGATGGAGTTAGCACAGAATAGGATTGAATGGGGGGCTCAGTAAGCACAGCAATGAACCTCCAGGTTCCATAAAATAGATAATATTCCTTTAGCTTGCTTAGGAATTGTCTATTGCCATTGAGTAAGTAATTAAGCATCAGACAGTGTGTCAAATAGCCAGTATTTTGTCAGGAGAAGACTTCAGTGTTGTATTTTTGAAGAGGATTTAACAGCCAGTGACATACTGTTTTTCAAATGTGCCCCTGTTACAACTGTGGAAGTAGAGAGAAGTTTCTCCAAGTACAGAACAGTGTTAGCTGACAACAGCTACTTTTGATAACTTTTGATAACTTGAGGATGACTATAGTGGTGTATTGCAATCCTAATTAAGGTATGTTTAGGTAGTAAGTTAATAACTTTTTCCTTTATTTTTTTAGTACAAATGAAAATGAAAATGAAAATTAGTTTATTAATTCTAGTAGAAAGTTTTTTTAAACATTATAAACATTACAGTTATTCTAACCACCTAATCTTTATTTGTCTAAGACAATTATTATAAAACAAATTTATAATTTTTATTATATACCTCTTTATTTTTTTTTTATTTTAGGTCATTTTAAGAAAATTTTTGAGGCATTTTATAGGTTAATTTTCGGGTAATCAACTTCCGGTCCTACTTATTAACAAAAAAACACCTTTAGTCATTTTAGATTTTTTAACAATGTCTGGTAATTAAATTACATGTTATATACTGTTTAGCTCGATGAATAAAATAAAATAGACTTAATATCAGTAACTCAACATAATTCACCTAGGCCTTTTGGCATATTTCTGCCATCTTCAGGGCATCTTCTTTTGCTGGTTTTGCAGTTTGGATTGAGGCATCCAGACCAGCAAAAGAAGATGCCCTGAAGATGGCGGAAATACGCCAAGAGGCTTAGGCAAATTATAAAATAAAATGTTGAGTTACTGGTGTTAAATCTATTTTATTTAATACCTGGTAAATCATTTATGAAGAGCAGGAAAAGAAGTGGCTCTAAATTAGTACCCTGTGGTACACCAAAATTTACATTATAAACAAAGGAAGAACAATGATTAAAAATAACATGTTGCTTACAGTCTTGTAAGATGCTGTCAACTTCAAAAACAATAAATTAATCCCAACTTAGACATTTTATTCAATAAAATATCATTATCTAATTTAACAAATGCCTTTGCAAAATCTGAACAATGCAACATGCAAATACATCAACCCTGAACATTTTATCTAGCGATTCCAATATATCTTGAATAAAGTTCATTAACTTTGTCAAAGTTGATCTTTCAGAAAAGAAATCATGTTGAAAAGCAGATATATATTGTTTGACATGATAAAATATTCTATTGTACTGAATCTGTTTTAAACTTTTTGCTGGTGCACATTTTAGAGCAATAGGTCTGTAATTTGCTTTAATTTTATCACCATTTTTCAAGTTATTTGAGTGACTTTCCACACATCTAGAAATATTTGAGAGCTAAGTATTCAGTTAAAGATTAATAGCAAAGGGAATTCTAATATTTTTGTGCAACCTTTTAATATATAAGGAGGAATTCATCCATTACTCTATACTATCTGCTGGGTACAGAGATAAGGAATGTGATGTGTGCATAGTAATTGTTTCCATTGTTTCATAAGATGACTTCGTTTGAAGATATACACTTTGAAAATAGTAGGAAAGTCATCAGATATAGACTTCAAACTATTTATAATTGTACCTTCTGAAGACAGAAAGATGCCAGATCTGTTATTTTTGGTTCTTTTATTTTTCACACAATTCCAAAAATATTTCAGAATAAGTTTAATATTTTGTTTGCAAGTAAACAGATATTCATTGTGCTTTTTTACAAGTGTTTTGCTAGTTTTCGAAGTTCTTTATATTTCTCCAGATAATATGAGTACTAGGAGATTTCTTTGCAAAAGTAGGAAGCCCATGATTGGGAACGAAAGTCTCCACTTGCAGAGCAGTGACAATGGGGTTAGATTGGTGAATTTTGCCACCGGTAAAAATTTAATTGTAAAAAGTGAAAAATTCCCACATCAAGATATTCAGAAATACACATGGATTTTGTCAGATGGAATGACGCATAATCAAATCAACCATGTGCTAATAGATGAAAGGAGGCAGTCTAGTATAATTGATGTTCAAATTTTTAGGGGAGCTGACTTATTTGGATCATTATCTGGTAGTTGCAGTTGTTCAGGAGAAACTTTCATTAAACAAAGGAACTAGGCAAAATTTCATGTGGAAAAACTAGGTGAAGACCAAATTAGGAACGCTTACCAAGTTGAGATTTCAAATAGATTTTCAGTTCTAGAAAACACTGCAGAACAAGAAGGTAGGGATGATATGAATATCGATAAAACCTGGGAAAGCATTCAAGACAATATTAAAGCATCTGCAAAAGAAAAATTAGGTCCACTTGAACTGAAACCAAATTAACCGTGGTTCGATGATGAGTGCATGAGATTAGTAAATGCAAGAAAGCAGGGGAAACTACAGTGGTTGCAGAATCTGAATGAAACTACTGTCGAAAATCTCAACAATACTAAACGAGAAATCTCTGGAACCATTAGAACAAAGAAACTAAACTATCTCAAAGACAAAGTAAATGAATAAGAGGTAAATAGTAAATACAAAAATTGTTTGGGATCTCTACAAGGGAAAAAAATGAGTTCAAGAAAGGTTTTCAAACTAGAACAAACACTATATTTGTGACTTTGAATACGGTAATATTTTGAATAGGTGGGAACATTTCTTTAATCAATTATTAAATGTACTTGGAGATGTCCAAACTGTAGAAAGTGAAATATTCACAGCAGAACCGACTCTAACAGAAATAGAACCAGGTATAGGTAAAGTAAAAGTAAAAGTTATAAAAAAAATCTTCAGGCGTTAACAGAATTCCAGCAGATTTAATTGAGGCAGGTGGGAAAAGATTAAACTCAAGAGATCCATAAACTCATTCTTATGATTTGGAGAAAGGAAGAACTGCCAAAGGAATGGAAAGAATCTAGTATTATACAGATCCATAAAAAGGGAGATAGGGCCGAATGTAATAACTATCGAGGAATTTCTCTTTTGTCAATATGATACAAAATTTTGTCTTATATACTTCTGTCAAGATCAACCTCATATGCGGACGAAATCATTGGAGATCACCAATGTGAATTTAGGCGAAATAGATCAACCATTGATCAAATATTTAGTAATCGCCAAATCTTGGAGAAAAAGTGGAAATATAATAAGTCTTGTCACCAGTTATACATAGATTTTAAAAAAGGATATGATTAGTTAGGCAAGACAAATTGTACAGTATCCTCCTTGAGTTTGGGATACCAAAGAAATCAGTTAGGCTGATCAAAATGTGTCTAAATGTAACCTATAACAGAGCCAGGGTAGGGAAATTTATATCAGATACGTTTGCCATTAAAAGCGGCTTGAAGCAAGGAGATGCACTATTGCCTTTACTTTTTAATTTTGTTTTGGAATATGACATTAGAAAAGTTCAGGAAAACAAGGTAGGCCTAGAGTTAATTGGCAGTCACCCAATTTTAGCTAATGCAGATGTTTGTCTGCTGGGCGATGACATAAACACAATTGAGAGAAATGCAGAAAGTCTTTTCGATGCCTGCAGGAATGTCGAATTGGAAATTAATCCAGAAAAAAACTAAGTATATGGTCATGAAATATAATAAAGAATTGAAAATTATTACAATAGCTGGTAAATCGTTTGAACAAGTGGATAAATTCAAAGATCTGGGAGCAATAAATACAGATAAAAAATAATTTTAAGGTAGAAGTTAAATGTAGACTCAAATCAGGAAATATCAGTTTTTACGCAGTTCAGAAACT
This sequence comes from Ectobius pallidus, assembly GCA_964059195.1. NCBI lineage: Eukaryota > Metazoa > Arthropoda > Insecta > Blattodea > Ectobiidae > Ectobius > Ectobius pallidus. The sequence goes on from CAXKWD010000009.1 coordinate 33,663,050, forward strand.
CTTATTGTCTCGTCTTCTGTCCAGAAATCTATGATAAGACAATGATTCTGCCGGTTGTATTATATGGCTGTGAGACATGGTCTCATATTCTTTGGGAAGAGCATAATCTGAGAGTGTTCAAAATCAGGATACTTAGGAAAATATTCGGGCCTAAGAGAGAGAAAAATGGGAGGATGAAATGGGCTGGACATATTGCTTGCTTGGAGGAGAAAAGACATATCTCAAAAATATGTACTGGGAGACCCAAAGGGAAAAGACCACCTGGAAGACCTAGACACAGGGGGGGAGTACAATATTTGGATAGATTTAAGGGAAGCAGGATTTACGAGGGATGGTTGGATGGGGTTAACACAGATAGGATTGAATGGGAGGCACAGGTAAGCACGGCAATAAACCTCTGTACAATTATTACTATTCAAAATATTTTTTTCAGGTTTTATGTCATACAGAGAAAGGACTTTAGCACAGACCTCCATTAAAAAGATCATAATCTTTGCCAATAAGAACAGAAAAATTGAAGTTGCCAACAGTGAGCAATTGGCTATAATGAATGTTTCGTGTACTAATGAAAATATCGCAAGTATGAATCCATTTGAGCTATTTGGTGGAAAATATGCATTATCTGGAAATTTACATTTAACACACATGCTTTCAAATCATGTGGAAACGAATTATGATAGCTGAATTCTCATATGTTCCTCCTTGTATATTGTGTAAATCTTCTAGTTGTTGCTTAGTTTCAATCAGTTTTTTCCGAAGAACATTATTTTCAGATTGCATATTTTCCAATACAGTGGGAAATTTTTTCAGACTGATCTGAAATCGGTTCTTGTTTTCAGTAAGTTGCTGATGAACATTATAAAATAATTTATTCAACTCGATTTCTAATTCTCTATTCATGTTTTGTATTTGCTTTTGCAGATCAATTTTGATGGTTCTCGTCAGGGTATATAAACAATTTATGATAATGTTATCATTATCATGGTCACCTTTACGTGGATTCTAGGCTGCATCATTATTCCTCTTCTTTGATGGCATTGCATGAAATTGATAGATAACACACAATTTAGATTTCTGAATAAGAAAGGCAGAACATGTTTTACACATAAACTAAAATATCTGTCTTTATCCTCACAAAAGAAGAAAAAACATACAAACCATCCATAGGTGGAGTTGCTTAAAACAAAGCTCCAAATTTGCAACAGTTTACCAGAAGAATGCTCAGCCATGTAAACCTACATGTCATGTCTGAACATTGTTATGAAAGGATACAAATAAAAGATAGACATTCACTTTTGTCAGTTCTTTGTAAGCATTAAGAATTTTGTAAGTTTCTTTTAGGTTAATAATTTTAGGGACCTCTGCTGTTTTGTCTGAATAAATTGTAGGTGAGCTTAGAGATTAAAGATGGAAAAAATAATCAATATTAAGAGTGGTCAAAATTTGATTCTTAAGATCTTAAGATAGGGTCTCTGCTTTGGTGTCTGTTAATCTGGTTGACTCTTATATTTCATTTTATCTTCTTGGTAAATGTATGCTTGATCACAGCGCTGGCAGAGCAAATAATCAGCTGTTCAAGGGAGAGATTGCCACTCATCAGTGGATTTCATAGTTTTGGATAGAAAATTATAAACAATCCTATTTCGCTATATCAAATAGAATCGGATGAAAATACAAAAAATACAGAAATTGTGTGCACTGGTAATTGTTGGTGTTACACAATCCAATTTCATGCTTGAAAGAAATTTTAACCGAAAATTGGACCATTCTCAGCCCAGTCAATGAATGCTCAAAAAAGGGTGTAGAGGGAAATGGAAGGAACACAATTTTTTACTTTGGGACTTTGTTGGGACTAGTTAGGAGGTAAACATACTAAAAGTCCCCACTCCTAGGAGGTGAGCAGGGGGGCCTATAGAAGGTTCCTTTTTTCTGTTTTTTCGCTTATACAGTATCTCGGAAAATATGGGTCCTAGCAATAATACCACTCTATACAAAATTAAACCTGATAAAGACTGATTCCATTCATTTTTTCGCTATCTCGCATAGTTTATTTTAAACTTGTATGTGATCGGAAATTAATTTTCTGGATTTCAAGAATAACAACTAATTTTTTTTTTTTCTAGAGTTTGAAAATAAGTACCAAACTGTTTCGGAAAGATCGAGCACTCCACCTTTCGACTGTTAGCTTGCCACACTTTGGCATTGTTATTGACGGGGGACTTCTCTTTCACAAAATTATTTGGCAAAGAGGTTCCACGATATCTGCCTTTTGTGACAATGTCTACAACAATATCATGGAAGGAGTTTCACTGTAGTTTTTTATGGGTACACAAGCTCATCCTCAAGTACAAAGGTCACTGTGCAGCAAAGGCGGTACCGTCTCAGCAAGTCAGCCGACATACATTTCAATCAGGAGACAGTCATAACTGTGAAGCAGGAAGACTTCCTGTCAAATGTCTACAACAGAAGTCGGCTGATTAACATGCTGAACGTCACACTACAGGCACATGAAGTCAAACCCATTCAAGCACAGAATGATTAGGATGTCAGTTGTAGAGTTGTCACATACCACCTCTGTAGCAGTTATTGGTGAGGATGTTGATCTAATAGTCCTGTTAATGAGCAAAACACTTAGTGACCAGGACATAATTTTCGTGAAGCCTGGACGTGAAAACATAAAACCTACATTGTTTTCTACCCAGGGGCTGTGAGACATACTATTTCTTCATGCCTTCACTGGGTGTGATACGACCTCAGCAGCCTTCCGAAAGAGTAGGCTGGGATTTATCAAACTGTATTTGAATCCTCCAGACATCCAGGGAGCTGCTGCAGTTTTCTCAGTCCCTTCCTCAACCAAGGATGATATAGAGGAAGCTGGGAAAAAGTGTATTTTGAGGTGGTATGGGGCCCCACCTAAAGAGAAATCTCTAAACGCTTTGTAAAATCGGTAGCCAATATCAAACCGGACATCTCATGCATCCCACTAACTGAGGGGACAGCGAAACAACATTCTCTGAGGACATATCACCAAGCCCAGATGTGGTTGGGACATGTGCTGCCTCCTCAGATGTATGGTTGGGAGTTAAGCACCAACAAATTTCTAACCCCGGTGCACAGTGAGCTGGCTGCACTGGATGAAATATTAAAAATTATTTTTTGTTGGTGCACAAAGGATTATGCCACCACCAAATGCTGATGCGGAAAGGCATCTCTCAAGTGTTCCCCTGCATGCCAAAACTGCCAGGGGAACTGTCTTAATGGGGGCCCCCTCTTGGACAATGAGGATGAAGAACTCGCCATCGATTTTCTGCCAGTTAACCTAGAAGATGTAGCCCCTTTCTCAACAGATGAAGAAGAAAACGAAGCAGGACCAAGTTCCCATGACGAGCCAGGAAGTTATAATAATTATTGCTGTTGTATTATTAAGATGTAAATATATTATTAAATTAAATGTAACACAGTTCAAGAAACATTTACGAGTTAATGTGTTAGTAAAAAAAGTTATATACAAATTGTTGTTGACTCTGAAATTGCCCTACCCCAATGCCTTTGCGGAGTGAATGTATAGAAAATGTATATATTATATTAACTGTACATAATATATTATATACATTGAATACAAGTATTATTGCATATGTAGAGTGTTATTAAGGCTCTTAAATAACAATAAAGATACAGCGATTCTCGATAAATTGTCAATTTTGAGTATTATAAAAAAAATTCCATCATATATATAGTAATTATATTTTTGTAGGGGTGAATGGTGGAGTTCTCAAAGTGGTTTCACTAGATTCGGGGTATCGAAAATAGTATTAAACGACACTAAACAATATTGCTTTTGAAGAACTACATATATACTTGAAAATATATTATGTTTACATATAATTTCTTTATGTGCCACTTATATAATATATAATACATAATGTTTATAATATAAATATATATATATATGATAAGTATATATTATATTTTATGTAGAGTTTGAGCAGTGGAAGAACGGAAAATACAAAAGTTAAGTTTTTCTGCAAAGTCCCAGAATTTACACATAAAGTTAAAATTGCTCTAACGTTTGAATGGTTAAAGATAAAAAGTAAACTATGATATATTCTTGAAGAAAATTTAATGCTCTACAACTTCCTTCCATATGACTATTTCGTAGGACGAAGGGCAGAAGAGTTAGCTAATGAAATATGACAAAAAACACGAGGCATTTTTATTTTTTCAAAATTAGCTAATTTTGAGTGAAGATATCTCGGAAACTAAACGAGATAGCGAAAAAATTAATGGAATAAATATTGTGGAGAATTTTTTCAGCTTGAATTTTGTATAGAAGATTCTTAACGCTAGGACCTATAGTTTCCAAGACATAAGCGAAAACACGAAAAAAGGAACCTTCTAAGGGCCCCCCTGCCCCGCTCACCTCCTAGGAGTGGGGACTTTTAATATGTTTACCTCCTAACTAGTTCCAACAAAGTCCCAAAGTCAAAAATTGTCTTCCTTCCATTTCCCTCTACAACTTTTCATTAACTGGACTATTTACATCAGCTTTACAATATAGAAAATAAACTTATAGCTCAGTAAACAAAATACTTAAAAATTTGAAATGCAAAATTTTCATGGCTCTGCTTTTGATGATGGAAGTTAGGGAGTGTCAGAACTGTAACTGTGGGCTAGAACTGGAGGATGTGGCTTGTAATGACTGCTGTGTTTGTTGATGCAGGTTACATTCTTGCAAGTAGTGACTGCAGATGAAAACACCAGTGAGGATATCAAGAAGAGTCTGAATGCAATGATAGTACAGCTCCCCACTACAAACAGTGCTTCCTCAAGTGGAGGTCTAAAGCCACAGCATCCAACCACACCTAGCACTCCACGCAAAGGACTTCTAGGGAAAGGTATTGTTCTAGGCAGCTGTATTTACTTAAATACTCTTGCACTTCTATCAAATAGTGTGGTGGGAAGCTTATTAGAACAGACACTCGACAGTTGAATAATTTATTCTTTTTCTGTCGCTGAAAAGAAATCTGACAGACTTTCATAGTCCACTGCAGAAAAAGAGTCTTGCATCCAGAACTCTCACCTGGCTGCAAACCCGAGATATATGTTTCTATAAGGTGTGCCAGCAAAACCTCAAGTCATACACATAGAGAATCTTAAAGGCAGTGAACAAAACAAAAACTGCATTGTTAGATTTTGCCATCAGCAGTCTGACGATTTTAGTTTAAAGTTGTGATGGCTTTATTATTATTATTATTATTATTATTATTATTATTATTATTATTATTATTATTATTGTTATTATTGTTATTATTGTTGTTATTAAATGCCAGTATGGTACTTGATGAGATTGTGTGGGGGACGAAAAAATGTCTGTCCGTCTGTGTGTCTGTCTGTCTGTCCGTGTGTCTGTATGCACCATAAGCTTTATCGGATTTTCATGAAACTTGGAAAACACATTTATAATGTCCATGGGAAGAACCCTATATATTGAACCAAATTGGTTCACCGGTACCGGAGTAAAGCCCAATTTAGTGCCTATTTTTATAGATCATATTAGAAAGGGGCCATAACTCAAATACGCTTTATCGGATTTCCATGAAACTTGGTATACGCATTTAAGACGTCCATGAGAAGTACCCTATTGAATTTGAACCTAATCTGTTTACCGGTACCGGAGTAAAACCCAATTTAGTGTCTATTTTAAAAACGCAATAACTCAAATACGCTTTATCGGATTTTTATGAAACTTTGTATACGCATATATAATGTCCACGGGAAGACGTCTATTGATATTCGACTAAATCGGTTGGCCAGTACCGGGATAATGCCCAATTTAGTGCCTTTTATGTTAATATATAAGAAGTTGCGATAACTCAAATATGCTTTATTGAATTTTCCTGAAACTTTGTGTACCCATTTATAGTGTACATGAAAAAACGTCTACTAATATTGGACCAAATCGGTAGAACGGTACCGGAGTAAAACCCAATTTAGTGTCTATTTTAAAGACGCGATAACTCAGATATGCTTTACCGGATTTTTATGAAACTTGGTATACACATTTATAATGTCCATGGGAAGATGTTTATTGATATTGGATGAAATCGGTTGACCTGTTTCAGAGTAATGCTCAATTCAGTGCCTATTTTATGGTAATATACGTATTCGAAAGAATTTATGAAATGCAAATCAGTTATCATGACAACATAGCCTATTGTTTTACTGTGATCTTATAAGGCTTTGGAAATTAAAATACAGTTAGCTATGACAAATAACACTATTGCTTTACATGCACTCATCCAACTAGACCGTTAAACTGACCCGGGTGGCCGAGATGGTAACGACTTGGCCTCACATTCTGGAGTTCCATGGTTCAAATCCCGAAACCGGCCAATTTGACTTTTTTTTGTATTCTGCATATCATAACTGCAATCATAACTGATTAAACAAAAACATACTGGCACTTTCTTACATCAGTTTACCTGATTATATTATTATTGTTATTGTTATATTATTATTATTATTATTATTATTATTTTATAAATGTAAATGTTTTCTTCTTTATTGTGTCTTCTCTTGTTTTGTTCTCCAAATTTTCCTTTGAAAGGTAATTGCTTGCATCGTACAACTCATGGGGATACACATACCACACTTTAAGAACTTCTTCTCTAGACTCTTGGATAGAGGCATTGAACTATACAATACAGAGAATATGCATCTAACTCTTAGGCTTATTTCACTATTAAGGAATAGGCCATTTGGAATGGGACTGGATAAATTCTTGGTAAGCCAGGTGGTCTTGGGATCAGAGTACCAAGTGTACTACTTCCTGGCATTAATCTTTACAATAATCCTTTTTGCCACTCCACACACCAGGACTCAAACCACACAATTGCTATAGCTTCATCTATAGCAATACAGTGAGGGAGTTCAAAATTTGCGACGTCAAGATAGCAGACAAATTCTGACCTGTACCATTGATTCCCGAAACACATTAAGGAACTGTTCCATAGGACTTACGATTAAAGCAAAGCAAAGAACTAAACTACTAATAAAACTTGATGATTATAAATAACACTATTATATGCGGGAATCACAGTGAAGTAATCAAATATTACAAAAAAGATTGCTATGGAGCACTCAACTTCACTAATTTACATGTACTTACACATGACGCGTTTCACAAGCATCTTGCTTCCTCAAGTGGACCTCATTTGAGGATACAAGCAAGATGCTTGTGAAACGCGTCATGTGTAAGTACATGTAAATTAGTGAAGTTGAGTGCTCCATAGCAATCTTTTTTGTAATATTGTAATATTAGCAGTGATAACAATGATAGTTACAAAATGATACAAACATGATATTCATAACAATCTTCTCTCCAGAAAATTGTCTGTTTATGAATGCACAATTTACATAACTAAATTGTGATACTGCATTTAGAATTTAAATTTTACAATTTGTTTGTAACCCCAGATAATTTTACCTCATTCTGGAAAATGCTGCACTCAATACGAAAAAGCATTATTAAATTTCCTGAACTCATTCTTTAAATACATATCGTACAAGAATAGTTTAAAAACACATTACTTAATAAAAACATCTTCCTTTGTGAAAATAAAATTGTGATTTCACTTACTGTAATTATCAAGGAACAAATACATTACATTAGACGTAGAAGTTCAACCCGAGAAGTTGCCCAAAATATCTCCCCAATCTTCTCCATGCTGTCAGATGTTTTCTCAATTCATTTCGGTTTCCAAAAGTACTGTTGAGACCCGAAGGCTCAACATGACCCTCCAAACCCGCTGCCATTTCCAGAAAGACCACTTGATATGTTATACTCTCGAGAACAAAGAGCATTGGAGACATTATTTCATCACAACCTGAATTGTTACTTTGATGACGTAATATCTTGATGTCGGAATGACATATTATTAGCCCATTTCCTAATCAATTGTAAAGTTTATAAATTCATTGAGTCCTACTTTCCACTGTGACTGACACTATTATATAAAACATAAAACCTTGCTTACAGTGGATAATTTAATCTTCTCACGACGTTTCAACCACATCCGTCTGGTCTTCCTCAGGTGAATATGCCTCAGCATGAACTGCCAAGGGTTGACGAGGATGTAGAAAACCCATGCTGCCCTCTGACTGCGTCATCACAAACAAAGTATTCCTACGATGTTCCCGGATCCACTCCTCTGGAATGTTGTAATCAACCTCTTCTTTGTCACCTGTCGGTGGCGCGGGAAATTTTAACTCACAATTTTTATTTTTCCTTTTCTTTAACCTTCTTAATATATCCATCCACTCATCACCTAGGTCTCCTCCATACCTGTTTAAACTAGGCCCATGATTATTGATAATATTCCAAGCCTCACATATTTTTCTCTTCTCCAAATCGTATTCTACCCTCACAATCTCCATATCACCAATACCATGCTTTACATCGGCCATGTGTTGATTAAGTCTCGTATTTGTCTTCCCATAACTAACATCTCTTTTATGCTCCTTAAGTCTTGTATGAAATGTCCTTCCCGTCTCCCCGCGTACAGTGTAGATAGAACAATTGAAAGGATCTTTTCAGACTATAAAAGAATTGGGAAGGAAAAGAAAGATAAAATAGAGTGTGCGGGGGTGTACTCAATCTCTTGTAAGGATTGTGAAGGGGTATACATCAGGGAGACGGGAAGGACATTTCATACAAGACTTAAGGAGCATAAAAGAGATGTTAGTTATGGGAAGACAAATACGGGACTTAGTCAACACATGGCCGATGTAAAGCATGGTATTGGTGATATGGAGATTGTGAGGGTAGAATACGATTTGGAGAAGAGAAAAATATGTGAGGCTTGGAATATTATCAATAATCAAGGGCCTAGTTTAAACATGTATGGAGGAGACCTAGGTGATGAGTGGATGGATTTATTAAGAAGGTTAAAGAAAAGGAAAAAAATGAAAAATTGTGAGTTAAAATTTCCCGTGCCACCGACAGGTGACAAAGAAGAGGTTGATTACAACATTCCAGAGGAGTGGATCGGGGAACATCGTAGGAATACTTTGTTTGTGATGACGCAGTCAGAGGGCAGCATGGGTTTTCTACATCCTCGTCAACCCTTGGCAGTTCATGCTGAGGCATATTCACCTGAGGAAGACCAGACGGATGTGGTTGAAACGTCGTGAGAAGATTAAATTATCCACTGTATGCAAGGTTTTATGTTTTATATAATAGTGTAAAGTTTATGATAACATTACATGCTCAAAATTGAAATAATTAATTCTAGAAATTTCTACTAAGTTTATTCCCTGAAATATTTAATGTGTAAAAATCCTTTTCCCATCTCTTAAATTAAAACTTAAACGTGTGTCAAATAATATATATTCAAAATGTAAGACTTTCCCTTCCTGAATATTTCCAGTGACATTTGTCCTGTGGATATGATCAAAATACTAAATTTCAATTCCTGATTTTCTCCACAGTACATAAGCTGGAACTTGGGTTTGATTCCTGCCTAGAACAAATTTTTGTTTGAGAAATATAACCAAGGTTTATTTATTTTTTATTAGGTTTTTTATTTTTTTTTTAACTATTAATAAATTCTTTGATTCAAGAAAACTGTTTTTGAGCTGTCCCCATTTTAACCTACCTCTATTAAAAGACCACCCCCTCCCTCGACCAAGACCAGTGTTTCAATTGCTTTTAACTCCTTTTTACTGACCTGAGTTGTAAAGTCATTAATTACATTCACCACTTATAAATAAAGTACTGCACTATATGTCAACACTGCAAGTCATTATTGGAATTTTTATGATTATGAAAAGAATGATCAATAGGAGAGCTTTATGTTTTGAGCTGTTATTCACATTCTAGGAATGCATATTCTTATGACTGGGAGATGCCATAAAACAAAACAGTGACGGTTCTAGGGGGGCGGGGGGCAAACTGCCCCAGGCGCACATGTAAGGGGGTGCAAAATGACCAAAAGCGTTATTTTTGTTGTGGATTTGGGGGAGATAAACAAACAAATCGGTTTTGTCATATTATTAATACTTTAATTGGTATTTCTGGTTCCACCCGTTTCGAAGCCTTTTAAATACATAAATACCACAGCCATTTTTTAACGAGTACATGATAGCTAATGACAATGTGGCTAAAAAGAATGAGTCATTCTAACAGTTTTAATAGAAGTGGACAGTTAAATATCATGCTCTTGACCTAACACCAACAATGAAGACAGAAAATGGTCTTCAGGATGCACATCCGAATGTGGCAACAGCATTTAGAATTTTTATAACAATGCCTGTCTCAGTTGCATCCAAAGAAAGGAGGTTTAATAAGTTGAAAATAATAAAAGCATACTTAAGAAACAGGACGATACAAGAACACCTTACAAACCTTAGTATTTTTAACATTGAACATCAGTTAGCTTCAAAGGTCTCACATGATGATATTATTAAGACTTTTGCAGAAAAAAAGCTTATATTTTTAACTTTATTTTAAGTTTTAGAATACAAGTTTGCTCCATTGCTTTTTTGTTATTGATTTACGTCAAATTTTCATTACCTAATTGATGATAAATTGTAAAGAATGTGTTATAGGCCAGTCAGTAGAGAATCGAAACAGGGGTGTATGTTGCAAAAGTTGGGATAGAAGATTTTATTTTTTAACTTGTACTTATGGATACAAACATGTAAAAAAACAAAAATACTAACATGGGTGACCTCGGGAAAACTTTTGGCGGCAAAGAAACCTCGAAATTTTAGGAATTTTTTTGGTTTTACATCTCTATCTCCTAAACGATGGATCCTAGCGAAAAAGTTACAATATAACTAATTAAAGAACATTAAATTCTGTGTCCAATGAGTAACGTAACATAATAATTCGGTCGGGTAATATGGTCGAAAACCACGGTCAAAGAACGACGATTTTTTCCAACTTTGCCAAAAACTGAGATATAGTATTATATATGAGTCTGCAGCTTGGAAATGAGTACTCTGAGAGAAAAACTCATGAAATAAAAGTTGTAGAGCATGAAATTCTGTGTCCACTGAGTACCAAAATTGTCAGTTTCGGTGAAGTACACCTCTTGAAATTGGCGATCTCCCGGTGTATGGTAATTGGCATAAGAATCCCATGAAGGTACTTGTGAGTTGCAACTCTAGCCAACCAAACCGAAAGTATCTTTCTATCACATTTCTGAATAATAACAGTAATAATAATAATAATAATAATAATAATAATAATAGGCCTATTTAACAATAATTTAAGTATAATTATATTTAGTGTATGTCCAGTGTATAGTGTCTATGTACGCAGCATTCACCCCGCTTCCCTCCAATGCTGCAGAAGAGTGACATTATTTCGGAGTATTGGATGGAGGCTATCTGCTTCATAAAGTTGTTGGCCACCCAACGCCTCCTTCGACACCATCGTCAAGAGTTAATCCTCTTTTTTAAAAATACACTATGGGTCCACGAAAGTTGCCGTTGTGTTCGACAGATAGGCCTACCCTGTTCAGAGTGGCACCAAAAGATCTGAGTTATTGCGGCGGATGAAGATTCGCCATTCCCCCGAAGTAATCTTTGATGTAAATACAATTAACCAAGTCGCTCAGGAAAAGTTTTTGAGTTTAATAAAAGTCTTCTCATTGAAGTCCTGAAAAGTCACTTCGAAGATTGTGACATTAAAGTCAATCAGGCCCATGCTGACTTGCTCATTTCCAAGGCCAAGGAGCATGAAAATGTCCCAATAATTGGAGAGGACATAGACCTTCTTGTGCTTATGATAAAGCTTGGCCAGCCATGCATCAACTTGGTTGTGCAATATTTGAGAACATATTTCAAATTCGACCAATCCATATCCAGCCACATCCTTTTCATCCACGCGTTTAGTGGATGTGATATGACATCTGCTATTTTTGGTCGAGGAAATTTTGGAGCAGCTACAGATTGCAAATCTGTTGAGCAACTTTGATTGCCACAACTATCAAACAACGATTGAGTACAGCCTACTTACACATAGTGCAATCTAAGCATTATCTTGGTATAGTTAGGAATCAAAATATGTACAAAGAGAGTCAGGAAGCAGCCCTGTCTGTGGCCACGCCACTCGGGCCTTCCCGAGAGAAGATTGAACAGGTTACGACAACATCACCCCGTCAACCCTTCCCGTGTGTGTGCTGCTAGCTCTGGGTACAACTTATAAAAGGTATGAGAGATATGTCTATATTAATTAATATGTAATCGATGCATTGCAATAATCTGTATCAATTTGTAGAGTCATCATAAACTATTTGAATAAATATGAATACTTACACATATTTCTAACTAGTAGAATATGAATGTATTCTACATGTAATTATTGTTAATAAAGTTAATGTTATGTATTCTGATATAGTTATTGTCATATTTAAAAGTATCACATTAACAAATAAATAAAAAGACTTTCACCATAACAGAAAGATGAAGCTGAGCAGCATGGTCACCTTTTCAAAAGAACTTCAGGACATCTCCCGATGCTTCGTCGACCCATTTACCAGCCATGTTGATGAGGCTGGTGATCTCTACACCTGAGATCCGACCAAAGTAGCTCTGGACGAACTGCACCAATCCACGTTCACACGAGCAGTGGCCAAGGGAAAAGTGGACCTTGCAAGACTACCACCTGATTATGATACTGCATGCCACCATTCATATTGGTGTTTCCATCAAATACAGACATGATTGGGTAAAACAAGAAACCTTGAAGAAAGAGGATGGGTGCGTAGTAATGCAGGTGTAGTGCCACTAAAAACCAACAGATACGTGACTCCCTTGTCTCTACTCAAGACAGTGTCATGCCCTTGCAAGATAGCGTGTAGTAGAGCCTGCTCTTACCGTAAGGCTGGTCTGAAGTGCTCTTCCATATGCAATCATTACTGTGTTCAACTTTACCCACTGGTAGTTGATGATGATGACGACAAAGATCACTTCAACCAGCTATTGGAGCCCGAGGAACAACCGGAGGAGGATGATGAGAGCTTCCTACCACTTCCACAGATGCTAATAGAGGAACTGGGCTCCTTGGTTTTATTTAAATTATACACATTTTTAAACATATATTTATTGACTAATGGTTTTTCAGGTACTTAGAATGGCTTTATTTGGTGACAGGTTTCAGGCTTAGCCATGCTATCCTTGATCAGGCTTATTAACACATCATTTCTATTATTAACAGTTTTTTTTATAGATTTACATCATGGTAAATTAATAAAATAACGGTATTGTGTATAATTCTTATGTGTTTTTAAATTACATTCATGTTTTCTTATTTACTCATGTGATTTCATATTTTTTCTACTTATTCACATTTTAAAATGATTATTTGATGATACTAAAGCAAGAATAACTCTGTAGGATATACACCCGTACTGTTGAAGTGTTCTAACTCATAGGTACCTTCATATGCCAATTGCCGGACACCGGGAGATTGCCAATTTTGAGAGGTGTACTTGACCGAAACTAAAAATGATGATACTCAGTAGACGCAGAATTTGATGCTCTACAACTTTTATTTCATGAGTTATTCTCTCAGAGTACTCATTTCCAAGCTGCAGACTCATATAAAGTACCATATCTCAGTTTTTGGCAAAGTTGGAAAAAATCGTCATTCTTTGACCTTGGTTTTCGACCATACTACTTGACCGAATTATTACGTTGTTGTATTCATTCGACACAGAATTTAATGCTTTTTAATTAGTTGTATCATAACTTTTTTCGCTAGGATGCACCATTTAGGTGTTAGAGGCAGAAAACCAAAAAAAAATCCTAAAAATTCGAGGTTTTTTTGCCGCCAAAAGTTTTCCCGAGGTCGCCCGTGTTAGCATTTTTGTTTTTTTACATGCTTGTATCCATATGTACAAGTTAAAAAAATAAAAGCTTCTACCCCACCTTTTGCATCATACAATACCTCTACTGACTGGCCTATTACTCTAGTAAAATTATAAATTACAAAATAATGTTGCTTTTATTTTTATAATTTTATCATTTATTTCTTATTGTGTAATCCCATTTTTATAATTTTATCATTTATTTCTAATTATGTAAATCTATTTTTACAGCCGTTGTAACATATTTTTCATGAAAATTTAATGTTTGTGTAAAGAAAATTAGGTCCTGTTAAGTATTTTATGTGTGTGTTCTATTTTTAGTCATATCTTTATAAGTAGGTCTATAGTTTAATTTTTGGATTTCTTTAAAATATTTTGTGTTTAAGTTAACTTCTTTTTTGTTAGGCATGTATGTTTTTTTTAAATAATTTACTTTTGTCTTAATGTAAGTTGTACACTACCTGTTCGTTAATATAAGAATGTAATGGAACCACATTAAATTGTTTATATCATGCTTTATACTTCATATTAAACCTTCTGGTTGTATTAATAACATTGTTATGATTATTATAAAAAAATTACTGCTGTTATTAATTGGGGAGGGCGCCGAATTACCTTATTGTCCCGGGAGCCGGACAACCTAGATCTGTCACTGAAAAGAAATAGGGTGAAGGAATGGAAGACACATTCTAATTCTACTCCCCTGAATGGATATTTTGCTATTCTAACGGTAAATAAAGGTTCAGTATGCTTTTTCCTCGTGTTTTTTGTGTGTGTAACTATGTTGGGTTTTTGATATTATGTTAAAAGACTATTGGGAAAGTGAAGTATTAAATAGAAATGTTTCGACATAAATAAGAGCAGAGGACAGTTAACCAGTTTTAGTAGGTGAAAAAATGTAATGGATTACCAGTTTTCTTACACAAAAGGATCAATAAGAGCGATTGGAAGCACCACATATGTAATTTGAAATGAAGTAACTAATATTAAAAGATACGTTACATAATTTTTTGTATTTTAAAGTTCTGAAACTCCACATTAAGATATCACCCCTCTGCAAGACCAGTTTAGTGTTGAACCATTGATGATCTTTGTATGGTGGTTTTACTGTACTTGACTTAGTATATTGTTCATTGCAGTTGGGAAGGCCCGTGCATCTCGTTCAGCATCATCTCCAGCATCCACTGCACCTGCAGAGGGTACAGAGGAAGGAGGGGGTGTTGATGATGATGGAGTAGAGCACAGCAGTCAGGATGTCTTGGTCATCCCATTCACTCCTAATGTTGGTGAAACTGTTGGTCTCATTGCAGAACAAAAGGTAAGAAATTGTTTAATATTAATTAATTGGGTATGTGTATGTGAACAACCATGAAAATGAAATCAGAAATATTATCAGCTAAAACTTGTAGAGAGTCAACAGTTAAAAAAACACTTCTTTAAGTTGCAATTAACTGTTGACTCTCTACGAGTTTTACAACATGCTCTACTTGTCTATAAAACTTCAATTTAATTAATTTAACAGCTAAATTTTTCAGGACCCTTTTCGTCAGGATGTAAAGAATATTTCTTTTGCAATTATACCTTTAGGAGAGCATAACCTTGTCATGATTACTCTGGTTTGATTGATTTTTGTACTGTGTGAAATAAAGACTTTTTCTACAAAGTATACTATTTTTTAACATGTACAGTTATTTTTTTAAATATACTGCCGGTAAATACATTTCTAACAATTATATTCTGAGAAGGAGTCATTCCATACCAATTCATCACCAAAAAAACATAAGTTTTCTAATTTACCTTAACAGTTTTAATGAAACTTATTGAAAATACAGAGCGTTTTAAATTATTCCCCAATCCTTGGAGTTCTGCTGCCTGGCATGGTAACTCAACAACACTGGATAAATCAGCAAACACCAATCTTACCTAGGAAAATTGCATATTATTGCGCTTGCTTTGATTATAAGAGGTACTCAAAATGTTGTACCTCCATTACCACACTTTTGTGACACTCTAGTAGAAAATTTACATTTAGGCCTTTATGCGTAAATTTTTCTTCCTCGAACCCTTCATAATTTGATTCTTATGCTGTTCTAACCTCTCCCATTTCTTCGTTTTTCTCAGTAAGCACACATAGATGTGTTCTTGCTTTTTTACTAGACACAGAACCTGTTTCCTTAAACATATTTACAGGTCTACTTAAATTTCTGACTAATTCTTCTTTTCTTAAACTTTCTCACTAGCTATAAATATTTTGAAAAGAGTTTAATGCTTGAAATACATGTAAGCTACAGGATAATGTATAATTCTATGTAGGGAAAAGTGAAAACTCTAAAAGTTTTCCTGCCAGATTATTATATTTATTATAACAGGTACTCTGCATGGAAGGTCACTCAGCGTGTGGAGAGACTAGGGTGAGAGTAAACCTGCCGGACGAACGTGATGGAGAAGGTGGTGGTGTGGTGGAAAGAGGAGAGAGTCATGAGAAAAGGACAAGGTTCTCACTTTCACATGATGAGGGCTCCATTGGTAAATATAAATTTTCTATCAATAGTTTCCACAGTAATTATACTGAGTGGAAGGGGTATAACTGCACAGATTTTAAAATTCGAATATAGAGAAAAGTTGAAAATAAAAACACTTTTAACTCCACTTACGTACTAGTTTCGGGAGTGTTTGTCCCATCAACGGCTGGCAATATGCTCCACTGTTTACATCACTTTGTGTTACCGCCAGGCGACCCTTCCTCTGTTAGCGAACCGTAAAGAATTAGTTGTGGGTTCGATTCCCGGCGATAACATGCGGGGAGAAATAATGTGAGGAGAAGATTGGAAACACAAACTCTACTGCATTTCCAATCTTGAATAGATAGAATGACATACAAGATTTATGCACACATGGATGATGACGCTGCTCGAATAACATAAACGTGAGGTTTGAAATTGTAGATGCACTTCTTAAATCTTGAAGTTCTGATTGTATCCAGGTACACATATATAAATGCACTGGCAGACTGTATTAATCGGAGGACCATTTATTGACGTAATAAAGAATAGCGTGTTGAAAATTGTTATTTTCAAAACAGCTAGAAGGTTGTATATTTAATGCTTAATGCTGAATTTAAACTATTCACAGCACTAGTTCAAAGCAATGTTATGAATAAGCGATTAACACCTTATTTCTAAAAGATAAATCGTCTGTATTTATTCACAAGTAGCAGTTACATAAAATCCCTTTATGACTGCTAATCTCACCGAACTAAACTAATCGTAGTCCTTGAAAAACGTACCTTTGGTTTTGTGAATTATAAGATTACTCACAGATATGAATGATTTCCCCTTTTTATGGCACAAATGTCCGGAGAATTGAACGAAGCACTTTTAACAACTTCGTAGATGAATCCTTGAGATGTTTAAATTATGATGAATGTGATGTTGAAGGTAATTGGATCTCTTAATCCAATGAAAATGAAGTTGAAAGGCTTTTTCGTCCGAAATGCTAGAAGGTTTGTTGATTGAACAAGAGCCCATTACTCTTGAATATGAAGAATGGAACATCCATAACGTTGTCCATTTTGAAGAGGTGCTATTGGAATATAATAAAAAACCACTGAAGGCTGAAATAATTAAAAATCGCTAACCCAATAATAATAGCTTGACCTAAACATTAGGTTAATTAATCAATACATTAAAAAACACACTATACTAAATATATAATAAATAAAATAAAGACAGAATTGATAAAATGAGTAGTTATGCGAGTTCTGAATTACAGGCATATTAGGAGCAGATATCTGACCTGCACAGACAATCTGTGAATATATTTCAACACCTAATAACAAGTCTACATACTTAGGAATATTGAATCTGGCATCAGCCAATGAAAGATTTGGTGGAATATTCCAATTTGTAGTGTTGACAGGCTTGCGTGGAAATTTCGAGGTAGAAATTTCCGGTACTATTATGACATTGGTGTTGCAATGCCATGAAGTAGTGACAGACTTAATGGAAATTGATGTCATCTTAAGACTGTCTGCCTTAGATGACAATATACCAGGTAAAGTAGTACGCTTGTGATGGGGCGATAATTTTAAATGATTGAATAACCTATTAGACATAAGGTTACAATCAGAACCACTGTCAAGCAATGCGGTGGCTTTAACAGAATGGCCATCCCTGTGCATGACTAGAACAGTGGCGGTTGGGAGCAAACAGCTTTGTTGAGGTTGGAAGACTGACATTACCCCAGCAGTATTGACAGCTTGGTTGCCGAAAATATGTGCTGGATTATGAAGGTAAGTGCCATGTTTCCCCTTACAAATCTTGCATGTGTAAGTGCTACAATAGGGGGCGTGACCCTTAGAGTAATAACACACTGGACATAATCGTTGTGTTTTGACAAAATTGTCTCTATTAAAAAAATCCATGGCCTTGAAAACCTCACAATGTTGCAGTTCATGGAATCCATTGTTACAACAGAAGCACTTAGGCTTGGAGGAGACAACCTTGCCTTTAGGAATGTTTGCATTGGATACAATAGGCTTTGCTGGCTGACTCCTTAAAGCTGAGTCAGTCATCTGAAAATCCCGTACCCTAGATTCTAAAAATGTGAATAAGTCTTTGAGACTAGGCATTTTGCCTGGAGCGAGAGAGGATTCCCATTCCTTTATCAAGAATGGAGGAAGCTTGCCGAGTACAATCTTTGCTATAATCAAGTCAGATAGTTCCACACCAACATTAAGCGAGTTCAAAGCATGAACAGTGCTTATAAAATGGTCAACGAACTTCTGAAGAGATTCAGCGGAATTCCTTTCTAAAACAGGAGGTGAAAATAGCTTCTCCAAGTGGGTATTGGCGATAAGTCGGTCATTATCAAACCTAGCTGACAGCGTGCTCCATGCTACTTCAAACGTAGCAGCAGAGACAGGAATGTTTTGAATCACTGTCATAACTTCTGGTGCTAGACAAGACTTCAAATATTGGAATTTGTCCATGTTGGATATGTGTTTATGCTCTATGATTAGCGAATTGAAAGTGTCCCTAAACTCAATCCAGGTAGCTGGGTCACTAGTAAAACGAGGGAGCCTAATCTCTGGGAGTTTAGGGAGAGAGGGGACAAATTGAGGCGATGATTGATTAGCAAGGATAGCTTGGTTGAGCTCATAATGATGCTTGGTTTCATCAATTGATCTTCGAAGAATAGCAATGGTTTCATGAAAGGCAGACTCGACTTCAAGCCTTTGAAGTTTGATAGGTTCATTGAGCTCCTGAACGTTAATACGTGAATACTCAGTCTTGTACTCACTAAATAATTCCTCGAAGGATGTACGCAGACTCAGAGCCTTACAGTAAGATTCTCTGTCTTCTATAACAAGGGCTTGGATTGCCTGAACATAATTGAAGAATCGCGTCTTTATAAAATTGACACTAGCTAGCTTAGCCTGAAATTCTTCTTGGGCTGTAACTGACTTAGCCTGAGCCTCCTCTCGGGCTGCAACTAACTTAGTCTTAGCTTCCTGTTGGGAAATTAAATTGTTTAAGTGAGAGAGGGCTTGGAAAATGGTTTCTTCGACTTCCTCCCTATAAACCATTTCGGCATCTGAAAATTCTATCTGCTCGATTTGAGATTGTATGTCTTGAAAATCATTACTAAGTTTTGTCATAGTATATTTGCACATAAGCAGGTCTTGAATAGAAACTTCGCTAGAACTAGTGAGATCAGCTATTATATTGGCTTGGCGGGTAATACGACTCTTAACAGGGGTTCGTTTAGCCTTAAGGGCCACGAATTCTGGACCCGGATTAGTCATATTTGATGAGATTTGCAAAGTCTTTACAATATATAATTGTTCAGTGTTAAATTAATTGCCCGCGTTTCGGGAATTACACATAGAAGTTTACAATAGTCGTGATTGAGATGAACAGACAGAACAGTTAAATACACTTGAAATTGTGTAGAATCTGTATCAGGTGTTTGTATTATTGTCTGTGAAATTATACAATGTTTACAAATTAACAAGTATTACAGTATGATAGTTAGGTAGCTCCGTACCTAGATCTCAAACGTGTTGAGGACACGGAGATATGATTGATATTATTAAAACTTGATAATAATAGTGATGCTAATGTTTAAAAGACAACACTTATATTGTTGCCAAATGCAGTACTTTGCATGAATTCAAACAGGCTAGCAAATGCCTGGAGAAACTTAATAATAATAAGTAAGGAATCGCGCACAATGTGCATTATCTTAACCTACTGGCAAACGCCCAGTCCTGAACCCGGGAAAGGGAGAAACTTAATGTATTATATAATATGAATTATTTATGTTAGTCAAGCAAATGCACTGGTTATAATTCAGGTTCGGAGCGGCCAGCAATATCTATGGCCCGGTGGACCAACAACATGTTACTGCCAGGCGACCCTTCCTCTGTTAGCGGACCGTAAAGAATTAGTTGTGGGTTCGATTCCCGGTGATAACATGCGGGGAGAAATATGTGAGGAGAAGATTGGAAACACAAACTCTACTGCATTTCCAATCTTGAATAGATAGAAGATTTATGCACACATGGATGATGACGCTGCTCGAATAACATAAACGTGAGGTTTGAAATTGTAGATGCACTTCTTAAATCTTGAAGTCCTGATTGTATCCAGGTACACATATATAAATGCACTGGCAGACTGTATTAATCGGAGGACCATTTATTGACGTAATAAAGAATAGCGTGTTGAAAATTGTTATTTTCAAAACAGCTAGAAGGTTGTATATTTAATGCTTAATGCTGAATTTAAACTATTCACAGCACTAGTTCAAAGCAATGTTATGAATAAGCGATTAACACCTTATTTCTAAAAGATAAATCGTCTGTATTTATTCACAAGTAGCAGTTACATAAAATCCCTTTATGACTGCTAATCTCACCGAACTAAACTAATCGTAGTCCTTGAAAAACGTACCTTTGGTTTTGTGAATTATAAGATTACTCACAGATATGAATGATTTCCCCTTTTTATGGCACAAATGTCCGGAGAATTGAACGAAGCACTTTTAACAACTTCGTAGATGAATCCTTGAGATGCTTAAATTATGATGAATGTGATGTTGAAGGTAATTGGATCTCTTAATCCGATGAAAATGAAGTTGAAAGGCTTTTTCGCCCGAAATTAGCACTGTGTGACATGCTAGAAGGTTTGTTGATTGAACAAGAGCCCATTACTCTTGAATATGAAGAATGGAACATCCATAACGTTGTCCATTTTGGAGAGGTGCTATTGGAATATAATAAAAAACAACTGAAGGCTGAAATAATTAAAAATCGCTAACCCAATAATAATAGCTTGACCTAAACATTAGGTTAATTAATCAATACATTAAAAAAACACACTATACTAAATATATAATAAATAAAATAAAGACAGAATTGATAAAATGAGTAGTTATTTTAAAATAAATAAAATTATTTTGGTGTTGAGGTTAAAGCAATAATTGTCAAGACATACCTTGAATTGATTAAAACTGTAAGCCTTTAAAATGACAAATGAAAAACCAAAGCCATCTGAACTAAATTCATGGCAAGCATAGAGAAAGGTATTACATGACGTAACACTTTGTTTTAATTTGTTTTAAAAATTTGAATACCATATTTGTTGTCAGTGAGTACTTTTCTCAGAAGAAAACATTTGCCCCTAAACTTTAACCATGCTTTAACATTTTAGTAACATTTACATTATATCATGAGCATCGTGAATGATGCTATAGACTAAGTATGACCCAACACTAACACAAATTTTAAAAGTAAATAATAAACAAACAATATATACAAAATAAAACATCAGAATGCCATATCTATTACAGGTAGTTCAATAAAGGCATGAATTATAAAAATCTTATTTTATCCCTCACCTTCACTTTTAAGTGTTAACTTACACATAACACATTTCACAAGTGACTTGCTTGCATCCTCAGATGAGGTCCACTTGCTTTGACATGCCAAAGGAAAGTGACCTTATCTCCAGAATGATCCATCCTACAGACATCTATCAGCCCTACAATGGACCCGGCAGTGGACCTCATCTGAGGATGCAAGCAAGTCGCTTGTGAAATGTGTTATGTGTAAGTAAACACTTAAAAGTGAAGTTGAGTGATAAAACAAGGTTTTTATAATTTGACCTCTTCACTGTGTGTCCTGCAAACAATATGTATGATAAAGACATTAATTTTATAAAAAGGATGTTCGAAAAGCTAGTTATATAAAACCTAATTAAATCCATTTAGTGAAACACAATGAGACTCATATGGTAGTTATTAAACATTGTAATGGCTAAAGTAGGTAACCATTTTTTTTTATTTTGTCAATCTAATAGATGATTGATGTAGAAGATGGTTATTCCTAGTGTGATGATTATGGATGCCTTTTCTAAGAGTAACAGATTGATGATTATGGATGCCTTTTCTAAGAGTAACAGATTGATGATTATGGATGCCTTTTCTAAGAGTAATAGATTGATGATTATGGATGCCTTTTCTAAGAGTAACAGAATCTATATTTTTTTGGTGCTTAACGAACAAGATATACATATTTATTGCTGTTAAAATTCTTTCTTGTTAAATAAAGGCTTGCAGTGCGCACTGTAACTAGACCCTGTTATTATACGTATTGCCTTTTTTGTAAGCTGAGAACACTTGAAATCCCTGGCCATTTCTCCAGAGGCAAATACCATAAAGCAAAATGCTATTAAAAAAATGCATAGTAAGCATTTTTTAATAATGTTTTTGGGACTAAATTTCTTAATTGGCGTAACAGGTAAATAACTCTGAACAGTATAATACATACAGCATCAATATGCGAAGCCCAGGTTAAGTTCTTGTCTACGATAATGTCAAGAAGCTTAACATTGGGCAGTGTATCTAAACTACAAGAAGTTCTTAGTGTATTATGTCTTATTATCATTTAACCAAAGTCTGTTTGAAGTAAACCAGTAAATTAAATCTCCTTTTTTCCAACAAGACTCCACTACAGTGCATATTGCAGATCCCTCATAGATGTAATTGAAGAAGTATGTGAAGATAGAGTAATTCGTAAGGAGTTATGATCTCTGGATCTCATTATATGTGATTTTTATTTCTGGGGAACTTAAAAAATAAAGTGTACAATAATAACCCTCATACTGAACAATTGAAGAATTGGAAGAGAGCATAAGAGAAATTGCAGCAATTTCACAAAAGAATTGATGCATGTGAATGCAAACTTTGTTAAAAGATGTCAGAAATGTGGGGCGGTAGAAGGAGATCATTTTCAACGTCTTCTATGACAAAGGTAGATGATTATTCTAACTGTAGGCCTAATTCAGAAATCTGTTCACTTGAATTGAGGGGCTATGTACATGTACCTTTATTGGCTGACGACTTGCTTTCAGGCCACCGCATGAACCGTGCGATCTCAGCACATCGCAAAAATAATGTCTCTGTATAATATTAAAATTAACACGAATAGAATTGATTTTGCTTTAAATGCAGGTTGTTTATTGTGCAGTTTGAATTTTTCAGGGTTTAAAGATTGTTCCATTTTGATATTAATCGATACCACAACATTGTTATGGTTATCATTACGATACTGTTATGTCACTGTAATAAGCAGTTTAGAGTGAGTATGGTCAAACATTTTTTTTGGACATGTCCATTTAGATTCAGAACCCTTACAGTGGAATATATGGTGTGCTATTGAATTATTTGTTAAAACTGAATAAAGTTTGTCATAATAAATCATTCATACAGTGTCAAAATTTAACTTTTTAAAAAATCATAATGTAATATCTTAAAACGGTGTTACAAGTGTCTACAAAAACACATTCAGAAAGAGCTTGATTTGATCTACAACCTAGAAAACTTTTCCTTCCATAAATTTAGCATTATATATGTGAAAATAAATTATATTTAGCACTGTGAGGATCTACATGACATATGGTGACTGCCTGCAGGTGAAGAAACTAGGGTCTACAGCATATAGAAGACGGCATTGAGGGGTTAAAATACAATAACAGCTCCCCAAATTTGCCAGCTATTGAAAGAGCAGATAGGAGGACATTTCAAAATTTAAATTGAAATTGAAACAACATGAGTAGAATGAACACACACAAGTAATGAATGCAATATGGTGGTCCTACTGGGCCGCAAAAAACCCCTGGAGATCCCTTAAGGGAATATTTACAGTGGATTTGTTTCCAGGGTGCACCAGTCCCCTACCTTTCACTTAAACCTAGAGACAAAACAAACACCCAGTCCTCAACCTGGGAAAGAGGTTTTTCACTACTGAGAAATCCCTAACCCTGGCTGCTAGAGTGGAAGGCAGGCCTGCTACCAACACACCGACAGCGGCAGACAATGAATAACAAAACAAAATAAAAAAATCCCTTTAGGCAAGCCTACAGGCTGAGGTAGATTTCGAAATGCTTTGGTTTAATTTATTTCTTCTTCTTTAGCCTTGGCATGACAAACCCACAATAATAACTGCAAAAAAGAGGAACGAGCACTTTTTCAAACATTCAAATCTCGCCTTATATGAGAACTATCAAGAAATTAGTTACTGATTTGTAGAGTACTCATCAAGAGCTTTTCAACGATACCCCACAAGACGTGGTTTCAAAAATTTCGAATTTCCATCCCCCACCCCCACTCGTACCCCCAAAACCCCCGAATCGTTGGTGTCACTGTGAACTCCATAGGGAGTACTCTAATTTATTCAAACAAAGTTTCCCTCTATACTTCATAGGGGCCGAGATATAAATGTTTTAAAATTTCAACCCCCTCCCCCGACCACCCCCTTGGGCCAATTTTGCTCATTAACGAACTTGTCCGAACTATTGGGTCTAGAAATAACATAATAAAATTTGGTTCAAATATCTTCAAAATTACGGCCGCTAGCGTGTAAAGATATATATATATCACAATTTTTTATTTTTTTTCAACGGGCGGTAGTTTTGTACTTAAGGAGGCATGAAACATAAAGATATGAAAGAATTTTTCGAAAGTCATGACATGGTATCAATTGCAATAGGTAGATTTTTCTTCAAAATCTTCCTAAAAATGTGGGATACATTATCATAGGGTGAACAAATATTCTTTTTAAGGTAGCTTCTTTAAGATGGTGAAGCATTTAATTAGGATACTCATTACTGAAACCAAAAATATTGATCCTCAAAGAAGTGTGATGATGACTTTCATTTTGCTTTCTATTTAAATTTAATATTTTCAACATGAAAACAAAATGTTACAGAATTGTTCCTTAGAACAAACCATCAAACCTCAGTCTCTTGAAGTGTATAAAACCGAATATTAAACTTGGTAGTCTGAAACTTACAGTTAGTTAATACTTAAGTTGCAATACAGTTGTACCAACACTAATTTCGGATTTTTTTTGTGCCTTTTTTCCCATCATTTAGACATTATTTGTTAGCTCTTCTTTTGTAGAATGTCCATGTTGTAATTAATTGCACTGTGTATTAAAAATGTTCTTGACAAATTTGGCTGTTTTAAACCGTAGTTTAAACCAAACTTTTTTTGTTAAAAGAACCACTAAGGCTTTTTATTTTTATTTTTGCTTTTTTTACTACTTCCATAACTTCCTTCAAGATGTATTAAAGTGTAAATGCTAAACATGTCATACATATTCAACCACCAGTTCGATCACTCTGTTAACAAATATCATTGTGGCTTTATAAAGGTTTGGCTCAAAACAAGAATTTGACTGTCTATTCTTCTTCTTCTTTTTTTTTTTTTTATCTAAATGGTAAAATCAGATGAAATAGCTGCTACTAATTATTATTAGGTTTTTTGAGTGTGCATACGTTTATGGTAGCAGATTCTTTTTGTCTTAGAGTTGAAGTGTCGTTGCAAAGAATGACTGAATGACTACAGTAAAACCCCCTTTTTACATTCCTGTCATTTACATTTTCCTGCCTTTTACATCATTTTCTGCTGGACCCATCTTTTATCCTATTCCGATAATACATAGTGTTCCTGTCATTAACAACTTTCAAACAGTTGCATTTTCTGCCATTTACACATTTTCTTTATTGGCAACATTGGTTTTCAATGAAGAACTGCTTTCCCTTAACAAAATTTTCTGCTATGTTGCCAACTCTCTTAGACACAGTGTCAGTTTTTATTTGTGTTAGTCCAGGTGAAGTTGGTTTTCTTCTGTGCGGGTGCAATTTACTGCTTTTTAATGTATTGTAGTTATTCAAATAGCATAATTCATGGTAATTTGAATCATTGCCAGTGTTTTTGTTTTGCATGATTTTTGGCGGTATTATGAAGTTGAAATAAAACAATAGAAAATGCATTTCTTTGCAATGTGCAACATATTTTGTATAGATAATGTAAGTGTACATAGGTATCTATATTTATTTTCAAGTATTAAATTTTGCAATATATAACATTACAGCTATTACACTTCCTGCAATTTACACTTTCCTGCCATTTACACTTTTTTTAATCAGTCCCTTGAAAAGTGTAAAAAGGGGGTTTTACTGTATACCATATTTTTAGATTTTTGTTGAAACTGTAAAACATGCAATACTCCAGACTGAGGTTCCTGCAATGGACTTAAACATTTTTTTATTTATTTTATCTGTACTGTAGGTGGTTTAAACAAAAGAAATCCTTTTTTTTTATGTTTAATAAATTTCCCCCCTCCCCCAACACTGGTTTTTGAGTTAATGAATACCTGTTAATGTTAATGAATATGCCTGTCATGCATCAGGCATAGCACATTAGTTAATACTCAGACTGATGAGATGATAACTTCTCCTACATTTCTTGTTCATCTCATTTTACATTGGCATCAAACTTTAAAACTTTTTATTTAATGTACAAAAAACTGTTAAAATTCATCAGAGAAACTTTATTATACTTCTTGTCTACATAAGTGTGTATCAAGATATTAAGAGCACTATGCTGTGTTTGCTAAGTATGCTACATCCATTGGCCACAAGATTCTTGACTTCAGTCTTCTCCGCATGCGCTTGGGCTGTAATGATTTGGGGAATGATTGTTTGTTGTTACTTGAACGTAAAAGAAGGTGGGTGCATGACACGAACATGAAAAGAAAAGTGTTTGATGAATTCCATCACTTTACGAAACATTTACATGAAGATGAAGTTCAATTCAAAGAATATTTTCGAATATGTAAGAATCTGTTTAATCATTATACTATTCCTTATGAACTGTACAAAGCACAATTGTTGCAAACTGAATATGATATCCACTGCACATGCCCTTACATTGTGACATTTTAGAAGTATAGCCAAGACTCAAACACTTTGCAACTTACCAAACATAGGGGACATGGCATATGGAGTCCTGTGTGGCCAGTCGCACAAACATCGCATACATGACACTTTGTTTGGCCTCAGCTTTAGTGTATGTTAGTTGCTAGTAAATGGATGTAAAACGTGTTGTGTTAAAAAAAAGATAATTGTAAAATTAGTTTGGTGGTTTGATTTCGTAGGTAACACTAGTGATAATCTGGAAGCAGTATCAGAGGCAGCTTCAAACCACAGTGTGGCATCATCTCTAGAACTGGAGAATGATCAGAATGACAACCTGTCTGATATGGTGTCTGCTAACGTGTCTGGAAGAGGAACACCCAATATATCAGGTACTCAACTTCTATAAGGCTGGAACTGTTGTGTTGCTAGGCAGGTTTCCCTTTGTGTTTCTCAAAACAGACATTTGGATCTGTAATATATCCTTTTTCGCTAACAAAATATTATTTTATGTATGAACTTCTATTCATGTAATTTTTTAAACCCTTTGCGAGCAGTGATGTTTTATGGCTGTAGGCAGAAGGCATTTTTAAAGAAAAAAATAAGTTTATTCAAATAATATCAAAAGTAACTTAAACTAGGCATTTGTGCATAAAAACAACATATACCTTGAATTTATGTCGAATTCTGCCACTAATCCGCTCCAGGTACAATGTTTTATTATTTTGCTTGGAAATGTTTATGTGGAAACAGCACAAGTCTCACTGAGTCGTTATAAGTTTACATAGGCCTACAGTAGGCTGGGATTTCAATTGGAACAGTATCTTGATCAAAATCAGAAGGCAGAACTGGCCCTTGCTGGATATTGTGTATTGTAATGGTAGATGATGGGCCTGCATCAAAATTGCACACTTCATTAAGCAGGATGCACAATTGCCTTCGGTGTCACTTACGTCGTTCTCACTCTCACTAACGCTGCAGATAGTGATCTCAGAAAAACATCCCTTACTATCCATAATTGATAATTCTGACACTTCACTGTCACTTTTAATAATTAATTCATCAATTTCAGAACCTGTAAGACCTTGCCATTTTACCGAAAATAAGGGAAAAACACGAAACAAAGAAATCATGACATTCATTAGATGTGCATGCCCAGTGAAATCCTCTACTAAAATCATCTTGTGCACATATACCTAGGTATAAGGGAATTCCCATGTCAGAGTGGTTAAGAGAACATTCTCCTGCCATCTTTTGAAGTTTTTATGTACTCCGAGCGTGAGAAGAGCCAGTCACATTATGAGTCAGTCAGAAAACTCATATATGGGTTTCCGATCATGAGCGTGAATACAGGCCTCCCATACATTGATTTTCATCCGCAAAGGATTAATTTGTAATTTTTAACCTGTGTATACTACTTAGCCTGTTTCCAATCTATTTACATAAATGTATATGAATACACTATATTTCTATATCAACTGGGTTTCTGGCACATGTAGTTAGCCAAATGGCTGGACTCTTAATACTATTCCATGGTCTACATCCCTTGTGAGACTGGGCCTACCATGGGCAGATGGCAGGTTTGGTGGGCATATGGTCAGCGTGCCGACTCCCACCCATTTATTGATGGGTTTCATGACTGGAGCCACTACTTCTTGAACAAGTACTGGTATCACAAGGCTAAATGCACCTCATTCCAGATCTCCCTACCTCAGAAAAATACAAGGCGGTACTGGGGATCGAACTCAGACCTATGGATCTGTAGTCAGCAATGACCATGCAGGTAGTCCTAAAGTGTTTATTTACTTACACTTGGTATAATGTCATTTATTGTATTTCTCAATACATATTAGTAATATTGGCCCTAAAGTGTTAACACACTAAAAAATACTCACATAATGAATTCTAGATTCTCAAAAAGAAATATTTACAGCAAACTTTTAGTTGTATTTGCTGGGAATCAAAACATTTCACTCTCAAAATATGTATCTTACTTTCGTCAATATTTTTCATTACTTATTAATAATTATGCTTGTATGGTAGTTGAACTGTCGTTTGATCCAGCACATTGAAAGTGATCTAATTTCAGGTCGTGACACTCCGTCATCTCAAATCACTGAAGGCGAGGAAGGCCCTGGTGGGGTTCTGAGAGGTCCAGCAGGGGAGCCACGGCAACCTCTGGACTTCCCTCCCCCTCCCCCTAACAAGCAGAGCAGATCTGACATCGATGATAAATTCGGCAAATTTGAGATCAAAAAGCTATTAGAAGGTATTGACATTTGTCACAACAATCAGTTACTAAAACAGTTTGACTTGAAGCTTTCCTGGTGTTGAGAATGCATTATTGTTGTATTGTACTGATTTCACATCCAACAACATTGTTAAACTCTATTTTTCCTTCCCGACCAATCAGAACTCTCCATTTAATTATTCCATTTTCTAATTTTTCTATTGGCCCCCCACTCGTTCTAGTATATCCAGTCTTTTCCCATATATAAAGCAGTTTTTCCCAATCCAGCTCACTTTTCCCAGAAGATAGCAGCAGAGATAGCTGCTGAAAGCTTGGAACCAAATCTCTAACTTACCCAGTTGGAAGCCCGAGAAACAATAATACATACTCTTAACAGTTGATTTATCTTGTGTAGTATAAAATGATATGCAAAAAAATGTTAACATAGCTTGAATTTTTAGCTTTTTATAACTTATGATAATGAATGAAGCTGAACTGCCATGATCTCGTTTTGATCCAGACGTATAAAAATTGTCAGATTCAATCATGTGACATCATATATAAAATTTTAGCTCTCGCCACTACTTTCACCTCTCACTGAAGATTCAAATAATAGAATATCCAATTTAAAAAAGAGAATTTCACTCACCTTTCTTCAAGTAGATATTGAAAATGAATGTCACCACCTTCTATACAGGTCTTTGAAATTTGTGAATTGTGAATACGACTTTTCCTGAAGATAAGCTTCAACTATATAACAGTTTTAAATAAGAAGCAATTGCAACCTAAGAGAGCTCTCACTCAAGAAAATCTTAATAATATTCAGGCAAAAATTGAACCGAGTCATACATGTCCAGTTGAGATTTCTCAAACATCATTGCTCACAGGACTTAAAAGTTTAAGTTCCTTCCACATAAAATTTATATGTCATCAGTAGAGCCTGGATTTCCATGCAAATGCATGTTTTATATACTTCAGTTATACTTCTCAAACTTTGTAGTTATTCATTTCATGACATGAATTCCAAATAACCATACTTTTTCTGGGCATGTTTGCATATTTTGGCCTTTTTAGGGCAAAATTCATGCATAATGCATGTTTTGGATTTTGTTTTGTTTAAAATAACATATTTAAACGTTTTTTATTGCATATAAATCCTGGTTTTAGGGCATAATATCATGTTACTGTGAATTTACCTACAGCCCCCAACACCCTGGGGCTGGAGGAGAAAGGCATAGGACAAAACTGAATAGGCTAAAGTTGTGAAGGAGGCCAAGGCTTCTTCATGGGCTGTAGAGCTGAAGAGTAATTAAGTAAGTATGCCACCTGTGAAAAGTTCAAGAAGATAACTTGTGCGTAAATAGATTAAACACATGAAGTCCAATCTTTTTATCAGCAGTTCCAAATAATTTATTTTTCGATATATTAATTGCCTTTTAGGAGCTAATATACCAATCAAGAAGCTTTCAAATTCTGCATTGAAACAATTTTTAGAGAAAAACACTAACAGCTAGGGAAAAACTTAAGAAAGTACTTATTCAAATCCTGATCTGAAACTCGTGAAAACAATGGAAGATATATTTTGTGGATGCAAATGAGTTTTTTCTTAAGTAGGCATCTGTTACTTCCTGTGAAGTAGAAAGATAATTTCCTGCATTCCAAGGATATCATTACTAATAAATGCATGAGTTTGAGCAGAATTTGGAAAAAGAAAAATTGTTGCAACTTACATTGTTTTAGAAGAAAATAAAATGCATTGCAGTGCAATTTGGACTTCTGATAGTACATGTTTCACCCTTCATTGTGCATATTTGGAGATATGATAATGCATGAACGCAAGTATATATTTAGGTTTGATAGTGCACGGAAATCCGGGCTTTAGTCATCCAATACATTTAGATCAAAGGGGACAGCATTTTCAACATCTACATTAAGACAGGTGAGTTAAATATTGAAATTATTATTTTCATTTGAAAAATTCTCTTACTTGATTCTTTAACGAGAGATGAAAGTAGCAGAGAGGGGGGAAAAAAATCATGATCAGATACCCTGTGCTTGCTGAAGGCTGTATTCTATGCATTTTAGAAGTCCAGTGGCTTCATCTTTTGTTTGCACCCTGTATTTGTTGCGCAATTTTGTTTGCACAAACTTAAAACATTTTATCCAAAAGTATGATATAATCCAATGAGTGCCTTTCGTCTTCATGTGATTGTATCGGCTTGTTGCACCAGAAGGTCAACATAAACTGGGATTGTTTATTTTTCACCTTATTTACATTATTTTGAGATCCAAGTTATGGAAGGTGGTAAAAGAAAAGTTTTCAAAGATTTTCTGAAATGAGAACAATTGTGTTATCACATTTATAAACTTAACGAGAAGTGTGTATTGAATCCTTATTTCATACAGTTCACCTAAATACAAATGCCTGAAGTTTCAAGAAGCTGACAATAAAAACAGCTGGTTTGTAATAGTTAATTATAATGATAATGAACGGATTTTAAAACATGCCAATGTGCTAATAACATAATAACACCAAAATACTGCAATTTTAAAATTAATTTTCCTTAAAAATAAATCCATTTTCATGGTTCTCTAACCATAGCAGGTTAAAAGTGATGATTTTTTAGTTATAGTACTAAATCAGATTCTTCCCCCAAAATAAAATTTAAACATAAAATACACATAGTGTGAAGCATGTTGCATATAACATAATTTAATGGGCATGGGAAAAAATTAAAATATCTTGTTCGCAGACAGAACTGTATCAAGATACAAAGAATATGTCAGGAAAACTAATACTGTAGTTATTGTATCCTAATTGCCTTACTGGTACTGTGTTGCAAACGTTGGTAGTTTGAAACTTTCATGTATTCTACTATTAATAGCATTTGCAGAAACTAATGTTATCTCTATATATAAAAGCCAAAACCCACTGACTCACTGACTGATCACAGTTTCTCAAAAACTATACAACCTAGGAACGTGAAACTTGGTACACATATTGCTCCTAGGCTCTAGATGCGCACTAAGAAAGGATTTCAAAATCTTTGGCGTCTTAGGTCCAAAATACGGTTGTAAAGTTATGAAATTCACCAAAATGAATTCATACTGCATGTACACAATCCCCATGACAACATAATTTCTTTAAAACTACACAGGTGGCTTGGCATGGCAGTGTGATTTCATGTAGACCTAATAGATATAAAATTATGAGAAAGGCTATCAATAGAATTCCTATAAATTATTATTAACTATTTTGTGACATGAAGTAAATTTAGAAGATCCTGGGTTCTATTATTAAGAATTGAACTCTTTTCTTATAGTTACCCTAGGACTGTATTGCGAAAGATAGTTCATACAGTATTAATAGATATAATTTCCTGATTAATTTCCATTTACCATATTATCTCTCTATCTTTACCTTAGTTTTTACCTCTCCATTTTGGGGTCTTTTAAGCGACCCACGTTGCCCAGGCCTTAGAGGGCCGCGACCTGTTGGGAGGGGGATTATCTATGGATCACATACATAATTTCTTGACCAGACAAGGACATGGAGAACCTCCCGGATGAGTGATCAGTCCAATGCCGGGGCCACCTCCGATACAACACAATCACATAGGACGAGATACACCATTCACACATTCACTCTGAACAAGGCGAGGATGGGATGAGGATGATAATGGCTGCCAAATGATATCCGTTGACCACTAGGGCCTAAAGTTACCAGAGCCTAAAGTTACCAGACGTTTGTCTCACAGGTGAGGAAAAATCCCAGAAAAACCCTACCTAGGTAACTTGTCCCAACCAGTATTCGTGAGAGGAGAGAACGCATCCTCTACGCCCAGCTATTTACAGTATGTTTGCCAAAATTGAAACGATTACATTTTTTAAGACATAATCTGAGTATGCTAAACTACGGGTGGAGGAGTAGGCCTACGTGGAATATAAATACGTCCACCATGTTGGCTGGACGGCTGATGATTTATAGAAGTACATCGAATCGACTTTTAACTGTGTTCGCTTAACCTCATATACATAAATCTAACAATGCGAAGCATTGATGGGTCAGCTAGTATATATATATATATATATATATTGTATCGGTAACCTCAGATATGAGACAGACTGTTCGAAAAATCTTTCACTGCTTGCTTACTTACTCAATGGCAATAGACAATTCCTCAGCAAGCTAAAGGAATATTATCTATTTTATGGAACCCAAAGGTTCATTGCCCCGCTTGCCTGAGCCCGCCATGAAACCCTATTCTATGCTAACTATACATCCAATCATCCCTCCCAAGTCCTACTTCCCTTAAATCTATCCTAATATTGTCCTACCACCTACGTCTAGATCTTCCAAGTGGTCTTTTCCCTTTGGGTCTCCCAGTCAATACTTTTGAGATATGTCTTTCCTCCCCCATGTGCACAACATGTCCAGCCCATTTCATGGGTGATTTAATTACCCATACTATATCTGGTGAAGAGTACAGATCATGAAGCTTATCATTATGCAGTTTTCTCCAGTCCCCATTTTCATCTCTCTTAGGCCCAAATATTTTCCTCAGCACCCTGTTTTCGAATACTCTCAGATCAGTCTTGTGTCAGACATTGCAGAAGTAAGACTTTTGTGCGGAGATAGCAGTAACTGGGAGCAATGGGCATTGACCTGGCAACATATCGTGCGCGAATAGGATTATACGGAAAAATGAAGGCAAGAAGAAATAAAAGTAATGAACAAGTCTACAGCTCTTCAACGAACAACTTATGGTTCTTGGGGGTAATTGTGGCAGTACTACTGGTTATTGGCAGTGTCAAATCTAATCCAGGACCAGCTTCCAGGAATAAAAGTGGCAACAGTGCGGGAAGTGACAATCTTAACACAATTGCAGATATGATAATGAAGTTAGACGAAAAATTAATTAAAAAACTGGACGAAGTAAACAACAAGTTGGAAGACTTATGGGGGTGGTACAACAACTTAAACAAAGCATACATAGATTTAAAAAATGAAGTCAACTCGATTAAGGAAACCAAGTGGACAACCCAGAAGTTAGAAAAGGAATCTAGAATGAGGAATGTCATTATATTTGGAATGGAAGAATTCAACTACGAAAGAAGATTGGACATGTGTGGCCGTGTGTTGGAGTTACTGGATGCGAAATTGCACTTGAACCTCTCCGAGTTTCACGTCAAGAATGTTTACCGCCTCGGAAAGGGTACGAATCGCCCCATCTTAGTGAAATTCGCAAGTGCAATCAAGATAGCTATTACCGTTTTTGAGACAGGCTAGGAACGAGGGGAAGTTTGCAGTGTTAGTTGGAGTCAAGTTGCGTATTGAACAACGGGTTTTTGATTTGGAATTTTGTAGAAAACACATGGAATTAAAAAATAATCTACAAACATTAGATACAGTAAATACACAGGAAATAAGAAATAGTGGCAGACCGGAGACGAGTCAGCAGGAAAGTTCCCAGGCAGTGTCGGGTTCATCGTGTGTCAGGAATCAAGTCACCAGCAACAATACACTACATCAGCAGCCCAGCACTCTGGCTGTGAACGAAGGGTCAGTTACCATGGATAAAAACGCTGACGTGGATAAACAAACCAGTACGAGTGTAGATGGTGCAACTAGATCTCAATTACACAGAGATAGAAGCAAAAGTGTAAATCAACATTACAGTCTTCAAAATTGGGTAACCCCATCTGATAAAATGCAAAGCTAGGAAAACGACTGTGTAAAGGGTCTGAGGATAGGTTTCCTTAACAATGAAGGAATTTGGAGTAGTATTAAATATGGGGAAATTCAAACTATTTTAAGGAGCTGTGAGATTCTCGCCTTAACGGAGACATGGCTTAAAGATGATGAGGTAATCAATATTAGGGGTTATGACTGCATTGCTAAAAATAAGGTAAAAATAAATAAGTTTGGAAGATGCCCGGGAGGCCTTTTATTTATTATAAGTAGCGAACTAAGGGAAAGTATAGTGGAAATAGATAGCAGGAATGAAGATAGTCTATGGGTAGGCCTGAAGAGTAATAATAAAGAGATAATATTACCAATAGGTGTAACTTGTGTAACTTACCACCAGCCCAAGGGATCTCAGTACGTTAACTGTAGCTTCTATGAACACCGGGATGGGGGATGAAGTAGATAACATTAGGTCTAAATACAGAGTAAATTACTTAATTTTGACGGGGGATTTCAACAGTAGAATTGGAAATAGGGATGTAAGCCCATTTAGTATAGAAGTTTGTAATGTTCATATCAATATCAGCATAAACAGCGACTTGCAGTTCAGAAATGGTCGAGATCCAGTGACCAATGCTGAAGGCCTCAAGTTACTTGACTTCTGTGGTCAGAATGGGCTTCAAATACTTAATGGTTGCTACGGAGATGATACAGAAGGCAATTTTACTTTTATTAATGAACAGGGAGCTAGCACAGTAGATTATATGTTAGCGTCTCATGACTTAGGTGAGTTTATTTCAAGATTTGAAATCTCGGAAGTAAGTCACAGCCCCCATATGCTTTTATTGACAGAGATTGATATAAACATTAACAGTAACCATCCTAGGCTCTTTTACAAGTCCGTCCATGAAAATAGAACAGGATCTTCGAGGTCAACATATTTCTGGACCAAAGAGCATAGTGACAATTTTTACAATATGATGAACGACCAATGTGCAGTGTTGTTAGAATTTAGGGGTTCAGTTTTACATTAATGAAGGCAATATTAATAGGGCCTTACAATTACTCCACAGAGTGGTTGAAAGAGCAGGGGAAAGGAAAGTAAGAAAGTATACACACCCCATTCATAATAATTCATGGTTTGGCAATGCATATGGAATGCATTCACACAAGATCACAATTAAGAAGGGCCTACAAAAAATGCAGAAAGGTAAGTGATGGGGACAATGACAATGCTGCAAGGAATAAAAAACCCATATAAGAAACTACTATCAGGCAAGAAAGAAAAGTTTTATAACAAGGAAAGTGAGAAAATAAACTATTGGTTAGAGAACAACAACACTACGGAAATTTGGAAATACCTGAAAAGGTTAAAACAAAACACTAACATTAATTTAGGGCTGGATGAAGGGACGTGGGTCATACATTTTCATGAACTATTCAAACAAATAAATTCTAGTAACTACCTTACAATCGATGTATTTCCCTGCATGAATTACATAGATGGGCTAGATAACATGATCTCTAAAGATGAAATTATCAAGGTAATTAAAAAATTCCGGAATAAAGCTCCTTGGCTGGACGGTATTCAGGTGCAGTTATGGAAGAGGATGTGCGAGAATCAGAAGTGGCTAGAGATTATAACTAGATTATTTAATAAGATTAAATTAACCAATCAAATTCCGGAGATGTGGAAAAAAGCTATGGTTCTGCCTATATATAAGAATAATGGTGATATAAAAAATCCAAACAGCTTTAGGGGTTGAAGCATCTTCCGGGCTGTGGGCCGTGGTCCAAAGGCAAAATTACAAGTCTCGCCAGACGTTTCGCTCCCGCTGTGGGGAACTTCTTCAGTGGCTGCTATCTTGACGCTGACTGAACTGCTTGGAGAAACGGAGCTGCTTATATACTCGCGGTGGGCGTGGCTTAGCTGGTTGCGGTTGCTACCGTCACACCAATGGTGGCGTTCGACGCTGGCTGTTGTATTCCTTCTTGTCTAACATCTGGCGAGACTTGTAATTTTGCCTTTGGACCACGGCCCACAGCCCGGAAGATGCTTCAACTCCAAGATTCTGGCCGTGAAAGCCTCAGATTAACTAGCTTTAGGGGTATTAGTCTATTAACGGCTTTATCTAAAGTCTACACAGGAATCTTAGCAAACAGGTTAACAGGCTGGCTAGAAGAATACAATTTAATTTCACCATGGCAAGGAGGATTTAGAAGGGGTAAGCGCACAACAGATAATATTTTCATTTTGAATACAGTGATAGACAAATACTTGAGCAGAAAAAGAGGAAAAATTTACTGGTGTTTTATTGATCTGGAGAAAGCTTTTGACTCAGTGAATAGGAACCAATGATGGTATAAGTTGAGAAAAATAGGGCTAAGAAATCAATTTACAAATAATATACCAGCGATATACAACAACATAGAATTTTGTATAAGAACTGATTTAAATGGTGGTACCACTAGAATGATCAAACAAGAGATTGGAGTAAGGCAAGGTTGCAAACTCAGTCCACATTTATTCAGCATATTTATTAACGATATCTTTGATGAAGTTATGTTAGCTAACCAACACCAACCAGCTATTATGAACACACAAATCCCGAACTTGATGTTTGCTGATGACCTGGCACTTACAGCAATCACCCCAATAGGGCTGCAGAAAAGTATTGACTCAGTCAGCAAGTTCTGTAGGGCATGGAATTTAAAAATTAACATTCTGAAAACTAATATACTTGTTTGTAAGAACGGCAATAAGCTCAGCAAAAAGGAAATATGGAGGTTAGATAACAAAGTAATTAATAATGTGAATACTGCTAAATATCTGGGGTTAACCCTCAACAATAATGGAACATGGGATTCACAGACAAAGGCAGCATGGAACTGTGGCACAGTAGCCTAGGGAGCAATAAATAATTACTTAAACAAAATACCTGATTTAAGAGTTAAAATGCTAAATAGGATTTTCAAATCCTTAGTAGAGTCCAAAGTCCTCTATGGAATTGAGGTGGGGGGGGGGGGGGGGGGAGAGGCAATCCTTGAAATATCTAGACATGGTAGCAGGTACTGGGCATCACCAGATTCACTTCAGATGAAGCAGCGAGATATGAACTAGGTTATGACAGCAGCATGGGCACAGTCTTAGGTAAGATCTTAAAGTTTTTTAGATACATCTATGAGAAAGATAACAATGACATAGCTAAAATATGTTTTCAATCTCTGCTAACGGACAATAGTAATAGGAACAGAGTTAACGATATTACGAAACTATTGGATGAGATAGGACTAAAATGGATTTGGAATTCGGTTCTGAACCCTAAGAAAAACATAATAACGCTCACTAAGATCGTTAGTAGAAGATGCAACGATATTCAGAGACAAAACCATGTAGCTATAATCAGGGAAAAAAGATCCCTGGTGTTCTATATTAAAATGAAAGAAATGTGGGGATTGGAAAAGTACGTCTCAGGTTGCTCCAAGAAACAAAGAATGAGTTTGGCATGGTGGCGGGTTGGGGTATGGAAACTTAGGGGCATAAGAAGGAATTTTGAGAAAGGACGATGTCCTCTATGTCTAAATAAAGAAGACGCTGAACACATAATTTTAAAATGTCCTGAAACTGAAACGATCAGACAACTATTTTTGAATAGAAAATTCCTAGGAATTAACGTAGAAATAGCATATAAGAAATTAACAACGACAAAGAATATGAAAACTTTGAACGGAATGGGTAACTTTTTATCCGTTGTTAAAAGAAAATGGGAAAAACGAATCCTAGAATTAAGTGAGCAAGTGTGTTAATCCTTCTTCCTTTGTTCACAAGTAAGGCAAATACAGTAAGACCATAATTTGTAGGTACTCAAGGTTAATATTAGTGTGTAATGCTAGGAGGTACACCCTATGGCGAAAACCTTTGTAACGCCAAGGGTGTTAATAAACAGAAGAATAAACTATTAAATTTAAATTAAATTTGGAATAGTCACAGATTTTTTTCCCCGAAGAGTAAGCGACCATGTCTCACATCCATATAATGCAACTGGTAGGATAATAGTCTTATAAATCTTTATTTTCAGATTTCTGGACAGAAGACGAGAAGATAAGAGATTCTGAACAGCATAAAACAAGCATTTCCTGATTTGAGTCTACACTTAACTTCTGCTTTAACATTATTTGTGTCTGTAATTATTGCTCCCAGGTATTTGAATTTCTCCACTTGTTTGAACGATTTACCAACTATTCTAATATTTTGTGGAGCATTATTTTGATGTTCCATGACCATATACTTAGTTTTTTCTGTATTAATTTCCAATCCAACATTCCTGCAGGCATTGAAAAGGCTTTCTGCAATTCTCTGTATTGTGTTTATGTCATCGCCCAACAAGCAGACATCATCTTAATAAGCTAAAATGGGGTGACTGCCATTTAATTCTAGGCCTACCTTGTTTTGAACATTCCTAATGGCATATTCCAAAGCGAAATTAAAAAGTAAAGGCGACAGTGCATCTCCTTGCTTCAAGCCGCTTCTAATGGCAAACCTATCTGATATAAATTTCCCTACCCTGACTCTGTTATAGGTTTCATTTAGACACATTTTGATCAGCCTAACTAACTTCTTTGGTATCAGAAACTCAGTGAGGATATTGTACGTTTTGTCTCGCCTAATTGAATCATACGCTCTTTTAAAATCTATGTATAGCTGGTGAACAGACTTGTTATATTCCAACTTTTTCTCCAAGATTTGGCATATACAAAATATATGATCGATGGTTGATCTATTTCGCCTAAATCCACATTGGTGATCTCCAATGATTTCGTCCACATTTGGGGTTCATCTTGACAGCATTATATTAGATAGAATTTTGTATGATGTTGATAAGAGAGAAATTTCTCAATTGTTATTACATTCGGCCTTATCTCCCTTTTTATGGATCGGTATAATAATAGATTCTTTCCATTCCTTTGCCAATTTTTCCTTCCTCCAAATCATAAGAATGAGTTTATGGATCTCTGAGTTTAATCTATCCCCACCTGCCTTAATTCATTCTGCTGGAATTTGGTCAACGCCTGGAGATTTGTGTGCTTTTAGTTTACCTATAGCTGTTTCTACTTCTGTTAGGATTGGTTCAGCAACCAATGGCTCTGCTGTGAATAGCTGGTCATGCTACTAACGCATATTCCTGCTCTATCACTTTGCATGCCATTAGATGAAAGGTATTCTTAGCGAGAGGGATACTAATGTGTCAGCCTATAGTGTCATCTGTTGTGTACGTCCTGATGCTGTTAGTTTTCTATTCTCTGGATTGGGCAGCCATCTGTAGCTAAATATTTCGGGCAATGTATTGTACCATCCATTGAAACATACTGCTGTGTTGTGATGTCATGCAGTATACTAGCTGTGCTCATGTTTTAGAAGAAACTAAGACATAATTTGCAATTTATGATTACGAAAGAAATTTTCAAATTAATTCAGCACCACCAGTTTCTACAGTGAATAATATGTTAACAGTGAAAAGGTAAAAATAAAGTGTTGGCTTCTGATGATATTTTTGGAATTTCCTGTTATGTTGTCAGCTTCTATACAGATGTCAAAAAGTGTTATTTAGAGTAAAATGAAAAAAAAAATCGAAATGTTGCCAAAGATAAGTGATTTTCAGTCCAAAAACCAATCTTTGTATTATCGTACTTTGCTGTATTAAATAGTTCAAGATGTCCATTTTTCTTCCTTTTAAAAAATTCATACAGAAAACCATTCATGATGTTCTAGAGTTGTTAGTATTGGGATTTTGATTTTACTTTAATGTTTATTCATAATGTAATTCATTAAATTTAATGGGAATACAAACCTTTGTCATACCAGTCTCTGAATTTTTAAGGTTATTGGCCAATAACTGATTCTTTAAAAAGCCTGCTAAATTCTTCCTTACAAAAACATCCAGTTTATGCAGCTTGGATATTTGTATTGTAGGTGATGAAACTGTGTCGATGGTGAGTGACACTTGGAGCACTGATGTGCTTGCAAGTGACAGCGAGACTGTTGAGCAGAGCAGTGAGCGCAATTTCCCCTCCAGCACAACAGATAGTGCAGTTAATCAGCTTGCAGAATCCACCCAGGTAAGTCTCATACAGTATTGTTTCTAGTTGTTTTCATATGAGAGAGCACCTTTTACACATCATTATGTGGAAATGTCAGATATGATTACATAAGGCATTGATGGCAATTATTACGGATTGTCCATAATT
Source organism: Ectobius pallidus (assembly GCA_964059195.1). NCBI lineage: Eukaryota > Metazoa > Arthropoda > Insecta > Blattodea > Ectobiidae > Ectobius > Ectobius pallidus. The sequence goes on from CAXKWD010000009.1 coordinate 33,704,357, forward strand.
ACTACATTAATACTGAATACGGAATTACGGCCAAAGGGAAAATTATTATGGAAAACTAAAATTATTGTGAAAAAAAGAAATCATGAAACCAATGTTCATCATCTAAGCGAACAAACTCATCATTTCCATCATGTTTTAAAAAATGATATTACAATAACAGCAGAGACTGTAATAGCGAAACTTAGTCAACTGGTAGTTTTCAGGTTGTTGTTGAATTTCTTTTTTCTTCTCTATGGCTTTCTCCTTTGTGCATATGGTCTTTGCTCTCTCTATGTCACATATGAAATTTCCGTTTTTATTAATTCTCATTATCTTTTTGATGTTCCAACTTAACAGTGACTGTGATTTTGATCATTATAATATTTTAGTTCATTGGTTTGGCATTTTATAAAATTAAGTGTGTTAGTTCTCAAATTAAAACCACAGCAGTGTTATAAAAACGTCGAGAATGTTACATGAAAGAGTGGCCATGTTTAATTACTTCATGTGTATAGAAACACCTTCTACATAAGAGAAATTGTAGTAGACATGTTGACGAGAAATAAATCATGAATGATATTAAGAACAATATTGAAACTAGACAGTAACTTTTAATAGTAAAACACTCTTATGTAAGGTTAACATCCGTCTGGTGGTGTGTGTGGCATCCCTGGAGGTCAATCTTGATACTACCTAGGAGAAATTATAACACATAACTTGGACGAGAAACCTGCATGGCAAGCGAGGACTAATCAAATGATAAAAGCTCAAAAATTAACATGGTCTACATACAATAAAAAATGTCTATCGATCCAAACAAAATTAAAACATTACAAGACGGTGGTTCAACCAGAGGTGACATATGGAAGCGAAACTCTTTTTAAAATCACCCAGAAAAATAGAATAGACAAAATCCTGAAAGTAGAGAGAAGAATAGCTAGAACATGCATAAATAAAAAATACCAAAAAGATGGACAGTGGCGGATAATACCAAATGAAATGGTGTACAGAGAACTAGAACCTATCACAGATACTATACGGAAGAAAAGGATCTCTTTTTTTGGTCACATTATGAGGACACCAGAAACTCAACTGACAAGAAAAATTATAGAGAAACTCTGGAATATGAAGCAACAAGTAGGATGGATTACAGAAATTAGAGAGGATATGACAGAATTAGAAATAACTTTGGATGACTTGAAAAACAAAACAGGAAATTCAAGGAAACTTAAAAATATTAAAATAAGATTTAAGCCAAAATTAGACAGACGCCAGACAATAAAGAGGGTATTTACAGATGAAGAGCGACAGAGAAGATCGGAACGCATGAAAAACTACTGGGCAAATCGGAAAGGAAGACCGAGAAATGATTGACTGAAGTGGTCCAATGAGGCCGTAAAAGCAGAAGAAGAACAACTTGAGAATCTAGAAACTACAAACTGTTTGTCCACCATAAAAAGGGGTTTGGAGGGTATAGGGATGAGGTGGGTGTGGGAGAAAGGGAATGAGAATAGAAAAAAATATTTGGAAGAAGATAAAAGGGAGACTAATTGATATTGAGAGGCAGAACATGAAGGCTGACTGTAATGGTAAAGTGTCATTAGAGTTACAAGCAGAATTAAAGATTACTTGGGGAAGGAAATCATATATAGAAAGACTGGGCATGGAGGAGAGAGCAGCAATGGCCTGGATACGCCTTGGAAAATGGAAATCTAAGAGAATTTCGGATGAGAGAGGGGTGAGAATCTGCCCACTGTGCAGAGAAAATGAAATCTGGGTTCATATCTTGTCGGGAGAGCACTGGTGAATAATGATGATACCAGACTAATTTTTAAACTTGCAAAGAAGTAGGGAGGCATGTCTAAATCTGTTGCTGGATGAGCACAATTGGCATGGGATATGTAAATTTCTGCAGAAAGTTAGATGTGTGAGAGAAAGCCTAGATTTGGAGAATTAAGGAAATCTAAGTGTTATTTTTTGTTTGTTTTAATAATGTCTGTGTTTCTATGAAATTTTTACTGTACTGTATTGTATTTTTGCGGTTGGGGGGGTTATGTCTGTGGATATTTGTAGTTATGTAAATAATAGAATACAATTTTTTTTAATTGGGTATTTTTGTGGGGTAATAACTTAAGTGTATGAAGTGAGCACGTATGGTCGACACCGACCCGTGTGCCAGTTAACGTTAATAATGTGGTTTATATGTAAGAATTTTTGTGAGAAATAAATACACTACTACAATAAAAAAAGTCAGTCGAAAATTAAGTCCTATCAGGAATGAATGTTATGGCAGACAAAATCTTCACTTACAGTTAGATACTAAGAGGGCTGCAGAGAGTTCAAGGCATGGAAGGGATATCTTCTTCAACGGTGAAACTCTGGATTTTGCTGTGAGTAAGCATGTTTGATAAACACTATCTGAAGAAACACGCAAGTAAGCGCAGGCTCCATAAGCAGCTTTGCTGGTATCACAAAAGATATACAAATCTACATTAGGTGACCTTTGATCACAAAGCACATATCGTGGGATTCTTATCTTCATAACTTCTGGGAGATTTACATGAATTCTGTTCCAGACATGTAAAATATCATCTGGTACCGGATCATCCCTCCCAGTCTGCAACTTCCATAATTGTTGTATAATCAATTTGGCTAAAGTTATGAAAGGTCTCAGTAGTTCAAGAGTTCTGAGTGTATTTTCCTCTTGGTGAGTGACGTGTTTTGATTTGCAGCGACATACTGTAGTGGAATCAACTTTTGCGTTCCAGTGTAGGCCCAAAGTTTTCATGAACCGATTATCTTCGAAATCCAACAGAATGCAGGTGGAGCGTTTAGACTGGTACAGTTGAAAGTATCCTTTCATCTTTGGCACACCATTTTGTCACATGAAAGCCTCCACAACGTAATATGTCGGTGAACTGTTGTCTCAGTTCCATTTCGTCTTCAACAGAAGAGCCACCGACGATGTAATCATCTACATAAAAATCATGCTTAATTGCCTTAGCCACTAGAGGGAATTTGTGGTCTTCATCTTCAGCAAATTTATGAAGCACCCTGATGGCAAGGAAAGAAGATGGAGGCAAGCCGTAAGTGACCGTATTGAGTCTAAAAATCTGAATAGGTGTGTCCTTGCTTTCTCTCCAAAAAATGCGCCGTATGCCCTGCTGTGTCTCGTCTAGAAGCAAGTTTCTGTACATCTTTTCTATGTCTGCCATCACTGCACAATGATGACAACGCAGTCGTAATATCGATGAGTAAAGATCTTGTTGCAGTAAAGGTCCTACCATGAGCAGATCATTCAATGATTTTCCGGAAGAAGACTTGGCAGAGCCATTGAAGACCACCCTCAACTTAATAGCGGTACTGGATTCCTAGATCATAGGATGATGTGGCAGATAATAAACATGATTTCCATCATCATCAAAACCAGAAGTGATTCTTCCCATGTGACCCATGTTAATATATTCTGTCATGAATTTTGCATACTCAGATAGCAATTTCGGATTTCTGTGAATTCTAGTTTCCATAGCGAGAAATCTCTTCAATGCCTGTTGCTGTGAAGCACCAAGAACAGAGGTAGGATCTTTCATAGGCATCTGTACACTGTATTGTCCATCAGGCTGGCGTTTAACTGTAGAAACAAACAACTCTTCACAATGCATCTCGTCCTCCGATACTATGCGATTTGGAAACTCCTCTTGACACCAGAATCTCTCCATCTGTTGGGACAGCATTTCCGTTGAGATGAAATGGCACTTAGCACTTTCATTACTATGTGAAGTTACAGGAACAACTCCTGTAATTATCCATCCAAGATTTGTTTCACGTGATGAAAGACCATCATTGGGACGTGATCCAAGATAGATAACTTGTCCAAGAAGTATCTCCCAAAACAAGTCTGCACCAGTCAACATGTCCACTCTAGCTGGAATGTTGAACTTTGGATCAGCTATATGTATTCCTGATGGAAAATGTATGCTACTAATGTCTATAGGTAGGGACATGCAAAAGGTGTGTTTATTATTTGGTCAAAAGTGGTGTTATTTTTTCCCAAAAATGGTGTTATTTTTTCCCAAAAGCGATGTTATTTTTTCCCAAAAGTAGAGTTATTTTTCCTAAACATAGTGTTATTTATTCCCAAAATTGGTGTTATTATTAAAGCAATTTTACTCATTGTTGAGTTAAAGAATAATTTCACTTATTAACCTATTTTAGCATATACCGTATTGGCCCGAAAATAAGACGACCCTGAATTTTTGAAGGGTAGTTACGAAAAAATAAATAAAATAGCTTATTAGTACATTTTGCTTCACATAAAACAGAAGTTTGAAGTTCATGTCGTAACTTCTTCTCTCGTCCTTATTTACGCATTGAAACAATGAAGATGCTTTCTTTTCCACATGGTCTGCCATGTTGGTGGTCAAACAAAGCATTATGCATAGAGAATAGAGATGCCAAGCAGTGCAGTACACGGCAGTACAAGGAGAAGCACGAATTCGGGAACAATAAAGTTCGGTAAAATTCGGTAATTTCCGCGCGACTTTGACCTTGGATCGGACGCACGCCATTTGCGTGGGGATCCCCGGCCGCTACACACGTGCACAGCTGCATTCATGATTGGGGAGTTGTTGAGTCTTAGAGTGCACGTATATGACGAGTATAGTTTTTAAAAGCACATTTTCTGGGAAAAAACATCGTCTTATATTCGGGCCAATACGGTATTCTTATTAATATACATACACATAAATACAAAGAAATCAATTAATCATACAGCATTTTAATGTTTACCCATATCAACTCATGTTTATATCAGTCATACACGATGTAATACATTAACCCATTGGCGCACTTTCCCATCTGGTTGACGGGCGAACAATCCAAGTCCATACGCACTTTGCCGGCTGCCAGACGGGCTGAGCAACCGATACCTTTTCTTTTAGTTCTAGCTTTCTCTGAGTAGATGGCATAACATTCCATATACCATTTTAAAGCTGAATAAATTCTCTATGCAATGGTATGCAATACGATATGCTTTATATCGATCTTCAAGGTATAAATTGATCGTTAATATGTGGTTATTCCTGCTTTCCGTTAGTACATGGCATGATATGCCTTATTAGCGTTTTATACCCCCAAAAGTTATCTACCTTATTGTATTCAACACGATAAGTCAAGTTTAAGTTATAAATCGATATAATGATCTCGTGATCATGGGATTCCCAGTCACTCAGTTAGAAAAATGGCTTTGAACAAGAAGCGTTTTTTGTCAGAGGAAGAAATTGACCGTTTGCTGGAAGAAAGTTTGAGCGAAGGGGATGACGATATTTTATCCGATAGTGAAATTGAAAGTGAAAGTGATAATAGTGTACAAGAAATTGTAGAAAATTCTGAATCAAGTGATAATGATGAAATAGCGCCACCAGCACCTAGAATAATAAAGAAAAAGGAAGAGGATTGGAAGTGGACTGAAAGTGGGGATAGACCATCAAAATTTCATTTTACAGCAAATCCAGGGATAAAACAAACCATCAACCGCAATCTTCCACCTGAACCAAACATCTTAGAAGTTTTTCAACTCATGGTCCACAACTCACTCTGGGATGAAATAGCCACAGAAACAAACAGGTTTGCAGTATAATTTTATAGTAAAAATCCAAATTCTCCTACAATAACTCAATGGTTCCCTACTACATCAGATGAAATAAAAGCCTACTTCGCAATATGTATCCTCATGGCCCAAGTAAAAAAAACAAATTTACGATCGTACTGGAGTCCTCGTAAATCCTTACACACTCCTTTCTTTTCTGAAGTAATTCCATTCAAAAGATTTGTCCTCCTTTCTAAATTCCTGCATTTCACAAATAATGAAACCCTTCCAGAAAATGATCGTCTCAGAAAAATAGCACCTGTTATAAATCACTTGATAGAAAATTTCAGAGGAAAACATAGCAATTGATGAGAGCCTTATATAATTTAGAGGAAGGCTGTGTTACATTCAGTTCAATCCACAGAAAAGGGCTCGTTTTGGAATCAAAATTTATAAAGTGTGTGAGTCTGTCAGTGGATATTGTTTAGGATTTTCTATTTATACTGGAAGAAACCTGAACAGGCCGCAACACAGAGAATCTTATCTATCGAAGCAATAGTGATTGAACTTATGGAACCCTATTTCCAAAACGGGCATACTGTATTTGTAGATAACTGGTACACGTCACCTTCCCTCTTCCTAAATTTAGCAGAGAAGAAAACTAATGCAGTAGGAACAGTACAAGTAAATCGTAAAAACATGCCACCACAGTTGAAGGCAAAAAAACTGGAGAAGGGTGAAACAAAGGTGGTATATTCTCATAAGATGATGGCATTACAGTGGATGGACAAAAAACCTGTCACTCTTCTGTCTACATGCCATGATGATGTGGGAATGACAAATACAGGGAAAGTAAATAGAAAAACAAACCTGGCAATCAACAAACCTAAAGTTGTAATAGACTACAACAATTCTATGAATGCTGTTAACAAACAAGATCAACAACTGTCATCTTTTCCTATAATGCGTAGGTATGCGAAAGGCTACAAGAAATTTTTTTTCTACCTGATGGATGTAGCTATTTTCAATAGTTATGCATTACAGAAAAAAATAACAGGAAAGAAACAGCACTTCACAGAATTTAGGATTCAGCTGGCAGAGAAAATGATTGAAGCTGTTGACCTTCCTAACTACCCTCGACGCGGCAGACCACATCAAGGACCTTCCCCTATACGTCTGCAAGCCAATCATTGGGCCCATTTTGTACAGTTTATTCCCCCTAACCCTAAGAAGAAGAATCCTTGCCGAGAATGTGCGGTGTGTAAAGCAAGAAAGAAGAAGAGTGAAACCAGATATGAGTGCTCTAAGTGTTTGGTGGCGCTTCACGTTCCAGACTGTTTTAGGGTATATCACACCACAAAAAATCTGTAAACAAACACTCCAGGGATCAACAAAAAACATCACAGCATAAAAGGGGTATGTAGTGAAGTCAATAAAATTGAATTTGCATGAAGTAATAATAAATGAAAAAAATCAATTTTTGCCTGAAAATATTAGTGTTTATGGGTGCGCTATGCATAAGAAAAGTAGTGTGCCAATGGGTTAAAGAAAGGAAAACAGTACAAACCTGGGTGCATTATCAATACACTTGGCTACAAGCACAAAAATCAAAAGTAAAATGCTAGAAATCAAGCAGTCAAGCAAGTATTGTTTTAATACCTCAAGTTATTTAACTCTCAAATGAAAAAAATAGCCAAATTTCTTTCTTTTAAGTATGTTCTCGTGTCTGTTCTAGGAGAATTATTTATAACTACAGTGAACTCCCAATTGTCAGTGTTAACTGAGACCATGACATGCACTAATAATTGAAAACAGGGACAATCCAAATACTGTAATTAACTGGGTGCAAGAGTTTGAATTTCCCGCACTTTGTCGCCATATTGTGCACATGACAAATTTAAGTGCGTGGAAGGAGAAATCTGACGAAATAAAGTACGGGAGATTCGAAATAAAGTGCGGGAAATTTGGAATGAAGTCCAGGAGATTTGAAATAAAGTGCGGGAAACTCGAAATAAGTGCATGGAATCAAATTATGGCGCATAGATAAGCCACCCACGGATAATTGTGAATTAAGAATGCATAAAAATGTAAAAAACGCGGTATTGATTTTAAAAACGTAAAAATTCGCGTTTTTCATGGGAAAACATTAAAATTCGCGTTTTTAATAGAAAAACTTTAAAATTTACGAATAAAATCGCGTTATCGCAAATGCGAATTATGCATGTTCCTATCTATAGGCAATGAAGGGACATCAGTAGCAATAGTTGGCAGGACTAAGCATTTGCATCTCACCCTTAAATCCTTTACAGTAAGCATCTTTGAACTTAATGTGAGTACTGCACACCACTTGTGAACAATGCGAATTTATGCTAGAAACTGCTACCAAGGATTCATAACACTTCAGTCTCAGTTGCTGACACAAGTCTTGTGAAATGAAGCTATGTGTATAGCCTGAATCCAGAAGAGCCCTACTGGTGTGGTAAGTCCCATCTGATTCTTCCACTAATATGTTAGCTGTAGAAAGCATTACTTGAGTAGAACTATAGATCGTCCCAGCCTTAAAAGACAGTATTGAGTTAAATGTAGTATTTGCATCTCACTTGCACTCGTACGTTCTGCAATTAGCTTCGTCCCTTTCTATCCCGACAATGTTGCCATTTTCCGAAAATGATAAATGTGATAATGTGATTGCGAGGTCTTATAGGGAATTTTCCGCCCTTTCTAATGATGTCAATTGTAAAGCCATAAATAATTAATATGAGGCCTATTTTTCATAATTACGTTATTTTGGCGGAAGTCAATATTTTTGCACATTAATAACTTATCACGCGATAGACAGAAAACTAATAATCAAAACAAGTCAAGATTTTTTTCTTGGACTGCCTGATGTTGAAAGAAAGTACTCCCTTTCCGTCGGCAATAAATTTTACATAAGAAGAAAGGTATATATTTTTTTATTAAGTGCTACCTGAAAATTCTCGGACGGCAACACAGAAAAGTTAGGCAGTGAGTAACATACTTTGGTATTGACTTTACGTTGGTGACTAAGCGAGAAGAAATGTTTATAGATGTCTGAAAAAGTATTTAAAACAAACCAGAGCTCTCTATCGTGTAGCATTAATAAATTATCACAGTTTTCCCGAGCTCAGCATTCTCGCGCTCATGACTTGGTTATTTTGAGATTGTGTGTACTCATATGTTTCTAAGACTATCGTGTCTTCTTCAGAGCTCATTGTTATATAGTAGCTGTGTAGCGAAGTTTAACTTTGTTGTGAAGTGGTTCAGATGTTTTTTTAAATTAAATTTTATATTTATTAATATTTTATATTAATTATGAATAGAGGAACTATAGAAATCGTAGTGTTGACAAATTGCGAAGTAAAGAGCGAATTAAAGTATTAAATATACTTAATTATTTCTTGAAGAAAATGAACGTTACCCAGGCAATTAAAGAGACAGCAGAAGCTACCGGGTGTTCAGAAAGTTTACTGTATAGAATAAGAAAAGAAAAAACTAAAGGCCCTCTGAGAAGGAATAATACCATTCCCTGAGGATAGTGAACAGGCTTAAAGGTATGTACCGGTAATGTATTTTTACTATTACTTCCCTTTATAATTATATTCTTGAAAATTATAACACAACATAATAGCAATAATAATAATAACAATAATAATAATAACAACAACAATAATAATAATAATAATAATAATAATAATAATAATAATAATAATAATGATGAAAAGTAATATTATCGAAATGAAATTTAATATTAAATGTAATAAATTATTAGCTTAAAGGACCCGGCGTCACCTGGTTTTGTATTTTACTTGTACTTCGAAGTCAATTTTGGAGGAAGCCCTTTTAATTTTCAAAATCTAGGCCCTAGAGAAAGCACAACTTGTCACACTCAAGGACCCTATTACTTCTAAAGACCATGGATGGTGGGGTTGAGGTAAGAAAGAGACAGAAATTCCTATTAGTCTTGCTTATCTGTGTGTCAAGTCTGGTAAAATGAGACAAAGAATGTAGATTTAAACGTCATTAAATAGGGATTAAATCATTTAAGGGACTTTTCTTTCCAAATTTTGTTTTACCTAAGTTTTTCTCCTGGTTCTATTAGCTCTGTGTAAAGTCTGGTAAAAATTGATCAGAGAATGTAGATTTAATAACATTTATATAATAGGGGTTGCAACATTTAAGGAGTGGTTTCATCCAAATAAACTTTGGTTAAAAATTTATCTTGATTCAATAGGTTCTTGGTATAAAGTCTGATAAAATTGGTCAAAGGATGTAGATAAAAATATGTCACAAAATTGGGGTGAAAGATCTAAAATGTGGTTTGTTCCAAAATTAGTTTTCCTACCATTTTCTCCTGGTTCTATACGTTCTGTGTAGAAAATCTGTTAAAAACACGTCAAAAATGTATATCTAAATTTTGGTAATGTAATAGGGGTAGAAACATTTAAGGGGTGGCTTCTTCCAAAATTAACTTCACCTATTTTTTCTCTTGTTTTTATAGGGTCTGTGTGTAAAGTTTGGTAAAAATCGTTCAAAGAATGTAGACTAGTAAAAAGATCACATGGTAGGGATTGAAAATTTCGCAAGGGGTGTTTTTTTCGAGAATGATTGTCTCGTAGAATTTTTACTTGATTCTACAGGGTACATGTGTAACATTTTGTAGACATTGGTCAGAACATGTAGATTTGTGGGCCTATAGAGAAAATATTAGCCTACTCCTGGGGGTTGAAAATAAGGGAAGGAGGGTGTGCCGTCGTTCTATCTGCAGGGCATGATTTACAATAATTATTATGTACAAGAAACAAATTTCGAGGTTTTCACGAGGTTTAAGAGCTTTTTCACATCATGTGCCGAGCCTTGTGATGTGAGTAGATCTGGCATCAGTGCGCTGCATAAGACCAATACTGTTTTTTAAGGTTGGGACGGTCTATAGAAGCAATATCGGCAAGGCATTGCACCATAGTATGAGGAACAACTGCACTGCTGGTATCAGTAGGTTTATTTTAACTTTTTGCAATAATCCAGCCATCTTGAAAATGAAGAAACATGTTATGTTTTTTTGTGGCAAGTTCTACGTGTAGTAGACCCCTTACATTTGGCAGAAACATGACCACGATGGAGACAATTTGTGCATAACTTATTGTCCCAAACAAATTTCTTCTTGTCCTTATAATCTAAATTTCTGAATGTAGGACAATGCTGGATAAAATGCTCCTCCATACAGTATGTACACTTCTTAGCGCTAGATGCAAAGTAAAACTTAGGATGATCGCCATATTTACCAATATTTAACTTTTTGGCAGTATCTTTGACTGTTTGATCCTTGTATAACCTATGTCTCCCTTCCCTTTCCTGTTCCAAGGCATCAAGAGACTGGCTCCTGATTTCCAGAAATTTACAAAGGTCTGGAAATTTTAGAACCTCGGTAGGAGAAGATTCAAATTCTCAAGCACGATGCGTAGCTGGGTCCATTTTGGAGATAATCAAATGGATAAGAAAGGCATCCCAGTGTTGAACAGGCTGGCCTGTTCCTTCTAGTGTGCGCACTTGACGTTGAAAATGATCCAAAAGATTATGCAGCTGCAGGCAGATTCTTTAGTGGCCTCAACTTATTCAAAAAGAGATCTGATAAGATTCTGTACAATTATTTTTTGATTCTGGTATCTCTTTTGAAGCAATTGCCAGGCCACACTATAGTCTTCTGATGTGACAGGGAGTGAATCAACCAATTTAGAGGCATCACATTTCAGAGACAGATGCAAATAGTGAAACTTCTGAATTGTAGAAATTTTTCATTTGAGTGAACTAGAGCAGGAAATAATTCTTTGTAGGGAAGAAAATCCTGATAATCTCCACTGAAAGTTGGAACTTCTAACTTCGGTAACTGTGCACTCAGGTCAGCTTCGAATTGGGTCTGTGAAGGCACAGGTAGGCTTACTGATGAACCACTGGCTGCTAATAATGTATTTTGAAAATCATTGATTTTGCATTGGCACTCATTTATAGTGGCAAAATATTTGTCCTCAAACTCTGCTCTTTCCCTCTCGGATTCTGTGTCACCATCTAGAAGATCAATTTTTGTCTGAATTTAGTCAAATTCGTCATATAGAGATTTAAATTGTGTTAGGCGCAAGCATAATTCTACAATAGATACTTAATCTTCGACATTATCGACACTTTGTTTGAATGTAGTCAATTTCCCCTTATTCAAAGCCCTATTCGTCTTATAATTCTTAATGGATGCAGCCATGGTGGCTAATTGCTGGGAGGTTAGTTTAGCACTATCATCTGAACCTGGCATCGTGAATCACATTGTATTTGAACTCTAGGAATGGAAAGGAAGGCTGTCACTTACCTCGTAAAATATGTATGATAAGATGCTCCCATACACAGAGCGATGCTTGTAGAAGCTGATCTGGTGTACGACAGAGCGAAGTTCGTGGAAGCCGTCTTACAGCGGACAACACACGAACCGTATTGAATGATTAATTCACACGAATAAATATATTATATTCGCATCCTGGCAGGGTCACCATTAATTATGTAGGAAAACCTTCTACACATGAGAAATTGCTGTAGACATGTTGACAAGAAATAAATCGTGAATGATATTAAGAACAATATTGAAACTAAACAATAACTTTTATTAGTAAAACACTCGTACACAATATGCATTTGTGCATATGAAAGGCTGACTGCAGCAAGTTAGTATGATGAGAAGCTTAGTCTGACTGCGGCTTGCTGAAGATGTCCATTTCACACTTAAAGATAGCCGCAAAGCAAGCGGTTGTGTTGAATACTAAATAAATAAACACATGGAATGAAAGCAATCCTCATTAACACGATCACCCAGCTAGCAATGAAAAATACACAATCTATATTATTTGTAAAGTACAATATCCTAAACCATAAGCCTTTGATGAAATCAAACAATAATGTTAATAGAAACCACATGTGCTGCTGTTTGGACTCATGTGATTTTTCTGAAGGTCATGTTGATCGAGATGACTGTACAAGAGCGTTGATTTGAAGAAACATAAAACATATAATAATAATATATTTTGGATCTGAATTTTTGCAAAAAGCTGGATGGGGAATCTGCTTTTACAGGTGCAAGTATTATAAACGTAGATATAAACAGCACTATACTCCATACTTAACACTTTTGTTGCTACATGTGCCCATAACTAATCTTCCCACCTGTTTTAAAACAATTAAATTTAGTCACATAGTCTCGAATTTTAGATTGCTTAGGTGTTAGAATGAGTGGAATGTTGGCTTGGGGATTTCAGATATGATTCCTGGAAAACTGCATCCGAAGAATAGATATTGCTAATAGACGTGTTTAAATGGAGGGAAAAGTTGAATATGAAGCAGCATGAAGATTTTAGTGAAATATGAAAATTTTACTAAAATATTATGAAATATAATTTTTTTTTTTTTTTTTTTTTGCTAGCATTGCCATCTAAACAGTGTGATTGGTAAATATCCTACTTTCCAGAGCACTAGCAGCCATTTTTTAGAATATGAAATTTCATATTTTGCCTGTCTCTAGTTACCACTCCTTACATGGAGATTAAGGTCTCCTTTTGCATGTTTCACTTACCAAAAACAAGTTAGTTACACTTATTTTCACCTCTATAGAGGACAGATGTCGTCTTGTCCTCTATAGAGGAATGTGCTAAGCTCGTTGCCTTGATAACCAACTATTAAAAAACTAAGATATTACTTCGGCTTGGACTTCTTTAATGTGTTGTAAGTCTACAACATGGGATCCACAGCTTGTAGTCCTTCCAGGTGGACTTGAGCTCAGGATGTTTATGGCCCAAGAAATCCATCGACTTTGGCCTGATTTGAATTGGCCCCAGAAGCGACCACATTATCTTTACACCATTAAGACTGTCATAGGAAATTTTTTCGAAATGAAACTTGCAGGAGTGAAGAATCTAAGAGATTAAAGAGAAAAATAATTTTTTTTTGGTAGAATTTGTGCTAGAATATCAGAGAATGAAGGAATACTCACTAAGGAAGAAATTACTTGAGAAAGTGTAAGACATTATGTAATCATAACTAAAAGATTTATGAATGAAATGTTAAATAAAATAGAAGAATAATAAAAACAATTAGAAAGGAATTTATCATTTCAGTTTTGATTTCAGGATTTATGTTTATGGCAGAGTACTTTTACTGACTCTGATAATATGAAAAAGTATATTGTATTTAAAATTTATTAACTGGGAGCAAACATAATCAACCCTCTCTGTGTCATTCACTTTTCCACCTGGCTGTCATTGGTTGAGATGGTCGAATGCCTCCAACATGATTCCAATCCAGTGTATTGCATTTCATTTAGCAGAAATTTTAACATGAAATTTGTCTTCCCTATCTATTTCCAAAATTAGTTGTTAAAAAAAAATCCTGGGTGTTGAGGGATTTGGTTAGCAGGAGAGAGGGTGGTTCTGTTAATATTTGTAAATATATTACATTCTGATTGATGATTATGGGTTAGCAAAAACACATTGTATGTTTCAGTTGTTGGATGTGTCAGAAACTGCATCAGAAGCATGGAGCACAGATGTCCTGGCTTCAGATTCTGAGAGGCTCACAGAAGTGGATACAGACGATACTGGAAGCGTTGCCAGATCAGATGACACAGCACGTTCAGAAGTAGAGGTAGAAAGTCGTGGTGAACCAGAAGGAGGTGAAGATGCTCCAACATCTAGTGCACGTACGTATCAAGCTAACAGAAATGTTACAATTTCACTTATGAAAGTTGATTTTTTAAAATTAATTCTCTCCAGAAGTAGATGTTTTGAGTCCTGTGAGTACAAAAATACCAAAAAACATCTACAGTCAGACCTCCTAGCTGATTGTATTGTTATATGAGGGTCTTTGTTGTGTTGATTGGCTGAGATTACTATACCATGAAGAATGTATGAAGATTACCAGTACAGTGCAATCTACAGGATAAATCAAGGAGCAAACATTCGAAAAAAGTAAAAATAATTAACCCCAACATCATATTCCATTGTGTTTGATTAATGAATGCTGATTTTGATTCCAAACTTACTGACTTCAGCTAAGGAGAGGCCATAGCTTGGCATATGATGCCAAGCTTTCAGCATATGTCAGTATTTGTCAGAAATTTCAGACTTCAAGAGTCAGAGCAAGAACACCATAAAACCATTTGCTTGGCATTGGGTTTCAACTGCTTGTGCTGTGTATGCTGAAAGAACAATCAAACTAGGGCATGATGTCACTATGCAGAACTGAAGATGGCCATTAAACCTGGTGTATTATGGTTTATAATGTCTTGTACACATAGAACATTGAAATTTGGTGAGGAATATTCACTTGCAATTTCAGTAAATTGATTAATTTAACAGTAAAATTAATAGTTTTTCACTTGAAACAAATTCTGCCACCATTACTTAAATAGCTTACATTCATTGAAACAGCGATAGTAATCGTTTTGTAATCATGGTTGTATTTGTTGACAAGCAAAGACATCTGAATACATAAACTTACTTTGCCAATTTAAAAGATTTTCAAGATTGTAAGTTCTCCTTTCTAAGTTTCATGGCTTCAACTTTTTGTAAAACAAAAATGGGAAATAATGAATATCAAACATAGCTTAAATTGTATTTCTCTTTCCAGCATTGGGAATTGGAGCTAGTTTTCGACCAATACGTGAAGATCCCATTGGTCGAGCTTCTCTGCTGGCACCAGTATCACCTACAAGAGTAGATGGAGGTACTCATCCAATATGGAATGTGACAGGGCGAGGAGGTGGGAAGGCAGACTACCGCCGACGAACTGTGGAATATGTTGACAACAGTGCTAACAATCCAACCCACCGCAGCCATATTCCTGGTAATGTGCCTTTTGTATAGACATGTATCTTCTAATGTAAACAGTGCCACAGTCATTTATATATAACATTTTTTTTTTTTTTAATCAAGCTTAATTGAATACATGTTAGTGTATAGGTGCAAAAGGGTATGTAAAGGCTGTATAAGGAGTCTGTATAATTACACCCCCATACTAAAAGCATAAGTGAAAGACTTCAATAAACTCACAAATTTATTAAGTCTTTCATGAATGTTGAAAACAAGTAAATTTGCCCTTCACTGGCGACACAATAATGTTAGTCTTGAAGTCTCTTGAATCACAAATTAAGCAGTGTCTATTATAGATCTTCAAGATCTGATGAGTAGAAACACTGATGAATAGCAGTTAAAAATAGATTTGATCTTGCAAACCACCACAGTTGAAAATTGTAGATAAATGTTGATGTATGTATGGGTGTTGCACTTATCACCAGTGTGAAGTTATAGTCACAGTTTTACTATATGCTGGAGGACCACTTGCAAAATATGCAAAAATACATAGACTGTCAATTTCGTAATGTGTAATGAAGATATATCAGTTGATCGTTATGTTAAATAATTACAATGACTAGTAGTGTCACCAAATAAACTATGTATTCATTAGAGAAGCAGCCTAAGCTGTTATATAAAACTATGTATTGCTTAAAAGCAAATGACAATTGTCCAATAAATGTCACTGTGAATCAGTTATTGACGAACACAGTTAAAATTGCATATGTTAATTCTAGCAAATTGTGTTGTATAATTTATTTATTTTTGCAGGTTTTAGCAACTTTCACAAATTAACACATTAATCTACATTTAAAATGTTTCAGTTATTAAAATGAATGTCAATTCATATGATTGTATTCACACAGAATTAACAAATCCAAATCACATTGCATGTACAGTTCTTATGACAACAGTATATTGTTGGCAGTATTCACAGGTAGCTTTGGAAGTAAATGATATGGAACTTTGACAAATTACAGAAGCTATCAATATAATTCATTCAAATATGTTATGTTCAGGATACTGTGGGCAATGCGATATTATTGTTGTTGGTTATACGTAGCGCAACATGAATTAAGTATCTTATTCAGAATGCATACTCAGAGGATTCCATTTTGTTTATTGATTTGTTGTGTTACACATAACAATTATGGAACAGAAAAGAGCTGCAGAGGATTGACCATCTCCACATTCAAGATCTTGTGAGGTTAAAAATTGACGTTCAGGGTATAGTAATGCAACATGCAAACAGTAACTAAAATCTGCTATAAAAACATTTTTGGAAAACAGTCGCCTTGCGCGTCAGATTGCTAAAACTAATTACCAGCAAAATCATCCTGAGGCTCATAGGAGAGCAGCAACATCCTGAGGTTCACAGGGTAGCAGCAACTCCATATCAGCAACAACATCCTGAGGTACATAGAATAGCAGCAGCTGCATATCAACAGCAACATCCTGAGGTATACAGAATTGCAGTAGCCACACATCATCAGAAAAATCCTGAGGTTCACAGGGTAGCAGCAGCTGCATATCAACAGCAAAATCCTGTTCTTCACAGGGTAGCAGCAGCTGCATATCAACAGCAAAATCGTGAGGTCCACAGAGTACCAGCAGCCACATGTCAATAGCAAAATTCTGAGGTCCACAGAGTAGCAGCAGCCGCATATCAGCATCAACATCCTCAGGCTTGAGCAGGATTTTGATCTATTATCACTGGAAATAAATATTGATAGCTTTAGTAACTATTGATTTGATCACAATAGGATAACCTAGCGTGCTGGGAAACTATGTCCAAGGAACGATAAGGAAAACACCATATAACATCATGAACTTTATATAACTCCAAGTTGAAATACAAGGGAATATAAAAATATAAGACTTTATATGAACTATGAGTTGAAAAACTAGACAATATGAATATATAGAAGTCACAACCTAGCAAATATCACAGACAAGAAAGGACCAATACATTTAATAGTCTCAAACACAAAGTAAATATGGACAACTAAGACGGCACACAGACGTGGCAAATACCCAAATTAATCCTTACGAATACACACTATCAATGTCTTATAACATATGGCCAGGAGAAAAATGAATAAATGGAATCTTCAGAAAATCGGAGGAATAAGTAACCCACAATCAATGAACCTCAGATTCAAACTTCAAATAGGGAATGAATTCCACTAGAACACCTTATGGAAAATTAATCCAGAGCAACTGAATTTACCGTATTTACTCATCTATAGCACCCCCTCACCTATAATACCCCCCCAATTTTCGGCAACGCGCAAAAAAAAAAAACAAAAAAAAAAAAAAAAAAAAAAAAAAAAAATGCAGAAAATCTTTTAAAGTGATCGGCAACTGCAACATTCCTGTTTAACGGTAAAACCCACGCTTCCCTGCCACCTGTGTGTTGGCCTTAGTTACTCTCACCTCCCCCATAGATTTCTCAATGCCCTTCAGGTTTCTGAGTTCAACTTCCGCCGTACGCGTGTATTGTTGCCTGCCTGAGAGTTAGTAAGCACGTGAAAAATGAGTTGTAGAGCAAAGTTTTACGGCATCCTTCAAGTTGAGTGTGTTAGAATATGCAGCCATGTATGATATCTTATTGGCGTAAACAGAAAGACAAATTATCAGGAGCAAAGAAAATGTTGAAATCATTCCGTGGTGTGAAGAACGGGAGATACGAAATTTAGGCAGTTGCTGCCCAGTTGGATGACAACATTGCAATGCTGAGTTAACCTTGAACACCACGCGGGCACGCGCAGCGTTTAGTCACGTGACCCAGTCAGCTGCGGCAATGCAGGCGGGAGCTATACCAAACTGTTTAAAACTCTAAAGTTAAAATGACGTGATAAATAACTTTTTGTAAATAAAAAAAAAGGATTTAAACTATTTTGCGTGTTGATTTAAAGACGCTAAATGTGTCTTTTTCCGCTTTTAAAGCATGACAACCCAACCTATGTCATGTAAAACTTTTCACCTATTATACCCTCCCCCATTTTAGAAGTTGAAAATTGTGAAAAAAGGGGGGTGTTATAGGTGAGTAAATACGGTACTATGAAACCAGTTCATAAAAGGAAACCTTTCTAGAGTTGGCCTATATAATATAAAAACTTGTACTCAGTTAGCATTACCTAAAACTGCACATGGGCAAAATATTTCAGAAGGAAACACAGCTGTAATATGTTTTCAAAGGAGGGAATTTACTGATATTAATTTGAATAAATAAACTTAATGCCCAATATGGACTAAATTTAAACTCCAAGGAGATAAGCTACTCAACCATACAGGTTATGTAGAATATAATTCAGAACTTTAGCATATGTGGTATGATTTCACCAAAGCAAATTTTCCAAACTTATATAATATATAATAAACTTATTAACCAATATACATTTAATTTTAAGCTTCAGAAGTATGCAAGTTTAAACAGAATATCTTATGTAGAATGTAATTCAGAACTCAGCACGACTACAATACAATTCCGTAAGAGGGAATTTCCTAGTTTGAAATTGTACAGTAAACTTAATCCTCAATATACGTTAATTTCAAACCTCAAAGGCTATGTAATATTAACAGAGTACCTTCCATAGAATATTCTTCAGAAAATTTAGCAGGGGCCTAACTGTAATATAATTCCATAAAGGGATTTTGTAAGTTTTGAATAGTATACTCAAAGCTAATGCCCAATATACTTTATTTTTAAACTTGCAAGGGGTTATGCAACTCAACAGTGCACCTTATGCAAAATATAATTCAGAACTTCATATGACTGCAATCTATCTTCATAAGAGAGAATTCAGTGAGTTTATACAGTATAATCAAGCTTCACTGAACTAGTTAAATATTATATTAACACTTAATGCTTCACTTACGTCGCTGTTTATGAGCAGGACATGTTTCGGGATTCTTATCCCATCTTCGGCTGCTGGTCAACTGGCATTAAGTGTTAATATAATATTTAACTAGTTCAGTGATTCATGTGCTCCACTGTGTATATTACTTCGTTTTAATTATTATAATCAAGCTTGATGGCCAATATACATTTACCTTAAAGTTCAAGGGTTATGCAACTCAGCAGTGCACTATTCACAAAATATAATTCAGAAAGCTCAGTATAACTACAACCTATCTTCCTAAGAGGCAACTCACTAGGCTTGGATTGTATAATTAAGCTTAACGGCCAATATACATTTAGCTTAAAGTTCAAGGGATTATGCAACTCAGCAGTGCACTATGCACAAAATATAATTCAGAAAGCTCAGTATAACCATAATGAATAGAGGAGAAAGTGTGATGACTGAGGTAGTTCACTGGTTCCGCCGCTAGGTAGCAGTTACTCTGCTTGAGATTCGCGGGAGCAAGATTACTACGGGCGGTATAGGAAAAATTGCAAACACTCTTAAACAAAATAATACATTAAGCTATTTCAAAATGACTCACCTTATCTAAATTGAATTGTTAGATACTTTTGACAATTTTCGGGCTGCTTTACACGTCTTGGAAGATCTCATCTCCATAAATAAACATGGCCATGTGTAACATTAATTTCTCAGATTGCAAGAAGCTTGACCGTAACATTTCGTTCCACATCTTTCCAAAAATCGAAGATGTTCACAAGCAATTAACAATTATATAGTATAGGTATGAAAAAGCTAAGGGATGATTTGATCTAATATTTTGTTGCCTAGAAAATAGGGTAGAGGGTATGTTAGTATAATTTGATGAGAATTTGTTAAAGAATGTACATTTATATAGAAATAACAACGTATAATTAGGGTAGAAAACAGCTAAGGGATATTTTATAAATTAATATTAATATTACATTGTATAGAATATTACTGAGTATTAATTTGTATTAATATTGTATTAATAGTAATATTATTTATATTAATATTAATTTTCTCCTGGCTGTATGGGGTTAGTTATGTAGGTGAAACACGGTCAAAAGTGTAGATCTGTGTACAAATTATGTGAACAGAGATAATATATAATCTAAGGGATGGTTTGTGAATTGCAGGGCACGAAAAATTTCATAAGCAGCACTACAAAAATAGGGCGCGTGATCTTTAAAATTGGCGTCTCAACATCCGATAAAGACGCACATACGCAAAAATTGTTTTGCAAGCATTCTACATATATCACACAATATTTCAAAGCATTTTCCCTGATTTTTTCATAAAAAATTAAATCCTCTTGCCTTAACTACAGCCCGCTATTTGCTCAAACTCTCGACCATTCGCCGTTCGCTGTAACTGTTGTACGTTTTATGTTGTTAAATTATATTATTAAAAAAAGGAACAAGATATTAAACTAATAAGACATTTGCTATGATAATTATACATAAAAATTACTAACATAAGTGAACAGAAAATATGATAATTAATCCAATAAATGCATAAATAAAAGTAGTGCAGATTTACTAAGTTAGAAAAAAGCTTCATTCACTCCTTTTCCCCAGCAGGTCAATCTTGCAGTATGGGTACAAGTAGTCAGTTAATATAGTATTATTATTGAGTCCACAAATAAATTATGTAAACATTTTTACGTTATTGCTGGTATTTTATGGAAAAGATGCCTGCTAATACCTCAATACCATTCTGATAGCTTTAGCTTTAGAGTAATTACTATTACTCGTTAACCATTATAGATATATAGGTGGTACTCGATTTATAATAAGATCCAAATATTTCACTAAACCTTACACGCTTGATCTCTTTCTGGACACAAAAATAAAATAATAAATGTCGCATAGTCAAATTTGCTTCACCCTCAACATTTCACGATCGTCCCACATCATTCAGACAGCTGTAGCGCCCGGAATAATTACCACTCAATTACTCGTAAACCATTCAAGATATAAAGGTGGTACTGAATTTAAAATAAAGTTGAAATATTTCACTAAAACTTTCTCGCTTGAAGTTTTTACAGGACACAAAAATGAAAAAAATTGTCGCATAGTCAAATTCCGTTTCACCCTCCATGAATTTTGTGTAATTGGTGATGTTTCTATAACAGAAATAAAAACATTTATGTCCGCATTTTTTAAGTCTCTGTTTTAACCATCAGAAGGACTGTGTTGTGCAGATTATTTCTGCACAAATATCACAGAAATAGGACCAAGGGTTAATTAAAGATTGCGAGTTTAATCATAAGATGCCAAACTATCATGATGCAGCATTGAGAAGTTGAAACGCAAACGAAGGTGCTGCCAGTGTTTCGGTGGACCGCCGCTCTCCCTATACCCACCATTGTATTAGCAGCTGAGTCATCACACTTTCTCATTCTATTCATTATGGTATAACTACAGCCTATCTTCATAAGAGGCAACTCACTAGGCTTGGATTGTATAATTAAGGCTAATGGCCAATATACATTTAGTTTAAAGTTCAAGGGATTATGCAACTCAGCAGTTCAGTATTCACAAAATATAATTCTGAAAACTTAGTACCACTGCAATTTTACTTCATAAAAGGGAATTCACTGAATTTACACAGTATAATCAAGCTTGATGGCCAATATACATTTAGTATTAATCTTCAAGGAATTATGCAACTCCAGAGTGTAACTTTATGTAAGGTAATAAACTTGAACCCATGTAACATAACGTGACAGGTTCTAGAAAACAGTGTAACCCTCGAACCCAAAAATGGCTACAATATTAATTCACCTTTTGACATGGCTACCCAAAAAAAAAACATCACTGCTAACAAAATCTTTATCATACAGATGAGTGAATGCATGCGAATACTTGTGGTTTCGCCCATAAAACGAGAAATAAATTCTATACACAACTAACCATTGCCAGCTTCCTAACTTTGACTTGACCTTTAAACAAGATGGCCAGCTTGCGTTACTACAATGTCAGCAGGGTGCATGAATTTGCATCCACAAATATCCTTACGTGTGTCCCTTAATTTACCCAGAAACAATCTTAACAGTGAATGGGCCTTAAACATGTGCACGACATAATGGAAAATGACTGAAACTCTAGAACAGTAAGTTGATGGCTTGGTAACTCTATACAAATTTAAGATGAGTGATTCCGGTCACATGAATAAAGTAGTGAAGATACATTTCAATATAAATGAACTCACATTCTCGCGGCACATACCTCAGAGACGAATCCGGCGAGCAGGGAATGCTGAACACCACACTACTAGCACAGTCAAACACAACACGTGTTCTGACAGCCGAACTCCCAACATCCAAGCACCAGACAAAGAACACGCACCGAGCATGCATAGAAAGACAAGGCAAGGGAGAGCGCAAGAGTGAAATACAACGCACTATATACGTAATTTTATGACGCAATGTCACAGCTAATGTCACATAGAGCAGCTCAAAATCGTTATGGAACAAATACACCTGGAGTTCGAGAAGAGAGATGGAAACGTCAATGGACAATAAAAATTCGTTCAGCAGTGGAGTATAAAGTAGAAATAAATTATGAAACAGATGTATGAGCATAGGTTTAATGGATACTGAGGGCCAATACTGAGGAGCTCTTAAATGGAAAATTGAAACACCTGGAATGTGCTGTAATGGTGGAAAAGTGCAATTGTTACCTATCCAATAGTTTGTTCATGTTCATTTTATAAGCTCGATACGTAAAAATAAGAGTTGCTTTCAGGTGACATAATTTGGTGCGAATCAGGTTGTAGAAAATAGATTTATGCCGACTTTTAAAGTTCTTGGACAAGTGTATCATTTAGTAGGAAGTGTGCTGCCATGGCCAGATCAAGAACCTCAGTTTCTTCAAATCTACTTTGTGAGAGAAGATGAAAAGGGAAACAATATTGAGGTGCAGTCATTATCCAGGTATAATACCTGCATTAGTAAAGCAGTTGCAGCATATGCTGCACGAACACATCGCTTACATCAAAGACTTAAAAACTACTTTAGAAACATTTCCTCATGACTGTGACAGGTTTGAATTAGTTATTCATGCTGATAGGAAACCTGCTGGTGCTCATGCAGGCTGATATAATGAATCAACAGTGTCTGAAATAGTATTAGTAATTAGCGGGAAAAAATTTGAAAATCGAGATATAATTCTTCAAACCATGATGACAATTTACATCGCATAAGTGATTCTTTACAATATCCTCTTTTATTTTGTCATGGTGAAGTTGGCTACAATATTAATATGAACATTTCGTTAATCCCCAAAACACGAAATTAGTAATAGAAGTTCAAATTACTGTAATAAATTCGTTTCTTGTGTTTTTTTATTCAAAATATATGTTTATTCATTAGCGAAGTTTTGCGAAATGTGATACTTTTCACGAAATACCCGATTTTTAAGGTTTTATCCCATTTTTACGCGAAATACGGGCAAATGTAAAAGTTCTACTTTAAATTAACTCATATTTGAATATATTGTATTTATTTTTTGATTTTTTTTATTCACGGAAAATATTTTAATTAAAAATGTGAGCCGTTGATGAAAACGTGAGTCGTCGGCTTGATTTGAAACGCGAAGATGTCAAGGTCAACTGAAGAAGGGACTTGAAAGGAAGAGGGTGGAGGAAGGAGTTTCTGGCACCAAGATGTCGGCGGCTGGCGGCGTGATTCACGGTCGAAACAAGTAAACAAACGGCCGATCTATTCTTCCAGTCTTTATATAATAGCAGAATAATAATAAAAATTTAATAATGAATTAAAACAACTTGTAGGTTACGTACTTCAACAATCTCGCGTTTAACGATGTGGGTGTTGGAAGCTACAACCTGTAACGTCATGCTTCCCGCCAAATCCCGCATGAAAGAGACGGAAGTAGGGATGAACATCGGTTGTTAAAACATCGATATTCACTATCACTGTTAAAATCGGCGGTAACACTGCCTTCTATATCTTACAAGCCATGCTGCTTGAAATCTGGCAACACAGGAGGTAGTCCTATCTGTGGTGGTCTGTGGGAAGCATTTGAATACGTTTTTATTGCAGATAATTTTCTTCATCACAAATACTGACTTTATTTAGGCCAAATCAGTAGGCCTATATTACATAGCCTATACTTGTGATGTGCATAATAACGTATCATGCGGTGACTCCACATATCTGAAGGATTTTGTAGTTTCGCTTATCCTGTTAGGCCTATGAGCTCTGTTATTTGACCCACAACAGAGTCATATTTTATTAAGCTGCTACACTTCTCTGGGTCATTTTGTACCACCACTGAGGTAGTTGCCCAGGTTTAATATAACCTAGAACACTGATATCTCTTTTCTTGTCACATGCACTTTGTGGAAGACTACGCCCATGACTGTCACTGAAAAGAATAACTTTGCCTAATTCCTTGGGAACACTCAGCTTTCCGTTATTTGCTGTCAAGTCATTCATTCGTTCATCCTCCGGTGGTGAACTGTGTTGATTCGCCAGCACTTTTGAGGTTACGGTTTGAATCCCGTTCATTACCTTCACCAATCTGTAGGAAAACGCTGGTAGTAATATTGGGAGGATAGGAGATTGCATATACTACGATATGGCGTCTGCCATATTGAGATGAATTAGGCCTACTGTGAGCATCTTGATATAAGTTCATACCAGTAAAAGTGACCTTATTTCTCTTCAATTCTGCTTTAATACGAGTCAATTCTTCCTTAAGGACACTAATATCATACGGTATCTCACTCTGGTATTCGTTTGTAGCTGATGAACATGAAATTCTTCTGTGAAAAACCGTTCTCTGGTGTACTCAATTAGAGATGACGGTGTATATAAATCTCTCATTATGTAAACGGTTTTTACCTTCCCTATGCTCTCCAGTGTCTCTTCAGGTGTATCCAGATGTTCTCTAAACAATAGGCGATGACTGGGATTACTTTAAACTGAAATATGCTTAATTTTTCGATGATTCTGATGGAGTTCATTGCTTTATTTACGACATGTTCATAGGCGATAGGACTACCAATGCGATGTTGCCAAATTTAACAGCATGGCTTGTAAGAAATAAAGAAGGCAGTGGCGGTAACCATCGACGTGGCGATAATATCGATGTATTTTGACGGAAAACATCAATGTGGTTAACTATACTGTTTTAAACCTATTGCTCCTAATGCCATCACAGCATCCTTGATCGACATCAAGCATCTGTTACATATATCATCCACAAACCCTTGAACTCCATCTTGAACTGCCCTTTCTACTTCACGTCTAAAATCTTCACTTAAATTATCTTTATGCTTTTCCCAAAGATCTGAAGGGTTGGAAACATGACAAAACACCAACATCACTGTAAACACTTGTCGCATTTTATAAGGTGATTCACACAAAGCAGCTTTTTATAAAGTATCATCCCAGTGTTCGTCGCTTTCTAACAAACCTAAAGCTTTGTAAGCTGATTGAAATGTTTGATGAACTACGCCGTTAACTGTTTTAAGGTATTCAAAAGATGTTGGGCCTCAAACCACGTGTAGTAGCAACCTTAAATGATAGCATTCAATGTTGTTTGGATGAAACGTGTATACCCTTTCTAAGGCTGTGTCTTTCTTTATCCCTGGCCAATTCTCAACATTTATCCCTCACTTTCTCCTTTCAAAACTCTATTATCTTTCCAAACGTAGTAAGATGGAACTTCTGAGTACAGCAGGGTCTTGGCAAATTCATCTCTTTGGCACAACTCGGAGAAACCTAAATGTGTTGTTTGAGGAGGGTTATTAACTCTCTGAGCTAAATTGTCTGAAGTGAAACACGCTGACCATTTTCCAGGTGTACAGCAAGATGAACAACAGCAGAATATCGTTCATGACTTGGAAAACCAAGTATTCTCCAAACTGCCTCAGAACTAGACAATGTAACGGCTGCTTTCATATAGACTCACTTCACTTATTTCGTCATTTTTATTATGTAGGCCAAAAGCTGCCAGATCTGTCCCCTTATTGATATATTTGCAGATGTACAGGGTCTTTATTATAAGTTGAGACCGGGCGACCGGTGTTTTCACTCTCCGCTACGGAGTCCGCATTAGCCGCCGGTGACGCGCGCGCGGCTTCCCTGCTTAAAGTGTAGGCTATATAAAGTATTACATATCTTACCTTATAACAGGGCTAGGATTTATATGTACTAAAAAATGTCAAAATATGTACATATATATGTACTTAAAAATGTCAAAATATGTACATATATATGTACTAAAAATGTCAAAATACGTACATATATATATGTAAATATATTTTGTAAAATATGGACATCAAAACAAATTTAACCACTAGACACTACATTTTGTTACTTTTAGAACCTATAAAAATGCATTACAAATACTGGATTCATAAATTAAATTATTCAATTTTTTTTTTCACATCACTTACTTTATTTGTATTCATTCATTGATTATTTCTGCTACCATTACAGTATGCCACACAATGTTGTTTTAAATTTTCAAAAGTGATTTGTATTGGCTGTACTGCACATGAAGTGATTGGCGCGTGTTTAAAATTCACTGATTCTAGTTTTACATTTGATGAGCTACTTAAGATTCCACTGATTTTACACATTTCTTCAAAGCCTGGATTTCTTGAAAACACATTGTCCACTTTACATTTGATAAGATCGGCTAAATGTCCACGTATACATTTGAGTTCATGAATCATGTTTTTCACAATGTCAATATTTCCAGGTAATGTCAGATTATTATTTTGTAGTTTCTGAATTATTTTTGTTATATTACAAAAATTTGATTCAATGTAACACAAATCATTTTTCACACATTAATTTCTGTACATAACTGTAAACTTATCCTGTGCTGCCATATTTTCTGTCACTGAAAACGACAATTTAATATAGTTTTACTCTTAAGAATGAAATATGTATGAATATTGCATTAAAATCACTAAATATGGACAAATATTTATTTTACATGTAAATATGTACTATTGTCTGAAATATGTAGAAATATGTAAAATAAATTTGTTTAATTTGAATAGAGGACAACATAATAGATGGAGATAAGTGAAAAAAATGTGTCTATATGTGAAATTAAGAAATATGTAATTACATATAAATCCTAGCCCTGCTTATAACATATGTTGGAAGTGTCGTCCTTCCTGTGTTATACAGGCATTGTATCTGGAAACCACATTCTGGCTGATGCGAGTGAGTTCTTCCACTGTAATGCCCCTAATTTCATTCGTAATGTTTTCTTTCAGCTCCTCCAATGTGTGAGGATTTGTTCGATAAACCTTATCTTCATCACGTACACGTCCAGCAGACTCGTACTTAAAATAATGTTTACACACAAAAATACGATGCTGCAGCGAAATGGGTCTCACCATGTTGACACTTTAACAATAACTGCACGTGCCGATGTTGCATCAAGGTCAGACCGGCTGCGTGCGCCTTCCGTTGCCCGGTCTCAACTTATAATAAAGACCCTGTATTTAATACATTTCACAGAATTACAAATTTCAATGTTTATGTGAGCATTAAAAGCGCAAGATAAAACGGGGTTGTAAGGCACAACCCAACTATTATCTACATCCACACCTGTTATTTTAACTGTGAATCCACGATCATCAGGTGATAACCTTCTATATTTTGAATATCCATCTTCTCCAGTTTGCGTTTTTTTTTTCATAAGAGGTCGTGGATATTTTTTCCTGCACTGTCCATCTTTCATGCATGGAGAATTCACGTTTAAAATACAACATGGGCCGTGAATCATGTTAGTCTTAACTAGTTCATACAAAAGAGGATCTTTACTGACATCAGGTATTTCTCCGGAGATCACTTGATCAGTTAAACTCTGGGCCAGGCTATCTATTAGCCAAAGCAAAATGTGTGTGTGTGGCAAACCACGTTTTTGCCACTCAACTGAATACATATAGTACTCATCTTCACCAAAAACTCAGCCTTTCACTAACAGATCTTTCACAGCTTTAAGTATAAGATGGAATATCCTAGCTATAATGTCATGCCGATCTTGTGATTTTTGCCCAGGAAATAATGCATCTTTATATTCTGTCCACTTAGGATTACATGTAAAAGTGATAAAAAGATCAGGTCGACCTTTGCAACGAACATATGTCATTGCATCCTGAGCTCGTTCATGCATATACTGTGGTCCTCCTGTGAAAGATGATGGAAGCACTACGTGTACCCATTTTCCTAATTGATCATCATTCACATCTCTTATTCCAATAGCATCTTTCAAATGAATATATTCATTGACTCAAAGTTTGCTTTGGTTATGTCTAATGTAATTTAATCATTCAGTTTCAATTTTGGCAAACATATCAACCAAAAATTTACTAAAAAGTGATCCCAAGCAAAGAAGAAAATTGAAGTAATTCTTCCGAACTATAATGCGGTATGCATAGACATCTGAAGCTGTTATTTTTCCTTGTGGAAGTGGTAACGTTGTAGTAGGATTACAGTAAGGCATATAATAGAGTTGATGATTTGTGGTGAATAAAAACTCAGGATTTCGTCAAATAAAATGCAAAATTTCTACATATATTTCTCTACTTAAAAATCTGATGTGAAAGTCACATAACTTCCTCTGCCCAAATAAAAGTTAGGAGTATTCACATATCCTTGTACAGAAACGCAAGACACAATTTAACGCTAATTATACGATTAATACCTGATAACCTCTTCTTTGAAAATTATGCGACTAATAAAAGTGTAGACTATATAGCAAACAAAAACAAGTGACTGCAGACATTTATTGAAACCTCCGTCGTTAAGAATAATTTCCGAACTTTATCGAATATTTCCCTCCAATATGTCTTTCTCACTTCATTCTTATATAGAATAAGAGGCCGTGAAAGAGTGTGTATTCAATTGTTCACCACACAACACAAACTTTTTACAAACAGTGGGTGAACAGTAGGTGGCTTGTAACTGCCTTCAGAGAATTTTTTCGAAATAAAGTTTCAAATAAAAGTTTTAGCTCTCACTATAAGCTACACTTGTGCAAAATTTAAAGAAAATCGTTAGAGCCGTTTTCGAGAAAATCGCGAAAAACGAAAATTTCTTCATGTAAAGTCCCCTTAAAAATAAGAGAAAATAGTCGCCAATCTTATCCTCACATCTTCAGAAGGTACCTGACCCAAATACGAAATTTTGTTTTCATACGATTTTCCGTTTTGGAGCTAGAGTGTTCACAGACAGACAGACACACAGACATGTTTCCAAAAATAGTATTTTTGGATTCAGGGGGCCTTGAAACGTGTATATATGCTAAAAACTCAACTTCGAATTTTGGGGTCGAAAACAATACTTCCTCTACCTATAGTACCTATGGTACGGGCAGAGGAAGTAAAAATTGAATTTCGTCATAAAAATGGTAAAAATAAATATATCTTG
Source organism: Ectobius pallidus (assembly GCA_964059195.1). NCBI lineage: Eukaryota > Metazoa > Arthropoda > Insecta > Blattodea > Ectobiidae > Ectobius > Ectobius pallidus. The sequence goes on from CAXKWD010000009.1 coordinate 33,734,138, forward strand.
AAAATCAGCTTTTAAATCTAACTGAATTTTTCCCTGTACACTGATAATATATATCAAGCAACATCCAGGAGTGATATGAATTCATGTGAAATAAAAACTATTAGTGAAATACTGTAACATAAATAAAAATGAAACAGCTTACCTGATTTACTTGAGAGGTGCTTGTATTTTAGTTTAAAATTCAAATAAACTCCTTACTTTACATTGTGGTTGCGGCAGTTAAAAAATTGCACAAATTCATCCTAAAATATTTTATTCGTCAAGTACGAATAAAGTTAAAATAATAATCACTCGTTGTCATCATCACCATCATCGATGGAAAACAATCTATGTTTCTCCACGACATAGATGTTTTTGAAGTGAAACTTCTTAAGCCACGGTAGGGATAAATCAAGCTTGCGTTAAGCTCAAAATTGTCACAAAATTAGTGTTATGCTTAAAATCGTCACAAAATTAGTGAGGTGTGATGGAATGGTCTGCACAGAAAAAAATCAACTCAGTGATTAGGCTTATCCAAAATTAAAAAAAACCAAAATTTCAAAATTAAAAAATCCAAAATCCAAAATTGAAAAAATAAAAAATTCAAAATAAAAAAATCCAAAAAATAAAAAATTCAAACATCCAAAATTTAGAAAATCAAAAATTCCAAAATTATAAAATGTAAGATCCAAAATTCAAAAATCCAAAATTGAAAAAAATAAAAAATTCAAAGTCCAAAATAACAAAAATCCGAAATTAAAAAACGAAACTACAAAATTAAAAAAATCCAAAATTCCAAAATTAAAAAATTAAAAGATCAAAAATTTAAAAAATCCAAAGTTAAAAAAGTCCAAAACCCAAAATTTAAAAGTCCAACAATCCAAAATTGAAAAAATCAAAAAATTAAAACAAGTTTCACTTCTGTCACTTTTTTTTTTAATATTCACAGTTTTTTGGATTAATTTTTATGAATATACTTAGTCGGACATTCAGGACGTATTGACAAAATTTCCAAAACATCGATAGTTTTCATGGAAATATTTCAGTCTATTTATGAATGTTGCCTAATTTTCTGATACCATGCTTTTTTTACTAATGATGGTTTCACGGGCTATAAGCCGAGTAAAAGGATATATTGCATCCAAGCTTTCGGTCGCTGAGGTCTCTGCGGCCTTCCTCAGGGAAATGAGTGTAGAAAAAGTGGGTGGAGAGAGTTTATATATGTTTGGAGTGAAAAAAAAAATTCTGTGATTGGAGGAATAGGGTTGGCGTGTATCGGCCAATCAGAATGCGGGAATTTTCTTTATAGTAAAAACATTGAAGAAGCAATCGGTCCATATCAGGACCAATGGGAGAAAAATAAAGATTAATAATGTGAGTCAGGGCAGAGTGGTTTAGGGGGATAATCGTAAAATGTGAATAGAAATAATCGGTCCAAGTCAGGGCCAATGATTAAAAAGAAGACATGGGGGTCCGGGAGTTTGGAGTCTTGCTATTGTTGGAGGTTTCTTGTGTTGAATCTCGATACAGCTTCAGGGATGGAGCCCAGGCATTGCTGAGGAAGAGTCCACCTTCTCTGTTGAAGATGTTGGGATAAGACCTTATTTCTATTGCTTCTTTTATGACACGGTCCCAATAAGCTGTAGAGCTGTGCATGATTGTGGTTTTGTCGAACATGATTCTATGGTCATTTTCTATGGTGTGTTGTGCCACAGCGGATTTTTCTGGGTAGAATAGCCTCATGTTGCGTTGGTGTTCCTGCAATCTCTCCTGGACCGTCCTTCCAGTTTGCCCAATGTAGACGCTGCCACATTCGCAGGGGATCTTATAGACTCCTGAAGTTCGTAGGCCTCGATGGTCTTTCACTGGCCATAGAAATTTAAGCCATTTTATACTTTCTTCTTATTTCAGCTAAGAAATGTGTTACTTAACATTATGAAAGTGAGACAGTTTATTATTTCACTTTGGGGTTAATTTAATTTGTTTTCCTTTACTGTAGTGTTAAAAGGGCGGCTTAAATTCAAGTGCAGCTTATATTTGAGTAAATACGGTAATCAACTCAAATTAAGTGATAAATAATATTTTAAAGAGAATAAATAAATACAAGCTAATAATTATTCTGTAAGTTGTATAAAAATATTTAATGAGTAGGAGTCTCTAAATAGAACAAACTTGAAGAAAACTTGATAGCAATAAATTTACTAAAACTAAATATTAACTGAAAAATTAGGCAATTAGATAAACATTAAAATCATGCTGAAGATACAAAATTTAAAAATTTCAAATAAGCCTAGAAAACTTGAAATGTAAGTTGAAGAGCATAAGAAGATAAGAAAGCAATATTTCACAAAACAATCACATACTGAATGAAAAGAAGAAAATTGGAATACATAAAAGAAACAAATGAACCAGTGAAAAATATATGAAATATGAATACCTAAGGCAAATATGATCCATACAATCCAAAAACTTGGTTAGTAATATTTACCAGCTTGGATGTTAAGGGAGCTTTTGACGCTGCCTGGTGGCCCGGCATTCTCCATAATTTGAGAAATCTACAATGCCCCAAAAATTTGTATTATTTGGTCAAACACTACTTCAAGGAAAGAATAGCCACACTTTCAATCAATCACTGCAAAGCAGAAAAAGAGGTAACAAAAGGCTGCCCTCAGGGGTCTTGTTGTGGTCCAGGACTATGGAACATCTTATACAACTCCTTACTTAACTTAAAATACTCGAAACATAGCAAACCAATAGCTTTCGCAGATGACTTGGCTCTGTTAACTACAGGCAAAACGATAGACAAAGCAGAAATGTACGCTAATACTGACGTGAAGTTAATAGAAGCATGGTCAAAACAATATAAAATCCAGTTCAACAGCAGCAAATCAAAAACTATGTTGATATCTAAGAAAAGAAAAGAAGAAAAAAGTAAAATATGCATATATCTACACAACAGGACACTAGAACAGGTGAAACAAGTAAAATATCTCGGGATATTATTCGATGAAAAAATGAACTTTGTTATGCACATAAAACAAGTAACTGAGAAATATGTAAAGCTGATAAACGCTTTAGCGAAGTCTGCGAAGCTGAACTGGGGTCTCGGACAACAAGCCTTACGAACAATCTATAATGGTGCTATACTTCCAATGCTATTATACGGTGTTCAGGTGTGGGAAGAAGCTATCCTAAAGAGGAAGAACATGATAAAATACCAGCGAGTGCAAAGACTAATGAATATAAAAATTTCAAAAGCCTATAGAACCGTGTCGTATGAAGCGTCCTGCATTTTAGCAGCAGTAAAACCAATAGATATAAAAATTAAAGAAGTGTTAGAAATATATTAAGAAACACATATGACAAATGGAAAAGAAATACCGAGAATAGTTGAAGAAGCCCCAAAAAAACTGAGTGGCCCCATCCCGCAAACAGAGTCGTTGTTCAAGAGGCACAAGAAAACAATGTACAATATAGAGATCTTCACTGACGGGAGTAAAATAGATGGGAAAGTTGGCGCAGCTGCAGTCATCTTCCAAAATGGGGAACTGGTAGAGTCATTAAAATATAAACTTGGCATACACTGCTCCAATAATCAAGTGGAACAGATAGCGATCTTACGAGCACTCATGGCAATAGAAGGAAATAACAAAATAGAGGACGATAAGAGACTGGTGGTAGTAAATACTGATAGCCAAATTACCATAGAGCTCCTTAAGAATGGTAAAATCAGAAAAGAAATAATAGAACAAATAAAAGCTAAAATCAAACACCTCCTAGACAACGGTTGGACAATCCATATAAAGTGGGTAAGGCGCATGCAGGGCTATATGAAAATGAAGTGGCAGATCAACTAGGAAAGAAAGCTGCGCAGGAAGACACAGGAGAAGTTATTTACAGTAAGATCCCGAAAAGCCATGTAATCAAAGAAGCTGAGGAGAAGGGACTGCGCATCTGGCAACAGCAATGGGAGAGTACAACAAAAGGAACTACGACCAGAATGTTTTTTCCCTTCAGTGCAGGAACGTTAAAGCAGAAGATTCCACTAAACGGACAGATCACAGCCATCTTAACCGGACACGGAAAGACAAGAGAATATTATAACAGGTTCAAAATAGTGGAAAGTGCACAGTGCAAATGTGAACATAGAGATCAAACTGTGAATCACATAATATTCGAATGTACTCTCTTAAACAGTGAAAGACTAGAATTAACACAAAACATAAGATTAAAAGGTGGACAGTGGCCAGCAACAAATTACGAACTAGTCAAGCATTACCTCCAAGACTTTACGAAGTTTATAAACAAAATAGATTTTGAAAAGTTATAATTTATTGTATGATAATTGTAATTGTAATTAGTTAATTAGTTAATTCATTGCATGTAGTGTTACTTAATGTAATGGAGCATGCAGTAATAAATTTAAAAAAAAATACCCTACTACTGATACCGGTACTTTCATACCATTTATTCATGTTATTTTATTTGTAGGTGCCCAGAGCTCTGTGGAGGAGACACGTTTGATTCATGTGATCGACAAGATAGAAAAGCCACCTGACTTGAAGCCCGCTGTGGTTGCTGCGAGCCAGGCAAGTGTGAGCATTGTGCACATTCCTGGCCCTCTGACACTGCCTGCCATGCACAATGGCCCCATAGCACCAACATCACCTGCACCCGTGCCTCTGGTGCACATTCAAGCACAGAGCTCACTTCCACCTACACGTCGTGTCGCAGGGGCTGCAAATCCCACTAATATGGATACTGACTTGAAATCTGAGGTATGTTCCTTAAGTTTCTTGTGTCATTTTAACATCTTCCATCCACGGAATAACTGGCACACCGGCGACAGTCACAGGCCTGAGTTGCAGTACATCCCACTTGTTAAATAAAATCAGGTAAACTGATGTAACAAAGTGCCAGAATGCTTTTGTTGAATCAGTTATAATTGCAGTTATGATATGCAGAAAATAAGTTTTTTTTTTTATTTTTTTTTATTTTATTTTATTTTTTTTATATTTTTTTATTTTTAAACCAGATTAAAATCGTCCAGCATCAGCAGAGCTACAGATTTGTGATATCTTGACAATCACACACTCACATTAAAATAAAAAAATAAAATACAAAAATCCATGTCAAATCGGCTGGCTCTGGGATTTACACCAGGGACCTCCAGAATACGAGTCCAATATTTTACCATTCGGCCAACTCGCTCAGTTTGACAAGCATGTGTGAAGGAATGATGTTATTTGTCAAAGCTAAATGTATTACAACTTAAAATTCTTAAAATATGTCAACATTTCACAAAATTCAGTGGCAAAGAACTCCACTAATTATTTCACAGTAATATACCTTCTGTATATAACAGTATTCATGTAGTACTCAATTTCAACTAGATCAACAAAATAATCAAACATCTGACTGCATTGTAGACAAAGCCCTCAATGATTAGATATGCGGCATTGTAGTATAGACATGTACCTTTAATTAGTCGTTAACTCTGGTACCGGTCAACCAGTTTTTGTCCAAAATAAATAGGCTTCTTGCCATGGACATTATAAATGTGTATACCACGTTTCATGAAAATTTGATAAAGCGTATTTGAGTCATCGCGCCTTTCTGATATATTACCATAAAAAGGCACTAAATGGGGCATTATTCCAGTACCGGCCAACTGATTTGATCCAGTGTCAATAGATGTCTTCCCATGGACATTATAAATGCGTATACCAAGTTTCATGAAAATCCGATAAAGCGTATTTGAGTTATGGCACCTTTAGAATATACACTAAATTGGATTTTACTCCGGTACTGGTCAACCAATTTGGTCCAATAGGCTTCTTCCCATGGACATTATAAATGCGTATACAAAGTTTCATTAAAATCCGATAAACCGTATTTGAGTTATCGTGGGTACAGACAAACAGACAGACGGACAGATATTCTCCCGTCCCCCCATACAAACTCATAAAGTACCATACTGGCACGTAATAACCATATACCAACCAACCAACTGGTTTTAAGGACATAGAAAGTTGTCAGGTTGGAAACCCAAGAAACCATTGTCCATTCTCAGCTAACACCGAGAAAGTCTCATGTCGTACAACTACATTCTTATATCTTCACTTACTGTGGTAACACTTATGCATTGATGCCCAGTTTCTATAAATTTGCGAAATACCGATGGGTAAATTATCCATTGGACAAGTTAGTTCCAGAGTGACCCACCAGAGCACTAATGATATGAGAAAAGCAAAAAAAAACGTATTTATAATACCATGCTGGGGATTGAACCATGGACCTCTAGAACCGTGATCCACCAAGCTGACAATGAGTTACAGTGAACACTGAGAATAGATCTTGAATAACGCAGATGTAATTGTTTCTTCCTATGTTTCCATACTGCAAGTCAATAAGATGTCTTTTTGCAATATATACTATACAAATTAGTTCAGAATAATACTATTATTGTTTAATCTAATGTGTGAGAGGAAGGAAAAATGAGAAATACAGACCTAGTTGTCCATTGGATAATTTACACACAGGTATTTTGCGAGTTTATAGAAACCGGGCATTTTAAACATTTAATTGTTAATAGAATGGGAATTAATGAAGCTAAATATATGATTTCAGGACTTGTGTATGCAGAATGTGCCCCCTTTTCTCCTAACAGAATCATGGAAGTGAAATGTTGCAAGTTGTATTTTCAAGTCTGAGTTCTTCCTGCTTGGCGGTACAGGCTGACTGTGAGAATACAGTTTGGCAACATAGCACTACTTTGACTGGTCTGCATCTCAAAACAAATGAAGGTCAAATTGCTTGTCATTTGGAAAACAAAGTACGGTAGCTGACTCAGCCAAACGATTTACCTATCTGTATGTGCCAAAAACTCAGCCAATTTTGTACAGCTCCAGAGTGCTGTTATTAGAAATGTTGAAATGTAGTCGACCTTGATCCTTCCCGAGCAAGCACACTTCGTTTCGTCGTTCTTCCTGCTTTAGTTTGCTTTTGAGACTTGGTTGTAGCGGACGCTGTTGTGTAGTCGTGCCGCGATCATGGTGAACATAAAACTCGAGCAGCGCATTAACCTGAAATTCCTAGTGAAATTAAAGAAATCACCCATGGAATGTTTTCAAATGTTAAAGGAGGTGTTTGGTGACAATGTTATGTCACGTGCATGAGTGTTTGAGTGGCACAAACGGTTTTCTGAAGGTCGGGAATAGGTTGAAGATGATGAATGTCCTGGACGACCTGTGACTGTCAGAAGTGAAGGAAACGTCCAGAAAGTCAACAAAATTGTGCGGAAAGACCGACATCTGAGTATTCGGATGATTGCCGACATGTTAAACTTTAACAAAGAGACAGTGAGACAAATTTTGCATGATGAATGAAACATGAGAAAAGTTTGTTCAAAATTGGTCCCGAAAAACCTCACTCAGGAACAAAAAGACACTCGGTAGAACATTTGCTCTGACATCATGGAACGACTCGCGGATGATCCAGACCTGCTCACAAATGTCATCACAGGTGACGAAACATGGATTTTCCAGTATGACCTGGAAACGAAACGTCAATCCATGCACTGGAAGACCTCCTCATCGCCAAAAATGAAAAAAGCACGAATGAGCAAATCAAAACTGAAGGCAATGTTGATCGTTTTTTTCGATATCCAGAGTGTTCTGATGATTGATGGGTTCCTGAGGGTCAAACCGTAAATCAGCAATACTATAAAGAAGTCCTAATCAAGCTAAGGGAAAGAGTAAGGAAGAAAAGACCAGATGCATGGAAGAATGGCTCATGGATTCTTCACCAAGACAACACACCAGCCCACAACGCCCTGTCTGTGAAGCAGTTTTTAGCTGAAAAGTGCATTCCTGTGCTAGAACATCCTCCGTATTCGCCTGATCTTGCTCCATGTGACTTTTATCTCTTCCCATAAGTGAAAAGTGTATTGAAGGGAACACATTTTCAGTCTGTGGAACACGTAAAAGTAAAAACGGCAGAGTTGTTGCGCAGTATCACAAAGGATGACCTACAGCATTGCTTCAAACAATGGAAGGCACTATGCAACGGTGTATAGATAGGGGAGGGGAGTATGTTGAAGGGGATAAAAGTGTATTGTAACATTCTTGCAATAAATCACATTTTTCACATCAGTCTCGTTATTTAATTGCCGCACCTCGTATATTTAGCAGTGCAGATTATGAAGGAAGATAATTTCATTTTAATTTTCTTGTGTAATATAGGCAACATAAATTAGCTGGATACAAGCTTTATTTTGTAGCTGTTCAAAAGTAAAAGTAAGAAAAATCACGTGAAATATTATTACATACAGAATGTTGTCTTTATCATCTGGCACTAATGTCTTTGACACTTTCTTTTTATGAAATCTAGTAATTGAATTGATGCAGTTAAAACAGCAGGGAACGTCTGCCCAAAATAAATTTGCAAGGGAAAACATTGGGAATGTAATGACAACTATTTTCTTATGTTAATGTTTTTCATTCCATTGAGGAAATATCACTGTTTAGTTATTCAAGGTTGGCTGGCACTTTCAAAAGGTGTTTTCTCTTTTTGTATGCCTTTTGATATAGATTTGTTAACTAATAAATATTTATTCCTTAGATGTGGGATTTTCTTCTTAGTACATTGAACTCGAGTGACAGTCTCACATTGTCTTACTAGACCTAGAACATCGAAGAAGTATGATTTCGCAGTACACACAGGCTTACAAATCATCATGTAATTTGCTTAATTCAATTGAATTCAATCAGTAATCGCCTTCAGTTATAAAATACAGTAGGCTCATAATGAGGTTTATGTAATATTGATTATACAATTATTACTGAAAATAAGTGAGAGTAACAGAGTTGGCCAAGACAAACAGTATCTTCTTCCCACTGCCTTCTAGACTGTATTACTCGTGTATACACTGCCTGTCCTATACGGCTAATTTTGCATATGTGGCGACATTACAGATGGCAGCACCTTTCACACCCAGTTGCAATACCCTTTATATTACCGTATGCTCTGTGTTGCTCTCTGAAGTATAAACTCGGAAACTGAAATATGCTGGAATTTCATGCTATCTGGGTGTGAACTGTGGCACCTCTACTGGAGAAATTAGGCAATTTAACAATACTCTGAACTTCATGTTAAAATAGGACAGGCAGTGTAATTCTCGAGACGGCGGTGCTTCTTCCTAAAGCAGGTTAATATTTTTATGATTTTATGTGATTAATTGGAGTATTTGATAATCTTAGTTTTCATTGAATTTTCAACATCATTGGGTATTTCTGGTTATATTAGTATTGTTAAATATTTGCTAATTTTGACTGAATTAGTAATTTAAGATAATGACTAGTTATAGTAGTTTATCTTGAAAATGAAATACTATGTTAAATAAAGCAAGACATTGAAAACTGTTCAAGTATAAGTATTTAATCCGGTCATGAAAACCACCAATAACGGCCGTGGGTGTCGGCATGCTGACCACATGCCCCCCAATCCTGCCATCTGCCTACGGGAGATGACGCAGCGGTCGGGTGGTAGGCCAAGTCCCTCCAGGGATGTAGCGCCACGGAGTTTAGTTTTATAAGTATTTAATACTTATATACAGCTGTATAGACTTATAAGTAGAGGTGTTTGTTTTTTTGATTAGTGATAAAACGAAATTATGTATTCTGATATCAAGATTATACTATCTTGATATATTAAGATTTTAGATACCATTTGCAAGCAAATGTAAGCCGCGAAATAACATGAATTTCAAAAATAAAACTACAAATGCTGTAATTTACAAAATAAACCTATATTTGGTATTTTTTCATTTTCCCCCATAAACCGATATGGGTATCACATAATTCACACACAATGCATGGTACAAAAATAACAGAATAGTTGTTTTAAAACTGTTTCACAAAATAACTGCTTCACACCAACCAGCTTCAGGAAGTACAGTGCCACCACGTTAACATTCAATAGCTGGAGGGGAGGTAAGAGCGCTGCGAGCAGTGTGGTCGGGGGCGATCTGGACTAGCAAGGAATGAAGGAGATACGACAGTACAGTCACGTTAACAATACTGTAGAATAATGCAAAACATGTAGACTACTAATACTGTTACTATCTTCAAGTTACTACTATGCCTGCTGATGATAGGCGATGAATGTGTATGTCTATAATAATAATAATAATAATAATAATAATAATAATAATAATAATCGTAATCATAATAATTATAATCATAATCATAATAATATTAATAATAATAATAATAATAATAATAATAATTTTAAAATAATTAATCATACTTTCATACTTCATTAAGCCCAATGTAAATTTAGGTTGGAAGAGGATGATTCGCTATCTGAATCGGAGTCACTCTCGGAATCCAGTCCTCCAAGATTAATGACAAGTTGCTCGATTTCGTCATCCATCAAGTGATCACGTTCCCAATAAGCACTTTTCTGTCATTTTATATTCGAGTTTCAGCTTTTTTCCACTCTTTTGCTGTTATACATGACACTGCTTGTATTGTGCGATTTCTTATTTCAGCTGCACTCTGATCCACAATTCTTCGTTTTATGATGAACCAAATGTACTTGATGGTGTTTAGGTTGCAATGGTACGGAAATAATCTTATAGTTTCTTGCCTGTACATTTCGAAAATAGAGTCTACGCGGTACTTCGGTGGTGGACGTCGAACCCGCACAAGTTCCATTAATTCTACTTTCGTCATGTCGGCTTCGTAAGCAACGTTGTGTCTGTCCAGCCAAGATTGAATTTCTGCCTTTCTCGACGTCATTGTTGGAGGTTTATCATACTGCACGGAGTGATATGGAGCATTATCCAAGACAATGAGACAGTTTGATGGGGGATGAGCATTTCTTGGACCCACTTTGAAAAATTCTCAAAATTCATTTCATCGTGATAATCGCCACTCTAAGTCTTCGACTTGAAGATTAAAAATGCTCCAGGAACAAACGCTTCTTCACTGCCAGCATGAACAATTATCCATCGTTGTCCGACACTGTCATTCTTTAACACACCATCCGTTGTATTGTCTTGCCAACATTTGTTCACGGCGTAAGTAGGGTGAATCCACGTCTCATCCAGAAATAGCACTGTTTTCTTGTTCTCACCAGCGTTGTCATTGTTCTTTATTCTTCTGAGGTATTTTGCACTCCATTCAACAATATCATTCCTTTCCATTATAAATAATCTTCTATTCTTGCATTTCTTAAATTTAAATCCAATATCCCGAAGCAATGTGCGCAAAAACTCTCATTCTCCTGGGAAGTTACGTTCACTTTTTAGAGTGGCTAACACTCTTTTTAAAAAGTTGGAACCTCCTTCTTTATCGCAAAATAATTGTGAACTGTTTCTCGAATACCACACAAATCAAAGGCATCGATGTCGATTTTCTTTGAATGCATTTTCGATTCTTACCCGGAAATTGTAGTTTGTGACCAGCAATATCTGCTAATCTGCTAATTCTGATATTACTTATTGTGGATTCAGACTTCCCAGTAAGAGCTGCAGCACGTTTAGTCGCATTTGTGATGGGATGTTTCAGTGTTCCGGAAGACTTTTCTGCATCACAACACTCTATCACATGTCTGATGATCTCACAGCCCTCGCTGTGTATAGCTGGTTTCACTTTCGAAGACATTATACAATCGTTATCGTTACACAGCCACTTCAATAGCGCACTACACTCATTGCCCAGACTGTACATATACCCAGGATATCAAGAGAGCATGAACTGAACGTAAGCGGAGTATCCTCTTACCTTCCCTCTCGCCGCATGTGTTAGTTCACTTAAATTCAGCATATCCTACCCCTTCTGACAGAATAAAATGGCACCAATCCTTGCATTTCCCAACCAAACCTTTCTGCACCACTACCATTTTATAATCTTCAGGAACTCCTTTCAATTTAAGATAGGTCTCCATCTCGCTTATTGAAAGGTGTGGATTAGACAGATTGTCATCCCAAAATTTAGGAATCGTCCATTCATTTCCCAGAATTTGATTTAAATAAATTGGATTCTGATTTCCTACTTGCGTAACAGTATGGTTACTTAGGCCTACATCACTTCGCGTAACGTCCGACTCGGTATGGATGCTAGGAGTGTGTTGATCTCCATCTGTTGACTCATTTGTTGGCAGCATTGCATTATTAGTGAAATTTATGACTGGAGTACACACCCCTCTAAAATCAGTACCGTTTCGTCCATTTTGAGTGTCATTCGTAACTGTTTTTACTTTTTCAGTTAGCGAGTTTACTTCCTTAGATATATTCATCACTTTCTCTGACAAAGTCCCTTCTAATTGCTTAACTTTGTCCAACATTTCAAATCTAATATTGTCCCTCTCAGTCTTATTGTTTACCTGAACTTGTGTGATTTCTTTTTTTAAGTTAACTTCTGTCTCCTTAACTTTTCCATGGAATATGTTATTTATTTCGTTCAAGTCATCTGAAAAAGCTTGTGCTAATTTACTTTCAATGCTTTTGTTTTTCTCATCTACTTCTTTTTGTAATAAGCAATATTTACCTTCCATTTTCTCATCTACTATTTTGATTTTATTTATCACTTTTGCTTCTATCTCCCTGTTGTTTACTACTATTTTATCATTTATCTCTCTCTTAGCATTTCAAGTCCTACTTCTACACTGTTTATTTTCTTTTCTAGCTTTGCATTCGTAGTTTTAACTTCCTCACAGATTTTATCTAGCCTTACAACTACTTTCTTGTGTTCCTCTGCATTTTTATCTAATTTCTCTCCTAACTTCTTATTGTCTTTAGCAATTTGTTTAACTTCCTCTGAATTTTTATCTAATTTCTCAGAATTTTTATCTAACTTTTGTGCTATGTGTTTTACCTCGTTTGCATTTTCGTTGAGTTTTCCAAACATCTGCATCATCATCTGTTCCATTCTGGAGAGCGGTTCTCCACCTACATTTATGTTTTCATTGTTTACAGGCCTATCTTTAACTACATTTCCTAACGTTTCATTTGTTTGTTGAGCTGGTGGCTCCTCATCACTAATTACTTCATTTAGATCCATATTACTGTTATTAATTACATCATTATTTAAATTTATTTCATTACTTTCTATCTCATTTTGATCCAGCAAATCCTGTCCATATGTTAACTCTCTTTGCTCCATTTGGCTGTTATTTACTTTACCACTGCGTAAATGTAAACATACCTAATTATATTCTTCTCCTATCACTGCACTTCTTATCATACTATAAAATTTGTCATGCTCGCTCACCTTACACATATAAATATACCCTCTTACAATCGAAAATACACATAAATAACCCTCTTAAAATCTAAATACAATGTACACAAATTTAAGACTTATCAATCTGGTGATCTCTCAGTCGTCCTCCCTCTCGCTGCGGTCTGGTGCCATCGTCTGCTTCTCTCTTCTCCCTTCTTTCTTCTTTCTTCCTTCTTCTTGATGTGCCCGCTCCTTACCTTCTTTGTATTCCTCTCCTTAATGCGTTATGCCCCGCTCCTTATCTTCTTTCTTCACTGCTTCATTTACTGCGATTCTCCTTTGCGTAATGTTTATTAATGTTCTCACTTCTTTTCGTAATTAATTATAAAGTGATTGCGTAACCTCTATAGCGTTACAAGATTTGTTTTTATTTATGAAACACTGCGTAATATATGTAGTTTCCAGAAGAGCCCCACAGTTGGGTAAGCCATGTATGATACGGTCCACTCCAATCAATCAGTTCAATGGAACTTACTTGTTGATTTCCAAGGTCCCCAATTGAATCGGCCGCGGTTCACTCAGTCGTTTGCATCGAGGTGCTCTTACAGTTCTCGGGGTACTATTGGGTCTGGGGCTCTTAATATTACACAAATTATATTCAAAGTTCAATTTCAAAGAAAACACTGTTTATTAGTAAATCATTAGCACAGTCAATATAGTTAATAATGCTCTTGATTTTTCGGGAATATGCTAATCAAAATTCAGACTGTGGTAGAGCTTATTTACAGTTATGCCTCGTAGTCGCGTAACTTTCTCTAATAATAATTACGTAATATTTATGTTGTAATTATTCAATTTGAATAATGTTGTGATTTACGTAGTAAAATAGTGGTAGTGGCTATAATTAAGCCCTACCTATAAAACACGTGACTTACACAGACTTTATAATTTAAAATAATACTTTCGTACTGGCAGCAAATAGCCAGCACGACTTTCTCGTCGACGAGCTGCTAAGCAAGTGACTTTTCATCGCGTTGCTCTACACTTCTAATTTCGAAAACCATAGTCCCCACCTATATCCTTCAACAAATCATTTTATACCTTATAAGGAAATTGTAGGTTTGTATGTTATAAACTTTAATCTTATTGGTTTTCCTTATTTTGGCTACCCATGCTCAACGGACTAAAACTCTGTACACTTCCAGCATTTTCTTTCCAATTATCCTACTCAAGTTGCAGGTATTTCTATCCATCTATCTTTCCCCACTGCAAGTTCTAAGTATCTTCTTTTGACTGAGCTTACAGTCTATTCTTTCATTTTTGCAATGAATAGAACTTCACTTTACGAACAATCACTGTCTCCAGCTTCATGCTGCTTTTCAATGCACTGCCCCGAACTTCCATTGTATAATTTTCCGTATTCCGTCTGGTTTCTACTCAAGATCTCACTAGCTTCTGCATTTACCATCTTTCTGTCCTAATATTTTAACTATAATATTATATTTTAATGTTGTAAATTTATCAATATCTCCTCCTGAATTACTGTTTTGACTTTATTATTGTCATTTGTTAATTTGTTATTTTACTCTGCTAATTTCCAGTTCAATTATGATGTTAAAATATAATTAGTAAAGTGTACTTTTAATCATTAATTATAAAAGTAATATTACTTTATAAAACATAGCCGTGGCTATGGTGATCTCCCCCATGCCCGCCTTAACAGAGAAGCCATAGAAATTTTCAAGATTGAAACAATTTCAATAGATAAGAAGAGGGGCTAAAACTTCCAAACACTTGGTTTCTGGCCTTAAAATCCTTTATTAGACAAGAAGGAATACAACAGCCACTGTCGAACGCCACCATTGGTGTGACAGCAGCAACCACAACCAGCCAAGTCACACCCACTGTGAGTATATAAGCAGCTCCGTTTCTCCAAGCAGTTCAGTCAGCGTCAAGGTAGCAGCCACTGAAGAAGTTCCCCACAGCGGGAGCGAAACATCTGGTGAGATTTTTTAAACTTTTTTGCCTTTGGACCATGGCCCATAGCCCAGAAGATGCTTCAACATCAGTCCTTTATCTGCTTAATTTCAGTCGTATTTTCCCTTCCTTTCCCACAACACACAGGAATCCAATGGAAATCAGATTATCAATACTTGCACCTCTCAATACTCAGCTTTTTATCCGATGTTGTCGAGTGTTCAGATTCGAATTGGGATCAGAATTGAACTTTGATTAGCTGATCTTAGATCAGTGTTATACAACACGACTTCAGTCTGAACTCAGATCATTTCTGAACTTAGATCATAAATGATCTCCATTTAATGATGTTTATGCGATCGGCCCTTGAAGTATTAGCTGCAATGATAAAATAAATGAGAGAAATTATTTTGTATACAATTTTGTTTCACATTCAACTTTTTCTAATAAATTAATTAAATATTATTTTATAAGAATACCAGTAGTATAAAAAGTGTATAAGTATGACATTCAAAATTACCATGAAATTTTTCATGAAATATTAATAATATTTTAAACTATAAGTACGACATTTTATGTATTTTTCACGAAATTTGTGAAAAATAAACATGGCCCTGGCCATGGCCTTTGCTGATGATTTGGTAGTAATAGGAAATGACATCCCATCAATAACTTCCTTAATTTTAATACCTGAGTTTTCAATAGACCTCCATTTAAATACTGAAAAAAGTAAAGCGATAAATATTGTTAATGGATTCTTATACCTAATTACACCTTATCTACAGCCACTGGACATATTACATCAATTGACATACACGATCGAATTTTCTCAGTGAGCACATGTGGATCATCTCTTGATTATTTGGTATTAGACACAAAACTTATTCAAGGAAGAAGAAAGTTTTCCTATAAGCCTAAATTCAAATTTTCTACAAAGGTATTACGAATGTGTGGGACAACACTTCTAAATTGTCTTATATTCTATTTAGAGCATACCATAACAAAGTATCCACGATTTCGTAAAATAAAACAGTGTGAACATAGCATTATGTCTCATGAGATTGATCATAATCACAAACAGTCGTTGGGATCTGTTCCATGTTATCACTCTCAGAGCGAAAACAAGAACTTATGCCAGAACCTTGTTTCTGGTCAGTCGGTCATCAAACACCATAGTCTATTCTTAGGGCCGAGAGTGAAGGACAACTTATCTTATTATTAGTTAAATAATAAAAATTGCAGATGTAGTTTTAGACTGAAGTTTATTCCAATGATTAAATAGAAAACTGGTGAACACGTTTATTGAGTAGCAAGTCTTTACTTTTGCCGATTGGTTCTACACAGAAATACATATACAGTAGAAATACATATGTTTGTCTTGGTGGAGACTAGAGTGCTGAGAGCTGAGTGTTGGATACTGACTGCTGATTGCCCCGATTCTTACACTAATACAGGTTTATATAAGAAGGGATGGATGACATCTGGAATGCAACCCTTCCTTATTTGACCAGAAACCTGTATTTGACAACTTTATGATGTCTGTCATGCAACCCTTTCTTAACTGACCAGAAACGTTTATTTGACATCTTTATGACGTCTGGGACGCAACCCTTTCTTAATTGACCAGGTTATTTTCAGGAGGGTGCATTTACTTGAAACTGGTACATGCCAGACTGTCTGCTCACAAAATACAAGATAATCATATTGTCCAAAAATGTTCCAAGGCTTACCCACGCTCTGCTATTCTGATTTCTATTAATTATATGCAATATTTAAAAAAAGTTGCTTAACTTATTTAGATAAATTTATTAATTTAAATGAATATGACTCATCTCCGCTATTTCATCGTATATTATATTCATTAAAATTTAATATCAGTTGAAATTGTCAAACTCTGTAAGCACATTAACGGTAGGATACAGATGAATAATGAATAATTTTTTGTCGTTACGCTACTATGTGGCAATAGACAACGTCAAAATCTTAAGACTAAGTGTAGATATTAATTTGTACAAAAAATAACTGGACTAAAAACTAGGTAGCTTAAAAATAGACAGAGTACGACATTCAAGCACATCAATAGTAAAGTTACATGGCCTACTACGAGTCTGAAAGGAAGATATGGAGAAATACCAACCTTTGTCTGGGTGGTGAATATATCCAGAGCTGCTGAGAGACTTAATTCATGGCCATTTATAAACAGATAGCCAAATTCATCATTATTTTTTACAGCTGGTTTAATAACACAAAGCATATTTCCCAGAATCTACCCTCTAGTTAAAGCTGTTAGTTTTGTTGTGTGCAGTCACATGGAGATGAGGAGACTGACAGGGACAGTGTGGGAGATGTGATACCCAGTGTAGTGCGACTGAGCTCAACAAGTCTAGCTTCCACCAGCAGCAGTGGCAGCAGCTCCGACCCAAGACCCAAGACTGTCACCCCTACCCCAGGTATGTCATGACACATTGCTATGTGTGAATAGTGGAGTGTACTATTTCAATCAACTGAAGGTTTGAGAAAACAAAGAAAGATGCTAATAATTCTAATGTTGTACATTTCTCTATAATACACACACATGTAATTTTAATATTCAGTAGAACTTTTTTATAGTGACATCCAAGGGACCTGGAAATTGGAATTTCACTCTCCCTCCCCTAGCTTTGTAGACATGTTCACAATTCTAATAGCTTCTAAAGCATCACTCACTGTAGGCACATTTCATAATTGCAGCGATTGAGAATATCACACCTGGTTTCTTTCAGCAATCCATCATCGAATGTATCTTCATTTTTGGCGGCATTTATTGCTTCAGTTGGTGTGATTCCTGCTTGGCAGAAACAGTTCTAAATTGTTTGGTTGTGACCTGGCTCCAAGCTTTGATAATGCACCTGATATCATCCATCACTATAATAGAATAATTCTGCTTTTTTTCCGATGCAATCTATTATTTTCAACAATATGAGCATATAATAGTGGCATTTCAGACTTCTAATTACTCCTTGATCCATGGGCAAAAATAAGCGTGTTGTGTTTGCAGGAAGTAGAGCAAGTTTAATGTTATACAATGTGATATTGTGGAGATGGTTTAATACACTACTTCCCTATTATTAATCACTAACCTGAATCCAGATTTCAGTGAGCTTCCTCACCATTTTCAACAGTTACTCCAGATTGAGTAACACAAGTATCACATTGTACAATTATAACTTCCCTGTGTAAACTTTCTACAGTTCTAGAAGTTTAATATTATTCACACACCTGACTTTTGCAAATTTACAAGAATTCCATTTGACGTAATATAATTCATAACAATTGGTACTAAACACCTGTCATAACTACAACTGCACAAACAACATTCCAGAGTACTAACCTCCGGACTCAACGGAACAAGTGCACAACTCAACTATAGGGAGTTTACAACTCTCTTATTAGGAGGGCTGGTAGAAAGATGGCGGATGTTGCTGGTTTGATTTGGCGATGCTCGTAATTAAGGAATTTTTGATATATTCGTATTGGGCCTTGTTGTTTCTGCATACTGTGCGGGGCTATATATGAGACTGTGGTATCATATTTTGAAGACGAAGGTGATCAGTGGTAGGTAATTTCCAGTGTTTAATATTATATGTAAGTGTGTATTGATGCTGGAGATGGAGGACGTGGGAGATGATGCAGTTGAAAATGCTTTGAATATGCTTGTGAATGTAACTGAAAAGAGTGGAAACCTATGAAACGACCTGAAGAAGGACATTCAGAAAGCTGTAAGTATTCTAGGAAAGGAAATAGTTAATCTGAAAAATGCAATAAATGAGAAGGATATGAAGATATCTGAGTTGGAGGTGAAAGATACCAAAAATAATGCCATCATGGCAGCACTGCAGGAGGACGAACTCCTAAGGTTACAGCGAGTGCCATCTGTTGCTGGTACTGTGAACTGCCAAATTAGGAGCACTAGCAAAGTGCTTCCCTCTGGGGGTGGAGCTAGGGAGCTATACTCCGAAGTTACTAAGCAGGCTATCCAAAACAAGAAAAGGTACAAACTATTCGTTAAGTCAAAAGAAAATGAGACAGCAGATATCATAAAGAAGAAAATAAAAGACTATATCAACCCTACTGAAATGAATGTAGGTATCAGCTCAATAAAAACTTTGAGAGATGGGAGATTAATTATTGAAAGTGAGAGCAAAATGGAAATTGAGAATCTGACAAAGAGTATTAACGAAAAGTGTGGAGAAAAATTAGAAGCAAGTGTTCCACAACTTAGAAACCCGAACTTAGTAATATATAATTTTCCAGAAGATATCTCACTGGAAGATGCAGAGCCTAAGTTTTTTCCCAAGAAGAAGAAGAATAACTAACCTCGTTGTAGAGGTCAACTCAGCAACGTGGAAACGACGGCTGGATAATAAACTAAAAATTGGATGGCACATGTGTAAAGTAGACGTCTATATTGAACCTAGAAGATGTTTCAAGTGTAGCAGGTTCGGACATAGAGCCAGTGACTGCAGAGGAGGAGAAACTTGTCCATTGTGCACGGGCAAGCATAAGCTCAAAGAATGCCAAGCTAATGAAAGAGAACACAATTGTGTGAACTGTTAAACGTATAATCTTTACAACCGGAATAATAAGGTAAATTCAGATCACACATCCCTCGACAAGAAGTGTCCCAGCTTACAAGAAGTATTGGAAAGATATGTTCAAAACATAGATTATTAATAAAGTCAACAACTTCAGCATTATATAATAATATTGGCCACAAGTTTTATATGGGGAACAGATCTATAAAATGTATTCAAATTAACCTGCAGCACTCTCGAGATGCAACTGCTAACCTCACTAGACTAATAGAACAATATGACACGGATATTATCTTCATACATGAACCATATTGCATTGAGAACAGAGTAGCAGGGTTATCGTGTAACCTTAAGAACTTCACTGCTGGGAACGAAAGGAAGCATGCTGCCATAACAATAAGAAATAATTCAATCTATACGGTTCTAATACGCCAACTTTCAGATGAGGACACTGTAGTCATGGAATTAGCCTGTGGGAACTTTAGGCTTTTAGTAGTGAGTATGTACCTGGACATTAATGAAGATCTAAATAGAGATTTGAAGAAAACTGATGACATTTTAAAATTTACATCGAAGAAAGGAATTAAGTTACTACAGTGGAACCTCGTTAGCACGTTCCTCATTACTACGTTTTCCCGCATAGTACGTCGGTTTTTGGAAGTCCCGGTCCCAATCTTAATAATTGCATGTTTATATGTTTCTTAACACGTTTTGGTTTAACGCTTAGTACGTTCGTATTTGGCTCGCCAACCACACTTTGTCAAACATAAGCTTTGAACGCGCATCCGATTGTGTGATCTCTATGTCAGAATTCTTGTACTCTCTGGTGTCCAAGTCTCAATCTTTGCTCTATGGGACCAATCGTCAGCCATTTTGAACCATTGCAGTTTGCTTCTCATTGGCCATTTGACTTGGCGCCGATTTTGCCGAGTCAGCTGTTAGGCTGCCATTTTATATCGTGATAATTTTGAAGTAGTGAAATATATTTTAAATTTCTTACGGTTCGTGTGGTGAGGAGAAGAAAATATTAGAATGTTTGAAGAAATGTATGCCAAAAAAGCAGATTGTGCTTCTCACGTCGGTATTGGATCGCATTTCATTAGCAAATTGTGGCTGTGAACATGACCGTGTACACGACTGTTTATAGAACTGGCACGTGTGAAATTTTGCATAATTACAATATTTCGTGTTTGGTAATAGATTGTGGAGTGCAACTTGTTTCATGTGTGATTTTCAGAATAAAATAGATGCTTTCTTTGTGAATTTCGTCTTGATTTATCATTAAATATGGCTCCCATACATTCCATCAAATTTTGAAAGTTTTTTTTTTTTTTCCAGATAAAATTGTTAGGCCTATGTATTCGTTTACATAATATAAATCTCTCGTAACAAATGGCTTGGCATTGAAGCACCTGTGTATCACTGTGGGTATTTCAGAGCCATTAGGATGCATTTTTGGGTGGTTCTGAGCAACTTAGAAAACATAGGCCTATCTACATATTCCCTACGATTTTCTTTATATTTTCAGTAGTACATTTTCCCGTTTAAGACGTCTATTTTTTTCAGTCCCTAGAAAAACGTCTTAACGATGTTCCACTGTAATTACAAAGGACTAATTATAGATCAAAGGTTTGGCACAACATACTAATGAATGCAAGAGGGGAAATGTTACAAGAATACATAATAAGCAAGCAATTATATATTATAAATGAAAAAAGTTGGACTACAACATTCGAAAGCAGAAGAGCAAGTAACGTAGATCTATATAACACATTATCACCAAGAACACTCACTACTTCATTAAAATAACTAACTTACTAGTTAGCCGGCTTTCAAGAGGACCTTTCCTCCCATCATCAGACTCTGCCCACTACCGAACTTCCATCCTGTACAACCTGATGATGCTGCTGCGGTTTAACGAATTTTCCAATCAGACCGAACTCATTCTCCCCTGGGATGTTGAAGTTTTGGAGGTTATTCCTTTGTTTTTGTATGAAAATCTTCTCCCATATAGTTAATTCAGTTGGATGATACAGGTTTTTCAGTAACTCCGGTTTATTTACCATATGATTATCAAAATTCCATACATGCGAAGCTACCACAGACTTCTCAATTTCACCTTGTCTGATATTTCAGTAGTATCCACCTTGTATTGATGTTTCTGTAGTTTTGCCTAATATACATTTTTGCAATCATTACACTTTTTCTTATAGATGCCTGATTTTTGTCCTGGTGGGATTTTGTCTTTTGCTTCCGATCTTAATAATGTTTTAAGTTTGTACTTATTCTGTGGAGCTAGTTTTATATTATGTTCTTTGAAGATTTTACTGAATTTTTTTATTTGCCCAAGGGTGATATGTCACCTTTTTTAAACCAGTTTTTTCTCTTATAGGCTCTAGTGTAGTGATTGCTCTAATGTCCTTCTGTTTCTTGAATCCATCTATTTTCTTATCTACTAACTGTTTTTCAAAACCATTCTTAACTGCAGTGTTAACTATTTGTTGGTACTCATTTTCAAACCAAAATGATGTGAACCAATCTATGGGCTATTTAATATAGCATACAGGTTAGCTAAAAATGGGGAGAGTTGATTACCCTTTGCTAACCCTTTATTTTGTTTGTAGAATTTCCCCTTAAATGTGAACCGTGTCTCATCCAAACACAATTTTGTCCAAGTTAAATATTCTTCTATTTAATTGAAACTTGAGATGGAGGTTTAACATACGTAACTTCACTTAATTCAAGCACTGACCTGAACATGTTTCGAGCAATCCTTCATGACACATCATCAGCTATACTCCATCTGACAACAGACAGATGGAGTATAGCTGATGATGAGTCATGAAGGATTGCTCGAAACATGTTCAGGTCAGTGCTTGAATTAAGTGAAGTTACGTATGTTAAACCTCCATCTCAAGTTTCAATTGATTATAACTTCACTATATAAACTTCCTACAAATTCTAGGATTCATCTATTTCTTCTTGGGTGATATTAACTGATGTAAGCTAAGTCTTGATGTATTGCAAAACCTTCTCTCTCAAAACACTTGGAAACAAGGATACTACATTGAAAGATACCAACATTTTGTGTGATAATACAGTCCTTGTTTTCAACCTATCTACTAACTCAAATGAGTTTTTAATAGCTCAGCTTTCAAATTGGGGGAGTTCTTGGAATCTTTTTACCAACCATTTGGCAATTGAATATGTAGGAGCACCTATACAATTGACAATAGGCCTCATTTTATTTCCAGGTTTATGAATTTTTGGAAGCCCATAGATTCTAGGGGCAATTGGGTTGTCTGGTAATAATTTACTCTTTTCTTTTTTGGTTATTTTCCTGGCCAAGCTCTTAACTGTATTTTTGACCATCCTTGTCGTTTTTAAGGTAGGGTCACTTTTCAGTTCAGTAAATTCCTCTCCCTGAATCAATTCCCCCATAGCCTTATCATACTCAGATTTGTCTAAAATTACCATTTTGTTCCCTTTATCAGCTTTGGTATGTATCACCTCTATTTCATTTAGGGATTTCAAAATCTTTTTTTGTTCACAATACTGCCAACTCCTTTTACCTGTTCCCGAATTCTTTTGTACGTCCTGTAGTACTTTCTCACACTTCTTCCTTATTAGCTATTAAAAACTCATTTGAGTTAGTAGATAGTTGAAAACAAGGACTGTATTATCACATGAAATGTTGGTATCTTTCGATGTAGTATCCTTGTTTCCAAGTGTTCTGAGAGAGAAGGTTTTGCAATACCTAAAGACTTGGCTTACATCGGTTAATATCACCCAAGAAGAAATAGATGAATATTTAACTTTGACAAATTTGTGTTTGGATGAGACATGGTACACATTTAAGGGGAAATTCTACAAACAAAACAATGGTTAGCAATGGGTAATCTACTCTCCCCATTTTTAGCTAACCTGTATACGTGTTTTTTTTGGGGGGGGGGAAATGCTGGTCACTACAGGCTTTTACTACGTTTTCAAAACATGGGTCAGATGTGTGGATGATATTTTTGCAATAGGCAACAAAAATCAAACAGAGGATGCAACTAAACTGCTTAACTTACAGGACGCTTCATTCAAATTTACAGTGGAAATTGAAACAGGAAACAGTATACCATTTCTTGACTTAAAAATTACACTGGACAACAGCCAAAAAATTTTTTGCATGAAATTGGGCATTTATTATGTGGATTTTAGCGCTGAATTCAATTATGCAAACCGTTTTTCTCTGGCACCCTCAGTTTCAAAAAGAAAGCCTGTTTTCTGAATTAGCACTGACTGTAAATGCTTAAATTTCTGTTATAGTGATTGACATAGTAAACAAGACCTAATAGCAATAATAACATTTATTTATTATTATTTTACTGCTTTAGTTAGTAAGGACCGTGGTGTTATGATAATTGGTCATGGAGTTCAAATGAAATAAAGTTACAAAAATACCCAGCTAATATTACAAAAAGTGCAGTTTGACAAGTACAACTGGTCCATCTGTGGCGATTTCAAAATGATTGGAATACTGTTAGGATTGCAAAGTGGATATACGAAATATTGCTGCTTTTTGTGCGAATGGGATAGCCGTGATAAATCCAAACATTACAATACTAAAATATGGCCTCCCCGGAAGAATTTTGTCCCTGGAGAAAAGAATATCTCAGCTGAACCATTATTTGATAGATCAAAAATTTGATTGCCTCCACTTCATATAAAATTAGGCCTAATGAAGAATTTTTTCAAGGCATTAGACAAATCTGGAGCAGGTTTCAAATACCTAGAAGAAAAATTTCCAAGAATCAGTGCTTCTAAGTTGAAGGAAGGCATTTTTGTTGGGCCTCAGATTCGAGAACTAATGAAAGATCAGCTGTTTGAAAGTAAATTGAATCATGTGGAACTTAAAGCATGGATATCGTTCAAGACCATTTGCGAACAGTTCTAAAATAATACTAGAGCACAAAATTACGAACAATTAATTGAGAAATTACTAGGAGCCTATAGAAATCTACGTAGGTTGCAACATGTCTCTCAAAATTCACTTCCTGCATTCCCATTTGGACTTTTTCACTGCAAATCTAGGACAAGTTAGTGATGAACATGGAGAAAGATTCCACCAAGATATTTCCGAAATGGAGAAAAGGTATCAAGGAAGATGGAAACCCAATATGCTTGCAGATTAGCATACTGCTGGAGCCTCAAAAGAAAAACCACAGGAAAGTACAGAAGAAGCAGCAAACTGCAGAAATTCAACTGTCAGCAGTAGAGGATGGACTTGAAAACGAGCTGGCAATGTTTTCAGGTATGTTAATTGATTACTTTTACAAAATTAAATATAATTTTATTATGAAGGATTCTTCTACATATGAACATTACCAGTTAGTCTGTTTTATTTATAAACGACTAGAAGTGTAAGTACACGATTTACTAAAAAACTGAGGGTGCTAGACAAAAACAAAGGCCATATTTGAATTCAGCACATCAAAATACATAAGAAATGATATGTTTTGTGTAAAAAAATATTACCAGTTAGTCTTTGATATTATGGTGACTTTACGTTTTATTTATAAACGACTAGAAGTGTAAGTACACGATTTACTAAAAAACTGAGGGTGCTAGACAAAAACAAAGGCCATATTTGAACTCAGCACATCAAAATACATAAGAAATGATATGTTTTGTGTAAAAAAATATTACCAGTTAGTCTTTGATATTACGGTGACTTTACGTTTTATTTATAAACGACTAGAAGTGTAAGTACACGATTTACTAAAAAACTGAGGGTGCTAGACAAAAACAAAGGCCATATTTGAATTCAGCACATCAAAATACATAAGAAATGATATGTTTTGTGTAAAAAAATATTACCAGTTAGTCTTTGATATTATGGTGACTTTACGTTTTATTTATAAACGACTAGAAGTGTAAGTACACGATTTACTAAAAAACTGAGGGTGCTAGACAAAAACAAAGGCCATATTTGAACTCAGCACATCAAAATACATAAGAAATGATATGTTTTGTGTAAAAAAATATTACCAGTTAGTCTTTGATATTACGGTGACTTTACGTTTTATTTATAAACGACTAGAAGTGTAAGTACACGATTTACTAAAAAACTGAGGGTGCTAGACAAAAACAAAGGCCATATTTGAACTCAGCACATCAAAATACATAAGAAATGATATGTTCTGTGTAAAAAAATTTTTTGAAGGTCAGTTTTGTTGTCCAGTGTTATGATGAATCTACATCATCTTGAATTTGGCATACACCGTAAAGGAACAAGTGTTGATAATTACATCAAACAGGATGGCTTTAATCCAAGAGCGCATAAACATGCTATTTTAAATAGTCTAGCCCAGCGTTTCTCTACCTTTTTGAATCCGTGGACCTCTAAAATATCTAAATTTTTTTACAGACCCCTAATTTTACATCCCATTTTTAAAAGTAGGCTATATGTAGGCCTATATTCTTAATATTTGGGATATTAATTATAGGTCATTATAACAAAATAAATCTAAATACTTTTCTTTTAATTCAACGGAAACACAGTTATTGAATTGGAAGTAAACTATTGACAGTAAAATTATATTTTGAACAGACTTTAATATTTATTACCAATTTGATAATATAATTAGGAATTATGTTATTACTCACTTTTAATGATACTGTTGAGCTTGTCGCCTCTTGCAGAGTTCCTGGATATCTGGCTCATTATTAGTCAAATTTAGTCGAAGATCATCAGATACATTAAGTCGGTTTCTTTATTTTGTTTTTAGTTGAACGAGCAATGAAAATCCCTTCTCACAAAGATAGGTTGTTGAAAACTACAACTGCACGTGCTTAACACAGGTTTACCAGTATCAGGCACTCGGGCACCTCCAACAATAAAACCCTTGTTAAGAGAGCGTCTCTAATAACAAATTCCTACAAAGTCTTATTTTTCAGGGTTTTGAATGAAAGAGGGAACCATAGACATCAGTGCATCAGGGGTTTCAAACTGTGGTTCGTAACTGCAAAAGTAAGGAAACTTGCAATAGGATCTGTATTTTCGAAGATACATTTACATGTACATGTACATTTTATGTGAACATTTCTTTTTTACTTCTTTACTTTCCACTTGCTTTATGATATTTTTTAATTATGTCTGCAGATCATCTGCACCATATTCGCGGACCACCAATGATCCTCGGACCATAGGTTGAGAAACGCTGGTCTAGCCCATAGATTGGTTCACATCCCCTTAGCAACCAAGAGTTTGAAAATGAGTACCAACAAATAGTTAACACTGCAGTTAAGAATGGTTTTGAAAAACAATTAGTAGATAAGAAAGTAGATAGATTCAAGAAACATTATTAAGATCGGAAGCAAAAGACAAAATCCCACCAGGACAAAAATCAGGCATCTATATGATAAAGTGTAATGATTGCAAAAATGTATATATAGGCAAAACTAAAATAAACATCAATACAAGGTGGAATGAACACTACCGAAATATCAGACAAGGTGAAATTGAGATGTCTGCGGTAGCTTCACATGTATGGAATTTTGATAATCATATGGTAAATAAACAGGAGTTACTGAAAAACCTGTATCATCCGACTGAATTAACTATATGGGAGAAGATTTTCATACAGAAACATAGGAATAACCTCCAAAACTTCGACATCCCATGGGAGAATGAGTTGGGTCTGATTGGAAAATTCGTTAAACCGCAGCAGCATCATCAGGTGGTACAGGATGGAAGTTCGGCAGTGGGCGGAGTCTGACAATGGTAGGAAAGGTGAGGATAGCCGGCTAACTAGTAAGTTAGTTATTTTAATGAAGTAGTGAGTGTTCTTGGTGATAATGTGTTATATGTTATTACACTTCATTGTGTTTCCCAATTCAAATGAATTAAACATAGATCTAACTATAACTAACGGCCGATTCTTAAAGTCCGTAAATGAGTAGAGTATCCTTGAAGAAGAAAGCTGTTCTGATCGCAATCTGATAACTTTTAACATAGGCGATGGTGGATATAATAGCATGCGTTGCAACTTCCATGGAGTAAAGTACCTCAACTGCAAAGAGATTTTTAAAGTTTTTGAGGCAAACCTCAACAGAAGCACCACTGCGGCTATCGGTATAAGCAGTTGTGGAAAAGATTTAAATGGAATAGACCACGAGTTAAGTATGATAGCTAACCGTGAAGAAAATGTAGATATTATTGTGGAGAAATATCAACAGGCATTGAACGAAGCATGCAATATATCTTTTAAAATTCCTAGATCAACAGGGTAAAAAGGAAAATATTAATCCGTACCTTGGTGGACACAAGAACTGACAGTTATGAGGAGGAGAGTCAATGCCCTGAGGCTAAGATACCAAAAAGCGAAAGAAAATGATTTGAGGGAAGTTTGTAAAGAACAATACTTAGAAGGTAAAAGGCTATACCAAACTGCCATTCGTAGGGAGAAAACGAAATCTTGGAAGCAATACTGTAGCGTAACGCAATCGAACAATCCATGGAATGCTGCATATAAATTAGCATCCAACAAGAAAAAAGACACAACTCTTTCAACACTAAAGAAAACCGATGGCTCATACACAATAGGCCTAGAAGACACACTCAGAACACTTCATGCCAGTAGATGATGAGGAGAGCGACACTCAATACCATCAATATATCAGAAAACTCTCCCAAGAACCTCTATACACACCCGACGATAGAGATTTTACGTAACACAAAATTAGAGAAGTTCTGGAAAGTATAGATCATACAAAGGCTCCGGGCAGAGATGGAATAACTAGCCAGATTTTGTTAAGAGTTCTAAAAATATTTCCATCATTTATATATGCAATTTATAATGGCTACCTAAGAAGTGGCTGTTAACCTAAGGAGTGGAAACGATGGAGAATCATTCCAATTACAAAACCTGGCAAAAAGAATAGTCTGGAGGCCACTAGATTCAGACCCATAAGTTTGCTGAATGTAAGTGGGAAAGTTTTGGAAAAATTACTTATAAACCAAATTATGCACTGTGTATATTGTAAAGATCTATTAAATAAAAATCAATATGGATTTACCCCTCAGAGAAGCACAGTAAATGCTGCGATGGCAGTCAAGAAACACATAAAAGGAAAACTCGAACAAGGGAAGTGTGTTGCTCTGGTCAGTCTCGATGTCAAAGGGGCTTTCGATGCAGCATGGTGGCCAAGCATTCTTTTGCGTTACGACAGTTCCAGTGTCTGAAGAATTTGTACAACCTTACTGTTAATTACTTCATTCAAAGGACTGCGGTTTTATCAGCTAACTTCCTGGTAGAAAGAGGAGTAAAGGATGTCCACAGGGGTCCTGTTGTGCCCCTGGGTACTGGAATCTACAATATGATTCTCTTCTAAATATCCAGTTTGCAAAATACACAAAGATTGTAGCATTTGCAGACGACATAATATTGCCGAGGCACTACCTCCTGCTAAATAATCCCTTTTTGCCGGGCACATGCAACCCCAGAGTCTGAAAAGCAGGAGGACCAGGAGATGCAAAATTTAAACGAGAACACTGGCAATTAAATGCAAGGGTCCTCGCAAAATGGTGTTTTTATTTCAAATTAAAAAAAAAAAAAAAAAAAAACATTGTGAAAGCATTTTAATTATTATATTTTAAATTAATCCTGAAGTTTACAATTGCTGGTCCTTTTGTTACTTTAACATATCAAGTTTCAAATTTCAGAAGGATTAATTGAATCATTCACTAGTAAGTTACACATCTGCTTAATTACAGGGAATAATTCACTCCCTTTTACACAGGAAGGATTACTTAAACAGTCTTTCACACACTTTAAAACAGAAAGTTCATAGAATTTTTCCTTTGAAACAACTTAAATTAATTGAGTACAATATGATGGGATTCGTGAACAATGTAGCATCCAAAAGCTACACATAACTACTACAAGGCACATTCGTATGACAGGGAATATAATATCACAATAAAATTCACCCCTTTTTTTCTTAAGATAACAATGCAATTTTAGTTGACTAGAGCAACTTCAAGTTGCTTGGCAAATACAAGTTTTTTAAGGGGATAGTAAAATGATTAACAAGAAAATTATACTTTATACCAATAAACTTGCACACTTGAAAAATAATAGGTACCGTATTGGCCCGAATATAAGACGATGTTTTTACCCAGAAAATGTGCTTTTAAAAACTATACTCGTCTTATACGCGCACCCTAAGACTCAACAACTCCCCAATCATGAATGCAGCTGTGCACGTGTGTAGCGGCCGGGGATCCCCACGCAAATGGCGTGCGTCCGATCCAAGGTCAAAGTCGCGCGGAAATTACCGAATTTTACCGAACTTTATTGTTTCCGAATTCGTGCTTCTCCTTGTACTGCCGCGTACTGCACTGCTTGGCATCTCTATTCTCTATGCATAATGCTTTGTTTGACCACCAACATGGCAGACCATGTGGAAAAGAAAGCATCTTCATTGTTTCAATGCGTAAATAAGGACGAGAGAAGAAGTTACGACATGAACTTCAAACTTCTGTTTTATGTGAAGCAAAATGTACTAATAAGCTATTTTATTTATTTTTTCGTAACTACCCTTCAAAAATTCAGGGTCGTCTTATATTCGAGGTCGTCTTATTTTCGGGCCAATACGGTACATACCCTTTTCCTTTTCGCATACTCACAAACCGGTAGACTCCTTCTTCTGTCATCTGTACTATTTATCCCCCGGTGTGGGATAAATAGGCTCCCTTCTTGGAAGCCAATCCCGGCCGAAAATACAAACTAAAAGTCACTAACAAAATAATTTTAAAGAGGGAAACTTCACCTCAGAAACCCGGAATGGAAAGGACAGCAGGAGGAAAATCAAAATAAAACAGGGGATTAAAGGGGAACGTGAAGAGCTGGCACAAAGGAACATAATAGGCCTAAGGAGCAAAGACGAGGAGACCAGGAGGTAACATGATCAGCAAAAATAAACACTAAACATTATTAAAACAAAATTAAAATTAATATGACCGCATGCTCGAATTTACGCAATAAACCCCCACCACAAGGTCACTCCACAACATAATGCTACATATTTCCAAACAAACCCCATTTGGCCAGAACGCATTCACAAATAAATTAGGATTCAAGAACCAAAGGACCCTCCCAATGCAACAAAGCAAGTGAAACCCATGTTAACATGCAATAATCTCTCTCCTAAATAATTAATACCAGGCCATGCTCATCACGAATTAACATCGGCATCTTGCAAGATCTAATTTCATACATTACGCATTGAATGCCGAATTACATAAATTATAATGAACGGGGATGACTAAAGCAAATGCACATAAAACCTACATACCAGTCCTGCTGAGCCCTCCGCTACAAATTTTCAAGCAAATGCATTGCACAATACGTAGCAAGACCATCATAATGGATGCTTCCAAGAACAAGAGACCGATGGAGGGAAGAATTGCCTTTATATAGGTATGGTAAGGTGCATCTTTATTCTTACATACATAATAAATACATTATCCATAGAATAAATCCAACGCACGGGCCTAGATGGCCGTTCGTGCTTTAACTATGCACATTTTTGGACAAAGAAAAAAAAAGTAACACTAATAATACAAAACAATATAATACGAAAACTTATAATATAGTAATGCTATACAAAAAGATTGAGAAAAGAAAGAAAGAAAAAAAAATTGTACTAATGGCATAAAAGATATAACAATAATAATACAATATAATACATAATAATACAATATAATACATAATAATACACAGACAAAGATTACTCCCCCTGCCCCTCCCTCCCATCCTTTTCTACCCTGAGCTGTCGGACTTTAGACATGAATTTCCCCACCCCTTCGGATAATTTTGTATCACTCAACAGCTCGAATATTGCCATGTGACCTCTTCTAGAGACGACAAAAGAGTCTGGCAGATATCGTTGCCTAAGCATCTCAGTGACTTCACATTCAGAGAGAATATGTTGTGCTGTCTCCTCCTTGTCGCATAGTGGGTATATTCTGACTCCTTCTGCATTGATGCGTTTCAGTGATTTCCAGGCTCCTAGACGAAACCAGGCTAAACCCGTCCTGCTTTCAGCGCTCCCCTCATAGAGATATCTTTCTGTTCCCCAGTTGGTTTTAATCATTGATTGGATCTCCAGAGCAACCTTGTCCCTACATTCCCCTTCCGTTGTTTGCCTCTGACTTTCTGCCAAACATTTCGTTTGTTACTCCTGCCTCTTTCGTTTATAAATCCCATGCCTATTTCTTCCAAGCCCCTGCGTATTCTTCCCGCCCACGTTATTTGGTCCCTCAATTTAAGTTGCTCCTTATAACATATTGCCCTGATAAGGGATTGATTGCCTTTATATAGCCTTCAACCCCTTTGAGCACTCAATTAGACACATATTTTCACCAATCCGATCAGCACACACAATATTTTTAAACAAAAGACTGTCGGTACTTTTAGCGTAATGTAAATTTTGACAAATAAGGAGCCGCGTAGCAGCTTCCTAGGAGCCAGGCCTGCCGCCAACTGCCCTCGTGAACGCAAGCAAGCGGCCGACCTGGTAAGAGCGGGAGAAAAGAAGGGGAAGCAAGAGAACTGATCTTGCAATCACCAGAGCGCAACCTAATACCGAGCCCCAGTTCAATGCCCCACAACAGCTGACGATAGGCCTAAATTTGATATTAATCTTTAATATCGTCACACTGACTGAAGGGAAAAGTGCAGTGGAAGCAGAGAACTACACAATCATAAAATTAAAGAAGATTGAGACTTGGGCCACAAGCAACAAAATACAATTTAATGAAGAAAAAATCTAGCGAGATGTTGTTTCTGAACCATTGTGCATTTTAACAGGACTAACACCAATTACACTGAAAATACTGCTGAGATATACAATGCAACAAGAGGGGAAAATATTGATCATGATGTAGGCCTACAATATGACCTATGGTTACATCCACCTGATATTGTTCCTATTAAAAAAGTGAATAAAAGTAAACAACACAAGTGTGAAATATTCACCGATGGCAGTAAAAGGGAGAGAGGAGTAGGATCAGGAATAGCAATTTTTACAAATGGAACACCTACACACCAACTAAAATTCAGACTGGATGCCAAGTGCTCCAATAATCAGGTCAAACAAATGGCAATTCTGAAAGCCTTAGATGCATTAAATGAACTCAATGACACAAATAAAAATACTGTAATGAAGAAAAGGCAGTTGAAATTTATACTGATAGTTAAATAACCTTGGACTCCCTCAAAAACAAAAACAACTATACTTCATTAATAGAGCAGTGTAGGACGAGAGATACTTCAAAGGGGGAAATAACGAAATCGTTCTTTCCTACAGTAAAATCGAGACTGCAAGTGAAACTGCATTTAACTGGAAATTTCACCACATTTGTCAGGGGCCATGGCAGAATATGGACGTACTTCCATCGTTTTAAAATTATGCAATCTCCATTATGTCCCTGCACCTCTAGTGACCAGACAATACAACACCTTATGAACGAATGTCCTTACTTAAACTCACAAAGAGTGATACTTAGGAATGAAATCACACAGAAGAAGTGTAATTGGCCTGTCACCTTGATACAACTGTACTACAAAGAATTTTTGCAGTTTGTAAATTCGGTAGATTTTGATGAATTGTAAACAATTTAAATGTTAAGACTATAAATACAATGATATTGGAAAAGGGTAAATAAACTAAGTTCGGGTAAAAAAATTCATGTTAAATGCTGCTTAAAAAAAAAAAAAAAAATAAAAAAATAAAATCCATGATATGATTGTACACATTGTATTATTATCTGTGTCAAATGAGTCTTCACAGTGAACTCAGATGCATGCGGGTGTGGTTAGGTTGATAGCGGGACAACATTGACCTTGGAGCATCATCCCTTTGAAACAGTAGTACTGTGATAAGATAACTGATGATAACTGTGTGGTTATATGCTTTTGCAGTGAAGTGCAATGCTTGTGTGAAACATCGAATTGAGTGCATGTTTAGTTAAACGCGTGCGGTTGTGCTTGTAAAATCATTATGTTAACCATCAAACAAAGAGTTTTTTTAGTTGAACATGTATTCCGTGAGGGTGATAAGTTTACGGAAAATGTAAAACTTAAATTTCGTGAACGGTTTCCACATTCGATATGTCCCTTAGCTAATGTGGCTACAGAGACCGGCTTTAATTAGTGGGGTCTGTTGTCAACCTAACTGTGGTGAGTGAGTGTGTTAGCGCATTCACCTCACTGCGGAAACTCTTTTGACACACCCCGTATATATTAATAGCTGTACTGTATATAAAATTATCATTCTAAATTTTTAATTAACTACTGTAGTAAGGTGTACTAGAACGTGTATTGTCGTAACAAACAATCAGGTAATATTACTACTGTAGTGGAGCATGATGTTAATAAAAAAAAACTCTTATTAACAATGGACTATTTCTACTTTAGGGTGCCACCATTGTTACCACTTACTGAATTCTTGTTATCACAAAGGTTCATAACACATCAGTACCATGGCTAATAACTCAGTGGAGACGGCGAGATTCTAGGGGTTAATTTCACTTAGTACAGTGTACAAGTCAACTAAGAAGTACAGAGTGTTTTCTTTTCAATTACGAGTATCTCATAATTTTATTTTAAACAAATTCAGTTTTACAAAAATCTGTATGATTCACACAAAATAAATTATGGGTGCCAAAAATCTGAGATTGACACAAAATAAATTATGGGCACCAAAAATCTGTAGGATAACCAATCGAAATAAAATTATCAATCAATTCTGATTCTTTTTGTATAAGAGTCTGTCCTATCTTCAAGTAAAGTAAAAAAAAAAAAAAAAAAAATCTGTAACCAACAAAAATATTAGAAACCTATAAATTACCCTGTATTCAGCTTATTTCTTGGACTATCTTCTAATTGAAGAGCGTTTTTTCAAAAGTCGATATCTACATGGGTATCTCAGTGCAAGAGGTGACTAAGTGCCATCAAGAAAAGTGCTAATATTTGTGTGTATTGACCAGCAAAGATCATATTCTATCTAAGCCAAACATGACACACAGCCTTGCTGTATCAGTTACAGACACAGTAATGGCTGCTAGTCATGTTTGGCGTAGATAAAATACGATCACACAAATATTAGCACTTTTCTTGATGGCACTTAGTCACCTCTTGCACTGAGATATCCATGTAGATATCGGCTTTTGAAAAAACGCTCCTCAATTAGTCTTTGTTGAACCTAAATAAACTTCAACTCTTTACACTTGCAGTTTTTATGTGGCATAACCACGACCTGTTAGTAGAGATGGTTTTTATTGGCATTTTCCTTGCTTACTTTTGAAATTTACTTTTCTTTAACTCCAATGATTATATTTCACCTAACTAACTCCCATGTATGTGTTTTTTCCCAACAGAAGAAACATCTTTCAGACAAATAGGATAGAATTCCCAAAGACAGAAAATGAAATTTAGGTCCTTGACCTTGGGTGAGCCAAGGTGATGAACCACCGACCTAAGAAAATGTAGAGTATCCATTCAGCTTTCCCTACACCTTCCGAGAACCAGGAAAACAAGAATGGGCTGCAAAAATAAATATAATTTTGAATCCTCAGTGCGTTAGGGTCCCTCGCAGCTTGAAGCACTTTTGGGGAGGTTGGTATCCCTAACCACCGAGCAGCTTTCGTCTAGTCTTTCACAAATCTTCGTAGCTTCAGCTACACCTACCTACTTGGCTACTAACTTTCAAATACATTACTCCTTCTTTCAGCTCTATCAACTGACCCTATATATATATATTCTTCGTAGCTTCGATTATATCTACCTACTTGGCTACTAACTTTCAAATATTACTCCTTCTTTCAGCTCTATCAACTGACCCTATATATATTCTTCGTAGCTTCGGTTATATCTACCTACCTAACTTTCAAATATTACTTCCTCTTTCCTTCCACAGTCTTGCATTTCAATAGGTCTATCCTACACATTCCTAATTCTTTCTTTTTCAAGTAAAAACCTTGCACCCACCCAATTCAGATTCTTTTGTGGCTAAGTTCATTATACTATACATGATGGTCCTATTTTCCACTGTTTAGTCAATTAGTAAAAGGTTAAAAAACTAATAAAATAATTACCAGTGGATATGTTTTGCGGCTTTGGTACCACAATGTTTTGACCCTCTCCAACGGGTCTTCATCAGATGACTGAATAAAACTTGAAGAAGATGCCACCTCACAACCCCTCCCCTGGGGTGCATTGTTAAACATGAAACTAATGTTCCTGAGATGTTTGTCAATCAACTCCTTGGGCACTCCATATTCACACTTCTGTACACTGCATTCAGGGGGTGGTGGAAGTCTAACCTTACGTTTATCCCTTACAGTTCTTATCAAGGTCAACCAATCCTCTCCTATCATAGGCGTAACCAGGCCGACCATATGGGGGGGTTATAACATCCGCGGGGTCTGGAAAAGGGGGGTCCTCCCCCGGAAAATTTTAAAAATTAAGATGCAAAATAACGAGTTTTGAGCTTCCGGGGGCCTCCCCCGGAAAATTTTAAAAATCAAGATGCAAAATAACGAGTTTTAAGCTTCCCACGCTTTATACTTGTATTAAGTAAATTATGGGCAGACTTAAAAAAATTATACAATTTTCCTTTTTTTAATCAATGGGGGGGGGGGGTTCAAACCCCCAAAACCCCCCCCCTCGGTACGCCTATGTCTCCTTCATATCTATTCATGCTTTAGTTCCTGTTCCCAATAATGTTCCAAGCTTCGACTACCTTCCTCATAGTCTCCTCCCCCTCCACCTGTATCATTTTCACATTCCCGATTTCATGTTTTTCTTCTATCATATGCTGGGCCAATTCCGTGGACATTCTCCCATATTTAACGTCTTTCTCATGTTCTTTTAACCTTGATCTCACACTCCTCCCAGTTTCTCCCACGTAAACTTTCTCACAGTCCTTACATTTTATGGAATAAACCCCTGGCAAATCCAACCTATCTTTCTTTTTCCCCAAATGCTTATGTTGTGAAGACATTTTTTCAATTGTTTTTTAAGGCCTATAAGCAGGAGTCAAATCATACTTTCGGAAAATTCTACCAATACTTTCACTAATCCCCGGAACAAACGGTATTCCTATATACCTCCTTTCAGATGAAGTCATGCTTTTTCCCATCATCCTGAGTTCCTCCTCTGTTCCTATTCGTAATTCTGTTCCATATCCCCTGGATCTTCCTTACACCATATCCATTCTTTTTTGCAATCCTTACAATCTCCTTCTTCTCACATTCCAAGTCCTCGGTATTGTTACATAAATTGACTGCCCTATACACCATATTACGCCAGACATTGTTCTTTGTTCCATGATAATGCGGCAATCTCCTGTGGATATACAGGTCCCCCTTATTCTTTTTCCTATGCACCCCTAACTTGACTCCCCTCGGGTTCAGCTCTATTTTCCGATCAAGAAAATTAATCTTATTGTTTTCAGACTTCTCACACGTGAATTTCACTCTATTGTGGAAGTCATTAAAATCACTCAATAGTTTTTCGGACAGGTCCCCCTTAGTTATAGCCAACACATTGTCAACATATCGCATATACAACACAATACTGTCTACATTTTTGTGAATCACTGTGTTCTCCATATAATGCAGGAAAATGTCCGACACAAAACCAGATATGGGATTTCCCATAGACAGCCCTTCGTTTTGCATATACACCGTCCCATTGAACTGGAAGATATGAAAATTGGTGCACACTCTATACCACCTCATGTATTCGTTGGCAATAATGCTGTCTATGCCTTGCTCTATAAGCCACCTAAACAAACATTCACACGCTAACTCTCTAGGAACACTAGGGTATAATGCGACCACATCTAGGCTAAACATACAGAGGTCCTTGTTGTATACCACACATTTCAAGTTTTCTTTTGCCTCCAAAGAATCCTTTATAGACCACTCTGTTCTAGGCATTATATCACCTAACCTCTCCACCAATAGTTTAGACAGCCCAAACGCCGGATAACTGTACATTGGAACAATAGTCCTCATTGGTACATTCTCCTTGTGAGACTTTGGTAAACCAAAACAAGTCAGCACTTCAGGTTTATTATTAATCAGCCTCTTGTTTCTATCTCCACTGATAGTGATACTAGAATTAATTACCCTATTCGTTTCACACTTGATCTTTGCAATTGGGTTCTTGTCCAAGACAGTAAAATCAGGGGGTTTGAAACAATCCTCCATTTTCTTAATATAATTGTCCTCATCTATGGACACGGGGCAATTTTCCTTATCGCTCTTGATAACTAACATATTGTTCTTAGATATCCATTTTCTAGCGTACTCAATTTCCCTACACTTGCTGGATCCTACTCTGGTCTCCTCCTCCCTCTTATTTATCCCTTTCACGTACACACTCACTTCTTGCACAAACCTCCTTCTCTCGTTATCGTCACCAATCATTCTAGAACCTTGAATGGCAGGGGCCAAGAAACTCACAATACTGTCCTTATGAAGGAAGGACCTTTTAGGAGAAAACTTAAATCCATATTATTTCGTATTGGATTATTCCATATTGGATTGGCCCAGCATATGATAGAAGAAAAACATGGCATTGGGAATGTGAAAATGATACAGGTGGAGGGGGAGGAGACTATGAGGAAGGTAGTCGAAGCTTGGAACATTATTGGGAACAGGGACTTATGCATGAATAGATATGAAGGAGACATAGGAGAGGATTGGTTGACCTTGATAAGAACTCTAAGGGATAAACGTGAGGTTAGATTTGCACCGCCCCCCGAATGCAGTGTACAGAAGTGTGAATATGGAGTGCCCAAGGAGTGGATTGACAAACATCTCAGGAACACTAGTTTCATGTTTAACAACGTACCCCAGGGGAGGGGTTGTGAGATGGCATCTTCTTCAAGTTTTATTCAGTCACCTGATGAAGACCCGTTGGAGAGGGTCAAAACGTTGTGGTAGCTGTTGAGACTTTTTCTCTAATTTGGCTACCCTGCGCATTAGTGATTTTAACGTTGCATGTTGGTACTGGGAACTCAGGAAGAAGGAGGCTTTCTAACATGGCGTGCAGTCAGCTACAAGCGTAGAATGGTGCTCTTGCTTGTATTGAAGTTAGACTAGTTTCACGCAGTTCACAATCTGCTATTTATGTTAACTAATATTGGAAGTATAGTATTCACGGTTTGTACAATAAAATCTACTAGAGGACTTGTTTGTTTGACTACTAGTGTTGTGTTTAATTTGTGTGACGAAAGCCAACTCCTTGCATTCTTGGGCCGACGTTACAGCATTATACAGTCCACTAAAATTGAAACTTGCCTTCGAACACAACATAAAGCTTGGTCCTGCCGGCCGTGATGGGAATTCGTGCAAATTTGGATCTCCAGCCGTGTTGGAAAATTGTGCAACTTGGAACATTGATTGTGATTGTGAACATTTGCATAGTGCGAATTAGATCGTACTGGAAATATTACGACATTGTGTTGCAATCTGTGAAGCGTTGCCGCCATTGGCTAGCGTCTATCTTTGTTTGAGGCGCAGGAAACATCTACAAGCAGTTATTGTAATTGAACATTGATATTACTTGTGTGTAATATAAACAACACAAGAAGATATTGCACTTGAAAATTCTTGTATTATTTGTGCATAAAATAGACAATTACGAACAATTACTAATACATGGAACTATAAAGTGGTGAAGTGTTGCATCATCCTTGCATTGTTAAAACGTGTCGCAGCACAAAAGGGTTAGCAAACTGTGGAACTGTACCCGTTGAATAATAACTTCAAACTTTGTGAACTGTAATATCAGTGATTGTAATTTAATTATTATCGGTACTCTGAAGGCTAATCTGAGAACACATTCAGCAATATTACATCGCAGACGACGTCATGCTGGGAATCTTGCCAGACATCTTGGACAAAGTCTACGACTTCATGGAGCTGTCTGATGTTACCATTAGTGATACAATAATTCAACCAACTGTAAGTTTGTTCCATTTTTGTCTCATTTGTCCTAACTTGACTAGGGTAGACATCCTGTCTAAAATCCTAAAACCTACTTCTAATACTGAAACAAAGAAGTACTGATTTGCTTATTAATCTTGTTTGACGGACTTGAATTCAACTAATATTCAATTGTTCGCTATTTTGCTATTGTATAAGTCGTTGAACATATATAATTTACTCAAACAAATTACTTACTTGAACAATGGCACATTGTTGCTCAAACATTGTCTCTCAAAATACATATGAATAATAACACAGATTTTATTGTTGTACA
This sequence comes from Ectobius pallidus, assembly GCA_964059195.1. Taxonomy (NCBI): domain Eukaryota; kingdom Metazoa; phylum Arthropoda; class Insecta; order Blattodea; family Ectobiidae; genus Ectobius; species Ectobius pallidus. The sequence continues at coordinate 33,774,227 of CAXKWD010000009.1, forward strand.
TTTCATAGAAGTTTAACTTGTTTTTTCATTGATAATAATTAATTGTCATATTATTCATCATGTCGTTTGAATCGGAAGCAAAGGCTATTAAAAAACGTGGCTTACTAAAAAGATCACTAACTCATCTTGAAAAGTTCTTGAATCGTGAGGATATCTCTAGCAATGAACTGATATCCAGGCAAAATGCATTGTCAGAAACTTGGGAAGAGTTCAATGATGTTAGGGAATATTTAGAATGTCAGATAGATTCAAAAGCTAGTGAAGCTCATTTTGAAGAGCATGGGGAATTTGAAAATAGATATCATGCAATATTCGGTAGGATTCAAGACCTGATTGATGCTAGGGAAAGACCCATAAGTCCTAGTACCGTATCTGTCATTTCGAATAACTCCACTCGAAGCAGTAGTAATTTGAAACTTCCACCCATAGAATTACCTAGTTTTAAGGGAGATTTGACAAAGTACTTGACATTTAAGAACACATTTAAAGCTTAGTTATCAACAATACTTGCATCGATAATGTGCAAAGGTTGCATTATTTGCTGTCTTCACTTCAAGGTGAACCCAAGGATTTATTAGGTAACTTGGCCATTTGTGATAGTAACTTTACGGTTGCTTGGAATTTGATTGATGAAAGGTACAACAACAAACGGTTGATTGTTTCGCAGCATGTGAAACAGTTGCTCAATCTTCATAGTTGTAGTGGTGGTACTTCGAGTGACTACCGCAAATTGATAAATGATGACAAATCTAATCTTAGTGCCATTGAGAATTTGGAAGCGGAGATTCCACTTCATGAAATCTTGTTGCAGGAATTGATTCTGAATAAAGTCAAAGTTAATCATAGAAGTGAATGGGAAAATAAATTTGCCTCCTCTGATATTCCAACATTAGACAATTTAATTGATTTCTTGGAAAGGAAATGTCAGACATTGGAATTAACAGAAGCTAACAAATCTGTTGTTGAGCACAAACGTGAGTTCAAACCTAAACTAAAGGCACTTCATATTGCTAACAATAGTACCTCCTTGAATTGTAAGTTTTGCAAACTTGACAATAATATTCTTGATTGTAGGAAGTTTAAACAAGCAAATATTGATCATCGTCGTGAATTTGTCAAGGAAAATAAACTTTGTTACTTGTGCTTCTCAACTTCTCATATTTCCAAACAATGTAAGCAACCCAGGTGCACGAAATGTAATGGAAATCACAACTTGTTGGTTCATAAAGAACAAATAACTTCTAATAATAATTCAAATATTGATCATTCTGCAATCATTTCGCCTGCAGCAATGAAAGTGATTTCAGGATTAGGCTCAAATGTTTTGCTGAGTACGGTTCGTGTTGGAGTGAAAACTAGAACTGGAGAAGTTTTAGTGGTTAAAGCATTGTTGGACTCAGCGAGTCAATTATCATTTGTAACCTCTAATCTTGTCAAAGGTCTTGGTATTGGTACAAAATCTTGTCGGTTACCAATTGTTGGTATAAGCAATTCAAACGTTTCTCCTGTAAGCTCCACTTGCAATCTTGTTTTATGCTCGCAGATATCAGACTATACTTTGAATTTGAATTGTGCAGTAGTAGACACCATCACAAGTCAGCTACTTGCTCAGAAAATTGATTGTTCGACTTGGAACATTCCCACTGATATTGTTCTAAGTGATTCTACTTTCAATCGACCTTCACCTATAGACATTTTGTTGGGAGCTGATGTTTATTATGAAATTGTGTCTGGTGATACCTTGCGCAGGGAAAATTATTCTACATTGCTAACCACTAGATATGGTTGGGTACAGTCGGTCAAATAAAAAACGTCGGGCGGTATTTGATTAAGTATCACGAACGAGCATATGCGCATGTACAGGAAGACTTAAGGTTAGGTTCATACACGCCTCTTGTGTATCCATGTATTTTCTTGACTATTTAGTCAGTTTTGTTCCAAAACAAACATGTATAGAAGGCTGTGGCTATATGCCTCAAATCCGCCATATTCTTGGTTGCAAATTTTTATAATATTAATAATTAATAGATTCGCGAGGAATATGTTTATTCAAGGAGCATTTTTTTAAGATTCTATTTTATAATACCGGTACTTCTAGTGCAAAATCAATAACTTACGCTCAACTTCTGCAACCAATCTTAGCATCGAAATACGCGTCCGGCCAGATCAACGTTTGCTATGAAAACTTCCGGTTGCATTATAGTAAAGTTTCCACCTCTGTGCTGCTCTTTCATAAATATGGAACCTTCTCGCTGCTTCAGAGACCGAAAAATGCAGGTCAATTACAGCCCTAACTACACTTTCTCTCACGCTAGCATTTGTATGTGGCGATGACACAAAGCAAAATGAATTATGACAATGCATTAAGTTGAATATCGTGTGTTGCGCTTTCCGCGTTGTTCATTTTTTCCCTCCGTGTTCAAATTTTCCCTCCTGCCGCATGGCCTCATATGTTCCGAAAATGACCTGTATTTTGTGTTTTTTATAGGAAACTTGTGAACTAATGCGTCAAAACTTTAATTTTAACAGCATACGAGTCCCGACGTTTTTTTATTTGACCGACTGTACTGGCTGATACTTTTCCTGAATCATGCGTTAAACCTAATGTCAAGGCTCGTACTAACTTTGTGAAACTTGACCCTCTTGACACAAAGTTGCAAAGGTTCTGGGAACTTGAAGAACTGCAGCAGCCAGTTCTTACTCCTGAAGAAAGAGCTTGTGAAGAACATTTTGCAAATAATGTTCAAAGAGATGGACTTGGAAGATTTGTTGTCAAACTTCCAATTTGTTCAGAAGTATCTCCTGTGGCTGAGTCTAAATGTAATGCCATTAAAAGACTTAAGCAAATTGAAAGAAGATTCTTGAAATCTCCAGAGTTAAAGGAGAAGTATGTTGATTTTATGCATGAATACATTGACTTAGGTCATATGGAAAGTGCACCCACTGAAAGTTCTGATTTGTTGAATTTTTACATGCCCCATCATTGTGTATTGAAGGACTCTATTACTACAACGAAACTGAGAGTTGTATTTGATGGGAGTTGTGAACCTTCAAATGGAATATCTTTGAATTCCATGTTAATGGTCCGACCTACCGTCCAGCCTGATTTGTTGTCCATTATCCTAAAATTCAGAACTTACATTGTTGCCCTATCAGCTGACATTGCAAAAATGTATCGATGTGTATTGGTCCATCCTGAACATTGAAATCTTCAGAAAATTGTTTGGCGTGAATCTGCTGATGAGGAAATTAAGGATTATCGTCTGACTACTGTTACATACGGTACCAGTTCTGCTCCTTTTCTTGCTACAAGGTGCTTAGTTCAACTTGCTGATGAGTGCAAGGACTCTCACCCCATTGCTTCAGAAACTATTCGATCTTGCTTCTATGTTGACGATCTATTGACTGGTGCAGATTTAGTTGAAGAAGCTAAACAGCTTCAAGGTGATATCACTTCTATATTGGACAGTGCTCAGTTCCATCTTAGAAAATGGACGTCAAATTGTCCAGAAGCTCTTGCAAATGTACCCTTGGAAGACAGAGAACTCTCGTCGCCTTGTAATCTTACCAATGATGAAGCTGTTAAGACTTTAGGTATTGTTTGGCACCCTAAGTCTGATGAATTTCAGTTTCAAATAAATTTGAAGGAAGCTCCTAAGCTTGTCACTAAAAGAAGCATTCTTACCATCATCGCGTCCATATTTGATCCTTTTGGATTGTTAGGTTGTGCAGTAGTCAAATGCAAACTTATTCTACAGGTTCTATGGCAATTGAAAATCGATTGGGATGAACCATTAGACTCACATACTAACATTCTTGAAACTTGGAATGCTATCTACAGTGAACTTCCTCTTCTTAATAAACTTCGAGTTCAAAGAAAGGTAATGCCTTTTGTTATGAACAAGGTTCTTGAAATCCATGGCTCCTCAGATGCTTCAGAAGCCGCATATGGTGCTTGTGTATATGTCAGAACAGTGTCTGACAGTGATGAAGTTTCAGTGGTATTGTTGACTTCCAAGTGAAGAGTTGCTCCGTTGGAACAACAGTCATTGCTCGACTAGAGCTGTGTGCTGCTCTCTTGTTGTCTCGTCTTATGGCTAAAGTCATAAAATCGTTAAACTTGTCTGTTCCATTCTCCACATATTGTTGGATGGACAGCACTATAGTCCTGTGTTGGTTACAGAAACCTCCTAATTGTTGGAAAACGTTTGTGGGTAATCGAGTGTCGGAAATTCAATCTCTCACTTCAGTCTCAGAGTGGAGACATGTATCTACCCATAGTAATCCAGCTGATTTCTTGTCCCGAGGAATTGTACCTTCACAAATATTTTCGCTTGATGTTTGGTGGCATGGACCTACTTGGTTGCGAGAATTGTCTCCAACATATGAAACCTTTGTTGCTACTAACATACCATCATCTGTTGAGGCAGAAACTAAAACATCTTTGAATGTGCTATTAGTTAATGTGCATTCGCCTGACTTGGAACGTTTCTCATCCTATTGTAAACTAAAGCGAGTCTACAGCTATGTTCTGAGATTCATTACTAATGTTCGCTCTGCAAAGGACTCTCGTCATATTTGCCCACTCACTCCTGAAGAGTTGAAAGGCGCTGAATTGAAAATACTAGGCTTGATGCAAGCTAGTGAATACATGAAGGAAATTCATGACTTGAAGACTAACAATGTAGTTGCTTCGACAAGCAAACTAAGGTCTTTAAACCCCTTCCTTGATGATAACAGTTTATTGAGAGTTGGTGGTAGACTTGGGAATTCACTGTTGGAATACAACAACAAACATCCTATTATCATTCCACCAAAGCATTGTGTTACTAAGCTGATTATCAAACATGAACATGAAAGGCTGTTGCACTCTGGCCCTCAAGCTCATAGGCGTAGCGAGGGGGGGGTTTTGGGGGTTTGAACCCCCCCCATTGAATAAAAAATGGAAAATTGTATAATTTTTTTAAGTCTGCCCATAAATTGCTTAATACAAGTATAAAGCGTGGGAAGCTTAAAACTCGTTATTTTGCGTCTTAATTTTTAAAATTTTCCGGGGAAGGACCCCCGGAAGCTTAAAACTTGTTATTTTGCATCTTAATTTTTAAAATTTTCCGTGGGAGAACCCCCGGAAGCTTAAAACTCGTTATTTTGCATCTTAATTTTTAAAATTTTCCGGGGGAGGGCCCCCGGACCCCCCTCTCCTTCCATACTCGCCAGACCCCGCGGATGTTATAACCCCCCCCATATGGTCGGCCTGGCTACGCCTATGCTCAAGCTGTATTGTTTTCCTTGCAGAATAAGGTTTGGATTCCATGTGGAAAAACAATTGTGCGCAGTGTGATTCATTCATGTTACAATTGCTTTCGTAACAAACCTCCAGTTACTACTCACATAATGGGTGACTTACCCTCATATAGAGTTCAAACTTCATTACCTTTTGTTAAGGTTGGTGTTGATTATGGTGGTCCAATCATCATAAAGGGTGACAACCCCAGGAGTAAAATAAAATTAAAATCATATATTACTCTATTTGTTTGTCTCACTGTGAAGGCAATACATCTTGAATTGGTAAAGAGTCTAACGACTCAAGATTTTCTTGCTGCATTCAGAAGATTTGCTGCACGTAGAGGTTTTCCTAATCTAATTCTGAGCGATAATGGCACAAATTTTGTTGGAGCCAACAATGTGTTGTTGAGATTTTTTAGGGATAATAATTCTGAAATAGAAGAACGTACAGCTAATGAGAATGTAAAGTGGAAATTTATTCCACCCTCTGGTCCTCATTTCGGTGGGCTCTGGGAGGCTGGAATAAAGTCAACTAAATCATTGTTAAAGCGAACAATTGGAAATTCCATTCTTAACTTTGAGGAATTATCCACGTTTTTGTATCAGATTGAGTCTGTATTAAACTCGAGACCTCTTTGTCCCATGAGTGATGATCCAGATGACCAGTGTTATTTGACTCCTGGATATTTCTTAGTAGGAAGACAATTGACTGGTGTTCCTTCACCTGACATATCCAACAGTCCCTTGTCCTGTCTGACAAAGTGGAATCTAGTTCAAAAATTGTATCAGGACTTCTGGCAGAAGTGGTCAAAAGATTACATGCAATCGCTCCAACAGCAACACAAATGGTCGTCTACTGGATCTTGGAAGCCAGCCGTAGGAGATCTAGTCCTCCTACGAGAAGACAACCTGCCTCCACTTGTTTGGAAGACTGGAGTTGTGAAAGAACTGCATCCCGGTGGTGATAATGTCACACGTGTGGTTACGGTGAAAACAAAAACTGGTTTGTTCCGTCGTGCCATAGTGAAACTTTGCCCATTGCCTAAAGATGTTGACTAATTATTTGTAAAATTACTCTTTAACAATCTAAGTTCACTTTATTTGTTCTAATCATTTGTTTTGTATTTGTTGAGTGTTGAACCCCTCAAGGGGGGGAATATGTTGAGACTTTTTCTCTAATTTGGCTACCCTGCGCAGTAGTGATTTTAACGTTGCATGTTGGTACTGGGAACGCAGGAAGAAGGAGGCTTTCCAACATGGCGTGCAGTCAGCTACAAGCGTAGAATGGTGCGCTTGCTTGTATTGAAGTTAGACTAGTTTCACAGCAGTTCACAATCTACTATTTATGTTAACTAATATTGCAAGTATAGTATTCACGGTTTGTACAATAAAATCTACTAGAGGACTTGTTTGTTTGACTACTTGTGTTGTGTTTAATTTGTGTGACAAAAGGCAACTCCTTGCAATCTTGGGCCGACGTTACAGCATTATACAGTCCACTAAAGTTGAAACTTGCCTTCGAACACAACAGTAGCAAAGCCACAAAACATATCCACTGGTAATTATTTTATTAGTTTTTTAACCTTTTACTAAGTTCATTATCTTTAACAGGAAAAAGTAGTCATAACACTGGTAACCTTCACCTCACATTACTTTGGTGTATCTAATACTTTACTCTTGTTGCAAGTACTTATCCTTTCATAATACTCTTAACCTACAATGGTTACATTTAGCTTTCCTACTTTCTTACTCCAAACTCTTTCATTAACCCCTTTTTGGTCATACAGTACTCAATTTCTATTTTGTCACAATACTTCTACAGTACTTATAACCTAACTTCCTCTTCAAAATGGTTCCAGTTAAACTATTAAATTCTTTTTTACTAAACCTTGCATTTATTCTTTCCTTTTCTCGTGTTCTTAACTAGGCCTACTTTTTTCTCCTATTCTTACTTCCTTTTACATCATATTAGGCTCAGATAAAAAAAAATACTAAAAATACTATATATATAGGCTATATTAAATGCTGGCACCAAAATCTGTGTGGTTAGTGACCTGTCACATTAAAGGATACTAGTCAGGGAAAGCCCACACATAATAGGTTTTTCCTGGCCCGTATCAAGAATTTTCTCTCCTGCCCTTTCCTTCGTTCTATCTTTAACTACCCAATTTCTTTCAAGTTATATAGGTCAGCAGAAATCCACTGACCACCTGAGGAAACGATGATTGAGCTTTGATATGTGCAAAACAAAACTTCACCTTTGTCTTACTCCACAATTCTTAAGTTACTTAATCTTACATCATTATCTTTGATTTTCTTCTTGTTTGTCTTTACTCTTTGTTTAATAAGTTACATTACTAAGAAACCCTTATTACATTCCCTAATTCAGTTATTCTAGTTTAACTGCAATTTAACTCTTTCGGTTTCTAACAATCCTTTATGATTTATACAAACATTACATTACTTAAACAAGACAAGTGACTTCTAGTTCATTTCTAATCCAAGGTTATTAATTTTACACCTCAGTGCTGTATTCTAGCGTCTTATTTACACAAATAAAGCTGTACTATAAATAACTTCGATGACACGTGTTCATAGTTTCACTGCAAATATACACTACGTTCATCACGTTTCCTGTAGTTTCACTACACTTTCGTATAATTTGAGTAAGTCAATTTGTTCAAATGCAACAACAATTTTATCCGTGCTCTTCCAAATCGATTGGACTGTGGAATTAACTAAGCCAAATTGACAACAGACGTCAGCTTTTAAATTCCAATCTCAATTTCATGAATCACTTTAACTTTTCTTCCAATGTTAAAACTCGTCTTTTACTGACCATGTTGCACTAAAATGTGTGCAGCTGTGCACTACATGAAAAATTATGGAAACTGACTTCAGGATGTGTAGTGTTAATGCATTCAGTGGTTATCATCATCATTATGAATGTGCAAGGGTCACAATGAGGCGAGGAATCTACCTGCATTCCGAAGACTAATGACAGAAGGGGTGGGTGAAGGGAGGGGAGGGCAAAAAAATTTGCCAGTTTGCCAGGGTTAACCTCTCTGGTATGTTCATTTAGTGATCGATGTAGATTGCGATGTACACCTTGACCGCAGGCAGCAATGCATCTTCAACATGTCCTTGCCCTTAGGCATTGGGTATTTTGGTGTATTATCGAAATATGTTTAGATGTTAACACTGTATAAGCTTACCAAGTGTTGCTGTATTGATATATGTGAGTGTGTTTTGTTTTACTACTGGTACTGGTATCTGTTATTCCATTTGACTAATATTTCTATTTTGTTTTGTAGTGAGATATGATACTGATCTTATTTGATTCTGCACTGACCTTGTTAGATTCTGTGTAACTTGATGAATGTATTTTAACTGCTGGAAATAGAGCTATCTCACTGTGACTATTACCTGCCTGCGTGTTCTTATCATCTGCATGCACCAAATTGTTTAAAAGTTTTCCTGACCACTAATGGCCAATTTCACCGACCTCGGTTAGGATGCCCGGTTACTTGACCACAATAACCATGGTTAGACGAAAGCCATTTCACTGACAATTTGGCCTGGTTAAGAATCCACGGTTTTCTGCCGCCTGCTCAGCTTGCCATTATTCCTCTCCGGAGAGATTCGTCTGTAGTATTTAGACGGCAGTGACTGATGTGTTGATATTTCACTAGTACATCAGCGTCATATCGTGGAGGAGATTTGTTTTGTTTTTGTGAAGGAAGGAATGGAAGGAAAGCCAACTAAAAGAGCATGGGCTCTGAATTTCAGCTCCTATGAGAATTCTGTGTTGATAGATTTAATTGAGAAAAACAAAGCTGTTATTGAAAATAAACAGACTGAAGGGGTTGCCCTCAAACAAAAAGAAGAAAGTTGGAGAAGGTTATCTGTGGAGTTCAATTGTGTGCCAGGTAATTGAAAAACAAAGTACTGTTTCCTTCTATGTTTTATGCCACATAAAACAGCGCATTTTCTTATACCTTTGCTTATCCACAGGTATTACACAAAGAAATGCAGGAAATTTGAAAACTGCATATGAGAACTTAAAAAGAAGGGCGAGGAGGGCTAGTTCAAATGATAAGGTGGAACTTTATAAAACTGGGGGTGGTCCTGTTCCACCTTCTAAAATTGACGAAGTGGAAAAAAGAGTGCTGGGCATTATTTCCAGCAAGAATTCCTGCCTAGTAAGCCCCCATGATTCTGATGTGGGCTATGGGGTGATAGCAGGTAGGCCTAAATATTCACATGTGACAAAATATGTTGGAAGGTATTTTTTCTGTAGCGCTTTACTGAACACTTTTATTTTCAGAATCTGATCAAAGTAGAGGTGGAAGTACCAGCCAAGGTGCCGTTGATGTGCTGGATGATATAGCTATTGTGAGTACGATCATACAGTCAGTTACTTTAATTAAAAACATGTCTACTTTAGTTCTGCTCGATATATTCCTTGGAGTTATGCAGTCCATAGCATATCTCCCAATTTCTGCCAGCAATCATTCGTTTGTAGCCTTTACAATGTTGCCAACAACTTTACATGAAGAGAAATTAGTTTTAGGCTAAATGACAGGTAGCTGTGGGTTATGACAGAATCCTGGGGTATGTTAAGTTAACAACAGTGCAAAGTCTTAGACACTGTGCTAGCTTTATTTTCTATTTTAGTAAGAAGAAAAACGGCCATATTTGAGGTTATGTTCTTCAGAACTTATAGAATTCATATTTAAAATCTGCTTGTTTTTTAAAAATAGCAGCGCTTACATAACCTAAAAATGGCATAATAGACACATGTACTGGTTATGGCAGGTGATCAAGACAGTATACAGAATGAATCTCACTATGAGACAGCGTAGGCAATCTGATGATGTTGACAGTGTTGCCACTAGAGCTAACTGTATCTCAGCTAAACTAGCCTTAGCTAACTTTACCTTCCCAAACCTAGATTGTTCCAAACATCTTTCTACTACATGTAAAGCTATTGGCAACATTTTAGCCTATGATGAAATCGAAATAAGCCAGTCAATCGTACCCAGCCAATCCGTCTTGGCAAACAGTGTAAGGACTGCTTAACCTGTGCTGTAACATCTGGTGAATTCCATGCAGAATGTAAACAGTGACATTAGTTTAGCTAATAATAAAATCAGGTAAACTGATGTAACAAAGTGCTAATATGTTTTTGTTTAATCAGTTATGATTGCAATTATGATATGCAGAATACAACCAAAAAAAAAAGTCAAATTGGCCGGTTTCGGGATTTGAACCATGGAACTCCAGAATGTGAGGCCAAGATGTTACCATCTCGGCCACCTGGGTCAGTTTAACGGTTTAGTTGGATAAGCGCATGTAAAGCAATAGTGTTATTTGTCATAGCTAACTGTATTTTAATTTCCAAAGCCTTATAAGATCACAGTAAAACAATTGACTTTGTTGTCATGATAACTGATTTGCATTTCATAAATTCTTTCGAATACGTATATTACCATAAAATAGGCACTAAATTGAGCATTACTCCGAAACAGGTCAACCGATTTTATCCAATATCAATAGACTTCTTCCCATGGACATTATAAATGTGTATACAAAGTTTCATAAAAATCCGGTAAAGCGTATTTGAGTTACCGCGTCTTTAAAATAGACACTAAATTGAGTTTTACTCCGGTACCGGTCTACCGATGTGGACCAATATCAGTAGACGTCTTCCCATGTAAAACAATTGACTTTGTTGTCATGATAACTGATTTGCATTTCATAAATTCTTTCGTATACGTATATTACCATAAAATAGGCACTAAATTGAGCATTACTCCGAAACAGGTCAACCGATTTTATCCAAGATATCAATAGACTTCTTCCCATGGACATTATAAATGTGTATACCAAGTTTCATAAAAATCCGGTAAAGCGTATTTGAGTTACCGCGTCTTTAAAATAGACACTAAATTGGGTTTTACTCCAGTACCGGTCTACCGATTTGGTCCCATATCAGTAGACCTCTTCCCATTATAAATGGGTATACAAAGTTTCAGGGAAATCCAATAAAGCATATTTGAGTTATCGTGATAATTATTTCAAAAATTAAAAATTAAGAGCATAATAGTAAAATCATTATATTTATTAACACCTAAATCACGTGGACTACATACCACGATTAGATAGCATCGTCTGGTAAAAGCAACCTCAGATTCGAGTTTCTTGGCCCAGAAAACCTGTGTATAGTGAGATTCTTCCAAATAAAACAACGTTTGACCATATTTAGTTCTTACAACATTCAAGCGATTGCGAAAGTTTTATTTTCAAGGTATGACAAAAATAGCCAAAGCCAACTGTAATTGATTTGACATTGAAATGTATAACTGAAAACTTATGTTTTGAAAACGCACAAAATGCACGTTTTTTGCCTGTTTTTCACTCATAACTCACGAACGAAAACTAAAATTAAAATTCCGGCTTGGAGGTGCATTTTCCGACCCTTCAGCCCACCTATGTTTAAAATTTCAGATCTCTGCGTTCAGTAGATTTCGCTGGACATCGAGGACAATTCCTTTTATAATAATATGAATTATAATGATACCTTCTCTAATTTGTCAAACATCTATTTCATTTAATCCAAACCCACCTGATACAACTGGCAACAATATGTTCTGTGAATTTGTTTGGATAATTCTGTGTAAAAAGGGGTTAAGCATTTTCAAACACATTTAATTTTTGGCAGTTAAAATCAGAATTTTTCAAAATCCTTTCTTAGTGAGCACCTACATTATGAAACGAAGGTACTGTCAAAATTCCAAGTCTCTACCTGTTATAGTTTAGGCTGTACGTAAAATCCTATGCGAGAGAATAAAGAGGTGGGTGGCAAGACATGACAAAATTTCTAAATTTCAGATGGAGTTTATGGGAGGGCGTAGCACTGTAGACAGTATATTCATTCTGGACACGCTAAGACAAAAACAACTGGCAAATAAGGGAGGGAAACTTCACTGCGCTTTCGTGGACTTTCGGAAAGCATTCAATACCGTGGAGAGGGAAGCATTATGGTACAAATTATGGATGAAAGGGATGTCGGGTAGGATGATTAAGGCTCTTCAGGGTGTGTATGATAATGTGGAATTTTGTATTAAGTACGACAAAGATAGGATATCGGATAGCGTCACCAGCTATAAAGGGGTGAAGCAGGGTTGCATATTATCCCCCTTACTGTTCAACCTGTTCATCGATGATGTAACGGATGCCATATCAAGGGTCAATACTGACGCTCCGGTGGTGGGGGAGGTAAAGATTCCAGCATTGCTCTACGCGGACGATCTGACATTGTGCTCAAGGTCGGTCGAGGGACTACAGACAAGTCTAGACAACTTACAAGTGTATGCCAGGGAATGGGGGATGGTGGTAAATGCCGAAAAAACAAAAACTATGACATTTAAGAACGGGAGTGTTTACGGGAAAAGCGAAAGATGGACATATGATGGGAAAGAATTAAATAACGTGAAAAATTTTGTTTACTTAGGGGTAACAATGGCTATGAATGGCAAATGGAACAAACACATAGACATAACTAAACACAGAGCTATTACGAAAGTGACGGAAACACTGAAGATACGTAACAAGATTCCCGAGGTCTTGCTGAAATTGGTAGACACAGTGTACAACGCAGTAGTTAGATCGACAATTATGTATGGGGCAGAAATTTGGGGGTGGGGGAGAACGGAAAAACTTAATCAGGTACAAAGCAACTTTCTGAAAGGGATAGCGGGGGTGGGTAGAGGGACGGCCAACTGCGGAGTTCTAAGAGAATTTGGACGCCATAGAGACTCAATTGAGTGTAAAATAAAGGCTGTAAAGTATTACTTGCGGATTCTCCATGGAGATCAATCCCTTATTAGGGCGATATGTTGCAGAGAACAATTAGCTTGGAGAGACCAAGTATCATGGGCGGGTAGATTACGTAGGGGATTAGAGGAAATAGGAATGGGGTTCATAATTGAGAGGGGGTTTAGGAATAGGCGCAATGCGTGGCGGAAAGTTCAGAAGCGTTTGAGAGATATTGACAAACAAATGACATTAGCGGAATGCAGGAATAAAGTCACTCTGGAGATCCAAACGTTAACCAAGACAAATTGGGGAACAGAGACTTACTTGTATGGGGCAAATAAAGACGAAAGATTTGGTTTAGCCTGGTTCCGTCTAGGAGCTTGGCGGGCAATTAAAATTACAAATGATGAGGGGGAGAGAATATGCCTGCTTTGTGGGGCAGGAGAAACTTCACACCATATTTTGGCAGAGTGTACATTCACGGAAACACTGAGGCAACAGCATCTACCAGAGTCTTTCACTGCTTCTTGTAGAGGTCAACTGTTCACATACGATCTGCTACTTAACACTAGATTTTTGGGGGGGTGGGGAAATTTATGTCCAAAGTGAGGCAGCTTAGGATGGAACTGGCCGAGGGAGTGGGACCGAGGGAGTAAGGGGAGTACTCCGATGGGGTAGACGGCTGTATATAGAATAATATGTAAAATATATTTGGTTGGTGTGTTTAAGGGTATTGCTGGTGTATGTGCTATTTTTTGGTGGGGAGTGTGTGTGTGTGTGGTGTTTTGTTTGTATATTTACTAGTGTTTAACTGTTTGTGTGTTTTTTTTTTTTTAGTTTTACTTTTAGGATACATTTTTGCTTGTGCACAGTTAAAGCATGGACAGCCTAAGGGCTCATGCAACGAATAATGTATAAAGATAGTTTTTCTTGTTAACAATAAAAGCACTTCATTCATTCAGTCAGTCAGTCAGGACAAAGCCTTTTATATATACATAGAGATAAAAGGCCCTAATTGGGCATTATTCCGGTACTGGCCAACCGATTTAGTTGAATATCCATAGACGTCTTTCCATGGACATTATAAATGTGTATACGAAGTTTCATAAAACTCCGATAAAGCGTATTTGAGTTATTGTGCCTTTAAAATATACACTAAATTGGGTTTTACTCCGATACCGGTCAACAGATTAGGTTCAAATTCAATAGGGTACTTCTCATGGACGTCATAAATGCGTATACCAAGTTTCATGGAAATCCGATACAGTGTATTTGAGTTATGGCCATAATCTATTAAAATAGGCACTAAATTGGGCATTACTCCGGTACCGGTGAACCGATTTGGTTCAATATCAATAGGGTTCTTCCCATGGACATTATAAATGTGTTTTCCAAGTTTCATGAAAATCCAAAAAAGCGTATTTGAGTTATGGCGCGTACAGACACACGGACAGACAGACAGATGGACAGACATTTTTCGTCCCCACACACAATCTCATAAAGTACCAAACTGGCACTTAATAACGTTAGGTTAGAGGCAGTGGGTTTAGTACGACACTCTTCTGTTTCTGCATGAGATATTTTGGTTGGTTATGCGACCTATAATTAACCAGCCTCCAGTATAGAAAAATAAGAAGGGGATCCGGTGTAGGTATCAAATTTCTGTATCTGATAGAAAGCTTTCATTAAGGACTGAACCTCAGAGACCACATTTTCACCATTTAGTTTCTGAGCATTGAATACCGCCCAGGTGACCCTCTCCCAGCCCAACAATAGAACATCACAAGGGAATCATGATTCAACAGCTGTTCGCAGTACCATTGTAGGTTAATTTGTGTTTACTTCATGATTTTGCTTATATTTAGAATTTTGGTATAAACGTAAGGTGATTATGGAATCTACAAGTTCTCGTAGTATAGGTCTATACACAATTTTAGGTAAGGCATTATAAGAAAACACCTCATGATTTATTTATATTTGGCATCTTTTTAGGGGCAAAGTCAGTTTATGTATGAACTCTCTTGAGTTTCCAAGAAAATTACACCCTCAAATTGTGCCATTCTTCGACCTAAGAAGAAAAAATAACACAGCATGGAGCCAATTGTATAATACCCTTAAGGCTAGATCTCTACTTTCAGTTTCTAGTTGCAGCAATCAAATAATCGCTGTCGTAGAAAATCTACATGGTGCACACCTATAGTAATGATTCCTTGTATAAGAGTAGTTTTCCAATAGATGTCATTAAAACTGCTTGCATGTTCGCTCTTTGCTGCTTGAGGTGGGAAGGTATAAACGGCGGTAATTATATCCAACTACACATGAATAATAGCCTACTTTATTAAAATTAATAGGTCTAATATTTTATTAAGAAAAACTGCTCTCTCAGTACGGTACATCAGTAACAGTCAGTGCTAATATTAGTCCATCACCTCCAGTAGATTCATTGACAGACATTTGCAGTATTTTACACAGATACCAGAACAGGACTTGTGCAGATCTGTTACAGAACCATCGCCAGTGGGTGCCTATCTGTATGACTCATTGCAGCACTGCGAAGGTCATATTGCAACAAAAAAGGACCGATTGAAATTTTTAAAATGCTATGACTGTTTAGTGTCATGTGTGTGCTCTTCTGTAAGGTATTTGAAATAATTTTTGCTATGGTACCGAACAATTGTGACATTAGCAATTGCAAGTGGAGGCCTAGCTATAAAATAAATCAGTCAGGTGAGATAAACTCACTTCTGAATATGTTCTATGTTTAGGGAGAGTATGTTGTGACTTCTTACGAGAGTGACAAGGATGATGATTGTGATGGAAGGAGTGAAAGGGGTGGCCAGATAAGAGAACAGCAGTCTCCAGAGGCAACACCCATATCCACTTACAACAAGGTAAGCTGACAAACTTACAACGTAATTAAAATAAAATTTAAGGAAAACTTAAATATAATCCTACTAGTATGACATTATCATCAACAAAGATAGCCTAGATGCTATGTCTTATTTGAGGTTTAATTTATTGTGGTACCTGTACCCTGTAATAATATGATCTCTCAGTTTTTCCACTTGTCCACAAGCATGACTTGTTTTCTACACAACTTATTGTATTCAAATTTAAATTAATTCATTAGTAAGAAATATTTTTAGCAATTAATTGTTTAGTTTGTAGTATTGGAGGGCAGTGTCATTAATTACTGGCAAGTTAATGTTTTTGCTCCTCATGAATTCTGCTGCTGTATCCTTTTTTTCTACATATTTAAAGTATAATTCACAGTAGGAATAAGTATAATAACGTCCAATTCTATTTACAGCGCCCATTGGTTAATAACAGCTCTACACAGAGAAAAAGAAAACATCATACGGCAACAGAAGCCATAAGAACAACAGCAGAGCTGCAGCAGTCCTTAGAAAAGGATCTTCTTCACAAAGAAGAAATGCATAGGCTGGAACGCAGGGTGAAGAATGAGGAATTGACTCTTCTTGAAACAAAAAGAGCAATAGCATAAGAAAAGCTGAAGTACTGGCGGAATAAGAACAAAACCTTATAATATGTTGCAATTAGATTTTCTTGCAAATAAACTTCTTTCTCTCTCATAACACATTTGTAAAACTTTTTTTATGCCATTATCTAGATCTACAGTTTATCTAATGAAAGCTGAGTTGCAGTGTAAGCACAAGCACGTGGTCTTGACCGCAGCACTAAACTCACCCGCTTAATCCAACAGTTTAATAACGTTCAAAATCTATCAAAATGATCAAGATATAATTATAAACAGGTTTTCAGTTTGAGTTTATTACGCCAATTATATTTGAATCTTATTTATTTCTACATAATATAATTGTTATAATAGTGGCCGTTATAGAAGAATGACCAACCCATGTTTTCTGCTGAGCTGCACAGGAAGGAAAGTGGGGAACAGGCGACAGAGTCTCGTGTTTGTTTTGATTGAGCACTCCCGCCTGCCATGCTTATGCACAAGGATACAATGTATGTTTACAGTTCAACTCAGCCTTCATTAGATGATCTATAGGTATCGGAAAAAAAGAATTCAGATCGAATTGGGCCTCAAGATCGATACACCTAAAAGTAGGATTGGATCAGACTGAGTTTGTATTCAACACCATGAAAACACTGCTGTATTCGATTCAATCTTATGTGCAAAGAGCATTTTCATTGATTCTCCCATGGTGGTGGGAAATGTTTCATTGGTCATTAAATTTTAGGTTAGCTCATATCCTCAAACATTTTCATTCCGTATAAAAAATTGTATGAAAATGGGACATACTGGAATGGGATCATAATCAGATCGACTTGCATGAAACACAGTACAGTAGAGCCCCGCTAATCTGGACATCTGGTTTATTGGGACGGACACTTTGTAATGAACGATAAAAAAAATTAACCAAAGAAATAATCAATGAATTACTCACAGTGGATCTTATAAGTCCTTCACAGCATGACGTTTTGGCCTATCCCTTCGGCTTTCATCAGGTGGAATCACGATATCAACTGCCTGGGCTGTCTGCTGTGACGAAATGATTTCCTTGCCGTCGGGATGTTGAGTAATACCCAACATGAACGTCGTATTTGTACTACTTGCTTTCCAGCTCATCGACGATTTGGTCATCCTGGCAATTTTGCTGTCATTACAAAGTATTATTTAAATTATAAAGTCTGTGCAAGTTACGTATGCTACAGATAGGGCTCTATTACAGCCACTACCACTATAGAATCAGTGATTATTTTATCATGTAATTCACAATATTATTCAGTGACTAATTACGACATAAATATTACGTAATTATTACTATTACACAAAGTTACATAACTACAAGACGTAGATATGAATCAGCTCTACAACGGTCGGAATTTCGATTAACATATCCCCAGTGACTTAAAAAATCATTATCAACTATAATTATTGTGCTAACGATTCTCAATAAACAGTGTTTCTTTGCAATTTAACTTTTATTTATAATTGATATAAATATTAAGAGCCCAGACCCAATAGTACCCTGAGAACTGCAAGAATAACTCGTTGCACGCGACTGTGTGAACCGTGGTAATTCAACTGGGACCCTTGGAGAAGAAAGAATTCACAAGTAAGTACCGTTGGATTTATATGATCGGACCGTATCAAGGTGAATGACTAGTATCTCAACATTCTCAGGGTTTTCTGGGATGTCCTCTTGCTGCAGGAGTTGCTGAATACGAACAGCTTCAGGACCACCCACAGGCTCGTTCTCTCTAGCTGCAATAGCGATGTTGTGCAACACTGCTTTTGCAACTATAATTGTAGGCACATTTCTGATGTGGCATCTGAGACCCAAGGTAACAGCAGGAAATGTCCTCTTCCACACACCATACTGTTGCTCAACAACATTTCTAGTTGCGATGTGGGCCCTGTTGTAACGCTGCTCTGGTTGAATGACAGGGTTTTGTAAGATAAGATAAGATAAGATTCTACGTTGATAAAACTATTATTAAAACTTTGATACAGTGGATAAAATTACCTTGAACAGTCACTTCGTTTCAGTCTGACCTCCAGGCCTTTCTCAGGTGAAAGATAAGATTCCTTATTTCCGCCATTAATCATCCATCCAGATAGAAGTAGGCATTGTCCATATAGTACACAGTTTACATAGCAATAAAAAGTACAATGCATTGCAGTGTAGTAAAAAACCCTTGTATTGAAATACATCAATAAAACTCAGTGGCTGAGATTTTTAGTGATAAAAATTCATTTAGTGAATAATGTGCTTTTTTTATTAGCCACTTGGCAATTAATTTAGTGAATGCTTTTGAGGGCAATTCTCTTATAGATTGAGCAAAATTATTACAAAGTTTAACTTGCAGATATTTGTAGCTATTGCTTGTTTTACTTAACCTATGGTGTGGTACGTTTATATCATTCTTGTGTCTTCTCTTATAGTTATGAAAGAATGCTCGTTCATTAAAATCTTGTATGTGTTCTCTTACGTAAGTTAGATTGTAAAAAATATACAATGATGGCAGTGTCATAATTTGTAAATTTTTAAAACTTTCTCGACAGGAGTCTCTTTTTGAGTCACTGAATACAACTTATGGCTTTTTTTTTGCCAAATAAAAATTTTCGTTGCCGAGGGTGAATTCCCCCAGAGTCTAATTCCATAGTTCAGGATTGAATGAAAAAAATCATAATATGCGGTTATTAACATATCCTGGGATACATTATTTCTTAGCTTATTAAGTAAATACATTACTCTGGATAATTTCTTAGAGACTGTTTCAGTGTGCTGTTCCCAATTTAGTCTATTATCTAATGTTAAGCCCAATAATTTAAGATGTTCAGATATATCTATATCCAGTGCTTTTTTTGTGACGGTACGCAACGGTACTCAGTACCGGCACCTTTTTTTTGTACAAAAATTAAAATTTGCATATTACTTGCCAATATTCTTATCACTGTTCCTATGGCCTATTACTTAAAATCAAGCTTGTTTCTTGGTTTTGCTAGATTTCTACATACATAATTGCTTACATACACATGATAGTTTCAGTAAATTGCCGTGGCTACTGGACTGCAAGATGGTTGGGGGTTGATTTTTCCAGCCCCCAGCAAACACCTCCTATGGTCAAGGTCATTCTAACGGTGTAAGTATTGCACCAGTTAATGCTAACGTAGTAACAAACATGTAATAAGTAGCTAACCACCAAAGTTAATCAGGAGGTTAGTGCGTGTTTAAATTTAACTGCATTCGTTGCTTACATGTAATTTGAAAAGCATAAACCCTTGGTTTGTTCTGCAGAGTTGAGGGAGTTCATAGTTGTTTATAAATTGTAGGATCAAGGTGTGCACATGGTTCAGTGAAATGAGTAAAATAAGTAATTATTTTGTATTGGTACGCAATAAAAGAAATATCTCATAAACCTGCAAACATTGAATAAAATGAACCTGAAGAGAACATCGCAAGTACCGGTAATTTTACTGCAATTCAGGGGAAAACAAGTCTGTCCATGATAGGCCCGTTTGTTAGACGTTAACTCAGAAAAATGACTTCTGGAAGAAATATGGGTGTTCCCATGAGCTTCAGTTCAAAAGTTTCGGTGAGTACCGCCACCTATTTTGTTAGAAAAAAAGCACTGTCTATATCATTGAAATCCATTAGTGCACTTAAAGAAAAAAATTATATTACTAGTTTTAGTCTCATTAATTGATAGATATTTTGATGAGAACCAAGCCTTGGCTATTTCAACAGAATTGTCTAAATTATTTTTAAGAATAAGAGGATCCTTGCCAGTCACAACTAAGGTGGTATCATCTGCATATAAAATAGTAGTACATGGTATATTTATATCCAAATCGTTAACAAAGACTGTAAATAAAAAAGGTCCTAGGACTGATCCTTGGGGTACCCTAGCAATGATTGTTCTAAAAGAAGATTGGGTTTTATTTAATTCTACCATTTGTTGGCGATTGGTTAAATGAGATTTCATTAATTGTAATTCGACATTTCTGAGACCATAGTAACTAAGTTTTTTAATCAATATGTCATGCGCACTGCAATCAAATTCTCCTGTTAACAACTTGTTTTCAAAACTTTCTAGGATGACGTTTACCAGAGATTCGACTGCCATTGTTGTTGTCGAGAGTTTAGGCCTAAAACCAAATTGTTTACAATAAAGTAAATTATTGCATGAAAGAAGTTATACAGTTGGATCAACATACTTATAAGAGTTCTGGTCGTCGGGTCCGGTATTTATAGCTGTACTTAGATTCTGATGAAGTTACTGGGGGGAGCGATGATTGAAATCCTGTTATATTATTTATTGTCACGTAGAAAATGGGAATGCCGGTTAATTAACTCAGATGGTAGGTGGTAGCAC
Source organism: Ectobius pallidus (assembly GCA_964059195.1). Lineage (NCBI taxonomy): Eukaryota > Metazoa > Arthropoda > Insecta > Blattodea > Ectobiidae > Ectobius > Ectobius pallidus. Next base: position 33,795,200 of record CAXKWD010000009.1, read on the forward strand.
GAGGATTCTTATCAGGGTCGTGGTTACAGAATATCGGGGCTATGTTAATTGGGTGGTCGATGTTCAGGATTTAGGGTAATTAAACAGTACAATTGATTTCCAGATCTAAATATATTATCTCAAAATGATTTTCGTTGAGTTATCGAATTAACATTGTCTTTGAGGTTAGATGATGTAAGTTCGTCGATTAATGTCTGTCTTTCACTTGGTAACTATATTCAATATTATATTAGTAATTACTGTGTTAATTCATACGCGCTATCTGTTGATTATATTTCTTTCCACTTGTATTAAATCTTTGTATCTATTTCTACCGCGCGGAAAATTTACTCAAACAATATTTTAATTAACCTTCACTAATTATACTTTCACTTGATTACTTTTTATCAATGTCTCTATAAATACAATATGCTTAACTTACGCGCTTCGCTGAGTTCCTTTTAATCCATTTCTAACGCGCGGATATATTTCACTTTTATCTCTATACTTATGCTGTCTCGAAATTACTTTATATATTATAGTTAAGTTACGTGGTGTAATTTTTAGTCTTAAGTAACGTGGAGTCTGTCTTCTGTCTAATGATCGAATGATGGTGATTTTGGGGCTCTCGGTGCTAATATCTTCTTAGGCTGTAGTGGGGGAATGTAGATGTCATTGGTTGTGTTAATGTATAAGTTGCTTCTAATTGGTTACAGGGATTTTAGTCTGCTGTGCTATTTAAAATTATGTCGGTTTAGAAGAGCGTCTGACGCTGCTTTTGGCTTGGGTCATTAATTACAAAATGTGTCAAACTCCCTTATAGTCATGAAGTCTACCAAACAGGAAGTGGGCCGGATGTAGGAGGGGTCGTTTTTAGTATTTGTATCAATAACTATGATAACTGAAGGTTATCATAGTCCAAGTTGTTTTATCTGTATCGGTTAATTTATTCCACATTTATCAGTATAATTCTGTATTCTGAGTGATGTAAATCAAAAGAGTTATTGATGTTTTTATATTAAAATGATAAAAGGGTTAATAAAACATCTAGTGTTTTATATGAAACTGTTGTAGATGTTGTCCGCTATTAATTGGTGTAATTAGTTTTGTTGTGTCTATTTCCCTTATGGAGCAATTAATGTTTAAACTGTAGGGTGCAGTATTGTCAGTCGGGAGGGGGCTATGTGTGGTGTTCTCGGTTGAATTGAGTACGAAGAACGATTACAAATGTCCGTACAATGATTGGAAATCCACGCGAAAGATTGAGCAGCTACTTCAATACAAGCGTGAATTTACGATCATTTGTAATACCCAATTTGAAAAACCTAAAAGTTCCTATGTTGTGTCTAAAATAAAAGTCCTAAAATTTAATTTTTCGACTCCCTAAAATAATTCTTGGCGCCATTTCAAATTATTTTTTGGAGTTTCGTTATCGAGTTACTGTCTTATGATATCATTCTTCAATTATCTTCGCTTTTATGTTCGAAGTAATTATGAACCTTACATCATCTAAACCTTTGATTAATTCTGTTATTATTAAACATACACATATAAATTCATAAACAATAAAATACACTCTTAATCTTAGTTTACCTTGAAGTAGTCAATTTCTCGTTGGTAGTAGTACACATATTATTGAGTCCATGGTCCATTTAATACACTAGTAAATAAAAATCATAATTATACCTTGTATATCAACACAATTATCAAATACACTTGAACTGTTAATTGCAATGTTAATTTTAATTATATCTTCTATTAAACTTGTTTTTGATGTTAATCCATATATTGTTGCTGTAAACCGTTGGGGTATGTCTCTCTTCACTTATTATAGTCTACTCATCTCGTCAATTATGCTCAAATTACACAGATTTCCTTCCTACTCAATTTCTTTACCTTATACATTTTCCTTCATTTATTTAATTAATCCTTCAATACTCTTTCTATTCTTTTCATACTTCTTTTACCTTGTAAATTATTCTTCATTTATTACTTTCAATATTCTGTAATTCTTTAATATTCTTACTATTCATAACCATTTTTCTCATATATTCTCATATTTCTGATTTCGTAGCTATCATCATTACACTTTTTATTAGTCAACATATACTGTACCTTGTTACATTCTTTATTCAATGTTACTTTTTTATTTGGTTTACCTTACACTTACTTATTCTTTCTCATATTCTTAATTCATTCATATTCCATCTTATAATCTTCCATCGTATCTTTAATTCATACATGTTTCACTTTATTTCCATTTATTTCAATAATAATCCATTCTTAATTACTTTTTAACTCATTCTTCGCTATGCTTTCAATTGGTTCACTTGCTAAATAATTTTACTCAATTGGTTATTAGGAGGGGGCAATCATCTGTCCCTTTTTATGTAAAATAATATCTCTTTTTGAAAAATAAAATAATTTTGTTACTATTGCTTTATGTACTACTCCAATAAAATTTCAAAAATACAAAATATGTCAAAATTTAAATGTCTACTTAATTATAAATTCAAATAACATTGTGATTCCCTTTGTCAAATAAATGTTTTACTTCTTCAGTAAATTACCTAGAGGGGAGGTGCCTATTTAAATACTAACTATATACACTGGATTCACTATAAAAGCAATAAACTTATTGGATTGCATCTATATTTTATAGTGTAATAATTGCTGTGAAGTCATACGATATCTTATACCATAAGCCTCATGTCTTAATTGTCTTTTCAGCAATCATTCGGTGGCATATTCTACTCAACCATAAATAACTACATTCGTCATATGACGTCAGGTAAAACATTAATTTGAGAAGTATGAATCACTCTGATTATTTTACATAGTCATTATCATCAAATCCTCTTGTCACAGTCCAGGTCTTCAACTTTTCAAACTCTCCTTCTGTTTCAAACTTTCTGTGGCATTATGATTTATGGGCCATAACATGGTAGGGTTTTAACAGATGTTTCCTATATTTACCAAGGATTTTCTTAGGGTTCTTTATTTGTGTGAGTTGGAAGGTGTCCGTTCCAAACTTTGCTTTTACGCAGTAGGGGCCTTTAAACAATAAAGAAAATTTCTTCTGACGGTTATGTAGAGTGCTAGAGATTACATGGGATTTTAACAGTACATAATCTCCCGGAACGGGGTTCCATCTCCTGCGGGGTCGCCTAGGCTTCATTTTCCTCTTTAACCACCTACTCTGGAGGCGTTTAAGGATGGAGTGGCAAATGTCAAGGTCTGATTTATTGCATGTCGGCAGCACAGGGGGGGTGTTCTTGAATAGCGGGTCTATCTTACATTTTGTTACGACTTGCAATGGGATCTCTTTTGTTACGTGATGTTTTGTCTCATTGAGAATAGCTTGAATGGGTTTTAGGTATTTGTACCAGTTCTTATGTTGCCTATGGGTCAACAGTCTGAGGTATGAAATGACTTGTTTAATATACCTTTCTGATAAATTACAACTGGGATTATAAGCAGAGCAATGTAGTGTTTTGATGTTTAGTTGTGAAAGTCCTGTGTTCCATTTTGCACTGGAGAATATACTAGCATTATCTGTCAAACAGGCTCCGACGTTGCCAAACGACTTTACATATTCCTCAACCTTTTTCAAACATATGCCTGTCGATAAATTTCTGATAGGATATAGGGCAACTAGCTTTGAAAACACATCAACCAAAAGAAAAATATATTGGCAACCGAAGTTACTTCTCACCAAAGGACCTAAAATGTCTCCGCAGATCAATTGGTTCGGTTTTGTGGATTCTATGGAGTTAACAGAAACTTCATATGCAGTGTTCTTGCATTTGCCGACTTGGCAGAGATGACAAGTTCGTATGAAAAGTCTGATTTTACGACCTAGCTGTTTAACATAAAAATGTTCGCTGATGGAATCTATCATCTTTTCAGTTCCACTGTGCGCCAAATTTTCATGGTATCCAGCAATGAGGTCGTTTTCCAAGGAGGGGGGGATATAGGGTCGCCAGGCTGGATTTTCTCTTCCGCAAAATTTATAGATTATGCCATTGTATGTGGCTAAGGTGCTTTGAGCATTAGTTTCATTCAATGGATTAGTGGTTGGTTGTTGTAGTTCCCGCAACTCATTCTTTATGGTGGACAAATATGGGTCTTCAGATTGCAATTTAGACAAGTTACTAAATTTCTTGTTTAACTGATGTCGATCATTAACTGAAATTTTCATAATTTTGACTTCTTTCTCGACTTGACCTTCTAAGCTAGCCATTCCTGGATGGTTAGGCAACCGGGATAGCAGATCTGGCAGGTAATTTAGGGATCCCTTGATGTGCTCTATTTCGATATCATACATAGTGATAGCGCTGATGAGACGTGATACTCGTGAATTACTTAACTTACATTGTTTTAGAAAACTGAGACTCATGTGGTCACATAAAACGGTGATTTTACGGTTGTATATGTAGTGTTTGTATTTGTTGAGGGCCTCATACACTGCATACACTTCAAGTTCCGTGGGATACATTCGGGACTGGGCGATAGTAAGACCTTTGCTAGCAGTCGCAATAATGCGTTTTTCGCCATCTATCACCTGAAACAGGATACTTCCTATGCCTTTAGCACTCGCGTCCGTTTGAACGTAGAACATCTCCTGTTCTTCAGGTTTCTGTAGTTTAATGGACTCCGCGAACAGCTGCTTAACCCTGTTAAAGGCCGCATCATGCTCGGGGGTCCATGTCCACTTTTGATTTTTCTTTAGGAGTGGCTTTAAGGGGCAAAGTTCTTGGGAGTAGTTGATGACAAAGCGTGACTGATATTGGCATACGCCAAGGAAAGATCTTAGTTGTTTTTGATTACGGGGGGCTGGGATTTTCAAGATGGCTTCCACTTTTTCTTCATCAATTCGGCAATCCTTCCCGGATATAATATATCCGAGAAATTTCACCTCCTTTTGAAAAAAATGGCATTTCGAAATATTCAGGGTGAAACCTGCATGTAATAGCTTTCCCAGGGTCTGGTCTATATGGGCCAGATGTTCAGCTATGGTTTCTGAGGCTACAAGGACGTCGTCTAAATAGGGGATAATGAAGTTATCCGTCTGCCAATCAAAAGTAAGAGCTAGTGCACGCAAAAGGGCAGACGAGGAAGTGCGGCACCCGAAGGGTGTCCTAGTGAATCTGAAATTCCGTCCTTGGTAATTGAAAGAAGTTAAATCTCGTGAATCTGGATCAAGGGGGACTTGCCAGAAGGCAGAAACTAAGTCCGTGGTGGAGAAGTAGTTTCCTTCTTTGGCGCGGGTAAGAAGTTCATCTGAAGTTAAAGGTCTGTAATGGTCTTCTTGGGAATCAGCATTGATCGACCTAGCGTCAATCGTGATGCGTACTTGTCCAGAGGGCTTAAGTACTATGCAGAGAGGATTGCAGTGGGGACTCGTGGAATTTTCAATGATTCCCTGCGATAACATGTCCTGTATGACAGCTGAAACTTTCTCACGCAAACTAAGTGGGATGTGTCTGGGCTTGTGTCTGACTACAGTGGTAGATGGACGGATTATTCGGTGTGTGTACAAACGGCACTTTCCAATTTTATTTGAAAATAAATCCTTATGTTTATACAACACATCAAACAAATCCTTCCGTGTAGCGGGGTCTAAGTCATGTGCTTCCTGTACTTTAAGGGCTATTAATTCTTTAATTTCGCCTTGTGTATTTATGTGATTTATTCGTGGTTCTGTTTGTAAGATATTTTCATTTAAGAGAGGATTTTTAGAGAGTAGGTCATCTCTTGTCTGCGTGGGTGAGGGTCTGTCTGTAAGAATGTGACAAAGGGGGTGAGTATTCACGGTCAAAGATTCTATGAAGAATTCTTCCTGGCTCACATCTGCCTCGCCGCGGGCGGTAGCCTGAGCGGTGGTTGCTCTGTTACAAAAAGGTACTATTTGTTCTTGACGATTTTCATCAATGAAGGCAAAGCTTTCATTTCTGAAATTTATGATCCCTTCTAATTGTTGAAATACTTCTAAGCCAACAATGATGGGTAAATTTAGTCCATGTATAACTAAAAATAGTATATCAATTGTTTGACCAGCTAGTGTAATAGGTACTAAACATTGATGTTTAATCCTACACCGCTGCTTTCCGGCTGCCAAAAGGGCAGTCATATTAAATACAGGCAATATTTGCGAAATCGCTTTTGTGCGCTGTAATTCAAGGAAAGTAGTATAAGAAATTACTTGAGCGTCACTTCCTGTATCTAGGGTAACTGGAAATAACTTTTCCCCAATATTGACTTCTATGACCGGAGGTCGATGCTGGGTGCTCATTAATTCCTCTCGTTGCAAAATTCCTATAACAATGTCTGTTTCTTCACTGTCTGTGTTGTTTTGCAAGTGTCCCGGTGCAATTTCATTATTAGATATATTATTATTGTTGATGGGTTCATTGTTACCACGAAGAGGGTGATTTTCATTTTCATCATCAACAAGGGGAGAAAGCACTTTACCAACAATTTGATTGTTGTCAACAATGGGCTGTTCTTGCTCATTGTTGACGCTGGCATTGTTATTCTCTGTTTCTCTTTGATGATTACTATGAGACTTATTCAATGGTATAGTACTAGTTAACTGGTTATTTACTTTTACTGGAGCAATTTTAGTTTTCACAGCTGCCTTGGGAAATTTCATCATATTAAATATGTGATTTCTTTCATTAGGCCTAGTCAATAATGGATAAGTTTCACTAGTTTGTGAAGGTTTGAAGACAAGAGAATTATTTACAAAGTTTGCTTCACGATGTATGATATCGACACTTACTGAAGTTCCTCCATTTTTATTCAAATGAGTTGCAGGGTTATCCACAGAAGGAGCGTGTAAAACCCTTACTCGTTTAAAGTAACGGTGGGGGTGGGAGACTGTGTTCGCTGTTCATTGTTACTTTGATTGTGGTTGTTTTGCCTATTTCTTGTGTTTTCACGGTCATTGTTACTTTCATACTGGTTATGGTTGTTGCGGGTGTAGCGAAAATTATTTCGTCCTCGGTAGTATGGACGGAAGAAGCCTTGATTGTACTGGTTTCTGTTGAACCAATTAGGCCTGTTGCCTGCGTAACCACGTCGGTACTGTCCTCGGTAATTATTATTAGATCTGCCATTGTTGTTACCATATGGTCGCCACCGGTAACCACGAGTTTGCCAATTATTTCTAGAATTTCTAACATATTCAGTCTGTGGCCAATAAGGTTTAGTGCTTTGGAAGTTGTTATCTGGGCTAGATGCCTCTGTCCGTAACCCAATTTGAAATGATTCATTTTCAGGGAGAGTTTGAACTAGATTTATGTTTTTGCGCTGGTTTTGGTTAGCTGATACTACAGGGTGTTGTGGTTTGTTTGATAGATAAGGGAGGTCCTGCATAGGTTTTAACAATTTTAACATTTCTGCAGTGGTTTGCGGAGACGCGACAATTAAGCAATTCCTTACTAAAGGGGGGAAATGAGACGGGAGTGCCTTGAGAAAGTCTGCTTCCAAGATTTCAGGTTTTAGAAGTTGGCGGCTTTGACACAATGAGATAAAATATTCCGAATAGCTTTGACCGTGACTACGGTCAAATTTGCCTTGAAATATATTAGCCCTTAGGCGTAATTGCTCGCTCTGGCTCCAGAATTCTGACAAAAACATTTCTTCAAATTGATTCATGGACAGCTGATTGTTGGGATCGATTACTTGTAGCCACCGAGCTGCGCTAGACTTCAATGATTGTGCAATGAATATCCTTTTTAAATGTTCTGGTACTGATCTTAATGCAAAATAAGTTTTCAAATCGTTGATGTATCTTACTGGATTGGTCTTTACTGTATCTTCAAAGCTAGGAAGGGGAAAATCCGAACTGTGAAGAGCAAAATTACTATTAACAAAATTTTGTGGATCCCGGCTATTACTGGCAGCTCGTTGGTCTAGTCCATTATCCATCCTAGGTAATGGGGCGGGGGGCTCGGGTACTTCTGGAACAGGTGGTACTGGATCGGGTGGATTTGAAGATGTGGATGCTGAAGTTGAAGGGGCATTACACACATGGGGTATTACAGCATTTTCACTAGCTTGTTCACTCAGGTGTTCTTGTTCCCTGACTCTCTGTCTAAGCCTATCAACTTCGGATTGGAGGGTAACCAACCGAGTAGAGTTATTAGCAGTTGTTCTTTCGATGGATGTTACTTGCTGTTCTACCGATGAAATATGACCCCTAACAGAATCTACCTGGTTACTTAGAACTTGCTCTGTATTAGCAATTTGTGTAGTTACTCTAGAATCTAAATTTTGTAGTTCAGAGGTAACCTGTGTTCGGTGTTCTGTTATTAATGTTGTTATCTGATGGTTCTGAGTCTCAATGTTAGTGTTTATTGTTGAAATTTCCTGTCTCATTTGTTGGTTTTGATTTTCAAAAGTAGTGTTGAAATTAGAGTTCATTGTTGTGATTTCTTGTCTTATTTGTTGGTTTTGATTTTCAAAAGTAGTGTTGAAATTAGAGTTCATTGTTGTGATTTCTTGTCTTATTTGTTGGTTTTGATTTTCAAAAGTAGTGTTGAAATTAGAGTTCATTGTTGTGATTTCTTGTCTTATTTGTTGGTTTTGATTTTCAAAAGTAGTGTTGAAATTAGAGTTCATTGTTGAAATTTTACTTTCGATGTTGTTACTTAATGTGGAGTTCATTGTTGAAATTTCTTGTCTTATTTGTAGGTTTTGAGTTTCAAGAGTAGTGTTGAAATTAGAGTTCATTGTTGAAATTTTACTTTCTATTTCATTCTTAAGTGTAGTGTTTTGTGTAGCCAGGTCATTCATCTGAGAAGTAAGTTGTGTAGAAATACCAGCTATCATTGTTTGTAGCTGAGACAGAAAATCTGGAGTAAGGGATGAAGTGTGAGGGTTTGAGTTTTCAATACATTGTGTAGGGTTCAATGTCATGTTTACATCCTCAGCTGGAGTGCTAACTTGGGGGAATGTGTTCTCTGTGAAAGGCAAAGTATTTGTAGCAAGGTCACCTCCTATTACGTCCTGCAAAACATCTGCGTTTTCAGAACTATGTTCTAATGCACTTTTACTATTTTCAGAAATTGTAGGAATGGGATCTGAGCATAACGTCTGAGCATCTGAATTTTGCTCCATGATGTGAAATTCTTTATGATTTCTTAATTTCATAAAATTTACAATGCTAAAATTTAATGTACTTTGAAAATGTAAAAATTAAAATAAAATAAAAATGAAATTTAAAATTTAAAAATTAAAAAAAAATTACTTAAAATTTGACTTTAAAACAAATAAAGAAGCAAAATCCAGAATTCGACACTTAAGTTTTGATCAACGATACCCTTTGATGATCCAGGTGTCCAGGTTCCAGGGTTGGTGATGTCCAGTTGATGGGGAAATGCTGTAGGTGTTGATCCAATGGGAGGGTTTTGCTGAGTTGAGGAGTTATCCAATGATGGTGTTGCACTGATTTTATTTAAATTCAAACTGTGATTTGTACAATTTGTGGTAGTGTTCCTAAAATATATATGTCGAAAATTAAATTTTATTTATTAGTCCCTCGATATTCTAATTCACGCCCGTGAGTTGGTCGCCATTTATAAGAGTTCTGGTCGTCGGGTCCGGTATTTATAGCTGTACTTAGATTCTGATGAAGTTACTGGGGGGAGCGATGATTGAAATCCTGTTATATTATTTATTGTCACGTAGAAAATGGGAATGCCGGTTAATTAACTCAGATGGTAGGTGGTAGCACGAGGATTCTTATCAGGGTCGTGGTTACAGAATATCGGGGCTATGTTAATTGGGTGGTCGATGTTCAGGATTTAGGGTAATTAAACAGTACAATTGATTTCCAGATCTAAATATATTATCTCAAAATGATTTTCGTTGAGTTATCGAATTAACATTGTCTTTGAGGTTAGATGATGTAAGTTCGTCGATTAATGTCTGTCTTTCACTTGGTAACTATATTCAATATTATATTAGTAATTACTGTGTTAATTCATACGCGCTATCTGTTGATTATATTTCTTTCCACTTGTATTAAATCTTTGTATCTATTTCTACCGCGCGGAAAATTTACTCAAACAATATTTTAATTAACCTTCACTAATTATACTTTCACTTGATTACTTTTTATCAATGTCTCTATAAATACAATATGCTTAACTTACGCGCTTCGCTGAGTTCCTTTTAATCCATTTCTAACGCGCGGATATATTTCACTTTTATCTCTATACTTATGCTGTCTCGAAATTACTTTATATATTATAGTTAAGTTACGTGGTGTAATTTTTAGTCTTAAGTAACGTGGAGTCTGTCTTCTGTCTAATGATCGAATGATGGTGATTTTGGGGCTCTCGGTGCTAATATCTTCTTAGGCTGTAGTGGGGGAATGTAGATGTCATTGGTTGTGTTAATGTATAAGTTGCTTCTAATTGGTTACAGGGATTTTAGTCTGCTGTGCTATTTAAAATTATGTCGGTTTAGAAGAGCGTCTGACGCTGCTTTTGGCTTGGGTCATTAATTACAAAATGTGTCAAACTCCCTTATAGTCATGAAGTCTACCAAACAGGAAGTGGGCCGGATGTAGGAGGGGTCGTTTTTAGTATTTGTATCAATAACTATGATAACTGAAGGTTATCATAGTCCAAGTTGTTTTATCTGTATCGGTTAATTTATTCCACATTTATCAGTATAATTCTGTATTCTGAGTGATGTAAATCAAAAGAGTTATTGATGTTTTTATATTAAAATGATAAAAGGGTTAATAAAACATCTAGTGTTTTATATGAAACTGTTGTAGATGTTGTCCGCTATTAATTGGTGTAATTAGTTTTGTTGTGTCTATTTCCCTTATGGAGCAATTAATGTTTAAACTGTAGGGTGCAGTATTGTCAGTCGGGAGGGGGCTATGTGTGGTGTTCTCGGTTGAATTGAGTACGAAGAACGATTACATACTAGATCCTATTATCTTACTAAATATGGGAACAATAGCAACAGGTCGATAACTTGATGGATCGTTTCTATCACCTTTTTTAAAAATAGGTGTAACGCTCGTTATTTTGAGACAAGTAGGAAATTTGCCTTGAGATAAGACTAGATTTATGAAGTATGTCAGCGGTATGAGAATGTGCTCAATAATTTTTTTCTTAAAAATCCAAAAACTAATGGTTTTTTTTTTTAAATTATCTTTCTTCAACATTACAATCTGTTCTACAATGAACAATAAGTAAGAATGAACATGTTACAAATATAGCCCAGTGGCTAATATTTGTATAACATAACAAATCTGTAGCAAGATTGAGATCGGAAATATATACACTAAACTTCACTAAAAAGGTATATTTACCCAGTATGATCATTTCAACGGGTCTTCCCGCCATCATCAGCTGATTCCGACTGGTCCTCTGGCGGCGGATGAATGAACTTGTCAATCAAGGTTCCATGTATGCCAACTGAAGTGTCAAAGTTTAAAAGATTTTCTCGGTTCTTTTTAATGAATATTTTTTCCCATACCATAAGATCTATTGGTTTTTCAACTTGTTTTAATAGTTCAATTTCAATTTCAATTTCATGGCCTACTTCCCAGAAATGCATTGCCAAAGCGGATTTTTCAATCTGTTTATTCATAATGTTCCTAAAATGTTCTTTTCTCCTTGTGTCAACATTTTCTTGAATTTCACGTGGTACATTAATAAAGTAATCGTTTAACACCTCAGGTGAGAGTGGTATTTCAGTATCTGTCTTCTTTTTGCCAATTTCATTATTAATAATCGTCCAGGCCGCTTTACATTTATTAGTGGCCGACTGAATGAAGTTGTCATTTAACCCTAACTTAGCTTCGATTATGGCACTTTGATATTCTTTTGTAAAAATCTTAAAATTTTCCTTGTCGTTATCATTTTTTGTTAGTCTACACTTATCATAAAATATAATTAAAATCGATTGCATTAATTTTAGTTTGGGTGTAAACCATTTCCTTGTCGCTCGAGAGGTTTTTTGTTTACAGCCAGTCTTAATTGTTCTAATAGGCAAGCTTCATTCAGGTACGCCTTGAGGGTTTCAATAAAATTAAGAAAAGCATAATCAACATCTGTAATGTGATATAAATTATTCCAGTCAATAACACAGAGCATATCTTTTAAATTGTTTATATGTTGATCTGATAATGATCGTTTAACTATTTTAATGTTTCTGCTTTCAGCGGCTTTGGATTGTTTCAAAGTTGGCACATCTAATTTTAACCAGATACCTGTGTGGTCAGCCAAAATGTTCTGTTCCAAAAATTTACAGCAGTATTCATCCTTCTTAATATTTGTAAAAATATTATCCAAACAAGAGTTATTTCTAGTTGGTTTTTTGTGTACATAATATAGGTTAAAAGACCTCATTATATTTAAAAAGTGCAAACATTCATTAGAGTTTGATAATAAGTTAATATTAAAATCACCTGTGACGGCAATATACATCTTAAATTTATTAATTATGTAATGCAATACATTTTCTATTAATTAAAAAAATAACTGTATATTTGAATTGGGAGATCGATAAACCGTTAAGACAACACAGTTAAAATCGTGCAGAACAATACCTGCTACTTCACAATCTAGATTCACGGAGTACTTGGACAACTCCATTGAATTATGCTTAGTGTTACCTTTGACATAGATGGCAAGAGCCTCCATGCGAGTAAGGGGGTTTTCGTGTATACATTGATGCTAAAGAAAATCCCTGAGGTACATATAGGTTAGTTTCTTCACTTGTCAGCCAGTGTTCATTCAGGCATAAAACATCACAAGGCATTTCTTCAAGAGTAAGCTCCAATTGTAGAGGTGTAAGCAAATATGACTTGCAGGGACAACCTCCATCACCCAGAAGATTGCCATTAGGTATCTCCCTGGTCTCTAAACGTACTCGCAGTCGAGATTCATTGCTGTCGTGAGTCGAACCAGGCCATCTTGCAACTATGTCTCTGATTATGAGGTTTGAATCACTCACAGTTTGCACATTAATGGAGAAATAACTTTTTCTATTCCAAAAAGTTCCCCATTTTCTCCTCCAGGGGATTGGATCCGGACATGGGTACAATCTAAAACACCCAAGACACCAGGGAAGCCACGAATCCTGTAGAATTCTTCTATTACTTCCCTCTGACTCGAAGGAAGTTTGATGAAGCGAGGAGCTAACGAAGCTATTGCTTCAGACACTTGGTGGATAATTCTACACACTGTGCTCTTACTTATATCAGTGTTGTCACCAACTACTTCCTGGAAAGATCTAGTGGCATAGAATCGTAGCGCAGTCAGCAGTCGATTTCTTGGAGGCACAGGAACATTTTTGTTCGTTGGGAAGTCCAATCTTTCTCCAAGAAGTTCCAGATCAGATAAAACTTTCTCCTTTTTTAAACGATATTTCCTCTGAAATACTTCTTCAGTCAGGTCTTCGAATGGATCAGGCCTTTCCCTCACTACTTCCCGATTCCTCTCATGATTTTGAACAGTATTTACTTCCTTATACCCTCTGATATTAAAATAAACATACAACACACTGTGACATTGATATTTATGCATAGAACACTGAAAACATCATTAAAAATATATGTACAGATTAAAAATTAATCACAAATTTTCAGGTCTATGTTGTAAAAATACTAAACTGTGTATAAAAATGGATTTCCCTATTGTCAGGAGTCTTTGCACCATATATATGACGGTGATGTCAAAATCTTCAGGATTGTAGAGTGTTCCTCTCTTGATTATTTTGTAAATTTCTTGCAGAATTGGATGTCCAGTGTGTTGTAGTGTTGTTTAAATACTGAATACGCATTTCGGCGCAATAGTTACGCCATCCTCAGTTCCTGTTAAAAATCAGAGTAAAAACTAACATAAGAGGTAAACTAGTCTTTATAAGTGTTTTTTAAATTATGTATGCACTATTACTAATTTTGTGTTGTGGAGCCGGAACTTGGGTGAATGACTATGAAGTAACTGATTGTGGTGCAAGGTGCTGGTATTTATGGAGGGTGAGTGTGTTCATAAGTGATTTGGAATAGTGGGTTGTAATCGATTTGGTCTTCGTTTAGTATTATATCCTTGTGTTTATATATTTCGAGTTGTTCTAGGGTATTTAGTCTGTGTCCTTTGTTTTGTTTGTGTAAAATTTCCATTGTATTTTCAATATCGTTAAGTACCTAGGTGTTTTTCTGTGATTAAGTGTTTGGCATAAGCTGATTTTTGTCTGTTGTTTTTAAAATCTTGTGTGTGTTCCCAGTATCTCGTTTTGAATTTACGGCCTGTTTGCCCTATGTAAACCTTGTTACAACTGGTGCTTTTTAATTTATATATTCCATTCTCATTAAACTTTTCGTTGGTTGCGTTATTATTGTCTGTACTATGTAAAATTTCTTTTAGTCTATTGTTCGTTTTGAATGCTACATTTAGATTATTCTGTTGTAAATGCTTTGTTATTCTATGTACCCGTTTATCTGTATAATTGAAAGTTACAAATTTTTTACTGGCGTTCTTTTCTTGTTTTATGGGGGATAACTTAGTATTATTGTGTTTTTTGTTGTATAAGTTCTTTTTTTGTTTTTTAAGCAATTTGCTGATAGTATTCTTCTTATATCCGTTATTGGTTGCAATTTGTATTATTGTGTTTAGTTCTTCGTTATAATGTCTTTTTTTCCCATTGGGATATTGAGAAGTCTGTAGATCATGCTATTAAACGATGCCATTTTTGTGTGAAAGGGTGATTAGTACTATTATTAATTACCGTGTCTGTGAAAGTTGGCTTTCTGTAGATATTGAAGTTAAGCTTGTTATTGTTTCTAGTTATGTTGATGTCGAGGTAGTTCAATGTGTTGTTTTCCTCTTTTTCTGATGTAAAGGTCAAGTGTGTGTTTAGTTTGTTGAATTCTTCAAGAATTTTTTCTATATTATTGTTCTTACATATGATAAGAATGTCATCAACAAATCTTTTGTAAATTTTTATGTTGTATTTAGTTAATATATTTGCTATATGTTTATCTTCAATGTACTGTATGAAGATTTCGGCCAAGATACCTGAAAGTGAGGAACCCATAGCTATACCTTTGTTTTGTATGAATATTTTGTCATGGAATTTGAAATAGTTTTGCTTTAGAATTGTCGAAGTTAGGTTTGTTATTTGTTCAATGACTAGGGGGTTTTCATTTTTACAGGCTAGGGATTTTTCTATGATACGGATAGTGTCTTCTATTGGTATATTGGTATATAATTTTTTTTTATTGGTAATTAATAGTAATTAATAATAGTTCTAATCACCCTTGCACACAAAAAATGGCAGCGTTTAATAGCATGATCAGACTTCTCAATATCCCAATGAAAAAACATCATTATAACGAAGTACTAAACACAATAATACAAATTGCACCCAATAACGGATATAAGAAGAATACTATCAGCAAATTGCTTAAAAAACAAAAAAAGAACTTATACAACAGAAAACACAATAATACTATAAAACAAGAAAAGAACACCAGTAAAAATTTGTAACTTTCAATTATACAGATAAACGGGTACATAGAATAACAAAGCATTTACAACAGAATAATCTAAAAGTAAAGGTAAAGTGATCCCTATACAGGCCATGGAGGCCCAGAGGGTTCCAGGGTAGCATTCAAAACTAACAATAGACTAAAAGATATTTTACATAGTACAGACAATAATAACGCCACCAATGAAAAGTTTAATGAGAATGGCATATATAAATTAAAATGCACTAGCTGTAACAAGGTTTACATAGGGCAAACAGGCCGTAAATTCAAAACCAGATACCGGGAACACACTCAAGATTTTAAAAACAACAGACAAAAATCAGCTTATGCCAAACACTTAATCACAGAAAAACACCAACTTAATGATATTGAAAATACAATGGAAATTTTACACAAACAAAACAAAGGACACAGACTAAATACCCTAGAACAACTCGAAATATATAAACACAAGGATATAATACTAAACGAAGACCAAATCGATTACAACCCACTATTCCAAATCACTTATGAACACACTCACCCTCCATAAATACCAGCACCTTGCACCACAATCAGTTACTTCATAGTCATTCACCCAAGTTCCGGCTCCACAACACAAAATTAGTAATAGTGCATACATAATTTAAAAAACACTTATAAAGACTAGTTACCTCTTACGTTAGTTTTTACTCTGATTTTTAACAGGAACTGAGGATGGCGTAACTATTGTGCCGAAATGCATATTCAGTATTTAAACAACACTACAACACACTAATAATCAAGAGAGGAACACTCTTCAATCCTGAAGATTTTGACATCACCGTCATATATATGGTGCAAAGACTCCCGACAATAGGGAAATCCATTTTATACACATTTTAGTATTTTTACAACATAGACCTGTGTAATTTGTGATTAATTTTTAATCTGTTCATATATTTTTAATGATGTTTTTAGTGTTCTATACATAAATATCAATGTCACAGTGTGTTGTATGTTTATTTTAATATCAGAGTCTATAAGGAGGTAAATACTGTTCAAAATAATCCTCCCTCTGCGGCAAATATGAAATTTATCAATTCCTCTCATGATGTTCAAGATACCTAGCATAGGGCCTACAATAAATAGTTTTCCAACTCCATCTTGACTGCTGCAGAAGCAGAAACCACCACATGTAGGCCTACATACAGCTGTAAGCGCTCAAGTATGTGGTGTACTCCTGGTTAACAACTTAACCGTTCGCTCAGGGCCGGTTAGCTAATTTCTCCCGGTTAGTGTCGTTTAACTCATAATCGGGCTCGATGAAATGGAAATTCGTGAAAATGCCTGGTTAACTACTAGGTGTTATTTAAACGGCCCTAACCGAGGTCGGTGAAATCGGGCATTACACTGACAGCTAACAGGGGCATTATACAGTAAATTCACCAACTTGAAGGCACCTGTGTGGTTCAGGTGGACTTCATCTCTTGCTTTGTCTCCTGCCCCAATGCAACAGCAAGCAATTATGAGTAGCACATAACCAGTATAATTCTTCATTGATTCTGTCAATATGCTGCTCCGTTAAATCCCTTCTAATAATGCACCATTTTAAGACTTTTTTGTAGTAGGAATTTTTTGCTTTAATGGTTGACAAGATTTATTAAGGCTCCCATTATTTCTTCCGCTTGCACCCCTTTATGGATATCCTTAGTTTCTACATGGACTGCCACAACATCTGGTTTCATAGCTTCTAATGGTGTGCTGTCAACTTTGAGTCAGAGCTCTATTGTCCGGATTCTAGGAAAACAGTAATCATTATGTCCAGCAGTTTTAGGCCACGGCTCCACTAGCTGCATTTGACGGCTGCTGCGAGCTGCCTAAGTTTTTGCCACGAGAAGGTGACTTCACTTACAGTAAATTTTCTATGAGTGAAAACTGTAGTTTACTGCTCTGTTCTGCTTTGGCCTGGCTTCACTAGCAGTTGTTGTTCAACATTGTGAAGTTCTTGTATATAGACTAAGATCTAGTGGTGGAAATGAGTAGACTATTTATCTTAAAAGTAACTGTATGTTTGCTATTGATTTGCCTTTGCCAAAGATTGCTTAAAAGAAAATGTTGGATTCATCCAATATTAAGTAACATGAAATGGGAAGGCATGTTTGCTGTAATGCACCACAAACTTAGGGAATATCCATATACATTTTTTGAGTTCTGCCGAATGTCGGAAGGTTCCTTTGATTATCTTCTATCTGTGGTCTCAGGCAGTCTGAAGAAAAGGAACACCAAGATGAGGGAAAACTGTCTGTTACAAGTTTATTTCAAATAGGAGTATAAATGGCACAGTTATACAATTTACTACCACCACTGCCAGTAGACTACTAGGCGAGTGGAGCAAGGTTGTGAACAGGATAACAATGCCAGGATGGAACCCCTGGGGGAGAAATCTTTACTGTCACCGTAATTCTGTTAGCAGCAGTAAATTCCTGCTTGTATAGCCACCTAGACTAATTTGCTTGTGTTCCATTTTCAGGCAGTAGAATGCAGCTCACAGCAGCCATCAAATGCAGCTAGTGGAGCCACAGCCTTTTACTCATCACCACAGCGAACTTGAGCAGCGAATCACCCATCATCATAACTTTTTCTCTTGTTTTTTCCCTGCCATTTTGGTTCATTTTAGTTTTTTCCGGAATCGTTCATGTTCAGCAGTAATTCTTTTATATCCCGTAGTCTCTGATGTATTAGTTCTTGAAAGAGAATCACATCAATTTGAAATTGGTACTGTTATGTTGATGGAATTTAGCCTATACATTGACCTAGTTGTAGGCTTTGGTGCTCCTTTCTCTATGACTCTAGCATATATTTCTTCATCTTCTTTTTCTATTTTTCTTACCTTTAACTTACTGTTTTCTACTTTTAGTTTGGAACACGATACAGATTCAGAGGTTTAGAACCAAGTCATAATACAATGGAAATCTTGATTTCCCTTTGCATTGCAATGGCAGTATTGTAATACATTTTCCATGCCCCTAGATCTGCCTCTTGCACCCTCTGCGCTCGTTCTGAATGGGCATGCCGTGATGCCAGATGGAGAAGTGCCTATAGTGAAGCCTGTCATGCTGTCCCAGTCTGCAAGTTCTTCCACTGGAGCCATCCCCAAGAGCATTAGTTTTGATAAGACTGCTGAGAGAGGAGACAAGGTTAGTGAATTGGTATTACCCCAATGGTGGAGCTGATAAGTTTATACTGGATTGGCTGAAACTATTATGTTGCTTACTGTAATTTATATATATATATATATTTAGTTCAGATCTTTATTCAGCATAAAAAGTTAGAATATTCTCATGTAATATTCTCATGCTATGTCCAACAGAGACAATAATCTGTAGTTCATGACTATATATTCATTCATCAAATAAGAAAACAGAAAAACAAAATGAGAGAATTATTAAGAAGAGAGAAAGTGAGTACCAAATATTCTTTCTCTTCTAAAAAATTTCCAAGGAAGGAAAGAATATCAGTTGTTCAGTCACAACTTCTTGTGTTGCAAATTGAAGTTTCTTTTTTTAGAGCTTCTATTTTGTCATGAACCATCAAGGGTGTTGTGCCTTTCCCTTGTAAACCTTTATTCAGTTTATTCAGCAGCTGAAAGAAGTCAGCCAAGAAAGCTAGTCTGCACAGCCAGTGCCCATGTGTAAATCTCTCGCTCAACTCGTACTTCCTTTCAAGGAGGAAAACTTGTACTTCTTGTCTCAGTTCGAGGAAAACTTGTACTTCTTGTCTCAGTTCTAGCAAACAAGCAAGACAATTTCTTTTAGAGAGTCACCTTATCTCTGTGTTTATGCTCACTTCCCATTTCTTCATATAAGACAGAAAATAATCTGGAATTGCCTGCTTTTGATTTTATTTTTGACAACTAGAGCTTCCCTACGAAGACTACAGTGAATTAATTTTGCCTGCTGCGCAACCTTTTTGATCTGGGAGGCCACACCAATATGCTTGCCAGTTATAGCACATGCACCATCAGTGCAAACTCCAATGCACTTCTTCCAATCTATACAGTGCTGAGTTACAAAGAAATAATGTCAACTATCTTCTGCGCCGTTCTACTACCTGGAAGCTCCTTTCAGAAGAGAGATTTCTCTGCTACAGCAGAGGTTGAATCAGTGTATCCAACAAATGGTAGCAACTCCACCATATTAGTGCAATCTGTACTCTTGTCCAGCTGAATAACATAGTATTTTATGAACAAATTGTATTGGCTGTCCGGGTTGGGCTTCTTTGGAGAATGATTCACACTAAAACAAAGTGCCTGTAATGAAGAATCAACAGTCGCCGTTGTCATGACATCAGTGGGTGCATTCTTTAAAGTTTTAATAGTTTCCTGCGGCCCAACCGGGATAGTCAACACAATCAGTTTATGACACCAGACGTGGAAGCCAATGAACTCATTTAACATAGTATTTTGTGGACTTCAGGTTGCTGATGAGTTGCTCTTCCAAATCGTTAGCCATACTTTAGATCTTTTGAGGCACAGTATCATCAGATAAAGTGATGACATCCAGCTGTTTTGCTTCCTTTTCACCAATAACACATTGTCGTGCCTAATTTGAGGATATTACTGGGTAGCGAGGAAGGGAGCGGTTGTCAGTATTCCTAAATTAAGCAGACGAATGCTTGACACAATAGTGTAAGGTTTTATTATAAAAAACATAAAAATAGGAACTGAATAATAAGTATTTGATATTAAAATAGTAAAATTAAGTTCTATTATGAGCATTCGTGAATAACTGTCTAAAACCCTTGGCTGTGCTACCGGAGTAACAAATAGCTGTAAGCTACTTACAATTCAATAGACGAATGCCCATGGTGTCCATGTTGGTTGAGGTTGTGAGAATCTCACTTGACTGTAACCAGACCTCGAGGATACGATGTATGCTTAAAGTGTCTTCAAGTAGTTCTGCCCTAACCGTTAATCGGTTTAGAATATATAGTATGATTTAGCCTTCAGAAAGGATAAATCATAACTTGATAGTGTAATATTGTTTTCTGACAGTTATGTAATTGATCACAAATACTCACAATAGTATTTGAAATAATGCAATGCTACCTTGAGAATTGCTGCTTAGTTAAACATATCGACAAACAGTCCAGGTGTTTGTTTATAAGTGCTTATGACATAAGATGATATAGAATTGCTCACTCTGGGGTCCTGAGTGCGATGCCAAGGCACCACACTCTCCCTTCACCAGAGAAGAATTATTGTGAAATATATTCTTACAAGAAAAAAAAAACTAATAACAATAATAACATAAAAATAACAAAGAAAATACCCAATTCTATACATAGTTAAAATACATGTAGTGAATATAATACAAAAAAAAATTCTGCTTCATTGTTTCTTGTATTGCTCTTCCCTTTCTTCCGTGGCTGATTCTTCTTCTTCTTCCGTTTCGTATCTTCTCATTTAATTTCTTCACCTCCTGCTTTTCTCGTTTGTTTACCATCCTCCTTTCTTGCTTTTCTCGTTTACCATCCTCCTCTCCTACACTTCTCTGGCGATCATCTTCATCTTACGATGAATAGACTTCCCGTAGGATCTTCGGCTTTCCTTGTATACCGAGGTGTCGTTGGTGTCGGTGTCTCTGTGTTCGCCTGGTTAGCGAGACGTCTTTCCGTCGGAACGGGTACTTCTGCATCCTTCTGAATTTGCTTTTTTAGACATAGGACAATTTTCTTCTGAAAAATAGTTAATGTTATGATTATAATTATCATTACTCCATTTGCGGCTATGATAATGATCAGGTTCCTTTGCATACAATCATGCTTCAATAAATCTTCTGTTTCTCGGCGTCGCTGTATTTCTGCCAGCGGGGCTCCCTCCTTATGTTTCTGCGCGATGTCTTCTATTATAGACCGTAATTTTTCTGGTTCCTGGAACAATGTTTGCTCACTGGTAGAAATTAAAGAGTCTATTCCTGGTATCACAAGGGGTGTGCTGATTGATGTCTCAATTTTGCTTCTTCCCAGAGAGTGAGGCAAGAGTGTAAACGAGTTACCATAAACATAGCAGTTATGGCTATTGTTGAGAATTCCTGTCCCCTCGATAGTGATGTCGTGCTTCCTGGTATATGAGAACTGCGCCTCTGAGGTCTGGCACCTCAATGTGAGTCTTGTAGCCTCGGACACGCTGTATAACCAGAAAGTGCTATCGGGGGCTCTGATCCACAATGGAATAAATGGAGAAGGAATAATTAATTTGCTACACTGCTGATGGGTTCTTTCTGTCTCTCCTAGAAAAATTGAAATCAAACAATGATTGGCCTGTTGGTCATACAGGGCTATATTAGCTGGACAAATAGTAAATAGCCCTTGTTTACATTGACCAATTTCTTCAGGCGTCAGGGTAGCAAACAACTGCTTGCTCTCCGACACAGCCAGGTACTGGTGAGTTATCTCAAAACTCACAAACTGATTGATAGAAGGAACAAGGGTAGGTAAGGAGTAAACGTGAAATATCTCGAAAAACCTGTCTGCTGCTCTTAAGGGTATGTCTACTAATAATCGAATCTTATTGAAAGTCGCAGCCGCGTGTACTTCAGATATTGAATAAAATATATGCATGTTATCGTCCGTCGGAGAAGTTAATAATGAAATACCTTCCGGTAATTTTAAAGCTATCTGGTTTAAAGCATTCTTTAAGACCGTAGGGCTTATTAAAATTGAAGATAGTCTTCCTGTTGCTGTTACGTCTAATGCTTCCTGTAATTGTATCAGGTTTTCACGTGTTTGCAATAAAACAATCTCCATTTCTCTTATATTAGCTGTCATGACTGAAATTTGCTGCGTGTTGTGATTTAATGATTGCACGGCGCTCGTAATTGAGTTAACGCATGCCTGGCCTAGTGATACCACTGCCTTAGCGTTATCTGTCACCTTCGCATCGAGAGCGTGTAGATAAGTAAGTTGGTGCTCCGATATATGAGTCATGTCACGTGTGTAAGTTTGTATGTGTTCTATCTCTGTATTTAGTCTTTTTAAATCTCGGGTGCTTAATGTTCCAAAAAAATAAATAACGCAATCCGTACCCTACTATATTCATCAACCCCCTCCTATTCCTTACATAAGGGCGATCTTCAGGTAATAAAGCTTGAAATGCGCGTATCTGCTGGTGTACGCTAAATGAAACGTTGTGTAACCTTTGTACTTCTATGTTATAAGTTTCCTTTAATTGATCAGTCAGGCTGTTTCTTTCCGCTAAAATTTGTAAATTGCGCACCATTACTTCTAAAGATTTTTCATATAATTTTATTGATTTGGAATAATCTTCTACGTTTATGTCAGCAGCTATAGTCCATTTATCTCCTGTAATGAGGATGTCTCTTTCTTTCATGAATACTACTCCTTTATCTGGCTGGATTTCACTAAGGTAGCTCGCAGCTACAACAGTTGTTACGATACATAACCCTGTAACAAACAGAAACAATTGTTGTTGACTTGAATTTAATGCTTTCCCGTACGCAAATTGTATCGGGGCTCCTTGTTATTGACAGTTTTATCTCCTTCCCTTAAACTATCTGCTGCATCGTTTCCAGATGCATTACTTAAATGCTCATTATTAACTAACTCATTGTTAAATTGTCGCGTCTTCTCCCGCGATCTCAAATTATATTCGTTCGTCCCTGAATTCTCTTTTTCTACACTTCTTGGAGGTACCCACTCATCTTCGCTTTCGATTATTCTCTGACTCGTTTGTTGTTCTTTTCCTGAGTTTACCCTTCCTGTGTTAGTTGCCTCGTTGACTAGCAACCGACCAGCAGGAGGAATCAGTATCTCTGGTTCTGGCGGCCCTGTGTCTTCGCGCGCCCTGTGTTTCTTTGGAGGTCTTTTTATTTTCATGCTTTTATCTTCAGTGAACTCAGGTCCCGATATTCGACTACCCTTTAGTCGATTTATGTGAACTGCTTGGTCCTTACCATTATCTTTTCTAATAATATAAGTTAGCTTTGACAACCGTTTTACCACCCTGTAGGGGCCTCTCCAAGGGAACGCGAATTTCCGCGCCACTCCGTGCTTCGTTGTGGGGTCGTGCAAATACACAAACTCTCCTATTTTGAAACTTCTTATTTTTGTTCCTTGATCGTAATATTGTTTAGATCTTTTCTGAGCTTCCTGATTCTCTTTTCTTACCGCATCGTAAGCTATTTTTAATTTGTCAGCTAATTCTTTTATGTGCTTCTGATATTCATTGTCTGTAGTACTCTTAATCAGCATTTCTCGCATACAGTCTTCTACTGGAAGTCGCATTTCTCGTCCAAACACTAAGTAATGTGGAGAGTAACCAGTAATGGTATGGGGTGTACCTCTATATGCCATGACAGCATACGGAAGGTACTGATCCCATTTCTTTACGTCTCGAGTCACAAAATGTGATATCATATCTATCAAAACCTTATGAAATCGCTCACATACTCCATTGCTTTGAGGGTGCAGGGGAGACGTATGCAATCTTTTTACTTGCAAAAGTTTGCACGTTTCCTGCACTAGCTTGGACATGAACTGCGCTCCTCTGTCTGAAAGTAAAAATTTTGGAATTCCATATTGGGTTACTATGTGTGCTACGAAGACTTTTGCTACGGTTTCTGCAGTTTGATCAGATACCGGTATGGCAAAACAGTATCTCGTAAAATGATCTACAAAAGTGATCACGTACCTATTACCTGCCAGCGAGACTGGTAACGGTCCCACAAAATCGGTAGAAAGAATTTCTAAAAATTCAGTCGCCTTAGGAGGTTCTCCTAAGGGGGCTACCGGGCAGTACCCTGTTTTCCTTCTTGCACAACTATCACAGGTACTAATATAGTCTCCGACATCTCGTCTTAGACCTTTCCACCAATACTTTTGCGTAAGTCTGGCTATCGTTCTCTTTATGCCTTGATGTCCAGCTAAGTGTGATGAGTGATATATGTGTAATAAAAGGGGTACAAGTGTTCTTGGTACTATTATCTGATAGTGGCCATAAATTTCGTCACTAAGTTTTACAAGCAACCCGTCATCATTGATTTTGAATTTATTGCCTAAAGACTTAAATTGTTCACAACAAAATTCGTCTGTTAGCTGGGCGTTTCTCATTTTATCAATGGTGATACTAGAATCAATTATAACCGAAGCTACATGCCTAGACAGAGCATCTACGTGGGGAATCTGTCTTCCAGCCCGATGTACCACTTCATAGTCGAATTCCGCAAGTCTAAGACCCCACCGAGTGAGTCTCGAACTCGGGTCCTTTATATTTAGTAGCCATTTTAGGGCTGCATGGTCCGTAAATAAAATAAATTTACGTCCGTACAAATAACAACGGAATTGCTTCGTGGCAAAAATTACCGCTAACAATTCTCGTTCAGAACAGGTGTATCTACTTTCGGCGCCGGAAAGCTGGCGACTACAGTAGGCTACAGGCTGCTCAAGACCATTCCTTACTTGAGACAGAATAGATCCGATTGCTGTCTGGCTAGCGTCACACGTGACGTAGAATACTTCTGAAAAATCAGGATATATTAGCAAAGGGGATGTACTTAAAATTTCTTTCAACTTTTCAAATGCCGCATTTTGCTCCGATTCCCAGCGGAATGTATTCTCTTTCTTAGTTAAGCGAGTCAAAGGGGCTGCAATTTCTGCGAAATTGTTAATATGCCTCCTGTAATAAGATGTTAATCCGATAAAAGATCTAACTTCCTTTAGGGTTTTGGGTACAGGATAATTCTGAACTGCTTGTATTTTCTTTGGATCGGGTTTTACTCCGTCCTTAGATACAATATGTCCCAAGTACTCGACTTCGTCGGCCGCAAAGTGGCATTTTTCTGGTTGCATTTTAAAATTTGCTGCTTCAAGTCTTTGGAATATTCTCTCTAGTTTGTCCACATGTTCTGGCACATCCCGGGAAAATAAAATTAAATCGTCGATATAGGGGATGACATCCCTGTCTCGTAGTCCTGCTAATATCAATTCCATACCCCTCTGATAAGTAGATGGGGCGTTGCGTAATCCAAAACAATTTTATTATAATGAAAATGACCTTGGGGGGTGCTGAATGCAGTTTTCTCCCTATCTTTCTCAGAGATCTCTATTTGATAGTACCCGCTTGCCATGTCTAAAACAGAAAATACCTTACTGTGACCCAGAGCGTCTAGCGTGTCTATGATGTTCGGTATCGGGTACACTTCAGGTTTTGTAAGGCTGTTGAGTTGACGTAAGTCTACCACCAACCTGAATTTAGGTTTACCGTCAGTAGATTTCTTTTTTACCATTATTATAGGACTATTCCTGGGGGAAAAACTTTCCTCTATTATCCCTTTCTTCAGCATATCGTTAATTTGTCTTTCTACTTCTGGTTTGAGTGCATGGGGTATCCTATAAGGCTTTTTCTTGACTGGCGAAGCGTCTCCTGTATCTATCTCATGCTGTATTATGTTGGTGCATCCAATATCTGTACTTCCCTCTATATAAAATAAATGTCTATATTTTCTTAAAGCGACTCCTAGTCTGTCCGCGTTTTCCTTAGACAAATGGTTTAATTTTTCCTCTAAGTATTTTTCAAAGTGGCTGTCTACGCCTTCGATACTTTTGGCAGGTACCTGAGTTACACTGTTCACATTTGATGTTTCAAATTCACAGATATCTTCTACAAGACTAACTGTGCCTAAGTTAGTTCCTTTGTTTATCACTACTTCTTCCTGGGAGATATTTAACAAAATTACTGACATATAGCCTATCGTATTCTCGCTACTGCTACGTGTCCTATGTGTTTCATTACTAGTAGTGATGGTATTAACTACTCTTAGTTCGTTCTCGCTGTGTCCAAGATGCTTAACTCCTATTTCATTACTTCCTTGTGTTGCATTATTGCTCTCGTATGTTATGCTATCGACAGAAACGGACAACTGTGATTCTACCTCTTTGCTTCTTTGAGCTTCAGGATCTGTCTGTCCATTCACTCGCTGGAAACATGGAATATTTTGATACCTTTCATCCGCCAACTGACTGACTAGGGACGTAGGGGAAACTGCAGGACATACAGTACTTGTGAGGTAAACGTTACCTCCGGGGACTTTCGGCAAAGTGGTTCCACCACGCGAGATATCAAATAAGGATCCTTTACATACAACTGCGCTAGCGACTCTAGGCGCAAAAACACCCGGTAAGAACATAGCATCTACCGGTTCAAAAACAACTGCTTGAGGGACAGTAAGATTACCGCGTCCAATAATCTTACCATGGACTATTCTCGCTGCCAGAGGTGGTAGCATTATGGTTTCCGGTTGGGACACCCGTGCATGCCAGCAGGTACTAACATTTGGATCAGTTGGTCCCGGCTCCAGAACTGCTTCATGAGTGGCCATCCCGTTGAAGTCAGTTGTGTGTGAGTTAACCTCACTTGAGCAGTTTAAGGGAACAACATTCTTTCCTATTGTTAAAGTACCGGCTCTTAGGTCCAAAATTGCTTCCACTTTCTCGAGAAAGTCGATACCTAATATTCCATGTCCAGGGACATTTAATTCACATATCTGAAAATTGTGTAAAAATGTTTCTTTACCTATTGTGAATTCTATAACTTGTTCTCCTAGGATACCTAACTTAGTTCCTGTAATTCCCCTAGCCGCTATCTCACTTTCTTTTAATCGTACTCCACTCACTGCCGGTTTCAACAACGAAATAGTGGATCCGGAGTCCACCAACAAATCAACCGCAATTTCCCCTATAACCGAGTGGAGCAGCGGCCCCGTCGCGGACCTTTCTACTGCTGGTACGATTAATTTCGGCTTGCTTTCGGGAAAACCTTCGGGGATGCTCTGGTTTTCCCTATTCCGTTTAAATCTGGACGGCCCTCACGTTCTTCAGTACAATATCTTGCTATGTGACCCAATTTCCGGCAATTATTACATTGGATATCTCGCCTGCCTGCGCCCTGGTAGCCGTCGCTACCCCTTATAGGTTGTAAGTTGTTCTCCCTTCTTCCAAGGCCTGACCTTACACCTCTCTCTGACCCCCAGTGAAATTCCCTCCCGGTGTCTCTTTCGTAATACCCCCGGTTATTACTATTTTGGTTCTTATTCTTATATGCCTGTTGCGACGGTCTGTCCCTAGCACTTCCTACGACGAATACCTGTGAGTGAGTCAGCTCACGGTTAGCACTGGCCTCCTTTTCTGCTTTAAATGTTGCCATCGCAACTTTCAGTGCTTTTTCTAATGTGTCAGGCATATTTACTTTAACCATTAATCCTGGGTTACCTCTCAAGCCATTAATAAACGCAGACAATAATCTCTTCTCTGCTTGTCTATTATAAATTACTTGCTCAGCTTTCACTACTGAAAATTCCATTGTTTTCCTATTTAACGCTCTTAGCCTATCTGCAAATTCTTCTGGAGTTTCGCTCTTATCTTGCTTAGCATTTTGCAATTGAACATAATAATAAAATTCATTTTCCTTATCTTTAAACCTTTGCACTAGCGTCTCTTTTAATTTTTCAAATGTAACATTCCCACCCTGTAGGTCCGGGTGTGTTTCTAAAAATGTTTGAGCAGCACCTTGTAGTTTTATTGTGACTATGTGTACTTTATCGATGTCTGTTAGTCCACCTAAGCTTGCTACTGTTTCTACTAAACGAAGGAAGCTTTGAATAGAACCACAACCTTTGTCCCTCCATACTGGAACAGAATTTATTACTGTTAGATCCTTAGTAGCTATTTTAGCTGTCACTGCGTCACCTGTATTTGTCATGTTCGCGTTTGTTGATAATGAACTTAAAACTGCAAGTTAATCATACTCGTACCTGACCTACACTACTTGAAAGGAATGCTGAGTGTGTAAACTATTACAAATGTTTCGCTCTCACTTTTCCTACAATATACACTGTCGTTCTGTACACAGACGAACGGAAAAGAATTATAGGGCGTGAATTCTACTAGACAGTAATCAATTAAACTAATGTAATTCCGTTATTACCGAATCTGGCCTGGGGAAAAACCCATTAGTTAATTAATTAAGCTAGTTTAAACCGCTGCCACCAATTCTGTCGTGCCTAATTTGAGGATATTACTGGGTAGCGAGGAAGGGAGCGGTTGTCAGTATTCCTAAATTAAGCAGACGAATGCTTGACACAATAGTGTAAGGTTTTATTATAAAAAACATAAAAATAGGAACTGAATAATAAGTATTTGATATTAAAATAGTAAAATTGAGTTCTATTATGAGCATTCGTGAATAACTGTCTAAAACCCTTGGCTGTGCTACCGGAGTAACAAATAGCTGTAAGCTACTTACAATTCAATAGACGAAAGCCCATGGTGTCCATGTTGGTTGAGGTTGTGAGAATCTCACTTGACTGTAACCAGACCTCGAGGATACGATGTATGCTTAAAGTGTCTTCAAGTAGTTCTGCCCTAACCGTTAATCGGTTTAGAATATATAGTATGATTTAGCCTTCAGAAAGGTTAAATCATAACTTGATAGTGTAATATTGTTTTCTGACAGTTATGTAATTGATCACAAATACTCACAATAGTATTTGAAATAATGCAATGCTACCTTGAGAATTGCTGCTTAGTTAAACATATCGACAAACAGTCCAGGTGTTTGTTTATAAGTGCTTATGACATAAGATGATATAGAATTGCTCACTCTGGGGTCCTGAGTGCGATGCCAAGGCACCACAACATGCCACCATGACCTTGGCAACAGGCAGTAAATATAATTCCTCATCTGTGTGGGGTTTTCCAGCCTTTCTTATTCTGAAACTGATGTTGAATAATGCTTCGAAGAGCATTCATATTCAGAAATGAAAAAGAGGCAATTTTTTGTATGCTGGATTTTATTTTAGTGTTCTTTCTCATAAACTCGAGAGGTTTGTTTTCAGGTTCTCATATTTCGTATGTAAATGTCTGACTTCATTGAAATTGTTAGAAAGGGTATCAAAACAACATATGTAGGTATTAGTACAGACTCAGTTCCTGCAATGAAAATCCTAAAGATTTCCTGACCTTATGCTGACATTTTCTGCTGTTAAACAAAGAAGATACAGCTTCAATTGAAGTAGCAACTTATCACAATCATTAAGCAAGCGGAAGGAAGGAATAATCCAAATACCCTGCTTGACCGTGTTACCCTGGTAACTATACAGGACAAACTTTGGGAAAGGAAGCCAAGAGCTTCTCCAACAAAGAGGCAGCACAATAAGCATTCTAGGCTGACATGTAGGAGGCCTTTTAAAAACTCTCTTTAGCCCCCCGTTATCTATATATCTATCTATCATAATCATTATTTTCACAATTATATGCAACCTCACTTTTAGATTCCAGTTTTTGCCTTTTAACAGCACCTACTTTGTTTGAATAACTGCATATCCATCCTAATATGAGAAAAGGAATAAACAGGTTTAAATTTCCTGTGTTAAAAACTAACATAATTCACAAAAAGTATTCTTGTGCTTTATTTTATATGAAAATTATGAGCTTATAAGCTACAATATTGCTATATAAACACAGGTTTCCAAACTTTGAAATATCATGGCCTCCTGAAATAATTGCTACACTTTTTCTTGAGCTCTGCACTGCTAGTCCTGCGAATGGTCCCAGTAGTCCAGTATATAGATACATTCCACCTTGCATTAATTAGGGTAAAAGATTTTTCTTTCTTATATTGTTTGGTACAGTAAGAGTAGTGTAAATCTAAATTTTCGATCTCAAAAGCCCTAGGAATAACTTTCTGTGAGCAATAAACTACGAAATTTTAGCACTTTTTTCAGTTTATCAGAAAAATCTCCTAGACATCAACTCCTCGCAAACATTTGTCTATCACCATTCGAAAGAGCAAAAAAATTCCTGCAAAATGCACTGGTCAAACTTTAATTTACATGTAGTATTACAGGTAGGCTACTATAGCACTTGAAATTTTTTAAAAATATATTAAAAGGCGTGTATTGGCCCATTTTATCCATTTATGGTGGTTTATGTAGTCCATTATGCATTTTAATTATGACTGACCAATCATTGTACATCATTGTACATGTACATGTATTACAAGGTTACCTCCGGGGGGGGGTCAAATTCGATTAACATAAATTTACGACCAGAAAGTTTAAAATCAGTTTAAAATTACGTAACTTAGGTGTAAAAAAAAAAATATTTTTTAATTCCTTGTTTTTATGCGAGGTCTACTGTTCACAGTAGCATACTGCCCGTGTAAGGTTAATAAATCACAGAATTCCTTAATTATGCCACTTTGTGATTTTATTCGTATTTAGGTTGAAAGGTGGGAGAAATGAGTCAGCGAACGTTGTGATGAGAGGAGGGGTCCTGCATGGCTGATTTCTTCCTTGGTTGCAGTAAATTTGTAAAAACTGAAGTGTATTTTTTCAAGCTTGGTTCTTTGCATTGAGGGTGAAAAATTTTGTTTTTCCATGGCCAAATGGAGCTCAGGTGGTATCTCAACCACTAAAAGCATTATTAAATGGAAGATACATTGGATCATATTGATATGAGGTTTTGAAGTGAGCGTCATGTTTGCCACTCCTTCCTGATGTGAGATGGTGTATGTTTTGGCATGAATTGGGTATCCCAGACAGGAGTACAATCATGTCAATATCCTCACTTACAACGACGCTATCCTAAGTGGCTACTTTTGACATAGCTGTAGTAACTATAAGCACATCTGCGTCTTCTACTGCCTGTAATACTTGCAAATATTTTCGAAATGTTCTTTCAACATTTGTAAGAGATGACTTCTATTACTGTCATTCCCGAAGAACTTCTCTTGGGAAACAGCAGGGAATGTTTTCTCATAAAAAATTATATCAGCTGAACTCTATCTTGGAACGACGAACCCTTTCTGAACTTTTAGTTCCTCGTTGATTCACATCATTTTGGTATCCATCTAACACGATAATTAATTCCGACTCATATTGCTGCTTAACATAGCTGATGTACCTCTTGCAGATAAAACCAAATGATTCATTGCTTTGCCACAGTACTTTATGAATGACAATAACCAATGCACATTTCAGAAACGATATGTGGATATCTAGAGGCTTGAAAACTTTGTAAAGATTTGGTACCCTTTCATAATCCTTCTTTGCTGAACAAAGAAGGATCAAGTTTGTAGGTGAAGTACAGTCGGTCAAATAAAAAACGTCGGGACTCGTATGCAGTTAAAATTGAAGTTTTAACTCATTAGTTCACAAGTTTCCTATAAAAAAACATAAAATACAGGCCATTCTCCAAACACATGAGGCCATACGACAGGAGGGAAAAAATGAACGAGGGAAAAAACGAACAACGCGGAAAGCACAAAATGATATTCAACTTAATGTATTGTCCACCGCCTTCTAGACTTTATTACTCGTGTAATTCTCGAGACGGCGGTGGTATTGTCATAATTCATTTTGCTTTGTGTCATCGCACCACATACAAATGCTAGCTTGAGAGAAAGTGTAGTTAGGGCTGTAATTGACCTGCATTTTTCGGCCTCTGAAGCAGCGAGAAGGTTTCAGATTTCTTAAAGATCGGCTCAGAGGTGGGTACTTCACTATAATGCGACCAAAAGTTTTCATAGGAAACGTGGATCTGGCCGGCCGCGTATTTCGATGCTAGATTGGTTGCAGAAGTTGAACGTAAGTTATTGATTTTGCACGACAAGTACCGGTATTATAAAATAAATTCTTTAAAAAATGCTCCTTGAATAAACATATTCCTTGCAAATTTATTCATTATTATTATTATAAGAACTTCCATGCAAGAAGATGGCGGACGTGAGGCATATAGCCACAGCCTTCTATACATGTTTGTTTTGGAACAAAACTGACTAAATAATCAAGAAAATACATGGACAGACAAGAGGCAGGTGTGAACCTAACCTTACATCTTCCTGTACATGCGCATATGCTCGTTCATGGTACTTAATCAAATAACGCCCAACGTTTTTTATTTGACCGACTGTACCTCTTCAAGTCTTTGCTATGCAGGTTCTCTGAAACAATATTAATGCATCAACAGTGGTCACCTGTTCGAAACCAATCTTCAAAGTGTTCGTGACATCAGCAAGTGTAATTACTTTATCATTTCATTTCAAGTGTAGACTTTTGAAGTTTTTACCAATCATTTTTGCCATATAGGTCTTGCCTACTTCTTGGGATCATTGACAATTACCCTGCTCTTCACCTACTACTACACTGTTTAATTATTAACATTATAGAGTCTGTTATGGGAAACTGATCGTGCTGAACAAACCATAGCTTCAGTTTCAGTGTGTCATCCTTGTCTCGATCCACTCGAGAGGGCCTTGCATCTACATGCTACTCAGATGACACTGTAATCACTGCAGTAAGTTTCCATGGCATCACAATGTATTGCAGATAGATCTTCCCTTGTGTCCACTGTCCGCTAGCCTACTCAAGACCAACAGACCGACAGAACTCCTCCTCTCATCACAACGTTTGCTGATTCATTTCTCCCACCTTTCAACCTAAATACGAATAAAATCACAAAGTGGCATATAATAGGGATTTAGCGAACTAGAACCAGCAGATGTCTCCACTGCTGTAGCCGGTATGCGCTAGCCGTTCGTCACTTGTTTTTCCAGTAGTCGTCTGCTGGTACTATGCTTTTAAATGGTGTTTCATCTTAGCAGACTGAAAAATACATTCGAACTTTTCTGTTTTTGTAGCAAGTAAAGTGCTACTAGGTGCATTTCTTTATATACTGGACACTTGCAGAATATATTTACGTGAAAAAGCTTAAAGAAAAATTGCAAAAGATAGATGCTATATAAGTTGAAAAGAAGGAAGAATAAGCTGACAAATACTGTGAGAAATGCCTGCTATTAACTATATTACTATGTTCCCGACGTACAAAATGTTATGCAGATATGAATATTTATATACAGTGCTGCTAATTTGGCGATTGGGTATGATTCAAAGTAACTAAAAGAATATACCTCTAGGGTTCAGGCAGTAAAATACTACTTAACATACGTGATAAACACTGATATATGTGGTGTGTATTGGCAGACATTTTTAATATTATTTATTTTCTATATCAAATGCATATTTAGCCTATACCGTCATATAAAGAATGTATTCAAAATCAAAATATTAAAATGTGTTTACAACACAAAAACTTGCCTTTTCCTGTCCATAATAGTTAAAAAAGATGGGAACTTGAGAGTCGATTAGGCCTTTTGTTTCTTTTTTCTTCTCATTCCTCATTCTTTCTTATTCATTTTACTATCGGTATGCTAGACCATCGTTAGATTATTTTCATTTCTAGTTATGAGACAGAATATTCTTAAGGATATTTCATTGCATGACATAGCAGAATATAAATGCAGAATTTAATAATTATCATACGTTAAGTTATGTAGCCTATTAAATGGACAATGCTATTGTCACAATTTTTATTCGAGGCCGTCAAACTAACTTGGCTAATTAGAAATCACAGAATTTATATTTTGATCTCAGATGCAATAGAAGGCTACAGTAATATACACATATTTATACAGCAAAGTAAAATAAATAGGCCTAAAATAACTAAATAAATTAAACAGGAAAGTGATCTTTAAATATGAAGGTAGAATAAAGATACAGTTTATCAAAGGTATAAACCTAACACAATGTATTGTAATTATCATTGCGTTACCACGTGTTAGATATGGTAACTAGGAATAAAGGTACAATGAAGGTAATTTCGGAGGACCAGGCGATAACGCCAATTAATAACTAATCACAGGAAGAGCTAGGACTGTAGGTAGCTGGGACAGAGATTTCAACCTGGGTAATTTGCAACGGTATATATTCAAGAAGCCTGAATTCTGAATTATTTGATACAACACTTTTACACAATAAAATATAAGAATAAATACAGTTACTGTTCTCGTAGAAAACTATTCTCCCGCCCGTTGGCGAATGTAACGCTAGACAAAGCCTGTTCACAGCACGAGGCTTCTAGGTTAGGAACAATAGAAATGCTTGTAAATGACACTAAAATACAATGTTATTTCCTGAATTTCACACGTAAAGCTGCCTACACTATAGGAGCATGATATACGCGGAGTTGCAGATGAGGAATTACTATATAGAGCGAAAAGGTCCAAAACAATAGGAGCACTTGTTACGCAGACTATATACAGCGGCGTCTCAATCCGAACTGAACTGCACTGCAAACTGGCGTGGGTAATGCTGCAAGCACACACCTGCAGGATATGAGTAATTCACGCGCCAATTAATTGGTGGTAGCGCCAAATAACACAGAGGTTAATTTAAAACACTAAAACTTATAGACTCTTGATCTAACATAACTCCCGCCTAAAATCGACAGATTTTACATAACACTTTGCGGATAGATCAAGATTTACTTTACTAATAGATTTACACTTTACTGAATAGGCAAGGGAGACACTTTTACAATT
Organism: Ectobius pallidus; assembly: GCA_964059195.1. NCBI lineage: Eukaryota > Metazoa > Arthropoda > Insecta > Blattodea > Ectobiidae > Ectobius > Ectobius pallidus. The sequence goes on from CAXKWD010000009.1 coordinate 33,830,119, forward strand.
GGTCGCTTGTATTCACCATTGGATGTACGCACTGTCACAACACGCACTAAGCCGTCGTCACCAGGATGCACTGATGAGATGATTCCCAGCTTCCACTGGAGCGGTGGAGAATTATCTTCTTTCAGGAGCACAAGAGTACCAATCTGAATGTTTTCGCTGGACGCAGACCACTTCTGCCTCTGCTGCAGTGAATGTAGGTAGTCAGCTGACCAACGCTGCCATATGTGATGTATGTAGGTTTGTAGCTGATGCCATTTAGCAACATGAGAGACATTCTCTGCCATAGGAGGAGAAGGAAGGGCTGTGAGTTTTTCGCCAATAAGAAAATGTCCAGGAGATAGATAGGATGAGTCGCTAGGATCATCACTTAGGCGCAGGAGAGGTCGAGAGTTTAGACAGGCCTCAATCTGGGTGAGAACTGCAGAAAGCTGCTCATAGGTAAACACTTGGCTACCCATCACTCTGCGTAAATGAAATTTCATGGATTTGACAGCAGCCTCGTGGAGTCCTCCAAAATGTGGGGAGGAAGCAGGGATGAAATGCCATGTGAATTCATTAGAGGATGCGTAGTCTTGGAGAACTTGTTGATGGGTACTAGACTGAAGCAAGAGCCGCAGTTCACGCAGCTTGTTGTTAGCACCAACAAAGTTCGTCCCATTATCACTAAATATTTCCTTGCAAAGTCCTCTACGAGATGTGAATCTGCGCAGGGCGGCGATGAAGGCATCAGAAGTAAGGTCGGAAACCAGCTCGATGTGAACTGCTTTCGTAGCCAAGCATACGAAGATAGCAATGTATGCTTTGACCTGAGTTTTGCTGCGGGGGGATCCGTATCTTATGAAGAATGGTCCGGCGTAGTCAACCGCAGAACGTAGAAATGCTCTAGCAGGGGTCACCCTGTAGCTAGGTAGGCTGCCCATCAGCTGGTGAGCACCTTTGGCTTTCAACTTAAAACAAGTTAAACATTTGTGTAGCGTAGACTTTACAATTCTACGTACACTAGGAATCCAATATCGTTCTCGCAGAGAAGATATAAGCAGTTGATGTGATGCATGAAGCAGTCGCAGATGCTCGGATTCAATTATCAATCTGGTGAGATGGTGACCTGGAGGGAGGATAAGCTGATGTCGTGCATCATGTGGTAATTCAGCTTTCTCCAGACGTCCACCCACTCGGAGTAGGCCATCCTTGTCCACAAAAGACACCAAGGAATGGAGAGAACTCTTAGTATTCACTTGCATCTTACTCTGAAGATCAGACAGTTCATGAGAATAGGCTGCTTGCTGAGCTATTCTTATACAAAGCAACAAAGCTTGTTGTAACTCTTCAACTGTGAGAGGGCCGTGACGTTTAACTTGGCTTCTACAGTTGTTTATAACGCGTAGCATATATGAAGTAACTCTCTGTAAACGCGCTAGCTTGGAAAAGCGTAGCATAAAGTCTTCTTCAGCATGTGTGACTAGGCAGACTGTGTCACGCTGCTCACCCATGTCCTGCAGCTCAAGTTGCTGAGGCTGTTTGGGCCATGATTCAATAGGCTGTTTAACTGATTGTTGTCTGGACTCACCCAATGAAGTTTTATGCTGTTTCATTGGCAGACGTACTGTAGAACTACCATCGTCATTGTGAGTGGTATTCTCTGCATAATGCTGTTCACACCGTTTCTCTTCTTGTGTTAACATCTGTTGTGGAAAGTCTTCGAGGTCCCAAAACCGTCGCAGCTGCTTGTCCACATTGTCCGTAGAGATGAAGAAGTTGTGCTGGGAACCAGTATCTAGATTGCCTTTCACAGAGGACTTAGGAATGGTTCCAGACAATATCCAACCGAGTTCTGTACTAATCAGTGTAGGAAACCCAGGATTGGTCAAGATCTTTCCATGGAAAAGCTCGAAGAATAATGCTCCTCCAATTAGCAAGTCAATTTCAGAAGGAATATTAAATTTAGGATCGGCTAATGGAATTTCAGAGGGAATGTTCCACGAGGATGGATCAATTCGGACTGCGGGTAACTTCCCTGTTATGCGAGGAAGGATTAGGCAATCTAGATTCCTTCGATAGTTGTAAACCATAGATCTCACATTTATGTTTACACTATGACTAGCATTAGATGAAGTACCGTTTATTCCTTTGACAGGCGTATCAGCAGTCCTTGTAGGAAGTTGCAGACGCCTCGCTAGATCTGCAGACACGAAACTGGCCTGGCTGGCAGAGTCTAGAAGGGCCTTACACTGTATGTAGTTACCATGCTTGTCTTGCACTTCGACTCTTGCAGTCGCAAGTAAGACGTGAAGCACTGGCTTTATTTTCACTGAACAATAACTTGCAGGAGCCTCAGTTCTGTTGCTATTTACTGTCTCACTGCTTTCACTCGAGTGCGAAACCGTTCTCCTGTGATCACTGTTGTGTAACATCTTGCTATGAACTTTACCACAGTTACAGAAGGAAGATGCGTTGCACTGATTCACTCGATGAGTATTAGAAAAACAGTTGAAACACAGATTTTTACTCTTCACAACTTTCCATCGCTGTTCAACACTCAGCTGACGGAAAAGTTTCCACTTAGACAGGTTATGGCCGCCTTGACACTGAGGGCATAACTGTTCAGTTGTCGACACACATGACTGACGACTATTATTATGTTGATTTCTAGGCTCACGACGTTCGCTTCTAGGTTTTGATGGGCTGGCCCTGTTGCAGGAATTATTCGACAGCACTTCTAGAGAGTGAGACTTAGCTTCTAGAAATAACACAAGTTCATTCAATGAAGTAAATGTTTGAGAATCGATTCTAGATTCCCATTCTCGCTGCACGCTATCAGGAAGGTGCTCCAATAACAATTGCATTAGAATGACTTCATGAAGTGGCACTTCTAATTCCTACGCTTCAATGGCATGCAAGTTGTTCTGGAATTGATTCAACAAATTTCTCAAGTCTGCAACTGTCTCTTGTCTCGCTACAGGTAGGGACAACAGATGCTTAATGTGGGATATGGCAATTAACCGTTTATTGTTGTATCTTGCACACAATATATCCCAGGCGACTTGGAAGTTATCACTCGTCACTGGCAAATTTTCCAATAATGTTTTAGCTTCACCCTTTAGCGAACCAATCAAGTAATGGAATTTTTGAATGGATGATAAACTGCTGTTATTTACAATTAAACTTGAAAAGGTATCAAAATAATGCTTAAATTTAGTTACATCGCCTGTAAACACTGGAAGCTGAATCGTAGGAAGTTTTATCGCATTACTTGCCTGCGAAGCACTAGAGTTCACTGATTGTCGTGTGTCACTGTTGTGTGAATTGACACTAACTGAGGTAGGTTCATGAGCATGTATTAATTCACTTAACCTTGCTTTTAGCTCTTCGTAACAACTTCTTGTTGTTTCCTTATGCTCTGCGTGTTCATCTAAATCTTCTTCGGCTTCTATAAGCGATTCGATTTGAGACTGAACTGTTTCGTACCTCTCCCAAATAATGTTTAAACTGTCATATCTCACTTTCAATCGAAATACGTTTGTTTCTTCATTTATAGTAGCAAGAGTCTTTTGCATGTGAGTTAGTTCACGCTTAATTATACCTCGACGCTTAATCAAAGCACGTAATTCACTTTCCATGTTGAAATGAAATAATTAACTTTGCCGTAGACAGAAAAGTGATTAGACAGTCAACTGTAAACACGCTAGGGGCGGCACGCCGGAGGTGGATTTTCTTCTTCTCGCGGCGGCGGTGACCATGAACACGCGCGCACGGAGATAGCAGATACAGCTGTCCGAAACTCGCTGGGCCGATGAAGGTCAACGTCGCCGAGCAGCCACGAAGCAATACGAAGTTTGCACGAACGTCACACACGAAAATCAAATACGTGTCGCACACTGTTCAATAATTCAGAAACCATTGCAAATATATCTCAGATCCTGCCCGCGAGGACCATGTTAGTTATGGTAACTAGGAATAAAGGTACAATGAAGGTAATTTCGGAGGACCAGGCGATAACGCCAATTAATAACTAATCACAGGAAGAGCTAGGACTGTAGGTAGCTGGGACAGAGATTTCAACCTGGGTAATTTGCAACGGTATATATTCAAGAAGCCTGAATTCTGAATTATTTGATACAACACTTTTACACAATAAAATATAAGAATAAATACAGTTACTGTTCTCGTAGAAAACTATTCTCCCGCCCGTTGGCGAATGTAACGCTAGACAAAGCCTGTTCACAGCACGAGGCTTCTAGGTTAGGAACAATAGAAATGCTTGTAAATGACACTAAAATACAATGTTATTTCCTGAATTTCACACGTAAAGCTGCCTACACTATAGGAGCATGATATACGCGGAGTTGCAGATGAGGAATTACTATATAGAGCGAAAAGGTCCAAAACAATAGGAGCACTTGTTACGCAGACTATATACAGCGGCGTCTCAATCCGAACTGAACTGCACTGCAAACTGGCGTGGGTAACGCTGCAAGCACACACCTGCAGGATATGAGTAATTCACGCGCCAATTAATTGGCGGTAGCGCCAAATAACACAGAGGCTGATTTAAAACACTAAAACTTATAGACTCTTGATCTAACACCACGTAATTTTAATTTATTTGTATTTGTAATTTACTCTATTTTTGAAAGGCCCATAACATCTTCTCGATGCTCATGGCAAATCTAATATTACTTTAAAAATTAAAGAATATCCAATCGCCACACTGCATATAAATAGTCATACATTGATAACATATTACTGCAAGTCGAGTACAAAATAATATTGTCTGTATCGAAAATATCTCACAAAATTTGTTAGTTAATTATTTTTAGTGTTATTTAGAGCCTATCTGCTGTAATTTTTCTTTCGTCTTTTTGACACTTAAACATTCTAGAAGGGCCCAGTAGACAAGGAAGTATGTATAGTAGCTTCGTGTCCTCTATAAAAATATAAAATTACGAACATATTTTTCGGACTGGGAAGATGAAACGCCATTTAAAAGCATGGTGCCAGCAGACGACAACTGGAAAAACAAGTGACGGACGGCTAGCGCATACCGGCTAGTACACCCACGCTATCTGTCGGAGAAGTTTGGCGAGCTACATCCCTATTAAGCAATTCTGTGGTTTATTCACCTTACACGGGCAGTATGCTACTGTGAACAGTAAACCTCGCATAAAAAAATGAATTAAAAAATATTTATTTCACACTTAAGTTAAGTAATTTTAAACGGATTTTAAACTTTCTATGTTATCTGGTCGTAAATTTATGTTAATCGAATTTGACCCCCCTTCCTTTCAGCTAACCTTGTAATAATAATAATAATAATAATCTTTATTGCCTATAGACCATATACATGGTGTCAGACATAGTCAACTTATTACTAACAAACATTGTTAACTTATAACTAAAGAGACATATAAACATACAAAAACCGGTACAATCTCAAAGGTCATTTACATCATATAGACATTTGTTAATTAAGTATCTTTTCAGTTTTCCTTTAAAATTTTGTGTTTTTGCTACTGTCTTTGAGATCGCTTGGCAATTTGTTGAAGATAGTTCTACCTGCTACATATGGATCTTTCATCACAGACTTCTTGTTGTACGAAACACAGTGGAAATCATTATTCTGTCTTGTACTATAGTTATGTATGTCTTTATTTCTGTTACTTAACATTTTTGAATATATTACCATTTGAATCACTTGATAGATATATAGGGATGGTATTGTGAGAATTTCTTCTTTACGAAACGTGTCCTTGCAGGTTTCTCTAAGTCCTAACTTATAGATTGTCCTGATGCAGCGTTTCTGGAGTGTAAGAATTCTTTTTTTGATATATCATAGCTGCTGCTCCCCATAGTTCTATTCCGTTTATTATTTGGGGATATACTAATCCATAATATATCATTTTTAATGTGCCCTTTCCAACATATGCTGACAGATGTGTTATTAGATATATTATTTTAGTTATCTTTTTACTTATATTATCAATGTGTGGTACCCAGTTCATAGTTCTATCCACAAAAATTCCCAGAAATTGATGGCTATTATATACTTCGATCATGCTTCCTTCAAAATTTATATTTTGTATGTTTTCTGTTGTGTTTGTCAACTGGAACTGCATGATTTTAGTTTTCTGAATATTATTGATCAGCCTGTTTTCAGAGAAATAGTTGACAATTTGTTTTAGGACACATGGAACTGTCTGTCTTAAAACTTCAAGTGACTTGTCATGACATATTGTTGTGTCATCTGCATAGGATAGTATATTTGAATTAGGGCATTGTGGAGTATTGTTCACATATAGGATGAACAGTAATTGGCCTAATACCGAGCCTTGTGTGATACCATATTTTACTATTTCCATCTCTTACTGTATTTTTTGACATCTGAGTGGGTTTTGTGATGGATTTCCATTTTTTGCACCCTCCCTTTTAAATATGTGGACATTAATTTATTTGCTATTCCCCTAATTCCATAGTGTTCTAGTTTCTCTAGTAGTAGATCATGATGCACACAATCGAATGCTTTGCTCAGGTCAAGAAATGTGGCAATGACTTTATTATTATTATCTAAACTTTGTAATATTTCATGAAAAAATTCTATTAATGAGCTGATTGTATTTCAGCCTTTTCTAAATCCATGCTTTTTTTTTTTTACTTAAGATGGTATTCTTCTCTAGAAAGTCATTTAGTCTGCTAAGTATTAGTTTTTCAAACAATTTAGCTATTGTTGATGTTAGTGTTATGGGCCTATAGTTATTTATATTCCTTTTGTCCCCTTCTTGAATACCGGTCTGACTGTGTTTATCTTCAGACAGTCTGGGAATATTCCTTCTTCAATTGATATGTTAAAGAGATGAGTGAGAATGTCAGCTAATTGCTCTTTGCAGCGTTTAAATAGTACAGTATTTATGCTATCCCATCCACAAGAGTATTTATTTTTGAAGCCCTTTATCATGTTTATAACTTCCACCCTGGTGATTGGTGCCAAAAAATGGAGCTGACTATTGGTGGGTCATTACTTACAATGTTGGGATTTGTTGCCTTTGATAACGATACAGTTATGTTTATGAAGTGTTCATTGAATATATTACTTATATGTTTGGGCCGATTTTCTACGCTATTTTTTATTACAAGTTCAATGTTTTCTACAGTTTTGGTTTTGGTTTTTTTGGCTCTATTTACAGTCCCCCATGCAGTTTTTACCATGTTACTAGATGCTACCAGTTTAGTTTCACAGTTTTCTGCTTACATGTACATGTACATATACATAATGAATGGTCATTCATAGAGTATGATTACTACCACAAAGTCTCTGGCCTTGAAGACTTAACCCAGCCAGAGAGCTTCTCGTTACGTCTCGTTACCAGCTTGCACAGACTCGCATGCGCGTAAGATCACTTAGCTACTGTTGAGCACAGAGTGAAGATCAAGCAGCCCGTTTCCGATCATAGAAAATACTATAATAGTTGAGTGGAGGGATAATGCCGCAGCGAGACAGAGACAGACAAAACGTGGAGTGAGATAGAAGAGCTGATCCAATCAGGTTGCAGCTACTGCCCCTAGGCAGGAACTCTAGTAACGGTGACACTCGCTCCTAAGGTATATATGTAAAAACCCAGAGACTTTGTGGAAGCAATCGTACTCTAAACAAAACGCATAATGGACTACATAAACCGCCATAAATGGATAATATGGGCCAATACACGCCTTTTAATATATTTTTAAAAAATTCCAAGTACTTTAGCACCTATAATACTACATCTAAATTAAAGTTTGAACAGTGCATTTTGCAGGAAATTTTGTTCCCTTTCGAATGGTGATAGACAAATGTTTGCGAGGAGTTGATATCTAGGAGACTTTTCAGTGCGAAAATTTCGTGATTTATTGCTCACAGAAAGTTATCCCTAGGGCTTTCGAGGCCAAAAATTTAGATTTACACTACTCTTACTATACCAAACAATATAAGAAAGAAAAATCTTTTACCCTAATTAATGCAAGGTTGACCCTTTTTTCGCTACCTATATACTGGACTACAGTCAAAAAGACATATGCATACTCTTAACCAAAGCAAACAACTGAGCATCGTTGTCCATATTCCAACTTGTGCATTTAATTTTTTCAGTGTTGTGAATCTTTGAGCTCATGGTGTGTGAGGTTATGAGGTAATGTATTTGTAAGCCATTATTTGGAAATGAACTGTTATTCTGAATTAATACCATCTAGTGGAGGGGAAGGGAAAAAAGAAAGAAAGGAAAAACGAAAGAAGAAAAAAAAATAATCACATAATGTGTTGAAACTAAGATTAAATTCGTTCATCAGTGAAATAAATCTAAGTCATATTGCTTAACTTGTTAAATATGAGGAACATAATCTTACAATGGCCTTTTAATTCAACTGTTGGGTAACCTGGAATAGTGTTTGTTTGTTTGTTTGTTTGTTTGTTTATTCACCATATAAAATATTACAATTTTTGGCTTCGTCATACAATATACAATTTAAATACCCTGCAGTATACATTAAAATTGCCGTTTACACAGGTATACAATTTGTGATCTATAAGTACAATATTAGCTGTTCAGACCCATTTTGCTCCATGCCCTACTCAGTAATTAATACACATGTAAACATAGGCTATATATAATATCCACATCATTTTGTGAAATCAGAATAAAATGAAAAAAAGTGAAGTAAAACAGACCAGTATCGGTATGAGATTATCAAGATATAGTAATAATGCATTATTATATTTGATAAGGACAAAAATACTTATTCAAATTTAGAAACCGTACAGTATTCTTCATATTCTTTTATAGTGTAGAATGATTTGGCAATTAAAAATTCTTTGAGTTTTATCTTAAAATAATAATTACAATTTGAGTTGAACTTAGACACTTATGCTTCACTTACCAACTTTTTGGTAAGTGAAGCATAAGTGTCTAAGTTCAACTCAAATTGTAATTATTATATTATAGTTGCTTCACTGTATATGTTCCATCATTTTTTAAATATTTATCTTAAAACTTCTTGTCGAATGTATTTCTTTAAGTTGGGGTGGTAGCATATTATAAAATTTAGAGCCAGAAAAGATTATGTTCTTCTTTGCAAATTCACCTCTGTAAGAGTTCAAGAAAAGGTCAGTACCTCTTCTCGTATAATGATTATGAACATCTGCATTTCTAACTAATTTAATATTTTTTGTTAGTTTTAACAAATGTGATTACGTAATGTAGATAGATTCCAGTCAGTGTAAGTATTTTTAATTTGGGAAAAGTATGCCTGCAAGTTTGATTATATTGTAATTTCCCAATAATTCGAATAGCTCTTTTTTGTAGTGAAAACAATTGGTTAAAGCTAAGACTATTTATAACTCCCCATAGAGAGGCATTATATTTAAGGTGTGAGTGAAATAACGAAAAATAAACTACAATCAATGTCTCTTGTGTTATAACCTGTGATAGTTGCACCATTAAGTATATTGTTTTATTTAGTTTGCTATAGAGGTTTTCAGTCTGTTTTTTCCAGTTCAATTTACTATCAATATTAATACCAAGAAAATTTATAAATTCAGATTTGAGAACATGATGATTTTTGTACAGAAAATTAATATCATCAGGATTACTTTTAGTTAAGGAGAAATCAATATATTTTGTTTTATCTACATTTGGAATCAAGTTGTGTACATTAAAATAATTTTGTAAAAATTCACTTAATATCTTGCACTTATGGTTGATTTCTGAAATTGTTTTACTAGATATCAACATAGTAGTATCATCGGCATATAAAGTAGTATCAATGTCAATTTTTTTTAAATTATTAGGTAAATCATTTAAATATATCAAGAATAAGAATGTGTGAATAGTAGGCAAACACAGGTATTTCAACTTTCAAAAGGCATGGTCTCCTTAAACAATTCAGATACTTTAAAAGTAGGGTGGTAAATATTTTCACTTTCTGTGTATGTATGTTTTTTACATTTTTTTTCTTTTTCAAACTGTTTGCATAACCCCTAATATCATGCGCTTACTCCCATACACATACCATAGTTGGGAAACCACTGTAAAGGATTACACCTACCTTTGTGTGCAGTGCTAGTCTATTATGATTCCCATGAGATAGCTCTCAGTTTGACCAGGTCTTGTGATTAGCTTCACTGCAGGCCCCAGTTCAATCTCCGGTACCTCCTCGGATTTTTTTGAGGTAGGAAGATCTGGAACGGGGTACATTTAGTCTTGTGATACAAAGCAAGGAGCTACTTGATTAAGAAGTAGTGACTCCAGTCACGGAAACCGTTCATAACGGCTGTGGGTATTAGCATGCTGGCCACATGCCCCCTCATCCTGCCATCTGCCTGACTTAGATGACGCAATGGTTGGATGGTAGGCCTAGTTTCTCCAGGGATGAAGTGCCACGGAATTTAGTTTAGTTTAGCTCTCAGTTTTAGGGATGGTAGTTTTTAGCAACTAAAAAATAAAGATTTAGCATTTTAAAAATAAAATTTAGCTTTCTGTAGCAAATTTAACGTTAAAATGTAGCACTTTGTACCCATTTGGGATGAAACAATTTTATTATTGGAAAATTAGGTTTTACAATTTACAGTATTTTTCATATGAGAAGCAGCCTTTTCCTTCACCGCCAATCACGTGTACGGGCTAAAAGACTACCGCTTGCAGTAAGAGTCTTCCCTCCATCTCGCCGTCTCTGATTGGACCGCGTATCTATGCAGTTGAAGGACATAGGGCTTGTCATCTGCAAAACACTGTAGTGCGTTATCAAATGCATTTTATTGATTTTCCAGTTACAATAACTTCAAGCATATAAGTAGGCATAAAGCAACATAAACTTGTTGTGAAATTGTGAACACTAAAACACATCAAAATTTATGCACTGCTAACTTGTATTTGCAGGGTGTCCACTGGGCCCTATACTATAAAGCTACAAGAGATTGCTAGTAAAATTCGCTTTACAATTACTAGAGTGAAAATATGGTATACTATATAGCTATTGCTGTTGTAATTTGTAGTTAGTAAAAGAAAGCATGCACTTTACATGCCACATCATTACTGACGTCATGACCGGGAAGCAAAAACTGGTCTTGCATTCTGCGTGTATTTAACTGCAAACAATAAGTGAAATCTCTTCTTCTCATATTTCTCTTTTTAGATGAATTAGGTCTCGATATTAATGTTATCAGTATCATAATACCATTTTTCCGAACTGAAAAGTACAATAAATATTACCTAAACACATCTCATAGACCTACAAAGACAACTTAAAGTCTCGAGGTGTGACATAGGAGAAGTCTTAACTTTTCACATTGTCAATATTCAAGCACTGATCCTAGTGTCGTTCGTGGCTGTGTGGTTATAGTTCTGAACTGTAGTGCAAGAGGTCACAGGTTCAAACCCTGGTCGTGACAATTTTTTTTTTTCATAATATTTTTAATTTTAATTAGTGTACCGGTACTGTATGAAATTTTAAGAATTCACTGTCACTGCCCTGTATAATTCTTGTATGAAGAATAATTCAAGTATAATTCTTGATGAAGAATTATATAAGGTAATGACAGAGATTCATAAAGTTTTATTCAATAGACTGCAGTCTGAATCATTGTGACAATTTATTAAATTATATAAAGACAGTGGGTGTGAATTTTTAAAATGTTATACAGAAAACTGTATTTACGTTTTTAATATATTACAAAAGAAAAAAAAATACACACACCAAGCAGTGGCAACGATTTCTATAAAGTCTTATACGGAACACGGTATTTAAGTTTTTTAAATATCCTGAAAGCAAAAAAATATAATGTAGTGGCAGTGAAGTTTTACCATGTTAAACAGTACAGTGTATTTACGTTTTAAAATATATGAAAGCAAAACAAAAGAAAAAATAAGGATGTGGCAGTGTATTTTTGAAATTCAAGTTTTTATAATATTATAAAAGCAAAAGAAAACACAATGCAGTAGCAGTGAATTCTGTAAAATTTTATAAGGAACACTGTATTTAAATGAAATCAATATAAGGTAGTGGTTTTGAATTTTTAAAATGTTATATGGTACACTGTATTTACGTTTTTAAAATACATGAAAGCAAAAAATAATAGGGTACAAGATAGTGGCAGCGAATTCTTAAAAACAAGTATGGAACATTGTATTTACGTTTTTAAAATATTATGAAAACAAAAAAAATATAAACGTGTGGCAGTGAATTCTTAAATTTAATATATTTCACTGCAATTGAATGAATGAATGAATGAATGAATGAGCCACATGTGTCCCATTCAGGGCTAGGGCCTCCCTCTGATGAGGGGTAGCTCGGTTAGAATCTCATATGGTGAGCTGGTCCATATGAGCTTGGTAAACACTTCACTTTCACTAAACTTCTTCCAGCAACTTGGTGTGTAGGCTTCTCCAGACATCTCTGTTCTTTGCTACGCTGGACCAGTGTACCCCGGCATGCCTTCTGAAGAAATCTACCCCCCTCGTTCTTGGTCTTCCTCTCTCCCTTTTGCCGATCCTAGGGTCCCATACAGTAGAGTCACTGCAATTACTCTTCAACTCTTCAAAGATATTATATAAAAAAAGGCCACAACCGGGGTTTGAACCTGCGACCTATTGCACCATAGCTTAGTTCTATAACCACTGAGCCATGAACAACACTGGAAAAAATGCTTGAATATTCTTAATGTAAACCAGTAAGTCTTCACCTATATCTCACCTCAAGACTTTAAATCATCTTAGTAGACCTATGAGACGTGTTTCTGTAATGTTTATTGTACTGTTCAGTTCGGAAAAATAGTATCACGATACTGATAACATTATTACTGAGACCTAATTCGTCTGAAAAGAGGGAAATCAGAGAAAAGATGTTAGAAGCCAATCCACTAACTCGAACAGCCCTATGGCTGACGTCTGCTTGGGCATTGGTATTTCCTTCTACTAGTCTTCATCCATTCGTAAAAATGTTACTCAGTTTTACTAGTGTTGGTTACAGTAGTAGATTCTCTTGTAACTAGTATTAAGTTTACAGTTGTAAAGCTTTATAAAATACTATACTCCCGAATTGCTAGAAAATAGCACTTGTAATACAAATCCATAGGGAAAATCCGGGAAAATTCAATGAATTTGTTAAAATATCCGGGAAAATTCGAAAAATTTGTGGCCCACATAAAACAGGTGAAAGTGAATACAATTTTATCTTCTGCCAGCTTCCAAAAAATCTCAGCTGCTCTTGAAGATAAACTTCTCCTGCCAAAAATTGCTTTCTTCTTATCTTTAGCAGAAGATTTACAACCATTTCTAAAAGAGTTTCAAGCTGTCACTCCAATGGTCCCTTTCCTACATGGTGACCTCCTGAAAATTGTAAAATCCATGTAAATTCAGGCAGGGGCTTACCTTCATAGTGTCAGATGTTAATGAATTTATTGTATGTTAAAATTCAGGACAAAGTAAGAAACCCATTTTCTTTGTTTTGCTCCAAAAAATTCCTGGACTGAGATACAGGTAACCAAAGATGGCGTCTCAGATGCCATTTCACGAGTGTGATTTTCAGAAAAAAACTTTAAAGTGCTCTATTTCTGGAACGCTTCAAGATATTTTGTTGTTCCTTTTTTTTTATTTGAAAGATAATGTTCTGTTTCAAATGATATCGTAAGTTCGGAAATGCATGTACAGTGTGTTTTGTTTTAGTCTTCTGAATTTTTTTGTGATAAATCAATTTTTTTTTTTTTTTCCCCCAACAGTGCCAGTCCCAAAAATTCTGATATTTTTACTGTTGATCAGTACCAAACAGTACTAGATTCTCTGAAAAGGAGATCTTCCACTTTTCAGTGGTTTTATAAACAATTGAAAATTTTGCCATAAAGTAAGAAGTGTATGGAAATAGTTGTGAAAGACGACATTCTAAAAAGGACATGTCTTCAAGACATCGACGTCAACAATATTGAAAATTTAAGAGCCCAAGATGTTGACCTTGGTTATGGCACAAGGTCTGCATTAAGAAAGTGTCATGGACTTAAGGAATTAGACGTGTTAATGTTTCGAAGGGAGTGCAGAGACTGTCTGAAATGTGTTGTTGACAAACTATTGGAGAAGTCACCTTTGAAGTACGCCTTAACTCAGGGTTTGTCTTGTGAGTCCAGACAAAACCGTCTTTACTCCAGAAGATGCTGTTTCACAGATGGTATCGACAATGGATATTTTGATTCAGTCGAGTTTGATTACTCCCTCTATTGCTCAGAATGCAGATCATGAGTAGGCCTATAGGGATCTTATTTCGAAGGAAACTGCAGCAGTTGAGTTCAAATCTTACTCTAAAAACACAAGGCTGGATAAATTTTGGATGAAAACGCTTGATTATTATGACACTCCTAGTTTAAGGAAAGTAGTTTGTTTATTACTTCCAATTTCACATGGAAATGTTTCAGTGGAACGTGGCTTCTCTGTGAACAGTGACATTTCGGTGGAAAATCTGAAAGAAGAATCCATAGTTGCTCAGCACCTAGTGTATGATGCAGTTGCTCAAGAAGGAGATTCAGATCATCTTTCCATCAATAAAGGCATAATTCTCTCTATGAGAAATGCCAATGCAGGATACAAAGAAGCACTTCAAAGTAATAAGTTGAAACTTACAGAAGAAGACAAGGCGAAAGCAGAAAAAAGGAAAGCAAATTTTCTGGCCAGAGAACTACAAGAGAAGAAAAGAAAACTACTCTTAGAGTCCGAAAAAGTTGCAGCTGCTCTAGATGAACAAATTAAGTTGCTGAAGAAAAAATAAGTGGGATCAAAAGGACTTCTAGACAATAATAGGCCTATATGAAGGTATATTTAATTTATTTTACTGTTCCTTACTTTTGTATCTGTTATAGCCTAAGTAATTATTGTTTGCAATTACTTTTTTTACTAAACGTTTTTCGTATTTAAAGTATGTTTAATCCTATAATTTTTCTTAACAGTTATTAGAAAGTGCTTCATAATCATATTTTGTTCGGGAATTTCTGAAATAATCAATGAAAATCAGGGAATAAATCGGGAACTTCTTCAGCATTACTTGGTGGACACTCTGTATTTGCCAACATGTATTTAAAATCAGCATTCAGTGCACACATTAAAAATTTAACATTGAAGCAATCATAATACTCTCCTTTAACCTGTTTCGGCTATTTATAATAATTGAATAGTATTTTCTGAAAAAACGTTCTGCATCCATGATATTGGTAGGTGACCAGATTACCTGAATAGCCGCATTGGCAAAGAGTGGAAACTTTATTTGCATTGCTAACCAAATTTGCAGTTAGTCATCCTCTTAATTGCCTCTTGTACTGGTTATCAAACGTTTGTGAAATTAATGTGTGTCTCAATTGCCTTAATATGGTGTATTAATTAAGTGTCTTAATATGGAATGTGGAATTCTCTTCATATCGAACACTGTCTTAGGATTTATGGTACTCATCTGACCAGCCACTGTTGGATTAAAGAACTTGTTAACAGCTTCATAAAATTGATTTGTTCCATTTCTTGTCATATTATTTACGTAAATGACCCTTATAATCTAATATTGCACTTATTTCGCAGAAATACGTACATTTCCCATTTTATACTAATTTTGCATTTTATTCCGAATTAAAAGAACACAATTAAAATAACTTCATATGCTTCAAAACCAAAATATTACTTATTTTGACAGCATTTGGGGACTTTTAGCATTTATCATGATTGCGAAAATGTTGGTAATACTGTATCAATGTGTAATCTAGTGTGCAGTGAGTTCTGTATATAAGTACATGTATCTGTCACGTCGTGTCTCAGTGTAATGCTCGTAATGGAGGTAGATGTGTTCTGTAATAAAATTTCCTTGCTACCACCAAGTCGTGTGTCTGCTTCCGCATCCATCTCGAGTTCCATAACCATAATCGCTAACAGGTTATGGGCCCAGGAGAGCCCAGGAGAGACTCAGAGAAGCTCAGTTATATCCTACAGAAGATTTTACGTGATTTTCATCTGAAGTTCGAGTTTATCCAGTGACGTGATTTTGTGTGAATAATGGCAGACTTAGGTGCACTCGCACCGATAGCGAAGCTAGAAGGTCGTACAAATTACTCTGATTGGAAATTCGGGATGGAACTTTACTTGAAAGATCTTGATGTGTGGAATAGCGTAGTTGGTTATCCTGAAGGTGATACTACCAGTAGTGCTGAAAAAATCAAGAAGGATACCAAAGCTTTAACTAAGATTGGTCTCATGGTGAAGCCATGTTGTTACTCGCACATCCGAAACGCGGTGAACGCGAAGGCGGCGTGGGATGCTTTGAGAAAAGCATATGAGGACCAAGGACTTGGACGGAGATGTGCTCTACTCCGCACACTAGGAAATTTACGGCTCGAAAACTTCAAGAGCATGGAAGAATACATCAATGCTTTCATGGAAATATCCGTTGAGTTAGCAAACATGAATAAGCCGTTGGACGACGATTTTTTCGCCGCCATGATGCTTTCAGGGCTGACCAAGGACTTTGAACCCATGAGAATGGCATTAGAAAATTCTGGAGCTGAGCTGACGAGCGACTTCATTAAGGGAAAGTTGCTGCAAGAAAAGAAGTATGGCGAGAATTCGGAAGCTGGTTTGGAGTCGGCGTTCATCTTGAAAGGCGGAAACTACAAGAAGAAGGTTATAAAGTGCTGGAAGTGTGGTAAATCCGGACACACCAGACCTCAGTGCCCTCTAAAAGCTAGTGAGCCGCATTCAGAGAAGAAGAGCTACAACCCCAAGAAGTGTTCCAATAAGGCTCTGTACTGTGCTCTCAGTGCACAATCATCTAACCAAGACAAAAACATTGGCTGGCTGATTGATTCCGGAGCAACCGCTCATATGACACGTAGTGAATTATTGCTGAGTAGTGTCAAAGCTGATAATGATTGTAATGTGCATATTGCAAATAATCAAACATTGTCCTGTAAAGCTGTGGGTAATGTATCTGTGCAGTTGAAAGGTGATGAATTTCCTTGTGAAATAAGAGATGTACTTCATGTACCTGAGATATCGACTAACCTCTTATCTGTTAGCAAAATAGTTGAAAAAGGCAACGTTGTTTTGTTTGATAATGAAGGTTGTACGGTGTTTGAAGAGTCTGATTTCTGTGCTAAGGGAACTGTGACGGCCACAGGTTCTTTACTGAATGGTCTGTATCATCTAGATGTCGCAGAGGAGCATGCTCATGTGAGTAAAGTGAAGGACAGTAACTTTGACCTGTGGCATAAGCGCTTGGGTCATGTCAATGCCAAGAGTGTTGAGCTGATGAGAGCAGGCATGGTAGATGGAGTGAACTTTACAGGTGAAGTGCATGACAAGTGTATTCCTTGTTTGAAAGGAAAGTTCATTAGAAAACCATTTAAGGGGCCTCGCAAGAGAGCAAGACAGTTACTCGAATTGGTTCATTCAGACCTATGTGGCCCTATGCCTATAGCCTCATGGGGTGGTGCTAGGTATGTTCTCACTCTGATAGATGATTATTCTAGAAAGATATTTGTATACTTTCTAAAATCCAAAGACGAAGTGCTTGTTTACTTTAAAGAATTTAAGGCTGAAGTTGAGAAGCAGACTGGTTTTTCAATCAAGAAGCTATATGTAAATTCTGCTTTCAAAAGTTTCCTGAAGGAGAATGGCATACTGCATCTGTTGACTGTACCGTACAATCCTGAACAGAATGGGGTTGCTGAACGTGTCAACAGAACTGTTGTTGAGATGGCAAGGTGTCTCATGTTGGATGCTGGTTGCCATGAGCGTTTGTGGGCTGAGGCCATAAGTGTAAGTGTTTACTTAAAGAACAGATCTCCACATAAGGCTGTGCCTAATGTGACTCCTGAAGAAAAGTGGTCAGGTGAAAAGGTAGATCTGAGCCATCTGAAGGTGTTTGGCTGTCCTGCATATGCTCATGTACCGAAAGAGAAGAGAAGGAAACTAGATGTGACCAGTAAGCGTATGACATTTGTTGGATATTGTGAATACACAGGTGATTTCAGGCTGTGGAATATTGACAAACCCACAGAAATCGTGCGTGCACGCAGTGTTGTGTTCTTAGAATCTGAACTAACTGTGAAAGAAAAAACTAAGAATGCTGTAGAAGTTGGTAAGACTGTTACAGGTAGGGAAACCATTCCTCTCATGATTTATTATGATGAGCTACCGTTTTTTGCTGTACCAGAGGAACCAATGATAGCTGCTGAAGAAATAATTACTTCGGGTAGTGAAGAGGAACAGTCCTCAGCAGTCCCTGATTCAGATAACAATCATGTGTCTTCTGAGTCGAGTGCAACTGGAGATGATGGTAATGAAGAAGCATTGCCTGTGCCTGATCAGGAACCCAGGTATCCACAAAGGGAACGTCATCCTGTTGTTAATCCTGATTATTTATATTACGATGAGGGAGCATTGCATATACCTGAGGAAGAACCTAGACACTTTGTAGGTTATGTTGCATGTGATCTGGTTGAACCATTGACAGTAAAACAGGCCTTGTCCGGGTTAGAGAGTCATTCATGGTGGGCAGCTATGAATGAGGAGTATGGAGCTATGTTGGAAAATAGCACCTGGGAACTTGTTGACTTACCCTATGGCAAGAAACCTGTGAGCTGCAAGTGGGTATTCAAACGTAAGATAAATGCTGATGGTAGTGTGAAATATCGAGCAAGATTAGTGGCTAGAGGTTTCACACAAGTCCGTGGTGTAGATTACACTGATACTTTTTCTCCTGTGGTTAGAAAGGCTAACATCAGATTGCTTTTTGCATTAGCTGCTGAGTATGATTTGAAAATATTTCACTTTGATGTGTGTACAGCTTTTCTCAATGGTGATCTGGAGGAAGAGGTGTAGGCTATATGTCTCAGCCAGAGGAGTTTGTGGCTAGTGGCAGTGAAAGGAAGGTATGTCGTTTGCATAAGGCTATTTATGGCCTAAAGCAGGCATCTAGAACATGGAACATTAAAATATCTGCAGTTTTGCAGAATCTAGGTTTCACATGTTCTGAATATGAACCTTGTATATTTTTTAAGAGATCAAAGAATGGTCTTGTAATAATTGCCTTGTATGTAGACGACTTGCTTGTTCTGACCAGAGATTTAGAGGAAAGAATCTGTCTCAAGAAAAGTTTAGGATCTGTATTTAAGATTAAGGACCTTGGTGAGGTTAGGAATGTTCTAGGAATGAGAGTTCGTCGTGTAGATGGTGTCACTTACATTGATCAGGAAAACTACATTGATGAAGTTCTAGAAAAATTTGGTATGTCAGAATCTAAACCTGTAAGTACTCCTATGGATTGTAAAACAAAATTGTTGAAAAGGGAGAAAACAGGGGAAGATCAGATCATGCTGTATCAAAATCTGATAGGATGTCTCATGTATATTGCCGTGACAACACGACCAGACATTGCATTTGTATGTAGTGCTTTAAGTCAGTTTAATTCTTGTGCTGGTGTAGAACATTGGAAATCAGCAAAAAGAGTTTTAAGGTACCTAAAGAAAACCAAGGCTTTATGTTTAAGTTACAGGAAGTGTGGTGAAACCATTGAAGGTTTTGTAGATGCAGACTATGCCAGTGACATTGCTGACAGAAGGTCTTACACAGGCTATAGTTTTCATCTAGCTGGCTGCTCCATTTCATGGGAGAGTAAAAAACAGCCAAGAACTGCTCAGTCAACAACTGAAGCAGAGTATCTGGCTCTTGCTGAAGCATGTAAGGAGGCAGTGTACTTGCAACGGTTGCTGAATGAACTGATTGGGTTTAAAGAAACCATTAACATTCATGTTGACAATCAAAGTGCTCTAAAGTTGGCCCTAAATGCGGTGTACCATAACAGAACCAAACACATAGATGTTAGGCGTCAATTTATCCGTGAGGTCGTAGATGATAAGATTGTCAATTTACAGTATCTGCCATCAAATGAGATGACTGCAGATGTACTGACCAAAGCCTTGGCCCGTCCAGTTCATGACAAGCATGTAGCCAAATTAGGTTTAAAGATGTTAAATTAAGTCTTCTAGGTGGTAAGCTTGTTTAATATCAGATGCTTTGTGTAATTTTGTTTAAACATTATGTTTTGTTGATGTGTTAAGAAATGTACTTAACTGTGGCACCCTAGATTAAGGGAAAGTGTTGGTAATACTGTATCAATGTGTAATCTAGTGTGCAGTGAGTTCTGTATATAAGTACATGTATCTGTCACGTCGTGTCTCAGTGTAATGCTCGTAATGGAGGTAGATGTGTTCTGTAATAAAATTTCCTTGCTACCACCAAGTCGTGTGTCTGCTTCCGCATCCATCTCGAGTTCCATAACCATAATCGCTAACAGAAAATCTACCATTCCTAGCCGTGATATATTCTGAACACTTATGTGATATAATATAATTAAATAATTTAAAGCAATGATGCATAGATAAGGCCCATTCACAATCAAAATTAACTGGGTCATTCCATATTAAATCAACATTTTTTATTTTGATGAAATTTGGTAGGTGACATGTAACTTACCAATCTTTATAGTTCTGTAAACATAAGAACATAAAACATTTGTGCAAAATTAGTACAACATCAAGCATTCACAACTAGAACATAAGCATTGTTAGTGACCAATCACAAACTAGAATGTGACACGGTATAGTGTTTACACAAATCTTGGAGTATGCAAGGGTCTTGGTTAACATTTAATTTTATGTTATTACTTCCTCTACCCATACCATAGGTACTGTAGGTAGAGGAAGTATTGTGTTTGACCCCAAAATTCAAATTATATTTTCATTTCCTTCTACTGAATTTTTTTTTTTTTTAAATAAATTGTCGTCTACTATCTGTAGGCTGAGCCCTCAAAGTTTTCCTAGTAATTAGGGCAGCTATCTCTTGCGGATTTTCTCTCATCACTAGCAGTGGATACAAGTGAATTGCGGTATTCTTAGGAGCATGACTTACATATATAGATGTTCAGCATCTTGTACAATTTACCAAAAAACATATAGGCAGTTTTGTCTCAGCTTTCTAGATTAGGAACATCATCCTATTCTAAATCATTACAGTCAGATGTGTTTCATGTCATGTTTAGATATGAATTATCGGTAAGATTATAATTTAAAGCACTTCCACACATATCAGAGGCAGACAGGGTCTTCCATTCTGGATTCTTACTGTCATTAATGGAGCCAGAGTCTGAGGCGAGACATGAGTCTTGAGAAAGCGAGTTTTGACTTTTGGCTAAGTGTTTATTAGTGCCATGTTCGTAAATGGTCTATGGCAAATAGTACAAGATATAAATTGCATTATTTCACCTGAAAATGTGAATAATATGAATAATATGCTGGCTATTCATAATACCGGTAACAGCAAAGTGGTCGAGATGGTAACATCTTGGACTCGCATTCAGAAGGTCCCAGGTTCAAATCCTGTGGCCTGCCAATTTGACATTGGTTTTTTTCATGGTTCCCCACTTGTAAAGGCAAATGCTGAATTGGATATTTACATTCCATGAATTATCCTCACCATTTCATCCTGTATCATATACATTTAAATTAATATCAGTTGAAATTTACTCCATAAAAAACACTAACAATAGAACACAATTGACCATCAATAGTTCTGTGTCTATACAGTAGGGTATACTGTATAGACACAGAACCCAAACTCCTGATATGGCCTCGTAGCTAAAAGGAGTATAAATACAGCTGCATTATGTATAAAAAAAACTACCTGTAACTAAGGTAAACAACTCTTGTGAATATACGTAAATATTTCAGTTGGATAGAAATATGTAATAGAAAAACATACGAGACTTACTATCAATCTTCCAGGTACTGGCTGATTAATATTTTAGCATTATTTTACTAATACACGTACTGACTGTCATGAAGGCTCACACATAAGGTTACAAAGCCTTCCATTATTATTATTATTATTATTATTATTATTGTTGTTGTTATTATTATTGTTATTATTATTATTATTATTTATTTATTTATTTATTCATTCCACTGCTTTTACAAGTATGGAAACGATGTCATCGGCTTTTAGCAAGATGACACCGTTAAATTTAAACAGAAATGTTTAGTATACTGTGGACAATGGATGTAGTACTCAAGATGACTGCTTTTTGCATACAATCCCTCACGTACTCTGTGATCTTCAAGTCTTTCAGTCTCTTCATTAGGGTCTTCAGTACAAGTCCTGTTGAGGAGATGATTAAAGGCAGCACAGTGACTTTTTCTTGCCTCCAGAGTTGTCGAACCTCTTCAGCCAGGGGTAAATACTTGGTTACTTTTTCATTTTCACACTGCTCTAAATTGTATTTGGTATGCCAATATCTATAAGATATGTGATCCAGTTGTTTTTATCTTTCAACACTATGTCTGGTCTATTGTGAGTTATTGATCTGTCAGTAAGTATGGATCTGTCCCAATATAATATATGTGAGTCGTTTTCCAGAACCACATCGGGAATATATTGATAATAGGGAACAGTATTCAGCACCAAGTTGTGTTGATGTGCCAGAGTTTGGTGTACAATTTTTGCCACTTGATTGTGCCGTGTCAAATATTCTTTCGCCACAAGCACCTGGCAAGCACCCGTAATATGCTGGATTGTCTCTGGGGCTTGATTGCAGAGCCGGCATGTATTGTTCTCCAAGTTTGCTTTTACTATGTATTTCAGGTAGTTTTTTGTGGCAACAGTCTGAATTGCCAATAAAAAACTCTCAGTCTCCGTGAAGATATCTGCTCGACCAAGCCAAGCATTGGAAGCCTCTAGATAATAAAAATATTCCTACATTTTTCACCCGGTCATGTTGTTCTCACTGAAGTGAAAGTTATGTAAAAAGGAGTGTATACTTCAATAAGCACTTCACAAGAAAGGCTATATTGGCCTAGGCAGAGCATAACATTTTCCCCCACACAGCTGAACACCTGGAGAAATCGACATCGCTGTAGCTCACACATATTATCCTGTTGGGCCTTCACGGCTACTGTAGCGGTCCTGGGGCTCATATGTCCCCACCGTATTTCTCACCAACAGGCAATCTCCTACTTATCGTTCCCACCCCCCGCGATGTGGACACCGAGGTTGGGTTTTGGGTAATTTGTATTATTATTATTATTATTATTATTATTATTATTATTATTATTATTATTATTATTATGGTTCTTCTTCTTGTTCTTGTTCTTATCATTATTTATTATTAATCTTGATCTGATTTTCTAAAATTAGGAAATAAAAACAATGGAATTACAAATGAAAATTAGGTACCGGTACTTGAAGTTTATTTACTTTTTCATTTATCAGCATATCAATCCACTCTTTTATATTATTTACAGCTCAAAGGAAAGGGACAGAATAATACATCAGTTATAGCTACTCTTTGCTTCCCCATGTATTAGAACAATACTCCTCTTACTTTGCTTTCACAGTTCAGAATGTGTAGTTGTCAGCTCGTATAGATGACACTCCTGCTGAACAAATGTTGTTTGTGCAGGGTTCTTCTACAGGCTGAATTGTTCATATTGAAGTGGTTGTTGATGAAAAATTAATATTACTTATCTTTCTATTCATAGGACTTAGATGATGACCAGAAACATAAGAGGGGTTTCTTCAGGAATTTCAAATTGCCTTTCAAGAGCCGTAGAGTCAAAGCTTTGCGAGGATCTGATGACTTCGCTGGTCGATGGTATGTATTATTTGTGTGTGATAAATAAACCTCTGTTACGACTTTTTTTTTTTTTCTTTAAAGTAAGGTTACTAGATTAGAATTTCTTTGGTATGATGTATGTGGGAAAGTATACACAGCTCTTGTTGTAGATTTCTTGTATACTGATTTCTTGAAGTAGTACCAAGTAATATGTAAAAGTTGTAGCATGTGTATACTCCGTTTTTACATGTGTTTAGTAATATATGCGAGTTACTACAGCAACCTTCTGCTTAGAAAATCCTTATTGGATCACCAATGAGGATAGACCTACCTACCTACTATAGCAAGTAACTAAAGAAGCAACTAAACACGGGTGTTTGCTGGTCATGAAAGTTATGAAAAAGTAATAAAATGAACAGATGATCGTGAAAGTAAAGAAATTGAGTGAGTGGTTGTGACTTTTTTTTTTTGTGACAGCACTAAATGAGACAAGTTAAACTCAGGGAAGTAGATATTCATTTATTGATAGCTTTACCAAATTTGTATGTTATACCATAATTGTCTCCAGTAATAAAAAATATAATACATTTTGACTGAGGAGACTTAAGGTATGAGGTAGGCCTATACCTTTCCCTAGTATAATTTTAATACATTTCAGCATTTCTCTCAGAATCTGTAAGTCCTTTGGAAATAAAAATATATTGCATTTTAGGGTTGAATTTTTCATTTCTTTAAACACACAGAATTTGATGAATGGCATAGTGCAAATCATACATAATTACATAATTCATGTTGGTATGCAATTTTCGTGACATAAGAAATACAGTCAGCTTTCATCTCAATTGGCTTGCAAGTAGGATTTCATAAAAATAAAAGAAATTAAAAATTAAAAAAATGTTATTATTGTGCCAAGCACATTGTCGAAAGGTCATGAATTTAACTAAAGAACCAATGGAAAAGTCATGAATTTGATCCATTGGAAATTGTTTAGAGTGCTACTGTTTGGAGTTAGTTGCGCTTCGTGCTGCGTGAGTGCACTTCTGTTCATAGACTTGATCTGGCAGTTATTAATATGGCGTGTATGGCAGTGTGTCTAGACCGTGCAATGTGCATCTGTATTTTCAAGAATAGTGTTATTAATTAAATTCATCTAGTTATTTCAGTGTGTTTATTTCTTCAGCTATCAGAGAGTTGTTGTGTGCTCGCAACATAAAGTGTCCCGCCAACCTAATTTGTGTTACAAATTATTAATCAAAGTGTTGATGAACTATTATCTTTGGTGTAAATTGTTTATTTCTTTGAATTTGTGTATAGATATTTGGCAACATTGTTTTCATCGTCTAGGCTAGGCGGGTATTATTCCTGCACTTAATAGTCAG
The DNA here is from genome assembly GCA_964059195.1 of Ectobius pallidus. Taxonomy (NCBI): domain Eukaryota; kingdom Metazoa; phylum Arthropoda; class Insecta; order Blattodea; family Ectobiidae; genus Ectobius; species Ectobius pallidus. The sequence goes on from CAXKWD010000009.1 coordinate 33,855,144, forward strand.
TTGCGGTTCGGCGCTCATGCTGGTCAGACACAATTAGTTGTGTACCAGAGAAAACAAGTTAGTAATATGGATTATATTACAAATAAGGTGTCAAGGTGATGCAAGCCATGTGTGTCAGATCATTGTGTTCATATAATATAATATTAGTGTCTTCAGTAGAATTGCAATCAAATAAATTATTATAATAAACATTTTCCATTGAATTCAATGGTGGTCCTCCTCTCAGAGTGTGTAAAAGTAGTCGACGAATTATGGATACAGTTCATTGGTTTTAGTGGATTACTACCAGAGTTCAAGGCATATAAATACTTGAATCCTTGAAGCGGACTTTAAGGAATACATCCACATAAATTTGGTTCTCCGGGCTCGATGATGGATCTGGCAAAAGACCACAGTTTTGGACTTCATGATTGAATATTGCGTGTTGGTACACAAAGTTTGGACTTGTAGCAGTGATCTACAGATTAGTTTTTTGTTTGCCAAGCGTGAATGTGAACATTGAAATTACTGGACAGAAATAGAATATTGTGAAACTGTTCATTGTTGCAATATTCAGAGAAGCATGGTTCTTAATACAAAGTTGGCTGCACTCGGGACTATTCGTGAGCAGTCGAGCCTCATGTCGAGAAGGCTTGTCGCTACAAAGTGAACAGCTGTGATTGCACCAAAAGAAACATTACATTGAAAACTAAAACTGTTATTAAACTGAATCCAAGAGATTATTGTTATCATCGTTTTTAAGCAATTGCACTTAGAAACGTGTGTGCAAGGTGGAGACTTTTAGTGGTGCGAAGTAAAAGGAACTTTCTACAGTTGGAAGAAATTTGAATGCAGAAGTCGGCGCTTCGATTCTCCATTGCGTCAGGTTTTGACTCAACAAAGCAGTGCCAGGGATTCAGCATCAGGGGTGTCCAGTGAATTAGTGGCCATCGCCCGCATCAATGCAAGGATTTCGAAGGCTGAACATCATTCCTCATCTGAGTATCGTGGACAGGAGTACCAACGGCTCATTATTGATTAATGCACTATTGGAACAAGGGTGCCCAAGGTCTGATGAAGAAATAAGTCATCAATCAAGTAAGAACATTCCATCTTTATCACATTTTTCCATTATAGTGACAATTCCTACAACTTGGACTACTAGATTATTAGAAGTCAATTAGTATTTAGGACAGCTTTATGTTAAATGCTAAAAGTAATTATCAAGGTTTAATGTTCTATTCTATGAAGATTAAAGGTAATTGATGTTTCTGATATATATTGAATTTTAAATAATTATAATGGCTTTTGAATCTGAATCGAAGGCAGTAAAGAGGCGTGGAATGTTAAAGAAATCTTTAACTCACATAGAGAAATATTTAGCTAGGGAAGGGTTTTCTGCTAGTGAATTGGAATTCACGCAAACTAGATTATCTGAGATATGGGATCAGTTTATGAAAGTCAAGGATTATTTAGAACTTGAAATTGAATCTGATAGAACAGAAGCCCATGAGGAAGAACATTTTCAATTTGAAGATAGGTTTCGTGTGATTTCAGGGAAAATTCAAGATCTGTTGAATTTATTCAATGTGCCTGGATCACCCACTCCCGCTCATGTTTCTGAATCGTTTAGCAATTCTAGTTGTACCTTGAAGTTACCTTCCATAGAAATCCCATTGTTCAAAGGTGACTTAACCAAGTATCTGTCATTCAGAAATACATTTCAGAGTCTAGTTGTGAATAATGTTAGCTTAGATAATGTGCAACGGCTTCATTATTTACTATCTTCATTACAGGGGGAACCTCGTGAATTGTTAAATAATTTTTCAATATGTGGAGACAATTTTGAAGTGTCTTGGAAATTGATTTAGGACAGATATCATAACAAAAGGTTAATTATAGGCCAGCATGTTAAGCAGCTACTTAACTTGCAAAATTGTGTGACTGGCTCCTTTCAAGATTATAGGAGGTTAGTTAATCAAGTTAAATCGAATATCAGTGCCATTCAAAATCTGGAAAGTGAAGTTGCTATTCATGATTTATTGTTACAAGAATTAGCTTTGAGTAGAATTAAGCCAGGTCACAGATACGAATGGGAGGCAAATCTTATGCCCACTGATGTTCCTGACATGAATAATTTGCTGCAATTTCTTGAAAGGAAATGCCAAGCATTGGAACTAGTAGATTCCAGGAAATCTATAGAAAAGGTGAGCGAATCCAAGCACAAGGTGAAATCGTTTCATGCTGCTAGTAATTCCAGCTCTGTCCATTGTAATTATTGTAACGCTCTTAATCATGACATGTCTGATTGTAGGAAATTTAGAAATGTAAACATAAAACAGCGATGTGAATTTGTTAGAAAGAACAAACTGTGTTATGTGTGCTTTGCAACATCTCATTTTAGTGCAGCTTGTAAGCGAAGTAATTGTTCAAAGTGTCAAGGTAACCTCAATGTACTGTTGCATTTTGAAAGGGATTCATCTAATGAGGTGAATGGTCAGTCTTCACCTGTAGTTTTACCTGCGGCCATGAAAATTGTTTCTGGCTTAGGGTCAAATGTTTTATTGAGTATGGCCTGTGTTGCAGTTAGAGCTACAGATGGCAGCAACATTATTGTGAAAGCACTCCTTGACAGTGCAAGTCAATTGTCCTTCATCACGTCCAAACTAGTTGAAAGGATTGGGTTGGAGACAAGGTCCTGTAGAATTCCTATCGTGGGTATAGGCAATGCTCAGGCTTCTCCAGTTAGTTCGACATGTAACTTGAGGTTACAGTCAACTAGAAGAAATGAATCAACCAGTGCTCACAGCTGAAGAAAAGGCCTGTGAAAAACATTTTATAGATAATGTTCAAAGAAATGAAATGGGAAAATTTGTTGTTAGGTTGCCTATACTTCCTGACATCCCGGTGGTATCGCAATCCCATAACAATGCTGTCAAACGTCTAAGGAATAGGAGGCCAGATTTTCTAAATGTCCTACAATAAAGGAAGGCTACATTAATTTTATGAAGGAATATGAGACGTTACGACATATGGAGCTTGCTCATCCACCAGATGTTAATTCGTTGAGTTATTATTTGCCTCGTCATTGTGTGCTGAAGGAGTCTAGCTCAACAACAAAGTTGAGAGTTGTCGTCGATGGAAGCTTTGAATCGTCCAATGGCATATCCTTAAATTCAATGTTAATGATAGGACCTACAGTTCAGTCAGACTTGCTGGCAATAGTGTTGAAGTTTAGAACTGTGATGACTTAGTTAGGAGCTAGCTACCATTGTGTTGGTTTTTATAAAGTATGAATTAAAGTGTTGGTAAAGATATGTTTTAATTTTACTTTTAGTACCATAGCCACCACTCGTCGGCCGTAACACCATTGACAATCTAGGTGCTACAATTAAGCCAACTAAGAAACTCATCATTAATAATTTGTGGAAAGACATGCTAAAGATTCAAGGGCCAATGTAAATTAAAGAATTGGTTTCCATTATCCCTATTTTAATTTTAACAATATCTTATGTACAATAGAATGTTATATAAATATATTTACAAAGAACTGGATTTATTCATTTATAGTGCCATGAAAATTATGTAGTGCCTTTTATTTTAAACTAGTATAGAAGTGAAAAGAAGAAGAAAAGAAAATAGGAAAAAATTAACACTCACTCTTACATACGCTCCCGTTACGATGAATTCATGATGCAACAGGTCTCTACTGGCAATTACGAGAATGAGATATCCAAAATATAAATGTGTTATATATCACATCAGATTACTTACAATTGCCAGCAGGACAGTCACTTGCATGAAGACAGCGTAACTCCATCCAACATGAATCACACGAAGAAGCAAACATCCAGTCGAAGGCGAAGAGAAGATCAGAAGTCAGCAGAAGAATCAAGAGTCGAATAGAAAAGTAGAGTGATCATACAGAAATTTCGTAGCCATGAGGAAACCTTCGTTATCCCCACTCCAAACATGTGATCGCGCAGGAGCGCCATTAAACAAGAACTACTGGTGACGTCATACTGACGTAATACAGAATATTCTATCTCAAGCCAAACTTGTAAACAAACTTAACCTTAATTGTTTTGCATCACAGTTTTGTTTACTACAAAGTTTTTAAGGTATTGTGCTAATGTATTATTGCAGTTTTAAAGATAAGCACAGTACAGCTCCCCCGCCGAAATTAGCACCACCACAGAAAATTTCACAGAGTGTCTGGCACCAAAAATGTACATGATCTCAGTATAAGTTGATGTATGAATGCATAAAGATGAGTATTCAGTAATCACATGTATAAATTATCTGCAAGAATGTCCCAATTCCTTTGCAGTAAGTGTGAGTATATAGTGCTAAAAAATAGTCCAAACTATATTGGTCCTGAATATGAAACACATATGTTCATGCATACGATACATTCATGTTGCTGGTTGCTGTAGATGCGATGGTCAAAGTAGGATGTCCAACAATACCGGACCCAACATGTAGCCAGGTCAAGACAAGATGGGATGTTCCTTCCCAATGCAGAGCGGAGATCCTCTTGATTAGTCTTGCAACATCGTAACGAAGTGAATACTGCACATACAGTGTCTTTCACATCAGCAGTAGTAGTACAACTTGAGACTTCTTGCGGCACAGGGTATAATTACTGGAAATGTAAACATACTGCGAGCAGATTTCTATCCCATAGAAAATATTGAACTACTATAAATGTTTTAACGAACCTTTTTTGAACTTGAAAATTTATCCTAATTTGACTTTATATATAGGCTTGAAATAAAATTTAAATTTTACAATGACTGAATAATTTTACACTTTAAATTCTTAAATAGATATATATATATATACAATTTGTAGTGGCACAATTTTTGAAAAGTATATGGCACTTTTTATTGAAAAACTTATGGCACTTATTATTCTATATTTAATAATGATTTGCACTAAAATTTCATAAGATAGACTGAACTGTGGCACAACTTTTATTATGTAGGCACTATAGATTCATTTACTCCATAATATCTTTCAAATATTACTTGAATGTACTTAACTTTCGTTTTTATTCTTTATTGATTTGATCAAAAATATTTATCATTCTTTTATTATTGAAAATATGTAACTTTATAGAACAAGCACTAAATTTGCTGAAAAGAAGCTCAATAGAAATCACCACATAAGAGGAATAAGCAGAAATTACTTACGACTGGCAAACCAATATGAAATTAGAAAAATCCCTTTTTTCCAACTAGAAAAATACCAAAAGACACGAAAGAATGCGTAAATATAAAAAATATGAATAGCTAGGCTCCCATATATAGAATTTGAATAATTAGTCTTAAATTTGAATTATAATCATACAATGAATATGATTAAATCGAAGAATCATAATAAGAAAAGATAGAACAATAGAATAAACAACCCGCGCACTAAAGATCCCATACTCTCTCGCGCCCTGAAGATCCCATACTCTCCAATCGGGAAGAAACTCAATCGTCCACTTATCAGATAATAATAAAATTACTTATAATTTTAGATGACTTGAGACCCAAAGTTTTACAAAATTACGAGTAATGAAAAGGTATTGAACAAATCTAGAAAATTACAGATGCAATAATATAACATAATAGCTCACCATAGGCTGAGAAGTTGCTTATGAAGATCGAAAACCATGAAAACCAGTCACACTCGAAATGAGTAGACTTCCTTACCCACCAATACCGTAGAATCAACATTGACTCAGGAACAGAAGTTCCAAAAGTACAGCAAGCAGAAACTCCCACTTCATAGGACTAGATTCATTTTGAAGATACTGAAGATCATAGTATCCACAGGTAATAAGCTTCAAATACAAGACGAAGTTCTCCATGATGGCAAAATTCCAAGAAACTCGTTGACATACAATATGAAATAGAGAAAAAAAACTTACGTGAATAATTTGATTAATACAGAAAACCCAGAAAACCTCCCCCACTGAATTATACTGCACTCATACGCAGGAAGACGTTGAACCAGGAAAACATATGACACGGTGAAGGCCACATCAAGATATCGATCGGAGAAGAAAGCAGGTCAATGTCCATGATCAGATAAGACGGCGACGACATGAAATTAGAAAAAGACACTATTAATAACTAGCAATACGCAATCAGCATACTTATTAAACAAGATGTCATCATCAGGATCTAAAGGCAATGCCTTGTTGTAGTAGCCATGTCTTCCTCTTCATCGCTGTTCTCTTTAGATTTTCGTATGACAGCACGTCCATATCCTTTATCATGTTTTTAATAAATGAATTTCTTGGACGTCCTCTTGATTTCTTTCCCAGTATTTTCCCTTCAAAAATGTTAATGAGTAGATCATTGTGCCGAAATGTATGACCCACTAACTTTGCTCTTCTACTCTTAATTGAATTCAGAAGGGATCTCTCTTCCATCACTTCATTAAGCACTTCTTCATTTGTTTTCCTATCCACCCAACTCGTCTTTGTTAGCCTTCTCCATATCCACATTTCTGCTGCTTCTAGTTTCTTGGCTTCTGCTTTTCCTATTGTCCATGTTTCGCAACCATAGGTTAATACACAACTTACAAATGTTTTGGCAAATGTTTTCCTTACTTCCATGCTTAAATGGTTATTTGTGAGAAGATTCCTTTTGTTCTGAAATGCTTGTTTAGCCAGGTTGTGAAGGCACTAAATTATTATAGAAGAGCTAGAGAATTTGAAAGATATTACGTAGCGAAACCATTAAATGAAATTTGTGAGGCACGTAAGATCGGTATACTCTGCTACCATTGTGATGGCTTATAGTAGAATGGTATAGATATGTTTTAATTTTACTTTTAGTACCATAGCCACCACTCGTCGGCCGTAACACCATTGACAATCTAGGTGCTACAATTAAGCCAACTAAGAAAATCATCATTAATAATTTGTGGGAAGACATGCTAAGGATTCAAGGGCCAATATAAATTAAAGAATTGGTTTCCATTATCCCTATTTTAATTTTAACAATATCTTATGTACAATAGAATGTTATATAAATATATTTACAAAGAACTACATTTATTCATTTATAGTGCCATGAAAATTATGTAGTGCCTTTTATTTTAAACTGTAGTATAGAAGTGAAAAGAAGAAGACAAGAAAATAGGAAAAAATTAACACTCACTCTTACATACGCTCCTGTTACGATGAATTCATGATGCAACAGGTCTCTACTGGCAATTACGAGAATGAGATATCCAAAATATAAATGTATTATATATCACATCAGATTACTTACAATTGCCAGCAGGACAGTCACTTGCATGAAGACAGCGTAACTCCATCCAACATGAATCACACGAAGAAGCAAACATCCAGTCGAAGGCGAAGAGAAGATCAGAAGTCAGCAGAAGAATCAAGAGTCGAATAGAAAAGTAGAGTGATCATGCAGAAATTTTGTAGCCATGAGGAAACCTTCGTTATCCCCACTCCAAACATGTGATCGTGCAGGAGCGCCATTAAACAAGAACTACTGGTGACGTCATACTGACGTAATACAGAATATTCTATCTCAAGCCAAACTTGTAAACAAACTTAACCTTAATTGTTTTGCATCGCAGTTTTGTTTACTACAAAGTTTTTAAGGTACTGTGCTAATGTATTATTGAAGTTTTAAAGATAAGCACAGTACAGAACTTATTATGTTGCTATGTCAGCTGACGTAGAAAGAATGTATAGATGCATTGAAGTCCATCTAGCAGATAGGGATCTTCAACGTATTACATGGCGTTATTCCCCAGATGAGGAAATAAAGGATTATAGACTTACAACAGTGACTTATGGAACAAGTGCTGCTCCGTTTCTTGCCACTAGATGTCGTGTTCAGCTAGCCGATGAAAATAAGCATTCATATCCCCAAGCTTCAGAAATCATACGTTCTTGTTTCTACGTTGACGATGCCTTGTTTGGAGAATCCTGTGTTCAGAAGGCTAAGGAGCTTCAACAACAAGTATCTTCTATTCTTAGTAGTGCACAATTCCATTTGAGGAAATGGTGCTCTAATAATCCAGACGCTTTGTCTAATGTTCCCAGTGAAGACTTTGAGTGTACTTCTCCTCGTGACTTAACCAAGGATGATGCAGTGGAAACCTTAGGGATCACATGGCATCCCTCAAGCGACGAATTTCAAATCCAGATTAATCTGAGAGATTGTTCTGCCTCTGTTACGAAAAGAAATATTCTTTCTATTGTAGCATCTATTTTCGACCCGTTAGGACTACTAGGGTGTGTTGTTGTCAAGTGTAAACTTTTGCTGCAACAGCTATGGCAACTAAAGTTGGACTGGGACGAGTCCATTGATCAGTCCATGTCAGTGTATGAGTCCTGGACGAGGTTGTATGACAGTCTACATCTCTTAAATGAGATAAGAGTTCCTAGGAAAGTTCTGCCCTTCGAACATATTAAACTTGTTGAAATCCATGAGTTTTCTGATGCGTCAGAAAATGCCTTTGGTGCTTGTGTTTATGTTAGGTCAGTGTCCAATGATGGACAAGTGTCAGTTGTTTTGCTAAGGTCTAAATCAAGAGTGGCTCCTTTAAAACAACAATCCATTGCTAGGTCATAGAGTCGTTAAAGCTGTCTGTTCCGTATAAAATGTATTACTGGACTGACAGTACTATTGTCTTGTGTTGGTTACAAAAACCATCAACCAGTTGGAAAACCTTTGTTGCTAACCGAGTTTCTGAAATCCAGTCATTAACTGCCATAAAGGATTGGAGTCATGTATCTACTCGTTGTAACCCAGCAGATCATTTGTCTCGTGGTGTTCATCCCTCTGATCTAGTTAATCTTTGTATTTGGTGGGAAGATCCCAATTGGTTGCGTGAAGTGTCACCCAAATACCCTGAATTTATGTCGTCCAATGTTTCACCTGACATAAACATGGAATCTAAGGCTCCTGTGAATGTATTGCACGTGTGTGTGCAAAATACTGATTTGGAAAGATATTCGTCCTTTGCTAAGTTAAGACGAGTGTATGCTTACGTATACAGATTCCTGAATAATGCACATTCTGAAACAAACAAACAAACGGCAGTCAGGACCTCTTACTGCTGATGAGTTGAAATATAGTGAAAGGAAAATTGTAAGAATGATACAATTTTCAGAATATTACAAGGAAATTGGTGACCTGAAATCACAAAGGGGTGTAGCTAAGTCAAGTAAACTAAGGACGTTAAATCCGTTCCTTGATAGTGAAGAGTTATTAAGAGTCGGTGGTCGACTTGGCCATTCTCAGTTAAACTATGATGAGAAACATCCGGTTATACTCCCAGGAAAACATTTTGTTACTAAACTAATGGTTACTTCTGAACATGAAAGACTGTTACATGCAGGTGTTCAAGCTGTACTATTTTCTTTAAGGACAAGATATTGGATACCTCGAGGTAGAACAGTTGTTCGTGATGTTGTTCGCTCCTGTTACAAATGTTTTAGATGTAAGCCTATCCCAGCCACTCAGCTGATGGGTCAGCTACCTGCTGATAGAGTTGAACCTCAACTACCATTTACTGTAGTAGGAGTAGACTACGGTGGTCCAGTCATAATTAAGGGAGACAACCCTCGTAGTAAAACTAAATTTAAGGCGTCCATTGCATTGTTCATATGCCTAACTACTAAGCCCATTCATTTGGAATTAGTCAAGGGTTTAACTACCCATGATTTCTTTGCTGCTTTCAACAGATTTGTAGCGCGTCGTGGGTGCCCAAATACAATTTGGAGCGATAATGGTACTAATTTTGTGGGAGCAAAGATCGATATCGTAAGATATTTTAAGGAAAATGAAGCTTCTCTTAAACAATTTTCAGCTGACATGTTTGTGAAATGAAACTTTATTCCACCTTCCAGCCCACACTTTGGAGGTGTTTGGGAAGCCGGAATAAAGTCATGTAAGCAGTTAATGCGATGTACTATGGGTAAACAGCTTCTTAATTTTGAAGAGTTGAATACTCTATTATGTAGAATTGAAGCTGTCTTAAATTCTAGACCATTGTGTAGCATGACTGACGTTCCTGATGACTTATGTTATCTGACTTCAGGTCACTTTCTGGCAGGTAGACTATTGACTAATGTACCCTGCTCTGATAATTCCAACGTTCCTATGTCCTGTCATTCAAGGTGGAATGTCATTCAAAAACTCTATCAAGAATTTTGGGACACTTGGTCTAAGGATTATCTCCACTCACTTCAACAACGCAAAAAATGGCATTCTGAAGGTGTGTGGAAATCAACTATTGGAGACTTGGTATTGTTAAAGGACGATAACCTCCCTCCGTTAGTATGGAAAATCGGCATAATTATGCAACTGCATACAGGTGCTGATAATGTGACTCGTGTAGTATCAGTGCAAACTAATAATGGTGTCTTCAAAAGAGCCATAGTGAAATTGTGTCCTTTTCCCAAGAATATTGAATAAAGGACTCTTGTTCTGTTTATATAGAATCACTTCAAGAGATATTATTTCAACTATGTGTTGAGCCAGGGAGCTCAAGGGGGGGAGCATGTTGATGAACTATTATCTTTGGTGTAAATTATTTATTTCTTTGAATTTGTGTATAGATATTTGGCAACATTGTTTGCATCATCTAGGCTAGGCGGATATTATTCCCGCGCTTAATAGTCAGTTGTGGTTCGGCGCTCATGCTGGTCAGACACAATTAGTTGTGTACCAGAGAAAACAAGTTAGTAATATGGATTATATTACAAATAAGGTGTCAAGGTGATGCAAGCCATGTGTGTCAGATCATTTTGTTCATATAATATAATATTAGTGTCTTCAGTAGAATTGCAATCAAATAAATTATTATAATAAACATTTTCCATTGAATTCAATGGTGGTCCTCCTCTCAGAGTGTGTAAAAGTAGTCGACGAATTATGGATACAGTTCATTGGTTTTAGTGGATTACTACCAGAGTTCAAGGCATATAAATACTTGAATCCTTGAAGCGAACTTTAAGGAATACATCCACAAAGTATCAATGAGAATAACATTGTTGTTACAAATTATTAGTAAAAAATAAAAAACAAGTGAATAACAACCCTATAATCAATGAAAATCTCAACAGTCTGTTCAAGTTGTTTCACCTGGAAGTAAAGCAATTTTAGCAATAGGCCTTTTGTACAGTCCCTTGTTAGTTCGAACAGTCACTACACGAATTAATCCATCAGACCCCGGATGAGTATTCTCGATTATACCAGTCGTCCACATGAGTGGAGAAACATGATCATCCTTAACGAGAACCAATCTTCTTTGTTGAATGTTCTGCTGGCTGTTGCTTCACTTGGTGCGCTGTTGCAGTTGGCTCCGGTAGTCAGATGACCACCTTTTCCAAATTAACTGATGGCATTGCTGGACTTGTTGCCACCTTGCCAATCGAGATGGAGGCTGCGCAAGCCAATCTGGTTCAGAAAAGGAAATTAAGGGTTCACCTACCAGGAAGTGACCAGGTGTGAGGAATACGAATTCATCATGAGTGTCCGCTATAGGAGTGATAGGACAAGAATTAAATTCATGCTTCAATTTGAGTGAGAAGAGTAAGCAGTTCTTCAAAGATCAGAATCCCATTGCCTACTGTCTTCTTCAGATGACTTTTCACAGATTTGATGGCTGCCTCCCAGAGACCTCCGAAATGAGGCGAGTTTGAAGGAATATAGTGCCACTCTATCCCTTCTTGCGACGTGAACAGTGATAGTGCAGAAACATGGTTGTGTTCAAAAGAGGCGAGACATCTCATTCAATTTTCTATTTGCTCCGATGAAGCACGTACCGTTATCGCTATATATGTGTGTACAACGACCACATCTAGCGATGAATCTTCTCAAAGCAGTGATAAAGGCCTTGGAAGTCAAGTCTGTAACAATCTCGATATGCATGGCCTTGGTGCACATGCACACAAACAATGCTATATAGATTTCTTGAGGGTTTTACTTTGGGGATTCCCATATTTGACAAGCAGAGGTCCTCCGTAATCCACGCCACAAGGTGAAAATGGTTTACTGGGAGTCACTCTAGCCTCTGGCAAGTGGCCCATGAATTGTGTAGCAGTATGCCTTCAGTTTGAAGCAGTTAATGCATTTGTATATCACCTTCTTAACAGCTGAGCGTCCCTTAACTATCCAAAATAGTTGCTTCAATGATGCTACCCTAGTACCAACTGTGTTCCACCATGTACCAATCTCATATGCTCATTTGCAATTATTAGCTCTGTTACACGATGCTTCAGTGGGAGTATCATGGGGTACTTCTGATCGAAAGGTGCTTCAGAGTTCTGCAATCTTCTGCCCACCCTTAGCAGATTGTCGTTATCCAAGAACGGATGAAGACTTAACTGTTTGCTGTGACGAGATAGTGGCCTTTTTTTCTTGAAGCCTTTGAATCTCGTGCAAATATGACGAATGTTATATCGTGCAGACAGTCACTTTCACTGCAGTATGCAGTTCAATTGTAGCCAACGGGCCTGACGTCCCTCCCATCCCAGTATTCCTTGTATTATGCACAAATTGAAGAACATACACCATCAATCATTGAAACTTTGACAAACTTGGGAATTGACTAAAATTGTTCTCAGGTTCAACATGTCCAGCAGTTAGGGACAGTTTTTCACTTCTTTTCTCAGGAATCTCTTCACCAAGAGTGACGTTAGTTAAGGGCCAGGTTGAAGAATCATCACTAAGCCAACAGGGCCCCACCCACCATAACCATAAGCTACCTTCGATTCCTCTAGAAACTATGTCTGTAGGATTGTGGGATGACGAGACATGGTTCCAATTCCCATTAGGAGTCAATTATTGTATCTCTGACATATGGTTGGACATGTATGTCTTCCAAGTCGATGGACAACCTGCTATCGAAGCTAAAGTGATAGTTGAATCAGTCCAGTAATAACATTGGCTTATCTCCAAGCTTAATGCTGCTTGCATCTTGTCCACCAAGATGACTTAACAGAAGAGCAGCGTTGAGTTCAAGCTGAGGTAACGTCGCTCGTTTCGAAGACGCTACTGTAGACTTGGAGGATATTAGCAGAACTTCCAATATTCCCATTCGGGCTTACAGATCTGAGATAGATACAGGCGCATAGGCCTTTTCAGAAGCGTCAGCAATTCTGTGGAGTTCAATCCCTTTTGGGTTATCACCAGGGCCCGGATTCTAATGACATGTCATCTTTTTATTGATGCTGCATAGACATTGCCAACTTGTAGATAAATCCTAATCATGGCCTCTAGATTGTAGAAATGCATTTTTATTAGGTCATTTTTTGTCATTTTATGCCATTTTAAATTTTTAGGGCATTTATTTCAATTTTATGTCATTTTATTGTCATTTTCTTCCTTATTTAGTCATTTTCATGTATTTACATTGAGTGTATTAATTTTTTTCGTCGCTAGCGTTGTGTGTTGAAGTGTTGTTTGTTTAATGCAAGAAGGAAAAATTCCGTTTTAAAGTGTTGTCATGTCTCAGTCGGAAATGAGAATCAAAGAAACGCCAAAATTTTGTATTATATTACTATTGTTATTAGATTAACTCGGCACCAGAGTCTGCCACCTTCTTGGATTTGAGAGTGCAAACTACTGTTTACCCTCAATAAACAACAATATAATCCGGCAGACCACAAAACGAATTTTGACTCTTCAGTGCCAGTATAAATTTCCATGAGGAAACAACATTAACAACATTACAGTTATTTACAGTTTTTATAATTATGTACAAATTAGTCTATAACTTCGTGTGTAGAATAATAATTTTTTTATGAAGAAAATGTCAGTTTTTAGGTAATTTTTTTATGATTATTAAGTCATTTTCTTTAAAATTTAGGGTCATTTTATAGGTAATTTTTCAAACAATTTTAGGTCATCAGAATCCGGGCCCTGGTTATCACTAATCATCAGACGTCATGGGATGCAAATTTTATTCAGTACTGGGAGCTGATTATGGATGTCTTCCCAACGAGCTGATAACTGAGGTGGCAGTGGGTCATCCCAACCCAGACGCTCTTGCCAGATGGCTTGGATAAATATCTTACATGGCACAATTACAGGACCCAGCACTCCCAAAGGATCAAATATGGAAGCGACCTTTGCTAACACAGTTCTTTTAGTCCATGTTCCATTGTGATTCTGGTCTGTCACTTGAAACTGAAACTCATCTGTACTGGGATGCCTAAACAGTCTTAGAGTCCTTACGGACTCACTTTCAGAAGGGAGATTACATGGGTTCTGGTTCTCATGCAGAGACATTTGAATGGTTTCCATGATATCAGAACTGTTTGATTGCCATTTTCTAATGACGAATCCTGCTTAGTTTAGAAGAGCTGAAACGTCTTCAAAGAGGTGAATACCATCAGCAATGCTATTTGTTCCTGTAAGAAGATCGTCTGTGTAGAAATCCCTTTGAATCACCTTCACTGTGAATGGATGAGTCCATTGTCTGTTTAATGCTACCTGCTTTAAGCATCTCGTAGCCAGGTACGGAGCTGCTGCCGTCCTGTAAGTCACTGTCATTAAACGGTACTCTTCTAAGGGTATGCTAGGTGTCCGACGCCGCAGTATTCTTTGAAGATCTCTGTCATCTTCACTGACCTTGATCTGACGGTACATCTTTTCGATGTCTGCAATTAACACATAGTGATGTGTTTGGAACCATAGAAGTATTGCAAACAACTCCTGTTGAATTGTTGTACCTGCAAACATCAAGTCGTTTAATGACATTCCAGATGTTGTTTTTGACGATGCATTGAAGACAACTCGAACCTTTGTAGTGCTATAAAACACATTATCACCCAGAGCACTCACTACTTCATTAAATTAACTAACTTACTAGTAGTGCTGCTTGAATCTTTGATTACTGGATGATGGGGCATGTAATAGCACACTGCATTATTCACTGGAGTGCCCACCCTTTCCATGTGTCCTAATTTTATTATTCATCCATGAATTTGATGTATTCATCTCTTAAACTCAGATTTCTTTGTAGCCTCCTCTCTAGTATAGCAAAGTTCCGTCTGGCAACAGTAATAGAGTCTCCCAGCTTGGTCGTATCTCTCTGAAGTGGCAATTTAACCTGGAAGCGGCCCGTTTCATTTCAGCTGTAGGACATTTTAAAGTGTTCTTCACATGGGTGCTCCTTCCCAATCAAATGACTTGTTACAACCTCTTCCGGGTTCCAGAATTTTTCCACTTCCGAATGCAGGTTGTCATTATTGTCAGAAATGTAGTTGAAGCTTGACCACGTCGTTGAATCGAATGTGCAGAAACGCAGCCAGAGAGAACCCAGCCTAACTGAGTATTCTGGAGAGTAGGATAACCTTCCTTGGATAATTGTTCTGGCCTCAAAATTTCGAAGAACACAGCTGCCCCCAGTAGCAAATATATTTCCCTTGGCTGATGAAAGTTAGGATCGGCCAGAGGAAGATCAGTAGGTATCTGCCAATCGTCATAATTTATCCTTGATGAAGGAAGAGGACCCATGATCCGTCCCAACACTGAGTACACAACTGGCTTGTTAAAGTTGCTCGTTCTTGAATTAACCTGAACTTGACAAAAGTGAGATGCTCTGCTGCCCGTATATTGGTAATTCCATTTACTGGAACAGAGTGCTTCCTTAAGATAAGGCCTAATCTATTCACTAACTCTTGAGAAATTAAATTCATTTGAGAGGCTTGACAATTGTGAGGTCTACCTTCCTTGTCAGTTAAGGTAACCGTAGCAGTAGATAGCAGCACCTCACTTTGAGGATAGGCAGCCTTTACTGAGAAATACGATTGGTTTTGATGATCACTGGCAATGCTACCCTTTGGTTCATGTAGCATAGTATGGTGTCTTTTATTACAATGTTTACAATATGTTGAGTGACAATTAGTCACACTGTGATCACTTCTCATGCAGTTGAAACACAGATCGTATTTCCTCACAACACTGACACAATCATGCACACTTAAGTTACTAAACTGGGAACACTTGTGCAAGTTATGATTTGACTTGCAGAGTGGACAGAAGTTTGATGTAGCAGTGAATGTTCGACGAGGTGCCTTAGCCCCTGGCGACTGAGCAGCAGGCTCACTATTGCTAGGACATGACCTAGCGGTGCCACAATGTCAACTGTTTAGCAGTTGTCTTCTACAAAATTGATGAAGTCCTTTAGGGTCTGTATTACCACCTGCCGACAAATCCTCCAGATACGTGACTTCCAGATAGCTTAACTGGAAGATGCTGTGTAATACCACCGCTGAACTGCTACCGGCAAGAATGCAGTAAAAATTTGTAAAATGGTCCTTACCTCGCTGAGCAGAGAGGTGTGTTTGATGTAGTTCGGTAGTTCTCCGCTAGGTGCGGCAGCTCGGATTTGTATTTGTACAATTAAATTACATAACAACATATTGTTTTAAGTGCATTAATCTATTTGTTCAATTCTATTTCATTCGTATGTGAGCATAAAATGACAATTTTATGTAAATTAAATCTTCCGGCATCAGTTCTAAAATTCAGGTGGCTAGGAAGCTTTCGGCTTGCGCCATCTTGTTTCAACCAAGATTCCCTAACTAGCAGTTGGAAGCTTGTCAGCCACTCCATCCTCCTGCTAGCTTATCTGGAAGTTGTCTTGCCAGACAGATTTTGTCAGGAGCTCATAATACGCAATTCTTGGCCAACTTCAAGATAAGTTCTCTATCTGGCAGATAAATATGATATCAGCAGATTGTCGTACAAGCCCTAAGTCTTGGTTGTTTCTCAGCCGCATTGCTGTTTTCCCATTCCTTTCGCAAATTTAAGCCTATGCGATCCAGCACAAGATGAGATAGCATTGCTTCATGTAACGGAATGCCCATCTTCAATGTTTCAACAGCATTTAAATTACTTGTAACTTGGTTGATGAGCATTCTTAATTCCTTCGAAGAATCATGGTTTGCAATTGGCAGATTTTGTAATTCCTTGACGTGAAGATCGGAGATTAATTTTGGATTGTGATATCTGTTTTGTATCATATTCCAAGCAACCTTGAAATTGTCCTGTGAAATTGGCAATTGTTCTATGAGATGATGTGCTTCTCCAGACAGACACGAAAGCAAGTAATAATATCTCTGAATATCAGAAAGTGATTAATTCTTCATGGTGAGTGCATCCAACGTATCATACAAGTGCATAAAGTCCCGTAGCAATCCTGAGAATTTAGGGAGCTCAACAGTTGACAGTTTGAGTGCGCTGCTATTGCTAATGATTCCATGTGACAAAGGTGACCGTGAGTCCTCAGCACATAATACAGATTCTAATTTAGATTGTATTTCCAGTCACAGTTCTTCAAATTGTTCTGTCAGCATTGTGTGAGGCCTCTTCAGGGTCATCTATTTCTAACTGTGTTTGTATTTCATTATACTCTTCAATACTAGTTAATAATAATTTCTGCCTAACCTTTATATCATTTGTGTTCTGTCCTGGTTGATAAGAATTCACAAACTTCTGTATCCTAGTCACTCGCAATTTAACCGTTGCTCATTTCTTTATCAATGCACGCTACTGGGCTGCTTCCATAATTGCGTGGAGAGTCCGTCGACCAATGAAGAAAACACGGTTGTACTCGCTCTGATGACGACAGTGCTGCAGCGATTAGTGGCTGAATAAAACTCGACTGGCTTAGCACACCTGTGATTACAGACTCTATGCTTTCTAGCCTCTATGATGGGCGCTAGAACAATGTCAGCCAGCGGGTAAGACAGCAAATATGGCGACAGCGCATCACATATATTCCAACAAGGCGCCAACCGCAATAATACGTTGCACCAGGCTACTATAGTCACTTCTGATTATACTGAATGTACATACAATATACACTCTGTTAGAACTGCAGCCAAAATGTGGTTTAACGTTTCCATCCTATGGAGTGCACGTCATGTTGTTTCGCTCGTGGCTTGAAAACAGTTACACATTGTTTCTAACATCTCAGTCGGGTCCGTAGGTCCACTTTATGTTGCGAGCACACAACAACTCTCTTCTGATAGCTCAAGAAATAAACACACTGAAATAACTAGATGAATTGAATTAATAACACTATTCTTGAAAATACAGATGCACATTGCACAGACTAGGCAAGCTGCCATACATGCCATTTTAATTACTGCCAGTCTCAAGTCTCACTCAGCACAAAGCGCAACTAACTCCAAACCGTAGCACTCTAAACAGAAATCAATAGACACCCTGCGAATAAAGTGTTCACATGTTATTAGCGCTGATGTCATTAATTATTGGAATTATATACCGATATAGGGTCCTTTTGGCTCTGTGATCTGTGTAGAATTGAAGGGGTCAGAAGAAGATAGTGCTAACCCATACAAACTACACCTTAGAATTACATTTTTAAGCTTAGCTCAAATCTGCAAATCTTATTTATATCTTTCTTTTGGTACATGTTATGTTACTAACAAGACTTGCTAACAGAATTAGTCTATGCTCAGAAACATTAGAATAAATAGTGACTAAAAAAATATAAGTAGTGCAACAATCTCAACTTTTACAAAAAAGGGTTAGCATTATCTTCCACTGACCCCTTCAATTTGAAGATCATACCTTGCTTTGATGAGGTAAAGTTGTATAATTTACTTGTGGTCTCGCTTTGCATCTCGACTGCTGGGTTGTCCTGGGTCGGTTCCGAGCGACAAGATTCTCTTCCAGTTTTCTTAGGATGGTGAAATAGGTTACAATGGGTAAAACACAAAACTCACACTGATCGTTGACTGAAATTAGCACTGTATTTATTATAAATCTTGGCACAGTTATTACACACACAGTTATTATGATCTTCAATATAATTAATTTAAATTGTAATGAAATTATAGTTGCAATCTGAAATATCACGGTTCTCCCCTAACTTAATGAATACCGCTGATCTACAGTGAGTTCCACGCAAGAGTTGGCCAATGACGCGGATTTCTGCGGCGCGGCTGGCACAGCTCCAACTCCCGAGCGATCGGGTGAAATATCTACGCAAATAATGCCGCGGTTGTTGTAATGATTCAGGTTCTCACATTTACAGTTAAAATTACAATGAAAATAACCACGTACCTAATCACAAGAGATGTTGGAAATGTTCTCCTCTTGCATACGCGCAACATTGGCACCTTTTTTAGGGAATTTTCTTTCACGCGCGTAAGTTCAGCTTCCGAGATAGAATTAATTTATCTTGTGATATTGTCTTTAAGTTCTTCTTATGTATGGGAAATTGACCTATACACTTTATTTTTCAAGTTTCCCCATAAATAATATTTACATACTGTTAGAAGAAATTAATGACAATATCACATAGGCCTATCAAAAGAGAAAGTAACTCTGTCTCGGAAGCTGAACTTATGCGCGTGAAAGAAAATTTCCTAAAAAGGTGCCAGTATTGTCTGGATGCAAGAGGAGAACATTTCCAACATCTTTTGTGATGAGGTACGTGGTTATTTTTATTGTAATTTTAACTGTAAATGTGAGAACCTGAATCATTACAACGACCGCGGCATTATTTGCGTAGATATTTCACCCGATCGCTCGGGAGTTGGAGCTGTGCCAGCCGAGACGCAGAAACCCGCGTCATTGGCCAACTCTTGCGTGGGACTCACTGTACTTTTACTTGCTGTGTGCTGTGAAGCAACTAACTTTACAAAAATCATATTCTCTAAGCACAAGAGACCCATCTACACATCTTAACTCCCAATAGGAATACTAATACTTGGATAGCTAAATTCTGATTGGCTGTCACTAATTTATACTGCAACTTTATGCTTATGCATGGTTTCATCAAAGGTTTGTGATTTAGAATTTTATACTTAACAAGTAATGTATTCTGTATATTTTTCATTCCTGTTTATTGGGTCTTCAACACTTTAAGTGGCTACCACCGCAGTCTCTTTTAAGCACAATTGAACTATTGTGTGCACTTGCCCTACTTTGAAAGTTAATGCAAATTCCAATAATATTTATGATAAAATGTATATATACATATTAGTAATGAATGAATGATTAGTTTTTATAATAATAATATTCAAATAAGCCACAGGCTGTACTCCCTTACATTTTATTGACTCATCTCATAGGGGGCTTAAACACATTGTTAAACCAGTTCTCATCCTTTTCAAATCCTATATTTTTAAAATTTATTACTGTACTAACAAAGAAAAGAACCTATCTCAAAGACAAAGTAAATTAATTAGAGGGAAATAGTAACGACAAAAATGTTAATGTTCTCTACAAGGGAATAAATGAGTTCAAGAAAGGTTTTCAACCTAGATTAATTAATCAACATAATTAAGGACAGTGATGGCACTATACTCATGGCTCCAAATAATATTTTGAACAGGTGGAAAAATTTCTTTAATCAATTATTAAATGTATATGAAGATATCCAAAGTGTAGAAGCAATTGCTGAACAACTCTAACAGAAGTAGAAACAGCTATAGGTAAGTATTCATGAACTACAGATTATTGTCTCTGTTGGACATACATGAGAATATTATAGGAGATAAGTTCCTCCGACACTGGGACTTGAACCCAGGACCTTTGGATATTCGCGCCAATGCTCTACCAACTGAGCTAAGCCGGAGTTCAATTCACAGCGCCAGATGGAGCCTTCCTCCTGGGTTCAAGTCCCAGTGTCGGAGGAACTTTTCTCCTATAATATTCTCATGTATGTCCAACAGAGACAATAATCTGTGGTTCATGAATACTTACATATATCCATCTTGAATGTTAACTGTACAATAACAGTGGGAGCCCGGTCACAAAAATCACTAATTAGTGTGCCTCACAATACTGCATATGACATAACTTGTCTGTCAGTGAGGTAGACCATTAAGGGCATTCAATCATAGGAGGAAGGTTCCATCTGGTGCTGTGAATTGAACTCCGGCTTAGCTCAGTTGGTAGAATCCCAGCGGGGAACTTTTCTCCTGTAATATTCTCAGCTATAGGTAAACTAAAAACACACAAATCTCCAGGCATTGACCAAATTCCAGCAGAATTAATTAAGGCAGGTGGGGATAGATTAAACTCAGAGATCCGTAAGCTCATTCTTATGATTTGGAGAAAGGAGGAATTGCCAAAGAAATGGGAAGAATCTATTATTATACTGATTCATAAAAAGGGAAATAGGGCTGAATCTAATAACTATCAAGGAATTTCTCTCTTATCAACATCATACAAAATTTTATCCAATATACTGTTGTCAAGATTAACCCCATATGTGACGAAATCATTGGAGATCACCAATGTGGATTTAGGTAAAATAGATCAACCATTGATCATATGTTTTGTATTCGCCAAATCTTGGAGAAAAAGTGGGAATGTAATAAGTCTGTTTACCAGCTGTATATACATTTTAATAAAGCATGTGATTCAGTTAGCGAGACAAACTGTACAATATCCTCATTGAGTTTGGGATACCAAAGAAGTTAGTTAGGCTGATCAAAATGTGTCTAAATGAAACCTATAGCAAAGTCAGGGTAGGAAAATTTATATCAGATAGGTTTCCCATTAGATGCGGCTTGAAGCAAGGAGATGCCCTATCACTGTTACTTTTTAATTTCGCTTTGGAATATGCCATTAGGAAAGTTCAGGAAAATAAGGTGGGTCCAGAATTAAATGGCAGTCACCCCATTTTAGCTTATGCAGATGACGTTTGCTTGTTGGGCAATGACGTAAACACAATCGAGAGAAATGCTGAAAGAATTTTTGTTGCCTGCAGGAATGTTGGATTGGAAATTAATACGGAAAAAACTAAGTATATGGTCATGGAGCGTCAAAATAATGCTCCACAAAATATTAGAATAGCTGGTAAATTGTTCGAACAAGTGGAGGAATACAAATATCTGGGAACAGTAATTACAGACACAAATAATATTAAGGTAGAAGTTAAGTCTCAACTGAAATCAGGAAATGCTTGTTTTTATGTAGTTCAGAAACTCTTTTCTTCTCGTCTACTGTCCAGAAATCTAAAAATTAAGATTTATAGGGCTATTATCCTGCCGGTTGTATTATTTGGATGTGAGACATGGCCGGTTACTGTTCGGGAAAAACATAGTCTGAGAGTGTTCGAAAACAGGGTGCTTAGAAAAATATTTGGGCCCAAGAGGGATGAAAATGGGGACTGGAGAAAATTGTTTAACAACGAGCTTCATGAACTGCACGCTTCACTGGATATAGTAAGGGTAATTAAATCGCGAAGGATGAAATGGATTGGACATGTTGCACTGTACTATAGGCCTACATGCTTCTTAAATTTCAAATTTTATTTTTTCTGCAACTTCAAACTCAATTATGTTTATTGCTTCCACATTCATATGCAAGCAGTTTCCTAAGCATATTTATGTTTGTAGAGCTCTTGTGGTCATTCCACATGTGTTTGTGATTTCTGTATTATTCTTCTTCACTCCATGGTTTAGACATCTTTGTTTGTTCTCGTCATCACAGTAAGCCTTCCATCTTCTATATGGTTTACAAAATATGTTTATCAACTTCCTATACACTGGCAGGTTGCCACTGTGGACAAAGTAAACCGAACATTTTTTTTTTTTTTTTTTTTTTTTTTTTTTAAAGAAAGGGAAGTTAACATATTAAAATTGTCTTGCCAATAGGTTATCACAATACATCTGAAAATTAACAAGAAATGTAAATTGTACAAATGATATATTAAAATGTTGAACAAAGCACATATTATTGTTATTACCAGAGGCTTAATTACTGGTTTAGGGAGGCCAAATTCTTTCCAGAATTAAATGACAAAAAAGTGTAGTTCTTTGAGCACCCACCTTGAGGTGTTACTTCTTTAGAATCAAGATGGTATTTTATGTTTATAAAATGGAACAGGAGGTTATTCCTCAATTATTTTTTTTATGTTAACCTCTTCAGGTTGATCAGTGTAATGTTTAGAACAAATGGTGAGATCAATTATGAAGTTTTTCTTGCTGTTAAGATGAAATGCAGTCATGTCAATTCAACTTGTACTACCATTTGTTATTCCGTGCACTTCCTTTAAAACTTCCATCCCATTCTTACAAAGTCTTCTGCAACAAATATCTAATTTTTGATGTCAGAAGTTCCTGAGTAGTGCTCCATAAGAGCATGATCCCAGGACAAGACCAAGAGTTTCTACCTCTCTGCAGCATCATTTGTTGCTGGGATCTGCAGAAATATTAGGTGTCATTTTGATAGCATCACATCATTTGTTGCATATAACGTTTGACGCTTTATCCAGTTATTAGCTGTGTTCTTTGTATAGTTCTGTCCCAAGATAAGGTTACCAGATGTCACTGTTGATGTGCTGTCCCCAGTTTTACAAATCTGTGTCCAGACAAAATCCATCCCTGGAATGTCCCCATATTTATATGTATCCCCGGATTTGTATTTTTTGAGGAGAAATGTCCAGCCATACTGAAAAAATGATTCAATGATCCCTGGATGTACTTTATTGCCTCAACTCAGCCACTTTTCCATGATTCCATCTCCAAGCCGAAGGAGGGGAAGTAACAGCAGTGGAATCTTGCATGATTTTCAATAGAGTGATTGAACAAATTTCAGGCTAGGAATGGTAGAAGAAGGTTCCTGCAAGAAGGACGAATTTTTTGCCATATCAAGTTACTTCTATACTACTGCTATTTAATATCCAACTGTTTGGATCTCCCACTCTGAAGATATTAGTTGTATGGAGTGCATTTTGCTCAGAACTTCTCCACAGGGAGAAGGCATTCCAACTTACTCGCCGATCTTAAAGTGAATCGCCTAGTTTATAGTACAAAATCTACATTATTAAACAATGTGACCAAGATGGTACATTCATAGTCTCACATTTTGGAGATTTTGGAGATTTTGGAGATTTTGGTTGGCTAATTTTACTTGGGTTTTTCATGGTTTCTTCATTGCAAAGGCAAATACAAAATTGGATAAATGAACACAGGCCATGGTACGATAATAAAAGCAGATGCACATCAAAAGTCATAGTACCTACTCATACACCCAAAGATCCAATATGGCCTTTGTGCTGTTAAAGAAATTTATAAAATATAAATACATACGTAAATAAAATTAAGAAAAAAAACCTTATGTGAAACACACAACTCTCTCTACCTTTAATACAGATAGATTCCAGCATACAGCATACAGTACACAGTACATAGTTGTCTCAGCCTCATCCAGAGTCATATTATTTGCAAGGCAAACTTGCAAAGAATTATTAAGTGCCAGTATGGTACTTTATGAGATTGTGTTTGGGACGAAAAATGTCTGTCCGTCCGTCCGTCCGTGTGTCTGTACGCGCCATAAGTCAAATACGCTTTTTGCGATTTTCATGAAACTTGGAAAACAGATTTATAATGTCTATGGGAAGAACCCTATTGATATTGAACCAAATCGCTTCATCGGTACCGGAGTAATGCCCAATTTAGTGCCTATTTTAATAGATTATGGTGCCTTATGAAAGGCGCCATAACTCAAATACGCTGTATCGGATTTCCATGAAACTTGATATACGCATTTATGAAGTCCATGAGAAGTGCTCTATTGAATTTGAACCTAATGCGTTGACCGGTACCGGAGTAAAACCCAATTTAGTGTCTATTTTAAAGGTGCAATAACTCAAATACGCTTTATCGGATGTTTATGAAACTTAGTATACGCATTTATAATGTCCATGGGAAGACATCTACTGATATTCAACCAAATCGGTTGGCCAATACCGGAATAATGCCCAATTTAGTGCCTTTTATGTTAATATATGAGAAGTCGCGATAACTCAAATATCCTTTATTGGATTTTCCTAAAACCTTGTATACCCATTTATAATGTACATGGGAAGACGTGTACTGATATTGGACCAAATCGGTAGACCGGTATCGGAGTAAAACCCAATTTAATGTCTATTTTAAAGACGCTGTAACTCAAATACGCTTTACCGGATTTTTATGAAACTTGGTATACACATTTATAATGTTCATGGGAAGACGTCTATTGATATTGGATGAAATCGGTTCACCTGTTTCGGAGTAATGCTCAATTTACTGCCTATTTTATGATAATATACGTATTCGAAAGAATTTAAAAAAAAAAAGCAAATCAGTTATCTTGACAACATAGTCAATTGTTTTACTGTTTTATTATAAGGCTTTGAAAATTAAAATACAGTTAGCTATGACCAAAAACACTATTGTTTTACATGCGCTTATCCAACTAGACCGTTAAACTGACCCAGGTGGCCGAGATGGTATCGTCTTGGCCTCACATTCTGGAGTTCCATGGTTCAAATCCCGAAACTGGCCAATTTCACTTTTTTTTTGTATTTTTATGTGAGTGTGCGATTGTCAAGATATCACAAATCTATACAGTTCAGCTGATGCTGGAAGATTTTAATACGATTTTTTTAAAAACTAGACCTTTGTTCTTCCGTAAGGCCTGCTTGATGAATAAATCTGGAGCTTAACTTGGAAATCAATTTTAAAAAAAACGGCAAGTTAGTACTTTACGACTCACCCTGCTCCCCTTTCCACACGCCACTCGCCTGGCAGCTTCCACCCCTCTCGGTACTTCCCGCGTGCCGTCTGCTCCACTTCCCCCAACGCATACCTTCATGCCTGTAGCCGTTGATCAATGCCGGTAATGAATAATTGCAATTGATATGTCACCTTATATTTCACAATAAAGAAAGCCCCTTGCACCTCCACATAATATTCCACAATTATAAAAACGACCCTACCAACAAAATAGGCAATTTCACAATACAAAAAATACTCTTGTACCAAACATAATATTTCATAATTATAAAAAACGCTGTATTATAACATAAAATGTGCCTTAATTGATGCAGGAAAATTCCCTTGTATCAACACTACTTATAAAAACCGATTCTTGCATTAAAACTCATGAAATCCACCTAACATAACTCTAATATACGAAAGCTTCCTTTAGTGCTCAACATTCACTCGTAGCGTAGTGGTCAAGACTCCTAGCTATAACGCTAGGGGTCCCGGGTTCGAATCCCGGTCGATCCAAAATTTACTATTAGGAATAGGTCTCAAATAGGTAGGTAGGGTGAAGAGGAGGTGAGATGAAGAGAGGAAGGAGGCGGGAAAGGAAGAGAAGAAGAGAATAAAGAAGAAACAAATTATTTTTTCTGTTTCATCGTCGCTTCTAGTAGTTCAAATGCCACCGCTAGGGGAGGGATTGAGAGTAGGAGTGGGGGACTCGGGTGAGTCGTAATGTACGAATTTCCCAAAAAAACATATTCTGCATATCATAATTGCAGTCATAACTGATTTAACAAAAACATACTGGCACTTTTTTACATCAGTTTACCTGATTTGATTTTCTTCATGTAAAAGTGACATGAAAAGTAAAAGAAAGTTGTCATTAATTTTTACGTCACTTCCCCAGAAGATATTTAATCCAATCTAATTTTGATCACAGACACATACAGAGATATGTGTTTGAAAATAGCATTTTAGAATTCAGGAAACCTCGGAACGTGTACTTATCATGAAAACGTGACATAAAATTTCGAGATTGAAGACAATACTTCCTCTACTTTGTAACATTGTAGAAGGTCCCGTGGAAATATTTGTTGTGAACAGTAGTTAAACCACCCGTTACCACTCTGTGTTTTTGAAAGCTTTACTCTACGAGAACGAGTTTGTTGCAGAAAGTACTAGAGACTGCACCTCCGCAAGGTTTTTAAAAGGACAGAGTGATGGTTGAAGAAAATTGAAGGGAAGCTTTCGACAGGAGAGTTAATAAGAAGTCGCCGAGGAGGAAGGAGGACGGGCATGGCTCGTGGTGCTGGTGCATACTGCACCCCACTGTTCTGAATTAACTGTAGTAGTGAGTAAGAGACAGGACAGGGAGTTAAGCAGAGGTTGCCGAGGAGCCCGGGCGTAGCCCGTGGCCCAGGTGCATACTGCACCCCGTCATTCTGAATTAATTGGAGTAGCAAAGAAATAAGTCTTTGAGTAACAGATAGTAAGTAACCGATAGAGCAGAACAGTTAATAAGTGCCCGTCAGTTATGAAGAAGGAAGTTATGAGACCATACACAGCTAGTAAGTTTTGACGAGGAATAAGTAAGAGATCGCCGAGAGGCTATAATTGAGTATGTGGGTGGTGTACGTCGGATGGCATCAGAGGCATACAATTAGGTGTGTGGGTGGTGTACGTTGGATGGCATCAGAGGCATACAATTGGGTATGTGGGTGATGTGCTATGGGTCTGCGAGTCACAGATTGTCGACCTTGAAGGCGGTGTTTCTGCCATTGGAATTCTACCTCGATGTAGAAGACAACAGCGTCTGGTGATGTGGGAAGCAGCTGGCGTTGCTGGATGTGAGTGATATCGACGGACCATGCTGCACCGTGTTTCTGGGTCAAACCCGCAGTAGAAGACATAATAGATGTAGAAGACAACAGCGTCTGGTGATGTGGGAAGCAGCTGACATTGCTGGATGTGAGTGATATCGACGGACCATGCTGCACCGTGTTTCTGGGTCAAACCCGCAGTTACGAGGTCATTGCTTGGAAGTATATGGAGTGTTCATCAGACATACAACAATACAGATCAGATAAGTACTTTAAATTATGTTTTCATCTGCAGCTGTTAATGCAGCGAGTAAGGAATGAGGTTGGGTTGAAACAGGAAGTAATATGTGTTTTGATAGGACAAGAATGAATGGACAGATTATATAGAGAAAAAAGTGGACATTTTTCCTTGTAGATAAAATTACGCTATAGGATAGTTAGCTTCTTATGTAAAATATCAGTAAAGTAAGACTGGATATGGTAGTATGCAGATGAGGTTTGAAAAATGAATTTTGAGTATTGGAAGTGGAGAGCAGAATACTTAGTGTGTCTGCATCATAATAGATAGGCCTACTCTATTGTAATGGTATTGTGACCATGAATTGGGTCAGAAATTTAATAAGAGGTATAAATTTCATCCAGTAAAAGTTGTAAGTGTGGTGGAAATTAAACTGGTAGAAAGAAGCATAAAGTCAGAGAAGTCCACATAGATGTCTGTCCTGGTTAAACTAATTTCTGTTATGAAAAGTTGTTAGGAATTTCTCCAAACACCATTAAGAAATATAGGGAAACTAGTAGCAATATGAAAGTTACAGTTAGATGAGAAGGAGGAGTAAACTCAGAATAAATATGCTCTTCTTCTAAAAATTCAGTTAGGTTTGAGGTGTAATGGAATTGTGGATTTTGGTAGGCCGAGATAGTTAAAGAATTGTATAAATAAGAACAAAGCAGAGTAGGCCTACAGTGAGTAAATTTTTTGTACATCATAACCAAAAATTGAAGTATTGTTCTAGTTACAGCGTGTGCATATGTGTGTGAAGTCTTCCGTCAAAGAGACCCAATTCGAAGAGGACCTGAAAAGTGAAAGGAGTGTTTTTGATTGGACTTAAGGATTTAGTCAAGACGACAAGTTTTCATTCAGAGAAGGGAAAAAGGAACGAGTACCTAATGACTGACTATTTGTGATGTTTTTTTTTTTTGGGGGGGGGGCTCTCAAACGAATCTAATGAACAAATGTATATGTTATGAAATAAAATTATGTTTTTTTTTTTTTTTTTTTTTTTTTTTTTTTTTTTTTTTTTAACTTGACTATTTTTCATAAAGTTAAAGTAAGATATTCCTATTATATGAAGCTGAAACTGTCTGCAATTATATGTGTGAGAGAGTTGGAATTGTAAGGTCAAGTGTCAAAGTATATGGTTCATTGTCAATGAGGGTGAGTGGCGCCTATCAAATAAATGTTCTCACCCCTAGTCTGTTACAACTTATAGTACCTATGGTACAGGTGGAGGAAATAAAAGTACACAATACACTTACATTATTGTTGTTAATGGCCAGATTATTTGCCTAATGGCTTCTGAGAACATGGGTTACCATTTACTTCCTTAAAGTAAAGAGTTAACCTCATGCTTCAGCTAGCAGATTAATCTGACATTGTTTATATGGAATTTACTTTATTTCAGCTATGAGCCACTTTCAGGAGAGGGTGATGTCACTCAGTTAAGGCTCAGAAGGGGCATGTCTGAAGAGTCGAGACCAGTGCATCATTGTAATGGTGAGTTTTATTCTCTATCCAACCTTAGAACAACACTAAAAATAAATAAAACAATTGTACCGCTCCATCATTTCTGTGCCCTTCAGAAAACGGAGGCCACTATGTCTACTGTCGTGTTCATTGATTCACAGTTAAAACTAGGCAGAGTAATAATGGTGTGCTAAATACTGTAATAACAATCAGTAAAAATTTACTTAGTCTACTGCTACATTATGGCAATACTCAAACTCTTATTTTATTTATTTATTTATTTATTTATTTAACCTGGCGGAGTTAAGGCCATAAGGCCTTCTCTACCACTCAGCCAGGGCAAAAACATGAAATACATAATGTTAACAATAATAATGATTAAAAATAAATTAAAAAAGAACTGATATACATGAATACAAGAAACGAACATTAAATACAAAGAAAAAATTAGAACATATATACTTGAATAATTAAAATACATTAAGATACATTAAATGATAAAAAGAAATTAATTGTTACAAATATGATTGAGTTATACAAAAGCATTAAGTGATAGAAACTGAAATTAACATAGGACATGAAAAAGATTATTAAGTACTACGTATATGTGCTGTTAAATGCGATCTGAAGGTTGACAGTGACCGGCAGTCCTTGATGTGAGATGGTAAAGAATTCCACATTCGGATGACTGAAGTAGTAAACGATGATGAGTAAAGAGATGTATGATGTTTAGGTATTGCGAGAATATGATATTGCCTGGACCGAGTCTTATGTGTCACTATCAGGAAGTGGGATGACTTGTAAATTGGAGACATGTACGGAATCACCTCCCATGGTCTACTGTGGTGTCAGAGATCCATATTCCACATTCTTTCTTCTTCTCCGATTACGTGACATATGTTGTTTTGCTACATAATGGGTGACAGAAGGGAAATTACAGAATGAAGTAACTGTTGAACTTCTTGCAGTTTAAACGTTCTATTATTTCTGGCTATGTACAATATCTTTTAATGAATAGGCCTACCCATACAGTTTCTATTGAGTTTAAGTTGCTAGGATATGGAGGCAATTTTTCAGAGAGTTATCCAGACTTCCTTCCAAGGTCATCCATAACTTATGTAATATCACTAGGCCTACTGTTAAAAAACGATTGGGCCTTATTTACAAATTTGGCTTAAACTTCACTTTTACGAAATGGGACAGTCCATGACTACATGTGTTTGCATAACACTATTGATTTTCACCACTCCTTAGTGTCTTACCTTTACTATGCTACTTCATTTCATATACATTATCACTGTCCCTACGATACTTATCTGTAGTGGCTGCCATATTTATTAGTGTTAATGACAAACACACAAACAGATGACTGTTCACAAGTTCAATAGAAGAAAACAAAAATCTCGATACCAGAACACATTTATCTTTTCAATCTTTCCTATATTAAATAATAAATTAAAACTATTTTAATTTCATTGAATGTAGTGAAAAAGTTAAATTATTACTATTTATTCATGGTATTATATTTCATAATATGCTTAGGTCTCCAGCCAATCACAGCTGAATTAATGACATGACAGGTACTATAATTTAATATCTGTTGTCTACTTGAAGTCAGGTTTTTAGGTTGGATAGATAGTAGTAAGTTTTAGTAGTGTATTGAGTTTGTATGTATCATCGTCTTCTTCTACATCATGAAATTAGGCCCTTTGGCCTGTTTTCACATCAACTGGGATTTAGTGAGTCTTCCCATCTGGTAAGTGGGCATCCAACACTTCTATGTCCTCTTGGTTTTTACTTTAACAATAGATGAGGAATTCTATCTGTAGGCATTCTTTGGACGTGTTCATACCAGTCGTTTCTCATATTGTCAATTCTATTTGTTAAATTAAAAATATTTAAATCTTTCCTAATGTCTTCAATTCATTTTCTGTCCAAAATTGTCACACCTGCTACTGAACGCAAGAACTTCATTTCTGCAGTTTCTATTTTCCTTCTGTCTGAACGATAGTTTTAGGCAAAAACAATAAGATTGTTCATATGAAATAAATACATGAATAATTATACAAAAAAAAAGTACATTAGCATAAGAGAGATATACAAACAAAATGCCTCACGTTAAAAACTTAAAAATTTACAATGAGATTGAATAATGGAATGAATAATGGAAAACAAAGTGAGTAAAAGTACCATTACAAGTTAGTTTTAATCAATTCGAGCACTTGTTTTTTAAACAATTTATTGTTTAGTGTGTCAGATTAGGGTTTCTTTTAGTAAAATTGTTGTATAGCCTTGGTCCGAAATTTATCCTATGCCTTTGACCAACTTCTGTACTTCTTCAGTTTTCAGTTTTTCTTGTCCTTTCTTCCCAGCCTTTCTTCTGGCTACAGAAGAGCCAATTCTGACTCTGTACACTGTTACATTAACTGTTGTCCCTTTTCCTAAACCATCATGGCCATTATGTTCATTTCACATCACAAGGAAATGGTGGTAATTAAGGTATCTTTATAAGTTTCAAGTGAAAATCTGCATTTTTCAAACAGGATTTCTGATTTTTTTAGAGTGAATTAGATATCATTCAACTAAGTTAATGCAATATTAGTTAACCAAAAAATAATATTATTGTGGTCTAAAAAAATTATTTTGAAAAATAAATATGCAAATTTTTAAAAAATTCTGGTTTGCTTAAAAGACATGCAAACTATATGTAAAAATTATGTGATGATTCCTTATAATGTAGGTTAGATCCTGAACCTAAGTTATTGCTAGCATGCCCTACAATAAATAATAAAAAAAAATTCTTAGAACTTTGGCGGGTGAAAAAAATTATTCATTGTTCCTTTTAAACTCCTCACAGCTTCAATTCTTAACATATTCTTAACCATTTAGGTTCAGGCTCTGACTGGTTTTATTGGCTTTCATTTGGTGCAAGAATGAAGCCTCTAGGTCAGTTCTAAGTGTTTTTATCGTTTTTTGAATCCTAAAAAATTGCGGGAAATAAAGTTTTGAGAAAAGGGGAATTGAAGTTTACGGATACTTTTAAAACTTAATATTTTTATTTGGAACTTTCAAAATGCCCTGCAGCATAGGAACTTGATATTGGACTGCCATCTATTAGAGGAAGGCAGTACTACATCCTCAGCAGCTATGAAAAATATTACAGCTAGAATGGAAGGGAATTTTAAAAAGATCAGACAGAATATGAAGAAGAATGCCATTAACTTTTCAGGCCAAGAAGGCTTGCGCCAACCCTTTAAATGGTGATTTAAATACATTTATGACCTATTAACCCAAACAAATTTAACATTTTCTGAAAATAGAGACTTCAATCTTTTATTCTAATATAATTAATTTTTTTTGGAAATTTGTAAAAAATTTACATTTCAAACGTATATAGATACCTTAACAAAAATATATTTTTTAAATGGATTAATTCATCCAAATAAAACAATATATTGCCAACATTTGTCTGAAAAAAGGAATTATGTTTACTTTTTGTGTAATTATGCATAATTACCATTATTATGTAAAATTTGCATTATTATGTGAAATTTGAATTATTTCGTGATTCAGAAGTACTGTTTCTGAGGTTATACATGGCAGTAAAAGTAAAGTAAAGTAAGAAAGCATTCCATAGATCCCATAAAAGTCTGATGACTATAGGATGTGGAACTTGTCAAAATAGTAAAATAGAAGACGCAGCACAACTACCCTGGCACAAGATATGGGAATCAAATACTGTCAACTAAAAAAATTAATTTATATAATGGTTTAATCATACAGCAATATGATAAACATGCACTTTTAAAAACCAGATGTACTAAAAGATCATCTTCACCTTGGATGACACGTGAAATACGACAGCTTTATGACGGAAAGAGACTTGCCATTCAGAAACTATACAAATAATAAAACTGATAACAGTCTTTATACTTACAAACAACTCAGAAATAAGACAAATCAGTCAATTAGGAATGCAAAACTCAGACTCGCATATAAACTCTTTGACCCCAAAACACCCATCTGACATGTGGAAGAACATAAAGAATTTAGGACTGGGTAAGGTGAATGAACAGATATAAATCCCCATCCCACTTGACAGTCTGAACAAACATTTTACAATGATTTAGACTGAAGACTTCGTTACAAAAAAGTAACATTTTGATGAACTACAGTCTTCTCTTCCACCTTCATGATAAATTTTCTTCTTTAAATTCATAACAGACTTGGATTATGACAAAAAAAAAAAAAGTTTCAAAATGCAGCATCAAAAGCTGCATAAGTTATTTAATTATACAAAATGTCAAAATAAATTTTTCCACAATTGTCAATTAACCAGATGTGATAGAGAAAAATGAAATGCCTTTTCGAATTCAGCACAGCGAAGTTAATCAAAGATACCTATTTTCGTTTTTACCACAGAAATTTTTTCTTTTTTGCAGACTAGTGTTATTGATAGAAAAAAGGCAAGAATTTTTGGCTACAAATAATAATGATAAAGAGAAAACAGAAAATAATGACGGCATTTCTCTGGACATAGAAATAGTTAAAAATTCATTCAAAACTTTAAAAAAATGGAAGTGCTACTGGAATTGGAGGAATACCAATGGAACTGGTGAAATATGGTACAAATAAATTATATGAACTTTTGAGAAACCTTTTTGAAAAATGCTTAAATGGTGAAGCCATACCAGAAGACTAGAAAGTAGGATTTGTATCAACAATCCATAAGAAAGGAAGAAAGGATGAGTGTGATAATTAGACCTGGGATTTTAAGGCAAATGCCTATTTTGTTCCTTACGAAATAACATGAAAATTTTTAAATATGTGGACGTTTCATGATAAATCACTTACATTTATAGAGTTTTATAGTGCCCTAAAATGCCTATTTTGTACATTTAAAATAAAATTCAACTTCTGTAATATTTACAGTCTTATAATGGACATCCCTCAATGAAAAGCAGAACAGCAGAGGTGGGTTTTTCACAGAAACATGATTATTCCAAACAATTGTCCCTAAAGGAATGCTGACTGACGGGGGAGGGGGAGGATTAAAGGGGAAGGACTGCTGTGTCAGTCAACAGTAAAAAAACATCTGTTTAAGTGAATATACGGTAGATCGTGATGCCTGATTTTGCAGTTAATTCTGTTAAGAATAGGTATACCACATTTCTTGCATTAAAAAAAGACCATGTTACAGTTTAAGTGTATATTGTAATACTTTAAAGTCTATTTTCTGCCTATCTACACATTTTTAAAGCATATTTTAAGCGCTATTTTCTCTTTTAAAAGCCTATTTACTTGTTTTAACAAGCCTATTTTAGGTG
The DNA here is from genome assembly GCA_964059195.1 of Ectobius pallidus. Taxonomy (NCBI): domain Eukaryota; kingdom Metazoa; phylum Arthropoda; class Insecta; order Blattodea; family Ectobiidae; genus Ectobius; species Ectobius pallidus. The sequence goes on from CAXKWD010000009.1 coordinate 33,889,521, forward strand.
CCTAAAACTAATTTTTTTAGAGCCTAAAATCCCAGGTCTAGTAATAATTACAAAACTGTGACTAATATATTTAGCAGACATTATGGAAGAATTATTAAACATTATTTGGAAACAGAATTTAGGGAAATAGAGGGGAAGAGCAGGTTGGCTTTAGAGAAAAAATGATCAAATGGTCAACAAATTGCCTAAAACAAATACTTGAAAAGAAAAATATTCGAAATCAGGCCCTTCTTGTAGTATTTGTAGACATAGAAAAAGCTTGTGATAATATACCTTTATGCAATTTACGGAAAGCTTTAAAAGCATTCCTATCATAATTAAAGCAATTCAAAACCTATAAGAAAACTCTACATCAAGAATAAAAATACCAAATTACCTCTCACCTGGATTTAACGTTACAAAAGGATTTCATCAGGGATGCAAGTTTATCACCGACCCTATATAAAATATATACAGAGAAAGCATTGGAAAATTGGAGGGAAAAAAATGTAAGAGCATGGGAATCCTAGTAAATGATAGTACTATATATTCCTTACAGTTTGCTGATGACCATCTAATTTTGGCTCAAGATGAAGGCAGAATACATCACAAGGAAGTTAATAGAGGAGTATAAAAATGGGGACTTCAGGTCAACAGGAATAAAACAAAATACATGATAGTGAATGAATGAATGAATTTAGCCGATAAGATCCCATGAAGGGCAATGGCCTCCTATATAAGGGAAAGCTCGTTCATTGTCCTCATGTGGTGAGCTGGTCCACATGATTTTGATCTATTTAGTTTCTTCCTTTCGAAGGTGCATATTTAATAGTCACTGCATTTTAAAGATTTGGCACTGGGTAGTCAGTCTTGGATGTAACTATGGCTAGGTTGTTATTAGTTTCTTCCATTTTTCGCGGCTCCGTGCTGTCCTGGACCAGTGAACCCCCGCGATGTTCGTAAATTCATCTGTCCATCTTGTAGCCGGTCTGCCTCGTGATCGTTTCCCAATGCGCGGGTCCCACATCGTTGTTATCCGTGCCCATCTGCTGTTATGTAGTCGTGCCAGGTGACCTCCCCATTTCCACTTCAGGGTTGCTGCTCGCTGGGCTATGTCAGCTGTTTTTGCCAAAGTGCTTATCCTGATGTTTGGGATCTTATCTCTCAGGGATATGCCTAGGATTTTACGTTCCATTTTCCGTTGGCAAACCTGGATCTTTTTTTTCTGTGTTTCTGTTAGCTTCCAGGTTTGGCACCCGTACAGTAGTGCTGGAAAGATACAGGATTCTAGTGCTTCAAATCTTAGCTTTCGGTTTAGGTTTTTGTCTAGTAGGATGCGTTTTAGTGACCAGAATTTTCTCCAAGCTATGGTAATTCTCCTTTTCAGCTCTTTTTCCATGGTCTGCTTGAAAGAGACTAGCTGTCCTAGGTAGATGTATTCTGAAACGTACTGTAGTTGTGTTGTGTTCACTGTTATTGGCAGAGGATGTCGGTTGGTCATAACCTGGGTTTTGTTCATGTTCATTGTTAGTCCTGTATCTTTGCTCGTGTTGCTGAGGTCTTGGATCATTGCTTGTAGGTCGTCAGGCTTGCTTGCAAATAGGACTACATCGTCAGCGAATCTCAGATTTGTCAGTCTGTTGCCATCAATGTTAATCCCATATTTTCCTTTCCAATTCAGATTTCGAAATATGTCTTCCAGTAGACTTGTGAACAGTTTAGGTGAGATTGGGTCTCCTTGTCTCACACCTCTTTCAAGTTTGAATGTTGGACCTTCTCTTTCTGTTGTTATTTTGGCTTGAGCTTCGTTGTACAAGTTTTTCAGAATTCGTATGTATTTATGTTCGATTCCTTGTCTTTTTAGTGCTTGGAGTACACTTATATGTTCCACCATGTCAAACGCTTTCTTATAGTCTACAAAGGCCAAATATAAGGGTAGTGTAAATTCTTCTGCCTTTTCCATTATTTGGGTTACTGTCTGCAGGTGGTCAACCGTGCTATACCCTGATCTTTATCCTGCTTGGTCCTGTGATTGATTTTTGTCCAGTTTCTTTGTGATGCGTCTTGTGATTATTTTGGAGAAAAGTTTGAAGATGTTGGACATCAAACTTATAGGTCTGTAGTTTTGTAGGTCGTCTTTGGCACCTTTTTTGTGTAGCAGAATTATCTTGTTCAGTTTCCACTGGCTTGGTATCTCCTCCGTGTGTAGGATTGTGTTGAAGATCGTGGTTAATGGTTCTAAGAGGTGATCTAGCCCCAGTTTCAGGTACTCATTGTAGATGTGGTCCTCGCCTGGGGACTTCCCTGCTTTTAGTTCCTCTATGGCCACTCTGACTTCGCTCTGTATTATGGTGGGGACTTGGTCGTTGATGTCTCCGATTGGGGGAAGGGTGTATCCTTGCCAACGGTCTCTTCTCGAGCTTGTGTACAGGGAGCTATAAAATTCAGTGGCTGCTTTTATAATGTCTTCTCTTGAGGTTGAGCGTACTCCGTCCGCGTCTGTGGTTCCTAGTATCCATTGTTTCCCTTTGTTCATCTGTCTTTTGGCTTCTTTAGTTGATTTTTTGGATTCTAAGATTTGTTTTGTCATTTTTGTGTGATGTTCGCGCAGGTCTCTTCTTATAGCTCTTTTCGTCTTCCTGTCTAGTTCTGCGTATTCTTGTTTTTTCCTCTCGTCCAGGTCTCTGTTGGGTTGTAGTTTTTCCCGCTGTGCAATTAGTTCGATCGTGTTCTGGCTGAATTTTCCATTTTCTCTGTTGTTTGATGTTATCAGGGCTGCATTAGCTGCCTCGAGTATGTTCTTCTCTATGCTTGTGTATTGGTCTTGCATTTCCGCTTCCCTATTTAGTCCTGTTTGCGAGAATTTGCTTCTTAAATCTGATGAGAATGTAGTTTTATCGAAGTTCGCCATGTTCCTAGCTGGCAAGGTTTTGAAGTATCTTCTTTTTCGTTTGGTGTTAACAGTGATCTTGATCAATCTGTGGTCTGTCTGGAATTTGAGGGTTTGTTCAATTTGGATATTATTGATGCTAGTCAGACTATCGCTCAGAACATAGTCAATCTCATTCTTGTTGATACCATTTGGGTGGCGCCAGGTCCATTTTGAGTTCGGGTCCTTTCGGAAGAAGGTGTTTACTATCTTAAAGTTCTGTTCCGTTGCAAATTGGACCAGCCTGTCTCCTCTAGTGTTTCTGTTGCCATATCCATAAGGTCCGACTGGGTCTTCGCTTGTGTGGTTGCGATGTCCAACCTTGCTGTTGAAATCTCCCATTATGAAGGTTCTGTTTGTTTTGTACTTCTCGAGTGTCCTTTCTAGCTCGCTGTAGAATTCTTCAATCTCTTCTTCACTGCTATTCTCTGTTGGAGCGTAGATTTGTATGATCTTGATTGTATGTTTTTCGTGTGTCCTTAGTATTAGTACTATCATTCTTTCTGAAAGGAGACATAAATCAAGATTTTACATAGGAAGAAGGGATGGGAACTATTAGACACAACTTACTTACTTACTCAATGGCAATAGACAAATCCTAAGCAAGCTGAAGGAATATTATCTATTTTATGGAACCTGAAGGTTCATTGCTGTGCTTACCTGAGTCTGCCGTTCAACCCTATTCTGTGCTAACTCCATCCAACCATCCCTCGCAAATCCTACTTCTCTTAAATCTATCCAAATATTGTCATCCCAACTACTTCTAGGTCTTTCAAGTGGTCTTTTCCCCTTTGGGTCTCCCAGTCAATATTTTTTAGATATGTCTTTCCTCCCCCATGTACGCAACATGTTCAGGCCATTTCAAGATAAAGAAATTAGTTCAAGAATAAATGCTGGAAATCTCGCTAATGAAACATTAAATGGGTTTCTGTGGGATCAACAGATTAGAAAAGAAACAAATGGAAAAATCTTTAACACAGTTATGACTAGACTTCGGATTTTAGGTAAAAACCTATTTTAATCCTTAAGTGATATATGGACGAAAACTTGTGTATTCATGTTTCATATGTGACTATGCCTAAAACTGATACTTTTATAGGACCTAAAACAGCCTATTTTTACGTCAGAGCCTAATATTGCCTTTTTGCTTTTTTTCCTCTAAAGTTCAAAATAAGTCATTTTTTGTTATAAATTATAGCATTTATTTTCAGTTTGTACTAAAGTTTTAGCTCGGAATGTGCAGTACATGACGCATTTGTGACTTGTCTTAAATAGTAAGGAATGTTTCGTCTTCAGTTGAAAAATTCCATGGAATTCCCAAGAAAATTTAGTGTTTTTCTCCCAGCTCCCACATCCAGTAACAAAAAAAAAAGTAGTTCTCTGAATCACTGAGGGATATAAGGGGTTGAATATGCTAGCGTGCGTAGCTTCTGCTCGCAGGGATTAGGTTTTCACTGTTATGGAAGTAATACAGGCCCTAGTAAAATGTCTATATAATTCTGTGTACCATAGGCCTATATCTGTGTTTTATCATGATTATTGATTAATGGTGACTTCAATAAATATTATATTCTGCATTGCAATTGAGATATTTCAGAAAATTAGCAACTTAACGATTTTATAAGAGACTATTTTACGATTTTTAGAACCTATTTCCCAATTTTTAGAGCCTATTTTAGGTACCTAAAACAGCATTTTTAGCGACCTAAAAGTCCGAAGTCTAGTTATAACATACGGATCAGAAGTGCGGACAATTAAATCCCAACTAATAAAAACATTAATGGCAACTGAGATGGACTTTTGGAGGCGGTCCGCAGAGACATCTAGATGGGAATGAGCCAGAAATGAAGTCATCAGGATGAAAATGGATGTTACAAATTCAATCTCTAATTTTGTTGATGAAAAACAGTTCTTATGGTATGGACATACAATAAGGATGTCCGAGGAGAGACTACCATGGAGGGTTATGGAATGGGAACCACCAGGAAGGAAGAAAAGAGGGAGATCGCCCACCACATCTATACAAGGAATTCCAATATCAATTAAAAGAAGAAATATTGAAAAGAATTTATGGACAGTTAGACATAAATGGAGAGTGAAAATAAAATTGGATGTGTAATCTTGGGTTACCAGAAGATGTAAATGGAAGTACATTGTAAAACCGGATAATAAAAAATAATTAGTATTTTGTTGTAATTGTAAGAATAATATTATTATTATTATTATTATTATTATTATTATTATTATTATTATTATTATTATTATTATTTTGTTGTTGCTGAATTTCATATCATAACTTTAGTATCAGTGGTTTTTTTCTTATTTTATTTTTCTTCTTGTAGTAATTTTTGTATTCTAATTGTATTTTTTGGAATGCTGGTAGAGGCTAAATAAATAAATTTAATTAATTAATTAGAAACAACAGGGCCAATGCAAAGTTTTATATCACTATATTAGCTTACATGAGATATGTTTATGCATAGTTGGTTGAGGCACTGCACTACAAACCGGAAGGTCAATTTCAGAAATCTTTTTCTTCATTTCCTTCTTCTGACCCTTTTCCCACAATTGAAAATGGGGGTTTCATTCCCAATTAGGTCATTGGGATTTTTCAATCGTCCTAATCCTCCTGATGGCACCATGGCCTGGGTTCAACTTAGCCTCTGATGGAAATGGGTACCAGGAACAATCCTGAGGATGAAGGCAGCATGTAAGGATGAATACCTGAAAATCTGGGAGCTTCAACCTCCTGGAACCCTAAGGGTCCTCATGACCTGTATGGGGAACACTTTACTTTTACAATAGCTTTCATAATAGATTCGCGACTGCGAAGCAGGAGTGAATTTATCTGAGGCAACTCATCAACTTGCATTGAATTTATTAGGACTATTTCATGAATAAAATGTAACAGATTATATAAATAATAATTACTTTCGTGCTTTGTTGTATAAAAACAAAACTAACAGTTGTGAGCTCCTGATTCCTACAAGAATATTGTAAGATAAATGGCCGTGATTGGTCTATATCCGAGGAATTGCTAAACGTTATTGGTCAATATCAAACACACAGCATATGAGTGGGATAGTCTGTTTAAATTTACTTGGCCGTGATTGGTCTATATCCGAGGAATTGCTAAACATTATTGGTCAATATCAAACACACGGCATATGAGTGGGATAGTCTGTTTAAATTTACTTGCCCCCTTCTGCTGTTGCTATTGCTTTTAGTTTTTTAGATTTCTAAAGTGGCATTTAAAATAGTATCAGGGACGTTACAATTGCAGATACTACTGAAGACATCCTTGCAAAGTATCGACGCAAACCAAGTGCTGGAGGTGATTCAACAGCTTCTGAGCCTGGGACAGAGCTCAAGGCTCCACAGTTGGTTGGAGAGGTGGAGGATGAGAGGCTAAGCATGGATCCGGCCAACATCGAGGCTTCTTATGCATTTGTTGATGCAAAGCGCAAGTTACGAATGGTGCTGAGCACAGCCGACCTGCAGCACGTGCCATGGGTTCCTCAAGCAGCTACTCAAATGGTAACCACATTTATTTACATCATTGCCAGTAAGAATATTTGTCCCTTTAAAAAGATAACAGGGTGGCATGGAATATTTAGGGTCTGTCACTAAAACAAGGTCTAGCATGATCTAAAATGATATCATGATTGGTGAAACAAAGTGGTGATCATAAGAAGGATGTATATATATATATATATATATATATATATATATATATAATTTGACCCTCTTGAACATGAATACGACAATAAAAAATTTCTTCATTCCAGATTTCGATAAAATTCCAATTTTACATTAATATAAAACAAATTTCTGTGTAATAGTAGTAACAATATAAGAAATATAAATTATATAGCAATAAAAATTTGGTTGGACATGTGATACACTTTTTCCATATAATTTTATCCTCCTGAACACGGATATGATGATAAAACAATTGTTGGTTCCAGATATTGAATTTTACATTAATGTAAAATGTCCAACCAAATTGTCATGTATAAAGTGATACGAGGCAGAGTAATTTGTGATATTGTAACCAAGTTTCCACTGTTTATTAAGCAGTATAAGATTTCGATATATTATATTCACATGCCATAGGCTAATGTTTTTGTTAACATTCCATAATAATATTGTAGGAGAAAAATTCTTGTATAATGTTAAAAGTAACAGTAATCATGAAAATATACCAGTATCTCATACTGTCCAATGAAGAGTGTAATACAAAATCACTAAATTAGTGTGCCTCATATTACTGTAGGCCTATATATGATGTAAATGTCTTTCAGTAAAGAATTACTCCTATAAGGTGTTTATATAATAAGAGAAAGTGTGTGTTTGTTTGTTTATTTGTGTATAGTGTCCAGCCAAATCTATGGCACGCAGAGAGCTGAAAATTTAACATATCTCCGAATGAACTATGAAGCTGGATTTTTAATTTTCGCTTTCATTTTGAGTTGATTGAAAAACTGGTAGGAAGTGTGACTACCTTCGGAAACTGTGCTTCCCCCATGGTCAGCTGTATGTGGGTTGTTCAAAAGTTGGAAATGCAACATTATACCGGTATTCATCTTAGCTCCAAACAGAAGGACACTTGAACACAGCATATCTGGAAGCTCTACAAGGAAAGACTGTTATTAATATATATTTTTAATACTGGGTCTTTTGTATTGTTTTATTGTAATTTGTACCACTACCAATCTGATAGTTAAACATTAAAAGTGACAATATAGTTAAAAATTATGTACTTTATGTAAAAACACTTGTAAGTATTAATAAATATAATTTTTAAAATTAATTTGTTTTAAATAAATGATTCAGAATGTAACAGTTGAATTAATAAACCATTAATACTGGTATTATAAACTTTTGAAGAAGAGCCTTATTGACTGTTCTCTTTTCATTAGTTTTATTTGTTTTTATATGTACAGCAACCTGTAAGCATGAATGAGACATAATGGATATATGTATATATAAATAATTTTATTAATTTTTTCCTGGTATTTGATATTCACAGAGAGAAGGGTGGATGCAGAAGGAGAATGAGCTGGTCTCGTTTCTACAACTGCAGCTAGCAGAAGCCATCAACCTGCAGGATAGATCTCTTATTGCACATTTACATGAAACACTTCGGTGTATTCGGCTATTTGATGACACAGGGTGAGTTTTTGTGTAGTCCTTCCAAAATTACCATATTGTTTAGACCATAAGATGCTTGGACCATTAGACACACTGTGATTTTAGAAGGGAAATTTAAGGGAAAAGCAATTAAACCTAGTTCTTAGCGAAGCATTTTAAAGGGTGAAATATACTGCCCTACATACACAATTTGTCACATTGTGCAATGAAATCACTGTGCACAGTTCTTATTCAGTGCTCATTGTTTTAAGAACTATGCTAACCATATTTCACATGAAAACTTCATTAAAGATTTTTTCAACTTTCACCCTCAAAGTCAGAATGAGGACATTTGTCTTCATTTAGTTAGCCCATCCCATCAGGCTGACAATGAAGAACTCATATGTAAGGATGAAGGCATTATTCATTCCCTTTGCGATGTGCTTGAAAGTTGTTATTCTCATTTCGCTTGGATTATGTAAGTCCTGGCAAAGCGTATTGCTGTAACATATAGTTAGTAACATATAGTTGTGGGTGTAATATTCATTTACAAAGCACCTTGCATTATTAACCATTAAGATTTCTGTTTTTCTTTTCTTCTTTTCTTTTTTACTCGGACTGTATAACATATAAGATACACTTACTGTATACAAAATGTATTAATAGTCTCAAAATCCAGAAAATTAATTTTGTTATCTCATATGTGGGCACCTTTCTCTCTAAAATTTTCCTAATCTGACACCAAAGATCATAACCCCAAAAATAAAAATAAAAATAAAATAAACATATATATTGTACTTAAATTAAGGTGTGTTGTACAGTTTTTACTTGTGCCTTAACCAACTCTATATTACAGATATTGCATCTAATGTAGAGATTTAGGGTCGGATCGAAGTCGTCTTGCTTACCTACCTAGGTGGCAGGTAATTGATAGAGGCCTGCTAGCTGGCAGACCCCTAGCGCTGTCAGAACTATCAACAACACACTTTCTGTCTGCAAGCCGTGAGGCATGAGCTTCCCGCATCAACATTGACGACATGCTGGAGTTTGCGAACTATGTGAAGATCATGACGAGGAAGCGAGAAGAATGTTGCCTTAGCTATACGTGAGCGACATGGAGGATCCTTTTCACAAATATAGGGATCGCGAATTTAAGGTGCAGTTCAGATTTGAAAGGGAAACAGAGGATGCAGACCAGTTCCTATTGGCCCCTCCCCACTGCCTTGAACACGATCTTTGCCCCAGGCATTCGTAGCAGGTGAAGATGTTAGGCGCGGCCATCTTAACATATTGCCAACATCCACTGTGAATAATACAATGTTCTTATGCTTAAAACTATTAAGATAATCTTTTATAATAGTAAAACTAGATGATTTTGTTCAGAAAATGTTTACCATTCCTCATAAATGTTCTTAAAAAATACAACTGGTGAAAATTTATACTGACTTTCTCCCTATCATATTGGTCACTATGAAGTAGCCATTTTAGCTCGACCGTGATGCATCTACACGGTTGCCATTCACTGCAAAATCCGAACTCCTGCCGGAACCTCTGCTGGCAGGGCTTTCACAATACGGAACTTCAAGGGGTCTGCCAGCTGGGTGTGGGTAAGTCCCCATACCTGGCAGTGCTTTATAAATCTGAACCGTATGCAGCTTGTGAACATATCACAGACATGAATACAGTGAAATATAAAAGTAGAGCTATATGACTTTGAAGTAGATATTACTAGATACTCTTTTTTTATATTTGGTTTCCAGATGTCAGAAATTATTTAAATCTCTGAAGGAAGACTATCAGAAGAGATCTCCTTATATAGCATACCTAGTGCGATGCCGACAAGGTTTGCTTTCTACACTGGCACATCTAGAAAGGTAATTTTAAAATAACTCATTCTATATTTCCTTCATACAAGGGTATTATCGGTATTTACTGTTTTAATATAAATATGGAATACCATAGTTGACAAAATTGCTGTGAAGGAAACGAAAAGAATAAAATCTTTTTTGAAATGTACTTTTTTTCACCATGTTTTGCTAATACTTTTCCATAAGTTTGCATTCATGTTTTTGGATAATCCATGCAACCCCTTCTTTCCACTAACACAAGTAATCAGGAGTTCACTGCACTTACGTAACTATAACATATCCCTATGCCTTTGATATCTATAACTTTATCCCATGTCATATACAATCACGTTGTTGCAGGCTGATTGAGAGACTGAAATGTGACCGCAGTGTGTGCAGCAGGTTTCTTGTTGCCGTGTGCGTCACTATGTTCCTTGAGAAGAGAGAGCAGATGCTCAGTAACTTTACAACAGAGTTCCAGCAGCTTACACTTGCAGATGAGAAGACGGACTTGCTTGATAACTTTCTGCAAACTCTCTCCTTAGAGATGGAAAGGGATGCCACATGGCAAGGTGAGTAATTGGACATTTATTAATCAATAATACGTACAGGCTCTTTCTTAATAACCTCACCTGAAAAATTTAGTGACTATGCTGTTTCTCAGATACACAGTATCTAGGCTAAAGGTATACAAAAATATATACTTATAAAGAAAGAACTATACATTTGATGTTGTTGGGTACAAGTGCAATCAATAGGAAATCTCCCTGAGATTTGATTATCATGGTGAGTACAGAGTCATATTGATAGGCATGAAGACAAGTGATCAAGATGCAGTGTGTGCTATGGTTAGCAAACACTGTTTAGGGGCATGTAATTCCATTTGTAAGCAGTACAGAACTCGGTAAGAAACAATAAGTTTGATTTCACAAGCTGGAAAACATCCTAGACAGCTTGTGAATGAAGAGATGGTGGATCGTGTGTGCAAACCATTCTGTAGGAGCCCATTAGACGAGCTAGTAGGGAATTATCAGTTTGTGACATTGTTCACAGATGTCTCCAACGTGCTTACAAACTTCATCTTTTGCATCACATTAAGCTACAGGATCATCACAGACGATTTGATTTGATTTTGCAGTTGAAATGTTGAACCATGTACACAAAAACAATTACTGTCTTAATTCAGTGCTGTTCAGTGATGAATCTGTCTTTCACATTTGTCTACCAACCTTCCAACCAACTAACCTAGTTTAGAGAAGCGAGAATCCACAATAAGTGAGCGAGTACATAGGGTCACACCAAAGGTGCATGTGTGTTTGGGATTACATAAACATGGTGTGATTGGTCCATTTTGTTTTTTCAATACTACAGTGATAGGAAGAACTTTTCCATCCCGCAGATGCCTCTTGACGTCATTTTCCAGCAGAATGGTGCATTACCCAACTTCTACAGGGATGTTACCACAGTTCTCAGTGACACTTTTCCTGGGCATGGATTGAAGAGTTGGTCCCACTGCCTAGCCCCCTTCAATCACCAGGTCTGACTCTATTGTACTTCTTTGTATGGGAGTTTATCAAGAACAGGACAAAAGTTCGAGAACTGGTTGGTTTCCACGTTGAATTCTGCCAACTTGCATAAAAATATTTGAGCTACAATGTACAATGTTCAAAAAATGAATATAATATACCTTAGTAGCTTGTATCCTCTAGCTGGGACACTGTGTATGGAGATAGAAGATATGAGGTTTGTTCCCAAAGCACATCGCGAACACATCGTTTGTGCATGTGCAAATTCTTCACAGGCGTTCCCAAAGCAGGAATTCATGAATTCTGATTTTCAATCTCATGTTCCTTGTGTTCTCACGGGCAGATTATGTACTATAAGAAAAGTTTGCAAGCTCTACCATGAATTTGCTATCAGAGACATGCACAGTAACCACAACTCCTATTTTCACACACCTGACTCCTCCCTCCACTAACTTTGCGCCTTACTTAATTTAGACTACATATGAATGAATAATGGAGGTAATTAAAAGTTTCCCAAAATATAGTTTATAATGACAATGCATATTGCATGTGTAACATGTTAAAGGGAAATACTTATTCTATTCTAAACTGATGAGTACAATTTCATTTATGGCAAGTACACGAAAATATTTTAAATGTCCCCCCTCCGGACCGTGAACAGTGCATTTTTCTCTGTTGCTAAATGTATTTATTTTCTTTAGGGCACTAAAAATGGAGAAATTTGAGTTTGTGATATTTTTATAAGCTATAGAATTCGTATATAAAATCAGTTTGTTTCTAGAAATATAACTACCAGTAAAATCATGAAGAAGTGGACAGTTATCTAATGTAAAATGCATATCATACACATTAGTTTGCTGGTAACAGGCATACTGCCATACCATACATGAAAGTAAATCAAAATCAAAATCAAAATGTATTGATTTAAAATTGCTTTAGAGTTACCTAACCTTCGAAATAAAACCGTTGGTATTTATGCAAGATTATGTCACTGAATAACTAAAATTGAACCTGAATTTCTCAAACAGCTTTGCATTAAAAAGCACAACTTTATTTCATGAGTTTTTTTTTATAGTGTCTTCACTCACCTATAACACCCCCTTTTTTGTAATTTTCAACTAAAATAAGAGAGGGTATAATAAGTGTAAAATTTCACATAATATAGGTTGAGTTGTCACGCTTTAAAAGCAGAAAATGCCACATCTAGCGTCTCTAAATGAACACATAAAAATAGTTATTTAAATCTATATTTTATTTACAAAGAGTTAAATTATCACATCAATTTAAATTTAAACAGTTTGGTACAGCTCCCTCCTGCATTACAGCTGTTGTTTTATATCTGTGCCCCTCGCCGACCGTTGGAATTTTGTTACAAGTGCTTGTGCAGGAGCAGGTAGTCCGTGTATTCCAATACAAAAACCATCCAGTTCCCTTTCTAGTAAGTGCTTGTCTGTTCACATCTGCTGCCTGTTGTAAATTTAAGAAATGTTTTTGTGCACTCCAGTAGAATCGAGCCTCTCTCTCTTCTGCTACCAGGAAATAGTCACGTAACAGACCGGCAGAGATATAATACGATGTCTGTACCTCAGCTGACTGGGCCGTGTGACTAAACGCTGCATGTGGTGTTCAAGGTTAACACAGCATTGCAATGACATCGTCTGGCTGAGCGGCAACTGCCTGTATTTCATATCTCCCTTTCTTCACACCATGGATTGATTTCAACGTTTTCTTTGCTCCTGATAAATTGTCTTCCTTTTTTATGCCAATAAGATATCATACTTTTTATTTATGACTCGCCGCTCTCACTCCATTTTCTTCAGCATATTCTAACACACTCAACTTGAAGGATGCTGTAAAACTCACTCTGAGCCAATGACACACTACATGCATACAGCAGAAGTTGAGGCACTCGAAAACCGGAAGGGCATTGAGAAATCTATGGTGGAGGTGAGAGTAACCAAGGCTAACACACAGGTGGCGAGGAAGCATGGGTTTTAACTGGAATGTTGCAGTTGCTGGCCACTTGAAAAGATTTTCTGCAATGTTTTAATATATTTTTTTGGGCCGTTCAAAATGGGGGGTATAATAGGTGAGAGTAAATACAGTATTTAAGTAAATATTAGCAAAGAAATTAGCCTTAAAACTTAGGCAATTAATTATTAATAGTCTAGGCATCCCTTCTGCGGGATACCTTTATAAGAAAGTGGGAAAGTGGGAAAGTGTAAACATTAGCTATAAATTAATCTAAAAGAATAAGCTAATTAGTACAAAATGGTATCTAAAGTTTTAAACAGATATCTCCTTTTTTGTAATAACAATAAAACGAGTTATTTCATATCAGTTTATTTGCACCATGGCAGTGGTTTGTGGCATACCAACTATCAGTAAGAAAAGCTTCTATTAAATTTAATGTACCATATGAGATGACTGTACACACTTTTATGCTTCAGTACCATTATTTTGGTATGATACGTTTCAACGAGCTTCCTCCTCATTTTCAAACACAAAGTCAGCTGCCAAATCCTTCTCAAGAAGATCTTATGCACACCTGATGGACATTTTATGAACTTCTTGGTCAGATTATCTTCTTCAGGTATTTCAAAATTTATTAATAAGTTTTTAAATTTTGTAATATAAATTTTCTCCCATTTTTCAAGATCTGTATGTTTTTTGATGGACTTTAATAATTTTGCTTCTTTAGAAATGTCATGATCATATTCCAAAACATGTGATGCCACAGCTGATTTCTCAATTTGACAGTATCTGATATTCCTCATATGCTCTCTTAGTCTTGTATCAATGTTGTATCTTCCTATATAAAACTGGCCACCCTCTCTATTATATGTGTACTCTATGGATTTAAGTCTAGGTATTCTTTGCCATGCCATAATTCAGTTTGTCATGTGCCTCCAAGCTAGAAAGCCACTTGCCATTTTTTTAAAAATTAAGAGGTTTCCTACAAATTACAATAGGCTGTATAATGAATGATTTATGCGTGCATTGTTCTTCCAATAAAAGAATACAACAGTTGGCGACGAGGTAAAAACACAGCAGTAAAAACACAATAATTCATGACAAGTAAAGAAATGAAGCGAGTCATTTCCTGTTACTTCTATGCCGACAGTACAAGATTAAGCAAGGCGCAGTTTTCTCAACTATTAACCACCATCATTGCACAGGTTACATCAAGTTACAACCAGCACCAGTTTGGGAATTCAAGTGAACTATTCCATTATGATCGAAAATTATGATCCGAAACATGTAAAGTTTTCCTGTTACTTGGAACATTTTAAAAATTGTTGCATGTAAGGTATTATGGATCGAGCGAAAATCGTTTAATTAAGTTATTGTCTGTGTCTATAGGTTCAGTACACTATGATAACCTTGCTGCATTCTTGGGTCCAGAGAAACCATTGAAAAACCCTTTCGTACGATGTTCTAGTCAAGTCATTCCAACATCTGTTAGTTCTGACAGAAAATGTTGCTGTTTTTCAACATTATTTTTTTAATAAGTATCAGAAAGAAAATCAAACTATATCAGAATTTATAGCTTCTCTGCAACTTGATTTTGCAGAATGTGAATTTTCTGTTAAGTGTGAATGTGATCATGTAGTGTCAGTTGCTGAAGATTTTCTTTGAGCTCAATTCATAAGAGGCTTATGTGATAATTGGTTATGAGAACAAATTTTACAAGCCAATTTAATGGCTTTTGACTAAATACTTTCCAAGGCTACTACTCTTGAAGCTTTGAAAGTTGAAAGCAAAGAACGGACTAATTGTTCAAATTCTAATTGTTCGAACTTCAGTGATTCAGATGTTAATAAAATATCTGGTTCCTCTAAGTGCAATCGAGCATGTCTGCATGTGAGTTTACAATCGTTCATTCAAGATCGCAAATGATCACAGCAGGGCAAACTTGATTACAAAGCGCTAAGCATTGAACACCTCTGTATACGTTGTGGTAATGAAAATCAATGAATAACAGAGTGCAGAACTGATAAAAGGAGATTGAAATGTGCATTGTGCAAGAAAGTAGCTCATGTCTCAAGAGTTTGCATTACTACATTATTATTATTATTGTATCTTCAAGTCTTTATGAACCCTATTTTGCCAGAATAGGCACGTTAGGGTTATAGCTTACGCAACAATATATACAGAAAAAATACAGAATATGAATTACATATGGTTGTGAATATATGTTAGATACTGCATAAAACGATCATAATAACATTGCTTCGTGAACATTTTTTGACACATGGAAATTTCGTCACAATCTTCAAAAAGCAATTTTAGCTGGAGTCTTTTTGTTTCGAACATAGGACAATCGAACAAAACATGTTTTACAGTTAGTATGGATTCCTGACACAATTATAACCATTATCTGAAATAATGTGAAATCGTAAAAAATAACTCCCAAATTTTCCATGGCCTGTCATAAATGCATTACTACATTAATGGCAGAAAATAAGTCCAACCAGTTGAGTTCAACAAAGACACTTCAAGTACTTTCTAGTGGTAATTCTAGTTATTTCCTTGCATCATATCGACTTACCGTAATTACTTGGCTATAAGTCTTCATATTTTCCATAATTTGATGTTTTAAAATGGAAGGGATCTTATAGGGGAAAATGTCTTCAATAGGTCAACGGATTGGGTGAGGGTTAATATTAAATTCGAGTACCAGTATGTTATAAACTGAAATGAATACTCTATTAAAAATGCAATAATTCCGCAGTGCTGTTAAATTAATATTATTATCAAATGGTATTTTGTGAATATTGATAAATATTTACCTTTTTTGTGTGGTTAGCAATCTTCTGCTTTGCCATTATTTTCTTCATCACTAAGTTTGGAAGATTCCTTGCTTTTGTCATTGTTATCCTCCCAAAGAAGATTGTTCTCAGTCCTGTCCATTGTAGAAGATATCCCAGTCCTCTTGAAACTTCCTACTACTATTTTTAGTCCAGTCAATAAACGTCGAAAAACACCAAATAGAAAAAAAAAATCGTGTAGTTTTGAAATTTTGCAGAGTTGTCAGAGGGAGTGTCCTGAACAACATACTAAAAGTCCCCGAAGGTGGGGGGTGAGCGGGGGGCAGGGGGGCCCGCAGAAGGTCCCTATTTTAGGTTTTTCGCTTATATCTAAACAATGGTGCATCGTAGAGGAAAAGTTGCTATTTGCAAAATTCAAGCTGATAAAATTCCCTACAAGTTTGACTATACACATTTCTTTCTATTCCCAATAGTTTTCGAGATATCCGCCAGCGAAAATAACGAATTTTCGAAAAAAGCTCTTTCGCCTCGCGCTTTTCGACACACTTTGCCTTTTAGCGCTTCAGCCCTTAGGTATACAGCAATGTTATCATGAAAGAAGTTGTAGGCAAATAAATTATCTTGAAAATGAAAGTCATTTGTTACTTTTTCTTCAAATGTTCGAAAGTTATAACAATTTTAAGATTAGGTCAAATTTCGAGATTTCGAAAGAAAACCGTATATCGCACTTTCTCTATATTTAGGGGTTATATCTTTGTACATAAGCTGTATATTGTGTATTTACATCGTGAAACAAGTGGAGAAACATCACACAACCATTAAAGTTGAAATTATTAAAAATCCGATCACGGTACAAGCACAGTACATGTAATGGAAAATACATTATATTGCAGGCAAGAAAGGAAAAATAGGGACAAAAAAATCATGTAGTTTTGAAATTTTTCAGAGATGTGGGGGAAAGTGTCCTAAACAACATAGTAAAAGTCCCCATGGATAGGGGGGTGGATAGGGGGTAAATGTAATTTCCCTCAGTTTTCCCTAAATACACAAAAAACTATGGGTTCTAGCAAAAAACAGTTTATGAACAAAATTAAACTACATAAAAGTTCTTATAAAATTTATCTGAATGATATTTCTGTAGAATTAATAGTTCAGGAAATAGATGGATATGAAGTATGACACAGTTCTGGAAATTCTGTTTTACATACACCTATATATTATATTTTTTAACAAAAAAGAGATCAGATGTTAATTAAATTAGCATGATGTCAAGCAAGCAAACAAACTAGTTCTTAGAATAATATTTGTACTAAAGGTAAACATCACACATAAAATATTAATAACAATAATAATAAGTATTATTATTATTATTATAAAGCTTACAAAAATCACATGGTATGAGTGTACTTTATAAGAAATATAAATCAGGCCTATTAGCCGTTCTATTTTTCGCTTAAAATATCATTTGGAAAAATTGTAAGTAGTTAGAATTTGTAAATATTTAGAAATTATAAGACCTAATAGGCCTACATAGTACTTTAAATAAATGTTTAGTTGTCTATTTTTTTCAGTCTCCAATACTGGAATCCTAGTACTGTACATCGTATGATAAGTTAGGGTTATATTTTTCTATCTACTGACCACTCAGTATTTATACACATATATAACATGAATGAAGAATGTACAATTAATAGTTCAGGAAATAGAAGGATATGAAGTATGACACAGTTCTGGAAATTCTGTTTTAAATACACCTATACCCATATTTTTTAACAAAAAAGAGATCAGATGATAACTAAATTAGCATGCTGTCAAGCAAGCAAACTAGTTCTTAGAATAGTATTTGTACTAAAGTTAAACATCACACATAAAACTTTTATTATTATTATTATTATTATTATTATTATTATTATTGGTATAAAGCTTATAAAAATCACATGGTATGAGTGTACTTGATAAGCAATATAAATCAGGCCTATTAGCCGTTCTATTTTTTGTTTTAAATATCATTTGGAAAAATTGTAAATAGTTAGAAATTGTAAATATTTAGAAATTATAAGACCTAGTAGGCCTACATAGTACTTTAAATAAATGTTTAGTTGTCTATTTTTTTCAGTCTCCAATACTGGAATCCTAGTACTGTACTCATATGATATGTTATGATTTTTCTGTCTACCGGACATTCAGTATTTATACACATATACAACATTAATTGAAGAGTACCTAAACAACTTATTTTGCTTGGACATCATCAATTTCAATACATCTTCTTCTTCTAATGGTATACTGTTGTATCAAGACAGGTTTCACAAACGGATGCGCATTTAATACTAGCTTTTCTGGATCCATATCTTCCACCACACCGAGTTGCACAGTGACAAAATATGATGTGCAAATATTCTCAGGAGCCACATAGACAAGTAAACGTTTATTTAAAGTAATAGGTATTCCTGCTATTCGTAGAATCTTTAAATATAATTGTCTAATTACTTACCATTTTTCAAAATACCGGTAATTATTTTAACGAAACGTAAAATGTCTCAGCTTTACAAGAAGAATATTATTAATAATAATAATGATAATGAGTTTTATGTGTAACATTAACCATTAGTAAGTATATTTTTCTAAGAACTAGTTTGCTTGCTTGGCATCTTGCTAATTTAATTATCATCTGCCTTCTCTTTTGTTAAAAATATAATAATAATAATAATAATAGGGCTTCCGGTTCCGGTCGTACATCGGGTAACGCGTTTTAGAGTGCTGCGGTTTTATAGAAATCTGTGAATAATCAGCTTGAATATGTCTAAAGATATAGTGAATGTTAGAAACTAGAAGTTGAGAGCTACATGTGGTATAATTAGATTATCAGTCTTCTTTATAGATCACTTACAAAATCGGGGAACAATCACGTCGGCTTCAGCCCCAGCTTCCCGCCATAGCGTGTACAGGCACAGCAGTGAGAACAATGGCTGACAATCAATCGGAACAAGCACGTGATTCACAACATAGAAGATCTATCATAGATAATTTTGTGTGTGGAAGGTGCGAGAAAAACGTAAAAAATGGTGTTTTATGTATACAATGTGACAAATATTGGCACTTCAGGTGCGCGAAAATTGACCCAATTTTGAAAAACAATTCAAACTTAACGTCTGATTGGTCCTGTGAAATATGCATGAATGCCTCACACAAACGTAGCGAATCTGAGTGCTCTGATACCGAAGACAATTATAAATCCATCATAATGGAAATGCGTGAAGAAATAAAAACATTGAACAAAATAATTGAAGTGCTAAATGAAGAAATTACGCGATCGAGACAAGAGGAAAATACAAGAGGCCTAGTCGACACTACTGCACCCAGTGAATGGAAGAAGGTAAATGGACAGAGATGTAATGGGCAATCAAGTAAAATAAAGGATCTGAGAGAATTTCCACCACTACAAACACGGAACAGATTTTCGACACTGGATCTTATACAAAGTAAGCCTACGGAAATGGATACGTCAGGTGAAGTCAAACAATCCACTTCAGCAATGGGGAGCCCCACATATAGGCCTATCAGAGATGCTCGACAGAAGACGAGAAAGGGGAAAATTCTCATTCTGGCCGACAGCCATGGCCGAGGATTGGCGAGGAAATTGAACGAGATGAATGGTCTGCCAGTAACAACAGCAATAGTGAAACCTGGGGCAGGAATGAGCGAAGTAATGAAAAATATTGATGTGAAGTGTGGTAACCTTAAGAAACAAGACTGCGTAGTAATAATAGGGGGCAGTAACAATATAAGTCAAGGGGAAACAAATAAGATTATCCCAATTTTGGAAGAGTCACTAAATAAGTTAACTCAGTCTAATGTCGTAGTTGTAAAGCTTCCACAAAGATTTGATCAACACCCCAACTCATGGGGAAATCAACAAGTTAGGAAGGTGAACTCCAATATAACTGAACTGTGTAAGAACTTCAGGAATGTTAAGATCATTAACACCCAAAGTGCAGAAAGAGGAATGCACACAAGACATGGTTTGCATTTCAACGGATGGGGGAAACGTGTGTTGAGTAATGTGATAAGCAAAGTAGTGCTAGATTTAGTGGAAGGTTACTCTAATATTTCTCATCCTGTTGTAGTGTGTAATTCTAACCCATCTGAGCCCTGACTAAATTATCATAGTATAAATGTCTATAGGCCTAAGCATGATACAATAGCCACCTTTAATATTGGACACACCAAAGAAGCAAATGAAGTATTAAGGCCTAATCTTATTCATAATATAGAACATAATGTTGAAAAAAGCAGAAATCATAGTACATGCCATAGCAATACTCCTCTGTTTTCTAGCTCTATTAATAGTAGTGTGCTAAAAATAATACATCAGAATATTCAATATATGGCACAGAAGATGGAAGCATTTAGCCTATTCTTAGCTGAAGTACAAGCCGACATAGTTATAATCACAGAACACGGTCTGAATGCAGATCAAATAGAATTATGTCAACTTACTGATTACAAGCTGGTTCATGCTTGCAATAGAAGGGAGCACAAAGGTGGTGGAGTAGCAATCTTTACAAGATGCAATGTTAGTACTAAGATAGTTAAGGATATAGAAGTTTTTTTCATAGAGATGATTTTTGAAGTTTCTGGATCAATCATTAAAGTAAATAACATGAAGTTAATAATTTTTGGAATATACAGATCACCCAGTTCTGATATTACCCAGTTTTTTACACAGTTGGATAAGCTATTGAGTAGATATGCTGTAAATAGCTATAAAATAATTTTACTAGGAGATTTTAATATTAACTTAGACAATAATGATGTAGATTATAAGTCATTATGTTACATATTAAATACTTACAATATTAGAGATACCATTTTTGTCCCCACAAGAGTAACTGCGCAATCCTCCACAGTAATAGATCACATAGTGACCAATCTTGAGAAAGGATGTTTTGATACTGGAGTCATTGATAACTATTTATCTGACCACAATGTTCAGTATATAAATATAACGCTCAATAACACAATAGCAGCAAGTACTTATGAGAGAGAATTTCGTGATTTGTCGACACAGAACATGGATAGACTTAGAAAATCTCTTGGGGTAGAAACTTGGGAATTAATATACAGGGTAATTGACATAAATGAAAAATGGGACAAATTCTTTTTTATATTTAATCATCACTTTAACTTGAATTGCCCAGTGAGGAAAAAGAAAATAAAAACTAGTTCTAGTAACAAAATTAATCTTCCTGCTGATATCAGGAAATTAAAAGATAAAATGAAAGACATGTACATATTCTATAAATCAACTGGATTGGAATATTATAAAAATAAATATAACAAGAGCAAAAAGGAGTACTTCACAGCATTAAACAAATGTAAGTCAGAACAGTATAATAATAAAATTACTAACTCCACCAATACTACGAAAACAGCTTGGGAGATAATTAATTCCAATAAGAAAAATAGGCAACAAGTTGAAAATATTGAAATAACAATAAATGGGAAGAACGAGAAGGACCCAATTTTGGTTAGTAATACATTCAATAATTTCTTTATAAATGTAGCAGAATCCTTAACAAGTACAGTCGATATTCACCCATATACGGATAACAACTTCCCACATATCAGTAAAACAGTATACTTGTATGATGTAACAGTCTCTGAGCTTTTGAATATTATTAGAAATCTCACAAACAAAAATTCTAGTGGCTGGGATAATATCTCCCCTACCCTACTCAAACACTGTAAAGATGTAATTGTTTATCCTTTAGTATATCTAATTAATGAATCAATGAACAAAGGAATTTTTCCAGATTGCCTAAAAATTTCCACAGTCAGACCAATGTTTAAAAAAAATGACAAGAAGGATGTCAACAATTACCGACCAATTACGCTAACATCCACTCTAGGTAAAATTTTTGAAAAGGTGATATACATAAGAATCACAAAATTTTTAGATGCAAATAATATATTCAACTCCAGTCAACATGGCTTCAGAAGAGGGTATTCAACAATCACTGCTGCGGTGGAATATATACATGATGTTTTAAACCAGTTAGAGAAGAGGAACAAAGTAGTCAGCCTATTTCTAGATCTGTCTAAAGCTTTCGACTGCGTTAGGCATAACCTGCTGGTAGAAAAAATAGAAAAATATGGAATTAGGGGTCTAAGTACTAAGTTAATAAGTTCATACTTAAATAAACGAGTTCAATATACAGAAATACCTCACAATAATGAGAATAAATTAAGCAAAATAAGATCACAGGAGGACATAGTAAAAAATGGAGTTCCACAAGGAACAGTATTAGGCCCATTACTCTTCATACTTTACATCAATGACAGAAATAAAATAAACAATAGCAAAATTATATCTTATGCAGATGACACCACTTTAACTAGTTGGAACAGTAGTAATGCTTTACTGGAATGGAATACAGCTATAGCTGCAGAGAGCTTATTTGAATATTTTAAATCTAATTACCTCATTAATAATGTAAATAAAACTAAAATGATAAAATTTGAGTTACCACATACCCCTGTAGAAAATATAATGAGATTACGATTAAGTAGTGGATACTTAGAAGAAAGTAATAGTCACCTATTTTTGGGGATATATATAGATAAACATCTATCGTGGAAAACTCATGTCGAATATGTTTGCAAGAGAGTTAGTAAGGGTATATACCAGATCAAATGCTTAACACCATTACTGGAAAAAAACATACTAAAAATGGCCTATTTTGGAATAATCTATCCACATTTAGTATATGGGATCGAATTATGGGGTGCATGCAGCTATACCTACATGAAAAGGATATTGATACTACAGAAAAAATGTCTACGATTAATGTTCAGACTAAATGTAAGGACATCATGTAGAGAAGTGTTTATTAGAGAAAATATTTTGACTGTTTTCGCACTGTATATATACAAACTAATACTATTAGTTAGAAGTAAACCAGAACTCTCCGTCACCAATAATCAATTGCATTCCTATGAAACAAGGACAAATCGAAACTTACATAGAATAAACTTTAATACTAGTGCCGCTGAAAAAGATCCATATTCAAAGGGTGCAATATTTTACAATAAACTGCCAAACCATATAAAAGAATTAACAGGAATGAGATTCAAAAAGCAACTGCAGATACACCTTTGTAATTTAGCACTGTACAGAGTAGAAGAATTTTAGATGTTAACCTTATAATTTGCAAATAGGTAGATAATCCTACATTGCCATAAGCCTTAGAACTACATTGTTTTTTGTATTAATTTATTAATGATAAAATGCAAATTTTGGTATATATATCCAATAGTTTGTATGTATGTATCTTTGTATATGTGTAGGCCTATATGACATTATCTGATAGTCTAGAAAATTAATTATTTCTTAGCCTATAGTTGTGTATGGCCTCAGTTTCTGAAATGTATCTCTTAACATTAGAGGATATAATGTAGATATTTAAATGTGTATAACTGTATTTCTGTGTATCTTTGACAATGTCCGAAAGACTTAATGAGTCTCTATGGATGGCAAATAAATATTATTATTATTATTATTATTATTATTATTATTATTTTGCTAGAACCCATAGTTTTTTGTGTATTTAGGGAAAACTGAGGGAAATTACATTTACCGGTAAAAGTGCCTCCCACCCCCCACTCACCCCCTACCCATGGGGACTTTTACGTAGATGTTGTTTAGGACACTTTCCCCCACATCTCTGCCAAGTTTCAAAACTACATGATTTTTTTGTCCCTATTTTTCCTTTCTTGCCTGCAATATAATGTATTTTCCATTACATGTACTGTGCTTGTACCGTGATCGGATTTTTAATAATTTCAACTTTAATGGTTGTGTGATGTTTCTCCACTTGTTTCACGATGTAAATACACAATATACAGCTTATGTACAAAGATATAACCCCTAAATATAGAGAAAGTGCGATATACGGTTTTCTTTCGAAATCTCGAAATTTGACCTAATCTTAAAATTGTTATAACTTTTGAACATTTGAAGAAAAAGTAACAAATGACTACTCATTTTCAAGATAATTTATTTGCCTACAACTTCTTTCATGATAACATTGCTGTATACCTAAGGGCTGAAGCGCTAAAAGGCAAAGTGTGTCGAAAAGCGCGAGGCGAAAGAGCTTTTTTCGAAAATTCGTTATTTTCGCTGGCGGATATCTCGAAAACTATTGGGAATAGAAAGAAATGTGTATGGTCAAACTTGTAGGGAATTTTATCAGCTTGAATTTTGCAAATAGCAACTTTTCCTCTACGATGCACCATTGTTTAGATATAAGCGAAAAACCTAAAATAGGGACCTTCTGCGGGCCCCCCTGCCCCCGCTCACCCCCCACCTTCGGGGACTTTTAGTATGTTGTTCAGGACACTCCCTCTGACAACTCTGCAAAATTTCAAAACTACACGATTTTTTTTCTTCTATTTTTCGTTCGTTGCCTGGACTATTTTGGGCTCAATCAATTTCCATGCACAATCGATCCATTCACAAATTGTTTGGAGTGACGGCCTATTGATCTTTCCACTCTTTGTAGTTTCATGAACAACCTTCTACCATCCAACTTGCATACAACCTCTTGATGTTATCCTTGAACGCAGGCACGGTTCTAGCTATAGGTCACAGGGTCACGTGCCCCCCCCCCCCCCACCCCCATCCATTTTGAATATAAACTGTACTGCAATTATAGTAACTAATAAAATAACGTAACATCTATTTCAAACTTCGCGCTTTTGCTTTGCTTGTCAAGTTTGGCAACATAGCATGGGTCGAATTTTCTTTGTGACCGGCCGTCTCTCATCCCCTTAACATTTTGCCTTTCTAAGGTGACAGAATGCAGGGAGGGGTTGTGGCTAGTTTAGTTTGTACAGGGTCACAGTATTTTTGGGACTTCACACCAATTGGCGCTGTATGCACTCTTGAATGCATAATTGGATTCATATCCGCTAGATGGAGTGGTATGCACTATTATTACTCTATAGTTGAGAACTTATTTATTGAGAGAGAAAGAATATAGCCAGGGTCTCCCCCTCATGGTATCACAATACAATAACATCTTACCCTAAAAACCTATCCAGTTGGGAAGGGCGAGTGCAAAAAAGCTTTTTCCTACCCCCTTCCGCATCTCAAGTAGGCTAAAGCGGGAAGTTTTCTCATGTTGAGTGTTAGTGCGTGCTTCTGAATTTTTCCTTAGTTAGTAAAGTATTTTTTTATATAGTGATAGTGAAATGAATGAGATAAGATGCTTTCAAAATAAAATTATAAATTTCGAGGAGCAGTTATTAGCCAAAGAATTAGGACGGCCTAGAACAGAGCTTACGATAAATCTAACATATGAAGACAAAAACAGAGTGTACAAGAGGAATTTCAATAAAAATGTACCATATATAAGAAGTGGAAGTGGATGTGCGGGTGTCCGAAAACTAATGCAATTTCTGTATTTCGCATATTCTATTCGGTGGAGAAGATACATGGACTAAAAACTGGTGAACATTTACCTGATAGATGTAAGAAGCACAGTTTGTCAAAACGCCATTTAGGCAATGAAATGAGCCTCACTGTTTTAGGGAAGGCTGATATCAGGGTGCAACTTGATGATGGGTATAGAACATGTGTCCGTAAGCATAATGATCTTGTTGACAAAAACATATATTTCATCACACATTCTTGATGCCATTAAATTTTGCGGGAATTTGAATTGGCCTTGCGTGGGCATAATGAGACAGCAAGTTCTGATATCCTGAAGAATAGTAATGTTATACAAAAAAATGAAACAGAAAGGTAAGTTTTAGCTTAAGTGTAAGTTCTGTTTTCCTCCTAACATTTATGGTTGATATTTGTATGTGACTCACCCCTGTGGAACCTCACGAGCCGTCACTGCTTTGACGGCTTGTTTATTGAAACGTCCAACGGCTATAGCACTGACCTTAGGCCTTCTGGAATATTTGCTGGAACAGTGTTAGACATTTCCCATTTGTCTCCTTGCAGTGTCAACTAAATGGCTCGGAAACTATACAAAACAAGGATGGATTTGTTATTCAGTAGAGCTCCAGGGCGTCGTTCCCAAACAGTCCTTAGTCAGTCATCCGTTAGGCTTTCCTCCATCCGTCCTCTTTTTTGAACACGTATGTGTATTCCTTCAGGGAAGTCCTCCTTTGGCATAGTTTTTCTTTTGATTATCACATATAGTGGCAGTTTTCTGCCATCTGTAGTAACAGCCAGCATGACTGTACAACGCAGCTTCTCTGCCCCCAACATTCTAACAAGAACTCTTTTAGCATCTATGGCATTTATCATTGTACTGTTAAGCATGTCGAGTCTGATCAGCATTTCCGATCTGGGACAACAGCAAGTCATGCCTTTGATGGAGCCTTGTTACAAATCTGTGAAATTTGATTACTTTATCTGTATAGTCAGATGGCAATCTTGGCACAGATATGTTCTTCATTGTAAACTAAGTCCATTACGAATCATGAAACGCACATCAAGTTCCTCCTGATTTGGAAAATGATACTTCTTGGTTGAATCATCAACATACTTAGAGTCACTGCTGTCAGACATGGTTACAAGCTTCATTGGCGATGAACTTGCTTCTGTATCACTGGCAGATGGTTCGGGAATAGGAAGTTCTGGCTCATGTGTGACAGGAGCGATGGATGATGGAATATCTGGATATTGCAGTCTCCCTCAAAGTTTTACATTTTTAAAAGATGACAAATCAATCGGGCAGAAATAGCAATAAATCCATTCCTCTAAAGTAGATTTACAGGAACTGTAGCAGACATGTGGAGCCCATGATTTGTCCTGGTCGCCTATTGCAACTCTAATGTGTAGCAGACATTAACGTCACTTAGACAACTAACGAATATATCACAGCAATAAGCAAATTAATGCACAAGAAATAAGTAAAATACATAAATTATATAAAAGTCACAGTAATGAAGGAGAACTACAGCATAACCATATATTAAAAGATGCGGAAAATAATAAGGAATTAAAATATGTTAACCATATTTTAATCCAACAAATACTACAAAAGTTATTAATTTAATAAACATTTTCTTTGTCTATTTCGCGGGAGATTCTATCCATCGATAAGAACTCCACGCCAAACGAACTCCATGGGGTAAACCCGATGAATCATTAATTCTCCGCCGCTGCAATAATCATGTACTGCAGTACCCATAGTAGACTGACGTCATTGAGAGCCAATCACAGTAGAGATAGCCTCACTGACGACAGGAGAGGGGTGTTGCATTAGCAGTGCACAGTACTGTATCGGCTGGAGTGGGGGAGAAGTTGCAATGTGTATTTAAGGTGTAGCGCGTGCTAGGTACAGGTCTTACACGTCTTACAACGCTTACCAGCTCCTCGCACCTGATCTTCGGTTCGGCTATTCATCGATGGACACCACGAATTCGGACCATGCTTGGCCGAAAGCGCATGGCGCCAATTAATATAAAACCTACAAGAAGCCCAGGATCGCCCACGTACATCATGGTTAGTAACAATTAATTAGCAACAGGTTGGTAAATTTCTAGTGTGCTCTAGATTAGAATAGGCGTGTATATGCAAGGCCCTGAATATTGATACAACTTCTCTCTCCACCCAAGCTTCATTGTAATATACTCTTGTAACAGATCACTATTGTAACCAATATTAATAAATCTGCTGACTTATTGATCCCCTGAAGGAAAGATTCTAAATTGCTCTACCATATAAAATCCTACGACATCCCACTAGGTCGTTTCAGGAACCAAGCAGCCTGGAAAAGATCTGGCAACGCAGCATCTTACTAGAGGAAGAACAAAGGTAAGATGGCGTCTCTCACAGGTTCTTTCCACAAAACGTCTTCAATGTGTTCAATCCCCATAACACCCATTACAAATGTAAACACTGTAAGCTAAATAATATTTGATGCCTGGAGTTATTTTGTACTTTTTCTACCTTGAACTTACATAATAACTGCAGACATAGCAGTAAGAATCCGGAGAATTCTTGCAGTTACGTCTGGAAGTTATACTCATCAAATAATGAAATCTGATACCAAAGGAAAACAAAAAATTGATATTCTAATCAAACCGTTATCATTTGGAGAAAACTAATAAGTAATAACATTTTTTAAATCAGCGCAAAAACCGAGCCAGAAACATTTAAAATATCGAGAGGAACATTTTTGTTGTTGCCCAGCGTATTTAATGGCATAAGAAATATAAATTACATGAATTTCCTTAAGAGTGCTCTTTATTTCTAAATTATTAACCTATAAATTTATTTCATATTCTTGTTTACAGTATTTGTAAATATTGAACAATACCTCATATTGATTGAAAGTAGACACTATCGAATCCACATGCTTCTAACTGTTGCCAAAGTGCAAAATCACAGATAAGTTAATGAATTGGATGTGCACAGTACAACAAATCCTCAAGCAGCCATGGGTTTGCTTTGGGAACAGACCTTTTGCAAATCACAAGTTTAGTGATTTTGATTCAGAAGAAAAGTAAAATAGCAACTGCCATCAGTATATCAAACAGTAGCCTGAGAAATGATTTTTCAACCCAAGAAATGTGCGTAATTGGATATGCAAATGCAAACTTTTATTTTTTTTTAAGGCATAAGATAAAAGAGGCGAAAAAATTGTAAGCAGGAGAAAATTGAATACAGAGTGAACTTTAGTGCATGAATTTGTAATCTACTGGAACCTTCTCGTATCTTGAACAACACTTACAAAGGTTTTCAATAGCTGAAAAGTTTTCTTTAGACATTTTGAATTGGATGAAAAATTGAACACATAGCCTATAAGCAGGTTTTAATTGTTTCCAGCTGCAAGCAGTGCACAGTTAGAACAGGCACACACTGCAGTGGAGCGAGCTGTTATAAGCAGAGTGTACACCCAGGCTCTCTATCCTAATGGTGACGGTGATGTGTCTAGAGATCAGTAAGTAAACAGTTAAAATAAGTAAAATTACAGTAATACCCTATTTTAACATTCTTGCTTGGAATTCCCCTTTATAAAGAATAAAATTTGAAGTTCATGCATTTATTATCATATAAACAAGAAATTTAATTCCTGCTTTTAATCCATTGTAGACATGTTTAAAGAGGCTGGTAGATATACCCACATGTTTTAACTTGAATAATATTTGCCAAGCGTTCTATGATATTTCTCTGATATTTTTAATGTAGTTTGGGCACCCTTATATGTATTTCTATATTTTGAACTTTTATGAATAGCCGAGGAATGTGGCCTGTCTACCACCCTCTTTGTTGCATTACAGCCTGTTATCTTTTGTTAGTTTCAATATTCTAAAAGAGGGAAAGAGTTCCTAAACCAGCTTTTACTGGTATTGTGAATCAAGAAATTGAAACATGTCAACTGACTAATATTTATCCAAGATATTATATATTATTTTTTTGCTTACACTCAAAGTAACCAAAGCCTTGAACCTGGAGATAATATAATTTATAAAACTCACCTAGTATTTCTAAAGGATGTGGTACTTCTAAAAACATTCCGGAATGTGCAGAGCGATCAGACAATTCTCACATACCCATGTTGTTTTGCTACTCGTATTATTAGCACATATTCAGCAGGCTCTTGTAGGATTCTTTTTTTCTTTTCTCTATTGCCGATATGTGTCTTGGAAAATGTGCCCAGGTTTTAGCATGAAGTCTTGTCGGGGTGTCTCCATGAGATTGAAATCCTCTTGTAGGATGTTCTGGTAATGTTACATTTTCCAGTAATTGTTCTGTTAGGTCAACTCTGTAATCAACGTAATTTGTTTTGTAGGACTTGTCATTATTATTATTTTTTCAACTTCTTATAAATGACATATGAATTGAATAAAGCAATATCCATCATGTAAAAGGTCATTTTTGTATGGCCCTTCACTAATCTTCTCATTACTAGAAAACAAGCTGGAACTTGGTCATGTCTGTCGACTCCTCCCATGCCTGCATGTATTCCAAAATACAATTTGGCTTCACAATATTTTCTTCTTTTTCTCTGTCCTTATTTCTTTGTTTCTTTCCAGTGTCAGACATAAAAGCATTTTTGTCCTTTGATGATAAGAAATCTTTCTTATCTTTCCATCCCAGTGCTAATAGTCCTTGACTTGATCTAGATGTCATATCCCCTTTTTCGAGTTTCAAATTGACCAGGTAATTAAGCATGTTTTTCCTGTTAGATCTTACTGTCCCTGATATATTTTCTTTTCTTCTGTTCAATTCCAGGAAGAGATTAGGAGAAGAATACAAGTTGTCTAGATATAAGGTATATCCTTTCTCAAGAAATGGATAAGCTAATTCCAATTCACTAGCAGTAAAATTATAATTTTCTGAAGCATCCTACCCTGTGTATGTTTTTAATCTTAGGCAGAATCCTGAATTAGATTTGCATAATTTGTAATATTTTATTCCAAACGATTAGATTGCACGTAAGCTAGCCTACCTTGGAATTTCATGAATGATTCGTTTAGACGAATGTCTTCATGTGGGATGTACAATCGCAAACATTTTTAATTTAAATATTCTACAATATTCTTATATTTGAAAATCTATCACCTGTATTTACAACTTCATTGTTGCTAAAATGAAGGGACCTCGAAATAACAAAACATCTTTTGAATGAAATAGTTTTGCTCTAAATGGAAGTTTCTTTAACTGGTCTTTTACTCCAGTACCATTTAATTTTAGATTTCCTAACCTGGCTCATTAGGACCCATAAGGCAAAATAAGGCTTCATATCATCAGGGGTACTATCTATCAGCTTCTCATCACAGATTTTCTTTTTGTAATCTGGGTTGTGAAGACACTGGGCGGAGTGAATAAAAGAGAGTAAATGCTGTTACTGCAAAATTTTAAGTAAATATTAGCATTTTAGTGAATAAAATATTTCAGTAAATACTGTTGCTTATTAGTAATCAGTGTGTCTTAAAATACCGAAAGAAAAATCCAATAAATCATTTTTGCTTAAAAAGTGGATCGGTGGAAATCCTACTTAACCACAGATGGGAAAATAGTTCTCTGTCAAGTGTGTGAAAACATGCAAGTTTTTCATTATTTTATTTTGGTTTCCAAAGATTCCAAGAACCAATACCACTTTTATAAAAGTTTTTAAAAATAAAATTGATAACTAATAAATCGCCACTTGGATGCCAATGCGTGGTCTTGCGGTGACCAAGGAATCAATTTCGATTTTTAGTGAGGGTAAAGCCGTATTTGTGGTAGACAAGATCGGGATAAAAAAGGATTTTTTGGTTCTTCCGTTTCCAAAATTTAATTTCAAACATTCTGCGCCCTCCTACCCTATAATTTCTTCCTTAGTTTCATTTAATGTTCCTATTTAATTTTAAAAAATGCCTGTTTGGTAACCATTTCATGAAAATAGATGCATATGAATCCCATATTCAGCTTCTTCATGGGGGTCCATAAAAAATACAAACCAGAGTAAAAATGGCAAATGTGGTGAATTTTGCTTGGCACTGATAAAGTGATGTTGAGGGAATAAAACTTTAGCAAGATATCTATGTGGCAAAATTGTACTGTGCATTTCATTTTTATAGAAACTAATTTAATTTTATGTGCACATTTTCCACTTTTTGGGGCATATTTTCCATCTTTTTACTGCATAAGTGCATGCATATATTCAAGCTTTTTAGTGCATATGAATCCTTGTTCTAGTTATATCTTAATGCGAAATACAATAGAAATTAAAAATTATATTAGTAGAAAAGTAGGTAAAAGCAATCATGATCGTAGTAGTAGTAGTAGTAGTAGTAGTAGTAGTAGGGATTTTGCAGCTATTGCTGCCTTCCCATTCCTAATCGCCATCTTTTTCGATCCAAGGCGTCCTCTTCTTGGAGTCCTCTCCCATTGATGATCTCTTTAATGCTCTGGTACTAGAATCTTCTCGGTCTCCCCCATCTTCCTCTTTCAGGTGGTTGCCACTGAAGCATTTTATTTGGCCATATGTTGATCCATTCTCCTTATGTGTCCAAACCATCTTAAACCTCTTATTTCAGTTCTATCTAGGACTGTATCCTCCGCTGCCATCCTTCTCCTCATCTCTAGATTCCTAATCTTTTGGATTCTTGAAACTCCTGCACTTCTTCTTAAGTAATCCATTTCTACTGCTGTTATCTTCCTTTTGTATTCTGCATTCAGTATCCAGGCTTCAATATTGTAGCAGAGGACAGTTTCCACTAACGCTTTCCCCATATGTAATTTAGTTTTTCTAGATATGTTTTTATCCCACCATACTGAGTTCATGGCTCCCAAAACTCTTCTTGCTTGTTCAATACATGTTCTAGTATCTTCTAATCCAATTCCATCCCCAGTAACCAAAGTGCCTAAATATTTAAATTCATCTACCTGTTCAATTTTCTCTCCCTCAGTAATTGAAATGCAATGCTTATCCCTTGAGTTAGTGACCCAATATTTGGTTTTACTTATATTTATACTCATTCCATATTCCTGGTATTGCATATACAGTCTTCTTATCATGAATTCCCAATCTTCAGCATCCTGAGCAAAAATCACCTGGTCATCCGCGAAGCTTAAAGTAAACAGGTAGTCCTCATTCCTATACAACTCCTCTTCCAATGGTGAAGTACTTTTTCCAAATATAGATTAAATAATAGGGGTGAGAGGCTGCATCCTTGTCTAAGACCCTTGGTTGTATATAAGGGTTTATTGTTCGTACCTTATTGTTCGTATATAGTTCTTGTGTTATATTTAGAAGCCATTGGTCAATCTGTATCTGTTTTAGAGCTTCCCATAGTAAGTGCCTTGGGATTGAATCATATGCTTTCTCTAGATCAATAAAGCCCAAATGAGTTTCCAAACCTCTTGACGTACCTACTTAATTAAAGAACAGTTTTCTTCACCTTATTTACTTTCTTGAGACTGCCATTTCCTGTTTTTGGAATGAGTGCTTTAATTATAATGAAGGCCCTAATTCAAGCTTAACACTAATACAAGTGCACGGATATCACCTTCAATAAATTCATCATAGACTGCATAACTTTCTCATGCTTCTAAAGAGTCCCACCATAAGAATTTAAAAATAAAGAAACTATAAACTTTGTGAAGATATTCAATACATGGACCAATAAAATTTCCTCTTGAAATGCAATTTAAGCATAATTTGACCATAATCCTGTATCCTATATATATATATATATACATATATCCTCTCATCTTTAGGATCATAATATAAATATATTGCAATATTGCACTGTCGACTTTTATTTTATCATAAGAAATAATCAGATTTTTTCTTTCTCATCCATGTTTTGTGCTCATAGGTGCTGACTTTGGGGAGGGGCAAGGTACTTTCTGCCCCAACATTAAACCTTTTTTATTGTATACGGCCTATGTATAACTACTGAAAATCCAATGTAAAACTTGCCCAGAAAAACAGGTTAACCCACATTTTTCATTTTTCAAACTCTTTCATCTCATCATAACATAAACACCCGGTCCAAGCAAGATCATATTCTCGCAATACCTAAACATCATACATCTCTTTACTCATCATCGTTTACTACTTCAGTCATCCGAATGTGGAATTCTTTACCATCTCACACCAAGGACTGCCGGTCACTGTCAACCTTCAAATCGCAGTTAACAGCACATATACATAGTACTTAATAGTGTATCTTTTTTTCTTATCAATAGTGTATCTTTTTTTAGTGTATCTTAATAGTGTATCATGTTAATTAAGTTTCTCTCATTTAATACTATTGTGTAACTAAATTATTTTTGTGCCACTTAATTTCTTTCGTATCATTTGTGTGTCATTTAATGTATCCTAAATAATTTAATGTGTTATGTAATGTCATTTAACGTATTTTATGTTATTTATTATGCCATAATGTAACAACTAATATAGCCTACTTTTAGTCCCTGGTGAAGTGGAAGAAAAGACCTTACGGTCTTAACTTTCTCCAGGTTAAATAAACTATTATTATTATTATTATTTGTAAAATGGAGAAAAATAGTGTCTCATGAATGAATGAAGCTGGAAAAATTGTTAAAAGTTATTTTTCTCAATTTCTGTGAACATAAGCTTCAAGCATTCATACACATTGAGTCAATTTTTTCATTTATTTATGACCAGCAGCAAAAATGGCTAAGAAATTTTTGAGGGTTAATCCGTTTTTGTTTTTTTTTCAGGCATGTCTTAAATTCTTGCACCCCAACAATTTTTTCAAGTAGGCACCTCTATTTGTGCTTGTTGTGTAATTAAGTCAAAATTAAATTTCATTAAGCCGGTAAGAAATTTAATACAACAAAGGCTCTTATTCAATGTACTCTGCCTAGGAAAAGAATATTGTAAATATTGCCTTAAATAGTCAAGCTCTTTTTTTAGAAAGTGTACAAATTGTAATGACTTTAGCAATATCACTGCTGCCAAATTTCCTGCACGTACCGTACCCTGGATTATTAATTGTTGATCACACTCTGAAAATATATTTTCATACATAGTACACTGTTCTCTCAAACCCCTTAATTCATTTCCTAGTACAATATTTTATTTTCAAGTAAAACTTCCTTTGCTCAGCATTTTGAAATTTTATTCTTATTGGTTCTGTAACACCTGTATCTGATAATGCAGGCACAACAGTGCCACAGTCAGATGGTACTTCTGTACTCTTACATTGTTCGTGTGTAAGGGATGTCTCCGGTAACAATTGATAGACAAGTTTCTTTTTCTCTCTTTCAACACTTCCAACAGGGTGTTTTTCATTCCCACGTCCAACACACAAGAAAATGTGGAATTTGGCATTTTTTTTAAATTTTAGTTATAGCAGTAAAGCCAGAAGTTCAGCTAGATAATCATAATCATTATTGCCAACGTGATCAGATAATTCACAACTGTTCTCCAAACTAAATGAGTCTGTTTTCCTACACAAATATATCCATCTATTCTGAACATGTTTATCCCTTGGAAATCTGTGATATGTCACCATCTTATTGCCATCAATTTTACCACTATTTCAACATGTTACAACAATGACACACTTTGTTAGCATATTGACGCTAAAATAACACAAATAAGACACTTCACATCAAAAAGTTCCATACTTTTTACACAACTAAATACACTACTCGCAACTCGCTAATGGCTAGCAGGAGCAGAAGCTTGCCTTCACATGACATAAGCTTGCCACTGTGCATCCTCCACTGATACCTACCTATATACGGCTACCTTGGTCTGTGGTTTCTTGGTATGTGGTTTTGGTGAACATTTCAAAATGACATCTGTCAACAAAAACCCACTGCTTGTAAGTGATACCACTTAAGCAGCTTGTAAGTGGTATCACATACCACTTACAAGCAGTGGGTTTTTGTTGACAGATGTCATTTCTTCTTCCAGCTTTGTGCATAACTCCTGTTTCAAGAAATCTACATCAGGACATGAAGGACATTCATTAAGGTGGCATGCTATACCTGGCTCGTGACACATCTTTGTTAAACAGGATTTGTAACTGCTTACCATTGTACCTTCACTGAGTGTAATCTTTTTTTTTTAATTCCCTGTATCATAAGTTTCACATTTTGATGTAATGTGGAAACGCAGACTGAGTGAGTACCACTTCCTCCAACTAAAACACAGTGTATAGGTTGTAGTTCAGCAAACTTCGAGAACCCTAACTTTTCAGTAGGATACTCTTTCTTGAACAGCTCATACAATTACTTTAAATTACCCAAAACTTCTGTTTTTACTAAAACAAATTTTCTTTTCCCGAGTATAACATGGGTAAGGTCATCACTGTTGTAGAAACTGATAACTTTCTCTATTATAGACGCATTTATTAACTTCCCAGGCTTAGGATTAGGTGTTGCCAAAATATCTTTTCTTCATCCAAAGCTTTTACTTTTCTTGCCATTCTTTTGCTAACTCCAAATTCCTCCAGCATTTTTTTGCATGTCCAGTTTTTTGGTAGCATTGTTAAAATGTTGATTTTTTCACCCACACTTAGATTTTCTTCTTGGAACCTTTTTTTTCAACTGACTTATCATTTCACATTCAGAATTATTTCACTTTTATGAATATCTGCATTTGCTCTTGTCAGTATTTTTCAGTTAACTGCTCTTTTCTTTTGCTTAAATTTTTATCACAGTATGATGATGTATGCATCTTTTTTTTAAACAATTGGTGACTCTTGAAGACTTATTAAGGTACTCTAAACTAACATCAACATCTACAAACTCTTCATCTTCATGTCTAGGAGCTGACTGTGATACTTACTACCTCTAGTGAGCTGTCTTCACTATCCATATTTTCTACTTGTTTTAGTTTAATTTGTTTTCTACAACTATCACAGATTTACATCCCCTTTACAATGGCATCTGATACAATGCACATCCATTCTGTGACAGGCCAAAGACTTCTCTTAACACTTTGGTGTCTCTCTTTGTTAAGAGGGTTCAACAGAAGATTTTAGTGGTTTTATTTACTCCTTCAGTCATAGTGGAATATAAATACACTCACACAACAGCCAGCAGACCCACTATTACACATATTAGCTGCACCTCAATTTAAAGAAATTTATAACAAAAACTCTTAGCACCATCTGCAGAGAGCACATTCCCTCCAAGAGCAACAAAGCACAACTGAGTGCTGGCTATTTTCTTGCAAGCAATGCAAGTTTCAAATTGTAATACATTTGCAGTTTGTTGATGGGTGACTCAGTACCTTGTGATATGCTTCTAGTCAGCTTAGTAAATCACATTAATGAACCATTACTTTTATGCCCTTCTTTTCTACAAGTTTACATTACCCCCACTAATCCCCCTCTTGAATTCATGAATGTTGTGTCATGTACATAAAAGTATAATTGTAGACCTACTATTCTTAACTTTTAAAATAGTGCTTTTTGTTCAAAAGAATTGAAATTTTAAATTAAAATTGCAATTCTCCATTGATATGGACAATTTTTTTCTTGTAGGCACTTTCCACAAACAAGAACACAACGTCTGTGTTTGTGTGTGACTCTTTTCAAAATGTTTAAAATACAGGTTGTTGGAAAATCCAAGTTCAAAAGTTTTAAGCTGTGACCTTGACTTTAAAAACTGCCAAAAAGTAGTTGTGTTGCATACCATATAAAGGTCATAAAATATTCTAACATTTGGTACTAATCTCAGCCTTTTATCTCATGTCCACTTTTAATTATAATTTTTTTTTTTGTAATTGTATGTCAGCAGGAAATTGCAATTTAAAAAAGATTTTGGATGGCTGTAACTTCAAACTACAACAGGTAAAAATCTAAAGATGTGGACTTTTTACTTTCTCTGTTGGTAATTCAAGTGAGCCAAATTTCCGTAATGGAAATTGGCTTCATATATTTGTAGTTTTCTTGAAATGCCAAAAGAGCACTAAAAATAATACTTTATGATGAATACATATCTAAAACACACTTTCTGCTTCGTTGTGGTATTACTTACTAGTAACCAGTTTTCGAGACTGCTTCATTTCATCCTCAGCTAAGTTCAACTGCACAACTTCCGTCTTGTACCACCAGATGCTACAGCTATGATTTTATGAATTTTCCATAGGCCCATCTCATTCTCCCCTGGGATGCTGAAATTTTGATTCCTTTACTACTTATTCCCCTTCTTTTTTGATGCTTTATATAAGACAGGGTTGAGGTCCCACTCAGATGACCTAACCTAAACTACTCTAAATTGTGGAAGTTGCCAATCACTCCAGAGGATATGATGTATCCCAAGGAGGAATAATCAAAATAACAGTATGCTACATGCAACTATCATTCCCCTTCAGCAAGGAAATAACAAAATATAAAGAAAAGATATGTTATGCTTGCCAGTACTGAACAATGTAATTTATTCTAATTACATACACTGCTGGGCCAAATGTAGTATTAAAACACTCCCCACACATGCACACAAAAAAAAAAATGCAACCTACGCTTAAAATTTACAGTACATCACAATTAAATAATGATTTACTCTACTTTAATACAGTGCCATCAAGAAGTTGCAGCACTAGTACAGGCTAGAATCCGCTAAAAGCAGAATTCGGTTGGCAGTGCTAGCATATGATTATGATGTTCAAGCATTTATGAAATAAGAAATAAAAGTAACGTAAAACTTACCTATTTACGAATTAATGAATTTCATCTTTTCCGAGGGGTTACTATCAGTAAAAGTATGAACAGTTCCACCTTATACACTCGTTAATATAAAATATTTAAGATCAACCTAAGAAGTCTAGACCTAGGAATTAATAAGAATTTCAGATATTAGGATTAATTAAGTCTATTATTAGGCCATTGAACATACATCTATGATTCCTGACAGTGTAAAATCAACCAGTTTCACTTAAAAGCCTGCAGATATATTTAAATTTTATCTTGTTACTAGATGTAGGCCTACATGTAAAACTGATTAAAACTTAAAAAATAATGCACAGAAGTGTCAATGATAAAATAACTTATACACATATATACAAAATGAGTGGTATAAAATCACAGTTAAAAATGTGATGAATCACAAGTCCATAAATAATTTTACTGAAAGTTCAGACGTCCGTTGTTAAAAATCTCTTCATGGATTGCATACATGTAAGCACAGAGTAAAATCGTGTAAAGGCACTTTTGCTTGAATAAGAGTCACTTCTCGTTAGGTTCTGGAGTTGAATTAAACCAATTGTCCTAGACACTAGTTTCTTCTTAGGTCGTTACGGGATGCATTTCGGCATATATTATGCCATTTTCAACCCTATTAACACAAAAATTAAACGGTGTAACGAAAAGTTATTTTATAATTGTGTTACAACAACTTATGATAATTATGCATTAATACGTTGTGAAATGAATAAATATAGGTTGTAACTGACCTTTACTGTGTTGGAGGCTACCAACCATCATGAGCTGAGTAGACTATTGGACTACATGTGAAACGCTTGTAGATACCGGTTCTAGGTTAAATCAGAGGCTAGTTCAAAAAGTGTGTTATGTTCAACTATGTTTTCATTGAGTAGCAATTGTTTATTTTTGTATATATGAAAACATTCAAGCATGTTCAATCTTATGCTTTTATCCTGGTAGTGTAGGATTTCCATGGTGTCATCTATTTCATTTAACTTATGTCCACTATTTAATAAATTTATTAACTTATGTCCACTATGTAATAAATTTATTACATAGTGGACATAAGTTAAATGAAATAGATGACACCATGGAAATCCTATACTACCAGGATAAAAGCATAAGATTGAACACGCTTGAATGTTTTCATATATACAAAAATAAACAATTGCTACTCAATGAAAACATAGTTGAACATAACACACTTTTTGAACTAGCCTCTGATTTAACCTAGAACCGGTATCTACAAGCGTTTCACATATAGTCCAATAGTCTACTCAGCTCATGACGGTTGGTAGCCTCCAACACAGTAAAGGTCAGTTACAACCTATATTTATTCATTTCACAACGTATTAATGCATAATTATCATAAGTTGTTGTAACACAATTATAAAATAACTTTTCGTTACACCGTTTAATTTTTGTGTTAATAGGGTTGAAAATGGCATAATATATGCGGAAATGCATCCCGTAACGACCTAAGAAGAAACTAGTGTCTAGGACAATTGGTTCAATTCAACTCCAGAACCTAACGAGAAGTGACTCTTATTCAAGCAAAAGTGCCTTTACACGATTTTACTCTGTGCTTCCATGAAGAGATTTTTAAGAACGGACGTCTGAACTTTCAGGTAAAATTATTTATGGACTTGTGATTCATCACATTTTTAACTGTGGTTTTATACCACTCATTTTGTATATATTTGTATAAGTTATTTTATCATTGACACTTCTGTGCATTATTTTTCAAGTTTTAATCAATTTTACATGTAGGCCTACATCTAGTAACAAGATAAAATTTAAATATATCTGCAGGCTTTTAAGTGAAACTGGTTGATTTTACACTGTCAGGAATCATAGATGTATGTTCAATGGCCTAATAATAGACTTAATTAATCCTAATATCTGAAATTCTTATTAATTCCTAGGCCTAGACTTCTTAGGTTGATATTAAATATTTTATATTAACGAGGGTATAAGGTGGAACTGTTCATACCTTTACTATTTACAGAAGTTGAAAATGTTTCCTAGAGAATACCTCATTTACTTGCCATGACTAGAGGTGTTTGAAAATGTTTTTATTTTTTGTAAGATTTGTTGTTTTAAAACTCAAAAGGTGGTGTTTTGTGTTTTTATTTTTTATAGACATTAAAGACGTAGGACATCATGCACATATGGTTATTGTTGTTATTACTATATTATTATTATTGCTAGGACTATTATTTTTGTTATCACTTATTATTGTTGTTATTATAATAATAATAAATAAATAGCCTAAATAAGATAGCACGTGTTCTACAGAACAAGAAAATGTCTGCTACTTATTCAAAAAGGTAAACGGGCAAAATAACTACAGTTAGTTAAAAAGATTGTTGGCTACCACAATGAAACAGACCGATGGTGGAAAAAAAAACTGTTTCAACTGTTACTGCTTCTCAAACAAAACAGTTTCAAGATAACCTGCTACCTGTTATTCTGTTGCGGAGGAAGAAACTATTTTGCCACCATGGTGTTATTTTTCTATCTCTGTGCTAAGACAAGGCCAGAAGAAGCAGCTACAAAAAAAAACAGTGATTGCTGCATAAAGCAGTTACAAAGTTACAAGAAATACTCTCATGAGTACCCAGACAATGTGCAGGTCGGGAAGCAGCTACATAAAAAAACAAAAACTGAATTCTGCAGAAAGCAGCTGTAAAGAAACACAGTGATTACTGCATGAAGCAGTACAAAATAACAGTTCCAGGGCCAGAAGCAGTTACGAACAGTTCCAGAGGAAGAAGCAGTGACTACTTCCTGAAGTTGGTTGGCATGAAGCAGTTATTTTGCGAAACAGTTTTAAAATAACTGTTCTGTTATTTTTGTCCCGTGCATTGTGCGCGAATCATGTGATACCCGTACCGGTTTACAGGGGAAAATGAAAAAAAATACAAAAAATAGGTTTTATTTTGCGGATTATGGCGTTTGTGGTTTTATTTACGAAATTCGCGTTATTTCGCGGCTTACTTTTACCTGCAAATGGTACCTAACATCTTAATATATCAAGATATATAATCTTGACGTCAGAATACATAATTTCGTTTTATCGCTAAACAACAGAAACAAACACCTCTAGCCATGACTCATCGGCCCTCTTTCATCCTGTATCATATTCATTAAAATGGAATGTGAGTTGAAATTTCCAGATGCTATAAACACATTACAAATAGAAAACACACATATCAATAATAAGGAATAATAATAATAATAAGAATAAGAATAATAATAATAATTATGTGGTCTGAGAAGGAAGGTAGGAAGAAATGCTAACCTTTGCCTAGGTGGCAAATATATCCAAAGCTGCAGAGAGACTTATTGATGGCACTGAATTAAATTCAGCTGCACTGAAATCAAAATCTAAACATTAACCCTGCACTCGGCCATTCTGGGATCTTCACATGCTTCCTGATCATACAATCCTGACTGTGAGGAATTAGGCTTCGGGAGCAAACACAAAAATAATGTAAATCTGCTGTCGCTCCATACCGTATTTAACTTTAACTACAAAATTAACTTGACTGAACCAAACTTAATATCACTGGTCGAATCCTGGCAGGATGGTAAGGAAAAACTGAAAAAAGATATTAAATTTTCTAAAAATTAGATTTGCAACCAAACTATGGGTCCAACTGACACCAACTATGAAAATTCTAATAAACTCTAAATTGCAAGCCTGCTTAAAATGCATGAAATCCTTCTTGCTGCAGTAAACAAAACTTTGGAGCTAGCAGCAACATGTTTGAAGTGGATGGTATCCTGAAGCTAACTTGAGAGGACACTTGCTGGACACTTGCATCAACTCACTAGTCCCCAGTTCTGAATCAAAAGAGGATTTAGCCAGTGGTCATGCCGCTCAGTCTCTGTCGCACGTAACACATAACCACAACACTTGTACATGGTCTGGCGGATAACCTAACATGCCAGGATGATACTAGAGCCCACAATCACTCTGGATTTTAATCATTTCTTTTACTTTTGCTTAAAAATCTACATCATCTGATTAAATTTACTGTATGTGAGAAGAATTATATACAGAAAATAGGAATCACCTCCAAAATTTCGACATCCCAGGGGAGAATAAGATTACCCTAATTGGAAAACATGTAAAATCACAGCAGCAACATCTGATCATACAAGTCAGAAGTTAGGCAGTTAATTGTACCTGAGGATGAGAGGAAGACCTCTCGAATTTATCCCATTTCATTACATTTCCCATTACAAGTGCTACCTACTTGGTTTTAAATTTCTGCATGTTTACTTTTGCAAACAGTTGTAATTTTATGCTTTCATGTTTTTCAGGGTTCTACATGAACACATGAACAAGCTCTCTAATGTCATCACACCTAATCATAAAGATCTACGCATTCCAAAGGTATGAATATACTGAGATGGAGACACTGTATCTCATAAGTATTGACAGAGTTTTCACTTGAAAAAATGATACCATATTTTTCGATGTATAAGACACACACCAAAATTTAATACAATTTTCAGGAGAACATTTTTTCATAACCAAATTCTAACCAATCATGCATGAACATTGGATATTTTGGTATAGCCAGTATTTCCATATACGAGGGTCATCCAGAAAGTAAGTTCCAGTCGCATCTAGAGATGGCATGACTAGTCCACCGCTCTTGTGCATGCATAGCAGTAGAGCGGGGGTATGTGTAGTGATGTGGGCCGGAAATATTCCCAGGCATATTTTCTTGGCCAGGAAATATTCCCAAAAAGTGGGAATTTATAAAAATCCTTAGTTTTAAACGTGTTAATGCTTATTGACAGTTTAGGTACCTTAAAATTAAACTATTTCAGTAAAATTCTACATGTTTATCTAGGAATAATTACAGTGGAACCTCGTTAAGACGTTTTTCTAGGGACTGAAAAAAATAAACGTCTTAAACGGGAAAACGTACTACTGAAAATAACTAAAAAATCGTAGGGAATATGTAGATAGGCCTATGTTTTCTAAGTTGCTCAGAACCACCCAAAAGTGCATCCTAATGGCTCTGAAATACCCACAGTGATACACAGGTGCTTCAATACCAAGCCATTTGTTACGAGAGATTTATATTATGTAAACGAATACATAGGCCTAACAATTTTATCTGGAAAAAAAAAACTTTCAAAAATTGATGGAATGTATGGGAGCCATATTTAATGATAAATCAAGACGAAATTCACAAAGAAAGCATCTATTTTATTCTGAAAATCACACATGAAACAAGTTGCACTCCACAATCTATTACCAAACACGAAATATTGTAATTGTGCAAAATTTCACACGTGCCAGTTCTGTAAACAGTCGTGTACACGGTCATGTTCACAGTCACAATTTGCTAATGAAATGCGATCCAATACCGACGTGAGAAGCACGATCTGCTTTTTTGGCATACATTTCTTCAAACATTCTAATATTTTCTTCTCCTCACCACACGAACCGTAAGAAATTTAAAATATATTTCACTACTTCAAAATTATCACAATATAAAATGGCGGCCTAACAGTTGACTCGGCAAAATCGGCGCCAAGTCAAATGGCCAATGAGAAGCAAACTGCAATGGTTCAAAATGGCTGACGATTGGTCCCATAGAGCAAAGATTGAGACTTGGACACCAGAGAGTACAAGAATTCTGACATAGAGATCACACAATCGGATGCGCGTTCAAAGCTTATGTTTGACAAAGTGTGGTTGGCGAGCCAAATACGAACGTACTAAGCGTTAAACCAAAACGTGTTAAGAAACATTTAAACATGCAATTATTAAGATTGGGACCTGGACTTCCAAAAACCGACGTACTATGCGGGAAAACGTAGTAATGAGGAACGTGCTAACGAGGTTCCACTGTATAGGGAAGTATTATCCATTCCTATTATATAATTTTTCAGTTACAGTGGTACCTCGAGATACGAGTGCCCTAACATACGAGTTATTTAAGATACGAGCTGTGGAGCGAGCGAAGTTTTGTTTTGTAATACGAGCGACATTTGAGATACGAGGAACGGCCAGCTGCGACGCTGGACACGGCCCACCAGTTTACTGCGCCTGTGTCTCGCGCATTATCCCACGTATTCCCTCAGTGTGCTTGTTTACCTCACTGTCGAAGCATCTTTGCTAAGTTTTTCTAGGGCTTTGCGCTTTTTGTGCATTTACATACTTTATCACATTTCTTTTTATAACCATGGGTCCGAAGAAAGTGTAACAAATATGTATGTAAACTTTATAAAACCAGTTTTTTTTGCTTTACATTCTCTTTTATTATGTTTTTATACAATATTTGTCATTTATAAATACATTTTTCTTATTAAAAAAACACGTAACAAAAACAATTGTAGCATTTTTGGGGCTGGAACGGATTAATGGCATTTCAATTAATTTCAATGGGGAAAATTGCTTTGAGATACGAGCAAATTGACATACGAGCAAGGTTATTATTATTATTATTATTATTATTATTCTGTTTATTTATTCTGGCAGAGCTAAGGCCATTTGGCCTTCTCTTCCGCTCTACCAGTAAAAAAAAAACTACATTACAATTACATAACACAAATACATAATATTACAGATAATTAATTAATACTTAATACTTAAACACCAAGAAC
This sequence comes from Ectobius pallidus, assembly GCA_964059195.1. Lineage (NCBI taxonomy): Eukaryota > Metazoa > Arthropoda > Insecta > Blattodea > Ectobiidae > Ectobius > Ectobius pallidus. The sequence continues at coordinate 33,934,492 of CAXKWD010000009.1, forward strand.
TAAACATAGTTATAATTTATAAACTAGAGTGCTATAAAACATTAAATTAGAAAAGAAAATTACAAAATTAAATTACAAAATATAAAAATACTAAAGAAAATAATTAGGATTATAGCCTAAGATATCTAAAATTATACTAACGAATACTAAAGAGAAAAACGTATAGTTTAATATAAAAAATAGCTCCAATTAAGATTTCTAGTTACTACGATGAAAAACAAAACTAAATTAGATGGTTTAAAATTAATATGTTAACTTCTCTCTGAAATTTACCAAGAGTTCGACAGCCTCTGACCGTGCGGGGGATGGAATTCCATTGGCGAGCTACTGATACAGAGAATGAGGATGAATAGGATGAAGAGCGATGGAGAGGAATAGAGAGTACATGACTATGTTCTGATCTTGTATTTAGGGTGTGATGAGAAGACAGGTTAAGGAAGCGGCTAGATAAATATGATGGTGATGAAGTATGAAGAATTTTGAAGAGGAGACAAAGACAGTGAAACCTTCTTCGGTCATTCAGACGGAGCCATGACAACATTTCGAAGGAAGGCGATACATGATCGAACAGACCTACATTACAAATGAATCGTACGCACATATTATGAACACGTTGCAACCTTTGGGATAAGTTAGAGCTCAAGTCCGTAAACAGGACATCACAGTAATCGAAGTGGGGCATGACCAGGGTTTGTGTTAGAGTCTTTTTTACAGCAGTAGGTAAGGGAATATTTAATCTTTTAAACATATGAATTAACGAGTTTACTTTTTTACATGTTTCGTTAATGTGATTTTCCCAAGTTAAATTTTTGTCTATCAGAACACCGAGATTTTTTACCGAATCGCCAAATGGAATTACTGAATTATTGATTTTAATGGGCATAAGGTTGATTTCATTCAGCTTATTTCTCAGTCGCTGATGTCCCACAACTATTGCCTGTGATTTTGCTGGATTCAGATTGAGTCCCAAACTGTGCGTCCATTCATCTATTGAGTTAAGGTCGTCGTTTATGCTAGATATTGTGTCGTTGATGATGTTAGTATTTGAATGTATGTACAGTTGTAAGTCATCCGCGTAGAGATGGTATTTGCTGTGTTGTATACAGTTTTTAATGTCGTTTATGTATAGAGAAAATAGTAAGGGTCCAAGAATGCTTCCCTGTGGGACTCCTGCCTTTACGAAGCGCCATGTAGAAGAGCGATTATTGGAAATGACACATTGTCGGCGTTCGTGCAGGTATGAGCTAAACCACAGAACAGCAGAATCTGACAGGTTTAACATCTTGAGTTTAGCAATAAGAATGTCTGTGTCTACTGAGTCGAAAGCTTTAGTCATATCAAATAAGACAAGTATTGTCATTTTCCGTTCGTCACAGGCTTGGCGTATGTCTTCACAAATGTTCAGTAACGCTGTGGTCGTGCTATGTCCTGCTCTAAAACCAGACTGATAGTGATTTAGTAGGTCATTTTTATTGAGGTAGTCAGTCAGTTGGTTGTGTACAATTCGTTCTAGTGCCTTGGAGAGGGTAGGAAGAATGCTAATAGGCCTATAGTCTTTAGGAGTTTCAGGGGATTTTGTTTTAGGAAGGGGTTTTACGTAAGCTCGCTTCCACTGTTTAGGGTAGGATGAAGTCATAAGGGAGGCATTGAAAATATGAGTAACTGTAGGTAGTATAAATTGTATTATTTTATTTATTAAAATTATGTTTATTCGGTCCGGGCCCTCTGCTTTTGTCTTTATACGCTTCAATGCTTTAATTACGTCATTTTCACTAACGTATGTGAAGTGAAAACTGTCTCTGTTAGTTGTTGTATTGTGTAGCAGTTGTTGAATTGTTTGCTCTTTGTCAACATCGTCTATTACTGAGGGAGTTTTTGTGAAGTGGTCATTAAGGAGTTCCAGTGATAGGGTGCGGTCGTCTACCTGTGTCGTGGGTTTACACAGTCCCATAGCTTTAAGGTTTCGCCACATCGCTGCAGGGTTTGCACCAGGTTCAATGAGACTGTATGCATGTCTGAGTTTAGCGTTTCTGATAGCTTGGTTTGTCCTGTTACGGTGATGTTTATAATTATTTAAATTATCGTCATTTTTATCTCGTCTGTAGGTCCTGTAAGCATGGTCTCTGTGCGCCATCATATTGCGTATGTCATCAGTTAGCCAAGGAGCGAGCGGTCTGTATACTCGTTTTGTGCGTATTGGGGCATGTTTGTCGTACAGTTGTATAATATAATCATTAAGCTGGTCAACTTTTTCGTCTACTGTTCGTAACGTCCAGATCTGTTCCCAGGGAGTAATCATAGCGTCTTCTGTCAGGGAAACATCATTTATGCGTTTTAGGTCTCTGTATGTTATAATCCTATGGTTCCTTTTAGGACACTGTAGGCCATATACTATATATATAAGATCGTGAGCAGATATACCTGGCACTGGCAGTTGTCCGTGGTGTAAAACTCTGTCTGGGTTATTCGTAACAATTAAGTCCAGTAAAGTCTCTGAGTAAGCAGTATGGTGAGTGGGTTCAAGGGGTAAGATGGTCATATTGCAGGAATGGAACATTGTTTCAAGTTGGATAGTGTTGATAGAGTCTCGGGCAAGTAAATTCGTGTTGAAGTCGCCCATGGCTATAACGTGCTCATAATTTGGCAAAAAATTTAGTAATTGAATTTCTAGTTCTTCCAAATAGTTGATTCTAGGGGGCTTGTATATAACGCAAATTAAACATTTCTTGTGATTTAGACAAATTTCTACAAAAATAATTTCGGGTCGTGGAACGAATTAACCTCGTATCTCGAGGTATCACTGTAATTTCAAAAGCAGTGTACCCTGAGTCCATCTTCATTTAAAAAATAGTAGGCCTAATAATTCGTGATAATCTCTTAGGTTTTCTTTATAAACTTATATTTTATAAAGTGATACCTCACTCACATTTATTCAGACTGGATTATTAAAGATAAGTAATTTATTATAACTGTTAATAGATTGTGTTGGTATTTAATATAAAATGTCATAAACCTACCTTGAAGATTAACTATTTTTAATATTACACAAACACAAATTTAAATATATCCTAATAAGTTCACAGTCTAATAATTAATTAGTTATATTATAAATATAAATCAGTCCCATGATCTAGGCCAGTGTTTCTCAACCTTTTTGAACCCGAGGACCTCTAAAATGTCTAAAAAATTTTACTGACCCCTAATTTTACATTCTGTTTTTAAAAGTAGGCTATATGTAGTCCTATATTCTTAATATTTAGGGTATTAATTATGGGTCATTATAACGTAATAAATCTAAATACATTTTTTCTGATTCGACGGAAACACAGTTATTGAATTGGAAGTAAACTATTGACAGTAAAAATATATTTTGAACAGACTTTAAAATGTATTACCAATTTGATAATATAATTAGGAATTATGTTATTACTCACTTTTAATGAGACGGTTGAGCTTGTCACCTCTTGCAGAGTTCCTGGATATTTGGCTTAATATTAGTCAAATTTAGTCGAAGATCAGCAGATACATTAAGTCGGTTTCTGTACTTTGTTTTTAGTTAAACGAGTGATGAAAATCCCTTCTCACAAAGATAGGTTGTTGGAAACTGCATGGCGCCTCTAATAACAAATTCCGACATAGTCTTATTTTTCAGGGTTTTGAATGAAAGAGGGAACCATAGACGTCATTGCATCAGGAGTTTGAAACTGTGGTTTGTAACTGCAAAAGTAAGGAAACTTACAATAGGACCTGTATTTTCGAAGATTTTAAAAACTTCGACATCTAGTGTCCATTTTATGTGAAAAATTTTTACTTCCCAATTGCTTTATGATATTTTTTAAGTCTGCGGACCATAGGTTGAGAACCGCTGGTCTAGACTAATCCTACTGTAGTATTGGGGGAAAATTAGTTCTTTCATGACTTTTGAGTTCTTATCATCTGAGCGAGCAGCTAAACTCACTTATCTTTTGTACAACTGGAAGCTGATGAATGCTCAGCCTTAGAAGATGAAAAAGAAGAGTGAATCTACTGGAGTTTAAACCCAAATTGCCGGTAATCCAGATGATCCAGAAGAAGGGATGGACCAAGAAGAAAACCTAGATGATGATGATGATGATGACAGTGATGATATTGGCATCCTTTCTGATGAAGAAGAAGAAAAAGAAGAGGAAGACAAAGAAAATCTAGTGGACTTCAATGAAAGTGACTAGGCCTACTTTTAAGATGAAGATAAGGTCACATATTTATTGAAAGCAAATAGGGCTATTTCTAAAAGTTGCTAGGGTTCGCCTACACCTTGGCATTAATTTGTGACTAATTAATAGTCAGTCTGTTCAATGAACTATTTTGTTAATGTTCTTTATTGACCTTCAAGAACCAGGGCATATTTTAATTATTAATTACCTCATTTTCATTGTTAACTACTAGCAGGTGCCCGCAGCTTCGCCCACGATAATTGAAAAATTAAAAATTAAGAGTATAATAATTATTAAAGCATTATATTTATTAACACTTGCATGCGAATCATTCATAAACTAAACCATTAATAATAATTAATGAAACAGCTAAAATTCCGGCTTCAGAGTACATTCCACGATTAGAAAGCGCTGCCTGGGAAAATGATCTCAGATTCAATTATGCACTGATAATACCACTGCCTTCTAGACTGTATTTCTCGTGTGTAATTCTCAAGACGGCGGTGGATACTACATATCGTTTCTCAACTGTTTGTTGACAGATGAATATGATGTGAATTTCATTTCATAAATTCAATGTAATTTTCAGAAATTATATAATTTTTCAAGGGAAGGAATGGTTTGTTTGGATTTTTATTGTCCACGATACTTCCATGGTTAAACTGTCAATAATATTATAGCTGGTGCCCGTGTCTTCGCCTGACATTATTAATTGACTCCAGGATTTTTAAGAAATTTACACTGGCAGTTTAATTAAAAATGTTTGTGGTTCAGAGCTATGAAAATTGTAAGTAAAAATAAAATTAGAATATTTGTTCATTGTGTTCATTTCACTTAGGCCTTATATAATAAAGAAAGTCTAGACTGCAAGAGATGAACATCGCCAAGTATACCAGATGTCTCATGAAGTGAGTGAGTGAGTGAGCACACTATTTAGGGCGGTTGAATTGTATAAGGATAGATGTGAAAACCCAGTTTTACATGTCATTAATTTCTGTTCATTTTTTATGTTCTTTCATTAATTATGTTTTAATCTTTGGACTTATAGCAGTTTTTGAGTTTTATTTAACCTAATCATGATTAAATTTAAGTATTATTTAAAAATTATTTGTTACTTTATGTAACAAATAGGTCTCTTTGAGTTATCTTGCTCATAAATCATAAATTTCCGGAAATCTATGAATTTTGGGAATATTTCCTCGAGTTTAAGTTCCTGGGAATTTTACACCACTTGGTATTTACGAATGCTACAGTCAGTTTCCGTAGTTGTTGAACAGCGCTAGGAGAAAATGGTTGCACTGATATTTTCTCCCGCCAACCACATTATGCTTTTGCATGACAATGCACACCCCCACACAGCCAACACAACATGGAATCAGTTGCTACAGTTTGGATGGGAGATCTTCGACCATATGCCCTATAGCCCCGACCTTGCAAATGTATTAGTTATGTGGTAAATTAGTTATGTGGTAAATTTGCCTTTTTCCACCATCTAGGAATTTGAAACTTCTGGCATATGTCTAGGCTCAAAGCATGGTGTGATCCTTGATGCTAAACCAGTCTGAATAGCATGTCTGTTCCCATAGATCACACAGTTTTCTGCATGCAATCTTTCTTGTGTGTGGTAAATTACAATCCCTCAATATAACAATAACCCTCATATAACAGTACAATTTGCTAGGACCCACAGTTATTTTTATATGAGAGCTCTACTGTAATAACAGTTTAATTGATTAATGTCATGGTTTGCAGATGTTCCACTACGAATGTCCTTGGCCATCAGCACAAGCAGAGGTTTCAGCCATGGCTGCCTACAAGACGCCACGTGACAAGCTGCAGTGTGTGTTCCGATGTGCCACTACCATCATGAATCTCCTATCTCTGGCATGTGAGCGTGGGGTGCCAGCAGCCGATGACTTTGTGCCTGTACTAGTCTATGTTCTCATTAAGGTAAGTCTGATAAAACCTGTTTAAAGTTTTATTCAACAATTGAAAGGCTTGTAGAGAGATAGCCATAAGCAGGGCCTGGATAGTTATGTACTAAAAATCAGTAAAATACGTACATATACACTCACCGGCAAAGAAAACCGATCACTTAAAGAAATTTTTAAAAATTAAGTTTAAATAAAAATTATGTAGTAGGCCTAGTGCTTGAAATAAAATTGCTGCAATTGTATACGTTTTTAAGATTAAAATGTAATGACGCATTTCACACTTAATTCCCCATTTTTCCTCTTGCACCGGGGTGAATGGTGAGCCTAAGGTTGCAGGGGCATAACGGAGGCTGCATCCATCATCAATTAGAGCAACAGCTTTGGCAAAGTCTTCAGGACTGAGAGGCATTAATTTCAACTAAACTTACTGACCGAATCACTGCGATGCGAAGGGAGACAGTTTCCGTTCACTTTGGAAGGAAATGACGCAATACAACAATGAAATACCTAGCAATATGTACGACAAGTTAGTGCTTATAATCATATTGGAACCACCGTATTGCGATGTTTTTTTTTTTTTTGTTTTGTTTGGTGATAAAGTGAAGATATGAAGAAAGTAGATATGCTGTATCTATAGCTAATGATCCATTAAAAATAATAATTCATCCTCACCAACAACAATGTATAAACATCCAATCAAAATTATGTTTAATCTTAAAAGTACAACAAATTTTACAATGATCGGTTTTCTTTGCCGGTCAGTGTATATATGTAGTATGACACTATCAGATTCTCTCCTTTTTCTTGAAATATGTTGTTGGAATGAGGCAAAGTAGACAGTCACATGTTTTAATATATACTATATTATGGATCCAATGCTAGAACTAGCTATAATAATCTGGAGATATAAGTTAAATAACTCAAAAATTGAAAATTACATATTTCTGTTAATTTTTCAAATTACGGTCCCCATAAAAATAAGGTACAAACATGTGCTTCAAATTGTCAAATATAAAACTCCTCCTGTTATCATGTAACATGGCTTTGTATTGACTAAATGATTGTTCAACTTCACATGAAGTAATGGGTGCATATTTAAACTTACACAAATCTTCCAATACATCAGTAGGCCTACTGCCTTCACTTAGCACGCTGTTAATAGCACTGATTATCTTGAAACCTGGGTTTTTCTGCAAACTGGAAAAGAGCTTATTCTTCACTGCAGCTCCAACTGGCCCTTGTAGAGCCTCCAGAGACGTTACTACAGAATGAACAACATCAAGGCTGTCTGAGAGTTTCAAAGATGATGTCTCCAAAGATTTAATGGCAGTGCACAAAAGCGAAAAATTACACTGGATGTAGGCAATATCATTTTTAAGTGTTAAATCACTAAATGATAGCTTTGCTGTTTCTACAGAAACTGCATCTTGGGTATCAAAGTGCTGGAGAACTTGTTTCACAGAATCATAATTGTTCACATAGTAGCCTACAGCATCAATCCAGCTTCCCCACCTCGTTAAAATTGGCTGAGGAGGGAGTGGAAGTTCAGGAAACAGTTCTTTGAATTTATCAATTCTGTTGTAAGCTTTTAAGAATACTTTCTTTGTATTCAAAATTAGTGTGTCAACTTTAGGAAATTTAGATCGAACCAGTACTGCTACGCGATGGAATGCATGCACAAGACACATGAGATGTAACATTTTAAGATATAAAACTTACAAAGCTGTGACAGCTTTGCACATGTATGGTGCTGTCACAAGAAGGAAGACGTTGCTGTGTTGCACCCCATCGGACCACAGAAGTCCCATTGCATCATTAAATAATTTGGCAATATTTTGATGATTGCACTTCACAAGTTAACAACGCAGGCTTACTCGTTTCATTGACTTTCAACATGCCCACTATAACATTTCCAATTTGTCTTTCCTGAACATCAGTGTCTCATCAATTGAGACCCAAATGGGCCCATCACCAATTTCCAAATGAATAGAATTGATTGTTTCCATGTATAAGTCAGGTACATAGTACTTTCTGATTGTAGGTTCATCTGGAACAGTTTCATGTGTGTATTTCTCAAGAAACTCACACAGAACTGGATTTTTTAATTTCCAAATGGGAATATCTGCACAAACCATAGCAGGGCACAGATCACTTGCAAACTGAGATTTCTGAGGTCCTGAACGTTTCTGAGCTTGAGGTTCAGTAAGTAACAACTGCTTTCAAGATGTGGTCTTCCAAGCACGGGCCTGATGACATGACATGGATAAGTTGTTTAAGGCTTGAAAACGTCAAGAACAGGGTACATTCTTCTCACAAATTTGGCAAAGTAGTACCTTTCCATCTGTGGAAAAATTGTCAAATTCCTCTGTGTAATGCTTTAACTTTACACAAAGTGAAGTTTTCTCCTTTAGCATCTTACTAAATGCTTAGGTTGCACAACACAACGTTGCTATTCTATCTACAAACCTCGACTAACTGCGGTGATCATGTGGAAATGTAGCCAGTCGTCCTTTAAGCCCCCTTTATACATGCAGACTTGTCTGACAGACCTGGTCTGTGCATCCATAAATGGAAAATACAAGTCTGCGGTCCGGTCTGAATCGGATCTGCGCAAAGTCTGATGCTTCCTGAGTGGCATGCTTTTGAACAAAGTGGAAACATAGGATTTATTTGCACTTACAAATCGATGGTCCCATGTAAGGTCATACACTTTTAGCATATACAGGCATGTTATAAAATGAATAAAATTGCAACTAAGCATGGAAATATTAATAAATATGTAAAAGTATGTACTTAAGAGTAAAATATGTGAGAATATGTACTTAAGAGCAAAATATGTAAATATATGTACTTTCTGTAGGAGAGGTTGGTATGAAACACAGAACAGTTTTCAACATGTAGAGGAGTTTATGATATAAAATCTTCAGACAGATACATTACAATACTGATACAAATACAACAGGCTTCACATACCACCGCCATTACAAGGGCAAACTGTTCATTCACACAGAAGCGCATGTGCAGTGCCCTACACGAACATTGCCGGACATGAGCGAGTGACGAGTTCGCTACTTTAACACTTCCTCCCAAACAAGACCCAAGCTTAACAACGAATCTGACTCTTCAAACCATGATTGGAACACATAAGAGAAAATGAATCGCGTGGTAAAGCTTTTGTCAAACCATCAGCCAATTGTCGTTTTGTCTCAACAAAGTCTAGATCAATTTCATCATTAAGAACCTTCTCTCGTACAAATTAATAACGCACATCATTGTGTTTTGTGCGACAATGAAATTCCGGATTCTTTGCCAAACGAATTGTACTCATGTTATCAACTAACAGTTTTGGTTTGTCATATTCAACACCCAACTCACAGAATAAGCATTTCAGCCAGATTAACTCTTTTGCTCCTTCGCTTGCTGCGATAAATTCTGCTTCGGTTGTGGACTGTGCAACAACTGATTGCAAACTACTCATCCAAGTTATTGTACCCACTGCATAAGATGCGACAACTCCTGTAGTAGATCGCCCAGAATTCACATCACCTGCAAAGTCTGCATCTGAATAACACAGTAAACCACCACATCCATGGCGATAGCTTAATACATAGTCATAGTCTAATACTGTGGCACAATTAGGAACTTAATACATAGTCATAGTCTAATACTGTGGCACAATTAGGAACTTCCTCCGATAGCAAACAGGGATTTGTACTGTGTCGAGAAGTCTCGCAAGGAATGCTCACACACATTGCTTCACTCATATTGAAACGCGTTAGCATCCTTTCAATATACTTTGCACTACTGATTGTGACTGATCCATCATCATTCTGTGTAATGTTCATGGCAAGAAAACTGTCCAATGTACCTCTTGTTATCTTGAATTCATTTTCAAGGTCTTTCATGAACCTATCAATTATAGTATCACTTGAGCCTGCAACCAAGCCATCATAAACATATATAGCAACACACAGAGTCTGCTCCCTTTTTGAGAAAATGAACAGACAAGGATCTGAAGTGCTTTGCTTGAACTCCCTTGTCGACAGCCAGGAAACCAAGCGTCTGTTCCAACATATAGGTGCCTGATTCAGTCCATAGACACTTTTCAGCAATTTCCACACTTTACCATCCTTGCATTTAAAGCCTTCTGGTGGTTCTACATACACAACTTCTTCCAAATTCCCATACAGAAAGGCTGTAGTCACGTCAAACTGTTGCAATTTCAGGCCCTTTTCAGCTGCATATGAAAGTAATGCACGCACTGTATCACAGCAGGCAACAGGGCTAAAGGTCTCATCATAGTCAATACCATGTTTCTGTTTGTAACCTTTTACGACCCAACGAGCCTTGTAGCGAACTTCACCATTGGCCAAAACCTTCTGATGCAAAACCCAACGTGAATCAAGCACTTTGGTACCAGCAGGTACATCCACTATCTCATGAGTTTTATTCAATACTTGTGAAGCTATCTCATCATCCATTGCTTTCTTCCATTTTAGCCAATCAGAACACTCACGAGCTTCGGAAAATGAACTTGGATTAAACATTTTATTCTCAGTCTCTGCCAAATAACTAACATACTCTCCTGATTCCATCCAAGCTGGTGGACGACGAATACGGTCATTTTTCCGATCCTCATTTTTCCAAGTTTCAGTCTCAGGACTAGGTTCTTTTAGTTCAATCTCAAGTTCTTCTTTTTCTGCTCCTTCTTCAACTACCTCAGAGGTGTTTGAGATGCTGCACACCTGCTCCGGCTTGAACACTACGTCTTTTGTACAGATCACTACATCACGCTTCTCAATCCAGACACGATATCCATCAAATTCATTGACGTAACCAACTACTCTGCCTGACTCACTTTTAGAATCAAACTCAGAATATGTGCATAGCACTCAGTACCGAATACACGCAGATGTCTTAGACTTTACAGTCTTCGATTGCACCAAACTTCGAAGGGACACATGTCTTCAACTGATCGACCAGCATGATTCACAGCATATACGGCTGTGTTACATGCTTCAGCCCACAATTTCTTTGGCATACCACGGGCCTGTAACATTGAGTGAGCAAGTTCTACAATTGTACGATTGTCCCTTTCTGCTGAACCATTCTGTTCTGATGTATATGGAGACACTAAGCGTTGCTCAACTCCGAACTCAACGCAAATAGAAAACATTTTCTCATTGTCAAATTCGCCACCATGATCTGATTGCAGCACTTTCACGTTGTGTCCTTGAGTTCGAGCTCGAGATAGAAAAGCTCGCAAATGATCTCGTTACTTCAGTTTTCTGCTTCATGAATGAAACGACCGATACTTTGAATACTCATCTTTGAAGAGAACAAAGTACTTTGACTTTCCAATTGTCTCACTGTTTGGTACACAGACATCACTAGAGGTAATGTCACCACATGATTTTGCACCATCAATTCGTGTCTTGTAAGATGCACGATGTGTTTGTCCTTTACAAAACAAAAACAAAAAAACAAAACAAAAAACAAACAAACAAAAAACTTTGATTTGGACTTGCAATCAGAGTCCCATACTGACGTAACACTACTGCCACATGAAGTTTGTCCAGATGGCCTAACCTCTCATGCCAAACTTGCAGTGTGTCCAGTTCTGAGGCAACACTCAAATTAGCAGTACCAACCTTCTTTGTAACTGTAAAATCCATTTCGTACGAATTACCTGTGAAATGACCAACAAGTAGCAGTCTACCTTGATTACGCATTGAGACCAATTTTCTTTCAAAGACAAATTTATATCCTTATTCATCCATCTGCTTCACACTAAACAAGTTTTCAGATAGACCAGGAACGTACCATACATCAAGCAGTGTATATTCACATACTCTTATCACTGACTTGAACTCTAACTGGAATATCTTCTATACCAACTGCTTTTAGTACGTTGCCATCTGCGATGCGAACAGTCATATGATCTGCAAACTGACGGTAGTTTACAAACCACTCTGCACGACTTGACATATGATTCGACGAACCAGAGTCACAGATAAATCTTTCAGAGTGTTTGTCTGAAGTTGATGCTAATAGTTCAGTGAGTGCTGTTGCATCATTTTTCATTTCAGCCATTGCTGCTTTCTCCTCTTTCTTACATCTGACACTGTTCTTTGAGCAGTTTATCGCTTTATGTCCATATTGGCCACAAACATTACATGTGCCAGAGAATACAAAGTTAACACTTGGACACTGTGCAGCCAGATCCATGGCCATTGCACTTGTAGCACCGTCTTGTGCCACTCTTCATACCAGAATCTCCTTGATGAGCACCACGTGTGTTGTCAACTTCCTTTCCCCTATCGTCACAATTGTAGTTACCATAACTGCCTGAAGAACCATTTTTACGCTGTTGCCTCCTGCTGCAACTAATGCTGAAGCTGATGGACTACTGGGTCTCTCTTCTTGTTTTCTCAACTCGTACACTGTCAGTCGATCAACCAGGATATTGATTGAGCGATCAGATTTTGGTGTGAGCTCCCATGATGTCAGAAAATCAACCCAGCCTGTGCCAAGTGAGTGAGTAATTCTTCCTATTAATACCAAGTCAGATACTTTCGATTCTCCCTGCGCTTCTAGATCCACATTTAAGTCCGCATGAAGTCTTTGCATTTTAGCTACATGTACAGACAAACTGTCGTTAGGATCACGAGATTTTGAGAAGAACTTTTGCATCTTGAGCGCCAATCCATGCTCATGACTATGTTCAAATGTAGCACACAACTTTTGCCAACATTCATTAGCAGTATTACACGTAGTAATTAACTGAGCATCAGTCTCTGAATTTAACGATTTCATAATTAATGCACATGCTACACCATCTTTCTTTGTCAATTCTTCTAGTTTCTTCTTCTCTTTCGCTGACGATGAGTCACTCACTGTAGGACACTCTTCATCTTCAAGAACGATGCCTTGTACCTCATTTGCATCAAAGGCAGCTAGCATTGACCACCTCCAGCGGCCCCAATCACTCTGCCCTTTGAGTTCTTTCACTTTCAATACTTTATCTGAAGCCATTTTTATGTTCTGGAGTACACACGATATTCCATGGCAATATGAAATTACAGTACACGTTGCGGCGTCACACTGGAAACAATATGGTCTACAAGCCACATGCTACTTCTCACAAAGAGAATTCGAAGTCAGCGTCTAAACTCCTCAGTCTGCACAAGGACAGTTCCTGCTGAGCCCATAACCTGTTGGAGAGGTTGGTACGTAACACAGAACAGAGTTTTCAACATGTAGAGGAGTTTATGATATAAAATCTTCAGACAGATACATTACAATACTGATACAAATACTACAGGCTTCACATACTGCCGCCATTACAAGAGCAAACTGTTCATTCACGCAGCAGCGCATGCACAGTGCCCTACATGAACATTGCCAGACATGACCTGGTTTCTGGAATATTTTATATAACACACTTTTAAACCAAAAATTCTCTCACCGAAGTCAAGTCACAGCATTTGCAGACGACTTCTTAATGATAACAAAAGGGAAGAGTATTGCTGAAGTGGAGGCCTACACCAATGAAGACGTAAAGCAAATAGAAAGATGGGCAGCACATAACAAAATCAAATTCAACACAAACAAGTCAAAGGTAATGGTTATCACACAGAAAAGAACAGGAGTTAATGAAGAAATTAATATATATATATATGAACAACAAGAGATTAGAGCAGGTAGACAAGATAAAATACCTAGGGATATACGTGGATAAATATTTCAGATTCGATAACCATATCAATCATATTACAGAGAAAGCAACAGCTTTAATACATACACTGGGGAAAACGGCCAGACTGCAGTGGGGTCTAGGACATAAAGCATTGAGCACTATAAACCAAGGAGCTATAATACCAATCCTAACCTATGGAGCACCGATATGGGAGGAGGCAGCAAAGAAAGTCAAGAATATAAGGAAACTAGAAAGAGTACAAAGATTAATGAATATAAAGATTTCCAAAGCACAAGACAACTTCGTATGACGCCTCCTGTGTAGTAGCCGGGGTGGCACCAATAAACTTAATTATACAGGAAAAAGCCAGAATTTATAGGGATATAAAAGAAAGAGAAGATTATGACTCCCCGATAGACAAACAACACTGGAACCATCCAGCTCAAACAATAAAAATACAGAAGGCAGATGAAACAGAATCGTACCTACTACAGATATATACAGATGGCAGTAAGACAGGAGATAGTGTTGGAGCAGGAACAGTAATTTTTCAGAATGGCATCTTGATAAAAACCATAAAGAGTAAGTTACACAGTAAATGCTCTAATAATCAAGCCGAACAAATAGCCATTTTGCAAGCACTAATAGAAATTACAAAGCTCGATATATCACAAGAAGATAAGACTGCTGCAATCTATACAGACAGCGAAGTAACTTAGGATTTACTCGAAAATAACAAATCCCATTACTCCATAATTGCAGAAATACACCAGACCATATCTGCCCTCCAGCAACAAAAATGGAGAATTTACTTTGCCTGGGTTAAAGCTCACGTTGGTATACAAGGTAATGAAATGGCCGATCAAATAGCCAAGGAAGCGGCTTTAGGCAAGGGAGAAATTGTTTATAAGAAGGTACCAAAGCAGACAATAGTGACAGACAACAGACTACTGACAACGGAGAGATGGCAACACAACTGGACTGCATCTACAAAAGGAATAATAACAAAAGCCTTCTTGCCTTCGATCACAGAGCGACTGAAGATGACTCTGCCCATATCAGCTCAATTCACTGCCATGATTACTGGACATGGAAGGACAAGAGAATACCTCAGCCGTTTTCGTATCATTGAAGATCCTACTTGCGTGTGTAGAAAGGCACCACAAACTGTGAATCACCTAATATATGAATGTTCCAGTGTAAAAACTCAAAGGGCAGGACTGGTAGAAGAAATAAGAAGAAGAGGGGACAAGTGGCCTGTGACAAGTGAGAGACTTATACGAAAGCACCTCCAAGCATTTAATAATTTTGTTAAGAGTATAAACTTTGAAACTTTGTAAATATAAATATATAATTACTAACTAGGATATAACGTAATATAGGAAAGAGATTAGTAACACAAATAGAAACAAAACAAATAATAGGAAGTAGGAAATAGTGTAAACTAAGATACAATAAGGGAAGATATAGTCAATTGCCAATTGTAAATATTTTATAAATATTCTTAGAAAGTAATACACTCATATGATAAATATTGTATAGTACATAGTAAGATAGTCAATTGTAAATATTTCAAAATATCTTTAACATAGAATAATCAGATAGACAAATAATGTTATACAAATTAACAAGTATAACAAAGTAAAAACAAAACTGAAATTAGCTCTAAGAACAACTGTAAATAATGTACAAAAACACATGTATTATTACTCTGTAATGGGGCATGTGGACTATGCTAATAAAAAAATAAAAAAAAATAAATAAAAAATAAAAAAAAATAAATAAATAAATAAAAAAAAAAAGACATGAGCTAGTGGCGAGTTCGCTACTTTAATACTTTCAAGTTTGTGTTTTTAGGCTCTAGGTGGCATGAAATTCCAACATAACAGAAATCTAGTATCTTAATTCTAACAGAAAAAAAAAATTTAATTACATAATCATAAGCCACCCTATCCCTTCAGTTGTACTAGACTCTCAGGTCACTTGGATGATAGAGAAGATAAACTGTTCCAGGTAAGTAAAGATCCATGAAATTCACAAGATGTGATAACTAGGCATGAAAAATTGGCATTTTAGACACATAAAATAGTTAACATTATGTTCATAATACTTTTCAAATATTTGTCTTACTATAAATATGGATCAATTTTTGCGAAATCCCATTTGACTATAATTTTATTTACTTTCTGTTATTTGGCTTAATCTTGTAATCTTGTATTCTGTATAACTGGCAAATACTTTGTACACTATATTTAACAGAGTTATTGGTCTATAATTGTTACACTGTAGTCTATCACCTTTTTTGTAAATTGGAGTTATTAATCCTTCGTTCCATTGTGTTGGTAATTATTTTCTTTTCCATGTATTCGTAATCAGTTTATATATTTTGTGCTTTAAGGTTCTGCCTCCATATTTATATAATTCAGGTGGTATATTATCAGAGCCTGCAGCTTTGTTTGCTTTGAAATTATTCATTATGTAACATATTTCATTGAAACGTGGAGGTGAAACAATAGTACCATCTTCATTTTTACTTTCTTCAACTAAGCCATGTACAAATATCTTCATGTGCATTAAATACATCATTAATATAGTTTTTCCATCTATCTAGAACTTGTGACATTTGTGTAAATATATTACCATCAGCATCTTTACACATTGTTGGACTTGCTCCACTGGCATGCATAATTCCTCCTCCCTGGTACTGTCCTCTTGGTCTGAAGTAAGCCTATATGTCAGAGGGATGGGCTCCATTTTCTGTCTTTGCTGATGAAGATTCCTAACCGATTCTGCTACTAATTTACATAACTGTTTTTACCACCCATGTTCATATGTAACTCGTGTGTAGTGAAGTCATTCCTTCTCAACCTACCATTTATTACAATGGCATTTTCATATAACCTAAGTTTCTTACCAGGCTTCCTGTTAAATCTCTTTATTTCTTGGTTAACACATGACCAATCCACCAAGTCATGTCTGTGGGGGGGCTTCTATACAAGTGACTAAACAGAGGATCGTCCTATGAGCCAAACATGAAATATTGAATGGATTAAGCTGTTTACTTTACACTTTAATTGTTATGCTAACTTTGCTATCTGTCCTGGTAGAAGTTTTTGTTTTGTGATTTATTTTTAAAAATCTGATATGAAATACCCACAGTATCCGAATACTACTGCTTCAATTCACATTCTGGTATAGAAAAAAATACCGTATTGTAGAGATTGCGTATTCATGCAATATTGTGTTACTCGCTACACAATATGAAGTCTGAGATATACCAATAATTGCCTGCTTATAACTAACCTTCAGAGAATTTTTAAAGTATATGTTTTAGTAAATGCAACTCAGGATGGAAAATTTAAACAAATTTGTTAGAATACGGATACTTTAAAATTGTTAGAGCTGTTTTCTAATTTTAGGGTCGAATTTGACACTTCCTGTACCTTTGGCACCGGCAGGGGAAATAAAAACAAAAATATCCAAATTCATGTATTAGAAATATAATGGTAAACTTCAGAATTTTATTATCAAAGAAATTTTGAACTTGAATTATTTTCTTGTCATCAGTTTGTACATGGAATTGCTTGAGAACATGGGTCCTACTATTCTCTCTCCTATGTGTGCCAGATATTTGTACATAGTCTAATTTATTGAATCATGATTTAATATTATCACAGGCACCGACTTTTGGGAGTCAAGGTACTTTCCCCCCCTCCCCCAACATTTAAGGTTTTTTATTACATAAGGCCTATTTTTACTATTAAAAATCCAATTCTGCCCCCCCCCCATTTTTAACACTGTGCCTCTGAACATTATTTGTTAGCGTTATACTTTTGTTATCATCACTTATTATCATCAACACCACAACTAAATCTTTGTATACAGTACTTGCTTAGGTTAAAAAAATTGCATTATGAAACTATTTAAACATTGATAAGGTATGTGTGTTCATTCTCGTTTTACGCGAGAAGTGATTTATCATTTAGAAAACAATACTATGACAGTAGTTTTCTATTTCTGCTGTCAGAAGAATTCTTTGGATGTGACGTCATGCTCTGCTTGTCAGGACAGTGGAGCGGGAATTTTTTAATCCTGTGCAGCCACAGCTCCATAGCGTTTGTGCATGTTTGGCTCATAGCTTTAAGTTTGTCTATGTCTCGTGATGTTCATTTGTAGGCACAATCTCGGCGTCATTAGTTTTTAACTGGAATTGCAGAATACTCACAATTTCTTTGATCAATAATAATTCCTACTGTCATAGTTCCTAACAATGCATACTTGTAAGTACTGTTTTTTGAAAGATATTATGCATGCTCTGCTGCTCGGACGAGTCTAGTATCGAAAGAGAGAAGAATGTAGCTTGTCTGTGTGAATTCACTTCCCACTTCTGAATGGTCTTCCGCTCACCAGTGTACATTGATAGAGGTTACGTTTTTGTATTGTTTGAATCACTAAATGCCAATTGCTGAGCTCTGGAATACATTTTGAGTAAAATATTTTAATGCTGATTCCTGAACAGATGTAAATGTAATATTTCCAGAATAAATCTTAACATACCAGTACAGTGGTGACCAGGGTCGTCGCGTGGGCGGGGCGATTGCCCCAGGCGCCGCGACCAGTGGGGCGCCGTGGCAACGGCAAAAATAAAACAACACTTGAAAAAATAAGTAGGATTTACATAACGTATTTTTTAAAGTTAGGTATAACTGAATTTTGAATATTGCGTTGTATGTTTTTATTGAACAAATAAATATTTGACACCAATAACTTTAGGCCTATATTTGCTAAGTTATCCCATAATAAATATTTGCTTATAAAGACATATTTACGATCAACTACGTCACAGAAGAGACTGAATTCTCTGGCCTTCTTGTCCATTGAAAACGATGAAGCACAAAAAATAGACTTGATGGAAATTCTAACGACATTTGCTCGTGCAAAAACCAGGCGAATGCCATTTAATGTTTAGTACCTTATCTTAATTTGATAAACGCGGTTCCCTTTTCTATATTCTATTCAGTGTATGTAACGAGGTTTCCCACACTATTAATTTGTAGTCCATTAATAATGCCTATAGTATTTTTTATGATTATTAAGATTTTCTTACATTACTAAACTTGTATTAATTTGATTTTCAATACAATCTTATTAAAAAATTTAAATAATTTTATTTCTGGTATTTTTGTAAGGTAATCCGATTAGGTGTCTCTTTTGGGCACAAAAACAAAGACAGCAAAGCAACTTTGCTAACGAGCGACTGGACGCGATGCGACTTGGAATTTGTCCAGTCCACATCGCCCCAAGTCGCGTCACTCATTGCGTGTTTAACCCCATATGTTTATACGTTTTTGATAATGTCGCGTCACGTCGCTCGCTGTGTGTTTGTGTTTGAATCCCTACAGATAAGTGGAATGTCGGGAGGGTGCACGTGGGATTGAGTTTGGGGGGGGGGGGGCGCCTGACGAAATCTCGCCCCGGGCGCCAACAAACCACGCGATGGCCCTGGTGGTGACATATGCATAAGTCACTGCCTACAGAGTCTCCAACCTGATTAGAATATAAAGAAAAGAGAAGACTTGTCTTATCACTTATTAGTCCAGTCGATACAATGGAAAACATTCCGAAGTTAATGAAATTTTTACAGGTCATTTGGGGGTACTCTAGGATGTCTATCCTAAGTTTTCGACCTCGAGGACCCTGTGCTAACTTGGGGGAGGGGCAAAAACCTCAAAATTTTTGGACTTTTTTCAGTTTTTCCCTTATATCTCGTAAACTAAGCATATTTTGTGCACCATAGTTCAACACAAAGTTGTAGAGCATTAAATTTTCTGAATTTGGGTTGTTAAGACGAATTTATAGACCAAATATTAACCAAGATACGGCCGATGAAACTTAGAGAGAGTTTCTCGAAATCTAAACAAAATTATCCGAAAAACGAAGGTTTTGGGCCTATAACTATTTATTACCATCATTTACATGTTAATTATGTTAATCACTCATGAATATCAACATCTTGGAATATCTATGACCCCTTCCTCCACCCCCTCTTCCCACCCCTCCCCTCCCACAGTATTATAGGAATCAGCATTACAAATGTATATAGACTATATGCATATATTTATATATGTATAAATATTCATATAGGTATATATATATATATATGTGTATATATATATGCATATATATATAGAGAGAGAGAGAGAGTGAGAGAGAGTTGTGTGTGTTTGTCTTTCTTTACAACTTCTGCAGTTTTATTCGAATCTCGATGAAATTTTGCATACTTAGCCTTCAATACACGAGGAAAAGCACTGTCTACATTTCATTTTAACAAAAACAACATTTTTGCCCTTATTCAAAGCCTTTAATATTACATAATGTAACGTAAGCCCTATGTGGAGAAAGGAAATTTTGAAAACTTGAAGTTGAAGATGAAGGATAAGGTGGTTACTCTGGCATCTGTTTCCTGTTCTCTGAAAATCAAGGACAAAAAGTTCACAGTAGACCCACTCACTCTATTCCAATGAGTGTGCATAACCAAACAATCAGAGGCTGACCTCAGGAACTTGTTCGAGTATGAACTCGCCCCTTCCCCATGTCTCTCTTCGCAGAAAAAGGAATGCATAAAGGCCGAAAATCAATGTTGTATGATGCATTATTTCCTATCGTGGGTGAAGACGTAGACTTTGGCGCCAGAAAATGCAATGTCATTTATGGTGGGTTTCTGTTGCATAGGGTTGTTTGGACAAGTCAAGTGAAGCCACATTTCAGGTAGTCTGCCAAAACTACGTGGATTACGTCCATAGGCACTTCGGTAGCAATGTCATAGTGGTTTTTGATGGTTATCCTGTTGGGATAAGCTACCAAAGCACTAAAGCAGCTGAACATTATCAGCGTTCTTTGCTGCACTCCTCAACAAAGTTGTCTGTTCCAAGACAACTTTAATTAGCACGTTTTCGCAGGCGAATTTTTTTTTCCCAATGATACCTTCAAGATGAACTTTATAACCATGTTGAAGAGTGAAATGGAAGCCAAGGGGATTCAAGTGAAGCAGGCAGTAGAAGACACCGATGTAATGATTGTAGATACTGCCGTCTTAGCAGCTGACAAATATGATAGTGTCATCATAACAGGGAAAGACATAGATCTTCTGGTGCTACTCACTGCTTTGGGTTCTTCCAAAAAGGACGTCTATTTCCAGAAGAGTAGAAAAGGTAACAGCCCAAATATGCTGTATTCATCCCACTCGTTCAAGTACGAACCACAGGATATTCTTTTCCGGCATGCGATAAGTGGGTGTGACACCACCTCAGCACCCTTTGGAATTGGAAAGAAGAAGGTGCATGAGGAAGATGTGTCCACGAACCCCGACAACGATGACGGCGATGACGAAGACGACAACGAGGAAGGTCCGGCAGCCCCCAAGCGCCCTAAGGTTTTCGTAGCCTGATACACTTTGTATTAATAATTTGAAATTATTTCTATGTATTTCTAATTATTATTTCTAAATATCTATTATTTCTATTTAAATTATTTCTTAATTATTTATAATTATGTTTGTAAATAATTTCTATACTTCTATTACTTTAATTCTTGATTACTAATTACACTGGACAACAAAACTGACCTTAAAAAAATTTTTTTACACAAAACATATCATTTCTTATGTATTTTAATGTGATGAGTTCAAATATGGCCTTTGTTTTTGTCTAGCACCCGCAGTTTTTTAGTAAATCGTGTACTTACACTTCTAGTCGTTTATAAATAAAACATAAAGTCACCGTAATATCAAAGACTAACTGGTAATATTTTTTTACACAAAACATATAATTTCTTATGTATTTTGATGTGCTGAGTTCAAATATGGCCTTTGTTTTTGTCTAGCACCCTCAGTTTTTTTAGTAAATCGTGTTCTTACACTTCTAGTCGTTTATGAATAAAACGTAAAGTCACCGTAATATCAATGACTAACTGGTAATATTTTTTACACAAAACATATCATTTCTTATGTATTTTGATGTGCTGAGTTCAAATATGGCCCTTGTTTTTGTCTAGCACCCTCAGTTTTTTAGTAAATCGTGTACTTACACTTCTAGTCGTTTATAAATAAAACGTAAAGTCACTGTAATATCAAAGACTAACTGGTAATATTTATATGTAGAAGAATCCTTCATAATAAAATTATATTTAATTTTGTAAAAGTAACCAATTAACATACCTGAAAACATTGCCAGCTTTTTTCAAGTCCATCCTCTACTGCTGTCAGTTAAATTTCTGCCGTTTGCTGCTTTTTCTGTACTTTCCTGTGGTTTCTCTTTTGAGGCTCCAGCAGTAATCTGTAAGCATATTGGGTTTCCATCTTCCTTGATACCTTTTCTCCATTTCGGAAATTTCTTGGTGGAATCTTTCTCCATGTTCATCACTAACTTGTCCTAGATTTGCAGGGAAAAAGTCCAAATGGGAATGCAGGAAGTGAATTTTGAGAGACATGTTGCAACCTAGATTTCTATAGGCTCCTAGTAATTTCTCAATTAATTGTTCGTAATTATATGCTCTAGTATTATTTAAGAACTGTTCACAAATGGTCTTGAATGATATCCATGCTTCTCGTTCCACATGATTCAATTTACTTTCAAACAGCTGATCTTTCATTAGTTCTCGAATCTGAGGCCCAACAAAAATGCCTTCCTTCAACTTAGAAGCACTGATTCTTGGAAATTTTTCTTCTAGGTATTTGAAACCTGCTCCAGATTTGTCTAATGCCTTGACAAAATTCTTCATTAGGCCTAATTTTATATGATGTGTAGGCAATAAAATTTTTGATCTATCAACCAATGGTTCAGCTGAGATATTCTTTTCTCCAGGGACAAAATTCTTCCGGGGAGGCCATATTTTAGTGCCGTAATGTATGGATTTATCACGGCTATCCCATTCGCACAAAAAGCAGCAATATTTCGTATATCCGCTTTGCAATCTAACAGTATTCCAATCATTTTGAAATCGCCACAGATGGACCAGTTTTACTTGTCATACTGCACTTTTTGTAATATTAGCTGGATATTTTTGTAACTTTCTTTCATTTGAACTGCATGACCAATTTTCATAACACCACGGTCCTTACTAACTAAAGCAGTAAAATAATAATAAATAAATGTTATTATCGCTATTAGGTCTTGTTTACTATGTCAATCACAATAACAGAAATTTAAGCATTTACAGCCAGTGCTAATTCAGAAAACAGGCTTTCTTTTTGAAACTGAGAACTGTTTGCATAATTGAATTCAGTGCTAAAATCCACATAATAAACGCCCAATTTCATGCAAACAATTTTTTGGCTGTTGTCCAATGTTATTGATTTTAAACTACCTGATCTACGTTTATTGAGGTTCAAGATTATGGGTTAACAGTATTTCACAATAGGGTGATGACCAGGCACGAAAATATGTACATAACTGCAAATCACAACAGTAGGCTCTTGGTCAGCGGACCCCCCCCCCCCCACGGTGACATCACATCTGTGTACAACATTAAAATGAGGCATCTTCACATTTGGGGGAGGGGAAGGGGTGGGAAGAGGGGCTGGAGGAAGGGGTTATATGTATTCCAAGATGTTGATATTAATGAGTGATTAACATAATTAACATGTAAATGATGGTAATAAATAGTTATAGGCCCAAAACCTTCGTTTTTCGGATATTTTTTTAGATTTTGAGAAACTTTGTCTAAGTTTCATCAGCCGTATCTCGGTTAATATTAGGTCTACAAATTCGTTCTAACAACCAAAGTTTAGCAAATTTAATGCTCTACAACTTTGTATTGTACTATGGTGCACAAAATATGCTTACTTTAAGAGATATAAGCGAAAAACTGAAAAAAGTCAAAAAAATTTGAGGTTTTTGCCCCTCCCCCAAGTTAGCACAGGGTCCTCGAGGTCGAAAACTTAGGATAGACATCCTACAGTACCCCCAAATAACCTGTAAAAATTTCATTAACTTCAGAATATTTTCCAGGTAAAAAGTGGATATCGACTGGACTATATGTGGAAGATGATAAAGCAAATTCTATAAAGATTAACTGAATGAGGTCTGTAATTTGCTGATTTCAGACTCATTCTTGTATGACAATATTATAGGAGAAAAATTCCTCTGACACTGGGACTTGAACCCAGGACCTTTGGCTATCTGTGGCAATGCTCTTGCCAACTGAGCTACGTCAGAGTTCAATTCACAGTGCCAGATAGAACCTCTCTCCTATGACTGATTGCCCTTAATGATCTACCTCACTGACAGACAAGTTACGTCATATGCAGTAT
The DNA here is from genome assembly GCA_964059195.1 of Ectobius pallidus. NCBI lineage: Eukaryota > Metazoa > Arthropoda > Insecta > Blattodea > Ectobiidae > Ectobius > Ectobius pallidus. The sequence continues at coordinate 33,958,627 of CAXKWD010000009.1, forward strand.
TGTGAGGCACACTAATTAGTGATTTTGTGACCGGGCTTTCACTGTTATTGTGCAGTAACATTCAAGATAGATATATGCATATGCATTCTTGTACCACAGATCATTGTCTCAGCTGGATACTACATGACAATATTGGAAGCCCGGTCACAAAATCACTATTTAGAGTGCCTCACAGTACTGCATATGACATAACTTGTCTGTCAGTGAGGTAGACCATTAAGAGCAATCAGTCATAGGAGAGAGGTTCTATCTGGCGCTGTAAATTGAACTCTGGCATAGCTCAGTTGGTAAGAGCATTGGCACGGATAGCCAAAGGTCCTGGGTTCAAGTCCCAGTGTCAGAGGAATTTTTCTTCTATAATATTGTCATGTAGTGTCCAGCAGAGACAATGGTCTGTGATACATGAATGCATATGCATATATCTATCATTCTTGTATGTTATTGGTCCAATCGAAAGAAAGACATTTGAGCTAAATAGTCAAAGGAAACTACTTTTAACTGTTTATTTGAAGTTAATCTATATTAGCATAGAAACCAAGCATATTTTCTCTGCAGGATAATAGCATAGCAACCCTCTATCTGAGGTCAGGATATGCCACTGCCTGTAACTCCAAAATGTGCACAATTGAAATGTGAAATAATGGGAATTGGTGTACTAATGTAAAAAATAAAGATAATTGAAGTATGTAAAGTAATTTCAGCAAAAATTAATTATTTGATCTAGATGAAATCTTAAAAATTTATCCATTTTAAGCAACTTTTTTTTTTTTTTTTTTTTTTTTTTTTTTTTTTTTTTTTGTCTTCTTTTTTACCTTCCACAACACCTTTGGCCCAAGCATTTTTGCTACAAGACATTTATACTTACCCATAATTTTCATTTTTCCCATGATTTGTCACCTAATGAATGTGTTGGACATGATGTTATGAAAGAAAATTATTCCATGATCTTTTTTTTCCCCCGCTTCAAAACATTTGCACCAGGGTGTTGATGCAACCCAAGAGGAAAAAATTTAGGATCAATCTGTGATGTGACGCAAGGTTTATTACATTGAGAATACAAACTGTCATAGGTTCTTTGCTCAGTGTTGACAATTTTGTGTTATTTTGTGCTTGTTGAAATATTAGTTGAATTCAGTTGTAAAGAAATATTTATTAATACATAATATCTTGAACACTCACTACTTCATTATTATTAATTACTTACTCATAATCGATTTTCAAGAGGCCCTCCCTCTCATTGTCAGCCACATCCAACCGCCGAACTTCCATCTTGTATTCTTGTACCACCTGATGATGCTGTTGTAGTTTAATGAGTTTCCCAGTTAGGCCTAACTTATTTTCTTCTGGGATGTCAAAATGTTGGAGGTTATTTCTATGTTTATGTATGTAGATCTTCTCCCATACAGTCAATTGAATTGGGTGATGAAGATTTTTAAGTAGAGCTGCTTCTAATACCACGTCATGATCCAAATTCCATACATTTACAGCTACTCGAACTTTTCAATTTCCCCCTGTCTAATATATCTGAAATGTTCTTTCCATCTCATATTGAAGTTCCTTTTTGTTTTGCCTTTTGTAAATAACAATATAATGTGTAATGATTCCGAAAATGCATATATAGACATGGTTTTCTGTGTTAAACTGACCATCGGTTCAAAGAGCGAACCATAAACAAAAACACATGAATTTCGACCATATCACAATTCCTTCTTGGTTATTGAATATTTTCCAATTCCTATTTCGTATATAATAATAATAGAAGCATTATGCATTAAGAAACTTTCTTTAGAAGTGAATTCTCATGAAAAATGTATAAAATGTCAATTTAAATAACAAATCCTATCGAGTTTAATGAACATTATACTTTGCTTCTGTTAAAGGGGTACTGAAAAATTTGTTAAGATCCTTAAATCTATTTAATCTGGAGGTTATACATTAATTTTTGAATGGTACATACTGGTTTCTTTTGTCAGCCTTACAACCTCGGTAATACAATTCTTAACATGCATATGTGAGAAAGTTTGTGCAACATATTTTGCATCGTTTATTAATGTTTAATTTGTCCAGATTTAACTTACAGATAAGAGGTCTCTGTTTAAAGCCTTTCATTCAAACTCATTTGTTTGCAGCATTATAGGCTATTTGTGGTGGTCTAAAAAAGACAACCTTTTTGCCGTTTTACATCATATCTCAGTTTCCCTTCTCATAAAGTGACATATTACTTTAAACATTTATAATATAATAAATAGTAGTTTTATCTCCTGTATCCCAGCTAAATGAAAGTTCTTATATTTTTCTCTACTGCCTCTTCATAGCCTGTAATTGTGCTTTATAGGCAAATCCACCTTCATTACTATCCACTGTTCAGTATGTGAACAGCTTTTATGGAAATCGTTTGGAGGGCGAGGAACAGTATTGGTGGATACAGTTTTGCTCAGCCATAGAATTTATTAAAACAATGGACTACAGTGACTAAAACTGACACAAGTATAACAGAGGAGTGCCCCTGTTAGTTCCAGGTAAGAACAATATTATTTTATGTTTATGTTTATACTGAAATATCTATAATTAACATATTTATTGCCATGGATCTGACATAGTTAGTAGCTGCTTCCATACTTCATGTGCCTACCAATATAATGGGTCATATTAATAATAATGAGATGCATCTCTTGTCTCAAGATTTCAATTTGAATCTTGATGTGTATTTTTAAAGACTGTTTCATCTCCCTCAGTCTGACCAGTCACCGGTGATGCCTGACACAAAAGATGGGATACGTCTTGCTCATGTAATCGAGACCCACTTTGCCACAGTGGATGAGAGAAATTCCAAATTGCGAGGGTGGGATATATGGTGGTTGTACAATGTAGAAGAATAAGATATAAACCAGTTAGAGTAACGTTTGAAGAGATTTCTAAAGATTTATACCGATTCAAGGAGGAGAACTTACAGTGGTACAACATTTCCGACAAGACCCAAATGAGAGAAGGAAAGGAGCTTTCGATATTGAAAGAAATTGAATGGGTTTATTAACCTTTTCCCCATGTCAGTCTTTGTTTTAAGACGACTTTTCATATTATAATATTTTTATACTTGTAGCTCCGTGAAATCTTTGTTGCAGATTTCCTTGCATTTCCTTTTTATTTCTTTAAGAGCAGCAGCCTTTATTTTTCTAACTCCAGGTACCTGAGATTTGGTGAACATTAACGAGTATTGTTTCAAAATTCCAACAAATGCATTTTGAAACTCAGCCTTTTCTCCTCCATGATAATTCGTAAGAAGTTTACTGCCCTTATAAGTGAATCTTTGGCGAGGTTATTCTCTTTTAAAAGCAGACAAGAGCCCTAGACTAAACAAACAATCCTCCTAATAGTGCAATAAACAGTTTACACAATGCTTAACATAAAAAAAATTAAATATATAAATAAAATTGTATATTACAAAAATAGTGGTACATAACTGCCCTTAAAATAATAATCATAACACACATGTTACAGATGCTTGGGAGGTGATGACAGTGCGATTACAACTGTGATTTATCTGGCTTCTCTCATTTGAAGATGATGCAGAAATAATCCAATAAAATTAAACTGTTTATGGACAGATGTGTAATCTGCATTGTTTTTTTAGTGTATTTCTGAATAACTTCTGTTAGATTTTTGGAATCTTGTTTCATAGCATTGTTAATTGATGAATAAAGTAAAATATCACAAATGCGATAGTATGCCGGTTTCTTCTTGATTTAACTCAGTAGAATTAACATAGAACAAGTCTTCTTTGGTATATAATAAAATAGACTAAAGCCTGCCCAGGCAGTGCATCCATAATTTAAATATATATATAAATGTCAGATATATCTCCCTCAGGATCTCAATGTTTTATTAATATGACCCAGTGTAAAAATCAAATGGATGGGTCTACAGTGAAATTTTGGCAACAGAAACGGTTTATTTTAATAAGAGTGGTAATTTGTTTGCTTGTGCTGTGATAAAATATACAGGAGAATGGTATATTCCAGGCCCTAATTAAAGATATAATGTTGTGAAGTACGAAGAAGGAGATTTGAAAATTTTTCCAGTTATCCTGAAAAATCTCCAGAATCAGCAGACTCCTTTTAAAGAGAGACTTTTCTGTTGCAAGAAGTAATTTTCACGACTCCTAGTGCTTATAAATTTCTTTACAAACAATGTACCATTTGAATTTTTCCTTTTTTTTGCTAGGAAATGTAAACATAAACATTAATTTTGTTTCAGTTTCCTGAGCAATTCCATGAAGTCGGCCTGCATTTGAAGTAGAAGTTTGGGGCTTTGGTTCTTAAACAACACTTTCCTCTATCATACTTTTGTGAGAGTTGTGTTATTGGTTATTGTTATTTCAGAATTGTTCACTTACCGATATTCATGCTTACAATATTGTCATAAGAAGGCACTTTCAGTGTAATTGTAACATAGTATTATATCTTGTTTGATTATTTTTTAAAATGGGTCAGTGATTCCCAAACATAGATTCCAGGAACGCTACTATTACATTCAACACTGTTATGGTCTATGTATATATATTTACCAGAGAAATATTCATATGTTTATTATTATTAGTATTATAAGTACAATTATTATTCATTTTGTTAATTATGTAGAATAAGATACCACTGACCTCTTTTTCTTTTCTTCTCACAAGGAGATTGTCAATGTCTTCATGCCAAAATCTACCTTGAAATTATGGCAACAGAACTAGATTATGTACAAAAATTAATGTTCTGTGCTGTCGCAAGTTGATACGGAAATATTTACACTAACTTTACTATTAGGTATGTTTACCTTATTACGTATGTTTCATCCTCAGCTGTTTCCAACTGACTTCCTGATAGTGGGTGGATAAACTTGTTGAATAATGTTCCTTAGATGCCCACTGTGGTGTCAAAGTTTAAAAGTTTTTCACAGTTCTTTTGAATAAATTTTTCCTCCCAGACTTTGAGCTTCAGTAAATTTTGACCTTATTTTAATAATCTTACTTCATCTCCAATTTCGTGACCTTCTTCTGAAAAATGAGTTGCCAAAGATGACTTTACTGTTTATCTGTTTATAATGATGATGACAACAATGATGATGATGATAATTATAATTACAATATATTATAAATATATAAAAAGTAAAAGTAAATCTTCCCCTATACAGGCCATGGAGGCTGTTAGGATTCTAGGAAGTTGAGATGCCTAGATTTTTAGTCATTTGCCATGTGAAGGTGGTAAAGTTGTCAGCCTTATACACTGGCCACTTTACTCTCAGGATTGCTCCTAGTACTCATTTCTGTAGAAGCTGAGTTAGACCATAGTGCAACCAGAAGGATTAGGCCAATTTAAAATCCTGGTGACCTCGGAGATCAAACCCTTGAGCTTCTGGTTTGTAGCGCAGTGCCTCAACCAAAACTTGCTATAGATATCAACACTTCCCTGTGCTATTTCTCTATTAGTATTAATAGATTTTTTTCTATTTTTACCGTAATGTGTTGAAAATAAAACGGAAATGCTAGTGACGCAACATTGATGGCACTGAGCTAGACATCAACCCATTATAGTGTGTACTATCTATAATTGTGTGCTTATTTTGGAGGAAATAGGAAAGCAGTTTTCTTGATGCGGAGTGTTATACCATATTACTTGTGGGATCAAGAATTTGGAGATAGATTTGTGCATGATGACTTTGATGTTTTCACTTCTTTTCCTTTGATGTACTAGCTTAGTGATTAGGGCCTAAAATCTAGAATCTAGCTTATAGAAATTTGGCTAATAGCTAAATTTTACCTGTCCTAGTCAAATACAATAAACATCCCCGAAGTTGAACCTTCGACACTTCTAAGCAAGTTTATGTTTCTTTTTATTGCCAGGGTTGTTTGTAGATTGTTGGTCAGTTTGCCTAATGTCATTGTTTCTTTTACTGAGAAGAGATTGTGCTTAATCCTTTGCATGCCGTCAGCCAGTTCGCTCATATTCCCGAAGTCAGCTGGAGAGTGCAAGCAGCCTCCACTCTTTACTGGCATAAAGTGCCAAATGGTTTTAAGCGAAAAATACATACTGTGTTAGTAATGGTACCTAATAGATAAATTCATGAAAGTTTTTCATAAATATTCTAATGTAGTGTATTATTTGTTTATAATAATAATAATAGATACAATAACGTAATATTAGCTTCAAAATGTAGCATCAAAACTAATATTTTTGTAAGAAAAATATTATTTTCATACTTTCACTTAAAGAATTTGGTATTCAAAATGCATATGAAAAAAATGAAAAATTTAAATTAAAGAATACTTTATCTTATTCAAACAACATGCATTATTATTCTAGATTTGTTGAATTTATTAAAAGTACAGCCTGTAAAACAATGTTGCAGAAGAGTAAGAAATCACAATTTTAGGCCTGTTCACCTGAGAAGATTTATCATTTTAGAGCCATGAAACTTTGTTCTAGAACATTTCTGGTGAAATTCACACTAGTGTACAAATTTCACACTAGATTATATTTACCTGTATACTATTAAAAACACAAAATGTGTTACAAACATTCAAACACAAACCTGTGAATGTGCCCAGGAGCATACGTCATCGTCATTACTCCTATTGCTATCTCATAATACTTCACAGCTATTTAAATACTATAATAACTTTACATCATCACCTGAAGATAAAAATCACGAGAACTGCTTGTTATTTTGTGCGAACTGTACCAATTTCCAACATAAACTGAATAAATGGTCATTCATGGTGTTATGGTGTTGTGAAAATAGAAAGGGATAGCATTTACCATTACATACCTGTGTGTCAGTGCACAATGCTTAGAAGATTATAAGGGTTTCATTCTGTAGCTATAGGATGTTACAAAAATATGTTAACTGTGCAATTTCTTAAAACCAATAGATGCGTTGTTGGCACTATAGATGGTGGTCTCGGCCAGGCCAATCTACTTAAACAAAAGATGATGCACAAATATGCAGGTGGAAATATACTGTATTTTTTGGACTGTAAGATGTTCTGGACCATAAGAGGCACCTTGATTTTAGGATGGAAATTTAAGGGAAAAGAATGAATGTGATTCTAAACGAAATTTTTTAAAGAAAATAATATTCTTCATTGCCTGGAAATAGTAGAGATCAATTTCAGTGTTTAACGTCATTTAAATGTGAGGAACAAGGATGTTTAGAGGTTTTTTAAAATTTATTTATTTATTTATTTTTATTATTATTAAGTTTACTTTGTACCATTAGATGCACTCAACTTTTGGGGTAAAAAAGGTATGTCTTATGGCCCCAAAAAAAATATGATAATAAAGGACATTCTGAATGACAAAGAAATGTTGGTAGAAACTGAACAGATGAATCCGACAAGGGACAATGAAACATTATGAGGATGATAAAACATTTTCTCACTGGATTAACTATGTTTTGAGGTTGTGGTAGGAGGCATACATCTTTCTGGAAGTTAAAGGTTTTGCTTGACATAGTTAGCTTTATAAACCCAGATAAGGAATTATACGGTTAAGGACAAAAGATTCAACTTGTAGATATTTTACAAATTCAGTAACAAATAATTACACATGCTGAGTCTGTAAACCTAAGGTCACAAGTTTAAGAGCCTAACTGAAATGAGTGGACTTAAACCATATAAAAGTAAACATCTCCCTCTGAGCACAAGTCCTATGGCTTAAAACATGTATTGTACTTACAGAACAGTGGATTAGAATCACTAATCACAACATAAGCACCAGGTTATTTTGTCTGTGAATCAAACAGAGAGGCTAACAAAATCAAAGCGCTGAATAATTGAATGCATTCTGTTTTAACCTTTGCTGTCCTATGGATGCTTATCTTTGATGAAAGGTCAAGTGATTTCTGAGTTAGCCTGAGTTGATGCACCCCCGAATGTATTTTGACCAAATTCCCAGAATCCTCAGTTATTGCATTTATTGATTGATAGTGTTGCACATGACCAATAATATTGTAGCTAGTGTGAGTCAAAACAGTACTTTCATCAATTTGGGCATTAGAATTTAATATTTTCATAATTTTCATAAACTTCAAATCATTGTTTTGGGAGAACAAGGGGCATGGTACCTTATTCTATGTAATGTTATTTATTTCTTATCATCAAATACTATTATTAAAATATGAACTATAGCCTATATATAAGTTAACTGTAGCTCGTTAGGTGTACAGTGAAGGAAGTGCAGTCGTTCATGAAGTGAAGGAGAAATCATAGATTTATTTAGTTTTATATTTAGATATAATACATTTCTTGTGCAATAATTGGTGACATTCAACATATTTTCAGAAAAAGGTATATAACAAGAGTTCGGAATTCCACTCAGATCATGTGAGTACTGATACTTATAACATGAAAATATTGGTAGTTACATCAGACACTAGTTGATATCAAAATATTAAAATAATTACTTTCTTTATTATTCATAAGATACAATATAGTATTATTTTAATGTTGGTGCTTATTGTGGTTTTGCTGTCTTAATAGGAGACACTGACAGATGGCAATGAATTTTGGGTTGAGTTTTTATGTGATTATAGAAAGAACAGGTACCAATTCTTAAAATATTGAGATCATATACTCAACCATTTTTACAGCTTACCAGTATGTTGCCCTTAATGTTTTGCAGATAATCATGGGATGAACAGATAACGATCTAGTGTATTCTTTGAGCATTCAAGTCTCATGCTACCTTTTATTATTTATTTTGTACCTTTACGTAGATGAAAACTGCAATCAAGATCTTGACCATTTAAATGAGTTGAATAATTTTTTTTATTTTTCTGATCCAGCTCGTTTGTCTATTTCATGGAGGTGGATTGTAATAATTCCTCTCCTTAAGTATATATAGTGCACTCCATTACCAATATACGGTGTGTTTCAAACATGAGTTGGCCAGTTATGCGGGTTTTTGCATTGCAGCAGCCACAGCTCTAACTCCCGAGTGATCGGGTGAAATATCTGTGCAAATAAATACGCTAACAGTGTAATGATTCAGGTTCTCACAATTACAGTTAAAATAACAATGAAAATAACCACGTACCTCATCACAAAAGATGGTGGAAATGTCCTCCTCCTCTTGCATCCATACAACAATGGCACATTTTTAGGAAATTTTCTTTCACGCGCATAAGTTCAGCTTCCGAGATAGGGTTAATTTTTCTTGTGAAATTGTCTTTAAGTTCTTCTATGTAAGAGGGTTTGACCTATACTATTTTTCAAGTTCCCCCATAAATAATAGTCACATGCTGTTAGATCCAGAGACTCCTCCTAATTACTAGATCTTCAAAAATTTATTGAATGAACTTGAATGACTCATCAACTGTATGCGAAGTGGCAGAGTCTTGCTGGAAAAATGCACTCCAACATTCAATATTGGTCAATTCTTCAAATAATGGCTTAAGTATGTTATTCCTATAACACTCTACGTATACTGTCACTTAATCTGCAAAAAATATTGGGCCAATTATCGTGTAGGCATTTATCATGCACCAGACCCCAATTGAGGGCAAGGTCACGGGAGTGCAAGCTGAGAACTTAAACAATATCTCAAGAGAAAATAAATCTATCTCGGAAACAGAACTTACACACATGAAAGAAAAATTTCCTAAAAAGGTGCCAGTATTGAATGGATGCAAGAGGAGGACGTTACCAACAACTCTTGTGATGAGGTACGTGGTTATTTTCATTGTAATTTTAACTATAATTGTGAGAACCTGATTCATTACACTATTAGCGTCTTTATTTGCGTGGATATTTCACCTGATCGCTCGGGAGTTATAGCTGTGGCTGCCACGACACAGAGACCCGCAAGATTGGCCAACTTGTACGTGAAACACATGGTAACTGCCATCTTAACTACACTTAAATTTCTAACAGGCCAAAATAGGTTTCTTTCTTTCAAGTGCATTAGCTTGCTAATGTTACTAGATGTGTGATGAAAGGCAAAATTATCTAGGTCTTAATTAAATTGATATTTAATGGACATTTAAACTAAAGTACTGTTGGTGAAATTCACCTACACTCTTGTACATTTTTTAACCCTCTTAGTACATTCAAATATTTTGAACAGTGTTTTTTGAACAGTGTGCTGGTACTGCTATATTCTTTATCACCAAGTAAACTCAAAGTTAAAAAGTTATTTTCAATTTATTTATTACTGAATTAAATTTACGATTAAGCGAAATTATGATAAAATACCTTGAAGCACACGATTGGTATCCCTCAGCTCATTAATTTCATTCTATGAGTATTGTATATGACCTTTTAAATTCAGTACTTCAGTACCTCTTGCCTGTAAACTTTTTTCTTAAATAAAATTAACCTTCTCCATAGAGAAGTCTCATTGCAAAATTTGACATCTGTTGGTGATTTCTTGTAAGTGGTCAGCAGACTACACTTTGGGAATCACTGGAGTTAGATCAGTGTAAGTTCTTGGTTTGTTTTGCCCTCTTACATTTAACAGACGAGGCTTTTCCTTTGGAAGCCGCACATAGATAAAATTGTAAATAAAACTATAGTAATAACATTGAGTGCAGTGAGACATGGATTGAAAAATACTCACATGTTTGGTAAGAGTTTATATTTTGTACACAGTTTTCATGTACAGTAAATTGTTTTCAATATTGTAATTACAAGAAGCAGAATCAAAACTTGCTGGCACTCCTGTGGCCAAGTGCATCACCTGTAATAAGATTATTGCATACATAAATATCTTTATTTATAATACGTAAATTCCCTTGTGAATCTCATTTGATTAATAACAAAACTTTTGAAAGAATTTTGAATATATGGTTAACTAAGAGTCCTCATATTATGAATTATTTGAATCATCTTCAAATATAATATTTTAATAACCTTAATTACGTACCGGTACATAACTTATGTCTACAGCTTCTTTATTGGATGCTTATGACTAAAAAATAAAACCTATCAATTAAATAAATACCTAAGATTTAAATGTTAATTGAATAGAATATAGTGGTGCACTTCTTGCAGTCTCAGGCTTATACAATGTGGGCATGAAAATCTGTCTTACACAAGATATATCTAATCTATACAAAATCTTTAGAATGCTTCCGCAAGTAAAAGTAAGGTGGGTTTAGGTCAGGAGAGCATGGAGGCCATTAAATGTTTGATGGCATTCCGCATAGGAACAAAATAGTTTGAACCTAATACATGTAAGTGCAATTGTGACTAGGAAATTTGAAGCATTTCTGGATTCATGTTCATATAACATTTTCATCCTCTACCTGTGAGGAATGTTTCTCTAATTTTTTATGTACCAGTACCTTTTCATATTTTCTCTATAAATGTGTTTAGATAATGGTGGTGTAAAACATGCATAAAGTTTAATAAAGAATGAAGAGAAGTGAAGATGGTACACTGATTTACATCACTTTTCTTAGCATTTCTTGCCAGAAGATAGAAAACCAGATAGATTTAATAATGTAGAAAAAACTAGGAGAAATTGGAAGTAACAGAAAGACTAGTTTGTAGTGGATTTGTTTAAAAAAAAAAAACATTAGAAAAGAACTTATTGTAGAAGCTCATGTGAATTTTCCTACCTGAACAGGGATCTTGTGAGTAAGTGGCCATGGATTTAAAATGTGTTTTTGAAATGAATGTCTAGCTTAGGTACAGTTTTCCAGAAAAATAGAAACATTTTCAAAAATTTTAATACACCATCCATGAAAAATGTTAATGAACTTCACTTTGTTCAGATGAAATATTACTAAAAGTATGGATAATTCAACCATATACCCTTTTCTAGTCTGTTCCACTTTCCACACTCGTTCAGCATTCATCCATAAATAGCAATAAATATTTATAATTTAAAAACCATAATGGATGTTTATGAAGCTGTAGTTTTCTTTCTTCTATACTGGAGCCCAGATAAATCACAATTTATATAGAGTAGAAATTCATGCTAGTTAAAATTTAGATGCATTCAATTTATTGATTCTTTTTTAAATGATTTTCCATTCAGAGATGTAGGCCTAGTGTGTCTATTCAGCGGCAGTACACAAAAAACTACAATACTAACGATATTGCATTTTGTTGTAATAAAATGTTTTTTTATTATATCACATTGCATCTTCGCCTGCATTTATTAATTCAGTGTTTTTTAAATAATTATTTAACAGCAAAGTAATAAAATTATATTCATTATAACTGAAATTGGTTTTACTTAAATTGCATAAATGAAGGAATTTTACTTTTAATTACATTGTTAAATGTAGTAAATAAATAATTAAAATTACTAAAACGAAACAAAGATTTATGAACCTTACCCTTACACACAGATCATAAACAGTTAAAATGATTAATAATTAAAAAGCTAAAAATCCGGTTTCAAGGTGCATTTCACGATTTGAGTGTGCCGCCTGGGGGAGGGGAAGACCTCAGTTTTGAGTTCCCTGGCCCAAAAACTCCTGCATAGTGAGTTTTATCCAAATCGATTCATGTTTTCCCATTTATGCCTACATATTGGATCCCTCTTCTCTCCACCTATGTAAAAAAAAAAAAATCTTTGCATGCTGTTACGTTATAAACAAATAAATCTAACAAAATCGAAGCAATCAACAATTTGATATGTTGTGTTGAAAAAATCTATTTGAGCGAAGCTCTTATTTCCCAGTTGATGTAGGCATCGGAGTAAGACCAACTGCAATCAATAAAGAGCCAATCAAAATGCTTGGGGCTTCAAATTTCGCAAAATATAATCTAGACCTATTTTGGTCATGTAGATGTGCCAATGGAAGTGATGATTATCGTTTGACTGTTGCCTATGTAATGATATGCGACCAGAAATCATTTTAAGATCTGAACATCTATATACCCAAAATGCAACTTTTTTATAAATTGCCTCATCTGGTCTCCAGTATAGAAGAAAGAAACCTAGAGTTAGACTAGTAGCTTACGCAACTTACATATGTTGATTGTGTTAAAATAAGTTAGGTTTTTAAAAATAGGCTAAAAATTTTATGGTTTTAAATACTGGGCATAGGTGGTAATTGTAATTTCAAAACAATTTGTATAGCTCAGTATGAAAAATGAAAATAATTGAGATGCATGTATTTGTTTGACCATTATTAAATGTTTAAGTTTTTATTTATTTTATTTTAAATACAGGTTGTTTATTATGCAGTTTGATTTGCTGCTCTCAAGGCTTCAAGATTGTTCCGTGTTCGATATTAATCAATACCACAACAGTGTTGTACTTTGATGGGTATCATTAGGATACTGCTATGCAGTGGCGTAGTGTAAGGGTAGACTTTGAGACTGAGTCTACCTAAATAATATAAGAAAATAAGTGGATTCATAAACAAATAAATAAAGACAGCATCAACCAAGCCAGTAATCATTACAAAATCATTAGCTGTGTCATCAGAATATTTTTTGCCGCTGCATACTCCAAACCCTCCAGCTATTATGCGTCAACTTGTGGTGTCACATGATTAGGCAGCATCAAAATTTCACGATGCGGCAGTAAAGAGCCGAGACTGATGAGCGCCCGACTCCCCCATTAGATACCCTTTTACCTGGAAGAAGCTTTGTCCTTGCGAAGAAAACTTACATGACCTTGAAGCCGGGAGGACCTCTCCGCACCAATTAGCTTCGACACCAGAGCTTCGGAGACTCCTCGACACCAATGAAGCGCCGGCCAACCATGAAAGATGCTAGTTACCCACCCTGGGTGGTATTTAATATACAAGAGCCACCCCAGAGGAAAACAAGAAAAGGACAAAAAGGATGGGAGGATCAGACGATCAGAAGCTTGCAGGTTCATAATAATATGAATCTGCAGGCTTAGTTAAAGTGAAGACAGTGGAAGTGAAATTATGAATTATTTAATTATGAAAATAGGCCTTGAAGAAATTTGAAATTAAAACCCTAAATAATAATCAATTTCCATCTTTTAAAATAAAATTTAACACTGTATTCTTTTCCTACTATCAAGGGCGCCCATACCCGGGGGCAGGGGGGGGCCGCGGCCCCCCCTAGCTCTCAGGGAAAGGAAAAAATTCAATATTAATAATTATTGTCTTTTTTTTTTTCTTTTAAGACAATTATTTGAAAGTCAGTAGAGACATAAGTTTGCAGAAGTTTCCATATCGACACCATGGAAGCAGAATCCACACTGGATTAGAAAAGGGGATCCTGGGGGTTTGGACCGCCAAAAATCAAAACCTAAAAGTATATTTTTGTATTTTAAAAAAATTAATAAATTAAACAATTTTTGTGGGTGTGTCAAATATGATATAGCAGTTATTTTGTTTCCATAACATAATGAGTAGGCCTGTTATTTCCATTGTTCCTTGTGTTATTTAACTTTTCTTATAAATAATAATGAGTATTATAACTTAGGTTTGTTTAAGTTCGCATGTCTTATTCCTAATTAGTTTTTCAGAGCTAAAATAGCGTAAAATGTTATTTTAATTAGTTCAATATTTAAAAATTTTCCGACCCCCGACTTAGGTAATGATTTCTTGTTTACGTTGGTATGTCTTAGAGTATGGTAAATAAATTTCCTAACTAGCTTTCAGGGCTAAAATAGCATAAATTGTGATTTTCATTAGTTCAGTATTTAAAAATCTTCCGGGTGTGAACCCCCACTTAGGTAACAATTTCTTGTTTAAATTGGCATCTTAGAGTATGGTAAACAAATTTCTTACCTAGTTTTTCAGAGCTAAAATAGAGTGAAATGTGATTTTCATTAGTTCAGTATTTAAAAATTTTCCGGGGGTAACCCCCGACTTAGGTAACAATTTCTTGTTTAAGTTGGCATATCTTAAAGTATGGTAAACAAATTTAATAACTTGTTTTTCAGAGCTAAAATAGCGTAAAATGTGATTTCAACTAGTTCATTATTTAAAAATTTTCCAGGGGTGGACCCCCGACTTAGGTAACGATTTCTTGTTTACATTGGCACGTAAACAAATTTCCTAACTAGTTTTTCAGAGCTAAAATAGCGTAAAATGTTATTTTAATTAGTTCAATATTTAAAAATTTTCCGACCCCCGACTTAGGTAATGATTTCTTGTTTACGTTGGTATGTCTTAGAGTATGGTAAATAAATTTCCTAACTAGCTTTCAGGGCTAAAATAGCATAAAATGTGATTTTCATTAGTTCAGTATTTAAAAACCTTCCGGGGGTGAACCCCCACTTAGGTAACAATTTCTCGTTTAAATTGGTATCTTAGAGTATGGTAAACAAATTTCCTACCTAGTTTTTCAGAGCTAAAATAGAGTGAAATGTGATTTTCATTAGTTCAGTATTTAAAAATTTTCCGGGGGTAACCCCCGACTTAGGTAACAATTTCTTGTTTAAGTTGGCATATCTTAGAGTATGGTAAACAAATTTCCTACCTAGTTTTTCAGAGCTAAAATAGAGTGAAATGTGATTTTCATTAGTTCAGTATTTAAAAATTTTCCGGGGGTAACCCCCGACTTAGGTAACAATTTCTTGTTTAAGTTGGCATATCTTAAAGTATGGTAAGCAAATTTAATAACTTGTTTTTCAGAGCTAAAATAGCGTAAAATGTGATTTCAACTAGTTCATTATTTAAAAATTTTCCAGGGGTGGACCCCCGACTTAGGTAACGATTTCTTGTTTACATTGGCACGTAAACAAATTTCCTAACTAGTTTTTCAGTGCTAAAATAGCGTAAAAAGTGATTTTAATTAGTTGAATATTTTAAAATTTTCTGGGGATGGACCCACGACCCCCTTGCTTATGGGGTATTCCAAATCCCCTGCCACTTCCAATCCTCCCCGAAATTATTTTCTGGCTACTTCATTGTTGCACTTACATTATTATGTTATTAATGTAATGTTACAAACTAACCCAAGAAGTTAAAGGGATAAAAAATAAATTAACTAAAAATTTGGCCCCCCCCTAGAAAATATCATATGGGCGCCCTTGCCTACTATATTAATAATTTATCTGTAAATAACATTTATTTATGATTAAAACAAATAAATAAATTCATTGAATATGAGGCCCCTAGGTTAAATTAAGAATAAAATCAAACAGTCAAACATACACAGGTGGCCGATACTTTCCTAACAATAATCACCAGAATAATTCATCGTAATTTAATTTACAAATAAAAACAATACATTTCCATTTGCCACCCCGGAATGGAAACGGATCTCGGTGGTCGAAACATGGTTGTCGAAATTTTAGGAAGAGAAAATAAAACTTGGCGTCGGCTAGCTGAAGACAGAATTGCAGAAACCGGGGATGAAAATTAACTTAAAAGAAAGGGGAAAATACTACATTATTTATATTAAATTAAATACGCAAGAAGGGATGAATTAAAACATAATCAGAAAATCCCAGAAAACCAACTGAAATTAAACGAAGCCCAGGGGTGAGAAGCTGGCTAGACGCCAGAAATACTTTATCACTTATTTAAGGCTAGACATGAGGGGACACTTTGAATAAACTTTCTAAATATATCTGACAAATCAAACAAGACACTTACCTGGCTTCAGCAGCAAATAAACATTAAATTTACATCAAACCGCATTTTCAGCTAAGAGCTGGTCTGAAGCGTAGTTACCCTCCATGGCCGTAGAAACCGAGATGAAGTTACCAGTCATGCCGGAACCCATCCGCCAGCACATACCATGTCACATGACGTAACACACCAATACAGGAGCCGAATCGATCTTCATAGTAACAGATGACCAATTAGACAATTCATTACAACACAGGATATTCCCGGGCTTGATGTACCGTCGAATGAAAAATGTCTTTCCACCTTGCCACGATAAAACCGCACAGTCACGCAGCCATATTGAGAACATCACCTGGTCACTTGGGACATGAGAGAGAGGAGGAGAAGAAGGCAATTACCGCAAACAGTCGACAGATGGCATAGCGAATTACTCTTACTGCTAATGCGCGCCTTGCCACATAGATGTCGTCTGCTGTACAAACTGCGGGCAGGAAGAACATTGAAGCAGTTTAACATTAGATGGAGCACGGTACTATCTGTTAGTTCATAGGTGTCACTGGGTGCTGATTTCAGAGCACGATAGCAGGCAATTATGACACAGTTTATAAACACATTGAGCCTTTTTAACATTGCAAATCCCTTGTGTTTTAAATATCGGCTCACTGAGCGATCATCCAGCCAGTCGAGTCTCATCAAGTACGAGTTATATGACTTCTCCCACTAAACATTAACCTACTCGTTGCGAAGATAGGCCAATTTGTTTCGGAAGAGTGGCATATAATCATCACCAAAGAGACTGGAGAGATTTTTTAGAACGCTAGTCTCTTCAGGTACTGCTCGCTTGAAGAGCCCCCAAACTGGAAGCTGGACAATAGAATTAATAAAGGGAAGGGTACGGTAACATAAACATTTAATTCCTCAGTCATTGTTGACCCAGCATAGAGTGTAGTGTTAATTTATTTTAAACTTGTGATTGTTAACGTGTCGGATGTTTTTATCTAATAAGTATGGACAATTCCATGGATAACATCATTTTCAACTCTATCGTATGAATAAAAAATGTTAATCAAAAGGTAAAAGACCAACTCCTAAGCTTCATATAGGCGTTTTTTTAATTGAATCTCATGCTTTGTTTTTTAATCAATAGGCCTATAGTTTAGTTTAAAATCTAAGTCGGTTAAATTTTGATAATAACTAATAATGGTTGTGGTACTACTACTACTAAAACTAAACTAAACTAAACTCCGTGGCGTGACATCCCCAAAGGGACAAAGCTTACCACCCGACCGCTGCGTCATCTACCTATAGATGGCAGGATTGGGGGGCATGTGGTCAGCATGCCGACACCTACGGCCGTTAATGGTGGTTTCCATGACCGGAGCCGCTACTTCCCTATCAAGTAGCTCCTCAATTTGAATCACGAGGCTGAGTGCACCCCTACCAGACCTTTTTACCTCAGAAAAATCCGAGGAGGTACCGGGGATCGAACCCGGGCCGGCGGATCCATAGTCAACGACGCTAACTACAAGACCATGCCGGCGGTCACTACTACTACTACTACTAGACCTATTACTACTACTACTACTACTACTAATAATAATAATAATAATAATAGCATTATTTTATTGTTTAAAACACTAATACAATGGGAATTCGTGTATCATTTGAATAGTAATAAATTCATATTTTAAAATCCAGTTTACCCAGAACTCAATGTCAAGTTACGCCACTGCTGCTATGTCACATATAATAAGCATATTATGGTATGATCTAACAAAAAAAACATTATTGTTCAAATATCACATTATTGCTTCATAAAATGTGGATTTTTTTTTACTAGCTTTATTGTGTTATTTAAAACAGAAATAGGTACAATTTTTTTAACAGTGTACAGTTTGATGAAATAACATAAAACTCATGGTCTTTAATATAAACTAAACCATAACTTTTAATGATTGTAGTTTGGATAAAAATGCTGTTTATTTTCAGGCTATTACCTTATATCTGTAATAATCAGGATTTGCTAAATATGGTCGATGCACTTGGCCACTAATTTGGTTTACATAAGCTCAATAAGAGAACATTCCTTTCCGGCAGCACCGAGAAAGAAAGAATCTGTGATGGCAATTTGTAAGTAGAAACTTGTTAACACCATCTTTGTTTTGTACATAAGGTTGGTATAGAGGTAGAAGGAAGCATTTGTTATGTACTGTACTTGGTTTGGTTGCATTAAATATTGTGTTGTAAGCATTACCTATCTGTAGTTGTGGTGGAAACTAAAGGGTGTGTTCTTACATGAGTTACTGGATATCTAGGCTACTAACCCTTTATCCATTTCCTTAGTTGCCTGAGGATTTTAAATCTAGATTTCTTTACCTCAAGATGTCTCTTATCAATTTCAGCATTACAACTAGCCTACTATTAGTTCTTTTTTTGTGATCTTAATTCCGACACACAGAACTTATAATAATCTGGGTTTGTTTGCAGTGAAAAATGTCAAATATCACTAAGATTATTGTTGCTTCCCTAACAGTTGATATCAATGCAGGTGTTTGGCTATAATGAAGGTTGCTGGAAAGTATTACTATAGTAGATCAGTTAAAACATAAGACGTTGATGTATACCATATACAATATGATTGCACTGATTCATAGTGGCCAAACAGGAATTTCTGTAACCTCACACAAACAGAAGACCAGTAACTAAAAGGTTTTGTTTCAAACCAGATCTGGGTTTGTTCCATGATACCTCCGATTTTTTTGAGGTAGGAAGATGTAGAACAGGGTGCACTCAGCCTTTGGCACTAACAAAGGAGCTACTTGATAATGAAGAATTGGCACCGATTAGGAATGCCATTAGCAATGGCCATAGGTTTCAGCATACTGATCACATGCCCCCCCCCCCCAAATTCTGCCATCTACCTTGGTCGATGACACACCAATAGGATGGTTGACCTGGTCCCCTGAGGGATGCTGCACAATGACATTTGTTGTTTATTCTGTTTTGTTTTCCAAATGCGATGTTCTGTAAGATGCAAACATGAAAACTCAAAAAGATGTCAAGCAAAAGAATTTATGTGAATGAATTGTTAGCAAAAATATGCAAATGTGAAATATTCCTTAAATTTGTTGGTTCAGCGTAAAAAATGTCAGAATATTTCTTTTATTAAAACGACATTCTGTATTTGGTTAAATTAATCTGGAAACATTAGAAAGTGTCAACATCAAACTTGAAAACAGTCAACTTCGCATTGTAAGTAAATACTCACTAAATTAGAACAAGTTTCAAAGGCTTCCTTGCCTCCATCCTCAGTTGAGGTCTACTCATGATGTTTTCTCTGTGCCCACCAGATGTCTTCCATAATTTGAAAATGAGGATGTTGTCTTTAGAGATGTCAAAATTGACATACAAAAAAAAAATCTAAATATTTATGCTGAAATAGAAATAGAAGAAGTAGTCCAGTCATTTGATAGTGTTACCTGGAAAGTTTTCTGGGAGTTTTGAAAATTGGTGATTTTATAGATTTCGAGGTGCTCTTTTCGAATTTTCACTTTGCTACCTCGTATCTTTGCCGCTCGCGCCGCCATATTGAAAAAATGGCGCCCAAAAACAGTTTTTTGACAATATCTCCTTTCCGACTCATTTTACGATGAAAATAGTTATGTAATAAATTAAACTAGAGAAAATTTCCTATAATTTATGTAGTAACGATTTTTTTTGTAAAATGAATAGTTTCAGCGTACGAGCGCCGCAAAGTCTACTCCGACACGTGTTTTGGCCAAAGCCACGGAAGATGCGGATACGCCACTACCTGCATCATTTTGCAGTAAAGCATTTAATAAGCGATTTTAACTAAATAAG
The DNA here is from genome assembly GCA_964059195.1 of Ectobius pallidus. Taxonomy (NCBI): domain Eukaryota; kingdom Metazoa; phylum Arthropoda; class Insecta; order Blattodea; family Ectobiidae; genus Ectobius; species Ectobius pallidus. Next base: position 33,978,991 of record CAXKWD010000009.1, read on the forward strand.
GTCTCCTGATTTAAAAAATGTCACTATTTTTGTTGTTTCACATCTAGTTTTCGTGTTAACTGTTATGGCGGATGCAATTTTAAGGCCTGTGTAGACTTTTTTGGAGGGCTTATAGTAGCTAAATGGTAAGTCGTATCAAAAAACCTGTTGCAGAAGCAGTAACGGATTTTGAAAGGTCTACAAGTTTGGTCTTATGACTTTTGACGTATCTCCATTGGTTATCCCTTAGATTGAGTTAGATTTTTTAATTTTAAATAAATTTTGTATATTTTTCTCACATTATGTAATATTTGACACACAAGATATGAAAGATAAAATCATACAATTTGGTAGGAATGTGGGCACATACAACAGTCATAAGCGTGCTAAATTTGGTGTTTCTAGCTGCCCCATAAGTATAGAAAAACTTGCTGGATAGCCGTAACATCATTCACATCTACGGCAGTCTAATCTTCCACTTATTAACATTGATGTTTATTCACTTCCAGATGAGCTAGAAACTTGAAATTTGGCAAACTTATAGATTTTAGATGTATTAAAATACATGTTCAAAACCGTTGAGCTCGATCAATGTAATAAAATAAATAAGATACCATTTGCTCAACTAAAATATATTTTATAGATTTTAGCTTATAACCAATGGAAAAATTCCCAAAAGTTCACATCTTTATTTCCCCCTCCAAACAAACTTCGATTCTTTTATCACTGAGCATTTGTACGGTTTCAGATGATTTGGCAAAAATAAATTTATTTGGCCTGCACTCACAAAAAATACTGGAATACATACGTCTTGGACTGTTTGAAAATATTATTTGATTTTTCTCTGTAAATATTATCAAAATTATCCTAATTTTTAAGTATTTTTTATCATGTAGGCTAGTCTAAGCAATAACTTACATCTCTCATTTTGAAGTACCTATTGCAAGAAAACATGACGTGTTACGTAGAAACGGTCAACGAATTCATGTTCAGTGACCCAAAATTAGTTAAGATCACCTATCACACCACTTACCGCAAAGAAAAAAGTTTAAAAATGCAGTATCAAAGCTGCATACAGTTATTATTAGGGACCGGATACTTAGGTTTTTACCTATTTTTTTCCTTACTTCCAAAACAAAAAGCGCTCATACACTTTTTTGAATCATGTCCATAGGATTCACCCACATTAATTCTGTGGCACCTAAAAATACCTAAATGGGGTATAAAAACCTAAATATACCTAAACGGGATATAAAACCTAAAATATCTAATTTAGGCTCCTTTTTTGTCTTTTTTGTTTGTCAGTTGAGAAATCAATATTTTGCGGGGAGAGAATAATTTTTATCGGGTAGAAATTAATACCACCAGCGTTTCATTCAACCCATTGTCGTCTAGGATGGACAGTATCAAGAGAGAAAAAGAGACCCGGAGTATTCCTTTTAAAATATTCGTACGAACAACCATTGTTGCCGTGTATGAACAAGGATAAAGATTTCTGTGTTTTAAAGAGCTTGTTTTTTATTTGCCTTTAGTACTTCCCTGTTATTCATACTGAGTGGCCACACTGTGAGTTTTAAGAAGACATGTTAATTATGCCGAAACAAATGAAATCGAATTTATTATGGCAGTGGATTGGCGACGACCTGAATTTCACTACAGATGGCAAAGTAATATTTTGTCAACCCTGCCAGAAACACATATTATTTACCTTTCAAGAAAAGGGGGAAGTTTTCGTGCCTAGTTGATCTGTTGTGCAGTTAGCATGCGTAACAACCGAAAAAAGGAAAATAATCAGTTTCACATTATCCTCATCCAACAATAAAGTATGTTACTCACTAAATTAGAAGCATTGGATTCGAATCATGAGAAGGGTAGTGTCTAGATACAGTATTAACTATTAACTAAAAGATAACAGGAAGAACTTCACAGCTGAGAATCTTGAAAGATATTTAGTGATATACTGTAACCAGGAAATGTGAGGCAATCTTATTTTCACTGCTTCTTTTGATTGTTTATGCTTTCTTTCTTCAATTGTATAATATTGTCTTTTTAAAGGCAAATTTAGATAAATTTAAGTCAATTTTGTTAAGTTAAACTTTACAAGTATTATGTATTCAATCCTATGTAGCACATTCAAATTCGTTCAACCAATTATTCCACCCGAAAACGATATTTTGGACAAAAAACCTAAAAAAAACTATTTTGCCTAGTGGAAAACCTAAAACAGTGTTTTTAAAAACCTAAAAATCCGGTCCCTAGTTATTATTATACATTATACAAAATGTCAAAATAACATTATTCACAATTTTCAATTAACTAGATGTGATAGAGAAAAACAAAATGCATTTTCGAATTCAGCACAGCAAAGTTAATCAAACACACCTATTTTCGTTTTTACCGCAGAAATTTTCGTCTTTTTTCCAGGCTGATATAATCATTAGTCTACGGCAATCAGCATTTCATCTACATTCGATTCCGTAATAGTTGTCGGCGAATTTGTAGATCTTCTTATTCATTTGACGGCTCTATCTACGCGTTCAAACATATATAATCTCAAACCAGGAATAGGAAAAATTTCGCAACGAATATATTCAACTCCATACCACTGCTGAACCTGGTGATAAGTTCGGAACGAATGTTGTCGTGCTACTGCTTCTGTTGGTGGCAGCGATGCAATAAGTTATTAAATTTATTTTCATATGCTGATTTTGTGAAGCATGTATATCTATAGTTGTTTAACAACATACTTTTCATGCCACTGTAACCGTACAATGCAAGGAGGAAGCTTCAGCAATGATCTCTGGATCCGCATTTTGGTTTTTGAATACCTGGACAAGCTCGTTTAATTCTGTTTTTTTTTTTTAAATACATTAGCACATTTTATTTTTCTTTGTTTAAAGAGTGCTGATGTTGTATCACAGCCACTGAAGGCGTGCAGAAATAATATTATGTTATCTGCGGCTGTTTTATCTATGATACTTTTTGCTGAATATATATTCGTTGCGAAATTTTCCCTTTTCCTGGTGTGATAATATATATATGTTTGAAAGCGTTGAAAGAGCTGTCAAATGAATAAGAAGATCTACATATTCGCCTACAACTATTACGGAATCAAATGTAGATGAAGTGTTGAATGCCATATTGATTATTATTAGCGTATCCGCATCTTCTGTGGCTTTGGCCAAAACGCGTGTCGGAGTAGACTTTTCGGCGCTCGTATGCTGAAACTATTCATTTTACAAAAAAATCGTTACTACATAAATTATAGGAAATTTTCTCTAGTTTAATTTATTACATAATTATTTTCATCGTGAAATGAGTCGGAAAGGAGATATTGTCAAAAAACTGTTCTTGGGCGTCATTTTTCCAATATGGCGGCGCGAGCGGCAAAGGTACGAGGTAGCAAAGTAAAAATTCGAAAAGAGCACGTCGAAATCTATAAAATCACCAATTTTCAAAACTCCCAAATGACTGGACTAAAGGGAATGCATGCAATAGTGAGGAACCTATAGCATTGCTGACGAAGAGATAAATAAATTATTGCTGAAATTTGCAATAAAATTGTTTCTCCATAATATTTTTACACAAATTTTGCTGTTGATATGTGGGTGTATCTCATTCTCAATTACCTTTTGTACAACTAAATTTTGAAATTTTATTTTGCTTTAATAGTGATGTTTTAACTATCCAAAAGGCTATTATTATTATTATTATTATTAACTTATTTGTTTAAATTTTGTTCACAGTATATTGAAGTAAGCTATTGAAAATCTTTATTCCTTAATGTAATTTAATTATTTAATTTGTCATGGGGTGCTAAATCATCCACTGGTGATAAACATATTGGCGACATTCTTTGGTGCCAGGAGAATGAGTTGCAAGTTTTTTATTTTCCAGAAATGCACCTGTAAAAGACTTCAACTTAATATTCCTGGCTGGGTGATGGTTCACTGTTACAGTGTTAATGTGTTTATGCAAGAGTTGGCCAATGACATGGGTTTCTGCGTTGCGGCGGGCAAAGCTCCAACTCCCGAGCGATCGGGTGAAATATCTACACAAATAAAGCCGCGATCGGTGTAATGGTTGAGGTTCTCACATTTACAGTTGGAATTACAATTAAAAGAACCACGTACCTCATCACAAGAGATGTTGTAAATGTCCTCCTCTTGCATCCACACAACACTGGCACCTTTTTAGGAAATTTTCTTTCACGCGCATAAGTTCAGCTTCTGAGATAGAGTTCATTTCTCTTGTGATGTTGTCTTTAAGTTCTTCTAATGTATGGGAAATTGATCATTTTCCAAGTTTCCCCATAAATAATAGTCACATAGGCCTACTGTTAGAAGAACTTAAAGACAATATCACAAGAGACAATTAATTCTGTCTCAGAAGCTGAACTTAAGAGCGAGAAAGAAAATTTCCTAAAAAGGTGCCAGTGTTGTGTGGATGCAAGAGGAGAACATTTCCAACATCTCTTGTGATGAGGTATGTGATTATTTCCATTGTAATTCCAACTGTAACTGTGAGAACCTAAATCATTACACTGATCACGGCTTTATTTGCGTAGTTATTTCACCTGATCGCTCGGGAATTGGAGCTGTGCCTGCTGCTACGCAGAAACCCGCATCGTTGGCCAACTCTTGTGTGGGACTCACTGTAGCATGATGATTTGTATGGGCTAGGCTAGTTAGTACACTTTACACAGAAGATCCTGTGTTTGATTCTTGGCTTGTGAAAATTTTCTTTTAATGGTTGCAATGGTAATTCCTTTTCTTCTTGACAAATGCTGTATTTATGTGGATGATTTTGAAATTTTATTTCAGATTAGCAAGAATCTACTACCATTTAATTACCTTTATAACTAGAATAACATAAAGAAGAAGCAAAATATTAATGGTGTTTTGTCCAGCTTTCTCAGTGCAGATTTTTTTAGTAAATATTATATAAACTATACTTTCACATAATGTGAAATCTAGAATTATGAATTTATATATGTATAAAAAAATATTTCTAAAGTATTATTTTATGGACAAATGGACCATTTACTAATGGAAAGTTGATGATGATATGGACATGAAGGTTTTATTTTATTGCAGTTCTCTTTATCTATATTTATTAAAGCTTGCCGGCTGTGCCCATATTTGCAACAGTTGCTCCAGATATCAAGCAAAAATAACATTGCTCAGTTCATCTTTCATTTTTACGGTATAAGTGTGTTTAAATTCAACAGTAAGTGTTAAGTTTCAAATCATAGTTCAGTGTTAAGTTTCAAATCATTGTTCAGTAAGTTTCAAATCATAGTTTAATGTTAAGTTAAAGGTCAAAATTTCAGTTTAGCATCGAGCATAACATAATAGTCCAGTCAAAAAACTTAAAAAAATGACCCAACCTCTAAAAAAATCCGAAAGTTTTGAAACTTTGCACACTTATTTAATGGTACCTTGGGATGAATATACCAAAAGTCCTCATGAATATGAGCCGAGCTCTAGCGGCAATTAGCGAAAACAGGACCCCTATTTTGGTTTTTCGTTAATATCTCGAGAACCGTTGGTCTGAGGTAAAAGTTGACTATATACGTAATTAAAGCTTATTAAATTTGGAACATAAATGATTATGTACATTTTTCTCGTATTCCTAACGTTTACCGAGTTATGGGGCGCTAAAGGATAGCGTTTTTTCTAAAACCGTCGAGGAGCGCACGATGGTGCAAATTAAAGTAGGTACCTGTCTTTATTTGAGGAGGCAGGAATGCGGAATACCAAGAAATCTACCTTGTACGATGCCTACTCCATTAAAAGAAGAAATAAACCTAGTCTATATTGACATTGTTTTGGTTGGAGGCTTACTATTACACAATTAAATTACACAAGGTGGTGTGGCCCAAAGATTCGCCAACAATCTCAACCATCTGCTAGTGTTATGTAGCCTATGTTCTCAAGCATTATGGTGGCAACGGCTGCACGGTGGTGTTTGATGTTTATTCAGCCACCCGATCCAGTACAAAGAGAGCTGAACAGAACCGAAGGTACAAAACAAAGAGGTCAGTTGACATAAACTTTGGAGAGAAAACAATAGTAACAGTCAAACAGGATGATTTTCTTTCTAACGAAAAGAATAAATGTAGACTAATTTCATTCCTCATAAATGCCCTTACCAGCCATGAAGTTGAAACAGAACAAGCATCCAGTGATGCTGACACATTGATCGTCCGAACAGCACTCGTGAAGTCCTTCACTTGTGACGAAGTAGCAATAGTCGGGTGAAGATGTAGATCTTATTATTCTCCTCATGGTCTTAACTCCGACTGAACAAAACATATTATTTGTGAAACCAAGCCATGGAAAAGTAGGAAGGCAAGTATATTGAAACCAGCAATTGCAAACTTTGGGAATGAAGAACAGCATACTTCTTGTGCATGCGTTCAGCGGATGTGATACGACTTCGGCTGCATATCGAAATGGGAAACATTCCTGATTCAAATTGTTCAAGAAGCAAGCTGTACTGCAAGGTATTGCTGATATATTTAACAGCCCAAGTTCATCCCGTGAGGCTGTAGCTGCTGCTGGAAACAAAATATTCCTGGCATTGTACAATGCACCCAGGAAGAAAACCTCTCTTAACATGCACCGCTACAATGCTTTCACCAAATCTGTATCCAATGCTAAACCCGACCTTTCTGCTCTGCCGCCCACAAAAGGAGCAGCAAGACAACACGCATTTCGAGTGTACCATCAAATTCAATTTTGGCTTGGGAATGAACTTCTTCCTGTGCAGTGTGGTTGGAAGTTGGAAAGCGATCGGCTGATCCCTGTAACAACAGAGAATCCAGCAGCACCTGAAGCTGTCCTCAACCTCATTTGTTGCAAACGTACAGGTGGATGTGGGAACAGATGTGGCTGTCGAAAAGTCAGGAATAATGTGTACAAGCATTTGTCACAACTGCCATGGCGAATGCTTGAATGGTGTTACTTCCACCCTCGAAGAAGACTTTGATGACCCTGATGATCCCGATGCCATAAACCTTGAAGAAACAGACCGTTCAGTGCAAAGCACAAACACTGAACATTTGGTACATGAAGATCAAAACACTGTGCTTGCTGTACGCTTAACCAGAAGTAAGGTGAGATTGCACATTTGTAATTTTTTGTTATTCATTTTCCTTGAAATAGTATACATAAATCGGTCGTCATGTTCATACGTTGTTTTACCGCTCGCTTACCTACGTTCTTTTACCTACATGTTCTTAATCTGTATAATGGTTCTCTCACATCATCATATCATGCATAGTTACCTCTTCTTACTGTGTTTAGGGCAGCAAGTTCAGAAGCTGACCAAGATGAGCAGATTGCAGGACCTTCTACCAAGAAGCGATCAAGAGTTGATTGATTTTTCTGTACACAGTTTTTTTGGAATATCCTCAGCATTTTTTTTTTTTTTTTTTTGTTCATGTATTTCATTGTTTAATATACATCATGTCTTCCTTTTTATAGAAAGCTGTGAAATTTATCTCCTGAATCATCCTTGGTATAAACAAAATGGTAAACCATTGTCAAATATTATTAGAAATGCCATATTGTACCGCGCTAGCGTGGTTTTTAAAAAAAAAAACGCTATCCTTTAGCGCCCTATAACTCGGTAACCATTGGAAATACAAGAAAAATGTATATAATCATTTTTGTTGCAATTTTAATAAGCTTCAATTATGTATATAGCAAACTTTTACCTCCGACCAACGGTTCTCGAGGTATTAACAAAAAACAAAAAAAAGTGCCCTGTTTTCGGTAATTGCCGCTAGAGCTCGCCTCATATTCACGAGGACTTTTGGTATATTCATCCTTAGGTACCTTTAAATAAGTGTGCAAAGTTTCAAAACTTTCGGATTTTTTCTTAGGTTAAACCTTGTTTTGACTGGACTATAATGGCTTTATTGTTCAAGTAAATTTGTCACATTGAATCCACTTGATTTACTAGATCAGCAAGACGGCTTGTTAATTTTCTAGTTAATGTTTTAAGTTGTGTATTTGTGAGAAGAGAAGTTTGCAGTGTTAATCATTATATTACTGGTAAGTTTTATTGGTGCTGACTTGAAATTTGGAAACCCTATTTGTACCAGTAATCTTGAGAATACATTTTGAGATACTGATTCTCATTATAACCATTCTTTATTTTCATTAATATCTTTTGGTCTGGATCACTATAAAAATAATTACAAAATTATTAGATGAGAAACTGTAAATAAATATCTACTTTCATATTGCTTGAAGGAAGCCTGTTTGGTTTTAACGGCAGTTTATATTCAACCAAGAAGTGTTTATCTCATTGATCCATTATGGATTTGAATCACATGAGTAGACCCTTATGGTTCAGGCTCCCAGAGTTTTAGACATTTGGCATGTGAAAAGTTCAGCCTTATGCTCTGGCCGCTTTTCTTTTACCGCCAGGATTGCTTCCACTTTAACACCACTTGTACAACTGAAAGGCATGTAGAAAATACTCTCAGGATTCTAGCAAGGTTGGAAGATTTTTTATTTCTGATGTTTTGGAGTCAATTGTGGCTCCATTTTTAGTGAGTGAAGCATTAAATTTGAAAACACAGTTGTCGTATTTACTCAAATATAAGCTACACTTTTACCCCTAGGTTAAGATCTTCAATAATATATGTCTGCAGCTTAAATTTGCATATGCTTGTTTTTAGGCATTCATAGTAAAAATGCACACACAAAATAGTCACTTGATCTACTGAGGCCAGTTCCCCTCCTGCAAGCATCGACAACCATGAAACCATGGCCATTTAGATTTCCAGCAGATAAAATAACCCATCAGTTATTTCTTGTATGCACAAAGTATTGATTTAATCCCAAAAATACGTAGATTCCAATTGGAACTTGAAAACCTGCTTTATTGGAATATTGAAAAATGCATAAAGTGCATAAGCAAGCGATATTCATTTCGTGATATGTCTACTGTATCTTTCTTCTATGCCCTAGTGTTCTGGTATTATTTAAATTCCAGAATGATGTGCTGCTCAAGTATAAAGAAATATGAATAATAGTAGTCTTAAATTTATAGTAATATGTGTGGATTCGACAAAAAATAGAGATACTGTATGAAATTCAACTTTGGTGAGTCATTGATTTGTGTTTATTTTCCATTATTTTCATTTATAATTTGTTCATCGTCTGGTTTTAGTGCCAGATCATACTGACATATGGTGCAAGTTTCCACCAGAGAAACAAACAAAATGTTAGCTACCAATACAGAAAAGAATTATTTACGAAGATCAGCAGGAATTTCAAGGAGAGAAAAAAATTAAAAATGAATGCATAAAAAAAATTATGAGAAACCGTATATCTTATGAGATAGAGAAAAAAAAGGTGTCAGAAATTTGCCAGATGAGAGAATTCCAAAAATAATCATGGAATGGGTTCCACTGAAATGAGGAAGAAAAAGATGGCGAAAGAAGACTTGGATACTAGGGGTTCAGGGGGCTTAGCATCAAGGAATTTATCCGGATGAATGAGTGGACTGAGAAGAATGGCATTTGGGTTTGGAAGATGGTGACAGCTGTTACAATACCGGGCATAGATAAATATATAGGCCTACTAGTGTCATTTGAAATTGGAGTTTCATCCTTCCCATAATTTAAGCCATTTGATACTTTCATTTTCTGATTTCAAGCCTTTTTCATCTAAGAAATGTTTTATTTTAGTATTATGAAGATGCAGTTTATTATTTCACTGAGGAGTTAATTTTATTCCCCACTTAATTATGGTGTTAAAAGTGCAGATATGGTTAAAAACAGGGGCTTGTATTCAGGTAAATAAGGCTCACAGGAAAGCTGGAAATCAAGGAGGGGAGAAAAGATATCTAATTGGAGAGGATCTTTAATGGAAGCCAGCGAATACAGAAGATGGAAAAGTGCTGATAGAGATAAGGATATCAACCAATGAGGAGTGAAAATAAATCAAGAAGTATGTTTATGTGAGGGTCTCTCAAGAACTTGTGAATATCTAAAGTGGACAAAATAAGCGATGAATGAAATGCAAAACAGTGCGTGACAGGTAAAATATTATTTGGCAGTCCACTTGTACTTGGAAAGCAGGAAACCAGTCGTGCTGACTTGCAAACAACCATCCCTATTCAAATCTTTCTTTCTGTCTGTGTCATTTCCTGGTTTTCCTATTGATCTGCCTCTTACTCCTGAAGTAGCTCACTTTTCTCAGAAAATGGTAGGGGAACTAGTTGCTGAAAGCTCTGATACAATTATGCATTATTCCATATACAGTAGAGTCCTGCTAATCAGAACCCCACCATCTGGACATCCGGCTAATCCAGACGGGATTTTTATACTAAACAGTCAATACATTTTGAATTTAATCACAAATATGTTTTGTTTACTTAATCCTACATTAGTTCACAGGTTAACAAACTTAGGTCTACTGATACAGTAAGTATTAAAACTAAAATTAAGTTTTAGGACAAGTTATATTTTATTTGGGGGGGGGGGGGAACATCGGTTTTTGTTGTTTTCCCATCTAAACTTTGTCATTTTAAGGCAAAGTCCGTTTAATCCAGACTTTCAGTGACCCTGACAAGGTCCGGTCCCATCTATCCACTATAGATTCACTTTATTCACTATAGATTGAACTTAGACATGTTAAAAATGAAATATGTCCATGACATAAGGATTAGTTTTAGGTTTTAGTTTTGGGGTTAGAGGAAAATGGGTTACATTCATTAGGAGCATTAATACAGTATTTTGCAGCCTCAGTTGGCTGAGCTCACACACGCTATGTGACCACATTTTACAGAAATGTCTGCCTAACTGCAACATTGGGAACAGGGTATCAGCTGCTGATGGCCAACTAAATACAGCTAAAAGCATTCCAGCTAAAGTAATGTGTATCAAGTATTGAACTGATAAACATAAATACACTGTGTCCGGGAAAGACCTGACGAAAAAGAAATAATTATATATCAGAAACTATTACAGTTACTACCTCAGTATTTTCACAGTTAGGAAGACAAACTCAAAAAGTTTTGTTTTGTAGCATCCCGTAATGCGCATGAGCATGCACATTGTTGTTGCACGAGAAGAAAGGAGAAAAAGCTTGTTCTGCGCAGCGTGTGTAGTCAGTCTTATTCTGAGAACTGGGAATTCAAGTTGTGCGTAGGCTACAACGTCGTTTCCAAACAGACAAAGGCTGAAATCCTCCCGCCCGAAACAGCATCCTTCATTGGCAGAAGCAATTTCTGGAGATAGGTAATGTTGAGTCACAGCAGGGAAAGGCAAAGAAATCGCGCATAAACGACAATGACATTGAAAGGATACGGGCTGCTTTTGTAAGAAGCCCAAAGAAATCCATTCGTGAGGCGGCAAGACAACTGCAAATGCCAAAATCCACAGTCCATGCGAGAGAAGACCTACACCATGGCCACCAAGGTCACCTGGATTTCTTTCTCTGGGGTTTTGTGAAAGACAAAGTGTATCGCACGCCTGTGACCGATAATGCAGATTTGCGTGGCCAAATCTACGATGCAATAGCACTAGTCACACCGGAGATGCTTTCGCGTGTGTGGCACGAAATTGAGTATCGAGCCACAAATGGTGCTCACATAGAGGCTTATTAAAACTCATCGTGTTTCTCTTTGTAACCGTGAAAACATCACTTCAATAAATGCAATAGTTTCAGATATATAATTATTTCTTTTTTGTCAGGTCTTTCCCGGACACCCTGTATTTTATATCACTACGTAATGGGCAATCTTAAAGAGTAAAAGATTTGTATGTAAATCAAAGCAACTACCAAGTTCTTTAAACAGTGGCTGTTTGTAGCTAAAATTAGTGGGGGTGCTGCTCCAGAAAATGTTTAACCTTCGTTTTAAAACTGTGTAAAAGGAAACATACATATACAAAAAAGAAAATTTATTCAGAAACTTGATAAAACCCTAAAAGAACAAAATAAAACATCTTTACTTACTTGAATCTAAATTGTTAGTTCAATCTTGATTTATTCGTTTAAAAACAAATTCCATTCTTCTTTTATTAATTTTCGCAAAAAGATCAATAATTTTCTCCTTGATCCACCATGGTTCAAGTTTTCTGTTAAATAAAAGAACCGAAAAAAATGAATGAAATAGAATAGCTGGAAATAAGATAATAATCTAATTCTACACTTTATCGCATTCAAAAATATGGTACATGGTTTTTAAGCACAACACACGCAGAGCAAAAAAAAATATATATACAGTATATATATAAAGAAAGAAAAAAAACAAAAAATACCTTCCACCAATATGCCAGGGTTGGCACTGTGGAAGTGACAGTGCTCTCTCTCCCTAGCAACTGCGTCACGGCGTGCACCTTCATATGTCCACATGCACACAACAGTCAAACACCATGCCGTGGAACTGTGAAGCGCACCATTCTATACGAAGATTTTCTTTTATCTTTTTAAGAAACTGGGGGATGGCTACTGGTATTAAGCTTAAGGATTAAAGAAACAAGGAGTCATTATATTAAATGTTATCATTATTATCAAGTGGAAATAGGGGGTGCTGCAGTTCCACAGTGCCCATACAGAAGCTGCCACTGCTTTTAAATCTAGTAGAGAAAGTTATAATTAAAAATATTGTGAAGTAAAAATATAATTTATTGAAATTATGTTTTAATGCCAGTTATGAAACTAATTTGGATGAGCCTGCTGAATATTAGTAAAGTCTGTGGTGCAATTTCTATTATGTGTTCAGCAGGGATGTGATTTTTTGGTATTAACCCTTTTAGTGCCAGGCTGTTTGCTGGACACCTGCTTGCTTCTAAAGTGCCACCTATTAAATCACTTGGTTCCTACTTCTCAATGTTTAAAATGCCACTGCTGATAAGAGCGGAATTCAGTTTTCGAAATAATATACATATTTTTGAGGCAGATTGTACCTTGGAATGGACGACAAAAAATTGGGTTTCTCCACTCTTTTGAAGGATGTACTTTGTGAGGGATTTGACCTTTAGAAAGGGATTCTTTTGTGATTGTCGATTCATTGAATTTCTTTGTTTAGTAGTATCCATGGAAGAATGTTTGCAAGATATATTTGTTGGCGGAAAAAATGATGAATAATTATTATAGTATTTAGAACAGTGTGACTTCAATACAGATGATTTACCCTGTGGCAGTGATACAGCAGTGGCAAAGACCTCATGTCATACTGATATTATATAGCAATAAATATACCGAAATATATCATATTGTTATCATACCTAAATTATGCAAATCTCTGTTAACATAACAAGGAAACTTATCCCCTAGGGGGCAAAAGTCCATCCAGTATTTGTATTTATGATACAATGTCCACCTATGCTCAGTATGTAAGAAACTTTAGACAGTGAACCTATTTTAAAAAGCATAATTTAACCTATGACAGTTTACCTCTTATATAAGCAGCATAATCTATTAGTCTAGAAATATATAAAAAACTTGTGTACATATGATACAATAGTCATAACCCTATTAAAAATTCTTAACACAGTTAAAAATATGTTTCAAGTTCATAAAAATGCAAGTCATATAATAAAAAGCAGATATCTTCTTCTTACGACGCGTTTCGACCTGAAGAAGACTAATTAACAACGAACCCCGTCGTAAGAAGACGATAATGATAAATGTGAAATATGTTACAACTTAAATTTTAAGCGTTCCTTAATGAAAGTCAGAAATTTGTGTGAAATTTTTAAAAATCCACATAATCATATGCTCAACAAAATCAGTTTATTTTTTAACATTCTAAATGAAAAACATTTCTTTAAAAGATATTGTGGAAAACTGTATTTTAAGTGATGATAAAAATTAATAAATATCCTTTCTAGCTTAAGTGATGAAGGCAACAAGCAGTTAAACATAGAATCAATAAGTGGCAGTTAAAAATGTTGCAAAGCTAACACTTTTTTTTTTTTTTTAATAACAGCCATTCAGGAGAAAAAATTGACTGAAAGCAGTTTTCTCACAGGCATGCTTCAAAATCACAATGCAGTAGTTTTTCTTGGAAGTACCTGTAGCTTCTATAATTTCAGTGTCAAATGTAGGTAGATAGTGAGAGATGATTCTCTGTGTAGAAAGACATTTTCTTCAGTTTATATGTATATATCCATCAGGTGAAGAAAATATTCTCAGTTTTTATGAACGAAAAATAGTAAATACATAGTATTGGAGCAATAACTTAACCATCTTGTGTTACTTCGAAAACGATTGATCCCACAACCATTAAAGTATTTTATGCACTGAAATCAGGGTAAGATATTCACCACCCAAGTTACAATTTGAGAATATGATTCTATGTAAAATATGTTTATGAGACAATATAGGCTACAACAGTGTGTGCCTATGGAGTTAAACATTGAAAATTTCTTGTCTTTAAAAAAAATTAGTGTTGAATTTGTTAAGAAAAATGTTCCAAAGATGTGACAGAGAGAACTAGCTTCATTGGGCTTGGTTCAGTCAGTGCTGTGTGTTATGTAAGTGCTTCTTTCTACCTTCTCAAGTAATTAATAGCTATGCCTGGATAATTATGACAAACAATTATGTAAAAAGGTATTATATAAATTTCTTCCATGTATATTATTTAATTTATCCCTAATGATTAAGTAAAATACATAGTGACCAGTTTTGCTTTCTGTCAGTGCTTTACCTATGGGCAAGAATGCTGGTTAGATGATTTATCCAGACAATACTAAGAACCATAAAACAATATGCAAGCAAATTTAAGAGGCTCATTACTTACCAAATGAGGTGTTGAAGTTGTCCACCTTCATTCTCTACACTTTTTTTTACACCTCTTTAGGAAATTATTCATCACTCGCTGTAGATGATTTGTGCAAGACAAATAGCTTTTCTAGGAGAATAATTTTCTAAATGATTATGAATCATCACGTCATCTTTCTTCAGTGAGAACCCTACTGTGCTTGTGTGGTTTTTTAGCCCAAAACTTCCAGTTTCCTGAAATTTATTATAAGCAGGAGTTCCCTTCTGAAATGTGGCAAGTCACTATTGTGCAGGGAAGAATGCAAACTAGGGCAATGTAACAAGCTTAAAATGTTTAAATAAACAGACATTTTTACAAACATATGAAATCAACTAGTGAAAGTATTAAGTCACATTCGTGAACCAATTTGGCAATTAAGTCAGTGAAACAGTTGACACTTTTGCCTTGATTAGACTCAGATTTGACAATGCACAATGAAGTCACTCGTGACATCTAGCCAACAACACTGTTTTGTTCTATTACAGTCAAAGTTGAAAATCCTGACTCACATAAATATGTGGATGAAAATGGCACAGTAATGGTCATCACAACTCTGGCTATTTGAAGATAAAATGCAAGATGATTTATCCAAAAGTCCTCCAGACCTCGGTTTCAAAATTATCTTTTGCTTTTGAATCTCACTTCAGTTCTATGGCTTCTTACAAACTTCCTGGTTGTGCATTAATGTCAACAATAAAGGTATTTCTTATTAACATCCAGGACCAGTCATCAGATGAAATATTCTACTGAAAATTTTAAAAGAATGTACAATTTTTTTATATATTTTTTTATCTTGCATACAAAAGTTTTACTAATTCCAAATCGTTCTGTCTCCCCTAAAGATAGTTAAATGCCCCCTAAGTTGGGAAATACTGTTATATAGATTATGTACTGTTTTATGATCTGGAGCATCTACATCCAAAAGCTTTCTTGACACATACCAAGTAAAATATGACCACGGTCAGACATAATAATATTCTGCCTTTAATAAAATATTGTTCATCTTTAAAAATTAAATTTATGTAATTCCTTGAAGAAACTCTACTAGACTTATCAAAAGAATCTGCAACCTGAGGTTTTAGGTCATCTCAAATTTTGATTTATCATTTATTTTATAATTTTATTTATGGAATTGTAAGAGAACTACAATAAGTTAAATTTAAGATGTGTCAACATAAATATTGTATTTAAAAATGTATAATAAAGCCTATCTGCCTTTATTTAAATTCATCTATCCACATTTTGGGACTCACGTTTCAGAGATCTTGGATTCAAACCCCATGATCAGTCAATTTTATTTGGGGATTTCATGTTTTCCCCAATCACAAAGGCAAATGGAGATTTACTTACCTTATCGTCTCTGCAGTTTATCACCTAATATCGTAATTGCTGTAATTAAAATATCAGTTAAAATATTCAGAAAGCATGACAGACACACACATTTGTATACAGCCTACTGATAAACCCAAAGATTGTAAACTCGTGATACAGCCATGTATAAATAAGAATAATATTTAAAAATATAGCTTATATGTATATAGAATGTACCTCATGTATGAGTTACCGCAGCAGCCTCTGCTCTTACTTCAAAGAGATCAAATTAATTATCTACGCAATTGCTAACGGTGTAATGATTCAAGTTCTCACCATTACTCTCACAATTACAATGAAAATAACCACGTACCTCATCACAAGAGATGTTGGAAACATCCTCCTCTTGCATTCACACAATACTGGCATCTTTTTAGGAAATGTACGTTAGTTCAGCTTACGAAATGGAGTTAATTTCTGTTCTGATATTTTCTCTCTCTTATTCCCCCTTAATTTACCAATATAAAAATAATTTGAGCTTCCAAAAAAATGTGTAAATTCAGAATACAAACTTTTGTTAAATTATGTAGCAGTTTTGTGTGACAAACACATTGTGGCAGGGATATGGACTAGACAGAAATAAAAGTTGAAATGGAGATATTCACTCCCTTGCCTTGTGGAGATTATTTCACATTTCTTCTATAACTTAAAAGACAACATCAGAAGAGAAATAAACTCATTTTTAGAAGCTGATGTAACGCACATTAAAGAAAAGTTCCTAAAATGGCCAGTGTTTTGTGGTTGCAAGAGGAGGACATTTCCAACATATCTTGTGATAAGGTACATGGTTATTTTCATTGTAATTATAACTGTAATTGCGAGAATCTGAATCATTACACTGTTAGCTGTTTCAGCTACATAGATAATTCTCCCAATCGCTCGGGAGTAAGAACTGTGGCTTCTGTGGTCAACTCGTACTTAAGACACACTGTATGTAGCCTATATATATATATATAAGAAAACATGGGATGTCATAAATATCCAGGCTTTGAACAGTATCTAAGTTTTCCACCTATTTTACCTCTTCTCTATTGTCAAGTATTAGCTAATACTTTACCATTTAAAAACATGAAATTCATCAACTTAAATATCCAGGCATTATTGATAACTGTTCATCCTTATTATAACAATAGCTTTGTATTTACATTAAATTAAGTCTCTTTTACAATTACTCATTAGATCATTACTAGTTCTCACAAGATTTCATTCTGAAATAATGTTTATTCCCTTTAGTTATAGAGTGACCAGTATTAGTTACAAACATAAATAACTAGGCTACACCGTAAAACTACAATTCTATACATTTTAATAACGTGTACATGTACTGCATATGTAGCATTGATACATTTATTTTTTTTAAGCTTGTAAGGTCTCTGGTTGTAGATGTATTCACTTGAGACCAGTATTAAACTCAATATTATACAAACAAAATATTTTTTTAATCTGAAGAGTGCTATTATAGATTATTTTTAGTGTACAGTAATACTATAACTGAATGTATGTTTCAGAATTACAATACAGTAATTTTAAGTTATAAACATTGTTTATTTGATGTGAATATCCTGATGTCTTAAACATCACCTTACTCTACTTTTTCCAGTGTTGTGACTAAGACACTGGCTTTCTGTCCCCATCCCATCCAGGTCAATGGATTTATGTAAATGAATGGTCAAATGAATGTCTGTAGATTTACAGGTAAGTAAGAGAACTTTAGCAGAACAAAATTCTGGCCTACCAACACTGGTTGCAGGCAATAATAACAGTATACAACCATCAAAAAATGACCACAACAAACAAACTCTTGCAATTTACCTTGTTTTCCAGGTTAGGCTGTGTTCCGTTATTACGAGGGTATCCACACTTTTTATCTCATCTTTTGTAGGTTGTCTGTACCGCTTTGTGCTCTCACACGTCAACATGTTGTTCATTCGTCTCTGCTTGTGGAATGTTTGACCGTTATGACTGCTGTTGTACATAAACATGACTGCACTGCTCAGCATTTGCACCAAAGAAGAACAGTGTGCAGTGATCTGTCTTTGTCTTCTGAAGGTGTCTGAAATCCATTGAAGACTTTCCACACAATATGGGAGCAATTTTTTACCACAGCAAAGCATGTACGAATGGATTGAAAAGTTGTTGCATAACAATATACCGCCTACATGCTGCCACCCACATTGCTCGAACTACTGCAAACTGGATTTTGAGGTGTTAGAGCGTACAGTCCCAACAGATTTCCATCTTTTTGGCCCACTTGTTGGTTCACTACAGACAAGAACTGAAGGAAGCAATGCATATGTGACTTGCTGTTCAGCCGAAAAACTTTTTCTGAGGGCATCATTAAGCTTGTGCAATGATGGATCAAGTGCATTGAAAAGCAAGGAGACTATGTTGAAAAATTAGGTAATTGAAAGTTCTGTATTGTTGTTGCAATAAATTAAAAAAAAAAAAAAAAAAAAAAAAAGTGCGGATACTTATTAACTTACCCTTGTCAATTCTGACATTTCAAACATGTTATGTCCTTCTTTGGAGAAATTACCAAAACAAGCAAAAGTGTTCGTGGGTGGAGTGTCAACGGTTGCTACTGTAAGTGGAAATATTGATGAATTTCATTTTCCCTATGTGGTAGTTACAGTGGCGACTCCTGGTTTTTTAATTGTGTAGGATGGTGTGGAGAGAGCGAATTAACCCATTCACTGCTATTGACGTACATATGCGTCGCCGTAAAAAATACATAAAGGCTGAGATGTAAATTGAATACAATAATGCTTTATCCTAAAATATGAAAATATTTAACCACGTATGAAAACTGTCGTTTACGGAAATCAGCTATTCCGCTATAATTTTCATAGTTGATATCAAACTTGATATTACTCCAGGAATACTTATATTGAAATATAAACAGCACTGTAAAGTTTAATAATAGCTAGGCCTATAATATACACCAAGAAATGAAATAAATAAATATTAATAAAAATATGATCACTCCCCTCTTAGAAAACAAGCTATCGAACGCGAGGAACACAAAACACATGTGAGGAAGGACTGTAAGACGTCCTCAACTTCCTCCATATGAAACTGGCTTCTCACAACATTTCCCTTCCCCGCCGGCCCCTTCACATGCCCCAGAGATCTAACAACGGCATGGACTGCGTAACACCAGCACTGAGGACATCCTCGCAAATACCAACCTGCTCAAAACAGAACCGCTAGAACTTCCTTCCCGAGTGCTCTACAATAACGCTGTTTTGTCATTTTATTGTTCTAATTTTGACAATGAATGCTAGTAAACATTTATGTAGATGAATTATGAAGTGTAGGATGATCCTCACATCCTATATGGAATAATCGCCACTGGGTAGTTATGTTTGTTTGATTAAAGAATCTGTCCACCTAACCACAAATAATTAGATTTATCCCAAAAGTTCAATCTTTACATAGATTGAACTTTTGGGATAAATCTAATTAAATCTTTTCATTTTTAGGGGCAGATGTGCTAAATATGAAGCACCATTCATTGTTTATGCTATATCATCACCAAAGATTTAATTAGAAAATTACACAGACCTTCACTTAATCTGCTTAATGTATTGTTAGTCAAGCTTTATGTAATTTTCTAAATTAATTTGTTCTGTATAATCCTCCATCTTTTCGTTTCCCAAGATTTTTCTTAAGCTACTCTTTCCATTGTGCTTTCTCAAGACCAGCCTTAAACTTTTCCTCTTCTTCTGTATAATTACACAAAACTTGGATAGCCAAACCATAGGCCTAAATTACGACATCACATTAAAGTCATTTTATTGTAGATATTTCCACATTTATGTTCAGATTTAATATTTGACACGTAGATTGGGATTCTAAACTTAGTTTTGTATAATCTATCATAATTTAATATTACTCGATCTAAATAAGATAGTTTTAAGCAAACATAACCCCACTTTCAAACGTGCAATATTCACATATGTTCCACGGACTTTAGAATAATGTTAAAGTGTCTGGTATCATACTCACAGCTACACATATTTAATATTGTTCCTTTAAAACCATTATTTGTTTATTAAAAGAAATAAATAAGTTATTATATGTGTATTCGCATGGTCATCCTCATCTGTTATTGTGAAATCACTTCGCGAGTGTATTTCGATCTGACAATATATCGATACTGACTCGCTTCGATTTTCAATGCTGCCAATTTCCAACAAAAAACTCATATAGTTTTCTCATACAAATATGCAAGTTTTTATTATTATATCGATTTTTTATATAGTGTTTATATTTGATTTATACTTTAAATACATGGTGTTATTGTCCATTGCATTTGTTAGTATTTTTTCACGTCAAATTTACTTGTGGCGCATTTTCTTACAAATATAATTTTGCTAAGTTTATTGGGGATTTCCCTTTGAAAGCCGGTAAAGCGTTCAAGCTTTCAGTTAGTTCAGTTCACACGTCGAATCTCAAGAAAGCAGACGTTGGTTCTCATTCACTCCTGTTTTTGGGAAAGTATTTCTCAATAACATCAATCATCATCAGCCTTCAGTATCCAAGGAACTGGAAGCTTGAACTACTACTACAATCTTCAATCCAGCAAGGAATTTCAACTTTAAATCATCAATTTTCAGATAAGAAATTTGATTACTAATATCACTCAACCAATAGCTTCGCGTGGTCGCGCTTAGCATATCTTGTTACTTCTTATATCTACTAATTGAAGAAAATCTTCAATTTCACATCTACTTTTAATTGAAACTAATTTCAATTAATTAAAAAACTAATTTCTACAGTGAAGAAAGAACTTCACCATAAACTTTCATTGTTCGCTTGGTGACGCTCAGCATAGGCACGCCAAGGTGACGTCATATAGACGCCTGCAATTTCAACATATCCGTTTTCCTTTGTGAACATTTCCAACACATTTCAAATTGTTTAATTTATCCATCTAACTTCAGGATTTATAGACAATCAATACCTTACACGTTACACATTATTAAGTGTAATTTATTACTTTAAGAAATACTTCATCATAATTAATTTATAAACATTATTTGGAACTTTAACTTCAACTTCAGTATAAACTGCTACAGTTTTAATTATCATCATCAGCATCAAGAAATTTCATCTCTTCAAGATCTTCCATTCTTCAAGCATCAACTTCAACAATCTTTCAGTGTATATTATAATCTCAGTTTTTAGTGTTAAAATAAATATCATTTATTCACCAGAAGGTTACAAATTCTTGTTCTTTCATGTATAGGCAAGGCGAAGGTTTCAGAACTTTACAGTCCATTCTCACCTAATATCCCTTTCCAATCTACCAATGCTCACAGCCTCCTATACATTTGGTCCTTTCCGAACCGGGATCTGTCCCATAGTGACCTATGAAACTTTAAATTTATCAATCTTCTTATAAGTGGTCCTCCGAAAATATTTCCTAATTTTTTCTGAAACCTGCGGGCAAGAATTTGTAACGTAAGGTAAGTCAAAACCATTCTCCTGGCACGACCAGTATTTGAGAAATACAGTAGACACAGTGAAAAAGGGTTTCACAACACCTACTCATTTTATGTTGCATGAGCACAAACACAAAAACAGTGAAAAGTGTAACACAACATACCACACATTATCTTGTACTAAAAATCTTGAAGTTTCTTTTCTCAATTCAATCTTAAAACGCGGGCAAAATTGCACAATTAATTTAACTTCAATCTTATCAAGCAAGTTCAACTTAAATTATCAAAATGACTACTTTGGAGCAAACCCTTGCAGCTTTCAGAGCAAAGCGTGCTCCAATAAAAGCAAGAATCACACGTCTTTGCAATCTCATACCTCAACTACTTGTAAATGATGAAGCGACCTATAATGATCTCTTAGATAGGAAAGCTAACCTAACACAACTCGTAGCTAGATTTGAAGATGTTCAGACTAACATAGAAGAGTTAGACTTTTCAGATGTAGAACAGGCATATAGAGAGGAAGTAGAAAATTCTATTCTTAAAGCCACGTCATACATAAATAAACTAGAAGCTAATTATCTTAAATCTAAGGCTGATGCGGAAGCCGAGTTTAAGGAAAGACAAGCCCGTATCGAGGCAGAAGCAGCAGAAGTTGCAGCACAAAAAGCCATACAGCAAAAAATCGATCACATCAACAGGCTAAATCGCCAGTTCATGTCCTATGCTCAATCTATTCATGAGTTTGAAATTCAAAATGAAGCAAATTTTCATGAAGCAATCAGTATGAGAACCATGTTTCTCCATTTATTTGATGCTTATGAAGATTCAGCTTTGCAAGTCACCCCTGATGATTTTCAAGACATAGACGTTCAAAGGCGAGAGATTGAAATAGCTTATCATCGAGCATTAGGTTTCCTTGATTCTTTAATCTCACAAAATAAGCCAAAATATCAGCCAGAAAAATCACTTTCAAGGCACTCTTCAAGCAAAGGTTCTCATCATGCAGAACCTCAAACAATTCTTCCAAAACTTCCAGAAATAAAACTGCCCCAATTTGATGGCAATCCAATAGCTTGGGTAGAATTTAGGGATACTTTCACATCACTCATTCTAAGTAATAAACATATTACTAATATTGATAAATTTCAATATTTGAAATCATGCCTCACCACAGAAACACTCTGTATAATTCAGAATATTCCAGTGTCAGATGCCACATTTGAAGTTGCATGGAAAACACTTACGGAACGTTTTGACAACGATCGATTGATCATGAACACGCATTTGGATCATTTGTACTATTGAACGAGACTCAGCAAATTCTCTCCAAAAATTTCTTGACCATTTTGTAAGTACGATGCACGCTCTCCAGTCCTTAAAGACTGATGTCAACCTAACAGACTTAATTGTCTCCAAGCTAATCTTAGATAGATTACCTCCAGCCTTCATTAAAGAATGGGAAAGTTCTATTAAACCCAATCAATTACCCACATTAAGTGAACTATTTGGTTTCCTAGAGTCGAAGGTGAGAGTCCTTCAGATGACAAGTTTAGCGATAGGATCTCAAGCTAAAGCTAATTCTACAAACAACACTAATGCTACACACAATCGCCCCCCTCAAAAACCTGCTACTAATAATAATGTTGTTTCAAACAACAGCAATCAAAACAATCACAACAACTCCAGAACGTATAATTCACGTCCTCTTTGTATTTGCTGCAGGCAAAATGTTATCCATGAATTGTATCAATGTGACAATTTCAAAATGATGTCCCATGAGCAAAGAATGCGATTCGTCAATACTCATAAAGCATGCCAAGTATGCCTTCAAACTAAAGGTCATAGTAGTGTATGCGGCGTATTCAAATGCCACATTTGTGGTGAAAGACAGTACAATGCTTCACAATTCTAATCAGCGGTCAAACGCACAACCAAATAATGTAACACGCATGCTGCACCTTCCTTCAATACCAGACCCCCCAAAATGTCTGCATCCCACTGCATTAATCATTGTGGAAGACATAAATGGTAAACCTGTAGAAGCAACAGCCCTGTTAGACACTGGTTCTAGTTGCAACTTAATAACTAATCGCTTATTCAACAAATTAAAGTTGAAAGCTTTACCCAAAAGAGTGCCACTTCAAGGCATCTTAGAGTCTCAAGCTCATATGCACAAGACTACAAACATCAAAATCAAGTCAAGAACTACGTTATGGAATTATGATACACAGGCTATTGTAATTCCAGAAATTTCTGCCAGCCAACTGCCAGATAATTACATTGATATTAGAAATTGGCAAATTCCAGCCAATCTCCCCCTAGCTAACCCAAATTTCAACACACCACAGTGTGTCGACTTACTCTTAGGAGTAGAATTTTATTCACAAATAATGCAGGATGGCATAATCAGTGCTCCTGATCATCCCACAATTCAGAATTCTCAATTAGGATGGACCTTTTCTGGAAGGTTACCATCACTTAACGCTTCTAGGCAAATGCATTTAACCTCAAGTCATCAAGATGACAATTTCTATCAATCTAGCAATGACAATGTCAGACGACTTGTCAATTCTTCTTCTCCAAGGCGATTCAAAGGAAATCGCAGAAATCAAACTGTTAATGCCAATGCCAGTAATGATAAACAATATTCTGCATTTTTAAATGTTGATCAATCAATAAACGATCAACTGTCTAAGTTTTGGGAACTCGAAAGTGTAGCCAATAGTGCACCTTTCCCTCAAGACACACACTGTGAAACATACTTCACAGAAACTACCACAAGAGATCTTGACGGAAGATATGTCGTCAAGCTTCCCTTCAATGCCCCACCAGAATCAATAGGCAGCACCAAGCAGCAAGCCTATCAACGATTCAACTCACTCGAAAAACGTTTGGCAAATGATGCTGAACTTTGCCAGCAATATGGTGATTTCATGACTGAGTATCAGACCCTAGGCCACATGGAGCCTGCGGAATCTGAACAGCCTGAAACCTTTGATTACATAATCCCTCATCACCCGGTGATGAAACCGTCAAGCAGTACTACTAAACTAAGAGTAGTATTTGATGCCTCTGCTAAATCAACAAACAAAAAGTCATTAAATGACATACTTTATGTAGGCCCCACAGTCCAACCAGATCTATTTTCCATACTATTACGATTCAGACTGAATCCTATTGCCTTTAGTTCTGACATCGCTAAGATGTACAGACAAGTGCTCATATCTCCTGAACAACAGCATTTCCAACAAATACTTTGGAGGGAACAACCTTCAGAGCCCATCAAGATCTTCAATCTTAAGACTGTGACTTATGGCACAGCACCAGCCGCATTTCTAGCAACTCGAGCCCTTAAACAACTTACAATTGACGAGGGTAAAGATTTTCCACTAGCTTCACACATAATAAATAATTCCACATATGTCGACGACATAGTGGCAACCGCCTCTAATATGGAAGAAGCCCAGCAAATGGTTTCTGAATTAAACACTTTGCTTCCCATGGGTGGATTCCAACCTAGAAAGTGGAGTTCAAATCTGCCACAACTTCTAGAAAACATACCAATCGAGTCAAGAGAAACTCTTGATAATCGCACATTTGGTGACTCAGATGCCAGCTCTATTAAAGCATTAGGCTTAATATGGCAACCATCCAATGATTTATTGCGAGTAGAAACATCCATAGATTCTTCTAAACCTTTTGTTAAGTGTACAAGAAGAACACTACTTTCTTGTATTGCGTCAATATTTGACCCCTTAGGCCTCATATCTCCCATAGTTGCACATTGCAAAATCATATTTCAATCCTTATGGAAGGAAACTACCTCCTGGGATCAACCTATACCTGAATCGATCGCCAAAAAATGGCTGACGGTTCACAACCAACTACATTCAATTTCTCAAATTGCTATTCCTCGGTTTGCATTAATTCCAAACGCAATTTCAATAGATTTGCATGGATTTTGCGACGCTAGCGAGCAAGCTTATGGCGCTTGCATCTATTTATGCTCTACCAATCAAGAGGGCGAAACTCAAGTATCTTTACTATGTGCAAAGTCTAAAATTGCACCTATCAAAGCGGTTACAATTCCCAGATTAGAATTGTTAGCTGCCCATTTATTATCTAAACTCATACACAATGTTTTGCCTACACTACAGCTCGACATTAATTCAGTAAATTTGTGGAGTGATTCAAATATAGTTTTGAGTTGGTTGAGTCGCTCTCCAACCACACTCAAGACATTCGTTGCAAATAGAGTTGCGGATATACAAGAGTATACTGCAGACTTTATTTGGCGACATGTATCATCAAGTGATAATCCCGCTGATTTGATATCTCGAGGTTCGACACCCGAGGATTTAATTCATAACGATTTGTGGTGGATTGGCCCAGAATGGCTGTCCAAGGACACCTCATACTGGCCAACCAATAACACACAAGCTATCTCAGAACCACTGCCAGAAGTCAGGGTAGTAGCTCACATCACTACTGTTGATAGTACCTTTCAATCTTGGTTTTCCAAGTTTTCTTACTTAAAATCTCTCCGCATTATGGGTTATGTATTAAGATTCATACATAATGCAAAACCTAATAACAAACGCCTTAGTGGATCTTTATCTCCTGATGAGATAACAAGTTCAATGCACTGCTGTGTAAAAAATGTCCAGCGTCAGGCATACGCTGAAGAAATAGGACTATTGTCAGCTGGAAAGGAAATTCCAACCTCCAGTAAAATTCTTAATTTATGCCCATTCTTGGATTCTGACAACATCCTACGTGTTGGCGGACGATTAGAAAGATCTAATCTTCCATTTGAATCAAAACATCAAATGCTATTGCCATGTGATCATGATTTCACAAAGCATTTAATTCACTATACACATTTTCAATTGCATCATGCAGGACCACAACTTATTATTGCTCATCTCAGAGAAAGATTCTGGATTCCTTCAATCAGAAAAATAATAAGATCTGTAATAGGAAAATGTAACACATGTTTCCGCTTTAAAGCACAGCCTTTTCAACAAAAAATGGCTGACTTGCCTGCCGCCAGAATAACTCCAATACCACCATTTACGAATGTTAGTTTAGATTATGCAGGCCCATTTACAATAAAGTATGGTGGTCCAAGATCTAAAATCACTACCAAGTCATATATTGCTCTCTTTGTGTGCATGTCCACAAAGGCAATACACTTAGAGTTAGTAACCACACTTACGTCTAAAGCATTTCTAGCTGCTCTGTCTAGATTTACTAGCCGCAGAAGCATTCCCCATTCGATTACATCCGACAACGGAACAACTTTCGTTGGAGCTTGTAATGATTTGAGACAGTTGAGTGACTTATTGTCCTCGTCTGAATTTCAAAATACTGTTAAAGATGCTACCTCACATCTCAGCCTTAACTGGCATTTTTTACCGCCTTATTCTCCTCACATGGGTGGACTGCATGAAGCTGCAGTACGCTCAGTCAAACATCACCTGAAGCGAGTGGCTTCAGATCTCACTCTCACCTACGAAGAGCTATCGACTTTGTTGATACAAATCGAAGCTATCCTTAATTCACGACCATTGCTCTCACTTCATGAAGAGATTGATGACTTCCAATATTTGTCTCCAGGACATTTTCTTGTGGGCAAATCACTTATTTCATTGCCATCTCCAGACTTGTCTGGAAGTTACACATTGCGCTCTCAGTGGAAAACACTGCATAACTTTACTGTTGATTTGTGGAAGAAATGGTCTTCTGACTATTCTTGAGTTTTGTCCATTCTGTAGCGATAATCTTAATGATTTATGTATAGCGTAGAGCTTTATCACTGGTACTCACTACTAAATTGCGGTATTTTGTTACCTGTTGGAGCGCTTTCAACCGCATGGAGCGGCTTTTTCGGATTTTTATGAAACTTCGTACACGCATTTATAATATCCATGGAAAGACGTCTATTGATATTCGACCAAATCGGTTTGCCAGTACCAGAATAATGCCCAATTTAGTGCATTTTATGTTAATATATAAGAAGTCGCGATAACTCAGATATGCTTTATTGGATTTTCTTGAAACTTTGTATACCCATTTATAATGTACATGGGAAGACGTCTACTGATAATGGACCAAATCGGTAGACCAGTACCGTGGTAAAACCCAATTTAGTGTCTATTTTAAAGACGCGGTAACTCAAATATGCTTTACCGGATTTTTATGAAACTTTGTATACACATTTATAATGTCCATAGGAAGACGTCTATTGATACTGAATAAAATTGGTTGACCTGTTTCGGAGTTATGCTCAATTTAGTGCCTATTGTATGGTAATATACATATTCGAAAGAATTTATTTAAAAAAATGAAAATCAGTTATCTTGACAACATAACCTTTTGTTTTACTGTGATTTCTAAGGCTTTGGCAATTAAAATATAGTTAGGTATGACATTAATATTGCTTTAAATGCGCTTATCCCATAACTGACCCAGGTGACTGAGATGGTAACGTCTTGGCGTCACATTCTGGAGTTCCATGGCTCAAATCCCGAAACCGGCCAATTTGACTTTTTTTTTTGTATTCTGCATATCATAACTGCAATCATAACTGATTAAACAAAACATACTGGCACTTTGTTATATCAGTTTACCTGATTTTATATTTATTAACACTTGCACGCGAATCATTCATAAACTAAGCCATTAATAATTCATGAAACAGCTAAAATTCCTGCTTTAGAGTACATTCCACGACATGAAAGCGCCCCCTGGGAAAACTATATCAGAATCGATTATGCAGTTCCCAAGAACCTGTGAACACATAATACGTATTGTTTCTCAGCTGTTTATTGACATGAATATGATGTGAATTTTATTTTATCAATTCAGTGTAATTTTCAGAAATTATATAATTAAATGTTTCAAGGGAAGGAATGATTTGTTTGGATTATTATTATCAGCGATATTTCAAGAGATAAAACCATCAATATTTTACAGCTGTTGCCCCCGGCTTCGCCCGTCATTATTCATTGACTCCAGGATTTTTAAGAAAATTACACTGGTAGATTATTAAAAATGTTTGTGGTTCAGAGCTATGAAAATTGTAAGTAAAAATAAAATTAGAATATTTGTTCATTGTGTTCATTTCACTTAGGCCTTATATAATAAAGAAACGGTTATCCTTCCTAATTTTGTAGTCGTCATGAAAGTTTAGACTGCGAGAGACGAACATCGCCGAGTATACCCGATGTCTCACGAAGCGGGCGAGCAATCACGCTATTTAGGGCCGTTGAATTGTATAAGAGTAGATATTGTTATGGTGCTATTATTTAATTTCTTACCTACAATCTGTATTAAATGCAATGTTTGGGTCTTTTTTGTCAATTATTCACAGCTAGCTTGTTTATAGTTATTCTAAAAAAGCTACTGCTTCAAAATGCAAAAACAATATGGGAGATGCAATTTTAGAAACATTGTTTCCAAAAATTATACAGGGACATTTTTTCTCAGCACGTCGCGTAACTGGCTGTCGCATGCACTGCACCTCATGCTGCAACGGCCAATGCATGGATCCTTCATGGCCCCCTGCATTAACCCGAGTCTCAGAATTTGTACTTGCTATGCTCATATAGAAGATGCTGTAATTGTTCCAAATTTGCTGCCACATACAGTACTATAGCAGTGTTTATGTGGCTGGCAGAGCGGAGTGTGTTTGTTACTGTTATATTATGACTATGAGGTTCTCAGTGCAGGGTTTCTTTGTGTACTGTGAAGTCCAGTCCGTAACTCTGTGATATTTCAGTGTAATATTTAATTGTATACTGTGTTTGCGGGGAGACAGCATATAATACACATCACGTACATGAGGACAAATAAGTCATGTGCTAGAACAAAAAAATTTCATCAGAAGTTTTCAGACAGGCCTATTCCGACCGCAGTACCAACAATATGTCTTGCAAACATATTTAAGGATACAGGTTCTATGAAGGATCCATGTATCTGCCATTGTAGCATGAGGTGTTGTGCATGCGGCTGCACATTACGCAAGGAGCTGAGAAAGAATGTCCCTGTATATCAAATATACATTTGGTGGATTTCTCATGTATGGATAGTATACGTAAAATATATGTAAGCAGTGTACATTTATGAACCAAAGGTCCTACATATATATATTATATATGAAATATATGTTTGATATATCATCTTTACATATTTTTTACGTATAGATATTGTACATCAATAGTATGTATGTGACTGTACGTATGATTTATATATATTAATGTCTGCACAGACATGAAATTGACGTAAACTATACATAAAAAAATGGGACATTTGAGCATACATTATACGTAGATTTTATGTTACCCATATGTGTGATGTACGTTACCTAGATCTAGGGAAAACGTAAGTTTTACATATATTTTACATATGTGTGCTGACTGGGTATGAGAATATGTTATCTGTTATTATGTATTATTATTATTATTATAATGAAGAAAAATAACACAGTTAAATAACACTTACTTAATTTGCCTGTCCATGTATTATTCTTGCAATTTCATCCCTTCTCTGCTGACCTCTCTCCCGAATCCTAACTGCCGCTAGTTCTTGGCCATCTACATGTGGTGCAACAATTTTGCCATCAACCTGTGGTTCAGGAATTTTGTAGTCTTCTTCTTGCAGATGTTTGACAACATTATGAAGGACCATGCAGCCATCTGGGAGGTAGTAAAAAGAGAAACAGGTAAGATATCAGACCCCATGGCAAATAAGATTGAACTATTACACAATGGTCAATCCATAAAAAACCCCCATCAGTTAGCTATGACATTCAACAGTCACTTCACTAATGTTTCAAAAGATCTAGCCACCCCAGTAGCAGAAAATATGTTACCAACTGTTCAGGGTCTATACAACGAAAACACGATTTTCTTAAATCCAGTAACTTCCCACTCAGCACACATACGTAAAATATATGTAAAAATTGCGTTATCCCTAGATCTAGTTAATGTATATCACACATATTGGTTAAATAAAATCTACGTATAATATACGCTCAAATGTCCCACTTTTTGATGTATATCGTATGTCTATTCATGTCAATACAGACATATAATATATATCAATTATACGAACAATCGCATACATACTATTGATGTACAATATCTATACGTAAAAAATATATCAAGATGATCTATCAAACGTATATTTTATATATAATTTATGTAGCCTATATAGGGCCTTTGGTTCATAAATGTACACTGCTCACATACATTTCACATATACTATCAATACATGAGATATCAATAACTAAAAATGTCATCAAGAACACTTTTTATGCTTACTATCTTGCAGTTTTTTGGGACTTCTTGCTGAGGTATTTTGCAATTATTTATTGTAAGCAAAACACTGAGATCGCTCATAATACACACTGAACCAAGAATCTTCGGAACATCATCATTAACATCCATTAAGCACAGCACTAGCCTTTCTACTGCCATTATGCTAATCCACTGCCCTTTAAGTCCTTCTGTTACACTTAGGAAGTACTGCATCACATCTTCCAAACAATGCAGAGCTTGTCATTCAGCATAACTTTTAAGTTCTTTTAAGCTTTCTGCAACTGCTTGGTTTAAATTTTCTTCTTCTGCATCAATTAATCTTCTGCATGATGGACCT
The DNA here is from genome assembly GCA_964059195.1 of Ectobius pallidus. Taxonomy (NCBI): domain Eukaryota; kingdom Metazoa; phylum Arthropoda; class Insecta; order Blattodea; family Ectobiidae; genus Ectobius; species Ectobius pallidus. The sequence continues at coordinate 34,010,244 of CAXKWD010000009.1, forward strand.
AGTCTTGACAAGTACTCAGGCAGATTAGGAAATATTGATGGTACTGCACCAAGTTTCAGTTTAGGGCAAGTTCTAGGAAATGTTTTTATTTCACCGTTAACTACAAATGTCTCTGTTCTTATCACACTCTCTTCAGGAAAATACTTCACACAAATAACAGGCTTGCTTACCCCTGTAAAGTCTGTAGGAATCTTTCTATGCCATGTCTTCTTAAGTTCTTGGTCTTTTGGTAAAGAAAATGTACTAACACTTTCATGTTGTGACTTGTAGTTACTTTTACAGCCAGCAACACTACAGCACCTAGGCATTGTGAATTCCTGAAACAATTAAGAAATACTTTAGCAGCGTTATCGTAAATTATTATGATCAGAGCTAATTACCACAGCAGCTGTATTATAAATCAGTTTGCAAGTCGTTGAGGTTATGATAGGCCTATTTATGTGTGTGAAACAAATCTTGCACAGGGACTTACCAGTACTGTTTTCTGTGTAAATGTTTTTCTTCTGCCTCATTTAATCTTCTACATGAAGGACCAGATCTTCACAAACATTCAGGTAGGCCTACATTAGGAAACGTATTCTAGGGTAATCACTGCACGTTGCGTAATATTTCGTCATCTTTAAATACACACACATGTACATTTATTCTTGGTTTCTATGTTATATACATAGGGAGTAGTTGCAACAGAGCAGTGCAATTCTCTCCACACACAATTTCTTGTTAATAAAACACTATAAAAGAGAAACTTATACGCCACACAAGCACCCAACAGTCAGCCATGAACCAGGAGATCTACATTGCTGACGTCACAGACAAGATGGCCGCCAGTTATAAAAAATAGTCCATGAATGTACGGATGTAATCATTTTAAACCATTTTTTAAATTAATTTCTGATTAGCGTGAGTAAATTTTATTGCGTTCCCTTAATTTAACCAAATCGATTTACTAGAGTAAAACACAATAAACCGGTGTTTACAATGTCCAATTCTAGACGTAAAATTTACGTATAGTTGGTACGTAAATTTGATGTTACAAATGAACAATCAAATCGATTTTGTTTTATATTTAATCTTACTTATGTAACAGTAACTTTAATTTTGATATATTATAAATATAAAGCAGGATTAAATTACAACAGTTTTTATACGTGTATATATTGGACATAAAATATACGTATAATGTACGTTTTGACTTTGACCAATCGTAAGATATATATGTAGCTCTAAAATATACGTATATTATACATATCGTGCTGCGTGGGTTCAGATGAAATTTTGAAAATAATGAGAAACTTAAAAAGTAGCTTAGCCTGTGGAACTGATGAGATTCCAGATGCAGTCATAAAAGAATGTGCTGATTTTCTACTAATCCCTGTCACCGATATCTGCAATTTATCATTGTGCTCAGGGAAATTTCCCGAAATCTTCAAGGTAGCAAAGGTTTGTCCAATTTTTAAAAAGGGCGACAAGCAAAATGTTGAGAACTATAGACCTATTATCAGGATTCTCTAAAATTCTAGGGGATAGACAAGAAAAATCAAACTCTAGGGCTATTTCTGGATCTTAGTAAGTCATTTGACTCAGTTAATCATAAAATTTTGATTGATAAACTACATTACTCCGGTATTATAGGTCTAGCAGGGATCTGGTTCACTTCGTACTTAGACAATAGAAAACAAGTCGTTCAAATTGGGTCATCAAAATCAAACTTCACAACAATGACACAAGGAGTACCCCAAGGTTCAATACTTGGACCAATTCTTTTTCTCCTTTATATTAATGACCTCCCCTTAACCATGCCTCAAGGTGAAACTGTTCTGTTTGCTGATGACACAAACATAATACTTAATGATTCTAACAAAAACAACTTACAAGTGAAAATAGATGACACTTCTTCGAATCTAGAGCAGTGGTTAGCTAATAATAAACTAAAATTAAATACAAGTACAACTGTCTGTGTAACTTTTAATCAACAACTGCATGATGCTGTCCATGTAACCCTTATGAATACCGTAATTAAGGAAGTGGATTGTACTGAATTCTTAGGTGTATGGATAGATTCAAACCTTAACTGGGATAGTCACATTCAACATCTATCTGAGAAACTAAGTCGTCTATGTTATGCATTTCGCGTTCTTGTCAAAGCATTACCAGTAGATCTATTAAGAACTGTATATTTTGGTTATGTTCATTCAGTTCTCTCATATGGTATTATCACGTGGGGATCATCATCAAAATCTACTCAGATCTTCAAACTACAGAAAAGAATACTCAAAATTATTAAACAAGTCCCTATCAGATCAGCGAGCAAGAATGTATTCAAAGAACTAAAAATCTTACCAATACCAAGCATCTATATTTTGGAAACAGTATGCTTTATCCATCAAAATATAAACTCTTTCAGGAAAAATTATGAATGTCACGAGCATGATACCAAAACATCCCATAATATACATATGACCTGTCATAGGTTGACCAAAAGTCTTAAGAGTATCTCACACAGAGGTATTAAATTATATAATATCTTGCCTAAGCACATAAAGCAATGCAGCATAAAAAAATTTAAATATGAAGTCAAATCCATCCTACTAGAAAATTTGCCATACTGCATAGAAGATTATTTAAGTTTAAAATTCTGACATTTGCCATGTTTTTACCTTGTAGATACTGCCCTCTCTTCTCTATGTTTCAGGTAACCTCCCTAGTAGCACAGATCGTTGGGCCAATGTTGGGGAATGATCGCCATGTTTCGTTGGTCAACGGTTATGAATGTCCGTCGGGGTTCCGTTGCCAAGGAGCGTTTTATCCAACCAACTGCCAACTGTAGCCAACCAATATACAACAAAATCCCAACAGTTGAGAGACACCTATTAGGTAATGGTGGAACTACTACGCAGCGCAGCGCAGCGCAGAGACATCTGGCGGAAATACTAGAAGCACACAAAACTTAATTTTTTATTTTCCCTTTCATCCCTTTAATCATCCCTTTTCTCCTCTTATCCCTATTAACTCCCTCCTCTCCTTCACCCTACCTACCTATTCCTATCGTATAAAATTCGCACCTATGGGGATTCGATCTCGGAACCGCTTGCGTTATAGTCTATCGCTTTAACCACTACGCTATTAGAGCTCGTTGAAATAAAAATCGAGAATTCTTCTAGCCTATTTACTACAGAGATGTGTAATACATGATAAATAGTAAGAAGGATATACATCTCGTATTTTGAATATTTGATGTGAATATATGATAACGTTATTTTCAGAGAACAAATAAAGAGCCCTAATATTAATAGAAGTAAAAACACCATTCGGATTCTTGAACATATCAAGATGGCGAATAACTGTTGTATGACTTGTTTCTTCATCGTCTTCGTGATGACCCGAAGTACGCCGGAAATTGCCGAAGATTGGCAGGAAGAGGTGGAGCGAAGTAAATTTTTATCATGTAACGCGCGCAAAGAGCTCGAATAATTAATTAATTAAAACTGTTTTATTTTATAGGAAATGAAAATTTAACGCTTATAATGTTATTTCAACACTTTTTAATTTTAACATAAATGCGATCACATTACAACGAGATTTATTGTTGGGCCAGCAATCATAAACCCAACGGTAGGGAGAGCCCTCGTTGGGTCAACGTCGTAAACCCAACGGTAGGACTTGGCGCATGACGCAACGGAAACGTACATTGGGCTAACCGAGGAAATTACAACGAACGTTTTCCCAACATATCCCAACCATGCCAACGAAAACCCTCCGTTAGGCCAACGAAGTGTGCTACTAGGGCTGCAACTACCACCAGGCAGCAGCAACACTGGAAGTGTTAGGCAAGATTGTGTTGACTATGCAAAGACTAGTGTTTCAAATATATAAGTTCTTATGTAAATATTGTATTTAATTTTCTTACACTATTGAATTGTATAAGTTCTTACATAAATATTGTATTTCATTTTCTTAGACTATTGGATTGTATAAGTAATTATGTAAATATTGTATTTCATTTTCTTAGACTATTGGATTGTATAAGTAATTATGTAAATATTGTATTTCACTTTCTTAGACCATTGAATTGTATAAGTTCTTATGTAAATATTGTAGTTCATTTTCTTAGACTATTGGATTGTATAAGTAATTATGTAAATACTGTATTCCACTTTCTTAGACTATTGAACTGTATAATTAATTATGTAGACTAACTCATGTATTTCTATTTTCTTTGACTGTGGAATTGTAAATTTGTATATAGACATACTTGTTTGTAATCATTTGACGAGTCCCATAACATGGTTATGTTCAGTTGGACTAAATAAAATCTAATCTAATCTAATCTCAATCATTGAAGGCACACTTTCTGTACTTAATCTTACCTTACTTTGTAAGATAGGAAAACGTTTCACCTGACCGAAACATCTTTGTATTACTACCCGCTCCTTTGTAAAGCACCTGTTGTATGCTGTCTGTTCTGGTGTAAGAGGATTTGGATAAGGCGTCATTAACCATGGTGCAATCCCATATCTGGCGTCTCCAAGTAATAATGCATTGGCATTATTATTGGTCTTTATCCTACAAATAGCGAAATTTCTCCATATACGAGAGTCATGCACAGAACCAGGCCAAGTAACATCGACACTTGTAAATCGTTCTCTCGCATTGCAAGTAGCCTGCACATTGATGCTAGGGATGCCTTTTCTATTCATGTACTCGTCTCCATGAATTCCTGGTTTCCGTAACAACACATGAGTACAATCCACTGCCCCTATAACTCCAGGGAATGTATACAATTCTGACCATTCATTCATACCTTCCTGAAAAGCCATAAAGTTTTAGGAAATTGTATAAAATCTCTTGATCTCCTCTTATTTGCGTCTGCAACTTCCCAGAATCTATTGGGTACCTTAGGCTGAGTGACACCAACCTCTTTTCCAACTCCAACTTGAAAATCAGGGTCTCCCACGTATCTTAAAAATATTTTCACTTTATCATAATTGCTTACGGCTCCACCTCGCATTTCATTTGTTTCAGGGAGAAAGTTTTCTGCAAGCCACTCCACATTTTCCCTTTTAAATCTTTACAGGTCTTTATATCTGCGCACATCAGGATCCCTACGTCTTGTATAGATTTTCCTTCATTCAGGAACCACTGCCATAAACTCCACCATCACTATTAACAATTTCCTTCACTTGAGCAATCACTTGAGCAAGCTGAGTCCGCGAATGAGGTACCTCAGAAAAAAGCAAGCTGATGCTTGCAACAGAGAGCTGCAGCTTAGTTTTATTTATACCAAATTCTAAGCAGCGGCTCAGCTATCAAGGTCGTTGAGCAACTGCTAGGGAGGAGACTGAGGAAGCTGCTTTTTATTTATACCAAACCAACCAGCTGCTAGGAATTAGTGAGTTTTGAGCAGCTGCTTGATTTTCTTTATACGACCCAATATCTCGCAGTAGATCCAAGGTTGGTTGCAAACCTCAACTCTAGAAAATAGAAGTGTAGCTATCTTCTGGTAAAACATTGTCCCCATATTGTGTGGAAAGTGTTCGATGGATGTGGCAAAATTCACTAGTCTAACACAATATTGTCATTGCTCTGAAGGTTGAGACTTTCGTTTTGGCAAAAATGAGGGCAAATGAAGCATTCATTGGAAAATCAAATAATAGATGTAAAGCCGCGTGGCAGGTAATCAATTCAATTGTTGGACATCAAAAAACTAGACAAACGATTCCAATTTCGCCGGAAATCCTAAATGAATATTTTATAACTAGTACTAGTTATAACCCCTCTGACATCCCCACATTAGGCGATGAACCTTTAGTAGATATTCCCCCAATTTCACATAATCTAAATAACCTGATCTTCAAATGGGAACATGTTACCTGTAAAATGGTAAACAATGCTGTCTCTAAACTTGCTAATTCTAGTAGTGAAGATTTGTATGGCATTTCCAACAATATTATTAAACATACGAGTATAATTGATCTAATAGTGGTCCCTCTTACTCTCTTAATAAATAGAATATTTAACACAGGTAAATTTCCCGAAGTCCTGAAGGCTACAATTGTAATACCAATATACAAGAAAGGAGATATAAACAGGCCAGATAGTTATCGCCCAATATCCCTCATACCAATAATATCCAAGGTAATTGAACATTGTATTAAATTTCAAATGAGTAGCTTTTTTGAAACACAACATCTTCTTTCTCCATCTCTTTTTGGCTTTAGGCCAGGTCTGTCGACGGTAAACGTGGTAGAAACTTTAGTCACAGAAATACTCAATGGTTTTGAAAAAAAGTTGATAACTTGTGCTTCATTACTTGATTTAAGTAAAGCTTTCGATACTGTGGCTCATGACATCCTGATCTCTAAACTAGAGAACTATGGCATCAAGAATAAAGAATTGGCACTTATTAGGTCATACTTAGCAAATAGAACTCAAGTAGTCATGGTAAATAATCGTAAATCAAATACCTTACCGGTCAATAGAGGGGTACCGCAAGGTTCGGTTTTGGGACCGTTTCTTTTTCTGGTATATATGAACGATTTGCCAAAATTTTTGCCACATAAGTCCGTAATATATGCTGATGATACAACTTTCATAACAGCGGACCATAATTTAGAGGAAGTAAAAAGAAAAACACAAGAAATGCTTAGAAATTCCGCGGTATGGTTTCATAAAAATAACCTCATCTTAAACAATAGCAAAACTGAAGCAATGTTCTTCTTCCTCCATAGGTTAAATGAGAATATAAATGAGTCCGACTCTGTTAGACTATTAGGCATCCATTTGGATCCTAAATTGAATTGGAAAGCCCATACCGAACAGCTAAGCATCAAGCTATCCAGGTTAATCTTCTTGTTAAGTAGATTAAAAACATTAGTTAGTAAACAGCATCTACGTAACTCTTATTATGCTTTTTTCCATTCCCATCTCCAATATGCGGTTATATTATGGGGAAATTCTTCTGGCGCCCAAACAGTGTTCAAGTGGCAGAAAAAAGCAATAAGAGTAATTACGGGAACTGTACGCCATGAAACATGTAGACCCATTTTTAAAGAGCTAAAAATCTTAACTGTACCCTCACTCTATATTAAAGAATGCCTCCTTTCAATAAAAAAACAGACAAACACTTTACCACTCAGAACAGCCATTCACGGGTATGAAACTAGAAATAGAAATGATTTAAACATGGACTACACCAGATTATACATGAGTCAAAATAGTTTTAAATATACAGGTATGAAGTTATACAATATGCTACCGCTTACAGTGAGAAATTTACCAATTCATGTCTTTGAGAAATACCTTCATAATATTTTAATTGAAAAGTGTATATATGATGTTAATGACTTCAATCTCTGTTAATTTTATTATGTTTTTAATGTATTTGTTTTTTGTGACTATTGTCTATTTCAACTTGTGTTGACAAATGACAAATAAAGAAAATTCAATTCAATTCAATTCAATTCCCAATCATGGGCTTGAAAATATCCTCCCTCCATACTTTAGCATTGATATCTTCTAGCAGTGGCGGCCTCTGATCATGTTGCAGTGTTGCACAACGACCAGTTTTTAATGTAAAGAATATTTTGATTTTTTTTATTATAGTACTGCATATGCCTACTATTAAACTACTTCGAAATCGTCCTTGTGGTAGGTTTTTATTATCTATAAACACGCTTCACGCGATATTTAACAAGTTTAATCATTTAAACATTTAAATGCGCGGGGTTGTTGCATTAGAAAAGCCACGACTTGCTGCCTCTTCTTGCCGGCTAGTAACGGGTGCGAGAGGCTTGACTTGGTGGTAACCCGCCCGGGGTTTAAAGGTTTTGGTTGTCGCTTTCACTCTGCGAACAACCGCTAGAGTATGTCGTGTCGGCTGCTGTCTGCAAGCAAGTTAGGGCGCGAGCTATGAACTATGAAGTCCCTCACAGAGATGCTAATTGCCAATGCAGTCACTATATTGCTAATTTCATCTATCTATTAGACACTAAACTAAACTCCTTGGCTCTACATCCCTAGAGGGACTAGGCCTACTATCCGACATCCTAACATCCTACTTCTCAACCAAGTATCTCCTCAATTTGTATCAGGAGGCTGAGTACACCCCATTCCAGACCTCCCTACTTCAGAAAAATTCGATTAAGTACCGGGGAACGAACCCAACCTAATGTTTAACCACTTACCCATGAGCTAGAAATCTGAAATTTGACAGACTTATAGCTTTTAGCGTGTAACCGACGAGAAAATTCCAGAATGTTCTAAATTTTAAATGTTTACCCCAGAAAAATATTAAAGTCGTTCCATAGAATTTTTTTAAGGTTTAGTATGGCTAAGTAGTTATTATGGGCTACGGCAGTCTAAATGCAATTAATGTATCTCTTCTATAAAGTGTCAGTTTAAAAAAAAACAAAAACAAAAAAAAAACTTTTTCTTAGAACCACACAGAGAGGCAGAGCCCCTATTGGGAGTTTGAAGGTTTAGCCCCGAACGAGCAAAGTGACTATTTATATATTATCAGGTTATGTATTTAATTCCTGTAAAACCACCCCCTCCCCCATGACTGAGTGGTTAGATTGCTCGCCTTCCACCGCTGGGACCCGGGATCGAATCTTGGTGGATCCATGTGGAATTTGTGGTGGACAAAATGGGGTCGGGGCAGGTTTTCTCGGGGTACTTCTGTTTCCCCTGCCACATATTCCATCAGAGCTCTATTCATCATACTATGGCCATTGGTTGCAATAAAGGAATTATAATTACCGTACAACACCCTGTTCCTACACCCACGATCCGCCACTGTCTTCTAGTACAATTTTCATGTGATAAAGTTTGTTCTATCATCTCATAAAACTCTCCTTGTCATCGTCTTTCTCCTCTGTTGGTGCATGGACATTCATAACTATGATATCACACCACCATCCCCTTAGTATAACGTAAGAAAACCTCTCATTAATAAACTCTACTTTCTTAATGGCTGAATTGATTCTCCTATGTATGAAAAGCCCGGTCCCTAATTGATGGTTATCATTCTTTTTCCCATAGAGAAAGGTATACGCATCTGTCTGTATTGAACCTTCACCCTCCCATCTAACTTCCTGTACTGCTGCTACATCTAACCTGTATTTATCTAATTCTCTAGTCACCGATTTAAGTGCCCCAGGCCTATACAACCTCCTAACATTCCACGTTCCAAGTCCTATGCTTTTTAGATTCAGTGCAGGCCCTACCAGGAGATCCAAACGAGGGACTATTTTACCTCAGAGGAATTTTACACTGTCAGTATGCATAAATCAAGTAAGCATGTCTTAACAATATTTTTTTCTATGAGAGGTTGCTAACCTCATGCCAAACTCCCAAGCTGGAGGACCACCTCATGTCGTCTGTCTGCAACTGCTTATTCAATATTTTCGCAGCTACTCTCCATACCTGGAAGTCTTTCCTCTATCCGCAACCTGAGAACGAGCCATACAAAGACAAAGACCCACCCCCTATTTATATTTACATACAGAGTGTTAATGAATAACACTGAAATATTTACCTGTGTATAGAGGGGACATAGATAACCAACATTTAACTTAATAGGAGATTTTTGCTCTATGGATTCAATTTTTCCTGTTATAGCATAAAATCTCCCAATGGTAAGCTCACCACTGACCTCTAATATTTGAAATGATGCAAAACAAAGGAACAGTGGATAATGGGGTGTGGCGGGACAATTGTGAAAAAAATACAATTGAAATCTTTCAACATTAGGAAAAGAACACAACTGGAATTTTCTTGTTAACAGAGTTATGAATACAATACGACAGTTTAATGCAATTTATTTTTAATGCACAGCATGTGTTTTTACTTGATAATTCTTAAATAAACCAGAATTTCTAAGCAGTTACACTTTGAAGACAAATTTAAGTTTGAATACATTTAAATACTGCAAAGAAAGGTAAAAAATGGCAATTCAATGATAATTCATAAAGCTTCTATTTTAATTCACTGTTAGGAATGGAATGGACAGAAAACTTCGAACTTACATAGATCTGTTGAAATAACAGTTTGTCTTAATCTATTTCACTTAATCTTTTATTTAATGCAGGAATTGCTGAAACTGGCCCCTCCAGCACGAATGCACAGACAACAGTGCTTCAGAAAACATTCTCACACCCTATCAAAGATTCCTGGTGTATTGCGAATAAATTCACACTTTGTGATTATGCGTTATGCGGGTGACTAATTTCACCCAGGAAATGACAGGCAAGCCTTCAGATGCCCCCATAAAAAGAAGTCTAGAGGATTAAATTCAGGAAAACGTGCTGGCTATTCAGTGGTCGGACTTCCTCTTCAATCCAATGGTTAGGGAAAATGTTCTCACACATTCAGGCTGAACTGGGGTGGAGCTCCATCATTTTAAAACCACATTTCTCATCAAATATGAAGTGGAACTTCTTCCATGAAGCCAGGCAGGATGTGTTGTAAGAATACCTTATATGCATGGCTGCTTAATCGTTGTGGAAGGAGGTATTAACCAATTATGTGATTAGATATTATGCCAGCCCATACATTGACGGAAAACCTCTCTTGATGACTTGCCTCCATGGTGGCATGATGAGTTTTGTAATCCCACACAACTGTTCCTTAAATTTAAAACTAGTCCATCTCTGCTTAAAGGCCCTGTTAACTTAAAAAATGCATTTTTAGATGAAAGCTGGTTTAAAAAGAGGATATTTAAAGATTATCCAAAGCTTCCAGCGATTCAGGATGGGCCACTGGAGCGATACATCGTGGAACATCTTTAGCCAGGTAAGGATCTTCCACAAATTCAATGCGCTCTCACCAGCACTGTGAGGAAGCATTGGAATGCCAGCCATATGTAGCCGATACATCAGTCTGTGTAGCTAATTCATTGCTGGTGTCATAGGCGTAACGAGGGGGGGGGGGTTTGGGGGTTTGAACCCCCCCCCATTGATTAAAAAAAGGAAAATTGTATAATTTTTTTGAGTCTGCCCATAAATTACTAAATAAAAGTATAAAGCGTGGGAAGCTTAAAATTCGTTATTGTGCGTCTTGATTTTTAAAATTTTCCGGGGGAGGACCCCCGGAAGCTTAAAACTCGTTATTGTGCATCTTAATTTTTTTAATTTTCCGGGGGAGGACCCCCGGACCCCCAGACCCCGTATGGTCGGCCTGGTTACGCCTATGGCTGGTGTCATCTCGTGTGTTAAAATTATTATAAATTTAAAGTTTCTTGTGTCATGTCTGGAATCAGGCCATATCAATTTGAGCCGAAAAAAAGTGTAATTATAAGCTCAGATGAAGAAAATACTGGGAATGCTGACCGCGTAAATAGTACTGATTAATGCAACTGTGGTGAATGTGTTTTTTCAGCGATTCATAATGAATGTTTCTGCTGTTCTGAAAGTGTTCTGAAAGTGTTATGATAAGGGAAGTGCTGACTGCATTACATTCTCATAATTCCCTTCATTCTGTTGTATTAAATAGGGACACATTGAACATTGCTAGGCCCTTATGATGGTGAGAGCTGAATCCAATTTTGAAAGGGAACAGTTACGAGTAGCGAACAATAGGAACATGCGTTATGTAGCTTACAGACAATTCGTCTACTGGATTAATTCTTGGAAGCCCTTCGGAAAAGGCAATAGAAAAGTCATACCTTCATGCATAGTTAAACAGATTAGGGACGAATACCCTGAACCTAACAAAGAGTACAGACAATTTCAACCTGCTGACGGAAGAGATATTTCGTATTTTGATTAATTAAAATTTTAACCCTGAATCCACAACTACAGTGAAGTTCAAAAAATGTTATACAGAGTTTTTAAAGTCAACTCAATCTTCTTTTTACATTACTAGGCTTATGTCTGTAAAATATTTAGTTTGGTCATTTATTTTCATGCAATTGAAAGAACAATTAAATCCTAGAAAAAAAGTATTATAATTTAAATTTTGCTGTAAATAAGATCAAAGTTGTAAGTAATATACTGAATTTAAACTAATATTTAAATACCGGTATACTGTAAATATATATCGAAAGTTACTACTGGACAAAGTTGTTACTGCGGTATCTTTAAAGTTCTTGGAATCTCGAAAGAGAATCTCTCCAAAGCTTCCAGCGATTCAGGATGGGCCACTGGAGCGATACATCGTGGAACATCTTTAGCCAGGTAAGGATCTTCCACAAATTCAATGTTTGAATTATTCACGTAATGTAATACCCTGTTCACTATGTCATTACGCCACTCGTTACTTTTACTTTCATAAACTGAAACCATTACCCACTTTTTTTTTGTTGGTTTTTGAGTATTTCAGTTTTTCACTTGTAACGTTTCTGTTTACATTATAGTTATAATCCATAATCGCCAACATCGATTGTAGTACCATTCCGTCGTAACTAAAGTGAATCTTTTTCGGCTTGTATTTTAGTGCTACATTATGATAAGACTCTAAATGTCCTGTATGACAATAGTTCTTTGCGTGCTTCAAATCTTCAATGAAATTCCTGTTTTTATAACAGATGACAGTAACATGTAATCGTTTGACTCCGGTCTGATCCATTCACTTGCTTCATCTTCAATAATTTCTTCATGTTCGCACTGATTAATTACGTTATTTCCAGTCCAGCTATGTACATTGGAAATATGAAATAACACCGATTGAAATTTATAAACCAACACAGTTTGTCCCCTCCACAAGTCTGACATGACCACCATAGGTGGTTAACAATGCTGTCTTTCCAATAATAATAATGGTGAATTTTTTCCGATCTCTTTGAGCTTTTTAGCAAGAGACTTAGACTGATGCCACACATCAAACTACAGCGACGGCTTGCGGGCTGTGTGCAGCTAGAGCGCTCTGACGTCACTCCGCTGGAAGCCGCATCAGTTATTCTTCGAATTCGCGAGAACGAAGCATCGTAGAAACATGGGGTTTTCACTGCTGTATTTTACTAAACAAACTCTTTATTCTGAGAGTCACTTGATTTTAAGTTAACAGGGCCTTTAAATTAGCCTCGTCAGTGTACATTACAGTAGAAAAGAAATCTGCTTGTTGCTGCACAGCCCAATTACAGAATTGTAGGTGAGGATCAAAGTCATTAGGACCTAAACCATGTACCTTTTGAAGGCAAAAGTGATTGAGCTGACCTTAATGTAGGACCTCCCATACACTGATGTGGTTCACACCCATTGTGCTTGCAATAACACAGGTTCTTCAATTTGAATGAGGACATGGTCTTCAAAATGTCATGGGCAGCGAGTTCGTCTTCTGCCGCAGTCTGCTTTGTTTACTTTAAAGGTTCCCCGCAAATGCAAATAAACAGAAAAGTTGAATGATGTGGATGTTGTCTATTTGGGGAATCTTTCTCTATAGAGCTCAGCAGCTATTGAACAATACCTCTTGCTTCCCCATAAATCATATCGTATCGTCAAGTTCAGCGAAAGTGTAACCATTCTCAATTTTCTTTATTTTAAATTGATTTAGAGTTTTTGTATGTAGTAAAACCTTACTATTTAATTATTCTGTTCGCAGTATGATCAACTATGATAAATGACGATCGATATCTTGCAACACTGAGGATAAAAGACAAATGAAACTTTGTTGATAGCACTGGAATGAGGAATAAAATATAATACAGTGGCAGGCAGTCATGTGATTAGCCTGTAAATTTTGCAGATTATGAAAATTCTGAATTACGAAAATTCTGAATTATGATAATTATAGCTGTTGATGAATGATTAAGAATAATATTTTTACGATCACTAAGAAGGTGTGAAGTCAGTTTAATTAAAATTTTAACCCTACTTCGCATCATTACTGACTTATGAGCACCAAATTGTAATGATTTTAATGACCTGTAGACATGGATGTCCTGAAGGGGGGGGGGGGGCAGGGTAGGGCTAATGCCCCCCTCTGGAAATTTTGTTTACAAATAAATCTATAAACTAAATAATTAGGCCCTATAAGCAACTAACATGAAGTGAGGTTTAAGTTCCCACTTAATGTAGTTGGAGATGTTTGGCCAAAAACGAATTGTAACAGCTGACTATCTTAGATATGGGTATGAATGAATAATTACTTTCCCCAAACCTGAAAATTTTTCAGCCAAACATTTGATTGTAATGAAGGTAAAGCACTGAAAGTATCGCATTTTATATGACACCGCTTACTATTTTGTAGTTTGAGGTAGTTTGAGCTGAAGTTTTCTCAACTGGAAGAGGATGCATTGCTGGAGAGCGAGTACTGGCAGAATGAGATAAGAAAGAGCAGAGAGAAAGGGAATGGAAAGAGCGAGTTGCCATGAGAAGTGATGTGTAGGGAGGGTACACTCCTGTGAGTTTTGGAGCTAAAATGCTCTTTGAACGACTCTCAAGGAGTGTCTCCTCACAAGGAGCAGAGCAAAAGAGCACACTCTCACCACTGAACGACTCCAACACATCACTGCTTTACTTGTCTACAGTTATAATTGAACAGATGAAAATGTTTACTTCTAGTCTATATAAATAGCATCAGCTTATAATATGAAATCAACAATAGTTTTACATTTTCTAAGAATATCGATACTGAACACACAAGGAACATAAAATCAGTTACAGGCTAATTTGTATATGTAGGCAAATCAAATCAAAATAAAATTACCATACAGTGGATCACGTGTTTTTTAAAAACCTTCATGATGTTTCAACCCAAACCTCCGGGCCTTCCTCAGGTGACCTGCAGTGGCGTAGCGTACTATAAATAATTAGGGAAGCTGATAGCATACATATGGACAAGCAAAGGCTAGATTTAAATCCTTACCTTAATTTTTTAAGGTCAGCTCTATTCTCCTGTTTCTCCCGATAAATAATTCTATGACGTCATCTTCGAATGTGTGTCTGCTCCTCAATCCAGAAGCAGAGCCTTCTATATGTTTAATAATGCGAGTGCCGCTAATCTTTCCTAAGTCTGAGAATTTCTCAGGTAATTTTTAATCCTTTTTAACGCAGAGAAAGACCTTTCACTTGTTGCACTTGTAGCTGGAATTGTTAAGATTAGACTGCACAGTCTGTATGTTTGAGGAAAAACTGCTCTTAAGTCGAAGGTCCAGATATATTCATGAAGATCATAAACAGTTTCCTTCGCCATATCAGAATCACAATAAACAACAGAAAGTTCACTCCTCAATATATCAATGTCAAAATGCATTCCATAATTTTCTTGTAAGCATTCTAGTGCATATTCTGGAAACTGAGTTTGAAAATTCAAAAACTGCCTACTGTCAGAAGACTTAAAAATTTCAGTCTGGGGACCTCTGCAAAGCTGGTTGAAATATTCAGAGATACCACATCAATGACTTCGTAAAAAAAAGTCTTTTGTATGAAGATTTATTATCTTCACCAGGAATTGAATCTATGCAAATTCTTTTAGATTTTTGGGAGCAATCCTGTTCAGACGAAAATACTTCCATTTTTTCCCCAGACAGAATCAAAATTCTCACGTTTAAAGTGTTCAAGCTTTCGCATACAGAAAGAAATATAATTTAGCTTTGTCTGAAGAACTTTGAATAGTGAATCAGAAAATGGAAATAGTAAGGAAAATATTTCTAAAAAGAAATTGAAATCGAATCCCTTTATAGTCGTCAGCAGACCTTGGGCAGAAACAATGGTTTCTGAATCCCATTCACTCTAATTTTCAACAATGCTGTCAAATAGCTGTTCAATATTTCTACTAAACGACTATGATACTGCCATCGTGTAGGAGCAATAGCAGGAAACATTTTGTTTAGATGTTCATTTAGGGCAATAGATCTTTTAGAAGACTACGATTGAACGCAGACTAAATTTCTTTGTTAATACGTCTTCAATTACACAATCACAAGAATCACTGTTGTCACTCATGATGTTAAACAGAACCGCCCACACCACACCTTGCCACAACACCACATGCGGACTTACCCTAACGCATGCAGTGCTAATGCGGTGGAATACAACACTGCAACTGCTTCCAAATCTACCAATTTTAGTGGCGGGAAAACTACAAAGCTTGCATTTCCATACAGCCCAGAAGACTGCTGTTCAAAAGCAGCTTCCTAACTTGGGCTGCCGCATCAAACTGTGCAATAAGACTGCTGCATCTCATGTTGTCTCATTTACGGAACACATGATCTGATGAAAAGAATGTACTTCATCTACAAATTAAATGTCTTGCATTTACAGACTATTACACGATAAACATTAATTTAATTTTTGCCTGCAATCTTGGGAAGCACTGCTTCCCTAGCTTCTTAAGTAGCTATGCCCCTGGTGACCTGTCACCTGCATCACCAGAGGAAGGTATGGAGATTCAGGTTGAAACGTCGTGAATGTTTTTAAAAAACATGTGATCCACTGAAGGTAATTTTATTTTGATTTGACTATGGTGAAAATCAGGACCAAACATGACAAGTTTAGGCTAAATTGCTTAAGCCATTATGTTTCACATCAATAATTATAAACTTTGATATTTCCATTTCCGGGCTGTATGGCCGTGGTCTGTCCGTTAATATTGCTGACATTTTGCCACAAACTGCGTCTGACATCGTCAGAGCTCGTTACAGCTGGGTGGTCGGCTGTGAACTGCTGGCAAGCTCTCAAACACTGGTATTTATACCTTCTTATCGTGCTCTGGTTGGTCGGCGCTCGGCTATCGTGAACCATCCTCTCTTCTGATAGGTCCTGGACCTGCATTTAGTTTTCGAAATGACAGGAATCCATGTTCTGTGTACTCTTTGCATTTCTTCTTTTCTATTAAATTGTTCGTGTGTTTTTGTATCTCGATGGCTTCCCTGTATAATCTGGGGAGTGAAGCGGCCAGCCCTTCAGGCCGAAAGAAGTAGGTTTTTCCACCTTTATTTCAAAATCATGGCGTACAAGCTGCTTTAGAGTGTACAGGGCTATTGTTTTTCAAGGAAAGGCTGGATCAAACAATAATAAGTTTTATTTCCAGTATAAAAATTTACTGTAAATATAGAATTGAAAATCTAGAACCAGTT
Organism: Ectobius pallidus; assembly: GCA_964059195.1. Taxonomy (NCBI): domain Eukaryota; kingdom Metazoa; phylum Arthropoda; class Insecta; order Blattodea; family Ectobiidae; genus Ectobius; species Ectobius pallidus. Next base: position 34,027,258 of record CAXKWD010000009.1, read on the forward strand.
AAACAATCTTTTTCCATTCCTGTAATCATGTGATCATGTGTACTTTAACAGACCATTATTCTTTCTCCTTTTTCACCACACTATATACACAATAATACTGCAGCAAATTAGTAAAGATGAAGTCCTCAGCTTCTTTTGTAATAAATTTCTTCCTTGACATCAGATTGGGCCAGTGTGACACCATCAGCACAGCCAATGCAAAATCCAGCATGAATCACATCAGCTAGGAAGAAAGAGATGACAATCCAGCTATGCAAGCCATCACATGTACAGTAGTCAGGGCTCCCAATACAGACATCTGAGACGGTCAACAATTAGTAGTATTTGTAGCTTTTACTCTGCAGAAATGAAAGGCAAACAGACAGGCCATGTGCCACAAGAGATCATGTTTCCAAGGGCAAGTAAGCCTTTGCTAATAGGCTACGGCAGGAACTGAGGAGAGAGAGCCAAAACTTGGTGGGACAGATATCTTTGTAGACTTCTTTGGTTAAGAGGAAAGCGGGCGTCGGAACTAGAATGGAGTTGAAAGTAACGGAGCTAAATAGAAAAAAGATAGGAATGTAGTACAAGAAGGATTTTCTTAGGAAGTTTTGGAAATACTGCGCTGGTAAGAGCATATATTGCAGGCTTCGGAATCGTAGTTCAGTTTGAAGCCCTTCTCTGCCATGCATGAATTATAGATGCATATCAACATCTCAAAGTCTAAATCATCTGAATTTCAGCATGTGGCTTCCGCTTCATCCAAACTCACTCAGCCGTCTGTCCATATTTGATTTGCGTGCCCATACTTGAAAAATGTGGGCTGCATCAGCTCGGAAGTATCCTATTTCATTCGTCCACAGCTTGATTGCAGTGTAGACTCACAGGTAGTGTCAGCTTTACATGAGGGTTCAGTCTCCTTCCGGGGAACCAATTTTTCCGGACGTCTCCAAAGGGGCACCCAGATCTGCCGAATGGTCAGCAACAGGCCCTCACAGCAGCCATGAGATAGAGGTGAGCAGTTCCGCGGACCCAAAAATACACTTGAAGCTCAAGGAGGAAAGTTATCCACAAACAAGTTGACTGCCAGAAATGGAGACACTGTGAACACAAATCACACGCACAGAACACGAAGCAAAAAAAGAAAACACACACACACAACAACACTTTAAAAAAACCAGCCAGAAGATGCCAACAAATTGAATTAATTCAACCTTTAACACGAAATTTTATTTAACCTCTCTTTGTTTTCTTATCACAGTTCTGCTCTTCATTGTATACTGAGCACTTCACAATGCAAAAAGGGACTAACTATCATTTTTTCCTCTCTTAGTTTTTCTTCTGCACTTAGCTTGATTACTAAATGGAATGAGACAAAATAAAAGGACAAACTGGCGAGACCCAGCCCCATAAAGAAACAAAAACAACATGCCTCAATCGCAACGGAAACAAATCATTGGGCCCAGCTCGCAGGTTTTCCGGAATCTACCTGGGAGCCGCCCCCAATGAAATATCTAAAACGCAATCTCCAAAACTGAAATTAGCAGAGCTACATCTAAGACGTATTCGTAATTCCGCCGCTCCTTCCAGTTAGGAGTAAGAGGGTCTCAATATCCAGATTAATTAGTCCTAATTGCCCCATAGAACATTACTATCATAATAATTTTCCTGTTAAGAAAGACTTTTTTACTCAATAACAGACACACAGCAAGAACTATGCATAACACCAAATCACTAATTTCTCAGTTGGAACCTATACTCATACTCTGAGACACTGATTATGCAACAATTGGTTCCTTTAAAGAGGGATACTTACTGCCTTTAAGGTGCGACACATGTGCTCTCCTTTCGCGTCCAGTAGAATCATCTTTCAACTTCACAGTTACTGGAGTGAGAAAATTGACAATTTTGTAAGGACCTACAAAACGGGGTGCCAATTTTCCTGCCACTTGAGCCACTGCATTACTTCTAGGGAAATTTCTTACCCAAACTTCGCTCCCAACCTGAAATGGAACTGGCCTCCTTTTACTATTGTATCTACTATCGGTTCTAGCATGAGCAATCTGTAAATTCCTAGCCGCACGTTTCCACATATCTTTAACTCTGAATGGACCACAAGTTAGGTAACGGGTTATTGGGCCTAAAATAGAGAATCAAAGAAATGAGGGTGTACTGATGTGCTTCGTGTCTGGCGGAATTGAAAGCAAACTGTAACCAGTATAAATTTTGGTCCCCTGTAGTATGATCTTGAGAGTGGAAAGCTCTTAATACGTTTCTGAGGTTTCTATTAAATCCTTCTGCATGAGATGGTTGTGGATAATAAGGGGATGTGGTACAATGTCTAATGCCAAGGTCAAAACAAAAACGTCGAAAAGCAAGAGAAGTGAAGTATCTTGCGTTATCAGAGACAATACTGAGCGGAAATCCTACAACAGAGAAAACCTTCTTGAGAGATTCAACGGTATTTCTAGTGTTAGCATTGCGCACTAGGAATAACCATACAAATTTTGTAAAAGAGTCTATTACAACCAGAATGTATAAATTGCCATTTCTTGAGCGGGGAAATTTACCTACATAGTCTATGAACAGGCGATCTAATGGAGCTTTTGGTACATTAGAACTAAGGTATCCAACATTACTGGCTTGACTAGGTTATAAAGCCATACAAACCTGACAGGGGCGAATTCTAGCTCTTATATCTGATTCCATACCAGCCCAGACAAAATATAGACGGATATTATTCCTTGTTTTGAACAGACCCAAATGACCGCTGATTGGTGACTCATGAAAATACTGGAAGACCATGTCAACCAGAACTGTGGGCAAAACAATTTTAGATGGAACAGATCCCCTAGGTGAACTATATAGCACTACATTTTTGAGCAAATACCTATCAATTAGTTTGCCAGCTTGTAGCTGTTCAAGAACGGGTCCAAAAACAGGGTCTTCTTGTTGGTACTGGTGAATAGACTGAAATGCCAAGGGAAACACTGACAGAATGCCAGCAATTAAGTTGTCTTCATCTAGACCTTTTCCAGACAGGCGATCTGATAAGATCTGATCCGTCTGAGCACAATCCCCAGACCTCTGAATATCTGTGTGATTGTTTTCCCCAGTTTTCACAGAAACCTCAGGGAGCGTAAACATACGGGAAAGTGCATCCGCTAACTGATTGTCAGAAGCTCGGATGTGCCGGGCTGAAAATTTGAAGGCCGACAAGCGGACAGCCCAACTATCTATACGGCCAGTGGATCGTGGTTTGGCTAACACCCAGCTGAGCGCTTGGCAGTCGGTTTCCAAATCAAACTCTGTGTGTTCCAAATAATTTCTAAACTTTTCTACTCCAAATAACACAGCCAAGGCTTCTAGTTCTTAAGTAGAGTAAACTCTTTCTTGCTCCGTTAAGGTCCTCGAGGTATAAGCTACTGCTCTCCGACCTTCAGCTGAATTTTGTAAGAGAACGCACCCAAGGGCGACTGAAGAAGCATCCGTTTGCAGATTGAACTTTGTTACGTCATGTAATACCTTTCTCTATGCTTGCCATGAATTTAGTTCAGATGGCTTTGGTTTTCATTTGTCATTTTAAAGGCCTCATATTTTAATTATTCAAGGTATGTCTTGACAATTGTTGCTTTTAACCTCAATACCAAAATAATGTTATTTATTTCTAAATACTAGCACATTTTAACATTTATTTGTTTATTTTTATTTTATCTTGCAATTATATATTTAGTATAATAATTTTTCATGTATTGATTAATTATTTTAATGTTAAGATCAAGCTTTTGTTTTGGGTTAGAGATTTTCTAATTATTTCAACCTTCTGTTGTTTTTTAATATAATTCTATCCTTCTTCTTCAAAATGGACTACCAAATGGATGTTCCATTCTTCATATTCCAGAGCAATTAGGCTCTGTTCAATCAACAAACCTTCTAGAATCTCACACAATGCTAAGTTCGGGCGAAAAGCCTTTCAGCTTCATCTTTATTGGATTAAGTAATCCAATTAATTTCAACATCACATTTAACATAATTTAAGGATCTCAAGGATTCTTCTACGAAGTTTTTTTTAAGTGCTTCGTTCAATTCTCTGGACATTTGTGCCATCAAAGGGAAATCAATCTTTGAATTCTGTGAGTAATCTCATAATTCACAAAGCCAAAGGTACGTTTCTAAGGACTAACGATTAGTTTGGTTCGGTGAGATTAGCAGTCATAAAGGAATTTTATGTAACTGCGACTTGTGAATAAATACAGACGATTTATCTTTTAGAAATAAAGTGTTAATCGCTTATTTCAAGTCATTGCTTTGAAATTGTGCAGTGAATATTTTAAATTCAGCATCAAGTATTTAATATACAATATACAATCTTTCTAGTTGTTTGAAAATAACAATTTCAACAAACTGGTCCTCCTATTGATACAGTCTGACAGTGCATTTATGTGTATCTGGATACAATCAGAACTTCAAGATTCAAGAAGTGCATCTACAATTTCAAACCTCACGTTTATGTTATCCGAGCGGCGTCATCATCCATGTGTGCATAAAACTTGTATGTTATTCTATCTATTCATGATTGGAAATGCAGTAGAGTTTGTGTTTCCAATCTTCTCCTCATATTATTTCTCCCCGCATGTTATCGCCGGGAATCGAACCCACAACTAATTCTATACGGTCCGCTAACAGAGGAAGGGTCGCCTGGCAGTAACATGTTGTTGGTCCGCCGGGCCATGGATATTGCTGGCCGCTCCGAACCTGAATTATAATCAGTGCATTTGCTTGACTAACATAAATAATTCATCTTATATAATACATTAAATTTCTCCAGGCATCTGCTAGCCTGTTTGAATTCATGCAATGTACTGCATTTGGCAACAATATAAGTGTTGTCTTCTAAATATAAACATTAGCATCACTATTATTACTAAGTTTTAATAATATCAATCATATCTCCGTGTCCTCAACACCTTTGAGATCTAGGTACGGAGCTACCTATCTATCATACTGTAATACTTGTTAATTTGTGAACATTGTATAATTTCACAGACAACAATACAAACACGTGATACAGATTCTACACAATTTCAAGTGTATTTAACTGTTCTGTCTGTTCATATCAATCACGACTATTGTAAACTTCTATGTGTAATTCCCGAAACGCGGGCAATTAATTTAATACTGAACAATTATATATTGTAAAAAACTTCTGCAAATCTCATCAAATATGACTAATCCGGGTCCAGAATTCGCGGCCCTTAAGGCTAAACGAACCCCTGTTAAGAATAGAATTACCCGCCAAGCCAATATAATAGCTGATCTCACTAGCTCTAGTGAAGTTTCTATTCGAGACCTGCTTAGGCGCAAAGATACTGTGACAAAACCTAGCAATGATTATCAAGACAAACAATCTCAAATCGAGCAGATAGAATTTTCAGATGCCGAAATGGCTTATAGGGAGGAAGTCGAAGAAACCATTTTCCAAGCAACCTGGATTGAGTTTAGGGACACTTTCAATTCGCTAATCATAGAGCATAAACACATATCTAGCATGGACAAATTCCATTATTCGAAGTCCTGTCTAGCACCAGAAGTTTTGACAGTGATTCAAAATATTCCTGTCTCTGCTGCTACGTTTGATGTAGGATGGAGCACGCTGTCGGCTAGGTTTGATAATGACCGACTTATCGCCAATACCCACTTGGAGAAGCTATTTTCACCTCCTGTTTTAGAAAGGAATTCCGCTGAATCTCTTCAGAAGTTCGTTGACATTTTATAAGCACTGTTCATGCTTTGAACTCGCTTAATGTTGGTGTGGAACTATCTGACTTGATTATAGCAAAGATTGTACTCGACAAGCTTCCTCCATTCTTGATAAAGGAATGGGAATCCTCTCTCGCCTCAGGCAAAATGCCTAGCCTCAAAGATTTGTTCACGGTTTTAGAATCGAGGGTACGGGTTTGTCAAATGACTGACTCAGCTTTAAGGAGTCAGCCAGCAAAGCCTATTGTAGCTAATACAACCATTCCTAAGGGCAAGATTGTCTCCTCCAAGCCTAAGTGCTTCTGTTGTAATAATGGATTCCATGAACTGCAACATTGTGATGTTTTCAAGGACATGGATTTTTCTAACAGAGACAATTTTGTTAAAACACAACGATTATGTCAAGTGTGTTATTACTCGAAGGGTCACGCCCCCTATTGTAGCACTTATACGTGCACGATATGTAAAGGGAAACATGTCACTTACCTTCATAATCCAGCACATATTAACGGCAACCAAGCTTTCAATACTGCTGGGGTAACGTCAGTTTTCCAACCTCAACAAAGCCGTTTTCTCCCAACAGCCACTGTTCTAGTCATGCACAGGGATGGTCATTCTGTTGAAGCCACCGCATTGCTTGAGAGTGTTTCGGATTATAACCTTATGTCTAACAGGTTATTCAATCATTTAAAATTATCGCCTCATCACAAGCGTACTACTTTAGCTGGTATACTGTCATCTAAGGCAGACAGTCTTAAGATGACATCGATTTCCATTAAGTCTGTCACTACTTCATGGCATTGCAACACCAATGTCATAATTGTACCGGAAATCTCTACCTCGAAATTTCCGCGCAAGTCTGCCAGTACTACAAATTGGAATATTCCACCAAATCTTTCATTGGCTGATGCCAGATTCAATATTCCTAAGTATGTAGACTTGTTATTAGGTGTTGAAATATATTCACAGATTGTCTGTGCAGGCCAGATATCTGCACCGAATATGCCTGTAATTCAGAACTCGCACTTGGGTTGGTATTTCGCTGGTAAGTTACCACAACCCGCCAGCTCTGAACAGAACATGACTCTGCAAAATATGCACAACCGCCAATCTAATTCAAGGCCTTCTAATAAGGTTTCTAAGGAAGCCGACCATTCTAGTGGGTCTCCCACCCATTATTCTGCTTTCCTCAATGCTGATTAAGACATTAGCAGGCAACTTTCTCAGTTTTGGGAATTAGAAAAAAATTCTAATTCTGATTCCATTCTTGACGACTCTATATGCGAAAAGCATTTCATAGATAACACTGAATGGGTCTCAGAAGGAAGATATGTGGTAAAACGTCCTTTCTTATCTGATCCTAAGACCCTGGGCAGCACAAAACTCCAGGCTTATAAAAGATTCTCCTCATTGGAGAAACGCTTAAATTCTAATCCCACTGTCAGTGAAGATTATCATAAGTTCATGGACGAATATATCGCTCTAGGCCATATGGAGCCCTCAGAGCAATCTTCAGACGATAACTTCGACTGCAACATTCCTCACCATCCTGTTTTAAAACCGTCGAGCACCACTACGAAACTTCCTGTGGTATTCGATGCTTCGGCTAAATCTTCCAACGGCAAGTCTCTCAATGAAATACTTGCCGTAGGGCCAACTGTCCAGCCAGACTTGTTTTCTATCTTTCTCCGTTTTAGATTCAAGCCTATAGCATTCACTGCAGACATCGCAAAGATGTATAGTCAAGTTAAGGTAAATCCTGATCATCAAGTTTACCAGAAAATCCTTTGGAGAAGTTCTTTGAATGAACCTATAAAGATTTTCAAGCTCAAACCCGTCACTTACGGCACTTCTTCAGCTGCCTTTCTTTCCACCAGAGATCTATAGCAACTTACAATAGACGGAGGAGCTCGGTTTCCTTTAGCTAGCACTATCATCAACAATTCTACGTACGTTGATGAATTTGTGACTACCGCTGATATCCTATGTGAGGCTAAGGCAGCTGTTGCTGAATTGCGTACCTTACTTCCTTTAGGTGGTTTCAATCCCCGTAAATGGAGTTCTAATGCTTTTGAGTTACTGAGGGAAATTCCCCCTGAAGATCAGGAACCTCTTGATTGCCGTTCTTTTGGTGACTCTCAAGCAGACTTTCTGAAGCCGCTGGGCCTAATATGGCAGCCTTCAAATGACATTCTTAGAATTGAAACCGCAATTGATTTCACGAAACCCTTTAAGACATGTTCTAGGAGGGCTTTACTTTCCTGTATCGCCTCCATCTTCGATCCTTTGGGTTTAATTTCCCCAATAGTCGTTTATTGCAAGATTATATTTAAAACTTTTTGGAAGATTACGACTTCTTGAGATGATCCCATTCCATCTCCAGTAATCGATAAATGGCTCAAGATTCATAATCAATTAAATATGATTTCATATATAGCTATTCCTCGACTGGCATTATTAGAAAATGCTAATGAAATTCAAATTCATGGCTTCTGTGACGCCAGTGAGGTCGCTTATGGAGCTTGCTTATATCTGCGCTCCTCAGATCATTCTGGAAATGCTATGAGCTCTCTACTTTGTGCTAAGTCTAGAGTTGCTCCTATCAAAGCTACTACCATTCCTAGGCTAGAGCTTCTAGCCGCTCATCTGCTTGCTAATCTTATTCATAAGATTCTACCTGCGCTCCAATTAAACATCAAAGCAATATATCTGTGGAGTGATTCCACTATAGTTCTGAGCTGGTTAATTCGTCCACTTCATACTTTGAATACATTCGTCAGAAACAGAATTGCTGATATTTTAGATCACACTTCGCCTAATCAGTGGCATCATGTTTCGTCTCAAGACAATCCAGCAGATATCATCTCCAGAGGAAGCACTCCTCACGACTTAATTCATAACACATTGTGGTGGTCAGGACCTAATTGGCTCAAAGACCATGATTCTCACTGATTAGTGATTCTTTTGTGGAGCCCGACTTGCTTCCAGAAACTAGAGTAGTGTTCCTAATGGAGGCCACTACCTCTAACATAAACTCTTGTCTTTTGAAATTCGAATATTTGAAAACTATTCGTGTTATGTCTTTCGTATTGAGATTCATAAATAATTCTCATAAGATTTATAACCCTATAGAAGGCCCCTTAATGCCTTCTGAACTCAACAAGGCGCTTCAATGCTGTGTTAGTCTAATACAGCAAGAAGTTTATGCGTGAGAGATCCGTGATTTATTGTCAAATCATGACGTCACTTCTTCAAGCAAATTGAAGCAACTAGACCCATTTCTTGACAAAGATTTTGTAATTCGGGTAGGCAGGCGTCTTGAACGATCCTGCATACCTTTTGAAGCCAAACATCAGATGTTGTTACCAGCTGATCAAGCCTTCACTAAACAGTGTAATGTAGAGGGCGTTAAGTTGCTTTCGTAATCTATTGCGAAGCTTAGAACATTCTAGTCCGCTCATGCGAAGTAGTTTCTTCCCCTTCTCTTTTCTTCTGCGCTGCTCTAGCTCAGAGAATTCAGTGTGTTGGCGACCTTTCTTCAAGATGTAACAAATAAAGATTTGGTCTGCTTTACGCAGATATGGGGATTCTGGGTAAGTTACATGTATCAACATAATTAAATTAAAACTAGCAATGATTACTTAAATAGTTTTGCAAGGCTTCACCTTCATTATATATGATTAAATCTCTATTTCTGGTGCGGCAATTCATACAAGAGATCGCGGTTTAATATTACATCCTTGGCTCACTTCGTAAGACTTAATGTTCTTTAAAAGATAATTATTATGTAAATGTTTCATACTCTGTTTCCAAGATAGAACGTCATTATCTATATATATAAAAATGAATGTATGTGTGTGTGTGTGTCCTTTATGCATTACTACACCATTCATCCGATCGCCATGAAACTTTGGGAAGTTGTTGAGTGCATTCCCGGGAAGGTTTCTGGCATATTACATTTTTAATTTTTCCTTTCGTTCGTGAGTTATGAGTGAAAAACGGGCAAAAAACGTGTATTTTTTACGTTTTCGAAGCATCGTTTTCAGTAATACCATTCAATGTCAAATCAATTACAGTAGGCTTTCGCTATTTTTGTCATTCCTTGGACATAAAACTATCGCGATCGCTTGAATATTGTAGCTCACGCTGGTCGATTCATTTGTTTATAATGTCAAGGCACGCAGACATATGAAATTTTCAACCTACGCCGAAGAGGATTATTATTATTATTATAAAAGGGATAATCAATATAGGCCTCAATATGGTCAAACGTTGTTCGATTTGGACGAAACTCACTATACAGGGGTTTTCTGGGCCAAGGACCTCGAATCTGAGGTCTCTTTTACCAGTTGACGCTATCTAATCGAGGTATGTAATTCACGTGATTTAGGTGTTAATAAATATAATGATTTAACTTTTATGCTCTTAATTTTTAATTTTTGGAATAATTATCGCGGGCAATCGCTTGATTTTGTAAGTCCATCCTTGACGATTCGTTTGTTTAGAATATCAAGGCCCGCAGACGTATGAAATTTTCAACCTACGCGGAAGAGGGATATTCAATATAGGCCTAAATATGGTCAAACATTGTTCGACTTGCACGAAACTCACTATGCAGGGGTTTTCTGGGCCAGGGAACTCTAATCTGAGGTCGCTTTTACTAGGCGACACTATCTAATCGTGGTATGTAGTCCACGTGATTTAGGTGTTAATAAATATAATGATTTAACTATTATGCTCTTAATTTTTAATTTTTCAAATAATTATCGCGTGCGAAGCCGCGGGCACACGCTAGTTATTTCTATAAAACTTATACTAGGTACTGTTGTATAGCGAGCAGCATTTATATAGTTCAAGGTCTGTGTCATTCACCTTGTGTGCTGTTGATTTGTGCAAACGTTAGGCCTTCCTCCATTCTAGTTGCTTCATATTTCTGATTTCTGATCGCAATAGGTTACGTAATTTTGATAGTATTGCATTATCTTCCTACCCCAATTTATTCTAGTCTCAGAGAAATTAACTGTAAAGTATTCTGAATTTAATATGTTGTAGTTCCGTATTTTCATAAGAAATTTTGTTTAGCCTATCACGTAAATTACGGTGCATTAAATCAATAGTGAAATATGAAAAAGTAATGGTAGTCTATGTTATTGAGAATGAATAAAGAAATGTTATTAAAATTATAGCATTTTTCGTAATTTCATATATTACTCAGATGTATTATAGTTTCAGTCAGGATTATGTTACCGTATGTTATGTATATATATTACTCAGATGTATTATAGTTTCAGTCTGCATTATGTTACCGTAAGTCCCCCCCCAGTAGCCATCCACCCGTTACAACAGCTTATACATTTCAATCATATCAAGTTGAATCATGCTGGATCCCAACTTGTTATTTCTCACTTAAGAGAAATATTTTGGATACCTCTATTAGGAAGGTGGTGCGTAGTGTTCTAAGAAAATGCACTACATGCATTCGTTTCAACATTAAAACCTTTCAACAAAAAATGGCTGATTTGCCTGTTTATAGAGTAAATCCCATTTCTCCATTCACCAACATAAGCATTGATTATGCGGGTCCTTATCCAATCAAATTTGGAGGTCCTCGCTCCAAGATCACTATCAAAGCTTACCTCGCCATATTCGTATGAATGTCCACTAAGGCCATTCATATTGAATTGGTCACCAACCCCACATCTCGTGCTTTTCTTTCCGCATTTTCACGATTCACGGGACGTAGAGGCCTTCCAAGTTCAGTGACCTCAGACAATGGCACTAACTTTGTAGGCGCTCAGACTTACCTCAAGCTATTGGCTTTGCTGTTGCAGTCTCCTGAGCATCATTCTGTGGTTCAAGATGCCACATCTCATTTGAATATACATTGGCATTTCCTTCCTCCAAATGCCCCACACATGGGAGGTCTTCACGAGGCCGCAGTTAAATCGGTCAAGTTTAATCTAAAAAGGATCCTACCCTCTTTTAACTTTACTTTTGAAGAGATGCTTACTATGCTGATTCAAGTGGAAGCTATCTTAAATTCACGTCCACTCATTCCATTGAATGAAGACGTTAACGACGTTAGTTACCTTTCACCTGGTCATTTCCTGATTGGGAAACCCATCATTTCCTTACCAAGCCCTGACTTGTCTGGTGGTTACACCACACGTTCTTATAATATTATATAAAGTACGTTCTGCTTTGAATTTGTAAGTACCTGTGTTATAACTTTCGTTGTTTTCTTGCAGTTGGGTTGCCTCTGTATGTGTCATGTTGTTTGCCTCCTCTACGGCCCATTCAAATAATCCTGCACTGCTGAGCTTATCAATGAAGTTCCACTGCTTATTTTGGCCACCACTATGCTACTTGCTGCTTTCTGAGTTGTGTAGGCAGGGACGCCTGCCCTTTCTTCCTTTGACCTGTACACAGAAGTCAGGTCCGGCATTTCTTGGGGATGTGGCTACACTCTGTATCATCATTGGCTGTGAAAATACTACTTATCAACGTCTACTCATGCAGATACTACTATTATGCATCACCATTGATACTACTCACCAGGAAGATATTATTACCAAGGATCTGTGGGATTTTGGCAGCATAATGGACGTGTTAGCCACCATAGTTCTACACCATCTATGTTCTACCCATCCTATCTTACCTGCTTTAATGAAACTCTCATCCGTATTCCAAGTAAGTTCAGTTTCCATATTATTCTTCCTTTCTACATCCTTCGTCTTGATGGTGTTATGGTACCCAGATACAGTTCTACAGAGTGATTTTTCTATATGGACACAGACTCCATTCTAGCTACAGGGTGTTTCTTATGATTTATAACTTGGTGGACCGTTCTATATTATAAGCTTGTGTGGAAAGGACGACTCTTTATGCTCATTTTCGCAGTTGCTTTTGAATTATGCTTAAAATGTGTTTTCTGGATATATATTTAAAAAAATAATAATAATAAAAAAAGATTTTAATCTTAAAATATTTTTTTTTCCCGGGCCGTCACGAGGATGTGCCGTTCAGTTTTCGGCACCCAGTTACTATGTCATTTCAATTATTATTTTTTTCTGGTACTTACAAGCATGGTCTTCGCTTCGCGAATTCTTTCCTCTAATTTTGCTTCATGATGCTAGTGTTTTGTTTATTCTCGTTAATCTCGCTACTCTATTTGTCTAGTTATTTATTTGGCCGCTCATGCGGTTGTGTCGCTGCCCTCGCTTCTCGAGGTGGCGTTTTCTTGAGCTTGAGTTAGAGTGAGCGTTCGGTCTCAGCATGCCGCCGGGAGAAGGAGTCTGTCTCAGCTTGCCGTGAGAGTAAGAGCTCTGTCTCAGAATGCCTGTCCGTCTACTGTCTGTCCGTCTTCGTAGAGTCATGTCTTAAGTCCATTAATCTACCGTCTATTCATCTAATTTTCTGCAGGTATGTCATAGTATTTTTGCCTTAAATTACTTTCGTGTTCTGGTGAGTTTTCGTTTGTTTTCTAAAATCTTTTTATATCATGTTGATCTAAATTTATTTTCTCACCAGTTTGGTTTTTGCTGTTCTAATTATTACAGTCAGGTTCGTGAAGGGATGACCATACTATTTGCGTTTTTTTATTGAAGTTATTCAGTTTTCATGCTTTAATATTTATTTATTTTTACGATGTACTATTTGGTATATTTCTGGTTTTGTAACATCTATATAACTAATACAATTGTTCAGTCATGATTCTAATATGTGGATTTTATTTTTAGTTTTCTAGTTTTCTGATATCTTTCCCGTTCCGCCTCTGGGGTAGCAATTTTGGGTAAAGGGCGCGTTTCAACGTCTCGTTCGATACTTTGATTGATTAGTTTTCATCATGGGAAAAAACTGTTCACATTTGTAAGTACTTCCAAATGCACTCAGCTGTTGGTACTTTTCTTCGGCAAGGTATGTTCTGTAGAAATCACTTAGCTCCACGTCTTCATATTTTGACTTCAAATGTGTGTCTTCCTGAAGCTCGATCAACTCCATTTGCAGGTGTGTCGGAGCCTTCTCGACGTCACTTTTCATCGGAGTAGCAAAAACGTTGAAGTTTTTGAAGTCTGAAAATCTATGAAAAAATTTCCCCGACAGTGATTTCAGTTCTTCAGCATACTGAGTGTAATCAATATTTTCGTGACTGGATAGTGCTGAAAAATGATAACAGCTTCCAGATCGCATTTGTCTTTCCCACAAGCGAGTTTTGTTCTGGAACGCTTTCAAATGGCTGTACAATTCGTTTACCAACTGACCTTGTTTTTGAAGCTTCAAATTCAACTCATTCAAGTGACCCGTGATGTCAATTAGAAATGCTAAATCACATAACCATTTCTGATCACTGACTTCAGGCAAAGGTTTTTCTTTGACTTCCATAAAATCAGATATTTCCTGTCTAAGATCGTAAAATCTTTTCAGCATTTTCCCTTTGCTTAATCATCTTACTTCGCAATAATATGTCATGTCACCATGTTCCGAAGAGAGGTCATCCAAAAATGCTTTGAACTGAGGATGGTTAAGCGCGCGGGATCAAATAATATTAATGATCTTTTACCACGTCCACGAGTTCTGCAATCGAATGGACTTAGAACAGAAGTTTTGTTGGTGGATAATGCAATGTAGGATTATTAAATAATCTTGTTTGCACGTACAAGTCAATTGCGTTTTCTTTCAAAATTCTAATGAAACCCTTTCGTGAATCGATCGTATAAGGCGCACCATCTGTGCAAACCCCAATTAATTTGCACCACTGCAAACCATAGTGTTCGATAGCACTTTCAACCTCACGAAAAATATCTTCTCCACTTGTGGTCCCTTTTAGAGGCTGTAAAGCCAGCAATTCCTCAGTTACGGTACATTTTTGGTCAATGCCTCGTATGAAAATAGCTAGTTGCGCTGTATCAAACAAGTCGTACTCGTCCAAAGCAATCGAAAATGATTTAAAATCAGTCACACGATCAGGGTGCACAAAATGTTTTGATACTTTGGGGAACAGTTGGATTCTGTTAAATGTAATAGTGGTGGTAAAATATTACATGATTTATTCTATCATTTTATTCTTGATATCATCAGCCATCATATCTATACGTCGAACAACAGAGAACTGAATATATTTACTTTTTCTAGCGCGATTTTAAAATGTTCCGCGGGCCGGATCAAAAGTCGGGGCGGGACACATCCGCCCCGCGGGCCGGACGTTACCCATATATGTTTTATAAGATGTTTTGATTGTAATTCTATTTAGATTCTTGATCTCTGTGCCTAGTGACCTTCAATAAGTCCATTGCTTTACCAAATCCTTCAAATTAATTATTTATGGTCCTCCACCTATCCAGAGTTTTTTATTCCTTATATTTTTAAGTTATTTCCTACAATACCCTAACATTTAGTCCATCATCGGGCAGGATCTAATAGAATACAATAATATACTCTCACACGTGTATTGTTCTTTACCGCGTACTTCTTGATCTCGCTCATATGTGATTTTCGGTGCTCAAGTCACTGTTCAGTCAGCAGTGAACTTCGGGTCGGAAAATTTACGCAAACGTCGTCCTATAGGATTACATCAACCGTGCCGTGACGAAGTATCTGGTCTACAGTGAGCAGCAGTCCAAGCTATCATGGCAGCCGTGGCAGTACAACAGCAGCATTCAACTTCAGGTATTTCTCTTCACAACAACATGGAAAACGTACTCAAAGCTTTAATTAAACGCAGGGGAGCAATCAAACGAGAATTCACTTATCTTCAAAGAGTATGTGTAGATTTTAATGAAGATACAGATGTATTTATGTTAAAAGTGCACTTCGACAGTTTGAATGAAATCTGGGACAGATACGTAGGTATTCAAACACAAATTGAGTCCATTGTGGAAGCCGAAGCAGAAATAGATTCACATTTTGAACATAGAGAGGCTACAAGAACTCTCTACAAGGAGATTAAAGCAAAACTTAGTGCTCTTATTTGTCATCATGAACAGTCATTTCGTAGTGCAAATTCTGTGAACAGTCAGCGATCACAACATAGTGGTAGTTCACACCATACAGTCTAATCGTCTACATTACATTCTAACAGAGTCATACCTCTGCCTGTAATTCAACTGCCTACATTTGCTGGCGATGTGACCAACTTCAAACATATCTACGATACATTCAATAGTCTTGTGGTAAATAATGAATCTTTAGATCCAATTCAAAAGTATCATTATTTGTTATCATCTCTGAAAGGACAAGCGCATACTTTAGTGCAGAACTTACCTGTCACCAGTGACAATTTCTCTGTGGCATGGGATTTAGTTTGTGCGCGCTATAACAACACTAGATTAATAGCGACAGCTCACATACGACATCTATTATCATCACCAACAATGAAAACAATTAATGTAACAGATTTACGTAATCTTCTAAACAAATTCCACAGCAATCTAAACGCTGTGGAAGCTCTTAATCTTGAAATTCCAGAACATGAGGTTATGTTGACGCAGTTGATTTTAGATCATCTTTGTGAGACTACACGCAAGGAGTGGGAAGGATAAATCGACTCGCAAAGTTTGACATCTCTTCAGGAGCTGATAGCTCTTCTGGAAGTTAAGGCACATTCCTTAGAAGTTTTAGCAACTTCCAACAACACGTCAAGCCCATCGAAGGGAAAGGGTGAGATACGATCACAAAATAATTCAGTTCAAGCAACTCGACAGTCTTATGTTGCTATAAATAGTGATTTGTGTCCTTGCTGTCAATACAATCACAGTTTATCAAAGTGCATCAAATTCTTGCAGCTGAATGTAACACAACGATGGAATATGATAAATTCTAAAGGTTTGTGTGCAAACTGCTTTTCTTCTAATCATAAAAGGGATCAGTGCAAACTCAAATCTTTCTGCAATTGCGGCAAATCTGTACACAGTAAATTCTTACATAACGATAGGAAAAATTTCTTTAGCCGTAACCAAAAATCAGAAAATACTGTTTCTGAGACAACAGCTGACCTGACAGCTAGTTATTGTTATTTCAGGGAGTTATTGTTCTTTCAAAGGGAAATTCTTCTAGCAACTGCTGTAGTACAACTCGAAGATGAACAAGGAAACTTAGTACAATATCGAGCGCTATTAGAGTCAGGAAGCCAGTTAAATTTCATAACTGAAGAATTGGCTAAGACGTTACAACTACCTACCACAGCTGTCGACACTCACATTAGAGGTATAAACGGCACCTCATCTTGTGGTCACAGTGTAGGGGTTAATATGCGATCCAGGATCTATAACCTCAAAGCTGATATAAACTGCTTAGTGTTACCTCACATTGTAAACAAACTTCCTTCTGTCCGCATCGATCCTACTAAATTTAGCATTCCTAGTGAAATTCCATTGGCGATCCTACGTTTTACATTCCTGGTAATGTACAATTACTCATTGGTGCCAACCTGTTTCACCAATTGTTCAAAATGGAAAGAATTGTCACTCCTAATCATCCCATGCTTAGTAACACTGAACTTGGTTAGATACTTAGCATATCCGTTCCTAAGTCATCAATTAAAAACAAGAAAGTCACATTCGCTCAGCACAACTTGTTTGTAACAGTCGATAATGTTGACACTCAGCTAAGGCGTTTCTGGGAATTGGAAGATTTTCCTAAACCAGTACATACCAAGGAAGAGAAAGAATGCGAACAACAATACGTACAAAACACTATTCGTGCAGATGATGGTGTTTTCGTGGTGCAACTACCCAAGAATCAACATGAAGATGCATTGGGTGAATCCAGACAGCAAGCCATAAAACGCTTAGGCCACCTGGAACGCTAGTTTCAAACCAATTCTATTCTACGAGAAGATTATACCCAATTTCTGCAAGAATATGAAGAATTGGGACACATGAGAAAGGTTTCACATCCACAGCCAGGTGAAAAGGGTTTCTACTTACCTCATCACGCGGTCATGAAACCCTCCTCGTCTACAACTAAAACTAGAGTGGTTTTCGATGCATCAGCAAAATCATCTTCAGGCAAGTCACTGAATGACATTTTGAAATTAGGTCCTACAATACAGGATGATTTATCTTCAATTATACTTCGGTTTCGAACCTACAAGTATGCATTTTCAGCTGACATTTCTAAAATGTACAGACGCATAAGAATGCATGAAGATGACCATAATCTACAAAGAATAGTTTGGCGTTCTAATGCTAATGAACCCATACAAGATTACGCTTTAACTACTGTAACCTATGGTACTAAATCTGCTTCATTTTTAGCCATAACATAATGAATAGAATGAGAAAGTGTGATGACTCGGCCGCTAATACAATGGTGGGTATAGGGATAGCGGTGGTCCACCGAAACACTGGCAGCACCTTCGTTTGCGTTTCAACTTCTCAATGCTGTATCATGATAGTTTGGCATCTTATGATTAAACTCGCAATCTTTAATTAACCCTTGGTCCTATTTCTGTGAAATTTGTGCAGAAATAATCTGCACAACACAGTCCTTCTGATGGTTAAAACAGAGACTTAAAAAATCCGGACATAAATGTTTTTATTTCATTATATAAACATCACCAATTACACAAAATTCATGGAGGGTGAAACGGAATTTGACTATGCGACAATTTTTTTCATTTTTGTGTCCCGTAAAAACTTCAAGCGAGAAAGTTTTAGTGAAATATTTAAACTTTATTTTAAATTCAGTACCACCTTTATATCTTGAATGGTTTACGAGTAATTGAGTGGTAATTATTCCGGGTGCTACAGCAGTCTGAATGATGTGGGACGATCGTGAAATGTTGAGGGTGATTTGATTATCTAATTTGACTATGCGACATTTATTATTTTATTTTTGTGTCCAGAAAGAGATCAAGCGTGAAATATTTGGATCTTATTATAAATCGAGTACCACCTATATATCTTCAATGGTTAACGAGTAATAGTAATTACTCTAAAGCTAAAGCTATCAGAATGGTGTTAAGGTATTAGCAGGCATCTTTTCCATAAAATACCAGCAATAACGTAAAAATTTTTACATAATTTATTCATGGACTCAATAATAATACTATATTAACTGACTACTTGTACCCATACTGCAAGATTGACCCGCTGGGGAAAAGGAGTGAATGAAGCTTTTTTCTAACTTAGTAAATCTGCACTACTTTTATTTATGCATTTATTGGATTATTTATCATTGTTCTGTTCACTTATGTCAGTAATTTTTATGTATAACTAGCGTGTGCCCGCGGCTTCGCACGCGATAATTATTTCAAAAATTAAAAATTAAGAGCATAATAGTTAAATCATTAAATTTATTAACACCAAAATCACGTGGACTACATACCACGATTAGATAGCGTCGCCTGGTAAAAGCGACCTCAGATTTGAGTTCCCTGGCCCAGAAAACCCCTGCATAGTGAGTTTCGTCCAAGTCGAACAATGTTTGACCATATTTAGGCCTATATTGAATATCCCTCTTCCGTGTAGGTTGAAAATTTCATACGTCTGTGGGACTTGATAATCTAAACAAATGAATCATCAAGGATAGACCTACAAAATCAAGCGATCGCCCGCGATAATTATTTCAGAAATTAAAAATTAAGAGCATAATAGTTAAATCATTATATTTATTAACACCTAAATCACGTGAATTACATACCACGATTAGATAGCGTCGCCTGGTAAAAGCGACCTCAGATTCGAGGTACTTGGCCCAGAAAACCCCTGTATAGTGAGTTTCGTCCAAATCGAACAACGTTTGACCCCATTTAGGCGTCGCGTGGTAAAAGCGACCTCAGATTCGAGGTACTTGGCCCAGAAAACCCCTGTATAGTGAGTTTCGTCCAAATCGAACAACGTTTGACCATATTTAGGCCTATATTGATTATCCCTCTTATAATAATAATAATAATAATAATAATAATAATAAAATCAGGTAAACTGATATAACAAAGTGCCAGTATGTTTTGTTTAATCAGTTATGATTGCAGTTGTGATATGCAGAATACAAAAAAAGTCAAATTGGCCGGTTTCGGGATTTGAGCCATGGAACTCCAGAATGTGACGCCAAGACGTTACCATCTCAGCCACCTGGGTCAGTTATGGGATAAGCGCATTTAAAGCAATAGTGTTGTCATAGCTAAATGTATTTTAATTGCCAATGCCTTAGAAATCTCAGTAGAACAAAAGCTTGTTGTCAAGATAACTGATTTTCATTTTTTTAAATAAATTCTTTCGAATACGTATTTTACCATAAAATAGGCACTAAATTGAGCATAACTCCGAAACAGGTCAACCGATTTTATCCAGTATCAATAGACGTCTTCCCATGGACATTATAAATGTGTATACCAAGTTTCATAAAAATCCGGTAAAGTGTATTTGAGTTACCGCGTCTTTAAAATAGACACTAAATTGGGTTTTACTACGGTACCGGTCTACCGATTAGACTGCTTCCCATGTACATTATAAATGGGTATACAAAGTTTCAAGAAAATCCAATAAAGCATATTTGAGTTATCGCGACTTCTTATATATTAACATAAAATGCACTAAATTGGGCATTATTCTGGTAGGCCTACTGGCCAACCGATTTGGTCGAATATCAATAGACGTCTTTCCATGGATATTATAAATGCGTGTACGAAGTTTCATAAAAATCCGAAAAAGCGTATTCGAATTATTGCGCCTTTAAAATATACACTAAATTGGGTTTTACTCCGGTACCGGTCAACAGATTAGGTTCAAATTCAATAGGGCACTTTTCATGGGCGTCATAAATGGGTATACCAAGTTTCGTGGCAATCGGATACAGCGTATTTGAGCTATGGCGCCTTTCTAATATAATCTATTAAAATAGGCACTAAATTGGGCATTACTCCGGTACCGGTGAACCGATTTGGTTCAATATCAATAGGGTTCTTCCCATGGACATTATAAATGTGTTTTCAAAGTTTCATGAAAATCCAAAAAAACATATTTGAGTTATGGTGCGTACAGACACACGGACAGACAGACAGACGGACAGACGGACAGACAGACAGACGGACAGACGGACAGACAGACGGACAGACATTTTTTCGTCCACCACACAATCTCATAAAGTACCATACTGGCACTTAATAATAATCCTCTTCGGTGTTGGTTGAAAATTTCATATATCTGCGTGCCTTGACATGATAAACAAATGAGTCGACCAGCGTGAGTTACAACATTCAAGCGATCGTAATGGTTTTATGACAAAAATAGCCAATGCCTACTGTAATTGATTTGATATTGAAATGTGTAACTGAAAATTGATGCTTCGAAAACGCTAAAATACACGTTTTCTGCCCGTTTTTCACTCATAACTCAATAACGAAAGCAAAAACTAAAAATGTAATATGCCGAAAACCTTCCCGGGAATGTACTCAACAACTTCCCAAAGTTTCATGGCGATCGGATGAATGGTGTAGTAATGCATAAAGGACACACACACAGACACACACACACATACATTCATTTTTATATATATAGATTATCATAGCAAATGTCTTATTAGTTTAATATCTTGTTCCTTTTTTTAATAATACAGTGAGTCCCACGCAAGAGTTGGCCAATGACGCGGGTTTTTGCGTCGCGGCTGGCACAGCTCCAACTCCCGAGCGATCGGGTGAAATATCTACGCAAAGAATGCCGCGGTCGTTGTAATGTTGCAGGTCCTCACATTTACAGTTAAAATTGCAATGAAAATAACCACGTACCTAATCACAAGAGATATTGGAAATGTTCTCCTCCTATGCTGGCAGCTTTTTAGGAAATTTTCTTTCACGCGCATAAGTTCAGCTTCCGAGACAGAGTTACTTTCTCTTGTGATAGGCCTATGTGATATTGTCATTAAGTTCTTCTAACAGTATGCAAATATTATTTATGGGGAAACTTGAAAAATAAAGTGTATAGGTCAATTTCCCATACATAAGAAGAGCTTAAAGACAATATCACAAGATTAATTATCTCTATCTCGGAAGCTGAACTTAGTGCGTGAAAAAAATTCCATAAAAAATGTGGCAATGTTGCGCGTATGCAAGAGGAGAACATTTCCAACATCTCTTGTGATGAGGTACGTGGTTATTTTCATTGTAATTTTAACTGTAAATGTGAGAACCTGAATCATTACAACGACCGCGGCATTCTTTGCGTAGATATTTCACCCGATCGCTCGGGAATTGGAGCTGTGCCAGCCGCGACGCAGAAACCCGCGTCATTGGCCAACTCTTGCGTGGGACTCACTGTATAATTTAACAACATAAGACTTACATCAGTTACAGCGAACGGCGAATGTCGAGGGTTTGAGCAAATAGCGGGCTGAAGTTAAGGCAAGAGGATTTAATTTATTAATGAAAAAATCAGGGGAAAATGATTTTAAATATTGTGTGATATATGTAGAATGCATTGCAAAACAATTTTTGCGTATGTGCGTCTTTATCGGATGTTGAGATGCCAATTTTAAAGATCACGCGCCCTATTCTTGTAGTGCTGCTTATGAAATTTTCCGTGCCCTGCAATTCACAAACCATCCCTTAGTTTATATTATCTCTGTTCACATAATTTGTACACAGATCTACACTTTTGACCGTGTTTCACCTACATAACTTACCCCATACAGCCAGGAGAATATTAATATTAATATAAATAATATTACTATTAATACAATATTAATACAAATTAATACTCAGTAATATTCTATACAATGTAATATTAATATTAATTTATAAAATATCTCTTAGCTGTTTTCTACCCTAATTATACGTTGTTATTTCTATACAAATGTACATTCTTTAACAAATTCTCATCAAATTATACTAACATACCCTCTACCCTATTTTCTAGGCAACAAAATAATAGATCAAATCAGCCCTTAGCTGTTTCATACCTATATTATATAATTGTTCATTGCTTGTGAACATCTTCGATTTTTGGAAAGATGTGGAACGAAATGTTACGGTCAAGCTTCTTGCAATCTGAGAAATTACTGTTACACACGGCCATGTTTATTTATGGACATGAGATCTTCCAAGACTCGTAAAGCAACCCGAAAATTGTCAAAAGTATCTAACAATTCAATTGAGATAAGGTGAGTCATTTTGAAATAGATTAATGTATTATTTTGTTCAAGAGTGTTTGCAATTTTTCCTATACCGCCCGTAGTAATGTTGCTCCCGCGAATCTCAAGCAGAGTAACTGCTACCTAGCGGGGGAACCAGTGAACTACCTCAGTCATCACACTTTCTCCTCTATTCATTATGGCCATACGATCTCTGCATCAGCTGTCAATAGAAGAAAAAGCTAAATATCCACTCGCTGCCCAAGCAGTGCGAACATCCTTCTATGTAGACAACTGTTTAGCAGGACATGACAATCTCCAAGAAGCTTTACGCCTTCAAAGAGAACTAATACTCATGCTGGACAGTGGAGGATTTCCTTTGCGTAAGTGGTGTACTAACCATGAAGCTTTATTGGAGTCTGTTCCTTCTACGCATCGAGAGACTCAATTGCCCTTGGCTCTTGATAACAGTGAGAATGCACACGCCCTTGGGTTACTGTGGCATCCTGCAACTGACAATTTCCAGATACAATCCCATCCTTCTATCCAGACTCACACACAATGTAAACTGACCAAGCGTAGGCCCTACTATCCTTTCTGTGATCTCTTCCATCTTTGATCCTTTAGGCCTTGTCAGTCCAATTGTCATCAATTCCAAGATATTCATGCAATCATTGTGGATTGAAAAACTTGGTTGGGACGAAGAAATACCTTCTCATCTAGCAGAGAGGTGGATTGATATCTGCGACATCTTATGTACCATACATACTATGCGTATAAAACGTCATGTTCTCACATCAGGTACACTGCAGGATATACAAATACATGGCTTCTGTGACTATTCAGAAAAGGCTTATGGTGCATGTATATATCTTCGCTCTGTGAACAGTGAAGACGAAGTTACAATTCAATTATTGTGCTCCAAGTCCAAGGTTGCCCCTCTAAAAAGGCAAACCATACCGCGACTTGAACTCTGTGGTGCATTGCTGCTAACCAAGCTATACAGCAAGGTGTTAAGTGATCTTAATATCCAGACATCACAAAACTACTTATGGTATGATTCAGTTATTGTACTTTCCTGGATAAAATCAGACTCACGTAAATGGAAAACATTTGTGTCCAATCGTGTTTCTCAAGTTCAAGAACTTTCTGAAACTAACATTTATAAGTCCTGAAGGGACAATAATTTATTATTTTATTCACAATTTTAAATAAATAATTAATAATATTAATGAACAGCTTAAGAGTGCCTTTCGCCACATAAATGCGTCTATTAAATATGAACAATTTGTACATTAAAATGTTACATTAGTTTACATCACAATGGACCATTGAAAACTTGCACTCATTCTGAAAACTTCAAAGTTTTTTTTTTTAATGTTTGTTATATATTTACAAATACAATTACAGTATTAAAAATTTTCGTGAATAGATATAAAAACTTAGAATGCATGAAAAATATGTACATTATGATTAAATGAGCAAACAGAGAAAAAAGAGAACATGAAACACGTGTTT
Source organism: Ectobius pallidus (assembly GCA_964059195.1). Classification (NCBI taxonomy): domain Eukaryota; kingdom Metazoa; phylum Arthropoda; class Insecta; order Blattodea; family Ectobiidae; genus Ectobius; species Ectobius pallidus. The sequence continues at coordinate 34,051,579 of CAXKWD010000009.1, forward strand.
CAAGATTGAAAAATGAAGTTATGAAAATAATTGGGGTTTATATTACGGAATGCAGGCGAAGGATGATTTAAATTTTCGTAGATTAACTTTTGATCCTACTCCACATCTATCTCATTTGGTCGGAAAGGAGACCTCTTCCTTCAACCTAGGCCTCTGAGTAGGAAAATCTTTTAATAAAACTAAGTTTGGTTTGGAGTCTGAAACAGCATAAAACAACCAAAACCCCCACTTGTCCAAATGACCGAAAACTGAAAACGAAATTCGTGCCTCGCAGCAATGTGAATACAGCTGCTGAATATAAATCTTACGCAAAAAAGAATTCCTTATGTCAATATAAAAGCTAGCTCACAAAAAACTTTAACGAAGTGAATTTCTAAGAGAATAATTTAATTAAATTGTTTAAATTTGTTCACTTTTTATTTTAACGATCACAACATCGCACACTGCTATAATAACTTTTAAAAAACTTTTTTTATTTTTATTTCATAGGAGGCATGAACATCATATGTTTAGACCATTTTTATTTGAGGGTTTTGGCACAAGACAATATTAGTATTGAAAAATATTTCTTTTTTATTAAAAAAAAGCGTGTCTTTTTTCTCTCAATAGAATAGACCAATTTAAGTGAGAAAATCAAATGCTTGTTTGATTTTTTTTTATAATGCCAAATAATTATGTCTTTCTTTTTTCAGGTATAATTGAAAAAAAAGAACATTCTGCAGGTATGCCCAAAAAATAGAAAAACCCGATAGGGATGACCAACACGAGAACACAGCAACGGATGTGAAGAGACAATATAGCAAAAAAAATATATATATATATATATATATATATATATATATATATATATATATATAATATATAGAGGTAAAACAGAAAAGAAAGAATAAAAACCCTATGAATTGTATCAAAAATAGCCAAAAGGGCAAATACATTGAAAAGCTAAGAATAATTGAAAAAAAACTGTCTTTATATTGCATGAAATGTCCCCCAAAACCGTTAATAGAATTAAGTACGGACTTTAAAACCCAAAGCCAAAACAGATTACTTGAATGGTAGCACAGAAAATTTAGAAAAGCCAAAAATATGTAAAACCTAATATTTAAGCATGAACCCTAAGAACAATATGGTTAGACTAGAAGGGCGGTCATATATTTCATTCACTAGATTTAGATTCACTAAAAGCTATGACGGATAATACCATGTCACAAATTTCATACTGGTTTAGAGTAAATGGATTTTTGTTAAATGAAGAAAAAAATCAAGAGTTGTTTTTCAGCCTAAGAGAATTCCCCCCAAATAATAATGCAGATAAGGTAAAGTTTTTAGGAATTTATATTGACAAAAACCTAACATGGGAACCACACATTCAATTTATTACTGGTAGGCTGTCTAGAGTTATATTCTTGCTAAGAAATCTAAAACATTATGTACCACCCAACTATATACGATCAGCCTATTTTGCATATTTTCAAAGTATTGTATCCTATGGAATCCTGTTTTGGGGCAATAGCAGTCATGTTCAGGAAGTTCTCTTGCTCCAAAAGAAAGTCATCAGAATAATTAGTAATTCAAATAAGTTAGACCACTGTAGGGCATTGTTTGTCAATCTAAAAATTATGACTGTTATCAATGTGTACATTTACAAATCGCTGATACATGTTAAACGCAATTTTTCAGACAAACAGCTTAGACAAGATATACACTCCCATAACACTAGAAACGGTAAACGTGTTGACATACCTTTTCATCGACTTTCAAAATCCTTAAATAGTCATGAAGTAATGGGTCTAAAACTATATAACAGCTTACCATTAGAATTGTTGGAACTTTCAATTAACACTTTCAAATCTAAATTATAGACTGGTTAGTCAAAAATCCCTTCTATAAAATTGACGAATTTTTTGAATGTAAAGAAGTTAACATCTGAACAAGCTTGAAATTGTGCTCAATTACAATTACAATTACACCTAGAGTCATGTAAGTTATTTGAATCCAATATGTTTTATTATTTGTTTTCTGATGTTTTCTGATGTTCTCTGACGTTGTCTATTGCTTGTATCACAGGTTTAATGACAATAAAATACTATTATTATTATTATTATTATAGATCAGCCGATCGAAAAAGAACCGGGAATACTTTATCTTACCAGTCATATAACCAAAACTCAGGAAACAAAAATAGACCAAATATTCTCGAAAAATATGGAAAATGGGATAGATAACCAGGCTTGACAAAATCCCAAGTTAGCAGTTAACTAGACCATAAAAAATGAAAGATCAGTAACAACGCAACCGGAACCACCCACGGAAAAATAGCCTCGAAAAGACGGTCCAAAAAACACCAGAACTTCGCTGATGAGACACGTCTTACGGGCACATCAACATCCAGAAAAGGGGCTCGGAAACGTCAAAAAAGCATACTATACTGCATCAAACCCAATAAACTAGACAGCATAAAGAAATCGGAAAAGTACAAATAGCCAGCATAGAGAAAATCCCCAACGTTAACAGGTAGCTAGATAATGAGAAAAATGAAAATCAGAGACCATATATCACGCACCACCCCCGGAAAAATATAGCCTCGAAAAGACTGGCCACTTAAACACCAGAACTTCGCTGATGAGCACAGTCTTACGGGCACAAAAAAACATCACGAAAGGCAGCACGGAAACGTCTCAAAATCTTTCTACACTGCCTCAAGCCAACAAAACCCGACAGACAAAAAAAAAACCACAGAAACTTACTCTAGCGAGACTGCCGGAACGAAAGCAATTACCCTACGTATCTGATGAAAATTTCACTAGAACGCAGAGAGCAGATATAGAATAATAATGAAAATATATATATATATATATATATATATATATATACTAGATGAAAACGGCATGGTACAAAAACTGAGTAACAAGTATAACGCTAACAGTAAGACCGCCGTAGCTATAAAGCCATGAAAATAATGAAGCAACTAACCTGACAGGGAAAAATATAGATGACTACCCTAACCCGAAACCTGCATCATGAAATATAAATATAAAATTTTTGAAAAAGCTTGAGAAAAACGGTCAAAATAACTAAAAATCAGAGATCGACAAACTCTGCTACCACTTGAAACGTGCCCTTTACCCAAAATTGCTACCCCAGAGGCGGAACGGGAAAGATATCAGAAAACTAGAAAACTAAAAGGAAAATCCACATATCAGAATCATGACTGAACAATTTTATTAGTTATATAGCTGTTAGAAAACCAGAAATCTTCAACGCTCCAATAGCCTACTAAGGAATCCTGTAAGATTTTTAGGATTATATATCCAAACTAATTTGGAGTGGAACTCTCACATTGACTATGTTGCCAAGAAAATAAGTAGAGGTATATTTATGTTGAGAGTACTAACTCATAACATAGATGCTAAGTCACTCTTACTAGTGTATCATGCCCATATACACAGCCATCTCAGTTATGGAGTCCTATTGTGGGGAGGACATCCTTATGCCAACAAAATATTCATCTTGCAAAAAAGAGCAATAAGAATTATCTCTAGAGCATCGCCTACAACATCCTGCAAACCACTCTTTACAGAACTTAATATACTTACATTGCCATCAGTGTTTGTTTTGAGCTGTCTTCTCTATATAAAAAAGAATGCACACTTGTATAATAAATGCTCTACTATCCATAGCTACTCTACCAGAAACAATGAAAACTTATATATAAATAAATGTAAATTCAGCACCACCCAGAAAAGTTTTGAATATGTTGCCCTCAGACTATTTAATTCATTGCCAAACAAAATTAAGGAGTTATCATATGTTCCATTTAAAAGGTCAATTAAATCTAACCTGTTGTCAAATACCCTGTACAGTGTCAAGGACTTCAATGACATCATCTGGTGAAATGTGTACTTGTATATTTTATCTCATTTGTGTTTATTGTTATTGTTATTTTATCTCATTTGTGTTTATTGTTATTGCTAATACATTGTACAATGTCTGTGGCAAATAAATCTAATCTAATCTAATCTAATCTATACCAAATAGTACATCGTAAAAATAAATAAATATTAAAGCATGAAAACTGAATAACTTCAATCAAAAAAACGCAAATAGCATGGTCATCCCTTCACGAACCTGACTGTAATAATTAGAACAGCAAAAACCAAACTGGTGAGAAAATAAATTTAGATCAACATGATATAAAAAGAATTTAGAAAACAAACGAAAACTCACCAGAACACGAGAGTAATTTAAGGCAAAAATACTATGACATACCTGCAGAAAATTAGATGAATAGACGGTAGATTAATGGACTTAAGACATGACTCTACGAAGACGGACAGACAGTAGACGGACAGGCATTCTGAGACAGAGCTCTTACTCTCACGGCATGCTGAGACAGACTCCTTCTCCCGGCGGCATGCTGAGACCGAACGCTCAAGCTCAAGAAAACGCCACCTCGAGAAGCGAGGGCAGCGACACAACCGCATGAGCGGCCAAATAAATAACTAGACAAATAGAGTAGCGAGATTAACGAGAATAAACAAAACACTAGCATCATGAAGCAAAATTAGGGGAAAGAATTCGCGAAGCGAAGACCATGCTTGTAAGTACCAGAAAAAATAATAATTGAAATGACATAGTAACTGGGTGCCGAAAACTGAACGGCACAACGTACAGATGAAGATTTGGAAAACACTCTGCGCTTGTGTATTAGTGGGATTGATGCCAACATTTATTATCTTGTTTGTCAAGTTCAAGCTCACGTTTCTCATTAATTTCTGCTGATTGTAAGTAAATACATAATCAGTTCGATATTATTCTCATTCATGTAACTTTAGCATTATACTTTATAAATATAAAAAACCGTATCATGATTATTTTTCACAAATACCTATTATCTACGGCCCGCGACTTCATAAATATCATAAAGTTTAGCCCGCATCTTTCCAAAGGCTGCCCATACCTGTTATAAAACAATGAAACTTTAATCACACGTTAATTAATAAATGATTGAATAGTATAATTGAAATAAATGAATGTAACGATTAATAAACTGGAATTATAAATGATGTAATATTGGCGGGAAAATGCTCCGCACGTGTCTAGAAATATATGTAATTAAAATAATAATTTATATATTAAAAGACTTGAAATAATCACCGTAGTTTGTTGATTTGTGTTAAATAACAAACTTCTGAATGTTACATATAAATTTCACTGTAAGATGATGAACTGGAAACCAGGTATTTCGCAATGGCACTCAATCTTATACAGCGTAACACGGATGTTAGAAGTGATGAATATAATCAGTGGCGTATTCTCCATGAATGCAATGAATGCACTGCATGCGTTGTAGAATAAAGAAATTACTAACAGTCATCAATAATATAAAAATAGCACCATTTAAATGGCAGAGGAATAAACAATAACGCATGAACTAACATAGAAAACCATTAATTATGTTCCAAGAAGTGTTTTCTATGCCGAATAACTGTTGGCGTCGGCAAGCGTGTTTCTGCGCAAGCTTGTGCGTGATGGCTTATTAGTTCTCCTAAATGCCTAGGCGAGGTGCTGAGGTCTTCTCACCATGTCTGCTACCCTTGACGTCATAACTCCGACCTCTGAAATAGAAGCCAATGCATGCACCACGTGTCTGTGCATTGAAGGTGCGAAGATTCTTTGTTGAGTGTATTTCAGTGAATTTTGCCGCTGAATATTCAAAGCATGGGTGATTCTGAAAGTGATATTATATTAAATGTATTTAATAAACCTTTTCATTCACGTTCATCCAGTGACAAGTTAGAGTTAGTTAAGAAAGGAAGACCTACTCCTGATTTGAAAAACTTGAAGACCGAGAATAAAGTGAAGAACTTCGTGCGTACCTTTAACTCGGAACTTTATAGAAAGGTAGTTTGGTTATGCGGCTCTGAAGCTTTGTGTAAGCTGTTCTGCTGGCCTTGTTTGTTGTTCGGGAAGGATAAATCTCCTTGGAGCAGTAAAGATCGGGGTTATTCGGATCTTAACAATTTGCACACTGCAATTTCAAGGCACGAGAAATCAGAGTCTCACATCCATGCATGGATATCCTTAGGATTGTTTGGTAAAAGCAGGATTGATTTACTCTTAAGTGAACAAAACCGGGAAAGTGTTTTAAAACACAATGAAACTGTGAAACAGAACCGAGAAGTTTTAAAGAGACTGACAGCAGCCACATGCTTTTTAGGGCAACAAGAATTAGCATTTCGAGGGCATAATGAAAGTTCCGATTCCAACAATCGAGGGAATTATGTTGAGTTAATTCATTTGTTGGCAGAGTTTGATGACAAACTGCCAGCACACTTGTCTACTGCCACTGTATTTACTGGATTATCTCCTCTGATACAAAATGATTTAATACAGAGTGTTCATGGTGTTATCTTAGCAGAGATAAAAAGTCAGATTAAAGCAGCAACATTTGTTGCTATTTTACTAGATGAAACTTCCGACATCACCAACTGTTCACAGCTGTCAACTGTATTCAGATATGTATATAAGGGACAAATCTATGAAAGATTTGTAGGATTTAGTGACGTTAGTGCCGATAGATCAGCTGACTCCCTTGCTAAACTTGCAATAGAGCAACTAACACAGTTTGATTGCAAAGGAAAAGTGGTAGCACTGACCTATGATGGAGCAGCCGCCATGGCGGGACATTTGAATGGAGTACAGGCAAAGGTGAGGGAAGTAATTCCTCAGGCCATATTTGTACATTGTTACGCCCACAAACTGAATCTGGTGTTATCACAGGCAGTGTCGGGTATAAAATCTTGTAGAGTGTTTTTTGCTAACCTTAGTGGTTTTGTAACATTTTTTGGACATTCTTCAAAAAGAACAAACCTATTAGACAGGATAGTAAAGAAGAGATTTCCAAAACTTGCACTAACACGATGGAGTTTCTCAAGTCGGTTAGTACAGAAGGTTTCAGATCATAGAACCGTACTTGAAGAGCTTTATGACCACATTTTGGAAAATCCAGACGATTGGGATACATCCGCCATAAATGAAGCACGTGGATTTGTAATGATGTTAAGAGAATTCCAATTCATCTTTCTCTTGTGCCTATTTCAAGAAGTATTTTCTATGACAGATGTTACATACAACATTGTGCAGGCAAAATCTCTTGATATAGCATTTTGCAGTAAAGAAGTGCAAAGTCTGAAAGAAACACTAAAAACCAAAAGAAATAGTGACTTTGAGAAAATATGGGCAAAGGCTGAAAATGTAGCTGAACCACCGTTAAAAAGAAGAAAAGGAAATTACACAGAGATCTCAGTGCGAGAGGAGTACAAGAGAGTGTATTTTGAGATAATAGATACAATAGTCATGCAGATAAATGTCAGATTTGAGTCTTTGCCTGAATTGAAGTTTATTGAAATCCTTGACACAAAGAAATTCACAACATTTGCAGATGTCTTTCCAGAGGAACTGTTGTAAAAAGTAAAGACAATTTATGGAAATTATTTTGACATAGTACGATTGAAGTCTGAATTGCGTGCCATGTTTACGTCACAACATCTTCAAACAAAGACGGTACAAGAAATGCAGCGTTTCCTGTACGAAAATGAACTTCACACCGGCCTTCCAGAGCTATATAAATTCTGTGAACTTGTTCTAACAATACCTGCCACATCATCTTCAGTAGAGCGTTCCTTTTCCGCCCTGAGACGAATAAAATCCTTTACAAGAAACTCACAAGGACAAAGTCGTTTGTCTGCGCTTTCTATCATGTCGATAGAAAAGGATCTCCTGATACAGTTGAAAGCTAAATCTTCATTTACGGATGAAGTTACAGAGGAGTTCTGTAAGAAGAATCGCAGAGCCGAGTTCCACTATAAATACCCGTAGCTTTCTGGTGAGTGATCAGTGATATATATACATAATATTTATATTTCATGTTGCATGCCTTGGAAAAATTTTCAGGATACTCCACTGAATATAATACTGCTGCAATTGTCGAATTAATTGCAGATAATACACAAAATTTGAGAGTTGTAGTTTTGCAGCAATTCGGAGTATTTCGAGCACTTGAACAATGATTTCACAATGTCGAAAACAGCGCGAAGTGGAGTGATGCCTTCATGCGTCTACTAGCAATGAAATCTGGCGAAGCACTGACTGACCAGAATGGCTTGGTCACGCACGATGACAAAGCGAGTGTTCTTAAAGTCATCGGAGAAAATGCGCTTTTTGAAAGCCGATGGATATGCGATGAGTACGTTGAGCGAAGTAAATAAGAACGATCCGATGAATTACCGTATGTAAACATTATACTGAAAATTCTAAATCTTGGCATATTTTATTATTAAGCATAAAATACGTTAAAAAACATTAAAAATAAACTTATTGGATTAAATTAAATGACATTGATTCAGTAAAATTTCGAAAGTTGTTGATATGTCAAATTCCGTAAATTGAAAGAAATCGTCAATTTATAATAAATATAATAAAATATCAATGTTACTATCACTATCTGAATCTGAAGATTCATTGCAGTTTCCTTCATTGTGTCGACATACTATATAGGTTATAAGTGTTACGAGTTACGGGCCCTATACCGAAAAGCAGACGACCATAGTATCATGGGAGACGACAATGGTCAATCGCATTTCCATCAGTACCAAAGACGGATGGAAGTGTTTGAAGTGCGATGAATCATGCGCTGGAAAGGAGAACGAGCCGATGGATTCCAGCGCTGTGTTTAGGAACGCTCTCGATGCATGCGCACGTAAATGCGCTGAGTTACAAAACTTACCCAAAGGATTACATCATTTCAAGGCGCGAAAACCTAATTGCACAATAATATGAAATGCTTATGTCAGCGCGGGAAGAAGAAGATGGCTATTTGAATAGGATTAATTATGAATAGGATAAAGCACTAAACATATTGCTTGCACTGACACGTATACTTCACTTTTTGTATAAATACCGGAAATAGTTTTGAAGACCATCGTCATTCATAATCATCGGATTAACACCAACTTCCGGCTGGACATCTGTGTTGCCCTCTCGGGGAAGTTTGCTGCATTTGGCGTTGAGATTTTCATCTGTTGGGATGTCGAAGTTTATGAGATGTTCTTTATGTTTATGGATGAATATCCTCTCCAAACCAAAAGTTCCTTGTAGCCTTCGACACATTTAATTAATTTTGGATCCTGATTGATGTAATGACCTTCATTCCAAAAGTGGGTCGCTACTGCAGAAGTCAGGTCTACCCATGGGTAACCCGCTATCCCCATTCTTAGCAGATCTCTACTTGAGCCAATTTAAAGTGACCATATTTTCTGAAGGTGAAACCGGGACACTTATCAACACTGAGTTTTACAATGTTTAAGACTAAAAAAGTTCTTACCGTAAGGCTTAATCGTTCATCTGTACTTTATATTCAGGGAAATAGCATATTTTTTAATTTTAAAATACGGGAAAATAGAGATAACCATTTATTTACCTATTTAAGACATAATTTTGTTGAATTACACAACACAATATAACCCTGTTCATTTATTAGTAGATTCAAGAAAGGTAATTATCATAGATAAAACTATATTACACAGCTGTTAGTACTGTAGGATAATTTACAATTCATATTTATTGAGCGTTAAGTATATTACAATTGACCAGGTCATAGATTAATATAATTAATTTACAATACATAAAACTCAAATAGTGCTAAAGCCTAAATTAAAAACACCAAGAATTTACAAAGGATTGAAAGTAAGCCGATTTTTCACTTTTGTCCTGAAATTATTATAAGAAGAGTACAATTCTATCAGGAAGTGCATTTATGCCCACATAATGAAACTTGTAATTTTAGACATACTTGTCTGAAGAATGAATTTTCTTCAGAAGATTCTCATTCTGCTGCAGATAATTGAAAAAATCAAGACAACTATATTTGAGATTAATTCTGGTAAGCAACAATGCTTTCAGTGTTTCAACTTTCATTTGTGTTTGTTCTGATGTCCATATTTTATTCATGTGTGACAACCAACTCCAAGGATTTCACGGTGCAGTGCCATTTTCAATTTGTAAAAAATATTTACGGTCCCCTTACGTGCTGCACCACCAAAATTGCTATTGGTATTATCACCGCAGAATGCAATTATCCTGCTACTTATGTTGTTTTTTTTTTTCAAACACGTCAGTCAAATGCGCGGTAACAATATCAGCTGTTTCGCCGGGACGTTCATCAAGTTCTAGAATACGAACATGGACACCCTGCAATGGTAAAAAGTACCTGAGCATAACAGGAAAAATCTTGGTCTCTCCATGATTAGATTCATCTTTAAAAACTATTACATAACTTACTTCCTCCAATTCTTTTCTCAATAATTCACTGCAGTGTGGTGCAAGAACATTCACAACAATTGCTTCACACTTTGTGCAACAGCAAGAGAACTTATTTTCAAACCAATTTCGTACTACTAATAGTTCGGACGCACAATCATTAGAACGGAAGCTGTGATTCTCTTCAACCACATGGTATGCCCAAGCCCCTTCAATGGCAGCCAAGTGCAGATCACAATTCGTGGCTGAAGTTGGGCCGAAAAACAAAGTTATATTTTTTGATGATGCAGATGTAATTTCTGCTTTTTTATGCCTGGAAGATTGATATGGTGTTCGATGTCGCTCCTCCCTCCATGGGACACACAAAACTCTGTGTTACAAACACTGCAACGAACGCAATCGGTCCGCGTTTTGTGTATGAAAGTGTACCTACGAAATAAATTAAGTTTAAAATTATTATTTTATCTAGACATACTTATAGGGATTTAAACTTTATTAAATTTGCTGTAAATTACAATCCCTAACACACTTACCTTTCTTGCAAGGCAGGAGTAAAAATGCATTTGCGTTTCGGCATCTTGAATATCCTATCATAACAACTGAAACAACACACTACAACTGTAGCAAGAAAGAGAATGAACAAAGAATTAAACCTGAAGCCAAGCATTGGAAAGAAAGGGCACGTTTTTAAAGTCATCGATTGATTCCACCGGTGCCATCGGTCTTTCACCAGGGCGTTTGTAAAGTCAACGGACAATCCACCGGGAAAGCATCAGGCCGTTCATAAACTCACCGGTGGAAGTCCGGTGGAAGTCACCGATTGCAACCAGACTCACCGAACTTAATGTACGATGCTTCTTAGATGACAAACATGGCGGAGCAGAGAAGCAGACGATACTTGCCACTTGCATTAATACATTGAGTTTATTTTCGTGCGAAAGCTAACGAACTGCTCTTCATCAGAGTTTGAGTCCTCCGAAAATGAAAGTGATGAGTTGATTTTGTTTGAAGACGAGAAAAGAAAGAAAAAATACTCTACATAAGAAATCTATTAATGATTTATGTATAGCGTAGAGCTTTATCACTGGTACTCACTACTAAATTGCGGTATTTTGTTTACCTGTTGGAGCGCTTTCAACCGCATGGAGCGGCCATCTTCAGCAACTGACTTCCGTGGTGTTGTTGTTGTTGTTGTTGTTGTTGGGAAGACATTTCTACTGACAACCTACTACACAAAATCAGAATGAAGAAAAATGACCAAAACACAGAAAAGAAAAAAGACAAAAACATCACACTCACATACTTCAACACACATACACAGAAAATCGCCCAACAATTCAGAAAACAAGGATACAAACTAGCATTCAGAACAAAGAACAAAACAATCAACAAAATACAACCCACAGACAACAAACAACACACAAACAAATACAACAACCCAGGAGTCTACAAACTAAAATGCAACGACTGCCCAAAATTCTACATAGGACAAACAGGCCGAAGCTTCAAAACACGATACACAGAACACATACGAGCTCTCAAACAAAACACAGACTCTGCCTATGCAAACCATATAATAACCACAGGACACGAATACGCAGACATCAATACAGACATGGAAATCCTACACATTAACCACAAAGGTCACACACTCAACACACTCGAACAATATGAAATATACAGACACACCACACAAGACAACACCAACATCCTAAACGAACAGTTACAATTCAAATCGCACGCGCTGTACGATACAGTTATCCAGAAATGTCTTCCCAACAACAACAACAACAACAACACCACGGAAGTCAGTTGCTGAAGATGGCCGCTCCATGCGGTTGAAAGCGCTCCAACAGGTAAACAAAATACCGCAATTTAGTAGTGAGTACCAGTGATAAAGCTCTACGCTATACATAAATCATTAAGATTATCGCTACAGAATGGACAAAACTCAAAAATCTATTAATTCCAAATATTTCGAATAATAAGCTTTCATGGGACCAACAAATAAACAAATGCTACTGCTAAGCTGTCTCGAGTTATTTATTTTTCTACTCCTTAAGCTAAAAGCCTCAGTTAGTCAAGATATGTTAATAACAGCGTATTTTTCATCCACGTATCCTATATGGCATCCGGTTATGGGGCAGTACCGGTAGTTCAGGGTCAATAAAGGTGTTCCTATGTCAGAAAAAATCATAAGTATTTTAGCAGGGGTAAAACATCGAGATAGTTGTGTAGGTCTACCTGATATTTCGTCAATTAAAAACAAACACAGTTCCTAGTCTTTATATAAATTTAGTACACGTGAAAGAAAACCTTCAACAATTCACACAACGCTTTTATATACACGAACACAGAACTAGAAACAATTTGAAATTAGATTTGCTGTCATTCAGATTAAATAAATGTGTTGACAGTCATTTATATAAGCAATGTACATTTTATAATAATTTGCCCTTTCTGCTGTTGAAGTGCCTACTAACAAATTTAAGAAAGTCCTAAAAAGCTGGCTCATATCAAAAGCATTTTATACTGTAATGTAAATGATTTCCTAAACATGGAATGGACATACAATTTTAATTAGGCCAGATTAATATTTATAAGTATATGGTATTTTAATTGATCACATAACACAATATAATTTATTGTTTAATTTACTTTTAGTTTTAAGAGTCATTGATGCAATTGTAAATAGTTAAGTAGGCCTATCATCTTAAAACTTATTTTATTTCTTTTGTGTAACATTGTAAGTTGTATATATCCTTTTCCCCCTGATTGAATGGAAGATAAAGCCTTAACTCTGCCAGGTAGAATAAAACATTATTGTAAACTGGCAGCACAGGCTATCTATAATGAGGTCAGGTACCGCATTTAACTATGCAATATTTTATGGATTTTAATATGCTCAAAATATTATTTATGAGAATGGTAGCACTCAGTTATTAGTTCCCTGCCCATCATATATTATTATTTCAATTTCTAGCAAATCCATGATACAATAATTATTATACAATTCGAATATTCCCGCTGGAATCCATCAACCCGTTCGTAAATTCAACGGCTCATCAGATGAAAAAAATGGCGGATGACGTTCATCGTACATTCACCGGACTTTCACCGCACTTTTCCACCGGTGGATTTACTGATGACTTTAAAAACGTGCCCAAATGCAGTTAGCGGCGCGGCGTTGCCACATTGACTGTTTCAATGGCTGTTGCTCGTAACGAACGATGACGATGCGCACCAGAAACAACCTTTCTAGGTTAAAAAGGATGAACATAAAGTAATTATCCTGACCTGAACAGATTTAAATATCTTAATCAACCGAAATACAAAATAAATTTCCTATTCTACGAAAACGGAACAAATGGGCGTCCCAACAAAAACTTTCGGGACACCGGGACACCAGGTTCAAAAACGGGACTGTCCCGGTCAAAACGGGACGTCTGGTCACTTTAGCCAATTGGAAACCCACATCACTACTGCCTTCCCATTAATGTTTAAATCTTGGCAGTGGCGGTTCGTGGCCGGAAAATTAGGTGAAGAGAAAAAAAAATGCCACATGCTTATGTTAATAACGGAATTCACCCAATAGTGGCTCGTGGCTCAAAACGAGGGCGTGCTGCAAATACCATTTCATACAGCAAACTTAAAATATTTTTGGAAATTATGAGTAGGCCTATCTAAACTGCTCGTCTCTTAATCCATCTTTGGGAACTCTCACGTGATTTTCTCTGCCCTAATTATTTTTTTTGCTAATTTCTCTCGTCTCGTCGAACGTTGTGTGAGTTGTGTGACGAGAGAAAATAGCAATAATAATAATAACAATAATAATGATAATAATAATAATGATAATAATAGTAATAATAACAACAGCAATAATAATAATAATAATAATAATAATAATAATAATAATAATAATAATAATAATAATAATAATTAGGGAAGGGAAAATCGCGTGAGAGTTCCCCGAAATGGAATAAGAGACGAGAAAATAGTATTTTTAATGATCGAGGTAGAGGAAGTCGCTTAGTGTTCCCAGTGCGACAGAATACTTAATCGGGGTTGTGCAATCCGGGTTTTTCTGAATTTAACACATTCGAATTTGGCGGCGTTAGACCGTCTGACGGTGGAAGATCTAACGTGCCCACCTCTTTCTCCGAGCTGACAGTGTGGTGCTGGCGCGGCGAAGAAAATGCCTGAACAAGGGGTACTGCTTCATGGGTAGTCTGTTCTCGTCACCTAGCAGACGTGGGATAAGCGAGAAAACTGATGCTTGCCATCCTCATTTTTTATTTGAACAGACTACCCATGCAACGGAGGGCGTGGTTTCCATGTCACCTTCACACGGCCGACTTGAAGCAAGTTGCGCACTCAGGATTTCAGTGTCTCCTAGCTTTGACACCAGGTGGTGGCGTGGCGTGGCGGGCAATTCAAAAATACAGATACATTTGTAACAAAAACCAACATTCATGGTATGGAAAATAAACTTTAAAAATACGTATTATAAAGGAAAAATACTGGTGAAGTGCTACTTCACCTACTTCCCCTGAATAGCCGCCACTGAATCTTGGTACTTGGTGGAGGGGGGAGACGTTGGTTCCTAACTCCATAAGCTAAATATTTCCATGAAGGAAATGAGATAAAAAGGGGTCACCAATTTTTCTTTCTAGAAAAATAATTTTTTATTTTGGGTATGCTGTATGAATACAGAAAATTACATTTACAAAACATTTATTTATGTCTTGATAATTATAAAACAAAATGAATAATTTTTCTTCTGATAAGAAATACAAATGAAAACTTTCTTAATTCAGTTAAAAAATGGTTAAGTAAAATATTACATAAATCTTTCCTTATGAGCACATTGAAATTCTGAAAATACAGATAGGCTTATGATAGGCCTAGAGCTTCTGAAACAAGAGTATTCATATATTAGATATATAAATTTCTCACAAAGTGCATATATTTGATAAGAAAAATAAAGGATATTCACAAACTGTGAATGATATGCTCTGATACAAATATCTGAATTCAATTCAGTAGTATAGACTGACAAAATAGTAAAAAGATCAAGGTACACAGATAATGATTTAACAATCATTGCATGTGAGATTGAGCATACTATAATAATTACTGTACAAATTGAGAACATTAATACAATTAATGTTTTGTTACAATGGTTATATAGAGAAGGCTTTACAGTTGTTCTGTTCGCACATTCTGTTCTGCATTATAAATAGAACAAATACTATAATACGTAGAATAGCAATTTCTGCAATGTTTACGGTTTATTGATTCAAGAGTTATTATCGCTGCAAGAATAATACTTAACTTTAAGAATCCCAGACAGCAATCTGCAAGATTCCCGTTCGCCAATGAACGGTACTGAAGTCCAATATTGAATTTCTGAATTTCTGTCCGAAATTCAGGATAGAAGTTTTTGTAGAATATGGTTCTGGAGATGAACAATCGTGATTCCATAAATCACTTGAAGCACGACGAAATGCTTGAAGTTCTTTATAAATTAAAGTTGTTACAGAAGAACAACTGGCAGTTCATATAACTGCTGAAGAAATCTACGTAGAGCGAAGAGAGAATACGTCCTGAATGCAGAGCGAAGATCGTCTGTACAAGAAATATACGTAGATCGAAGAGACAATACTGCATGAGTGCAGGGAGAGATACGTCTTGAATGCAGGTCGACGAGCATCTGTGTACGAACAGAGGATTTTAACCCCAGCTCTACACATGACGAAACTGAACGGGGCGCATAATAATTGCGTCACGCTCTGGAAAGATCTAACCACGTGATGCGTAACAGAACAAACTAGAAACATATCATTACTTGATGAACTATTTCAAATATCACATTCCATATAGTGTTACGTCACGTAACCACTTGGTACTTGGTGTTAATCTGATGATTATGAATGACGATCTTCGAAACTAGTTGAGGTATTTATACAAAAAGTGAACTATACTTGCTAGAACTAACTCAATATTATATCCTTTATAATATAGGAGGGTTGGTCAATAAGTAAGGTCTCCAACCCTCTAGCCCATGCTCACAACGTCAGAGGAGAGAGTTGGCGCCACTGCCAAGTCCCGTTATCGCCCCCTCTTTCAAAAAAGCCATTGCTGCAGTCGCTGAACCTTTTAGTGTCTGAGAAAGAGCTGTTTGAAATGGATCTCCTGATTTCCGTCCCCACCAATTGCGGCCTCCACGAACCCACCTCGCACAAACCTTATGAAACATCAATTTGTCACTCAAAATGGTCTGTATGGAACCTATAGAAATGTCAGGAAGCAATAAACAAAGTTTACAGGTAGTGACGCGTCTATCTTGTCACACCAATTCATCGACTTTTGCCACCATCTCATCTGTGACGGCTGTTGATGGTCTCCCACTTCGCTCTTCATCATGCATATTTGTCTGGCCCTGTTTAAACTCATGGACCAATTTACGCACATTTTTTTATGTCCATAAATCCATCTCCATAAAATTCGCAAAGCTGTCTGTGAATTACAATCGCGGACCTTTTTTTGCAGTAAGAAATCGTATGACTTCGCAGAGGCCGCACTTGGTGGGGACGGAAATCGGGAGATCCATTTCAAACAGCTCTACTTTGGACACTAGAAGGTTCAGCGGCTGCAGCAATGGCTCGTTTGAAAGAGGTGAGATAATGGGACATGGCAGTGGCGCCAACTCGCTTGGGCTAGAGTGTTGGAGACCTTACTTATTGACCAGCCCTCGTAGCTTCAGTATGTAAACTTCCAATATTTTTTTGAACTAACTAAATTGCTGTTTATTTGAAAATTTTACAATCTCTTGACAAGTAAAGTTTAGGGACGCTTCTAGTATACCAATGAAATAATTATAGCCTAGTTTTTAAGAAATCATATTGCAGTGAAACTTCCCTTAATGGACACTTCCCAATAGCAGACTTCTCTCAATTGCGGACATTTTTAAATTCCCCTGCAAAATAACATTGGCCCTTATGATAAAATTCTTCCGAATAGTGGACATTATCAAAAACGGACGCAGACACTGAAATGTATCCCCCAACAATTGAAACTTCCAAATAACGGACAGCATGGAAGAAAAAGACTATTGTAAATTAAACCGAATTCTAACGGAATTGTTTGCAACAATCATTATCTTTCATTTTTACTGTTACATTCAGTTCAGTCACAATCTCTTAGCAGCACAGTTGTTAGCTGTGATACATGAGCAGTTTGTACGTTCTTAGTTTGTGAAGTTGAGTGTTCGGAAGGCAATCATATTAAAAAGTCACAAAAACGTAAACGTTTGTCACTAAAAGAGATTCTAGATTTCTTTGGGTAATGTGAAGTCGTAGTGACAGATGTCATAGAATTCCGGGATAAATTGAATTTGCCTTAAAATGCATGTACTGTATTGTTGTACAAACTTTTTCTACAACTTAACTTTAGTTTTGATACTATTGTATACATAGGCCTTTTTGTATAAATTTTCTTGACCACAAACAATCTCACAATCTGTCCACTGTACTGTAAACCGTAGTGTTGAATAAGATTTTTTTTTGTACCAACGATTTTCTAAATAGTGGACACTTCTTAATAAAGGACATTTAATTTTTCCCCGGCGGTGTCCGCTATTGGGAAGTTTCACTGTACTATAAAACTAAAATGATCTGCAGGGGATAAAATCTTCAGCAAACAGTAAATTTAATTTATTGGCTTGGTTTTGTTTACAGAATGAATGTAATAAAATATAATAAAATGTAATAAAATATAATAAAATCAATTGATCATCAGCTACCGATCTTTATTGTCACAGTTTGCCTTCGATGATTGAATCACAGTTGCAGTCATCTATGGTTGCCACCTTCAAATTTAATTTATGGAACGAGGAATTAGAGCTTCATCAAGCAGTGCTCAAAATGGGCCAATAAAAGAATGCCAATATATTACTTCTCTGCATACCGGTATAGTGGGGTCCCTTAGCATGAAAATGTGGACACACTGGATAAAAGCACCACATTTTCTCCAGGTGCTACTTAGGCTGGTATTCATAAACAAGACTTTGGATGAAAGTCGACTTTACAAAGAACAAAGTCGCCATTTTCGTATTCACAGTCGAGACTTTGACGAAAGTAAACTTCGATTGTGACTTTACTTCGAAGTCACCGTCAATCGCGACTTTAGACTTTGACTTTGGCGTATTCACATAATTAAATATGGCTGATATTTTGGAAGTTGTTGAATTTGCTGAGAATATTGGCGGCATCCAGGAAATTATCGACGCTGCACCTGTTTCTCGGCGTATTATTAGAGATGCGCAAAACCCTATTGAATTTGGATAGCGAATTTAAAGCTAGATATAGCCTAGTTTTGATAAGCAGACGGTGTTGGATATCCTCGTAACCATGTTTGAAGATGGACTGAATAATTTTAGTCGAATAATTACCAGTTCCGTCGGTATCTACTACTAATATCGTTACGATATTATGCTACAGGTAAGGATAAAAGGCCAGATTTATATTATAGTGTATTTCATTTTATAGAGGTTATGTTATATGGTCTTGCATACATTTAAGGTTATGATATAAATGTACCCAATAGTTATTGTTTTCCTTACATATTTTACAGGTAATTTTCAGACTTGCGTGGAGTAAGCCAGCCAACTGTGAGCCGGATTATAAGAAAGATATCTGAATTAATTGCTGGGAAAAGGCCACAATTTGTCAAGTTCCCGGATCAAGCTGAGTGTCAGCCAGCATGTGTATGAAAGGTCCAGGTTTCCTGGGGTTGTGGGAGCCATCGATGTTCCTGTAATGAATCCTGATGGTGAACATGCTGAAGTATTCCGTAAACGGAAAAGTATCTTCAGTCTAAATTGTCAAGTGAGTAGCCAAATAATTTCTGTGAAAAACAATTTTAGGTTGTGCACTAGGCTCCTCCCACCAACTCTAATGGGGACCGCCAGGGTAGCTATGCCATCTATTATGCCAAAGGGGAAACTGGGGTTTAGGGTTCCAATGTCACCTTCTAAATGTCTCACCATTTTAACTACTAGCTACGCCATCTGTTATGCAAATGGGGAACTGGGAAAAATTAAACAATTTATCTTTCCTTTATTCTCTTCCTTTCCCTCGCTTCCTCTGACCTTCTCCTTGCCCTACCTGCCTATGTGGGACATATTCCTAACCGTAAATTTCACATCGACTGGTATACGAAACCTTGACCAGCAGCCTTAACCACTTCACTATGAGCAATTGCTGAGCGGTGAAGGGAAAATTCATCTGTTTAAGTTTAGAGAGCTTTAACACATGAGAAATAGCCGCTTTCGTGTACTAATTTTTTATCATTGTGAAATATTATGTTGGCTCTGGAAAGAGCTGTTTTGGTGCAAGGGTTTTGCCTAATTTTTATTCAGCCAATATTTTCACTGTACAGTGTACAAGTTATTTGGACACAAGATCTTAATTACCTATATTTTCACTTATTCTCACACATTCAGGAAAACACCCACACACTAGCTTACGGTACACTATATTTCCTTAACCTAGCATAGGCCTACAAGTTAAAAGTGTCAGTAACTCCTATGAACAAGATGATATTCATCATTCTTTATGTACTATCATATTATCCCATACAAAATAACACATCAGCCTATCATTTATAATCTGTAGTCTATTCGACCATCGCTGAGTTCAATCTGCATGTAATTAAATTTGTAACAGTGTGGACATTGTATTTATCCCTATCGGTGCTGCCTGCCTGAGTTGGTCAAGGAATTCTGCACTTTGATGAAAAATGCAATACCAGTGTACAAGTCATTTAACAACATAGGCCTATTACTTCTTTGTAGGATTATTTTTCTGTTTCTCCTGAAACTAAAACATTTGTGTCAACTGCAAACAGAATAATATCTGGTATTTATTGGGAGATCATTGATATAAAGTAAGAAGAGTAATTGTGGAACACGATGCTTTAAATCTTTTTTCTTTGATTTGTATTACCCAAATCATATAGCCTATCATGCTCATGTTAATTGTATTTTGTTGTAGGCTGTCGTCAACCACGAGAGGAAGTTTATTGATTTCGTTACTGGATGGCCTGGTTCCACCCATGATAACAGAATCTTCAACAACAGTAGCAACTGCATGAGATTTGAAAGGGGCCTAGTACGAGGAATCCTTGTTGGTGACAGTGGCTTATGCTTGTAGGTCATTCTTGATGACACCCCTCCTCAACCCCACAACACCTGCAGAGGAAGCATACAACGCCTCCCATATCTTGGCAAGAAATGTAGTAGAGAGAACATTTGGATGCTGGAAAAGGAAATTTCAGTGTTTATCAACATTCCTGCTGTTATAGTGCCTACTGTTGTACTAGATAATATTGCAGCAGATAGTGGTCGCTTGGAAGAGCCTGATGATAGAAATTACTAGAATGGCAATGAGTATCATGCACCACCTCAGTCATTAGGTGCAATAGCCAGGAGGAATCTCATTGCAAGATATTTCGAGTAGTGTTAGGTAACATTCCACAATACGACAGCCAACTATGAGCGAACTCCTATAATTGTGAAATATGATTTTTGGTGCAAGGGTCTGTTTTTATTGAGTGGAAGGGGAGCTTGTGGGCAACATGTATTACCCTTATGCTCAAATACTTGCTGAACTCTGGCCCTCTTTCCACTCACCACTGCACATTGCTATGGTGATGGCTGAATCCTCTATCCACCCGCCTACCTGTAATCTTTCCCCTAGCAACCTGCATAACATAAGTAATGCAGTCCACTGTTGTGCTGCATGTTATACTGCCCTATTAAAAAGTGCAATTAAAAAACAATCACCAGAGCTACTTAAAAGAGCAGTTTCAGGGTGGCATATTCCAGAATTGAAAAGCTGTATATAATATTTTGATTTTATGTATGTATGGTATGTAATGTGTATGGACATTGAAATAAAATTGAAAACTACAGGCAAAGGAAATCTATCTCTCATTGCTTTCTGGTGCAATTCCTTCATGTTCTGCAAAGTGAGATCGTGTATTTCTTGTTACTGCTTCATCATTGCAGCATGGAAGTCCTTTAAGCTGTAGTTTTGGTTCATGGAGCTCTCTCAGCTGCTCTATTTCAATTTGTTTCCTCTCTTCTAAATACTGTGAAGCCACTCGCGTTGCTTCTGGACAGTAGGCCTATTCTTTTAAGAAAACAGGCCCACCTGCTCAATCCTCTGTGCACCTTGAATCTCAATGCCGGATGGAGCCACGTCGATCACTGTTAGTCATTGGTGGTATCTTCGAGACTTTCATGATTCAGAATGATTCACAATATTTCATGACAAGAGAACTGAAACTCCAGTTTTGTGACAGCGATCTCCATTCACTTCAGCAAAAGGTAAATGAAACAAATAGTAGCCTAGAACTTTGGCTGAAAGAGAAAAAACCCTTTCTAAATACCGATAAGACAATACATAGGCCTATGCTCTTTCATTCACAAAATCGTATAGGCAACCTGCAAGTTAGACTTAATAACACAACACTGGGCCAAATAAATACTACAACATTTCTTGGGCTATGGATTGACCAGGATCTTACATGGGAACCAAATATAGCAAATTTAAGTAGGCCTAACAAACTTAGCCAGTTTTGTTATGCTATTCATATACTCGGGTATCAACAATAGATGTAGGCTATTAAAGACATATTTCAGCTGTGTCCATTCAGTATTAAGTTAAGCATTTCTTTTGGGGGACATTCAACAAAAGCTAAGCAAATATTCAAACTGCAAAAAAGAATAGGTCTACTAAAAGTTATGCTCCAATTACCATTCAGGACACCAAGTAAACCGATATACGAAACATTAAAAATTTTGCCCCTACCATCCCTCTATATATTAGAAACTGTGACATTTATACACAAAATTAGGAACCTATTCATGAAGAATTCACAAATACATCACTACCAGACAAGAACAGCTAACAATATTCATTTATATTGTCATAGAACTACCAGGAGCTTGAACATAATTTCTCATATAGGTTTTATTATGTATGATAAACTACTTAACAATCTTAAAATGCCAAAGATTCAACATTTTAAAAAACAAGTTAAAACTCTACTTCTAAAATATTATTTATTTTACGATGTACAAGAATTCCTTAACTCTGTGGAAATTTAATCAGAACCCTACATGACATTCTTACAAAATACTGACAATGAACATATTAATACTTCATTTTAAGAAATTTATAAATGTGTATTTTAATTATTCAGTCGCTATTTGTATTGTAAGAACCAAAAATATGCTTAAAGAATTAAGAAGATAATGGACATTGTATCCTGACAGCTAATAAAGAATTCTTATTATTGTTGTTATCGTCATCACAATACAATTACGCTTTTGCAAAATGGCTGAGTGTAATGCGCACATCGATGTTATTTTGTTCGAGATTTGCCCACCGCCTCCTAGACGTACAGCAATTTCAACAATTTGTACACATAATTCATTTAAAAGGCAGTGGATACGATTGCCAACGTTACAACAACATCGTCAAATCTCGACTTTCCAAAGTCACGGTCAAAGTCTCGCAACTAACGTCTATGAATTCGACTTTAACCAAAGTTGAACTTTGCTTTGAAAGTCTACTTTAGGAAGTCGTCTTCCAAAGTCGCGTTCTTGAATACGACCCTTAGACACTTAGCTTTCAATTTTCGGTATGAGTCAACTCCTCCGTCGGCCATCTTGGATTTTATAGTGGCCATTTTGAAAAATAAGTATTATCAACACAGATATAGAGGAATAGATCGGCAGCGTCGTATCCTTAACTGCAGGTCACAGCCCGGCAATCTGGGTCACGGCGGTGAAGCCTAGCCTTGCGCTATGTCGCCATCTTGCCTCACCTGAAGACACTCATTGAACTACACGTAATTCAATGGGAAACTATCACGAGAACGTAGATTAAAGTCTATTTTCACAATTTTCTATTGAAAATTTTGTATCCACTAGTGAACACACTGAAACCACATTGAAAAAGCACGTCCTCTTGCTATTTTTCTCAAGTATTGGTTCCTATTACTTGCTAAAAATTAGGTTTTTGATGTGAAACTTCTTTAGCCGCGGTAGGATTAAATCCAGAGCTTGCGTTACGGACAAAATCGTCACGAAATTCGTTTGGTGTGACGGAACGGACTGCACAGAAAACAATCAACTCAATAATTAGGCTTATCCAAAATTTAATAAAACCGAAAATTCCAAAATTTAAAAAATAAAAGAATTCAAATTAAAAAATCGAAAATCCAAAATTTTAAGTCTAAAAATCCGAAATTAAAAAATAAAAATACATTAAAAATATAAAATTAAAAAATAAAAAATTCCATAATTAAAAAATTCAAAGATACAAAATTTAGAAAATCCAAATTGTAAACAATAATCCAAAGTAAAAAATCCAAATATCCAAAATTTAAAAAATAAAAAATCTAAAATTTAAAAAATTCAAAAAATAAAAAATCCTAAAATTCAAAATATAAAACATTCCTCGTAACTAAAGCATAATATTATTTACAATGCAAAAAATACGCATAAATTGAGGTTAAGTTTATCTGCAATTTCTAAATGCTAAAGTAATATATGACTATTTACAGTGTATGAAATAGTTAACAATATTAGGTTATGGTTATTTACAACCATATAATACATTCCTAGAAACTAAAGCATGTGTAATGCATGAAATGGCTAACCAGGGGTGTCCACCCCCAAACGTCATGACTCACCTCCAGACTTCACTGCTCACCCCCCCCCAAACTTCATTGCTCAACCTCAACCCAATTGGATGTCGACAAGGGCGCCCATATGATATTTTCTAGGGGGGGGCAATTTTTTTAATTAATTAATTTTTTGTCGCTTTAACTTCTTGGGCCACTTTGTAACGTTATATTAATAATATAATAAGTGCAACAATGACGTAGCCATAAATTAATGCGGGGAGGGTCGGAAGTGCCGGGGGGGTTTGGAATACCCCCCAAAAGGGGGTCGGGGGTTCTTCCCCAGAACATTTTTAAATATTGAACTAATGAAAATCACATTTTACGCTATTTTAGCACAGAAAAACTAGTTAGGAAATTTGTTTACCATACTCGAAGACATGCCAATGTAAATAAGAAATCATTTCCTAAGTGGGGGTCCACCCCCTGAAAATTTTTAAGTACTGAACTAATAAAAATCACATTTTACGCTATTTTAGGACTCAAAAACTAGTTAGGAAATTTGTTTACCATACTCTAAGACATGCCAATGTAAACAAGAAAATATTACCTAAGTCGGGTGTCCACCCCCGGGAAATTTTTAAATGTTGAACTAATGAAAATCACATTTTACGCTATTTTAACACTGAAAAACTAGTTAGCAATTTTGTTTACTATACTCTAAGACATGGCAACTTAAACAATATATTGTTACCTAAGTTATAATACTTATTACTATTTATAAGAAAAGTTAAATAACACATGGAACAGTGGACATAATAGGCCTACTCATTATGTTATGAAAAGAAAATAACTGCTATATCTTATTTGACACACCAACAAATCTTGTTTAATTGAATAATTTTTTAAAAATACAAATATAGAAATTTAGGTTTTGACTTTTGGGGGTCCAAACCCCCTGTACCCCCCTTTCCTAATCCACTGTGGATTCTGCTTCCATGTTGTTGATTTGGTAAAACTTCTGCAATTCAAATAATTGTCTTAAAAGAAAAACACCTGACTATAATAATTATTAATATACATTTTTTTCCTTGCGCCCCCCCGCCCCCGGGTATGGGCGCCCGTGGCTGTGGAAATTCTTCATCTTTATCTTTATAAAGAATTAGAAGAGACCTTTTGAAGTTATAGAACTTGACTGTGTTTATTTTTAACATATAAAATTATAATTTTGCAACAATTTTCAACCCCCTCCCAGAAAATTCATAAATGATAATATTTTGCCCCCCCCCAGAAATTTCAATGACGCAGTCTGCGTCTTAACCCCCCCCCCCTGTGGGCACCCCTGGGCTAACAATAATAATGAAAGGCCTACTTACGAATGTATTGAAACGTGTTCCTTTCCTTGTTTCTTTCTGCCGTAGTAAGAAAAATTACACCCGAATACCACACAGGTATTCACCATTTTAGAAAAAGTATTTATACTCCTCAGTCCAATTACATTATTAGCTAAAATGCTAAAATTCACATCACTGTAACGCTCTTGTGGCTTGTACTCGATCAGCTGCTACAGTGTAGTAATATGGCGGTCCGTGCATCAACGTGGCTTCACTGCCGCCAATAGTAAAGCATACACCATTGCCGATCTATCTCTATATATCTGTGCTGCAGGTGGCAGTGAAGCCTAGTCAGGGGCGAAGAGGGGCAAGGGAAGCAGTGCCGACGCCATATTGGTATCACCAACATGCCAGCTTAAGTACCACGTATTCATTACGGAAAATTGTTTTTATTCCTACTTAATTCCGAATTTATAGTGAAATGGTGAACCACAGTGTTGTTTGGGAATCCCTGTAATTTCAAATACATACTATACCACTATATTGGAGGTCAAATTAACATCCATTTATAAATTTGAAAAATTACTATTGCTTAAACTGGGTCTATTACAGCTATTTTCACTCAATACTGGTTTACGAAATAATTGTCTGGGAAAACTGCAGCGAATGGGAAAGCATCTTAAAAAGAAAAACATACTAATTATGACCCATTCATCCTACAGGGAATCATGAAGGCCACTCTTTAGAGATCTACAAATATTAACATTTCCTTCAATATATTTAGTAGAGCTTCTAACTCATGTGCACATTAATTTTGACCAATACAACACACAAAATACTCACGAATACAACAAAGGAAACAGAGTTGTTAAAATTCTGTTCCCATAGAATAACCCTCCTAGAGCAAACACCACAATACATGAGCTTTAAACATACAATAAAATTTCAAATGAAACAAAAGCATTAAATAGCAGACAATTCAAAATTAAAATTAAAAACTTGATTTTGCAAAGAACTTGCAGAGAATTCCTTGAATATGAGGTTAACATATAATTATAATAAATAAAAAAAGAGTGTGCGGGGAAATAATTATTGGATTTTTTAAATTTTGGATTATTATATTTTCAATTTTGGATTGTTGGGTTTTTGGACTTTTTAAATTTTGGATTTTTGGAATTTTTAAGTTTTTGATCTTTTATTTTTTTTCATTTGGAATTTAGGATTTTTTGTTTTATTTTTTAAATTTTGGATCATCTTTATTTTTGGATTTTTTAATTTTGGATTTTTTAATTCTTTAAATTTTGGATTCACGATTTTTAAATTTCAAATTTTGGATTTTTAAAATTTCAGATTTTTGGAATTATTATTTTTAAATTTTGAATCTTTGAATATTTGAATTTTTTATTTTAAAATTTTAGATACATAATTTTTTTATTTTTTGCTTTTTTAATTTTGGATTTTCGATTATTAATTTTTTATTTTTAAATTTTAGATTATAGATTTTTTATTTTTTAATTTTTGGCTTATTAGATTTTTCAATTTTGGATTGTTGGACTTTTTTAATATTGGGTTTTTGGACTCCTTTAATTTGGGATTTTTATATTTTTGATCTTATATTTTTTAATTTGGAATTTGGAATTTTTTGTTTTTGATTATTTTAAATTTTTGATTTTTTCTTTTTTAATTTTGGATTTTTAGATTTTTTAATTTTGGATTCTCGATTTTTAATTTTCGGACTTTTTAAATTTTGAATTTTAAGATTTTTTGTTTTTAAATTTTGAATCTTTTAATTTTTAAATTTTAGAAATTTAGATCTTTGAATTTTTTTGCATTTTTAAATTTTGGATTTTTTATTTTTTAAATTTTGGATTTTTAGATTTTTAATTTTGTTTTTTTCTAATCTTGGATAAGCCTAATCATTGATTTGATTGTTTTCTGTGCAGTCCGTTCCGTCACAGACCCACTAATTTCGTGACGATATTGAGCGTAACAATTTCGTGACGTTTTTGTCCGTCACGCAACTTTGGGTAGCTCTCGATTTACTCCTACCGCGGCTAAAGAAGTTTCACTTCAAAAAATAGTAAAATAAGTCATTCCATTTTCAAGCACTCATTAATAGCATTAGAAAAATAATTACATTAGTGTTAGATTTTCCTTATTTGTAATCGTGATTTACAAGTAATATAGTGTAGGCCTAAGTTAGAATATTCCTAGTGAGTCACCAGTTTACCAGTCAAAGCTGAATAAATGTAAATGATATGTGACTATAAATTAACATTAACAACATTAACATTTATCCTATAGAAGCATCTTCTGTATACAGACTTAAGACTATGGTACTACATGCACTTTGGCACTTTTGTTATATCAGTTTACCTGATTTTATTATAAGTGTGACGTCTAGTGCTGTAATGGCGAAATGACAATAAAACTGTATTTATTAATTTATTTACTGGATTGTGAAATTCCAATTAAAACAGCTTTAAAAAGCCTTTCTTGTTTGATTCCCGCGCCGACTTCCCTTCCTTTCGTCAGATTGTTGGTGATCGCAATATGGCGACGCAGCGAACGCGTTGGCTTCAGTCCCTCCCCTTACGCTGCCGATCTATTCCTCTATATCTGTGATTATCAATATCTCGGCTTCTAAAGCACTTAGGATCACAAACTTGGTGTCTTTATATACATATTTGGGGGTCAGGGAATGTAACTACATAATTTTTAACATGAACCTACTCATCCGTCGGCCATCTTGGATTTTCTATCGGTCATTTTGAAAAAAAATTATATTATCAATATCTCGGCTTCTAAAGCACTTAGGATCACAACATTGGTGTCTTTATTTACATATTTGGGGTCAGGGAATACAACTACACAGTTTTTAAATGTATCAGACTATATATTTATTCACTAGTATATTACCAATTGCAAGTTGTTCACCAATTAACTGTTTACAAAAATAACTAATTTATACAATTGTTTGTAAGAAAGAAATTTAAATGCAACCGACTACATATTTATTCACTACACATGTTACTAAGGGTATGCCACCATTTACAAACTAATCAATTCCAAATATACAAAAACAACATTTATATACATTATGTTTACAATCATATTACCAAATCATATATAAAGATGGCGTATTACATGAAAGGATACCTTATATAAATTTATTATGTGGTATTCAAACACTGACATTTGCACAGCTCAGTGCAATTCCAACAAGTAATTTTGCACGCACACCTACCAGTGCAGTCTCTCAGACTCTTACAATTACATTTAACTAATTCTGTACAGGCTTTTGATGCAATAGGTAAGATGTTCCATACAGGAACCCATGATGCACTGTCGACTTTCTGAGTCCTGCCTTCTGGATTAGGAGCATGCTGTTGACTATGCTCACTGGTACACAGCCTGATATGCAGCCCGCGTGGAGTGTTGGAGTAGTGCGTCCTTTGTTGGGGGAAGTTTCTCCATTGACTTATTCTTCTTACAAAACCGCTCCTTCCTGCCTTCATCCACATTGTCTAAATCACAGTTTTTATCATATAAGATCATGGTGAAGCGTTCTAGTAATTTGAAATTTTCATTATCAATATCAAGTTCTGTGTAGGGATGGAGTGCCATGTAGGTAAAGGCATCTGTCACTTGAGGATAACAATTCCATGCCTCCCATGCAGATTTCTTGCCTCTTCCAAAACATGATGATGTGGTATCACATCCCGTTTTTTTTTTTTTTTATTTATTTATTTATTTATTTATTAGCATAGTCCACATGCCCCATTACAGAGTAATAATACATGTGTTTTTGTACATTATTTACAGTTGATATTATCTTATAACTAGAACTTGTATATTATTTTTTATTATATCCTAATTACCTAATTAACCTAATTATTTCTACTTCTTAACAGTTAACTTATTTCTAATTACTCTTACAATTAATTATAATTTTTCAAAATCTATTTTGTTTAAGAATCTTGTAAAGTCTTGGAGGTAATGTTTAACTAGTTCGTGATTTATTACTGGCCACTGTCCACCTTTTAATCTTATGTTTTGTTTTAGTTCTTGTCTTTCGCTGTTTAGGAGAGTACATTCAAATATTAAGTGATTAACAGTTTGATCTTCTTGTTCACATTTACACAGTGCACTTTCCTGTATT
This sequence comes from Ectobius pallidus, assembly GCA_964059195.1. Classification (NCBI taxonomy): domain Eukaryota; kingdom Metazoa; phylum Arthropoda; class Insecta; order Blattodea; family Ectobiidae; genus Ectobius; species Ectobius pallidus. The sequence continues at coordinate 34,081,093 of CAXKWD010000009.1, forward strand.
TTAAATCTTGTATAATATTCTCTTGTCTTCCCGTGACCTGTTAAGATGGCTGTTATCTGTCCGTTTAGTGGAACCCTCAGCTTTAGACGTTCCATCACTGAAGGGAAAAACATTCTGGTAGTAGTTCCTTTTGTCGAATTCTTCCATTGCTCTTGCCAGGTCCGCAATCCTTTCTCCTCGGCTTCCTTGACGACATGGCTTTTCGGGATCTTGCTGTAAATAACTTCCCCGGTGTCTTCCTTCGCAGCTTTCTTTGCTAATTGATCGGCCATTTCATTTTCATATAGCCCAACATGCGCCTTAACCCACTTTATGTGGATAGTCCAGCCATTGTCTTGGAGGTATTTAATTTTTTCTTTTATTCGTTCAATTATTTCATTTTTTATTTTACCGTTCTTAAGGAGGTCTATTGTAATTTTGCTATCTGTATTAACTAACACCAGTCTCTTGTCGTCCTCTATTTTCTTATTGTCTTCTATTGCCACTAGGGCACGTAATATCGCGATCTGTTCCGCTTGATTATTGGAGCAGTGCAAGCCGAGTTTGTATTTTAATGTTTCTATCAGTTCCCCATTTTGGAAGATGACTGCTGCAGCGCCGACTTTCCCATCTATTTTTGACCCATCAGTGAAGATTTCTATATTGTATGCTATGTTTGCTTGTGCCTCTTGAACAATGACTCTGTTTGCAGGATGGGGCCACTCAGTTGGTTTGGGGGCTTCTTCGATAGTTCTCTGTATTTCGTTTTCATTTGTCATATGTGTTTCTTTATATATATCCAGCACTTCTTTAATTTTTATGTCGATTGGTGTTACTGCTGCTAAAATGCAGGACGCTTCATAAGACACAGTTCGGTAGGCTTTTGAAATTCTAATATTCATTAATCTTTGCACACGCTGGTATTTTATCATGTTCTTCCTCTTTAGGATTGCTTCTTCCCACACTTGAATGCCGTATAATAGCATCGGAAGTACAGCACCTTTATAGATTGTTCGTAAGGCTTGTTGTCCGAGACCCCAGTTCAGCTTCGCAGACTTCGCTAAAGCGTTTATCAGCTTTACACACTTTTCAGTTGCTTGTTTTATGTTTTATGTTTTTTCATCGAATAATATCCCGAGATATTTTACTTGTTTCACTTGCTCTAGTGTCCTGTTATTTAGATATATGCATATTTTACTATTTTCTTCTCTTCTCTTCTTAGATATCAGCATAGCTTTTGATTTGCTGCTGTTGAACTGGATTTTATATTGTTTCGACTATCCATCTATTAGCTTCAAGTCAGTATTCGCGTACATTTCTGCTTCTTCCATTGTTTTGCCTGTGGTTAACAGAGCTAGATCATCTGCGAAAGCTATTGCTTTACTGTGTTTCGAGTATTTTAAGTTAAGTAAGGAGTTGTATAAGATATTCCATAGACCTGGACCACAACAAGATCCCTGAGGGCAGCCTTTTGTTACCTCTTTTTCTGCTTTGCAGTTATTGATTGAAAGTGTGGCTATTCTTTCCTTGAAGTACCGTAGTGTTTGACCAAATAATACAAATTTTTTGGGCATTGTAGATTTCTCAAATTGTGGAGAATGCCGGGCCACCAAGCAGCATCAAAGGCTCCCTTCACGTCTAAGCTAGTAAATATTACACTATTTTTCCTGTCTAAATTTTTTTTTTATAAACGATTTAACTGCTAGCGCTGCGTCGATGGTGCTTTTTTGTGGTATGAATCCGAATTGGTTTGTATTAAGTAGATTGTTTGTATATTGTGATGGTTTATTCTGTCTATCATTAACTTTTCCAAGATTTTTCCTTCTATATTTAGTAGACTTATTGGTCTAAACTTTGTCACCTCTTGGCTATCTTCCTTCCCTGGTTTTACTATAGGGATTATTTGCGATGTTTTCCATATTTTTGGAAAGCATCCTTGTTTCAAACATTTATTGTACATGGCCGTTACTGCTGTTGGAATCAAATCGAAGACTCTCAATATGATGTTTTTCGTTATGCCGTCTTCTCCCGGTGCTTTCTTGGAGGTAAACTTCTGAATTTTGAGGGATATTTCTTCTTGTGTAAATTCCTTGTCATCTGTAGTCTGTATTGGTTCCTCTTGTTGTCTTCGTAGCTCTTGCTGTTGTACTGTGTCATTTTCTATTTCGTCTTCGGGAGTGAAGTGGTTCAGCATATGCGAAATAGTTTCGTCCATATCGCTTGTGTAGGTACCATCTGTTTTCTGGAAAGTTGTTAGGATGGCCTGGGTTCTTGTCTTTCCTGCAGCCAACTTATATGCTGCGTGCCACGGGTTACTTCCATCTTCAATGGTGCAATATTTTTTCCAAGAATTAAACTTTTCTTTTTGTAACAACGACTGATATTCACGTTTTCCTTCCGTGTACAGTAGTTTTCTTTCTCTTCGGAGCTCTTCGTTATTCATTGTTCTCTGGTATCTTCTTCGTAGGGCATTTACTCTTTTCCTTAATATTGTTAGTTGATCGTTCCACCATGGAACTGTTTTTCCCATTGTTGGCTTTCTCTTCGACGTAGTTTTATAAAAAGGCGTTGTCACAAGCTGTTATGATACACGAGTGGAATTTCCCCGTGACCTCTTCGGCATCAGGTAAGAGTTTAATTCTTTTGCAGATTTCATTTTCTATATCTTTTTGTTTGATTTCTTTGGTTGCGCATTTAAATTCCTTCGTCAATTCAGAGAGTAGGGTATTGCTAAATTGTTCGTAGTTTTCTTCCTTCTTTGCGATATATCCTTTCCTCGTGAATTCCTCTTGTTTCTTGAGCAGATTAGCTTTTCCTATATTAAAGGTGATTATTGCATGGTCAGAAAAGCTTTCCTGTTCTCCACACTTCCAGTCCGTTAATTGGGAAAGGCTAGGGTGGTTAGCTATTGTAAGGTCAATGCAGCTACTACCTCTCTCCGTTTCAAATGTTGTAGTCGCCGTATCTTCATTGATTATGTACAAATTGTTCATTATTATGAATTCTTCCAGTAGCTTTCCTCTTTGATTGCAAATTCTGTCATGCCATGTAGTACTTCTTGCATTAGTGTCTCCAGCGATTACTAGTTTTCTTCCGCGAGTGTAGTTTACAATATTTTCTAATTTTCTGATGTCTAAATTAATGTCCCTGGTGATGTCGAAATACATTGATGCAATAAGCAAATTCTGGTATGGAGTCCTTATTCCTAAAACGACGCAGTCTTCATCTGAAAGTTGATTTATCATTAGTATATCTACTCTTGTTGTATTTGAGAGTACTAAGGCCCGCTTTCTTCCATCTCCAGCTGAGTATATTTTTAAACTTTTGGGAACAGCAGCAATCCTGTCGTTTACGACATATGGTTCTTGTATTAGGGCAAGATCTACATTGTATTCTACAATTGTTTGTACTAGGTTGTTGGTAGCGATCCTTGAATGTTTCAGGTTAACCTGTAAACAGTGTAAGTCTAATGAGTTCATTACTGTACTGTAGCTGGCCTTGCTAGTAGTCTGTGTTGGCTTTGTATTTCTCTATCATGTCTTTGTAACAATGACAATTTTGGTCCAAGGACGAATGGTGTTCGTCTATCTGTGCGTTTGCATTGCATTTCTTATAATTTATGCAATTAAAACACTTGAATTGTTCAGCTCAGCTCTTCTTGCATGGTTCTCTGAGCAGAGAGGACATGTCAGGACTCCTTTGCAGTCTGCAGCACGGAGGTTAAATTTACTGCATTTGAAACATCTGTTGATTTTGATGTAGTCTTCATTGTTACACATGTTCCAGCAGAGCTTAATTTTCTTATTGGCTAAAAGCTTTCTTGTGTCTGAACTCACCTCTATAACCAGGTTTCTTGTTTTCTTTCTATTTTCATATATGAATTTAGGGACTATTTTTGTTGCATCCAAGTTAAGTTCTGAATTTTGCCCGATGATAGTCTCTACAGCGTTCTCCATTGTTACCTCTTCTGGAATGTTATAAACAATTATTCTTGGGTTCCGTAGCTTGTTGGTGTTTGCAACTAGTTCTTGTCTGCAATTATTATTTATGTGACTGCATATGGTTTCAATTTCACTTTTACTTTGTGTTTCAATAAGCAGTTGACCGTTTCTTAAGCTCTTAAATGAACTAACTCCTATTTTCAGCTCACTGGGTTTGACTTTGGTTTTGATCAGAGTCTTCATATATTCTGAGCTCTGATTATTTTTTGATTTCACAAAGAGCTTAAAAGCTTTATTTTCATGCTGGTTATTCTCACCAAGAATAACCTGTGAGAAGCTTGGTTTCATTTTCTGGCTAACAGGTGTCTCTACCCTCCGGTTGAAGTTCGCCATCTTCTTCTCGGCTTCAGCCAGAGCTTTGCATTTTGCCGCTAGAGCGCTGTTTGTTTCCTCACATCTTGTATGGAGAGAGTTGTACACATTTCTTATGGTTTTAACTGATACTACAATATTCTGTTTTAGATCATTTCTAAGGTTTCCACTTTTTTCTGTAACTTCAATAAGCGTTCTTATAGCCTCCTCAAACTTCGTCTCTAAGTCTTCCATCATTTTCATGCAGCATAAGTTCCCGTTTTACCGACCACACGTCGCGAACAACTATGACCGATTGACTTCCTTCTAACGTCACTAGATGGCAACGCTTACTGCGTTGGCCACGACCGGACTTAAGGAAATACTCCCTGTGTTTCTGCAAATCACGCTAGATAGAGCTAGTCCTGAGTGGTATATAGACTCCTCCCAATCAATGAGGAACGACAACAAGCTCCATTCCTCCCTAGTCAAGCCCTCCAAACGAAAATAAAGAAACAAAAATTCTGTTCACTGAGGTCACCGAAAGTATCACTAATATTCACCCTGGTTCTTGAGTTTATAACCAGCAGATACATGAAAACGGTGCCCCCAACTACTTCCCATAAACAGCTGAAATTGAGGATAAATTCGCACCACACTTAGCACTGACATGCCTTTTCCACCATCTTGGCGAGCACCATCGTATCACATCCCGTGAAACCGTGGAATACAGGGAGGGATTGGGATTTCTTGACACCCAACTTCGCGCAGAAAGCATTAATGCTAATATAAGTAAATGTTTTTCCTGTACCAAAAGCAACACAAATCTTTACATCTGCACACAAGGTCATCAGCCAATGAGGATCACCACTACGTCTGTGTATACAGTACGCACCATACAGTTACTGCAGCCATTCAATAGTGCATCTTGTAAGTGGACAATCAGCCTGGTGTCTGCTTCCTCATGGTCACATGGTGACATGGACCTATCAGTTCCTCGGATAATAACTTCAGCATCACATGTGACGACAATCACCTTGCTTTCGGTACATTCCAAACTTGCCTATTTTTTAAAGAAATGCAAAAAGTTCTTGTTTGTTGGTGGGGTCTTTTAAAAAATCTGCCCACTTAAGTGGGATCTTGTTCCTTCCTTCGCACTTCCTCCTAACACCCTTGCCTCGCTTTTCTCTAGTGGCTTCTTTGAGGCTTGACGGTATATATTTGTCCCAAACTACATTAACTCATTTGCAGCTTTCTAATATCTTATTGATGAAAGGACTGAATACATGATCAGCATAATCATCAAATGTGATGATATTGGTAGTTGGGGGGAGAATATGCACAACAGTGGCTCCGTCAAGAAGCTTTGCATCAATATAATCAAGAGGATCATTTTAAGAATCCTTGTCCAGAATATTCATAAGATCAGACTTCTTTCCACATCAAAGAGTTCCATTGTCAGATAGTGAAGGGGGAAAATGGTGATTCTCATGACTGAAGAATGTAGTCATGTCACTCTGCCTATGCTGCATCACTACATACAGTTTCGAGAACAAAGAAACATCAGTCTTAAGTAATGATCTTTTCCCCTTATCTTTTGTTTAGAAGTTCTGAATAGAGGAAGTGAGTTATTTTTTATTGGTTCATGAATGGAGCGAGTACAATCGCTTTCCAATATTAAAATTGCAGTTTCTCATCAGTTGCTGTTTTGCGCGCTTTGGTTCCGTTACTCCAGTACTACCAACATGATGTGTACACAAACATTTTTCCAGATGTAATTTTAATTTCTCTTCAAGACTATAGAGTGATCTTCTTTTCTCCTCCCTATGAACAGCGAATTTGAAAGGTGGGATTTATTTAACGACGGGCCCGGCAACTAAGTAAATTGATGAATAGTTTGTAAATGGTACATTTATTAGGGAACAAATATATAGTTTGATAAATTAAAAAAAATGTGTAGTAGTATTCACTGACCTCAAAAATGTATATTTAGACACCATGTTTGTGGCCTGACGTCATCTAGATGCCGAGCTATTGACAATACACTTTTTTTTCAAAATGATTGCTTTTAAATCCCAGATGGACGACGGATGAGTTGGTTCCTGTTAAAATTTCTGTAGTTGTATTCCCTGACCCCAAATATGTATACATAGACACCAATTTTGTGATCCTAAGGGCTTTAGAAGCCGAGATATTGATAATATACTTATTTTCCAAAATGGCCGCTATAAAATCCTAGATGGCCTACGGAGGAGTTGGCTCCTATCAAAAATTGAAAGCTATGTACCTATGTAGCACCTGGAAAAAATGTGGTGCTTTTATCCGGTGTGTCCACATTAAGTGGAATTTGACTGTAAGGGACCCCACTAGTAGTGATTTTCAGCATGTGATATTTGGAAAGTTGTGAGCTTTCGCTGTTTGACATTATCCTTACAGAGATTCATAATTCGTAATTCTGGCCATTTTGAGTTATATATACTACCACATTGATAAAAGAATGCTTTATAGGCAGGTATAACTCACTAATTAATTCCCGACCCATTTCTAAGTAACTAATATCACTATTTTTCCCTAAGTCCATTTATACAATGGTTTATTCAAAATTTAAAACAGCTGTATCTCAAAAGTAAGATTTTGGACTAAGTGCAATCTGCCAGATGTACAAATTAAAATATATCATTGATGTTCCTGCAAAATCAGCTATGTAAACTTTTTGACGAAATTGAGTTTTTTACATTAAAAGGTGTTGATCCTCCTTAGAACTGATCCTTCAAATCGAGCATGTGAATTTTGGGTTGTCACGCTTGAGCATGCAAAGAAAAAAATTCAGCTATTTGCTATGCACAAAAGTTGTTCCTGCAAAAGTGGCCATGTGCATTTGAGTTCACATAGCCATTCTTCACTGCCAACACAGCTCTCATGTTTGTACACATAGCCGGTCTTGACAATATACAATGCAATGCGCATAGGAAATAAGCTGCACTGCAGCATTTACTGTGTTATCTTACAAGACCACAATACGACACATTATTGTTATCTTGAACCATTGGTATAGTCTGCTGACATTTTCATTTCATTAGTTATTCTGTTGTCAGAAATGAGAGCAAAGGAACACATTGATTATTGTTAGTACTGGTACTTGAATCTTGGGGAACTGCAGATATTACATAAATAATTAAACTCATGAGAAGGATGTACAACTTCTGATATGTATAATCATGTATATTCCTTATCATTTGTATACTCAGAGACCACCCCTTGGCTGAGTGGTTAGACCATTTGGTTTCCACAGCTGGGACCTGCGGATCCATGCGTGGTGGATCTATGTGGAATTTCTTGTGGATAAAATGGAGTTAGGACAGGCTTTCTAGGGGTTTCTCCTATTTCCCCTGCCAAATAACATTCACCATTGCTCAGTCATCAGAATATGACCATTTGGTTGCAATAAAGGAATGCAATATAAGTGTTTTCAGCTGTTATCGATATTAAGTTTTTAAATGACCAAATGAAAATTAAGTAGGGCTATTGATGGTCAGTTTTATTTTGCATTAGGCTAATTTGTTATTGTTAGAAAGTGTTTATGGGCAATGCACTATTTACTTTGATGGACTAGGTTTACTATCCGAATGTGCATCAGCTACCAAAAGCATATGGCAGGAATCGCCAAGCTCTACAGCCATTATTAATCGCCTACTGGACTAAGCCGCTACTTCTTTATCAAGTAGCTCCTCTGTTGGTATCACATGGCTGGATGCTACCCGTATCAGACCTCACCATCTCAGAAAAGTCTGAGGAGATTTTAGGATCTAAACCTAATACCAGAAATGTACTGCATTAACACTGTTCTGCATATAACAGTTCTTTCTGTGAAGTTCCATAGGGCTGCTGTTTTTCATATTACAGTGTAATGTAATGAAACAAATATGCGTTTTGCATTATTTATCGTATTATACGGTGATAAAATTTAGAATTATAAAGCTAAATAATAATAATGATCCTTATGATTCTAGACACGATACTAGAACGCATTAACAAAATCGGTCATGTGACAAAAGAGGCACAATTTTAATTGACTATGTGCAGTGCTTGAAAATAATTTCTTATTTTGAATTAATTGGTCACTCTTCTGTTATTAGGCCTATTGACACAAATGCATTGTTACCTTAGCTATAAGCAATATAACAATGCTGTAACAAGTCTCTACACGTAGAATCTTTCATGTTAGAACTTTTTTCCTTCTGTAAAAACATTGCTAATTCACATAGCCGATTTTGCAGGTGCAGAGAAAATATAATATGTACCTGTACATAATAAATTATAATAATTATTATCCTAAGTGCACAAAGGCACAGACTCTGTGGGGAGGTGAGGTACTTTCTGCCCCCCTTTTCAGTTTTTTCTTAAGTTTTTAATATGGAGGCCCTACTAGTATCAGAACAGATATTAAACTTTACGAACTTTTCACCTGTGTTAAGAAAAAGTTGAAATAGAGTTCTCAGTAAACATTGGACTAAGGGGGATAGCTTTTATGGGGGAGTGCGCCATAGCCGTTGGGGGGATGGGCACCCCTGGTTATACATAGGCTTTATTATAACCGAACAAGCATTTAGACAGTTAAAATCGATTAATTAATCATAAACACATGGTAATATATAGTTAAAAAATAAAATATATTATTGCAAGTATTATTGGCCGATTTCTTTATTTTCTAATCCAATGAATCCTATTGGACCTGTTTTGATAGACTAATAGTGTAGTAATGCTGTATCTTCTGAACACATACATGGTGCAGTGCCTAGATATTGTTCCTTTTATACTGTAATAAGGGCTCATCGGGGTTCGAAATCAGAACACTTGTCTTCTAATTGAAGATTGGAGGTTCCTTTATTTCCAATAACAATGCTCAATACAACCAGAAAACTCCTGAGTAGTATTTATCTACCTCCTTATTCCCTCTGATATTAAAATAAACATACAACACACTGTGATATTCATGTATAGAACACTAAAAAACACTAAAAAATATCATTAAAAATATATGTACAGATTAAAATTTTTATCAGAAATTACACAGGTCAATGTAGTAAAATACTAAAATATGCAGAAAATGGATTTCCCTACTGCCGGGAGTCTTTACACCATGTATAAAACGGTGATGTCAAAATCTTGAGTGTTGTAGATAGTTCTTTTCTTGATTAGTTTGTAAAAAGATAATTAAAAATATATATACAGATTAAAACTTTTTCACAAATTACACAAGTCTATGTAGTAAAAATGCATAAAATGGATTGCCCCACTGCCGGGAGTCTTTACACCATGTTTAAAACGGTGATGTTAAAATCTTCAGTGTTGTAGTGTTCTTTCTTGAATGTTTGGTAAAATTTTTCTTGTAGAATCGTGTGCCCAGTGTGTTGTAGGTTGTTTAAAATTGAATATGCATTTCGGCGCAAAGTTACGCCATCCTCAGTTCCTAAAAAATCAGAGTAAAAACTAACGTAAGAGGTAACTAGTATTTATAATGTTTTTAAATTGTGTATGGACTATTACTAACCTTATGTTGTGGTGCCGGAACTTGACTATGAAGTAACTGATTGTGGTGTAAGGTGCTGATATTTATGGAGGGTGGGTGTGTTCATAAGAGATTTGGAATAGTGGGTTGTATTCAATTTGGTCTTCGTTTAGTATTATGTCCTTGTGTTTATATATTTCGAGTTGTTCCAGAGTATTTAGTCTATGTCCTTTGTTTTGTTTGTGTAAAATTTCCATTGTGTTTTCAATATTGTTATGTTGGTGTTTTTCTGTAATTAAGTGTTTGGCATAAGCTGATTTTTGTCTGTTGTTTTTAAAATCTTGGGTGTGTTCCCGATATCTGGTTTTGAATTTACGGCCTGTCTGCCCTATGTAAACCTTGTTACAGCTAGTACATTTTAATTTATATATGCCATTCTCATTAAACTTTTCGTTGGTGGCGTTATTATTGTCCGTGCTATGTAAAATATCTTTTAGTCTATTGTTAGTTTTGAATGCTACTTTTAGATTATTCTGTTGTAAATGCTTTGTTATTCTATGTACACGTTTATCTGTATAATTGAAAGTTACGAATTTTTTATTGGCGTTCTTTCTTTGTTTTATGGGGGATAATGTAGTATTATTGTTTTTTTGTTGTATAAGTTCTTTTTTTGTTTTTTAAGCAATTTGATGATAGTATTCTTCTTATATCCATTATTGGTTGCAATCTGTATTATTGTGTTTAGTTCTTCGTTATAATGTTGTTTTTTCATTGGGATATTGAGAAGTCTGTAGATCATGCTGTTAAACGCTGCCATTTTTTGTGTGAAAGGGTGATTAGAGCTATTATTAATTACCGTGTCTGTGAAAGTTGGCTTTCTGTAGATATTGAAGTTAAGCTTTTTTTTGCTTCTAGTTATGTTGATGTCAAGGTAGTACAAAGTGTTGTTTTCCTCTTTTTCTGATGTAAAGGTCAAGTGTGTGTTTAGTTTGTTGAATTTTCAAGAATTTTTTCTTTATTATTGTTCTTAAGAATGTCATCAACAAATCTTCTGTAAACTTTTATGTTGTATTTAGTTAATATATTTGCTATGTGTTTCTCTTCAATGTGCTGTAAGAAGATTTCGGCCAGGATGCCTGAAAGTGGGGAACCCATAGCTATACCTTTGTTTTGTATAAATATTTTGTCGTGGAATTTGAAATAGTTTTGCTTTAGAATTGTCGAAGTTAGGTTTGTTATTTGTTCAATGACTAGGGGGTTTTCATTTTTACGGGCTAGGGTTTGTCCTATGATATGTATAGTGTCTTCTATTGGTATATTAGTGTACAAATTTTTTATATCCAAGGAAATGAGGATATCATCTTTTTCCAGATTGATATGTCTAATGTTGTGGATTAGATCTACTGAATTTTTTACAATGAATTTATTGTGTAGATTAAGTTTTTGTTTAAGCATTTTGGCTAATAATTTTGAGATTTTGTAAGTTGGTGCTTTAGTGAAATTGACTACTGGTCTAATAGGATTATCTTGTTTATGAGTTTTTATTTGTGCTTTGAGGGTGGGGGCTTTAGGGTTCATGTTGATATTATATTTCATGTCCGATTCACTAAGAATCTGGTTTTTTATAGTATTTTTTATGGCCCGTTGAAATTTTTCTGTTGGATCCGTATTTACTTCTACAATGTGGTTTTCATTAATGAAATTCATTGTTTTCTCAACATAATCATTTTTATTAAGGAGGACGATTGTGTTTCCCTTATCAGCTTTTGTATTTATGACGTTATTGTCTTGAAGTTTTTTGTTCAAATTTTTTAGAGTTCGTGTGTTATTTTTAGTACTTGGTGGTTGTTTGTGTTCCTCAGAATAGATGTCCTTTATAGTTTTTGCAATTTTATTCCTAACTTCCATTTGCAGGTTAGGGGGGATTGCAGTTATGGCAGTTTCAGCGTCAACAATGTTATTGAATATTTGTTGCTCTTTTTTGTGTGGTAGATTATGTTTTTGACCTAATTGTAGTCGAGAAATTCATATTCGACTACCAACTGCAAGTTACATATTACGAGATTGAAAATTATTTACTAGTGCAAAGAAATAGATTAGGTTACTATGAAAAGCAAGATGTGTTTATTATAGCCTACATATTGTGCACTATAAATCGATTCCTTCCCATTATTTGTACTGTAAAATGTTTCCCTAACCTCAATGTTAACTGCAGCTCTCAAGCGGCCAATTGCACATTGTGGATAGAGCTTAATAATGATGGCATAATTGGTCACAAGACAACTGGATAACAAATTAATTAATCAAAGTACCGGCAATTAAAGGCTAAGAGTGCACATTATAACTTATATGAGAATATAAAGACATCATAATTAAATGTTACTGGCAACATTCCCTGGATTTCTTAGACTATATAATGAGGGCATAACGTGGAAAGACTTACATAAATTTATATAACATGCGTTTACATGAAATACTAAGGCCTACGGTAACATGCACGGTATAATAAATCGAAATACTTGATTCTGACACATAACTGCATGCTCCATATATGCAGGTTTGAAATCTTGAAAATCCCAATTGATCTTGAGAACTGTTCCAATTTAGTTGGAATTTCGTTGCTTATGCTCCTCCTCTGCTTTGATTTCCTTCTGCCTTGATTTCAGTAAATCATCTGAAACAAATAAAGGTACCTCAACAATTATAATGTAAATTTAGAATAGCCTATAAATGATAGGCCTATTTATTTTTTAGAGGCTGTATTTCATGCAACACTCATAATACAGTAATGTGTAAAAATGATAACGTTATATATTCAGAGAAAAACCAAAGGGCTTACCTAATATTATGTAAAAGAATGAGAATCAAACATTCGGCTTCTTCCTTAATACAATCAAGATGGCGATTGACGGTTATGCGATGTTTGCGTGGTTCGTCCAGGTACCGATGACCTACGAGCTATGCCGGAAATTTCCGAAGGACTTAAGCAGGATTATTCCAACGAAATGTATTGCTGGGCCGACAACCATAACCCCAACGGTAGGGCGAGCACGCATTGGTCCAACAATCATAACCCCAACGGTAGGGTGTGCGCGAGAGCCAACCAATAAATGCGTTGGCAGAACCGAGGAAATTACAACTAACCTTATCCCAACATATCCCTTCCATGCCAACCAAATTCATCCGTTGGGCCAACGAAGTGTGCTACTAGGGTACATATTGATTTTGGACATGGCAAACTTAAATCTAATTACAGACTATGAACATACAAAGAATACAAGATTCATTAATTAATAGATATCATATAACTATTTACCCTAGGCCTATATCTAATTTAGAGTTCATCTATCCTGTAAAGTGCTTTTTCACAAAGGTAGCTCTTTAATTTTTGTGTAAATTTTTTCCCAGTGTACTGTTTTAAAGTGTTTGGTAGTTTATTATAAAACTGTACCCCAATTACATATGGATCCCTGTTTGATGATTTTGTGTTGTATCTTTTTGTGTATAGGTTTATGTTTGATCGAGTGTCATACTGGTGAATTTCATCTATGGCAACGTTTAATTCTGGTTTAGATTTTAAAAGTAAAATTACCTATATATAGGCCTATATATGAATCCTCTAGATTCAAAAACCCCTATATCCACTTTCACAAATTTTTGGCAAACGTATATTAATTCATACAATAATGACCTTTGTTCTATTTACATTTCCATTGATAGTAGTTGGTGCTATTTAGTTTAAAAAACAAGAAAATGCATATACATATGCATAACAATACTGTAAGACAACTAAAATAATAATTAAATATCCACATGGAGGGTTTTGAACCCAAATGTTTGACATAGGGGATTTTGAAACTCACTTTCTGTGGAAGTGATGGATACAGAGGATTTTGGAACTAATTCAATGAACTTTGAAAATATTGTGATAGAAACACTGCCGAACTTAATATGGTTGTAATTATTTATTTGTATCAATCTGCATAACTTATATGGCAAAGTCGCAATGTAGGGGGGCCCATATCGCGATGTTCGCAGGTTTCCAAGGACGGGTGATGTGTTTTGTTTCTCAGCGAGGCAAGTTGACCAAAATGACGCTTCTTGTACATTGCTTATCCGATATAATTAGTGACAGGTTCTGTTAGGTTATGAACAGTGATATTAATTTAGTAGGGCATTCTGAATTCTCCAGAAATTCTACAGTGAGTCCCACGCATGAGTTGGCCAATGACGCGGGTTTCTGCGTCGCGGCAGGCACAGCTCCAACTCCCGAGCATAAATTCAGTCCGAGACAGAATTAATTTCTCTTGTGATAGGCCTATGTAATATTGTATTTAAGTTCTTCTAACAGTATGTGAATATTATTTATGGGGAAACTTGAAAAATAAAGTGTACCGGTATAGGTCCATTTCCCATACATTAGAAGAACTTAAAGACAATATCACAAGAGAAATTAACTCTATCTCGGAAGCTGAACTTATGCGCGGAAAAGAAAATTTCCTAAACAGGTGCCAGTATTGTGTGGATGCAAGAGGAAAACATTTAGAACATCTCCTGTGATGAGGTACGTGGTTATCTTCATTGTAATGTTAACTGTAAATGTGAGAACCTGAATCATTACACCGATTGCGGCTTTATTTGAGTAGATATTTCACCCGATCTCTCGGGGGTTGGAGGTGTGCCCGCCGCAACGCAGAAACCCGCGTCATTGGCACACTCTTGCGTGAGACTCACTGTACTTTAGTGGCAGTTAGGTTAGGAACGGTGATATTAGTATACCTTTTCCGCTTCTCTACAGCTCTCTTCCACGTATCTGGTTGCCTTAACTTTTTCCTTCCTCTCCCAGGATTAGCTTGAGCAACGTCACAGGTTTGGCCACTCATATTTATTTCAATATTTCCAATTAAAATACTACTATGAAAACGTGTTTCATCTCAGAAGAAGATAGAAGCAGCCATTACAATAAACGACACTACCAACTGCTAAGTTTGAAGCCCGTCCGGATAAATATGTAAATAACCGCTCATTTGGTTAGATTTAGGTAAAGAATTTCTGACTTGCAAATAAAATTAAATAAAATAAATAAATTAAACAGTCTCCAGTTATTATGTACGAGTATTATGTGGCGAAAAGGCTACTATGAATACATAAATGTTGGCGACACTGCTAGCAGAAGAGAACATCATAATAAGTTGGCAATTCTCATTGGTTCATACACATAGGGGATTTTGAAGTTAGCCGCAGTGGGATAGAGGGGTTTTTGAATTTAACTCTGATTTTCAACACGGCATTAAACAGTAATTTAAGGGGATTTTGAAAGTCACACACATATAAACTAATACAGGTCATTCTTACGAATCTGGTGGTGTGCGTAAGTAAAAAAATATAAATTTGGCGTTTAGGGGGTTTTGAATCTAGAGGATTCAATAATGACATTATTGTTAGTATTTTTTCCTTCCTAAATATATCTCTGCAGCTGTCTAACCTTCCCAGTTTATATATTATTCTAAGACACCGCTTCTGTAGTATAAGTATTCTACATAAATGTGTATAGGCACATGCTCCCCATACTTCAATACCATATAGGATATGTGGATAAACTAGCCCATAATAAATCATTTTTAGTGTAGCAGTGCCAACGTATTCTGACATGTAGGCTACTTCACAATATATATGCCCTTGCTTACCTTCTTACAGACTTCATTTACATGCAGTTTCCAGGATAGATGCTTATCTACTAATAATCCTAAGAACTGATGACTATTTTTTTCTTCTATATCAGTGCCATTAATTGTAATATTAAATTTGTTTTCCTGTAGGCGGTTTGCTAGTTCAAACTTAATAATACCTGTCTTATTTACATTAGTTGTAAGATTGTTTGTACTGAAATAGTCAAGAAGAAAGTTTGTTGTTAATAGTGCTGTCTCTTTAAGGTTATTGTCTGAGTCATTCCAGCATATTGCTGTGCTGTCATTGGCATATGTTATTACTTTGCAGTTATCTGGGGCATTAATGTTATTTACATAGATTATAAAAAGTAGGGGTCCAAGCACAGAGCCTTGTGGAACACCGTAACGGACAATACCTTTATTTGATTTTACTTTAACCACATGTTTATCTTCCCTGTGGTATATTTCTGTATGCTGCATTCTACCTTGGAGGTATGATGCTAGTAGCATCTTGGGAACTCCTCTCACCCCATATCTTTCCAATTTTGCCAGTAATACACGGTGATCTACATAATCAAATGCTTTTGTTAGGTCGAAATACAAGCTAACTACTTTTTTGTTTTCATCAAGTTTACTAAATATTTCATGGATGAGGCTTGTTGCTGCAGTCACTGTTGATAGCCCAGTTTGAAAACCATGCTGGCAAGGATTTATAACTTCATTTACTGTAAAGAATTTAATACAAGTAAGAATCAGCTTGAAAAATTTTATGTCATAACCGAGATTTGAACACGGATCTCCAGCTTAACGCGCTGATGCTCTACCATTGAGCTACCATGACAACATGCCAGTACAACATCAAATTCCTCAACTGATTCAGAATACAAGGCTGATTCTTACTTGTATTAATATCCCAGACATGGATTTAATGTCTATTTCCTTTCCCTCCACTTAATTAATAGTAAAGAATTTGTTTAGCCTAGTAAGTATTACTTTTTCAAATAGTTTCCCTACAACAGATGTTAGTACAATGGGTCTGTAGTTGTTTGGGTCTGTTTTGTTACCTTTCTTGTGGATTGGTCTCACTACTGATATTTTTAAGCAATTTAAAAATATACCACTCTGAATTGATGAATTAATGAGATGTACTAATGGTTGTACTAATGCATCTCTGCAAGTCTTCAGAAGTGTTGGGGTTATGTCATCCCATCCACTTGAATTTTTATTTTTGAGATTATTTATAATTATTATTACCTCATCACATGTTGTGTCATACATGAAAATGGAATTTCCTACTTCTCTGATGCTACTTGATTGGTTTACTGTAATATCATTTTGTATTTTCTCAGCAATATTTAAAAAGAATTAATTGAAATGGTTACTAACTTCAGCAGGGCTCTGTTTTACTTCACCCGATATATTTAATTCTATATTTTCTATGGTTGGTTTGGCATTTCTTGCATTATTTACTATTCCCCATGCAGTTTTTGTAATATTATTAGAATTTATCAGACTTTTCATGTAATCCTGAGATTTTAGGTTCTTTAGGGCAATTTGATAGTCCTTTTTACAGTTCTTTAGTTTGGTTTTATAGTAGTCATGACCTGTATACTAGTACCAGGAATACATGTCCTTTACTTGTTCTTTAAGTTTGATTACCTCTGGAGGCAGTTTAATTTTCTGTGTTTGCTTGGTATCAGTTGGCCTACCTATTTTTTTGCGCACCAGTGGGCAGGTATAGTTGAAGTGTACATTAAATAATTTATAGAAGGCCTCCCATTTACTATTAACATCTGTTACATTATATATATCCTGCCACGATTCCCATTCTAAACAATGTTTAAGATCTATTAAGTTCCTTTCTGACATAATCCGGTACTCCTTCATCTCTTGTGTGTTTTCTATCCTTGTCTTTCATGCTATCCTTGTCTCAGAAAGCTGGCTACAACCCTCCCTCCCCTCAACACTTGTCCATCTCCCTGGTTACTCCTTGTTTCGTGTTGATCGAACAGGTAAGGGTGGCGGTGGAGTTGCTGCTTATATCAGGTCAGATTTAAGCCCCAAAATTATGTACCATACTCCCTCGGAATATTCAGCTAAGCCGGAAGTATTGTTCATTGAAATTTCTGCCTCATATCGCAAATGCTTGGTCTGTGTTATTTATAATCCGCCAAGGATAAATTCCTGGTCTGAACTGGAAACTCCCCTGTTAAATTATTTACCTCATTATGAACACGTTCTTCTCATGGGGGATCTGAACACGAACCTCATGGCGACTAACTCGACACAAGCCACTGAACTACAGACTTTATTTCAGTGCTGCGGCATGACTATCCTTCCTTTAAACCCTACTCATCACACCCCTACTACAGACACTTTACTAGACCTAATCGTAACAAATAATCCTGACAGAGTTCTGACACATGGACAGTTTTCAGTACCTGGCATATCAGCTCATGATGCTATTTATATAGCCTACGAATTAATTACTCCTAAAGCAACTTCTAAGATGATCACATACAGAGACTTAAAACACATTGACGACACCGCACTTCTTGAACACGCCGTAAATGTAGATTGGAATAACATATGGCACCTAAGAACTGTTGATGAAAAAATTACAATGCTTAATGATAACATCCTGCAGCTCTACGATAAACATGCGCCACTGAAAACTAAGAGAACACGTCGACTACCGGCACCTTGGATGACTACTGACATACGCAACTTGATGACTGAGAGAGACACAGCATATCGAAAATATATACGTAATAAATCAGACGAGCATCTTAATCAATATAAAAAATTGCGGAATAGGTCTAACCAATCAATTAGAAACGCCAGACTAAAATATGCACATAGACTAATAGACCCTAACATTTCCTCTGCAGAAATGTGGAGAAATCTTAGGACAATGGGAGTAGGTAGGACAAAGGATCAAGGTGAGAGGATCAGTGTCCCTCTAGAAGAACTGAATGAGCATTTTACGCTCAGTAAACCTATTGACACGAACATAGACGAACTCAGCAACGCTGACGAAATACCGACACATGAGACAGACCACGAGGTTTTTTATTTTAAATACATTACGCCTGACGAAGTAAAGAGAGCTGTAAAAGTAATAAAGACAAAAGCAACAGGCATAGATAACATCAGTATTACTCTAATTCACAAACTCCTTCACGTAATTATTCCGACTTTGACACATATATTTAATGCATCAATAATGACTGCTACCTTTCCTACATTGTGGAAGAAAGCCTTGGTGCGTCCCTTACCAAAAGTGAAAAATCCATCCTCACCTAGTGACTATAGACCAATTAATATCCTGCCCACTCTGTCCAAAGCACTGGAACGAATTATACACAAACAACTGACGGACTATCTCAATGAACATAACTACCTCAATCCATATCAGTCAGGCTTTCGTTCCGGATACAGCACTGCGACGGCGCTGCTCAATGTGGCAGAGGACATTCGCAAAGCTATGGATGACAGCAAATTGACGATTTTGACACTGATTGACTTTTCTAAAGCTTTTGACTCAGTAGATTTTGAATTACTCATCTCAAAGCTCAGAACCTTCAACTTGTCAGAAAACACTGTCCAGTGGTTTCATTCTTACCTCTACGGCCGCCAACAGCGTGTTATTGTGGGAAACCAGTCTTCTTCATGGAGGCCTGTAGAACGTGGAGTGCCACAAGGATCGGTGCTGGGACCATTACTGTTTACTATATACATAAACAACGTTTGTAACACCATCAGTAACGACACTAACTACCACATTTACGCTGACGACTTACAGCTGTATAAACATACACGACCTGACAGAATTAACATGACTATAAATGAAATTAACAACGATCTTGAAACAATAACTAATTGGGCAAGACATTCTAAACTTACAATTAATGCAGGAAAATCTCAGGCGATCTTAATGGGGCATCGTAATTTGTTGAAAAATGTCAATGAGGAAAATTTGACACCCGTCAAATTAAACGGAAGCATTGTCCCCTTTAGTCCGCATGTAAAAAATCTTGGCTTTCATTTTGACAGTAATTTAAATTGGAACATCCATATAAAAGAAATCTGCAAAAAAATATACTCTATATTTCACGCTCTCCAACGATTAAAAAACTTTCTACCTTCTTCACTAAAGAAAACACTCGTATCAACACTCATAATGCCTCATTTCAATTACTGTGATATTCTACTAAGCGACCTGAGCTCCAAACTTGGACAAAGACTACAACGTGTTCATAATGCTTGCGTTCGCTACATTTGTGGTATTCGTAAATCAGATCATATTACGCCAGCATTTGAAACATTGGCATGGTTTCACTTGGACGACAGAAGAAAACTGCACTCTCTCTGCCTCCTATATCGAATTCTTCACACTTCCTGTCCTCGCTATCTGTCATCACGCTTTCAAACTCTTTCATCTCATCATAACCTAAACACTCGGTCCAGGCAAGATCATATTCTCGCAATACCTAAATATCATACATCTCTTTACTCATCATCGTTCACTACTTCAGTCATCCGAATGTGGAATTCTTTACCATCTCGCATCAAGGACTGCCGGTCACTGTCAACCTTCAGATCGCAGTTAACAGCACATATACGTAGTACTTAATAGTGTATCTTTTTCATGTCCTATGTTAATTTCAGTTTCTATCACTTAATGTTTTTTGTATAACTAAATTGTATTTGTAACAATTAATTTCTTTTTTATCATTTTCTTAAAATTCTTTCATATTATTCAGTGTGTCATTTTAATGTATCTTAAATCATTTCATGTGTTATGTTGTGTTCTTTTAATGTATTTTGTGTTACTTATTATGTTATATTGTAATAATTAATGTACGGTAAGTTACTATTAGTCCCCGGTGAAGTGGAAGAAAAGACCTTACGGTCTTAACTTCTCCAGGTTAAATAAACTATTATTATTATTATTATTATTATTATTATTATTACATCTATATACTGAGCAAAATGGTCTGACAAGCATCCATTAATTACAAATGCTTTTACTAGGTTCTCATCTATATTTGTAATTATATGATCTATTGTTCTAGACGTTGTGGCTGCTACTCTGGTTGGAGTTGAAACAGTATCTTTTAGGTTATATGTATACATTACATCAGATAATTTCTTGTAGTCATTATCGTTAAGGTCTAAATTAATGTTAAGGTCCCCCAGCAAAACTATATTTTTGCTATCTTTCTCAATTTTCCTAAGCATTTCATCCATGTGATAAATGAATTCGGCAACACTTGAGTTGGGTGATCTATATACCCCTTCTTCTTCTTCTGCTTTTACGGCCTCATTGGACCACTTCAGTCAATCATTTCTCGGTCTTCCTTTCCGATTTGCCCAGTAGTTTTTCATGCGTTCCGATCTTCTCTGTCGCTCTTCATCTGTAAATACCCTCTTTATTGTCTGGCATCGGTCTATTTTTGGCTTAAATCTTATTTTAATATTTTTAAGTTTCCTTGAATTTCCTGTTTTGTTTTTCAAGTCATCCAAAGTTATTTCTAATTCTGTCATATCCTCTCTAATTTCTGTAATCCATCCTACTTGTTGCTTCATATTCCAGAGTTTCTCTATAATTTTTCTTGTCAGTCGAGTTTCTGGTGTCCTCATAATGTGATCAAAAAAAGA
This sequence comes from Ectobius pallidus, assembly GCA_964059195.1. NCBI lineage: Eukaryota > Metazoa > Arthropoda > Insecta > Blattodea > Ectobiidae > Ectobius > Ectobius pallidus. The sequence continues at coordinate 34,102,206 of CAXKWD010000009.1, forward strand.
GATCCTTTTCTTCCGTATAGTATCTGTGATAGGTTCTAGTTCTCCTATATACCCCTATAATGGTTATATTATCATTGTTAGTCTTTACCGTTACACCTGCTATTTCAAAAGTAATTTCTATTGAGTTAGTTTTTTAAATGTTTAGTGTTTTTATTATGGTATTTTCTCTGACATAGATAGAGCCTGGGTGATTTTCAAATAGTTTGGCTTTTTCAGAGTCAATTTTGGCAATAGTTAAATATTGGAAATTTTGGCTCCAATATTTGTAGTTATAGTCTTTAATATTTTAAGTTTAACTTACAATGTGAGGCCAATTGCTCAAACTGGTGTTTTTTATTTTTTTCTTAAAAAAACTAATATTCACTTTCCAGGAGAATGACATATTGCAAGGAAAATGACATTGTTATACAACAAACTGTTTTTTTTTTTGCTTTTTTTATACCTGTGTTATAAGATTTAATTTTATCATCATTCAAAATAGTTGGACATCTCATTGTCATAATTTAATATACTGACAAGATTTAATTTTGTCATCATTCAAAATAGTTGGACATCTCATTGTCATAATTTAATATTTATAGGTCTACTGGTATAGAACTTTTATATATGACATATTTTATGATTTGATGTTTTGTGCTGCACTATTTATACCAAACTTTTGCTCAAATGTTATTCTCGTGCCACATATGTAATTCTTTTGTATTCAATAAGCCAGGAAAATGACACAAAATTTGAGCCAGGAGAATGACATTTTACTGCCCATGGTTCAACCATCAGTTCACTAAAAGTGTAAAGTATGAAAACTATGTGTGAAAAGAACTACAATTTTTTGATATTAGGAATGAAAATTAAATTAAATTATCAAGTAAACATTATGACTAAAACTTACCAGAAGAATGACTAAAAACACTTCCCACTACAGCATTAAACATTTAACTTCAAATCTTCACAGGGAAAGAAAAAATGGAAGGGTGCAGCAGAGCACTATCAACACTGAAGTATACAATGAATTATAGGTGAAACATAAAAAACCGAAATTTACCACTTATGACCTTTTATCTAAAGGTGCGTATACATTTGCGCTCTGTATGCGTACTGTACGCGTACAGAGCGCAGATTGGGACGGCATTTGAGGTGTTCGTGTGACGACACGCGTACAGAGCGCAGACAGTACGCCGCGATCCGTCTCCTGTCGGTTTTTTTGACGAACACAAAGGATCTCTGGTTTCGTATTGGGACGTGTTTTTGGTCGTTGCGCTCCGTCCGTGTGTCATTTTCCTCCTGCTCTCCGCTCAAGCAATTTGTTAATCATGGTGTGGTCTGAGGAAAAAGCACTCCAGATGATAGATGTTTATGAATCGAAACCTCTACTATGGAATCCAATTCACAAGGACCATTTCAGGAAAAATTTGAAGGAGGATGCCTGGAGGGAAATAGGTATTCAAATGAATGAGACTGCGGAGGAATGCAAGAAGAAGATGGTAAATCTGCTTTCAGCTAACCGGCGTGAAAAAATTAAAGTAAACGCCAGCAAAGGTACAGGAAAAGGTAAGTCATAAAATATAATAATAACACTTTTCAATTCTTGTCTAAAATGGTTTTGTTTCTATATTTGCTGTACACATTTTTGTAATTCAGGACTATTTCTTTCAAACCTTGTTTTCTTCAAATATTGACGTGAGTATAGGCTAAATCTAAAACTACTGTACATCGCTTATTTGAAATAGCCCTTCTTCTAGCAGAACAGTTTTGCAAAATTATGTTTATTCCGATGACTGATGGAAACGCATGTTGTGCCATATGCATGTTGTTTTGATTTGGAACACCTGCAACATCCGGCAGCTGTGCACACAATGTTTATACAAGTCCAGTAATAATATCATCATCATCAGGGCCCGGATTCTAATGACATGCCATCTTTTTATTGATGCTGCATAGACATTTCCAACTTATAGATAAATCCTTATTTTGTCATTTTCGTGTCATTTGCTTCCTTCTTTAGTCATTTTCATGTATTTACATTGAGTGTATTAACTTTTTTTTCGTCGCCAGTGGTGCTGTCTTTGAAGTGTTGTTTGTTTAATGCAAGAAGGAAAAATTCGAAATTAAGTGTTGTCATGTCTCAGTCGGAAATGAGAATCAAAGAAACGCCAAAATTTTGTATTAATATTACAATTGTTATTAGATTGACTTGGCGCCAGAGTCTGCCACCTGCTAGGATTTGAGAGTGCAAACTACTGTTTACCCTCAATAAACAGCAATATAATCCGGCAGATCAGTGGCGTAGGAAGGGGGGTGCGGGGGGTGCGGGGGGTGCGGGCCGCCCCGGGTGCCATCACTCGGGGGGTGACAAAATAAAAATGTGTCTTTGTAAGTAAAAAATCGCTCAAGGGGATTTAAAGAAAATAATAATATTATTTAAAACAATTAAATAAGCTTAACAACTTTCTACAAATGACTGCTGGTGGTTCGCGGTATGTTCGTCGCTTTCCTATGGATAATTTCAACGTACTGTTCGCGTACTGTACGCGTACTGTACGCGGACAGAGCGGAACGCGAGAGGAGCGCAAATGTATACGCAGCTTAAGGTGCTTTCTCTATGTTGAAAGGGACAGGAGAATGACATGAGAATCTTGGGACCGATTTTAAAAGTAAGTAGAGTGTCACGACGCAAATAGCGACGTGCATAATCAACGATAGGAAACCATTCCTAAACAAAGGAAGGGTTGGGGGACCACAACTAATCGATATTGAACATTTTCATGATTATCGATACTGCCCTGAATTTATTTGAATTACAGAAAAGGAGAGGTGCGCATGCGTCGACGGTGAATCGACGAGAGAGGTGTGGAACCTGAAAGACGGTTAGTAGTACGTGCCTGACTACGAGAGAGAGAAGTTGAAAAGGCAGAAGGGAGAAGACGAGACTGGGATGTGCGACAGCGGTAGAGGCGTTCTGGCATGATGGTGTGTCAGACTTTCATCTAAGGAAATTCTGAATGGGAATTTCACTGATATGACTATATGGAGATAGTCGTTAGCTGGGAAAGCACATCACGTCCGCCGGTACGAGAGACCGCTTCAGCGAACACCAGCTGTGGAGAGAAGAGTGGGTCACGACTGCTCAGTCTGGACTAAGGGAAGATGTGGACATCAGGAAGTAGATGGAAACAGTACGGGATCAGAGGATAAGAGAGTCATCATCCGTTGAGTATCACCTAAACATTTTCTTTTGTTTTTGAGAAATGGGAAAATTTTGGAGGCATTGTTTCTAAGAAATGTGTGGCGATTAGACGCCGTAAATGAAGGATTAAGAGTAGGGTTAGAAAAATAGAAGTGTGATAAATCTAGGGTGAGGCAATAAAATACAGTAATCCAACCCGTTTCTATTTCTGGTCTAAGTTAAGAAAGAGTAGTCAAGAACTGTGACCGTGGGTTAGTAAAGATAATCTCTATACTTTGGGTTTCTTTGAGTGATTGTCTCACGAATGAATACATAGCTCGAGGCAGTTGGTGATGCTCATTCAAACTTGTTTTTTTATAAGACAGGACGCGAGGGGAGTAAGAAAGAATGGTAGTAGGGGCTTACTTAGTATTTCTTGCGAGGGCCTCTCCCTCTTGGTTTTTGTTGGGTGACAGATGACTATCTATGAGTAGATTTCATGCTGGCCCGTAAGGATTGAGTTGTTTCTTTAAGAGATTTATCGAAGAGTGGGAACCGTATGGATTATGGTAAAGGGAGATAAGAAAGTGAACAGTGAGAGGCAGAAGAAGGCCTATGAATAGTAGTAGATTAAGCGCCTACCATTGAAAAACTTACATGTTAAGATAGAAGTAGGAATTACTCAAGGGTTATAAAGAGAAAGTTACTGATCTGGGGCGTGAGTTAGTTTCAGTTAGAATTCTAGGGAATTTAGAAACAAGGAAATTGGGTGCCCAGGGAGTAGAATAGTAACTTGAAAAGTATGGAAACCCGAGTAACAAGAAAGAGGGAAAATTAGAACAATGGTATAAATTGCTTACAGAGAGAGGAGTTAAAAGATAATCAATAATAACTGGTTAGATTAGAAAGAGGAGAATTGGTAATTTTGTGTAGTGAGTTGATGACAAGTAGGTCATTAGCAGGTACTAGAGATTACCCCAGAAAAGAAAAAAAAAGAAGGGTGAGGTGAGGGAACGCCAGAAGTGTCCCAAATAAAATAAATATAAAGAAATTTATGAGAATTGTGAAAGTCGTCGGTGTTGGAGGCGAACAACGGCCCCACGTGCCTCTAGGAGAGAGTGTCAGGGACCTCTGACATCGATTGTTCAAAATTGTATTTTTGTTTACGGCCCATTAATATTTTCCCGGTTGCAGGAGAGGAGTCAGATTGTTTGTAACTCAAGATCTAGACGCCGCCCCTGTATCGGTGGTCTATCGCCACAGTCACTCTGTGGGTATAGGCCTAAACTTCCATTTCTTTCTTCATGACACTGTCTTTCCTATCTATCTTTAAATACAATTCTTCATGGACTAAGATGACTAGTAGACTAGTATAGGAGACATAGGTGGGATTATTGAGTGTAATATGTAGAGTCAAGGACTGGATCATGAATTGAAAATCTTTATTTATTCGAAAGAAAGTATAATATATATATTGAGATATCCTGAAGTTGCAAATGTAAGTGATTACACAAGTTAGTAATAAATTAGAAGGATAATACGAGACGTTCTAGTAGATACCTGGAAATAAAGTAAGAAAGCCATCAAAAAGTTTGGTCGTAATTAGGGAGTTGTTATTGTTGAACAGAGAACGTACTTATACAGTTAAACTGGGTATACTAACCTTGAATAATTAAACACCATCCTACTAATAAAAATGTTGAATGGTTAATGTTGTGTAAAGGTAATTTATTGTATATAAGATTGTTATTGTTGAAAAGAGAAAAAAAATAATATATTAAATAAATTATGGTTATTGTTATGCAAAGTAAATTAACGTGAAGTTCAGATTTTTGACCCTTATCCTTGTAATGGTTTGAGAGTCGCTGATTTTTGGGCTAAGTTATATACTTTGGTAGTGAGCACTGAAAAAGGAGAAAAAGAAGAAAGAGAGAGAAGCAGAGTAATAAAAGAAAGGTAAATCCGAACCCAATTCCCGTCTCCACTGTTAAATTAAAAGCTAGTCGAGAGGCATGTAGGTACATAGCCTGTGTATCTATAATTTAATTTGTGACTGGGCTGATATATAACAAAAAGAAAAGAGGAAGTGTATTGATGATGGCGCCCGTTAATATAAATTTTCATCAATATTATCAAACTGAGTAAATTGTTAAAAGAAAGAGAAAGTAGACTGGGTGTAGGAAATTTGCAACCACCCGGTAGAGGAGGTAGTTGTACTGAACGTTGGAATGTGGATTATGCAGGCCGTGTTATGATGACACAACAGGTGCATAAGTGACCTTGTTTTGTAAGAGTTCAGTAAACTTATGTACTACGATTGAGAATAATCACATATTAGTCGTCACAGAATTTTGGCGAAGATTTAATCCACGAAGTTAGGGAACTTTATAGCATAAAGTAAGAAAGCCCGTCACAAGAGAATCGAAGAATAGTTTTTTCATCTCAGCCATTAAATATTATAACAACCATACTTTATCTCATACATATCAATAAAGAAAGGTCACGGCTTACCTTAAACTGTCTAAAAATAATGCAAAATACTTGATACTTTATGCTTTGGGACAGCCAGGAGAATGACAAATAAAATATTTAAGTTTAAAATTAAAATAAAAAAGGTTTAATTATATAAAAAACCCTTAAGAATAACAAAAGAAAGCATTGCCTAGTTATCAGAAAATAGTACAATTATTAAAATAATCTCTTACTTTAACCAGCACATACCGGGGACATTAAAAGGCCAATCTATTTGAAAATCACCCAGCTACTCCCCCTCCCTTATGTTCATTTCTTGCATAATGGTCTGCTAGTTTAAAATCTACATGATGAAACCAGTGATAATGGTCAAAGACTAGTTCAGTTTGCAGCAGCTAACGATTTAAAAGTTGTTAGCACATGGTTTCCAAGGAAAAAAATACATAAAGGAACATGGAAAATACCTGGCACGGATAAGGCTAACCAAATTGATCATGTGATGGTGTCTAAGAGTTGGGCTACAGATATTGAGAATGTACGTACATTCCGTGGGGCATGCTCTGATTCTGATCACTACCTAATAGGAATCCAAGCGAAACAGAAGATTTCTCTCCTAGCTAAACGGAAGAGTAATATAGCTAAAAGATGGCAAGTTGAAAAACTATTAGGCAAGAATATAGAACTAGAGTATAAAGAACAAATAAGTAAGAATCTAGAAATTTCAGAAAGTAAGGATTGTATAGAAAAAGAATGGATAAATATTAAAGATACTATAGTTGAAGCTGCAACTAATGTCTTAGGTGAAACCAACAAACGAAGGAACGAGGATTGGTTTGATGATGAATGCAATGAAGTGATAGAAAGAAAACAAAAAGCGAGACTGAAGTTACTGCAAAGGAATACTAGAAACAATGAAATGAACTATAATGAGATAAGAATAGAGGCAGCTAGAATCTGTAGGAAGAAGAAGAGAGAGGCATTAAAGAGGCATGAGGAAGAAATAATCGACAGCTATAGCAAAAATGAAACTAGGAAATACTATAGGAAAATAAAGGAAAAAACTCAAGAATTTAGACCTAAATTAAATGCCTGTAGAGACAAAGATGGCACGTTATTAATGGAGCATGATGAAATTATAAGCAGGTGGAAAATATATTTTGAGAATATACTATCTGGAAATGTGAAAGAAGGGCAGGTCCCATTAATTTACCATACTGCAGAAACATATATTGAAGATCCGAATTACCATGAGGTGGTAACAGTTATTAAATCCTTAAAGAATAATAAGGCCATGGAATTACTGCGGAGCTAATGAAGAATGGAGGAGAAATATTATGGAAAAGAATATACAAACTGATACAGCTAATGTGGAAAGAAGAAAAAATACCTGAGGAATGGATCATAGGAATAATTCAGCCCATTTATAAAAATTGAGACAAACTGCATTGCTCAAACTATAGACACATAACTTTACTGAATATAACATATCAGATATTATCAGGTATTATCTATAATAGAATAGTTGGATATGCTGAAGATATAAAGAGTGGTTCAAAAAGAGCGCCGGTTTTGAAACGGCTGGTGAATTTCTGTTTATCGGTTGGTGACATTGTTTTGTTTCTATTTCCAGGAACATTCTGATTGTTGATGCAGCTGGAATTTCTCACATTCTGTGTCTAACCATGGAGCAGTTCACTTTTGAGCAACGTGTGCCAGTTGTGAAAACATTTTATCAGAATGGAGAAAGTTATGCAGCAACTGTAAGGCGACTTCATGCGATTCTAGGGCATAATGAAGCACCAAATGAATCTACAGTTCGCAGACTTATGAAAAAGTTCTTTGAGACAGGTTCAACAGTAAACCTCAAAAGACCTGGTCGTCGTTGTTCTAGTCGAAGTGAGCAGAATATTGTAGTGGTTCGTGACAGTGTGGCTGTTAGCCCAATGAAATCAATTCATTAATTAGGATTAAGATGTCCTTCAGTACGGAGAATTCTCTGGTATTATCTCCATTACTATCCGTATAAAATTCAGTTGACGCAGCAGCTGAAAATGACGGATCACCAGAAGAGACAGTTTGTTGAGTGAGTTCTGAGAAGACGACAGGAGGACGACGGCTCCACAAACAAAATCATCTTCAGTGGTGAAGCGCACTTCCACTTGAATGGATTTGTGAATAAGCAGATTAGATTAGATTTTATTTAGTCCAACTGAACATAACCATGTTATGGGACTCGTCAAATGATTACAAACAAGTATGTCTATATACAAATTTACAATTCCACAGTAAAAAAAAAAAATGAAAATACATGACTTAGTTTACATAATGAATTATACAATTCAATAGTCTAAGAATATGAAATACAATATTTACATAATTACTTATACAATCCAATAGTCTAAGAAAATGAAATACAATATTTACATAAGTACTAATACAATTCAATAGTGTAAGAAAATTAAATACAATATTTACATAATTACTTATATATTTGAAACACTTCTTCTTCTAGAGGCACTACAACTTCAGGTTTTGAATGTCTTGGCCTTCTCAACAATTTCTTTCCATATTTTCCTATTCTTGACTGCTCTCGGCCAATTTTGGATTTTCATCTTTCTTAAGTCCTCTATTATATCATCCTCCCATCTGCTTTTCGGTCTTCCTTGTGATCTTGTTGCTATTGGGTTCCATTTGTATACCTTTCTTACTAATCTATCATCTGTCATTCTGTTAACATGCCCAAACCAACTCAATCTCTGTGCTTTTATGTAATTAACTATTGTTCTATTTTTAATTAATGTATTTAACTCAGAATTTGTTCTAACTCTCCATATCCCGTTTACATCTTTTATGGGACCATATATCCTTCGAAGTATCTTCCTTTCCATCACTAGCAATCTCTGTTTGTCATTTTCATGAAGTGTCCAAGTCTCACATGAATAAGTGATGACTGGTCTAATGATTGTGTGATAAAGTTTCAGTTTAGCACTCTTTGATGTAAGTTTACTTCTAAACAGCATTGCGTTTGCATAGTATGCCCGATTTCCCATCATTATTCTATTTTTAATTTCTTCTTCTATTGTGTTTGTGTTATTTATTATAGTACCCAAATATTTATATGAATTTTGATGTTCAATCTCTATGTTATCTTCAGTAATATAAAGATTGTTATTTGTGTGAATCTTCTTTGAACATTTTTGGTATTGTAAGGGTTTGGGCGTCACATTGAAAGGGTTTTATGGAAAGAATCTGTGTGCGTGACTCGGACGCCATTTTACCTGTGTTCTCCCTCTGTATGATGCTGCGATGCCAGATGTACCTCAGGCTGCTTGGTTTCTGGAACGTCCTTGTGTGATGTCCTAGGATTGTGTATGGTAGAGCAATAAGAATCTTTTCTCAGGGGATCAATTAGTTAGCGGGTTTATTTATATTGCTGTTACAAAAGTGATCTGTTACAAGAGTATATTACAATGAAGCTTGGGGTGGAGAGAGAAGTTGTATAAATATTCAGGGCCTTGCATAAACGCGCCTATTCTAATATAGAGCACACTAGAAATTTACCAACCTGTGTTTGTTAGTTAATTATTACTAACTATGCTGTGCGTGGGCGATCCTGGGCTTCTTATAGGTTCCTTGCTTACTTATTTGCGCCATGCGCTTAGAAATACTGTCGGCCAAGCGTGGTCCGAATTCGTAGTGTCCATAGATATAGTCATCGTGCGCCCAGCACGATACAAGGCGTCCAGATGAGTAGCCGTTCCGAAGATCAAGTGTGAAGAGCTGGTAAGACCCCCGCCTAGCACGCGCTACGCCTTAAATACCGATAGCAACTTCTCTCCCACTCCAGCCGATACAGTACTGTGCACTGCTAATGCAACACCCCTCTACTGTCGTCAAAGAGGCTATCTCTACTGTTATTGGCTCTCAATGACGTCAGTCTACTGTGGGTAGTGCAGTACATGATTATTGCAGCGGCGGAGAAATAATGACTCATTGGGTTTAACCCGTGGAGTTCGTTTGGCGTGGAGCCTTTATCTGTCGATGGGATCTCCCGCGAAATAGACAAAGAAAATGTTTATTAAATTAATAACTCTTGTTGTATCTGTTGGATTAAAATATGGTTTACATATTTTAATTCCTTATGATTTTTTGCATCTTTTGATATATGGTTATACTATTGCTCTCCTTCATTACTATGACTTTTATATAATTTATGTATTTGCTTATTTCTTATGCATTAATTTACTTATTGCTGTGTTATATTCGTTAGTTGTCTAAGTGACGTTAACGTCTGCTACAATGTGCCCTGAATTTCAATAGAAATTTTCTATTAAGATATAAAAATTTTATTGGGATTCATTCCCCTTCTAACAATAGTATTGATGTCACTGTGTTGCTATTCGACATATTAAATTCTATGCTGAAGGCCTACTGTTATTCTGAGAATTGTCAGTGTCAAGGTAAATTCCTCGCATCTGTCACAACATCTATGTGTGTGTTACTGGCACTTCTTGTCTTATTGGTATGCATATAGCTTACCTTAATGCAATACGACATGTTTGAGAAAAAAAAATTACATAATAATACAAAACATTACACTTACAAACATTATGTTACAACCATACATAGAGAAATTACCCTGCATAACATACATACATATATAAGTATAGAGATTGATACCCTTCACTTTTGCTGATGACGTATGCTCATATACGAACTATTTGCACTTTCAGCATTGATGTAATCATATTTTACATCTTAAAAGGAATAAATTTTTAACACTTGTCGCACTCGGTATTTCTTCGTCATAATTGCTCAATTGATATGACGTCTGGTTCATATCAAATGGGTAACTTAAATAATTGTAGGATTCTGCTTCTCTATACTTGAGATGGATATCCACGACGTCTGGATCGTTTAATTATTATAGCAGATATCACAACACATTATTCACTTCGCAAGCATACATACATATCATACATTAGGGAAACCTTATTCAACCGTGCAATGTAGATTGTTGATGTCGCGGACACTAGTTTCAAATTCAAGAATACCTACTTGAATTTATTGAGATTTCTGTAATTCTTTAAATGGTCTGAGATTTTGGCGATGGTATCTCCCTATAATCTTACCTCCTACTAGTGCGGATAATTCATACGTGTGTTCACCGACAAGTTTTGTGATTTTAAAGGGGCCTTTATATCATTTCTCAATCTTATAGCTCTTTTTATGAATTTTAGAAGAGTTTTCCGGTCTCGTACCAGAACTTGTCATTTATTGCTGGCGTCCACTTATGTTTGTATCGCTTTGCAGTTGCGATTCGTTTCTCAGCTTTCTTACGTATTCTTTCCAATGCCCCTTACATCTTTGTTCAAGTGTCAAGCCCATCTTATCAGTTTTAGGTATTGCTTTTGGCAAATTGTCGATTACTGGCTGAGGTTCTACATTTAGCATTAGCCTGATTGTTGCATCACCTGTCGCCGCATTAATGCTATTATTCAAGACTTTTTCAATTGCTGGACACGTATCTACACATTTAGTGTGCTTGTCGTGGCATAAGATTCTCACTGATAGGCCTATGTCGCGAATTATTCTTTCCGAGCTGTTTGATTGTGGATGGTGGATACTTGAGTGGAATTGTTTTATTCCGTTCTGTTTCAGTGTGTCCACCCACAGTTTGCTACAAAACATGCTGGCATTGTCACATAAAATTGAAAAAAAAATTGTCCGTACTGTACCATGTAGTGCTTGATTATTTTGTGTAAGCAGCTTCTGCTGTTTACACGCTTCATGGGGTATATCTTAACAAATTTTGTATAAATGTCATATAACACTAGCATAAATTTGCAACCGAATTTCCCTGGAGGTAATTCGTGCACATCTAACGCTACCATTTCGTTAGGCCTACTTGCGATAATAGCTTGGGGAATGACGTCATACTTAACGTTCAGTGGTTTGCACTGTTGGCATAACACACAGCAACCTACTATCTTCCTTACTTTCTTTGATATATGTTTAATGTAAAAATGTTCTGGAATGTTCACTATTAGCCTTTCTGTACCGGCATGATTCATGCTTTTATGGTATGCATCTATCAGGTCTATTTCCAGTGATTTCGGTACATATGTCTTCCACATGGGGTAATCTTTACCATGTAGCTTGTACAAAATATTGTCTTTGACTCCTATAGTGACAAGTTTTTCGTCATTGTCTTCGACTGAAATATCTATGTCCCTGTCGTCACTGCTACTTGCTAATGGCGTTTCTATTATAGGCGTAGCCTTCTCTTTCAATGCTTTCAGTTCCATGTCCTCATCTTGTATCCTAGCAATTTCACGAAACCTTTTAACAATCTGCTTTTCGTGTTGAATGTCGATTTTCATAATATTTACATCGTACGTGGGCTTATCGAGATTTTCTGGGATTTCTGGGGTGTTATTCAACCTTGACAATAGGTCCCCGAAGATGTTGTCTCTCCCGTGTACGTGTTCTATCGTGACGTCATACGCTAGAATTTCCATCACATATCTGCTCAGTTTATTATTGGCAAGTTTGCATCTGGCAATGAAAGAAAGTGAAATATGGTCACTGTATACCTTAATTTTCTTTCCGTATATGTACGTTCTGAATTTCAATAGACCAAAGTATACTGCGGCTATTTCTAACTCAGTTACTGTTGCATTTTTCTCTGCTTGTGAGAGTCCTCTGGATGCGGTACTTATTACTCTATGGTTCCCTGCATCGTCACGCTGCATGAGTACGCTGCCGAGACCTATCTGGCTCGCATCTGTGTATATTTCAAATTCTTTATTCATATCTGGCCTTTCTAGCAAAATACTTTGAGCAAACAGTTTCTTAACTTTCTCGAAAGCATTACTTTCCGATTCAGTCCATTTCCATTTGTTACTTTTCTGCAATAGTGTGTTTAGTGGGGCGGCTTCCTGCGCGTATCCTACTACAAATCTTTTCTGATACTGCATTATGCCTAGTACCTTGCGTAGTTGCTTCTGATTTTTAGGATGCGGAAGTTGCAAGATACTCTGAATTCTTTCCTCATTAGGCCTAATACCGCGCTGTGTGATTACGTAGCCTAGAATGTCTACTTCTGGTTTGAAAAATTGTGATTTTTCTGGGTGTATTGTAAAACCATTCTCTCTTAGTTTACTTAGTACATAATCAATGTGTCCTATGTGGGCTGTGACGTCTTGCGAGTGCAAAAAAAATCGTCGACGTACTGCGTCGCAAGTTCTTTCGTCGAATCTTTGAAAATTCCATTTAGTGCTCGTAGTAAAGCTCCTGAGCTCGTCTTTAACCCAAAAGCTACTCTTCGAAACCAAAATTGTTTCCCATTATGTAGAAATGATGTATATTTCCTAAGGTGTTCTGCCAAGGGTATTTGCAAAAATGATGATGTCAGTTCAATAGACGAGAAATATTTGTCGTCCGTCAGTCTCGCTAAGAGTTGCTCTACTGACTCACTTCTAAATCTTTCTGGTACTGTATATGAGTTCAATTTTCTAGTATCCAAAGTTAAGCGTACAGATCCATTCTTTTTAATTACAAAGCATAATGGATTAATATATGCTGATTTAGCTGGCTCTATAATGCCGTTGGCTAACAAGTCGTCTATTAGGGCATCTGCTTTTTCACTAATAGCAAGAGGTATATTCCTAGCGCTGTACTTGAATGGTTTTATATCCTCAGTAACTTCGAATTCGTGAATGTACGATCGGCACATTCCGGGTTGGAATGAGAAGACATCCCTATTCTTGAGTAGTACATGGTGTAACATTCTACGTTCATCATTATTCAGTCCATGTGCTGCCTTTACTTTATCGTATAACATCTCAGTTATTTTAGAGTCGCCAGTAGACATTCTATTACATGTTATTATTTCTTGTGTAAAGCTACTCTGGCCCATACTATCTTCATTGTGTAGTTTACGTAATGCAATGACTTCATCGCTGCATAGTTTGCAATGGTTGCTTTTACAGTCGCAAATCTCATCGTAATATTTACTTTCTTCCTCAATGGGAAATTTCAGTTCCGCAATACATTGATTTATATTTACTTGCAAATGTTCAACGAAGAATGATTCTTCTTGAATATCCCTTTCCTTGTCCAATAAAATTTCTTGTTCCTGCTGGGCTGCATTACTGAACGGAATTGCTATATTCATTTCTTCCCTGTGTAGACTGAGTTGTTTTTCCTCAAAATTTATTTTAGAATTCCAAGTTTGAAATAGGTCACATCCAATAATAATCGGGCTTGTCAATAATGGTACAACTAATGCCATAACTTCTACTATTATCCTGTTATTATTAATCCCTTGTAGTTCCATTTCTAGTAAACATTGGTATAATACCTTATTTTTGTGTTTGCCTATTGCCACTCGGCAGTAAATATTGCATGTTCGTACGCTTATTAGTTTCTCTCCCTGGCTAAGTAAGTCTTCGTACAACTGCTGGCTTATAACTGTTTTCGATGAGCCTGTGTCAACAATGGCATCGTATTCCTTATTCCTTATTCCTTTATACATGGTGGTTGGCGAACTATATTTTCCTCTTTATCTGATAATTGTAACTTCTGCATATCTTGTTGTAAATTATTATTGACATTTTCCATCATATTATTATTATTATTCCTATTTCCAATTGTTGAAATCATATTAATATGTCTACTGCTTGCATTGTCATTGTTTATATCATTTCTCTCATTATCACCACTAATTGGGAACGCAGTCAATTCGAATTGCTATTGTTGTTGCCTGCCTGTCCCTTATTCTGAAATGGTTTAGCCTGTGGATTTAATTGTGAGTTAGGCCTATCATCCTCGCTATGGTTAGAGTCATGGTCACTATCTGTCCCATTCCTGTTTGAATTAAATCTGCCATTTCCTCTCCTATATCCTCTGCCTCGTCCATTGAAAATTCTCCCATTGTTCCTATTCCAATTTCCTTGAAATGTAGGTCTGTGATACCCTGAGTTGTACCGATTAGGTCGCATCCACGCTGGCATATTTCTTCTAAATTGACTAGCTGGGGGTCTCCTATCGAATCTCATATGGTTTATTTGCCTGTCTTGATTTCGATTGTTATTATTATTATTCCCTCTCCATTGTTGGTTATTTGTATACCTGTTCTGGTACCAATTTCCATTGTTGAAAGGCCTATTCTGGTTTCCTTGGTTATTAAAGTTCCTCCCATTTCTACTATCAAACTTCTTCTGGGGGTTCCCTTGGTTACCATTGTTGCTATTGTTGGAGTTAAATTTCCTCTTTCCGCCATTGTTGGGTGGAGAATTGCACTGTGCTCTCTCCCCTCTAACAAAATTATTATCTCTCCTATAATCCTGGTACGTACTTGGTTGTTCCTTACTCTAGTTATCATTACTACGTCTCCCATGAAATATTGGCGTTTCACTTAAGTCGAACTGCGACAAAATTTCTATTAAGTCTGCTAACTCTCTAGGTTTGGCAACAAGGATAGGAAATTTAATGTGATCAGGGTAATGTCGAACAATTAAGTCAATAAATTGTGAGTCATCAATAGCTGGTTCTAATTTCTTTGGTTTGGTTGCCATGGAGATCAGATAGTCTATCATGGTACCGTCCCTGTCTGCTCTATAATTCCCATTAGTAAGGTCAGCTGTTATTTTGTTCTGAAAAGCACTATTCCAGAAACGAGCAAGAAAATATTTCTTTAAAAATTCATAATTCTGGCTTTCTGTATGAGTAATTATGTACCATTGCAAAATATTACCTCCTAGACATTTCTTAACTATCGTTAACTTTAAGTGATCTGGTATTTGTTTAACCGCAAAATAGAATTCCAATTCGTCAATAAATTCACGTGGGTTTCTGTCTTGGTTATCTCCGTATACAGGAAGACTAAATTCATTTAAGATGTGGTTGGGTAAGACATCTGAATTTGAAACTAGCGTTTTACTGATAGTACTAACGTTACTACTAGGCCTATCATTTTCATTGTTTGCTGATGCAATAGAACCACTAGGTGTTCTCTCCCGTACAATATTATCATTACTACACTGCACAACAATATCATTGGTACTTACTCCGTTTGAATTTACCTTTTTGATATCATCAACTTCTCTACGGAGTGCTACCATAGATTGATTCTGTAATTCAGAAGCATGAACCAGTTCACTTCGTAATTCAGTTATTACATTATCTTGAGCATTAAGTTCTTTGGTTATGTCAGATCTTAATTTAACAATCTCAATTTGGTTTGATGCTATTTTCTTTTCATTACTAGAAATTTTAGTTGCGAGCTGGTTGCATTTCGTCTGACTTTCAGAACATAAGGTTATTTGTTGACCCTTTAATTCTTGTATATTTGCATTCATGCCTTCCACACTAGATTCCAGATTTTGTTGAATTTGTGTTAACTTTGTATTCATGTTTTCACTTTGTGTTTTGAATTGTGTTTCTACGTTTTGCTGTACTTGTGTTATTTTTGTTTCTACGTTTTACTGTGCTTGTCTTACTTGTGTTATTTGTGCTGCAACATTTGTAATACTAGCATTTTGTTGTTGCATTGACAGGAATAGATTTTGTAACATAGATTTGATGTCACAGTCACTATCCACATTTGAATTGTTTTCTTCCGTATTGGTCACTTGTGCTATATTAGGGGTCTCTTGTACCACAGTATTGTTTATCTGTGCAACATAGGGAATTCCTTGTGTAACTGTATTTACCTGTGTTGAATTAGGTGTGTCTTGTACAACAGTATTTACATGTGCTAAATTCACTGTGTCTGGTTGTATCTCTACTGTAGTGTTTACATTTAGTGTCAACACAGTGTCATTGTGTACAGGTGTATCAGTTTCGTGTTCAATAACAACTGTTTCTGCCTCAGGCCTATCTGTACTGCAATTATTTTCAGATTGAATATTATCCTCTGCCATATTAAGAGTATCTTCCTCCGATTCAAGATGTTTGTTTGGTACAAGTTTAGAATTTCTGAGTTTCATGTCCAACATGGTAGTAACTCTATAATATTAATTTTGTGAAAATAATTAATTTTAGCAATAGCCTATGCTTTTCACTACTTCTTTCACAATAATTGCTTGTATGTATACTCCCTCAATATTCTTATGTTAGCTACTGATCACTGGTAACATTTAAATAATACTGGCAAGATGTTACTAATACTGTTTAAAATTATCTACTACTTACAATATTTTAAGCACTGGCAAATTATTATGATTTACTGGACAATTATTATCATATAGGCTGCACAATATTATTTTACACTGGTAATGTATAACCTATCTGGACAAAATAATTCCTATATTTCTCAAAATATTATCTGAGGCAGTAACATCTGGAATCTTTACACATTTATACAGATTTTTCACTTACTACTTTGTAGAATGGTAGTCGTGTTGATCCCGCTACCTTCCTTCAGAATGGGTTGTGCTATCTCGTTTTTGTTTTGTTGTCCAGTGGTCTAGCTTTAAGGTTACCAGCTATGCTGCCATCGAAGTTCCAAATTGCTATTGTTGCCTTCCAGTGGTCCAGATTGATAGCTTTAAAGTTGAAAGCTATGCTGCAAACGAAGTTCCACGTAACTAATGTTGCCTTCCTTCATTCAGTGCTCCAATTGTACCAGCCGTTGTGCCCGTTTCCCCCACACAAAAAATTCTGGTATGGTATTCTAGTGCTCTATCTTCTCTCTCTGTCCCGAGATATATTTCGAGCCTAAGAACGTTGGGCCTGCCACATTGTAAGGGTTTGGGCGTCACATTGAAAGGGTTTTATGGAAAGAATCTGTGTGCGTGACTCGGACGCCATTTTACCTGTGTTCTCCCTCTGTATGATGCTGCGTTGCCAGATGTACCCCAGGCTGCTTGGTTCCTGGAACGTCCTTGTGTGATGTCGTAGGATTGTGTATGGTAGAGCAATAAGAATCTTTTCTCAGGGGATCAATTAGTTAGCGGGTTTATTTATATTGCTGTTACGAAAGTGATCTGTTACAAGAGTATATTACAATGAAGCTTGGGGTGGAGAGAGAAGTTGTATAAATATCCAGGGCCTTGCATAAACGCGCCTATTCTAATATAGAGCACACTAGAAATTTACCAACCTGTGTTTGTTAGTTAATTATTACTAACTATGCTGTGCGTGGGCGATCCTGGGCTTCTTATAGGTTCCTTGCTTACTTATTTGCGCCATGCGCTTAGAAATACTTTCGGCCAAGCGTGGTCCGAATTCGTAGTGTCCATAGATAAAGTCATCGCGCGCCCAGCACGATACAAAGCGTCCAGATGAGTAGCCGTTCCGAAGATCAGGTGTGAAGAGCTGGTAAGACCCCCGCCTAGCATGCGCTACGCCTTAAATACCGATGGCAACTTCTCTCCCACTCCAGCCGATACAGTACTGTGAACTGCTAATGCAACACCCCTCTACTGTCGTCAAAGAGGCAATCTCTACTGTGATTGGCTCTCAATGACGTCAGTCTACTATGGGTAATGCAGTACATGATTATTGCAGCGGCGGAGAAATAATGACTCATTGGGTTTAACCCGTGGAGTTCGTTTGGCGTGGAGCCTTTATCTGTCGATGGGATCTCCCGCGAAATAGACAAAGAAAATGTTTATTAAATTAATAACTCTTGTTGTATCTGTTGGATTAAAATATGGTTTACATATTTTAATTCCTTATGATTTTTTGCATCTTTTGATATATGGTTATACTATTGCTCTCCTTCATTACTATGACGTTTATATAATTTATGTATTTGCTTATTTCTTATGCATTAATTTACTTATTGCTGTGTTATATTCGTTAGTTGTCTAAGTGACGTTAACGTCTGCTACAGTATTTTGTTTTCTTCTCATTTATTATTAATCCAAATTGTAAGGATTCATTCCTTAGTTTTGAAAATGTGTCCATTGCAGATTGGTTATTTCTTGCGGTCAACAGGATGTCGTCAGCGTACGCAATACATTGTTTGAGTTTGGTAGATATATTTCCCCTCATTTCTAATTCTTTAATTATTGTATCAATTACTATACAAAACAAAGTAACTGAAAGGGGGTCTCCTTGTTTTACTCCAGATGTTGTTTTAAATTCTTCACTTAGTTGATTATTAACTTTAATTCTTGCTTTAGTGTTATTAAGTGTGAGTGCTATTAGTTTTATTAGTTTGGCTGGTACTTTATATTTTATTAGACACTTTAGTAATTTGCTTCTATGTACTGAATCAAAGGCAAGCGTATAATCTATATATGTTAATTAGGTCAATATTGTACTCATAGCTTTTTTCTAGTATTTGTCTAATTATAAATATATTTTCAATTGTTGATCTATTAGCTCTAAATCCCAATTGATATTCTTCCAATTTGTCTTCAATAAATGCTGATAATCTATTATTCAATAGGAAAGCAAATATTTTATAAGTTATATTTAATAATGTTATAGGACGATAGTTAGTACAGTCAAGTCGATTACCTTTATTAAATATTGGGCATATTATACCTTCATTCCACTCTGTCGGAGTTTGTTCTTTATTCCAGATATGTTGCATTAATTCAAATATTTTATACTTAAGGGACCGTCCGCCATATTTTATGAACTCAGGGAGGATGTTATCAGACCCCGCTGCCTTATTAGATTTTAATTTATTGATTATGTAACATATTTCATTAAAAGATGGAGGCGATAACTGTTCCTGCTCTTCGTCATTACTTGTCACTTGGTCCATATTAAAATCTTCAAAATTATTGGAGCTGTTAAAAATGTTATTAAAATAGCCTTTCCATCTTACTAAAATTTGTTCTGTTTGTGTTAAAACGTTTCCTTCAGAGTCTTTACAAATAAAAGTTGCGTTATTAAATTGACCACTGATAATTTTAGCGCTTTCAAAAAACTTTCTAGATTCATTTTTCTTGTGGTTTTCTTCAATTTGTGAGATTTTGTTATTTATCCAGTTCTTTTTTGTTCACATAGTCTTTTTGCTTTTTTTCTTAGTGTTGTGTATATCTCCTGACTTGTTCTTGTTTTCATCTGTATTGCTTTCTTTCTTGCTTTATTCTTTTCTTCCATTATTAGTTTGCATTCTTCATCCCACCATTCATTTCGAGGGGGTTTCTCTTGAAATTTTATTGTTTGTTCTGCTGCTTCCATTACTGCATTTTTAATGTTGTTCCATTCATTATTAATCTGGTTTTCTTCAGGTAATTCTCTAAGTTTTTTTTATAAAGGAGTGTTTTATATTCATTTAGTTTCCTTGGATTTTGCCTATTTTGTTTATTCCATTTTAAGGTTTGTACGTTTTTATTTTGCTTATATACACTTGGTAGTTTTTGATTAATAATGATCTTTCTGCAGGTGAAATGCGGTGTCCCTCAAGGATCCTTGTTGGGCCCACTACTTTTCCTTATTTACATCAACGACCTCCCGGCTTATCTGCCGCTCTCCAAGAACATTCTATATGCTGACGACACCAACATCCTAATTTCTGATATAGACAGCGCTCAGCTTCAAGCTAAAGCTAACAAAACTTTAGAAAATCTCCAGGTTTGGCTAAATTACAATAGACTGCACCTCAATATTTCTAAAACTAATTACATAAATTTTTGCCCTTTCTCCCTAGCAAACTTACAAATTATGTTTAATAATATTTGCTTAAAAGAAGTTGTTTCCTCTAAATTCCTGGGTATTTGGGTTGACTCCAAGTCATCCTGGAATACACATATCTCCCACCTCGCTGAAAAGGTATGTAAAATCACTTATGCTTTGAGAATTTTAAGTAGATTCTGTAATATTGAACTGCTCCGTACTCTTTATTTCGGCAATATCAACTCTGTAATTTCCTACGGCGTCCTTTTCTGGGGAACCTCTCCCAATCTAACTCGGATATTCAAACTCCAGAAGAGGATTATCAAAAGTATGATACATGTTTCCAACCTCACGCATACCAAGCCTCTTTTCAAAAAATTAAATATTCTTCCTGTCCCTTGCATCTTCATTCTAGAGACTGTCTGCTTCATACATTCAAACAAACCGAAATTTCCTAAGAACTCCCATCACCATCACCACGACACGCGAGGAATTAATGATTTTCTCCTCACATCCCACCGAACCTCCAGAAGTTTAAAATTCATCAATCACAGGGGTCTAATTCTGTACAATAAACTTCCCCACTCTTTTAAGCACACTAGACCAAAACTTTTCAAAACCAAAGTGAGAAATCTTCTTATGGAGCATGTTTTCTATAGTACTCAAGATTTCATCTCCGCCAATTTACTGACTCTATAAATTTATTTTTACTGGATATTAATTTATGGAGTAATTGGAGCTTCGTGATTTCTCCTCTTTCTCTTTTCCTCTCCATTTCTATAAGTCAAAATTGAATCTAGTAAAATTCTAAATGTCCGTGTCTTATTGTACTCTGTATTATTTTGTTCTAATGTCTGCATTTTGTATGAGTGTGTACTGTATGTATAGGTATGTTTTGTTTAATATATATATATTTTTTATGTCTTAAGTACGACGAAGCCTTTGGATTCTTGTAATCCCTAATGGTGAATAAATATTATTATTATTATCTTAACCAAGTAATGGTCTGAGTCTATATTAGGCCCTCTCATTGATTTTACATCTTCTATTAGTTCTTTTTTATTGCTATTGATGGCTACGTGATCTATTTGGTTGACTGTATTGTGGTTAGGTGCCTTCCATTCCTTTATGTATGTTTTTGTGCTGGAACTTGTGCCCCCTTTCGGGTCACTCTTACATACGTCGGAAGCTTAGAACATATGATTTATGAAGTAGATCGGGTTTCGACCATTTTTTGCTAATCGGTGACGATACTGTTTAACATCAAAAGCTGGGCACCCATTGTTACAATAATGAAGCATTGAACAGATTAAATATAATTTACTGGAAAGAGATGGGAAATATATATATATATATATATGGCGAAATTGGTATTTTCTAGAACAACTTTATTAACATTTGGAATTATAACATGTGAGATAATATATTCTTTGATAAAACGACGATCTTCAACCCTATGTACACTTTATTTCTTGAATTTAACCTTTGGAAAGACTAAAGAGTAAGTCTATCTATACATTTCTTGTTGTATACAACAACCTTGAACCTTGAGCAAGGACAATACCCCACAATAATTTAAATACACTTTCTTAAAAACCCCCGTCTCTTAAAAATTCCCTAAAACCCAAGATAATTCCATTATTAAGTACTGCCTGTTCTAGAACCCCCTGTGGTTAATAGCTAGTATCCCACATGACTAGAAAAACCAATAATCTTTAGGTAAGCCATAAATATCAATCCATAAGACAATCTAAATCCCTTAATGGCGTCGATGCTGAAATGCTACACGCAAAATTCCACTCAAGGAAAAATCATGCTATTACCTGATAACTGCCAAAGTATGGAATTACTGCCGGAATGCCAGAGAACGTGAAAGAATTTTGAAAACGGACGGACGTGATTTTACTGACTGACCAAAACATGAAGACAAGCAATTTTACATGAAATTTACATGGTGTAAAGGCGTAATTTCCAAGATCCAAAACGTAACCGGTAATTAATACATTACTGAAAATTTGTGAAATGTTCAAAACGGAAAATTTAGATAGCCAAAACGGGTGAGCACTGAAATAAGACTAAATTACTGCTTGCATTTGAAAATGAATATGGAAAGGTCTCACCCAAGTATGCCGTGCTCCTCAGACATCATGTTTCACGGCAGCAACGCCCACCAAAGCACACAAAATCAGATTACATGTTCATGACGCGAGCACTGGATCCCAACTGCTGGCACGTTGCACCAGCCTAACCTCCCTAGCATTCCAACAGATGGCAGTGCGATCTAGGACCGCTTTTACAAAATATCGAGAACCACGGTGTTTAGAGTGGGTGAGTTTACAGATTTTGCATCATTTTTAAGTTAATTGCAGTTGGCTAAATTTAATGAGTGTTTTGAATACTTTCAAATGAGCCGTATTCACGGCTCAAACTGGGTACTCATTATTATCATTTTATTTTCCATGGCAAATTGACATAACAATTCTCCGTTTCCACTTGTTTCATCGTGTAACGTATGCATACCTGTTACTTTTCTGAAAGCTTTTTCCTTGCCTAATTTTGCATTAAAATCACCCTAAATGACTATAGTATCACTTTTGGGTGTAAGATCAATTACATATTGTATTGATCATTATAAAACTGTTCCTTTATTTCATCTGCTTTATCTTCAGTAGGAGCATAGGCATTTATTAAAGTTATATTATTAAATTTGCCTTTGATCCTTATTTTAGAGAGTCTTTCATTCTGTGATTCAAATCCTATTATGTGTTTCATAATTCTTTGGTGTATTAAAAAGCCAGTGCCAGCCTGGCCAGTTTTAAAATTTGGTCCTCCATAGTAAAATGTGAATTTGTTTTTCTTAATAAATGCTGTTCCACTCCATCTTGTTTCTTGGACTGCAACAATTTCAAGTTTAATTTTCTCAATTTGTTCAGTCAATTCTTGAAGTTTTCCTGCTTGTAAAAGGGTCAATACATTCCATGTTCCAATATTTAAAATATTTCTCGTATGCCGTTTAACATGCCTTGGTCGTTTTCCGTTTATCAATCCGGCTATCCTTTGTTGAGATTTTTTAGCAGGTTTCTTTTTACAAAGCAAGGGAGCTGGCCTTACGCTCAACCCCCACTACTTTGGAGGACCACGGTTTTCTGTTAGGGTTGCCTTCTCTACGGCTAAGAGTTCCTCCTACCCTTCGTAGTAGGTCGCCTGACTGGAACTTTGGTGCTGCCGTTGACCCACAAGCGGTTCTTCCGCCACCAACCTAGACTATGTCCATGTGAATCCTGCTGCCAA
Source organism: Ectobius pallidus (assembly GCA_964059195.1). NCBI lineage: Eukaryota > Metazoa > Arthropoda > Insecta > Blattodea > Ectobiidae > Ectobius > Ectobius pallidus. The sequence continues at coordinate 34,125,718 of CAXKWD010000009.1, forward strand.
TTCACACCAAGAGGATCTTCTTCCGCCAAGCTGCGCCGTACCGAAGGCTTCCTTCTCCGCCGCAGCTGCCGTTGAGGTCCTCTTCTGAGCTGTTTCTTTGTCTGGATCTTCACCCTTGGCCTGTCCGGCTTGGGAGGCCCTACCAGTAGCTATGCTACCGCCGGCATAGCCCAAGGGACCTTTAGACCACGCAAGCACCCTCACCACGACAAGGTCATACAGCTCCCAGAGGGGATTTGAAACACTAGTATTTACATATTCAACACAATCTTGCCTAACACTTCGACTATTGCTGCTGCAGTATTTTGAGATGCCTGGTGGCAGTTGCAGGTTACCTGAAACATAGAGAAGAGAGGGCAATATCTACAAGGAAAAACAGCTTGGTATTAAGCTTACATGGCATATGTCAGAATTTTAAACTTAAATAATCTTCTATGCAAAATGGCAAATTTTCTAGTAAGATGGTTTTGACTTCATATTTAAATTTTTTTATGTTGCATTTCTTTATGTGTTTAGGCAAGATATTATATAATTTAATAGGCCTACCTCTGTGTGAGATACTCTTAAGACTTCTGGTCAATCTATGACAGGTCATATGTATATTATGGGATGATCTGGTATCATACTCGTGACATTGATAATTTTTTCTGAAAGCATTTATATTTTGATGGATAAAGCTTACTGTTTCCAAAGTATATATGCTTGGTATCGGTAAGATTTTTAGTTTTTTAATACATTCTTGCTCTCTGATCTGATCTGATAGGGACTTGTTTAATAATTTTGAGTATTCTTTCCTGTAGTTTTAAGATTTCAGAAGATTTTGATAATGATCCCCACGTGATAATTCCATATGAGAAAACTGAATGAACATAACTAAAATATACAGTTCTTAATAGATCTACTGGTAATGCTTTGACAAGAATGCGAAATGCATAACATAGACAATAATCTGTGGTTCATGTAAGCTTATATATCTATAGACAATTTAGTTTCTCAGATAGATGTTGAATGTGACTATTCCAGTTAAGATTTGAATCTATCCATACACCTAAGAATTTAGTGCAAACCACTTCCTTAATTACGGTATCCATGAGGGTTACACGGACAGCATAATGCAGTTGTTGATTGAAAGTTACACAGACATTTTTACTTGTATTTAATTGTAGTTTATTATTAGCTAACCACTGCTCTAGATTTGAAGAAGTGTCATCTATTTTCACTTGTAAGTTGTTTTTGTTAGAATCATTAAGTATTATGTTTGTGTCATCAGCAGACAGAACAGTTTCACCATGAGGCATGTTTAGGGGGATGTCATTAATATAAAGGAGAAAAAGAAGAGGTCCTAGTATTGAACCTTGGGGTAGGCTACTCCTTGTGTCATTGTTGTGAAGTTTGATTTTGATGACCCAATTTGAACGACTTGTTTTCTATTGTCTAAGTACGAAGTGAACCAGTTCCCTGCTAAACCTCTAATACTAAAGTAATGTAGTTTATCGATCAAAATTTTATGATTAACTGTGTCAAATGCCTTACTAAGATGCAGAAATAGCCCTAGAGTTTGATTTTTGTTGTCTATTCTTTAAGGATTGACTCTGTGAATGATATTAGAGCCTTATTGATTCCTTTACCCTTTCTGAATCCATATTGAGAACTGCAAAGTATATTAAAGTGTTCTAAGACGGGAACTAATCTTTTGTACATCAATATTTCTAGAATTTTAGAGAATCCTGAAAAAAGTTATATAGGGCCTAGGTTTATAGTTCTCAACATTTTGCTTGTCACCCTTTTTAAAAATTGGACAAACCTTTGCTACCTTGTTGATTTCGGGAAATTTCCCTGAGCACAATGATAAATTGCAGATATCAGTGACAGGGATTAATAGAAAATCAGCACATTCTTTTATGACTGCATCTGGAATCTCATCAGTTCCACAGGCCTACTCTTTAAGTTTCTCATTATTTTCAAAATTTCATCTGAAGTTACTGGATTTAAGAAAATCGTGTTTTTGTTGTATAGACCCTGAACAGTCTTTAAAACATTTTCTGCTACTGGGGTTTCTAGATCTTTTGATACATTAGCGAAGTGACTATTGAATGTCAAAGCTAACTGATGAGGGTTTTTTTTATGGATTGGCCATTGTGTAATAGTTCAATCTTATTTGCCATGGGGTCTGATATGTTACCTGTTTCTCTTTTTAGTACCTCCCAGATGGCTTTACCTTTACTGTCTGATTTCATGATGAAGTTCACATTATATTTTTATTTTGCTTCATAGATAACTTTTTTCAAGATGAGGGAATAAGTTTTGTAATGGGATTTAAGATTTAAGAACCCCTATCTGGGGTTCAGAAAATCATTGCATGATCCAAGAAAGGGAAATGCATCCACGATGAGTGACAGTTTGGTGCAGCTTATGGTCGGGCGGCGTCATTGGCCATTATTTCTTTGAAAATGAGGAAGGACAAGCTGTGACAGTCAATGGAGATCGATACCGTACGATGATAAGGGAGATCTTGTGGCCTCATTTGGATGGAATCACATTGAAGAGTCGTGGTTTCAGTAGGATGGCACCACCTGCCATACTTCCTGCAAAACAATTCAATTGATCCATCAGAAGTTCCCAGATCACCTCATTTCTCACAATGCTTATCATCAATGGCCACCAAGGTCATGTGACTTAACTCCTTGTGATTTTTTCTTTGGGATCATCTTAAGTCATTGGTGTATGCCAATAAACCACGAAACATCCATGACTTGAAGGAGGAAATTCGATGATTTGTCGGCGAAATGTTGTGCAGTTGTAGTGAATTCCATGGACAGAGTTCTTGCATGCCAGCGTGGTAGAGGAGGTCATATGCCTGACAATTTTTCATACATGAAATGGGAAGGTTAGATGAACATGTTCATGTATGTTGTTTATGTTTTTCGTTAAAATAAATTTCTTAATTTCATATATCAAAACCAGCGCTCTTTTTGAACCACCCTTTACTAGGACAGTATCAGTTTGGATTTAGATCTAATCGTTCCACAACTGATCATATATTTACTATAAGCCAGATACAAGAAAAAGCTTATGAATTCAATATAAATTTGCACAATATATTTCTAGATTACAAACAAGCCTTTGATAGTATAAATAGAGAAAAGCTAAATCGTGATTTGATCTTGCTTGGTATACCTGTGAAACTCATTAAAGCAACTATGGTGGGATCCAAAGCCATGATAAGAGTTGATGGTGAATTAACATCCGAGATGGAGTCAGACAAGGAGAAGCTCTGTCAGCATTACTTTTTAATCAATGAGAAATCTAAATACATCTGGACATATTGAGAATAAAATGACACAAATATGTGCATATGCTGATGACATTAGCATAATTGCAAGGAATAAAAGAGAACTAGAAAAGGTGGTAACAACATCCGATGAACAGACTAAAAAGAGAGGACTTAAAATAAATGAAAGAAAAACTAAATATATGACGGTATCAAGGAGATCCACTAGCACACAAAACATCAAGATAGAAAATTATACATTTGACCAAGTACAAAAATTCACATATTTAGGATCACAAATGAATCAGATTAATATTGTATCTAATGAAATTAAACAACATATAATTATTGGAAATATAAGTTATTATGAGTATGGAACATTAATGAGGTCAAAAATGTTGAGCTCAACTTTGAAAATGATATACAAAACACTTATCAGACCCATTGTTACATATGGCTGCGAAGCATGGTCATTAGCAAAGAAAGATGAAAATATGCTGAGAGTGTTCGAACGTAAGATCTTAAGAAAGATTTATGGCCCAGTAAATATGTTGGATGGAACCTGGAGAATCAAGACGAATCACGAACTTGATCAACTTATAAAACATGTAGATATTGTCAGATTTATTAAGAGTCAGAGATTTGCTTGGGTAGGACATATCATGGATGATAGTAGAATACCGAAAAAATTGTAGAATGGAAACCATAAGGAAGGAGAATAAGGGGAACACTTAGGAAATGATGGATGGATGGATTGGAGGACGATTTAAGAATGATGGGAATAAGAGGATGAAGAAGACTAGCTAGAAAAAGGGATGATTGGAGTAGAATTGTTAGAAAGGCTAAAACTCATGTTGGGTTGTAATGCCAAAAGAAGAAGATAATATTGTTATAACAGTGTAACATTGCATATTTCAACATAGGCGTACCATACATTATTATGCTAACAGTTGGATCTACATTTGCACCGGTACCAGCACCAAACTTCGAATCCACCAACATATTCAACGTACTTCAGGCCAATCAGACAAGAGAAGAAAGAAACTCAGAGAAAGAAGAAAAAGAGAACTTGAAGATTAGGTCGACGAGTAGGCCAAACCCAAACATAAAGTAGGACTACTTGTCATTGGGGACAGTCATGCTAGGAATTGTGCTTCAGGCCTACTCACCAACATCACAACAAGAGATAAGGAGGTTTGTGGCATAGTCAAGCCAGGAATGTGTCTTGATAAGATTCTTGAATAAGGTAAAAGTGAAATCGAGCACTTCTCGAAAAATGATGTTGTTGTGGTGTGGGGTGGAACAAACGACATAGGAAGAAATGGAACCGACGAAGGTCAGCGGCATCTCCATGATTTTGCACTCAAAACCTCACACACAAATGTAATAATCATCCCACGCAGCACGATATGTACGAGGGGGATCCAGGAAATAACGACCGTTCGCGCATACCCGCCGCGCAGCTGACTCCCCTTCCTTGTTTGAAGGTCAACTGGCTTCCTTAACATGTATTCTCGTAATGTTGTGAGTACTGGTTGCAACAAGTCGCCATTGTGCATTTTGTATTCATTTCAAATGAACGACGTGATTGATAATCCCGCCGACTGTGGGGCGAGGAGTGTGATTCGATTTTTGAATGCCAAACATTTGAAACCTGCAGAAATTTACCGGCAATTGAAAGAAGTGTATGGTGATACTGTAATGAATGAAAGGAATGTGAGAAAATGGTGCGAAATGTTCAACAATGGGCGAACAAATGTCCACGATGAAACTCGACCCGGACGCCAATCCCTCATCACAGAAGACCTGAAGACTCAAGTAACGACAGAATCTTGCAAGACAGGCGCACATCACTCGACGAATTGCATATTGCCTTTCCTGACATTTCTCGTTCTTTGCTTGGTGAAATTGTGTCGCAACATCTTGGCTACCACAAAATCTGTGCACGATGGGTTCCACGGTAACTGAGTGACCAACACAAAACTCAGAGAATGGCCTCAGCATTGACATTCTTGATGCGATATCACACAGATGGAGACGCCTTTCTTGATCAAATTGTGACTGGTGATGAGACCTGGGTGTCTCACAACACCCCAGAGACCAAGCGCCAATCACGTGAGTGGCATCATCCCTCATCACCCAAGAAACCGAGAAAATTCAAACAGACTCTCTCAACACAAAAAGTCATGGCTACTGTCTTTTGGGATCGCAAAGGTGTTCTTTTGCTGGATTTCATGCCAAAAGGCACTACGATCAATGCAAATCGTTATTGTGAGACTTTACGAAAACTACGGCGAGCCATCCAAAACAGGAGGTGAGGAATGCTTTCGAGAGGAGTTGTGCTTCTTCACGACAACGCCCGCCTGCACACTGCTGCTGCAACTCGAGAATTGCTGGATCAATTCGGTTGGGAAATCTTTGATCATCCGCCCTATAGTCCAGACCTTGCTCCTAGCGATTTTGACCTTTTCACTAAGCTGAAAGACTATCTGGGTGGTACGCGTTTTGGAAGTGATGAAGAGTTGAAGAAGACAGTGAACACCTGGCTTAATGAACTGGCGGCAGAGGAGTATAACACGGGAATTCTAAAGCTAGTGAACAGATACGACAAATGTTTAAATGTGGGTGGTGATTATATAGAGAAGTAGAGGAAGCTTCAGTTATGTAACAGACTTTGTTTTTTCAAATAAATATGATTTTTTTAAATTACTACAACAAAACGGTCGTTATTTCCTGGATCCCCCTCGTATAATATACGTATATTTTAGAGCTACATAGATATCTTACGTTTGGTCATAGTCAAAACGTGAATTATACGTATATTTTATGTCCAATATATACATGTATAAAAACTGTTGTAATTTAATCCTGCTTTATATTCATAATATATCAAAATTAAAGTTACTGTTACATAAGTAGGATTAAATATAAAACAAAATCGATTTGATTGTTCATTCTCTAATATCAAAATTACGTACTAACTATACGTAAATTTTACGTCTAGAATAGGACATTGTAAACACCGGTTTATTGTGTTTTACTCTAGTAAATCGATTTGGTTAAATTAAGGGAACGCAATACAATTTACTCACGCTAATCAGAAATTAATTAAAAAATGGTTTAAAATGATTACATCCGTACATTCAGTAGGACTATTTTCTGACTGGCGACCATCTTGTCTGTGACGTCTGCAATGAAGATCTGCTGTTTCATGGTGCTTGTGTATAAGATCCTCTTTTATAGTGTTTTATTAACAAGAAATTGTGTGTGGAGAGAATTGCACTGTTCTGTTGCAACTACTCTCTATGTATATAACATAGAAACGAAGAATAAATGTACATGTGTGTCTATTTAAAGCTGACGAAATATTATGCAACATGCAGTGATGTGTAATACCCTAGAATACATTTCCTAATTTAGGCCTACATGAATGTTTGTGAAGACCTGGTCCTTCATGTAGAATATTAAATGAGGCAGAAGAAAAATGTTTACACAGAAAACAGTAGCCTATTGGTAAGTCCCTGTGCAAGATTTGTTCCACATACATAAATAGGCCTATCATAACCTCAACGACTTGCAAACTGATTTATAATACAGATGCTGTGGTAATTAGTTCTGATCATAATAATTTATGATAACGCTGTTAAAGTATTTCGTAATTGTTTCAGGAATTCACAATGCCTAGGTGATGTAGTGTTGCTGGCTGTAAAAGTAACTACAAGTCACAACATGAAAGTGTTAGTACATTTTCTTTACCAAAAGACGAAGAACTTAAAAAGAAGTGGCTTAGAAACATTCCTACAGACTTTACAGGGGTAAGCAAGCCTGTTATTTGTGTGAAGCATTTTCCTGAAGAGAGTGTGATAAGAACAGAGACATTTGTAGTTAACTGTGAAATAAAAACATTTCCTAGAACTTACCCTAATCTGAAACTTGGTGCAGTGCCATCAATATTTCCTAATCTTCCTGAGTACTTGTCAAGACCAGGTCCATCATGCAGAAGAAGAAAATTTAAACCAAGCAGTTGCAGAAAGCTTAAAAGAACTTAAAAGTTATGCTGAACGACAAGCTCTGCATTGTTTGGAAGATGTGATGCAGTACTTCCTAAGTGTAAAAGAAGGACTTAAAGGGCAGTGGATTAGCATAATGGCAGTAGAAAGGCTAGTGCTGTGCTTAATGGATGTTAATGATGATGTTCCGAAGATTCTTGGTTCAGTGTGTGTTATGAGCGATCTCAGTGTTTTGCTTACAATAAATAATTGCAAAATACCTCAGCAAGAAGTCCCAAAAAACTGCAAGATAATAAGCACAAAAAAGTGTTCTTGATGACATTTTTAGTTATTGATATATCATGTAATGATAGAATACGTAAAATGTATGTGAGCAGTGTACATTTATGAACCAAAGGCCCTATATAGGCTACATAAATTACATATAAAATATAGGTTTGATAGATCATCTTTACATATTTTTTTACGTATAGATATTGTACATCAATAGTATGTATGCGATTGTACGTATAATTGATATATATTAAATGTCTGCATTGACATGAATAGACGTAAAATATACATAAAAAAGTGGGACATTTGAGCGTATATTATACGTAGATTTTATTTAACCAATATGTGTGATGTACATTACCTAGATCTAGGGATAACGTAAATTTTACATATATTTTACATATGTGTGCTGAGTGGGATAAGTGCCCCACATTGACATGATCTTCAGAATACATCTTGCGTCAACCAAGAAGTCAAGGCATTCAATAGGAAACCCCAAAAAAGAATGAGAGTACATGGTCATGTAGAGATTTTAGGCCTAAATCTAGACAGAGATAATTTCACAAGCCATGGGCTACACCTTAACAGAAGAGGGAAAGACACAGCAGCAAGGCATATATCATCAGTCATAGACACAAAACTCAACAAGGACAAGAGGAACTATACCAGTATAGAGGCCAAGTGGAAGGAATCGGAAGCAGTCCAGCCGGAGCATTGCAGCAGCCCAGTCGCAGAGAGGACTACTAGATCATCAGGACGGACACACCAAGCTCCAAGTCATCTACAAGATTTTTTATGCCAGACTGTACCTCTCAAAAGGAGACAACGAAACCTGTCAGGGTAAGTAGGCCTATTTATAGAACTCCAGTGCATGGTATAATTAAGACTTCTGGCAACAATCAGAAATCGTTAAATATTTCAATAATGCATCAATATTTTCAATGTAGGCCCTATAAGGAACAAAGTGGATGATATAGAGGCATTACTTAGCACTGAATTTCAAGATTTAGATGTCCTCTGTTGTACAGAGCATTTGCTGAATGAGAACGAATTAAATTCCTTTCACATAAAAAATTTCAAAATTGCAGGGATATATAGCCGCATTAACTACAAAAATGGTGGTTCAGCAATATTTGTAAAAGAAAGCATATATCACTATGAGAAACAGCAAACATATTATCTGAATCAAGAAAAAACCTTCGAACATGTAGTAACTGAAATAAAATGCTCAAATCTCTCTATACGAATAGTTTGCATCTATAAGTCACCAGAAGGCTGCCTGAAAACCTTCTTTGAAAACTTAGAAACCCTTTTGCATGAATTAAAAAACAAAAACAAGCCACTCATTTTGTGTGGGGATTTTAATATAAATTTTCTAGAGAATAATAATTCAGTTCTTGAATTCAGATCACTAATTCATTCCTTTAATTTAACTGAAACCGTACACTCTCCTACACGCATAACTGCTACATCCCAAATCTGCCTAGAACAAATAATTATAGATAACAACTTATCCATATTTACAGTAGAGAACTTAAATCTAGGAATCTCAGACCACAATGCAGTTATGTTAAACATGCAGTTTGATGATACAACTAGATCATCAGACAAATTAGTTACCTATAAAAGGACCTTTAATAAGCATAATATGGATTACTTTAAATTTATGTTTCAAAGGGAAAACTGGGATATGATAAACAACAAATCAGACTTAGATGAAAAATCCGTTGAATTCATTAATACTGTAACTCATTCCTTTAATAATGCATTTCCTATTAAGAAAGTTGTTACCAAAAATCATAAAAACAAAACAGGAAACTGGATAACAAAGGGAATTATAACATCATGTAAAAGGAGAAGGGAACTCTACAAATTATGTGAACTGACAAATGACTTAAATCTTAAATCACATTACAAAACTTACTCCCTCATCTTGAAAAAAGATATCTATGAAGCAAAATTAAGAAATAATGCGAACTTCATCATGAAATCAGGCAATAAAGGTAAAGCCATCTGGGAGGTACTAAAAAGAGAAACAGGTAAGATATCAGACCCCATTGCAAATAAGATTGAACTATTACACAATGGTCAATCCATAAAAAACCCTCATCAGTTAGCTATGATATTCAACAGTCACTTCACTAATGTTTCAAAAGATCTAGCCAACCCAGTAGCAGAAAATGTGTTACCAACTGTTCAGGGTCTATACAACGAAAACACGATTTTCTTAAATCCAGTAACTTCAGATGAAATTTTGAAAATAATGAGAAACTTAAAAAGTAACTTAGTCTGTGGAACTGATGAGATTCCAGATTCAGTCATAAAAGAATGTGCTGATTTTATACTAATCCCTGTCACCGATATCTGCAATTTATCATTGTGCTCAGGGAAATTTCCCGAAATCTTCAAGGTAGCAAAGGTTTGTCCAATTTTTAAAAAGGGTGACAAGCAAAATGTTTAGAACTATAGACCTATATCACTATTATCAGGATTCTCTAAAATTCTAGAAAAATTGATGTACAACAGATTAGTTCCCTTCTTAGAACACTTCAATATACTTTGCAGTTCTCAATATGGATGTAAGAGGAGGGATTATAGGACGTTAGGAGAGTGGACTGTATTAATCGGAACCTGCCCTTCCCTCTTACATTGAAATTGACAAGAAATCTGCTGGTGAAGAGATGCTAAAATTTATTTTCACTAAGAGACAAAACACTAGTTAGCTGAAGGCTAAAATTGATAATAAAATACACAGTTTTATATAAGTTGAATAGTGATCTTGCGGTCTAGAGATTCTTCAAGCTGGTCTTGAGGTTAGATTTAATTATATGATAATGTTCTTGAAGATAATGTCTTGAAGTTAGTTATTTAATTATACAATGATGTTCATGAAGTAAGAATAATTATGATACTGAAATGATAGTTCTTGTAACATAATTTGAAGTAAGTGTTTGAAATGTATATCACGTTTGAAGCTGAAGATTTTGTGAGTTTATTTCACTGGAATCACATGCAGATGCATAGGCGTTTGTTTCAATACATGATGTGATTCAAATAAGATATACGTATAGTAAATCGCAGTCAGCAATTTACTGCACAGTTTAACAAACAAGTATGCTACTTAGCTGTAGTGTGGACTGAAGCACCTCGCTAGCACAAATTGGCTTTTCGGAGATGTAGGCTTCGTAGGATAGTTGTGAGTTGATATGATGAGGCAGCGCCTTGACTGTGCACAATAATTCCTCTGAATAATGCAACACGTCGATGGTTGGGAACGTCTCGGAAAGTCGTAAGGTTTGGAGAATTTCTCCTGAAGTCGTGAGTTGTATTTCTGGGTGTTTCGCCAGAAATTTTAGAGCGGTGGACAAACACGTCCGACCATAAAGGCGACGCTTGAAAAATGTTATGTCGGTTAGATATGAGACCGCCAAGAGCAGTTGTGCTGACAACACAACGGCCAATAAAGTCCCATGTTTGAAATCTTATAAATTTAAATGAATTAGGCTTCATGTGCTATACCAAAGCATAATGAATAATTATAGGATAGATCTAAAACATAAAGCAACTATAATTAAGGTAGTAGATTATAAAAATTAGTATTTTAAAGAATGTTTGGTAAAGCGAAATATAATAATTTCTTGCTACACAGTGGTATGCTTGCGAAGCGTGTAGACAACTATCGAGATATCTCGCAAAGAGAAAGAAATTTTGGATGTTTCAAGAGAATGCGAAGAATATTTATATAATAATATCTCTGAATAATTAAATTAATATTATAATATTATTCCATTCATGACTTTAATTGAAGCATTAATGCCTAAAAACATAAATATAATAATATATACTTGAAAGGTTAAGTAATATGTTGTGTTTAAGAGAAATAACTAAAGTGGGCGTGGCTTAAATTTCGCACGCTTTCGTGTATAAAAGAGGCTCAAACCAGGCTCTTAGGCTAAATATGCAATAAATAAGAATGAAAACATAATCTACGCATGACATTACCCCTGTGGTAATGTTCGTGAGTCGAAATCTTACAAAATAATGTTGTAATTCAATAATCACGTTAGGCCTACAAAAAATGGAATTTTGCAATGGAAAAGCGAGCTTGGAGAATGGAACATAAATTGCCCACTGAATGATATTTATATCATTCATAAAAAATAGATTATGTGGAATGAACAAGCTAATTAGTAATTGCAAAAATCTAAAATTAAGAAATATTAAGATAATGATGAATACATATACATGTGATTAAATATGAATGACTAAATTAATCTTCTTCATTTACTGGAAGATGAGCGAGTTTGACAATTTGTCTTTTATAGTGACCTGTCGCGGTTTTGACGGTAGCGACTCTCACTAAACCATCTGATCCAGGATGGACTTGGTCGACAATGCCCAAAATCCATTTGAGAGGTGGCATATTGTCTTCAACCAGAAGCACTGGAGTGGCAATAGAAACATTGGGGGCTTTGGAACTCCTCTTCGATCGCCTTTGAAGAGAATGGAGGTAGTTTGAAGACCATTTTTTCCACAAATCAGCGGTGAAGTTGTGAAGAGTTTTCCATTGAGAGCGTAAAGCATAACCTCCTGATAGGTCTGGCGAAGGTAGCGATACGAGAGGTTTTCCAACAAGAAAATGTCCTGGGGACAGATATTGAAAATCTTCTGCCTCCTCATGGAGGGAGAGCAATGGTCGTGAATTGAGAATGGCCTCGATCTGAATCAGAGTCGATAGCTCTTCATAAATGGGAATCAATGTTGAAGACATTCGCTTCAAATGATGCTTGACTGAGCGCACTGCAGCTTCGTGTAGTCCGCCCATGTGAGGGGAGTGAGGAGGTAGGAAGTGCCAGTTAAGACTTAGGTGTGAGGTAGCGTCTTGATAGTCGCTTGGAATTCAGTGGAGGAGAGTAAATCAGTCAACTGTTTCAAGTCGTTACATGCTCCAATGAAGGTTGTTCCGTTGTCCGAGGTAATTGAACGAGGTATGCCTCTACGGCCTGAGAATCTGGACAATGCAGCTAAAAATGCCTTGGACGTAAGAGTAGTCACTAATTCCAAGTGCACCGCCTTGGTGGACATGCACACAAAGAGGGCAATGTATGCTTTGATAGTAACTTTAGAGCGTGGACCACCATATTTAATTGAATAGGGGCCAGCGTAATCCAAACTGACATTAGTAAAGGGAGATACTGGAATGATTCTACCAGCAGGCAAATCAGCCATCCTTTGCTGAAAGGGCTGTGCCTTAAAGCGAAAGCATGTGTTGCATCTCCTTATGACAGATCTTATCACCTTTCTAATTGAGGGAACCCAGAATCTTTCTCTGGGATGAGCGACGATAAGCTGTGGTTCTGCGTGATGCAATTGAAAATGCGTATGGCGTATCAAATGCTTTGTGAAGGCATGATTACATGGAAGTAGCATTTGGTGTTTAGAGTCGAACGGGAGCTTGGATCTTTCCAGCCGTCAGCCTACGCGTAGGATATCGTTCGAATCCAAGAATGGACAAAGATTATGAATCTTACTAGCGCTTGGAATCTCTTTTCCAGCTAATAGTAACTTTATTTCTTCAGCGTATGCTTGACGCTGGACATTCTTTACACAACAGTGAATCGAGTTTGATATCTCATCAGGCGATAAAGATCCACTGAAACGTCGGTTAGCAGGTTTTGCGTTATGTATGAATCTTAGGACATAACCCATGATACGAATAGATCTTAGATAAGAAAACTTGGAAAACCAAGCTTGGAAAGTGAGATTGCAAGTGGTTATGTGGGCTACCAGTTTAACTTCTGGCAATGATTCAGGAGTGTTTTTTGCGTTGTTTGCTGGCCAGCATGATATGTCCTCAGACAACCATGATGGACCATTCCACCACAAATTGTTGTGGATCAAGTCCTCGGGTGTTGAACCTCGAGATATTAGGTCTGCAGGATTGTCATTCGACGAGACGTGTCGCCAAGTAAAGTCTGCAGTATATTCCTGTATATCTGCGACTCTATTTGCAACAATAGTTTTGAGTGTGCTTGGAGAACGACTCAACCAACTCAGTACTATATTGGAGTGACTCCATAAGGAAACTGAACTGATGTCAAGCTGCAGTGTAGGCAAGACATTGTTTACTAGTTTGGCGAGTAAGTTTGCGGCTAACAACTCTAGCCTTGGAATTGTGACAGCCTTGATAGGGGCAATTTTGGACTTAGCACAAAGTAGTGAGATTTGAGTTTCGCCCGCTTGGTTGGTAGAGCGTAAATAGACACAAGCGCCATAGGCTTGTTCACTTGCGTCACAAAATCCGTGTATGTCAATGGAAGTGGCGTTTGGTATCAATGCAAACCGGAGAATGGCAATCTGAGATATGGAATGAAGTTGGTCATGAACTGTCAGCCATTTTTTGGCGACTGATTCGGGTATGATTTCATCGCAGGAAGTAGTTTCCTTCCATAAGGGTTGAAATATAATCTTGCAATGTGCAACGATAGGAGATATGAGGCCTAATGGGTCAAATATCGAGACGATGCAGGAAAGCAATGTCCTTCTTGTGCATTTCAGAAAGGGTTTGGAGAAATCTATGGACGTTTCTATCCTTAATAGATCATTAGATGGCTGCCATATTAGACCTAGCGCTTTGATAGAACTGGCACTCGAGTCACCAAACGTACGATTGTCAAGTGTTTCTCTTAACTCAACTGGTACATCTTCTAGAAGTTGTGGTAAGTTTGAACTCCACTTTCTAGGCTGAAATCCACCTAAGGGAAGTAAAGCGTTAAGCTCAGAGATCATTTGTTGCGCTTCTTGCATATTAGAAGCCGTTGCGACAATATCATCGACATACATAGAATTGTTTATGATGCGTGACGCTAATGGGAATTGATCACCATCATCGATTGTGAGTTGTTTTAGGGCTCTAGTTGATAAGAATGCAGCTGGAGCTGTACCATAAGTCACAGTTTTAAGATTAAAGATCTTAATAGGCTCTGAGGGCTGTTCCCTCCAAAGTATTTGTTGGAAGTGTTGTTGGTCAGGCTGTATTAGAACTTGTCTATACATTTTGGCAATGTCAGCTGTGAAAGCTGTGGGATTTAGCCTGAATCGCAGTAGTATAGAAAACAAGTTAGGTTGGATCGTAGGACCTACATGAAGTATGTCATTTAGTGACCTTCCGTTGGTAGATTTGGCAGAAGCGTCAAATACTACACGTAACTTGGCAGTTGTGCTAGAAGGTTTCATCACCGGGTGATGAGGGATGATATAATCAAATGTTTCAGTTTGATCAGAGTCCGCAGGTTTCATGTGGCCTAAGGTCTGATATTCAGTCATAAAGTCATTGTATTGTTGACGTAAGTCTGCATTGTTTGCTAGACGCTTTTCAAGAGAATGAAATCTTTGGTGTGCTTGATGCTTAGTGCTTCCTAGTGACTCTGGGGGAACATTAAAGGGAAGCTTGACGACATATCTTCCGTCAAGATCTCTAGTTGTGGTTTCTGTGAAATGCTGTTCACAATGAGCGTCTTGGGGAAAGGGTGCACTGTTGGCAACACTTTCAAATTCCCAAAACCTAGATAATTGTTCATTGATTGTTTGGTAGGAATTCAAGAAAGCAGCATTGACATTCTGAAGTCTGCTATTTCCCTTGAATCGCTTCGAAGAAGAAAGGTTAGAAACTTGTGTGGCAGTGGAGTTTCTAGTCTGAGAGAAACATTCACCTTGATGCCTTGGGGTTGATTGCATTTGCATAGGAGCGTTAGGTGATGATATTTTTCCAACGAAAAACCATCCTAACTGAGAGTTTTGAATAATTGGGTACTGAGGAGAAGTAATTCTACCATCTTGGAGTATTTGCGAAAAGACTTCAACTCCTAGGAGAAGATCGACACATTGGGGTGTGTTGAAATGTGGGTTGGCTAATGGGAGATTGGCTGGAATATGCCAATTCCTAACATCGATGTAACTTTGGGGCATCTGACTGGTAGAAATTTCTGAAATTACAATAGCATGTGTATTGCAACTCCACGACGTGTTTCTAGATTTAACATTAATTAATGCAGCCTTGTGCATGTGGGATTGCGTTTCTAGAATGCCTTGAAGCGGTACCCTTTGAGGTAAAGCTTTCAGTTTCAGTTTGTTGAACAAACGATCAGTTATGAGATTGCAACTAGATCCGGTGTCTAGTAAAGCGGTCGCTTCTATAGGCTGACCGTGTATATCCTCAACAATGACTACAGCAGTAGGATGTAGACATTTGAGGGGTGATGATGCAGGTTGTAGCATACGTACAACATTATCTGCTTGTGAGTTTGATCGCCAATTGGGGTTGTGTAACATAGTGCTGTGTTTTTCACCACACTTGTGACACCTTGTGACACCACATGAATTGTGATGCTGTTTGACTCGTAGACATACTCTGCATGCCTTGTGGCTATTTATGAATTGCATTCGTTGCTCATACGACATGACCTTGAAACTGTCACATCGAAACAATTCATGAGCAATATTTTGCTTGCAGCAAATACAATAGACACGTGAAGTTAATGTCTTGGAGTTATTATGTTGGTTGTTAGTGTTATTTGAACTAACTTTGTTATCGTTGATAGTGGGTTTTTGATTGGTGCGATTTGAAGTTGGGTTAGAATTGGCTTGGGAGCTTATCGCTAAGCTTGTGATTTGAAGGACTCTTACCTTTGCTTCCAAGAAGTCAAAGAGTTCCTTTAAAGTGGGAAGTTGGTTTGGCTTTATAGAGCTTTCCCATTCCTTACGAGTGAAGGAGGTACCTTGTCTAGAATGATTTTGGAGACAATTAAGTCAGTCAAATCAACGTCAGACTTTAAAGATTGAAGCTCATGCATAGTGCTTACAAAGTGATCTAGGAATTGTTGGAGTGAGTTCGCAGAATCCCTTTCTATGGTGGGAGGCGTGAAAAGATACTCTAAGTGAGTGTTCATGATCAAACGATCATTATCGAATCTTTCTGTTAGTGTTTTCCAAGCAACGTCGAAGTTGGCTTCAGAAACTGGTATATTTTGTATTATACGCAAGGTCTCTGAGCTAAGACATGATTTCAAGTACTGAAACTTGTCAATGTTAGTTATGTGATTGTTGCTTAGGATTAGAGAAGCAAAAGTGTCTCTAAATTCAATCCACATGGTGGGGTCACCACTGAACTGTGGCAGTTTGATCTCAGGTAGTTTTGGCAGAACTGTTTGAGATGCTGGGTGATGAGAACATCCACCAGAGGATCGTCTAGATCTAAGTGACCCTTCTGGCTCATATTTAGATTTGTTTTGAGAAATTAGAGCATCAAAGAAACCTAGAGCTTGGTGGTAGGCTATTTCTACCTCGCGTCTTTGAGAATCAATTTCTTGAAAGTCATCAGGATTTACTTGTAAGGCAGAATCTTGATACGACTCAAACAAATGGAGAAACATTGTTCTCATGCTAATAGCTTCATGAAAGTGAGCTTCCGATTCAATCTCAAATTCATGAATGGATTGCGCATAGGACATGAATTGACAGTGAAGTCTATTAATGTTAGTAATTTTTTGTTGGATTACTTTTTGGGCAGCAGCTTCCGCAGCCTGTGCTTCACGGATAGCTGCTGCTTCTGCTGCATCAGCTTCGATGCGAGCTAGTTTTTCTTTGGGCTCTGCCCCGCGCCTTTGTTCGGTTGATTTAATTTCAGCTTCCGCATCAGCTTTAGTTTTGAGATAGGTAGCTTCTACCTTATTAATGTGAGTCGTGGTTTGGAAGATAGCGTCTTCTACCTCTTCCCTGTAGGTTTGTTCTGAGTCGGAATATTCTAATTCCTCTATGGTCGATTGAACTTCCTCAAATTTGGAGATTAATTGCTGCAATTTAGTCTTACTATCTAAGAGGTCGTTATAAGTTGCTTCGTCATTGACGAGAAGCTTAGGAATTAAATTACACTGGCGAGTTAATTGCGCTCTGATGGGCGTGCGTTTAGCCCTGCAGGCTGCAAGAGTTTGCTCCTGCGTGGCCATAATGAAAGTTTAAGATAAATTTATTAAATTTGAGCTATTTGCCCGCGATAGGGGAGAATTTAAGCTTTAGGTTGCCCGCATGGGGAATTTTAAGGTTTCAAAGGTCGTATACACAGTATAAACGTGTTAGGTGTTGGAGACAATAAACACTGTGCTGCTTGTTTGTGTGCATGCAACATAGAAATGAGTTGTGTGTTGTCAACCCTTCTCACTGTGTTGGTGTGTGCTCAAACTGGTCTTGCCAGGAGATTGTTTGACTTACCTTTAGGCAGATTTCTTGTCTCAGGTTCCGGGAAAAAATTGGAAAAATTTGTTTAAAAATTGCTCACTGGAAGGATCCAGGGGGAGGAACCAAATGTGGGACATTCCGGCCCGGAGGACCAAAATGTAAGAGGAGGGATTATAGGACGTTAGGAGAGTGGCCTGTATTAATCGGAACCTGCCCTTCCCTCTTACATTGAAATTGACAAGAAATCTGCTGGTGAAGAGATGCTAAAACTTATTTTCACTAAGAGACAAAACACTAGTTAGCTGAAGGCTAAAATTGATAATAAAATACACAGTTTTATATAAGATGAATAGTGATCTTGCGGTCTTGAGATTCTTCAAGTTGGTCTTGAGGTTAGATTTAATTATATGATAACGTTCTTGAAGATAATGTCTTGAAGTTAATTATTTAATTATACGAGGGGTATTCCGCAAGTAAGTTTCGTCAGTTTGTCACACGGACTCTTTATTGACCCAAAAGCAATACAGCATGGCAGCATGAACAATACACCGTGCACTATTTTTCGACATAGTCGCCAGCGACATTGAGACATTTGTCGTAGCGTGCGATCAGTTTGAAGAACCCACTGTGGTAAAACTCGGTGCCCTGCTATGCAAGGAATTGGCGCACAGCCTGCTCCACCTCAGCATTGTCGTGGAAGTGACGTCCCACGAGTGTGGCTTTCAAGGCAGGGAACAGGTGAAAGTCCGATGGGGCCAGATCGGGACGGTAGGCCGGGTGCTCCAAGCGCTCCCATCCGAAGCGACGAATCAGTTCTTGTGTGAGCCGTGCTGTGTGGTCTTGCGTTGTCGTCCAAGAGCACCACACCGTCACTCGAGAGGCCTGGCCTCTTGCGTTGAATGGCGGACCGGAGGTTGGTGAGGGTGTCGCAGTAGCGTGCCGCATTGATGGTCCCTTCATGGAGGAACTCAAGGAGAAGCATCCCTTGCGCGTCCCAGAACACGGTGGCCATAACCTTTCCTGCGGAGGGTGCCACCTTGAATTTCTTCCGCACAGGTGAAGTGGGATGCTTCCACGTCATTGAGGCGGCCTTGGTTTCGGGGGTAAAGTGGTGCACCCATGTCTCATCGCCTGTGATGATGCGGAACAGAAACGCATTGCCCTCTCGCGCGTACCGCATCAGGTGATCGAGGCTGCTTCCCATGCGTGCAGACTTGTCCTCCGGGGTCAGGTTGCGCGGCACCCATCGGGCCGACACTTTGCGGTAACCCAACACATCATGGATCATGTGATGGGCCTGAGCACGACCAACCCGCAGTGTGGATGCCACGTCGGACACCGTTATGCGCCTGTCCGCTAACACCATGTCCTGTACTCGAGCAATGTTGCTTTCATTCGTGGATGTGGACGGACGCCCACTTCGACCGTCATCCTCGACTCTCTGCCATCCTTCACTGAACATGCGACACCAGCGACCAACCATTTGACGCGACATGACCTCCTCACCATACACGGTCTGTAGGCGTTCATGGATGACGGACACACTAGTCCCATGTGCCCATTCATACCGGATAACAGCACGCACCTCCGTGGGCGACCACGTTGCCAGTACAGGTCTGTCTGCCATCGTGAGCGGTACACTAATACCCGCGGGCACGCCAGTCTGCTGCGACTCGCTCTTCTACGGCGCAGTGCGCCTGCGTCATGTCTCCTCCGCTGACGCCACTTCCGTCGTGGAACCAGCCACGGGTGGGGATTCGTCTGGCGTTTGTTTGGTTCCCCTGGTGAACACGCCGCTCCTGCCATACATTGAAGAAACTTACTTTCGGAATACCCCTCGTACAATGATGTTCATGAAGTAAGAATAATTATGATACTGAAATGATAGTTCTTGTAACATAATTTGAAGTAAGTGTTTGAAATGTATATGACGTTTGAAGCTGAAGGTTTTGTGAGTTTATTTCACTGGAATCACATGCAGATGCATAGGCGTTTGTTTCAATACCTGATGTGATTAAATTAAGATATACGTATAGTAAATCGCAGTCAGCAATTTACTGCACAGTTTAACAAACAAGTATGCTACTTAGCTGTAGTGTGGACTGAAGCACCTCGCTAGCACAAATTGGCTTTTCGGAGATGTAGGCTTCGTAGGATAGTTGTGAGTTGATGTGATGAGGCAGCGCCTTGACTGTGCACAATAATTCCTCTGAATAATGCAACACGTCGATGGCTGGGAACTTCTCGGAAAGTCGTAAGGTTTGGAGAATTTCTCCTGAAGTCGTGAGTTGTATTTCTGGGTGTTTCGCCAGAAATTTTTGAGCGGTGGACAAACACGTCCGACCATAAAGGCGACGCTTGAAAAGTGTTATGTCGGTTAGATATGAGACCGCCAAGAGCAGTTGTGCTGACAACACAACGGCCAATAAAGTCCCGTGTTTGAAATCTTATAAATTTAAATGAATTAGGCTTCATGTGCTATACCAAAGCATAATGAATAATTATAGGATAGATCTAAAACATAAAGCAACTATAATTAAGGTAGTAGATTATAAAAATTAGTATTTTAAAGAATGTTTGGTAAAGCGAAATATAATAATTTCTTGCTACACAGTGGTATGCTTGCGAAGCGTGTAGACAACTATCGAGATATCTCGCAAAGAGAAAGAAATTTTGGATGTTTCAAGAGAATGCAAAGAATATTTATATAATAATATCTCTGAATAATTAAATTAATATTATAATATTATTCCATTCATGACTTAAATCTAAGCATTAATGCCTAAAAACATAAATATAATAATATATACTTGAAAGGTTAAGTAATATGTTGTGTTTAAGAGAAATACTAAATTGGGCGTGGCTTAAATTTCACACGCTTTCGTGTATAAAAGAGGCTCAAACCAGGCTCTTAGGCTAAATATGCAATAAATAAGAATGAAAACATAATCTACGCATGACATTACCCCTGTGGTAATGTTCGTGAGTCGAAATCTTACAAAATAATGTTGTAATTCAATAATCACGTTAGGCCTACAAAAAATGGAATTTTGCAATGGAAAAGCGAGCTTGGAGAATGGAATAATGGATTCAGAAAGGGTAAAGGAATCAATAATGCTCTAATATCATTCACAGAGTCAATCCTTAATGCGATAGACAAGAAAAATCAAACTCTAGGGCTATTTCTCGATCTTAGTATGGCATTTGACACAGTTAATCATAAAATTTTGATCGATAAACTACATTACTTTGGTATTAGAGGTCTAGCAGGGAACTGGTTCACTTCGTACTTAGACAATAGAAAACAAGTCGTTCAAATTGGGTCATCAAAATCAAACTTCACAACAATGACACAAGGAGTACCCCAAGGTTCAATACTCGGACCAATTCTTTTTGTCCTTTATATTAATGACCTCCCCCTAAACATGCCTCATGGTGAAACTGTTCTGTTTGCTGATGACACAAACATAATACTTAATGATTCTAACAAAAAAACAATTTACAAGTGAAAATAGATGACACTTCTTCGATTCTAGAGCTTGCAGTGGTTAGCTAATAATAAACTAAAATGAAATACAAGTAAAAGTGTCTGTGTAACTTTTAATCAAGAACTGCATGATGCTGTCCATGTAACCCTCATGAATACCGTAATTAAGGAAGTGGATTGTACTGAATTCTTAGGTGTATGGATAGATTCAAACCTTAACTGGGATAGTCACATTCAACATTTATCTGAGAAACTAAGTCGTCTATGTTATGCATTTCGTGATCTTCTCAAAGCATTACCAGTAGATCTATTAAGAACTGTATATTTTGGTTATGTTCAGTCAGTTCTCTCATATGGTATTTTCACGTGGGGATCATCATCAAAATCTACTCAGATCTTCAAACTACAGAAAAGAATACTCAAAATTATTAAACAAGCCCCTATCATATCAGAGAGCAAGAATGTATTCAAAGAACTAAAAATGTTACCAATACCAAGCATCTATATTTTGGAAACAGTATGCTTTATCCATCAAAATATAAAGTCTTTCAGGAAAAATTATGAATGTCACGAGCATGATACCAGAACATCCCATAATATACATATGACCTGTCATAGGTTGACCAAAAGTCTTAAGAGTATCTCACACAGAGGTATTAAATTATATAATATCTTGCCTATGTACATAAAGCAATGCAACGTAAAAAAATTTAAATATGAAGTCAAATCCATCCTACTAGAAAATTTGCCATATTGCATAGAAGATTATTTAAGTTTAAAATTCTGACATATGCCATGTTTTTACCTTGTAGATACTGCCCTCTCTTCTCTATGTTTCAGGTAACCTGCAACTACCTCCAGGCAGCAGCAACACTGGAAGTGTTAGGCAAGATTGTGTTGACTATGCAAAGACTAGTGTTTCAAATATATAAGTTCTTATGTAAATATTGTATTTAATTTTCTTACACTATTGAATTGTATAAGTTCTTACATAAATATTGTATTTCATTTTCTTAGACTATTGGATTGTATAAGTAATTATGTAAATATTGTATTTCACTTTCTTAGACCATTGAACCCGCATTTAAAAAATCCCTTAAGGTATATTTGATTGAAAATTGCTTTTATTCAGTTGAGGAATATCTTACAAAAAATGCATATGTACTTTAGAACCATCTTGCAAATATTATTTACAAAAATATTTCTTATATTATTTTAGCTTAGTCTAGTTTAATTATAAGTTGACTTGTCCAATATCAATTGTACATTGTACATAGTGATTATTCTGGACCAATAAAGAATTTGAATTTGAATTTGAATTTGAATTGTATAAGTTCTTATGTAAATATTGTAGTTCATTTTCTTAGACTATTGGATTGTATAAGTAATTATGTAAATACTGTATTCCACTTTCTTAGACTATTCAACTGTATAATTAATTATGTAGACTAACTCATGTATTTCTATTTTCTTTGACTGTAGAATTGTAAATTTGTAAATAGACATACTTGTTTGTAATCATTTGACGAGTCCTATAACATGGTTATGTTCAGTTGGACTAAATAAAATCTAATCTAATCTAATCTATAAACAAAACTAAGTTAATTTATTACATGTACAAGTACTGCTATCGTTCAGTGTCTACTTTCCATGGCCTTTGAAGGGGAGCATTTTTCCTCTTGGTACACGTGTTAAAGAAAATTTATCAGTACCTTATTTATTTATTTATTTATTTACGTCCTGCAAGATCAATATACATTGATATGGGACATGTCAATACTTTATGTAATTTGGTTAAATGAGATAAATGCTAAGCGATACAGTGTAGATCTAAGCAATCAACATAATACAATACAACATAGGGGATGGACCAAGGGTGTTGCCAGGAATTTTATTAAGGGGAGGCAAACTCGACATAATTCTAAACACACGATTCTTACTCATTAAGTTATTATGCTACAGTAGTCTGTAATATTAAGAACTAATTTAGGCCAACTATTGTGAACAATATAGTGATATTATGACAGTAAATTAAACAACTGCACTGTGAGTTAAATTCTCAATTAGGTTAATCCAAGTGATAAGCTATAAGTCAGATATCAGTACTTTATTATTACCAATTGAAAATCATTTTCAAATAATTACATACATGAATATTCACATAGTCTCCTGATCCCTAGTTTTGAATGCCAGCTGAATTCGACGAGGCTGCAAAGTTTTTAAATTAACAGATTATGTTTTTTCTGAGCAACAGCCTTGGTGAAAGATTATTATAATACTAAGAACTAATAAACTATGCACTTCAGATTCGTGGACTTCAATGAAAACGAATCGAAACGTATCCACAGAAAACAGATTCAGTGCATTAGCTGAGCAAGTAAATGGACAAACACACCGGGAAAATGAGAATAGGCCTACAAGTCTACCATCATCAGTCTCAGAACAATATAGGCCTAGATACCAGTGGACCAGTGTCGAGTACAACAAAAAATGAAAAGCAAACAAGAAGCTTCTGCTGATTGGAGACTATAATAAAATATGTTAAAGAACCAAGCACCAAAGTGGAAGTAATGAGAGGTATAAGAACAGATCAGTTAAAAAATCTGATGAGCAATGGAGCATTTGAGACAGCGAAGAAGAAGAACGAAGTGGACTATCGGGCAGTAATGTTACATGTGGGGACAAATTCAGTGCAAAATTCATTACCAGAAGATCTCGGAAATGACACCAGGAACCTTATCAGAGCTACAAGAACACAGTTCCAAACTTCAAGGATTTTCATCAACTCTATTCTTCACAGAAGGAATATTAGTGATTCTTACATTGATAAGGTAAATGGAGAAATAAAGCAAGTGTGTGATGAGCAAAAGGCAGTGTATATAGACACAAACAAATTCTGTGATAACACCGGTCTAGGCAAAGATGGACTGCACGTAAACAGACGAGGAACATATCTCTTAGAAAAAATGGTTGAGAAGATAGTCGGTTTGCTACAGGGAAACTGAAGAGGAAGAGGGGGTGTGAATCTGACAGGCTTACAGTGTGTAAAGTAGCTGCAGCACCAGTTCAAGATAACATCCAAGAAGAAAGCAATCCTATAAATGATATGCCTTTATCAATGCCAAAGACTAGTAGGGTTAAGCCAAGGTGCAATATTATAAACTCAGTTGATATGAACATATTTCATCAAAATATACAAGGTTTAAGACACAAGGTCGATGAACTAATGATAATAGGATACATTTCATTTGTCTAACTGAACATCACTTGTATAAGGATAATTATATATTGGAAACTAGTTTTAGTAGAAAAACTCAACATTGGGGAGGTGTGTGCATTCTAGTAGGCCTACATGAAAGCCTGCAAATTAAGCCCTTAGACATTTCTCAGCATTGCATAAATCAAGACATAGAATGCTGTGCACTTCAAACCGAAGGGATTGAAAATCAGATTATTATAATTTGTATTTATAGGGCACCCTGTGGAAAATTTAATATATTTTTAAAACAACTAGAGAATATCCTGTCAGGGGAAAAAACATAGAGACTCGAGTTTGAAGTCCAAAATCTCAAGAGTGGCTCATCCGATTACATTAAAATAAAGTTTAAACTGAAGCTATTTTAAAGCCATTTTATCTGATATCAATATAAAAATTTTCGGTTAAGCGAAAAAAATGTTAGGGATTAAAATCCGTCAAAAGTACCGGTTTTCTTAAAGGTCCGGACTAAAAGTAAAGTTCAAACTTTTATTGTAACAAAACCGCTAGTGCAATCGTTTTCAAATTTTAATAGGACACGCATAGGTTTCTTGTAAACATAATCCTTGAATTTAATAATTTTATTTTGTTTATTTTTTATGTTGTTGTCAATTTTCCAAACCTTTGCTAAAACCCCTGTTTAAAGCCTAAAAATATAGTTCAAATCACCAATGTGATTGTCATTATTCAATTAATACTAATCAAATATAGTTTTAAACATTCCAAACCAGCTGTTTTTAAAATTGATTTTTATTTGTCAACAAGTTTTAATCCAGCGGCCGACATGAGACCACTGCTTCTCTGCCGAGCGGTTCTGGTGGGAGAAGGTGCGACGTTGCCTAGTTAGAATGGATCTTCCCGCACGAAACTTATACGTTGTTATACAGTATCAAGATACAATAATTATGTATAATACACCAACAAGAAAAGATACAGGATCTCATTTTGGATAGGGTCACAGCATTGGAATACCCCCCAGGCAATCGAGTTCGAGAGGTACTCCAGGAAAAATTCGAAAAATATGCCTTTCAAAACAGAATTTTATACTTTTTCTTTGGTAATAAAACTTAAATAAATAAATAAATATATTTTCAATTGTTGGGCAGATTTTTTACTGTGATTACGGATTAGATATTATGGATAATAACTAATGAGAAATCATGTTTAGTAATTATTTTGGTAATGAAAACTACTTTGCAATTCATTTTAGAATTTAAACAATGAAAACATTTTCGATATATGATTTTAGTTTCTCACTTCGTAAGTATATACAAGTAGGCCTAAGTGATAGAAGCGTATATAATGAATCTGTCTGTAAATAATTTTCTACTCTGAGAATATAAAATCAGGTAGGCATAAACTGAAATAACTAACTACCAGCAGAGGCGCTGACTTGGAAATATTTCTGGGGGGGCAAGAACTGGATTTTCAGTAGCTATACATAGGCCTTACATGATAAAATCTTAAGTCTTCGGGGGGCAGAAAGTACCTTGCCCCCCCTAAGTCGGCGCCTATGACTACCAGAATTCTTTAGTTTAGTCAGTGATAATTGCAATTATGATATGCAAGAAATAAGTTATTTTTGTAGTCGATCTCCGCGTTAACCTCCAGGTTGATTCATTAAATCTGGGCTTACGGAAAAAAACAAGGATCTAATGTTTAAAAACTTCATTTTCCTATAAGGGCGACTATTTTGGACGTGATAAATATTCCACCTTAAACCCTTATACACTTTAAGTGTATAAGGGTTTAAGGTGGAATATTTATCACGTCCAAAAAAGATCTAATGTTTGATAAGCATATGGCATTGTATAGGAATGTGTGGGTAGGCTATGTTCCTCCTCCGGATTGTGCAGTGACTCATGGAAGTACCGTTCCTCCATCTATTTTAAGGACAAATTTAATAATAATCTGCACTATTCTCTACTTAGAAAAATGTGTACAGTAATATTGGGGCAGTATATCGGCCATCAGGTCAATTAGTCTTGGATCTTAATGCAGTTTACATCTACCGTACTTGAAATGCCTCCTCGACGGAATTTTTCAGAAGGTGAGGTACAAATGATTATTAGTGCGATTTGCTTTTTCCGGGCAGAAAAAGAAAAGTGCAACGACAAACGTTATCCGGTTTACGACTTTGTGGCTAAGTGTTTAAACATTGGAGTGAGTACAGTGAAGAGATACGCTACGGAGTACAGTGAAAACATAGCCAATGGAAGTGGAACTCAACCAGCAAAGAAGGCACGAGTCTCGCCATGACACCCAAAAATAAATGTGAACCAGTTCACCATTGGTGCTATAAGGAGGTACGAATCCATGAATTTTACATTAACAAAATGTTCCCAACGATTGAAAAATTAAGAGAGAAGCTTGAAGAAAACATACCGGATTTTCCAGTTATGACAACTCGAACGTTGCGGAACATTGTAAAGGAGATAGGATTTCGTTTCAGAAAATTAAACCGAAAGCCAGTTCTGATGGAGTCTATTTCCATCGCAGCTTCCAGGAATGAGTTTTTGAGGAGGATTCGCTCTTTACGTTCAGAGGGCTACAAAATATTTTACACTGATGAAACCTGGTGTGGACAAAATCATACAATGCACTACGGTTGGCAAGAGAAAATTGTTGATGCCCTGAATTTTACAACCTACAATCAGAATCGAGGGGTGCTTCAAGAAGTTGGCGGTTGGCGAGGTGGCTTTAAAACTCCAACAGGAGCGGGCCAACGAGTTATCATACTTCATATCGGCAGCGAAGACGGATTTCTCCCAGGCGGTGAGCTTTGTTTTGTCGGAAAGAAGGGAACGTCCGACTATCACAACGAAATGAATTCCACTCACTTTCAGGAATGGTTTCGACGTATTGTAGGAATTCTTCCAAACAAATCTGCGATAGTCATTGATCAAGCTCCCTACCATAAGAAATTGGACCCTGAAACCAAAAATCCTACCATGTCATGGTTAAAAAAGGATATTGTAGAATGGATACAAAAGATAAATATTGATTTTCCACCACACACAACAGACTACACACAACTTACAAAAGCTGCATTTATCCAACATGCCAAACCTCATTTCGGAGTTCCAAAAAATATACTAGAAAATATTATTCAAGAGACCAACCCTGATGTCAAACTGATATGGCTTCCAGTAGCCCACTGCAAATTAAATGCGATCAAACTAATTTGGGCGTTCGTTAAAGATAATGTAGCTAAAATTAACATGAGAAATGCAGCTGAAAATGGAAATAGCATAACAGTGACAAGAGATTTATGTAAGGAGATATTGCAGACAGTTACGCCCGAGCTGTGGAAAAAATGTGTACAACATGCACAGAACATTGAAAACCATTACTGGGAAAAAGACCACCTGGCAGACGAAGCTCCACTTGTGCCACCGGTTGTTGTAAATATGCAGGAAGACTCCGATTCCGACTCAGACACTGACTTTCACTTGTACATAGAGGGAGATATATCTGAGATAGAAGATATAGATTAAAAAACACAAAAACACAAAACACAAAAAAAGTATAAAACACAAAAGTACAAAAACAAATTTTAAAGCTACCATTGGAGGTCCAAAGCCCTCATGAAAAAAGCTGATGGGAATTAATCATATTATGCATGTACCAAACGCGGATATAGGGGTGGTTCATGAGGTAGGGAGGTCTGGAACGGGGTGCACTCAGCCTCGTGATAGATAATGAGGAGCTTTTTCATAAAGAAGTAGTGGCTCCGGTTAGGTGTAGGCATGTTGACTACAGACCACTGGCAGATGACGCAGCCGTCAGATGGTAGGCCCTGTCTCTCAAGGGATGTAGCGCCACGGAATTTTTAAAAATAAAAACAACTAACGTGAAAATGTTTTCATAGTTTAATTTTTAACACAAATTGCAAATTTGTTTTCATTACAAAAATAATTACTGAACATGATTTCTCATTAGTTATTATCCATAACAACTAATCCGTTATCAAAATATCAACCAAAAACTTGAACATTTACTTATTTTTCAGGTTTATTACCCCAGAAATAAGTTAAAATGCTGCTTTAACAGGCATATTTTTCAAATTTTAACTGGAGTACCTCCCGAACTTGATTCGCTGGGGGTACTCCATTGCTGTGACCCTCTGCAGAATGAGATCCTGTGCCTTTTCTTGTTGGTATGTTTTACATTATTGTATCCTGATAAAATAACTAGGAATTGGATTTTTAGGTTTTATGAAACACTTTTTAGGGTTTTCATTAAGTGGAATGTTTTTTTTTTAGGTTTTTTGTCCAAGTCATCGTTTTAGGTTATAATAATAGATTTAATGAGTCTTCAGTATGCTACATGGAATTCCACACATATATTACCTATAAAAATTAACTGAAAAGTTGAGTTAAATTTGCTGAATTTTAAGTAAGAAAGCCTAAACAATCAAATGCAGCGCCGCAAATAAAGCTTCTACTCGCATTTCACCTGTACAACAAAAATAAACCTCAAAACCCTGGAGAAGTTAAGCGCAAGAGGCCAAAATAGTTAATACTGTAGCCTATCTATTAAACGCAAACCTTTTCAAGATTCGAACCCAATACTTCTAATTGGATTAATAAAATTTGCTTTATGGTTGGCTGTGATAATGTGAAACTGGTTGTTGTACATTGAAGTATTTAAAAGGAATACGCCGGTGATATTACTTTAACCCCTTTTCTCTTGTCCTTGTACATCCCAGACACCAATGCATTGAATAATAATAATAATAATAATAATAATAATAATATGAAAGGTGGTTTTACTTTCAACAAGAGGATTTTTTGTATGTCTGTGTAAAATATCGATTTTTCAAGCAGATTAAACAGAAAATATTAATTAAATATGACTAAAAACCTATTAGGAATAAATTAGATTTTAGGTTTTCATGTCCCATTTAGCTGTTTTTAGGTAGGCTATTACAAAATTAATGTGTGTGAATCCTATGGACATGATCGAGAAAGTGTGTGAGCGCATCTGGTTTTGGTAGTAAGGGAAAAAATAGGTAAAAACCTAAGAATCCGGTCCCTAATAATAACAACATATAAGTTTCGTGTGCATGATGACTACAGACCAGCCGTCGGATGGTAGGCCCATTCTAACTAGGCAACGTCGCACCTTCTCCCACCAGAACCGCTCGGCAGAGAAGCGGTGGTCTCTTGTCGGCCGCTGGATTAAAACTTGTTGACAAATAAAAATCAATTTTAAAAACAGCTGGTTTGGAATGTTTAAAACTATATTTGATTAGTATTAATTGAATAATGACAATCACATTGGTGATTTGAACTATATTTTTAGGCTTTAAACAGGGGTTTTAGCAAAGGTTTGGAAAATTGACAACAACATAAAAAATAAACAAAATAAAATTATGAAATTCAAGGATTATGTTTACAAGAAACCTATGCGTGCCCTATTAAAATTTGAAAACGATTGCACTAGCGGTTTTGTTACAATAAAAGTTTGAACTTTACTTTTAGTCCGGACCTTTAAGAAAACCGGTACTTTTGACGGATTTTAATCCCTAACATTTTTTTCACTTAACCGAAAATTTTTATATTGATATCAGATAAAATGGCTTTAAAATAGCTTCAGTTTAAACTTTATTTTAACGTAATCGAATGAGCCACTCTTGAAATTTTGGACTTCAAACTAGAGTCTCTATGTTTTTTTCCCCGACAGGGTAAAATCAATCTTCAAACCTGGAATAGAGCTTATAATTTGTGGAGATTTTAATGTAAATTATCTTGTCGAAAACAAGAGA
This sequence comes from Ectobius pallidus, assembly GCA_964059195.1. Classification (NCBI taxonomy): domain Eukaryota; kingdom Metazoa; phylum Arthropoda; class Insecta; order Blattodea; family Ectobiidae; genus Ectobius; species Ectobius pallidus. Next base: position 34,156,018 of record CAXKWD010000009.1, read on the forward strand.
AGAAATGATTTAAACTCCCTTTTGACAAGTTTCAACCTAATACCACTGATAAATTTCCCAACTAGAATACAGAATTCCAGCCAAACTACAATAGATAACATTTTTATTGACTCTAACAGACAAGATACATGTGAAGTTAAGCCTATTGTAAATGGTCTGTCTGATCATGATGGACAGCATCTTGTTATCAATAACATATTTTCCAGCCATAGACCTATCAAACCTAAATTAAAATATAGAAAAATTAATGATGAAACGATAGCATTCTTTAAAACACAGATAGGCCAAATGATGAAACATGGGAGGATGTAACTTATACAAACCAGGAGATATGGATACTAAGTTCAATATATTTCATAATCTCTTCATAAATTACTTTGAACATAGCTTTCCAAATATTTTTAAAACGATACAACATAAAGAAAACAAGTGGATTACTAAAGGTATTAAAATATCATGTGCCACTAAAAGAGAATTATATACACTCAGTAGGAAATTAAACAATCCTGTTCTAAAAGAAAAATATAAAAAATACTGTAACGTATTTCAGTCTGTAATAAAAGCAGCTAAACAACTATACTATAATAAACTGACAGATGAATCTGATAATAAAATAAAAAAATCCTGGAATATCGTAAAAGAACATACAGGTAAATTAACAAAGCCTGATAAAGTTTCAAAATTTCAAATAGGAAACAATATAATAGAAGATCCGCAAACAATAGCCCACACTTTTAATGCTTATTTTTTAAATGCAGTTGAAAATCTAAAATTACCTCTCTCCAACTTTAATCCACTGAATTTCATGGATAGACCATTCTCGACTGATACTGAAATTTTAACACTACCCACAACTGTGAAATAAATTAAGATGGTTGTAAAATCGCTTAAAAGTAAAAGATCATTTGGATATGATGAAATTCCAACGATAATATTTAAATCCTGTACAGACTCAATTAGCAAACCATTAAGCAATCTCTGCAATGTATCTCTGATAACAAGCATTTTTCCCAGTCGTCTTAAGTACTCCATGATTAACCTCTTTTTAAAAAAAGGAGATAAAAAAGATTTTTCTAACTACCGAGCAATATCTTTACTAAAAGCTTTTTCTAAAATTTTTGAAAAGGTCATGCTTGTGCGCTGAAGTAAATATTTAGAACAAAATAATATTCCAAGCACTGAACAGTTTGGATTTAGAAAAGGCCTTTCAACAGTAAATGCACTGCATAATTTTACAAATGAAATCCTGGAAGCAATGAATAAGAAATTATACATAGCGGGCCTTTTTTGTGATTTGACAAAGGCTTTTGATTTTGTGAATCATAAAATATTGTTAAGAAAACTAGAGTATTATGGAATAAATTGCATTACTTTAAATTGGATAAAGTCTTATTTGACTGATAGGAAACAAAATGTATGTGTAAAATCAGCTGTTTTGAACCAAGATTATTTTTCTAATTGGGAGACAATTAATCATGGAGTCCCGCAAGGTTCAATTCTAGGACATTTACTATTCATAGTATAATATGTAAACGATTTAGCATCTTATGTAAAAACAATATCAAGACCAACACTTTTTGCAGATGATACAAGCATAATCATTACTTCTGAAAATCCAGAATATCTGTAAATATATATAAATGATACATTAAGGCATATGGATGTTTGGTTTGTTGCAAACAAAATCTGTCTAAATTTGAACAAAACAATACTTATAAACTTCAAAACAAAAAATTCCAGGGATATAAATTTAGAAGCTGTATGCAATAATATTCCCATAGCAAAGGAGAGCTCAACTAAGTTTCTGGGTTTGAAGATTGATGAAAATTTAAACTGGAAAAATCATATCGAATATATAGTACCAAAACTGAGTAGTGCATGCTATGTTTTGAGATCCCTAAAAAATCTAGGGAATATAAACATGTTGATAACTGTTTATTATGCCTATTTTCATTCTATCATGAGCTATGGGATTATTTTCTGGGGATGTTCTACATATTGTAAAAAAGTTTTTATTTTGCAAAAGAAGGCTTTACGTATTATAACTGGGACACAAAGAAGGCAGTCATGCAGAGCCATTTTCGAGGAGCTAAAAATCCTACCTTTGGCTAGTGAATATCTTTGGCAAATATTAAACTTTGTGATAGACAAAGACAACAGAGGTAATTTTGAAAGTAACTCTGACCTACATAATAACAACACTAGAAGCAGTAGCGGCTCGTGGCTCAAAACGAAAGTGTGCTGCAAATACTATTTCATACAGCATACTTAAAATATTTTTAAAAATTATTAGTAGGCCTATCTATACTGCTCGTCTCTTAATCCATCTCTGGGAACTCTCACGCGATTTTCTCTGCCCTAATTATTTTTTTGCTAATTTCTCTCATCTTGTCGAACATTGTGTGAGTTGTGTGACGAGAGAAAATAGCAAAAATGAAAATAAAAATTAATAATAACAATAATAATAATAATGATAATAATAATATTAATAAATAATAATAATAATTAGGGCAGGGAAAATCGCGTGAGAGTTCCCCGAAATGGAATAAGAGACGAGAAAATAGTATTTTTAATGATCGAGGTAGAGGAAGTCGCTTAGTGTTCCCAGTGCGACAGAATACTTAATCGGGGTTGTGGAATCCGAGTTTTTCTGAATTTAACACATTCGAATTTGGCGGTGAAGATGAAAAGCATTGCTTACTCGCTACATCACGGTCCCCTACCGTCAGATGGTGGTAGATCTTCTCACAGCGCGCCCGCCGGTGAGACGGTGAGAATCCCACTCTGGGCTGCCGCAGCGCATTATGCAGGTTAAAACTCCCATATACGTCATGCAGTCAAGGTCGAGCATGACATCACACCCTACGAACGCTGTGCTGTTCGCAAGATGCATTCACGAGGCGGAAAAGATAATATTCACATTACCGACTCTTGACTCCCAAGCTACCAGCTAAGAAATTCTTGCGTGGACGCGCCAAGTTCAAAATCTACGCAAAAGAAAATATAATATTGTGTTAGAAAATAACATTATACGACAAGCAGAAAACAAGCTGTGAGCTGCAGCACTGCAGCACATAGGAGAAACCGCCACTGACTAGAAGGAAATTAGATTTACATATTCCCAGGCCAAATCTCAGCTGTTATCAAAAAGGGGTTTACTATTCTGGAATTAAATTCTTTAACAAACTTCCAAAAGAGATTAAAAAAATTACTAACAAACCAAAAGAAATGAAATTATTGATTAAGGAATATTTAAATGCACACAGCTAATACTCTGTTGATGATTTAATGACAAATAATATGTTAATAGTTTATAAATGTAATTCTGTTTAATGCTTTGACAAGTTCAGTCAGACTTTTATGGGATCTATGGAATGCTTTCTTACTTTACTTTACTTTACTTTACTTTACAATGATGCAGTTATAATTGTATACTTGATAAACTCAGTATAAAATATTTATATTCTTACTTCAGTCTCCCTCTTGACAGAGACAGAGTAGGCCTACCCAAAATAAGTGAGGCCATAATGCATTCCAGAGTGGGGCATGTGCTGATGCCCATCTCCCATGCTGCTACTTAGCTTATCTTTGAAAATGCTGAACTTACTCATAATTCTTTTTGCAGCACAACTTGTTGGTGGTAAAGATAGAATGATCTGAATAGAATAATAATTATTTTTGTCAACATTTTTTCTCCACAAATTAAAGCCTACAGCAATGAATAGCGTAACAGTGTATAGAAGTTTTACCAACTACTTGCATATAATACTCAATTTATGTTAAAACATGTTTAAAAATGTTACACATAAAAAATCTTACACTCAACTCACCACATGGAATTCACACTCCATGGTATTGAAGTCAATGAGATGTCTCCATGGCATCACTAGTGTTTGCAGTGTACTCAGCTGCCTTGGGAAATTACATGATCTGGGATTTGACATACCGTAATCACATTGCAGAGGATAGTGATAGAATTCATTCCTATAAATCAACAACAGTGATAGAAATCTACATAAATATAATTACATCTATGTTTTCTATAGCCTACTCTGGGCATGGGCAATATCATTTTCTCTCTTCACATTTTAATATAGAAAAGAGGCCATAATGCAAAAATTACAAATTCATTTGTCTCAGACTCATGAAGGTTGGAGTTTGTGCAAACGATGGGTAGCAAGTATGCCATTTCAATAGTCGGTAAAAAAAATCCCATCCACTGACACTTGATTTGTTGCGATCGGCTTTGAATTAGTTGAGGAAAAGGGATGTTGACAAAATAAATTACATACAGCACATGAACATTTTAAACAAATAATGTGTTTTAACATAATCAGAGTATGCACGTTTTATGTTAGTTGAGAAAAGACTGATTTTTTTGGGGGGGGGGGGGAAGGAAGGTTGATAGTGCAACATTTTTGTATATGGGTTTGGGAAGCCATTTATTAAACATCTGTAAGATCTAATACAACTTTATTAACCCATTTTCCCTAAAAATTTTCTTTTTTCATCAGATATGAGTCAAAATAAAGACGTCTGATTACACGCAGCACGATATGTATAATATACGTATATTTTAGAGCTACATATATATCTTATGTTTGGTCAAATTCAAAACGTAAATTATACGTATATTTTATATCCAATATATACATGTATAAAAACTGTTGTAATTTAATCCTGCTTTATATTCATAATACATAAAAATTAAAGGTACTGTTACATAAGTAGGACTAAATATAAAACAAAATCGAATTACTTGTTCATTTGCTAATATCAAAATAACGTACAAAAAATTGGCAACTATAGCCTACGTGAATTATACGTCTAGAATTGGACATTGTAAACACCGGTATATTGTGTTTTACTCTAGTAAATAGATTTGGTTAAATTAAGGGAACGCAATACAATTTACTCACGCTAATCAGAAATTAATAAAAAAAATGGTTTAAAATGATTACATCCGTACATTCAGTAGGACTATTTTTCTGTCTTATTGGTAAGCTTGCGCTGCATTGGAACTCGGAAGAATACCACCGGTGATGCGGATGACGCTTGTTTCATGCCCAGTGCAGAAGAATAATTATACCTTGTGCTTGTTGTTTGATACCCAATGCAGAAGAATTAATATAATTTGGAAAGGAGGTAAGTGCTTTTTAATATTTGTGTAGATATAATAACACGAGGAAGAATAGTGCACCGCTTAGGCTCCGTTTTGGCAACCGAATAGGGCCTAGTTTTTTGAACTTTTCTTTAAGAGAATATTTTATTTATATCAAGCAAATATCATAAAAAAAAGAATGCATGCACTAGGAAAGCCAAGGGTAGAGGAGTAAATTTGGCGGTGGATATAGGGTTTTCTTTAGTATATTAAAATGTTCTATCAGTTTCAGTTTCAGTTTCAGTTTCAGTTTATTATTAGCTGTAGATTCCTTAAGAATTTCAGCTTCGTCATTAAATTTTGGTTCCTAACCTAAAACTTTAACCTAGAATTCTGAGTAATTAACTTTGCCTTCATTCAGGAAAAAACATCGTTGGCAGCACATTCATAAGTGGCAAAAACCGTTTTAGCGATAGTTTTCATTGGAAAAACCGACGGTTGACCAGTTTTTTTAGACTACATAAAGATAGGGTTTTGTTAATTGTATTTGTGTTTTTCTTTATTACTGCGGAAAATCACTTGAACTAACTTAGCCCTAACTTAACCTGTAAATATAAAAATTGCTCATTTATATAAGTTAATATACCAAATGGCAGTTCTCAGTATGATTGGGATAATCAAATCTACAAAGTTAGATATTACACTACAATAACATATTCATGGTTTTGCACCGCTTATGATAGTGCAGCCGAAAGGTTCTTAATATAATAACTTTCGAGAGCCCAACTTTCAGTAGCGGCTCGTGGCTCCAAACGAGAGTGTGCTGCAAATACCATTTCATAAGATAGGTAGTTTTTTATGACTACTTTTTCCCGCAATTGTCTGGAAGAAAATAGCGTCCTTAGCAAGCTGTCCACTGAATCCATACTTCCACAAACATTCACAAGCCACACGCTACACTAGCGTATTCCTTTTCTCAGCGCTTTTACAGCGGGCCGGTGGCAATCGATGACGTCACGCTGCAGCGGAATTGGAACAAAACTGCTGGATTTATGCTGCCATCAATGACGACTAAATTACTAGTAAGACTTTAGGCTTTCTGGGCGTTGATTACTAATGATGGTTTCACGGGCTATAAGGAAGCCGAGTAAAAGGATATATTGCATCCAAGCTTTTGGTCGCTGCTTTCTCTGCGGCCTTCCTCAGGGAAATGAGTGTAAACCCAGACCAGACCAAATAAGCTAACTGAGGTCAGAGCATTGCGGGAGAAGCCGGGAATCGACTCCGATTCCATACCTGCATACGAAATGCATTGCTGGAAATGAAAAGGGTTCCTGTCCTATATCTTAAATTTGCTTACGCTAACGGTGTTTCGCATAGGACTCGAACCCATGCAGGGCAACTGCAATGAATTTTGGGGTTCGGGCCGTGTCCCTTTTTTTTTGTTTAAGTTCCGGTATTCACCTTACAACCGGGGAAAACCACGGAAAACCCGGGTCGGAACTAGCAAAGTGGATTTGGTCATGGTCCTCCATTCTGTAATGCCTGGTTGGGGTCGAACCAACCAGTTGGGATACGTGTCAGCTGAAGGCTTATACGTATTGGAAAGGGGTATTGTTAGGCTGAAGGCCTCAAAAATTCTGACGATTTTAATCGTCCCCTGGGAAGCGCAGGCGCTTTCCAAGTTGCCGTACTAAAGGGTTCTCAGCATCTTGAAGCTTGGAGTCGAAACTCTGTGCAAGGCTTCTGATGTGCGTGGCAAGTAGTGGAACCTTTAAGTCTTCATGGATCTGCCTGTTACTGACGTTCCAAGGTGCGCCCGTAGCGAGGCGAAGACATTTCGACTGCACGGCTTGTAGTATTGCGACATGCGTGGGTGCTGCGGCCCACCAAGCTGGACTGGCATAGTCGAGCAGTGGTCGGATGAGTTGCTTATAGAGCAGCGCTCCATTCGCAGGTAAAAGTCCTCCTCTGCCGTTAAGCAGAGGGGATACAATTCCAAGCCGTTGCATGGCTGTTCGTCTAACCTGGGTAACGTGGGGTTTCCAGGTCAGCCTTTTGTTTAGGGTTACCCCCAAATATCTGGCTGTTTTGACCCATTCGATTGGCTCTCCGAAAAATTCTACAGGCCTAGGCGGCGCCGTTCTTTGTCTTCCAGTGAACAGCTCTTAGTGACGTTGATGGAAATTCGCCACTTTGTCAGCCAGGTCTCTAGCTCTTTGAGATATGTGTCGAGATACTTGACGATTAGTGCAGGCCGTTTCGACGTTCCCAAAAGCGCAGTGTCGTCGGCATAAAGCGCCAAGTCGACGGGGCGGTCTGGAGTGGGCATGTCATTCACATGCAGGCTAAAGAGGACAGGGGAGACCAGTCCCCCCTGAGCAACTCCAGTCCGCATGAAACGACGTGAAGATGTGTCTGACTGGAAGGACGCTACGAACGTCCTATCGGTAAGGTAGGAGGTAATAACTTTCACCAAGTAATAAGGGAAGTTGAGGAGAAGGAGTTTGTATAAGAGACCTTTGACCCAAACTGTGTCAAAGGCCTTGGCCACATCAAGGAATACCGCGCCGGTTAGTCGCTTTTCGTCAAAGTTTCTCTTGACTCTCTCAACCAGGCGGGCTATCTGCTGAGTCGTGCTATGTTTGGTTCTGAAACCAAACTGCTCATCACGAATACCGCTGTGCCTGTTGACGTGCCTTAGGATTCTGCTTAGCAAAACCTTCTCGAAGAGCTTCCCCACCGAATCAAGAAGACTTATGGGTCTATAAGACGATGGAAGTGTCGGATCCTTTCCGGGTTTCCGGATAGAGACAATCCTGGCATGTTTCCATGCAGGTGGGAAATATGATTCTCGAAGCTGCATCGAAGCTCTACATTAAGAGATATCGAAGCGGGAGTTCCTTAAGGCTCAGTCTTAGCCCCTATACTTTATAACATATACACTCATGATATACCTACATCCCTTGGTGTTCAAATAGCCCAGTATGCTGACGACACGGCTATCTACACTTCAGGTAAAAACCTACACTATGTCACAGCCAAGTTGCAGAGAAGTCTTGCCCGGGTATCGAACTGGTCTAGGCAGTTGAACATCAAAATTAATGAAAGAAAAACACATGCCATTGCCTTTACCAAGGGGCGACCCCGTGAGATTCCTCCAATACAATTACATGGCAGGATTTTACAGTATAAATCTCACGTCAAATACCTGATTCTAATACTTGATAAATCCTTGACATTTAAACAACACGTTAACTATATTCACCGTAAAAATCTTCAAGCATTTCGAAGACTCATACCATTATTCAAAACGCCAAGACTAACTAAAGAAATGAAGAAGCTGCTATACACAGCATTAATGCGGTCAAAATTAACATATGCCTGTCCTGCCTGGTAACTAACAGCAAAATCGTACATACAAAAACTACAAATCATACAGAACAAAGTAATAAGACTATCACTTAACAGACCAAGGAAAACACCAGTAAACTTGTTACATGATAAATTTACAATTGAGACACTCCATGAATACATAACAAGAAATACACAAAAAGAAGCACGTAAACTTCACTCCCATCCAAACACATTAGTAAAGAACATTGGCACGAGCCAGGCCAGATATAACAAACATAAGAGACTAAATATAATGTGATAAATATAATAGTTTAAGTTTCAGCCTTAAGCACTAGTAAATAATAAGAACCTAACATGATACTGGAGCTGAAGACGTAGAATGTTTATAGATTATAACAATATTATTCACTAATGATGTAATTATATAATGTAACTTGTTTTTACGACTATATTGCATAACAGAAATTAGCTATAAATAAGCTATTAAGCTTTATATGCAATGATATAATGTAATTTTGTTCTTATGACTATATTGTATACCAAAAACAGTTATGAAACATGCAGTGTTTCTGCTTATATCGTGGTTCTATCTATTTGTATGGTAGGTGTTGAATAGATACTCACAATAAATAAGTAACTAGGCCGTCGGTGTATAGGTAGTAAAAGGATAGATGTTCTCAGCTTCAGGTTCCATGGCAGACTCTCTCTGTGAGCGTCCTCTGCCGGGAAGGAAGGTAGGCTGTCATTGGTCAATGGGAAACACCTGACAGCCGGCTTTATTCAATGTTGCTATATTACATATTAACACGCACGGTCGTACCACACAGGCACTCAACTACATACATTACACTCCTCCCCCTTAACTTTTTACGTATTTCACTAATTTAGTAGTAACTTACTCAAGTAACATTTATAACAAAAAATACACCGTAAACATGACGATAGTTACAGATTTAGCCTTTCTATTGGTTTGCGTTCCCTAACTTGGTAACGCCTTTCTGAGTTAACAAGTGCTTGTTTTGTACCATCCGAGCTTGCAACAGGTGCGGTAACGTCACTGTCGTTACCAAAGATCTACGATTGGTAGAACGGTGTGGAGAGGATACGGATTGTGGAGTTTCCACAACTACTGCGTTTCTTCCACATTTCAACCACTGATCGGAAGACACACTGGGTAACAATAAGTGGTCGTGTGGGGTGTCACTACTTACTCTAGGTGCAGGCACCTCTATCTCGCTATTCAAACCTATTATCTTATCAATGTGACGTTTCCAAATAACATCATTTTTAAATTTAACCAGAAATGACACTGCACTAATCATTTTACCAACACCACCTTCGATCCACTTATTTTTACCTCTATAGTCTCTTACAATTACTGGTTGTCCTTCACACAATACTCTTGTCTTACTTCCACCATAATTAGCAATTTGTTTACCTTGTTTACCATAAAAGAAACTTTGCAAATTTGGCCTAAGTAAATCTAATCTTGACCTTAAGGGTCGGTTGAACATCAACTTAGCTGGTGTTTCATTGGTAGTGGAGTGTATAGCATTTCTATACGCCAACAAAAACTTACACAAAGCTAAATTGTCCTCCTCCTTATTCATAATAGCCAACTTGATTCTTTTCTTTACAGTTTTCACCAAATTTTCTGCTAGACCATTACTATCTGGATGAAAGGGTGGGGTTAGCGTATGCTTAATGCCATTGCCTTTCAGAAACTCTTTGAATTCATGTGATGTAAATGGTGGGCCATTGTCCGAAACTAACTGATATGGTAAACCAAACCGCGCAAATAACGGCCTTAATTTGGAAATAGTTTGTTTTGCTGATGTCGAGTGTACCTCTTCCACCTCTAACCATTTGCTATGGGCGTCCACTATAATAAGATACAACTTATTACTTATAGGACCTAAAAATCTACATGTAAACGTTCCCACACATTTCTTGGGTACTCCCATACATGTAAATTACACGTAGCTGGATTCTGACGTACTGACAGACGGAGTGAACAACTGTTGGCAAGATACTCTATATCCGAGTCTAGGCCAGGCCACCAAAAGTAAGACCGAGCCATAACTTTCATTTTGACTACACCAAGATGTCCACCATGCAACTCCGCTAAGAGTAACTTACGTAAACTGTTAGGTACAACTATTCTATCACCCCAAACAAGAATACCATTTTCAATAGCTAGTTCACTTTGTCGCTGAAAATAAGGTTTTAAGTCGTTATCGACAACTGTTCTGTTGTTTGACCAACCATACAATACAAAATTTTACACTCTCTTAAGTAAACTATCCTACTTAGTTTCCTCTCTTACATTGTTAAAATCTACAGGTATGTCATTCTCTTGAATATACTGCAAATACGTTCCGACATAATTGATATCTTCTGATTCCCCCAGAAGGTCTTTTATGTTTAAGGGCAATCTAGATAAACAATCGGCATTTGCATTGTCCTGAGACTTAACATATTTAATGTCAAAATCATAGTTGGTTAAAAATAGTGCATAGCGTTGAAGTCGAATTGCTGCATAAGCAGGCATTCCCTTCTTAGGTCCAAAAATTGAAACAAGGGTTTATGATCCGTGATTAAAGTGAATTTCCTGCCATACAAATATTGATTGAATTTCCTGACTCCGTACACTATACCTAATGCCTCTTTATCTATGATACTATAACCCATTTCAGCTTTGGATAAAGTCCGCGAAGCATAACAAATTGGTTTCACTGAACCGTCTTTCTGAATTTGGCTTAACACACAACCTAAACCATAGTTAGAACTATCTGTCGCTAAACTTACAGGTAAGTTAGGGTCGTAGTGTGCTAAGATTGGTGCTGACACCAATTTACTCTTAATTAGCTGAAATGCTTCCTTACAAGCAAGGGACCACTCAAAAACACAATCTTTCTTCAACAATTTATATTGTAACGTGGTTGAATTCTGCCGCGAATCTCCCCCTCTCACCTCTATTCTTTGGTAGCCATTTTGTGTTGGTGCTGCTCTCTGCACGCTTGTGGCGGGTTACCGTACTCCGCGGCGTGAGCGCAAATCAGATGGATTGGGACCACGGTTGAGTGTAGTTGATTGTGCTCACAGCTGATGGAGGGGATCTTAGCCGTCTGCGTGTAAGTCAGCATACCATGTATAAATTATAATATTAAAAGGGTATAGGTGCCTTCTGCGCCAGAGATATTTTTCAATAATTAAATTATGTAAGATTATGTAAAAGCAAGCTAGCAGACATAAAACTATGTTCCCAGTTATATCCACTTAACTGAATGCTTATTACGTTGATAGTTTGTTCTGATGGAGCATTGTCTTTTATATCTATTCGTTAAACCTTAGGGAGTGCTATGGAAAGTTGTAAAAGTCCGGAAAATTCCACTTCTTCTTTGGTATGTGTGACGTCACTGCTGCTCGATCAAACTGGTTATATTGCATGAGCTGATGCGTGACGTCACTACTTCTTTTCAGTAAAATACTTCGTAACGGCTTTATATAAAATTTTGCCGCTTGCTCTTGATCTTTTTCATTTCATGAATATTTTCTTTGAAGTAAAATTTGCCTTATTGTAGTGTCATTCCACATATTTATATATTTGTCAGATCTGATCTAATTAGTACAAGATTACGTGTGTGAGAAATGGAATAATTTGCTAAGCCGGTAATGATTCCCCTTTCTTGTTAAAAAAGAAATATATATATATATATAGGAGAGTACCTTGACTGTACTTACTTCTAAGTTTATTGAGCTGATCTTGTTTAAATTTTCGAGGCAATATTATAAAGGACTACTGTGCTTTTAGCCTTGCTGTCTCAGTATGCAAATCATTAAATTTTGATATGTGTAGGGATGTATATTGAGTGTAGAGCTCAACAGAATTTATATTTTCTTCCTAAGAAAGTTTCAGGAATTTTCAACGTGGATTCATTATCCCCCTTTGCAAATAAATTAGGCAGTTAAATCTAGTAGGATGAGGGGAATATATACATAATTGGTATTTTGGTGCCATGCATATATTAGGCATTCTAGATTTTTCAGTCAACTTGGTTCTAAGTTTTGTACTCAGGAGATGTATTTATAAAACTTATTTTTCAAAATTGTTATTCTACTCCCTTTAATATTTTTCAAATTTTTAATACTGAAATTATTTCATTGTTCCATAGTAGTTCATGTATTGGCTGGCCATTGTTAACAAACAATTTGAGGTATTAGTAACCTAATCTTGGCTTTTCTATAATTTTTCAAAATTGTTTATTCGACTCCCTTTAAGCCTTTTCAATTTTCTAATACTGAAATTATTTCATTGTTGCATATTAGTTCGTGTATAGGCTGGCCATGGTTAACAAATAATTTGAGGTCTTAGTAACTTAATCTTGGCCTTTCTACAATTTTTCAAGTTTGTTTATTCCACTCCCTTTGATATTTTTCAATTTTCTAATAATGAAATTAATTCATTGTTCCATATTAGTTCGTGTATAGGCTGGCCATTGTTAACCGAACAATTTAAAATATTAATGACTTAGTTGCCCTTCTACTATTGTGCAAAATTGTTGATTCTATCCCATTTGATATTATTATAGTCATAAAATTGAACTCCAGTCATTGTTACTTAATAGTCTTGTGTATAGCCTCCCGATTCTTACCAAAACGGGCTAAGCAAGAAATACTTGGAATTGCCTCTTTTCAATTTTGTAATCTTCTTATGAGGCAGGTTGCTAATTTGTTTATCTTGGATTGTCAAGATTATTCTTCATAAGGTGGTACACCTTTCTTGATGTTGACTGATTGTTTTTTTTTGAGCTAGGATTAGGTTTGTGATTTCAGTCTCCGAATAGGAATGAGGTTAGGGGTGTAGTGCATAAAATTGTACATTATATATAGACTTTGTTTAATAATGTTATATCTTTATTATATATACAGATATATTACATGTTGTTTGGTGAGTCAAGTCACTCTAAGTATATAATCACTATTGACTATTTTGATAAGAATAAGTTAAGAATTGTTCTATTGACCAATAACATTGTTGTTTCATGTGTTTACAATTAAAATTATATTGTTCTGGTTATATAACTTATCACAGGATTTTCTTATTTAACATTTCTCCTCCCTTAAACTGGTTTGCTCTGGAAAAAGGTGACATCTACTCCTCTACGGCCCTTCTTGTCACGCTTAGTTTATGTTGTGTCATTTTCTGGAGTTGTATATGAAACTTAAGTATGACATCTTCGGTAATTATTCAACTCTTATAACATTTAACTTGTATAAACATAGATATTAATAACATTGCACGATATTTCTAATATACCTGAAGTAAAGAAAAGTTACATGGTAGCACTCTTCCAGTGCCCTAGAGGGAGGGTATATGTTCCTCATATACACGTATTCATCACATTATTAGTTCTGACTTGACTCATTATGCAGCTGCATACGCAACTTTCATGGGGCTTTCTGAGGAAAGACGAGTTAATTTTTGAACTTAAAGCTAGGGGAGTTTCAGTTGAGGATTCTGCTGAATTACCCTCTTTATTATTTCATTTAAGACAACTTGCTAGTAACCAGCCGCCTTCAGCGCAGTTCTTATGTGTTAATGATCCTGTGGGTGAGTTTAATATTGTTAAACGTAAGGTTCTTGAAATTGTTGAGTCAGCAACGGAAATATTTGCTGATCCTGATACTTCTGCCAGACAGAAAAGACGTATTATACACAGAGCCAAGCATGTGGAGAACAGGCTAGTTTTATTGACCCAAATTCCAGATACCGGCCTTGATCTTGGGGAATTAGAGACTCTTAGGGACATTTTGTTGACTCCCTTCCCTTCGTGGGATTCTGTCGAAATTGACCCAACTAACTTATCTGTTGCTATGCCTAAGGAATTACCTGTCGCTTCGAATATGTTAGTTAATTTGGATACCCCTGTTACAAAGGCGGGGCGAATTCCATTAACGCCTTCTATACCTGCCCAATCTATTCCATCATTTCAGGGTGTTGTTCTGCCTTCGGTAACTATAGGTAATTCTCAGTCTGTTCCTGCATCTTTGAATATAAACAGGACTCAAGTTAATGTCAGTCCGGATCAGTGTGTTAATACTGAGTCTGTGTTTGGACAGCCGGTGTTCGCTCAATTAAGGATGCCCCATCCTCTACAAAAAATGCTAGAGCAACAAAAAGCATTTACTATTTCCAAGATGGAGGACGCCCTTAATTTTTTGAGGTTTTTAGTTAAATTCTCAGATTTGGCCAAGTCCTTTGCCGTACAGGAGTTGCTGATTTTACAACTCTTGTTAGGGCTTGTTTCTGGAAGAATTTTGGAGATTCTTCAGTCAGTGTTGGTGACTTCTAAATCTGTTTACCAATTTCACACCGAAATTCTCAGACAATTCATTCCTTCTAGGCCACGTCAAGAGCTGTTGAGCTCTTATTATTACAGACCTCAGCGTTTGGATGAAGGGTTTTCTGATTTCATTCTGGACATTAAACTTCATGCGGAAGTGTTTCTTATTCCAGATTCCGAATTTCAAATAGTTGATGTCATTATTTCTGGGCTAAATCCTGTCACTAGATCTCATCTTACTTTTGCGCCCAGACCCCGTACTTTTGCTGATTTGTTTGCTCTAATTTCAACCGTTTCTGAGGTAGAAATTGCGGATAGTTGCCGTTCTAAGCATAATGTAAACATTCCTCAGAGCACAGTTCCTGTAAATAGAGATGTGCAATCTAGACCTTCCACTGAGGTTCGTAGTTGTCATTACTGTTTGAAACCTGGCCATTTAATCAGGAATTGTCAGAAACGCTTGTATGATCGTCGCCAACTGCCGTCCAGTCCTGGGGAATTACCACGTAACCCATCTAAGTGTACTTATTGTTCGAGGTTTGGGCATCTAGTGACTGAATGTAGAAAAAGGATGTCCGACAATTCTCGTCGGGGCCAGGAACCATTGTCTAGATCGACTGCTAATCCGTGACTAGAACCGGTAATAAACCGTTCTAGTTTTTCTGATTTACCTCAGAATCTTGATCGCAATTTAATTCAGTCCATGGGTTGTGCTGGTAGAGTATCTACTCATCTTCCCTTAGTCCAAATTTCTGTGAATAAGAGTCCTACTAGAGCCTTGTTAGATTCAGGTGCAGCTAAATCGTGTATTAGTGGTAGTATGCTGGACAAACTGGGGATTTCTCCAGCGGTACTTCAACCTTACTCTGATTGTACCGTTGGTGCAGACTCTTCCGTTATTTCTGTGTTGGGGAAGGTGGTTCTTAAAATCAAGATAGCTAAATTCTCTTGGTCTTTTCCATTTCTTGTGGTTAACTCTTTAGTATTTCCGGTGGTGTTAGGGGCAGATTTTGCTCGGTTCTCTGGACTTATTATGGATTTTCAACAAGGTTCTCTCCACTTTAGCTTCGAACCTACGTATCGGGTTAGTTTTGTTATGTCATACCCTCAGACTATTGTTGATTCCTCCACTGCATTTGTGGACCAGAACTTGTTTTCGGAGCAGCTTTCATCTGAAGCTGAGTTTAGTTTACAGCATTTATTACCTGCTCAACGTTCCCAAATTCTAGAAATTGTTTCTGCATTTCCTGGGGTCTTAAGTGATAAGTTGGGAGTCACAAATGTGCTTGAGTATAAGATACGAGTTACTGATGAGGTTCCGGTTCGTCTCCCTCCATATAGGTTGTCTCCACCCAAATTGTTGATCATGAGAGATAAAATTGCTGAGATGTTGGACAAAGGAATTATTCGCCCATCTACCTCGGCGTATTCCAGCCCTATCTTTCTGGTTCCCAAGGGGGAAACTGACTTCCGTCCTGTTATTGATTATAGAGCTTTAAACCAAAAGATTATTATTGAGTCCATGCCGTTGCCGGATATTCATTCCGCGGCTCATTGGTTTTCTGGGGCTACAGTCTTTTCCTCTTTGGACTTAAATAGTGCTTACAACCAGATCCCTCTCCATGAGTCTTCACGACATCTCACGGCTTTCTCCACCGATTGGAACCATTTTGAGTTCTGTCGCCTCCCTTTTGGTCTGGCCACTGGGGCGCAAGTGTTAACCAGACTGTTGGATAAGATCTTTGATGACATCAAGTTTGTATATGTGTATCATTACCTTGATGATCTGGTTGTGTATAGTAAGGACTTCTCGTCCCATGTGTGTCACTTGCGGAAAGTATTTCGTCGTTTGCAGGAGGCTGGCCTAACCGTTAAGCCGACTAAGGTGCAGTTCGCAAGGCCGCAGCTTAGTTTCATCGGCCATTTAATCTCTCCGGATGGTGTCGCTATTGACCCCGAGAGAACGGTGGGAATCAGGAATTTTCCTCCTCCTTGCAATGTTAAGGCAGTAGCGAGATTTATTGGCATGGCTAACTTCTTTGCCAAATTTATTCCAAATTTTTCGGCGCGGGCTGCTCCCTTGAATCGTCTTAGACGCAAGGGTGTGCAATTCAAGTGGAATGATGAGCACCGCCTCGCTTTTGAGGATATTAAGAGTGCCATCTGCAACCCGCCTATCTTAGCCATGGCCGATTTTTCACGCACTTTCATTGTTCAAACTGATGCCTGTACTGCCGGGCTAGGCGCCGTATTACTCCAGGAGTTTCCTGAAGGACGTAAGCCTATCGCATATGCTTCGCGCTCCCTGACCAATCAAGAGCAGCAGTTTTCCATATATGAGATGGAGGCACTAGCGGTAATCTTTGCCTTGGAGAAATTTAGAATGTAAGTCGAGCACGTAAATTTCATCCTGGAGTGCGACAACCAAGCGTTGTCTTGGTGTTTGGTTCGCCCTCGAAAAACTGGCCGACTTGCTCGATGGGCGGTTCGCCTTTCGGCATTCAAATTCTCCACTGTGCACATCCGTTCGTCAGAAAATGTTCTGGCGGATTCTCTATCTAGGATGTTTGAAGGTGCTCCTAGAAGTTCTGTGGAAGAAGTTTTTTCTCAGGAGGTTCCGGTCGTGTCATCTGTACTTACTCAGGAAGTTATTTCATCTTTGTTATCGGACTTCCCCCTTGCCTTTTCTGATCTGGCTCAGCAGCAATCCTTAGATCCTGATCTTGCTGTTATTATTGACAGGTTGAAGCAAGGATCTGCTGTGAGCAACTTTTGCATGGTAAAGGACACCTTGCAGATTATGGTGGGTAGGCTTCGCCGCCACAAGATTGTTCTTCCATCTGCTTTGAAGGATATGGTCTTTAATTACTTTCATGTTTCGCCTATTGGGGGGCATCTTGGCCTGAAGAAGACTCTTGCGAAGATCCAAGTTTCTTTTGGTGGAAGGGTATGTTTCTTGACGTACGAGATCGGGTTCGATCCTGCGTCACCTGTTCCATCTCCAAGCCCACTCTTAATTCTCGTATGGGATTTCTGTCATCGACTGTGGCCCATCGACCCTTTGAAAAACTTTTCGTCGATTTCTTGGGTAAGCTTCCACGCTCTAAGAAAGGTAATACATTTATATTTGTGGTGGTGGATGCCTTTACTAAATTCTCATGGTTGTTCCCATTACGAGATTCGTGTACTTATAGAGTTATTGCCAGTTTGTCTTCCATTTTCCAGGTCTTTGGCTTTCCAGAAGTTCTGGTTTCTGATAATGGCCCTCAATTTATTTCTCGTCAATTTAAGGACTTCTGTTTTCATTCTGGAATATCTCATGTTACCACTACTCCTTATTATCCTAACCCTTCGCATGCCGAACGGGTAATGCGGAATTTAAAGAATGCGCTTATTGCATACCACCACAATGACCATTCGCTGTGGGACGCGAATTTGTCGTGGTTGCAATTTGCATTCAATACCGCCATACACGAGAGTCATGGTTTCACCCCATTCTCATTACTCTGTTCATTTTCTCCGAACCACCCTCTCAGTAACTTGTGGCATATCTCTGATCTCCTCCCCGACTCTCCGTCATCTAAGGATATTGCTGGTATCTGGAAAGCCGCTAAACGCAATTTGTTGAGGTCTCATGAAAGGCGCGCCAGGGTATATAATCAGGGTAGGGTTCCTAACCCCTTTAAGCTACATGATCAAGTAATGTGTAGGAACTTTGCTCAAAGTAAAGCGATTTCTAAGTTCGCTAAGAAGCTGGCTCCCCGCTATGTTGGTCCATACAGAATAGTTGACATTTTGCATGGCGGAGTCACCTTCTTAGTGGAACATGTGGTAGATAAATCTACAAGGAGATGCCATATCTCCCAGCTCAAGAAGTATTGATTCTTTTGACACTTTCCATGGCTTTTGCTTCTCTTGTTTGATATTTCATGAAAATAAATGTAGTGTTACTGTATAATCCGATTTGAACTATGTATAATATTTCTTTATTTTATGTCTGCATCTTGGTTGTTTATTGATCACGGTCGAGATTTTTCAAGTAGTATAATGTAAAAAGAAAAACTTATTACTTTCCTCTTGTTTTTGTTATGCAACTTACACGTTAAGGCCAAGGTCCCTTCCCATTATCCATCTCATACCAACGATGGGGGCCCCCCTAACAAAACAAAAAGAAAGAAAAGATAATCACAATTATGACATTACCTGTTAGCCATATGGACATTATGGTGTTTTTTTATATATATATCTACATTCCAACATGAACAATTCTTATATGAACATAAACAAAAAAAGAAACTTAGTGAAAAAAAACTCCAAGTGCTACGATTATGGATAGAAGTTGTAAAAGTGAACTATACACATGCACTGCTGTATGTGGAACCTACCTCTCACTCAAAAGGACTTTTCCTGTCCTATCCTAGGGTTGGCCTAGCGCCCCTCCCTCTATCAGTCGTTCTAGATTACTCATATAGTGCATCGTTTGTTTTTCATGTGTGTGAGCCTTCACCGAAGAGACTGTGCTACGCCTGGGGATGTGT
This sequence comes from Ectobius pallidus, assembly GCA_964059195.1. Lineage (NCBI taxonomy): Eukaryota > Metazoa > Arthropoda > Insecta > Blattodea > Ectobiidae > Ectobius > Ectobius pallidus. Next base: position 34,175,361 of record CAXKWD010000009.1, read on the forward strand.
TGGTCTATCTATATGCGCCTGCTGGCCGTTTGGGGGTAATTGGTACCGTACCCCTGAACTTCATTTATGCCTGGCTCATGGGGAAGGCCTCCCCAATTTGATTTTGCCACTCTGTGTGGGTGGCCGGAGCTACGCAGTTCCTGTTTCTCCAGAAGTTTGTACAACTGTAAGCCTGTCGTCCACTCTCCTGTGCGTCATCATGCATCTATACCTAGCAAGACTTCTGTGTAGCAAGAATGGGACCTTGTTATGCTATCTCTACCGACGTGCCAGATTTTGACATTTGGCCATTTTCGGTTGTGAGTTTTGCCAAAAAAGAAGTGTCTACAGCATGGTATAGCAATATTGTGTGTTATTACACATTTATTTTTCCTATTTTCAATCCATACTTCATGTTTGGGCTCTAGTACACTATTTAATCACTATTTGAGTAATCATAGTTCTCAAGAAACTTTGATAAAACAAAAGAAAATACACTATATAATGAACCTTTTAATATATATATACTTATCCAAGAGACTCATGTTGAACTTGTGAGCAGGTGTATAAAATTACATGATGACTTGGTACTCTTATAATGTCAAGATTAACTTTTACCATCAAGATTATGGAGTTAATTTTTGCAAGGGAACATTATTGATACTTCAAGAAAAAGACACATATATATGCATGTATATAAACAGAATAGTTTCAAAACCTGATGTTTAGGGATTATAGAGACATTGGTATTTCAGAATGGTGAATTATTTTATAGGATGATATAAACAGGGAATAATTATATTGCATGTCTTCTCTAGCATTTAAGTCTTGTTCAGAGTTATGGTACTTCTTTAAATTTCTTATCTTGTGGTTCACATTTAGTAAGTGCTGCACTGAGTTGTTTCAACAAAAAAGAATACGGAGTGATTCTCCCCCTCTCACCTCTATTCTTTGGTAGCCATTTTGTGTTGGTGCTGCTCTCTGCACGCTTGTGGCGGGTTACCGTACTCCGTAATCAGATGGATTGGGACCACGGTTGAGTGTAGTTGATTGTGCTCACAACTGATGGAGGGGATCTTAGCCGTCTGCGTGTAAGTCAGCATACCATGTATAAATTATAATATTAAAAGGGTATAGGTGCCTTCTGCGCCAGAGATATTTTTCAATAATTAAATTATGTAAGATTATGTAAAAGCAAGCTAGCAGACATAAAACTATGTTCCTAGTTATATCCACTTAACTGAATGCTTATTACGTTGATAGTTTGTTCTGATGGAGCATTGTCTTTTATATCTATTCGTTAAACCTTAGGGAGTGCCATGGAAAGTTGTAAAAGTCCGGAAAATTCCACTTCTTCTTTGGTATGTGTGACGTCACTGCTGCTCGATCAAACTGGTTATATTGCATGAGCTGATGCGTGACGTCACTACTTCTTTTCAGTAAAATGCTTCGTAACGGCTTTATATAAAATTTTGCCGCTTGCTCTTGATCTTTTTCATTTCATGAATATTTTCTTTGAAGTAAAATTTGCCTTATTGTAGTGTCATTCCACATATTTATATATTTGTCAGATCTGATCTAATTAGTACAAGATTACGTGTGTGAGAAATGGAATAATTTGCTAAGCCGGTAATGATTCCCCTTTCTTGTTAAAAAAGAAATATATATATATATAGGAGAGTACCTTGACTGTACTTACTTCTTAGTTTATTGAGCTGATCTTGTTTAAATTTTCGAGGCAATATTATAAAGGACTACTGTGCTTTTAGCCTTGCTGTCTCAGTATGCAAATCGTTAAATTTTGATATGTGTAGGGATGTATATTGAGTGTAGAGCTCAACAGAATTTATATTTTCTTCCTAAGAAAGTTTCAGGAATTTTCAACGTGGATTCATTATCCCCCTTTGCAAATAAATTAGGCAGTTAAATCTAGTAGGATGAGGAGAATATATACATAATTGGTATTTTGGTGCCATGCATATATTAGGCATTCTAGATTTTTCAGTCAACTTGGTTCTAAGTTTTGTACTCAGGAGATGTATTTATAAAACTTATTTTTCAAAATTGTTATTCTACTCCCTTTAATATTTTTCAAATTTTTAATACTGAAATTATTTCATTGTTTCATAGTAGTTCGTGTATTGGCTGGCCATTGTTAACAAACAATTTGAGGTATTAGTAACCTAATCTTGGCCTTTCTATAATTTTTCAAAATTGTTTATTCGACTCCCTTTAAGCCTTTTCAATTTTCTAATACTGAAATTATTTCATTGTTGCATATTAGTTCGTGTATAGGCTGGCCATGGTTAACAAATCATTTGAGGTCTTAGTAACTTAATCTTGGCCTTTCTACAATTTTTCAAATTTGTTTATTCCACTCCCTTTGACATTTTTCAATTTTCTAATAATGAAATTAATTCATTGTTCCATATTAGTTCGTGTATAGGCTGGCCATTGTTAACCGAACAATTTAAAATATTAATGACTTAGTTGCCCTTCTACTATTGTGCAAAATTGTTGATTCTATCCCATTTGATATTTTTCTAGTCATAAAATTGAACTCCAGTCATTGTTACTTAATAGTCTTGTGTATAGCCTCCCGATTCTTACCAAAACGGGCTAAGCAAGAAATACTTGGAATTGCCTCTTTTCAATTTTGTAATCTTCTTATGAGGCAGGTTGCTAATTTGTTTATCTTGGATTGTCAAGATTATTCTTCATAAGGTGGTACACCTTTCTTGATGTTGACTGATTGTTTTTTTTGAGCTAGGATTAGGTTTGTGATTTCAGTCTCCGAATAGGAATGAGGTTAGGGGTGTAGTGCATAAAATTGTACATTATATATAGACTTTGTTTAATAATGTTATATCTTTATTATATATACAGATATATTACATGTTGTTTGGTGAGTCAAGTCACTCTAAGTATATAATCACTATTGACTATTTTGATAAGAATAAGTTAAGAATTGTTCTATTGACCAATAACATTGTTGTTTCATGTGTTTACAATTAAAATTATATTGTTCTGGTTATATAACTTATCACAGGATTTTCTTATTTAACATTTCTCCTCCCTTAAACTGGTTTGCTCTGGAAAAAGGTGACATCTACTCCTCTACGGCCCTTCTTGTCACGCTTAGTTTATGTTGTGTCATTTTCTGGAGTTGTATATGAAACTTAAGTATGACATCTTCGGTAATTATTCAACTCTTATAACATTTAACTTGTATAAACATAGATATTAATAACATTGCACGATATTTCTAATATACCTGAAATAAAAAAACGTTACAATATAAAGGCGCTGCAATGGTTGACAAATGTTGTACATATTTGCCATAGTAATTTATCATGCCCAGAAAAGCTTTTAACTGAGTGACATTCGTTGGAGTAGGTGCATCTACAATAGCACTTACCTTAGATTGAGACGTACTTACTTACTTACTTACTTACTTACTTTACTTACTACATAAGCTAAGTAACTTACTCTATCGATTGTTGAAAGAACTCACATTTCTTTTTACTCACTGTCAGACCATTTTCACTCAACCTTCTGCAGATTTCATACAACCTTTGTTTGTGTACATTCATGTTTTCCCCGGTGATTAGTATATCGTCTAGAAAATTAACCACCCCGGGTATACCAACAAGGATTGATTCTATTATTTTCTGAAAAATGCCTGGCGCTGATGCAACACCATAAGGGACACGATTGTACATGAATAACCCTTTTGTAGTACTAATCGTACAATACTTTTTAGATTGTTCATCTAAACATACTTGCTGATATGCTTGAGAGAGATCAATTTTTGAAAAGGTTTCACCCTTTTGTAGAGTGTTGAAAAGATCCTCAATGCGGGGTATTGGATGTCTATTCACAATTAAAGCATCATTCAGTGAAGACGCACGAAAATCCGCACACAGCCTCAACTCTCCGGATTTTTTAATTATTGGGACCACTGGACTTCCCCAATCACCATCTATAGGTGACTAACCGATCGATCTCGGCCTCCACTTTGTCTTTTAAGGCAAAAGGAATCAGCCTAGGCTTAAGAAACCTGGGTCCTAGATTTTCTTTCAATTCTAACCTAGCTGGTTCACCCTTGTAGCAACCTAGTTTGTCTGTAAACACATCTGGAAACTTTAGGTATAGATCACTTACAACTTTGGATTCAATGTCCATTATGTTACAAAATGATTGGTTTCGATCATAGTTAGGACTGACCTCTCTAACTTCACTGGGTTGACCAATTTGTATCACAACTCCTAAATCTCTGATCCAATCTCTACCCATGAGTGGGTTTGCTCCCCTAACAATTACATACAGGGTTAACTGCTTAGTTTTACAACCATACTTAACATTTACACACAATTTGCCTAATGGCTTTATCGGTTGATTATTGTAAGAATTTAACACCAAATTTGTATGTTGTAACTTTAGAGAACTGAAGTTATCCCTATAGCATTGTTCATTAAATGCCGAAACACATGCACCACTGTCTACCTCAAAATTCATTAACTTGTTTTCCATTTGCAATACTAGTTTAATAGGCGTAGCTCTCTCATTTTCCATTCTAGGCTCCTCAATTTCATTTAAAACGAAAAGGTTGGTTAGGTCATAAATTCCCTCATTTTGATCATTAGAAACAAGGTTAGCTCTACATTCATTAGTAGGCTTAATACCACTACTTATAGATCCATCACTGCTCAGTGATCGATCTACATCTACGTAGTTTTGCTTACAATTAAAATGCTTTTTCTGCTTGGGAGTTGACTTATCCCTACTGTAACAAACCTGTGCCAAATGGCCAGTTTTACCACACTTATTGCATTTATATGCACGAAATTTGCACTGATTTGCCTTATGGCCATGCTTGCCACAACAATAACATTTCACTACACTCAACTATACCAATGCCAGCCTAAGAAGGGAACCTCATCGAAACAAATAGCACGTGTACTGCCAGCCGGCGGAGCTGTGCATCGGCCGCGGAATACAGCATATAGTTCCATGTCAAATTACAAAAATCTATTTTGTTTTATATTAATAAGTGCTTTTTATTTTTTTTAAGTAAAGAATTTTCGATTATCAAATTTTAGTTCACACTATATTTAGAAACATATAGTAAATAATAAAAACATAATGAATTGAGATGTGCGCATGCGCCATTGCGTTATAATTCAGTTGATCAGTCTTCTCTTGCTGCATATAGCTATCGCTCGCTTGTTTTCAAATAGTCTATTCTAGTATAATTTAGGATAATAATCATGAATAATCAGAATGTATTTGTGAAACATCCTAAAGGAAAAATATTGAAAAGCGGTGAGAAAACTATAGTTTTGAATGTGTTTGTGAAGTTTTGTGAAAAGTATCCGGAACTAGCCATTAAAGATCTTGTTAATTTAACGTCCGAATTTACTGGTGTTTCCGCGAAAACTGTCAATTCTATTCGTGCGGAAAAACACAGAACTGGAAAAGTGTCAACACCCTCAAAGGCAAGAAAACGCGAGAAAACTGTGCTTGAAACGAAGTGTGATGACTTTGTAAGAAATGCTGTGCGTCGTAAAGTGCATCAGTTTTTCTTGGACAATGAACCGCCAACTATTGGGAAGGTGCTAACGGTTGTTAATAGTGATACAGACTTACCTGACTTTAAAAGATCAAGTTTTAGTATTCTATTGAAGGAGATCGGGTTCGAGTACGTGAAGAGGAACAGGAAGAACTTGATTACTGACCGCGAGGACATATTACTTTGGAGAAGAGACTATCTTAGGGAAATACGCAATGTAAGACAGCAAGGTCGTAAAGTGTACTATCTCGATGAAACGTGGGTCAACGAAGGTCATACTACTTCGAAAGTGTGGAGAGACAAAACTGTAGAGTCAAAAAAGCAAGCATTTCTGTCAGGTCTCAGTACCGGACTAAAGGATCCATCGTGAAAAGGCAAAAGATTAATTTTGTTACACATTGGAAGTGATGATGGGTTTCTGGAGGGGGGTTGTCTGCTGTTCGAATCCAAGAAAACCACTGACTATCATGAGGAGATGACAGGTGAAGTTTTCCAGGAATGGTTTAAACGAATTTTAACCAAGCTTCAACCCAATAGCGTGTTAGTTATGGACAATGCGCCATATCACAGTGTTAAATCTGATCGTGTCCCTACTAAATCGTGGCTTAAGGCTGACATTTTCGAGTGGATAGACGCTAAGAATTTGCCATATGAAAGAAACATGGTTAAAGATGAACTTATTCGGAAAATTAAGAAATCGAACATTAACAAGCAATATGAAAAGTATGTTGTTGATAAAATGGCAGAAAGGTCGGGTCATACAGTGTTAAGACTCCCTCCCTATCATTGTGTTCTAAATCCCATCGAGCTTGTGTGGAGCCAGGTGAAGGGATATGTTGCTCGTAATAATAGGTCTTTCAAACTCAAAGATGTCAAGGTCTTGGTAGAGAGGGCAATTACAGAAATAACAGCTGATAAATGGTGACAGTGCATTGAACATGTAATAAAGGAGGAGGAGAAATTCTGTAAATCAGATAGTATGTGAGATGCTATTGTTGACCGCTTTGAAATTAATCCTGCCGACAGTAGCAGCACCGAAGACGAGGTGGAGGAGCGGGAGGAGGTGGAAATGGACGGGATTGAACCACTTTCATGATCTCAATAATAAGGTAGGCCTAACTTTTAATTTTCATTGCCGTTCTATATTTCTACTTTACTAGTTAAAGTTATGTTGTTCTATTTTCCAATGCACCGAATTATTTTTCCAAATTTATAATTAAACGTTTGTAAGCATTAAGCCGCTCGGATAGTTCATAACACAAGCACGTGTTGTCAGCACGGAGGAAAGAATACACGGAGATGCCCTGAGACCGCAAGCGTGAAGCCAACTGTCCGAGCGTTTGGTACTTAAGGGGGCGTGTCACTGTGTTTATATGTTTATATTGTGCACGGATAGAGTGGTTACTCGTCTTTGTTTCTTTGTTTTGAACAATTCAGAAGTGAAAATGAGTGCATGTTGTGCATTATTCTATGAACTTACCTTAAAAATTAATAATTTTGTAAAATTTAGGTACTGATAATAGTCAATTTTTGGGATGAATGAATATGGCAGGGGTGCCCACAGGGGGGGGGGGGTTAAGACGCAGACTGCGTCATTGAAATTTCTGGGGGGGGAAATATTATCATTTACGAATTTTCTGGGGGGGTTGAAAATTGTTGCAAAATTAGTTTTATACGTTAAAAATAAAAACAGTCAAGTTTTATAACTTCAAAAGGTCTCTTCTAATTCTTTATAAAGATAAAGATGAAGAATTTCGACAGTCATGGGCGCCCATACCCGGGGGGGGGCGCAAGGAAAAAAAATGTATATTAATAATTATTATAGTCAGGTATTTTTCTTTTAAGACAATTATTTGAATTGCAGAAGTTTTACCAAATCGACAACATGGAAGCAGAATCCACAGTGGATTAGGAAAGATGGGTTCAGGGGGTTTGGACCCCCAAAAGTCAAAACCTAAAATTCTATATTTGTATTAAAAAAAAATATTTAATTAAACAAGATTTGTTGGTGTGTCAAATATGATATAGCAGTTATTTTCTTTCCATAACATAATGGCCAATTATGTCCACTGTTCCATGTGTTATTCAGCTTTTCTTATAAATAGTAATAAGTATTATAACTTAGGTAACAATTTATTGTTTAAGTTGCCATGTCTTAGAGTATAGTAAACAAATTTGCTAACTAGTTTTTCAGTGCTAAAATAGCGTAAAATGTGATTTTCATTAGTTCAACATTTAAAAATTTTCTGGGGATGGACCCCCGGCACTTCCGACCCTCCCAGCAATTATTTTATGGCTACGTCATTGTTGCACTTATTATATTATTAATATAATGTTACAAAGTGGCCCAAAAACTTAAAGTGACAAAAAATCAATTAATTAAAAAAATTGCCCCCCCCCATGAAAATATTTTATGGGAGCCCTTGTCGACAGCCAATTGGGTTGGGGTGAGCAATGAAGTTTGGGGGTGAGCAATGATGTTTGGGGGGGTGAGTCATGACGTTTGGGGGGTGGGCACCCCTGAATATGGGTATAATTGCTAAGCATAATTTACTTGTATTTTACACTAGGCTGCTAATTATTGATGTATTTTCTTTATAACGGCCTTAGGCTACTTGTAATTAATCAAATAAAGTGCATTTATCTGAATTATTAGTTATACTAAGTAATTTATTGCTTTAAATTTTCAATATTTATATTAGTTGCCATTTATTGCGTTTAATAGAGTCAATAACCACATGGTGTAGCTATATAACTGTCCAAAATATTTTTCTCGTTCTGAATTATCATAGTCGCACGGTCACTTAATCATTTTCTGACTCAGTATTTATACTCGCACATGTAAAGTTGCTCATTTGAAAGTTACATTTTTGGCTCTTCTGAGATAGGTTAATGCTTACTACCGGGATTATTATGATGTCAGAGTATGTAGTTAATATATGAAATTAGGATATTACATATTTTCCCTACCGTTACGTTGTTATAACCCGTGAAACTTCGGAGTATTTGCGTGCTATTGTATATAGCAAGCCTCCCTTTTGGTCATCTAAGGGGGCGTGGTCATTGGCTTCATCTGTTTCCCATACGACACCGCAAGCACGGCGTCTCCGTGTATTCTTTCCTCCGTGGTTGTCAGATACAAATAGAGCGCTCGCTCCGCCCATAGCGTAGTAATACAATCTCAGTCCAGTACTTCGCGCGCTTTTGTTTGTTTACATCAGGTTCCCTTCTTAGGCTGGCGTTGGTATAGAGCTCTGGGCTTTTTTAGTTTTTCCTCCTGCCACTTGAGCGCGCTGCTCTCCACATTCAGGTATTGTGAACTTCCGGTTTCCTCATTCTTGTGTGTTTTCAGTATGAGTTTGCGACGGTTCTCCAATTTTACAGTGAAGGAGTTAAAAAGGATGTTATTCGAAGATGGTGCAACAAATATTTCAAAGTTAACGAAGCAAGAGTTGATTGCAAGGTGAGAAATCAAAGCTACCTGTCTTCTGAAACGTTTGCTAACTGTTTTAATATGGTGCAGTATGCCTGCGGTCTCCAATATTTTTTTTTCGATTTATTTTCATGTTTTTTTGAAGTGAAACTTCTTTAGCCGCGATAGGGGTAAATCCAGAGCTTGTGTCACGCTCAAAAATCGTCACGAAATTAGTGTCACATTCAAAATCGTTACGAAATTAGTGAGGTGTGACGGAACGGACTGCACAGAAAACAATCAACTCAATGATTAGGAGTAATCAATTGCTATACGATTTAAAGGATCAAATTTAAAAAAAAATTAAAAATTCAAAGATCCAAAATTAAAAAAATCCAAAATTTAAAAAATTAATAAATTTAAAAAAATCCAAAATTGAAAAATCTAAAAATCGATAGTCCAAAATTAAAAAATCCAAAAAATAAAAATTCAAAGATGCAAAATTTAAAAAATCTAAAAATAAAAAATCCAAAATTTAAAAAGTCCAAAAACCCAATATTAAATAGTCCAATAATGCAAAATTGAAAAACCCAATTATCAAAAATTGAAAAAATATTAAAAAATTAAAACAAGTTTCACTTCTGTCGCGTGGCGTTCCACGTATATTTTTTTACAAATGCATGAGCTTTTTCGTATCATAGCTTATTGAACACAGTCTAATATACGACGCTGTTTGTTTTGGTTGCAGGTTGCTCTGGCGAGAGAAAAATCCGGATAGGAACTTTGCCTTATTCGGAGTTGAGCTTATAGAACCAGTTTCAGTTTCAGTTTCAGTTTCAGTTTATTATTAGCTGTAGATTCCTTAAGAATATCAGCTTCGTCATTAAATTACAATATACTACAATAAAAACAATTACAATATAATATAATAAAAATGTTAGAACAATAGTGCTGGTAGCTATAAGTAGCATTTTAGCTTCATCATTAACTTACAATATAATATAATAAAAAACAATTACAATATAATACAATAAAATATTAGATCAATAGTGCTGGTAGCTATGTCAGGTAGCTACATGACAATTCAGTATACAAAATTAGTCAGATTAACCCTACATTTATCATTAATTCTATTATCATTTTTTTGCCGTTATATGACAATTCTATCTGTTGTAGCAACTTATCGTTATTAATTATTTTTACAATTCTTAAATATTATACAAGCATTTATTAATAAGAAATTTTTTAAGTTGGCGTTTGAAAGTTGTGCCAGATAGTGATTTTAATGTTGTTGGTAATTTGTTGTACAGTTTAACTCCTATCACACTGACATCTTTATTTGATATTTGTTTGGTATGTATTGTCTTGTGATAGTCTTCTTTATTTCTGGTATTGTATTGATGAGTTTCGTTATTTTTTATTGGTTGTCTTTCAGTATTAAACATAATTACACGATATACATATAATGAGTATATAGTTAGCATATTGTTCAGAATAAATACATCGCTACATGATTCTCTAGGTGCAAGGTTATATATTATTCTTATACACTTCTTTTGTAGAATAAATAATCTTTGTGTATATGTCTTTGCTGCACCACCCCACAGTTCTATGCCGTATATTATATGTGGGTACCAGAAAGTAGTCTACCCACGACTTTCCTTCGACAAATTTCTTGCCGTTAAATTAATTCAAGAAAGAACGGCTTAAACTTTTCGACGAAGACTCCATAACCACTTGGCTCGAAAAGCGTAGGGCAGGCAGCAGTATGAAAGCTGGCCGGACTCTAGCAATTAGAAAATTCATCAAGTGCATTGAAGTGAACGTGTTGATGGACAAAAACAACGTTGAGTTTGCTATCTGCAAAGCACATAACCTAAAAATTTGTATGTGGTTTGTTGTTTACTCAATTACAGATTGGCCATTTTATCGGTTACGGGAGAAATTTCGATTGACATTGACATTCTTAAATGTTAAAATAAATTGGCAACAAAAATTACACTGAAAAGATGAAATGCTAATTTAACATGCCTAAACGAGGGTAAGTTGGTCGGGTATACTTATTATTTCATAGGCTATATATTTTTCTCAACATCTACTATATCAAAATTATCTTAATCACTCTAGAAAACATGCAATGCTCACCATAACTGCTCAAAGGAACGTTAAAATCATCTTCTGTGAAGTGACAGCTGCAAACACGAGAAAACTGGGAAGGTGTTTTTCCATGGCGTAATTTTACCATCCATTCTTGAAAAATAGCCTTTTCTTTTGGAAAACTGTGAAAACTAAGTCCTCAATTTTTGTTTCCAACGGCCGAACAGCCGAGAACATAGGAGTTAATCGGCATAATTACTTCCAAAACAAGACACAAAACACAGAACTGTAGTGTAAACACGGGCCTCTGAGATAACCGGAAGTGGATAATACCTCATTCTCGGCGGCCATCTTAAAAGCGCAGAGCTCTATAGTAACTCTCTCCTCCCTCTTATAGTCGGACGATCGGTGGTGACGCTGCTGCGTAGACCTGCTTGAAGTTCCACCGCTACTAGCGCTATGGCACTCTGCTGCTGAACTCTTCCGTCCTGTGCTGCAGTGAAGTTCACCCACTTGTGAATTGCCCCATGCCGCTGGTAGACCAGCTGTAAGCGTAGCTGCTTCTCTATCCGCCATCTCCATATTTGTTGCGATGGTCACTGCCTTCTCAAATGTCAAGTCCGTTCCACCAAGTAATCTTTTCTTGATTGCATCATTCCGTATTCCACTCACTAATCTATCCCGCAAATACTCAGCCAGATTACTTTTAAAGTCACAAAACATGGAAAGTTGTTTTAACTGTACGACGTACTCTGATATTGTTTCATGTTCTCGCTGGTTTCTCAAACTAAATTTATAACGTTCCGTTATAGATGAAGGTTTTGGGCTAAGATGCCTTTCCACCAAGGTCACAATTTCCTCAAAAGTTTTTTCCGTTGGTTTGGAAGGAGCACACAAGTTCTTAACTAAATTGTAAGTTTTGAGACCCATCACTGTTAACAATGTAGACACCTTTTTTCAGATTTAATGTCATTGGCGTCTATGAATATTTCTAACCTTTCAATGTACGATGACCAACATTCTTCTGCTGAATCAAATGCATTAATCGAACCAATGAGAACCGCCATTTTGAAATTATTTTCCCGCTACAGCCTGTCCAAGAATAATGGAGTCGGCGTCTATTCTGACATACAATTTGTCCGTACACCTTACTGCAAGATACGTTGAACCTGAAGGAACATTCATTAACACCATAAAGTCACTGCTGCTTGCTGTTACACCTTTCTGTACCGCTATCACTTATTTCACTTTCAAGGCCTCACGCGATAGCCCTTCCGCCGATCGCAGCAAACTCACGATGTGGATTCCAATTTTAGTACTGCCACAATACAGTCCCGTGTTTATCGCCTCGTCGCCAAAATGCAGTGTTTCTGCTTATATCGTGGTTCTATCTATTTGTATGGTAGGTGTTGAATAGATACTCACAATAAATAAGTAACTAGGCCGTCGGTGTATAGGTAGTAAAAGGATAGATGTTCTCAGCTTCAGGTTCCATGACAGACTCTCTCTGTGAGCGTCCTCTGCCGGGAAGGAAGGTAGGCTGTCATTGGTCAATGGGAAACACCTGACAGCCGGCTTTATTCAATGTTGCCATCACCGCCGTCTCGAGAATTACACTGCCTGTCCTATGCTTTATTTTAACATGGAGTTTAGAGAATTGCTCAATTGCCTAGTTTCTCCCGTAGAGGCGACACAGTTCGCACCCAGATTGCAGCAATCACCGCCACCTATACAACCGCCGTCACGAGAATACACGAGTAATAGAGTCTAGAAGGCATTGCCCTATACATTACCGTACATTGCTTCTATGCGTTTGCTGCGTCAAAATAAGCATTAAACAGACACAGATACTTGTGTTATTTGTTTAGAACATAATATTATTCCAGTATATGACACTTACCTTGAAATGGAATTTTGGAGCAATAATTAAAATAAATATAAATTAATTAGACGTATTGATAGTAAATTTTATAATTATTATTTTACAAAATTTTATTCATAGCAATTAAGTACCGGTACCTAGAATAATACAAGTTTAAACATTCAGTTTATGCTATATGACGAGACAGCACTACATAATCAACAATGTCGTAGTAAAAAACAAGAAGCAATCTGGGTGTGAAAGGTGCTGCCATCTGTAATGTCGCCGAGTACGCAAAATTAGCCGTATAGGACAAGCAGTGTATACACGAGTAATACAGTTTAGAAGGCAGTGGTTGCCATATTACATATTAACACGCACGGTCGTACCACACAGGCACTCAACTACATACATTACAAAACAATAAATAACAGTAAAATATAAATCTATAAACATTCTACGTCTTCAGCTCCAGTATCATGTTAGGTTCTTATTATTTACTAGTGCTTAAGGCTAAAACTTAAACTATTACATTTATCACATTTATCAGCACTAGTGGAAATGAAATTCATTAATAGACTAAATATAGTTGTTGACATTCAGCAATAACAGACTGTCTAATAAATTAATGAAATAAAATGACATAACTTGTAAAACATACAAAAAATTACTTACTCAACCAACACGTCAGAATGACGTATGCAAATACAAAAGAAAATTGAAACCTCAAACAAAATACAAGGCAAAGAGCCCAAAAATGGGGCTCATACCTTTTGCAGTTAGGGTCAGAAATGCCCAGTAAGTCTACCCTCCTCCTCCTCCTCCTCCTCCTCCTCCTCTTCCTCCTCCTCCTTTTCAACACTCATTTCCCTGAGCCCGTGAAACCATCATTAGTAAATTACTAGTGATTCTAATATTTTCGTACAGGAAGCAATGGTGTTTTACGGTTTAAAGCAAATATAATTTACATTATTATTGACATAGATAAACGTCTCCTCATCTAGTAATAACTGAAAATATCCCCCTTTGCCGTACCCGTCACGTCTAACCTAAAACTTTCGGAAGAAATTCTCCATATAAAATCAAAACACAACTGACAAGTGTCACAATTTTTAATATAAAACATTTTCCCGCTAGGGTTTCTTAAATAGCGAATACCATAGCGAGTTCTTATAATCTGAACTGGAATATATGTAGCCTACTTCTTCTAATAATGCTTCTAATATTGTTATGCCTATACTTGTTACCTTTCTTTCTAAAGATTTTGGAGTTTTATTGTTCCTATGCCTCTATCATCAAGCTATACATACGATATATATATATATATATATATATAAATTATAAGTCATCAAGTGACAGCAGCATGGGCACCGGACAGGATTGGGTGAAGTCCATCCCCACGTAGCACGATATGTATAATATACGTATATTTTAGAGCTACATATATATCTTAAGTTTGGTCAAAGTCAAAACGTAAATTATACGTATATTTTATATCCAATATATACATGTATAAAAACTGTTGCAATTTAATCCTGCTTTATATTCATAATATATCAAAATTAAAGTTACTGTTACATAATCGAATTAATTGTTCATTTGCTAATATCAAAATAATGTACAAAAATTAGGCAAGTGTACGTAAATTTTACGTCTAGAATTGGACATCGTAAACACCGGTTTATTGTGTTTTATTCTAGTAAATCGATTTGGTTAAATTAAGGGAACGCAATTCAATTTACTCACGCTAATAAGAAATTAATAAAAAAAATGGTTTAAAATTATTACATCCGTACATTCAGTAGGACTATTTTTCTGACTTTATTGGTAAGCTTGCGCTGCGGGCGGAAGAACACCACCGGTTACGCGAGTGACGCCCAGTGCAGTAGAATAATAAGTATGTGTTCTGTGAATTATACGTTTTTTGTTGTTATTTGAAACCCAGTGCAGAAGAATAAATATAATTTGGAAAGGAGGTAAGTGCTTTTTAATATTTGTGTAGATATAATAACACGAGGAAGAATAGTGCGGCAAAAGATAGATTTATGATGCGCACCAGCCATGCTCCGCCGTTTTGTTAGGTTAGGAACGTTTATGTTAGTTTAGGAGCAATATACTGAATAGCACGAGGTTTATTATGTCTCACATTGAATTTCTTTTGTGACGAAACCCTAAACCCCATCATCATGGCCGTCCGGAAGGGGGGGCAGGGTAGGGCCGCTGCCCCTCCCTGGAAATTGTTTACACATAAACCTCTAAATTAAATGACTATAAGCAACTAATGTGAAGTGAGGTTTGAGTCTCCAAATACTGTTGTATGTTGGCGTTGTTTTGATGAAAACGAGCTGTGACAGCTGACTAGATATTAGCGTGTAAGAATAACAACAGTACTTCCCCTAAACTTGAAATCACTATAGGGCTACCCAAACATTTTATTATAATAAAAAAAAAGTAGCATTTTATATTTTATATGAATAGTACCTGTGAAATTGTAAGGAGTAAGAAAAGTGATTTCAGTGTATACATCAGATGTTTTCTTTGTATCCATGGCCATAGTCCAGCTACAGTAAATGAAGGATGTTGATTATATAATAAAAATAATAGCAATAATGTGAATAGTAATAATAATAGCAATAATAATATGAATAATAATAATAATATGAATAGTAATAATAATAACAATAACAATAATAATAAAATTGTTCTAGTAGCATAGTGGTGGCAGTGGCAGTAATTTGTTCATTGGCCCCCCTTGACAAAATTTCTGCGGACGTCCATGCCCATCATCCCAGGCGGGCCCCATTAGAGAGGAGCCTAGTGTGCAGCATAACACTATTTTTTCCCCCAAAAACCGATTTAGCGATAGTTTTCATCGCAAAAACCGACGGTTGGCCAGTTTCTTTTTTTTAGGCTACATAAAGATAGGGTTTTGTTAATTGTATTTGTGTGTTTTTTTTAAGTTTTATTACTGCGGAACACCACTTGAACTAACCTAGCCCTACCTTAACCTGTAAATATCAAAATTGCTCATTTATATAAGTTAATAAACCAAATGGCAGTTCTCAGTATGATTGGGATAAACAAAGGGAAAACCATTAATATACGTTATGGTACTGTACGGTACAGTATCAAACTTTGTAGATTTGATTATCCCAATCATAGCCTCATAGGCTACCGAGAATGAGCTATTTTGATATTTACAGCGATGTTAAGTTAGGGCTGTGATTTTCTGCAGTAGGCTATAGTAAATAAACACACACACAGTTAACAAAACCCGGAAGTCTCTAAATAGGCTATAATACTGTGTCTCACACTGCTGCATCCCACTACAGTTTTCCATTGCTTGAGTGCACCACCAGTCAAAACAGGAATGATTTTAATGTATGAAATTATTCACTGTTAAATTCGAACGTATTAAATTCACAAACACTGCTTTCACAACCCAAAGCTTGCGTTAAGCTTCTCTATCTTGATCATTAAATTTACCGGTACTATTTTCTCGCATATCTGATTCCGGCTGTTGGAACACTCACATAACTTATTTCCCTCGATCATTAAAATTACAATTTTCTCGTGTCTTATTTTGGCTCCCCCCTCCATGCTCATAAACCGGCAGTGACAACGAGGCGATAAATGATACCCTAGGAAGGAGCTTCGGTATAGTTTTTTTTTTTAAAGTAACAGGTTGATTTTGTAAGTTACAAAGCAAGTTATAAGAAGTGGGAAAACTAAACTTTGCGCCCCATGCGAGTCCCTCACTCCAACTCTCTAAGTCCCTCCCCTAGCGGCTGCATTTGAACTATTAGTAGCGACGGTAGCGCCATCTCTGAATGAACTGATGAAACAGAAAAAATAATTTATTTCTTCTTTATTCTCTTTGTTTCCCGTCTCCTTCCTCTCTTCCTCTCACCTCCTCTTCACCCTACCTACCTTTCTATTTGAGACCTATTCCTAATAGTAAATTTTGGATCGACCTGGATTCGAACCCGGGACCCCTAGCATTATAGCTAGGAGTCTTGACCACTACGCTACGAGTGAATGTTGAACACTGAAGGAAGCTTTCGTATATTAGATTTATGTTTGGGGGATTTCATAAGTTTTAACGCAAGAATCGGTTTTTATAAGTAGTGTTGTTACAAGGGAATTTTCCTGCATCAATTAAGCCACATTTTAAGTTATAATACGGCGTTTTTATATAATTATGAAATATTATGTATGGTACAAGGGTATTTTTTGTATTGTGAAATAGCCTATTTTGTTGGAAGGGTCGTTTTTATAATTGTGGAATTTTATGTGGAGGTGCAAGGGGCTTTCTTTATTGTGAAATATTAGGTGACATATCAATCTCAATTGCAATATGCGTTGAGCAACGGCTACATGCATTAAGGTATGCGGCACGCGGGAAGAAGCCGAGAGGGGTGGAAGCTGCCAGGCGAGTGGTGAGTGGAAAGGGGAGCAGCCTGGGACGCAAAGTTCTATTATGCCTAAGAAGTATCTCTAGACTGCAGTGGGATGCAGCAATGTGAGAGACACAGTATTATATTCAAAGACTACCCCAAATCTTATTTCATATTAACAGTCTAAACTCTAATGAAAATAAACACTTGTTTTCTTAGATCTAGTGAAAAATGCCTAAGCGAAAACCATACAAACAATTAGCACATCAGAACCTTTTGCACAATTCCCAGCCAATTTTATTTTCAATGAAAATTATGGGAATAGCGATACTATAAATAACGATCCAACCGGTAATCAAAGATACGTACTATAAACTGTTCTGAACTCTGACCTCTGGTCTCCACCCCTATAACTTAAATTTAAAGTTCCCATGCTGGTAAAGAAACATTAACAGTAGGCTATAAAATTAATTATTTACTATACAAAAGGATAATTTAAACATTACACCTATCGCATCAAACCTGCGTGTACTCATCGAGATTTCAATGAAAAAAAAATATACCTCACTACCACATGGGGCAACTCTGTAAAGTAGGTTATGAAGGTGAGAGGAAAATGAGCGGTGCACCTCATGTGCCAACAGTTCTGTCACTCTCAGACTTAGAACACAATTTCATTTTTTATTTTCAGTTAACTCTGAAGCATGAAGCTAATCTTGTATAAAATGCTAATCAATTACAGATAGATCTTGTGGCAGCTTAAACACCATCACTAATCTTGGTATTAATGTATGCTTATATAAATTCTGTTGCGCTGTGACACAGCGGTTTACCCCAAACATGATCCGGGAGGGATTTTCTGCATTAACTTTTAGAACCTACTCTTGTGTAATTTATATGTTGTGGCAAATTAAAGACCATCACTTGCATAATATCAATTTATGCTCTAATGGTGATAAATTATTTCCCGTTATTTATTGATATTTTCGTAATTTTCAAGTGTTCTGAGTAACGGTCCTCATAAGGACACCTTCACGTACAAGGTCTTCGAACTCCGTTGAAGGGAATGGTTTTGCCAGGCGAAGACCAGAATAAATGGGAAAAAGAGAAACGAGATCAATAACATTGTAGCAAGATTGAGCTCGGAATTGTACGCACTTACTTCACTATTATCATGTATGATCATTTCAATGGGTCTTCCCATCATCATCAGCTGATGTGTTTGTTTTCAATTCCATTCAGTTCCTTTATTCACCATGTAAAACATTTGCCAATAAGTTAGGTAAATACTGCTTCTGCTATAGTTTTACACTTTTGGAAACCGAACTGTTCTTCGGAAAGGATATTGTTTCTTACTATGAATGATAAGAGCCTTTTATACATTGCTTTTTCTAAGTTTTTGAGAAAACTGGAAATAGTGAGATATGTCTGCAATTTTCGGTGTTACTAAGGTCACCTTTTTTAAATACAGGGCAAACTTTTGCTGTTTTTAATATTTATTTGTATTTTATTTAACCTTTTTGTAATCTGTTAAGAATAAAATATTGTAATACCTATTGTTATGGTGCTATTATTTAATTTCTTACCTACAATCTGTATTAAATGCAATGTTGGGGTCTTTTTTGTCAATTATTCATAGCTAGCTTGTTTTTAGTAATCCTAAAGAAGCTACTGCTTCAAAATGCAAAAACAATATGGGAGATCAATTTTAGAAACATTGTTTACATAAATTATACAGGGAATTCTTTCTCAGCACCTCGCGTAACTGGCTGTCGCACACACTGCACCTCATGCTGCAACGGCCAATGCATGGATCCTTCATGCCCCCCTGCATTAACCAGAGTCTCAGAATTTTGTACTTGCTATGCTCATATAGAAGATGCTGTAATTGTTCCAAATTTGCTGCCACATACAGTACTATATCAGTGTTTATGTGACTGGTAGAGCGGAGTGTGTGTGTTACTGTTATGTTATGACTATGAGGCTCTCAGTGCAGGGTTTCTTTGTGTACTGTGAAGTCCAGTCCGTAACTCTGTGATATTGCAGTGTAATATTTAATTGTATACTGTGTTGTGTAATGTCCAGAGTACAATAATCCTTTGCGGGGAGACGGCATATATACACATCACGTACAGTCGGTCAAATAGAAAACGTCGGGACACGTATGCAGTTAAAATTAAAGTTTTAACGCATTAGTTCACACGTTTCCTATAAAAAACATAAAATACAGCAATTCTCGGAACAATTGAGGCCATGCGACAGGTGGGAAAAAATGAACAACGAGGGAAATATGAACAACGCGGAAAGCGCAACACACGATATTCAACTTAATGTATTGTCATAATTCATTTTGCTTTGTGTCATCGCCACATACAAATGCTAAAGTGAGAGAAAGTGTAGTTAGGGCTGTAACTGACCTTCATTTTTCGGCCTCTGAAGCAGCGAGATGGTTCCATATTTATGAAAGAGCAGCTCAGAAGTAGAAACGTCACTCTAATGCGACCGGAAGTTTTCATAGGAAGCGTGGATCTGCGGAAGGCCGCGTATTTCGATGCTAGATTGGTTGCAGAAGTTGAGCGTAAGTCAGTGGCGGCTCGTGGCCGGAAAATTAGTTGAAGAGGAAAAAATGCCACATGCTTATGTTAATAACCGAACTCACCTATGTCTTGTATAGCAAATCAATCCTTCGATAGTCCTTTAAGGCTGCAAACTTGTCGGTGATATCATCATAGAATAGCTGCTTTTCTTCTAGCTGCAGTATAGGTTCTTTCGGAATTGAAATATTCGCTAAACAACATTTTTGATCCTTCATTTAGTAGGCCTACGTCGTGATCTGACAGCTGGCACAATGATGATTTGATTTTAAACAATGCGGGTAAGAATATAGTTATTATTTATAAAATCTGATACATTTTATTCATGGAATACTCTTAATAAATCCCAATCGGGATTATGAGTTTCATGAGATAAATTCGATCCTGCTTTTCCGCCGCGAATCTATTGATGTTTATCGTAATTATTATTCTCCTAATCAGATTATTCAGAATATTCCATTCATGCGATGCGGACTTGAAACTGACTAAAATCTTTAGCAATGCCTCGGATATCGACCAATGACTGTTGTTTATCTTATAAGTTAATATGCTTGCGAGGGTCGGAAAGATGCAATTTTATCTGATAAACTTCAGCTCGTTACTGGATACTTCAAGGCATTAATATGCAGTGATTAATATGTCACATGTCGTATGATTGCCTATGAAAAAATATGCATTGTAGGAATGAAACGTCGTAATTCAACGTTGTCGTCCTATGGCGTCCTATCAGTGACGATCTCTGAAGATGGTTCAGTGTTGTGACACGTGACAGTGGGCTTTCATCACAGTACACAGTAGTCTTGGTATATGGTGACACACATTAAATAAATTAACTTCTAGTCTCATCCCTATGCCTCACTTTTGTGCTAATAGAATCGAACGCCTATGATTTTTTTTCCGTTAATGATATTTAATTTTATGAGGAAGAATCCAAGCTCCTCTACCGTTCATATTTTAATGAAGTATATGGTTGTTTATAAACACCTTTTAAATAATTAATTTAAAATTTTTTAAAATACAAATTCTAGCTCTTTAGCGTCTATGCAAATCGTGTGGAAGATTTAAACAAAATTGTTAGTTTTTTTTATAAAATCGTGAAGAATGAAAGTCTGTTCTAGCCTCGCCCAAAGATGTAAGACTTAAAAGCCTGAGTTTGTACAAACGATAGCTGGCTTATAACTACCTTCAAAGTATAAGGATACCGTATAAAAGTAAGAAAAAGTCGTCAATCTCCCCAGAAGATATCTAATCCAAATACGTTTTATTTATACACGATGTTTAGTTCTCAAGCCACACAGACACGTTCCTGAAAATATTATAGGACAGAGGAGAATTCAAAACAGGTATTTATGTTAAAAACATTTATTTCGAACATTTATTACCTTTAGTACGGGTAGAGGAAGTGAAATTGGTGCTTTATTAATGGAGCTGTTAGCAGAAGAGGAGTAGATATGAAACCCGCCAGACACTGTCATTGTAGCAGCTTGCTGTGGTAACCACGCGCCATCATGAAGCCGAAGGACGACACGCTCTATATTCAAGTGCAAAGGTCTCAACAAGGAGCTGGACACCTTCGTGGGTAGTCTGATCCCCTCAGCATGGATGCGGGATAAGCGAGAAAAATGCTGCTTGCAGCATGAGCCAGCATCATTTTGAGTGGACCAGACTACCCATGCAACAGGGGAAGTGAATCAAGGCTAGTAAATAACTTGTTCTGCTTCGTGCCTGCTTGTGATTCGACTTCCGGCTCGCGGTGCGGCTGGGTCGTTTCGCTCAGCACTAGTTCTTTTATCAGTATTCTTCTTTTCATATATGTTTTATACAGTGATTTTAAATGTTTCTTCGATTATTTTATGGTGTTATATTCTTTCTACGACACAGTTCACTTCTGTAATATTTCTCTGGATATAAGGCGTTCAGCTGAGGCCATAAGATACAAAAATCGTGTTTTCATCACGTGCGTGTCCCTGCCCTGGAGGGTGGTCCACGTGTTTCAATTCTCATCTTTTTGGATTCCAAGTGCTTCTCTAATGGTGTTATAATCCTTCTACGGCATAATCTTCAATTAGGCGTTTTACGTCCTACTTTTTATTAAATATTGACGAAAAATCGGGTTTTTTACCACGTGCGTGTACTCGACTTGGAGGTGGTTCACGAGTTATATTATACATGTGTTGAGGCAATTCACGTTAATTGGTTGAAAAGACTACTAGTAAAGTCAATTCTTATATATTTCTCTGGCTATAAGGCGTTTCGCTGAGGCCATAATTTCCGTTAGGTTAGAGAGGCATTCCTAACCTAACATATCATTATAAGTATATTTATTCATTTCTATAATATATATCGATATAAAGTTAATTGGCTACATGGCCGCATCTAGGCCGAGGCCACTACATTGAAGAAGAAGAAGAAGAAGAAGAAGAAGAAGAAGAAGAAGAAGAAGAAGAAGAAGCTTGCTTGCTTGCAAGACTCGGGAGCTCACTGGCGCCTCCTCCTTTGACACCACTCGTGGCGGGCAATACAAAATTACATAAATGCATTTATAGTAAGAACCAACATTCGTGATATGGGGAATAAACTTTAAAAATACTGTGACAAAGCCCAGAAAAGACTCTCTGCTAGAAACTGCTAGAAGGAGGAGTCACCCAGAAAGAACTAGAACGACGGAGTCTAGAAAGATCGATCTCCCCTAGTGGATGGGCGGCAGACGAGCGCCAGTGGGCACGAGCGCCGAGCGCCAGTGGGCGTGACAGCAGCACGGCTATTGGACCACGCTTCGTGGGGGAAGGCCTGTAGGGAGGAGCTCGCGCTAACGGGTGTGCCCGCGCAGCGCACATTCCAGATTCCGCGCGGGCGGAGAGCTTTTTAGACCTCGACTCTGGAACATTCGTCGAGACTATATAAGGAGTGCGAGCCGAGCCGACGCAGTCAGTGAATGAATGAGAGTTCAGTGCAGTTCAGTACAGTGAAGAGTCCGTGAAGAGTCAGAGTCAACGAGAGGCAGTCCGTGAGTAGCGGCGAGCGTCAGCGTCAGAAGGTGAGCTGGACGGAGAGCGCGGCCTCAAGTGAGTGTGACTTGGGGAGCTGAAGAGCCGGTGACCGTAGAGACTAGTGTGACCGGAGGGACCCGCGAGCGGAAGACCTAGTCAACGGGGAACTAGTGACCGGAGAGAAGGGTGAACGGAGGAACTAGTGAACGGAAGAGCTGGTGAGCTGATCTGGGCTGAGGCAGTGCCTTCCCGGGGAACTCTGGGCGACGGGTGGATCGTACAGCGGCAGCGAGGACTGTGGAGTTGACCGGCGCGACGTGGAATTATCTCGACTGGGAGTCCGCACAGTGTGTGCGAATGGAACAGTGCTGTAATTAGGACTGAGCACAGTGAGAGTGAGCACTGAACAAGACAGTGAACTGGCGAATAGTCTGGAGTTTTCTCTCTGTATTGACCACTGTTATAGTAAATAAAGAATCCTCCATCCTTCAATTATAAACTCGGTGTTCTGATTTTGAACCCCGACGAGCCCTTGTTACAATACGTATTGTAAAGGAAAAATACTGGTGAAGTGCTACTTCACCTACTTCCCCTGAATAGCCGCCACTGGCGTAAGTGATTGATTTTGCACTACAAGTACCGGTATTATAAAATAAAATCTTTAAAAAATGCTCCTTGAATAAACATATTCCTCTCGAATCTATTAATTATTAATATTATAAAAATTTGCAACAAAGAATATGACGGATTTGAGGCATATAGCCACAGCCTTCTATACATGTTCCTTTTGGAACAAAACTGACTAAATAATCAAGAAAATACATGGATAGACAAGAGGCATGTGTGAACCTAACCTAAAGTCTTCCTGTACATGCGCATTTGCTCGTTCATGATACTTTATAAAATAACGCCCGACGTTTTTTATTTGACCGACTGTACAAAACAAATGTGCTAGAACAAAAAAATGCATAAGAAGTTTCCAGATAGGGCTATTCCGACCGCAGTACCATAATACGTCTTGCAAACACATTTAAGGATACAGGTTCTATGAAGGGTCCATGTATCTGCCATTGTAGCATGAGGTGCTGTGCACGCGGCTGCACATTATGCGGGGCGCTGAGAAAGAATGTCCCTGTATATCAAATATACATTTGGTGGATCTCTCATGTATGGATAGTATACGTAAAATGTATTTCATATTTCATATTTATTTAATCCATTTTGACCACAGTTATGCGGTATAGGATACAATATAACAGACTAGTATAGTACAAGGGTACAAGAATAATATTAGAAATACATACAACACAAACAATACAAATAAATACAAAGAAATACAGGATCAAACATTACAACACTACAAAAACAATAAATAAATATGTGAGCAGTGTACATTTATGAACCAAAGGCCCTATTTACATACATAAATTATATATAAAATATACATTTTACATATTTTTACGTATAGATATTGTACATCAATAGTACGTATGATTTATATATATATATTAATGTCTGCACAGACATGAAATTGACGTAAACTATACATAAAAAAGTGGGACATTTGAGCATATATTATACGTAGATTTTATCTAACCCATATGTCAGATGTATATTTCCTAGATCTAGGGACAACGTAAGTTTTACATAATATTTTACATATGTGTGCTGACTGGGTCGTCTGCTAATTCCCCCGCAGTTTTACGTGAGCCAATTAGATTCATTGATGGATCCACGATCTCCACAGACCGATGGAACCGATGCCAAAGCGTTGTGTAAACTGGTGGCACCGATGACGTCATTACTTATCTTTGGAATAAAAATGCTGCCAGCGCATTCGCAGCGCTGAGAAAAGGAATAGGCTGAAAGCACGTTATCAGCGTATTCCTTTTCTCAGCGCTTTTACACCGGACCGGTGGCAATCGATGACGTCACGCTGCAGCGGAATTGGAACTGCCATCAATGGCGGCTAAATTACTAGTGATTCTAATATTTTCTTACAGGAAGCAATGGTGTATTATGGTTTCAAACAAATAGAATTTACATTATTATTGACATAGCTAAACGTCTTCTCATCTAGTAATAACTGAAAATATCTCCCTTTGCCGTACTAGTCACGTCTAACCTAAAACTTTCGGAAGAATGTCTCCATATAAAACCCAATGCTCAACTTGAGTGCACCTTTCAATTATTATTATAAAACCCAAACACAACTGACAAGTGTCACAATTTTTAATATAACACATTTTTGCAGCTAGGGTTTCTTAAATAGCGAATACCATATCAAATTAAATCAGATAGGATAATATAATTGCTGGTCAATAATTTTAAACATACCATCCAGTTATAGACAGCGAGTTCTTATAATCTGAAGAGAATATACATAGCCTACTTCTTCTAATATTGTTTTTATGCCTATACTCGTTACCTTTCTTCCTAAACATTTTGGAGTTTTATTGTTCCTATGCATCTATCATCAAGCTATAGCCTACATACAATAATAATAATAATTAATAATTTTATTTTCTTGTCATTGAACCGTTTAGGTAATAGACAAAGTCAAGAGTACAAAATGATATAATGTGTATATATATCAGTGGCGGCTCGTGAGGTTCCACAGGGGTGGGTCACATACAAATATCAACCAAAAATGTTATGAGGAAAACAGAACTTACACTTAAGCTAAAACTTACCTTTCTGTTTCATTTTTTTGTATAACATTACTATTCTTCAGGATATTGCCAAGTGTCGCGGTTTAGTTCATGAGACCTTCGAAAACACCTGGGTTATCACCCTAGTAGCACAGATCGTTGGGCCAATGTTGGGAAATGATCGCCATGTTTCGTTGGCTAACGGTTAGGAATGTCCGTCGGGGTTCCGTTGGCAAAGTGCATTTTACCCAACCAATTGCCAACTGTAGCCAACCAATATCCAACAAAATGCCAACTGTTGCCATCCGAATTCCATCCATAAGCCAACCAAAATCCAACGATTTCCCTACATTCCTCCATTGGGTTCTGCTTTTTGCCTTGGTTTCATGTTTATTTTGTCACAATTAGGTAGTTGATAAAATATTTACCCCAGCAACTGCAATTTAAGAATGACTTATAAATCCATGCAAATCTTTCGCACTTCACCCCTTTTGATAATAGTCCAAGAAAGCCAAGTATTTAGCTAACTAATAAATTCACTCATACAGATTCACAAAAAACAGTATACATTTCTTATGTTGCTCTTAATTCAACCGTATACTGTATTTTGTGAATGTATAAGAATGAATTTATTAGTTAGCTAAATGCCTAGTTTTCCTGGGCACCTATCAAAAGGGGCAAAGTGCGAAAGATTTGCATGGACTTGCTAATCATTCTTAAAATGCAGTTGCTGAGGAAAATATTTTATCAACTACCTAATTATGATAAAATAAACATGAAACCAAGACAAAAAGCAGAACCTAATGGAGGAATATAGGGAAATCATTGGATTTGGATGGCTTATTGATGGTTATACAGTGCTTTCACTGTACGACTTGGCCGGCAATCGCACGGGCCGCTCCACCGTCACAGATAAACCTCATGCGGGGCCAGGCGCGTGACATATCACGGTACTCCCGGCGAATCGTATATATTTCCGAAATTGTAATCACAATAAAATATGAAAATATAAAATAAAAATACAAACTTACCTTATCACAGGAGATGTTGGAAATGCCGTCCTTCTGCATCATTACATCTATGGCACCTAATGAGGAAATTGCTATTCACACGCAGTAGTTCTAATGTATAATTAGGTCGTGGCATTTTTAAAACACTTCAAGCAAAACTAAAAACTACTTTAACCATAAAAAAACACAAACACTGCTGTAATAATTATTCACGTGTGAACGCAATCAGATCACATGCTAGACTTCAGTGGTGAGACGAGGCATCACTTGGGCGCTTGATGCATGAGTCACGGATAGTCGGCCCGTGCAATTGCCGGCCAAGTCGTACAGTGAAAGCACTGTAATACTAATGGTCGAGAACTTCATCCCATGAGGGGACAAGGCCTACTACCCATGTTGCATCTTCTTCCTCCATTCTTCTACAATTGGCAGATGGTGGTCTTCATGACTGAAGCCGCTATTTCTTTATCAAGTGGCTCCTCGTCTTCATGAGGCTATGTGCACCCTGGTCCAGAATTCTATATCTCAGAAAAATGGTGATACATGGTATAACATAAGGAAAGAATCTTGGCTATAGGCTAAATAAAATTCAGAGAAATGAATAATGAATAGTTTATTGTTATTGCTGCTTTACAAGTTATGGATAAGTCAGATATATAAATATATTATGAACTACATAACATGTATTAATAAACTTCATTTTTATGCAATGTGAGAATAGTTGATTTATGTAAGTTGATCTTTCCACCTTATGCCCTCAATATAGTCTAGGAAATCCAAGAATGTTACTATTAACGTTTACAATATTATATGGTGTTAATCTTTATATTCTCATATAAGTAACAATGTGCAATCTTTTAGCCTACTGTGATTAGTTAATTTGTTATCCAGCTCTTGTGACCAGATAGCATCACCATTATTAGGCCTATACGTTAGAAATATAATCAACTCTATCAAGTAACTTCCATTCTACATGCCTGTATAATTTAAAAACATAGTTCATAACAGGGTTAAAAGGCGTATTTACATTATGTTTGAAAAACAGTCTAATCTGATTAGCTTAACTTGTAAGAGCTTTATTTCTAAAATGCTGTTCCATCTATTCCTATAGACCTATGCACTTAGATTAGCTTATTCATTATCAATTAATATTTAAAAGACTTCAATATAGGCTTAAAAAAGCTTTAAAAATTTGTGTAAAATCACTTCAAAATTCATAATAATTCTATTTATTATATTCTTAATTTACATTCAATTACAATTTTGATTGTAAGATGCAGTTTGTAACATAATCTGAGTGTGTTCGAAAACAGGCTGCTTAGGAAAATATTTGGGCCTATGAGAGAGATGAAAATGGGGACTGGAGGAAACTGCATAACGACGAGCTTCATAATCTGTACTCGCCACCAGATATAGTAAGGGAAATTAAATCACGGGGAACGAAATGGGCTAAACATGTTGTGCGTATGGGTGGGAAAGACATCTAAAAAATGCTGAGTGGGAGACCCAAAGGGAAATGATCACTTGGAAGACTTAGACGTAGGTGGAAAGAAAATATTAGGATGTAGATTTAAGGGAAATAGGATTTGTGGGGGATAGTAGAATGGAATTAGTACAGAATTGGGTTGAATGCCAGGTGCAAGGGTATTTTATTTTTATTGTGAAATATTAGGTGACATGCAATTACGCATTACCGGCGTTGAGCAGCAGCTACAGGCATGACGGCATGACCTGCGGGGAAGCGTGGCAGGTGGCATGCGGGAAGCAGCCAGGCGAGTGGAAAGGGGATCGCGTGGGGCACAAAGTTCCATTATTCCCATTTTACTCCATAATCTAGTAATATTTTACTTTTACAAAGACTGATGTTATGATCATTAGCGAAATTGATTAGGCCTACACACAACATTTTAGAGTTCATTTTAAATTGAATTCTACAAACTGTAGCCTATTGGGGTTATAACCAAAATTGTGACTGAATGTAAGCCTAAATTAAGAACAGAACAGATAGAATTCTTTAGAAATTTGTGAAGAGATTTTGCATGAATTCGTAAAGATGTTTTAAATAACCTAATCTATTAAGTGCACATATAGGCCTATAGGGATAGATGAAACAATTTGATGGAAAAGCATTCTAGCAATCAAGTTAAGCTAATGAGATTTAGACGGTTATTCAAACATAATGTAAATGCATTTTTTAACCCTCTCATGAACTATGTTTTTAAATTATAAGTTACAGGCAAATAGAAAGCAAGTTACTTGGTAGAGTTGATTATATAACTAACGTATTAGGCCTAAAGCTCTATCCACAATGTGTAGTTGGCAGTCTGTAGTTGGTAGTCAAAGTAAAACATGTGGTGATCGTAATGTACGCCATTCACAAAGTACAGTTGCAGTCAGCAGTTGGTATTCGGCAGTCGAGAAATTCATCATCGACTACCAACTGCAAGTTACATATTACGAGATTGAAAATTATTTACTAGTGCAAAGAAATAGATTAGGTTACTATGAAAAGCAAGATGTATTTATTATAGCCTACATATTATGCACTATAAATCGATTCCTTCCCATTATTTGTACTATTAAATGTTTCCCTAACCTCAATGTTAACTTCTTATTGTGGGCAGCTTTCAAGCGGCCAACTGCACATTGTGGATAGAGCTTAATAATGATGGCATAACTGGTCACGGGAAAATGATACATTGCGACTCACCCGAGTCCCCCCCCCCCTACTCTCAATCCAAAATAGCCTATTTTGTTGCAAGGGTCGTTTTTATAATTATGAAGTATTATGTGGAGGTGCAAGGGTATTTTTATTTATTTGTGAAATATTAGGTGACATGGCAGGCGAGTGGAAAGGGGAGCAGGGTGAGTCGCAAAGT
The DNA here is from genome assembly GCA_964059195.1 of Ectobius pallidus. Lineage (NCBI taxonomy): Eukaryota > Metazoa > Arthropoda > Insecta > Blattodea > Ectobiidae > Ectobius > Ectobius pallidus. Next base: position 34,204,803 of record CAXKWD010000009.1, read on the forward strand.
ACTAACTTGCCAAACTATATGAGAATATAAAGATTAACATCATATTTAAATGTTACTGACAACATTCCCTGGATTTTTTATACTATATAATGAGGGCATCTACATTTTAATAATAAATCAAATATTTATACCTTAACATTATTGTAGGCTATACTTGCAAGTTTGAAATCTTGAAAATCCCGCAATTGATGTAGATTTTGAACTGTAGAACTGCTTTTCTTGAACTGCGTTTCAATTCAGTTGAAATTTCGTTGCGCCTACTCTGCTTTAATCTGAAACAAATAAATTTGCAATAGGAAATTACAGTACTGTAACGTTGAACGAACCTTCAATATTATAATATGAATGCAACACTCATAATACAGTATTGTGAAAAAATGATAACGTTATATATTCAGAGAACAATCAAAGGGCTTACCTGATATTATGTAAAAGAACGAGAACGAAACACCATTCGGGCTCTTTCTTAATACAATCAAGATGGCGAATGACGGTTATGCGTGCGATGTTGTCGACGCGCAGGTGCCGCATGACCTATACGAGCTATGCCGGAAATTTCCGAAGAGAACTTGGAGGATCTAGCGCGCAGGATAAGCTTGAATAATTAATGAATTAACACAGTTTATTTTATAGGAAATAAAAATTTAACGCTTATAATGTTATTTCAACACTTTTTAATTTTAACATAAATGCGATTATATTCCAACAAAAAAAATTGTTGGGCCAACAATCAAACCCAACGGTAGGACGGTCGGGCAAAGCAAACGATAAATGCGTTGGCGCAACCGAGGAAATTACAACGAACCTTTCCCCAACATATCCCTACCATGCCAACCAAATTCCTCCGATGGGCCAACGAAGTGTGCTACTAGGGCAGAACTCACTGTCTCAGTATAATAATAATAATAATAATAATTTTATTTTCTTGTCATTAAACCATTTAGGTAATAGACAAAGTCAGGAGTACAAAGATTACATACATAAATTACAACACGAAATTTACATAATTCACAACTAATTTTACAATATAAGTGAAATTACTACATTAAGTTTCTTGTACATTTACTAACTATAAATTCTTAAAGTCATATTCGAAATATTTATTATTTAATATTTATTTATTAACAGTCAACAAGAATTTTTAAGAATAACTTATATTTAGATAAATTAAAAAAATAAATAAATAAGAATTTTATTGTCGTTAAACCCCTTTGTTACTAGATAAAGTCAGGACCACAATCTAGACTTAACCCACTATGTACATTTTAAAACCTGTATTCATAGTACCATTAAACTATATTACACTCAAAAAATTCAGACACAGAGTAGAAAGGGTTGTTAACCAGGTAGGTATACACCTTGCATTTGAATAGATTTATAGGCAATTCAGCAAGATGTGATGGTAGTGTATTAAACATTCTTTGACCTAACATTTCATAACTATTTGATGACTTATGTAATCTATGAAATGGTATATTTATTTTCTTACTTTGTCTGGTATTATAATTATGTATATCTTTTTTTAAGTTATGGCACGACAGATTGTTTTTTGTATAAAGCAGTACATTATAAATATAAAGGTTAACTATGGTAAGACAACGTAATTTAGTAAACAAAGGTCTACAATGTTCTAGCTGGTGTGAGTTTGTTATTACCCTAACTACCTTCTTTTGCAGTATCAGAATGCGTTGAATATGGACACTATTTCCCCAAAGTAATATGCCATATGAGATTATACTTTGGAAGAACGCAAAGTATGCAGATCTTATATAGTTATCTGGCACAAACATTTTCAGTTTTCTTATAAGATATATAACCCTAGACAATTTAGTAGTAATATAATTGACATGTGGTTCCCAGTTCAACTTCATATCTAGATATATATACCTAAAAACTTAACGCTTTCTGTACTATTTTCTATTGGTAAATCTCTAAGACTAAAAAATGTTTGTTGAGTTTTACTGTTATTTAATAAAAATCCATTGGCCCTAAACCAAATTGAAGCTTGTGCTATAGTATTTTGAGTTAAGTTCTGAAGCTCATTAAAATCAGAACTAAAATTTAAAAAAGTTGTGTCGTCTGCATATAATATTGTTTGAGTGTTCATGAAATGTGGCAAGTCATTAATCATTAAAGTAAACAACAGGGGTCCGAGCACTGAGCCCTGTGGTACACCAAACTTGAGTTCAATCCTGTCAGACCTATCGTTACCTATACACACTATCTGCTGTCGACTCACTAGAAATGATCTCAGTAGTGATAGACCTTTATCTGAGACTCCATAGTAAACTAGCTTATCTAAGAGGACTTCGTGGTCTACACAATCGAAGGCTTTGCTCAAGTCGCAGAATGTAGCATTAATAAAACCCTTGTTTTCAAAAGTGAGCAAAACTTTTTTAACAAGTTGATCCATGGCATCAATAGTAGATTTCCCCTTAATAAAACCAAATTGTTCCTTACAAATTATGTCACTCTGGCTTAAGTAACTGCAAAACTGTGTGTAGATTATGATTTCAATTATCTTTGAGAAAACTGGAGTAAGAGAAATTGGTCTATAACTAGAAGGGCATGATTTATCTCCTTTTTTATATATCGGAACCACTCTCGACAGTTTTAATACATTTGGGAATATACCAGTATTAAGACATCTATTTATCAAATAAACCAGTGGGTCTATAATACAGTCAATTATTTTTTTAATGATATTACTAGATAAACTATAAATATCTACACTATCTGAAGATTTCATTTTTTTAACGATGTCTAAGACTACATTAGTGGTTATTTCATTAAAACCAAAACTAGTGGGATGCAATTTTTCATTTTGAGATTTTAATAAATTTAATGGAGTAACTGAAGGCTTATTCATGCTATCACATATTTCTTGAACTGATAGTGCACAGAATTTATTGAAGTCATTTGGGTTGAGTGCTACTTCTTCTTTCTTGCCATTTTTAGCTACGGAATTTATTACTTTCCATGCTTTTTTACACTTATTCTTAGCTTTATAAATACTTTTTAAGTTACTAAGTCTTTTGGCTTCGTTAATGGCAATTTTATAATCTCTTCTATACTTAATATATACTGTCTTAGTATGATCATCTTTGTGTGTCCTGTATAGATCTAAATATAATAGAACTTTTTTCTTCATATTGGACAGCTCAGGGGTATACCATTCACCTTGTTTTGCCCTCTTATTTCTATTTGCCAAAGAAAAAGGTTTTACTTTACACACTCTTTTTGGAATATAAAGTTCAAATAGTCTCAGAAACACACATAAAAATTTTTCAAACATCATATGAACAGAGCTATCTTGTACACTGTTAAGTAGATCTACCCAATCAAAATTAGAAAGAGCCAACCTAAAGTTCATTATGTTATTTTCAGTTATTGGTCTTGTTGTTACTGTTTTGTTAATATTATAGTTTGTACATTCATAATTTCTTGACTCAAAATCATGTAGTCCTATGTTAAAAAATAGAGCATCATGATCAGAGAAGGGAAAAGTGACCACTTCAGAAAAACCAGAGACTCTATCTATATTAGTGAAAATGTTATCTAAGCAGGCTAAGTTTCTAGTTGGCTTATCATTAACATAAATATAATTAAACTGTCTGAGCAGATTCTTAAGGTCATTTACACTTTGCTTGTCAAGAGTTACATCGAATTCAGAGTTAACATCCCCTCCGATAATGATTTTATATTTAATCCACTTAGGCCTGTCAAAGAATATGAGCAAATCCTCTATCCTGTCAAGAAAGACATTAGGATCACCATCTGGGGACCTATACACAACAATTACTACTAGGTGTATATTTTCTAAAATTACAGCAGTTACTTCAAAATCAACTTCAATACATAGAAATTTAAGATCTAACTGTACACTGCTTGCTTCATAGCACTTATTTGCATATATAGCTACCCCTCCATGTATATGTTGCTCTCTACAGAAACTATTGATTAAACAGTAATTATCCATTACTTCGAACTGAATTTTATTATCTTTACTCCAATGCTCATTTAAGCATAATATATCTACAGAGTTGTCTAAGGCAAAATCATTTACAATTATGTTTTTCTTGTTTAGCCCCTGAATATTAAGGAAGCCTACTTTGACATTATTGTCACGAGATAGATAGGTATTGTGTAAACATTTTGTGTGTGTAGAGATATGCCTTGGTCGGTTTTCCTTTTCTTCAGCTACATGAGCAATACAAGTTGTATTTTCCTTTAGGTTTCCTTTGTATTTGATACAAAGATGGCGTCGCAGGCTGATGACAGTGTAGGACCCTTAGCAAACAAATGTGAAGTTTGCACCAAAACGGTCAAAAATGGTATAACATGTAGTATCTGTAACTACTGTTTTCACTTTCGCTGCGGAAGAATTGACCCAGCCTTGCAAAATAACAACGGGGATAAATGGAGCTGCTCCAACTGCCAAGAAGGTGTCACTTCGATAGAAACTAACCTCAACACAACACTGCCAACTCCTAGTATAACAACTCTAATAGCTGAAAACAAGTCATTGCGTGCTATAATCGATGAACTAAAATATCAACTGAGCCAGCTAGAAGAAAAAATAAACAATAAATGTTACTCGAGCGCCTACCAAGCCACAACAGAAACATGGGTGAAGCCAACTTCCAGACATACTTCAAACACAAAAGCACCAACTAGAGAACCCAATACATGTATTGACACAGCCAACCGCTTTGACATATTCCAGAATGTAACTGAAAATGAAGAAGATGGAAGAGGGCTTGCAAAGGAAATTATAAATAATAATAATAATTACAACGTGAGCGCGGTATTAAAACCTGGGGCTCGTATCAATGAAGTGACGAAGAACATTTCCACAAAACTAACAGCAAACGATTGTGTGGTAATCATAGGAGGAACAAATGACGTAGCAAACGGTGAACCAGGAAAAGTAGTGCCAGCTCTGGAAAAGGCCATTAAGAGCCTAAGTGATACTAATATTGTCATAGTGAAATTACCCAGTAGATATGATCAGGATACTAACTCCTGGGAAAACAAACAAACTGCCCTCGTGAATGAGCACATAACCTCAATGTGCAACAAATACAACAATGTTAAACTAATCAACACTTTCAATGCCAATCGGTACCTGCATACAAACCACTGTGTGACACAAGAAAGGGAAACGGTCACTGTGTAAAGCTATAAACAGAACAGTCTCAGATTTCATGACATCAAAGAAATTACTAACAGCTAATAGACTAGTAGTGAGCCTACCAAAAAACTAGAGAGGCCAACAGATAAAAACACAAGTAAGCAAACACATAAGATACCTGAACCTGTATCTAATAATGAAATCTATTTTAATAACCTCCAAGAATACATAACTGATCCTTCTCCTTCACCTAATATTAGAATACTGTCCTTAAATGTCCAAAGCCTACGTAATAAATTCAATAACTTTAAAATTCTTCTATCCAGAATAAAAAAAGTTGACATAATTGTGCTTACGGAAACCTGGTTGAATGATCAAGAAAAAGAATACTTCTCTCTATCAGATTATAATGGATTTCATGCATGCAGATTAGGAACAGGTGGTGGTGTCTCAGTATATGTAAGAAAGGACTGGTTTGCTGACATAGTCAGATCCACCACTAATTATCACAACTTAATTCTTATCAAAATTGATATCAAAGGCAGCACTTTCAATATTTTAGCTGTATACAACCCCCAATTCAGTAATTCATACTGTTTCCTCAGAGTACTAGAAGAGTACCTATCACAAACCAAACTAAAATGTATAGTACTTGGTGACTTTAATATTGACTTATTTAAAGAAAACAACTGCAAAACAGATTATACTTCACTTATGTCCTGCTACAATTTCAAACTCTTAAACTCCAAACATGCTACCAGGATAAGTGATACATCAGCAACATTAATTGACCATATATGGTCAAACAACAACAAATATGATCACAAAATTCTAAACATCCTGAATGACTTTAGTGACCACAATATTTTAATATATGAAATGCATGCTCACAAGCAAACTCTTGAGAAACACAACAGAATCAATTCCACTACCATCACTAATTACCAAAAACTTGAGTTGTACCTTCAAAATAATCCCCTTGTACACAATAAGGACAATATAAATACTTATTATACCCAGGGTTGTTATGAAAAAAGCCGGCCTGATTTTAACCGGCCGGTTTTAACCGGTTTTATCCACTTGAAAAAAGCCAGGCAATTTTATCCGGATAAAATCAAATTGAATAAAAATAATGGAAGTTTCTTTCATGTTTTTATTTCCAAACATCATAAATTTAAGTTACAAGCTCAGAACCTGTAGTAGGCCTACTTAGGTCTACTGAGTGAAAATGCAGGGCTACCAGTTTTATCCACTTGAAAAAAGCCATGCCGGATAAAATCAAATTGAATAAAAATAATTCAAGTTTCTTTCATGGTTTTATTTCCAAACATCACAAATTTAAAAGTTACAAGCTCAGAACCTGTAGTAGGCCTACTTAGGCCTACTGAGTGCAAATGAAGAGCTACCAGTTTTATCCACCTGAAAAAAGCCAGGCCGGATAAAATCAAATTGAATAAAAATAATTGAAGTTTCTTATATGCTTTTATTTCCAAACATCACAAATTTAAAAGTTACAAGCTCAGAACCTGTAATGCTTACTGAATGCAAATGCAGAGCTACCAGTTTTATCCACTTGAAAAAAGCCAGGCCGGATAAAATCAAATTGAATAAAAATAATTCAAGTTTCTTTCATGTTTTTATTTCCATACATCACAAATTTAAAAGTTACAAGCTCAGAACCTGTAGTAAGCCTACTTAGACCTACTGAGTGCAAATGAAGAGCTACCAGTTTTATCCACTTGAAAAAAGCCAGGCCGGATAAAATCAAATTGAATAAAAATAATTGAAGTTTCTTACATGCTTTTATTTCCAAACATCACAAATTTAAAAGTTACAAGCTCAGAACCTGTAATGCTTACTGAGTGCAAATGCAGAGCTACCAGTTTTATCCACTTGAAAAAAGCCAAGCATTTTATCCGGCTAAAATCAAATTGAATAAAAATAATTGAAGTTCCTTTCATGTTTTTATTTCCGAAGATCACAAATTTAAAAGTTACGGTACAAGCTCAGAACCTGTAGTAGGCCTCATTTTTATCCACTTGAAAAAAGCCAGACATTTTATCCGGCTAAAATCAAATTGAATAAAAATAATTGAAGTTCCTTTCTTGTTTTTATTTCCAAACATCACAAATTTAAAAGTTACAAGCTCAAAACCTGTAGTAGGCCTACTTAGGCCTACTGAGTGCAAATGCAGAGCTACCAGTTTTATCCACTTGAAAAAAGCCAGGCATTTTATCCGGCTAAAATCAAATTGAATAAAAACAATTGAAGTTCCTTTCATGTTTTTATTTCCAAAGATCACAAATTTAAAAGTTACAAGCTCAGAACCTGTAGTAGGCCTCAGTTTTATCCACTTGAAAAAAGCCAGACATTTTATCCGGCTAAAATCAAATTGAATAAAAATAATTGAAGTTCCTTTCTTGTTTTTATTTCCAAACATCACAAATTTAAAAGTTACAAGCTCAGAACCTGTAGTAGGCCTACTGAGTGCAAATGCAGAGCTACCAGTCATATCCACTTGAAAAATGCCAGGCATTTTATCTGGATAAAATCAAATTGAGTAAAAATAATTTAAGTTTCTTTCATGTTCTTATTTTCAAACATCACAAATTTAAAACATACAAGCTCAGAAACCTAAAATTGTATTTAGTGTAATTTAATACAGTGAGTCTCATGCAAGAGTTGGCCAATGACACGGGTTTCTGCGTCGCGGCGGGCACAGCAAATAAAGCCGTGATCGGTGTAATGATTCAGGTTCTCACATTTACAGTTAAAATTACAATGTAAACAACCATGTACCTCATCACAAGAGATGTTGAAATTGGTCTCCTCTTGCATCCACACAATACTGGCACCATTTTAGGAAATTTTCTTTTACGCGCATCAGTTCAGCTTCCGTAATAGAGTTAATTTTTCTTGTGATATTGTCTTCTAGTTCTTCTAATGTATGGGATATTGACCTAAACACTTTATTTTTGAAGTTTCCCCATAAATAATAGTCACATGCTGTTAGAAGAACTTAAAAACAATATCACAAGAGAAATTAACTCTGTCTCGGAAGCTGAAATTATGCGCGTGAAAGAAAATTTCCTGAAAAGGTGCCAGTATTGTATGGATGCAAGAGAAGAACATTTCCAGCAGCTCTTGTGATGAGGTATGTGGTTATTTTCATTGTAATTTTAACTGTAAATGTGAGAACCTGAATCATTACACCGATCGCGGCTTTATTTGCGTAGATATTTCACCCGATCGCTCGGGAGATGGAGCTGTGCCCGCCGCTTCACAGAATCCCACGTCATTGGCCAACTCTTGCGTGGGACTCACTGTACCACTCCACTGTGTAATTCCCAGCAATAGTTAATTACCGTATTTACTCCAATATAATGTACCCTCAAATTTAATGCGCACCCTGATTTTGAAACTTAAAATCATAAAAAAAGAGTTTGTTAGCGAATGTAATGCGCATCAATAGGATATTTTATTTGGAATTTTGTCTTAGTATTTATAGAATAATGAACCAACACATAAACATTTACAGTTAACTGTCAGTTTTAGGCCTACAAGTAGACCTATAGGCATGGCTCATCAATATTCACTAATGTGTTCATCACTGGAATCCTCGGAGGTGCTTATTTTTATTGCTAAATGGACAAACAAAATGTTAAATGCATGTTTTACAATAAAAGCTGACACCACTCTTAAATGAGTTTAAAATCGACAATGCACAATATTCCACATTTGCACTATAGAACTGACAAAAACTATTTTTTCATTATGTTTCAGAAATTAAATTTCATATCGTGTAGGCTAACGATAAAATGAACGAAGTCGAGAATTATAGCAGTGCCTTGTTATGTAGATCAATATTACCTCCGACCTACGAAACGGAGTTGTACTAGAATTTAACGCGCACCTCAGTATTGAAATCTACAAATGGACAAAAATAGGGCACGTTATATTCAAGTAAATATGGTAAATTCACCATTCATCATACTCTTGCATATTTGCTTTATTCTGCCTGTTGATGTATACAAGCTTCTGGGCTTTTTCATTGCCTAGTCTGTTTCTCAATTTTGTTTGTATTAACCCAAATGAAGAAAATACTCTTTCGATTGATGCAGAACTGGCTAGCATATTATGTAAAAATTCTATGGCTTGACAAAATTCCAGCGATAGGTGATTACGCTTCAGATTTGTGTAATTGATGGAGAAATAAGTATAAAAAATCCCTTTAGGTAGGCCTACAGGGCACAGGCTGAGGTAGATTTCATAGTGCTTTTTATGAATTTATTGGGGTAAGTGTAGAATAAAAACTGAAATATTTTTTTATAAGAAGAGAGTTGTTATTTATGTATTAATTGATATCTTTTATTATTTCATTTTTAATTTGGCCAAGGATTATTGTTCTAAAGATATTTAACTATTATTTTTAATATTTCAAACTTTATTTCATTGGTAATTTTAGCCTCAGTTGGTCCTCTGAATTCATTTCGGCATGCCTATTGGCTGAGGTACATTTTGAAGTGTTTTTGACTTTCAAAAATTTAAATCTCTCCTTATATGAGCGCTATTGAGAAACTAATTGTTGTTTTAGAGATTACTCATCAAGAGTTTTTCAACGATACCCCACAAACATGGTTTTAAAAATTTTTAATTTCCACCCTCACCCCCACAACCACTGTATCATTGGTGTCTAATTTATGCATACTAAGTTTCCCTCTAAACCCCATAGGGCCCTAAATATAATTTTTTTCAAAATTTCAACCCGCTCCCACTCCCCCAACCAGGAAAAATTGATTTTAGCCGGCTAAAATCATGATTTTAACCGGCTAAAATTGAAAAAAGCCGCTGGTCAGGTCTTTTTCAATTTTAGCCGGCTTTTTTACAACCCTGATTATACCCAGTTTCTAAATTACATTCAGCAAGGAATAAATCAAGCCAAGAGTCCTGTGAAACATAAAATGACTAATAAAAATGAAAAATTACCATGGATAAATAATATTTTACTCTCCTTGATACACAAAAAAGAAAAACTCTATGCTAAAACTAAATGTAAAGACTCCTCTCTGGATACGAAAATGCAATATAAAAAGATATGCAATGAAGTAACTAAATTAAAAAGAGAACTGCATAAACAATATATAACTAATAAACTAAAAAACGTACAAAACATCAAATCAATTTGGGAAATATCAGATGATCTATTAGGTCGGAACAAGGTTAAATCTAACAAGATTCCTTGTCTTTGCTACAATGATTCAACCGTATATAATCCTAAGGAAATTGCAAATGTGTTTAATAACCACTTTGCTAATGTTGCAAAAAATCTAGCAGACAGAATCCCAGTATCTTCTGCTTACACTCATACACATGTAAACGTACCAAATTCATTTTTCTTTACACCAACTAATAATGAAGAAATTAGAAATACACTAAACAAATTGAAGAACTCTGGTTCTCTAGATGTGGATGGCTTAACCAATAAGTTATTAAAACGAATCGCAACAAATGTAATCCAGAACTTAACTGATCTAGTAAACTTATCTTTGGAAAATGGAGTAGTCCCGGATGGAGCTAAGATTGCCAAAGTGATACCAATTTACAAACAAGGCAGTAAAACTCAACCCACAAACTATCGTCCCATCTCGATTCTTCCAGTCTTCTCTAAGATCTTGGAAAATATTGTCAAAAGTAGACTAACACAATATTTATGCAACATAAAATTCTTCTCAAAGGCTCAGTATGGATTTGTAAAAAACTCTTCTACCCTCTCAATAGCTACTGACACGGTTTCCTACCTACAAGATGCTATGGACTCTGGTCAATTAGGAGGAGCCCTATTCATCGATTTAAAGAAAGCATTCGACACAGTTGATCACTCAATTTTACTTTATAAACTGGAGATGATCGGTGTTAGAGGCTTATGTCTAGACTGGTTCAAAAGCTACCTCACTAATAGACAACAATACACCAGAATAAACAATACCAACAGCACTATAGCAAGCTTAACCATAGGTGTCCCACAAGGGTCCGTTTTAGGTCCATTACTGTTTATAATATATATTAATGATATCAGTTACATAAACTTGAAAGGTACCATAAAGCTTTATGCCGATGACACTGCTATATTGTATAAAGAAAAAACGGAAAGGGATGTAATAATAGCAATGCAACAGGATATTAACAAAATAATACTTTGGATGTATCTCAACAGGCTTTCAATTAATGCAGAGAAAACTAAAGGCATGCTCTTTCATTCTCACCTACACACTACTAAATTACCCTACAATCTAACATTAGGATCAAATAAAGTCGAAATCGTAACGTCCTATAAATATGTAGGACTAGTACTGGACTCATGTCTTAACTGGAACATGCATGTTACCAACATTAGCAATAAGTTATTACCTATAATCTCAATTTTCCATAGACTGAAATATCTAAATCTACCAGACAATATATGCAAAAATTTATATTATGCCTTCATACACTCTAGGCTATCGTATATGAATGTCATCTGGTCCTCATGCAATGAAACACTTTTAAGGCGACTTGAAGTATTACAAAACAGATCACTACGAACCTTATTTAACCTCCCATTCCAGTATAACCGTCACTCAATGTATTTGTCACTAAAAATTTTACCTCTACACTTAGATATAGACAACGCTTGTCTAATACTTATCTATAAGATCATTAACCATAAAACGCACAGCAACATCTCACTACTTAATTGTTCGGAGATCCATAATCACAACTAAAGACGTCCACATAATATCCATACACTCTCAATCTCAACGACACGATTTGGGACCAAAAATATAATTCGAAGATGTGTCCAGCTATATAATCTACTGCCCAACGAAACTAAACTATGTAAAAGTACAAATAACTACAAGAAAGAAGTAAAAAAATATTTGTGGAAAAGCTATGAAACTGAAACAACTTAACAAATTAGATTGCTCAGATTAAAACTTGGTATTATACAGTGCGCCCGAGAATAGTCTCCGCAGCGGCTACTTGTTGGAGAGGCAGCTAGCTGCAGCAGTTAAGTTGGCACTCACCACAGCTGATCATTGCAGGTGCTGGAAGTGCTGTCACAATATTCAATCTAAATGCTTGCACACTGCAATATGTACTGATTAGTAATTAGACAATGCACCCATTGATAAAGTGACAATGACCTCTGCCTGCCTGCATACACAGCTGGCGGTTTGTTTTTATAAAAGCTCGTGTTGCCAACGTAACTGCTGCAGCTAGCCCTCTCTCCAGCAAATAGCAACTGCGGAGACTGTTCTCGGGCGCACTGTACTATCCCCCATACCGATATGTAAGATGGAATTAATGGACTGTAACTATAACTGTGATTTAACATCGTAATATTCTATACTGCTAGAGAAAATTTATCTCTTAGTGTAAATAGCAGCCAACTATGATAAGCTATAGATTGGTAAAGAATGTTAGTAAAAATTTAGAATGTTCTATAATAGCCATGTATGTTTGTAAATGTTTTGTAAATTAGATATCATTGTATTGGAATCTTTGTTTCATATTATATTGTAAACAGGTATCATATGTATAAGTTACTTGCATTGTATCAAACTTGTACCATTGCCATGTCCCAATGTGAGCATGATGCTCAGGGATTGTATCCATGGGCATTTCAAATAAATAAATAAATAAAATAAATAAATAGGTTTACTTTTGGGGTTTCTAACCTAAAAGAACCCCTTGTTTAACATAATCAAGAGGGATTGGATTCTTAAATCTATTTTGACTTATGCAAACTTCCTCCACAAAACTTAAGATACTATCAGCGATAAACCTTTTTCCTATGTTATTAAGGTGAAGTCCGTGCCTCGTGTGAAACCGTGATCCTAGTGTGCTTATATCTACTAGCTTAGCATTACTAAAGTGATTACAAATGTTAGATATCTTGCAGTTAACTCTCTTGATTTCTTGATTTACTTCTGACCAAATGGGTAGATCATATCTGTGAGGCACTGAAAACATCAGTACGTTCGTATTGCGCAGCTCTCGGAGTCTTTGCTTTAGTGATCTAAGAAGTCCATCCGCTTCATTATGTGCAACATCATTAGTTCCCCCGATGAGGACAGCCACATCATCATTTCCTAGATCACTACACATAGATTCACTTTCCTTGGTAACTTCTTTGAACGTGGCTCCAGGTTTTACTATGCTGACGACTGAGTGATTGCTAAGGCAAAGAATTTTACTAGCCACATTTCTTCCCTGGCTGTCAGAAAAACACCTTATTTTAGAAGACTTCATGCATTTTGTTGTCGCCTGATATAATTTTTTCTCACTGTTTACTTTGGACTTAGGCCTAGTTACATCACTTTTGTAGTTTGTATGCCCACGCAAGGCCAATTCAAATTCCCCGCAAAATTTTATGGCATCAAGAATGCGTGACGAAATATATGTTTTTGTCAACAAGATCATTATGCTTACGGACACAGTCATGTTCTATACCCATCATCAAGTTGCACCCTGATATCAGCCTTCCCTAAGACAGCGAGACTCATTTCGTTGCCTAAATGGCGTTTTGACAAACTGTGCTTCTTACATCTATCGGGCGAATGTTCACCAGTTTTTAGTCCATGCATCTTCTCCACCGAATAGAATATGCAAAATACAGAATATTGCATTAGTTTTCGGACACCCGCACATCCACATCCACTTTTTATATATTGAAATTCCTCTTGTACACTCTGTTTTTGTCTTCATATGTTAGATTTATCGTAAGCTCTGTTCTAGGCCGTCCTAATTCTTTGGCTAATAACCGCTCCTCGAAATTTAGAATTTTATTTTGTAAGCATCTTATCTCATTCATTTCACTATCACTATATAAAAAATACTTTACGAACGAAGGAAAAATTCAGAAGCACGCACTATAACACTCAACATGAGAAAACTTCCGGCTTTAGCCTACTTGAGATGCGGAAGGGGGTAGGAAAACAGCTTTTTTGCACTCGCCCTTCCAAACTGGACAGGTTTTTCTGGTAAGATGTTATTGTATTGTGATACCCTGAGGGGGATACCCTGGCTATATTCTGTCCTCTCAATACGTAAATATGTTCTCAACTATAGAGTAATAATAGTGCATACCACTCCATCTAGCGGATATGAATCCAATTATGCATTCAAGAGTGCATACAGCGCCAATTCGTGTGAAGTCGCAAAAATACTGTGACCCTGTACAAACTAAACTAGCCATAACCCCTCCCTGCATTCCGTCAAATACTCTCAATAAGAATACCGCCCACTCTACTCTATTCCCTTTGTTCAAACTGTCCACTAGCACAGAGGTGCCATCTGTTGAGTGGGAATGGGCAGCAGTCTCTGAAGCTACATAATGAACCTATATAGCTGCAGAAATAAATTTGTTTTTCAAAGTCCTGATGACACAGTAACTTATTTTTGTGCTTGATAATGCAGGAATTAGGTCGGGAAATAACACAATTTACACTACCGCTAAACTAACTTAATTAAATGACGATAACGCTAATTTTTTAAGTAAAACTTCTTTAGCCGCGGTAGGGGTAAATCGAGAGCTTGTGTAACGCTCAAAATCGTCACGAAATTAGTGAGGTGTGACGGAACGGACTGCACAAAAAACAATCAACTCAATGATCAGGCTTATCCAAAACTGAAAAAGCCCAAAAATTAAAAATTAAAAAATCCAAAATTTAAAAAGTTAAAAAATCCAAAATTAAAATATACAAAAAATAAAAAATAAAAGATCCAATATTTAAATAATCTAAAATTTCAAAATAAAAAAACTCAAAGAACCAAAATTAATAAGTCCAAAATTTAAAAAATAAAAAAATAAAAAATCTTAATATCCAAAATTTAAAACATAAATATCCAAAATTATAAAATTCTAAAATATAAAAATAAAAAATCCAAAATTAAAAATTAAAAAATACAAAACTAAAAAAATTCAATGATCTAAAATGTAAAAAAATGTAGAAATCCAAAATTAAAGAATAAAAAGGTCAGAAATTTAAAAAATCCAAAATCTAAAAAGTCCTAAAACCCAATATCAAAAAGTCCAACAATCCAAAATTTGAAAAATCCAATAATCCAAAATTGATAAAATAAAAAAAAAGTTTCACTTCTGCCGCATGGCACACACACTTTGTTTTAATAAGTATTAAAACTAATTGTTTCACTTTAATACATTTTCGTGAAAATCAGCTTTAAATTTTAATTCATACGATTTGCAAGATACTTTCTACAATATATACTTTTTTTTTTAATTTGAAATTTTTACATGTAAAACAATTCGGATGGTAAGCCAATGAACATCTGAATGAATCAGTCTTGTACACACTCTAATTAACGATTTTACTTATTTCACTCTCAAAATAATTATTACAACCATAGACGGCACATATCATGCCACCTACATAACCGGACATTTTCTTTAGGCCTATGTTGTATTTATTATTTTACTCAGGGGTGCCCATAGGCGTACCGAGGGGGGGTTTTGGGGGTTTGAACCCCCCCCCTCATTGATTAAAAAAAGGAAAATTGTATAATTTTTTTAAGTCTTCCCATAAATTACTTAATACAAGTATAAAGCGTGGGAAGCTTAAAACTCGTTATTTTGCATCTTAATTTTCTAAATTTTCCGGGGGAGAACCCCCGGACCCCCCTCTCCCTCGGGGGTATTCCATACCCCCCCAGACCCCGCGGATGTTCTAACCCCCCCCATATGGTCGGCCTGGTTACGCCTATGGGGGTGCCCATCCCCAAAACTTCATTGCTCACCCCACAAACTTCATTGCTCACACCAGAAACTTCATTGCTCACCCCCAACCCAATTGCCTGTCGACAAGGGCGCCCATATGATAATTTCTAGGGGGGGCAATTTTTTTAATTAATTTATTTTTTGTCGCTTTAACTTCTTGGGCCACATTGTATTTTATATTAATAATATAATAAGTAGCCAGAAAATAATTGCGGGGAGGGTCGGAAGTGCCGGGGGGGTTTGGAATACCCCCCAAAAAAGGGGTCGGGGGTCCATCCCAGAAAGTTTTTAAATGTTGAATTAATGAAAATCACATTTTACGCTATTTTAGCACTCAAAAACTAGTTAAGAAATTTGTTTACCATACTCTAAGACATGCCAATGTAAACAAGAAAATGTTACCTAAGTCGGATGTCCACCCCGGGAAATTTTTAAATATTGAACTAATGAAAATCACATTTTACGCTATTTTAGCACTGAAAACTAGTTATGAAATTTGTTTGCCATACTCTAAGACATTTCAATGTACATAAGAAATCATTACCTAGGTGGGGGGTCCAGCCCCGGAAATATTTAAAATATTGAATTAATGAAAATCACATTTTACGCTATTTTAGCACTAAAAAACTAGTTAGGAAATTTGTTTACCATACTCTAAGACATGCCAATGTAAACAAGAAAATGTTACCTAAGTCGGGTGTCCACCCCCGGGAAATTTTTAAATGTTGAACTAATGAAAATCATATTTTACGCTATTTTAGCACTGAAAAACTAGTTAGCAAATTTGTTTACTATACTCTAAGACATGGCAACTTAAACATGAAATTGTTACCTAAATTATAATACTTATTGCTATTTATAAGAAAAGTTAAATAGCACATGGAACAGTGGACATAATAGGCCTACTCATTATGTTATGAAAAGAAAATAACGGCTATATCATATTTGACACACCAACAAATCTTGTTTAATTAAATAAATATATTTTTTAAATACAAATATAGAATTTTAGGTTTTGACTCTTGGGGGTCTGAACCCCCCTTTCCTAATCCACTGTGGATTCTGCTTCCATGTTGTCGATTTGGTAAAACTTCTGCAATTAAAATAATTGTCTTAAAAGAAAAACACCTGACGATAATAATTAATAATATACATTTTTTCCTTGCGCCCCCCCCCCGGGTACGCCCATGGCTGTCGAAATTCTTCATCTTTATCTTTATAAAGAATTAAAAGAGACCTTTTGAAAGTTATAGAACTTGGCCGTTTTTATTTTTAACATATAAAACTCTAATTTTGCAACAATTTTCAACCCCCGGCCAGAAAATTCATAACACGATAATATTTCCCCCCCCCCAGAAATTTCAATGACGCAGTCTGCGTCTTAACCCCCCCCCCCGTGGGCACCCTGTTTTACTAGAATTTATATTATATTTTCGTACACAAAACACAACAGACAAACGTTAACTATATCAGCTGACGAGTAACTGCCCATTCCTGCTCACTGGCGGCGCTAGTAGTAGCGTGTCCCGGAAAAAGACAGGGAGTGGACGGTATTACTTATTGAGAGTATTTGATTCCGTCAGCTTAGAAAAGGAAAATGTTAAGGGGATGAGAGTCGGCCGGTCACGAACGAAATTCGACCCAACCCCAAACTTGACAAGCAAAGCAAAAGCGCGAAGTTTGAAATAGATGTTACGTTATTTTATTAGTTACTATAAATGCAGTACAGTTTATATTCAAAATGGATGGGGGGGGGGGGCACGTGACCCTGTGACCTATAGCTAGAACCGCGCCTGATATACATGTCATCAAGTCAAGTGACAGCATGGGCACCGGGCAGGATTGAGTGAAGCCCATCGTCTGCTAATTCCCCCGCAGTTTTACGTGAGCCAATCAGATTCCTTGATGGATTCTCGCACTAGAGATGGGAACCAGTTACTTTTTTTGGAACAGTTACGTTACTGTTACAGTTACACGAAAGTAACTGTTATTTATAACCGTTACCTGTTACTTTTTTTATATTACGTAGTTAATCGCCAGATCACTTCCCACTTGTAGGGGAATGCCCTTTTATCCCCCCCCCGGTTAGGGCCGTAGCCAAGGCTGGGGCTCTAGGTAGGGACCCTCGAAATAAAATAACAGTTGTAAAATTAAGCTTTCAATTAGGGATGAGCATCGATAGTTAAAATATCGAGGTTAAAATCGGAGATAACCATCGATATGATGATAATATCGACCTGAAAACATCGATATGACGATAATATCGACCTGAAATCATCGATGTATTTAGACAAAAAAAAAAAAAAAAGATGTGTAATTTTGGTCCACCTCTCTACTTTAAGTGATATTTTCATTTTAAAAGCACGGAAAACGACCAAATTTGATGTTATATTATCCTTTAAAACCTATAGATTCCATTTATAAGCACCATATATTTGTTCAAAGGTCCTTAATATAAGTAAAAACGTGAAGAAGTAGGGACAAAATTAACCTAAAATGGCGCTGGGAACTGCTGTCAAAACACGAATCTCCATGCGCTGGCCGATGTTCTGTTTTCATGCAATCGGTCACGTGCTGATAATCCAATACTGGAAACCTAACGGTAAAAACCCGGTCTCAATGGCTCAGTCGGTATCGAGGCCGAGGTACCTATAGTATACGTAACTTCATATCTACCCCAGATTTTCCTGTATTGGGGGCTTCGCCCCCAAGCCCCAGGACCCCCTTCCTGCTTTCCACCAGACCCCTTCAACCGAGGACGGTAACTTTGCATTAGCCCCGTATCCCTTTCTTGTTTTGCCCCCAAGCCCCACCAGTGGGCCCCCTTCCAAGCTTCCATCAGACCCCCTTCACACCGGGAGCTTGGAGTGCGGTACTTATCATAAACTAGCGGGGGAACCTAACCATATAACTCAAATGGAAAGCATGATAATATAGAACTATTGGTAACACTGGAGAAGCCTTTGGGAAAATGGCCGCCGACCAATGCAACGTCTTTGGACCAATGGGGGTGTTGGTTCCCAACCGAGGGCCCGCATAACGATTGCAGCACGGCGCGTGGAATTCTAGTAGAGTCGTGGACCATACCCTTTAAAAATTCCATGGTATCAGAAAATTAGGGAAAATTCACAAACCAACAGAAATATTTCCATGAAAACTATCGTTGTAAAAAATCATTCTTTTGGGAAATTAAGCTCCTGTAATTTAAATTATATCGTAGAACCAAGGTAGCCCATTAATATTTTTTGTTACAAAAACATCGATGTAGCAAAAACATCGGTTATTTTCCATGGATGTAAAAAAACATCGATTATCGACATGAAAATAAACTGTTTGGAATTTTCCTGTGGTTTACAGCCTAATTATATAAGTGTACCAAATTTCAAGTTTCTAGCTCATCTGGAAGTGGGCAAACATTAATGTCAGTGAGCGTGCCCTTTTTCGGAGGTTATAGGGCTAAAACTTAAAAAAATACTTTTTTGGAATTTTTCTATGGTTTACAGCCTAAAAGCTATATGTGTAGGGCTACCAAATTTCAAGTTTCTAGCTCTTCTGGAAGTGAGCAAACATTAATGTCAGTGAGCGAGCTCTTTTTCGGGAGTTTTTAGAGCTAAAAATTAAAAAAAAAATACATTTTGGAATTTTCCTGTGGTTTTATAGCCTAATAGATTTATGTGTACCAAAATTCAAGTTTCTAGCTCATCTCGAAGTGAGCAAATATTAATGTCAGTGAGCGAGCTCTTTTTCGGGGGGTTTCAGGGCTAAAAATTAAAAAAAAATACTTTCTGGAATTCTCCTGTGGTTTACAGCCTAAAAGCTATATGTGTGCCAAATTTAAAGTTTCTAGCTCATCCGGAAGTGGGCAAACATTAATGTCAGTGAGCGAGCCCTTTTTCGGGAGTTTTTAGAGCTAAAGACTTAAAAAAAAAATACATTTTGGAATTTTCCTGTGGTTTTATAGCCTAATAAATATATGTGTACCAAAATTCAAGTTTCTAGCTCATCTCGAAGTGAGCAAACATTAATGTCAGGGAGCGAGCTCTTTTTCGGGGGGTTTTAGGGCTAAAAAATTTAAAAAATACTTTTTGGAACTCTCCTGTGGTTTACAGCCTAAAAGCTATATGTGTGCCAAATTTAAAGTTTCTAGCTCATCCGGAAGTGGGCAGACATTAATGTCAGTGAGCGAGCCCCTTTTCGGGGGTTATAGGGCTAAAATTTATAAAATTACTTTTTTGAAATTTTCCTGTGGTTTACAACCTAAAAGCTATATGTATACCAAATTTCAAGATTCTAGCTCATCTGGAAGTGAGCAAACATCAATGTCAATGAGTGAGTGAGTCAGCCGTGTGGCTTTATATTATAGGGATTTTATTATTAGTAGTAAAATTATCAATATTATTATTTCGAATAATTTACTACAGTTATTGAATTCATATTTCATGCTATATATCCATATTATATGTTTAAATTATCCAATAAAGGCAATATCGTATTTTAATACATTTTTAAGTGGCATGAAAAGCTTATAATTATGATAATTACATTTTTTTTTTAGAAATTATTTTTGTTTTTTTTTTATATTTTATTTTATTTTATTTTTTTCAAATATTGTAAATAACAGATGTAACAGAACAAGGCCAAATTCACGGATAAACCACTTGTAACATAAATATTAGAAGTAACGGTAACGGGTCAAAGTAACTGTAACTGGTCAGAGTAACTGTAACGGGTGAGAGTATCTGTCACTGCCGCTGTCACTGTAACTGCCCCTGTCACTGTAACTGCCGCTGTCACTGTAACTGCCCGTGTCACTGTAACTGCCGCTGTCACTGTTACCGCCGCTGTCACTGTCACTGCCGCTGTCACTGTAACCGCCGCTGTCACTGTAACTGGCGAGAATAACTGTCACTGTCAAAGTAGCTGTAACGGGTAAGAGTAATTGTAACGGGTCAGAGTTACTGTAACGGGTGAAAATAATGGTAACGGGTGTAACTCTCGTCACGTTACGACCAGTTACATTCGCTCGACACTGACATATTATCAATACAACTAAAAAATAAATTAAAAAATAATAATAATAAATAAGTAAATAAATAAATAAAATAAAAACCAAAACCAAAAATAAATGTATTTAAATAAATCCTGAGAAAAAGGAGAGTTACTGAGAAATTTTGAAAAACCATACAGAATTCCTGGGATCGATACCATGTCATGACTTTCGAAAAAATTATTTTATATCTTTGCGTTTCATGCCTCCCGAAGTACGAAACCACCGCCCGTTATTTTTTTTGTTTTGTATATTTATATATATCTTTACATGCTAACGGTCGTAATTTTGAAGATATTTGAACCAAATTTTATTATGTTATTTCTAGGCCCAATAGTTCGGACAAGTTCGTCAATGAGCAAAATTGGCCCAAGGGGAGGGGGGTTGAAATTTTGAAATATTTATATCTCGGCCCCTATGAAGTATAAAGAGAAACTTTGTTTGAATAAATTAGAGTACTTCCTATGGAGTTCACAGTGACACCAACGATTCGGGGGTTTTGGGGGTAAGAGTGGGGGTGGGGGGTGGAAATTCGAAATTTTTGAAACCACGTCTTATGGGGTATCGTTGAAAAGCTCTTGATGAGTACTCTGCAAATCAATAACTAGTTTCTCGATAGCTCATATAAAGCGAGATTTGAATGTTTGAAAATGTGCTCTTTCCTTTTTTTGGCAGTTATTATTGTGGGTTTGTCGTGTTTCCCCCCTTTTTTTAACAAAAATCCCGGGGGAGGACCCCGGACCCCCATTTTTGGGATATTCCATACACCCCAATAACAGCAAACTTTCGTCTGTGTCGGCCCCTTCTTTAAGTATTTTCTGATTCCGCCTTTGGTTGAGACGAAAATTAGATATCCTAGGAGGAGCTTTGGTAACCGTTACTTTTGATTTTTTGTAACAGGTCGTTACCGTTACATACTTGTAACAGTTACAAAGTAACAGTTACAAGAAATATTCCCCATCTCTATCTCGCACCATATCAGTGATCTCAATATATAAACAGGATACACAACAGCTGTGCTTTGGAATTGCATAAATCGTGACGTTCACTTGTTCATTCTTGTGTCCGACTTTAGCGCTGTGTAACAAATAGTTGAATAAAAACACTTTCTTCAACCTTAGTAAACTTCTGGACGGCCGTTTGGTGTTCCTGCATCATCAGCAGATGCAGATGTGTCAGATGTGTCAACTGAGGTCTCTGGAGCAGGGGTTTGTGAGGGTGTCTGTTATGGTGGGGGTGTAGTGGAGGTGGGGGTGTAGTGGAGGTGGGGGTAGGTGATGGGGGTTTGGTTTGACTGCCTGTGTGTATTAATGTGTCAAATAGCGTGTGTGATCTGAAATTGAGTTGGTTATTTAAAACTGATGTTGGGTGTGATTTTGTGTGTTTGTAGATTTCGAATTGTTCCAATGTATTTAATTTCTTGCTTTTGTGTGTGAAGTGTAGTATTTCCATGTCTGTGTTTATGTTTTCGTAATTGTGGTCTGTTGTGATGATGTACTCTGCAAAATTTGATTTGTTTTGTGCTTGGTGGATAGCTTTGATGTGTTCTTTGTATCTGGTTCGAAATGATCTGCCTGTTTGGCCTATGTAGAAACTGGGACAGTCTTGGCATTTGAGTTTGTATATACCAGTTGAATTAAATTTGTCTGTGTGTGTGTGTGTTTGTTTGTGAGGTGTTTTTTCAGGGTGTTGTTTGTTCTGTATGCAATTTTGTATTTCGGTTTTTTAAATGAGGTAGCGACTTTGTACATTTTATTGTTTTGGTACGTCAGTGTGATGAATTTATGTTTTTGTGTTTGTTGGGGGTTTTGTGTGTGTCTTTTTCGTTCTGCTTTTTTGACCATTGAATTTATCATTTCGGGATTGTATCCATTTTGTTGCGCTAGATATTTGATTGTGTTCAGTTCTTGGTAGTAGTCCGTTTTTTCCATTGGTACACTTATTAGTCGGTGGATCATGGAGTGGAAAGCTGCATGTTTGTGTTGTATAGGGTGGTTTGATGTGTTGTGTATGAGAGTTGTTGTGGTTGTGGGTTTTCTGTATATTTTGAATTTGTGTTTGTTGTCTTTTTTTGCTGCTGTGAGATCAAGGAAATTTATGGAATTGTTTTTTTCTGTTTCCAATGTGAAATTTAGATTTGGGTGTAAGTTGTTGATGTATTGGTGTAGTTGTTCAGCTTGTCGGGTGTTTCCATTGTACAAGAATATGATATCATCTGCATATCTGTACCAGTAGATGATTTTGTTGGAGTGTTTATTTTTATCGTTTAGTATCTGTGTTTGTTCAATGTTGTGTATGAATATTTCCGCTAGGATTGACGAGATGGGTGATCCCATTGGTAGTCCCTCTGTTTGTGTGTAGTATTTGTTGTTATATGTGAAATAATTTTGTTTGGTGATGATGTCTGTTATGTTTATAATTTCTTTTATTTCAGGGTCTGGTACTTTGTTTTCTTTTAGCATACCTTCTAGTATTGTAAGGGTTTCTGTTACTGTTATACTGGTGTACATGTTTGATATGTCAAATGAGCCTAGTGTACTATTGTGTGGGATGTGTTTGTCTTGAATGTTGTTGATCAGGTCTATGTTGTTTTTTATTAGGGTGTGGTTTCTTAGGGTTATATTTGATCTGATGACATTGTCCATGTGTTTTGCTAGTTTGTGTGCAGGTGCACTCATGTAGTTGATTACTGGTCTGATTGGGGTGTTTTCTTTGTGTATTTTGGGTAGTGAATTTAGTTTTGGGGCTTGTGGGTTGATTTGTTTTAGGAATGGTTTTTTGTTGTTTGGTATCATGTGGGTGCTCTGGTTTATTGCCTTTTTTTATGTTATTCTGGTACTGTGTTGTGGGGTCTTTTGTTAGTTCTTGGATGTTATTTTCATTTATGAATGTAGTGATCTTGTCATCTAGGTCTTGTGTTTTGATTATTACTGTGCAGTTTCCTTTATCTGATTTTACGAAAGTGGGGTTATGTTCTTGTTGTTTTTGTTTTAGTTGCTTTAATGCTTGCATTTCTTTGCGTGAATTCTTGGGTTCTGATTGAGATTAAAGAAATATTTTTACCAAACCATTACGATATGAAATTAGTTTTGTTATGTACTTAAAAAGCATCAAGTAGTTTATATTGAAACGTTTCATTCATAAAAGTGTTTTAAAAACGCCAATACATCTTCATAATTCCATTAATACACATGAGTTTGTTAGAAGGAGATACGGGATAGGAGCTAAATTATACGTTCACTTTCATGGCGGACCGCGAACCCTGCCGTCACGATTTTTCATCATGCAGTGCTACCTCCAGTATGTAATAGAGCTCAATGCACCATATCCACAGGCCGGTGGAACCAACGAGCTAGAATAGATATGAATATGAAATATGAAATATAGAGTGGCTGTTGTGTCCTTTACAGCGCTCTGGGTGGTGCCTTCGTGAAACATAGCCGCCATGTTTTCTCCTACCTGTTACTCGTATCGTCTGCTCTCTTTATATGTATTTTGATTGCATTTGTGTGGATACTTTTGGTAAAAAATATGCCTGCTTGTTTACCGCTTCGGAACCAGATGATGAATCTCATTATGCCTCACTTCTTAAACTAATTTTGAAACTGTTTTTCACCTGTAGATTACATGACTTCTGCAGGAACAGGTCTGAGCAGGAAAGAGGAAAGCAACTGAGGCAGATGTTTACAAAATTAATATTGTTCAAAGGACAGTAAGTTTGAAATAATTTCTAGGCATCTATAAGATTCTACAGATATAAATGTTACCGCCAAGAATCCCCGTCACTGTTTAAATATTTTAAGAGTGTGTAAATTTGAAAATTTTTGAAGTGAAATTTCTTTAGCCGCGGTAGGGGTAGATCGAGAGCTTGTGTGACGCTCAAAATCGTCACGAAATTAGTGTTACGCTCAAAATCGTCACGAAATTAGTGAGGTGTGACGGAACGGACTGCACAGAAAACAATCAACTCAATGATTAGGCTTATCCAAAATGTTAAAAAATCAAAAAATTCAAAATTAAAAAATCCAAAATTTAAAAATCTAAAAATTTAAAATAAATAAATCGAAAATCCAAATTTAAAAAATCCCAAAAATAAAAAATTACAAGATTCAAAAATTAAAAAACAAAAAATTACATAACCAGAATTCCAAAATTAAAAAATTAAAAGATCAAAAATAAAAAAATCCAAAAAATCCAAAATTAAAAAAATTAAAAATCCAAAAATTAAAAAATTAAAATTTAAAGATCTAAAATTTAAAAAAATCCAAAATTAAAAAATCCAAAATTCCAAAATTAAAAAATCAAAAATTAAAAAATAAAAATTCAAAAGTAAAAAAAGTCCAGCAATCCAAAATTGAAAAAATCAAATAGTCCAAAAGTGAAAAATAAAAAAGTTTCACTTTTGCCGCGTGGCGTTCCACGCACACTTCTTTTTTGTATCTTGTCAACAAACATAGGCCTATTTTTCTCATGTCATTTTTTAATTTTTATTTATTCTTCTGCACCACCGAGTGATAAAATATTCAGTTTTTTGAAGACTGGTTTGGTCTGAGTGTGAATGGTACACTTAAATTTAGCAATTTCCGCAAGGCCTAATATGGCGTCTACTATATTGTAAATTATTCTGAGTAAGCCTATTGCATTACTACATTATTTTCTGAATTGGAGTTTCTGAAGTGTTTTCTTTTATTTTTTTATTTTATTTTATTTTTTTTCTATTCACTGTGTTTCGACTTTTTTTCTCTAGTACAATAGCCTACCAATGGGTTTTCTCAACTCTTACGCCTAGGATTTCGAGCCAACATGATTTATATTATTTTACGTATTATTCCTAAAGAAAATTTAATTGCTAATTCGACATAATATGTGATGTGATTAATATATTGAAGTATACAGTGGTGATTTTTCAGTACACAGTATGTATAGTCCCAGGTTCTAGTATACAACAATACTTTAATGTGACAGCCCGGCAGCTGAGAACATGGCGGATGCACATTCAATTTGCTTCAAATATGGCGGCGCAACAGCCACTCTATAATCTCTATTCTAGCTCGTTGGGTGGAACCAAAAAAAAAAAAAAAATAAAAAAAAACACTTCAGAAACTCCAGTTCAGAAAATAATGCAGTAATGCAATAGGCCTACTCAGAATAATTTACAATATAGTAGACGTCATATTAGGCCTAGCGGAAATTGCTAAATTTAAGTGTACCATTCACACTCAGACCAAACCAGTCTTCAAAGAACTGAATATTTTATCACTCGGTGGTGCAGAAGAATAAATAAAAATAAAAAAATGACATGAGAAAAATAGGCCTATGTTTGTTGACAAGATACAAAAAAGAAGTGTGCGTGGAACGCTACGCGGCAAAAGTGAAACTATTTGATTTTTCACTTTTGGACTATTTGATTTTTTCAATTTTGGATTGCTGGACTTTTTTTACTTTTGAATTTTTTAATTTTTGATTTTTTAATTTTGGAATTGTGGGTTTTTTAATTTTGGAGTTTTTTAAATTTTAGATCTTTAAATTTTAATTTTTTAATTTTTGGATTTTTAATTTTTTTAATTTTGGATTTTTTATTTTGGATCTTTTAATTTTTTAATTTTGGAATTCTGGTTTTGTAATTTTTGGTTTTTTAATTTTTGAATCTTGTAATTTTTTATTTTTGGGATTTTTTAAATTTGGATTTTCGATTTATTAATTTTAAATTTTTAGATTTTTAAATTTTGGATTTTTTAATTTTGAATTTTTAAAAATTTTGGATAAGCCTAATCATTGAGTTGATTGTTTTCTGTGCAGTCCGTTCCGTCACACCTCACTAATTTCGTGACGATTTTGAGCGTAACACTAATTTCGTGACGATTTTGAGCGTCACACAAGCTCTCGATCTACCCCTACCGCGGCTAAAGAAATTTCGCTTCAAAAATTTTCAAATTTACACGCTCTTAAAATATTTAAACAGTGACGGGGATTCTTGGCGGTAACATTTATATCTGTAGAATCTTATAGATGCCTAGAAATTATTTCAAACTTACTGTCCTTTGAACAATATTAACCCACTCAGCACACATACGTAAAATATATGTAAAAATTGCGTTATCCCTAGATCTAGGTAATGTATATCACACATATTGGTTAAATAAAATCTACGTATAATATACGCTCAAATGTCCCACTTTTTGATGTATATCGTACGTCTATTCATGTCAATACAGACATTTAATATATATCAATAATACCTACAATCGCTTACATACTATTGATGTACTATATCTATACGTAAAAAATATGTCAAGTGTATCTATCAAACGTATATTTTATATATAGGCCTAATTTATGTAGCCTATATAGGGCCTTTGGTTCATAAATGTACACTGCTCACATACATTTTACATATACTATCAATACATGAGATATCAATGACTAAAAATGTCATCAAGAACATTTTTGTGCTTACTATCTTGCAGTTTTTGGGACTTCTTGCTGAGGTATTTTGCAATTATTTATTGTAAGCAAAACACTGAGATCGCTCATAACACACACTGAACCAAGAATCTTCGGAACATCATCATTAACATCCATTAAGCACAGCACTAGCCTTTCTACTGCCATTATGCGAATCCACTGCCCTTTAAGTCCTTCTGTTACACTTAGGAAGTACTGCATCACATCTTCCAAACAATGCAGAGCTTGTCATTCAGCATAACTTTTGAATTCTTTTAAGCTTTCTGCAACTGCTTGGTTTAAATTTTCTTCTTCTGCATCAATTAATCTTCTGCATGATGGACCTGGTGGGCAGATTAGGAAATATTGATGGTACTGCACCAAGTTTCGGTTTAGGGCAAGTTCTAGGAAATGTTTTTATTTCACCGTTAACTACAAATGTCTCTGTTCTTATCACACTCTCTTCAGGAAAGTGCTTCATACAAATAACAGGCTTGCTTACCCCTGTAAAGTCTGTAGGAATCTTTCTATGCCATGTCTTCTTAAGTTCTTCGTCTTTTGGTAAAGAAAATGTACTAACACTTTCATGTTGTGACTTGTAGTTACTTTTACAGCCAGCAACACTACAGCACCTAGGCATTGTGAATTCCTGAAACAATTAAGAAATACTTTAGCAGCGTTATCGTAAATTATTATGATCAGAGCTAATTACCACAGCATCTGTATTATAAATCAGTTTGCAAGTTGTTGAGGTTATGATAGGCCAATTTATATATGTGAAACAAATCTTGCACAGGGACTTACCAGTACTGTTTTATGTGTAAATGTTTTTGTTCTGCCTCATTTAATCTTCTACATGAAGGACCAGGTCTTCAAAAACATTCAGGTAGGCCTAAATTAGGAAATGTATTCTAGGGTACTACCCTACAGATCACTGCATGTTGCATAATATTTTGTCAGCTTTAAATACACACACATGTACATTTATTCTTCGTTTTTATGTTATATACATAGGGAGAAGTTGCAACAGAACAGTGTAATTCTCTCCACACACAATTTCTTGTTAATAAAACACTATAAAAGAGAAACTTATACACAACCACCAACAGCCAACAGATACAACCTTGAATCAGCAGATCTACATTGCTGACGTCACAGACAAGATGGCCGCCAGTCATAAAAAATAGTCCTACTGAATGTACAGATGTAATCATTTTAAACCATTTTTAAAATTAATTTCTGATTAGCGTAAGTAAATTTTATTGCGTTCCCTTAATTTAACCAAATCGATTTACTAGAGTAAAACACAATGTCCAATTCTAGACGTAAAATTTACGTATAGTTGGTACGTAATTTTGATGTTACAAATGAACAATCAAATCGATTTTGTTTTATATTTAATCCTACTTATGTAACAGTAACTTTAATTTTGATGTATTATGAATATAAAGCAGGATTAAATTACAACAGTTTTTATACATGTATATATTGGACATAAAATATACGTATAATTTACGTTTTGACTTTGACCAAACGTAAGATATATATGTAGCTCCAAAATACACGTATATTATACATATCGTGCTGCGTGGGAATTTTGTAAACATCTGCCTCAGTTGCTTTCCTCTTTCCTGCTCAGACCTGTTCCTGCAAAAGTCATGTAATCTAGGCTACAGGTGAAAAACAGTTTCAAAATTAGTTTAAGAAGTGAGGCATAATGAGATTCATCATCTGGTTCCGAAGCGGTAAACAAGCAAGCATATTTTTTACCAAAAGTATCCACACAAATGCAATCAAAATACATATAAAGATAGCAGACGATACGAGTAACAGGTAGGCACCACCCAGAGCGCTGTAAAGGACACAACAGCCACTCTATAATCTCTATTCTATATAGCTTGTTGGGTGGAACCGATGCCAAAGCGCTGTGAAACTGGTGGCACCGATGACGTCATTACTTAGCTTTGGAATAAAAAATGCTGCCAGCGCTTTCACAGCGCTGAGAAAAGGAATAGGCTGTATGTAAACACAAGACACCGTAATGCTTCTAGTGGCTAAAACCAGAACTACAGTTTCATCTATATTCCAACAGATGTCGCGGCAAGTGTCCGTTTTGTGTCAGCGAGATCTTAAAAGCGCGCCAGTGAGACGTGAAGTAATTATTATTAGTAGTAGTAGTAGTAGTAAAGTCTCGAAATCTCGTGCAGGCAATCCAACTGCAGCCCATTCTGCATGTTGAAACCAGCTTACACGCCATACAGTCAAGCTTGAGCATGACATCACACCCTACGAGAGATGTGCTGTTTGCAAAATGCACTCACGAGGCGAAAAGATAATATTCACATTACCGACTTTGATTCTCCAACTAACAGCTAAGGAATTCTCACGTGGAAGCGCCATGTTCAAAATCTAAGTAAAAGAAAATAAAGTATTGCGTTTGAAAATAACATTATACGATGAGCAGAAAACAAACTGTGTGTATATATATATATATAGGAGAAACTATAGGAGAAACCGCTACTGCCAACTTTCATTCCGCATAACTTCCTCTCACAGTTTGCGCTAGTATAATATGCTTAACAGGTGCACTGTCATAGTGGTGCAAAACCATTAATATACGTTATGGTACTGTACTGTACAGTATCTAACTTTGTAGATTTGATTATCCCAATCATAGGCTACTGAGAATGAGCAATTTTGATATTTACAGCGAGGTTGTTAGGGCTGTGATTTTCTGCAGTAGGCTATACCCGTAGTAAAAAAAAAACACACACACACAGTTAACAAAACCCGGTAGTCTCTTAATATAATACTGTGTCTCACTCTGCTGCATCCCACTACAGTTTTCCATTGCTTGAGTGCACCACCAGTAAAAACAGGAATGATTTTAATGTATGAAATTATTCACTGTTAAATACGAATATACAGTGTGTCCCAATCAAATGTAGGCCCTATACACTCTTTAAATGACTATAACACTAACAATTATTATAATACAGAAAAGTTTCAAAAATCAAAATAATGTGAACAAATGTAGAAACCAGCCAATTATCGAAAGTGTTCAAATTGTTGGCCATTGTGGTCCATGCACAGCCGATAACGCTGACTGATTGAATCGAAAACGTTTCTAATCATTTCAATTGGTTTTTCGGCACATTCTCTTTCAATGGCTGCCCTCAACTCATTGATTGTAGCTGGTTTTGTGGTGTAAACATTGTGTTTAACATGCCCCCACAGAAAAAAGTCCATGGGGGTCAAATCCGGTGAGCGTGGAGGGTACTCGATACTTCCTCTTTGTCCTACCCATCTGCTTGGCAGTTGGCCGTCAAGATAGGCCCTTACATTGCGATGGTAGTGGGGAGGAGCTCCAATCTTCTGAAAGTACCATTCTTCGTTCCTAAACATCTCTTGGATGCGTGGCATAGCGGATTCTTACTCCTGTCTCATGAGCCACTTTCCGAACAGATTTTCTAGGCGATTGCTTAAATCTCTCAATGACTTCCCTTTCTCTTGTGGGGCTGGTGGATGATCGTGGTCTTCCGGAATGGTTCTTATGGACATCCTTAACAGTTCCTTCTTCCTCAAACTTATCTCGCAAACGAGTAATTGTGAGTCTCGTTGGTGCATCTCGATGAAACTCCATTCTAAACCGTGTTTGCATTTCACTTATGTTCTCAGTTTTCCAGTAGCACTTTAGAATGAATTTTCTTTCTTCAAAGTTTAGTCTGACTGCAGCCTTTATTTTAAGTAGTCACAATGGATAAAAGAACAAAAAGTGTGGTTGTTATGAACTGTCAGAGTGTATACATTTTATTGGGACACTGTAAATTCACAAACACTGCTTTCACAACCCCAAGCTTCTCTACCTTGATCATTAAATTTACTATTTTCTCGCATATCTGATTCCGGCTCTTGGAACACTCACATAACTTATTTCCCTCGATCATTAAAATTACAATTTTCTCGTGTCTTATTTTGGCTCCCCCCTCCATGCTCATAAACCGGCAGTGTCAATGAGATGATAAATGATACCTTAGGCAGGAGCTTCGGTATAGCTTGTTTTTTTATTATTTGTAACAGGTTGTTTTTGTAAGTTTCAAAGCAAGTTATAAGAAATTTCTCTAGACTGCAGTAGGATGCAGCAATGTGACTACCCCAAATCTTATTTCATATTAACAGTCTAAGCTCTAATGAAAATAAACACTTGTTTTCCTAGATCGAGTGAAACATGGCTAAGTGAAAACCATACAAACAATGAGCACATCAGAGTAAACGGCATAAAAACAGAAATATTTCTAGGGATCTCCGAAGAGACCTTGTCCTGAACCTTATGCACAACTCCCAGCCAATTTTATTTTCAATGAAAATGATGGGAATAGCAATACTATAAATAACGATCCAACCGATGATCAAAGATATGTACTATAAACTGTTCTGAACTCTGACCTCTGGTCTCCACCCCTATAACATAACTTTAAAGTTCCCATGCTGGTAAAGAAACATTAACAGTACAAAATTAATTATTTACTATACAAAAGGATAATTTAAACCAGGGGTGCCCACTCCCCCAAACTTAATGACTCACCCCCCAAGCTTCATTGCTCACCCCCCCAACCTGATTGGCTGTCAACAAGGGCGCCCATATGATATTTTCTAGGGGGACAATTTTTTTAATTTATTTATTTTTTGTCGCTTTAACTTTTTGTGCCACTTTGTAACATTATATTAATAATATAAAAATATAAGTGCAACAATGACTTAGCCAGAAAATGATTGTGGGGAGGGTCAAAAGTGCCGGGGGGGGGGTTTGGAATACCCCCCAAACAGGGGGTCGGGGGTCCATCCCCAGAAAATTTTTAAATATTGAACTAATGAAAATCACATTTTACGCTATTTTTCACTCAAAAACTAGTTACGAAATTTGTTTACCATACTCTAAGAAATGCCAATGTAAACAAGAAATTCTTACCTAAGTCGGGTGTCCACCCCCCGGGAAATGTTTAAATATTGAACTAATGAAAATCACATTTTACTCTATTTTAGCACTGAAAAACTAGTTAGGAAATTTGTTTACCACACTCTAAGACATGCAATTGTAAATAAGAAATCATTACCCAATTGGGGGGCCCACCCCCGGAAAATTTTTAAATATTGAACTAATAAAAATCACATATTACGTTATTTTAGCAATCAAAAACTAGTTAGGAAATCTGTTTACCCTACTCTAAAGACATGCTAATGTAAACAAGAAAATGTTACCTAAGTCGGGTGTCCACCCCGGGAAATTTTTTAATGTTGAACTAATGAAAATCACATTTTACGCTATTTTAGCCCTAAAAACTAGTTAGCAAATTTGTTTACTATACTCTAAGACATGGCAACTTAAACAAGAAATTGTTACCTACGTTATAATACTTATTATCATTTATAAGAAAAGTTGAATAACACATGGAACAGTGGACATAATAGGCCTACTCATTATGTTATGAAAAGAAAATAACTGCTATATCATATTTGACACACCAACAAATCTTGTTTAATTAAATAAATATTTCTTTTAAATACAAAAATAAAATTTTAGGTTTTGACTTTTGGGGGTCCAAACCCCCTGGACCCCCCTTTCCTAATCCACTGTGGCTTCTGCTTCCATGTTGTCGATTTAGTAAAACTTCTGCAAACTTTTTATGCCTTAACTGACTTTAAAATAATTGTCATAAAAGAAAAACACCTGACTATAATAATGATTAATATACATTATCTTACCTTGCGCCTCCCCCCCACCCCGGGTATGGGCGCCCATGGCTGTCGAAATTCTTCATCTTTATCTTGAAGAATCTGCTTGGGATTTATATTAATATACGGTTTCCATTTATCTTCTCCACTGCTTTTACTTTCAGTAAACTTGTATTTTATATCTAAATTATGTTTCAGTTTATACGGATGTTTCTTTCTGCAGTGATCTTGCCATATTTTGTCATGCCTAATAATGGCATTGCACAATAATTCTAAACACTTATATTTAAATTGCTGTTTTTTTTTAGGCATTTTCGAGAAGCCGAGATGGACTGAAACCAGTAGCCATAACCTCAAGTTTCAAATTAAGAATGCAGCATTCATTATAGACAGATTTTTCCACACCCTCTCTCCCGTTATTATAAGGTGCACGTGCTTTTGAGTGCATATTCTTGCAGGCGGCGTTGTACAAAGACTGTAATAACCCAGTCTAAGTGTAAGAAAGTGTAAGAAAATGTAATTACTAATACTCCAATAATTCTACCAACAAAGCGAAGGAAGAACTGAGGCCAGTGATAACAATGAAAGAATATTGCAACGTTGCTGGAAAGCGGAAGCCAGGAGCGATTTAGTCAGATCAATTAGCATAAAGAAACACCAACCTAATGGTTTATTCCTTTGAAGTCGCCTGGCCACGCAATGAATACACCTGCACTATACTAATAATGGTTCAGTTCACAGTCGCCGCTATCGGCACAGAGAGATCGATTTCGTTTGTGCGGCAGTTGTTTACAAGGAAATGCGTTTCGCTAAATTTTTGACTATTCACTTCTAAAGAATTAGAAGAGACCTTTGAAGTTATCAAACTTGACCGTTTTTATTTTTAACATATAAAATGATAATTTCGCAACAATTTTTAACACCCCCCCAGAAAATTCATAAAACGATAATATTTTGCCCCCCCCCCCCAGAAATTTCAATGACGCAGTCTGCGTCTTAACCCCCCCCCCCCCCCCCCATGGGCACCCCTGTTTAAATAATACCCCTGTCACATCAAACCTGTGTGTACTCAGCGAGACTCCAATGAAAACAATATAGCCTACCTCACTACCACATGAGGCAACTCTGTAAAGTAGGTTATGAAGGTGAGGGGAAAATGAGCGGTGCACCTCATGTGCCAACAGTTCTGTTACTCTCAGACTTAGAACACAATTTCGTTTTTTATTTCCAGTTAACTTTGAAGCATGAAGCTAATCTTCTATAAAATGCTAATCAATTACAGATAGATCTTGTGGCAGCTTAAACACCATCACTAATCTTGGTATTAATGTATGCTTATATAAATTCTGTTGCGCTCTGACATAGAACATTGTTTACCCCCAAACATGATGGGGGGATTTTCTGCATTAACTTTTAGAATCTAGTCTTGTGTAACTTATATGTTGTGGCAGATTAAAGACCATCACTTGCATATTATTAATTTATGCTCTAATGGTGATAAATTATTTCCAGTTATTTATTGATATTTTCTTAATGTTTCAGGTGTTCTGAGTAATAATAATAATAATAATAATAGTTTATTCATCCATTGATCAAAATACATTGATATAGGACACGTCTTTACAAATACAGAACTTACAAATTTTTCTCACACACACATGCACATTCATACAAAGTTTTTGATTATGATACAATTCTAAAATTTTTCTATTAGCTATAATGTTTTTAAAATAATGAAGTTGTACAGTAAATAAAAAAAATTTATATCACTTTAATGACTACTTGAATTTAAACATATATACACAAAATACCG
Organism: Ectobius pallidus; assembly: GCA_964059195.1. Classification (NCBI taxonomy): domain Eukaryota; kingdom Metazoa; phylum Arthropoda; class Insecta; order Blattodea; family Ectobiidae; genus Ectobius; species Ectobius pallidus. The sequence goes on from CAXKWD010000009.1 coordinate 34,239,751, forward strand.
GTAAGATAAATTATTATTCTAATAAAATCAATGGTTCAATCAATAAACCTAAGTCTACTTGGTCAATTATTAATGATCTGATAAACAAGAGTGATAGGAGTTCTACTCCAAATATTGACCTAGACGCTGAAAATTTTAATTCTTATTTTATTGACAAAGTACATGACATTGTCAACAACATACCAAGTGATTTAGATCCAATGAATCTCATGAACAACTTATCCAAGCCTCAGATCAGTTTCCTATTTAAACATGTAAGTGTTGAAGATGTTTACTCTGTCATACTAAATTTAAGTAATAGTTCATGTCTTGATATATATGGCTTAAACTCTAAAATCTTGAAATTAGCATCTGTGTATATTTGTGAACCTGTTACCCATATATTTAACAACTGCATTGAGAAGGGGTACTTTCCCAATACTTTTAAAGTTGTCAAAGTTATCCCTGTTCATAAGAAAGGGAGTAAATCCGATTATGGAAACTATAGGCCTATAAGTATAATACCAGTGCTATCAAAGGTCTTTGAAATATTACTAAACAAACAAATAACCATGTATTTTGAAAGCAACTCTATATTTACACCCTCACAATATGGATTTAGAATGGGACATAGTACTATTGAAGCTGTACTTGCATTTATTAAAAAATGTTTTGAAGGCATCGAGAAGGGTGATCATGTTGTAAGCCATTTTTTTTATCTGTCCAAGGCTTTTGATACAGTTTCCCATGACATATTAATTCATAAACTTGTTTATTATGGTTTCAGCGAATCTAGCTTAGAACTTATGCGTTCATATTTGAGTAATAGGTATCAATCTGTTCTCTTTAATGATAATGTATCAGATTATAAGCTGGTAGAGTATGGTGTACCTCAAGGCTCAGTCATGGGTCCTGTCCTTTTTATAATATATATTAACGATCTTCCCTCTACAGTACGGGAGAACTGTCTCACTACCTATCTTTTTGCTGATGATATAGCACTTGTATCATGTGACAGAAATGACTCTATCTGTATTGACAATGCTTCTTCTGACATTACTAAATGGTGTGATGCTAATAACCTAAGTCTTAATGCTAGTAAGACTGTTGAATTGACAATTAATCTTCAACGCTCCAATAGCCTACTAAGGAATCCTGTAAGATTTTTAGGATTATATATCCAAACTAATTTGGAGTGGAATTCTCACATTGACTATGTTGCCAAGAAAATAAGTAGAGGTATATTTATGTTGAGAGTACTAACTCATAACATAGATGCTAAGTCACTCTTACTAGTGTATCATGCCCATATACACAGCCATCTCAGTTATGGAGTCCTATTGTGGGGAGGACATCCTTATGCCAACAAAATATTCATCTTGCAAAAAAGAGCAATAAGAATTATCTCTAGAGCATCGCCTACAACATCCTGCAAACCACTCTTTACAGAACTTAATATACTTACATTGCCATCAGTGTTTGTTTTGAGCTGTCTTCTCTATATAAAAAAGAATGCACACTTGTATAATAAATGCTCTACTATCCATAGCTACTCTACCAGAAACAATGAAAACTTATATATAAATAAATGTAAATTCAGCACCACCCAGAAAAGTTTTGAATATGTTGCCCTCAGACTATTTAATTCATTGCCAAACAAAATTAAGGAGTTATCATATGTTCCATTTAAAAGGTCAATTAAATCTAACCTGTTGTCAAATACCCTGTACAGTGTCAAGGACTTCAATGACATTATCTGGTGAAATGTGTACTTGTATATTTTATCTCATTTGTGTTTATTGTTATTGTTATTTTATCTCATTTGTGTTTATTGTTATTGCTAATACATTGTACAATGTCTGTGGCAAATAAATCTAATCTAATCATATTAAACATATACACAAAATACATACACATATACAAAACAACTCTAGGGCAACATCTTTGACTTAACATATTATGAGTTAATTAGTTATTTTATATAGAAAAAAGTAATGACTCAGTAGGATATTTTAACATGGAAAATTATAGGAAATTTAAAGGTTGACAACACTCAAGTGAGTTTTTGTTCCTCCATAAAACTCTTCTACACTATAAAAACAGTATTTTAACAAGAATTTTTTTAAGGTTTTGTTAAATTGAGTAGTGGGTAGGTTATTTATATAGGCTGGTAGAGAATTATACATAGATAGACCAGTATTCATAAAGCTTTTATTATACAGTTTGGTATTGTGGGATACGGCGTGCAAATTATTTTTTCTTCTTGTATTGTGGGAGTGAAATTCTGAATTGTGGGAGTGAAATTCTGAATTTGGTTCTGAAATTCTGGTTAATGGTTCTTATAAGGACACCTTCACGTACAAGGTCTTTGAATTCTGTTGAAGGGAATGGTTTCGCCAGGCGAAGACCAGAATAAATGGGAAAAAAGAGATCAATAACATTGTAGCAAGATTGAGCTCGGAATTATATGCACTTACTTCACTATTATCATGTATGATCATTTCAATGGGTCTTCCCATCATCATCAGCTGAGATGTTTGTTTTCAATTCAGTTCAATTCCTTTATTCACTATGTAAAACATTTGCCAATAAGTTAGGTAAATACTGCTTCTGCTATAGTTTTACACTTTTGGAAACCGAACTGTTCTTTGGAAAGGATATTGTTTTTTACTATGAATGATAAGAGCCTTTTAGACCTACTAAAGTCACCTTTTTTAAATACAGGGCAAACTTTTGCTGTTTTGAATATTTATTTCTATTTTCTTTAAGCTTTTTGTAATCTGTTAAGAGGGCCTTGGATAACATTAGTTCGAAGTTTTCTTATACTGGTGTTAATTAGTTTAATTAATAGCTACAAATGCTTATTAAAGGTAATTGTATTCAATATTGTAATTAGTGATACATATTCTTCTGACTGAATTAATAGACTTTCACTGTTCTACAACAATAAGTGAAATTTCTTCTATTGTAAAAAGTGAACTTTTTTGTTTTTAGGTTATGGGAAAACGCACAGAAAACAAAAGCGAACTCAATCTATTACTGAAAAATGTGAGTTGACAGGAATGGATGCCAACAATGATCCTTCGAACTTAACTGCTTTTGTTAAGAATCTCATTCTAAAGGAAGACTTTCTGGAGCAAATTCTTGATCATGTGGTTGAAAAAGTTGTGTTCAAATTAAAAGACAGTATTGACTTTAACACCAAGGTTATTGATGACTTAAGATCCGAGCTCAGCAAACGTGATGAAATAATTAATAATCTCCAAGAACAGTTGAAGAGAATTCACTGAAACTTCGAGGAGGAAGTAGAGGAAATAAGCCAATATTCAAGAAGAAATAATATTGGAATTCATGGAATCCTGGAGTTACAAGAGAACGTTTATAATCTTGTTAGTGACATTGGCAAAGCTCTGGAATGCAACATTAATAAAAAAAATATTGACGTAGCTCATTGAGTGCCATCTAGCAATAAATCCCTTCCTAGGCCTATAATTGTGAAATTTATCAATAGATAAAAAAAAAAAAAAAAAAAAAAAAATGTCAGAAAGGAGAAATTATGATTGCCAAAAGGAACAAAAAATTGCTGACATCATCTATTGGTATCCCTTTACCTGAGAAGCCCATTTTCATCAATGACCACCTCACGCCTAGGACAAAGGGCATCTTAAGGAGAGCCAAAGACCTTAGGAATAAGGGATTCAAATATGTATGGAGCAGGGACGGCAAGATTTTTGTGAGGAAAGATGAAGCGTCACAAGCAATTGTTATAAAATCATTTGATGATGTTTTAAAGTTGGAGGCAATGTAACTGAATATGCATAGCACATACAGGTACAATTCCTGTTCTAGTTATGGAACACAGTTTTGACATGATCAATGATTATTTAGATAGCTTTGTTTCTGACGACAGTTTTTCGTTATGTTGTATAAATGCCAGAAGATTGTGTAATAAGTTTGAGGATTTAGAAATTCTCGCAAATAGATTAAATTTTCCAGAAGTTTTGGTAATATCCGAAAATTGGTTACGGCATGGTGATGAAAGGTTTTTTGACCTTCCTAATTATAATGCACACCATATTATCCGAAATTCTAGAGGAGGGGGCGTTTCAATTTACGTGCTACGTGATAGTTTCCACAGTGAGGTTATACAGTGTATTAATGCTTCATACAGCATAATTCATATTATGATTAAAGGGAGCACTACTTTTAATATAATAGGAGTATACAATCCTCATGAATTAATGTATGAAAACTTCCTAAATGATTTAGAATTAATTTTAATGAAAGTAAATAGGGGTTCAGTAATACTTGCAGGTGATTTTATTATTGATATAATTATATTCTTCCAGCAAAGCAACTACATTATGTGAATCATTAACAGAAAGCTTTAGTTTAATGCGTTATAATAAATTACCAACTAGAATACAAGGAAATAAAAAATTGTTATTAGATCACATATATATGAATAAGTATGTTAATTTGATGGTAAAAATAGCTAATATAAAGTCAGACTTTAGTGATCACAATATACTAATTATGAATCTTGTCTCACAAACAACCAAATTTAAACTAGATTCAGGTAATTTAGAAGTTGTGGAAAATATTGATTACAAGAAACTATCTTATTATTTTAAAACCGCTACTTTTGTATGTTCATCTGATGATCCAGAAATTTATTATTTCTTTTATTTATAATACTTTTAAATTATATAAGATTATATAGAGTTGTCGCTTGTACTGTTCACAAACAAAGGTCCCAATCTAAAAAGGCATCTCGTTCTTCTTGTAAGTGGATAACTTCTGAACTCATGGAACTAATTCATAGTAAAGATCAATGGTATAAGAAAACCAAATCATTATATTCTTCAGAATATACATCAATAGAATATAAACGACTTCGTAATTTAGTTACTAAAAAAAAGAGGGAATTAAAACAAGAATATTATATAAAAATGTTTTCAAGTACTAAAAGTTCCAGACATTCATGGGAAATTGTAAATGAACTTCTGAATATTTCAAAAAGGGCCAAAAATACTTCCTTGGTCGAACTAATGGTTGATAATAAATCTATCAAGGACCCAGTTGAAATTTCGCAAAACCTAAACACTTATTTTGTTAATGTTGCTCTAAACTTGGCTAAGAATATACCCAGAAATAATGATTGTTATAAACCCTCATACAGCAACAATCCTATTGGAAGTTTATTCCTTACTCCTACAAATGAATATGAAATTTAAAAAAAAAAAATAAGTGAACTAAAAAACTTTGGGAACCGTACAAATGGTTTTCTTACTAACAAACTTATTAAAAACAACAGAATTTGGCTAACTCCCTATATCGTCCAATTTGTAAATCTCTCTCTAAGCTCGGGAATCGTACCTTCTAAATGTAAAATTGCGAGAGTAGTGCCCATTTCAAAAGGAGGAAATGACACAGACCCTAGTAATTATAGACCAATTAGTATTTTACCGGTTTTGGCTAAAATCCTTGACAAAGTTGTTAAGATAAGACTACAATACTTTTTACATAGGAATACATTTTTTCATCCCATGCAATATGGGTTTACATAAAAAAGCAGTAGGCCTACAGCCACTGCTCTATTTGACATTCTTGTTCAAATACAAAAATCAGTTGACGGAAATAGCTTACCATCTGGGCTATTCTTGGACCTAAGAAAAGCTTTCGAGACTGTACACTATGATTTATTACTAGAGAAATTGAATTATGCAGGGATAAGAGGATTATCGTTAGCATGGTTTGAAAGTTATTTAAGTAATCGAAAGCATGGTTTGAAAGTTATTTGAGTAATCGAAAGCAATACGTTAGTGTAAATCAATATAATAGTGAAATAGCATATATTAACTGTGGAGTACCTCAAGGATCTATCCTGAGTCCACTCCACTTCAATATATATGTAAACGATTTGTTTAATTTAAAATTGTTTGGTAAAATGCATTTGTATGCCGATGACACAAATATTTTCTATACAGGACAAACAGAAGAAGACTTAGCATATGAAATGCAACATGACATGAATGACCTAATCAATTGGTTTAACTATAATAAATTAACAATAAACAAAGATAAAACTAAATTCATGTTCTTTCACAAGCGATTGCATAGACTTCAAACCAATAAAAACTTAAACATAAATAATAAGACAATAGAGAGAATTGATTTTATTTCTTTTTTAGGACTAAATACTGACAGTATCCTTTCTTGGGAATCTCAAATTGACAAAATTAAGAAGAAAATTCTCCCAGTAGTCGGTATTATAAACAGATTACGTCTTTCAGGAATGTCCAGTCAACTTCTTAAAATGGTATATTTTCCTTTAATCCACAGTCATCTTACTTACATGAACATAATATGGGGCAATTGCAGAAAAAGCCTGTTTCATGAGCTAGAAGTCATTCAAAATAGAGCGATTAAAATTATGTTTAATATTCCCTTTAGAACCCATACTAGTGATATATTCAAAATTTCTGGAATCAAGCCACTTTCTGTCTCTACAAATGCAGCAATAGTCAGTCACTTATATTCTATCAAATATAAACTTATTAAATCCAACACCACCTTAATTACACTCAAAGATGTTCTTCTCCATAACACAAGACAAGTCACTCATCTTTTTGTAACTCATAGCGAATCCACGTATGGCCTAAATGGAATATTACCTCATGCTATAAAATTGTATAATACTAGGAGGTGCCCGTGGCTTCGCCACGATAATTCTTTTAAAAATTAAAAATTAAGAGTATAATACTTATTAAAACATTATATTTATTAACACTTGCACGCGAAACATTCATAAACTAAGCCATTAATAATTAATGAAACAGCTAAAATTCCTGCTTTAGAGTACATTCCACGACATGAAAGCGCCCCCTGGGAAAACTATATCAGAATCGATTATGCAGTTCCAAAGAACCTGTGAACACATAATACGTATTGTTTCTCAGCTGTTTATTGACATGAATATGATGTGAATTTTATTTTATCAATTCAGTGTAATTTTCAGAAATTATATAATGTTTCAAGGGAAGGAATGGTTTGTTTGGATAATTATTATCAGCGATATTTCAAGAGATAAATCATCAATATTTTACAGCTGTTGCCCCCGGCTTCGCCCGCCATTATTCATTGACTCCAGGATTTTTAAGAAAATTACACTGGTAGATTATTAAAAATGTTTGTGGTTCAGAGCTATGAAAATTGTAAGTAAAAATAAAATTAGAATATTTGTTCATTGTGTTCATTTCACTTAGGCCTTATATAATAAAGAAACGGTTTTCCTTCCTAATTTTGTAGTCGTCATGAAAGTTTAGACTGCGAGAGACGAACATCGCCGAGTATACCCGATGTCTCACGAAGCGGGCGAGCAAGCACGCTATTTAGGGCCGTTGAATTGTATAAGAGTAGATGTTACCTGAAAGTGTGTCCAGTTCCATTAGAAATTTTAAAACAAAAGCATTATCATATTTTTTAGATGTGTACTTTAGTCAGTAGGATAGTTATAATATATTTCTGTGAAGTCGTATAAAAAAATGCATATTTCAAAATTGCTTAGAGTCCGTCTGGTCTATCCTGTCACAAACATTTAAGAAGGAGATGAAAGTACTCACCATCTCTCTCGCACCAGTGCTGCCATAACGTTCATCAAAACTTGTTTATGGTGTTCAAGGAAGGGGCGGACACCAGGAATTTTTGCAACAGGGTGGGTGTACCGTTAACCTTGACGAGGATTTCGCATTGTGTTGCAGTAGGGGGTAGTTCTTGACTATCTCCATCTCTTTCATCTTGTTTGTGACAGGATAGAGCAGACGGACTCTAGTATATTTCAAGTTTTTTTTGTGTGTGTTTTGTAGTATGTTTGTCACAGTGAATTTGTTATAGCCTTAAGATAATTGTAGTATGTGTTGTAATTTTTTTTCCTTTGAACCAATGTATTTATGTCACCCCTCTTATGAGCTTTGCTCTTTGGGGTTGTATTATATTATAGGCCTATATTAAATTAAATTAAATTAAATATAGAATAATATTTTTTCTTGAATAAATCTGAATTGAAAAAAAAAAATGAAAAGAAAAATATATTGTAATACATTTTTTTAGTAATCCTAAGAAAGCTACTGCTTCAAAATGCAAAAACAATATGGGAGATCAATTTTAGAAACATTGTTTACATAAATTATACAGGGAATTCTTTCTCAGCACCTCGCGTAACTGGCTGTCGCACACACTGCACCTCATGCTGCAACGGCCAATGCATGGATCCTTCATGCCCCCCTGCATTAACCAGAGTCTCAGAATTTGTACTTGCTATGCTCATATAGAAGATGCTGTAATTGTTCCAAATTTGCTGCCACATACAGTACTATAGCAGTGTTTATGTGGCTGGTAGAGCGGAGTGTGTTTGTTACTGTTATGTTATGACTATGAGGCTCTCAGTGCATTGTTTCTTTGTGTACCGTGAAGTCCAGTCCGTAACTCTGTGATATTTCAGTGTAATATTATAATATAGTATAAAACAGATAAAACACTTTTAGCGTGGATACAAATAGTTAAAAACTAAAAAACTCAGGCTACGTTTCAATCCGCCCACCGAATCTTTCTCAAGCCAACTCTTGAGAAAACTCTTGGCTTGAGAAAGATTCGGTGGGCGGATTGAAAAGTAGCCTGAGTTTTTTAGTTTTTAACTATTTGTATCCACGCTAAAAGTGTTTTATCTGTTTTATACTATATTATAATATTTAATTGTGCGTGTAGAAAGTTTGGACCAACACCAATTATATATAATGATTTCAGTGTAATATTTAATTGTATACTGTGTTGTGTAATGTCCAGAGTACAATAATCCTTTGCGGGAACACGATTAATATACACATAACGTACACGAGGACAAATAAGTCATGTGAAGAACAAAAAAAATTCATCAGAAGTTTCCAGATAGGCCATATCCGACCGCAGTACCATAATACGTCTTGCAAACACATTTAAGGATACAGGTTCTATGTATCTGCCGTTGCAGCATGAGGTGCTGTGCATGCGGCTGCACATTGCACGAGGCGCTGAGAAAGAATGTCCCTGTATATCAAATATACATTTGGTGGATCTCTCATGTATGGATAGTATACGTAAAATGTATGTGAGCAGTATACACTTATGAACCAAAGGCCATATATACATAAATTATATATAAAATATAAGTTTGATATATCATCTTTACATATTTTTTACATATAGATATTGTATATCAATAGTACGTATAATTTATATACCTAGTATATTAATGTCTGCATTTGATATGAAATTGACATAAACTATACATAAAAAAGTGGGACATTTGAGCATATATTATACGTAGATTTTATGTAACCCATATGTCTGATGTATGTTTCCTAGACCTAGGGACAACGTAAGTTTTACATATATTTTACATGTGTGCTGACTGGGATGGGCCTGTAAAAAGCAATGTATCCTTAACATTCTTTGTAAATTTTAACATTTATTTTACAATGAACTCTTCCTTTAAAACCTCAAATATTTCGAAACATGAAATGAATCTTTATTTTACCAAAGTTCAATATTTTTAAATCCCCCAAAAATGTTCCCAATGGCCCAACTTTTGCCATGATTCCCCCCATGGGCATATAACTACTAAACATCCAATTCTTGCCCCCCCCCCCCAAACAAGTTTTTAAGTCTGCACCTCTCCAAGTGCATCTTTGTGATTTATAATTTGGGGGCCTCTGATAGGAATCCAGGACAGGGGCCAATAAGTATTAAAATATTAAATAAATAAAATTTATAATTTGGGCTACTTGCCTGAAAAGCAAGCTTGAGAGTATGCTGTACACGTGCCATGTATTTATGTTGTAGATTTTACAAATTTTACAAATCTAATAAATGGTGCAAAATATGTTGCACAAACTTTCTCGCATATATGTGTTAAAGGCTAGCACAGAAAAAAAGCAAATTATAGAGATAATTAAATTTTATTTATTACATTTTCATAAAACTATCAAGTATCTAGAACAGAAAGCATAAGGCTGATCTTTTAGTTCAATGCTTTTACCATGAAATAACAATAACAATAATAATAATAATAATAATAATAATAACTTGGGGATTGCATGGTTTTCTCAATCTCGAAGGCAAAAATGGAGGATACATTGAGATATAGCCGAACAATAGAAGCAAATGCTGCACGAATGAGTTATTCCAAGAGCCTACTGGTAAATTTGGGTGGCCACGAGATTTGATTTGAACCCAGGACCTATTCCCTATTACCCTATACCACCTCGCTCTAATTGATTTTGGTGTGTTCATTACAACTGTGAAAATGACTACATTTAGCAACAATAATAAGTAGATTATAGTATTCTTGTTACTATGGGTAACAAAAGAATATCATTCATATTTTAATCAAAATGTCATGTCATGTTATTTCGTTTTTATCTTCATACCAATTAATTTTATAAAGAACTGTACTTAACAAAAAATGTTCCTTTTAATTTTCTCTACAACTTGACTGTGCTAAGTTTACATGTAGGCTATCGCCCAATGAAATGGAGATTGCCTAGAAAAATATAAAATGGATACGAGTAAAGTACACCCTAAGTCTTTTTTACAGAAAAACAAATATAACCATTTCATTAGTCGTATATAAAAGTTTCAGATTTTACATTTTTTATTAAAATCGTTAGAGCCATTTTTAAAAAATCCAAATTTTGACAAAAGTTTTCATGAAAAGTCCCCTTAAAATTGCATTTATGAAAACCAAATTCAGGAAATTCCGAAAAAGTCCTTAATTAAAAAAATAAAGTAAATACAATGAACCGTTTACCCACTGTGCTTGTCCACAGACAGACAGACGGGCAGACAGACAAACAGATGTCATTCCAAAAACACTTTATTTGGTATCTAGGTATCATGAAACATGTTTTCCCAGTGTTATCTCAATTTCGGTTTTTTGTCACTACAATCACAAATACTTTCTCTATACTACGTATACTATGTATATGCGATAAAGTAATAAAAATGACAAAATCTTGTCCTATTCTCCACTCCTCCGTTGTTTGAAAATTGGTACTTACAGCTGGAAAAGGGCCAAATTTTTCCATTTTGTCTTGGCCAATATGCAATACGGAGACAATTTTTCAACAAAGTGAAAACGCATATAAAGGTACCGACTTAAATTTTTTTTTTTTTTGGGGGGGGGGCAAGAATTGTATTGTTCTGGCCTCAAATATGATGAAAGTTAGTATTGGTGGGGGAAGTAACTTCCACCCCAATTGAACCTGTGTGACTTCCACCATCACCATAATACGCTATGCTCCAGCAGCTACTGTGAACAGGGTGAGCAAGTTCTATAGTGCAAAATTTTGGGATTCTTTGGCAGTCTGCATGCTGTATTTTCTTTTTTTTTTTAGAAACATGAAAAATGAACATATTTGAGGCTGTAATGTTCTCTAGAGCCTAAAGAATTCATATATAAACTCAATTTTTTCTTAAAATTCTGCAAATGAAATTAAAATTGTAAAGAAGTAAACACTTAAATAACCTAAAAATGGTGTAATTTGTAGGCCTACTGGTTACAGCAGGTGGAATGGTGCACAGAATCGATCTCATTGTGAAACACTGTAGGCAATCTGATGATGTTGACAGTGGTTATGGTGTTGCCGCTAGAGCTATATGTCATTAAACTAAACTAACTTAAAGCATTGGCAGCATTGTACGACGTGACTGGACTGCATAACCTGCGCTGCAACAACCAGTGAATTCCATGCACAGGGCTAAAGAAGAGCCCATGATTTAACAGCTATTATGGTTATACCGGAGTTCAAGGGACCTGCAACATGTTGGCAATGCTAACTGCTGTACCAAATAAAACATGGACCTTTCTAACCTAAGATTGGAATGTCAGGTCCCGTGAACTCCAGTAAAGGAACTCAGGAGATGGCAAGGGGGTCAATGTTATGCTTCTATCATTGCCATATGCATTCCTCCTTTTGTCATCTCTTGAGCTACGTACTGTACCCAACACTCAAAGAGTTACAGTGGGTAGCGGCAGGACTAGGATATATCAAATACATAACTCAAACTGGCTTTGGGGAAAAAATAGTTTCAAGTCATGCACTAGGCTCTTCCCACCAACTCACTAACGGGACCCACCTGGGAAGGAGGGGATTAGGGTTTCAAGTGTTAATACTAGATGTCTCACTACTAGCAATGCCAACTATTGTTAAAAAGGTGAAACTGGGAAAAAATTAAATAATTTATTTCTTCTTTATTCTCTTCTTCTCTACCTTTTCCACCCTCTTCTTCCCTTTCTCTCACCTTCGCCTTGCCCTACCTAACTATTTGGGACCTATTCCTAACCATAAATTTTGGATCAGCCGGTATATGAATGCGGGACCACTAGCATCATAGCTAGCAGTCTTAACCTCTACCCCACGAGTAATTGCTGAGCAGTAAAGGGAAAATTCATCTATTTAAGAGAATATTGTAGGAGAAAAATTCTTCCAACACTGGGACTTGAACCCAGGACCTTTGGCTATTCGCGCCAATGCTCTACCAACTGAGCTAAGCCGGAGTTCAACTCACAACGCCAGATGGAACCTCTCTTCTATGACTGGTTGCCCTAATGGTCTACCTCACAGACAGACAAGTTATGTCATATGCAGTAGGCCTACTATGAGGAACACTAAATAGTGATATTTTGTGACCGGGCTCCCACTGTTATTGTACAGTTAACATTCAAGATAGATATACCGTATTTACCCGATTATAAGACGATCCTGAATATGACGACTCCCCTATTTTGAAGAGGCTTTTTGAGATTTTTTATTTTCCTGAATACAAGACGACCCCCAGGTTTGAAGAGGCTTTTTGAGAATTTTATTTTTAACAAATTCTGACTGCAAATGGTTTTATTTAGCTATATGAATTTAAAATAAATAAATAAAAGCAAATAGTTTACTTGGATTTTCACATTCAGCACTTAGTCTGAGGTATCACTGATCAGCATTGCCCATATGGCCTAATAGCCATGTTGTTTCCGCAAACAAATTACATGACGCTGAAATGCAATTAATTTCTTGTCAAACGCTGCGGGTAGTCGCTGAGCTAGCATTGTTCTGCGTCATAGCATAAGTCCCGCCCTCTTCATCAACCTCTCGGCATCATTAAAGTTAGCGTCATAATGTCTGCGTGAACCAGCTGGGAACTGTGAATTAGTGGTTCCTCATTTCTCAACAGTCATGGGACCTATGGTTTGGATCCATTCTTGATGGCTGTGGAAGCAAACTGTACAAATTTCACATTAACTTCAAAGGAGAACAAACCCTAATAATCAGCCGAGCATGTGACAATCATGTGGAGATTTACCCGCCGCGAAAAGGAGAAAAAACGAGATAGAGAACAATGGCCGCATGGGAGCAAGCATGTTTTTGGTCCACCATTACTGCCAACGTGACAATGTTTATCGGTAAATTGAATTCAATCAGTTCTTGTAAACACCTGCTTACTACTCTAAAACAAAAAGGAAACCTCTATTTAGTAACAGTTAACATCTTCTGTCCATTTCCTTCATGAAAACAATGAAACTAGCGCAAATTTATATTGGTATTTTCCCCTATCATATTGGTCACATCGCTGTAACCATGATGTCATGTTTCTACTCTGTTGCCATAACTACAAAAGTTTGATTTGGCTTATTCTGCGAATGTAAGACGACCCCGTACTTTTTAAATGAAGAATTTGGGAAAAAAACCTCGTCTTATAATCGGGTAAATACGGTATGAGCATTCATGAACCACAGATTATTGTCTCTGTTGGACATTACATGAGAATATTATAGGAGAAAAATTCCTCCAACACTGGGACTTGAACCCAGGACCTTTGGCTATTCGCGCCAATGCTCTACCAACTGAGCTAAGCCGGAGTTCAACTCACAGCGCCTGATGGAACCTCGCTCCTATGACTGGTTGCCCTAATGGTCTAAATCACAGTTATGTCATATGCAGTAGGTACTGTGAGGAACACTTAGGCCGGTATTCATAGTCGGCGACTTAAGAACCGACTTTATAAAGCTGAACTTATTTGACAAGTCGACTTATGTGTTTTTCGTATTCATAGTCTTCTTTAAAGTCGTACTTTATTAAGTCTGACTTCATAAAGCTCTACTTATTCTACATACTAAAGTCGAACTCAATAATATGAAAAATCACGCGTTCACTGCCGTAACAACTGAATTAGCCAATCGTGTTTGATTTTTTTCAGATTTTATGTAAAGCAAAGCCAACTGAGTACGTATTTCGCTATTGTGATATAAAAATACAGACGGCTCTGTGCATTGTAAACAAAGAATTCAATTCATCCAGTCATATTATGCAGCGTGTAAGTAAACTAATTAATAGTTTTTTTGAGAATATTCTGCGTGTATATTAGCTTGGAGATCGTTCAGAATTAATACCGGTACGCTTATGTATTTATTTCAATATTAATTATTGTTTTAGAGAGATTCAAAACAGCTTAGGAAGCTTTGGGCCGATATGAAATGCCAGCAGAGAGAAATGCTAAAGAAAGATAGGCGATTGATGTTGTGTATAAAATAATTCCACCTGTTGTAATGGATTAACCAACAGAGTAAGATCACCTGGTGAAAGAAAAGGACTTGAAGATGGCTGAATAGCCGAAATATATTGTCCAATATACGAAAATTATTTTATAAAATTTACAGATATACTTTTTAATTATGTTTTATAATATTGGCAAATATAAATTTTAGATTTGACAAAGCTATGAGCTGATACTTTAACAAAAACATTTTATACGAGGGAATAGGTGGAATTATTTTATACACGACATACAAATCCCTCGTAGGAGATAAATAACATGAAATTTATCAACACAAATAGGCGATTGATATTTCCAAAATTGTGTCTGCTTGAAACGAAATCTCTTTTTAAATTCATTGTCACTGTAGAATTTGAATAGATTCATCATGTTTCGCAAATAACGCTTTGGAGCGTGAGTTTCTTCTAATACTCGCCAAGATCCTCAAAATTACTATCCATGGTACTGGCTTAAACTGAAATAAGTCAGGGGGACCCTTGACTTGATAAAGTACAACTTATTTCGACAAATAAGTCGTACTTTAGTAACTATGAATACCAATAAGCTCGACTTTGTCAAGTCTGACTTTATAAAGTAAATACGTCATAAGTCCGACTTGTTTGTGCCAGAAACTCAACTTAAGACGAGATTAAAGTTCGACTTGGATATAAGTACGACTTATTGCGACTATGAATACCGGCCTAAGTAGTGATTTTTTGTGACCGGGCTCCCACTGTTATTGTAGGCCTACAGTTAATATTCAAGATAGATATATGAGCATTCATGAACCACAGATTATTGTCTCTGTTGGACATTACATGAGAATATTATAGGAGAAAAATTCCTCTGACACTGGGACTTAAACCCAGGACCTTTGGCTATTCGCACCAATGCTCTACAAACTGAGCTAAGCCGGAGATCAACTCACAGCGCCAGCTGGAACCTCTCTCCTATGACTGGTTGCCCTAATGGTCTACCTTACAGACAGACAAGTTATGTCATATGCAGTACTGTGAGGAACACTAATTAGTGATTTTTTGTGACCGGGCTCCCACTGTTATTGTACAGTTAACATTCAAGATAGATATAGGCCTAATGTTGAAATATTATGTTGGCTCTGAAAAGAGCTGTTTTGGTGCAAGGGTCGTTTTCGCTGCATTAATTAAGTAATCTTGTGGATGACATACCACTCAAGTCGAAAACTCTTCGCTGTACAATATGACCTCTAGGTAGCGGCACATGCATTGGCTCAAAAGAAATGAGAAGCAGGGAAAGAGAGCCGACAGGTGAGAGTGGGCGCTTTGCTGGTGCATGACTTAAATCTATCTTTCACTTGGCTTTGTTTTACAGAATTACATAATTTTAAATGTTTTAATGATAACTAAAATCTTGTGCACAGAAATTATACATCAATTTCTTTGTGCAAATAACAATTTCAGTTCCCTGAAACAATTGAGATTTCTTTTTTAACTGGTGGGGCTCTTCATTGCTGATGTCAAAATGAAACAACTACATTGCTTTACTTTGCCTAACCTACAAATCACATGAAGGTAATACTGAAGATTAAGATTTTGTTTAGGAGGACGCAATGCCCAAGAAAAATCCTCCTATAAATCCAGCAGCTGCGTAGGTGTTCTTGCGGGCAAATCCCGTCACTTTTTCCATCCATTTCGCACCCTTTCCATTTGCTTTTTCTTCAACTTTATCTGCAACTTTGTCGACTTCTTTGTAGACTTTGTCCCAGTTGATTTTAACATAACCTTGATGATTCGCAACTTGCAATAGTATAATGCCTCCTCCTACAGCAAGAGCTGCAACCTTTCCAATTTTCATCGTAATGTAACCTGTACACCAACCAGAGAGACTTCCAACGACAAGCTGTTTCGTAGCCGAAGACTTTCCGACATCTCCTAATATTTTATCTATGAAACCCTTGGTTTCTTTAGCTACTTCATCGATACTTATTAAATCGGTTTCCTCTTCTTCTTTGTTGGATCTCTTTTTACTTAATGGGTTTGCCATTTTCAGATTTTTCTTAATCCCCTTCACTGTCTTCTTCATGCGAAATTGGGGGAAAAAACAAAGATCTGCGACGGCACACTTGATTCCTGCACACTGTAGCGTGTTCAGGGCCTTCTCTTTACGAATTAGCCACAGCCATGTTAGAACTTACAAGTTCAGTTTTCGAGAAACTTGAAAAGTATAGTATAGCACTTGTCTGTGTAGAGAAATTCAAACACCATTTTCTGTTATTCGTTCTGTTTGTTAGGGTTTGATAGATAAACCTTCAGCTGTAATATATTTTGTCACCATCAACAAGTTATGGCAGAAGGACTAGTTCTGTTTTCACGAGAAAAAAGTGATAAACATTCGTGCACTTCTGATGAAGACAGTGACGATGCCTGGGATGACAGTGTTTTGATAAAAGCTTATGATGAGGCAGTATCTATAGCTAAAGCAGAAGTTGCAAGGAGGATGGGCATTCAAAAAGATTCTGGAAATGAAAGCGACAAAGATACAAACAAGAAGAAAAATGATACCAAGATAGAAGAAGGTAAGAAAGAATGGCATGTCGGTAAACCTTGCTGTGCTGTTTATAGTGAGGACGGAATAATGTACGAAGCTATTATAACCAGATTGTATCCGGATAAAGGAACATGTACTGTTACTTTCGTAGGCTATGAGAATCAGGAAGAAGTGCCCATACAAGAATTGCAGCAAACTCGAGGCAAAGCAGCACGCAAGAAGCAGAGGTTAATGGCTAATAAAGATCAGAAAGAAACATTACACGAAAGTATGCCAGTACCGAATGGCTTGAATATGGAATGTAGTGATGGTGACTCTGTTAAGCATTCACCACGTGCAGGTAGTGGTACTTCAAAGCAATCACGTAGTTCAGTTCCGAAATCACCACGAGGCAATAGAATGGATTGGGAAGCCCAAGGAAACTACCCACATTTTTTTCATCCTAACCTCAGAAATTTTCAGATACCACCAGTGGGTATGTCTTCTATGGGAATACCTCCTTTTGAGATTCCTCCACCTCCTCCGCCCCATCTCATTAACAGTTTTCCTCAAGATGAAGAAGAAGCTCTCTCTGCAATGTTGTTGTCGTGGTATATGACTGGCTTCCATACAGGTTACTACCAAGGATTTAAACATGCTCAGAGCTCTGTTAATACAAGTGATAGTAATAACCCTGCTGGAAGTAAATAAGTTGGTTGCATATGAAATCGTTCGGAACAATCCAGTGACTGAAGTAATAATTTTGTATTTAATTTTAACTAAGCCATTTTTTATGAATAAAAACAATTGTTCAAGAATTTTGGGTTTAGTTTCCCACTTTGCTGCATTTCCACACCCTGTGTTCAGCATGGTTATGCAGGCTCTGGCTTGCAGATCAACACTCCCATTGGCTGCCAACAACTTTGCATGTCATTAGTTCGTACGTTACGGTGCTGCCAACAATTTTGTGCACGGGCTTTTCAAATACAGAACATGTATCTCGGAGGACCATTTACGTCTGGTTTTCTTATGAGAGAAGTGTGTCTAGGTAATTAGGCTATAACTACATTAAAGAGGGGGGTTTGGGGTCAGAGCCTCAAGAAATAAAGGGAAAAAATAGTTTTAGTCCATGCATTAGGCTCCTCTCACCAATTCACTAATGGGACCCACCTGAGACAGAGGAGTTTAGGGTTTCAAGTGTTGCCTACTAGATGTCTCACTAAACTACTAGCAACGCCATCTATTGTTGAAAAGGTGAAATTGGGAAAAAATTAAATAATTTATTTAGGCATAAACAAAATACTTGTCGCACCCTGGCTCTCACTCCATTCTACACTGCGCATTGCCACTGCGACAGCCCACTTCCCTTACCCTGCCTTCAAACTGCTCGCTGCTCAAGGCTGGCTGCAAACTTTCCCCTCTGTACTGCATGTTATACTGCGCTATGTGATATTAATTATTAGGGGGCGGATTTCTATGACATGTCATAGGCTATTTTTCTCCTTTGCATTATGTCAGGTTTCCGACTTATTTAAGCCCAATTCCAAGGATCCTGGTGAAAATGGAACAGCTTTTATTGTGATTATAACTGCATATTTAGGACATATTTAGTATGAATATTCATATTTAGGTCATATTTTTGGCTTAAGTTATTTGTGTGCATATTAAAGAAAGTTTGAAGTTTCATATCATATTTTGTAAATTTTGCATTAAAATAATACTTTTTGAGAATTTACAGATATTTTAAATAATCAACACTATATTTTAATAAAATGTATTGTAATGAAACTTTTAAAAAAAATATACACAATGTGTAAGTGGTAAAGTCATATTTTAAATGTTATTGATCATATTTTAATGTTTTTCAGGTCATAAATGCATGCATATATCCTTTTTTTTTTGGTCATAGAAATCCGCCCCCTAATAATAATAATAATAATACTATTTTATTGTCATGGAGCAGAGCTATAGACAACGTCATGATGTATGTGTGTGTATATAGTTTACAATTAAATTAATAATAAAAGATGTAATAAATATATGCATTAATAAAAGCTTACCCTTACAATATGTACATAAGAAGGATGAAGTTAAGTAATGATGTATTGACTAACACTAAAAACCTTCCTTATCCTAGTTAAATTAAGTTACTGTAATATAGTAAAATTCCTACAATGTGTACATGTCAAGATTAATATAATTATATGATTATTAAATGGATGGTCAAGTAACCAAAATTAAAACATACATTATCCTAACTAAGTTAAATTACCATAAAAACAATAATATCAACACAGACAACATAAGACAATAAAAACTACAATACAGACAGAGTCCATGTGATTGTATATGTTACAATATGGCAGTGTTCGTTCCAAATTTGTCTTTATCATTAAAAAATTCTTTTATTCCATAATACGGTGTGATAATTAACCAGTTATATAGAGTCTTTTTAAATCTTGAGAAGGGTAGCTGTATAAGTTCTAGAGGTAAACTGTTGTACATTTTTATTCCCATCACATCGAAGCTCATAAGTGATTTGGAAAGTCTGTGATAAGGTAAGTAGACGTGCTGCTTGTTCCTAGTGTTGTATGAATGAATATGGTGTCTTTGTTGTACTTCCGTTAAATTATTTTCTTTTATGTAGATGAGCAATGTATATATGTACAGGTTTATTACTGTCATGATTCTTGTTTGAATAAATAGTGGTTTACAGTGTTCTAATTTATGAGAATTAGTTAATATTCTGATAACCTTTTTCTGTAGCAGAAGAATGTCATTTACATGACTATTACCTCCCCATAGCAATATGCCGTAAGATATTACACTATGGAAAAATGCAAAATAGGCTGTTCTCACATATGTATCAGTAACATGATTTTTTAGGTTTCTTATTAGGTATATAACTCTAGATAGCCTAGCTGTGATGTAATTAATATGTGATGTCCAAGATAATTTTTTGTCAATTATGAAGCCTAGAAATTTTACACTATTGTTGTCTTGATTACTTTCTGCGGGGATATCCTTTAAACTGAATATTAGTTTCTGGGTTTTATTATTATTAAGTAAGAACCCATTGGCCCTAAACCATATGTCTGCCATAGACATTGTTTCCTCCGTTAACATATGAAGAGTTTGATAGTGCTAGTATTTAGGAACGTTGTATCGTCCGCATATAAAGTTACATGAGTTGGTATGAAGGACGCTAGATCGTTGATCATTATAATAAATAATAGAGGGCCCAGGACAGATCCCTGGGGTACCCCACGTTTTACGTCCAAAATCTTGGAGCGTTTCTTTCCTATACATACCACTTGTCTTCGGTTTGTGAGGTAAGATCTAATAATCTTGAGGGCAGTACCATTGATGCCATAATAACTTAGTTTCTTTAGAAGCTGAATAGGGTTGACAGTGTCAAACGCTTTACTCAAGTCACATAAGGTAGCTTGGGCTAGATTCTTATTTTCAAAGGTTTGAAGCATCACTTTTACAAGAGAGACAACGGCATCTACAGTAGACCTTTCTTTCCTAAAACCAAACTGTGATCTACTAAGTATGTTTGCTTGATCTATATAATCTCTTAGTTGCTCATACATAATACACTCAAGTACTTTTGAAAACACCAGCACCAATGATATAGGACGGTAGTTAGCTGGATTACTATATTCCCCTTTTTTATAGACTGGAGTGACCTTTGTTAGCTTTAGTTTATCAGGATAGATACCGTCAGTGATGCATTTGTTTATACATAGCGTGAGTGGCTACATTATGCAATCCACAACTTTTTTAAGAAGATTTATCGATATATCATAAGTAGGGACCGGATTTTTAGGTTTTTAAAAACACTGTTTTAGGTTTTCCATTAGGTGAAATAGTTTTTTTTTAGGTTTTTTGTCCAAAATATCATTTTCGGGTAGAATAATTGGTTTAATGAATTTGAATATGCTATGGGTACATAGGATTGAATACATAATACTTGTAAAGTTTAACTTAACAAAATTGACTTTAATTTGTGTAAGCCTGCTTTAGAACAATATTATACAATTGAAGAAAGATAGCATAAATAATCAAAAGAAGCAGTGAAAATAAGATTGCCTCACATTTCCTGGTTACAGTATATCACTAAATATCTTTCAAGATTCTCAACTGTGAACTTCTTCCTGTTATTTCTTAGTTAATAGTTAATACTGTATCTAGACACTACCGTTCTCAGGATTCGAATCCGATGCTTCTATTTTAGTGAAAAAATACTTTATGGTTGGATGTGGATAATGTGAAACTGATTATTTTCCTTTTTTCGGTTGTTACACATGCACGACAGATCAACTAGGGACGAAAACTTCCCCCTTTTCTAGAAAGGTGAATAATACATGTTTCTGGCAGGCTTGACAAAATATTACTTTGCCATCTGTAGTGAAATTCAGATCGTCGCCAATCCGCTGCCGTAATAAACTCGATTTCATTTGTTTCGGCATAGTTAACACGTCTTCTTAAAACTCACAGTGTGACCACTCAGTATGAATAACAGGGCAGTACTAAATGCAAACAAAAAACAAGCGCTTTAAAACACAGAAATCTATATCCTTGTTCATACACGACAACAATGGTTGTTTGTCCGAATTTTTTAAGGAATACTTCGGTCCTTACCCATTATCGTCTAGGATACTGTCCACCCTAGACGACAATGGGTTGAATGAAACGCTGGTGGTATTAATTTCTACCCGACAAAAATTATTCTCTCCCTGCTAAATATCGATTTCTCAACTGACAAAACAAAAAAGACAAAAAAGGAGCCTGAATTAGATATTTTAGGTTTTATATCCCATTTAGGTATATTTAGGTTTTATACCCCATTTAGGTATTTTTAGGTACAACAGAATTAATGTGGGTGAATCCTATGGACATGATTCGAAAAAGTGTATGAGCGTTTTTTGTTTTGGAGGTAAGGAAAAAAATAGGTAAAAACCTATGAATCCGGTCCCTAATCATAAGCATCAACACTATCAGACGACTTAATATTCCTAACAATTTTTAATATCTGCTCAGGTGTTACTACATGAAAGTCAAAGTTACCACAATTGTGCCTTATGTTTAGAGATTCTAATATATCATTGGGCAATATATTAGGCTGTACAATATTACGATTAATTTCTTCCACCGAATTTATGAAGAAATTATTCAAGTCCTCAGGTGATATTTCAATATTCTGTCTATTA
Source organism: Ectobius pallidus (assembly GCA_964059195.1). NCBI lineage: Eukaryota > Metazoa > Arthropoda > Insecta > Blattodea > Ectobiidae > Ectobius > Ectobius pallidus. Next base: position 34,262,070 of record CAXKWD010000009.1, read on the forward strand.
TTACCTTTTGCTATCGAATTGATTACTGTCCACGCTTTCTTGCATTTGTTATTAGCAGTTTCAATGCAATTACTATTGTATTGTTTTTTGGTTTCAACTATGGCGTTTTTATATTCTTTTAAAGACCTAGTATAAGATAGTTTTGTATCTTCCGACCTATCGATCTTATATAATATGTAATATTGCATTACTTCTTGTTTTTTTTTTTTGCTAATTGAGTGGTATACCAGGTTTTTTTGTCTTTGTGATTCGCATTACGTGTAGGTTTAATTTTAATTTTGCATTTCCTCTGTGGTATGCACGTCTCAAAGGTTTTTACAAATGACGTAAGAAACCTTTCAAAAGTTACTTCAGCCGAGAATAGGGCTGACTGAGAATTACCCAATAGTTGGTGCCAGTCTATTGCATTGAGAGCATTCATAAATTTTAATATCTTATCATCAGTTATCGGTCTTGAGATTACAGTTATATACTTTTTAATCGGGTTACTCCCTCCTAAGTTCAAAATTTTAATCCAGACACCATCGTGATCAGAAAATATACAGTTTGCAATATCACATGTTATATTTTGAGGTCGTATATTAGAAAATATGTTGTCTAAGCAGGCTGACTCCCTAGTTGGTTTATAATTTAGGCAGATATAATTGAATTACCTAAGAAGATTTTTAAATTCTCTTACACTGTGTTTATCTGTTGTTACATCAAATTGAGAGTTTAAATCCCCGCCAAAAATAATATTGAATGATTTCCATTTAGGCGCAGTGAAAAAAGTTAGGAGTTCCTCGAGTTTTTCAAGAAAGACTTCTGGGTCTCCAGAGGGTGATCTGTATAATGTCACTATTATTACACTGTACGAGACGAATGAACCGAAACATAGAGGAGAACCAACCAGTAGAACAGGCGGGCTTCCGAACGGGGTACACCACAACTGATCACTTACAGGCCTTAACCCAGATAATGACACAGTGGAACATGTGCCATTGCTATCAGCGCTACAATCACAGGGAGCAGAGGAAAAATACATCAGACTACTAGCGAAAATATACAGTGGCACCACGGCCCACATACAATTGGACAAACAAGGAAGAGAATTCCAAGTACAAAGAGGAGTTAGGCAAGGAGACGTAATGTCACCCAAACTCTTTATATGTGTCTTGGAAGAAATATTCAGAAATATAAAAGGGAGCTACGGCATTAGTGTGGATGGAGTCAAACTATCCAACTTGAGATTTGCTGACGACATCGTGTTACTTACCAACAACAAAGAGGAGTTGCAAGAATACTTAAGAGAAGTGAAAGAGAACAGTGAAAAAGTGGGCCTCAAAATGAATGCCAAAAAAACAAAACTCATGACTAACCACCTGGAAGAGATTATAGAGCTTACACCCAACCACCCATTGGACTATGTTCAAGAAATAGTATACTTGGGACAAACCATGTCATTCTCACGGGACACAAGCAAGGAAATAAGCAGACGCGTAAAAGCAGCATGGGCAAAATTTTGGTCATTGAAGGTCATATTAATGGAAAGATCATACAACCTACAGATAAAAAGACATATCATGAACACATGTATTCTACCAACACTGCTGTATGGCTCGCAAACCTGGAGTACTACAAAGAGGGACAGAAAAATGCTACAAGTGTGCCAGAACAGAATGGAAAGAAAGATGTTGGGAGTCACATGGAAAGACAGAATAAGAAACGAGACCATAAGACGGAAAACAAAAGTTACGGATGCAGTAATCACCAGCACAACTATGAAATGGAGCTGGGCGGGCCACATCATGCGACTCAACCCCAATAGATGGACATACAGGGCAACAGTCTGGGACCCAAGATTTGGTAAAAGGGATGTAGGACGCCAAAAGACGAGATGGGCCGACGACATCAAGAAGACCTTTGGGAAACGTTGGACAACAGGGGCCAAAGAGAGAGAGGCATGGAAGCGGAGTATGAGAGAAGCAGCTCAGAACATCAGCGAATAAGGAACTCGTTAAAACGAAGAGTATAAAGACTCATAGGGGATCCTTCTCGGCATGGCTAACCGGGATTGCCCTAAACAAGCCACCTTCCCTCAAAGGAAGAGGCCCGTGCCCCGAGGGGACAAACAAGGGCTATACTATACTATACTATACTGATGTAATACTATACCAGTAGTTTCAAAATCAAATTCTTTACATATAAATTCTAGATCTATCTTATTGTATGATTGTGTTAGATTTCTTTTTATATATATTGCCGCACCACCGTGAATATGTATGGCCCTGGTATAAATATTAGCTAAACAATAATCTTCCAGCATTATAAATGGGGTTTCATTCTGTCTGCACCAGTGCTCAGTTATACAGACTACGTCAAACTTATTATCATCTGCATACTCATTAATTAGTAGGAGTTTGTTGCTCATACCCTGCACATTAATGCACCCTATTTTTAAATCATTATTTTGCTCAGATACTATTTCCCTGTCACTGTTCTTTATAAAAAATCCATTTTCAGCTTATGGGGGGGTCTTCTATTTCGTGTTGAAGTTCTTATCCCAGTTTTGTTATTCCCTCCCTCAGTCTGGATATTGTCCTCTTTACTATTATTATGACTGTCCTCACAGTGCTGATTGTCTTGTGCATTATTTACACTACCCCTTACCTTACCTTCTGTCTGGATGTTGTCCTCGTCACTAATATTATCACTATCAACACAATGCTGTTTGTCTTGAGCACTATTACTGTCCACACAATGCTGATTGTCTTGTGCACTATTTACATTACCCTCTGTCTGTATGTTGTCCTCTTCACTATTATTATCACTTTCAGCACAGTAGGCCTACTGATTGTCTTGAGCACTATTTACATTACCTTTTTCTGTTTTGTTGCCATCATTACTGGTTGTTCGTTCCTCATTACTGTCTTTTCTCAGTGCTGCCTCAACCTCATTTTCCCGTACATTTTCCTTGTCTCGCTTTTGTTTACACTTTTCTTCCGTTTCGTCGTCTTTATTTAGACCATACTGGCCTTCCTCTTGTTCTATATGTTTTAATATTATTGACTCATTTATTACTACTTTCTCTAGATTCTCTGTTATTGTCTTGGCAAGCACCTCCTTCCCATATCTATTCATATGTCCTCCATGTTTGGTAAAACAATTTGGTGGGAGATCCATGTTAATTACCTTTATGTTCTTTTTAGATTCATATAGTCTCTTGAGTCTATGGTTATGTCCTCTTAATTTCTTTATTAATGTCTGACCAGGTTGGTAGGTCAAACCTATGTGGTGGAGCCATAATAATAATACTAGTCTGTTCATTGTCTTCTATGTATCTATTCAAATCTTTTAGGCACCTGATTGAATTATTCTTATTCACGTCATTACTTCCGCAGAATATAACCAAATAATCCTTGTTCCCTAGTCTGGATACCTCTTTTTTTGCCATAAGCAGTTATAATTAATTATAATTAAAGTACAATCACCCTTGCACCAAAATGGCTATTTTCAGAGCCAACATAATATTTCACTATTATAATAAATGACCCTTGCACCAAAACAGCTATTTTCAGAGTCAACATAATATTTCATAATTATTTCCCGATTAGGCTTATAATAAATGACCCTTACACCAAAATGACTATTTTCAGAGCAAACATAATATTTCATATTTCCCAATTGTAATAAATGATCCTTGCACCAAAAGGCTATTTCTTATGTATTAAAGCTCTCTAAACTTAAATAGTTGAATTTTCCCTTCACTACTCAGCAATCACTCGTGGCATAGCGGTTAAGGCTATGATGCTAGTGGTTTTGGGTTCGTATAACGGTTGATCCAAAATTTACTGTTAGGAATAGGTCCCAAATAGGTGGGTAGGGTGAAGACAGGTTAGGGAAAGGGAGGAATGAGGAGGGAAAAGCAAGAGAAGGAAGAAGAAATAAATTATTAAATTTTTTCCCCGTATCACCTTCTGCCTACTAAATGGTGTGGTGGCGTGATGTTGCTAGTAGTCCAAATTGTGCCGCTAGGCGGGTGCTCCTTGGTGAGTAGGAGTGAGGGCTAGGGTGCGTTAAGTATTTGTCTTTTCCCTTTATTCTCTTCTTCTCTACATTTTCCACCCTTTTCCTCTCACCTTCTCCTTGCCCTATTTGGGACCTATTCCTCACCATAAACCTTGGATCGACTGGTATACAAACCTGTGACCACTAGCATTGTAACCAGCAGCCTTAACCACTACGCCATGAGCCATTGCTGACCGATGAAGGGAAAATCCATTTATTTAAGTTTAGAGAGCATTATAGTAAATGAGAAATAGCCGTTTTGGTGCAAGGGTCGTTTTTTATAATTGTGAAATATTGATCAGAGGATCAGGCAGGCTTTACTAAGGGTAAGTCTTGTATGGATCATATATTTGGCATTAGACAGATCACCGAAAAAGCATGTGCTAAAGCACAAGAAATTCATCTTATTTTTGTCGATCTTGAAAAAGCATATGACTCTATACCAATTAAGGAGCTATGGACAGCAATGGAAAATATTGGCATTGGAATTCCGATAATTTCGGTAATTAAAAGATTGTACCAAAAGAGTCGAGCAGTGGTGAAGGTGGGGAAAAAATTGTCAACTCCATTTACAACGACAAAGGGTCTGAGGCAAGGATGTGGTATGTCCCCAACTCTCTTTAAGATATATATTCAAAAAGTCTTAGAGAGATGGAATCGGTCATGTAAAGTTATGGGAGTTCCAGCAGGATGTGAAACAATACAGACGATCAAGTGTTAATTGCGCAGTGTCGTGAAGATGTTAAATATATGGTGAGGAAGCCTTTAATGTATGTATGTATGTAAGTTATGTATGTATGTATATTTATTCATCCTTTGATCATTTTACATGATATCGGACACGTCAGATTCTTACATGACTATATTAATTATTAAATAACATAATTACTAAAGTATACAATGCTAGTTCTTAAATTTAAAATTGCAAATGCTGAAAATATTACCTATAAGTTAAAATTAATATTTACAAAGTGCTTATAGCTACTAACTTATTTTATAACTAGTAACCTAATTTACTTAGGCCTATATCTAACAGTTTCAAAAAATTCATCTAAGCTATAAAAACAGTGCTCTATTAGAAACTTTTTTACACAGGATTTGAATTTATGCAGTACAGAGATTTCCTTTAGATATTGTGGTAGGCCATTATAAAGCTGGAGGCCAGTGCTCAGTGTGAACATGAGTAAAACCAAATATCTGGTGGTGGGTGGTAGAGGGAAAGATATTATTATCTTGCCACAAGGAACAATTAAAGCTGTGAGAGAGTTTAAATATTTGGGTTCTGTTATCCAGGAAACAGGGACATGTGAAGCGGACATGGATTATAGAATACAGCAAGCGAGAAGGGCTACAAAAATGTTGAATGGAGTTTTGTGGAGTAGGACAATCTCTAAACAGATAAAGAAAAGGATTCTTCAAACTGTAGTAGAATCTATACTAACTTATGGGGCAGAGGGTTGGACGCTTGTTGAAAGCCAGAAACGTAAAATACAAGCGGTGGAAATGGATGGAATAAGAAGAAGTGCTATAGTATCAAGATGGGAAAGGAAAAGGAATGAGGAGATAAGGAAAATAATGGAAATGGAAGAACCTGTGATAGAGAGAATTGAACAAAGAATCTTGCAGTGGTATGAACATGTGAAAAGAATGGCAGAAAAAAGATGGCCAAAGATTCTTCTGGAATGGTCACCGCATGAAAGAAGGAAGCGTGCTCGGCCAAGAAAAACATGGAGAGCTGGTGTAAGACAAATGATGAGGGACAGACAAATACAGGAAGATGAATGGCAAGATCGAGAAAGGTGGAAAGAGGGAATTAAGGGTAACCACTGAAGAGTGGAGAAGCCCACAAAAGTAAAAAGTAAGTAATATTGTTTTGGCTCTGAAAAGAGCTGTTTTGGTGCAAGGGTCTTTTTGCTGAATTAATTAAGTCATCTTGTGGGTGGCATACCATTGAAGTCTAAACTCTTCGCTGTGCAATACGACCTCTAGGCAGCGGCATGTGCATTGGGCGAGAGTGGATGGAGCTTTGCTGGTGCGCGATCTAAAGCTATCTTTTGCCAAAGTAAAAAAAATGTTGGGTTTAAGAGAGATTTAGGGACACAGCACCCAAGAAACTGTTATTTTTAAAGGGGGTTCTGCCCCCAAGGAATAAAAAGGATAGGTTTAAAGGTAGTTTGGAGCTTAGCCCCATGAAGTGGAGGTTTGGGGGCAGAGCCCCCAAGAAATATATGTTAGGTTTAAAGGGCAAGAAACTTAAAGGTTACATTACATTAGGTTAAGATTAAAAAGGTTCAAAGAAACGGGTGTTTGGGGGCGGAATCCCCAAGAAATAAAAAAGCTTACCGTAGGTTAGGTTAGGATTAATTAGGTTTATAACGGGTAAGAGATAATGGAGTTTAAATGAAATGAAAATTTCCATCTCTGCATCTTGTGGAGAATATTGAACTGATGTACTTTGGCTGTTTTTCGGACAGTGAAAGCAACAGCGACTGACCATCACACCACATTTGCAGCCCTGATTCCAGTACCATATATGACCCAACAGCTTTCTGGCCGCATGCAGCTGCGCTGTCTCAAGCAGATGATTCTCGTGAGTGATATTCCTTTCATAGCGCCATTTTAGGTTAGTTTTGGGTCATTCCATGTCAAATTAAATTTAACCTCACTATTTCAGATTTGGATGAAATTTTGTAGAGAGGTGGTTTTCATGTAAAGAGAAATATAAACTTTTATTGAAATATTTCAATCCGTTTTGAAAATACAGCCATGTAAAGTATTAACAGAATATCAAAAACATATCTTTCAACTGATATAGCAACTCTTCTAATTAACCTACAGAGTTGGGAAAAGTGTCATTTCTTAGCATTTTTTACAAGCTTTCCAATGATATGTAACACATAGTAATTCTAAAGAAATTTGTTTTTCCATAGTTAAAATTTTGAATTTTTTATAATTTTCAAAAAAATCCTAGGAAATAGGTTATACCAATGTTAAATGATGTACCAAGTTTGAAAATGGGATGGGAACGGGTTCATAGTTAGAAAATTAAAACATTATCACTTTTCAAAAAAATCAGGCCATATTAACTTATATGTTCCAATGGAAAGCATAATAAAATAATTTTAATAAATAAATTGACACTCACATGCTTAATGACATCTTGTTTTTCAATGGAAATACTTGTCTAAGGCCTTATTGGTTTGCAAAGTGTTAAGATAGCACATACATCCTTCTGGTCAGTGTCACAGGATTTAGTGTAGGCTACATAGGACAACGGGGGTAAGCCGTAGCGTAGTGGTTGAGGCGCTGCGCTACAAACTGGAAGGTCGCGGGTTCGATCCCCGATGAGGTCGGAGTTTTTCAATTGGCCTAATCCTTCTGGTGGCACTATGGCCCTGGGGTCGACTCAGCCTCTAACAGAAATGAGTACCAGGAGCAATCCTGGGGGTAAAGGCGGCCGGTGCGTAAGGCTGACAACCTTACCACCTTCATGTGCCGATGTCTAAAAATCTGGGAGCCTCTACCTCCTAGAACACTCTGGGCCTCCATGGCCTGTAATAGGGAACACTTTACTTTACTTTTACATAGGACAACTGTGAGAGGTATCCATAATACACCAGGCTTTCATGATGGTGAGGGTCCAGCTGGAAGGAGTGTTAATTTCAATTCACCACATTCAATTTTCTTTATTGTAGCCACCAGTTCTTGTCATTCACAATGGAGATTTTTTATGTACTAGAGTCAACAATATTAAATTAACCTTTTCAAAATTTGCAGAACTTCGACCAAAGCATTGCATTTTGACAGGTTCAAGTGATACACACTGTATGTCTATGTACAGTCCATCAAAATATAAAGTGATGATTGAGAATGTAATAGGAGTAATGAGAAATGGTGAATTAAAAACTTATAAACGTTACCATAAAAAATTACTTGCAATTCACCATCAATAGACTGCTATAGGGATAAATGTACATCTTGTCCTGTTGATGTTGCAGTACGTACCATCCTTGAAAAATCATAAGAAAATCTAACAGAAAAGATAACATTCAGATAATAGGTTTCGGTGGACTGTTGCAATTTAGAAACTCTGCAGAAATCATTATAGATCTACTTTGCAATAAGCTGCCACTCTTAGTCCAACATGGCTTTATTACAAAAAAACTGATGTCTTTCATGAATCACAAAGGAAAATGTCAACTGGGCCGGTGGACAAGCTACAGTTCACCCTTTTGTGATATATTACAAAGAAGAAACACATCTTTGAGTTAGTTTGTGATTTCTGATTGCTTAGATAGGCCTACAGTTGCTATTTATACCTTTCAAACAAAACTCATTTACATTTTTACTACAACATTTGGAATAGTTCCCAAAAAGATATTTTCTTTTCTGATGGATAAGCTGCCCAATTTAAAAATAAAAAACATTTCCTAAGCAAGACTGATATTGATGCTGAATAGCATTTTTCAGCCACAGCACATGGAAAAAGGCCTGGTGATGGAGTTAAAAGACTTGCAGCTAGAAATAGCTTGCAACAACCCTATGAAAACAAAATTTTAACTCCTCTCCACCTTTATGAATGGGCAGTTTAAAATATTTATACAGTGAGTCTCTCTCGACTGGAGGCCGGGCTAGCGGCAAAAGTGCATGCGGCCGCCGAGTCGTCACCCTGCGCCCCGAGGTGTAGGAACTGCATGGCACTTCTCTCGCTTCTTTCACTTTGTTCGTGCATGACCATGAAAATAGCGAAAATAGGGACTTACCTTATTACAGGAGATGCTGGAGGATTTACATCTGGAAAAAGTGTTCTGAATCGTCTAATGACTTCTCTGCAAGACTCTGTTTTCATATAATTATCGTACATAAATACCCTATGTTGTACTGTGAACACAGATCGAGGCATAATGATAAATGTGAAGTAAGACAAAGACCACTAGGCCTATATAACTTTATAACACGAGAGCACAGGCCGTGTTTGACCTTCACCTTCACAAGCATGCACTCCAACTGCTGGCCAAGCAGAATTTTGCAATATCTGACTCACTGCAGCAGTCACGTTTCACCGCTTGCCCGGCCCGGCCCCAGTCCAAGAGAGACTCACTGTACTATTCACATCAATGTTGGAGGATTAGTTGCCATCAGAAACATTTCTATAAGATCGTTCAAATCATGCAACTATACCATTCAAGGAACTTAACAATATCACACTTTCATACCTGTTGACTCTAGTAGGCCTACATAAAAAATAATTATAAAAATATGCACTAATCACTAGTAGCTGTTAGAAGATCACCAGACAAATACTAATTAGCACTTGTGACAGTGTACATCCCCATCACGTATGACAAGAACTGGTGGTTATTAGCTGATGTTATTATGGAGAAAAATGAACATGATAAAATGAAAGTAACACTCCTTTTTCCAGCTGGGCCATCACCATAATGAAAGCCTGATGTATTATGGATACCTCTCACAGATGTATTACCGACCAGAAGGATTTATATACTATCTTTGAATTTGAATTTGAATTTGAATTTAGCCTATGAAATCCCTTAACGGGCAAAGGCCTCCTGCTTGATCACAGGGAAGCTAAGGTGCACTCATTAGGGGAGCTACTCCTAAAGAGTGTTGTGTTAAGTCCGTTTAGTCACTAGTTTTATCACTGTCACATCACTATTTTCATTATGTTTGGTCTCATTCCTCTACTTGCAATATTCCTTTTTCTAGATCTCTCCACTGATCCCTGTTTCTGGCCTGCCGTGTCCATTGTTTTCCCGCTCGTTGTATGAAGAGGTCTGCCCATCTTGTCCTCTGTCTCCCGACGTGTCTTCGTCCTATTCGTGGATCCCACATAGTGGTCCTGTAGGTCCATCTTGTTCCTTCCATTCTTGCTACATGGCCTCCCCACTTCCATTTGAGACGTTCTGCTGTTGAGACCACATCCCTCATGCCTGTTCGTCTTCTTAACACCTCATTACGTATTCTGTCTTTTATTGTAACATGGAGTATCTTGCGTTCCATTCTCCTCTGGAAGGTTTGTAGCATCCGTTTCGTATTTCCATTGAGCGACCAGGTTTGACTGCCATACAATAGCACTGGCAGGACACAGGTCTCCAACACTTCTGCCTTTAGGCTTGTTCTTAGATTGGTATCAGTCAGAATGTGCTTTAAGCTCCAGAATTTCTTCCAGGCTTGGCCAATCCTTCTTTTTACTTCCTTTATTGTGTTTGTCTGAAAGGCTAATTGCTGACCTAGATATATATACTCTGTAACGTAATCCAATGTTGTGCCATTGACAATGATTGCTTCTTCCGTGCCATTTGTCATAATCTTTGTCTTCGTAGAGTTCATCCTCAGTCCTACTTCAGTGCTCACTCTGTTTAAGTCTACGAGCATCCGTTCCAGCTTCGGTGCAGACTCTGCTATTAATACCAAGTCATCAGCAAACCGCAAGTGGGTTAATCTGACCCCATTTATGTTTGTGCCATACTCTTCATCCCAGTCTAGTCTGCGGAGTTGGTGCTCAAGAAGGCTCGTGAAGAGCTTCGGTGATAGGGGATCTCCCTGTTTTACCCCTCGTTCAATTGGAAAGTTTTCCCCTTCTCTTTCAGTTCTTATCCTTGCTTGGCTACCTTCGTACAGTCTCGCGATTATCCTGATGTATTTTGGATGTATGTTTTGTTCTTCAAGGGATTTCCAGACAAATTTGTGCTCCACTGTGTCAAAAGCTTTTGTGTAATCCACAAATGCTATGTACAGGGTGATATTGTATTCTTGTGATTTTTCCATTAGCTGGTTCATCGTTTGCAGGTGGTCCATTGTGTTATATCCTGATCTGAATCCAGCTTGCTCTGTGGGTTGGTTTTCGTCCAGAGTTTTCGTCAGCCTTTTAGTTATTATTTTCATGAAAATTTTGTACACGTTTGGCAAAAGGCTAATTGGGCGGTAGTTGTTTATCTCGTCTTTTGCTCCTTTCTTGTGCAGCAATATGATTACATTCTGTTTCCACTCCCTGGGTATTGTTTCTGTTGCCAGTATCATATTGAACATGTTTGTGATGGGTATTGCTAGTTCTTCTTCACCCATCTTCAGGTATTCGTTGTGAATTCCATCTGCCCCTGGGCTCTTGTCGTTCTTTGTTGCTTTGATGGCTGCACTAGTTTCCTCGAGCATGATGGGAGGAACTGCTTCCTCTTGGTCTTTGGTTGCTGTTGTACTTGTATATCGGTCTCTGTTCTGTAGCGTACTGGTGTAGAGTTCTTTGTAGAATTTTGTGGCTTGCTTTGATATTTTTTCTCTGGAGGCTATTCTCTTTCCTTTCTGGTCTTTCACTCCTAGCGTCCAGTGTTTTCCTTCCATCAATTCCTTCCTGATCTTCCTTGTCGATTTTGACTCTTTCATTTCATTCCTGATTAGCTCCGTTTTGAATTCTCGCATGTCTTTTCTTATTGCTCTCTTTGTGTGCTTATTTAATTCTTCGTATTCTTTCCTCTTTTGTGGGTCATCTTGTGCCCCTTTTTTCAGCTCTTCCCGTTGGTCTATCATTTTCAGTGTGTTGGCTGTCAATTTGCTGTTCTTTGTTTTGTCTTTTCCCTTCGTGCCAGAGTTCTCTGCTGCCATTATGATAGATTTCTCGAGAGCGGTGTACACTCCTTGCACGTCATTGTTGGCCTGCTGTTGTGTGGCTTGTAGTTTTTCTTTTAATTCTTCTTTGTATTTAACACTCTGCAAACCAATAAGGCATTATTATTAATAATAATAATAATAATAATAATAATATAACATTAATAACAATAATAATAATAATAATAATAAAACATCATCATTATTATTATTATTATTATTATTATTTTACTGTCATTAAGTTTACAAAAGAAGCAATAGACAAACTCAATTTTACATACAACAAAAGTAAAAAAAAAATTTACATAATACTGTAGTAGGCCTACTATAAACAAAATAATTTACAAACAACTAAGAGTTAAAATATCAAAAGATAATTGATTTAGTACTACATTCGAATAACTCATTTAGAGAATAAAATGGACGACCAACCAACCAGTCATATAGCTTATGTTTAAACTTGTCAGCTGGGTAATTAAGCACATAGCATATTATAACATTTCATTCCGACTACATGATAACTTTTAAGTGACTTAGATAGCCTATAAAAAGGTACTTCAATAAGGTTTCTATTTCTAGTGTTGTGTGAATGTGCGTCCTGTCTAAGTTGTTGACTTGGTTGATTAGTCCTAGAGTAGGCTACAATAACACATTGTATAGGCTATGTATAAATTTACAACGGCCATAACCTTTAATTTAACAAACAAATGCTTACAATGTTCAAGTTTATGTGCACCAGTAATTTTATTATTCTAATAGACAAGTATTTCCATTGAACAACAAGATGTCAAGCATGTGTGTGTCAATTTATTTATTGAAATTATTTGATCATGCTTTCCATTGGAGCATATTAGTTAATATACATGGCCTGATTTTTTTGAAAAGTGATAATGTTTTAATTTTCTGACTATGAACCCATTCCCATCCCATTTTAAAACTTGGCACATCATTTAACATCAATGGTATAACCTATTTCCTAGGATACTTTTTAAAAATGTACCGGTACTTTTTTCAAAATTAAAAATTTTCACTTTGAAGGTACTAAAATATCTTACTTTGTTGGCTCATTTTGATTCAGCGACCTCAAGAATGCAAGTCCAAGACGTTACCATCTCGGCCATCTTGCTCGGTTTTGTGTGCTCTTCATTATTATTTGTTGGTTTATTGGCTTATTGCTAAGCCTATAACATTATCATCTGAATGATTGCAGCCTGTGCCTATAAATCAGGAGGCACACATCTGAAAAGACTTTGTGCTGTGAACCAGCAATAAGTAGGCCTTCTGTAGTGCTTCAGTTCCTGAGGATGTCTATTGCAGTTGCAGATGTAACATTGAGAAATGCCAACCTATCTCAGGCATAGTCCACTTCAGTTCAGACAGGAGAGTCACCTGTGAAGTTCTGTGAAGTCCTGCTGTGAAGACCTTTCCACCACACCACAGTACTATCCGCGGCTGTACAGAGAAGCCATAGAGATTATGAAACATCAAAAGAATAATTTCAACCGCAAAGAAGAAGCTTTAAGAGTAAATAAGTTGTGGTTCTCGGTACTAAGAAAAACCACGGTGCAACCTTTCCATGGGAAGAGGAAGACGGATCTCACAGAAAACTGCGCGCCAAACAGTGCCCAGGGTATAAATATGGGAGGAACACAGAACCAGAGCTGTCTGTCAACGGCCATCTAGACAAGCACGTCGCTCCAGCAGTGCCTCTGAGGATGCTCACCGCAGTCGTGAGCGAAACGTCAGGTCGTAAAAACCTAGGACCACGGCATAACAGCCCGGAAATTGTAGACCATGATGACTCCAGCCGTGAAAGCTTACGTATGTTCATTAAGGCTTCCTTTGTTCGTGTTGTTATCATGATGTCATCTGCATAAGCTATGCACTGTTTCAGTTTTGTTGAAATGTTTCCTCTTAATTCCATTTGTTTGAATATATAATCAATTGCCAGTCCGAATAGAGTCGTTGATAATGGGTCACCTTGTTTGACTCCTGTTTGTATTACAAATCTTTCACTTACTTTGATATTTATTTTAACCCTCGCAGTGTTATCTGTTATGGTTGTGAGAATTAATTGAATTAATTTGTTAGGCACCTTGTAGAATTCCAAGCAATCAATTATTTTGTTTCTTTTTATTGAATCAAATGCTTGGGTATAATCAATGAAGATGTTGTATAAATCTATTTTGTGTTTGTGACACTTCTCAAAGAATTGTAGCACTATGAATATATTATCTTTCGTTGATCTGTTTTCCCTGAAGCCCATATGATAATCTTCTAGCTTGCTCTGTATTATTCTTATCAATCTTTTATTCAGAATTATTGCAAAAACTTTGTATACTATGTTCAGCAAGCTTATTGGTTTGTAGTTTGCATAATTCAATTTGTCACCTTTTTTAAATACTGGATAGATCAGACCTTCTTTCCATTCTATTGGCATTTCATTTTCCTCCCATATGCATTTCATTAGTTTATACAATTCCTGTTTTAGTTTTCTCCCTCCGTATTTGATCAATTCCAGGGGTATATTATCAGGTCCTGGTGCCTTGTTTACTTTCAGATTGCGTATAATTTGACATATTTCGTTATACGTTGGTGCTTCCATTTGTGTTGCGACTTCTGAGCATCCTTCATTAATTCTTAGACGCGCTGCCCTTAGGTTATCTTCCATGTGATTTGCATTAAAAATGTGAATAAAATACTCTCTCCACCTATTTAAAACACTCGTCACATCTAATTGTCACCTCACCTCCTCATCCTTGCACATCATCAGTGTGTAGGCTATGTATTCATGTATTTACAATTCTTTACATTTTTGTAAAAAATGTTCACATCATTAAATCTAAAATTTTCTTCTACTGTTTGCAGTTTATCATTAATCCATTCTCTCTATTTGTTTCTACATATCTTATTAGCATCTTTTCTCTTATTTTTATAGACTTCTTGGCTTGCTCTTGTTTTAGATTGTAGGAATTTCTTTCTTGCTTCGTTTTTCTCCTCTATTATTTTCTTATAATCATCATCCTACCATTTGTTCTTTTCCTATTTCCCTTGTTTCTGAAGTATTTGTTCTGCAGCCTTGGTTATTGCGTTTTTAAGATTGTTCCATTGCTCGTTTACGTTTTTACTCTCAGTGTCGTTTTCATCTTGGTTCTTAAGCTTATCACATAACACATCTTTGTATTGCTTTAAGTTCTCTCTATTTTGCATATTTTGTTTCTTTCACTTGTATATTTGTTTTGATTTCTTTTTATATACTGTGGGAAGTGATTGCTTGAAAATTACTTTCACCAACATGTGATCTGAGTTAATGTTTGGCCCTCTTAGCGATCTGACATCTTCTGTTAGGTCAGATTTTCTATTGGTAATCAGGACATGATATATTTGGTTTGTAGTATTCTTATCAGGTGATATCCATGTAGCTTTATGGATTGTTTTGTGTTGAAATTGCATACTCATGATTTTTAGATTATGTTAGTGCAAGCAACATGTTTAATGAGTTATTCTATTCAAATACCCGCTATATAGTTCCCGCGTCTGACTCAGCAATTACAACCAATTTCATAACATGATGCAAGTATGAGGCAGGTGTAAGCTATCGTCACGCTGTGTGTAAGGTGTCCCCTTTTCCTCAGTTCTTCGCTAGCATGCATACAGTCAAGACGTAAGCAGCTACGCTTCACATTCGCGTGACTCTAGAAGTTCCACTTCACGGCATCATTCTGATGCAGTTTCTTCTAGATCAGCGGTTCCCAACCGGTGGGTCATGATCCAATAGTGGGTCGTAGAAGGGTTACAGGTGGGTTGCGACTCGATCCTAAAACTATGAGAAACGTTCGAATAAACCATCAGAAACCATCGAATAAACCATCAGAAAAGATAAGAAAAATCGAAACAAATCAAATTTAACAACATTTTGGATGGAAACGAGGACAGAATATCCAACATTATCCATAACTGCATTGAGGTTTCTGATGGTATTCACCACTACGTATTTATGTGAACATACTTTTTCAACTTTGGTTTTCCTAAAAAACAAATACAGAAATCAACTCAACATTGAAAATGACTTAGGATTAAAAACATCTTCATTCAATCCTTACATTGACGTGTTAGTTCAATCGAAAATTTCCCAAAAATCACATTCATATAGTATTCTTACTTAAAAATGGCAATTTAGCCGGAAAAATTAAAATGGTCTTCGTGTACTTTTATAATTGTAGTTTTTATCTTCACCTAGGAACACTTGTTAGTGAGTATGAAACCACTTGTTGCATATATTGCAAATATATATCTCTTGTAAAATAAATGACTGTTTTGCTACAAAGTGCTTATATTTTGTTAACCATTTTCAAATCAAATGTTTATCAATAATCAATCTTTATCTTCAAAAAAGCATAGCCTATATAAGCTTATATATATTTGAAATATTTGATGGTAAATTATATATAGCCTACATAAGGAAGGGATATGATACAAATAAGGTTTATACTCCACCATGGACCGATGGACCGTGGAGGTTTCAGTTTCCGTTTCAGTTTATTATTAGCTGTAGATTCCTTAAGAATTTCAGCTTCGTCATTAAATTACAATATACTACAATAAAAAACAATTACAATATAATATAATAAAAATGTTAGAACAATAGTGCTGGTAGCTATAAGTAGCATTTCAGCTTCATCATTAACTTACAATATAATACAATAAAAAACAATTACAATATAATACAATAAAACATTAGATCAATAGTGCTGGTAGCTATGTCAGGTAGCTACATGACAATTCAGTATACAAAATTAGTCAGATTAACCTTACATTTATCATTAATTCTATTATCATTTTTTTGCAGTTATATGACAATTCTATCTGTTGTAGCAACTTATCGTTATTCATTATTTTTACAATTCATCAATATTATACAAGAATTTATTAATAAGAAATTTTTTTAAGTTGGCGTTTGAAAGTTGTGCCAGATAGTGATTTTAATGTTGTTGGTAATTTGTTGTACAGTTTAACTCCTATCACACTGACATCCCACGCAGCACGATATGTATAATGTACGTATGTTTTAGAGCTAGATATATATCTTAGGGTTTGGTCAAATTCAAAACATAAATTATACGTATATTTTATATCCAATATATACATGTAGGCCTATATAAATTGTAGTTTAATCCTGCTTTATATTCATTATACATCAAAATTAAGTACTGTTACATAAGTAATTATAAAACAAAATCGAATTTACTGTTCATTTGCTAATATCAAAATAACGTAAAAAAATATTCGTAATTATACGTAAATTATACGTCAAGAATTTGACATTGTAAACACCGGCTTATTGTGTTTTACTCTAGTAAATCGATTTGGTTAATTTAATACAATTTACTCACGCTAATCGGAAATTTTAAAAAATGGTTTAAAATTATTACATCCGGAAATTCAGTAGGACTATTTTTCTTCCTTCTTTGGTAAGCTTGCGGTTGCGTAGGTGCTCGGAAGAACACCACCGCACCGGTGACGCGGAAGGAATGTGGACTGGCGGCCATCTTGTCTGTGACGTCAGCAATGTATTTCAGTGTTTCATCTTTACATATAACTGGTGCTTGTATATCAGTTCCTCTTTTATAGTGTTTTATTAACAAGAAATTGTGTGTGGAGAGAATTGCACTGTTCTGTTGCAACTACTCCCTATGTATATAACATAGAAACGAAGAATAAATGTACATATGTGTGTATTTAAAGCTGACGAAATATTACGCAACTGCAGTGATGTTGAATACATTTCCTATCTGAATGTTTGTGAAGACGTCCTTCATGTAGAATATTGAATGAGGGAGAAGAAAAACATTTACACAGAAAACAGTACTGGTAAGTATCTGTGCAAGATTTGTTTCACATACATAAATAGGCCATCATAACCTCAACGACTTGCAAACTGATTTATAATACAGATGCTGTGGTAATTAGTTCTGATCATAATAATTTATGACAACGCTGCTAAAGTATTTCTTAATTGTTTCAGGAATTCACAATGCCTAGGTGATGTAGTGTAAAAGTAACTACAAGTCACAACATGAAAGTGTTAGTACATTTTCTTTACCAAAAGACGAAGAACTTAAGAAGTGGCTTAAAAACATTCCTACAGACTTTACAGGGGTAAGCAAGCCTGTTATTTGTGTGAAGCATTTTCCTGAAGAGAGTGTGATAAGAACAGAGACATTTGTAGTTTACGGTGAAATAAAAACATTTCCTAGAACTTACCCTAAACTGAAACTTGGTGCAGTACCATCAATATTTCCTAATCTGCCCGAGTACTTGTCAAGACCAGGTCCATCATGCAGAAGAAGAAAATTTAAACCAAGCAGTTGCAGAAAGATTAAAAGAACTTAAAAGTTATGCTGAACGACAAGCTCTGCATTGTTTGGAAGATGTGATGCAGTACTTCCTAAGTGTAAAAGAAGGACTTAAGGTATACATATACGTTTAGACAAAAAATCCACAGTTTTCAACCAAATTTTCTGAAATTTTTTTTGTTACTCAGTTACCATTATACTAGGCAAATTATGTTAGTGGAATCCAAAACTGAAGTTTATGATAGTTTTAAAAAAATATTGTTTAAACAAATTTTTGCAAAATTTTGAGAAACCCTAGCAACCACAAAAATTAACCATTCTGGACAATTTTTTTACTAAAATGATCAGGTTTGTGTGTATAAGGTTCTGAAGCAAAATTGTTTGTTTAAATTAATTTTTCTAGGAGATAATTTTTTTTTTCTGTAATCTGGAAAAATAATTGAAACTTTTTGTTATTTTATTCTTTTCAATTGTCTCTAACTTAGCAACTTTCAACTTAATGTTAACCATTTTGCTTCAAAACATTCCTTATTTTATGCTCTTTAATTTGACATATGATTGAAGCTCCTAGCACAACTTTTGCTATAAATTTTTACGGATTAAATGGATAAAAGTGTAGTAATTTTTTAGTTTTGAGAAAACTGGCAATGAAAGTTGACGGTCATGTTTCTAATGTACTACTCATACCTGTTGATGTTAAAACTCCCCTGCTCCATATGTTGGACCCTCTTTTTCAAGGTTTTTGTCTTGGTGTAACTTCTTCCTCCCTCTCAAGAATCTTCTGCGTTGTTTTTGTTCAGGAGTGCTCTGGATCAAACCCTGGCGTAGGCGTGCCGCATCTGCTTCCAACGCTCCAGCTGCAGTAAACTTTCCAGGAACTATGTTCATTCTTCTCAGAAGTTCTATTTCAACATTGTTACCACAGTTGAAGTGCAGAACAGCATCCATAACACCTAGCTTCAAAGTAGCTAGTCCCACATATGTCTCTTTTCGACATCGTCTCCATATCATTCCATTGAATGATTCATTGCAGTTCTGTGTCAGGCCATGGAGACACTTAGATAGCATATTGGGGTCACACAGTCTTTCATATACAGGCTTTGCTGCTTGAAGAACATCAAATGGAATCCCTGGTTTAAACTTGTAGGATTCTAATTGATCATTAGCTTTAGCTCGCTGATAGGAGCACCAACTTTCTTTACCGATAGGGCATCTGTGGTGTGTTGGTCTGTTTTTGTTGGCTGTCAAATGGTAAAAGGTAGCCCATATGGCATTTCTCATTTCACTTACACTACTGAGGTTAGATCGTAGTGCTATACCAAAATAATTTTGACATTTATCGATCAACGCTCCAGTAAGTTTTCCCCTTCCACCCAATTTCTTTTGCTGGGCCAATTTACGGAGAGCTGTTCCTAAACGTTTTTGGTAGTGTCCTACACATTCTAGTTTATTTACAATTTTTCCATTATATGGATCAGATTCCACAACAGCTTTGTAGGCTTTGGAGTCTCCATCTCCATAAAAATCTACATAATCAAGCCCTCGACTTTCCCTGGAGCGAGCAAAAATCTTCTTTGCTCCATGTGGCTCCATGTTTGGTGCTGACCCTGTATAATTTTTTGAGCAAACTATAGCATGATCAGCCTCCCAAGCTGTATATGATGCAGATTTTTTGTCATCATTTGAGTGTTTTTTGCACTCTATACAACTTTTAGACATAATTTCTATGTCGAGCACCTTACCTGTATCAACAGATATGGCAGCCACAACACCTGACAAAGATGAGTGTCCACGTTTCTGCCAAGTCCCATCCACAGAAACACCACACTCATTTCCTTTTTTATCTCTTACCTCTGAAGCAGCAGATTTCATGCATTCTTCTGCATAATTTGTAGCAGCAAGAGATATGTTTTTCACATGACCAATGTATGCTGGCGGCAAGGGAGGAGGTGCTAGATTCAAAATAGATGAAAATTTTTTGGCCTCACCATATCCACAACCAATTGATCTAAACCCATACACAAGTCTTCTGTTTATTTCAGGAGACTGCTGTTGTTTCTTAGAAGTACAAAATTTATCAGTTTCATATGCACATATGTTACACAACAAACCCAGTGTCATAAACCAACCAAACCTTTGACTTTCGTAATTAATAATTTTCATAGATCCACCTGAAGAACAACTAGGGCATGATAATGTATAAATTAAATTTTGAAGGCAGTCTACATCGAAAATAATATTAAAATGTTCAGAAGATTTCTCATCACAGGAGACATTACCACTTGTTGAAAGTTTCGAATGAGAGGCACTTTGAAATGAGTCAGTGTTTACAGTTTTAATAGCATCTTTCACATATTGATTACCACAAAAAGTACGTTTTCTCTTCTTACCATTTCTACTTTTAGCACCCATAATTAACTCCGAAATACACAAACTTCACAACAACCAAATCTAACGCACATAAACAAACACACACGTTTCACATGGAGGCAGCCATTATTGTTGTGGTTCTAAAGAAAAAGAAATAGATAGAAGAATAGCATATAAGAGCCATCTATGGGCAGCAGTTAATACTACGTACTCCAACTTCTTCCTGAGCAAAATGGAGCCAAATTTGAATGAAAGAATTGCTCACAAATCAAAGAGATGTCTACATTGCTTTTGCAGTACCACGCCCACTCTCGCTGCATGCGCCTTCGTCCCTTTAAATCCACTTTTAGGGCATAACTAATCATTGTACGGATATAAACCATACATTTTTAAAAACTAGAGACATAGGGCTTTCTTATGGCGCTAAAAAACAAAAAATGAAAATTTGGTAGAAAATTGTCATTTCAAACGTATATGTATACCTTAAAGGGCAGTGGATTAGCATAATGGCAGTAGAAAGGCTAGTGCTGTGCTTAATGGATGTTAATGATGATGTTCCGAAAATTCTTGG
This sequence comes from Ectobius pallidus, assembly GCA_964059195.1. Lineage (NCBI taxonomy): Eukaryota > Metazoa > Arthropoda > Insecta > Blattodea > Ectobiidae > Ectobius > Ectobius pallidus. Next base: position 34,283,037 of record CAXKWD010000009.1, read on the forward strand.
TTCAGTGTGTGTTATGAGCGATCTCAGTGTTTTGCTTACAATAAATAATTTCAAAATACCTCAGCAAGAAGTTTCAAAAAACTGCAAGATAATAAGCACAAAAAGTGTTCTTGATGACATTTTTAGTTATTGATATCTCATGTATTGATAGTATATGTAAAATGTATGTGAGCAGTGTACATTTATGAACCAATGTATTTGCAAGCAGTGAACCTTAGTGCAAGTGAACCAAGCAGTGTATTTAGGCTACATAAATTATATATGTAAAATATACGTTTAATAGATCATCTTTACATATATTTTATGTATTTGAGCGTATATTATATGTAGATTTTATTTAACCAATATGTGTGATGTACATTCCCTAGATCTAGGGATAACGTAAATTTTACATATATTTTACGTATGTGTGCTGAGTGGGATCTTTATTTGATATTTGTTTGGTATGTATTGTCTTGTGATAGTCTTCTTTATTTCTGGTATTGTATTGATGAATTTCATTATTATTTATTGGTTGTCTTTCAGTAATAAACATAATTACACGATATACATATAATGAGTATATAGTTAGCATATTGTTTAGAATAAATACATCCCTACATGATTCTCTAGGTGCAAGGTTATATATTATTCTTATACACTTCTTTTGTAGAATAAATAATCTTTGTGTAGGCCTATATGTCTTTGCTGCACCACCCCACAGTTCTATGCCGTATATTATATGTGGGTATATGACTCCATAATATATCAGTTTCAAACATTTTTTGTCAACTATTGATTTAAAGTAAATTAGCAAGTATATTGATTTACTAACAGTATTACATAATTTGTCTATGTGCTTAGCCCAAGTTAATCTACTATCAACATTGATTCCTAAATATTTATATTCGTGTACTTCTTCAATTTTGGAACTCTCAATCTGAATATCTAGTTTCTCTTGTAATGTTTTGCTTCCCTGAAAAAACTGTATTACTTTTGTTTTACTCATATTACATTTTAGGTTGTTTTGCTTAAAAAAATCTAGTAAATATTCAACTGCATGTAACAAATTTATTTTTAAAATATTGATATCTTCCCCTCAGCATAATAGTGTGGTGTCATCAGCATAAGAAATTATTTGTGTGTCGTGTGTTTGGCACATGTCATTTACATACAGAATGAATAATATGGGACCTAAAACAGTTCCCTGTGGAACTCCATATTTTACTATTTCATATTTTGATTGTACTTTATTAATTAAATTATCATGCTTGTAATATATTTGTGTTGACTGTTTTCTTCCTACCAGATAAGTTTTTATAAGATTATTACCTACACCACGTATTCCATATTTTGCTAATTTGTGTAATAAGATGTTATGATCTACACTGTCAAAAGCCTTAGATAGGTCAAATATTACAGTACCAATCTTTACGTTACTTTCCATTTTTGAAATTGTTTCATAGATAAACTCATTTAGAGCTGTTATGGTAGACAAACCCTTCCTAAAACCATGTTGTTGCTTATTTATTATATGTTTCAGATTCAGAAAATGTAATAGTCTATCGCATATTATTCTTTCAAATATCTTAGCTAGTTCTGATGTCAGCGTGATAGGACGATAATTATTTATATCCTTTTCATTTCCTTTTTTATGCAGGGGCCGAACTAAACTTAATTTTAAACATTCTGGAGAGATCCCATTTACAATAGAAAAGTTTATTAAGTGTTCTAATGGCTTAACAAGTGCATATTTACAGTGTTTTAGAATAAAAGGACTGACGTTATCCCAACCACTGCTATGTTTATTTGACAAGGAGTTTATTATTTTTATGATTTCAGTTTCTGAGGTAGGGCTTGTAAAGAACGTATCATCATTATCCTTAATGTTACACTTATTCTCTAAATTGGTTCTAGTTGGTTTAGCAACTTCCACAAAAAAAGTATTGATTTTTTCAGTCAGTATAGCTGGGTCTGTCTCTAACTTCCCATTTAGATTTAATTCTAAATTTTTATGAATCTGTTTTCCCTTTCGAGCATCATTTATAATGTTCCAAGCAGTTTTACTAATATTATCAGAGTCATTTAATTTCTCCTTTATATTATTACATTTTAAATTATTTAAGCCTTTTAGATACTGTTGTTTTGCTTGCTTATATTTATTTTTGTAATACTCAGTATTTGTTGATTTATAAAGTTCATACATGTCCTTCATATATTCCCTTAAGTTAGTCGTACTACTATCAAGCCGTAATTTATTGGCCTTGTGTTTAGTGTTAAAAGCTATAGTTTTAATAGGGCATGCTATGTCAAAATGATACTTAAAAGTTTTATAGAATATATCCCATTTTTCATCAACGAAAGTTGTAGTAAAGATATCTTGCCAGGTTTCTTGTTTTAGTCGGTATGATAGTTCAGCTATAGAGTCTTTGTTTATTACACGTTTAATTTGTAATTCTTTTTCCAATCTACAACATATAGGAATAGCAAAGTCAACGCTCTGAGCAAAATGATCCGAAATATGTGTGTTAATGACTTGAATGTTATCAATATCATGTACATTTGTTGAGATATGATCTATAGTAGAGGAGGTTGAAGATGTGACTCGTGTTGGCTGTTTAATTACATCTTGTATATTGTATATATTAAACATATAGTTAAGCTGTTTATAATTTGTATCTAGATCATTTAGATCTATATTGTAGTCACCTGCTATAATAATTTTCGTATTCTTAACTACATATTTACTTAGTATTAGCTCAAATTGCTTTAGAAATTCTATTACTGAAGTACTAGGTGACCTATATATTCCAATGACCAGGATAGATGAATCCCTCATAGTAACTTTAAGTATTTCGATAAGGAAAGTTTCCTACCTACAAGATGCTATGGACTCTGGTCAATTAGGAGGAGCCCTCTTCATTGATTTAAAGAAAGCATTCAACACAGTTGATCACTCAATTTTACTATATAAACTGGAGATGATCGGTGTTAGAGGCTTATGTCTAGACTGGTTCAAAAGCTACCTTACTAATAGACAACAATACACCAGAATAAACAATACCAACAGTACTATAGCAAGAGTAACCATAGGTGCCCCACAAGGGTCCGTTTTAGGTCTGTTATTGTTCATAATATATATTAATGATATCAGTTACATAAACTTGAAAGGTACCATTAAGCTTTATGCCGACGACACTGCTATATTGTATAAAGAAAAAACGGAAAGTGATGTAATAATAGCAATGCAACAGGATATTAACAAAATAATACTCTGGATGTATCTCAACAGGCTTTCAGTAAATGCAGAGAAAACAAAGGGCATGCTCTTTCATTCTCACCTACACACTTCTAAAATACCCTACAATCTAACATTAGGATCAAATAAAGTCGAAATCGTTACTTCCTATAAATATGTAGGACTAGTACTGGACTCATGTCTTAGCTGGAACATGCATGTTACCAACATTAGTAATAAGCTATTACCTATAATCTCAATTTTCCATAGACTGAAATATCTAAAACTACCTGACAACATATGCAAAAACTTATATTATGCCTTCATACACTCTAGGCTATCATACATGAATGTCATCTGGTCCTCATGTAATGACACACTTTTAAGACGACTTGAAATATTACAAAACAGATCACTACGAACCTTATTTAACCTTCCATTCCATTATAACCGTCACTCAATGTATTTGTCTCTAAAAATTTTACCTCTACACTTAGAAATAGATAACGCTTGTCTAATACTTATTTATAAGATCATAAATCATAAAACACATAGCAACATCTAACTACTTAATTGTTCAGAGATCCATAATCACAACTTAAGACGTCCACATAATATCCATACACTCTCAATCTCAACGACACGATTTGGGACCAAAAATATAATTCGAAGATGTGTCCAGCTATTTAATCTACTGCCCAACGAAACTAAACTATGTAAAAGCACAAATAACTACAAGAAAGAAGTAAAACAATATCTGTGGTAAAGTTATGAAACTGAAACAACCCTAGTAGCACACTTCATTGGCCCAACGGACGGATTTGGTTGGCATGGTAGGGATATGTTGGGAAAAGGTTCGTTGTAATTTCCTCGTTTGGGCCAAGTCATTTGTTGGTTGGCGTTCGCGCCCGCCCTACCGTTGGGGTTATGATTGTTGGCCCAACGTTGGAATATGATCGCATTTATCTTCTCACCAGTCTTCGGCAATTTCCGGCGTGTTCGTAGGTCATCGGCACAGCGCCCTTGAAGGTAACGGTCATTCCTCATTCGCCATCTTGATATGTAAAGAAGTTAACACAGTTTTGATTCTCATTCATATATCATACATAATATTAGGTAAGCCCTTTGGTTGTTCTCTTAAAATAACGTTATTATTTTTACACAATACTGTATTATGAGTGTTGCATTCATATTATAAGTGAAGGTTCGTTCAACGTTACAGTACTGTAATTTCCTATTGCAAATTTGTTTCAGATGATTTACATAAAGAAAGGCAGAAGGAAGCAGAGAAGGAGCATCATATAAGCAACGAAATTCCAACTGAATTGAAACGCAGTTCAAGATCAGCAGTTCTACAGTTCAAAATCTATATCAATAGCGGGATTTTCAAGATTTCAAACTTGCAAGTAGCCTACATGGAGCATGCATGATTATTTGTTAGAATCAAGTTTTTCGAGAAGTAGGGCCTACCCAGTAAAAATGTTAAGGTATAAATATTTGATTTATTATTAAAATGTAGATGCCCTCATTATATAGTCTAAAAATCCAGGGAATGTTGCCAGTAACATTTAAATATGATGTTAATCATTATATTCTCATATAAGTTATAATGTGCACTCCTAGCCTTTAATTGCCGGTACTTCATTAAAGCTCTATCCACAATGCGCAGTCTGCAGTTGTTAGTCGGTAGACGGTAGGTTGTAGTCGAAGTATAACGTGTGGTGATCAATGGACGCCATTCACAATGTGCAGTTGCAGACGACAGCTGACAATCGTCAGGTGGTAGACAGTAGTCGGCAGACGAGAAATTCATCTCTGACTACGAACTGAACGTCTGCAAGTAACATATTATGCGAATGAAAATTATTTACTAGTGCAAATACACAGATTAGCATACTACGAGAAAGCAAGATGTGTTTATAACATATATTATCCAATTATAAAGACATTCCTCCACCTTTTTTATTCTGTAAAATGTTTCCCTAACCTCAATGTCGACAGCATATTGTAGACGACTCGAGTGCTGCTCCCAAGCGGCCGATTGCAAAAGCAAACTTCCGACTACTGACTAACAACTGACGACTGCGCATTGTGGATAGAGCTTGAAGCTCTATCCACAATGTGCAGTTGGTCGCTTGAGAGCTGCCCACAATATGACGTGAACATTGAGGTTAGGGAAACATTTTACAGTACAAATAATGGGAAGGAATCGAATAATAAATACATCTTGCTTTTCATAGTAACCTAATCTATTTCTTTGCACTAGTAGGCCTAAATAATTTTCAATCTCGTAATATGTAACTTGCAGTTGGGGTAGGTAGTCACAGATGAATTTCTCGACTGCTGACAGCAACTGTACTTTGTGAATGGCGTACATTACTCACCACATGTTTTACTTTGACTACCGACTACAGACTGCCAACTGCACATTGTGGATAGAGCTTTAGGCCTAATACGTTAGTTATATAATCAACTCTACCAAGTAACTTGCATTCTATTTGCCTGTATAATTTTAAAACATAGTTCATGACAGGGTTAAAAAATGCATTTACATTATGTTTGAATAACCGTCTAAATCTGATTAGCTTAACTTGATTGCTAGAATTCTTTTCCATCAAATTGTTTCATCTATCCCTATAGGCCTATATGTGCACTTAATAGATTAGGTTATTTAAAACATCTTTACGAAATCATGTAAAATCTCTTCACAAATTTCTAAAGAATTTCATCTGTTCTATTCTTAATTTAGGCTTACATTCAGTCACAATTTTGGTTATAACCCCAATGGGCTACAGTTTGTAGAATTAAATTTAAAATGAACTCTAAAATGTTGTGTGTAGGCCTAATCAATTTCGCTAATGATCTTAACATCATTCTTTGTAAAAGTAAAATATTACTAGATTATGGAATAAAATGGGAATAATGGAACTTTGTGCCCCACGCGTTCCCCTTTCCACTCGCCTGGCTGCTTCCCACATGCCACCTGCCACGCTTCCTCGCAGGTCATGCCGTCATGCCTGTAGCTGCTGCTCAACGCCGGTAATGCGTAATTGCGATTGGCATGTCACCTAATATTTCACAATAAAAATAAAATACCCTTGCACCTGGCATTCAACCCAATTCTGTACTAATTCCATCCTACTATCCCCCACAAATCCTATTTCCCTTAAATCTACATCCTAATATTTTCTTTCCACCTACGTCTAAGTCTTCCAAGTGGTCATTTCCCTTTGGGTCTCCCACTCAGCATTTTTTAGATGTCTTTCCCCCCCCCCATACGCACAACATGTTTAGCCCATTTCATTCCCTGTGATTTAATTTCCCTTACTATATCTGGTGGCGAGTACAGATTATGAAGCTCGTCGTTATGCAGTTTCCTCCAGTCCCCATTTTCATCTCTCCCATAGGCCAAAATATTTTCCTAAGCAGCCTGTTTTCGAACACACTCAGATTATGTTACAAACTGCATCTTACAATCATAATTGTAATTGAATGTAAATTAAGAATATAATAAATATAATTATTATGAATTTTGAAGTGATTTTACACAAATTTTTAAAGCTTTTTAAGCCTATATTGAAGTCTTTTAAATATTATTTGATCATGAATAAGCTAATCTAAGTGCATAGGTCTATAGGAATAGATGGAACAGCATTTTAGAAATAAAGCTCTTACAGGTTAAGCTAATCAGATTAGACTGTTTTTCAAACATAATGTAAATACGCCTTTTAACCCTGTTATGAACTATGTTTTTAAATTATACAGGCAAATAGAATGGAAGTTACTTGATAGAGTTGATTATATTTCTAACGTATAGGCCTAATAATGGTGATGCTATAACTAGTCACAAGACAGCTGGATAACAAATTAACTAATCACAGTAGGCTAAAAGATTGCACATTGTTACTTATATGAGAATATAAAGATTAACACCATATAATATTGTAAACGTTAATGGTAACATTCTTGGATTTCCTAGACTATATTGAGGGCAGAAGGTGGAAAGATCAACTTACATAAATCAACTATTGTCACATTGCATAAAAATGAAGTTTATTAATACATGTTATGTAGTTCATTATATATATATATATATATATATATATATATATATATATATATATATCTGACTTATCCACAACTTGTAAAGCAGCAATAACAATAAACTATTCATTATTCATTTCTCTGAATTTTATTTAGCCTATAGCCAAGATTCTTTCCTTATGTTATACCATGTATCACCATTTCTCTGAGATATAGAATTCTGGACCAGGGTGCACATAGCCTCATGAAGACGAGGAGCCAATTGATAAAGAAATAGCGGCTTCAGTCATGAAGACCACCATCTGCCAATGTAGAAGAATGGAGGAAGATGATGCAACATGGGTAGTAGGCCTTGTCCCCTCATGGGATGAAGTTCTCGACCATTAGTATTACAGTGCTTTCACTGTACGACTTGGCCGGCAATCGCACGGGCCGACTATCCGTGACTCATGCATCAAGCGCCCAAGTGATGCCTCGTTGTCTCACCGCTGAAGTCTAGCATGTGATCTGATTGCGTTCACACGTGAATAATTATTACAGCAGTGTTTGTGTTTTTTTATGGTTAAAGTAGTTTTTAGTTTTGCTTGAAGTGTTTTAAAAATGCCACGACATAATTATACATTAGAACTACTGCGTGTGAATAGCAATTTCCTCAAAAGGTGCCGTAGATGTAATGATGCAGAAGGACGGCATTTCCAACATCTCCTGTGATAAGGTTAAGTTTGTATTTTTATTTTATATTTTCATATTTTATTGTGATTACAATTACGGAAATATATACGATTCGCCGGGAGTACCGTGATATGTCACGCGCCTGGCCCCGCATGCGGTTTATCTGTGACGGTGGAGCGGCCCGTGTGATTGCCGGCCAAGCTGTACAGTGAAAGCACTGTATAACCATCAATAAGCCATCCAAATCCAATGATTTCCCTATATTCCTCCATTAGGTTCTGCTTTTTGTCTTGGTTTCTTGTTTATTTTATCATAATTAGGTATTTGATAAAATATTTTCCTCAGCAACTGCAATTTAAGAATGATTAGCAAGTCCATGCAAATCTTTCGCACTTCGCCCCTTTTGATAGGTGCCCAGGAAAACTAGGCATTTAGCTAACTAATAAATTCATTCTTATACATTCACAAAATACAGTATACGGTTGAATTAAGAGCAACATATGAACTGTATACTGTGTTTTGTGAATCTGTATGAGTGAATTTATTAGTTAGCTAAATACTTGGTTTTCTTGAACTATTATCAAAAGATTTGTGCGAAAGATTTGCATGGATTTATAAGTCATTCTTAAATTGCAGTTGCTGGGGTAAATATTTTATCAACTACCTAATTGTGACAAAATAAACATGAAACCAAGGCAAAAAGCAGGACCCAATGGAGGAATGTAAGGAAATCGTTGGATTTTGGTTGGCTTATGGATGGAATTATGTTGGAATTCGGATGGCAACAGTTGGCATTCTGTTGGCATTACAATGATGGCCCAACAGATCGCCAACGAACATTCCCAACTGTTGGGATTTTGTTGGATATTGGTTGGCTACAGTTGGCAATTGGTTGGGTAAAATGCACTTTGCCAACGGAACCCCGACGGACATTCCTAACCGTTGACCAACGAAACATGGCGATCATTTCCCAACATTGGCCCAACGATCTGTGCTACTAGGGAAGTTGTTACACTTCGTACATAAGCAAGTTCAATCTTCATCGTACGCATTCACATGCTTTGATATTAGTAGAAGTAAACAGAATACTTCATATCGATACAGCTCTAAACCAGTTAGAGTTCGTAATAATTCAAGCAAGGCATCTGTTCACAAGCAGAGTCAACGCTACAAGACAAAGAAACCCACCACAGCGGTTAAATCACGTCTCACCAACAAGTACGTCTCCTCCAAGAAGAGGAATGTCCATGAAGATACCACTCCTAGCAGTGAATCTTCCAACAATGAAGAAAGGTTTACCACAATAAATGCTATTGTAAATTCAAACCTTCTGGTAGTTCCAGTCTATAGTGCAACAACTCATAGAAGAAACACTTATTCGTGTGTGACTTCATCATTTCATTAGTTAAAGCATTTCTTATACATCATGTAGGGTTAAGGTTCTGGTAGGATGGACTGTATAAGGGAAGGTAGAAAACTAAATTTTGCCCCTACATTGGAATACCAAATAATAAAATTTCAATAAAATTTTGAGGTTAGTTTTGTTTATTAACAAACACTGGAGCTGATTATTTGTTAGTAGACTATATGCACTATTGAATCATTAATTAAAATCCTTGAATTATATATGTATATATATAAGCTTATGAAAAAGAAAAAGAAAATTCACTGTGACTTGCTGAGAATTACATAGAAAAAAAAATATGAAACACAGTCACTTGAACACTGTCAATTCGATATCTTGAGATTTATTTCTTGCATTGTTGAGTTGATGTTCTTCTGAGGTTGAAGGTTGACGTTCTTCTGAAGTTGAAGGTTGACAAGTGAAAAAACGCGTTGCAATAAATGGTCTTTACCTTGCAGTGAATGATTTCAGCATTTAAGATGTTTAGAATAGTGAATATTAATTGCAGTGAGTACTTGCTGTTACATTACAGCGTGGAATGTTAGGTTGAGAGAATGAGGTTATGTTTGTACATGGTTGTTTACACTTGTTGAGTGGTACTGACTTGATGCACTTGAACAACTGCACTGGAGAAGTGTGATTAAGAATGCGCTTATTGAATTTGAATGTTGAAGATTGCGTACCGCATGTGGGCGATGTAATAGAGTGAACTCACAGCTCGCAGTGGTGTGGCTGTGTTGTGATGAACAAACCTACATGATTTGAGGTTACTGCGTTGAAGATTGTGTACCGCATGTGGGCGATGTAATAAGGTGAACTCACAGTTCGCAGCGGCGTGGCTGTATTGTGATGAATAAACCTACATGATTTGAGGTTACTGCGTTGAAGATTGCACGAAAGTTATGTTTCACCCGTTACTTGAGGTACTTCTTTGTTCTCTTGCCGCTCAAAAGCGGCAAGAAGTTGCGTGCACTTCTAAAGATTAATTTTTGACGACTGGCGGGGCGGCTTGCCCCCGGGCGATTTTTATACACGTTGGTTGCGCAATTGTTATAACATAAACAAATTATGTCATCTTAATTCTGATTCGATGAGATTTGCCGCTCTGAGTTAGGTTTCACCAATAAGGTTAATTCATTACGTCATTATCAGAATTACCATAAAATGCATTAGTTGAAGTCCCTAATTAAAGACAAAGACCTTTCCTTTAATTGTTTGGTCAAACAGTCTATGTTCTGAAATGATGTATGAATAATTGAGGTTAAGTGCATATATCATTCTAACATACGAGTCGCTGTTTTCCGATTAGTGGTTTTAGAGATATTTGACAAGCTTTATGCCGAGGCGTCATTACGGAAAACTATTGATTTAACATATGGAAAATGTTGCATTCATTTACTGCATGATTTTTGACCACCTACTTTATGAATCCATATGAAGTTTCTAAATTCCGATCACACAATGTGTCGAAATTTATAATTCGCTAGATTTCAAGCGCTGAGCTGGTTTCAGCTTAATCTGCATTATGTTGGTGATGCTGAATCGATCACAGCGCCTCTGGTGAGCATTTGATGAACGATGCTTTTAAACAATATGGTAGCTCTCTTAAGCATGAAAGTATTCAATATTATACGAAATAATTCCTTATACTCACTAAGGCAAACAAAATTACATGAAAATTTCTTAATTACGTTAGCACAGGTAATGGCAAATGTGAATTATATTGAGTAGAAAATATCTGCATTACCTTGAAACCTTAACCTTAAATTCTTAGGCTATATGCTTATGTTTCAACATACTCGCCTGCTGGATTGAAACGCGGTGCGTTCAATCCATTTAATGCACATGACAATATGAGAAATAATGAAAAATGGAAAATAGTAGAAATAGACACTGGTGAACATACCAAGTATGCACGAGTGACTTAACCCAAGACACCAATAGGCTTAGTGCTCTGGGGGACATGTTCAATAACGCTCGTGGCGTCGCGATAAGGTCAGGTCAACCTGAGGGGTTGCCTGCCAAGTTCCGTCGATTATAATGAAAGGGGTGATAAATTTTCATAAAGGTTCGTCCGAGAACGGATTTAGATCAAATTTAGACGCTCCTTTGATTAAGTATTCAATAAACTTTGTCAGTAAACAGCGAGAGGTCAAAACAACTGCCGAGGAGATGCTGGAATCGCAACCCTGGGGCTCCAGAAATCACCCATAATATATGGGAAAGAAGCAATGTATATAACTGTTGAATGTATGAATCAATTAAAAGTTAGTGATTGAAAATTGTAAGTACATCGATACTGAAGCTTGAATGAGTTTATTCGTCTTCAATAGGCAATGGAGCTAGTTTGACAATGGGGCGTTTGTACAGACCGGTGTGAGTCCGAACTGTTACGACTCGTAGCAAGCCATCTGGACCTGGGTGAATCTGATCAATAATGCCCAAAATCCATTTTAGAGGAGGAATGTTATCTTCAATCAACAATACTGGAGATCCAACTTTAACATTTGGTAATGCTTTCGTCCATTTCGAACGTTTCTGCAAGGTACAAAGATAACACTGAAAAACAAAAAAATATAATCGGAGGATATCTTGGTATCCAACACTTGTTCTAAGACAATTGAAACGTGCTGATTCAGAATATGCAAACCATTTGTCTCTATCACCCATGGTTTTTTTAATATACATCTTTAACTATTTATATATCATTAGAACACTTACTGATACAGAGAGTACTAATGAACATGGTGTTAGCTAAGAAAATAGTTCTGTACATATTCTGTACATAAATATGTAGTTAAAGGCATAATACACATATAAAATCCAAGAAAATTGCTATACTTACATAATCTAAGCTGTGTTTGGTTTGAATTTCTTGGCTGTGGACTTGCGTTTGTGATGAGCATTTGGCATGTCACGCTGAAGCGTCCAGCAGTAGTCAGCCAACATTGCAGCACTCCATCGACCCTGATACCGTGACTCCATCACCGAGATGTCCTGATGAAAACGTTCACCATGTTCGTCACTGACTGAACCTAGGTTCTCGGGGAAGAAGTCAAGATGTGAATCAAGGAGATGAATTTTGAGGGACATGTTGCAACCCAGCTGTTTGTATGCATTAATGCACTTCTTCACAACATTCACATAGTCACCAGATTTATAATTTCCAAGGAAATTGGCCACGACTGATTTGAATGCCACCCATGCATGTTTCTCAGTACCATTCAATAAATCTTGGAAGTGGCCGTCAGCAAATATCTTCCTTATTTGTGGACCTATGAACACACCTTCTTTCACTTTTGCATAGCTCAACTCCGGAAACTTGTTGCACAAGTACCGAAAAGCATCTGAATCGTTGTCTAGTGCCTTCACGAAATTCTTCATGAGCCCCTGCTTGATGTGAAGCGGTGGCATGATAACTTTGTCACGGTCAATCAACGGTACACGAAGGACATTTTTATTTCCTGGCTGCATTCTGTCTCTGATCGGCCATTTTTTCTTCATGTAGTGGTGTTTTCTATCTCTGCTGTCCCATTCGCAGATAAAACAGCAGTACTTGGTGTATCCTGTCTGCATTCCCATGAGAATAGTGATAACTTTTAAATCACCACAGATACACCATTTATACTCTTGATAGCATATTTTTTCAAGAAGTAGCGACATGGATTCGTATGTCTCTTTCAGGTGGGTAGAATACCCAACCGGTACTGATGCATATCTGTTTCCATTATGTAACAACACTGCCTTCAAACTTGTTTTAGAAGAATCAATGAACAATCGCCAGGCTTCAATGCAGTGTTCCACCCCGAGGCATGACATAAGACCTTGGACATCAGTACAATAGCAAATAGTGTCACTCATTGCAAAGAATTGCACAAGTTCTTTGTGCATGTGCCGAAAATGTGAAGTTGTTGTACCCGGCGCAAGTAAATTAAATTCTTTAAGGCGTGAACCGAGCAGTTCAGCTTGCCCTTTTGTTAGTGCCAGGTCCCGTACGAGGTCGCAAAGTTCAGCATTGTTTATGAAATGGATATTCTCTCCAGGTTGATAATCAGAGTCCGAATCGTTGCTAGGAGGTGATAGAGAAGTTTGTTCTTGTGTTTCTTCATCAACTGTATATTCTGTAGTCGCTGTTGGTATTGGACAAGTGATGGGATCATGTGGAATTGGTTTGGAAACTGAGGGAACATCTGGATACTTCACAGATGTACGAGTTTTGTAGGAAAATCCGGTGACATTTGCCAAACAGAAATAACAGTCTGTGGTGTGGTTGCTTGACTCACGCCATATCATAGGAACTCCAAAAGCCAGGTGGTTATTCTTCTTCGCCTTCCTTAACCAACCTCACAAGTTGCATGCACATGTCAAACAGATGAACTGTGGTGCCCACGATTTACCAGTATCCACCTTTGAATCGAAGTATAGTTCATATGCTTTCTTCAAAAACAGTGTAAAATTCTTCCGGTGGGATTTGTCTGTCAGATAGCCACAGACATAGCAAAACAGGTCTGGTGAATTTATGCAACCTCTGGACGCCATAACATCCACTTAATCTAGAAATAAAAATAAACAAATGAACGTATATTAATGCGATATCGAAAATACTTTGATATATTACATTAAATATAACTGGTTTCACAAATGACACAACAATGTAGGCCTATGACGCTGCATGAAAGATTATTAAAAACTACATAAAGATTTTGATGAGCAGTGTTCAATGAAAATTAATTATTGTTGATATCTTCAAAACCTGACGTGATACAGCGAAACGGTTTCCAGATTTGAAATCAGCATAACAAACTGCATTAGAAAAGGTATACAGCATGTCAGATATCTACAGCTTGTTTATCAGTGTAATCAGTTGACCATCTTTTCCAAAGATTAACTACAAACTGGTGAAGTGTGTCCCAGCGAGAACGTAGAGAGTAACCGCCGGTTAAATCAGGTGTAGGCAGTGAGACTAGAGGCTTACCGATGAGAAAATGTCCTGGAGAAAGGTAATTGAAGTCCTCAATGTCTTCGTGAAGTGAAATGAGTGGGCGAGAATTCAGAATGGCTTCTATCTGAATCAGCAATGTGGACATTTCTTCATAGGTAAAGGTGAAGGAAGTGGACATTCTTTTCAAATGGTACTTAGTAGAACGAACAGCAGCTTCGTGAAGACCGCCCATATGAGGAGCGTGGGGTGGCATGAAAAGCCAAGTGATGTTCAAGTGCGCAGTGGCATCTTGAACCGAAGCTTGATGTTCATGGGAGGAAAGCAGTTCGCTCAGTTGTTGTAAGTCAGCTTGGGCACCAACGAAGTCAGTACCATTGTCCGACGTGATAGAACTTGGTATGCCTCGACGGCCTGTGAAACGAGACAATGCGGCTAAGAAAGCACGTGATGTAAGAGTAGTTACAAGTTCTAAATGTACTGCTTTAGTTGACATACAAACAAAGATGGCAATATATGCTTTAGTAGTTATCTTAGAACGGGGACCGCCATATTTAATTGAATATGGACCTGCCTAATCAATACTAACATTTGTGAACGGGGAGATAGGTGTGACTCTTGCTGAAGGAAGATCGGCCATTTTCTGTTGGAACGGCTGAGCCTTGAAACGAAAGCAAGTATTGCACTGCCTCAAGACAGAACGTATTACTTTCCTAAAGGAAGGCTCCCAGAATCTCTCTCGTAAGTGGGCAATAATCAGCTGAGGGCCGGCATGACACATTTGAAAATGGGTGTGACGTATAAGATGTTTGGTAAAGGAATGATTAGAGGGTAGTAACATTTGATGTTTAGCATCAAATGGCAGCTCAGACCGTTCAAGGCGTCCGCCAACACGCAGAATGCCATCTTGATCTAGGAAGGGAGAGAGACTGAGTAATTTACTAGATTTTGAAATGTCATTTCCAGAGGTGAGGATTTGAACCTCCTCTGAGAATGCTTGTTGTTGTACGCCCTTAACACAATGCTGGAGGGAGAGTGAGATTTCATCAGCTGTTAAGGGCCCTTCAACTTGCTTTGAGGCTTCTTACAGTTATTTAGAAATCTGAGAACATAGGCCATGATGCGAAGTGTCTTTAGATATGGGAACTTCGATAGCCATTCATAGAATATACAAGTTATAGCAGTTTCTCCTGGCTCCATTTACCTCTGGTTAATGGGTAATCCTTATGGGCGCCAGCTATATAATCTATGATTATTTATAGCAAATTTATTCGTCTTACCGCTTTCCCAAACTGCCAGCCGGTCGTGGAGCACAGGACATCCTTCACTCTGGGCAGACAGTCGACACTTGGCTTTAAGAAGGTTTTCACAGAAATTAATACACAGGTTTTATTTTGCTTTAACATAACCAAATATCCGTGGTTTATTTGTTCACCAGATCAATTACACTGAGTCACAATACACTATTAGATACATCCTAGAAACCGCTCTCATGGTGACCCCAAGTTACGATGTAAATGGCGATTAGTTTACTGGATCATGTGTCTAGCTGAACTTAGGCCACATCGAGCCTACCACACTGTATATCTTGTGATATACTTCTATACTCTATATATTTTACTGACGTGCTATGCGGGGCAGTCATATGCTCCCGTTTCCTACACAAACACTTAATTACTTTACGTTGATAACCATTACTATCCTAACACATGATCCTTCCCAACCGAAATCAAGTAACAGAGTCCCCACATCCCTCTCGATCGACATCAAGTAAGCGAGTCATATCTTCACTTCATGAAAGACTAAAACTATCTGAGTATTTTGACATGAAAATACACGCCCTTATTGAACTGTGATTGGTTACTTATATATTAAAAGATATTATTGGCTATTGTTATAATCATAGCTTAGCCTATGATATCGTCAGTCCTTTGAACTAGCAAAACACCGACTTTTCACACATAAATTATTTTCCTCTCGCTAAAGCTTCTCTTATTTCATGCCCGCGCATTTAATTCGTAATTTAGAGATCACCTTAAATTACTTCATTGCTTCCTCTCATAACAAGTAAGCGTGTTTTATCTTACATCTATAAGCTTAAACTACACTTTCGCAAAACTTAGGTTTTATGACCAAATACTAAAGTATCATTCTATTTTATTGATGCTCTTTTATGTTCTCAAGTTTTCTTTCAAAGAGCTGCGTTCTGTGTTATGACAGGCTCCGAATTTATTAGCCCAGGTAAAAGCCTCTTTCCGTGAGAAAGGAAGTCTTCACCTGCACTCTGAAAAATCTCCCTACAGTACTATTGTGAATTCAGTTTTGAATACGCAGTAAATGCATATTAATTATATATGTTAATATAATCTACATAAAATACTATCTAGACCTTAACGAAAAACTACCACAAGTGCCCCGAGAAAATACAAGCTTAATAGTCTGAGCGTATACTCTGATTACTTAAGATGGTATTAACTCGCATCTCCCGAAACTTACTAGAAAAGCATCAAATGACCCTCTTCATTCATAGTTGTAAAAACAGCTGGGTCTACACAGTGTTTACTAAACAAACCCGTGTTTACTCCTGTCATCTGTAACCTCCTACCTGGGTGTTTACACTCCTCCTTGCCTCTGAAAAAAGGTTCTTCACCTGTTACGCTAACATTATGACTGTAAATTCTCTTACATTAATAACATGCAAACATTTCTTCACTCAATATAAACACAACATATTACTCAAGTGAATGTTTCATTTGAACCTTTTTTTTTTTTAAGTTCGTGCACGACACACACGACTTATTTATTTATATATATTCTTTCTTCTTTCTTTTCGTTCGTACACTCATCACAGCGCCGAAGTAAAAGACGTCACGTCTGTGAGATGCTACATTTATTTACACTTTCCACTAATAAGATAATATGAAAACTTTGCATTGGGATTGATTGACCAGCTGTCCTATTTTCACATCACTTATACAACTCACACATCTGTTATCATTATATCAGCAAACATGTTTACCCTACACAAGAATATGACAGTTGCAATAATACCTACAATTTAACTTGGAATGATTGCATTTAGGTTTTTAACAAGACTCTCATGGTGTATTCTTATTCTTTATACTTCTTCAAAAGTGAAAGATTGAATCGACCTACAATTCGGTTCTTTTTAGGGTCGAAAGCCTCTATCGTGACATCATTGAATACTTGTGCCACCTCAAACGGACCGTCATAAATTAGGTTCATTTTAGCGTAGCTCTTATCAATGGCGCTCGATAGGTTCTTTCGCCTCACCAGTACTTTTTCTCCTACTTGAGGTACCCAAACAGCCTTGTGTCGCAAAGCCTTTCGCCTCCGCTTCTCAGCTTGCTTTCTGACCAATTCCTTCACTTTTTTCTGGGTTTATTGTCATCCCGTATTTTCTGAATGTGCTAAGCACCATATCCAATTGTTCTAAATGTCCCTCGAAGGTCCTTGTGTGACATAAAAAAATCGTCGACGAACATGGTCACGTTAGAGCCTACCCCTTCTGGAAAAATATGTCGGAGAGCACGCAACAATGCACTACCAGACGTCTTAATTCTAAATGCACAGCGTACGAAATTATAGCAGACGCCCCCATGCAAGAAAGCACAATACTTCCTATCTTCTTCCCTTAAACTGATTTGCCAATATCCGCTAGTAAGATCTAGACTGGTAAAATATTTAGATTCGCCCATCCTGGCTAATAAGTCATCTATCGGCTCGGCGCGGAACTGGTCCGGCTCGATATAAGAATTTATCCGGCGGCTATCCAAAGTTAAGCGTAACTTCCCACACCTTTTCTGGACCCAACATATAGGACTGATATGTGTAGAGCTAGATATTTCTATTATCCCGTCTCTAAGCATTCCGTTTATTAATTCATCTGCACTCTTCTGCATCTGCAGGGGCACCTGGCGGCTTTTATATTTAAAGTCGGGGACCTTCTCCTTTATTTTCAAACTGTGTTGGTAAATATTACAGAGCCCAGCTGTTCGGCTGTATACCGGGTTATTCTTAATTAGTACTGCATATAATTCTTCCCTCTGATCGTGGGTCAGTGATGGTACCTCCGCTACATTTTTCCATAATACTTCCTCGATACTCACATCTTCCTCCACATCTATCACTTGTATGCGCGCCTCGTATTGTTCTGATGCATTGTTGTCGGAAACTATATTTTCGGAAATGCCGCTGCATTCTCCACTCCCCATTATATGATACGTGTCCTCTGCACTATCATCATTATACTCATCGTTTTCACAGTCGTGCATTATAGTCACGCTGCCCTCATTATACTCGTAGGCGCGGGTATGTTCTGACACTTCGACGCTCTCAATAATAAATGGCTCTTCTAACAGGTCCGTTACCCCTGCGAGGCCTTGTTCCCCTCTTACTACCGTTTCCTCTTCAATAAATGGCACGCGTACAAGTTTATCAGCTTCAGTCACAATTTCAATGTAATTGTTTTCAAGATCAATTTTACTTCTGAGGTCCGTCAGAGAGTCACAACCCATAATCAAACTATTTGTTAGATTCTTCACAGTTAAAAAATACAGCTCAAACATATGGTCACTTAGTTTTACTGCTATCATAACCTGACGATCTATTTTATGCCTGCGCGCTCCGATAGCGGTCCTGCAGTACACATTTTGCATAGGCAGCTCCTGCAATCTTACTTTATTCTCCTTTAACAATTCATAAAATCTTTCTCCCATTACGGAATACGTTGACCCTGTGTCAATCATAATGTCTATCTCCACACATCCTATTCTTGCTTTAACCATTGGTGGTCTTTGAACACTAATTTTGTCATTATTTTCCTTAAAATTTTCTTCTATCCCCTGATTTTTATCCTCAGTGCATTGCGCCTCATCCTCTCTCCCAACATATGAGTCCTCAGGGCCTAATTCTCTATAGGTCTCTTTCGTGACATTACATGGACTCGCAAGTAAGGCACTTAACAGTTAACGGGTCGCTAACCCTCCCCGTCTGCCTGCTTCCATCTGTGTTTACATTTCCGGATTCGCGTACTACGGCCTGCGGGTTTAAATCCGCCTCGTCCAACTGGTTATTTTCAGACAATGTGTTTCCTTGGTCATGTCGGCTCGCATTCCTGCCGTCTCCACGAAATCCTCCCCCTCTTCCACGAAAACTTCCATTATTTCTCCTGACATAGGGTACGCCGTCTGAAAACTCAATATTATTCACTTGTCTTTCTCTTGTGTTATTGTTTTCATTCTGTCCACGGTTCGGCCCCCTAAACTGGTTACCATGACTCACCCCCCGGTTCCTGTCCATATGTCGTGATGAGTAATACGGACCATTATTTCTACCGTCTCCATCCGTCCTGTTCCTAGGTCCTGAGTTCGTATCCCTCGGCCTGTTAAATCTATTCTCCCCACTGTCACGCCTTGCACTCGCATCGAAACTAGACAAGACTTCAATGGCACGACTATATGTCGTTAGATTTGCTACAGCAAGAACATTATGAATCTCCGGCTCAAAATGCCTTTGGATTAACTGTATAATCGATTTCTCGTTTAAACAAGGCTCGAACAATCTCGCCCGTCCGACCATGGTTACAAAGTAATCTACTAATGAAGTATTTCCCGTAGGCTTATAGCGTCCATTATACAGTTCAATCCTGACTTCTGCTTTCTTGTTTTCTCCCCAATACCGGTCTAAAAATAATTCCTTGAATCTTTCGTACGTGCAGCTTGGGCCTATTGTCAAGTCAAACCAATCTTTCGCCTTGTGACGTAATGCCCGCGAAATCATAAGCATTTTATATTGCTCTGGTACGTGTTTTAGGAAAAAATACTCATCCATACTTCTCAGAAAAGCCTGTGGTGTCTGACTAGCATTTTCTGCGTAGCTTGGTAAAGTGACTTCGTTAAACAATACACTATTTATATGAGTTTTATCAATACTGCCTGCAAACATCCCTAAACTCTCATTTGGTCCAGCAGTAACCTGCGTGACGTCAGAACTTGGGCCCGCCATAAACATGTTCCCGTTGGTCATATTTTCAGTTGACCCTCTCGTGACGTTATTTTCCTCATTCTGAATTACAGCATGATCACCCGATATGACGTCATTCTGGACACTGCTTTCCCGTGACCTTACATTACACGCCTCCCTCGATATGCATGATATCTCCTTGCTTATTCCTGCAACATCCTTATTTAATTTATCCTCAATCTGCTTGACTTTTATCATTACCTGTGCCTGCATTTCCTGTCTAGATCCTTTCATGGCCTTTTCTGCCTCTAGTACCTTTTTAGATAGCTCAGCTGTTTTATCTTTGACCTTCTAGATGCCTGAACCTACCTCACATAATTTATTCATAATCTCCCCCTTAAGGTTATCTACTTTCACTTCTACGTTTTTATTCACCCTGGCCTCAGCTTTATTTATCTCTTCCTCAACTACTTTAATTTCATGTCTAACTCTCTCTTCACATTTCTTGTCTTGAATGCCTATTTTATCATCTAATTTCCCTAACATTCTCTGAAATTTCTCATCTGTTTCCCTACTAGCCTGCATAATTTTCTGCTCTAGTTTCTCATAATTACTCTTAGCCTGCTCACAACTCGCCTCAATTTTATTATTAATCCTCTCATTAGCGGCTTCAATTTTATTATTTGTCTCCTTAGATTGTTGACTTACAGCTTCAATTTTATTATTTGTCTCCTTGTTAGCGGCTTCAATTTTACTATTTATTTCCTTGGACTGAGCCCTCATCTCCCCTAAAAGGTGAGCAAACATAGACTCTACACTTGTTGGTATGGCAACATTAGTATTTATTTAGGGGTCTTCAGAATTTCTTTCTGGGTCATTTCTAACACTAATCTCGCTTTCAATAACTTCCCCAGCTGTCCTACTTGCCTGCTCAACAAACTCACCCCCGTCAGGTGTCCTACTTTCTGAAGAATCAGTTCCTGGAACCCTATCCATATTTTCAATATTACTATCTAGCTCCTGGCTGAAAAATTCTGCCCTCTCCCGAGATCTGAATCATGCTCCATATCCACTTGTGTACAATGCCCGCTTCTAAGTTTCATATACCTGTATTTACTCAGCCTTGTTTATAACAAACAACACAACACAAAAAATCAGCATGCAACACAACATACAAATACAATCTTTGCAATTTTCCCTTTTATATTCTCGCTAAATAATTTTGAGTGTTGATATCTACAGTGCTGTCTTAAATTTTCAGCCTGTCTAAATTTATTTTAATTTAATGTACTTTGATTTTAAATTTCAATAATTGATTCTTTATTCAATAACTTTATCTACAATAAAAACTTTCGTTAAAAAAAACTGTTATTATTATTTTTTTTTCAATCGCTATTGATTTTTAAGAGTTATCAACACTCACATATGCATTTTAGATCTTATCTTTGACTGGTGTCATCCCTCGGTGCATCCATTTGTACCACGTTCCTCTTCATTGTTCGTCAATTTCCCTGGTATTTTCGTTCTTCTTCGCCGCTGTCGCTGCCTTGGTTTTCTTCTCTGCTATGAAGATTATTTCTCAACTGTGGTTCACTTCAAGCATGGTGCTTAAATTTCCTCGATCCTCTTCCATTTTGTTGTCCCAGTCGGTTAGTCGGTCGTGACTGATTTCTTTATTCGTAGTAGTTTGTCGTCGCCTCACTGTTGAGGCTCATTTCGTAGCAAATCGAGCCCCAGGTTTTGGGCAACCATTTTATAGCAGTTTCTCCTGGCTCCATTTACCTCTGGTTAATGGGTAATCCTTATGGGCGCCAGCTATATATAATCTATGATTATTTATAGCAAATTTATTCGTCTTACCGCTTTCCCAAGCTGCCAGCCGGTCGTGGAGCACAGGACATCCTTCACTCTGGGCAGACAGTCGACACTTGGCTTTAAGAAGGTTTTCACAGAAATTAATACACAGGTTTTATTTTGCTTTAACATAACCAAATATCCGTGGTTTATTTGTTCACCAGATCAATTACACTGAGTCACAATACACTATTAGATACATCCTAGAAACCGCTCTCATGGTGACCCCAAGTTACGATGTAAATGGCGATTAGTTTACTGGATCATGTGTCTAGCTGAACTTAGGCCACATCGAGCCTACCACACTGTATATCTTGTGATATACTTCTATACTCTATATATTTTACTGACGTGCTATGCGGGGCAGTCATATGCTCCCGTTTCCTACACAAACACTTAATTACTTTACGTTGATAACTATTACTATCCTAACACATCCTTCCCAACCGAAATCAAGTAACAGAGTCCCCACATCCCTCTCGATCGACATCAAGTAAGCGAGTCATATCTTCACTTCATGAAAGACTAAAACTATCTGAGTATTTTGACATGAAAATACACGCCCTTACTGAACTGTGATTGGTTATTTATATATTAAACGATATTATTGGCTATTGTTATAATCATAGCTTAGCCAATGATATCGTCAGTCCTTTGAACTAGCAAAACACCGACTTTTCACACATAATTAATTTTCCTCTCGCTAAAGCTTCTCTTATTTCATGCCCGCGCATTTAATTCGTAATTTAGAGATCACCTTAAATTACTTCATTGCTTCCTCTCATAACAAGTAAGCGTGTTTTATCTTACATCTATAAGCTTAAACTACACTTTCGCAAAACTTAGGTTTTATGACCAAATACTAAAGTATCATTCTATTTTATTGATGCTCTTTTATGTTCTCAAGTTTTCTTTCAAAGAGCTGCGTTCTGTGTTATGACAGGCTCCGAATTTATTAGCCCAGGTAAAAGCCTCTTTCCGTGAGAAAGGAAGTCTTCACCTGCACTCTGAAAAATCTCCCTACAGTACTATTGTGAATTCAGTTTTGAATACGCAGTAAATGCATATTAATTATATATGTTAATATAATCTACATAACATACTATCTAGGCCTTAACGAAAATTTACCACAAAGTCTTGGCTTGAATGTGAGCTACAACCTTGGTTTCAGGTAAAGAATCAGGGACAACTAGTGGATTGTTACCTGGCCATTGAGAAATGTCTTCTGATAGCCAAGGGGGACCTGACCACCATAGTTTGTTCTGTACTAGATCTTGAGAAGTGGCACCTCGAGAAATAAGATCTGCAGGGTTATCTCTGGACGCGACATGACGCCAAGTGTGATTTGCAGTGTATTCTTGAATATCTGAAACTCTGTTGGCTACGAAGGTTTTGAGTGTGATGGGTGAGCGATGCAACCATCCCAATACTACATTAGAATCGCTCCATAAGTACACTGATGTAATATGCAATTGTAGAGTGGGAAGGACTTTGTGGACTAGGTTAGCTAGCAGATGTGCTGCTAAGAGTTCTAACCTCGGTATGGTAGTGGCTTTGATGGGCGCTATTCTAGATTTAGCACAAAGTAGTGAGATTTTTACATCGCCGTGTTGGTCAATGGAGCGTAAGTAAAGACAGGCTCCATAGGCTACCTCGCTTGAGTCGCAAAACCCATGCAGTTGAATGGAATTGGAGTTTTGTGACAATGCTAGTCGTGGAATGGTAATTTGAGAAATTAAGTGGAGTTGTCCATGAACCTTGATCCATTTCTTGGCTACTGGTTCAGGAATACATTCATCCCATGACGAGGTCTCCTTCCAAAAGGACTGGAAAATAATCTTGCAGTAAGCAACAATTGGAGAGATTAAACCCAGAGGATCAAAAATAGAAGCAATGCAGGACAATAATGTTCTTCTAGAGCAAGTGACGAATGGTTTAGAAGAGTCAATGGAAGTTTCGATTCTCAATAAGTCACTAGAAGGCTGCCAAATGAGGCCTAGTGCCTTAATTGAAGTGACATCGGAATCGCCAAATGTGCGAAAATCTTGATTTTCTTGTAACTCGAGAGGAATGTCTTCGAGAAGATCTGGAAATGTTAGAACTCCACTTTCTAGGTTGACAACCACCTAGTGGAAGTAGAGTATTTAGTTGTGATATCATCGCCCTTGCTTGCGACACAGTAGGGGCTGAGGCTACTATGTCGTCAGCATAGGTCGCATTGTTAAGAACAAAGGAAGCTAATGGAAAATGTGTTCCCTCATCAATTGTAAGTTGCTTTACAGCTCTTGTGGCTAAGAAAGAAGCAGAAGCGGTACCGTACGTGACAGTTTTCAGGTTAAAAACTTTGATTGGGTCAGTAGGCGAGCTTCTCCACAAGATTTGCTGGAATGGCTGATGGTCAGAATGTATCATAACTTGACGATACATTTTAGCGATGTCCGCCGTAAATGCAATGGGGTTTAGGCGGAAACGCAACAAGATAGAGAACAAGTCGGGTTGAACCGTAGGACCTACGGCAAGTATGTCATTAAGGGATTTGCCGTTTGACGACTTCGCTGAAGCGTCAAACACCACGCGAAGTTTCGTGGTAGTGCTTGAGGGTTTCAAGACTGGATGATGTGGAATGAAGTAGTCGAAGGAAGAGTGAATAGTAGGGTCCGCTGGCTCCATGTGGTCTAGGCGTTCGTACTCCGCCATGAAATTAATATATTCAGTAGAGAGAGATTGATTGCCAGCTAGACGCCTTTCTAAGGATAAGAGTCTCTTATGAGCTTGTAGTTTAGTACTACCAAGAGTTTCTGGTTCAGCAACGAACGGTAGTTTGACAATGTATCTACCGTCAGAATCCCTCGTAGTGTTTTCTACGAAATGTTGTTCGCAGAATGATTCATTGGGAAAGGGGGCTTCATTGGAAATTTTTTCTAACTCCCAGAACTTAGTTAACTGATCGCTAACAGCCTGGTCTGAAGTTGGAAAAGCAGAGTAATGTGACGAAGTCACATGCGTGGAAGGAATGTTGTTGGGAGTGGTCGTTGACTTACGACCTGAATGGAATCGTCTTGAAGATCGAGATTGTTCGCTAGGATCAGCTGGAGGCAATTTTCCAGAAACATACCAACCTAAGTGAGAATTTTGCATGACAGGTAGCTGCGGGGCGGTAATTTGCCCTGGACAGACGATTTGGGCACAGATTTCCACTCCAAGTAAGAGATCAACATATTTGGGAGTGTGAAAATGTGGGTCGGCGAGGGTAAGATTGGGTGGAATGTCCCATGTGCGAGTATCAATTGGTTTACTAGGTAGTTTTGTGGTAATGATTTCTGGTACGACGATGGCATCTGCATCATAATACCAAGAAGTTGCATTGGAACATTGGAATGGATTGAAATTGGTACCACTATATGAGTACTCACTTGGGATGAGATTATTCCAGTGAGTGTACTACGCTGAGAATAGGGTGGCAGATGAAGACGATTAGACAATCGACTGCTAATTAAGTTACAAGTGGAACCAGTATCGAGCAACGCCGTTGCTTCGACTGGACAACCATTGGAATCGTTAATGAGAACTGTAGCTGTGGGCAATAAACAGCTCTGCTGTGATGTACGAGAAGCTACAACACCAGCAGTATTAGCCGGTTGGGCATTTGGATCGTGAAGAAGAGTGCTATGCCTTAGGGAACAGGTTTTGCATTTGTAAGTGTTGCAATAAGGAGCATGACCCTTTGCCCAAAGGCAAACACTACATATCTTGTATGATTGAACAAATTGGTCTCGTTGCCTGAAATCCATTGTTCTGAAAGCATCACAATAGGCCAAGTTATGTACTACGAGCTTCTTGCAACAAATGCAACGAGAATGATCATTGGATTTATTCCTAGTGTTATTTGGGGTGGTAGTAGGAGTAATCTTCACATTATTCTGAGAATTATTATTTGATTGTGACTTTATGGCTGAATCAGTCATTTGGAGAACCCGCACCTTGGTTTCAAGAAAGTTGAAAAGATCCTGAAGAGAGGGTAATCTGTCCTGTTTGACGGAAGATTCCCAATCTTTAATAATGTTAGGTTGAAGCTTATCAAGAACAATTTTAGAGATAATTAAGTCTGTCAAGCTAACAACCGTGTTGAGTGACTGTAACGCATGCACAGTACTAACGAAGTGGTCTAGATATCGCTGCAGGGACTCTGCATTATTCCTTTCAAGATGTGGAGGTGCGAACAAATGTTCCAGGTGTGTGTTCGCGATAAGACGATCATTGTCGAACCTTTCTGACAACGTACGCCATGCAATGTCAAAAGTAGCTGATGAAACTGGGATGTTTCTTATGACTGACATAACCTCAGCCGTTAGGCAAGATTTCAGATACTGAAACTTGGCCATTTCTGAAATATGCTGATTATTAAGAATTAGAGAGGTAAAGGTGTCACGAAATTCGATCCAAGCTGCTGGATCGCCTGAAAATCGTGGGAGTCTGATCTCTGGCAGTTTTGGCAACGTTGATGGTGGAGTATCTAACGACCAACGTTGACTACTAGAGGAATGCTCAGGTTGATAGATCTCCTTGTGTTTAGTAACTAGAGAATTGAGATAAGCCAGAGCCTTACGACTGTTTACATCAACACCCTGATACTCTTCAATCTCTTGAAATTGGGATCGCAGAATCTTGTATTCATCAAATATATTTTGAAACTCACCGCAAAGGATAAGACATTCTTGATAGGAAAGCTCGTCTTGGATGACAAATTCATATATGGTTTGAATGTACTCGTCCAATTGAGACTTGACACGGTTAAGTTTAGCAAGATTGATTTGCGCTTCCTCGTGGGCAGCGGCTTGGAGTAAGCTGTCTTCATGAGCCTTGATTAGGCCCTTGGCATATGAGACAGCTTTAAGAACTGCATCTTCTACCGAATCTGCGTATTCCAGTTCGGCATCTGAGAAATCTAATTGAGTGATTTGAGTTTGGATTTCCTCAAACCTCTTGTGTGTTTCTTGTAGTTTTTCCTTTCGAGAGAGAAGCTCTTGAAAGGATGCTTCGTTAGTGATCACATAGCCTGAGATGTGATTCACTTGGCGAGTAATTTGAGCCTTTAGTGGAGCACGCTTCGACTTCAAAGTATTAATGTTTGACTCTACAGTCGCCATTTTGAAATGAATACAATATGAGCAAATATCTATAAGTTAAAAAACCCGCTCGCCTGCGTCTTGGCTTACTGGGGAATAGCAAAGATTTCACTGTGTGATGTGAAAATGATTATGTATTGAGTTGCCTAGCACTTTGTAGCTATGAAGGCATGAGTAATGATAATGTATTACTTGAGTGTGACTTTGCAAATGTCAGTGTAACTTGTGTTCGAGTATTGTGTTAGGTGTTGGCTGCACAACCTAACCTTAGAAACTAACACTTTGCATGCAACTCACTGGACATGGGCATGCCACTGCTTACCTGCACTCAAACTGGCTAAGCAATATGCCAGGAGAAATATGAATCATTCACTGCACTAACCACTGCACTGAACACAGATGAACTTAACAATTAACGAGCTCCAGGTTTATTTAACTAGTGCACTGAGAACACGTGCGGCCGGAGGACCATTATGTAGGGTAAAGGTTCTGGTAGGATGGACTGTATAAGGGAAGGTAGAAAACTAAATTTTGCCCCTACATTGGAATACCAAATAATAAAATTTCAATAAAATTTTGAGGTTAGTTTTGTTTATTAACAAACACTGGAGCTGATTATTTGTTAGTAGACTATATGCACTATTGAATCATTAATTAAAATCCTTGAATTATATATGTATATATATAAGCTTATGAAAAAGAAAAAGAAAATTCACTGTGACTTGCTGAGAATTACATAGAAAAAAAAATATGAAACACAGTCACTTGAACACTGTCAATTCGATATCTTGAGATTTATTTCTTGCATTGTTGAGTTGATGTTCTTCTGAGGTTGAAGGTTGACGTTCTTCTGAAGTTGAAGGTTGACAAGTGAAAAAATGCGTTGCAATAAATGGTCTTTACCTTGCAGTGAATGATTTCAGCATTTAAGATGTTTAGAATAGTGAATATTAATTGCAGTGAGTACTTGCTGTTACATTACAGCGTGGAATGTTAGGTTGAGAGAATGAGGTTATGTTTGTACATGGTTGTTTACACTTGTTGAGTGGTACTGACTTGATGCACTTGAACAACTGCACTGGAGAAGTGTGATTAAGAATGCGCTTATTGAATTTGAATGTTGAAGATTGCGTACCGCATGTGGGCGATGTAATAGAGTGAACTCACAGCTCGCAGTGGTGTGGCTGTGTTGTGATGAACAAACCTACATGATTTGAGGTTACTGCGTTGAAGATTGTGTACCGCATGTGGGCGATGTAATAAGGTGAACTCACAGTTCGCAGCGGCGTGGCTGTATTGTGATGAATAAACCTACATGATTTGAGGTTACTGCGTTGAAGCTTGTACGAAAGTTATGTTTCACCCGTTACTTGAGGTACTTCTTTGTTCTCTTGCCGCTCAAAAGCGGCAAGAAGTTGCGTGCACTTCTAAAGATTAATTTTTGACGACTGGCGGGGCGGCTTGCCCCCGGGCGATTTTTATACACGTTGGTTGCGCAATTGTTATAACATAAACAAATTATGTCATCTTAATTCTGATTCGATGAGATTTGCCGCCATGAGTTAGGTTTCACCAATAAGGTTAATTCATTACGTCATTATCAGAATTACCATAAAATTCATTAGTTGAAGTCCCTAATTAAAGACAAAGACCTTTCCTTTAATTGTTTGGTCAAACAGTCTATGTACTGAAATGATGTATGAATAATTGAGGTTAAGTGCATATATCATTCTAACATACGAGTCGCTGTTTTCCGATTAGTGGTTTTAGAGATATTTGACAAGCTTTATGCTGAGGCATCATTACGGAAAACTATTGATTTAACGTATGGAAAATGTTGCATTCATTTACTGCATGATTTTTGACCACCTACTTTATGAATCCATATGAAGTTTCTAAATTCCGATCACACAATGTGTCGAAATTTATAATTCGCTAGATTTCAAGCGCTGAGCTGGTTTCAGCTTAATCTGCATTATGTTGGTGATGCTGAATCGATCACAGCGCCTCTGGTGAGCATTTGATGAACGATGCTTTTAAACAATATGGCAGCTCTCTTAAGCATGAAAGTATTCAATATTGTACGAAATAATTCCTTATACTCACTAAGGCAAACAAAATTACATGAAAATTTCTTAATTACGTTAGCACAGGTAATGGCAAATGTGAATTATATTGAGTAGAAAATATCTGCATTACCTTGAAACCTTAACCTTAAATTCTTAGGCTATATGCTTATGTTTCAACACATCATGTAGGCTATATACGGTTTTTCTCTCAGCTGAAATCCTTTCTGAGAAAGACCATTTCTTTAAACTCCTCCGATAGAATTCAAGTCATATTCCTGCATCATATGCAGCAAATCCATTACATTGAATCATCTAAATGGTTTCAATCTCTGGTATAAAGCAATTATCATGCATTCTCTAATAAGCTTCTACAGCTTCTCACATATACAACGTAGACTTCAACAAGCAACTGCAAATTCTACACTACAATGTAATTCTGCTCCAGCTGATCCGTATGAGTCGACAGTCTACTTCGCTCATGGAGGACAACAGCATCTTCATTGGAGTCCAGACATCCTCCTCTCCTCGACCTGGCTTCTACATCACATCTTGTGTATTGTCATTCGAAGTAGTGTAGTGTCAGTGCGTTTCTCAGTGTTGTATATATATATACCATGGTGTATCTCTTATTCAGTGTAACTTGCACTTTATTTCTTTTTGTTAAAGCTAAATGCTTTAAGGCCGGGAGTATGTTAGTGCAAGCAATATGTTTAGTGAGTTATTCTATTCAAATACCCGCTATATAGTTCTCGCATCTGACTCAGCAGTTACAACCAATTTCATAACATGATGCAAATGTGAGGCAGGTGCAAGCTGTCGTCACGACGTCAAGACGTATGCAGCTACGCTTCACATTCGCGCTGTTTTTAAGTCTGTTGCAACGCCAAGTTCAAGTACTCTTAAAACCCCGAATTTTGTACAAAACTACAATAATCAAGTTTTGTTTTACGCTCGTAATTGCTCTGCAGTAATTACCACAGAGTTACAGTTACTACAACTAACACATCCATGTGTTAAGTTCAGTTAGGCTTGCTTGCTGTTGTGTAATCCATTGTGCACTGTGCATCGACCTATACTAGTGTAATTTACGCTTAATCTTGATATTCCTGTTAATTAACATAATTCAACTGACTATATCAACGATTTCAAGTGTTTCAATATATAATTTATTATCTGATGTAATGACAAATATTTTCAGCCACGTGCTATTAATTCCCGCCAATTTGCATAGTGTATATTTCAGATCATTCTTCAAGCATATATTTCATTTATTTCTATTAGTGCATCGTGTGAATAAAGTTGCATTGTTTTTATGACATGTTATGAATTGCATTTTGGAGAAGATCCGTAGATCCCTGTATCCCAGTGCCTACGATAAGTCCACTAGCTCTCCCTTGTTTCTTCAAGTAGTAGATGGTCCTCCAACCCTAGTTCCAGAGGCTAGAACCCTTATTTATTTTATACCAATTTCCTGTGTAACCTAACATTTTGTTCCTCTCGTACCGGCTTTTTGTCCTCCCTTACAGATTATTTTGTATTGTAAAGTGACAGAGCACTTCTCCATTTGAGTTTGTTATTTCATGTAATCAATACACCCCTGTGACTGTTTTATAGCATTCTTCCCTTCTAATATTATGACAGTGTCACTTTTTGGCACATTTCTCATTATGTTTTGCAGATCTTCATAAAATTGTTCTATTATTTTGGTTGTTTTTTCTTCTGTGGGTGCATATGCATTAATTATTGTCACTTTGCTATATTGACTTTGCATCCTGAGTTTACACAATCTTTCATTATATGGAACAAAATCTATTATTAAGTTGGATACATTCTTTTTTAGATAGAAACCAGTCCCAGCCTGGCCTGTTCTCTCTTGTGTTCCACTATAATATAATGTGAAGTTCTTCTTTATGTTTATCCATTTCCGTTCCATCTTATTTCTTATAAGGCTACTATGTCTATATTTATATTTTGCAGTTGTTCATGCAGTTCTTGCATTTTCCCTACTTGTAGTAGAGTCGTTATATTGCATGTACCAATGATTACTTTTTTCATGTTCCATTTGCCTCGCCTTTGTCCATTACCATTTATCCGACCAGTTAATTCATATTGAGATTTCAAAGCAATATCCTTTTTTACGGTGATAGGGAGCTAGCCTAACGTCCCCCAACCTGGAGGACCAGGTGATTCAATTTCGGGGTTTTCTTCCCCTAGACCAGTTGCTTCCACCTCAGCTTCAGAGCCTGGTCTGCCCCTCCCTAACATGAGGTGTCTCATCCGTTGCATCCGCCATTGGAACTCTCACTCCTCATCTGCCTTCAGCACCGTTGTACCTCCTCTTCCGAGTTGCTTCTTTGTCTGGACCCTCACCTATGACCTGTCCAGCAAGGGAGGCCCTGCCAGTAGCTATGCTACTGCCGGCGTAGCCCATAGGGTCATAGGGTCACGCAAGCTCTCCCACCAATGACAAGGTCTTGCAACTCCCAGGGAGAGCCATCCTCAGGTCAAGCAAATAAAATAATAGAACTGAGATTACTAGAAGTGTAATACCAGTAGAGTAGTCCAAAGCGGAGAACTTCCCTGTGAGGTGGCGAGGAATGTGAACATTATGTTATCAGTCAGAGCCGTGCCATGCCATAACGGAATTACAGTATAGTATAGTACTAACTGTTATGAAAAATTCTCCTTCAAGAGCAGAAAGTTATTATTAGGCTATATTACATTATATATTACAGTATATTATATTATGACCGCCTACTTGGACTAGAGGTTAGCTCTGCTGATTATGGATCTGCAGGTCCTGGTTTGATCCCCGGTACCTCACATTTTCTTGAGGTAGGTAGGTCTTGAGTGGGATGCAGTCAGCCTTGTGACACAAACTGAAGAGCTACTTGATAAAAAAGTAGCCGCTTAGGTTCAGGAAGCCATCAATAACGGCTATGGAGAATGACATGCTGACCACATGCCCCCAATCCTGCCATCTGCCTAGGGCAGATAACGCAGCGGTCGGATGGCAAGCCTACTTCCTGAAAGGGATGTAACGCCATGGAATTAGTTTGGTACGCTATATTATAACTTTAATTTATTAATATATGAAACATAAATATATTATAATATATGAAAAATTATGTTATATTATGACCGCCTGTATGGTCTAGTGGTTAGCATTGCTGACTAGGGATCCATAGGTCCGGGTTTGATTCCCGGTGCTTCGAATTTTTCTGGGGTAGGGAGATCTGGAATCGGGTGCATTCAGCCTTGTGACACAAACTGAGGAACTACTTGATAAAGAGGTAGTGGCTTCGGTTCAGGAAGTCATCAATAACAGCCATGGGGAATGGCATGCTGACCACATGCCCCCAATCCAGCCATCTGCCTAGGGTAGATGACGCAGCGGTCGGATGGCAGGCCTAGTTCCTGAAAGAGATGTAATGCCATGGAGTTTAGTTTATTATATTATATTAACTGGGAGTCTATCACATCTCTGTATTTTAATTGTTTTTCGGTGCTTTTAATTGTCCACATGGACATATCGGTATGAAGGGATGCATGGTTAACAGGAAGAGTCAGTTGTTTATTTTTTGATTCCTCATCACATATTTTAATGACAGTCGCTATTATCTCTCTGCCCTCATTATTAAGAAGTTTACTTTCTTCCTCTTGCCCCTTTTTATTTATATCATACATTACTAACTTGTGGGCAGGAACACATGCACACACTAATCAATCAACAACACGCAGTGACACACACACTTGACACAGGTAAGAAAATATTAAAATAAAACTACACATAAGAAATGATAATCACCTGCAGTACCTGCCAGAAATTTTTTACTTTCTTAATAGAGAATCTTGGCACGAACAGTGGCAACAATCACGTGCCTGTAACCAATCAGAATCCATCTAGACATCTGTGATGGGAGACCTCACCATCTCCTCTCGCCCCTCTAAATAGCAGTGCACCCTGCAGAGAAGTTCTTTCCTTTGGAGTACCATAGTTGGGGTTATGTTGCTGGTACCTAGTTCTTAAAGTAGGCCTACCTGTAGTGATCATACTGCATATGTTGTTCCTATTTCGGCTGCCGAACATGTTGTCGACACAAGAGAAGTTTTACATTTGGTCATAGGCATACCATGATTTAAGTTTTATTCTCTTGTTATTTACACTGCACAATGCCCATTGTGATCACTTCGGGTTGCAGCTAATCTGATAATATTAACCGATTGATAACAGTAGCCGAAGGAATTAAATGAAGGTTATTTATTCGTATATAAGATAATACACTACAAAACAGAATTCAAAATATTTATTCATAAAATAATATGTAGCTGTGAATCATTGAACCACTCATAGGCTAATCAGTAATAGAGTGCAAGCAACTATTTTTTCAACCAGTAATAAAGTTTTTAATTTCCATTAAGCAATACTCCATACTCAGTTACGAGTTATGAGTGTTTTTGGAAATCTGTACTGATCTGTGGTGAACACAGTGTAGCAAAACATGTCTGATTAAGTCTTTTCATTTTACACTAGCCATCGATCATTGCATGTCAACACTGTAATCTTCATAAATCAAAAGCTGCAGCTTAACTGTGGGGTCAAACATGTTTTATTGCTTAAAATATAAAGTTTTAGTTAGGTAAACCCATTTGAACTGGGAACAGAATTGCTATCTCCAGTACAACACAATATAGTTGAGTTAGACAGGAAACCCTTATAAACGAAATTTTGAATGACATACAGTACTTGGAAATAAAGCTGCAAAAAGGAAAATGTGACTACATAAACCGAATCTTTGATCACAATAAACAGCATTTTTTTCAACTTCATAAAAGCGATAACATTACCCGATTGATAACATTATCTGCAATTACATTAAGTGGCGTTCACTGTATTTTACATGTAAGGTGCTGTACTACATTCCTAGAAAACGAGAAATTCACATTTTGAGTTCAACAGGTTTTAAAACAGGTGACAAAAATCTACCATCAAATTGCAGACTTATCGCTATCGTTCCTAACTTCATTTTCAAAAGTATTTGAATAAATTATGTATAACTGCATAGCATGGGCGTCGGCAAGGGGGGTAACTGCCCCCTCTGGATTGCCTTATGGATTCATTTATTTGTGGTACTCTTTGTCAACTTACAGTTGTAGCATGGAGAATACAAAAAATAGAATTACTTTATAATGAGTTTAGCAAGTATTAACTAATTATAACTATAATATGTATTTATAACAATATCTCACCAAGGCCATTGCTCAAAAGAGCGTATTCTGTTAACTTAAAAAACTTTGTAGCCTCGTCGAATTCAGCTTGGGTTCAAAATAACGACCCGGTTAACTAAGTGAATATTAATGTGTTTAGCCTAATCATTTGAAATTGTCCGAAATTGAGGTCCAAAATTGATTTTGCCCCCCCTTAATAAAATTCCTGGTGACGCTGCTGCTGCATAGTATATATATTTTTTTTCCCTTAGGGTTTTGTCATAACTAAAACCAATCTGAGCAAGGTGGCAAATGAGAAAAGTGTGCGTGAAGGTGGTGGCCTAAAGTGTTAGTGGACGACCAAAAATTGCACCGAGTTGAAACGTGCCAGGAACTTTGGGACTTGTGTGAGAGTGACCCCCACTTTTT
This sequence comes from Ectobius pallidus, assembly GCA_964059195.1. Lineage (NCBI taxonomy): Eukaryota > Metazoa > Arthropoda > Insecta > Blattodea > Ectobiidae > Ectobius > Ectobius pallidus. Next base: position 34,317,985 of record CAXKWD010000009.1, read on the forward strand.
AGACAATGTCATCAGTGTCACCAGAACTAAGCTTAATTGCTTCAAATGCTCTCTGCTATTAACTTTAACTTTGACATTAACCTATTAGCCAAACTACATATAGTTTTTGTCTTGATTATTTATTGTAAATTTACTATTGTTAGTTTTTTGCACTATTTTTTTGTATACTTTGTATATATGTGTAACCTGACATTGTCTATTGCTAAAAACCTTAATGACAATAAAATCTATTCTATTATAGAGGTGATGAGTCTTGGGTCTTCGAGTACAACCCCGAAGTGAAAAGGCTCTTAGCATCCCTTCACCCCAAGAAGGCCAGAATGAGCAAGACAAAAATCAAGACACTGCTCATTGTGTTTTTTGACATCAGGGGGATCGTCCACCACGAGTTTGTACCACATGGTGAAACTGTCAATGCCAAATTCTACTTGGAAGTGCTCAAGAGACTCAAACGAAGGGTTCATCGCATCCGGCCGGACATGGCAGATGACTGGAACTTCACCATGACAATGTGCCAGTCCACTCTGCCTTCTTGGTGACCTGCTTCCTGGCCGACTCTCCAGCTACCCTACAGTCCTGATGTGGCTCCCCCCCGATTTCTTCTTGCTCCCGCGCTTGAAAACTCCCCTGAAAGGACGTCATTTCGGGACAGACAAAGTAAAAGAGGCTTGCACCAAGGCTCTAAAGGACGTTATAGAAAACGCCTACCGCGATGCCTTCGATCCCTGGAAATCTCACTGGAAGCGATGTATTGATGCAGGAGGAACCTATTTTGAAACCTTTTAATGTATTATATCAATCTGATCAATAAATTTCTTCTAATCAACTCACTGACATTACTTTTTGGACAAACCCTGTCTATAACACACATATCTATGTGAAATAATTGACTATTTACTAACTACTATGTATATGATTCTTCAATTTCCTTATGTCACCGTGATTTATAGTAAATTGAAGTAAGTATTCCCTTTATTCTCATTTTAATATATTTATTATTTGTAGGCCTTTCAGTTTCACTGAACCATCATCAGGGCACCGTCTTGTGATTCTCACTATTGTAAATGCCACTTTATTCGTTTTGCTGGTTCTGCAATATCAGATATTTTTAAAATGGCATTGGAATAACTATCCAGGCATATATATCATGATTATTTGATGTTGAAAGATTTTACACAATATTGTAAACTAGCTTAACCGGGATTTTATTTTGTAATTTGAAATTAACTTCATGGAAGTGTCTTAAATTGTTCCACCTTTAACCACAATACAACTAAGTAGCAGATATTGTCATCTGGATGAACGGTGTCTGTTAGATCAAGAGTCTATAAGTTATAGTGTTTTAAATTAGCCTCTGTGTTATTTGGCGCCTCCGCCAATTATTTGCCGCGAATTAGTCACTTCCTGAGCAGGTGTGTGCTTTTAGCGTTACCACGCCAGTTTGCAGTGCAGTTCAGTTCGGATTGAGACGCCGCTGTATATAGTCTGCGTAACAAGTGCTCCTAGTGTTTTGGACCTTTTCGCTCTATATATTAATTCCTCATCTGCAACTCCGCGTATATCATGCTCCTATAGTGTAGGCAGCTTTACGTGTGAAATTCAGGAAATAACATTGTATTTTAGTGTCATTTACAAGCATTTCTATTGTTCCTAACCTAGAAGCCTCGTGCTGTGAACAGGCTTTGTCTAGCGTTACATTCGCCAACGGGTGGGAGAATAGTTTTCTACGAGAACAGTAACTGTATTTATTCTTATATTTTATTGTGTAAAAGTGTTGTATCAAATAATTCAGAATTCAGGCTTCTTGAATATATACCGTTGCAAATTACCCAGGTTGAAATCTCTGTCCCAGCTACCTACAGTCCTAGCTCTTCCTGTGATTAGTTATTAATTGGCGTAATCGCCTGGTCCTCCGAAATTACCTACATTGTACCTGAGTTCCCTTCATTTTGGTTCCTCACGGGCGGATCTGAGATATATTTGCAATGGTTTCTGAATTATTGAACAAGAGTGCGACTTATAGTTGATTTTCGTGTATGACGCGTTCCGCGTTCGTGTGGAGTTCGTGTCAGCTTCGGCTTCGCTCGGCTCTGGTGATTTTCCTGTACTGCTTGTCTTCGCGCGCACCGTGGGCTGCTAAGACGACACGTGCTTCATGTTCACCGCCTTCAACCACGCGTGAAGAAGACAACCCGCCTCCCTACTGCCGCCGCAACAAGAGAATGCAGCTGACTGCTCAATCACTTCTACGCTGTCTATGTTAATTGTTTCATCTTAACATGGAACAAATGGAAGATATGAAGGCTTTAATCAGACGTCGGGGTGTATGTAAAAGAAAGTTTACATTGACACAGAACTTTCTCAACGACGTACCTGAAGATGTTAGCATATTTGTGATCAAAGCGCATTATGAGAAACTGTTGAATGAAATTGAAAAGTTTGAAGCTGTGCAAATGCAGATTGAATCTATGGTGGAAGTTGATACAGAAATTGATAGTCACATACAGTATGCAGACGAGGTATCAACAGTGTACATTAATCTAAAAGCTAGGTTAAGTGAGTTGATGCATGCTCTTGAGCCTACGTCAGTCAGTGTCAATTCAAATAACAGTGGCACACGACAATCAGTGAACTCTAGTGTTTCGCAGGCAAGTAATGGGATAAAACTACCTACGATTCAAATTCCAGTGTTTGAGAGTGATGTAACTAAATTCAAGCATTATGTTGACACTTTTTCGAGTTTGATTGTGAATAATAGCAGTTTATCACCTATTCAAAAATTCCACTATCTCATCGGTTCACTCAAGGGTGAGGCTAAAACATTATTGCAAAGTTTACCAGTCACGAGTGATAACTTCCAAGTTGCATGGGACCTATTGTGTGCAAGATATAACAATAAGCGGTTAATTGCCATATCCCACATTAAGCATCTGTTGTCCCTACCTGTAGCGCGACAAGAGACAGTTGCAGATTTGAGAAATTTGTTGAATCAATTCCAGAACAACTTGCATGCCATTGAAGCGTTAGAATTAGAAGTGCCACTTCATGAAGTCATTCTAATGCAATTGTTATTGGAGCACCTTCCTGATAGCGTGCAGCGAGAATGGGAATCCAGAATCGATTCTCAAACATTTACTTCATTGAATGAACTTGTGTTATTTCTAGAAGTTAAGTCTCACTCTCTAGAAGTGCTGTCGAATAATTCCTGCAACAGGGCCAGCCCATCAAAACCTAGAAGTGAACGTCGTGAACCTAGGAATCAGCATAATGACAGTCGTCAGTCATATGTGTCGACAACTGAACAGTTATGCCCTCAGTGTCAAGGCGGCCATAACCTGTCTAAATGTAAACAATTCCGTCAGCTGAGTGTTGAACAGCGATGGAAAGTTGTGAAGAGTAAAAATCTGTGTTTCAACTGTTTTTCTAATACTCATCGAGTGAATCAGTGCAACGCATCTTCCTTCTGTAGCTGTGGTAAAGTTCATAGCAAGATGCTACACAACAGTGATCACAGGAGAACGGTTTCGCACTCGAGTGAAAGCAGTAATACAGTAAATAGCAACAGGACTGAGGCTCCTGCAAGTTATTGTTCAGTGAAAATAAAGCCAGTGCTTCACGTCTTACTTGCGACTGCAAGAGTCGAAGTGCAAGACAAGCATGGTAACTACATACAGTGTAAGGCCCTTCTAGACTCTGCCAGCCAGGCCAGTTTCGTGTCTGCAGATCTAGCGAGGCGTCTGCAACTTCCTATGAGAACAGCTGATACGCCTGTCAAGGGTATAAACGGTACTTCATCTAATGCTAGTCATAGTGTAAACATAAATGTGAGATCTATGGTTTACAACTATCGAAGGAATCTAGATTGCCTAATCCTTCCTCGCATAACAGGGAAGTTACCCGCAGTCCGAATTGATCCATCCTCGTGGAACATTCCCTCTGAAATTCCATTAGCCGATCCTAAATTTAATATTCCTTCTGAAATTTATTTGCTAATTGGAGGAGCATTATTCTTTGAACTTTTCTATGGTAAAATCCTGACCAATCCTGGTTTTCCTGCATTGATCAGTACAGAACTCGGTTGGATATTGTCTGGAACCATTCCTAAATCCTCTGTGAAAGGCAATCTAGATACTGGTTCCCAGCACAACTTCTTCATCTCTACGGACAATGTGGACAAGCAGCTGCGACGGTTTTGGGACCTCGAAGACTTTCCACAACAGATGTTAACACAAGAAGAGAAACGGTGTGAACAGCACTATGTAGAAAATACCACTCGCAATGATGATGGTAGTTTTATGGTACGTCTGCCCATGAAACAGGATAAAACTTCATTGGGTGAATCCAGGCAACAAGCAGTTAAGCGCTTTAGTTACCTGGAGCGAAAACTTCAGAACGACTCTGCTCTAAAGGAAGACTATACTAAATTTCTTGTAGAGTACGAGCAGATGGGTCACATGAAAAGAGTTCCACCTCCTCAAGAGAATGAAATATGTTATTACCTGCCACATCACGCAGTAATAAAACCTTCTTCATCTACGACTCGTACACGAGTAGTGTTTGATGCTTCTGCAAGGACGGACACAGGGTGCTCTTTGAATGACATCCTAGAATGTGGTCCTACAATTCAAGATGATTTGTCATCAATTATTCTTCGCTTCAGAACATACCGCTATGCATTTTCAGCTGATATATCTAAAATGTATAGGAGGGTACAGATGCATCCTGAAGACCAGAATCTCCAACGTATTGTATGGCGTCCAGACAAAAGTGAGCCACTACAAGATTATGCCTTGATTACTGTAACCTATCGCACTAAGTCAGCGTCTTTCTTAGCCATACGGTCTTTGAGTCAACTCGCTCAAGAAGAAGAGTCTAAATATCCTCGTGCTGCAGACGCAGTAAGAACCTCTTTCTATGTGGACGATTGCCTGTCAGGTCATGACGATCTACAGGAAGCTCTACAACTGCAAAGTGAACTTATACTCATGTTAAACAGTGGAGGATTTCCACTACGCAAATGGTGTTCAAACAACGAGGCCATCTTGGAAGCAGTACCTGTGGAGCACAGAGAAACGCAACTTCCTTTGTCCCTCGACAACAGTGAAAATGCTCATGCGCTTGGACTTCTGTGGCATCCCAGTACTGATTTGCTACAGATACAATCACATTCCTCTCTCCAAGAACCTCCTTCTTACAAGTTTACCAAGAGAAATATCCTTGCTGTTACATCCTCTATTTTTGATCCTCTAGGCCTCATAAGTCCTATCGTAATCCATGCCAAGATGTTCTTGCAATCTCTGTGGCTCACTAAGCTTAGTTGGGATGAAGAGTTGCCATCTCACCTAAGGGAAAAGTGGATGGACATCTGTGACATTCTTTCTACGATTCATAATGTTCGCATTCCACGCCATGTTTTAACAGCAGCTACGGTTACCGACATACAGATACATGGATTCTGTGATGCCTCGGAGAAAGCCTATGGTGCCTGTGTGTATGTACGGTCTACTGAGAGCAGTGGTCTTGTTACAACTAAACTACTTTGCTCCAAGTCCAAGGTTTCACCATTGAAGAAGCAAACAATTCCAAGACTCGAGTTGTGTGGTGCCTTGTTACTTGCGAAACTGTATCAGAAAGTTGTCAATGACTTGAAATTGCCTAGATCACAAAATTATCTGTGGTCTGACTCCATGATTGTGCTTTCATGGATCAAATCTAATCCCCATAAATGGAAAACATTTGTGTCTAATCGCGTATCTCAAATCCAGGAGATGTCAGAGACGGCAGCTTGGCGGCATGTGGCCACCCAACACAACCCTGCTGACATGATTTCGAGAGGTGTGGTGACAGAACAAATCTTAGACATTGATTTATGGTGGAACGGGCCTGTGTGGATTTCACAGCCTATTGAATCATGGCCCAAACAGCCTCAGCAATTTGAGCTGCAGGACAGTAGTGAGCAGCGTGACACAGTTTGCCTAGTCACACATGCTGCAGAAGACTTTATGTTACGCTTTTCCAAGCTAGCACGTTTACAAAGAGTTACTTCATATATGCTACGCTTTATAAACAACTGTAGAAGCCAAGTTAAACGTCACGGCCCTCTCACAGCTGAGGAAGTACAACAAGCTTTGTTGCTTTGTATAAGAATAGCTCAGCAAGCAGCCTATTCACATGAACTGTCCGATCTTCAGAGTAAGATGCAAGTGAATAACAAGAGTTCGCTCCACTCCTTGGTGCCTTTTGTGGACAAGGATGGCCTACTCCGAGTGGGTGGACGTCTGGAAAAAGCTGAGTTACCACATGATGCACGACATCAGCTTATCCTCCCTCCAGGTCACCACCTCACTAGATTGATAATTGAATCCGAGCATCTGCGACTGCTTCACGCATCACATCAGTTGCTTATATCTTCTCTGCGAGAACGATATTGGATTCCAAGTGTACGTAGAGTTGTGAATTCTACGCTACACAGATGTTTAACTTGTTTTAAGTTAAAAGTCAAAGGTGCTCACCAGCTGATGGGCAGCCTACCTAGCTACAGGGTGATCCCTGCTAGAGCATTTCTACGTTCTGCGGTTGACTATGCTGGACCATTTTTCATAAGATACGGTTCCCCCCGCAGCAAAACTCAGGTTAAAGCATACATTGCTATCTTCGTGTGCTTGGCTACGAAAGCAGTTCACATCGAGCTGGTTTCCGACCTTACTTCTGATGCCTTCATCGCCGCCCTGCGCAGATTCACATCTCGTAGAGGACTTTGCAAGGAAATATTTAGTGATAAAGGGACGAACTTTGTTGGTGCTAACAACAAGCTGCGTGAACTGCGTCTCTTGCTTCAGTCCAGCTCCCATCAACAAGTTCTCCAAGACTATGCATCCTCTAATGAATTCACATGGCATTTTATCCCTGCGTGCTCACCTCATTTTGGAGGACTCCACGAGGCAGCTGTCAAATCCATGAAATTTCATTTACGACGAGTGATGGGTAGCCAAGTGTTTACCTATGAGCAGCTTTCTACAGTTCTCACCCAGATTGAGGCCTGTCTAAACTCTCGACCTCTCCTACGCCTAAGTGATGATCCTAGCGACTCATCCTATCTGTCTCCTGGACACTTTCTCATTGGAGAAAAACTCACAGCCCTACCTTCTCCTCCTATGGCAGAGAATGTCTCTCATGTTGCTAAATGGCATCAGCTACAAACCTACATACATCACATATGGCAGCGTTGGTCAGCTGACTACCTACATTCACTGCAGCAGAGGCAGAAGTGGTCTGCGTCCAGCGAAAACATTCAGATTGGTACTCTTGTGCTCCTGAAAGAAGATAATTCTCCACCGCTCCAGTGGAAGCTGGCAATCATCTCATCAGTGCATCCTGGTGACGACGGTTTAGTACGTGTTGTGACAGTGCGTACGTCTAATGGTGAATACAAACGACCAATTGTAAAAGTGTGTCCCTTGCCTATTCAGTAAAGTGTAAATTTATTAGTGTTATCTTGATCTATTCTCAAAGTGTTATGTAAAATCTGTCGATTTTAGGCGGGAGTTATGTTAGATCAAGAGTCTATAAGTTATAGTGTTTTAAATTAGCCTCTGTGTTATTTGGCGCCTCCGCCAATTATTTGCCGCGAATTAGTCACTTCCTGAGCAGGTGTGTGCTTTTAGCGTTACCACGCCAGTTTGCAGTGCAGTTCAGTTCGGAATGAGACGCCGCTGTATATAGTCTGCGTAACAAGTGCTCCTAGTGTTTTGGACCTTTTCGCTCTATATATTAATTCCTCATCTGCAACTCCGCGTATATCATGCTCCTATAGTGTAGGCAGCTTTACGTGTGAAATTCAGGAAATAACATTGTATTTTAGTGTCATTTACAAGCATTTCTATTGTTCCTAACCTAGAAGCCTCGTGCTGTGAACAGGCTTTGTCTAGCGTTACATTCGCCAACGGGTGGGAGAATAGTTTTCTACGAGAACAGTAACTGTATTTATTCTTATATTTTATTGTGTAAAAGTGTTGTATCAAATAATTCAGAATTCAGGCTTCTTGAATATATACCGTTGCAAATTACCCAGGTTGAAATCTCTGTCCCAGCTACCTACAGTCCTAGCTCTTCCTGTGATTAGTTATTAATTGGCGTAATCGACTGGTCCTCCGAAATTACCTACATTGTACCTGAGTTCCCTTCAGTGTCTAAATATTATGTATTCTTATGAACGTATTTATAAACAAACATACAAGTCAAACTGATAAAATTTTAAAATTAGCGACTAACTGTCGCATTAGTCCATGTATATAAGTTATTTTTAAAACTTTAAAAAGCAATAAGTTTTAAAATGCTCTTAATTTGTTATGACCCATAAAAATAAAGTACTGGTATTTATATGTTGTTCAAAATTGCTTATCTTAATATGTCTAGTACCAAATTCCTTTATCAGTAGTCTAATAGTATCAAATAATTTAACCATACATATCACTGTGCACTGTTTCTGTCTTGAAAATATATTTAGTTTAGTAGTCAAATTCCTTATTCAAGTAGTCTAATACTTTCAATTAAGATAAACTACAAATTTCACTGCACTATTTATGTCTTGACTATACCTTATTAAAATAACCACTGAAATTACTTTGTAGTTAACATTTATGTCGCTATTTCTAATAATATTCCTTTTAGATGCCGTGTATCTAGCTGTCCTAGCGGCCAACTTTCTTGATGGATATACGCACTCCGGCTTTATTTAGCCATCTTCAGTCCTAAAATATTAAAATAAAATAAAATAATCTTGTAAAATTCTATTGTAAATTATTAATCTTTTAACTTTGACATTTAAGATATATATAAGTAACTAACCTGGGAAATTAGAGGCTGTATGGTGAAGTCTTAACTTCATGAGTATTAACCTGATACTGACGATGCCTTAAGGAACTGATGAGGGTGAAGTTCACTGTACAGTCCAAAAAGTTTGTTACGGTCAATTAGGTTTTCAATTATTATATTGTTTTTGTGTCTATATATTTCTAAATTTTCTAGCATATCTAATTTTTGGCTTTTCCTGAGTGTGTGTAAAATCTTCATAGTACTGTCTATTGGTAAAATCTGGTGCCCGTTATTAATTAAATGTTTTGCTTAAGCTGACTTGTTTCTGTTGTATTTAAAATGTGATATGTGCTCCTGAAACCGCTGTCTGAAAGATCTACCTGTTTGACCTATATATACTTGTTTACAATCGTTGCAAGTTAACTGATATACTCCACTGTTTTGCAATTTATCTTCATTATTGTTGCTGTCATTGTTGAATAGTAAAATAGTAATTGTTTCAATGTATTATTAGTTTTATATGCTACCTTTAATTTTTGCTGTTGCAGAGGTTTTAGGGTTTTGTGTATTTATTGTCTGTATGGTTGTATATAACAAATTTGTTAGCTCTTTCGTTAGTTTTTTCTATCGGCTCTAGTATTGACGTATGGTTATTAGCTTTACATAGTTCATTTTTATTCTTTTTTATCAGCTTGTAAATAAGCGATTCTTTATAATGATTGTTTTTAGCAATTTGTAGGATTATGTTTAATTCCTTATTATATAGTACTTATTCATGGGAATACTTATAAGTCTACGTACCATGTATTCCAGCGCTGCCATTTTTTGGCAGACGGGATGGTTTGATTTATTGTTTATTAGATTATTTATATACGTATCCATCTTGTAGACACTATACTGTAGTGTTTTACCGTGCCTCATAATATTGAGATCTAGAAAATTGAGTTTGTTCAGAGTTTCAGTTTCTAACGTAAATTTTAATTTATCGTGTATACTATTAAAATTTACAAGCAGGTTATTAATTCCATCTTTATGACAAACAATGAATATATCATCCACGTATCTGTAGTGTTTTTTAATGCTATGTTGATTAATTAACTGTTCTATATAATTATCTTCTATGTGTCGTAAAAAGGTTTCTGATAGTATGCCCGACAACAGGGACCCCATTGCCAGACCATCATTTTGAGTATAAATTTTGTTGTCAAATTTGAAGTAGTTTTGCTCCAATATAGCTGTAATTAATGTGGTTACTTGTTCAGCTACTTCATAACTGTCCCCATTATTAATTAAAGTTTGTTGAACAATATTAACTGTCTCCCATGTCGGTATATTAGTGTAAACATTCTTTATTTCCAGTGAGATAAGCGTGTCATTTTTATTAAATTCAATATCGTGTAATTTATTAACCAATTCTATTGTGTTTTTTGTAGTATAATTGTTTATAAGTTCCAACCTGTGCTGCAACATGTTCTTTACAATCTTACAGGAGCGTTGATGAAGTTGACTATCGGTCGAATCAGATTACCATTCTTGTGAATTTTAATTTGCGCCCTGACTATTATAGCTTTTCGTTTCATAAGTATGGCATAAGTAAGCTAACAAATATGTTATAAACAACTATACAGACAATAAAAACCACAAAACCCTAAAACCCCTGCAACAGCAAAAACTAATGGTAGGATATGAAACTAATAATACATTGAAACAATTACTATTCAACAATGACACCAACAATAATGAAGATAAATTGGAAAACAGTGGAGTATATCAGCTAACTTGCAACGATTGTAAACAAGTATATATAGGTCAAACAGGTAGATCTTTCAGACAGCGGTTTCAGGAGCACATATCACATTTTAAATACAACAGAAACAAGTCAGCTTATGCAAAACATTTAATTAATAACGGGCACCAGATTTTACCAATAGACAGTACTTTGAAGGTTTTACACACACTCAGGAAAAGCAAAAAATTAGATACGCTAGAAAATTTAGAAATGTATAGACACATAAACAATATAATAAATGAAAACCCAATTTAGCATAACGAACTTTAAGAATTGTACAGTGAACTTCACCCTCATCAGGTCCTTAAGGCATCGTCAGTATCAGGTTAATACTCATGAAGTTAAGACTTCACCATACAGCCTCTAATTTCCCAGGTTAGTTACTTATATATATCTTAAATGTCAAAGTAAGGAATTAATAATTTATAATAGAATTTTACAATATTATTTTATTTCATTTTAATATTTTAGGACTGAAGATGGCTAAATAAAGCCGAAATGCGCATATCCATCAAGAAAGTTGGCAGCTAGGACAGCTAGATACACGGCATCTAAAAGGTATATTATTAGAAATAGCGACATAAATTTTAACTACAAACTAATTTCAGAATACAGTGGTAGTGATGCATACATGTTTATTTTAATATGAGACAGTGGTAGTGATGTATACATGGTTATTTTAATAAGGTATGTTCAAGACAAAAATAGTGCAGTGATATTTATAGTTTATCTTAATTGAAAGTTATAGATTACTTGAATAAGGAATTTGACTACTAAACTAAATATATTTTCAAGACAGAAACAGTGCACAGTGATATGTATGGTTAAATTATTTGATACTATTAGACTACTGATAAAGGAATTTTGTACTAGAAATAATAACATAAGCAATTTTGAACAACATATAAATACCAGTACTTTATTTTTAAGGGTCATAACAAATTAAGAGCATTTTAAAACTTATTGCTTTTTAAAGTTTTAAAAATAACTTATATACATGGACTAATGCGACAGTTAGTCGCTAATTTTAAAATTTTATCAGTTTGTCTTGTATGTTTGTTTATAAATACGTTCATAAGAATACATAATATTTAGACACCGTGTATCCAGATGACACTATCTGCTACTTAGTTGTATTGTGGTTAAAGGTGGAACAATTTAAGACACTTACATTAAGTTACCAAAACAGAAATGAAGTTCATCAATCAATAACTTGATGGACTTTTGATTTTCAAACTCTAGAGCCTTGTATAATATGTACGTAGAACTTGTAATGAAGAACGACTTATCACACTCAAACTACTCCCTCAGAAAATGCTAGATATATCTTTATGGCTCACAGAGGAAGTCGAATGTTGCATTCCATTGCTTCTACACACCATGCCTGGGAGAGGTTGAAATAAGAAGAAACATAAATTCCTACTACATAAGATTGTATTGTGTTTATGGAAATTTTTATTTCTCACTCTCATGTTACCATACAACCATTTCGGAGCTGAAATTAAAAAAAAAAAATATATATATATATATAATTATATCAATTTCATACTTTCCTCCCCCAAAACCTGAGACATAATATACTGTGGGCGTATGTCTGAAAATGTTCCATCCTATTTTGTCTTCTTGCAGATGTTTAGGGCCTATGATAAACATCCCTATACAAAGCCTAAGCTATGAGTGACGATTCAGTGGATAGGATTTTTTTTACCGACTTCTGATATAGCAAACTCACTGGCACACACTTAAGCTGTCCCTGCAATACGACTGCTTATTCTACATCAAAATGTGAAGTGAGAAAATGATATTTTCCATGTCTAGGGCAGAGAAAGTTATGTGACTGCTTCACATTGTGCTTTGTTTGCTTGGATTTCATTCTTCAAGAATTATTTTCACAAATGTATTAATTACATCGATAGCATGAGAATTTGTTAAAGCCCAGTATTATGTAGTTCCCAAAGCCCCATGTGAACACTGTAAACAATACACTGTTGTCATGATAACTGAATTGCATTTCATTTTTCAGTATAATATTTTCAGAAATTATATAAATTTCCAAGGGAGGGAGTAGTTTGTTTGAATTTTAGTGTTCACCGCGTTACTTTCCGGGCTTAACTGGGTATGTGTGCAAAATTTCGTGCAAATTGGTCAAGAAATGTAGATTTGTATAGGGAACATACATACCCACATACATAGCCTACATACACACTTTCGATTTGGTTCTGTTGCAAGACTCACACTTCTTTATTATTTTTTTTTAATGAAAACATTTGACAGCGGAACTCTCTAACTGTGAATATGTCACACTTCAATTTCTTTAATCTTCTTTTTTTTTGTTTTGTTATGTAAACAATTGACAGCAGAACTCTCTAACTTAGCCTCATTTCACAATTCCGACTTTTCCCGTGGATTTTCCAAAAATTTTCTTTCATACAAACCTATTCCTGACAATTATGAACACAAGAAACAAAAATCAGCCAAATCGGTCGAGCCGTTCTCAAGTGATGAGTCATACATTTTGGTAATTCATTTTTATTAATATAGATTAAGGGAAAATAAATAAATAAATCTATTTCTTTCCATTTAAAACTGTTTCAATAGTATATTTTGAAACTTGCTTCTCATTCTCGCATATCATCATAATTACGGTACTGTTTTCACAACTAATATCAAGGTTAGAGGTAATATTAACAAAACATTACTCATTGTCTCTGGAAATTTAGAATGATGTGGCTTTATTTTTGTTTATTAATAATTCATTTGAGAGTTGGTAATGTCCCAATGAATAGTCCAATAGTTTCCTGCCTTTGTATCCGCCCCCCCCCCAAAAAAGAGATTTTTTTAGATACTGCTATTTTGTGAAGTATTTGTAATTTTACTGATTACCGGTACTTTTTGAAAAAGTAATTTGTAATTGTAATTAAGTAAAATGTATCAGGTAATTGTAATTCAGCACAATTCCTTTTTTTGTTGTAATTTTCCCATCGCTGGTAACATACTCCATGTCGATCCTCTCCACTACATGTGGGAATAAATAAAATATTTACTTCTTTAGTTCATTACTCTAGATTGGAAGTCGCCAATTTCCTTCTCATCTACAGATTTACTCAGTGGTGTGCCAAAGGGGCGATCCACCCCTGCTTTGAACATAGGCCCCAAAATCTGATTTTTTTATTTTTACTATATAGGTAGCGAATCTTGGTTTGACTGAATAAATAGTTTTCTATTACACATTTTTTAAACAATGAATTAAGTAAAAAGAAGTTAGAAACAACCTCATAGAAGTATAGTATTTACAATAATATATAACCCTGATGAGCAAGAGAAGAGAGGGTACCATGCAGGCACACAACAGTGGAGCAGCCCGGCATTGTGTCTTATACAAAGAAAAGTACCATAATTTTAGAAAGAAGGAAAAAAAAAAGAAATAGTGAGCAATATGTAGTGCTTAGTGCCAGTTTGGTAGTTGGGCAGTTTGAATTAATTAGTATTCTTATTTGCTGTGCTTTTAATTGAAATATAAGAAATTTGAGTTAGTCCTATAAACACAAAAAAATACATGAAACGTAATTATACTAGTTGATGGGGGAATGAAAAAGAAGAAGGCTGGAAATTGAACATATATATCTGGTCTGATTTTTAAATTCACCCAAAAGTTACCTAGTTTATTAAAAAAATGTTTGCGTTCTCGTTTTTCTTATATAGCTTAAGGTTAGATACAATAGGAACCTGTATTAATAAAATAATATAGTACATAAAAGCACAACTATGTAGGCCTAGTTGACTACCTGTAAATACCATGGCTGAAGGAATTGCATACTAACATAGATTTCCTCCGTCCATAATGCAGTGCATATACATGTATGAAACCCCATGAAGGGGGAAGAGGTGGGTAGGGAGCGACCCTAAGCACGTTGGCCGTAAGTCCGGGTCCATTGTGCCAACCTCTGGAAATGAGATGATTGCCATGTCCAAAGGCATATTCCATTTGTGAGCTCCCATGGAACTCCCCAAGATCCAGAAACTATTCAAATTTGTGGTAAATGTTCCACCTATATACTAGTAGTATATAGTATATAGTATATACTATAGTAGTATATATATAGTATATAGTATATACTACTAGTATATAGGTGGAACATTTACCACAAATTTGAATATACTATACTAGTTGAAATTATCAAAACTTCATAATGAAGTTTATTAATAATCCAGAAACTATGTTTTCTATAGTACTCAAGATTTCATCTCCGCCAATTTACTGACTCTATAAATTTATTTTTACTGGATAATAATTTATGGAGTAATTGGAGCTACGTGATTTCTCCTGATCTCTCCTCTTTCTCTTTTCCTCTCCATTTCTATAAGTCAAAATTGAATCACAAGTAAAATTCTAAATGTCCGTGTCTTATTGTACTCTGTATTATTTTGTTCTAATGTCTGCATTTGTATGAGTGTGTACTGTATGTATAGGTATGTTTTGTTTAATATTTTTTTTTAGTTCTTAAGTATGACGAAGCCTTTGGATTCTTGTAATCCCTAATGGTGAATAAATATTATTATTATAACTACTTGAAACCACACAACGTGCATCAGGCCCCCAGTAACCATTGTGTGCCTTGCCCCCTATTCTCTCAGAGAGAACCTGTAAGGTGCCACACACCCAGTCCCTCAGAGAGAGCTCGTAGGGCATCACCCCCTTTTTGTCCCTCAGAAAGAGCATGTAGGGCCATGGAACAGCAGCGAGACCCTGGATGCACAGCACACCACCAGCAACCCACTTGACCACAGGGCAGGACGGGAGAGGCACACAGCAGGAGAGGGCATGAAAGCCGGGAAAGGAAATGGGATGATAATGAGGGGGAGTTTGAAGGTGAAGTGGAGAGTGTTGATGGAATGAGATGGGGAAATGGGAGAATCCCTGAGAAAAATGCCCTAAGTCATGGCTTCGTCCACCATGAATGACATGGGATCTGTGTGATTTAATGGGGGCTCTGCATATGCTGGATTTTTCTGCACTACAATACATTTTCTTGATAGAATTCAGAGTTCTTACAATGAATAAATAATATTTGCAACCATTTAGATGCCCAGTGTAGCTGTAAACAGAATTGAATATCTAATGAAATTAATTACTAAACACTGTTTATTTTATCAGTGTCATAATTTCTTGCAATGCATAGGCTACTGGTAAGTACTGTTTTTCAAAAATGTACATGAAAAATGTACATATAAAATATACATGTAGATGCTCACCTGCCTGACTAGTGACTGGACAAGTCCAAATCAAAAGGGGGGTGAATGATTGCTTATTCATCTCCCCCTCTGAAAGGCCTTCCCTTCACCCACAGTGTATATTCATGTACTTGAGGTAATGTTTACAGGAGGTGATTACAATTATTAAATGCCAATCTGAACTATGGAATACATTTCCTGTAAAATATTAAAGTCCTGATTCCAGAACAGTTGTAAGGGTAATATTCACTCTATTTCCAGAATAAATCTTAACGTCCGATTCAATGGTTACATATACATAAGTCACTGCTTACAGTGTCTCCAACCCCATTAGAATATAAAGAAAAGAGGATGTATCTTTTCACTTTTGAAGGAGGTGACAAAGAAAATTTGTTAAATATTGAGTGAATCAGGTCTGAGATTGGCTGATTTTAGACTCATTCTTACATGTTATTAGTCTAAATCTGAAGGAATACGTATGACCTAAATAGTCCTTCCAATATCTATATGTGTATTTTCAAAATACAGAGTGCTTCAAAAAAATGTATACACACTTTGAAGTGTCTTAGAAAATTTCTTTTCCGTTCTACAAAGTAAAATTTCTGGAAATGGAAAGCTTAAAGTTCAATTTGAAAAATAAATGTCTTTCTGATGAAAATGTGATTAATGTTCAAATGTTGAAATGGTAAAATGTGCAAAATGGTGGCCTTCAGCATCAATACATTTCTGAGTACGAGTCACCACTGATTCCGTACATTGTACCAAAATGTCCAATAAGATTTCTGTGCACATCACTTGAATCTCATTCCAAAGTGTGTCATGGTTTATGTTTGTACACCTCATCTTTTACTGTGTCCCATAAGAAGAAATCCAGGGGCGTTCAGTCTAGAGAGCGTGCAGGAAACTTGATTGACCCCCTGCAGCCTATCCACTGCCTTGGCAAATTTCGATCCAGGTATGATTGTACAAACCCCTATGATAGTGCGACGGGGTGCCAACTTGTTGATAATAAAACCGTATAATGCATGAATGGCAGGGAATATGGAATCAGGAAGCATTGTCAATACTGGATGATTGTTGAAACTATTCTGCTGCCACCTGTTGAAGAAATATAACATTAATTTCTCCCAGAAATTTAACCTTGTAGAACAGGAAATAAATTTTCTATGAATGTTCAAAGTGTGTATACATTTTTTTGAAGCACTCTGTATATGAGTGATTCAATGAACTCGTCTGTATTGTGAGATATAATATGCCTGTGTAAATATCAGTGACATCTGAAGAGCCTATGGTTAGACAGCAATACTTTTTTAAACTATAAGAAACAATAATCGAAAGTGATTCTATTTTTGGCTAATTATGTGCAAAACGTTTTACAGCCAGATGAATGGGGTTTCCATGTAAAACTATTTCTATTGCATCATCTCCCATAAAGGCAGATGGCAGGATTGGGGAGCATGTGGTCAGCATGCTGACACTCATGACTGATGACGATGGTCTCCTTGGCCGCTACTTCTTAATCAAGTAGCTCCTCAGTTTGAATCACGAGGCTGAGTGCACCCCATTCCAGAATCCAAGAAGGTACTGAGTATCGAACCTTGGCCTGCTAATCCATGCTAACCATTAGACCACGCAAAAGGTTTTCCGTGTACTATTTTCTAACATTTATTCTAAAATTAATGAAAGGGCACAACTAAAAATTATTAAACAAAATTGTCTTGCCAAGGCTCTTTACCTTCCCTTCTTTGAGTGAATTATGCTTTAAGCTCTTCCCCTACAGCTTGTCCTTCACCTGACGGTCTTTTGGGAACTCTCTGAATTGGCACATTGCCTGTATCACTTTTGCAAATTTTTCTCTATGTAAATTTTTATCAGATTTTGATATGATACGAAGGTGGTCAAAATAGTGTCTATTCGTATGAGTGACATTTTTGAAGTGTTCCATCATCTGATATAAATTTTAAAAAAAATCCTTGCTGCAGCATTTGTCTATAATGACATTTCGGAACAAAGTGAATGTGGCAGCAACTCCTCAAACTAGCTGCAACAGATGTAAAATGTCCAGTCGCATACTACAGTGAGTCTCAGTCAGATTGGTTCCGCCGCGCCGAGCGTTGGGTTCCCCCCAGATGACGCTCCTATCCCCGGTATGCGGCAAAGGAACTCCCCGGCAGTTGACTGACTTGTCCGTGCGTGACAATGAAAATAAATGAAATAAGTTTGAAAATAACAAAACTAGGCACCTACCTTATTACAGGAGATGCTGGAAGTCTCCTCCTCCTACATCCACACATTTTGGCATCGTGATAGGAAATTCCGATTAATACGCATTAATTGTTCTTCCGTTATTATTGAGTTTATCTCTATCCTAATGTTTTCTTTTAGTTGTGACAACTACCGAATAACACTTTCACGTCTGTACAACACAAGAACAATGCTCAACTGCAGGCTATGCAGGAATTGTTTACTTATCTGCAGGGACACAGCTGGCCGCGACGCGGGTAGTGTTGAGTCATCACAAGATAAACACGGCGCGCGACAAGCGGCACCAATCTGTCTGAGACTCACTGTACAAGGAAACCTATATAGCAACCAATGATGCATGCAGCAGGCAACCTGGTTGCTTGTTGTTGCCTCAGTTGTAAAGCCATCTTTAGTCAATGAGATGCGATTCCCTTGAAGACTGGTGTACAAATGAAACATCACCCCTTCAATTAATATTTCATTAGTAGACTCGTCTAGATTTCTGCGCATCTTTCTAAGCAGGGTCAGATAGAAAAAAAAAATTACTGTAATTGCATCCATTATGTAGATCTTTCCTTCAAGGCCCTGAACAGTTCCTCATACTGGTAGTAGGCTACTCTGTAAAGGGCAGGAGTAACTGGTAGTGTAATATGTATTCTTGGCGAATACATATTTTGAAATGCCAGATCGCAGGCTTTATACGTGGACATCACCAGATAGAAATTACAGAAACCAAATTGATTATATAATTGGTAGGAAACGCTGGAAGAGCTCAATACGGTCAGTGAAAAAAAGACCTGATGCCGACTGTGGCTCTGATCATGAACTGCTGATCGCAGAACTTAAAATGAAGTTGAAGAAGACACAAAAAAACAGAAAGTCGGTGGAAACCAGAATTAACCAACATCCCGAACGAATACAAGTGTCAAATACAAGAGGAACTTGGTAAAATAAACCTGCAACAAGAAAATCCAGAAGAACTGTGGGAAAACATTAAAAATACTTTCAAAACAGTATCCAGACGTACTATACCTATCAAAGAGAAGAAAAGGGGACCACACTGGATATCCCAGGACACACTAAAAGCAGTAGAAGAAAGACGCAAAAGAAAAATCGAAGGGAACTTGATTGAGACTAGGAAACTAAACAGTGAGATACAAAGAAGAATAAGGAAAGATAAAAGTAAGTATCTAAAGGAAAAATGTGGTGCCCTAGAAGAACTAAACAGGAAGGGTAGAACAAGAGACTTATACAAAGGAATAAGAGAAATAACGGGAAAACCAGTCGTAAGTACAGGAACACTGAAAAATAAAGAAGGGATAGAACAGATTGAAAGAGAAGAGATAATAAAAAGATGGGAAGAATATACTAAAGAATTGTACAAGACAGATCCCACAAAAGCAGTGTATTTTAATGACCTGCCTTACTCACTGGAACCAATGGTGATGGAATCTGAGATTAAAGAAGCTTTAAAGCACATAGCGATAAATAAAGCAACTGGGGTAGATGAGTTACCCATAGAACAGATCAAAGAAGGAGGAGAAGTAGCAATCAAAGTGTTGACAGCTCTCTGTAATCAGATTTGGAATAGTTGTGAATGGCCTCAGGAATGGAAAAGATCTATATTTCTACCACTCCCAAAGAAAGGGGATCTCAGTTATGCTCTAACTACAGAACAATTGCTTTGATTCCGCATGCTAGCAAGGTATTGCTGAGGATAAAACAAAATAGACTGGCGATATACATAGAAAGAGAAGTAGCAGAAGAGCAAACTGGCTTCAAAAGGGGCAAGGGAACAAGAGATCAGATTGCAAAAGTAAAATGGATCTTAGAGAGGGCAGCAGAATATGGGAAAACAATATTTTTATGCTTTATTGATTATAGCAAAGCGTTCGACTGCATTGAGCATAGTAGAATGTGGGCCACCTTGAGAAGCATGGGAGTGCCAGAACATTTAATCACACTGCTGAAGAGCTTATATAACTTTCAAGAAGCAATAGTACGAACATCATACGGAGATACACAATGGTTTGGAATTTCCAAAGGTTTAAGACAAGGTTGTATACTATCCCCATGCCTTTTCAATATGTATAGTGAGCAAATCATAAGAAGAGCCATATTTGAAGAAAGTCAAGGAGTCAGAATCGGTGGAAGGATGATAAAAAATTTAAGATACGCAGATGATACGACCATACTCACAGAGGATGAAGATGAAATGAAAGAACTGCTGAGGAAATTGAAAGAAGAAAGTGAAAAAGCAGGACTCATGCTCAATTTGAACAAGACCAAAATAATGACCACTGGAATGATAAGAAAATTTCAAATTGATGGGACTGAAATAGAAGTAAAAAACGAATACAATTTTCTGGGATCCTTGATGGTTACAGTCGGAAAGAGATTAATAGAAGAATATCAATAGGAAGAACAGCAGTGACTAAATTGGACAAAATCATAAAAGACAAGGATATTAGTGTGCCATTGAAAGTCAAACTAATTGAAACGTTGGTGTTCCCCACCGTTACATATGGACTGTTTTGGGAAGAGACCGGAAAAGAATTGATGCATTCAAACTCTGGACGTGGTGCAAACTCCTGAGAATTTCTTGGACAGAGAAAAGGACAAACAAGTCGGTCCTGGAAGACATAAAACCCACAAGGTCGCTGGAAGCCATGGTAGTTAGAAGGAAGCTTCAGTACTTCGGGCATGTCATGAGAAATCAAGGATCATTGGAACACGACTGGTCGAAGGATCTAGGAAACAAGGAAAACCTCGAACACGCTGGACAGATAGGCCTAATGTGAAGAAAATCGTCAATTTAAGTTGGGAAGCCTGGTCGAAGGATCTAGGAAACAAGGAAAACCTCGAACACGCTGGACAGATAGGCCTAATGTGAAGAAAATCGTCAATTTAAGTTGGGAAGCCATTACCCACATTGTAAAGGACAGGAAAGAATGGCGGAAATTGACAGAAGTGAGAACCATGAACAGGGAACGCACAAACGTCCACTAAGCACGGGAGAAGGCAATGGCAAACCACTCCTGTATTAAACATAATGCCTAGTAAATCCAAATAAGGATCACCAGGAGTCTACACCCAGACTCGAAGGACTACTACTACTACTACTACTAACTGGTAGTGACAAGTTACAGTACAAAAAGAAACCCTATTTGTGTGAAAACTTGTAATTAATATGACTGCCAAAAAAGAAAATAAAGTATACTGGTAGCAACCATAAGATGGTCTCAAAATATAGAGATCACATATGGTCACTATATCAGTACCAGTACTTGATTTTAATTTTCAGCCATCAAATTTGTATAATTCTGTATCATTTCATTCACATTTAAAAGAATAATTTATTCACCTATCTTATTAGGAATTTTATATTTAAAATTATTATTAGTTTTAAAGGCAATGTTTAAGTTGTTCTTCTTTAATTTGAAACATACTTTAACCTAACAAGATAAGCGTGATCACTAGGGTTAGGATTTTTAGGTGCGCACCTTTTCTCGTAGGGTAAATTAAAGCTCTTCGGAAAGATACCACAGTGTGAGATTTTATCTATAGTCGAGAATGGAGACATTTTTGTAGCACCTTTTTTCCCTTTTTTGGTACCTTTTACCCCTTTTTTCTCAACAGTGCCCATAATCCCCTTTCTTCCCCTTTTTCATATACTGTAGCTTATCAATATTCTTCTAGAGTGCATTTTATCATTATAAAGCGTTATGAATGACTTGTGAGTTTCATTCCATTTTACTTCCAGTAAAAGCGGGACTGAAAGCACACCTGCAACAACAGAAAATGATACGTGCAAACCCTCTTTCTCTCACTTTGCCGAAACAAATAGCTCCCTACAATGGAAATGCATATTTCATTCCATCAACAATAATATTGTGTGTGCGCGCAAATCATCTTTCACTTTGCCGAAACAAATAGCTTGCTACAATGGAAATGCGTATTTCATTCCACCAAATTATAATTTATTATAAAAAAAAATATTGTGAATACGCAAATCCTCTTTCTCTCACTTCCATCTTCTTGACTTCACCAGTCAGTAGTCTGTTGATCGTGAGTGCAAATCTGTGATTAAATGAGTGTATTTTTGCCATGCCTAAGGTGTCTAGAGCCCGGTTATTTTCTGTGTCTCAGGAATTCAAACAAGATTCCGTAGAAACAGATGGAACTGTAATACAGTGTAGCATTTGCGATTCAGGAATTTTGTTAGATGAAAAACACCAGCGAGACCGCATCAAACAACACATTTCCACTTCTAAGCATCAAAAGAACAAGACACTTCAAGCAAATAAATCGCGACAACCTTTATTACGGAATGCGATTGAACAGTGTTCATCAAAAACTCAAAATTTGATGAAATTTAACATTGATTTATGTGCTGCTCTTACACAAGCGGGAATTCCGCTCAATTAGGTAAACCATCCGACTTTCAAAGGATTCCTTGAAAAATACACAAAGATGTCAGTGCCTGATGAGAGTACTATAAGAAGAAACTACATGGAGCCTGTTTACCAAGAAACCATAAAAACCATCAAGGAGAAAGTGGCTGATTGTGATGTGGGAATCATAGTGGATGAAACTACAGACTCAATGGAATGATATGTTTTGAACATTTTAGTTTTTCCCCTAACAGGGGAGAACGTTAAGCCCATGTTGTTTAAAATGTACGAACTGGAGAAAGCCAACGCCAGTACAGTAATGCAATCAATCATGGACTTCTGTCAAAACCTGTGGCCAAGTGGTATCGCATTTGAAAAACTTCTTCTGGTGGTTACAGACCAGGCTCCATACATGGTTTCAGCAATTAACCAATTGAAACCTTTGTTCCCTAAGTTAAAGCATGTGACATGCCTAGCCCATGCCCTTCACAGGGTTTGTGAATCCATAAGTAATGAATACGACATTGCAAATGAATACATCTCTGCCCTGAAGAAGATTCTACAGAAAGCTCCGAGTCGTGTTGTTGCCTACAAGGAAATCACTGGCCTCCCCCTTCCAAAATTCCCGGTTATTACTCGCTGGGGATCATGGATTCAGTGTGTTGTTATGTTGTGTGAGAATTTTGACAAGATTAAGGATTTTGTGCTTTCATTGGATCCAGCAGACGCAGGTGCGATTTCCAAGGCCCAACAACTTCTGCTACCGGAAAAAATACAGAATTTGGAGACAGAACTATTTTGTGTTCCATGGTTACAAGTACTTGACTGCAGCTATCAAACAATTGGAAGAACAAGGTCTCGAAAAGGAAAAACAATGGGATATTTTCACTACAGTGAGGGACCAGTTAGAGGGCTTTGCTAAAGACAAACTTGAGTCTGGTCTTCAGAAAAATCCGGATGTTGAGGA
This sequence comes from Ectobius pallidus, assembly GCA_964059195.1. Classification (NCBI taxonomy): domain Eukaryota; kingdom Metazoa; phylum Arthropoda; class Insecta; order Blattodea; family Ectobiidae; genus Ectobius; species Ectobius pallidus. The sequence goes on from CAXKWD010000009.1 coordinate 34,341,425, forward strand.
ATTTGCCACATGTGTAGAGTTGCCATTCCGAGTGAATATAAAGTTTGCCCCACTGGTTTCTGTGGATGTCGAAAGAAGCTTTAGCATGTAGGCCTACAAAGACATTCTATGTCCTAATAGAAACAGGCTTATTTTTAAAAATGTAGATATGCTCAATGTCTTGAAGTACAACAGCTTCCTGTATTTTACTGTTTCTGGTGAGTGATGATTTGATGTGTTTTTTCGCAACTCAATAACTGTTAATAGAAGATAGATTTTTTTGAATTACTTGAGTAAAATAGCACCTTTTTGTCCCCTTTTTTACCTTATTTTAGCACCTTTTCCCTTCCTTTTTTCATATAAAATTTGCACCTAAAAATCCTAACCCTGGTGATCACTCATAATATTTAGTAGCATTCAAGTACTCACCATAGAATGTTATCTCGCTAGACCAACGGTAAGTTACTCAACATTATTAATAAGAACTCAATAGATAATCTTCTATGTTAATTTAAACCTTAAATATAGTTGTAATTGATAGCCTACCCTTATATAAAAATTTAATTACCAACTATCTACTATACTTTATTCAATTATTAACTTATATAACTTACACAAACGTTCACTATCCAGCATACAACCAATTTCATCACTATAGATTCATATTTAAAACAATTTACTTAATTACCGTATATTATTAAAGATTTTTATCCTACAATTAATTTCACATGAGTTTCTTTTGATTCTATATATTTATTTTAGGCATGACTGATGATGACGCTATGACGTCGAAATGCATCTCAAATGAAAACTAAGAAAGCTGAAGAATATAAGAGATAGTTCACCACTAGGGCCCGGATTTGTATGTAAAAAAATGTTTTTTTTCCTGATGGGTACATTCCTAAAACAAAGTTTAGTATCCAAATCGAGGTCCGACAAACGCAAACTCCAAATTTTATTTCACATAAAAACACATATTTTACAAAAAATGTTATGTAAATAAATATTTTTGATATTTTCTCCATAAATACATATTTTAGTACTTTTCCGGATTTCTTATGTAATTTTTTTTTCCCCTGATACTCATATCAAGGTCCGACAACCGCAAATTCCAAATTTTATTTTACATAAAAACATATTTTTTTACAAAAATGTTATGGGAATAAATATTTTCTATATATTCTCCATAAATAAATATTTTAGTACTTTTCCTCATCCTCTCTTAACATTTTAAAACAAAAATTTGTATCTCGAAAGAATTCAATACGAATGCTGCACTTGCAATGAGGTGAGAGTGATTCACTTGCACTTGCTTATCGGGGAAGAACAGAACCCAATCTCAAGTGCCGTGTTGTATTATGCAGATCATTTTTAAGCATTTGCATCTGTAGTAAGTGAACTGGACAAAGACGATGCCTCTGCAATTGAGATTATTCAGAATTTAATATGTGATACTACTTTAAAATGTGACTTGGCTTTCATATCAGCTAATTTTGATTCACTCAATAAAGAAACTAGAAACTTCTGTAGATTTATTGAGTAATCCAGTTAAAGAAATACAATATGTTGAAAGGCAACTTAACATTATCTCAGGTTCGAAAATACAAGTTCTAAGAACATAATTCAAAGGTATGTTTGAGAAAAATGGTGGCTACCAAACCCTCTGCAAAGTCGCTCAAGTTTTGGAAGGCTAAAACATAAGTGAACTTGATCGTGTGAGTGTGTTAGTGATATACCCCTCTAGAAATATGCAAGGATAACATCGTGTGAAGTAGAACGTTCCTTTTCTCATTATAAGGCATTATTCTCGGATAATAGGCAGGGATTTGTGATCCATAATCTGGAGATGACATTTGTTGTGCACTGCAACTCCAGTCAACATTTTACATCTGATGTTGGCGACTTTCAATATAATTTTTTCTAGTAAGTTACGAACATTCTGGTGTTTTTTTCTTTCTTTTTTCCAGATTTAAAAAAAATATTTTTTTTTTTACTTTTAGCACATATTTTTAACATTTTTAGCACATAAAAAATAAATATTTTTAAGTTTTTTAGCACATAAAAATCCAGGCCCTATTCACCACATACTATTCAAGATCTGCTAGTCGATCCAAGAAGAGGAACTACATAAATTAATAATTACTTTTAATATTGACAATATTATAATTGACTTTCCGAATAGTAAACAACAGTACTAAATACAAGAAGAAGGAGCTGAGTGCATCTCATCTATACAATTTTTGTGACACACATAAACATTGCACAATATTTTAACAATTGACAATAAGTTATGTGAATGCTTCAGCTCAAATTCACATATGTTTTAATTTATACTATATTTTAAATAATAAGTGACAAGGTTAATTTTATAATTTTTATTATTAATTATTGTAAATATTTTATTGTGACAATACATTGAGCTCAATGTTGTTTTAATATTTTATAAAGTAATGAATTAATTTAATTTATTAACTATTTTAATACACAATAAAAGCTAAATTTACAGCATATTTTAGTTTCTCTTTTACTTCTCATATAAACTTCAGCTTTTTGTTTTTAATATTAGTGGTATATAGGCGGAATTTACCTAAACTAACTAGTTTTTTGGTTAGTTAAAACCTTCAAATCTCAAGGATCAATATTAATGAATTTCATTTTCCTCTAGTGCTAATAAATATGATGAATATAATAGTTTAAGTTTCAGCCTTAAGCACTAGTATATAATAAGAAACCTAACACGATATTGGAGCTGAAGACGTAGAAAGTATATAGATTTATATTTTACTGTTATTTATTGTTTCATAACTGTTTTTGATATACAATATAGTCATAAGGATAAAATTACATTATATCATTGCATATGAAGCTTAGTAGCTTATTTATAACTAACTTTTGTTATGCAATATAGTCTTAAAAACAAGTTACATTTACATTAATACATTACATTAATAATAAATAATATTGTTATACAAGTCTATTGTATTGTCAAGTAATAAAATTTAATATTAAAATCTTACACAATTAGTCACATTTAATTGCAGTCAAGTAATAAAATTTCATATTAAAATCTCACACAATTAGTCACACTTAATTACAGTCAAGTAATAAATTTTTTTTATTAAAATCTTACACAAATAGCCACACTTAATTACAGTCTCATCAAAATATGAGTACAGTAAAATACTTAGTTTTCAAATAACTTATCTTTAAAAATTGTGATATATTACCTCAGAAGGTTAATATTTATTGGATAATAGATTTTTACTGTTTTTTGTTTATTCTTTTACTTTCATATTTCATTGCTTAGTTTAATTAGTGATGGAATCATAAGCAAATCTATTAAATGGATGAACTATAAGGTTGTGATAGAGTTGTTTTTGTAATATCACTACTTCACAATTGAGGATGATTACATATTCAGTATATTTTTAATTTTAGATAGTCCAAATATCTTTATATTGATAAGTAGAAGGTGTAAATTAATACAAGTTTAAGTTGTCTTGAACTGTTGTATTTGTATCTAGTTTTAACTTCGTTCTCAGCTCAATATAATGTGTTGGTTCTTTTAAAAATCCAAAATCTTGAAATGCATTTCGGCATCAGTTATGCCATCATCAGTCGTAATATCCAACACTAAAATTAAAAAAGTTTATTAACAAGTTTAGAAAAGTAGATCACATGTATGCCTTATTAGATGGAATAATAAAAATGTAAAATTTCAAAACAGTTAAGAATAGAAAAACACTAATTAAATTCTAGATATCAATAATTACAGCAATAACATCACCTCTGCATTATTTAACACTACACAGAATATTTTAATAACTACATTTTTATTATTCCATCTAATAAGGCATACATGTGATCTACTTTTCTAAACTTGTTAATAAACTTTTTTAATTTTAGTGTTGGATATTACGACTGATGATGGCATAACTGATGCCGAAATGCATTTCAAGATTTTGGATTTTTAAAAGAACCAACACATTATATTGAGCTGAGAACGAAGTTAAAACTAGATACAAATACAACAGTTCAAGACAACTTAAACTTGTATTAATTTACACCTTCTACTTATCAATATAAAGATATTTGGACTATCTAAAATTAAAAATATACTGAATATGTAATCATCCTCAATTGTGAAGTAGTGATATTACAAAAACAACTCTATCACAACCTTATAGTTCATCCATTTAATAGATTTGCTTATGATTCCATCACTAATTAAACTAAGCAATGAAATATGAAAGTAAAAGAATAAACAAAAAACAGTAAAAATCTATTATCCAATAAATATTAACCTTCTGAGGTAATATATCACAATTTTTAAAGATAAGTTATTTGAAAACTAAGTATTTTACTGTACTCATATTTTGATGAGACTGTAATTAAGTGTGGCTATTTGTGTAAGATTTTAATAAAAAAATTTATTACTTGACTGTAATTAAGTGTGACTAATTGTGTGAGATTTTAATATGAAATTTTATTACTTGACTGCAATTAAATGTGACTAATTGTGTAAGATTTTAATATTAAATTTTATTACTTGACAATACAATAGACTTGTATAACAATATTATTTATTATTAATGTAATGTATTAATGTAAATGTAACTTGTTTTTAAGACTATATTGCATAACAAAAGTTAGTTATAAATAAGCTACTAAGCTTCATATGCAATGATATAATGTAATTTTATCCTTATGACTATATTGTATATCAAAAACAGTTATGAAACAATAAATAACAGTAAAATATAAATCTATATACTTTCTACGTCTTCAGCTCCAATATCGTGTTAGGTTTCTTATTATATACTAGTGCTTAAGGCTGAAACTTAAACTATTATATTCATCAAGGATCAATATTGTGAAATAAATTACTCCTTTCCAATGGAAGTTGTGGATTAAGAAGTGGTAAATAGGAAATAGGCCTGCTATTCATGAAGGTGTTCTAAAATGATTTCCAATTGACATGAGTGAAAGAGAGAAAATATATTATACCTTCTACACAGACATTACTCACAAGAACTTAAAAGAGATATTTATTACTGCATGCATACTAAACTAAATGCACACTGAACTAAAAAATATAAGGGTGATGAATGAATTTTTTTTTCAGCAAAACTAATGCATAAATGTTAACACACATTATACAATAATGAGCTGTAGGCTGTCAAAGTTTATGTAGCTTGCTTTAGCCACTGTATGAATCATAGATTACCATCTTTACTACTGGTATCTAAGATAACGCATAAATAATGGTATGTGCTATAACATTTGTTTTCGTTAGTATTATTCAATATTTGGAATATATGGTTCATAAAAATCCTTTCATATACCGACAAAATCAGTATCATATAAGGTTAGTGATATTTTTTCACGTTAATAAACAACCACACTTACTTTTTTCTTATGAGTAGTCACAATAGTTTATTTTTTACCAAGAAGCATCTGTCGAAAATCAGCATTGCTCAGAGCTTTATGCGAACCTGCGCTTTCTCCATTTGTGCTTTTACTTGCATTTTTATTGTCAGTAGGTTTTGCTGAAGTGTCAGATACTAACAGTGATCTGGGTACAAATGACATCTGAGTTCTGCCACGTCCTCTTGGTCCCTGTTCTTTAGGACCACCACCCAATGAGGGGACAGGAACAGGAGGTGGAATGGCAGAAGACGATGTTTGCTTTCGCTCTGGAGGCTTGCTAATTGCAACAGATATTTGACGATCATCAATCGTCATTCCATCAGTCTTTATAAGTGCATGTGCTGCTGCTGCTTCATCATGGAATTCAATGTATGCCAACCCTTTCGAGTGTCCATTTCTGTATGTGACAATCCTTACATCCTTCAGAGAACCATAAGCTTGGAATATTTTCTCTAAATCTTCTTTTGTTGTCTTCAAGGGCAAACCTTTTACAAAAAGCTTATTCTTTTCCACTGATGTGCTGTATTTGAAACTAGGCTGTCTGGTATATCTGTCGGTATCACACTTTGACACAAACATCGGTCTCCCTTCAATAAGTTCACGATCTTTCTTTAGAGCGGCTTGAGCTTCAGCATGAGTACTGAACTCAACATAGCAGTAACCTTTGGATCGTCCTTTAAAATCTTTCACCAGTCGGAGGTCAGTGAGTGTACCAAGAGTAGAGAAGACTTCTCTTAATATATCTTCTCCAACAGAATAATCCAAATTACTGACAAACACTGTCCGCTCATCTTTAGAGGGATCATGTGCTACTGTAACTCCATGCTCTGACTCGTCTTTCTCTTGTTTAAGCTTCTTGTTAGGTGGTTCATACGTGATATCCATTTTATGCTGCTTATCTTCTTTAGAGTGGTGTACTTGTGTTTCAGGTGTTGAGCCTTCCTTCGTAACTACAGATTTTGGTGCAACATTGGCCCATTTTCCTTCTGATTCATGCTTCCTCTTCCAGTTATCCTTAGGATTTTGCTTTACATTTTTATCTTTTTTTGGTCGTTCCTTTTTCTCACTTAATTCTCTCTCTTTTGCAACCAGTCGCTCTCTTTGCTCTTTTACCTCCTTCATTCTTGCTTTGTATTTTGATAGGCAAGCTTCATAAGATTCAAGAGTCCCTTCGTCTCTCTCATAATTTAGCCAAGCATTTCCAATGCTTTCAGGCCAATCTTGTGTTAAATTCAGAGCTCGTGGGAAAAGTTTTTTAAGATGTTTGCTGTCACCAAATGCTCTTTCCAATTGGATGTATTCCAGCCACATAGATGCAGTTTTGTCATGCCCTTGGCTAAGAATATCACTCCACAGCAAGCGAAATTTTTCCAAATTTCTACATTGTGCAGCCTCAATGCGAGCCCAGTACTGTAAAATGTCGCAGTTTGGGTCACCCTGCAATCCAAAATACTGGGCAAGATATTCACATGCTTTATTGAAGGTTCCTCTGAGCTCTGCCACCTCTGTAGACTGCTGATCGAAATTATCAACTCTTCGCCTCATGTATTCCAAGTAAGACATCCAAAGGTTGCGATAATCCTCAGCAGAACTGAATCCAGCAGATAAAGCTTGATCCATGACCTCTTTAACCTCCTCCAAAGGTTTTTTGTATCTCTCCAAAGCTCTTAAATAGTGCACCCATAAAGGAGAGCTCCAGGGACAATTGCGGACAGCACGCTTGAATACCGGGATAACAACAGTACATATTTTAAGTACAGAATCAATATACTCTACATAATCCAGCCACAGATTAGCATCAAGACTTACATCGGCAACAGCTCGTTCAAAAAGACATTGAACTCTAGCTGGATCACCATTGGTCTTTTCATGTCCTAGATATGCTTTATAATAGTCAACTTTACCAGCATTATCAGAACTCAAAAGCTGTTCTTCAAAAGGAAGAATCTTGCTTAGTTTTAAGTGTGCTTTTTTGAAACCACTTTCAATACTTTTCATATCCACTCCTTCCTTCCTAGTAGGATTTTCATTCAGCCATTCATTAAACTCTTCGTAAGTTTTCTCCATGTTGAGCAAGGGACATGAAAGTTGGCGCTGAAATAATTTCACTAGACGTTTCTTCTGTTTGTGCAGCTCCTGTTTCTGCTCTTCCGTCAACTCATCCTCACTTTTGGTTTGTAACATACCCAACATTACGTTTTCAAATTCACGGTATGCTTCCCAGAGAACTGCACCTTTTGCAACGTGAAGACCACCACATGTAAGAGCTCTCTCAAATGTATCACGTATCAAATTCACTCCATCTCTAGTTCCCATGTTTCCAATACTAAATTGAACATATTCCAACCAAAGATCAACAGAAAGATAATCCTGTATAGCCCTCTCAAATAACTCTACTACTGCCTTCCGTTCTTCTTCAGATGCTGCAAGATTAATTTCATCTTTTAACCATGACATCCAAAGTTCTGCTGTCAAAGGAAAATATTTACTCATTCTTTCTCGAGCTTCCCTGAGTATATCCAACTCGCCCATTTTCTGAAGTTGTTTTATTAGTTCTACGTGTGCGTTATAGTCATATGGGTTTTCCTTAAGTTTACTCTGAAGAACTGTGGCTGCTTTCTGTAATTCTTCCTCATTAACCGACATCGCATCTGAAGATTCATCTTCACCGTCACTTAATTTATCAGAAGCTTTGTCTTTTTCCGAAGTATTGTCAACTTCCATTTTGCTTTCTAAATCTTCATCTCCTGACATTTCGGCTGTGTTACCGTGATTTCAGTTCAAAACAATATCATAAACATTAAACAAACCTACTATAGGTTATTTGTTTACGTAGTTTGCAGTAAGCAGATTGTAATCTCACTGTGACTGTAGCTGTATTTATTGATCTAAATGGCAGTGGCCATCAGCGTTGCCAACCTCAAAGAAATGTCTGTAGATTTAGAGAAATCTTGCTTCCTTCAAAGAATCAAAGAATTTCGTCCCAAATCTACAGAAAAAATTAATATACTGTTTTCCATACATAATTAATAAAAACTATGCAGAGCGGATGAGGTCATCAAGACACAGTTGAATCTTACAATAAGTACATTGTGCCCTCTGAGTTAAAAATGACACCTTAGCATAAAACGTCTTCTCTCTCAGCGCTTGATGTCTTGTTCAATCCCCGTAGAATCAAAGAATTTCGTCCCAAATCTACAGAAAAAATTAATTTACTTTTTTCCATAGATAATTAATAAAGATAAAGCGGAAATTCGGACAAATAATAAAATAGAGAGCGAGAGAGCAGTCTACAACTATTTAAATGTATACACTGAATTAAAAACGACGCCTCAGCACAAACTTTCTCTCTTCTCTCAGCGCATTTATGCCTTTGTGAATTGCATGCAGTTAAATTGAGGCAAGATTCATATTAATAAAATTATTATTAATAATAGTAATTATTATTACTATTATTATTATTATTATTATTATTATTATTATTATTATTATTATTATTATTATTATTATTATTATTATCGGTAAAATACATAATTAAAGATTTTTTTAATGCGTCAAAGAAATTTAAAGAAAATTTATGGAGTTGTCAAAGAGATTTTAGCTTTTGTGGTTGGCAACACTGGTGGCCATCACGGCCATCTAGAATATATCTCTCGTCTCGTTTCAAATTTTATTAGGTTTGTTCGCAAAGCAGTGCTGTCAGAAACACTTTATACAAAACTAGCTCAAAAGGCCCGGCGTCGCCCGGGTTTTTTATGTTGTAATTGAAAATTAACTTATGAAGGACTTTAGATTTTTAAAAGGTATTTATAATTTGAAATAGGAAGAACGCAGGGGTGCCCTCCCCCCAAACTTCATGACTCACCACCCCAAACTTCGTTGCTCACTGAATAAAATACTATGCTATATTATACTATTAACACCTTAGCGAGGGCACTACACGACATTGGGCTGGATATTAACCCTGATAAATGTAACTATACAATTTTTGTCCACTCCCTCACAGCATGGGCACAGCGCCCAGATATCAATATTTTTCACAAGACTATCGAATACTCTGGCCATATTAAATATTTAGGACTATATTTAGAATTATAAGTTATCTGGAAAATACACTACTCACGTTTACTGCAACAGATACAAAACAAGGCGTCGCTTTTTCGCTACACGTAACTGGGAGATACTGGGGAAACCAACCACGGGCATTACGTGATATACAACAATTATATAAGAGCGTCTATAGAGTATGGAATCGCTATTCTCACACCACCCAATTACCGCTGTTGACAACAACTCCTTTCCCTGTTGTATAATATCGGGAAGCGCATCTTGGGTACGGGAGGTAAGCCTACTACTACTACTCATAGAGTGCTTCAGGAACTGGATGTCCAACCATGGCAAGATAGGGGGAGAATTGCTTCCATTAAAATGATGGCTTTTCTATTACACAATAAAGGCCACCCCCTCTACATCAAAATACGATACTTGTTGGAACTCTGGACAGGTAGGGTTTCACATCGCTATAGTTTCCAACTACCTCCGTTATATGGTGAATTTCAAGCATTTTGTGAGGATCCGCACACTCCAGGGAATAGGAAATTTCCTCTTTATATGTATGACTAATCTACTGTTATCCTTCCCTTAGATTTTGACTTTCACACTTTCTCCAAACAGGACTTCCATTCCCAACAGACCTACTTGGATTATATTTCTTATTTTCCACGCAATTTTTCCATCCTGCTGTTTGCTAATGGGTCGAAAAATCAGTCTGGAACAGGTGCAGCTTATTACAATGAGACAACGGCACAACATCGAACCTTTTCACTCACGGGACGTAGCAGTATTTATAGAGCTTAATTATTAGCCATCTCTCAAGCAATGGACAGTGTGCAGGACAGTAGAGGTAATTATATTTGTATTTTCTCTGGCTCACTGAGTGCACTAACCACCATCGTATCAACGGATTGCACGACCCGATTACCTGAACACGCTCTGCACATTAAAACTACGGCTCAGGACATTTTAGGTGCGAATGCTCTAAAATTGATATGGATTCCGGGGCATAGTAATATCAGGGGCAATGACCTGGCAGATTACTATGCAAAATATGCTACGGAGGGATCACAACTCAGTAGCTGGACAGATACCGTTCCAGACTATATTGACATAAACTTCAAATCTATTGAAAATCTGTCAAGTGTTTTAATCGACCGTTGTTTCTCACAACTTCATCAACCAGCGAAGAGATATCGCTCCTTTATAAAGTGAAATTCACGATAGCTATTACCCTGCAATATTTACATCAAATTCGGCACAGGGGCGATCTGTACTGTGTATGTGGTGCAGTGGGTTCTATTCAACATATCCTTTTTACATGTCAGATAAATAATACTCAAGAGACCGATTTTTACAACACAATCAGGTCGGAATATGGGTACAGTCCATGGTCTGTGGATGCTATTACTCATGACAAACCTCACAAGGCAGCCTTATTATTAAAAAAATTCCTAGGCGGAAAGCGGTTAGACGCACAGCGCGCGTTTTCATGGCATAATTACTGAAGCAGGTGTCTAAAAGCGAAAATTATTATAGAAAAGTGGTGCATCCTTTGCTATTAGTGTTATAATTAATCATTAGTTTTTAAAACAAAACGCTATACAAGTGTAAAATGAAAATTTAACAGCTCCGAACACTGTACCCTTGGTGAACAACAGTTGGCCATCATCTCTGATACTGGGTGGACACTGAAACCTTCTTGGTATAGCGTCGGAAGATAACCCGCAGTGAAGTGAACAAGCTCTAAGAGCAATGTTCAAGAAGTCTCCTAGAAGTCACTCTTTATTGCATCAAGAATTATGTCTGTACCATGTATTTTTATATTTCAATGTCTACTATTTATTAAAAGGAATGAGAAAAGCTTTCAATCATACTCTGATTTTCACAATTACAATACTAGACACAAAAGTGATATAAAAAAACCTCATTGCAATTACTCAAAAACTTTAAAAGTTTCCATTGTGTTTCTATAAAATTATTTAATAAACTCCCCATTTCAATTAGAATTTTAAGTGCATCCAGATTTAAAATTGTAATGAAGAATTTCTTAACTATATCTTGCTTCTACAGCATAGAGGAATATTTAGATTACAAATTTCAGTAATAATTAGACCTGGGATTTTAGGCTCTAAAAAAATTAGTTTTAGGCACCTAAAATAGGCTTCTAAAACAAGTAAATAGGCTTTTAAAACAGAAAATAGGCACTTTAAAAAGTGTAAATAGACAGAAAATAGACTTTAAAATACTACAATATGCTCTTAAACTGTAACATGATCTTTTTTTACTGGAAGAAGCATGTAGATGTAGATGTAGATATCTCGTCCTGTAGATCCTGTGTTGAGCGGGGCTCAAGGATATAGAACACGTCAGATCAAAAAATACATGCATGTTATAACAATAATATAGGTCTACAGAAACTGCAAGCTGCCAAATTTATCCAAGCTGGAAATATTCCTCCAAATTGTAGAAGGTGTGAGTTATTAAAAATTCCTTGACAGCTGTTTTGAAAGGTTTGCTCTTTCTTTGAATACATAATAATTTAATGTTGTTTGGAAGCTTGTTATATATCTGTACTGCAGAATAATACGCACCCTTCTGAAAGAGTTTTAACGAGTTATTTGGTCTGTGTAGATCATTCATGTTTCTGGTAGTACGTCCATGTACACTAAAATTAGTTTGAAATTTATCAATATTATTCACTACATAACACATAACAGAGTATATATACTCCCCTGTAAGAGTGAGGACTTTTAATTTTTCAAATAGCGGTTTACAAGATTCCCTTTTTTTCTTTCCACATATTATTCTTATTGCCCGCTTTTGTAATCTAAATATTTTCTCCCTATGGGTAGAGTTGCCCCAGAAAATGATCCCGTACCTCATTACCGAGTGAAAATATGCAAAATATACCATAAGTAATGCATCCTGTTTTAATATATTATTCAAAATTCTTAAAGCAAAGCACGCTGAACTGAGTTTTGGACTTATTATTTCTATGTGTGTCTTCCAGTCAAGATTTTGGTCAATTTGCAGTCCTAAAATTTTACATTGCTAATTTCTTGTACGATTTGTGTTCCATAATTAATTTCAAGATTTGAGATACATCTGTTTTTTGTCCTAAATTGTATAAAATGGGTCTTATCAATATTAAGTGTCATTTTATTAGCTAGAAACCATGTGTTTAACTCGTGAAAAGCCTTTGTAGCTATTCTTGATAAATGTTCTTGTGACGTTCCTGTTACAAGTACACTAGTATCATCTGCGAAGAGCAATACCTTTGATTCGTCACTTAAGTTATAGGGCAAGTCATTAATGAAAATTAAAAAGAGCAAAGGTCCCAGTATTGATCCCTGAGGTACCCCATTCTTAACAATCCCTAAGTTAGATTCATTTCCATTTATTATTACCTTTTGAGTTCTATCAGAAAGATATGATTTGAACCACTTAAGTGTTAAATTATCGAACCCATAATGATCCAATTTTTGAAGTAATATTTCATGATTTATACAGTCAAATGCTTTAGCTAAGTCGCAGAAAATTCCCAGAGCATATTTCTTTTTATCTAACGCTTCCAATATTTCTGTAGTAAGTTGAAATGTAGCATTCTCAGTGGACATGCCACTTCTAAATCCAAACTGAGATGAAGTAAGAATGTCATTCAAATTAAGATAGTGTATTATGCGGTTGTACATGACTTTTTCAAAAACTTTTGAAAATGAGGTTAAGAGTGATATAGGTCTATAATTTGATGGTAGATTTTTGTCACCTTTTTTAAAGAGGGGCTTAACAATAGCATGCTTCAGTCTTTCTGGAAATATTCCATTTTCTAATGAACAATTGCATATGTGACTAAGAGTTTTACTGAGTTCCGATGAGCAGCTTTTTAATAACTTATTACTTATCTCATCCCATCCAGACGAGCTTTTACTTTTTAGAGACTTGATTATATTTTCAATTTCTATGTGGGAAGTCAGGTTCAATTGAAATCTATGGTTCCAAACTGTAGATTTTGTTAGTAGGTCTACTAATAGACCTATTTATAGGAATACATTTCTCTGCAATATTTATAAAGTGACTATTAAAAGCATTTGTAATGTCTGATAAATTATCTAGTTTTATGTTTTGGTATATTAATGATGTACAATCATTGTTTCCCTTTGTTCTCCCCGTTTCGTTTTTTATTATATTCCATACAGTCTTAACTTTATTATTTGATTTATTAATTACTTGTGAAAAAAGCCTACTTTTTGCTTCTTTGATTACTTTCTTCAGTATGTTGCAATACTTTTTATAGTATTCCTTATGAGTTTGGTTGTTACTGGTTCTATATTTTAGGTAGAGCTCTCTTTTGTTTGCACATGATATTTTAATACCAGCAGTTAACCATGTGTTATTCTTTGAATTTGGTAAATTAGCAGTTTTCTTTTTTGGAAAATTTGCCTCAAAATGTCGTGACACTATGTTTAGGAATTCACTTAATTTACTATCTACTTTGTCATAGGATAACATAGATTCCCAATTTTCATTCGCTCCTATTCTTATCAGAAATAACTGCATAATTAAGACAGAATTAAAAAGACATTTATCAAAAACAGTTTTGGATTATATGAAAAATTACAACACTACAGGCCTTCAAGGGCCTTTGCTTTCAGTAACAGCTGCTGCCCAGCTCATGGCCTGCAGATATTGATTGGTCGTGTGATTAACACGACACATCCCTCAGCAGTATTGCATTGCCTCCGTGACCGCTGCTCACTGTATCTTCCCAATTGTCCTCACAATGGTGGGTCAGTGCTATTCCAGTCCTCATATCAGTTCTTCTTATATCAATTTCTTCCGAAGATTAAGCCCTTCTTACGGCCGACTTAATCAAACAAAAAAACTACTGGTTATGTAAACCGAACTTTTTAAACATAGTAAGCTTATGAGTTTTCATAAAACCAGAAGTATAGACCAGTAGTTTCTTGGTTAAATCCACTGTTAGCATATTTAGGCCCTGTTACAGTGCTCTTTCCTCTTTTTTGCAGTTATTATTGCTGGTTTTGTCATGCCAAGGCTAAAGAAAGAAGAGTGCTGTGCAGCGACAATAAATTAAACCAAAAGCACTTCGAAATCTACCTCAGCCTGTAGGCCTGCATAAAGGGATTTTTTAATATTAGGGCCTATATTCTAAAAGTTTATTTGATAAAAGTTAGGTCTATATAATGGGATGATGATGTCCCTATGGTAAAATAACAACTGGAACTAACAGGAGTTACTGAATCAGTGACATGTTTTCTTTCCTCCTGTTGAAACTTGCAACCCCCAGTCAGCAGTTCTCTCTCACTACAGTGATTGTGTTGTTAGTTTATCTGAGTGAGATTGTGAGTCAGCTATCTCACTACAGTCAATGTGTTGTGAGTTGTATCTGAGTGAACAAGTGCTCTGTGTAAGTGATCCAGTTTTTAACAAACTTCAGTGTTATTTCTTTAGTTTTTCTTAGTTTGAAATTATAAATTAACATTATTGGGATATTATTTACTCATCAAACAGAACTGTGGTGATTTTATTTTAATTTAAACTGTTTTTAACCAAACCCTTAACATTAATGTCTTTAAAAGTGATAACTACTTACACTCATGTAGTTATGTTTGTTAAATTGTAATCAGTATTTTTTCTTATAATAATAATAATATTAATAATATTTATTTGCTTGTGGACATAACATGTTTTAAGCATCGTCAAAAGCTAATTATGTATTGGTATATATACTTCTTTAAACTATATGCAAATCCACACTCACACTTATACAATTCACACTCACACTCATATTGTACAATCCACACTCACACTTATACAATTCTTACTCTCAATTATACAAATCCCACTTAACTTATACCTAAATTATATATATACATACATATACATATACATACAATTCCTACAATATTATTACAATACTATTTTGCTCATATAGCTTATCATATCTAGATTCTACAGCTCGTCTATCCTATATAAACTCCTCTCTATTAGATATTTCTTAAGTTCTTTTTTAAATGTTTCTCCTTGTAGTGTTTTTAATACTCCTGGTAATTTGTTCTGCAGATTTGTTTTTTATGTATAGCCTGTGGAGATTTTCCCTACCTCTAGTGTTGTAACTGTAGTAGTTGTTATTTCGATTAATACTGTATCTATCTCCTTGTACCAGCAGAATTACTTTGTAGACATATAAAGATACCACTGTTAGAATATTTTCGGTTTTAAATTTAGATTTGCATGATGCATATTTGTCTAACCTATATATACATCTCAAGCACATCTTTTGTAGTATCAGTATTCTATTCAGACCTGTAATCCCGGCACTTCCCCATATTTCTATCCCGTAATTAATTTGGCTGTGTACTAGTCCATAATATGCTGTTTTTAATGTGTGTGTGGGCATATATTTTGCCAGATTCCTCAACAGGTAAAGACCTGAGTTAATTTTATTACATAGGCCTATGTACCGGTATTGTATCTGATTGTGAAATTTTAGATTCTGATCCAGTTGTAGTCCCAAGAAATTAGTACATGTTATTGGTTCTATTTGCTCCGCTTCTATTGCTATATCAATTTTCATATTACTGCTTTTGTGTTCGAATATAATTAGTTTTGTTTTTCCCAGATTAACCCTCAAGTTATTTTCAGTGAGATATTTGATGAAGAATTTTCTATAATCCTATTTTGTAAGTTCTCCGGTTTATTCCAGATCAATAGGGATGTATCATCAGCATAAGAAATAGGTTTGCAGTTTGGTATTTTAGGGATATTATTTACGTATATGAGAAACAATAGCGGACCAAGGACCGAGCCTTGTGGTACTCCTAGTGTAACCGTATCATATGCCGATGAATATCTGTTTATTCTGTTGCCCTCTCTATAACTTATTTCTGTGCACTGTTTACACTGTTGTTATAAGTTGTCTTGAGTTACAAACAAATGGATAAACAATGGGGTATGTATTGCTACAATCCTTTTCATAAAGATAAACATTGGGTCACTAAAACTCTTAGGAATGTTACACAATGGACGATAAAGCTGAATGACAATATTGAGATGGAATGAAAATTTGCACTTATTGCCGCTTACGGTTAAGTAAGAAAAAAGCTCACTCAAGTTCTGAAAGTGATACTAATATTAACAATGAACTACTAGCTGAAAATACAAAACCAGGCTGCAGAAAAGATGATTCTGAGTATATGGATGTGAATCAGGTTTAGATTTTTTAAATGCTTCATTGACATCCATAGGAGAATCACCTGTTGTCCCAATAAAATGTAAATCTAATAAGAAATACTGCAAAGAAAAGCTCGAGAAAGTTAAATCAAGATTAAATGAAACTTTTTTCCAAACTGTTAACCAAGAAGAGGATAACAAGAATTTGCTAGATAATTCACAGACAGAAATTTTTAATCAGATTAAAGGAAGGGTACACTAAAAAATTACCATTTTTTTATTTTAATCTCATCGCACGGAGCTTTGAATTACGAAACGAATGGTGATCTCGTGAACTTCAGACACCTAATATTACGCTTTGTACGGGTGAAGTAAAAAGATCCTGTGACGTCATGCGAGACAATTCATTGACAGGACGACAGCTGCTGTAATGCTCGCGCGTGCTGTTTCTACATACACCACAAAGTTTCATTTGTATTAGTTGTTGATAGAGATGTCTGCAATGTTACCTTATAAGGACGAACCTCGGTATTCACAAATTAATTTCACATGAAAAGAAAATGACAAAAAATTACATGGAAGAAAAGAAAAGGTGTAAGTGTGGGCTGTCTATACAAATGAAAACGGACCACGAAAGTGTGTGTTGTTGGGACTGTGAAGGAATTTGTGAACAGAAGGGGGTTGTAGGCTGTATAACACAACATACCTCATTCGATAGCATTATTATAAATAAAGATACACTAGTTGCCAGTCGTTATCAGTTAATATTTAGAGCTAATACAGTTCAAAAACTAAATGTTTTTCAAGATATGAACAGAGTCACTTTCAGATTCAGAATCATCTTTTGCAGTAGTAGAAATGTCTGAAATGCTAAAAGAGCTATCTAAATAACAATTTCTAGAAGAAACATTCAATGAATCTGTGCAAACATTGACATAAGTTTCATTTCCTAGTTCACACTGAACGCCTATGCTGTTAGAAACTGAATTTTCGTCATAAATACTAGATTCCACATTCATGATTTGTCCATTCCCGGATACTGATGGATTACTGTTCGAATCTTGCAACAACTCTCATTTCCTTCTTCCTCAAGTACGACTATTTTCTTTTCTTCATTGGCGGTGTTTCAGATTTCGTATGCAAAAGAAGTGATGGCACAGCACTGTACCGAAAGCTCAGTATCATTTTCTTCAAAATGTTGTGAACAAACCATACTGTATTTACTAGAAACAAATTTTTCTCTTTTTATTTTGATCAGCCATTGTTTATAACGTTCGGGAGACTCATCTCTGTTGAGAAATCGATGGAAAGATATTTTAAGTGTGTTATCACTCTTCGACGATGAGTTTGTACACCCCACAACACAACAATAAACCGTTGTTTGAACAAATACTCACTAAAAAACCGTAACAGTAGACAGAATGCTGTGAACTGTCTTTCACCGGGAGGGACTGAGTCAAGCATTCGTCAAGCGTGACGTCACGCGCCCCTTGAGTTACAATAAACATATTCATTTTGTGATTAAATGTGAAGGTGTAAAACATTTCTAACAGTGAATATCATTTCTTCAAACATTGTCTTTCAATCCGTATGAAGAAAATGATACTGAATTTTTAGTTTACTTTTCCTTTAAAGAAAAATTTGCAACAGAGTGAAAAACTTCAGATTTTAACAATTTTACCTAAAAGTTGGTCTTGTGCAAGAACGGAATGTGAATTTGGTATTAGTAACTATATGGCAAGGAAAGCAAAAAAAACTTCTTGAAGAAAAGGGGATACTATCGACATGGGAAAAAGAAGACAGAGATAGCATTCAAACACTCGCAGATAAAGTAGCAGAACTAGCAATTAATAGAGTAATAGAAAGTACCAAGACAAAAATGCAGGATTGCTGCCAATGTATGCAGAACGGGCAGAATAACCGAGGCAGACTAAATGTAGGACCCAACAATAGAATACAAGGAAATCCTCAAAATACAAGAAGAGGTAATCAAAGTAATCAAAATCCCATGAATGACAGATGAATGGACCGAAGCTATTCAGGGAGACCAATCTGTGATTGTTGTGGGAAAATAGGGCATCATAGAACTGCATGTTGGTTTTTAAATGGGAGAAGGGGCACCAAAACACACAATTTTAAAGCGTGCCCCGGAGAAAAATGTCAAAACTACAAAGAAAGTCAAGTAAACTCAGCAGAACAAATACCAATAATCGAAACAGAAAAGGGTGAGAAATTCCGAAAAGTTCATATTGAGAGAGATGGAAATTGTCTATTTCGAAGCGTTGCTTTGAAAATTTTCAGTAATCGGGACAGTCATGACAAAGTACGACAAAAAACTGTTATTTATGTTGTAAATCGATGGCATGAATTTAAAGACATGGCAAGTGACGGAAATGCGAAACTTTTCACGTCCGTGCACGAATACTCTGATTACATGAGACGATATGGAACAGCAGTAGAAATAAAGGCAATTAGTGAAGCATTCAATATAAACGTTATAACTCATATATATGACGGGAAACTTGTAAAACCAATTCTGAACCTAGGAGATGGAGTGTCAAGTGTCAAAGTTGACCTTCTATTTACAGGCCCTGCCAATAGTGGACATTACGACTTATTAATTCCAGTAACATACCCACAAATCACACGAGGGAATACAATGAAGCATCCTCTCGAAAGTGAAATTTGTTTACGGTGCTTATACAGTGCTTTCACTGTACGACTTGGCCGGCAATCGCACGGGCCGCTCCACCGTCACAGATAAACCGCATGCGGGGCCAGGTGCGTGACATATCACGGTACTCCCGGCGAATCGTACATATTTCCGTAATTGTAATCACAATAAAATATGAAAATATAAACTAAAAATACAAACTTACCTTATCACAGGAGATGTTGGAAATGCCGTCCTTCTGCATCATTACATCTACGGCACCTTTTGAGGAAATTGCAAAACACACGCAGTAGTTCTAATGTATAATTATGTCGTGGCATTTTTAAAACACTTCAAGCAAAACTAAAAACTACTTTAACCATAAAAAAACACAAACACTGCTGTAATAATTATCCACGTGTGAACGCAATCAGATCACATGCTAGACTTCAGCGGTGAGACAACGAGGCATCACTTGGGCGCTTGATGCATGAGTCACGGATAGTCGGCCCGTGCGATTGCCGGCCAAGTCGTACAGTGAAAGCACTGTATTTAGGTCATAGGTTAAATGCGTGCCCAATGATAAGGAAAGTATGGGTGCCAAAACTAATAAAGAGGCTGGCGCAATTGAAAAGGAGGAAAATACTAAAATTTAGTAATCCCCATTATATTTCACATCACAGGCGGCAGAAAAGACAAAACCTTAATAACACCATACATCAAAACAGGAATAAACAAATTAATAGCAACAATGGAATACTAGAGATAAAAATGCAGACATCTAGTCCTTTAAATATTGCAATGGAAATATTCGGGAAGCCAATTAAGGGTATTCTAGACACCGGTGCATTGGCCTCACTCATTAAAGCAGAAATAGTACCAAAAATGTACTTGTAACCGACTACAGAAAACTTAACAATCTCATCGTAGACCAGAAATACCCTCTTCCTCGCATAGACAGTATTTAGACGCTCTAAGAGATGCTAAGTATTTTCATTGTTTAGATATGTATAGTGGTTATTACGCTATTCCAATTGCAGAGGAGGACAGACATAAAACAGCATTCATAATGGAAAATGGATTGTTCCAGTACAGGGTCACCCCATTCGGGTTAAAATCAAGCCCTGCAGTGTACTGTCGAATGATAGATTAGTATTAAGTGGCTTAAAATGGCACACAGTGCTAACTTATGTTGATGACCTCTTTATAGCCTAACCTATAAATCGGTAGAGGAAGGCATTGAAAAAACAAGAAAAGTTTTAAACAGATTAAGAGAAGCTAAGTTAAAACTAAATTCTAATAAATGTCATTTTGGTTATGATGAAGTATCTGTTCTAGGCCATGTGGTGAATGCAAAAGGTATTTTACCATCGCCAGAAAAATATGAAGCAGTAAAGAATTGGGAAAACCCCAAAAACATAAAAGAATTAAGAGGAATCATTGGTTTAGCGTCATATTTCAGCAAATTTATACCAGAGTTTGCACAAATATCTGCGCCATTAATGAATCTCCAAAAGAAAGGGGTTAAATTCGAATGGAAAGAAACACACCAAAAATCCCTCGAGATACTTCAAGAAAAATTAACAAATCCACCTTTACTAGCTCATTTTAGGGAAAATGCTGACACTACACTAGCAGTAGACGCGTCACAGTTGGCGCTAGGAGCGTGCCTGCTACAAAAGGGCGACAATGGATTAAATCACTCTGTAGTATATATAAGCCATAAATTAACAGAAGCCGAATCGAGGTATACAACAACTCACCACAAATTAACGGCCCTTACATGGAGCTGTGTAAAACATTATTTAATCTTTACAACATTAAAAACATTAAAACATTAAAAAATTACATCTTTACAACATTGGAAAAGCTTCGATAATTCTGCACCTAGAGTTAATAAATACATAATGAGGTTGTGCGAATTTGATTTTACAGTTAAATACAAGAGAGGCAAGACACATTTAGATGCAGATTCGTTAACAAGGATGTCACAGGTCCCAGTTACAGACGAACCAATAGATGAATTTATTGAATTATCGACATATTCAGTCAGGGCTGTTGATATGGTTAGAGAGCAAAGTAAGGACACTGAATTACAGCTCATCAAACAAGCCATAGAAAATCCTCAAAATACAGAGAGTAAATATGCAAAATTATCAAGACTATATTCATTGGAAGATGGGATATTATATGCAAAAAATTGTAATGCTTATAGACAAACAAAACTGTTAGTGCTACCAAACCATTTGCAGGAAGAAATACTAGAGTCATATCATTCAGATACCATAGGAGGAGGACATTTCGGAAGATTTAAAACTGTAAATAAAATTAAAGAAAAATATTTCTGGGAGGGGATGTACACAAGTATATTAAATCTTGTCATGAATGCCAGGCTAGAAAGTGTCCACCTGGTAAATCCCCTGGCTGCCTGCAGCCATTATCAGTAGATAAAATAGCAGACAGAGTAGGGATAGATTTTCTGGGCCCATTTAAGAAAACAGCAAGTGGAAATATATCATTGTAGCAGTAGAATATCTAACTAAATATGATTGCAAAGCCAGTACCAGTCACCACTGCACAAGAGGCCGCAAATTTTTTAAGGTCAGTTATTTGCAGGCTGATGTTTTCGGGAATTATTCTCAGACAAAGGACTGCATTTCAAAAATGCAATGATCAAAGAGTTGGCATTAAGAATGGGAATTAAGCCAGCATATACCACTAGTTATTCCCCAAGCACTAATGGGCTAACGGAATCATTAAACAAAGTGATTGCTAATTTTTTAGCCATGTTCACAAATAAGGATCAAACAGATTGGGATTTATATGTAGAGTAGCTGCTTTTAGTTATAATGTAAGTAAGTCAAAGTCTCATTTTTTCAGAGTTCAGACATGGAAGGAGGTGGACGGGTGGCAGTGCTGAGTGAGGCAAACAGTGTAAACAGTGCAAGCAGTGAATAGTGTTAATAAGATGAGCAAGAAGGTTAAAGCAGAATGGGAATTGAAATACAAGTATACAGAGCAAGAATAGGCCTATTTGCGGGCAGCTGGAGCAAAACAGGGGGTCAGAAGAAGTCAACGGGGGAAAATGGAAAGATGACATGGCACATCGTCCTGATCCTGGCCTTCCTGCTCGTAATAGGGGGGGTGGAAACTAATCCAGGACCTAACACGATGGAATCAGACACCGCACAAGGAAATATGGAGGAGAAGATGAATATACTACTGGAAATGGTACAGAACATGTCAACAAAACTAGATAAATCACAGAAAGACTGGAGCGGACTAAGAACTGAGGTCAACCAGGTCAAAAAAGAAGTGGAAGAAATAAAAAAAGGAATACAAAACCAGAGCAGTAGAGATAACGAAACCAGGAGAAAGAACAGTATTATTTTCGGAATGGAAGAAATTCCATATGAGAAGAAATGGGACACATGCCACAGGGTGCTAGAGCTCTTCACAGCGGTACTCCATGTGAATCTATCGGATCTGCACATAGACACACTCCAATGGATTGGTGACCACAGAAGAGGGAGACCGCTCATGGTGAGATTTGCAAGCCAGATGACTAAGGAGATAGTTATGGAACGAACAAAGCTCCTCAGAGGGTACAACATAAGAATAACCCATGATTACGATTTTGATACACGTATGAAGAGAAGAAAATTAATGGTGCATCTGGCAGAAGCAAGGAGCAGAGGGCAATTCGCAGTACTTATACATGACAAGATCAAAATCAGTGGTAAAACATACGGGGTGGAGCATTTTAAAAAGAAAGACAGAAGAGACGATAACAACGAAGGTACAACAAGAGAAGAGACAAATGGCTCCAAAAAAAATCCAAGAGGTGATAACATGATTGAGCACCATCCGATAGGGAGCCAGAGGGTAGCGTCAGCAAGTGCACAGGGAGGAGATCAACGACCTGACAGTCAACAGACAGGTACAACGGAGCGGAGATATGACACGGCAGCAAGGTACGTCAGCCCCAAGCGCGTGTGGAGGACGGCTTCCAAAGCGCTGACGCAACTTGAGGCTACATCCGACTCAGCAGGTGAACAAACTCAACAGACGGAGTCAAGGGTAGAAGATTTGCCGAACATCGCCCCCGCACATGAAGGTAATAGTATACCAGTTTTGGTGGATGACCTAGAAACCTATTCGTCCCCCATGGTAGTGTGTTACAAGTGAATAGGAGTGTGAACCAAAGCATGTATAATTTAAGGAACTGGGTGACGAAAAAGGCATAGGATAGAATATGTAAACATAACATAAATTTATATATAGGATTTATCAACATAGAGGGTCTGATAAAAGCTATTGCTGACAAGGAAATATATAACTTGCGGAAACATGGTTAAAGAAAGAGGATAAAATTAGTTTAAAGGGGTATACATGCATAAGCAAAAGTAGAGTTAAAAAGAGCAAATACGGAAGAACACCAGGGGGGCTGGCGTTTTTAATAGATAACGAGATAATTATGAAGGTGAAAATGGTAGAGACAAAAAACGAAGAAAGTTTATGGATTCAATGGTCAGAGGAAGAGTGTAATACAAATTTACTTATGGGAGTAGTATATCATCATCCACGTGATTCTAAATTTTATAATCCGAAATTTTTCGAAGAGTTGGAAGAAGAAATGTTATCAAATAAATTTGTGCAACATGAAATATGTATCCTCGGGGATTTTAATGCTAGAATTGGAAATAGAGACGCACAAGAATTAAATATAGGTGAACCTGGGTTTTTTGAAGGGAACTTAGGAGAAGTAAGAGTGAGAAACAGTAAAGATATGAAAATCAATAAAGAAGGGGAGAAGCTGATTGAATTGTGTGAAGGGAACAGTTTAACAATATTGAATGGGAACTTCGCAGGAGACATTGAAGGAAATTTTACATATGTGAGCAAATTAGGCGCGAGTGTAATCGATTATGCTTTAATGTCACAGCATGTAGTCGAGTATACCGTAGATTTCGCCTAGAGGAAACAGGGACAAGTAATCACTTAATGTTAAAGGTATATATCTCCTTCCTCAGAGAAAACACTAGGCGGAAGGTAAAAGCAAATTGGGACAGAAGGAACAAAGATAGCCAGCACCAATACAAGATAATATGGTTAGAAGAAGAAAAGGAAGCCTTTCACAACAAATTAAGGGGAAAAGAATAAGAGATTTTAGAAGTAGGAATAAATAAGTGCATAGAAGAAGGTAAGAACGAAGAGGCAGTTAAGCTGATTTACCAGGTATTGAATAGGGTGGGGCACAGGGTGAAAAGTAAAAGCTATAAGGGGAAAAACGTTAACAATTTCTATGATAATGAATGTTTAAGGAAAAGAAATAGTCTAAGGAAGGAATATAAAAGGTGGATAAATAATGATAAGGAAGAAAACAGGGCCAAGTTCGTAGAGATAAGAAGGGAATACAATGAGTTAATTAGGCAGAAAAAATTAAATTTCAACAGGGCTGAGAGCGAAAAAATAAACAAATGGCTAAGAAATAACAATACACAGAAGATTTGGAATTATGTAAGTAATATACACAAAGTAGAATCAGTCAGAAACATGCCTACCGAACAGGATTGGAAAAGACATTTCGACCAAATGTTTAACAGGGAGAGTGGGGTTATACATAGGAATTGGGTTACCACAGAGCTAATAATAAAAGATGAAATATTAGATAAAGATATCCGTGAGGGGGAACTCAGGACAGTTATTTTAAAACTGAAACCCAATAAGGCTCCAGGATTGGATGGGATACAGCCGAAAATCTGGAAGGAAGTGACAAAGAATGCAAGGTGGATGAATATACTGGTTAAACTGTTCAACAGGATAAAGACTTCCAACGAAATACCGAACATTTGGAAAAAGGCTTTGGTCTTACCAATATACAAGAAAAAGGGGAACAGCGCAAATCCGAATTCCTACCGAGGAATTAGCTTACTTCCGGCAATTTACAAATTGTACGTGAGCATACTAACCAATAGACTAGTAGCATGGGAGGGAGAACATAAGACTTTATCAAAATGGCAAAATGGTTTTAGGAAGGGGAAAAGGACATACGATAATATATTTATATTTTGCACACTGATGGAAAAATACCTACAAAATAAAAGGGCTAAGCTGGTGCTTTATAGATTTAGAAAAGGCTTTCGACACAGTAAATAGAAATATGCTATGGATAAAATTAAAGATGAAGGGGGTCAGCAAAGCTTTTATCAGTAATCTAAGATGTTTATACGATAATGTAGAATTCTGTATAAAGTTGGACAATTTAAATAACATATCGGAAACTATTAGTCAAGGGAGAGGTCTTAGGCAAGGTTGCGCCATGAGCCCTCAACTATTTTTGGTATACATAGATAATATATTACAAAGTTGCACGAGTTCAGATCAACATTCACCAACAATTAAAAATGAGGAGATTCCTGGCCTAATCTTCGCCTAATATCCTTAACACAGATAGGGTTGCAGAGGAAATTGGATAAGGTGCTTCAATTCTGCAAGGAGTGGGATCTTAAAATAAATACTAAGAAAACCCAAGTAATGGTAGGAAATAAAGGTCTAATTAGAAGTAGAAAAGAGAGATGGATGCTAGATGGGGCACAGCTGGAACCGGTAAGCAAGGTAAAATACCTAGGCCTAGAAATTAACCACAAAGGAACATGGGAACCCCAGAGGAAGGCAAGTTGGATTGCAGGAAAACTACTATGAATAAAATAAGGACAATTAAAACGAAACTGCCGAACATTGAATACAAATTATTATTCAACATATATAGCTCAATAGTAGAAGCTAAGGTCTTATACGGAATTGAAATATGGGGAGACAAAGATGCATGGTTAACATTAGACAAAATAAGGGCACGATTTGCCAAAGTAGTGCTCAACCTACCGCAATCGGCCTCTAATGAGGCAGCTAGATGCGAATTAGGTTTGGACAGCATGAAAGGAGTGGTTATGAGTAGGATTATGAAATATTACGATTATATATGGAACAAAGAAGAGGGTAACCTACTCAAACTATGCCTTATGGAACAAATTGAAATGGGGAACAAATACCTAAATTCAGGGAAAGCAAGAAAGGGCAGAATTGAGGACATAAAGTCCCAGCTTGAGAAATTAGGAATTGGCATGTTTTGGGGAAAAATGCTAAGCCGGGAGCTAGATATAAAAACAATTAGCAACATTATACTGCAGCAAGCTAGGGACAGCAGAAGACAAGAATGCTTAGGGATAATGAAAGAGAAAATTTTGTTAGTTTTCTACGTGCAAGTGAAAACGGAATGGATACAAGAAAATTATGTTAGTAGTTGCTCTCAAAACGAGATTGCGGGCTGGGCATGGTTCAGGTTAGGCATATGGAAATTACGGTATAGTAGGAGGAACTTTGAGAAGGGTAAGTGCCCACTGTGTAAAGGGCTTGAAAATCCCCAACATATAATGCTAGAATGTATAGCAAATGAGAGATGGAGACAAAAGTACTTAGAGAAAGAGTTGAGGGAACTGCATCCAAATGTACTTTACAACAGAGTAATAAACAATAGCCTAATAAGAATATAGATGTAAGAAAGATGGGGAAACTATTATACAATATCAAAAATAATTTGGAACGGGCGATTGAAAGAGAGACGGTAGAAGAAGAACTAGGCCAAGAGTAACACCTTGTAAGCTTCCGGGAGGGTAGGTGCATAATGCTAGAAGTATGCTAATTAAAAAAGAGTGGAATACATAAGGTATTACACATGAGCGATGTCAGAAGATAAACATAAACTTTGAACAGATTACAGCCTGACTCAGCACGTCCCTCAAGAATGCACTGAATCAGCAGAGGTGGAGAAACGTGATGACAGCACGCGACAGAGTTCAAGCAGCGAATCGGAGGAATCAAATGACCTAAGTTCACAGAACACCGATGTCAGCAACAGATTTACTGAAAATAGGATTCCAGAACGGATAGCGAAAATTCGGAAAGAGAGAAAAGAAATATTAAAAGAATCTAGAATTGTTGAATTAACTAAAAAATTTCAATGTGAAAGATACGCGTTTTCTAGATTAACCGATAATAAGATACTTGAATTTATTAGAAAATATTTAGCCACGTTTTATGTTGGAAATTTTATACATATTGATGGGATGTCAAAGGCGTTCTGTGAACTTTGGCTAAAGAATGAAGGTCTGCCAACACGAGATAGCCTATTTGAATTATACGTGTGGTTTGGTAAAAAAAGAGGGATGGATAGGGATATAATATTAGATGACTTAAGAACATTGGGGTATTATTTCCAAAATATTAGAGAAGAAAGACTCCACAAGGAAAGAGTAAGAAGAAACTACAAGTTATGAAATGTTAATGTTAACTGTAGTGGGACACTGGAGCAATACTTTGTAAGCAAAGGTGGCCCATTTGTTGATATATATGTTGTTTGTGAACTGCTGAATATTTAAAGTCAAAGTCTACGGAGTATAGCCCATTCT
Organism: Ectobius pallidus; assembly: GCA_964059195.1. NCBI lineage: Eukaryota > Metazoa > Arthropoda > Insecta > Blattodea > Ectobiidae > Ectobius > Ectobius pallidus. Next base: position 34,369,205 of record CAXKWD010000009.1, read on the forward strand.
ATCTACTACATGGGTATAGCGCTAATTTACCACTGGATGTTTCAATCTTAAAAACCGAGAAAAATCAGGAACCATTGCTCCAACAGATTAAAAACTTAAATAAAGATAAAGAGAAGGCACGTGACAACATTAGGAAAGCACAAAAGGAACAGAAGAAAAATTATGATTAGAGTCCATAGACCAGTATTATTTCATGAAGGTCAACTTGTGCTAATATGGGTTACCAAAAATGAAAAAGGAAAAGCAAACAATTATCAAACAACTTGTGGGGTCTGTTTAAAGTAATTAAGAAAGTAAGCAATCTAATTCATAATAAAATATAATAAATAATAAAATAAGCCTATCGTGTCCCATGTAGGGCAAAGGCCTCCTAAGAAGGGTTTAGCTCCTCTTATCTAGCACGGCGAGCTACTCCGCGCTAGTGAAGTTGTTCGTGATTTTGAGTGTCATGTACACTTGAACTTTAACACTTGGTCTTGAGCACTTAGTCTTGCGTATTGTTCAGGGTTTTCCCCAGTTCTTTCCACTCGTTTCTTCTTTTGGCTACCCTGGTCCATTGTTGGCCCACTTTATCCTTGAAAAGGTCCTCCCATCTCCTTTTTGGTCTTCCGCGCAGCCTTCTTCCTTGTCTGGGGTCCCATATGGTACTCCTGTATGTCCATCTATCGTCCACCAACCTTGAAACATGGCCACTCCATCTCCATTTAGTGCTTTCTGCTAGGTGAGCGATATCTGTCGTTTTTGGTGACTGGATTAGTGTAGTATTGGGGATTCTGTCCCTCAATGTGATGCCTAGGACTTTTCTTAACATTTTCCTCTGGCATACCTGTAGTAACTTTTTCTGTGTCGATGTCAGCGCCCATGTTTGACAGCCATAGAGTATCACCGGGTAGATGCAGGATTGTAGAGCTTCTATTCTTAGTGTCCTGCTGAGTTTTTTATCCATAAGCACAAATTTGAGGGACCAGAACGCTCTCCATGCCTGTGTGATTTGTCTGTGTACTTCCCTGTCCATGCCGTTATCAAAGGATATTATTTGGCCTAGGTATATGTATTCATTTACATATCTAATTCATAGTCCGAATAAAATCACAGGGGAAATGGATTGAAGACACCATTCACGTGAGACTCAATGGTCGCTATTAGTGCTAGAAACAAAAGTAAATTGAAGTGTCTTCTCTTCCCAGCATGAATTATTAGGTACAATATGAAACTTTTAGCACTGTATATAATGTATATAATAAGTATAATGTATTTTTTTTAAATAATCTTGTCATCTAGCAATCGGGTCTTTTATGCTGGCATTGAGAAACAGTTAGTTACAATGGATGCATTCCTTGATGAAATCATGTTGAAATCAAGTGTGTCAAAACGCGTCTGGAAAAATCAGCTGACAAACAATTCGCTGATTGTAACATTACATAAGAAGCATATGACTTAAGTTTATTGTTTACTGTTTATTACTGTTAGTGTTACATAAATTATTACATGTCATTATTTACATTATTTCACCTTTAGTACAAGTAAAAACAAATCCAACAGAAAATACTAGTTTTACTTTAGCATTTAAAATGTAAGGTATGCCCTTAGTACGCTTGAACTATTTCATAGTCTGCATTTTTTATGATTGCTGATATTAAAGTATCAGATTCATTTTCCTCATTCAATATAGGAATGCCATATTATTTTATGTCATTATTATTGCAATAGTCAATGTATAAATGTATAAATGTATAAAAAAAAAAAAATTATACAACAAGACATACGAAAAACATATTATAGTCCATAATTATGAAGGAATGTCTTAGTAATATAATTTTTCTCTGTTTCAGGTGAAAAAGAAAAAGACTATATACATTATATAAATCATACCATTACATTTTTTTTTACAATGAGAAGCAGCTCAAGAAGAAAAGCGCTTAAATAACACATTCTACGAAGCATGCATGAAAAATAAATGATTATACAAAATGATAATGTAGACCTACATAAATAATTATACTTATAAAATAAAATCTCATGTATACACAAGGGGCCCCCGCCCAAAAAAAGTTAACTGTCAATATTATATTTTGTAAAATGTAAAATTTTAACTAAGATGATAATATACCAAATATTATAATCTACTATATATATTTCAGATGTGGCGACTACTTGTGGTGTTTCTTCCTATAATAATTGCAGCTGAAAGGGAAGATAGAGTTCACTTCCAAATCTTGGGGCCTATACACTCTCGTAAGAACACGAGAAAGGAAGTGTACGAGTCATCCTTTCCCTTGCGATATAGAGTACCGACAACAATAGAAACTCTACATCCCATACCAGACATTTCAGGGGCATTCTGTGCACACCAGGAGGATGAGGCATGCCAGTTATGCCAGAAAACTCAACAATTATTAAATGAGATTCAAAAAATTAATAATGAAAATGAGAAATATTTAATTGAAAACAGAGGAGGTCAACGCAATCGTCGTGCCCTTGATTTCATAGGTAGATTCATGAAATTCTGTTGTGGGGCAGCGACAGATGTGGACCTTCAAACTGTAGGAAAAAATAACAAAATAATAAGATGGTGAGAGTTGTCAAAGAATATGGATTAGCCTATCATTAGACACACTCTCATCAGAGTATAAAGACCAATCCATGGAGATGCAACAGGCTTTAAGAAACTTCACTAGCCAAGTAAATATTATAAATAATCAAATAAAAAATGCAACCTCTTCAGAATTTGGTGTGGTGCATCACCAAATTTTAGCATTAGTAGGAATCATAGCTCAAGTTTCTAATATGGTTTTTGCAATTTCAGAAAACATGAGGATGGTTCAATCAACCATGCTTCGTGCAGAAAATAAATTCCCTTTTACACTAGTTGGGAAACAGACATTGAGGAAAGATTTGGAAGCCATCCAAAAGATAATGAATGATCAAAATTATGAACTCGTTTTTGGTCCATCACACATCAAATTTTATTTCAATGCACCTATTACAAGCTGCATTCAAACTAGGGTGGCCATTTCTTAAATGTCAGAAAGGAGGACACACATCTTCGGAACTTCGGGCATGGACGGCTGGAGAGCAGATATTACATGGTATAACCCTGAATAATTTTACTTAATAACTGCATTTGTATAAAATAAATGATTACACACTGCAAAAAGGGATTTTCATCTCTATTTATGAATGTACAATACAATGCAATGAATGTACAATACAAATGAAGACTTGAACAACATTCAACAGTACGGCCAACGCCACGTACAGTGGTATTAATGAGACATGGCAGTCCAAGCATGGATGCTCAGTAGATACAGACGAGTCCAATAAACATTCGTACTGCATGGAGGGGTGTATGGGTTAGTTGTGTCGTTGCTTTCAGAGCGGTAAGATCGTATAATGCAGTGAAGAAACAAGAGACCTTGTTACAATCGCTTCTCCTCTCCTGGAAGAGCAGTTCAACATTCTTACCCCTCCCCATGATTCCTCCTACATGCGTCACCTCTCTCACGCGCATCTGACTGCCACCTCTCATTAATACCACTGTACTGCACGAAACAGATGATAGTTCGCTATCATCATATGGACAAGCGTGCCAACCTTAGGAATAGATTCCTTGGCAGAAACATACGAGAAAATACAAATTTTATTAATACGCTTTACCGATCCATCAGAGTCTCGAAAAGGGGGACAAATCATCGTCCGGCATAAAACCGCACCGGATGGAGGACGTCTGGCCACCCTAATTCAAACGGTAGTAGAAACTTTAGTTATCATAAAAATTCCCATCAGGAAACAAACAAGATATGACATTTACGAGGTACAACCCATACATTTTAAATGTAATAATCACATTTGTTTTTTATATATTCCAAAAGTTAATGTCATATTTGAAAATGGGTCTATCTCAAGAATTGTAGCTAACAATAATTATAACAAAGAGGAAGAATATTTATGTAAAATTCCAAATCACCTAACAGAAACAGATTCATTTTTAGAGTGTTTTAAATATTTGTTGTGGAATGCAATGCCCTCCCACGACAACAATAAATGTGAATTTAAATGTAAGAAAGAAGATAAATTTTTACAAATTATTGACTTAGGTTTTGGAGATTACATTGTACAGCCCAAAATAAGGTAGAATTTAAATGTGGGAACAATAATGTAAATACAACGAATATTGAGTCAGAAATGGGTGCTCTCAAAATTCACCAACCATGCGAGTGTAGTCTTCATCTGCAAGGAATAACAATAATTTCTGAAACATATCCTTGTAATAAAGACCACGGATCCAAAATCGAAATAGTTCATAATGTTCCTAGCATACTAACCAATTTACATGGTATTAATATACAGCATTTCAATCAGACCAACAATTACAGATTTTTTAATATAAATAAGGTGGTGAATTTTGAATGGCAAACTACATCTCATCAGGAAGAAAGACGTTATAAGGTGACGCTTGACACTATAGATGTGCAAGAAATTATAGCTCACGACGAACATATAAACAATATTTATAAATACAGGATAGTCGCCTTAGTGTCATTTTTGGGGGTAATAAACTTTTGGTTTTACATAAAAATTATAAAAATAGCAGTAGAAATTAGAGGATTAAAGAAGACTTAATTAAGGAAGAAGAAACAAAAATATATGATGAAAAATTATACAGTTGTGTTCTTGTGAACTGTAGCTTGTTACAACAATTGTATGTACTGTATTTAGTTTGCAGAATGGTGCACACTCAGCAGAAACCATCCTACTCCTCTCAATCACAAACCGTTAAACATGCAGACTATTGCACTGGCCGACATCGCTCTGTTATCAATCCCACCGCAGAAAACGCTGACAGTAGTCCACAGCTGATCTACTGATCTCTTGACAAAACTAATCATCGTAAAATATGGACCAACATGAGTCAAAGTACCTAAAAGCAAACGGGTTCGCTTTTTCATGAAGGAAGGATGTTGGAGCTTGCTACAGATTGCAAAGCTATTAAGTAATGTGGTTGCAGCAATTGACAACACAATGAAGGATCGACAACCTAATTACATAAGGCAAGATAAGCATTTCAGCAATATAAAAGCGGGGGATTATGATATGCAAGAGTTGAGTCTGGTCAGTGTGGTGCTGCCTGATCCGAGTCACCTGGACCTGTGTTTCTGTTGTGCTGTGCACCCCTGCAGGAGTCTGCTGAACCAAAGGTAATAAATTCATGTTACATTGCATGACTGTGTATTCATTTAATAGGATCACCCTAACAAAAGCATTTATTGCTTGGAGTAAATCAGTATATTGAAATCGTCAGTGATTGGGCAGGTTCAACTAAAAAAGTAATTATTGTTTACCTCAGTGAAGTGTTGCCAACTCGAGGAATAAATCCCTTGATTTTTAAGTCAGAACATCCACGTGGAGGGAAAAAGCAGTTTCTGCAAAAATTGCTATTTTCCCTGCAATTTAAAATTTTTTCAGTGATCAGTTGGATGAGTTAATATAGCCTAATTGCATTTTGAAATTGTAAGTAACAGTGACAAATTATTTTTGGTGGCATAATGTCAGAACTTAAAAATCATTCAAATTCTTTAAGACAAAAGCTTAATTTGAAAAGTTTAAGACCAACACCTGCTCTAAAATGTTTTTTTGAAAATTAAAGAAGCATGTAGCAAACAACGAGCTCATAAGGACAGTACACAGAATGGTGAAATAAAAATAGCTGCTTTTTGGAGGGAACATTAAGTGGCTTCAGGTTGTAGACCATTTAGATATGTTAGCATTGGATAATATAGACTTGGAAGACCTAGACGTAGGTGGGAGTACAATATAAGGATAGATTTAAGAGAAGGATTTGCGAAGGATGGTTGGAGTTAGTACAGAAAAGGGTTGAATGGCAGGCTCAGTTAAGCGCAGCAATAAACCTTCGGGTTCCGTAAAATAGATAATATTCCTTTAGCTTGCTTAGGAATTGACTATTGCCATTTAGTAAGTAAGTAAATAAGTTGAAGGATGTATTGCCCGATTTAAAAATACTTGGATGATGTGAATTTAGGGCATACTAAATGTGCCAATATCAATAAGAATTGTGTTGGAATTTTGGTATCTATTTTATTTTGTTAAGAAAGTCAGACAGGGTGTGAAATCATTAAAAAATGGTGGGGAGGGGGGGATCCGAACTACAAGTTGAGTCTGAATTTTGAAACTGAAAGTTTGTGTATTGAATAAATAAATGAAAGATGTGTACATAAAAAAGAAAGAATGATTTCATTGATTTGGGAACCTGCATGTAATTTTAAATTCTTCTGATGAAAATGCAGTGCCATTATTAAACGAACTGGGATGATAAAATGTATTATGAAATAAAATTAATTGTAATCTTATCTGTACTTGATCTATAGGTTTTATTGATGTTACTTTTGTAGATATACACACAGAATGAAGGAATATTACATTGTTTTCACAGGGTGTCCACCAAGTAATGCTGAAGAAATTCCCGGCTTATTCCCTGATTTTCACTGATCATTTCCGCGGAGTTGCCTCAGCACTTTCAACAATGAGCAATCAAGTGGCGGAAGCGACAGAGGCTCAGAGAACCACTGCCATCTCTACATCACTGCACAGCCCCTTGCTAGTACGACCACTTCTGCATCCGAGTAGTGCGTGTAGTCTAGTCGCTAGTATTCAGGCGCTAACTTTCCTACGCCTGGTAATACTATCCATATTTTCCGTTTCCTTAACAATCATATTTAAATATTGAAAAAGCATAATAGGGTGAAGTAAGGTAATTTGGGGATAATTCTTGTAAGTCGTGCCATGAGATAAGGTACATATTTTATGGCATTGCTCGCAGTGCACATGTTACCTCCTTCATTCGCATACCTCTCTCAGGGTGTCCACCAAGTGACGCTGAAGAAATTCCCGGCTTATTCCCTGATTTTCATAGATCATTTCAGAAATTCCCGATCAAAATATGAAGCACTTTCTAATAACTGTGTAAGAAAAATTATAGGATTATACATACTTTAAATAAGAAAAACTTTTAGTAACAAAAGTAATTGCAAACAATAATTACTTAGGCTATAACAGATACAAAAAATAGGAACAATAAAATTAATTATATATACTTTCATATTGGCCTATTATTATCTAGAAGTATTTTTGACCACACTTTGTAATTTTTCGAATTTTCCCGGATATTTTAACAAATTCATTGACTTTTCCCGGATTTTCCCGACCATACGAAATTCCCGGCCTTTTCCCGGATTCCCGACCAGTGGACACCCTGTTTTCAGTAATATGTCTTATACGTTTTTGTAATAAAAGGATTGTCCACCCAAATAAAATAGTCACTGGATGGAAAATACCCCCATCCCCCCGCAATTTCACACCCTGACCTCAGCCATGCAATAACCCTCCTTGGCAAGTTAGTACTTTGCGACTCACCCTGCTCCCCTTTCCACTCGCCTGGCTGCTTCCTGCATGCCGCCGCTTCCCCGCAACGCATACCTTCATGCCTGTAGCCGTTGCTCAACGCCGGTAATGCATAATTGCAATTGATATGTCACCTAATATTTCACAATAAAGAAAGCCCCTTGCACCTCCACATAATATTCCACAATTATAAAAACGACCCTTCCAACAAAATAGGCTATTTCACAATACAAAAAATACCCTTGTACCATACATAATATTTCATAATTATAAAAAACGCCGTATTATAACATAAAATGTGGCTTAATTAGCAAATCTGGGAATCTCCATTCTGAAAAAAAAGATAGAGATGCTAATTTCTAATGTAAGTTTAATGCAATTCCTGCAACATATTTAATGTTTGTATTATAAATCCGACTTCCCACATAGGGAAGAAACTGAGATTTGCAACACATACATTAAATATGTACCAGGAAATGCATTAAACTTTCATTAGAAGTTAGCATCTCTATCTTTTATCAAAATGGAGATTCCCGGGTTTGCTAATAGACCCCTCATATGCAGATACAGAAAGGAAGGCTGAAAGAAGGGAAGAGTGGAGAATGCTGAGTTTGCAGTAAAAGACCTCTCCTGGGGCAGAACACTATGAATGAATGAATGAATGAGATCAAAAGATCTGAAAATTTGGGAGGATTTATATAAAGAAATTTGAAAGTAAACTGAAGAATTCTAAACCAGAACGAAAACCTGATCAAGAAGTTTGTCAAACCTCCACCAGATGCACATTTAGGATTTTCAGAAGCAGGATTTGCCCGTTGACAAGTAGCCGAGGATGGAGACAATGGTCCTTGAAACATGTACTACGAAAAAGTTGGTAAATGAAGCGAAAGGTGCTCCGGGGTTTCTGGGCCAGGGTTTATTCATATCCACATCTGTGGGAATTAGAATATAATTTGGTTGGGGCACCTTCCTCTTCTTTGTTTCTCTCTAGAACAACAACAACAACTTTGTTTTGAACTATTTTGTGATGGTGAGAGGTTCAGTAATTTTCAAGAAGAAATTTTCTCAAACAACATCGTGTTTTTGAATGTTTAACGGGCTTCCACCATTTCTTGGTAAGTACCTTTTCCTTTTTTACTAGTTAGGTATAAACATAATGAATGATTTTGTCCATAAATAGTGCTCTTTACCACTCCTGGCTCCTTGTTCTTTGTACGGCAGGGGTGGTCCAGTTACCCCGAAAAATTTTCAGAAAAGGGGTAACTGGGTCCCCCAGAGGCCAGAGGGACCCAGTTACCCTGAGAAGAGTCCAGTTGCCCCATTAATGTAAAACATATACCAGTATAACAAATAAATTACCATGTAGCCCACTAAGTGTTTATTTTTTTGCTTTGGTAAAAGCTAGTTAACTTAGGCCTACATGAAGTCCTGACATGTACTCATGACTGCTTGTCTAATAATGTCGAATAATTTTTTTTTTTAATATTACAATTGACTTAAGTTACCTGTGACCTCACACAACACACTCCCTCAAATATTTACAGTTTTAAGTTAACCTGATTGTTTTCATTCTGTTGCAGAATATGGTGCAAAGGAAAAGGACAAAAATTGTTAACAACTGTGAAATAATAACTACTGCAAAATACCTTGAAATGAAAGAAAAAGAAGAGAAAAAAAAGCTTTGATTGCAAAAGAAGGGAGACGTAAAAAAAAAGAGGAAAAGGCAAGAAAAGAGAAAAGTTACGAGAAAAAAAGCAAAGAAAGGAAAAGGAAAATCAAAATTACAAGAAGTTAATTACAACTACTCTTCTAGTGATGAAAATGAATGTGATGCTTATTCTATCCAAGAAGTGAAGAAGACTACCATGAAGGCTTTTCAGATGAAGAAAAAATTACACTTGAATCTGATGAGTTTTGCATCGCTAAAGTTTTTGGCAAAACAGAGAATAGTTTCAGATTATACATAGCCAAGGTAGTACAAAAAGAGGATGAAGGTTACATGGTTCTTTTTTACAAAAGACATTCTCATACAATGAAATTTAAAGAAACCAATGAAGAATCTTACATTAGTGAACTTGACATCATACGGAAACTTCCACAACCTGTAACAAGTGTTCTTCTCAATTTAATAATATGATTGCTTTTGCAGCAGACCTGAGTGATCTAACATCCACTAAGACTTTCTTAATGTATACAGACTCAAATAGTCATTGTTTAAACTCCAATTGTTCTTTTAATGAATGAATTTGTAATTACTTTTTTCCTTTTTTGTCATTTTATGATAAATGTTTGTAATTCTTCAAATTTTATGTAATTTCTTGGTAAGAATCAAGTTTCCTTAAATAAATGTAAATATATTACTTTTTCCTAATAAGTTATTCTGATGTTTTTCTTTGCCCTTTTTTTCCTACGACCTTACTAGGGTCATGATACAATGGCCGGAATATGTACTTAAATTGATCAATTGATCATACCAATATTTTTTCTAAATCAATTGAATGTACCGGTACTTACCCCAGAAATTTACTGCAGTGCTCTTATAGAATATAGCCTGGGATGGTCCAGTTACCCCAAATTCACGGGGCAACTGGGCCCATAGGACAAATGAATTATAAATATATAACAAAAATATATACTATTAAAAAGTTACTTTAATTGGTATGTAATATGTTTGTCTGTTTGTTGCTAAATCATCATACAATATTTTGCAGTGAAAAATTGCTAATAACTTGTCCTAAATCACTGCTTTATGTAGGTAACTGTAGGTCGTATTGTAAAATCATGGCCCAGTTACCCCGGAGTACCTTAAGTGTCATGGTTCAACTTGTATTATAATTATTTTATGAATATAACCTGTTCATGAAATTATTGATATGTCTCCTCTTTGCATTATATATAAGCTATTCATGAAGCGATACTGGAAAGGAAATGTTTTATTACCACAATAATGAGATGATGAACTAAATTATGGCTGTTTGAGAATTCATAACTAAGGAGACTTGCTTTCTCAATTAAAGTAATAACTAATTTTATATAATTAATTGTATAGCAACTACTTTTTGACAAATTATGATTAATTGTGATTAAGTGTATATGATTGTATGTATTAGCAACTACATTTTGACAAAACATTTTAATTAATTGTAATTAAGTGTATATGATTTTAATTTTTAAAGAAATTTTAACACACGACTTATTGGTATAAATATTTAATATTTTATCAATGTATGACGAATTAATATTCAACTAATGATATTGTGATTTTAAAGAATGAACATATGACATTACCATATAACAGGGACAATTTTGAAAGCAAGATAGAAAAACTGTGTGTATTATGATATGATATATAATTTATTCTTGTAAATATATTGTATAATAAGTCAGTTATTTTATCAACTGTATCATATGATAGTAGCAAAAAATAAATAATCTATAAACAGTTTTAAACTGTATTATTATATTATGTTAATGGCAATAATATAAATAATCTATAATCATTCTACGTATTCAGCTCAAGTATCCGTTAGATTCTTACTAAAATACTAGTGCGTAAGGCTGAAAAACTTGAATTCTCTACCTATCATACAGCACTAGTGGAAATGAAATTCATTAATACTAAATTATGGCTAATATGCACTTTAATATTCTTACACTTTTCTCAATTCACATAAATACAGTCCCACACAGGGAAAAAGTGATCTTATAAAAAGTACATCATGACGTGACAACTTGAAATAATTAAATTCATAGAGCTATTAAGTAGCTTATGTGAAACTGATTCCAAATACTGCTACTACTGTTGGGATTAGATGCAAACAAGTAAGTCCAATATCACTCTAGATAACAGAAAGAAAATGCAGAATTAGGAGCAAAAGGTCTACAACAGCAACATTTGTTACCGGTATCTAAATATGTAGGCAGCGAATGCTAGAAATTGAATATCAAACTATTGTTTTACTCAGATTACTCATAAAATAACATGCTTAAACTTTTTTACTTCCTCTGCCCATACTATAGGTAGAAGCATTGTTTTCAACCCCGAAATTCTAAGTTGAGTTTTTAACATAATTACACGTTTTGAGGTCACCTGATTCAAAAATACCATTTTTGGAAACATGTATGTCTGCGTGTCTGGGAACAGCTTAGCTCCAGAATGGAAAATCGTATGAAAAGAAAATTTTGTATTTTGGTTAAGTATCTTTTGAGGATGTGACACAGATTGGTGACCACATTCTCTTATTTTTAAGAGGACTTTATATGAAGACATTTCAGTTTTTATGGATTTTCTTGAAAACGGTTCTAATGATTTTCTGTAAATTTTGCACATTTGTTGCTTATACCATGAGCTAAAACTTTTATTTGAAACATTTTTTCGAGAAAATCCTCTGAAGGGTAGTTATAAGCCACTCACTCTGAACACACACTCTTTGCAATGTGGCTTCTTATAACAGAAAATTGTACAAAAACAAAATTTTGTATTTGGGTTAGAAACCTTCTGGGGATGTGACATGAAGATTGGTAATGACTTTCTCTTATTTGTAAGGAGACTTTACATGAAGAAAATTTTGTTTTTTGCAATTTTCTCGAAAACAGCTCTTATGATTTTGTTTATATTTTACATGGGGTGCTTATACTTAGAGCTAAAACTTTTATTTGAAACATTTTTTCGAAAACAATTATCTGAATGGTAGTTATAAGCAACCCACTCTGAATATGTGCTCTTTGCATTATGGCCTCGTGTTCTACATCAGAATGCAAAGTGATAAAAATGCATTGGCCATGATTAAAGTAAAAAATTTACAAGAGTACATTAATCAGATTTATTTTATTTTATTCGGAAATGTGATGTGATGTGGTAACGATATTCTCTTAACTTTTACAACCAATTTACATGAAAAGAATGTCATACACAATAATTATATTATACCAAGAGGCTAACTTTTATTTGGGCAGAGGAAGTTATGCAAATTTCACATCAGATTTTTTAATTCAAACCGTTAGGTTAAACTATTTAACTTACTGTACTGAGAAAAAAAACTTCAGTAACTTTTGGAAACGTGCACATTATGGACCATTTCAATTATTATTTTATCAATAAGGTTCATCCTGCTAACAAAGTTTGGTTAGTGTGAAAGTGATATTATTGTGAGAAGTTAGGTAGCCTACTGACTACTGCTCTAGAGAAAATATTACTTTATTGGCTTCTTAATCAATACAATTAGGCCTAAGAAATTTTCGTGTCATATATGCAGAAAGACACCTCATAGTAATATACTGAATTCTCCATGTTTTCACACACGTCTACTATTCTGAATTCTCTTCTTATAAACATTCTTGATCATTACAGAAGCAATTCTCGTGTGAATTATGTATCAAGTCATTAAAAACATACCTTGAACATTAATTAGAATAAAAGAAACATTCATTAAAACTGTGTAACACAACAGTCTAATAGAAATATTTGGAAGACCACAAATTGCAGGCTGCATGAGCACACCCAGCGGCAAAAGATGGGGAAAAAATAGTTTTAGGTCATGCACTAGGCTCCTCCCACCAACTCTCTAATGGGACTCGCTTGGGAAAGAGGGGTTTAGGGTCTCGAATGTCTCCTAGATGGCGTTGCTAGTAATGCAAAACATCAAACTGGGAAAAATGTATTTTTCCTTTTCCTCTCTCTTCCTCCTTTTCACCTTCTTCTCACCCTACCTACCTATTTGGGACCTATTCCTAACAGTAAATTTTGGATCAACCAGGATTTGAACTCGTGACCACTAGCACCGTAACCAGCAGCCTTATAACCACTACACCACGAGTGATTGCTGAGCGGTAAAGGGAAAATTCATCTATTTAAGTTGAGAGAGTGTTATAGTAGGGCCTACATGAGAAATAACAGTTTTGGTGCAAGGGTCATTTTCGGAATATATTTTATTTTTATATGCATATCTCAAGTCAATAATAGTAATATCTTCTTCTTCTTCCAATGGTCTTCCATTGGGTCATCTAGCCCATTTGGAATCTGGCGTCCCAGTAGAGATGTGAGATTAGTTGTCTCCCTTGTTTAGACTTGTCCAGTTTGTTGCAGAGTAGGAGGTGGTGCCTATTCATGGGGTCCATGCTATTGCAGAGTGTTCAGCTGTCTGAGTTGAGGATTCCTATTCTGTGGAGATGTTGGGCCAAGCAGTCATGTCCGGTGTCTAGCCGAAACAGAGCTACTGCCTCCTTTCTTGGTTTTTTACTGTTGACTGTCCAGTTTTTTTGTATGATATCCCATGCTTTTCTTCTCATAGCCTCAGTACAGGAACTTTCATATTTCTGTCTCCATTTTCGTTGGATTCTTTTTGCTTCATTTTTTGTAGTGGTTTTGGTTTTTTGATGAAGACTGGTTCCCTTCTTTGCCAGAAGGTCAGCAATTTTGTTCCCTTGGATTCCCACATGTGAAGGTATCCATTGGAAGCTGATGGTTTTATGTAAGTTGTTTAGTACATCTAGCGTTTTTCTTATTTCATTTGTGGTTTTTGACTGAGGTTTTGAGTTGGATGTGGTTGCTTCTATTGCTGCTTTTGAGTCTACTAAAAGAACTACTTTTGTGAATGCCTTTGACCGGTAAATGAGCTGAGTTAGGGCAGTTAAAATTGCTTGGAGTTCACCTTCGTATGCGGTCTGGTTTTGGCCCACTGATATATAGTGACTAAAAAGTTCTGAGTATACCCCTGCACCTGCCCCTGTTGCTTCCTGCGTTAGTGACCCATCTGTGTATATTCTCAGCCATTGTTCTGGTGGGTATCTAATGCTTATTGTTTCCAGGGTGATTTGCTTCAGTTTTTCTTTTGGGTCTTCTTTTTTGCTAACATTTTCTTCCAGACTTAATTTTACATTATATTCTTGGTAACATAGCGTGTTTGTTGGAGGCATTGCTGCTTCTATTTCTAGTGGTACATTGAGAGCTTTTAGGTATTTGGTTACTTCTTTTATAGGGCCTTGTTGTGTTTTTAGTGGTTGTATCGTGGAGCTATCTTTGGTCCACGTTTGGTCTTCCAGTGATTCTACTTGGAAATAGGTGCTGGCTGCTTGTTTTCGTATTTCTTCTGGTATATGGGGGATTTATAAGTTTTGTTGAGCGTGTCCTGAGAACTTCCCCATTTTGCTCCTGCCAGCCTTTTCAGGAGTGGTAGTCTTAGGTTTGCTTTTTCTACTTTGTCCTCTATATGTTTAGCCCATTGTAGTTTATTGTCTAATGAGATTCCTAGGTATTTTGTGGTCTCGCTTTGTTGTATTTGGTTGTTATTGATTTTGAGGTTGAATCTGTGTTGTTTGTGCTGCATTGTGAAGAGTTGGCAGTTTGTTTTCTGTGTGTTTATTTCCATATTATTGTTTTTTGCCCATTTTTCTATGGAGTGTAGAGCTGTGGCGATATTGTTGTTGAGGTTTTTCTTTTGATGTTTGTTGTTTTTGGCTGCCGTCCATATGACTATGTCATCAGCAAACATGCAGCATTTGACATTATTAGGTAGGCATTTAGGTAGATCATTAATATATATGTTAAATAGAGTTGGGCTTGTTTTTGAGCCTTGAGGGCGGCCTACTTTTGTTTGCTTGAATTTAGAGGTTGCATCATTGTATTTTGTTGTGATCATTCTCTGTGCTAAGAATCTTTTGAGCCAGCTTAACATTTTGCCTGTTACATTAATTTTTTTCAGTTTCTGTATTAACTTTGACCTCCAAATTGTGTCAAATGCCCCTTTGAAGTCTATAAATACTGCTAGAACACTTTCTTGCCTATTGAAAGCTGCTTTGATTTCGTTGCTGAGCCTCATGGTTTGTTGGGCAGTTGATCTGTTAGCTCTGATTCCAGCTTGGTCAGGTGTGAGGATCTTGTATGTTTCTAAGTACCATGCTAATCTTTTTCTTATCATGTCTTCTTGAATTTTTACTATAATGGATGTTAATGCAATTGGGCGATATGATGAAAGTAGCTCTTTCGGTTTTCCTTTTTTGTGTATTGGTATTATTGTTGCTTTTATCCAGTCTGAGGGAAGGTTTTTGGTGTTATTCCATATCTTGTTGAAAATGAGTAGTATTGTTTCTTTAGCTCTTTTTCCCAGATTCTTCACCATTTCTGGGAAGATGTTATCGATTCCAGGTTGTTTTTTTAATTTTAGGTTTCTGATAGCTTCTTCAAGTTCTGGCAGTGTAAAGTCTTCGTTGAAAATATTGTTATTTTTATGATGTCTTCAGGTTTAAGTTTGTTTGCAATCTTTATTTCTTTCTCTTGTTTTTTGTTCTCACTGGAAAGACTGTGTTGGGTGGCATAATAAGTGTTGAATTCATTGGCAATTCGAAGATTCTCTGTGATTTCTTGTCCCCTGATTTTGAATGGTTCGATATTAGTGCCTTGGTATTTATTGTTTATTTTGTTCAAGAACTTGTATGTTTTTGTTGGATTGGTTGTGTAGTCTAATTCTGTGACAAACTTGTTCCATGCTTCTCTTTTTGCTAGTGTTATATTTTGTTTTAATATAGCTGCTTTCTTTCTCCATTCAATTGTATCTTCTGGTAGGTTTGTTTCTTCAGCTTTTAATCTGGCCTGTTCTCTATCAATTTTTAGTTTTGTTAGTTTTTCATTCCAGAATGGTTTGAAGTTTTGCTGTTTGCCTCTAGGTATGTAATGTTTTGAAGAATCCTTTATTATTTCGCAAAACTGTTTGAGTATAACTTCAGGATCTTTATTAGTATCTAATTTTGAGACCTTTTCTTCTATTGTCTGTTTATATAGTTTCCAATTCGCCTTTTGGAAATTCCAGGTAGTTCTTTGTTTTGGTTTGGTTTGAAGTTGTTTTCCTATTTTGAGTGTTAATATGCTGGCTCTATGTCCATTTCCAGGGTCCTCAATGACTTCTTTTGTAGCAGATTGGTGGATGTTTGTGGATACTATTATGAGATCTGGGTTGGTTGTGCTACCTGTGTGATGTATGAATGTAGGAGGGTCGTTTCTATTGTAGATTATTTCTAGGTTATTACTATGGACAAAATCTTCTACTATTTTTCCTGTTTTGTTGTAGTAATTGTAGCCCCAGTTTGGTGAGGCAGCATTAAAGTCTCCTATGAGGATGGTATTTTCATGAATTTCAATTAGATCTAGGTTTAAGTTAACATTTTTCGGTGGGCTATAGATTCCATAGATTTTAAACTTTCTTCCGTTGTACCATATGATTAATTCTGTAATTTCAGAAGTGTCTGTGTTGTTCATTTCTTTTATTATTCTGAATTTAGAGGTGGTGATGTTTTTTATACCCACTACGATCCCACTTTCAACTTGTCGTTTTTTGTATAAGCTATGTAGATTCCATCCTGGAATATCATAGTACTTTATTGTCTCTGGTGTTATGTTAGCTTCATTTATTACAAATGCTTGGATATTATGTTTGTGTAAAATTTGTTTCATTTCTGTGAACTTTTGAGCTGATAGGCCACCTGCATTCCATTGCATAATTTTGCATTGGTTTGAAGCATCTCTTTTCGCTCTGCTGGGAGCTCCTCGACCAGTGTTGTAGATCATTTTGCGTTATCCAGGGGGCACCACGTGGAGGCGATCTACTTTACCCCCATAACAATATAATAGTAGGCCTAATATATTTAGGCCTATAGCTAGAATTAATAAATCATTTGCACTATTTCATCAAAACATAAGGGGGCTTGAAAATAAAATTGAAGAATTTAACTTAGCCATTCAGGATACAATTAATTCTAATAAACAGGAAATTCAAGTTATTTGTCTAACGGAACACCACTGTGCAGAAACAGATCTGGAACAATTAAAAATTGATAACTTTTCACTATGTTCAAAATTTTGTAGACATTCCATAAAATGTGGAGGTGTGAGTATATTTATCAAAAGAAACTTACATTTCAGTGATATAGACACAAGTTCCTTCTGTAAAGAACAGGATTTTGAATGTTGTTCAGCCAGATTGGATTTTGACAATGATACATTTGTAATACTAACCATTTACAGGGAACCATCAGGTAATTTCAATTATTTTGTAAATCAGTTAGAAAGGGTTCACTGTATAGTACTAACGTAAATATTATACTGTGTGGGGACTTTAATGTAGATTTCTCAATTGATAGTGAGAAGAAGATCAGACTGATATCTTTATTGGGTAGCTATAATCTAGATTTCATAGTAAACTTTCCAACGAGAATTCAGAACGACTCCCAAACAACAATAGATAATATATTCATAGATATAGAAAAACATTTTAATTTTAAAGTACTTCCAATATTAAATGGATTATCAGATCATGATGCACAAATGTTAGTGCTGAACAATAATAAAGTAAATTCGAACAGTAAACATGCTCATAGAAAGTAATGAATGACGATTCAATTTTAAATTTCAAACAAGATCTTGCGAATGAAAACTGGAAATCTATGTTATCCTATGACAAAGTAGATAGTAAATTAAGTGAATTCCTAAACATAATGTCATGACATTTTGAGACAAATTTTCCAAAAAAGAAAACTGCTAATTTACCTAATTCAAGGAATAACACATGGTTAACTGCTGGTATTAAAATATCATGTGCAAACAAAAGAGAGCTCTACCTAAAATATAGAACCAGTAACAACCAAACTCATAAGGAATACTATAAAAAGTATTGCATCATACTGAAGAAAGTAATCAAAGAAGCAAAAAGTAGGCATTTTTCACAAGAAATTAATAAATCAAATAATAAAGTTAGATTCATAGATTCATAGATTTTATTCGTCATTAGGTAATACAATTATTACAATAGACTTCGTCATTCTAAAACTAAATTCTTTTACATATAGTAAAGTATTATATATATATTTTAAATAAATAATAAAGGAAATACAATAGTATTAAAACTGTAGTATAAAAACTATTACATATTGAGTCGTAAAAGGCCATATATAGGCTCACATTGCTAAATCAAAAGTATCACAATTAAAATAGTCGTCAACAGAGTAAAATGTTTTGCTAACCAACCATGTCTTAATAGATTTCTTAAAATTTATGAACGGTATATACCTTGCTGCTAGTGGAAGCTTATTAAATAATTTTTGCTGTACATACAAGTGGCTGCTTAAGGTTTTGTTCAGTCTACAACAAGGGAGATCTAATCTATTCTTATTTCTTGTTTCATGTGAGTGTATGCTGGCACGTGTATTAAGGTTTTCCAAGTTTTCTTTTACGTATATCAGGTTACAATAAATGTATAAACTGGGTAGTGTCATTATTTTTAAATCTTTAAAAAACTGCCTACATGTAACACTATTTTTTGCCCCCATTATAGCCCTCACTGCTTTCTTTTGACAAATAAATACTTGGGATGCTCCCGAGCTGTTTCCCCATAACCTAATCCCATATAACAAATGTGGATGGAAAAACGCATAGTAAGCTGTAGTTAACATTGTGTTACTAACACTTAACCTAAGTTTTCTTAATAGATAAATCACTCTGGAGAGCTTTACAATTACATTTTGGGTATGTGTTTTCCAATCAAGCCTATTATCTACATAAATTCCTAGAAATTTTACACTTTTAGGTTCAGGGGAGGTTTTGAGACTAAAATTAATGTATTCTGTTTTATCATTATTGACTTTTAGATTATTCATTTCAAACCAAAATTCGGACTGTTTAATAGTTGTTTGTATTTCAGTTTGACTTTTATTCAAATTAGATGCCTAGCTTAGAAAAGTCGTGTCATCTGCATATAGGATGGCTTTTATATTATTTACATAGGAAGGTAGGTCATTGATAGCAATTAAAAACAAAAGAGGTCCCAACACTGATCCCTGTGGGACGCCTACTTGGATTTTCTTAAGGTCAGATGTTTGATTATTAACTACTACAACTTGATTTCTATTGTCAAGGTATGATCTAATTAGATTTAGTTCATTCTCTTGAATCCCATAATAGTAGGCCTACAGTTTGCGTATAATTATTTCATGCGATATGCTATCAAAAGCCTTACTGAGGTCAATTAGAGCAGCACTTATATCTAGTTTTTCTTCAAAAGCATTTAAAACTGCGTTTATCATTTCTTCAACTGCATGCATAGTAGATTTCCCAGGGATAAACCCATATTGTGAGGTAGTGATAAGATTATTTGTAGCTAGGTGCTGATAAAGTTGGTTTTTTATAACCACCTCAATTATTTTACTTATCACTGGTACCAGTGAGATAGACTGTATGGAATATAATAAAAAACGAAACGGGGAGAACAAAGGGAAACAATGATTGTACATCATTAATATACCAAGACAAAAAACTAGATAATTTATCAGACATTACAAATGCTTTTAATAGTCGCTTTATAAATATTGCAGAGAAACGTATTCCTATAAATAATATTAGCATTAAGGCAGTAGACCTGCTAACAAAATCTACAGTGTGGAACCATACATTTCAATTGAACCTGACTTCCCACATAGAAATTGAAAATATAATCAAGTCTCTCAAAAGTAAAAGCTCGTCTGGATGGGATGAGATAAGTAATAAGTTATTAAAAAGCTGCTCACTGGAACTCAGTAAACCTCTTAGTCACATATGCAATTGTTCATTAGAAAATGGAATATTTCCAGAAAGACTGAAGCATGCTATTGTTAAGCCCCTCTAAAAAAATCTACCATCAAATTACAGACCTATATCGCTCTTAACCTCATTTTCAAAAGTTTTTGAAAAAGTCATGTACAACCGCATAATACACTATCTTAATTTGAATGACATTCTTACTTCATCTCAGTTTGGATTTAGAAGTGGCATGTCCACTGAGAATGCTACATTTCAACTTACTACAGAAATACTGGAAGCGTTAGATAAAAAGAAATATGCTCTGGGAATTTTCTGCGACTTAGCTAAAGCATTTGACTGTATAAATCATGAAATATTACTTCAAAAATTGGATCATTATGGGTTCGATAATTTAACACTTAAGTGGTTCAAATCATATCTTTCTGATAGAACTCAAAAGGTAATAATAAATGGAAATGAATCTAACTTAGGGGTTGTTAAGAATGGGGTACCTCAGGGATCAATACTAGGACCTTTGATCTTTTTAATTTTCATTAATGACTTGCCCTATAACTTAAGTGACGAATCAAAGGTATTGCTCTTCGCAGATGATACTAGTGTATATGTAACACGAACGTCACAAGAACATTTATCAAGAATAGCTACAAAGGCTTTTTACGAGTTAAACACATGGTTTCTAGCTAATAAAATGACACTTAATATTGATAAGACCCATTTTATACAATTTAGGACAAAAAACAGATGTATCTCAAATCTTGAAATTAATTATGGAACACAAATCATACAAGAAAGTAGCAATGTAAAATTTTTAGGACTGCAAATTGACCAAAATCTTGATTGGAAGACACACATAGAAATGATAAGTCCAAAACTCAGTTCAGCGTGCTTTGCTTTAAGAATTTTGAATAATATATTAAAACAGGATGCATTACTTATGGTATATTTTGCATATTTTCACTCGGTAATGAGGTACGGGATCATATTCTGGGGCAACTCTTCCCATAGGGAGAAAATATTTAGATTACAAAAGCTGGCAATAAGAATAACATGTGGAAAGAAAAAAAGGGAATCTTGTAAACCGCTATTTTAAAATTAAAAGTCCTCACTCTTACAGGGGAGTATATATACTCTGTTATGTATTATGTAGTGGATAATATTGATAAATTTCAAACTAATTTTAGTGTACATGGATGTACTACCAGAAACATGAATGATCTACACAGACCAAATAACTCGTTAAAACTCTTTCAGAAGGGTGCTTATTATTCTGCAGTACAAGCTTCCAAACAACATTAAATTATTATGTATTCAAAGAAGGAATATTTCCAGCTTGGATAAATTTGGCAGCTTGCAGTTTCTGTAGGCCTATATTATTGTTATAACATGCATGTATTTTTTTGATCTGATGTGTTCTATATCCTTGAGCCCCGCTCAACACAGGATCTACAGAACGAGATATCTACATCTACATTTTGTGTACTTTTCGTAATACTGTGATTTTGTATATTTTTATGCGTATACAATGGGTACAATAGTGATTTGTGAGCACAAGGCTCGAAAGCGAGGGGAAGCAGCCAGCGGGCAGAGCTCGACTGGTGCACGACCTAAATCTGTCTTTTGCCGAAGATAGTTTTAAGTCACCCTGGTAAGCTCTGCCTACTCTAGTGATGTGGGCGGGAAATATTTCCAGTGGTAAGGAACTTATAAAATGGGAATATTTCCTTCGTCAGGAAATATTCCCATTTTATAAGCTCCTACCCACTGGAAATATTGGCCAGGAAATATTCCCAAAAAATGGGAATTTATAAAAATCCTTAGTTTTGAACGTTTTAATGCTTATTAACAGTTCAAATACATTAAAATTAAACTATTTCAGTAAAAGTGTTAAAATAAAAAAATTGAAGTTATATAGACAGTAGAGCATGTTGTAAAATTTGTAGAGAGTCAACAGTTAAAAACACTTCTTGCTCCACTTACTTTAAGTTTATCAGATGCAGAATACAAGAAAGAATACCTCCATATACATGATGTTGCAATGTTGAATAGTTTTAAGACAGATCTTATTGATAAGATGATTTCCAAACATAAGAAAGCTAAATTGATTAACGGCACATGTACTCTGAGCAACTCAAATGACAGCAAACCAATATTCAAGAAGCTTACCTTTCATCCGGAATTATTTCCTAAATTTGAAAAATCATTCAAAGGACAAAACATAAAATCAGCTCCACAAAACAAATTTAACCTGAGGAACATGCTCAACCATCCATTAAACATTAAACAATTGTGAAAAATAACATCTACTTTGAAACTATTACCCTAAAAGTTCCTTGTATTGACAAGCACTTTGAAGCTACAGCTATCATGCTAATAGAAAAGCAAGTGATCTATCTTTCAGTGTACCGAACTCCTGACAGTGACCTAAAGATTTTTGTGGATTCTATGGAACTCTGCCTAAATCAGTTCAATTGTCAGTGGCCCAACTATAAAGTAATTATTGGTGGTGATATCAACCTGGATTTGAGGCTTAATGCCCTCCTGCAATCAAATTTAAAAAACCTGTTGCTATCATATGGCTATCAGTGTATAGGCCTCGCCAGCGATATTGGCATATGTCCTTGAGTGCGTAGCTACCCTTGGGTTCACCAGCAATATTGGTGTCTGCCCTTGAGGGAGTAGCCAGCCCCCTCATAATGTTATCTTTCATCACCGTGTGACACATACACACATGGTGCTGATTAAGCAAAACATTGGAATACGTTACAGTGCATCTCGAGCAGTGTGTTTATACATCTCCAATATCAAGTTGCATCATTCAGCCTGTGTGTCACACCGGTCCTAATGGAATCATGCCCCTCCTCTGATACTGCCATCACACCCCCTCAGACCAAAACATGACCACGATAAAGTAAGTGACTCGCACCATAGCTGTCCAATAAAATTTCCATATGCCAAAAACCGTGGCACTACCTGTACAGTGATCATCCCTACAAGAAAGGACGCTTGCCTGGATAACATAATTACAAACATCAATTCTGATCTTTGGACCCAGCAAATAATTGAGCCCGGCTTATCTGATCATAAGGCCATTCAGTTCGAAGTTAGAGCTTCTATAGGTAATCTTCAAAGTACTCCTTTGAACCTTGTCGGCAGACGGTTCTTTTCAACTCATGGATTTGCCATTTTGTGTAGCGCATTGGACAGAGTGGACTGGGAAGCCCATTTAATTCCCACTACTGTTAGTAGTGATCCCTCTGGTGAAACCTCCAAAAAGCCCCTGGTACTCATCTGACTTAGTTGACATGAAAAAAAGTCTTGTTCTTGTATAGTAAATATAATGAGTCTCAAGATATGACTGACAAAGCAGCCTATATTTCTGCAAAGAAATTATACAGATCAGCCATTATCAATGCTAAGAAGACAGCTAACACGGAATTCATCAACAGATCAGCTAACAAGTGTAAAGCTTCTTGGAACATTATTAAATCGACCCTAAGTCAACTGTAAAATCTGGATCTCCCTCATTGGACCCAGATGACCTCAATGACTTTTTTCTGAATGTAGCTGTGCCAACTCATTCACACGTTGACCATTCAGTAATTAGGGCTGATGCTGATTTACATCACCTTGGTTTACCAGACCAATCATTCAAAATGCATCCCGTATCGACCGAAGATGTTCTAGTTGTTCACAAACTGAAAAACTCTGCCACCTGTGATTTTTATGGACTGTCGAATAACATAGTTAAAAGTATTATACCAAGCATTCTCCAACCTTTGACACTTGCCATTAATTCATCTATCGAATCAGGAATATTTCCTCACTCTCTGAAAATTACGAAAGTTATTCCAGTGCATAAGAAGGGTCCCAAGAATGACCCCAACAACTTTAGACCTATTTCTATAGATCCTGTTTGCTCAATTATATTTGAAAAACTAATAAAAGCTCAATTTGTCCGTTTCCTTGAGGTTAACGAAATGTTATCCAAGTGTCAATATGGTTTCAGATCTGGAATAGGCACTGTTGATGCTCTTGTTGACTTGGTATTATATGTGCTAGATGCTTTTGAGGACAAGGAGTATGCTCAGGCCACCCTATGTGACCTGTCAAAAGCTTTCGACAGTGTTAATCACAAGCTTCTTTTGGCCAAATTAAGCTTATGTGGTATACAAGATACCGAAAACAAACTTTTTGCATCCTACCTACAAGAAAGACGCCAAGTTGTTGTGGTGAAAGGTAAGACTTCTAAAGAAGGAACTTGCAAGTATGGAGTGCCTCAGGGATCCGTGTTGGGCCCGATACTTTTTCTATTAATGATAAATGACTTACCATCCAGTGTGAATGCCCACTCAACAATTTTTGCAGACGACTCCACATTCCTTAACAGAAACTCGTCGCTGACAGTTCTACAGGCAAAAGCTAATTTGACCCTGGACCAAGCTGATAGCTGGTTTCAAGCCAATCATTTCTTGCTGAATAGAGCAAAAACTCAAACTCTAATATTTGGACTGAGACATAATGAGAGTGTCAACGATGTGTCCTGTGCTTACTTTGCCTACTTCCATAGTGTCATCCAATACGGTATTCTAATCTGGGGCAACTCGGCACATGTGTCCAAAGTTTTCACTCTTCAAAAAAAGGCTGTTCGATTCCTTTCGAATTCTGTGCTATATGAACATGCTAAACTGCTCTTCATTCAAGAACGAATTCTAACAGTGACTGGTATTTATATTTTGCATCTTTCACTCTACATGAAACAGAGAAGTGCTTCGCTGACACACAGAAACGATATTCATGGACACAACACCAGGTTGCAAAACCATATTGACATTCCTCGATGTAGGCTAGGAAAGAGTACTTCAAACTTTGATATTCAAGCCAGGAAAGTTTACAATAAGCTCCCGAGACCTATTACTCTCCTCCCTGCTCAGCAATTTAAACAAGTTATGAAGAAGTGGCTAATTAGCAAATCTTTTTATAACATGGATGAGTTTTTTGTCTGCATATCTGATGGAATGCAGACAACTTTATGTGCACCATTTAATTTGAACTAAATGTGTAATCATCTTATCACAATGTATATAGTTGTCTCTCTTTTACTTGTTTCTTATTTATGTATGTGTCTCGATTGTTTATATTGTTTGACGATGTCATGCAGCGATTGCTGTTTACGACAAATAATAATAATAAATAAAGTACTCCAAAAACCAAATTATCAGGGATATATCAAATGGAATGCTCGGACCGTCACAAAGTGTAAATAGGTCAAACCAGAAGGAACCTGGATACAAGAATGAAAGAACACCTCAGGAACATCAGATTAGTACATACAGAAAAATCTGCCTCAGCCCACCATGCCTACTTCAATGACCACCACCACATCAAAAAAAGAGATCAAACTTTTAAAACATATCAAAAATCCATCTGAGTTAGGAGTTTGGGAAAAGATATTTATCATTAAGAACCAAAACAAGATCTTGAATTTTGATGTCCCAGCAGCAGATGGGATATTTAGATTTTTAGATAATAGGAGGAATGGTAACACTGTAGGAGCAGATGCATCATCATAGGGTAGTAATATCCTTTCCTATTATATAACTTTTCACTTATTTTCAAAAGAAATGTACCTTGAGTCCATTTACTTTTCAAAAATAACAATAATTTGTGATAATCTCTTAGGTTTTCTTTATAAACTTATAATAAAGTGTTACCTCACTCACATTTATTCAAACAGTATTAAAGAGAAGTAATTCTCTATAAAAGGCAATGTTAGTATGTGTGTCCTTTACAGACTAAAAAAAAATTACTGGGCCAATTCACATGTGGTTTTTTGCAAAATGATCTGCGTTGTCCGGAGAAGGTTTAAAGCTATTGAAATCTTTGATGTGACAGTAGAAAGAAAGTTAGGAGCCTAATTTCTGAAAACATTACACCACAGTATAAGTATTAATACAGTAAAGAAACTGTGTGTTAAAAGTCCTATGACAACATGTTGGCTGGACGACACTAGCGCTCCATGCGGAGATTGAGTAAAGCTACATTCTCATCATATGAAATGGCTTGGGGAAAATACATAAACACATCGCAAAATATGTTATGTTAAAAGAGAAAAATACAGAATATTTTTATTTCATGCAAATCTAATTTTAAATTTAAGAAATAATAAAACAGATAGTTAAGAAGAGGTAAACAATACCTAAATAGGCTACTGTTAAGGACTGTACCTAGGCCTAGTATTTTTCCTTTAAAATCATTGCCCTTTAATATAATTTATAATTCAAATTATGACAATAAATAGCCTACATATTAATTACGTAAATTATATTATAGGTCTGTCATGTTGTTCATCCTGCACGTCATTGTTGACAGTGTATTTTGATTCTTTGACTTCAATTTATCGTAGGTCTATGTAGCGTCAATTACTGCAGGATGGACTTCATTAAACAAAACAAAAAATTCAGGAGCATTTGGGATTGAAGACACCGTCGGTACAGCAGTTTTAATTAACGAGTTTTTATAGGAATTCATAAACTGTCTGTTTTCGGCGTGTGTCAAGCATAGACGGTAATTTTCACTGAAATATTTTACATATTTTGTTACTAGGTTTTCTTGTCGACCATTAATGACCTATTTTATACAGCAGAGACGGTAATTTTCACTCAAATATTTTACATATTTTGTTACTAGGTTTTCTTGTCGACCATTAAGGACCTATTTTATACAGCAGAAATCATTACAACAGAATAAAATATAAAAATATTACATTAAAGTAACTTGAAACATAACCACACCAGAATCACGAGTAAGCCAGTAGACCTACAATAAATATTACTTATTTTCGTTCTTACCTTTCTGGATGTTTCAAGAAAGTGAAGAAATGCAATTCAGGATTTTGTCTTTTATTATTACTGAAATTTACAGCAGAATAATAAGGTCCTTTCGAATATAGCATGTTCTAATAAATACAAAACTCCTATTTATTTACATACTTCCCGGAGTAGTTTCTGTAGTCTTACTACATGGCCGCTACGATCGCTAGTAAATGCGCGCGCATGCTCGGCTGGCAGAAAAACGGGCTGAGTTTCTGTACTGTATTAATACTTATACTGTGATTACACTGAATTCTTCAAATGTAATTCAGTTGTCATGACAACATTGTTTTCAGTGTTAATTTAGTACTTTGACAGCTGCATTTTACTGGGCTTTGACAAATAAAATATCAGGTGTGATGCATCACATAACTTTCTCTACCCTAGGCATGGAGAATATCATTTTCTCACTTCACATTTTGATGTAGAATAAGAGGTCTTATTGCAGGGACAGCATTTTCAGTTGTCTCAGCCTGAGTTTGTGCCAATTATGGGTAGCAAGTAATACTATATCAGAAGTCTGTAAAAAAATTCAATTCACTGGTACTTTATTCATCGCTGTAGGCTTTGTATTAGTTGAGGAATAGGGATGTTTATTATACGCCCCAAGCATATAAAAAGAAACAAAATAGGATGGAACATTTTTAGTCTTATGTGTACAGTAAAATATTGTGTCCCAGATTTTTGGGGAAGAATGTGTGAAAGTGATATTGATTTTCTTTTGATTTTAGCTCTGAAATGGTTGTATGACAACACGAAAGTGGGAAATAAAATACCCTGTAAACACAGTAAAATGTTATGTTACCGCAATTTGTTTCTTCTTATTTCAACCCCTACCAGGCATGGTGTGCAAAAGCAATGGTTAGCAAAATTCTAAGTCCTATATGAGCGATAAAAGCAATATCTAGCTTTTCCTTAGGGAATAGTTTGAATGTGATACGTCATTCTCTTCGCTTCAAACTCTATATCCCTTTATATAAGGACTTACAGCTTGGAAATCAAAAGTCCTCCATAATTTAATTTTGAATTACACGCATAATACAAAACATTGGCGAAACCAGGCCTTTTAAGCTAGTTTAATATAATTGCTGGTAATTGATTCTGTTGGTATTTAAAATAAAATGCCAAAAACCAAAACCTTTAAGATTAACAATTTTTAACATTACACAAACACAAATGTTAATATAATAAGTTTACAGTCTAACAAAATCGAATCTAATTCTATAAGCTGTTTATGATTACAATTGTAATTTCTGACTAATTAATAGTCAGTTTGTTCAATGAACTCTTTTGTTAATGTTCTTTATTGATCTTCAAGAACCAGCTGGCATATTTTAATTACCTCATTTGTGAAAACCCAGTAAAACATTGTAAAATTTTTGTATGCAATTAATTTCTGTTCATTTTTATGTTCTTTCATTAATTATATTTTAATATAGCAGTTTTGGAGTTTTATTTAACCTAATCATGATTAAATTCAAGTATTATTTAACAATTATTTGTTACATGAAGTAACAAATAGGCATCTTTAAGTTATCTTGCTCGTAAATCATAAATTCCCAGGAATTTATGAATTTTGGGAATATTTCCAGGAACATTCCCTGGGAATATTTCCTTGAGTTTAAGATACCGGGAATTTTACATCACTAGCCTACTCCCACCCACTTTTCAGTGCATTACCATGGCAGCGTTCCACTTCCCTATATTCACTAATTACTACAATATGAAAATGACCATTGTACCAAATCATATGTCCTAATTACTACAATAAAAAATGACCCTTGTACCAAATTAAGATCTCTGAAGTTAAATAGATTAATTCTCGCTTCACGACTCAGCGATCACTCGGTGGCATAGTGGTTAACGCTAGAGGACTCATGTTCAAGTTCCGCTCGATGCATAAAATTTACTGTTAGGAATAGGTCCCAAATAGGTAGGTAGGGTGAAGAATAAGTGAAAGAAAGAAAGGAAAGAGTTTCATCTTCTTCCTACAAGATGGCATTGATAGTAGTAGGGGAAACTCAGGAGGTTTGACCCACTTTCACATTAAACATTTTTCTCCTCTTTCCTTTTCATTCCAAGCAATTTATTTTGGCATGTGTGTACATGTGCCATCCACTTGTGTGTAAATAAAAAATACTTACCTGATTCCTACTAGTAGAATCTATGATGCATTGAACTAGGGCCTATATGAAATATACAGAAATGGGTCAAACCTCCCGATGTGTGGGTGGTTTGACCCATGGTACGGGAGGTTTGGCCCACTGTATAATAACTACAGGAAAAAATAATAATGGTTCAGAAAAAGTCATTGATGAGTACAGTTTATTAATACTAATTACAATTCTGGTAATTAACCAATAAAATACTGAGAAGAAAACATAAAGGTGCATTCTGACCAGTGACGTTAAGAGAATTACAATTTTTTCTCCTAACGCACATTGAATTTTGAAAAATCATAGACAAATTTGAGTCTTGACGTCAACCTTTCAGTCCCAGCACATTCTACTGGCTTCGGTAGTTTAATCATGTCACATACTGCATCAGACACATCCTCAGGGTCAGAGAAGACGAATTCGGAGCCTTCCTTTAGTCTTCTGAGAAATTTAACTTTATATTCAAAATCATTGTATTTTTTCATGATTTTACACACATAATAATAAATAACCTTTGTTGCCAATTTCACAAGTGCATAGTCATTAACAGTATAAGTATGCTTTTCTATACTGTCTGTAACACATTCCAAGGCATCTTCTGTTTCAGATGATGATGAACTAGTGACGTCCTCATTTTCTTCGCTACTATTTGAAAATTCTAGACATTTGTTCATGTTTTTGGCAGCAGGAATGTTTCTTTTCATTTTCTTTTTCATCCTCATAGCATGTTCTGCTTCAATAGATGCCTTCACAGGAGTATAAGTTATGAATTCGGGACTTTCCTGGCCTCCGTCCACCATTCCCTTTCTTTGGACCAGCTTTAGGGAAGGGTCTGATTGTTCTGGAGTCACAGACACTGTTGCAGAAATTCCCCCAGAAGGTTCTGCTGTTAATACAGATGCAGGCACCGAATATCCCTCAGAAGTTTCTCCTGTCGAAGCAGATGCAAACATTAAAACGTAAAATAAATCTTACATCTGGTCTGCTAGCATTTTAATTCTTCCAATTCTTTTGGTTTCCAGGAAAGTGGCATCTAGAAAAAGGAATCATTAAGTTATTATTGTTATGTTTATGTAAAATTTCATCTTAACTTGATTAAAAATAACATAAAGTTATGGATATGTAGTGGGTCAAACCACCTTCAACTTAGTGGGTCAAACCTCCTTACCCTGCATCATTACATTATACTAAGAAAATACTGCTTAAGGTTATATTAAAACAATTTTTTGTTACTACAGAATTTTAAAGTCACCTTTACTTAATATTATGCAAATTAAACATTTCATAATATTGTGAATCTGTCTTACCTTTATCTTTGCAGAGAAAACCAGAAATGCACAATTTTTTTGCTCCAAACATTAAAATCCTCCTCACACTCTTTGAATGGCTCCATGCACTATTCTAAAAGGCTGATCATCAGGGCCCGGATTCTAATGACATGTCATCTTTTTATTGATGCTGCTTAGACATTGCAAACTTGTAGATAAATCCTAATCATGACCCCTAGATTATAGAAATGCATTTTTATTAGGTCATTTTTTGTCATTTTATGCAATTTTATATTTTTAGGGCATTTATTTCAGTTTTAGGTCATTATTTTGTCATTTTCGTGCCATTTGCTTCCTTATTTTGTCATTTTCATGTATTTACATT
The DNA here is from genome assembly GCA_964059195.1 of Ectobius pallidus. Classification (NCBI taxonomy): domain Eukaryota; kingdom Metazoa; phylum Arthropoda; class Insecta; order Blattodea; family Ectobiidae; genus Ectobius; species Ectobius pallidus. Next base: position 34,399,864 of record CAXKWD010000009.1, read on the forward strand.
GAGTGTATTAACTTTTTTTCGTCGCTAGCGATGCTGTCTTTGAAGTGTTGTTTGTTTAATGCAAGAAGGATACATTCAGCGTGTTGACATGTCTCAGTCGGAAGTGAGAATCAAAGAAACGCCAAAATTTTGTATTATATTACCATTGTTATTAGATTGACTTGGCACCAGAGTCTGCCATTTGCTTGGATTTGAGAGTGCAAACTACTGTTTACCCTCAATAAACAATAATATAATCCAGCAGACCACAAAAGGATGTGCCGAATTTTGACTCACCAGTGCCTCATTGCCAGTTTAAATTTCCGTGAGAAAAGAACATTCACAACATTACAGTTATTTACAGTTTTTACAATTATGTACAAACTAGTCTATAACTTTGTGTGTACAATAATAATTTTTGATAAATAAAATATCAGTTTTAGGTCATTTTTTATAATTATTAGGTCATTTTCTTGCAAATTTAGGGTCATTTTATAGGTCATTTTTCAAACAATTTTAGGTCATCAGAATCCGGGCCCTGCTGATCATGATGCCAATGTAGTTCACTAATCTGACACCATGTGGCAGCACATACCAATGTATACAATTTTTTTTTAGCAAGGGTGGGTCAAACCTCCACTATGGTCAAACCTCCTGAGTTTCCCCTACTTCTAATCACAGTTGAGTGGGCAGAGCCTAGGAGGTGTCTTAAAACTCGTTCCACTTCCCTATATTCACTAATTACTACAATATGAAAATGACCATTGTACCAAATCATATGTCCTAATTACTACAATAAAAAATGACCCTTGAACCAAATTAAGATCTCTGAAGTTAAATAGATTAATTCTCGCTTCACGACTCAGCGATCACTCGGTGGCATAGTGGTTAACGCTAGAGGACTCATGTTCAAGTTCCGCTCGATGCATAAAATTTACTGTTAGGAATAGGTCCCAAATAGGTAGGTAGGGTGAAGAATAAGTGAAAGAAAGAAATAATAATATTTAATAATAATATTTATTCACCATTAGGGATTACAAGAATCCAAAGGCTTCGTCATACTTAAGAACTAAATAAAATATTGAACAAAACATAACTATACATACAGTACACATACAAAATGCAGACATTAAGTTAGTCCATAAAAATAAATTTATAAAGTCAGTAAATTGGCGGAGATGAAATCTTGAGTACTATAGAAAACATGCTCCATAAGAAGATTTCTCACTTTAGTTTTGAAAAGTTTTTGACTGGTGTGCTTAAAAGAGTGGGGAAGTTTATTGTACAGAATTAGACCCGTGTGATTGATGAATTTTAAACTTCTGGAGGTACGGTGGGATGTGAGGTGAAAATCATTAATTCCTCGCGTGTCATGGTGATGGTGATAGGAGTTCTTTGGAAATATCTGTTTGTTTGCATGTATGAAACAAACAGTCTCTAGAATGAAGATGCAAGGGACAGGAAGAATATTTAATTTTTTGAAAAGAGGCTTGGTATGCGTGCGGTTAGATACATGCATCATAATTTTGATAATCCTCTTCTGGAGTTTGAATATCCGAGTTAGATTGGGAGAGGTTCCCCAGAAAGGGATGCCGTAGGAAATTACAGAGTTGATATTGCCGAAATAAAGAGTACGGAGCAGTTCAATATTACAGAATCTACTTAAAATTCTCAGAGCATAAGTGAATTTACAAACTTTTTCAGCGAGGTGGGAGATATGAGTATTCCAGGATGACTTGGAGTCAACCCAAATACCCAGGAATTTAGAGGAAACAACTTCTTTTAAGCGAACATTATTAAACATAATTTGTAAGTTTGCGAGGGAGAAAGGGCAAAAATTTATGTAATTAGTTTTGGAAATATTGAGGTGCAATCTATTGTAATTTAGCCAAACCTGGAGATTCTCCAAGGTTTTGTTAGCTTTAGCTTGAAGCTGATCGCTGTCTATATCGGAAATTAGAATGTTGGTGTCGTCAGCATAAAGAATGTTCTTGGAGAGCGGTAGATAAGCCGGGAGGTCGTTAATGTAAATGAGGAAAAGTAGTGGGCCCAGCAAGGATCCTTGAGGGACACCACACGTCACCTGCAGAAGGTCTGAATTCAGGGAGTCGATTTGGACCATTTGCCGTCTATTACTCAAATAAGAGGAAAACTAGGCATTTGCGGTTCCTCTAATACCATAATTATTCAATTTTTCAAGGAGGATGCTGTGGTTTACTACATCAAAAGCTTTAGTTTGGTCGAGGAAGATACCAATTGTGGGATTTTTATTATCAAGGGCCGAGAGGAGGTGTTCAGAAAAGGAGTAAAGGGCATCATTGATAGACTTATTTTTTCTAAAGCCAAATTGTGAATGGGATAATACTTCATGTTTGTTTAGGAAGGTCATTACTCTATTGAACATGGCTTTTTCAAGAATTTTTGATATAGCTGATAAGAGAGAGATAGGTCTATAATTTTCTATATTGTCTTTCTTTCCCTTCTTGAAAACAGGGACAACTCTCGCTATCTTAAACGCATCAGGGAAGTAACCAGATAATAAAGAAGCGTTGACAAGGTCAGTTATTGGGTCGAGTAAATAGGGACATTGCTTTATTAAAGACATTGGAATGCCATCAGGTCCTGAAGAGATTTTGTTCTTGAAACCACAAATGATTCTGCTTATTTCTTCAGAGCTAACAGGACTCAGAAAGATAGTATTGTTGACTTTTTTGTCCTTAGTAACTACGGTAGGAGGACTTTTATTTGAATTAAGGTTTGAAGCGATATTCACAAAATATGAGTTAAAAGTGTTAGCGATGTCAAGGGGGTTTTTAATAATATCATTATACAAATAATCATTAATATAATATAATATAATATCATATAATATCATATAATATAATAATCATATAATATAATATCATTATATCATTATACAAAAGGAAAGAGTTTCATCTTCTTCCTACAAGATGGCATTGATAGTAGTACTTCTAATCACAGTTGAGTGGGCAGAGCCTAGGAGGTGTCTTAAAACTATATTTTCCCCACCGAGCCAATTTTGCAACCAAGCTAGGCCATAGGCAAAGAGGCTTAGGATGCTCCAGAGAAATTACATGGAAGGGATTTTTACTACACAGCAAATATTAAATGTTTTGAACCCAAATCCTCTCACCTGCCAACCTTCTATTTTGATGATCACCATGATCCTGATTATTCTGACTGAACTCCAGATGCTGTATGTTACTTGAATTGAATTTTGTTATGCTGTGAGAAAATGTTACCGTACATTAAATACACCTACACCTATGGTACTTACTGCATAAATTTATGTACAACATTTTAAAACTATAACCACAAAAGTTTGTAGTACGACTACCAGTATTATTTTAAAGAATGTAAATTCTCTTAAGACCAAGTTTCACTTTGGTATCGACCAGAATTTTCCAGACTCTTGAAAAACCTTTCAGCATCTTCCAATGTATGTTTCCCAGTTCCTTGGACAACATTTACAATAAAAGCTTCACGCACTGCTGCAGGCATATTTTTCGAGCTACCAGCTAAAAATATAGATGCTCCTGATGACAATAAAGTCCATAGCAAATCCGCTTGTTCTTTTATACGATGCTGTACATAAACCTTATGTTCTTGATCTCTGGAAAAAGCACAGAATATCGAAATTTTCCCAGCCTTTTGAAAGTTATGCCATTCTTCAGCAAAATGAAAATCACCATTTTTATTTCTACATCCAAAGAATAAGAACAAAGATTTGTCAGACGCTTGATGAAGTGCTACTCTTTCATGAATGTAACTTCGAAATGGAGCTACTCCAGTCCCAGGTCCAATCATTATAGTAGAGACATTAAACTTATCTGATTGTGGGAATCGGAATGATCCTTTTCTTATCCAAATTGGTATTGTGGAGCCTTGTGTTAAACTTGCCAACCAATTTGAACACAGTCCAACTCGTGGTTTTACTAATTTTGTTTGATATTTCACCACTGCAACCAGAATATGAATTTCTCCTACATGAGCCTTTGGAGATGACGCTATTGAAAATGCTCGTGGTCTAATTGGTGGGAGTAACTCAAACATATATTCTAAAGAGATGTTTGCTGTTGCATGAGGGAAGTCTTGCAAAACCTCAAGTATGGTTCGTCGTGGACGATTGCAATAATTATATAGTTCTTCTTGTCCTTCAGCTGTAGTAAATTCCATAAGTTTCTCTTTCTCTAATTCACTTGTTGTAAAATGTGAAAGTAAATGAAAAAAGGATCGCTTTGGTATAGCATTTAGGTCCCAGTACTGTTGAACACATTTACGTAGCGTAAAAGGATGTTTCAGTTTCTCAGGAACAGGTGCATATTTATCTGTTTCTTTTAATTTAATCACTGAATCCAGATTAACTTGTATAACAGTACTACTGCTCAGTATAGAAAGGAACTGGTTGACATTTTCTTCTAAATTACATGGACAAACCATGAGTACATCTCCTGGACTATAATTTACACGTGAGGCTTCCAGCTTGATAAGACGTACATCCTGAAAATGTGTTGGTGCTGTTGTTCTTTCATTCTTAGAAACAGTGACAATGTAAGGGGTGTTTTCTGTAAATGTCTCTGCAACCTGGTTACGAAATTCATTCCAACTTTCTCTTAGAGAGATTACTTTAGGATCAATAAAATGAACCTGCCATCTAGGTGGGAAAATTATATCTTCACTTACAGGAAGCACCCCATCTGGGAGGGGGTGGGCCTTGGATAAATACACCCACAAGTTTTGTATCCATGGTTCAACAACAGCATCTACTCCAAGATCATGCTGATCATCTCCAAGCCCGACTTCTAAGAATGGGTAACCACCTAGCTGTAACAACCGGCGATTAAGTTTCTTTGCTGCATAATTGAATTTGATGTATGATGAATCTCCTAAGCCCAGGACAGCATATTTCATAGTGGAGAGAGAATCTGATGGAAGATTTTTTCTCAATAAGAATTTCCAGAACTGTTTCATATTGTCTGGTTCTTCACCTTGTCCTGTTGTTGAACATACGAACACCACAAGATTTTCGAATATTAGCTCGGAAACTGGAAAGTCATCCATAGCTTGTATAGGTCCAGTAAAATAATACCTTTTTGCTTCTCTCCATATCCTTTCAGCAATTTCTTGGGCATTTCCTGTCTGACTTCCGAATAGGACAGTTATTTTTCTGTTCAACATTGTGTATAGCAGAATACCTAATTTGGGTAATTTTCTTATATACGAGATAGAAAACGTTACTTATACATATTGAGGTTAGGAGTCCCCATAATTTGTGTATGAACATTGCTGCCAACGACCAATAATTAATTCAATAAGAATACCGCCCACTCTACTCTATTCCCTTTGTTCAAACTGTCCACTAGCACAGAGGTGCCATCTTGTGAGTGGGAATGGGCAGCAGTCTCAGAAGCTACTTAATGAACCTATATAGCTGCAGAAATAAATTTGTTTTCAAAGTCCTGATGACACAGTAACTTATTTTTGTGCTTGATAATGCAGGAATTAGGTCGGGAAATAACACAATTTACACTACCGCAAACTAACTTAATTAAATGACGATAACGCTAATTGTTTAATGGCCAAGTGCATCAACACTGATTAGTGTAATCAGCGTTTAAAATTTCTTCCTAACCTATGATTAAGGAAAGTTACGGAGCATCAACCTCGATTAGTGTCCAAATCGCCGATTAGCGTTGATTAAACTTAAACAGTCAAAATCGGGCGGTTACCGAAGCTAAACAATGATTAGCAGTTTGCTAAAATGGCGGCCAGGTTTGCAGACGATGACTTTGAAGACGAGTTACTATATCTGGAATATCTGGAACAGAATGAAAATGGTAGAAATGTAATAGTGCAGCGAGGAGATCCTTTTGAAGAACTTTCTGATAGGAAATTCGTGGAGAGATTTCGCCTGTCTAAACAAACGGTTTCACAGGTACTGGAAATGATCCAAGATAACCTGCAATTCCCAACAGAAAGAAACCATCCTGTTTCTGCTATGAATCGCCTACTAACTGCATTGAGGTATTATGCTACTGGATCATTTAATATTGTTGTAGGGGACATTGGAAATATGCATAGAACAACTGCAGCTCGAATAATACACGATGTCAGCAATGCTATAGCCTCACTGAGTCACCGATACATATGCTTCCCTACATCACAGGCAGAGCAGAGAGAGGTAATGCAGAATTTTTATAGTATTGCAAGATTTCCTGGTGTAATTGGCACAATCGATTGCACCCATATTCCTATCAGATCTCCGGGTGGAGAAAATGCAGAGGTTTTTAGAAATAGGAAAGGTTTCTTCTCGATAAACTGTCAGACAATAAGCGACAGTAATTTATTCATTAGGGATATTGTTGCTAGGTGGCCGGGTTCTGTCCATGACAGTACAATTTTTCAAAACTCTAATATGAGGGCACAGTTTGAAAGAGGAGAGATACCAAATGGCTATTTATTAGGTGACAGCGGGTATCCTTGTAGACCATTTCTATTAACACCTCTGCTGAATCCTCAAACTAGGGAGGAACAATTGTACAATAATGCCCACATAAGGACCAGAAATACTGTAGAAAGGCAGTATGGGGTATGGAAACGGAGGTTTCCTGCTCTGTCTCTTGGCGTAAGGTGTGAGGTCCATAAAGCACTCAATATAATTGTGGCTACAGCTGTGCTGCATAATATTGCAATTTCCACAAGAGATGAACACCCTCCTGAAGACTTAATGGTTCGACGAATCATTGAAGAGCTCCACCAAGTAAGAGGGCAGGCTATTGAAGATGGGGAACCATTAAATCCAATGCACCAAATGTACAGGAATGATGATAATGCCGGCAGAGCTGTTCGCCAGGCTTTAATAAATGGTCACTTCAGGTGAGTGAAATTAAGCTATGGCTAAAATGGAGTTGGCCAACCCTAAAAAGGCCCTTTTAAGGGCCAACAGGGATCTAAGGGGAAGTGACGTGACTAACATAACCTCTCCTTCCCAAATCAACCTCTACCGTCAAGTGGCAGATCCTGAGTAACGCTAAAGAGGCTCTGGTGATTGTATTTGGACTTAGTGTAACGAGGTTTTACTAAAGGTGTGGAATGGTAAAAAAGATTATGCATTAAGATAAGTGGTAACAGCAAAATTCTAGGTTGGTGACATGTAGTGCCAGTGATAGGTTATGTTAGGTTAAGAACAGGTGCATGGGGTAGGTGTGGAAGGGTAAAAAATGCTTGAAATGCATTAAGGTGAGTAGTGGCAACTAAATTCTGGGCTGTGACAAGTAGTGCTCGCGATTGATTATGGTACCTCTTCGGTTGGAGCTTGAGGTAAACAGATGTATCCTGAGAAAGTAGGCCTAATATTAAACCATACATCCCAACACATGTTGTATGATATTATGCAGGAGATAAGCAGACGTAGGCCTAATAAGGTAATATACTTTACCTCTAATATGTACAGTGATGAGTAGACCTAGTAAAATCATATAGGTACATAACCTATAATATTTCTGTTGATCAATGATGCTCGATGCTGTGTGACAAGGAACAGAAATGTAGTCGAGAGCGCTTGATCGAAGCTCTGTGTGACAGGCCGCTTACACATGAGAATGAAATTTATGGCAAAAGATAGATTTATGTCATGCACCAGCCACGATCCACCCTCCGGCTGCTTCCCCTCTCCTCCGAGCCTGCATGCACACCTCACTATTGTACCATGGCTTCCTTGACGGTTGTAACAATGCTTTATGAAAGGTGTGGATGTGTAAAAAGCTTCTGCATTTAATTAAATAATGATAGGTAGAGTTGGTTGGGGGGGGGAGCCTAGTGCGCGACATAAAACTTCTTTCCCAAATTTACATAACATCACAAATAAGGAATGTTCGGGATATTTTACATAACAAATTGAAACATTTTACCCATACTATTTCCTTTCAACTGATAGTGGTGCACCATACTGGTAAGCTAAAATTCAAAATAATCCCAAGAATTCCATGAAAACATAATCGTAGCTTTTTGAGTAGCAAATACAGGGCTTTCACTTTAGGAGATTATCGCTCATGTGGTGCTTTCTTCCTCGGCCACTCTAAGCGGCAGCTCCCACAACCTCTTTTGTTGTCCTTTGTCTTGCAGCAAGGTTCTCTGCATTAGTATTCGCTAAGATGAACAGGCAACTGACTTTACAGCAATGCAGTTTTGTGTTTTTTTCTAAATATGAATCACACAGAATATATTCTGAACTTCCCTGGTGAACTACCTCCTTCCAGAACTGCAATTCAGAAGATGGGGATGGTTTCCCATTCTGCTCTTTTCGGTTAGGCCTATTTTTTCTTTTCACTCAAAAAAAGGCCAAAATTAACATTATTTTTCAGAATTTGTAAAATCAATATAGGCTATAAGCACCTTTTTTTTACCCTGCCAATGTTGTAAATATAAAGTAAAATTGCTGTTTAATTCACCGAAAACTAACCTAATCTGGTGCACTATAGCATTGTGTACTGATGAGTCATCTGTTGTGCGACTGCTCAGCTGCAGGTAGGGAGGGAGTCAATGGATGATGTCGTGCGAAACCATGGCTTTCAACATGACGTAACACAACCTAACCAAACTCCAACTCCATTATTTTTTGGAGTCAAGCTAGCCTAATCCAGGGTGTCCATACAAATTTCAAAATAAATTTACCTGACTTCCTATGAACAGAAACTTACATTTTGGCTGACCACAAGAATCAATGTTTTCACGGTACTTTGTAAACAGAACAAACAAAAATCCATCCTCCTCCATTCCCATAATTAAAATATTTAATGATTAGCTCAAGTTCTGAAAAGAAAATTGTTTACACAGTCTGGGGCCCATCACATTTCGCTCGCTGGAGTTAGTTATTTTCCCCGACTATTCCATACTTTTTTTAAATTAATTTCTCTATCTTTTTCCTTCCTTGATTGATTTCAATTTCCCTGACTTCCCAGAATGTGGACTCCCTGTAACCTAACCTAACTCCATCATTTCTTGGGGGGCTAACTAAAGCTCTATCCACAATGCGCAGTCTGTAGTTGTTAGTCGGTAGACGGTAGTTTGTAGTCGAAGTATAACGTGTGGTGATCAATGGACGCCATTCACAATGTGCAGTTGCAGACGACAGCTGACAATCGTCAGTTGGTACACAGTAGTCGGCAGACGAGAAATTCATCTCTGACTACGAACTGAACGACTGCAAGTAACATATTACGCGAATGAAAGTTATTTACTAGTGCAAATACACAGATTAGCATACTACGAGAAAGCAAGATGTGTTTATAACATATAGTATCCAATTATAAAGCGATTCCTCCACCTTTTTTATTCTGTAAAATGTTTCCCTAACCTCAATGTCGACAGCATATTGTAGACGACTCGAGTGCTGCTCCCAAGCGGCCGATTGCAAAAGCAAATTTCCGACTACTGGCTAACAACTGACGACTGCACATTGTGGATAGAGCTTGACCTAACATAACCTAACCTTAGTTTCCAGAGGGGGGTTCAGAGGCAATGGGCTTACCACCAGTCCCTCTGCCCTCTCTTGGAAAATAAGAATTACAGACTTCACATAGGTACCAGAAACCTCCGCTTAGAGGCCCTTCGCCCCAACATAGGGATATAGGAAATCAGATACAGAATATAACAACAATCTGATCTGATCTGAATTCCTATATCCCCCTATGTTGGGGCGAAGGCCTCCAAGTGGAGGTTTCTGTTACCTATTTGAATTTTGATAAAACAACAATACACACTATTAAATAAATAAACCAATTATCAATCCAACCTATCGTCTTTATTTTTATTCATGTTCTTCCAATACTTCAACTTTTCCTTCATAATACATATTTTCAAGTCCTTCAGTTCCAACTCTTTTTCATGCTCCTTCCTCATTGCTTCTATTTGGAAGTTTAAAAGCTCAATCCTTTTTCCACACGAGTCTTTGATTCGTTCTCGTGGTGTTGATTCTCTCGATTTTTTTGCTACAAAAGATCGCGAATTACAGTGACGTGCTTGAACTGGGGTTGTCACTGAAGACTGTACGTCTGTGTATGAAGAAGGGAATGATGCCGTCTGTGAGGAGTTTGCTGGAGCTTCATTCATGGAGTTCGCTGGAACTACAGGTGATCGTGAATTACAGTGACGTGCTTGAACTGGGGTTGTCACTGAAGACTGTACGTCTGTGTATGAAGAAGGGAATGATGCCGTCTGTGAGGAGTTTGCTGGAGCTACAGCTGGTCGTGAATTACTGTGACGTGCTTGAACTGGGGTTGTCACTGAAGACTGTACTTCTCTGTATGAAAAAGAGGAGTTTGCTGGAACTTCATTCATTGAACAAAGTGGGTCTGCTTGGGAGGAAGTAAGACTGTTGTCCACATCCTCATATGGCATGATTAAAACTGAAAATAGAAGAAAAAATATATTTATAATTTCTGGTTGTATAATGTACTAGAATTTTAAATAAATAGATGTTCAGGTTTTATGTAGTTATGTTTGCATATAATTTTATGTGTTATATTTTGAATGGACGGTGTGATTTTTGGCCTACTTGTAGTGGTAACAAAATAAAGTGTCAGAATGCTTTTGTTTAGTCAGTGCTAATTGCAATTATGGTAGGCCTATACAAAAAAGAAGTTATTTTTGTAACAGATCTCAGAGTGAAGCTCCAGATTGAATCATCAAGCAGGCCTTGCTGAAGAGCCATGGTCTAGAGTTTGATTCTTAACCTTAATTCATACTCGTATACACTGATATAAGAAATTCTTAAAATAAGTCAACATTTTACAAAATGCACTGGTAATAATATTAATGATATAGGCCTACTATTCACTGACATATTTGTTTCAGGTTTAAAGCAGCCGTATAGGTTATGAATGAATTAAAATCAATCTGTCAGAAGTCTTTTACTTGCACAGGAGCATAGCTGAAAAATGCTCACATTAAAATTTATTGTATATATTGGTAGACATAAAATTCAACAGAATGCACAATATTATATCAACAGCAGTCACGTTTAATTTAATTATTCAATGCCTAGATAAACAAACGACAATGTGATATGTTTAGTACATTGTGGGCCATGCAATATCATTGTAACATTATAAAATTAGGTAAAGTCGCATTGTAGGGTGGCCCACTTTCAAAACCAATTTTCTTGTCATAAAACACCTAATATCACATGTATTTTGTTATAGATTGTTCTCTGGAGAGCTGATGTTGCCTCGATGAATGTTTGTGTCCAACCCACCCGCCCCAAACGTTACACTTTCTTTTATAACACAATCTAGCGAAAAGTGTCGTGAATGACGCCATATTTTTATATAGAAACTCATGATTGGACGTTACAGGTCTGATGTCTCACCAGCAGACCACGTAGAATTCTGGGAAGCAGGTGCACCAATACAATGAACCTCGCAGGACATACAACATGGCACATTTATGAAACTGGAGAAATCAGAACGCCTTACTAAATTAATATGACTGTTCCTAATCTAACAGAACCTGTCATTAATTAGTAATTTCGGGAGAATTCAGAATGCCCTACTAAATTACGGTAATATGACTGTTCCTAACCTAACAGAATATGCCACTAATGTAGAATCTTTGATAACTAATAAGTAATGTACAAGAAGCGTCATGTTGGTTAACCTGTCTCCCTGGAAAACAAAACACATCACCCGTCCGTGGAAACCTTCACATATTGCGAGGTGGGCCACCCTACATTGCGACTTTGCCTAAAATGAATATTGTGTTTTTATGTGAAGTACCAGCCAGAAATGAAAGCATGCTCTTTATTAAATAATTTCCACTTACAGAAACTGATGTATTGTTTACATTAGTTATGGGAGCTTGGCCGCTGATTGACTGTACAAGAGCCAATCAAAACACATCGGGTGTTCGGATAATGCAGATTATACTAGGTTTGTTCCCACAGTACATCCCTAACTGTCACAGACCATGACGCATGTGCACATTGGCAGTCCCGCTGCACTATGTCAAATACCAGCATATTCAAAATGTGCGCATGCGTCACGATACATGACAGTACATGATTTAGCGTTGGGAACAGATCTACAGTGAGTCCCACACAAGAGTTGGCCAATGACGCGGGTTTCTGCATTGCGGCGTCACAGCTCCAACTCCCGAGCAATTGGGTGAAATATCTACGCAAAGAAAGCCGCGATTGGTGTAATGATCCAGATTCTCACATTTACAGTTCAAATTACAATGAAAATAACCACATACCTCATCACAAGAGATGTTGGAAATGTTCTCCTCTTGCATCCACACAATACTGGCACCTTTTTAGGAAATTTTCTTTCATGCGCTTAAGTTCAGCTTCCGAGATAGAGTTAATTTCTCTTGTGATATTCACATACTGTTAGAAGAACTTAAAGACAATATCACAAGAGAAATTAACTGTCTCAGAAGCTGAGCTAATGCACATGAAAGAAAATTTGCTAAAAAGCTGTCAGTATTGTGTGGATGCAAGAGGAGAACATTTCCGACATCTCTTGTGATGAGGTACGTGGTTATTTTCATTGTAATTTTAACTGTGAATATGAGAATCTGGATCATTACACCGATCACGGCTTTATTGCATAGATATTTCACTCGATCGCTCGGGAGTTGGAGCTGTGCCCACCGTGACGCAGAAACCCGCATCATTGGCCAACTCTTGCATGGGACTCACTGTATTATAATAGATGTGACCATTAATTAGTCATTATTTCATTACCGACAAACCAATTTGGTCCAAAATTAATAGGCTTCTTCCCATGGATGTTATAAATGCATTTACCAAGTTTCAAGATAATGCAATAAAGCGTATTTGAGTTATTACACATACAGACAGACAGACATTTTCCCATCCACCCTGCAATCTCAGAAAGTACAATTCTGGCACTTAATAGTAATAAAAAGTAATAAACAAGACTGTATTCAATGTGAATTTACTGTAGGCCTACCTTCTGTCATATTATTATTACTGTGCACAGCATCTGTATCAACGCCATTGCTCTCTTCCAAGCTAACAAATGGAAAAAATGCTGAGCCTGTAAGGAGAAGAGAAAACAATGTAATTAAAAGTTAGCATTGGAATGAAGGTTAAATTGCAATATAGTGTATTCAGATTTATGCCTGCCCGGAAACTGGGGGCTATATGTGGGGAACTCAGGTACAAGAGGTTCAAGCAGCATTTATTTCTAAAGAAACGAAGGTAGCTCAAGTTCCCTTTGTCATGACCACCATAAGCAGTACAAATTATGCCATTTTTTGGTTACATAAGTGCTTGCTTCTTCACAGCTTTCCTTGCATTTCGCAAATTTAAAAACAACCAACTGACGTTGAGACATAATCCATACACGCTTGACCCATTTGCACGATATGTATGTTTTTACGGTTCTGAGCGAAGCAGGGTGACCAACATGGACAGACCCATCTCTGCATTAACATAAGTAGTGACAGGTAGATTCTACTTTAGTGGCAGTTATGTTAGGTTAGGTTCATTTGGTTTGGTTAAGTTATGAACAGCGATATTAGTTACCCAGAATTCTACCTACTCCACTGGTGTGACATCAGAGCTCTGGCACCTAATCACGAAAATCTGTATTGTTTCGGGAAGGTAATATGGTGAAGATATCACTACTTTTCGCTAGATCGTGGTATAAAAGAAAGTGTATGTTTAGGGTGGGTGGGTTGGAGCAAGTTATTTGTCAAGGCAACCTTGCGTTTCTTTTTAAAGCGGAGCTAAAGCGCTTTACGAGTAATGCATCAAAACCCATTTCTTTTTACATTTTGCTGCAGCTCCGCTTTACCCCCACTCTACTACCCGTGCAGCGAACTCAAATCTCGCTTTACGACTGCTGCATGGTTTCGCTGCAAACTGTCATGGCGGACTAGGTGATCATCGAAAATTTCCTTGATGGATTTAACATCATTGTTCAAATTCCCAAGTACGAACGCCTTCTTCAGCACAGTTAGTATCATGTGATTTTACCTGTACATCATATAGTACAATAATTATTTATTGCCATCCCGGCATAACTGTTATTTGCACGTGTTTTAACCATGTTAGAGGGATGTAAACATTGCCGGTCTCATTGAGCAAGCTGTCAGCTGATCAACTTTGCCGTTCTTTTTTGTCTGCAGCGGTCGTCAATCACTCGTGCATCACTCGTAAAGCGCTTTGCAGGTTTGCTTTAAAAAGAAACGCACTGAAACAACTCTCCATGTAACTATGTAGGCCTATAACAAAATATTTTTAGGTGTTTTATGATGAGAATCTTGGTTTTTAAAAATGGGCCAAGTACCGTATCACTGGATTTTTACAGACTTTGAACATGAATTTTATATTCTACGGTATACGTTACAAAGGACATTACAACTACAAATATGACCCTTTTTCTTGTTTAAAAAAAAATACAGCATGCATGGTAAATAATCCCCCAGAACTGTTTTCAATTAATAATTTCTGGGATTGTACACTTACCTTCATTCGTAGACTCCTGATGCATTGCATCTGAGTCATGCAAATTCATCAGGGGCGTGATGGTTGGCGCTATTAGTGCCATTATCTTCTCTGTGCAATTGGAAATTTCTGGCTTCAAGCTGCTGCCTCCACCAGTAGTTTTTATATGCACTTTCCTATCGGCACATATCTTTCTTGCCTTCCTCTTAAGGTTTTCGTAGCATGTTTTGAGATTTTTTTCGTTTCTCATTGACACACCTAGAAAGAATATAAGATGGTTACAACATATTGGATGGTTTCTTGTCACTTCACTTGATTACTCTACTTTACCAAAGTATGGGTATAGTTTCGTTAATGCCACACTTAGCACACCTGGGTTTCGTTCATGCCGCACTACATACCCTGCTGCATCAAGGCGATGGTTTACCCTTAATCAACTTCATTTGTTGACTTAGATCCGGCAACTCAATGTTTCCGAATCACATAGTGCGGCATGACTGTACAAGTGGTAGTTAGGTTAGGAACAGTAATATTAGTAGGCTATAGAATTGTCTAAAAGACTCCAGCTGTGAAAGCCTACGTACCGTAATTATATAGAATAGCACTGCTGGTAGTTAGGTTAGGAACATTTACATAATCATAAAAAGGACATAAATGTGTTATACCTGTGTTGTCTGAGCGAACGAGTCACCCACTATCTGTCATGTTTGCCAGCCTGTCGTGATATCAGTCATAATTCCTGCCATCTGACAGGTCATTTATAGGTTAATAAAGCGACCCATCTTTATTCTCATATTCCAGTTTAGGACAATTTCCAGAAAAAGTAAATTTATATAATGGTTTATGAAGAACACAATAACTTTTTTATAGTGCGGCATCATCGAAACCATCCCTCAAAGTATTTCTAGCTAGTGCTAGTATTGTAATCCAGTGCGTTCTTTTTTAAAGCAAACCTGTAAAGCGCTTTACGAGTGCTTCAGCATCGCTTTACGACTGCTGCAGTAAAAAAAGAACGTCCAAGTCGATCAGCTGAGAGCTTGCTCAATGAAACCAGCACTGTGTACTGCCCTCCAACATGGTTACGACATGGGGTATGGTCCAGATCTCTACTAGGATTCCACGGGCCGTGTTGCAATGGTTATGCGGGGTGCCCCTGGTGGGGCTTGGGGGCAAAGCCCCCCCAAAAAAGAAAAACAGGAAAGGGATCCGGGGCTGATACAAAGTTACCGTCCTCGGTTGAAGGGTTCTGGAGGAAAGCAGGAAGGGGGTCCAGGGGCAAAGCCCCCAATACAGAAAAACAGGAGGGAAATCTGGGATAGATATGAAGTTATGTATACGATACGTACCTCGGCCGTGATACCGACTGAGCCATTGAGACCGGGTTTGTACCATTAGGTTTCCAGTATTGGATTATCAGTACGTGACCGATTGTGTGAAAACAAAACATCGGCCAGCGCATGAAGATTTCGTGTTTTGACAGCTGTTCTCAGCGCCATTTTAGGTTAATTTTGTCCCTACTTCTTCACAATTTTACTTATATTTAGGACCTTTGAACAAATGTATGGTGCTTATAAATGGAATCTATAGGTTTTAAAGGATAATATAACATCAAATTTTGTCGTTTTCCGTGCTTTTAAAATGAAAATATCACTAAAAGTAGAGAGCTGGACCATCCCCAAGACACGTGCAAATAACAGTTGTGCCAGGATTGTACAATATGATGTAGGCTACAGGTAAAATCAAATGGTACTCTGGAATTTGAACAATGATGTTAAAGTCATCAAGGAAACTTTCGATGAACAGCAAAACCTTGCAGCACTCGTAAAGAGAAATTTGAGATTGCAGCACGGGCAATCGGGGGGGGGGGGGGGGGGGGGGACGAAGCTGCAGCGAAATGGAAAACAGAACGGTTTTGATGCTGCAATGGTAAAGCTCTTGGCAGCTCTTTAGTTTCGCTTTAAAAAAGAACGACCAAACTACATTTTATTTGTAAATTTAGGTAGGTGAATTTCACCGGTAGTTAACCTTAACCTTACCTCCAATGGAATTAAATTCCTGGGTGATGGTTCCCCACGTCTCTTCTTTCTTCTTTATCGTCACCCCGTCAGTCCTCTTATTTTCAATGATATTTTTGTATTTATGGACCAATTCCGCGAGAATGTCCATCTCGAACTCAGAATAATTCGCAGCTCTTTTACGTTTAAGATCCTCCATTGTGCCTTTTTGTTCGTCTTCTTCTTCCTCTGTTATGGCCTCGGCCACCAGCCTTCTTGTTAACTTCTTCTTCTTCCTCCTCTAGGTAATGGCCTCGTGAACAGAAGAATGCGTTCATTATACTACGCTCGCTTTCCGATTTTATGCTCTGTGTTTAAACAAGCCGCCAGCTAAACACAGTCCCGTAAACAGAGATTAGGAATGGTGCTCCACACTTCTTTTTAATCATGTTTAAAATCTTAAACGTGTGTAGGTAAACACTGTTTAACCAAATCTTAATCACTGTTGATGCACTTGGCCATAAGTAAAACTTCTTTAGCCGCGGTAGGGGTAAATCGAGAGCTTGTGTAACGCTCAAAATCGTCACGAAATTAGTGAGGTGTGACGGAACGGACTGCACAAAAAACAATCAACTCAATGATTAGGCTTATCCAAAACTGAAAAAGCCCAAAAATTAAAAATTAAAAAATCAAAAATTTAAACAGTTAAAAAATCCAAAATTAAAATATACAAAAAATAAAAAATCAAAGATCCAACATTTAAATAATCTAAAATTTCAAAATCAAAAAATTCAAAGAACCAAAATTAATAAGTCCAAAATTTAAAAAATAAGAAATTAAAAAATCTTAATATCCAAAATTTAAAACATAAATATCCAAAATTATAAAATTCTAAAATATAAAAATAAAAAAATCCAAAATAAAAAATTAAAAAATACAAAACTAAAAAAATTCAATGATCTAAAATGTAAAAAAATGTAAAAATCCAAAATTAAAGAATAAAAAGGTCAGAAATTTAAAAAATCCAAAATCTAAAAAGTCCAAAAACCCAATATTAAAAAATCCAAAATTTGAAAAATCCAATAATCCAAAATTGAAAAAATAAAAAAAAAGTTCACTTCTGCCACATGGCGTTCCACACACACTTTGTTTTAATAAGTATTAAAACTAATTGTTTCACTTTAATACATTTTCGTGAAAATCAGCTTTAAATTTTAATTCATACGATTTGCAAGATACTTTCTACAATATATACTTTTTTTTAAATTTGGAATTTTTACATGTAAAACAATTCGGATAGACAGCCAATGAACATCTGAATGAATCAGTCTTGTACACACTCTAATTAACGATTTTACTTATTTCACTCTCAAAATAATTATTACAACCATAGACGGCACATATCATGCCACCTACATAACCGGACATTTTCTTTAGGCCTATGTTGTATTTATTATTTTACTCAGGGGTGCCCACCCCCAAAACTTCATTGCTCACCCTACAAACTTCATTGCTGACCCCCAACCCAATTGCCTGTCGACAAGGGCGCCCATATGATAATTTCTAGGGGGGGCAATTTTTTTAATTAATTTATTTTTTGTCGCTTTAACTTCTTGGGCCACATTGTATTTTATATTAATAATATAATAAGTAGCCAGAAAATAATTGCGGGGAGGGTCGGGGGTCCATCCCAGAAAATTTTTAAATGTTGAATTAATGAAAATCACATTTTACGCTATTTTAGCACTCAAAAACTAGTTAAGAAATTTGTTTACCATACTCTAAGACATGCCAATGTAAACAAGAAAATGTTACCTAAGTCGGATGTCCACCCCGGGAAATTTTTAAATATTGGACTAATGAAAATCACATTTTACGCTATTTTAGCACTGAAAACTGGTTATGAAATTTGTTTACCAAGACATTTCAATGTACATAAGAAATCATTACCTAGGTGGGGGGTCCAGCCCCGGAAATTTTTAAAATATTGAATCAATGAAAATCACATTTTACGCTATTTTAGCACTAAAAAACTAGTTAGGAAATTTGTTTACCATACTCTAAGACATGCCAATGTAAACAAGAAAATGTTACCTAAGTCGGGTGTCCACCCCCGGGAAATTTTTAAATGTTGAACTAATGAAAATCATATTTTACGCTATTTTAGCACTGAAAAACTAGTTAGCAAATTTGTTTACTATACTCTAAGACATGGCAACTTAAACATGAAATTGTTACCTAAATTATAATACTTATTACTATTTATAAGAAAAGTTAAATAGCACATGGAACAGTGGACATAATAGGCCTACTCATTATGTTATGAAAAGAAAATAACTGCTGTATCATATTTGACACACCAACAAATCTTGTTTAATTAAATAAATATATTTTTTAAATACAAATATAGAATTTTAGGTTTTGACTCTTGGGGGTCTGAACCCCCCATTCCTAATCCACTGTGGATTCTGCTTCCATGTTGTCGATTTGGTAAAACTTCTGCAATTAAAATAATTGTCTTAAAAGAAAAACACCTGACGATAATAATTAATAATATACATTTTTTCCTTCCGCCCCCCCCCGGGTACGCCCATGGCTGTCGAAATTCTTCATCTTTATCTTTATAAAGAATTAAAAGAGACCTTTTGAAGTTATAGAACTTGGCCGTTTTTATTTTTAACATATAAAACTCTAATTTTGCAACAATTTTCAACCCCCGGCCAGAAAATTCATAACACGATAATATTTCCCCCCCCCAGAAATTTCAATGACGCAGTCTGCGTCTTAACCCCCCCCCCCCCCGTGGGCACCCTGTTTTACTAGAATTTATATTATATTTTCGTACACAAAACACAACAGACAAACGTTAACTATATCAGCTGACGAGTAACTGCCCATTCCTGCTCACTGGCGGCGCTAGTAGTAGCGTGTCCCGGAAAAAGACAGGGAGTGGACGGTATTACTTATTGAGAGTATTTGTTTAAGAGCAGGATGCAGCTATTCAGAACACAACATAATTATGTGATCTTATACAACTATAAACCTAAACTGCATTAGGATATTTCTTGTGACATTAAGCATACGCTGTAAAGATTAATTATTCAAAATCTATTTGGGTTAGTTATTTCTATAAACCGTTTCATGTTAAGAATAATAATAATAATAATAGTAAATTTATTCACCGTTGGTATTTAAAAGTTGAAGATTTTTCTATTAAATGATTAAGTGAACAATATTTCCATTATACTTACTGTATTTGTGTAAATTATTGTAACAATTTTATTATAATAACTTTGAATTTTGTCATCCTTGTAATACTGTCCCTTAATGTGAGCAATTGGCTCGTTGGACCTTTTGTTAAATAAATTTAAAAAATAATAAAAAAAAACATGGTTTCGTCATCATTTTTTAAGATTAAGTCTAAACCTAGTTATAATACAGAGCAGAAAATACTACAGGACAAATATAAATTTATTATATATTCATTCTTGTGTCCGACTTTAGCGTTGTGCACAAATATTTGAATAAAAACACTTTCTTAACGCACTTTATTTTACCTTAGTAAACTTCTGGACGGTCGTTTCGCAGATGGTGTTCCTGCATCATCAGCAGAGTGCCAACTCACTCTGGCACTCTGCTGATGATGCAGGAACACCACCTGCGAAACGGCCGTCCAGAAGTTTACTGAGGTAAAATAAAGTGCGTTAAGAAAGTGTTTTTATTCAAATAATTATATATGTTGCATCTGAGAAAAGAAACTAAAATTAAGCTAGCCTAGGAGTTCTGCACATACACTAAATAAAAGAAATATGCGAGAAACAAGGTAATTGAGGTAGAAATGAGATTGAATAGTCACATGGCAGTTTAGGACTATGCATCACAATCACAAGGCATACATAGAGACTAACAAGAGAAATTGGAGTAGAGAGAGAGAGAGAGAGAAGGAGTGATATCCTGTAACGGAGGAGAAATTAGTCAAATTATAAATCTTTAAAGGAGGACTGAAAAAATTCGTTTACATTATAGAATGAGAAATCCTTTAATAGGGAGCTTACTTTGCGTTTAAATTTCTTAGGATCTAACTTTTTGAATGAGTTGGGCAATTTGTTATACAGTTTAATGCCTTGATGTGTAATGCTTTTTAGGAATTTAGTGGTTCTATGGTTATTGAGATGTAGATCATTAGAGATTCTTGCGTTGTACTTATGAAGATCATGGTTATATTTGAAAAGTTTTTGATTACAATGAATGAAATAAACAGTCTCCAAAATATATAAACATGGTAAAGGCATTATATTAAGCTTTTTAAAAATTGGTTTACTGCTGGTTCTAGTGGGAACATTAACCATGATTTTTAAAATGTTTTTTTGAATTCTAAAAACCTCGATCATTTTTGGAGAGTTACCCCAAAACATTATACCATAGTTTAGTACCGATTGAATAAAACCGAAATAATATGTTTTAAGTATTCCTATATTTGAGATGTTGCTTAAAATACGAAAGGCATAACACAAAGAAGATAGTTTCCCTTTTAAATGAGAGATATGATCATCCCATGAGAGATTTTTATTTATATAGATACCTAGAAATTTAATTTTGTCAATTTCGGATATCGTTGAGTTTCCAATGCTTACTTCAAGAGAATTATCATTGTCTATATGACTGTTGAAGTTGATAAAAAAGGTTTTGTCCGAATTTAGAAACAGTTTACTATGGTTAAGCCAATTAAATAGATTTAGATTTGTTTTGCTTATTTCAGCTTTTAGTTGCATTATATGCTTGTTTATGAAAATTACGTTGGTGTCATCTACATAGAGAATTGTTTTAAAAGGTGATAGAGAGACAGGTAAATCATTAATGAAGATTAAAAAAAGAAGGGGTCCGAGAATTGAACCTTCAGGGACACCGTGTTCTAATGTAACTTCGTTTGAATAGGAGGAATTTATTTTGACTACCTATTTTCTGTTGGTCAAATAAGAGGCAAACCATTTATTAGCATGCCCTCTAATTCCGTATTTATCTAATTTATCTAACAAAATTTTGTGATTGACTGTGTCGAATGCTTTCCGAAGGTCAAGAAAAAGTCCAATTACATTAGACTTTTGATCTTTAGCCGATAAGATATCTGTTAAGAAAGAATATAAGGCTCCATTGATTGACAAAACTTTCCTGAAACCAAACTGTGAGGCAGAGAAAATATCACATTTTTCAAGGAAGGGTACTATCCTGTTATACATTGACTTCTCTAAAACTTTTGAAAAAGCAGATAAGAGAGAAATTGGTCTGTAATTTTCAATATTATTTCTTTCTCTTTTTTTGAATAAGGGTTTGACTATTGCTTGTTTGAAAATCTCAGGGAAGCATCCCGAGGAAAGTGATGAATTACATAATATAGTAATAGGTTTAATTAAATTTTTGATCCTTCATTTAGTAGGCCTACGTCGTGATCTGACAGCTGGCACAATGATGATTTGATTTTAAACAATGCGGGTAAGAATATAGTTATTATTTATAAAATCTGATACATTTTATTCATGGAATACTCTTAATAAATCCCAATCGGGATTTTGAGTTTTATGAGATAAATTCGATCCTGCTTTTCCGCCGCGAATCTATTGATGTTTATCGTAATTATTATTCTCCTAATCAGATTATTCAGAATATTCCATTCATGCGATGCGGACTTGAAACTGACTAAAATCTTTAGCAATGCCTCGGATATCGACCAATGACTGTTGTTTATCTTATAAGTTAATATGCTTGCAAGGGTCGGAAAGATGCAATTTTATCTGATAAACTTCAGCTCGTTACTGGATACTTTAAGGCATTAATATGCAGTGATTAATATGTCACATGTCGTATGATTGCCTATGAAAAAATATGCATTGTAGGAATGGAACGTCGTGATTCAACGTTGTCGTCCTATGGCGTCCTATCGGTGACGATCTCTGAAGATGGTTCAGTGTTGTGACACGTGACAGTGGGCTTTCATCACAGTACACAGTAGTCTTGGCATATGGCGACACACATTAAATAAATTAACTTCTAGTCTCATCCCTATGCCTCACTTTTGTGCTAATAGAATCGAACGCCTATGATTTTTTTTTCCGTTAATGATATTTAATTTTATGAGGAAGAATCCAAGCTCCTCTACCGTTCATATTTCAATGAAGTATATGGTTGTTTATAAACACCTTTTAAATAATTAATTTAAAATTTTTAAAAATAAAAATTCTAGCTCTTTAGCGTCTATGCAAATCGTGTGGAAAATTTAAACAAAATTGTTAGTTTTTTATAAAATTGTGAAGAATGAAAGTCTGTTCTAGCCTCGCCCAAAGATGTAAGACTTAAAAGCCTGAGTTTGTACAAACGATAGCTGACTTATAACTACCCTTCAAAGTATAAGGATACCGTATAAAAGTAAGAAAAAGTCGTCAATCTCCCCAGAAGATATCTAATCCAAATACGTTTTATTTATACACGATGTTTAGTTCTCAATTCACACAGACACGTTCCTGAAAATATTATTGGACAGAGGAGAATTCAACAGGTATTTATGTTAAAAACATTGATTTCGAACATTTATTACCTTTGGTACGGGCAGAGGAAGTGAAATTGGTGCTTTGTTATTAATGGATCTGTTAGCAGAAGAGGAGTAGGTATGAAACCCGCCAGACACTGTCATTGTAGCAGCTTGCTGTGGTAACCACGCGCCATCATGAAGCCGAAGGACGACACGCTCTATATTCAAGTGCAAAGGTCTCAACAAGGAGCTGGACACCTTCGTGGGTAGTCTGATCCCCTCAGAATGGATGCGGGATAAGCGAGAAAAATGCTGCTTGCAGCATGAGGTGGCATCATTTTGAGTGGACCAGACTACCCATGCAACAGGGGAAGTGAATCAAGGCTAGTAAATAACTTGTTCTGCTTCGTGCTTGCAAAACTCGGGAGCTCACTGGCGCCTCCTCCTTTGACACCATTCGTGGCTGGCAATACAAAATTACATAAATGCATTTATAGTAAAAACCAACATTCGTGATATGGGAAATAAACTTTAAAAAATTGTAAAGGAATTGTAAAGGAAAAATACTGGTGAAGTGCTACTTCACCTACTTCCCCTGAATAGCCGCCACTGGAAGAGAAGTGACTAAAGATTATCGTCTGCTAAATTCCATAACATTGTGGCAAAGGTAAAATGTCATAACAGAGGTGTTTTGTAAAAAAAGGACCTGAAACAAGATTTGATTAGGCGCCGAAGTTTTATAATCAAGAATAATCCACAGTACTGTAAAATGTTCTAAATTATGGTACCGGTACATTTAAATCTCCGTGTGTACTGCTGTAAAATATATACAGAACATTGTTTTAAATGTTAAAATGCTACACTTTATAAAATTAAGCGTATTATTGTTATTTGGTCCAAGAAGCTAAAATGATAACTGATTTGCATATTTAAGAGTAGCACAAGCAATTATTATGTTGTTAATTTGATTTCAAATTACATTGTCGATTAGATTTTAAATTATTTTAATCTTACAACATTAGTTTTCTGAGCTAGATGGTAACGTCTTGGGCTCGCATTCGGGAGGTCCAAGGTTTAAGTCCCGTCACCGGTTTTTTAAAATTATTTTTATTTGTGATTTCTTCTGTCAAAAGGGCAGTTTGGATATTTGCTTACCGTGACTCATCGTTCTATTTCATCTTATATCATAGTCATAAAAATTCCGTCAGTTGATACACGTATACATTAAGCTTAAAGAATATATTGTATAATTTTGGAACTATTTCGAAACATTGAACTTTTGAAAGGCCTGTACACTACCATTTTAAAATCCTTTATCATACAGGAACCTTGTTCACTTGAAGAAGCGAAATTTTGCATGCTTCCAGAAAATAAAGTAATTCAGTTTGGGGTGATTTTCAAGGTCAAGTTTCTCTGCAACTTAACAACCATCAGGTTATCTCAGAATTTACAGGCTAATAAAAATATAACAGAACGAGACGGTGTCTTCTTTCACTGTACAGAAAAAATGAAATAAAACTACCCTGACCGAAGAATTTATATTTTAGGGTTGCCTTTACACTCCCGGCTGAGGGAATCCAGTCCATTCTAAGAATATTTTTTACCCATTCTTTTTGTAATTCCTGTTCTTTTGGAAAACTGAAACATGTTATGTAATCACTTTTAACACCCCTTATTGTGTAATTACTCCTGCACATTTTTTAGGCACTTTAACTAACACAATTTAAATACAACACTGCTAGAACCCACAGCCCATGCAGTTTAAAGCACGTGGAGTAAGAAGGGAAGGTCCAGTTACGTCACACTCCCTTCCACCAACCTTCCGGCCTGAGTAAAGTGCGCACTGGAAAAACAAGTGATGAACGGCTAGCGCATACCGGTTAGAGGAATGGAGACATCTGCTGGTTCTAGTTCGCTACATCCAGGGGCACCAAGTTTTGAAAATATTGGGTGGGCTCAAATATTTTACATTTTTCTTACTCCCGCCTCTTAATTCGTTCTTCCCTCTGGTTTATTATCCCTTGCTGATTTAACGATTCTTTCTTAATTCATTCTTTCTATTTGTTCGTTTCACTTAGACTTTCTTCTTTTTCCACTCACGGATATCCACTCTTCGCTTATATCACAATTATTTATTTTGTCAATTAATATCCTTCCTGTCAATTTTTCTTAATCACAAGTATCATCTAAATTCTAATTCAAACTTTTCCGAACGCTCCTTATGTATATTTAGAACAGAAATGTGATTAAATTTTTTCCCATGAACGTAAAAATTCTCTTTTTCTTTCAAAGCGTAAAATATATTCCGGCAGTATCTTAGGAAATTGCATTGACAGAGTAAGCCATAAATAAATTAATGAACTTAGGAAGATTTCAAAGACTGTAACAAAACACTTTAATATATGCCAACAATAGCTTGATTTTCGCTTTAGAGCGATTCAACAATGAAACACGATTTTTAGTATTAGCAATAAATAGTTATGGTAATGATACACAGCAAATTATTGGGTGGGCTTCAGCCCCAGGGGCCCATATAAGTTGGCGCCATTGGCTACATCCCTATTAGGAGATTTCAAATTGCAGACTTATAAAGAGAAACTACACGGGTCTTCAAACACCAGCAAAGCTGCCTGGAATATTATTAACAAAGTCAGGAAAACAAAAACAGATGAGGTAGGCCCAAACTTAGAACTAACCATCAATGGAAGAGTAGAGCAAAACCCCAAGAAACTTTGCAACCATAAGAATGATTTCTTCCTCAATATGGCAAGTGATATTATAATACAGCCTAATATAATCCCAAAAAGCATTGTCTCCAGTCACTCATGTTCTCTATTTATTACGCCTACAAATGAACAAGAAATAATGAACATTATGAATAAACTGCCAAATAAAAACTCTTGTGGAAGGGATGAAATAAGTCCACGATTACTGAAAACTTGTAAAAATTATATAGCCACACCTTTGGTACATCTGATTAACTTCTCCATTGAACAAGGAAAATTTCCAGATTGTCTTAAACAAAGTATAGTACGACCATTATTCAAAAGGGGAGGCAAAAGTGATACTAACAGTTACATTACATATCATTACTATCCGAAATAGGAAAGATTTTTGAAAGAGTAATACTAGTCAGATTAATGAATCACTTGAACAGTAACCAATATCATTAATAAATCCCAACATGGTTTCAGCAGTATCAGCAGTCAGTGAATTTGTGCATGAAGTCATGGCTAAACTTGATAATAATATGAAAATGGGAACAATGTGTTTTGACTTATCTAAAGCTTTTGACAGCGTACGGTATGATATTCTACTAGGTAAACTGGAAGCATATGGAATTCATGGTCTACCTAAGGAACTAATAAACTCATATTTAACTGGCCGGAAACAGTGTACTCAAATACATTTCAGTAGTGGTGGAAAAACGAGCACAGTCCAATCGAGGTACAACACAGTGAAATGTGGTGTCCCCCAAGAGTCAGTCCTAGGCCCGGTGCCTTTTGTTTTATACATAAATGACATGATTTTTCCACCTATCATCTCATATGCAGATGACACAACCGCAAATTGCTGGGGAAAGAACAATGGGTTATTAGAACAAAAAATGACACTTGCTGCAGACCAAATTCAAAATTATTTCACTACAAATGGTCTTATCTGCAACATCGAGAAAACCAAATTTATGACCTTTGAACTTAGAAGTGGAAGGTGAACCTATCAATGAGGTCAATAAACATAAATGTTTGGGTCTTGTAGTAGGCAGACATTTAACTCGGGCTGATCACATAGACCACATATGCAACAAAGTCAATAGTTCCATATTTTTATTAAGGTATTTCAAAGTTTTCTCCAATGTAAAACTTCTAAAACACATCTATTTTGGATTGATCTATCCCCATCTGCACTATGGAATTGAAATATGGGGTTGTGCAGCTAAAACACATATGAATAGATTTTTTACTCTAAAAAAATAAAAAAAAAATAATAAATAATAATAATAATAAAAAAAAATGTATCAGATTAATCAATAATTTGCAAACCAGGGACTCATGTAGAAATACTTTTAGAAGTATGAATATATTCACCATCTATTCCCTTTATACTTACAAAGCAATACTACTTGTTAGGGAGAAACAAATCATACAAAACAGCGATATACACCATTACAATACCAGGAATACAGATGATTATCACAGATTTAAATTCAGTAAAACAGCCACAAATAAAGATGTATTTATCATGGGCACAATACTATACAACAAACTATCTTCTCCATTAAAATCACTCAGAGGACAAGAATTTAAGAGAGAACTGAGGAAGTTTTTAATAAGTAAATGCCTGTATACTCTGAACGAAATGTAGAATTTAGTAACATAGGCGTAACCAGGCCAACCATATGGGGGAGGGGGGGTTATAACATCTTGGGGTATGGAATACCCCCCAGCGAGAGGGGGGTTCGGGGGTCCTCCCCCGAAAAATTCTAAAAATTAAGATGCACAATAACAAGTTTTAAGCTTCCTACGCTTTATACTCATATTAAGTAATTTATAAGCAGACTTTAAAAAATTGTACAATTTTCCTTTTTTTAATAAATGGGGGGAGGGTTCAAAACCCCCAAAACCCCCCCTCGTTACGCCTATGATTAGTAATATAGTTAGTTATAAGTAAACTCAAGCTAATTATAGTAATTGTATTATGTATAAATAAGTAAACTCAACCTAACTGTAATATTTATAATAGGCCTATAATATTTGTAGTATGTAAGGCTTCCCATTGACAATGTCAGAAACTCGTATACAAGTCTTTTGACTGCAATAAATTATTATTATTATTATTATTATTATCTTAAAACTTCTTGTTTTCTTTTGTGTAATATTGTAAGTTGTATGTATCTTTCCCCCCCCCCCCCCCCCGGTTGAGTGGAAGATAAGGCCTTATGGCCTTAACTCTGCCAGGTAATATAAAACATTTTATTTTAATATTGCATTCATATATCCAGAATTTTGTTTGTCATTAGATTTAGGATGCAGAACATGTCAAGATTTATCATTCAGACATTCACACTTACACACACACTTACACCAGTTAATTTCCTAATATAATACAAATACAAAAAATAAAATAATTCAAAACATAATAAACAAATTTAATTAGTACAAGTAAGAATCAGTTTGAAAAATTTTATGTCATAACCGGGATTTGAACACGGATCTTCGGCTTAACGCGCCGATGCTCTACCATTGAGCTACCATGACAACATGCCAGTACGACATCAAATTCCTCAACTGATTCCTCGGCGCGTTAAGCCGAAGATCCGTGTTCAAATCCCGGTTATGACATAAAATTTTTCAAACTGATTCTTACTTGTATTAATATCCCAGACATGGATTTATTGTCTATTTCCTTTCCCTCCAAATTTAATTAGTGTTTATACAGTATAATTGAGACCTAGACTGCAGATTTATTGAAGCTGATAAAGTATTCAACAGTGTAGAAGGCATGTGTCAGTAAAAAGTGTTTTAGTTTCTTTTTTAGAATTTACTTATTATTAATATATGTTTTAAAGTCTCTAGGACAGTGATTAAATATTTGTATTGCCGAATAAAAAGCTCTTTTTTGGTACAAAGTAAAATGTGTTGTTGGTCTGTGAAGATTGGGTTTATTCCTTGTGTTGATTTCATGTAGCATACATTGGAATTGGTTAAAAATTGCTCAAAATTATCTACTGTATAAATAATTAGGGCACGTTTTTAAAGTCATCGATTGGTTCCACCGGTGCCATCGGTCTTTCACCAGGGTGTTTGTAAAGTCAACGGACAATCCACTGGTGAAGCGTCAGGCTGTTCATAAACTCACCGGTGAAAGTCCGGTGGAAGTCACCGATTGCAATCAGACTCACCGAACTTTAAGTACGATGCTTCTTAGATGACAAACATGGCGGAGGAGAGAAGCAGACGACACTTGCCACTAAAATTAATACATTGAGTTTATTTTCGTGCGAAAGCTAACGAACTGCTCTTCATCAGAGTGTGAGTCCTCCGAAAATGAAAGTGATGAGTTGATTTTGTTTGAAGTCAAGAAAATAAAGAAAAAATACTCTACATAAGAAATCTATTAATTTCAAATATCTCGAATAATAAGCTTTCATGGGACCAACAAATAAACAAATGTTACTGCTAAGCTGTCTCGAGTTATTTATTTTTCTACTCCGTAAGCTAAAAGCCTCAGTTAGTCAAGATGTGTTAATAACAGCTTATATTTCATTTTTTCATCCACATATCCTATATGATATCCGGTTATGGGGCAGTTAGTTCAGGGTCAATAAAGGTGTTCCTATGTCAGAAAAAAGCCATAAGAATTTTAGCAGGAGTAAAACATCGAGATAGTTGTGTAGATCTACCTGATATTTCAATTAAAAATAATCACAGTTCCTAGTCTTTATCTCTATATATATAAAAGGCTTTGTCCTGACTGACTGACTGAATGAATGACTGACTGAATGACAGGAATCAACGTACAGCCTAAACTATAACAGGTAGAGACTTGGAATTTTGACAGTACCTTCGCTTCATAATGTAGGTGCTCACTAAGAAAGGATGTTTGACAAATTAGAGAAGGTATCATTATAATTCACATTATCTATATTAATAAAAGGAATTCTCCTCGATGTCCAGCGAAATCTACTGAACGCAGAGATCTGAAATTTTAAACATAGGTGTGCTGAAGGGTCGGAAAATGCACCTCGAAGCCGGAATTTTAATTTTAGTTTTCGTTCGTGAGTTATGAGTGAAAAACTGGCAAAAAACGTGCATTTTTTGCGTTTTCAAAACATAAGTTTTCAGTTATACATTTCAATGTCAAATCAATTACAGTTGGCTTTGGCTATTTTTGTCAAACCTTGAAAACAAAACTTTCGCGATCGCTTGAATGTTGTAAGCCCTAAATATGGTCAAACGTTGTTTTATTTGGACGAATCTCACTATACAGAGGTTTTCTTGGCCAAGAAACTCGAATCTGAGGTCGCTTTTACCAGTCGATGCTATCTGATCGTGGTATGCAGTCCATGCGATTTAGGTGTTAATAAATGTAATGATTTAACTATTATGCTCTTAATTTTTAATTCTTGAAATAATTATCGCGGGCGAAGCCGCGGGCACATGCTAGTATTTATATAAATTTAGTACACGTGAAAGAAAACCTACAACAATTCACACAACACAGAACTAGAAACAATTTGAAATTAGATTTGCCGTCATTCAGATTAAATAAATGTGTAGACAGTCATCTATGTAAGGAATATACATTTTTTAATAAGTTGCCCTTTCTGCTGTTCAGTGGTGTAGCTTGACATTGTATTCTAGGTAAACTATGTTTTAAAAATTAAATTTATAATGATTGTTTAAACGAATTCTCAAGTATTAATAGCGTTTTAAATACCGGGAATGTTTGCACATGTATTCAATTTCATATAGGCCTATACCTATATAAAGCATTACTACCGGTATTATTATTATTATTATTATTATTATTATTATTATTTACATTTTATATTCCTTCCTGACTCCATCCGTTTCCCCATCAAATATCAAATACAATATTTACGGTTTTAACTACTAGCATAATGAATAGAGGAGAAAGTGTGATGACTGAGGTAGTTCACTGGTTCCGCCGCTAGGTAGCAGTTACTCTGCTTGAGATTCACGGGAGCAAGATTACTACGGGTGGTATAGGAAAAATTGCAAACATTCTTAAACAAAATAATGCATTAATCTATTTCAAAATGACTCACCTTATCTAAATTGAATTGTTAGATACTTTTGACAATTTTCGGGCAGCTTTACACGTCTTGGAAGATCTCATCTCCATAAATAAACATGGCCGTGTGTAACAGTAATTTCTCAGATTGCAAGAAGCTTGACCGTAACATTTCGTTCCACATCTTTCCAAAAATCGAATATGTTCACAAGCAATGAACAATTATATAATATAGGTATGAAACAGCTAAGGGATGTTGATCTAATATTTTGTTGCCTAGAAAATAGGGTAGAGGGTATGTTAGTATAATTTGATGAGAATTTGTTAAAGAATGTACATTTGTATAGAAATAACAACGTATAATTAGGGTAGAAAACAGCTAAGGGATATTTTATAAATTAATATTAATATTACATTGTATAAGAATATTACTGAGTATTAATTTGTATTAATATTGTATTAATAGTAATATTATTTATATTAATATTAATTTTCTCCTGGCTGTATGGGGTAAGCTATGTAGGTGAAACACGGTCAAAAGTGTAGATCTGTGTACAAATTATGTGAACAGAGATAATATAAACTAAGGGATGGTTTGTGAATTGCAGGGCACGGAAAATTTCATAAGCAGCACTACAAAAATAGGGCGCGTGATCTTTAAAATTGGCGTCTCAACATCCGATAAAGACGCACATACGCAAAAATTGTTTTGCAATGCATTCTACATATATCACACAATATTTCAAAGCATTTTCCCTGATTTTGTCATAAAAAAATTAAATCCTCTTGCCTTAACTACAGCCCGCTATTTGCTCAAACCCTCGACCATTCGCCGTTCGCTGTAACTGATGTACGTCTTATGTTGTTAAATTATATTATTAAAAAAAGGAACAAGATATTAAACTAATAAGACATTTGCTATGATAATTATACGTAAAAATTACTAACATAAGTGAACAGAAAATATGATAAATAATCCAATAAATGCATAATTAAAAGTAGTGCAGCTTTACTAAGTTAGAAAAAAGCTTCATTCACTTCTTTTCCCCAGCGGGTCAATCTTGTAGTATGGGTACAAGTAGTCAGTTAATATAGTATTTGTCCACAAATAAATTATGTAAAAATGTTTACGTTATTGCTGGTATTTTATGGAAAAGATGCCTGCTAATACCTCAATACCATTCTGATAGCTTTAGCTTTAGAGTAATTACTAATAATAATAATAATAATAATAATAATAATAATAATAATAATAATAATAATAATTTTATTTTCTTGTCATTAAACCATTTAGGTAATAGACAAAGTCAGGAGTACAAAGATTACATACATAAATTACAACACCCCACGCAGCACGATATGTATAATATACGTATATTTTAGAGCTACATATATATCTTACGTTTGGTCAAAGTCAAAACGTAAATTATACGTATATTTTATGTCCAATATATACATGTATAAAAACTGTTGTAATTTAATCCTGCTTTATATTCATAATATATCAAAATTAAAGTTACTGTTACATAAGTAGGATTAAATATAAAACAAAATCGATTTGATTGTTCATTTGTAATATCAAAATAACGTACCAACTAGACGTAAATTTTACGTATAGAATTGGACATTGTAAACACCGGTTTATTGTGTTTTACTCTAGTAAATCAATTTGGTTAAATTAAGGGAACGCAATACAATTTACTCACGCTAATCAGAAATTAATTTAAAAAAATGTTTAAAATGATTACATCCGTACATTAGTAGGACTATTTTTATGACTGGTGGCCATCTTGTCTGTGACGTCAGCAATGTAGATCTGCAGTTATGGTTGTATCTGTTGGCTACATATAAGTGGTGCTTTGTGTTAAGTTTATCTTTTATAGTGTTTTATTAACAAGAAATTGTGTGTGGAGAGAATTGCACTGTTCTGTTGCAACTACTCCCTATGTATATAACATAGAAACGAAAATAAATGTACGTGTGTGTGTATTTAAAGCCTCCGAAATATTAGGCAACGTGCAGAATACATTTCCTAATTTAGACCTACCTGAATGTTTGTGAAGACCTGGTCCTTCATGTAGAAGATTAAATGAGGCAGAAGAAAAACATTTACACAGAAAACAGTACTGGTAAGTCCCTGTGCAAGATTTGTTTCACATACATAAATAGGCCTATCATAACCTCAACGACTTGCAAACTGATTTATAATACAGATGCTGTGGTAATTAGCTCTGATCATAATAATTTACGATAACGCTGCTAAAGTATTTCTTAATTGTTTCAGGAATTCACAATGCCTAGGTGCTGTAGTGTTGCTGGCTGTAAAAGTAACTACAAGTCACAACATGAAAGTGTTAGTACATTTTCTTTACCAAAAGACGAAGAACTTAAGAAGACGTGGCTTAGAAACATTCCTACAGACTTTACAGGGGGTAAGCAAGCCTGCTATTTGTGTGAAGCATTTTCCCGAAGAGAGTGTGATAAGAACAGAGACATTTGTAGTTAACGGTGAAATAAAAACATTTCCTAGAACTTGCCCTAAACTGAAACTTGGTGCAGTACCATCAATATTTCCTAATCTGCCTGAGTACTTGTCAAGACCAGGTCCATCATGCAGAAGATTAATTGATGCAGAAGAAGAAAATTTAAATCAAGCAGTTGCAGAAGCTTAAAAGAACTTAAAAGTTATGCTGAACGACAAGCTCTGCATTGTTTGGAAGATGTGATGCAGTACTTCCTAAGTGTAAAAGAATGACTTAATGGGCTGTGGATTAGCATAATGGCAGTAGAAAGGCTAGTGCTGTGCTTAATGGATGTTAATGATGATGTTCCGAAGATTCTTGGTTCAGTGTGTGTTATGAGCGATCTCAGTGTTTTGCTTACAATAAATAATTGCAAAATACCTCAGCAAGAAGTCCCAAAAAACTGCAAGATAGTAAGCACAAAAAGTGTTCTTGATGACATTTTTAGTTATTGATATCTCATGTATTGATAGTATACGTAAAATGTATGTGAGCAGTGTACATTTATGAACCAAAGGCCCTATATAGGCTACATAAATTATATATAAAATATACGTTTGATAGATCATCTTGACATATTTTTTACGTTTAGATATTGTACATCAATAGTATGTATACGATTGTACGTACAATTGATATATATTTAATGTCTGCATTGACATGAATAGACGTACAGTATACATAAAAAAGTGGGACATTTGAGCGTATATTATACGTAGATTTTATTTAACCAATATGTGTGATGTACATTACCTAGATCTAGGGATAACGTAATTTTTACATATATTTTACGTATGTGTGCTGAGTGGGTACGGTACATAATTCACAACTAATTTTACAATATAAGTGAAATTACTACATTAAGTTTCTTGTACATTTACTAACTATTACTAACTATAAATTCTTAAAGTCATATTCGAAATATTTATTAACAGTATAAAATGGGTTGTCAACAAGAATTTTTAAGAATAACTTATATTTAGATAAATTAAATAAATAAATTATTATTAAATTATTATAACTATTACTCGTTAACCATTATAGATATATAGGTGGTACTCGATTTATAATAAGATCCAACTATTTCACTAAACCTTACACGCTTGATCTCTTTCTGGACACAAAAATAAAATAATAAATTTCGCATAGTCAAATTTGCTTCACCCTCAACATTTCACGATCGTCCCACATCATTCATTCAGCTGTAGCGCTCGGAATAATTACCACTCAATTACTCGTAAACCATTCAAGATATAAAGGTGGTACTGAATTTGAAATAAAGTTGAAATATTTCACTAAAACTTTCTCGCTTGAAGTTTTTACGGGACACAAAAATGAAAAAAATTGTCGCATAGTCAAATTCCGTTTCACCCTCCATGAATTTTGTGTAATTGGTGATGTTTATATAATGAAATAAAAACATTTATGTCCGCATTTTTTAAGTCTCTGTTTTAACCATCAGAAGGACTGTGTTGTGCAGATTATTTCTGCACAAATTTCACAGAAATAGGACCAAGGGTTAATTAAAGATTGCGAGTTTAATCATAATATGCCAAACTATCATGATGCAGCATTGAGAAGTTGAAACGCAAACGAAGGTGCTGCCAGTGTTTCGGTGGACCGCCGCTCTCCCTATACCCAGTGGCGCCAACTTTTGAGAAACATTGGGTGGGCTTATACTCCCGTCCATTGGTTCATGAAATATATATATATAAGCGGGTTTGTCCTGACTGAATGAATGAATGAATGAATGACTGACTGACAGAGAATCAACGTAGAGCCTAAACTATAATAGTTAGAGACTTGGAATTTTGCTAGTACCTTCGTTTCATAATATAGGCCTAAGTGAAAACTAAGAAAGGATTTTGCAAAATTTTGATTTTAAATGCAAAAAATCAAATGTTTTCAAGGAGACGAAATACCTTATTATAACATCTAATCAAATACAAGTCACATTGAACAAACACTTCTCATGACAACAGTGTATTGTTGGCAGGCAGCTTTGGAAGTCCATGATACGGGACTTTGACAAATTAGATTAATTAGATTAATTTATTGATGTAAATAAATATTGAAATCCACGAAAATAATTCATAATGATCCAGTCACATAACTTTCTCTACCCTGGACACAGAGAATACCATTTTCTCATTTCATATTTTGATGTACTGTACAATAATATAATAGTGGAAAGGTGTGCTCGAGTTGAGCATTAGATATAGATTAGTCTTTGCTGTAGTCTGTTATTGTTTTCGTTCTTTTCTTGCACTCTACGATGTGGTATTTCCCGCACTTTTTATCACATAAAACACATATGCAGGTTCCAGACGGCTCGTGGAACTTCTTGTTTGTGCACATTTTGTGGTGAAACCCGTGTACTGCGAGTCTTGTTGTAACGTGTCTCTGGGGCTTGCATTCTTTGGTCCAGCTGTCTTCCAGCATGGCTGATGTGGTGTAGAAATCGAGGTCTATTTCCCTTCTCTTCTTGCTCCTTATCTTTATTACCTCTTGGTATGGTCCTGTGGATGGCAGCCAGTACTGTGATCTTATGTCCTCTATGAAATATGTCTCCCTCAAGAGTTCATATACCAAACGGGATGGTGCTGTTCGTCCTACTCTTAGTATTCGTTTCATGAACATTGATTTCACTTTTTCTATCGTTATCAGGTCTCCTATTTTCAGTCTTTCCCATATGATCTCTATTCCATATGTTGCGATTGGCGCCACTGTCGTTCTGAATAGTTTCATTGCTGTGTTTGTCGAAAGGTTGGCTATATTCGGGATATTGTATGAGGCTCTGATGGCTGCTGACGCTCTCTCTTGAATGTGCATCCTGAACGATGTTGTTGTTGTTTGCATTGTAATTCCAAGGTATTTGTATTTCCCTACTATTTGGAGTGGCTCATTGTATAGTGTTATTGCATCTCTGGGTGAGGATTTCCCTCCTTTCCTGAAGTTCATTTGCACTGTCTTCTCTTTGTTTATATCCAGGTTGTTTTTCTCCGCCCATGTCTCTAATCTTTTCATTGCCTTTTGCACGTCCTCCTTTTCTGCGGATCCTATCACCATATCGTCTGCGTATAGTATCATGTCTGCTTTCGTGTTTTTCTCCATTATGCTAGTCACGTCTGCGGTGTAGATGTTGAACAGGGTGGGGCTCATGGGGTCCCCTTGGAGTACTCCATTTGTTTGGATGATCTCTTTGGACACTTCGACATTGTTGTTTATCTGGATCATGTTTCTTTGTAGGCAAGCTTCTATTGTTTTCACCAGGTAGTCTCCCTCTCCAATCATGGCTTTGAGTTTCTTCATTAAGTTCTCTCTGTTTATTGAGTCGAACGCCTTTCTGAAGTCGATGAAGACTGTATAGTACTTCCCGCATGGGTGTCTCAGAGTGTCGTCTATCTGGTCCATTAAGTGCTTCACTGCTTGCACTGTGCTCCTGCCCTTCATAAATCCAAATTGGTTCTCCGGGATGTGTTCCTCGGCAACTTTTATTAGTCTGTTGTTGAGTATCTTTGTGAATACTTTAAAGGACGCATTTTCTAGCGCTACTCCTCTGAAGGAGTCTGGTGATGCTCTGTCTCCTTTTCCTTTGTAGAGTATCTTTAGCGTCGCGGTTTCCCACTTTTCTGGTATCCTTCTTGTCTGTATACATTTGTTCATTAGGTCCTTCCAGAATTCTTCTAGGCTTCCGAGGGAGTCCTTGAGATGTTCCATGTATATGTTGTCTGGACCAGCGGCTTTTTTGTTTCGCCCTTCTCGGAGTGCTTTTCTGAGTTCAGCTGTTGTTATTGGTTCTGCGTTATGTGCCGATTCTGCTATTTCTATGTCGTATGCTCGGTCCTGTTCTTGTTTGTTTAGTAACTTTGAGAAATGCTTTTCCCATTCCTTCATGTGTATTTCTCCTGTTGCTGGTGTGACTCTCTTCTTTAGTGCTATGAATGGATCTGATTTTGCGTCTTCTGCTAGTTTCATTGCTTCTCTCTCTATGTAGTCCGCTGTACTGTACAATAAGAGTTCGTATTGCAGGGACAGCATTTTCAGTTGTCTCAGCCTGGGTGTGCCAACTAGTATGCAATATCAGAAGTCGGTAAAAGATTCTATCCATTGATACGTTATTCATACCTGTAGGCTTTGTACTTTTAGTTGAGAAATATGGATGTTTATCATAGACCCTAAGCATGTAAAAGGATACAAAATAAAATGGAACATTTTTAGTCCTATGCGCACAGTATATTATTATGTCCTAGGTTTTGGGAGAGGAAAGTGATATTGAATTTCTTTTTGATTTCATCCCCGAAAAGGTTGTGTGGAAACATGAGGATGAGAAATAAAATATTCCGTCAAATTGCATGTTACCGGAATTTCTATTTCTTATTTCAAACCCTTCCAGGCATGGTGTGTAGAAACAATGGGGTGCAAAATTCTACATCCTCTATGAGCCATAAAAAGCTACATCTAGCGTTTTCTGAGGGAATAGTTGGAGTGGGATAAGTCATTCTTCCTCATTTCAAATTCTAATTACCTATATAAGGACCTAGAGTTTGAAAATCGAAAGTCCTTCATAAGTTAATTTCGAATTACAAAATACAAAACCCGAGCGAAGCTGGGCCTTTTAAGTTAGTGAAATGTAAGACACATCAAATGCAGAATAGGAAGCGCATGGGAAAGCTCATGAGTTCATTCTGTTCTAAACGTCTCATTTCACAACAACACACTCATTGGAATTCTGTGTTAATTACAGGCCTATTGATACGGTTCCAGATATTTAAGTATTATGTTATGTGGTGAGAATTGTTACATTATGTTTGGTAACGTAGAACTTTCTTTGCTTAAACAATACTGAAATTGCCTTATCTTTTTCCCTCTTCTTGTTACTTTTCCGAAATACGTAATACCACAGTATAAGTATTAATACTAATACTGAAAAAGACTGATCATAAGCTTTTAAATACAGAATTTAAGTTTAACACCCAAATGAGTTTTGCCCTTGTGTGGGTGCCTTTCAGTATTAATTGTAAATAAATACCATTAACAGCCAATAATAATATGGTAAGTAATTATTAAGAAAAATTATGTTTAGTTTACAAAACAACTTGAGATAAAGACAGAAATTTACAAATTCACCTAGAACTAGAAAAAAGAACCGTGAATAATTCAATTAAATGTAAAACTCAAATTAAAATTAATAGAGAACGTGTAAATAATACAAGAAAGAGGCCTGGAACTTTATATGGATGTGAGACATGATCCCTTACACTTCGGGAAGAATATAATCTGAGAATGTTCAGAAAAATATTCAGACTTAAGAGAGATGAAAACTGGGACTGGAGAAAAGTGCATAATGACGATCTTTATAACTTGTACTCTTCACGGAATATAATAAAGGTAATTAAATCACTGAAGATGAAATGGGCTGGACATGGGGAAGGAAAGACATATCCCAAAACTATTTTGAATTGAGGTCCAAAGGGAAAATACCACTTGGAAAACCTAGGCGTAGGTGGGAGGACAATAGTAGAATAGATTTAAGGGAAGTAGGACTTGCGAGGGATGGTTGGATGAAGATAGCACAGAATAGGGTTGAATGGCGTGCTGTAACCGCGCCAATGATCCTCCGGGTTTCATCAAACAGACTAGCAGATGCCCGCGATTATTTACTTACTAGATGTTTTATTTAAATCATTTAGTTATCGTGGAATGCACTCCAAAGCCGGATTTTTAGCTGTTTCATTATAATTATTATTAGTCGTTTAGTTTAGAATGATTCGTGTGTAGGCTAAGTCTTAATAAACGTGTTTTATTTGTTTTGCTCTTAATTTTTTTTAATTAATTATCGCGGACACCTGCTAGTAGACTTATAAAATATTGATATGACTATGGTATAAATATAGTACTGTAGGCCTACATGAAATTATTTCATTGTTTCTGAAGTCAAACTTTGTAATAATTGTCTTGTACTCCACACTCTTGTCTTGTATCACAATTCCTTGCTTTGCCCATTAAATTCACCACAAGCATAATCTAACTTCTGAATTTAACTTTTCCGCACTCTCCTTAGCTTATATATATTTTGAAAAGCAATGTGATTAAGTTTTTTATGAATGCATAAAAAGCATAAAAATATGGCGGTGGATGTGGAAACTGCGTTAACAGATTGACTGTAACCCCTATGGTGGTGCATAGGGCCTACAAGTGGAGGTTTCATTTCCTATACTAATTTTGTTACGCTTATTTTCCGAGAGAGAGCAGAGGGGCAAGTGGTAAGTCCATCGCCTCTCAAGCGTTAATAGATTAAGACGTAAAAATTTAATAAACTGAGAAACGACTTCAGACAATCGTGAGTTAATTGGAACAAGAGGAGATAGTATTATTATGTCAACAATAGCCTGATTTTAGCTTTCCAGCGATTCTACAAGAAAACATAGTTTAGTAATGGTAATAAATAATTTAACAAAATAGGCCTAGGGCAAATTATTAGGTGGGCTTCAGCACCACGGGCCCATATAAGTTGGCGCCTCTGCCTATACCCACCATTGTATTAGCGGTGGAGTCATCACACTTTCTCATTCTATTCATTATGCTACTAGTTAACCAATTAAATACACTGTACTAAGATGTTCGAAATGTTTGGTTATTTTCAATGCAAGACAATGTCAAGCTCAGGAGTTGGTAATTTACTTTAGTTTCACATGTTTTTTCATAAGACAGAACCGAAAACGGAGTTTTAAATAGGTGATCAACTGTATATCGGTGGATTTGTCCACGCAACACTGAGAAATAACCAAACACACAGTTTAGGTCAGCAATGAGAATGTAATGCTTATGTTACCCCGGTTTCGAGCGAGCAGGTATTTGAGGGATGAGACTACGACCCCGATAAATCTTTCTAGTCTTTGCGGTGGTGCCATATGTCGCTCTTGCGCAAGGAATTTGCCTGCTTTCTCTCAACAATGTAGGTTCACATTTAGTGGGGAAAGTCGTATAACTCGCACTTGAATGAGACTGTAACTTGGCAGACCACTATCCAGTCTCTGCTCGCCTCCACTGCCGCATCATGAGATTTCGAAGCTGCCTAAGCACGCTGAAACACAATTGACGCATAATAACAGTAGAAGTGGTGTATGCAGCGGTGAAAAATATTTTAATGAAACTACTAATGGGTTAATAACTTGGTTGACGATACTTTTATTTATTTCTTTACGATTCTATTTTTCTTAGCACTTTAATTAGGTAGACTCAGTCTCAAAGTCTACCCTCACGCTACGCCACTGCTGCTGTTGAAGTACCTACTAACACATTTAAGAAAGTCCTA
This sequence comes from Ectobius pallidus, assembly GCA_964059195.1. NCBI lineage: Eukaryota > Metazoa > Arthropoda > Insecta > Blattodea > Ectobiidae > Ectobius > Ectobius pallidus. The sequence goes on from CAXKWD010000009.1 coordinate 34,440,455, forward strand.
AAAAGCTGGCTCATATCAAAAGCATTTTATACTGTAATGTAAATGATTTCCTAAACATGGAATGGACATACATTTTTAATTAGGCCAGATTAATATTTATAATTAGATGGTATTTTAATTGATCACATAACATAATATAATTGATTTTTTAATTTACTTTTAGTTTTAAGGGTCTTTGATGCAATTGTTAAGTATTAACTATTTAATAGGCCTATCAATTGTAGGCCTATCATCTTAAAACTCGTTTTATTTCTTTTGTGTAATATTGTAAGTTGTATGTATCCTTTTTCCCCCTGGTTGAATGGAAGATAAGGCCTTAACTCTGCCCGGTAGAATAAAACATTATTGTATTGTATTGTAAACTGACAGCACAGGTTATCCATAATGAGGTCAGGTACCGTATTTAACTATGCAATATTTTATGGATTTTAATATGCTCAAAATATTATTTATGAGAATGGTAGCACTCAGTTATTAGTTCCTGCCCATCATATATTATTATTTCCACTTCTAGCAAATACATGATACAATAATTATTATACAATTCGAATATTCCCGCTGGATTCCATCAACTTGTTCGTAAATTCAACAGCTCATCAGATGAAAAAAATAAAATTCAACAGCTCATCAGATGAAAAAAATAGCGGATGACGTTCATCGTACATTCACCGAACTTTCACCGCACTTTTCCATTGGTGGATTTACTGATGACTTTAAAAACGAGCCCTTTGTGCTAAGATATATTCACAAGCTAAGGGCAGAATCTTATGAGTTTTAAGTAATTCCTTGCATGGCTCTGTTTTTAACATTTAACGTTATTCCGAGAACTCTTTTGCTTTCAGAGGTGTTACCCCAGAATATTATACCATAAGACATAATTGAGTGGAAATATGCAAAATATACAGATTTCAAAATTTCAATGCTTTTGAGAAATTTTGCAAAACAAGCTGAACTTAATTTAGGAACAATGTGATGGATATGATGCTTCCAACTTAAGGTACTGTCTATGTGTAAACCAAGGAATTTAGTGCAATATATCTCATATATTTATTATTGTATCCAATTTGTAAATGGTGTGTTGATTGTCTGGCAGAGAAGCTTAAAAGGAATGTTTTGTCAAAATTTAGAGTTAGTTTATTTGTTAAAAACCACCCGTTCATTTTTTCAAATACTTCATTAGCTTGGACTGTGTCGTACGAGTGGCTCGCTATTAATACACTTCTATCATCGACAAAAAGGACAAGTTTACAGTTATTGTTTAAATTTAGTGCAAGGTCGTTTGTGTAAGTTAGAAAGAGAAGTGCGCCAAGAATTGATCCTTGGGGGACTCCATGCTTAATAATTCCCCACTTAGAGGCAGCTACAGTTTGAAACATTTCGTTAGTAATTCAACCCTTTGTTTCCTATTAAAAAGATAGGATTTGAACTAATCTGCTGATGAATTATTTATTCCATAAAATTTCAATTTGCATTAACATCCATTTTAGTAAAAATTCAAGAAGACATGTGCAGTGTTTGTGCTTTATGGTGATTCTAACTACTAGTATGATAGGTGTTGAAATAACACTCACTATAAATGTGTAACTAGGCTGTCGGTGTATTAGTGGTAAAGGATCGATGTTCACAACTTCAGGTTCCATGACAGACTCTTTCTGTCAGCGTCCTATCCCGGGAAGGAAGGTAGGCTGCCATTGGTCCATGGGAAACATCTGACAGCCGGGTTTATTCAATGCTGCCAACTTACATTTTAACACACCCAGTCATACCCACACAGGCACTCAACTACATACATTACACTCCTCCCCTCTTAACTTTTTACTATTCCACTAATTTAGTAATAACTTACTCAAGTAACATTTATAACAAAAAAAAAAATACACAGTAAACATGACAATAGTTACAGATTTAGCCTTTCTATTGGTTTGCGTTCTCTAACTGGGTAACGCCTTTCTGAGTTAACAAGTGTTTGTTTTTTACCGTCCGAGCTTACAACAGGTGCGGTAACGTCACTAGTCATTACCAAAGATCTACGATTGGTAGAACGGTGTGGAGAGGATACGGAGTGTGGTGTTTCCACAACTGCTGCGTTCCTTCCACATCTCAACCACTGATCGGAAGACACACTGGGTAACAATAAGTGGTCATGTGTGGTGTCACTACTTACTCCAGGTGCAGGCACCTCTATCTCACTATTCAAACCTATTATCTGATCAATATGACGTTTCCAAATAACATCATTTTTAAGTTTAACCAGATATGACACTGCACTTATCATTTTTACAACAACACCTTCGATCCACTTATTTTTACCTCTATAGTCTCTTACAATTACTGGTTGTCCTTCGCACAATACTCTTGTCTTACTTCCACCATAATTAGCAATTTGTTTACCTTGTTTACCATAAACGAAACTTTGCAAATTTGGCCTAAGTAAATCTAATCTTGACCTTAAGGGTCGGTTGAACATCAACTTAGCTGGTGTTTCATTGGTAGTGGAGTGTATAGAATTTCTATACGCCAACAAAAACTTGCACAAAGCTAAATTGTCCTCCTCCTTATTCATAATAGCCAATTTGATTCTTTTCTTGACAGTTTTCACAGAATTTTCTGCTAGACCATTACTAGCTGGATGAAAGGGTGGTGTTAGCGTATGCTTAATGCCATTGCCTTTCAGAAACTCTTTGAATTCATGTGATGTAAATGGTGGGCCATTGTCCGAAACTAACTGAAACGGTAAACCAAACCGTGCAAATAATGGCCTTAATTTAGAAATAGTTTGTTTTGCTGATGTCGAGTGTACCTCTTCCACCTCTAACCATTTGCTATGGGCATCTACTATAATAAGATACAACTTATTATTTATAGGACCTAAAAAATCTACATGTAAACGTTCCCACACGTTTCTTGGGTACTCCCATACATGCAAATTACACTTAGCTGGATTCTGACGTACTGACAAACAGAGTGAGCAACTGTTGGCAAGATTCTCTATATCTGAGTCTAGGCCAGGCCACCAAAAGTAAGACCGAGCCATAGCTTTCATTTTGACTACACCAAGATGTCCACTATGCAACTCCACTAAGAGTGACTTACGTAAACTGTTAGGTACAACTATTCTATGTCCCCACACAAGAATACCATTTTCAATAGCTAGTTCACTTTGTCGCTGAAAATAAGGTTTTAAGTCGTTATCGACAACTGTTCTGTTGTTTGACCAACCATACAATACAAAATTGTACACTCTCTTAAGTAAACTATCCTTCTTAGTTTCCTCTCTTACATTGTTAAAATCTACAGGTATGTCATTCTCTTGAATATACTGCAAATACGTTCCGACATAATTGATATCTTCTGATTCCCCCAGAAGGTCTTTTATGTTTAAGGGCAATCTAGATAAACAATCGGCATTTGCATTGTCCTGAGACTTAACATATTTAATGTCAAAATCATAGTTGGTTAAAAATAGTGCATAGCGTTGAAGTCGACTTGCTGCATAAGCAGGCATTCCCTTTTTAGGTCCAAAAATTGATAACAAGGGTTTATGATCCGTGATTAAAGTGAATTTCCTGCCATACAAATATTGATTGAATTTCCTGACTCCGTACACTATGCCTAATGCCTCTTTATCTATGACACTATAACCCAATTCAGCTTTGGATAAAGTCCGTGAAGCATAACAAATTGGTTTCACTGAACCATCCCTCTGAATTTGGCTTAACACACAACCTAAACCATAGTTAGAACTATCTGTCGCTAAACTTACAGGTAAGTTAGGGTCGTAGTGTGCTAAGATTGGTGCTGACACCAATTTACTCTTAATTAGCTGAAATGCTTCTTCACAAGCAAGGGACCACTCAAAAATACAATCTTTCCTCAACAATTTATATAAAGGCGCTGCAATAGTTGACAAATGTTGTACATATTTGCCATAGTAATTTATCATGCCCAGAAAAGCTTTTAACTGAGTGACATTCGTTGGAGTAGGTGCATCTACAATAGCACTTACCTTAGATTGAGACGTACTTAGGCCTTCTTTACTTAGTACATAACCTAAGTACTCTATTGATTGTTTAAAGAACTCACATTTATTTTTACTCACTGTCAGACCATTTTCACTCAACCTTCTGCAGACTTCATACAACCTTTGTTTGTGTACATTCATGTTTTCCCCGGTGATTAGTATATCGTCTAGAAAATTAACCACCCCGGGTATACCAACAAGGATTGATTCTATTATTTTCTGAAAAATGCCTGGCGCTGATGCAACACCATAAGGGACACGATTGTACATGATTTTACTAATCGTACAATACTTTTTAGATTGTTCATCTAAACATACTTGCTGATATGCCTGAGAAAGATCAATTTTTGAAAAGGTTTCACCCTTTTGTAGAGTGTTGAAAAGATCCTCGATACGAGGTATTGGATGTCTATTCACAATTAAAGCATCATTCAGTGAAGATGCACGAAAATCTGCACACAGCCTCAACTCTCCGGATTTTTTAATTATTGGGACCACTGGACTTCCCCATTCACTATTACCTATAGGTGATAGAATACCTATGTTCACTAACCGATGATCTCGGCCTCCACTTTGTCTTTTAAGGCAAAAGGAATCGGTCTAGGCTTAAGAAATTTGGGTACTACATTTTCTTTCAATTCTAACCTAGCTGGTTCACCCTTGTAGCAACCTAGTTTGTCTGTAAACACATCTGGAAACTTTAGGTATAGATCACTTACAACTTTGGATTCAATGTCCATTATGTTACAAAATGATTGGTTTCGATCATAGTTAGGACTGACCTCTCTAACTTCACTGGGTTGACCAATTTGTATTACAACTCCTAAATCTCTGATCCAATCTCTACCCATGAGTGGGTTTGCTCCCCTAGCAATTACATACAGGGTTAACTGCTTAGTTTTACAACCATATTTTACGTTTACACACAATTTACCCAATGGCTTTATCGGTTGATTAGTGTAAGAATTCAACACCAAATTTGTATGTTGCAACTTTAGAGAACTGAAGTTATCCCTATAGCATTGTTCATTAATCGCCGAAATACATGCACCACTGTCTACCTCAAAATTCATTAACTTGTTTTCTATTTGCAAGTTTAGTGTAATAGGCATAACTCTATCTTTTTCCATTCTAGGCTCCTCAACTTCATTTAAAGCGAAAAGGTTGGTTAGGTCATAACTTTCCTCATTTTCATCATTAGAAACAAGATTAACTCTACATTCATTAGTAGGCTTAATACCACTACTTATAGATCCATCACTGCTCAGTGATCGATCTACATCTACGTAGTTTTGCTTACAATTAATATGCTTTTTCTGCTTGGGAGTTGACTTATCCCTACTGTGACAAGCCTGCGCCAAATGGCCAGTTTTACCACACTTATTGCACTTATATGCACGAAATTTGCACTGATTTGACTTGTGGCCCTGCTTGCCACAACAATAACACTTCACTTCACTAGTAACTCTCTCCTCCCTCTTATAGTCGAACGCTCGCTGGTGACGCTGCTGCGTAGACCTGCTTGAAGTTCCACCGCTACTAGCGCTATGGTGCTCTGCTGCTGAACTCTTCCGTCCTGTGCTGTAGTGAAGTTGACCCACTTGTGAATTGCCCCATGCTGCTGGTAGACCCGCTGTAAGCGTAGCCGCTTCTCTATCCGCCATTTCCATATTTGTTGCTATGGTCACTGCCTTCTCAAATGTCAAGTCCGTTTCACCAAGTAATCTTTTTTTGATTGCATCATTCCGTATTCCACTCACTAGTCTATCCCGCAAATACTCAGCCAGATTACTTTTAAAGTCACAAAACATGGAAAGTTGCTTTAACTGTACAACATACTCTGCAATTGTTTCATGTTCTCGCTGGTTTCTCAAACTAAATTTATAACGTTCTGTTATAGATGAAGGTTTTGGGCTAAGATGACTTTCCACCAAGGTCACAATTTCCTCGAAAGTTTTTTCCGTTGGTTTGGAAGGAGCACACAAGTTCTTAACTAAATTGTAAGTTTTGAGACCCATCACTGTTAACAATGTAGACACCTTTTTTTCAGATTTAATGTCATTAGCGTCTATGAATATTTCTAACCTTTCAATGTACGATGACCAACATTCTTCTGCGGAGTCAAATGCATTCATCGAACCGATGAGAACTGCCATTTTGGAATTATTTTCCCGCCACAGCCTGTCCAAGAATAATGGAGTCGGCGTCAATTCTGACATACAATTTGTTCGTACACCTTACTGCACAAAACGTTGAACCTGAAGGAACATTCCTAAACACCATAAAGTCACTGCTGCTAGCTAGTACACCTTTCTGTACAGCTACCACTTCTTTCACTTTCAAGGCCTCACGCGATAGCCCTTCCGCCGATCGCCGCCAACTCACGATGTGGATTCCAATTTTAATACTGCCACAATGCAGTCCTGTGTTTACCGCCTCGTCGCCAAAATGCAGTGTTTGTGCTTTATGGTGATTCTAACTACTAGTATGATAGGTGTTGAAATAACACTCACTATAAATGTGTAACTAGGCTGTCGGTGTATTAGTGGTAAAGGATCGATGTTCACAACTTCAGGTTCCATGACAGACTCTTTCTGTCAGCGTCCTATCCCGGGAAGGAAGGTAGGCTGCCATTGGTCCATGGGAAACACCTGACAGCCGGGTTTATTCAATGCTGCCAACTTACATTTTAACACACCCAGTCATACCCACACAGGCACTCAACTACATACATTACAACATGATAAGAAAAAGATTAGCATGGTACCTAGAAATATACAAGATCCTCACACCTGACTAAGCTGGATTCAAAGCTAACACATCAACTGCTCAACAAACCATGAGGCTCAGCAACGAAATCAAAGCAGCTTTCAATAGGCAAGAAAGTGTTCTAGCAGTATTTATAGACTTCAAAGGAGCATTTGACACAATGCACAAAGTTAATACAGGAACTGAAAAAAATTAATGAACAGGTAAAATGTTAAGCTGGCTCAAAAGATTCTTAGCACAGTGAATGATCACCACAAAATACAATGATGCAACCTCTAAATTCAAGTAAACAAAAGTAGGCCTCCCCCAAGGCTCAAAAACAAGCTCAACCCTATTTAACATATATATGATCTACCTAAATGCCTACCTAATAACATCAAATGCTGCATGTTTGCTGATGACATAGTCATATGGACGGCAGCCAAAAACAACGAACATCAAAAGAAAATCCTCAAGAACAATATTGCCACAGCTCTACACTCCATAAAAAAATGGGCAAAAAACAATATGGAAATAAACACACAGAAAACAAACTGCCAACTCTTCACAATGCAGCACAAACAACACAGATTCAACCTCAGAATCAATAACAACCAATTACAACAAAGTGAGACCACAAAATACCTAGGAATCTCATTCGACAATAAACTACAATGGGCTAAACATATAGAGGACAAAGTAGAAAAAGCAAACCTAAGACTACCACTCCTGAAAAGGCTGGGAGGAGCAAAATGGGGAAGCTCTCAGGACACGCTCAACAAAACTTATAAAGCATACATAAAACCAATAATAACTTCCGGTGGTGAAGTAATAATCACAGCAAACAAAACCCAACTCAACAAACTAGATAACATACAGAGCAAAGCCTTAAGGCTCATAACAGGAGGAGTCAAGACAACCCCCATCAAAGCACTACAGATCTATACCAACAATCCCCCATATACCAGAAGAAATACGAAAACAAGCAGCCTGCACCTATTTCCAAGTAGAATCACTGGAAGACCAAACATGGACCAAAGATAGCTCCACGATACCACTAAAAACACAAGGCCTTATAAAAGAAGTAACCAAATACCTAAAAGCTCTCAATGTACCATTAGAAATAGAAGCATCAATGCCTCCAACAAACCCGCTATGTTACCAAGAATATAATGTAAAATTAAGTCTGGAAGAAACTGTTAGCAAAAAAGAAGACCCAAAAGAAAAACTGAAGCAAATCACCCTGGAAACAATAAACATTAGATACCCACCAGAACAATGGCTGAGAATATACACAGATGGATCACTAATGCAGGAAGCAACAGGGGTAGGTGCAGGGGTATACTCAGAACTTTTTAGCCACTATATATCAGTGGGCCAAAACCAGACCGCATACGAAGGTGAACTCCAAGCAATTTTAACTGCCCTAACTCAGCTCATTTACCGGTCGAAGGCATTCACAAAAGCAGTTCTTTTAGTAGACTCAAAAGCAGCAATAGAAGCAATCACATCCAACTCAAAACCTCAGTCAAAAACCACAAATGAAATAAGAAAAACACTAGATGTACTGAACAACTTACATAAAACTATCAGCTTCCAATGGATACCTTCACATGTGGGAATCCAAGGGAACGAAATTGCTGACCTTCTGGCAAAAAAGGGAACCAGTCTTCATCAAAAAACCAAAACCACCACAAAAAATGAAGACTCAAAAAGAATCCTCCAACAAAAATGGAGACAGAAATATGAAAGTTCCTGTACTGAGGCTATGAGAAGAAAAACATGGGATGACATACAAAAAAAACTGGACAGTCAACAGTAAAAAACCAAGAAAGGAGGCAGTAGCTCTGTTTTGGCTAGACACCGGACATGATTGCTTGGCCCAACATCTCCACAGAATAGGAATCCTCAACTCAGACAGCTGCACAGTCTGCAATAGCATGGACCCCATGAATATGCAACACCTCCTACTCTGCAACAAACTGGACAAGTCCAAACAAGAGACAACTAATCTCACATCTCTACTGGGACGCCAGATTCCAAATGGGCTAGATGACCCAATGGAAGACCATTGGAAGAAGAAGAAGAAGAAGAAAGCTATAGTATCCGGGTTATTAATTTTATTGTTATTATTTACAATTGATAGTTGAATAGGAGTGGGTGGAAGTTTACCTAATTCTGTTTTACAATGTTCCATGAAATTTTGATTTTATTTGTAGAATTTTAGATTGTATTATTGTAGCCCATTTTTTTAGCTTCTGTAATAACTCTAGTTAATATTTTGGACAATGACAGTCATCAATTTGAACATTTGTGAACATGATTCTTTAATTACATGTTTCTTCTGTTATTCAAGCCTTTAAACTTGTCTCTATGTTCATAAATAATGTTTTTATACTCATTCAAAGTGTTAGTACATTTTTTTGAGACACCCTGTATTGTAAAAACATATTAGAATAAAATTCAGGCCTACTATGCATAATGCTTAAAACTTGATCTTGACAATAGAAGAAGAAAATTGTATCATAACTTTCGATTTTCAAATATTCATTGCAAGATTAGAACTAAACTAATGTTTAATAAGTTATTCACAATTTAAATTTACTATATTTTCATGAAGAATTAAAACCTATCTGAACATGATCCGTTTTCATGCAATTTTCGATATGGTAAGGCATTGAATATGAACTGAATCTGACCCCTTTTTAGGTTATTGACATTGAAACCCAAATTGATCTGAATCCCTGTTTTCACGAAAATTTCAAGCATCCTCAGATCGATTTGAATCCCCATGAAAACAGTAAATACAGGTTAATTTCATAAATCTTTTCTCATAAAGATAATAATCAGATCAAGAAGCTATAACAGAATTGTAGAAGAGGAAGGAAAAAAATAGTTTTTTACATACGCTATTTGATTTTTATATTACCTCAAATATTTTTATTATGGTATAATTTATTTCTGTTAAAGATAAAAATGGAGATACAGTTTGTTGATAACTCAATAAGAAGAGCAGTGGAAAATTTATTCAATTATCTTTTAAATTGTGGAAATTATAACTTGAAGAGTTTTGGAGAATATAGTTTTAAAACAAGTGATAAACTTAAAGGTTCATGTAATTAAAATTCCACCCTACAAATATTATATTGCATAACTTGACCAGTTTTAGAGATTTCTTAAAAATAATTGAACACAAATTGTATAAAGCTAAAAATTCATATAAAACTAGCATTAAAAAAAAAAACTCCGTTTAATGTGATCCGTTTACATAATGTGGCACAGAAGTAGGTGTAATTTAGGGCTAATTCTGATAATTTTGCTTAGCATTAAAATAAATATTAACTGCTGGTCAGTACCAATGTAGATGCAACAGTGGATTGTAAGAGGTTATAGCCAGGGCCGTAGCAAGGTCCTTCTGCGCCCTTGGCGAGTTCGACAAATCTGCGCCCTCCAAATGAACAATTTTTTTTAATTTCTGTAAAACTGATTTTCTTAAATTCGCTTGCAGGTTTTTTTGGTCCCATTTCTTTAAAAAACAACTGCCTAATAGATCAAAACTAATAATGTAGACTAAGCTATGATGGTCATGGTAGTTTTAGTTGGCACATTTTTTTACTGAAATCATTCTTACCTATACAACAGAAGCAACGCCAACATCAACAAGAGACGAAACAATACAAACATTAATATTGTTTCACTGTTTAATTTAAAAATAGCTTAGTTAAAAAATACAATAATAATCAGAGCCCGGATTCTAATGACATATCATCTTTTTTATTAATGCTGCATAGACATTGCCAATTTGTAGATAAATCATAATCATGGCCTCTAGATTATAGAAATGCATTTTTATTAGGACATTTTTTGACATTGTATGCAATTTTATATTTTTAGGGCATTTATTTTGTCCCCAGCGGTGCTGTCTTTGAAGTGTTTGTTTAATGCAAGAAGGACACACTCTATGTTGAAGTGTTGTCATGTCTCAGTCGGAAACGAGAATCAAAGGAACGCCAAAATGTTGTATTACATTACTGTTGTTATTAGATTGACTTGGCACCAGAGTCTGCCACCTGCTTGTATTTGAGAGTGCAAACTACTGTTTACCCTCAATAAACAATATAATCCGGCAGACCGCAAAAGGAAATGCCGAAGTTTGCCTCGCCAGTGCCTCAGTGCCAGTAGAAATTTCCGTAAGGAAAGAATATTCACAGCAAAAATCAAAGATTTTTAGACCTACAACATCCTCTCTGAATTTAAGGTTTTAACAATTATGTACAAATTATTCTATAATTTTGTGTGTACAATAATAATTTTTTATAAACAAAATATCATTTTTTAGGTCATTCTTTATAATTATTAAGTCATTTTCTTTAAATTTTGGGGTCATTTTATAGGTCATTTTTCAAACAATTTTAGGTCATCAGAATCCGGGCCCTAATAATAATACAGTATAATATAATTAAAAATAATAGCAGTGACTATAATATCAGCGCCGGCCTTAGAAGAGAACCTGATGAAAACAAACAGCATGTGTACTGCCAGCTGGCAGAGCGTGCATCGGCCGCGGATCACAACACATATTATTCAATGTAAAGTTACAGAAATTAATTTTAATGTACATTAATACATTGTGTGATTAAAAAAACTAATCATTTTTAAAATAAGAAATTTTAGTTCACACTTAATTTATAATAAAATAGTAATAACAAAAGGAAATGAGATCTGCGCATTCGGCTTTTTCTGTTGTAATAATATAGTTGGTCAGTCATTTTTGCATGTAGCATGTAACAGTATGAGCGATGCCATTGTTGATCGCTTTGTAATCAATCCTGCCGACAGTAGTAGCACTGAGGACGACAATCAGCTGGAAAGGGATTGAGTTGAACCACTTTCATCACAATAATAACGTACATATTAATTTTCATTGTCGTTTTTCTTTCCATACTGTTCATGATTTATGTTTTACTCTGTCATTATGAATCGTGTTAATTAAAGGACGTTGCATGACTGCTTTTTGCTTGTAGACAATCGGCATAATACTATAGGGTAAGGTAGGGTAATTGTAAACGGATTTTGTAAGTTTCCACTTTGACTTGATATAATTACTACCCAAGTTAAAATATCCATGTAAATTTTTGACTTTACAGATATAACAACCTTATAATATAGATTCACCTCTTTGAAACATTAATCTAATGATCTAGAATGACACTAGACTAAGTTTACATTTACCACACTAACTCGGGGGTAAATGGAAACAGTGATCTCTGAGTACCAGATAAGCTAAGGACTTGGGATCAGGGGTATTTGCAAACAAACATATTTTAGCAAAATTTGAAGGTCTTCTTGAGTGATCAGGACAATGTTTACAATTACCCCAAACACTAATGCAAACCAGATAGATGTATTGAAAATAAGGCTAACCTTTGTATGAAATTTATTCAGAAACGCCCAAGATAAGGCAGTACATTCTTAATGAAGGTAAAAAATGGACAGAGGAAAGATGGTTAACCTTTAGGAACAACAGTTGAATTTTCAAATATATACTTAGTTCGTTCCCCACATTTCTGAATGGTAAGCGCCAGCAAAATTGCCAAAATGTCACACTCCACAACAGTTGAATTTTCAAATATAGGCCTAAAGCCTACTTCATTCGTTCCCCACATTTCTGAAGGGTGAGCTCTGGCAAAATTGCCAAAATGTCCCACTCTTCAGCATCAAAATATCATCTTCCTGTGCTTGAAAAATCTTCTTCAGTCACTCTGTAGACTCGACTTCCTGTCCCCTTAACTCTTGCACCATGGCTGCATAGATGTAGTTAATAGGTTTTCTTCTTCCACAGAGGACCCAGCTAATACATATGCTCCAAGTTTAATAAATGGTGTTGTAGGGGCTGAATATTCAATCTGGGCCGGGTTATTCTCTTCATCCACACTGAAAGTTTTACGTTTTCAAGTTCATCAAGCGCTGGCAGCTGGTCCTCAACTGTCTTTTTTATCCTTTTCACTTCCATCAGTTGACACAAAACATCTTCATTGGTTTACACTTCACCATAGCAAAGTTGTTGCAGTCGGCAATTTACTTTATTCAAAGCAGAAAGGAAAATTTATCTCGTGGCATTTTGCAGTTGAGCTCAACAAGACTTCCAGCAATGAATGCTGGCTTGTCATTTGAAGTATGTTTTTGGGGTGATGCATGTAATTTTGTTCTCAAATCCTAGACTGCACATTTTTCAGTGGATGAGACTAGCCCAATACCCCAACATTATATATGTGTGTGTGTGTACTAAGTTTGGGACTGGGAAGAACCTTGACCAATGGTGGTGTACTGTACCTAACATATGCTCTTGGCACTTTCCAATACCTGGAACAATATAAATCATCTGTTACTTATAATTTTACAAGTTTATGTTGGAATGAATTTCTGTTTCCAATTTCCCTGCTTTCCATTATTTCAGGGGAAAATGTAAACACACACTGACACTTCATCTAATTTAAATTTTAGTAATTTCACTTAATACAATCTCATTTGGGAATGATAACAAGCTCAATAAACAATAATAGGAGTCCAACTTACCAAGCAATGAAGGGAGAAGTGAAATTTTCTTTCTTCTGAAATCTTCGCTTTCTGAACTTCCACGCATAGCAATACAAAAAGCTCCACATTCAACAATATACAGCACAGAAAAGTGAGGAAAACTGATATCTGCTAAAAATAAGATGGCTAAATCCAATGACAGCAATCATGAGAACAGAAATATCACCATTTAGGTTTTATATCAACTGTTTACAAATACCCTTCGTTTACAATTACCCTCCCTTACCCTAGGTATAGATAGTTCACATGCATTAATTTTTAATAACCTGAAAGATTTCTTCCACTAACGTGGAATTTATATTGCTTGATAAATTGCACCAGCCTAAAAAAGGCGGTATTTTTCATGGTTAATTTTGCGTCCTTGGCGGTCGCCCACCTAGCCACCGCCTAGCTACGGCCCTGGTTATAGCTGCAGAACTGTTTTACTAACAAGATCTGTCAGATACAATGCAGTCAAATTACTTTTAATCAATTTGCAAGTAATTAATTCTAAACAACAGAGCTACAAACACAAAACCCCCAAAAATCTGGTAGACCTAGAATAGGAAGGTTTTGTGGGAAAAATATATATTGCGACTCACCCGAGTCCCCCACCACTACTACTCTAACGGGACCCGCGTGGAAAGTAGGGGTTTTGGGTGGGGAGAAAAATAATTTATTTCTCCTTTATTCTCTTCATCTCTTTCTTTCCCGTCTCTTTCCTCTCACCTCCTCTTCACCCTACCTATCTATCGGAACCCCTAGCGTTATAGCTAGGAGTCTTAACCCACTACGCCACGAATGACAGTTGAGCAGTGAAGAAAGATTTCATATATTTAAGGTACTAAGGGTGACTTCATGCATTCACGAGTGTTAACGCAAGAATTGCTTTTTCAAATTTTGAAATGTTTTGTTTGTTACGAAAAGAGTACTGTTGGTGCAAGGGAATTTTTCTGCATCAATTAAGCCATGTTTTATATCATAACACAGCGTTTTTAAAAATTGGGAAATATTATGTAAATTTCGATTTTTTATATTATCAAATCGGTGTTTAAAGATCGTGAAATATGATGTTTGGTACAAGGGTATTTTTTTAAATGTTCAACATTTTCTATAATTCCTGAAATTTTATTTTGATTTTTATAATAGTAATTGCAATTATTAGAGCAAGCCGCGGGCTTATGCGCGGTAGGCGGAGGGGAAGCGAGCGTGCAGGCAGGCTGGCGGAGAAGGCGACCAGGCCGATGGAAAGGGGAGCCGGATGGGTCGCAAAGTATAATCTAGCCGGTTTTGTATATAGGGTAGCCTAATCTTTAGAACTCTTTAATCTGAGAGCGAAATAAGAGAGATTTCCACAGAAATCATTAGGCCAATGTCTATTCTTAGATATAAAAATGCATTATTATTAAACAATCCTTGACATGCAGGACTATGCTTTTCTAAATGTTACAATATCCTAATTTTATTTTATCATAGTTTTTATTTTGTTTCTCGCACAAGCACGCTGTCACATAAACACTTATTCCACTAAGGGTCCATCAACAAGATTATAAATAACTGCTCCATCTTTCTCCGGCTCTTCATAATCAGGTTCTGATTCTCCTTCGATGTTAACCAATTCATCTTCTGAACTGCTGCTTGAATCGGAGTCAGGATGCCTATCACGATAGGCAGATCTGGCAGATGGATCTGGCAATGCTGAGCCCATTTTCACTCCCAGCTGAGCAGCCAACTTTTCTGCTGCATGTTTAGCCTGAACATCCTTCAGTTTTGCTGCTTGTTCCTTCTGCAAATTCAAGGATTCCTCAATGCTGATTAGCTTTACATCTCCATGAATCGGCAGAGGTGGGGTTGCTGCAGTAACTTCCCAATGCTTACCCAAAGGTTTCTTGCACATTACGCTTACATTATTTCCACCTGATTTTGTTGTTCTATGAGGCAAAAACTGTTCCTTATTTTTATTTTTTTGTTTTTCGATTTTTGTACATAACCTTAGCACATATGCATCCTCTTTTCTTTTGGCTGCTTCATTAGGCTTATTACTTCTTAAACTACAGTTTGCACCTTGCAAGTCCTCAGGTTTAATTAAACTTGGTTCTTGCTTTTCTATTCTATGTTGTTTCTTGTATGTACCTACACCAGACTGTGATGCAAGTATTTTGATTGGGTTCCTCTCTTCATCACTTTCATCATCACTATCCAGAGTCTGATTTTTATTAACAACCTGAGTGCTGGTATATATTCCATTCCATTCAATCTCATCTGACTGGGCAATATTTAAAGCTGACAGTAAACCGCATGTTTTATCAACTTCATCTCTCTGAGCAAGCTCTTCTTTTAATTTGTTCCTAAAACCGTTAATTCTTGCCCCCTTGTCAGGTAGTTTCTTTATGAAACTTTTGTTAGCTAATAGCTTGTCTTGCCTATCAATAAGTTCCAGCAATTCAGGCTTGGTTTTCTTACTGAGGTCTTCAACATATCCTTGCTTCTCGTTAGGGGAAGGCTCCGGGATTTTACCAGGTATTCTCTTAATTATTTTCTTGTGCAACATCACTTACAAAATTAACCATAACCTACTACGAAGCATCCACACTGAGCGTTTCAAGTTTACGTAAACATTCAGCTTTCTGGATCACACTCAGATCCAGGGTTGCCAGCCCAGAAATGTAAAACAGTCGCACCAACAATTGAAAATAGTCGTACGCTAATAGCAAATACCACAGATATAGAGGAATAGATCAGCAGCGTAAGGGGAGGGACTTGAAGCCAATGCGTTCGCTGCGTCGCCATATTGCGATCACCAACAATCTGGCGAAAGGAAGGGAAGCGGGCGCGGGAATCAAACAAGAAATACTTTTTAAAGCTGTTTAAATTGGAATTTCACAATCCAGTAAATAAATTAATAAATAAGTTTAAAGTCATTCGGCCATTACAGCAGTAGACGTCACACTTAGGTACTAAATATAATAAAATCAGGTAAACTGATATAACAAAAGTGCCCAAGTGCATGTAGTACCTAGTCTTAAGTCTGTATACAGAAGATGCTTCTATAGGATTAATGTTAATGTTGTTAATGTTAATTTATAGTCACATATCTTTTACATTTATTCAGCTTTGGCTGGTAAACTGGTGACTCGTCAATTTGAGCTTACTTGCTACGGTTACTAACTAGGAATATTCTAGCTTAGGCCTACACTATATTACTTGTAAATCACGATTACAAATAAGGGAAATCTAACACTAATGTAATTATTTTTCTAATACTATTAATGAGTGCTTGAAAATGGAATGATTTCTTTTACTATTTTTTGAAGAGAAACTTCTTTAGCTGCGGTAGGAGTAAATCGAGAGCTAACCCAAAGTTGCGTTACGACAAAATCGTCACGAAATTGATAAGCTCAAAATCGTCACGAAATTAGTGGGTCTGTGATGGAACGGATTGCACAGAAAACAATCAACTCAATGATTAGGCTTATCCAAAATTTAGACCCAAAATTAAAAATCTAAAAATCCAAAATTTAAAAAATAAAAAATTGCAAAATAAAAAAATCGAAAATTAAAAATTTAAAAATCCAAAATTAAAAATCCAAAATCCAAAATTTAAAAAATCCAAAATTCCAAAATAAAAAATTCGAAGATTTAAAATTTAAAAATTCCAAAAATCCGAAATTTAAAAAATAAAAAATCCATAATTTAAAAATCCAAAATTTAAAAAATCCAAAAATTTAAAATTAAAAATCGAAAATCTAAAAATCTAAAAGTCTAAAATTAAAATATCCAAAAAATAAAAAAGATCAACAATTTAAAAATAAATAATCCCAAATTCCAAATTTAAAAAATCAAAAATTTAAAAATTCGAAAAATCCAAAATTAAAAAGTCCAAAGACCCAATATTAATAAAGTCCAACAATCCAACATTTAAAAAGTCCAAAATCCCAATATTAAAAATGTCCAACAATCCAAAATTTAAAAAATGTATTATTCCAAAATTTAAAAAATTAAAATTAGTTTCACTTCTGTCGCGTGGCGTTCCACGCACACTTTTTTTTATTTATTATAATTATATGTTAACCTCATATTCAAGGAATTCGCTGATTGAGTAATGTGTTCTTTGCAAGAACCAGTTTTTATTTTTTATTTTGAATAGTCAGCTATTTAATGCTTTCGTTTCGTTTGAAATTTTATTGTATGTTTTTATGCCCATGTATTGTGGTGTATGCTGTAGGTGGGTTAATCTATGGGAACAGAATTTTAAGAATTGTTTCTGGTGTTGTATTCGTGAGTATGTTGGGTGTTGTATTGGTCAAAATTAATGTGTACATGAGTTAGAAGCTCTAGTAAATATAGTGAAGGAAATGTTAATATTTGTACATTTCTAAAGAGTGGCCTTCATGATTCCCTGTAGGATGAATGGGTCATAATTATTTTTTTTTGTTGCTTTCCCATTTGCTGCAGTTTCCCCAGACAATTATTCCGTAAACCAGTATTGAATGAAAAAAGCAACAGTAATTTGGCAAATTTATAAGTGAATGTTAATTTGACCTCCAATATAGTGGTATAGTATATATTTGAAATTAAAGGGATTCCCAAACACTGTGGTTCACCATTTCACTCTATATTCGGGATTATGTAGGAAGAAAAACAATTTTCCGTAATGAATACGTGGTATTTAAGCGGACACGTTGGTGATACCAATATGGCGTCGGCACTGCTTCCCTTACCCCTCTTCACCCCTGACTCGGCTTCACTACTACCTGCAGTTAAGGATACGACGCTGCCAATCTATGCCTCTATATCTGTGGCAAATACTCACAATAAGTAATACCAAATACTCTCAATAAGTAATACCGTCCACTCCCTGTCTTTTTCCGGGACACGCTACTACTAGCGCCGCCAGTGAGTAGGAATGGGCAGTTACTCGTCAGCTGATATAGTTAACGTTTGTCTGTTGTGTTTTGTGTACGAAAATATAATATAAATTCTAGTAAAACAGGGTGCCCACGGGGGGGGGGGGTTAAGACGCAGACTGCGTCATTGAAATTTCTGGGGGGGGGGGAAATATTATCGTGTTATGAATTTTCTGGCCGGGGGTTGAAAATTGTTGCAAAATTAGAGTTTTATATGTTAAAAATAAAAACGGCCAAGTTCTATAACTTCAAAAGGTCTCTTTTAATTCTTTATAAAGATAACGATGAAGAATTTCGACAGCCATGGGCGTACCCGGGGGGGGGGGGGCGGAAGGAAAAAATGTATATTATTAATTATTATCGTCAGGTGTTTTTCTTTTAAGACAATTATTTTAATTGCAGAAGTTTTACCAAATCGACAACATGGAAGCAGAATCCACAGTGGATTAGGAATGGGGGGTTCAGACCCCCAAGAGTCAAAACCTAAAATTCTATATTTGTATTTAAAAAATATATTTATTTAATTAAACAAGATTTGTTGGTGTGTCAAATATGATATAGCAGTTATTTTCTTTTCATAACATAATGAGTAGGCCTATTATGTCCACTGTTCCATGTGCTATTTAACTTTTCTTATAAATAGTAATAAGTATTATAATTTAGGTAACAATTTCATGTTTAAGTTGCCATGTCTTAGAGTATAGTAAACAAATTTGCTAACTAGTTTTTCAGTGCTAAAATAGCGTAAACAAGTTCATCATTTAAAAATTTCCCGGGGGTGGACACCCGACTTAGGTAACATTTTCTTGTTTACATTGGCATGTCTTAGAGTATGGTAAACAAATTTCCTAACTAGTTTTTTAGTGCTAAAATAGCGTAAAATGTGATTTTCATTAATTCAATATTTTAAAAATTTCCGGGGTTGGACCCCCCACCTAGGTAATGATTTCTTATGTACATTGAAATGTTTTAGAGTATGGTAAACAAATTTCATAACTAGTTTTCAGTGCTAAAATAGCGTAATATGTGATTTTCATTAGTTCAATATTTAAAAATTTCCCGGGGTGGACATCCGACAGAGGTAACATTTTCTTGTTTACATTGGCATGTCTTAGAGTATGGTAAACAAATTTCTTAACTAGTTTTTTAGTGCTAAAATAGCGTAAAATGTGATTTTCATTAATTCAACATTTAAAAATTTTCTGGGATGGACCCCCGACCCCTTTTTTGGAGGGTATTCCAAACCCCCCGTCACTTCCGACCCTCCCCGCAATTATTTTCTGGCTACTTATTATATTATTAATATAAAATACAATGTGGCCCAAGAAGTTAAAGCGACAAAAAATAAATTAATTAAAGAAAATTGCCCCCCTAGAAATTATCATATGGGCGCCCTTGTCGACAGGCAATTGGGTTGGGGGTGAGCAATGAAGTTTGTGGGGTGAGCAATGAAGTTTTGGGGTGGGCACCCCTGAGTAAAATAATAAATACAACATAGGCCTAAAGAAAATGTCCGGTTATGTAGGTGGCATGATATGTGCCGTCTATGGTTGTAATAATTATTTTGAGAGTGAAATAAGTAAAATCGTTAATTAGAGTGTGTACAAGACTGATTCATTCAGATGTTCATTGGCTTACCATCCGAATTGTTTTACATGTAAAAATTTCAAATTAAAAAAAAAGTATATATTGTAGTAAGTATCTTGCAAATCGTATGAATTAAAATTTAAAGCTGATTTTCACGAAAATGTATTAAAGTGAAACAATTAGTTTTAATACTTATTAAAACAAAGTGTGTGTGGAACGCCATGCGGCAGAAGTGATCCTTTTTTTTTATTTTTTCAATTTTGGATTATTGGATTTTTCAAATTTTGGATTGTTGGACTTTTTGATATTGGGTTTTTGGACTTTTTAGATTTTTTAAATTTCTGACCTTTTCATTCTTTAATTTTGGATTTTTACATTTTTTTACATTTTAGATCATTGAATTTTTTTAGTTTTGTATTTTTTAATTTTTTATTTTCATTTTGGATTTTTTTATTTTGGATTTTTTTATTTTTATATTTTAGAATTTTATAATTTTGGATATTTATGTTTTAAATTTTGGATATTAAGATTTTTTAATTTCTTATTTTTTAAATTTTGGACTTATTAATTTTGGTTCTTTGAATTTTTTGATTTTGAAATTTTAGATTATTTAAATGTTGGATCTTTGATTTTTTATTTTTTGTATATTTTAATTTTGGATTTTTTAACTGTTTAAATTTTTGATTTTTTAATTTTTAATTTTTGGGCTTTTTCAGTTTTGGATAAGCCTAATCATTGATTTGATTGTTTTTTGTGCAGTCCGTTCCGTCACACCTCACTAATTTCGTGACGATTTTGAGCGTTACACAAGCTCTCGATTTACCCCTACCGCGGCTAAAGAAGTTTTACTTAACAAATTAGCGTTATCGTCATTTAATTAAGTTAGTTTAGCGGTAGTGTAAATTATGTTATTTCCCGACCTAATTCCTGCATTATCAAGCACAAAAATAGTTACTGTGTCATCAGGACTTTGAAAAACAAATTTATTTCTGCAGCTATATAGGTTCATTAAGTAGCTTCTGAGACTGCCGCCCATTCCTACTCAACAGATGGCACCTCTGTGCTAGTGGACATTTTGAACAAAGGGAATAGAGTAGAGTGGGCGGTATTGTTGTTGAGAGTATTTGCTAATAGGGATGTAGCGAACTAGAACCAACAGATGTCTCCACTGCTCTAGCCGGTATACGCTAGCCGTTCGCCACTTGTTTTTCCAGTTGTCGTCTGCTGGTACCATGCTTTTAAATGGCGTTTCATCTTAGCAGACTGAAAAATACGTTCGAACTTTTCTATTTTTGTAGCGGGTAAAGCGCTACTAGGCGCATTTCTTTGTATACTGGACAGTTCCAGAATATATTTACGTGAAAAAGCTTAAATAAAAATTGCAGAAGATAGATGCTATATAAGTCGAAAAGAAGGAAAAATAAGCTGACAAATCCTGTGAGAAATGCCCGCTATTAACTACAGTACTATGTTCCCGACGTACAAAATGTTATGCAGATATGAATATTTATATAAAGTGCTGCTAATTTGGCGATTGGGTATGGTTCAAAGTAACTAAAAGAATATACCTCTAGGGTTCAGACAGTAATCAGACTAATTGATTTACATGATAAACACTGATATATGTGGTGTGTATTCGCCGACATTTTTAATATTATTTATTTTCTACATCAAATGTATATTTAGGCTATACCGCCATATTAAAAACGTATTAAAAATCAAAATATTAAAATATGTTTACAACACGAAAACTTGCCTTTTCCTGTCCATTATAGTTTTTAAAAAATGGGAACTTGAGAATCGATTAGACCTTTTTTCTTCTCATTCCTCATTCTTTCTTATTCCTTTTATTATCGGTATGCTAGACCATCGTTACATGATTTTCATTTCTAGTTATGAGACAAAATATTGTTAAGAATGTTTCATTGCATGGCAGAATTTTAGAATTATCATACATTAAGTTATGTAGCCTATTAAATTGGCAACGCTATTGTCACAATTTTTATTCGAGGTTGTGAATCTAACTTGGCTATGTAGAAATCACATAATTTATATTTAGATCTCAGATGCAATAGAAGGCTACAGTAATGTACACATATTTATACAGCAAAGTAAAATAAATAGGCCTAAAATAACTAAATAAATTGAACAGGGAAGTGATATTTAAATATAAAGGTGCACTAAAGATACAGTTTAACAAAGATATAAAACTAACACAATGTACTGTAATTATCATTGCGTTACTACGTAATTTTAATTTATTTCTATTTGTAATTTACTCTATTTTTAAATGGCCCATAACATCTTCTCGATGTTCACGGTAAATTGAATATTAATTTAAAAATTAAAGAATATCCAATCGCCACACTGCATATAAATATTCATACATTGATAACATATTACTACAAGTCGAGTATAAAATAATGTTGTCTATATCGCAAATATCTCACAATATTTGTTAGTTAATTCTTCCATTTTAGTGTTATTTAGAGCCTATCTGCTGTAATTTTTCTTTCGCCTTTTGACACTTCAACATTCCAGAAGGGCCCAGTAGACAAGGAAGTATGTATAATAGCCTCGTGTCCTCTATAAAAATATAAAATTACGAACATATTTTCCGGACTGGGAAGATGGAACGCCATTTAAAAGCATGGTGCCAGCAGACGACAACTTGAAAAACAAGTGACGGACGGCTAGCGCATACCGGCTAGTACACCCACGCTATCTGCCGGAGAAGTTTGGCGAGCTACATCCCTATTAAATTCGTCGTACACTTTGCGGATTGTCACGGTAATGAACTTATTATAATAACAATCTTATGTTAAAGTCACATAACTTCCTGCAAGAGAGACCTACTACATAGAGGACCTACGACTACAGCTAATGCTACCCAACACAACCGCATACGAGGAGGTACTACAAGAACTCAATTGCAAGAAACAAAAGATCTGGAGTGACTTCTATACCACCACGGTAATGATATCTAAGGAGTGGATGAACGCAGCTTACGAACTGAGGCACACAGTCACACGATTTGCAACTCATGGGTTTCACCATAAGCTGTGTATGACTAGAACCTACTACCAGCCAACTGAGGGATGCGTATGCATGCTGTGTGAGGCAGAATGTGAAAGATATCACGCCTTGTGGCGCAAGAAGAGAACCGTCTCACTCACGAAATTCTGCAGCGAGTGAAATACACAACCCTATGCACATTTGTGCGCAATTCCACCTTCATTTATAACTTCCTCTGCCCAAATAAAAGTTAGCAGTATTCACATATCCTTGTACAGAAACGCAAGAGAAAATTTCACGCTAATTATACAATAAATACCTGATAACCTCTTCTTTGAAAATGATGCGACTAATAAAAATGCAGACTATACAACAAACTAAACAAAAACAAGTGACTGCAGACATTTATTGAAACTTCCGGTGTTAAGAATAGTTTCCGAACTTTATCGAATATTTCCCTCCAATACATCTTTCTCACTTCATTCTTATATACAGTTGGGAGCTGACGAGATGATCCCTATAGCAGGGCTATGGGGCTCTTATCTGCAGCATATAGCAGCGCTCCCCTACACTTGCAGTTACAGTACAACACCGTCTTCCCCCTGCATGCCACCACCAAATCACGGATCATCTCGTCAGCTCCCAACTGTAGAATAAGATGCCGTGAAAGAGCGCGTATTCAATTGTTCACCACGCAACACAAACTTACAAACAGTGGGGGAACAGTGGGTGGCTTGTAACCAGGGCCGTAGCAAGGTCCTTCTGTGCCCTTGGCGAGTTTGACAAATCTGCGCCCTCCAAATGAACAATTTTTTTAAATTTCTGTAAAACTGATTTTCATAAAATAGCTTGCAGAAGGTTTTTTGGTCCCATTTCTTAAAAAAACCACTGCCTAATAGATCAAAACTAATAATGTAGACTGAGCTATGATGGTCATGGTAGTTTTAGTTGGCACATTTTTTTACTGAAATCATTCTTACCTATACAACAGAAGCAACGCCAACATCAACAGGAGACGAAACAACACAAACATTAATATTGTTTCACTGTTTAATTTAAAAATCGCTTAGTTAAGAAATACAATAATAATCAGAGCCCGGATTCTAATGACATGTCATCTTTTTTATTGATGCTGCATAGACATTGCCAATTTGTAGATAAATCATAATCATGGCCTCTAGATTATATAAATGCATTTTTATTAGGTCATTTTTTGACATTGTATGCAATTTTATATTTTTAGGGCATTTATTTTGTCCCCAGCGGTGCTGTCTTTGAAGTGTTTGTTTAATGCAAGAAGGACACACTCTATGTTGAAGTGTTGTCGTGTCTCAGTCGGAAACGAGAATCAAAGGAACGCCAAAATGTTGTATTACATTGCTGTTGTTATTAGATTGACTTGGCACCAGAGTCTGCCACCTGCTTGTATTTGAGAGTGCAAACTACTGTTTACCCTCAATAAACAATATAATCCGGCAGACCGCAAAAGGAAATGCCGAAGTTTGACTCGCCAGTGCCTCAGTGCTAGTAGAAATTTCCGTAAGGAAAGAATATTCACAGCAAAAATCAAAGATTTTTAGACCAACAACATCCTCTCTGAATTTAAGGTTTTAACAATTATGTACATATTATTCTATAATTTTGTGTGTACAATAATAATTTTTTATAAACAAAATATCAGTTTTTAGGTCATTCTTTATAATTATTAAGTCATTTTCTTTAAATTTTGGGGTCATTTTATAGGCCATTTTTCAAACAATTTTAGGTCATCAGAATCCGGGCCCTAATAATAATACAGTATAATATAATTAAAAATAATAGCAGTGACTAGGTGGCCCAGGTGGCCCGGTAGGGGAAGGTGGCGCGGCTATGACGTCATGGAGGGGAGGGAGGATTGCATACGTCACAGGTGGGCGTGGCTTATGACGTCACGGATTTGATTGGCTGGATTGGGTCACGAGACAGGTGGCGTTGAGGGGAAGGTGGACGCGGCTATGACGTCACGAAGGGGAAGGTGGCCCGGCTATGACGTCACGGATCATGTGACAGGTTGCGATGGAGGAGGGTGGTGCGACTATGACGTCACGACCTATGTCATAGTGGGCGTGATTCAAAATGGCGTTGGTTTCTGTTCCTTTTGCAAATGGCGGACCAAGCGTGAAATTTATACTGGCGGTATATTTAAAAACTGTATGAAAATGGCTACGATTCCGGTTCCTATTTCCAATGGCGGAAAGAGGGAAATTTAAAATTTGTATATTGTAGATGGCGGGTGATTTGAAAATTACAAATGGTGGAAATTGGATATTGCAATTGCAAATGGTGAAAGGTGGGAAGTTTAAAATTTGTATATTGGTAGGTGGCAGGTGCTTTGAAAATTGGTAATTCGAGATGGCGACATTGCTTACGTCACAAGTGGAATGAGCGGATTAGATCATGTGAAAGGTGGAATGTTTTACGTCACAAGTGGAGATAGCTTACGTCATTATGGTAGCTAGCGACTTAAAACTATATTTTATCATACAATTTTGTCATAAGATATTAATTTCCCTAAAACCTTGCCCTGGGGTTGACTCAGCCTCTGGCTTACAAGTTAAAACAATAGATTTTACTATTAAGCTTCAAAGGTGTATGCTGCGTAAGGATAATAATTTTCAGATATTGTATTTCTAATCCACATTACGGCATTATAAAATTTGCGTACAGGAAGCCAGCGAATGATTTAAACATGTGGTATTATACTAGCTTACAGAGATTTGCTTAGTTAAGCGGAAGTCTCAACACGCAAGGTTTCTGCTTGCTATCTCTTACTATACAACGGTCATATGAGGATGTAGTAGCGAGTATTCCTTATCAACGCTTAGGTGTAATATGACTGTAACATCTCCATTCAATGAGACTTTTCTCTATAACACTACATTCGTAATATTATAAAACCACAGTCCAGTACCTTTAAATCCTCTTCTTTTTTATTATGTATTGTATGACTAATTCATTAATCATCGTTATTCTGTTGCGATATATTAAAAGTTAATATTGCGTCATAACATACTAAAATGAATTAAACATATGGAACTAACCTTGTATAGATTGTTGTACAGCAAGATGCTGACATAATCAAAAGTCGACCTGCATGTGTGCGTGCGTAATTGTTATCGCTCAGTCTCTTTAAACAAAAATGCTTGTCCCTTTAATTAAATCCCATTCATATCTATATATTACATATTCCTATTTTTTATATATTAAACCAATGTTTCATCTCTGATCGATCCTCATATTCCCCTTGCGCTATCATGAAATTATACATGTTGCCAGTTGTTCTAAAACGTATAACATGTAAGCATTTATTGTAGGAAATTGAATATTTTATTTCCATATCTTATAACATTGTCCGGAAGACATGATGATCAGAATTAAATATCTGTTGATTTCAGCGGAAATGATTATGTTTCTCGTTGTAAGGATAGATTCTGCATTTGTCAGCAATTTATTGTGAGAAATTATGATCATACATTTTCGCAAGCACGTAATGTCATAAGCTTCATCGCACAATAAACAATTTCTTTATGTATATCGTCATCAGTACAAACTTGCTCGAAAACGCATAGCTAGGCTTAATCATACTTGCATATATAACGATTGTGAATATTTTCATTCTATAAAACTTCACCATGGCACCTAACCATAACCGTCAACACTTGTATGAGATCCCAGATCAGGTGTTTATCATACCCGATGAGGAACCACCATCACTACCACCGCAGCCTAACCCTCCAGAGTTCTTCAACATTAAGTTGTACAACGTGGAGGGAGATCAGAGTTTGGTGTGGTTTCGGTAACAATCTACAGCGAGGTCCACAGTCCCGAGACATCTGTACTCCTACCATGTGGGAACACCCATTTTGAGAGTGCAGGGGATGATGCGACACACATTCATTCCCATCACGATGAGGTCTTCGATGGACATCAACATTTTCTCCGCTGTCGGACCACCAAAGATGGCTTCTTCAGCACATGGTCGTGGGGTTGCAGCCAGAGCTGTCCACTATTCGAGAGGTTCCAAAAAGATGTAAGTACTATTATCATTACTCAACACATTTAATGTTTAAAGCCCGTTCTTACGATGTCCAGTTAAGTAGGAGTAAATGTTTGGATAAGTTTATATTACGAGATGTTTTCAAATGAAGTTATTAGCTCTTAGCATAACTTATTAAAATACATTATATATAGGCTTATATATTTTATATATTACGCTTATTATACAATTCCTGTTAAAATCTAAAAGTTTTTCTAAAGAATAACGAAGAATGAAATCCTCCTCAAGTAAAGTGGTTGAAAAAATGAAAAGAAAGTTACCACGTTTCTAACCCCATCCCCGAAAAATAAAAAACCCATGTAAAATCTGATGTACGGGTAGAGGAAGTAAACAGTAAAAAAATTGACTGTCCAAACTTTCATAATAGTTTGATCTAGTTTTCAATACATTTTTTATCTTTTTACTTATATTGGCATTGTTCTTCATCACCACTATCATTACGGAAGAAGCTAAATAATTTCACCTCTCCATTTTAATTCAGTTCGCGAGAAGTATAACCTCGAAAAATCCTACGGTTAGGAGTTTACTTGTACATTTTCCTACAGTAAAGATTACTGTTAGTTAAGAGATTTTTACCAACAGTTAACACCTAACCAGATATTGTAAAATCGAACTATCAATAAAGTAACCGTAATAGTAGCCGTAAATATTTTACTGGAGGTGGTAATAACGGTCCTTAATATCATAACATATTGCTTATAGTGTTTATATATGTTTCAGATGACGGAAGCCTTCTTCCACGACGACCACTGCAACCAGGGAACAAACTGTACATCGTCCAATCACATTACCAAAAAAATATTGGTTCTTGTTTAAAAATGTAGTGATTCAAATAAATATGTAGTGAAAACAAAATCTGTGTCAGCCACAAGTAATTGAAACAAAATTCTTTCATTCCATGTATTGCTTGATGTGGACATGTTACAATATTCTCTCCACGACCTAAATTGCTATCTTGATATTATTTCTTCATAATTCCTTTTTGCTTCAAAGTATGTTTCTTTACACATTTCTCGCACTAAATCATTATTCTTTGTCTTCTGATGCCTACTCCTTAGTGTACCAAAGTCACAGAGTTTTATCTAATTTACACCATGTATAAATTATTATATTAACTTATTACTACTATTTTCTATCATTTTATGCTTGTTATCGCAAAATTTACATCCAAGTGAGGTACTCTGTACATTCAATTTTTCCTATATTATATCACAAGCTTAATGTCTAAAATAATATATATTTATTATTATTTTTTTTAGCGTTTATATCAGTTATAATACTAGTCACTGTTAATATTTTTTTTTAAAAATCAAAGTCTTAACATCCGTAGAGTAAGAAATAATGTATGTATTATATAGAAATCTTTTTCGCTAGATCTTCAAATGAATTTTTCCAACTCATAATGTATGCAAAAGCTCAGTTTTAACCTTAAAATATATTCCGCATCCGTTTCCTCATCACATCACCAACCAACAAGATGATTATTTATTTATCAAATCATGAAATATTAAAAAAAAATTATAAATGCTATTCGATTAATTATAATCATCGAATTTTAATTAATTTGCTAAATCATGTATGAATTATTTTTCTTAGCTTCAGGTAATATGTACCTTATATTTTATGTATAAGGTACATATTACCTTATATTTTATGTATAAGGTACATATTACCTGAAGCTAAGAAAAATAATTCATACATGATGTAGCAAATTAATTAAAATTCGATGATTATAATTAATCGAATAGCATTTATAATTTTTTTTTAATATTTCATGATTTGATAAATAAATAATCATCTTGTTGGTTGGTGATGTGATGAGGAAACGGATGCGGAATATATTTTAAGGTTAAAACTGAGCTTTTGCATACATTATGAGTTGGAAAAATTCATTTGAAGATCTAGCGAAAAAGATTTCTATATAATACATACATTATTTCTTACTCTACGGATGTTAAGACTTTGATTTAAAAAAAAAATATTAACAGTGACTAGTATTATAACTGATATAAACGCTAAAAAAAAATAATAATAAATATATATTATTTTAGACATTAAGCTTGTGATATAATATAGGAAAAATTGAATGTACAGAGTACCTCACTTGGATGTAAATTTTGCGATAACAAGCATAAAATGATAGAAAATAGTAGTAATAAGTTAATATAATAATTTATACATGGTGTAAATTAGATAAAACTCTGTGACTTTGGTACACTAAGGAGTAGGCATCAGAAGACAAAGAATAATGATTTAGTGCGAGAAATGTGTAAAGAAACATACTTTGAAGCAAAAAGGAATTATGAAGAAATAATATCAAGATAGCAATTTAGGTCGTGGAGAGAATATTGTAACATGTCCACATCAAGCAATACATGGAATGAAAGAATTTTGTTTCAATTACTTGTGGCTGACACAGATTTTGTTTTCACTACATATTTATTTGAATCACTACATTTTTAAACAAGAACCAATATTTTTTTGGTAATGTGATTGGACGATGTACAGTTTGTTCCCTGGTTGCAGTGGTCGTCGTGGAAGAAGGCTTCCGTCATCTGAAACATATATAAACACTATAAGCAATATGTTATGATATTAAGGACCGTTATTACCACCTCCAGTAAAATATTTACGGCTACTATTACGGTTACTTTATTGATAGTTCGATTTTACAATATCTGGTTAGGTGTTAACTGTTGGTAAAAATCTCTTAACTAACAGTAATCTTTACTGTAGGAAAATGTACAAGTAAACTCCTAACCGTAGGATTTTTCGAGGTTATACTTCTCGCGAACTGAATTAAAATGGAGAGGTGAAATTATTTAGCTTCTTCCGTAATGATAGTGGTGATGAAGAACAATGCCAATATAAGTAAAAAGATAAAAAATGTATTGAAAACTAGATCAAACTATTATGAAAGTTTGGACAGTCAATTTTTTTACTGTTTACTTCCTCTACCCGTACATCAGATTTTACATGGGTTTTTTATTTTTCGGGGATGGGGTTAGAAACGTGGTAACTTTCTTTTCATTTTTTCAACCACTTTACTTGAGGAGGATTTCATTCTTCGTTATTCTTTAGAAAAACTTTTAGATTTTAACAGGAATTGTATAATAAGCGTAATATATAAAATATATAAGCCTATATATAATGTATTTTAATAAGTTATGCTAAGAGCTAATAACTTCATTTGAAAACATCTCGTAATATAAACTTATCCAAACATTTACTCCTACTTAACTGGACATCGTAAGAACGGGCTTTAAACATTAAATGTGTTGAGTAATGATAATAGTACTTACATCTTTTTGGAACCTCTCGAATAGTGGACAGCTCTGGCTGCAACCCCACGACCATGTGCTGAAGAAGCCATCTTTGGTGGTCCGACAGCGGAGAAAATGTTGATGTCCATCGAAGACCTCATCGTGATGGGAATGAATGTGTGTCGCATCATCCCCTGCACTCTCAAAATGGGTGTTCCCACATGGTAGGAGTACAGATGTCTCGGGACTGTGGACCTCGCTGTAGATTGTTACCGAAACCACACCAAACTCTGATCTCCCTCCACGTTGTACAACTTAATGTTGAAGAACTCTGGAGGGTTAGGCTGCGGTGGTAGTGATGGTGGTTCCTCATCGGGTATGATAAACACCTGATCTGGGATCTCATACAAGTGTTGACGGTTATGGTTAGGTGCCATGGTGAAGTTTTATAGAATGAAAATATTCACAATCGTTATATATGCAAGTATGATTAAGCCTAGCTATGCGTTTTCGAGCAAGTTTGTACTGATGACGATATACATAAAGAAATTGTTTATTGTGCGGTGAAGCTTATGACATTACGTGCTTGCGAAAATGTATGATCATAATTTCTCACAATAAATTGCTGACAAATGCAGAATCTATCCTTACAACGAGAAACATAATCATTTCCGCTGAAATCAACAGATATTTAATTCTGATCATCATGTCTTCCGGACAATGTTATAAGATATGGAAATAAAATATTCAATTTCCTACAATAAATGCTTACATGTTATACGTTTTAGAACAACTGGCAACATGTATAATTTCATGATAGCGCAAGGGGAATATGAGGATCGATCAGAGATGAAACATTGGTTTAATATATAAAAAATAGGAATATGTAATATATAGATATGAATGGGATTTAATTAAAGGGACAAGCATTTTTGTTTAAAGAGACTGAGCGATAACAATTACGCACGCACACATGCAGGTCGACTTTTGATTATGTCAGCATCTTGCTGTACAACAATCTATACAAGGTTAGTTCCATATGTTTAATTCATTTTAGTATGTTATGACGCAATATTAACTTTTAATATATCGCAACAGAATAACGATGATTAATGAATTAGTCATACAATACATAATAAAAAAGAAGAGGATTTAAAGGTACTGGACTGTGGTTTTATAATATTACGAATGTAGTGTTATAGAGAAAAGTCTCATTGAATGGAGATGTTACAGTCATATTACACCTAAGCGTTGATAAGGAATACTCGCTACTACATCCTCATATGACCGTTGTATAGTAAGAGATAGCAAGCAGAAACCTTGCGTGTTGAGACTTCCGCTTAACTAAGCAAATCTCTGTAAGCTAGTATAATACCACATGTTTAAATCATTCGCTGGCTTCCTGTACGCAAATTTTATAATGCCGTAATGTGGATTAGAAATACAATATCTGAAAATTATTATCCTTACGCAGCATACACCTTTGAAGCTTAATAGTAAAATCTATTGTTTTAACTTGTAAGCCAGAGGCTGAGTCAACCCCAGGGCAAGGTTTTAGGGAAATTAATATCTTATGACAAAATTGTATGATAAAATATAGTTTTAAGTCGCTAGCTACCATAATGACGTAAGCTATCTCCACTTGTGACGTAAAACATTCCACCTTTCACATGATCTAATCCGCTCATTCCACTTGTGACGTAAGCAATGTCGCCATCTCGAATTACCAATTTTCAAAGCACCTGCCACCTACCAATATACAAATTTTAAACTTCCCACCTTTCACCATTTGCAATTGCAATATCCAATTTCCACCATTTGTAATTTTCAAATCACCCGCCATCTACAATATACAAATTTTAAATTTCCCTCTTTCCGCCATTGGAAATAGGAACCGGAATCGTAGCCATTATCATACAGTTTTTAAATATACCGCCAGTATAAATTTCACGCTTGGTCCGCCATTTGCAAAAGGAACAGAAACCAACGCCATTTTGAATCACGCCCACTATGACATAGGTCGTGACGTCATAGTCGCACCACCCTCCTCCATCGCAACCTGTCACATGATCCGTGACGTCATAGCCGGGCCACCTTCCCCTTCGTGACATCATAGCCGCGTCCACCTTCCCCTCAACGCCACCTGTCTCGTGACCCAATCCAGCCAATCAAATCCGTGACGTCATAAGCCACGCCCACCTGTGACGTATGCAATCCTCCCTCCCCTCCATGACGTCATAGCCGCGCCACCTTCCCCTACCGGGCCACCTGGGCCACCTAGTCACTGCTATTATTTTTAATTATATTATACTGTATTATTATTAGGGCCCGGATTCTGATGACCTAAAATTGTTTGAAAAATGGCCTATAAAATGACCCCAAAATTTAAAGAAAATGACTTAATAATTATAAAGAATGACCTAAAAACTGATATTTTGTTTATAAAAAATTATTATTGTACACACAAAATTATAGAATAATATGTACATAATTGTTAAAACCTTAAATTCAGAGAGGATGTTGTTGGTCTAAAAATCTTTGATTTTTGCTGTGAATATTCTTTCCTTACGGAAATTTCTACTAGCACTGAGGCACTGGCGAGTCAAACTTCGGCATTTCCTTTTGCGGTCCGCCGGATTATATTGTTTATTGAGGGTAAACAGTAGTTTGCACTCTCAAATACAAGCAGGTGGCAGACTCTGGTGCCAAGTCAATCTAATAACAACAGCAATGTAATACAACATTTTGGCGTTCCTTTGATTCTCGTTTCCGACTGAGACACGACAACACTTCAACATAGAGTGTGTCCTTCTTGCATTAAACAAACACTTCAAAGACAGCACCGCTGGGGACAAAATAAATGCCCTAAAAATATAAAATTGCATACAATGTCAAAAAATGACCTAATAAAAATGCATTTATATAATCTAGAGGCCATGATTATGATTTATCTACAAATTGGCAATGTCTATGCAGCATCAATAAAAAAGATGACATGTCATTAGAATCCGGGCTCTGATTATTATTGTATTTCTTAACTAAGCGATTTTTAAATTAAACAGTGAAACAATATTAATGTTTGTGTTGTTTCGTCTCTTGTTGATGTTGGCGTTGCTTCTGTTGTATAGGTAAGAATGATTTCAGTAAAAAAATGTGCCAACTAAAACTACCATGACCATCATAGCTCAGTCTACATTATTAGTTTTGATCTATTAGGCAGTGGTTTTTTTAAGAAATGGGACCAAAAAACCTTCTGCAAGCTATTTTATGAAAATCAGTTTTACAGAAATTTAAAAAAATTGTTCATTTGGAGGGCGCAGATTTGTCAAACTCGCCAAGGGCACAGAAGGACCTTGCTACGGCCCTGGTTACAAGCCACCCACTGTTCCCCCACTGTTTGTAAGTTTGTGTTGCGTGGTGAACAATTGAATACGCGCTCTTTCACGGCATCTTATTCTACAGTTGGGAGCTGACGAGATGATCCGTGATTTGGTGGTGGCATGCAGGGGGAAGACGGTGTTGTACTGTAACTGCAAGTGTAGGGGAGCGCTGCTATATGCTGCAGATAAGAGCCCCATAGCCCTGCTATAGGGATCATCTCGTCAGCTCCCAACTGTATATAAGAATGAAGTGAGAAAGATGTATTGGAGGGAAATATTCGATAAAGTTCGGAAACTATTCTTAACACCGGAAGTTTCAATAAATGTCTGCAGTCACTTGTTTTTGTTTAGTTTGTTGTATAGTCTGCATTTTTATTAGTCGCATCATTTTCAAAGAAGAGGTTATCAGGTATTTATTGTATAATTAGCGTGAAATTTTCTCTTGCGTTTCTGTACAAGGATATGTGAATACTGCTAACTTTTATTTGGGCAGAGGAAGTTATAAATGAAGGTGGAATTGCGCACAAATGTGCATAGGGTTGTGTATTTCACTCGCTGCAGAATTTCGTGAGTGAGACGGTTCTCTTCTTGCGCCACAAGGCGTGATATCTTTCACATTCTGCCTCACACAGCATGCATACGCATCCCTCAGTTGGCTGGTGGTAGGTTCTAGTCATACACAGCTTATGGTGAAACCCATGAGTTGCAAATCGTGTGACTGTGTGCCTCAGTTCGTAAGCTGCGTTCATCCACTCCTTAGATATCATTGCCGTGGTGGTATAGAAGTCACTCCAGATCTTTTGTTTCTTGCAATTGAGTTCTTGTAGTACCTCCTCGTATGCGGTTGTGTTGGGTAGCATTAGCTGTAGTCGTAGGTCCTCTATGTAGTAGGTCTCTCTTGCAGGAAGTTATGTGACTTTAACATAAGATTGTTATTATAATAAGTTCATTACCGTGACAATCCGCAAAGTGTACGACGAATTTAATAGGGATGTAGCTCGCCAAACTTCTCCGGCAGATAGCGTGGGTGTACTAGCCGGTATGCGCTAGCCGTCCGTCACTTGTTTTTCAAGTTGTCGTCTGCTGGCACCATGCTTTTAAATGGCGTTCCATCTTCCCAGTCCGGAAAATATGTTCGTAATTTTATATTTTTATAGAGGACACGAGGCTATTATACATACTTCCTTGTCTACTGGGCCCTTCTGGAATGTTGAAGTGTCAAAAGGCGAAAGAAAAATTACAGCAGATAGGCTCTAAATAACACTAAAATGGAAGAATTAACTAACAAATATTGTGAGATATTTGCGATATAGACAACATTATTTTATACTCGACTTGTAGTAATATGTTATCAATGTATGAATATTTATATGCAGTGTGGCGATTGGATATTCTTTAATTTTTAAATTAATATTCAATTTACCGTGAACATCGAGAAGATGTTATGGGCCATTTAAAAATAGAGTAAATTACAAATAGAAATAAATTAAAATTACGTAGTAACGCAATGATAATTACAGTACATTGTGTTAGTTTTATATCTTTGTTAAACTGTATCTTTAGTGCACCTTTATATTTAAATATCACTTCCCTGTTCAATTTATTTAGTTATTTTAGGCCTATTTATTTTACTTTGCTGTATAAATATGTGTACATTACTGTAGCCTTCTATTGCATCTGAGATCTAAATATAAATTATGTGATTTCTACATAGCCAAGTTAGATTCACAACCTCGAATAAAAATTGTGACAATAGCGTTGCCAATTTAATAGGCTACATAACTTAATGTATGATAATTCTAAAATTCTGCCATGCAATGAAACATTCTTAACAATATTTTGTCTCATAACTAGAAATGAAAATCATGTAACGATGGTCTAGCATACCGATAATAAAAGGAATAAGAAAGAATGAGGAATGAGAAGAAAAAAGGTCTAATCGATTCTCAAGTTCCCATTTTTTAAAAACTATAATGGACAGGAAAAGGCAAGTTTTCGTGTTGTAAACATATTTTAATATTTTGATTTTTAATACGTTTTTAATATGGCGGTATAGCCTAAATATACATTTGATGTAGAAAATAAATAATATTAAAAATGTCGGCGAATACACACCACATATATCAGTGTTTATCATGTAAATCAATTAGTCTGATTACTGTCTGAACCCTAGAGGTATATTCTTTTAGTTACTTTGAACCATACCCAATCGCCAAATTAGCACTGTAGTACTGTAGTTAATAGCGGGCATTTCTCACAGGATTTGTCAGCTTATTCTTCCTTCTTTTCGACTTATATAGCATCTATCTTCTGCAATTTTTATTTAAGCTTTTTCACGTAAATATATTCTGGAACTGTCCAGTATACAAAGAAATGCGCCTAGTAGCGCTTTACCCGCTACAAAAATAGAAAAGTTCGAACGTATTTTTCAGTCTGCTAAGATGAAACGCCATTTAAAAGCATGGTACCAGCAGAAAACAACTGGAAAAACAAGTGGCGAACGGCTAGCGTATACCGGCTAGAGCAGTGGAGACATCTGTTGGTTCTAGTTCGCTACATCCCTATTAGCAAATACTCTCAATAAGAATACCGCCCACTCTACTCTATTCCCTTTGTTCAAAATGTCCACTAGCACAGAGGTGCCATCTGTTGAGTAGGAATGGGCGGCAGTCTCAGAAGCTACTTAATGAACCTATATAGCTGCAGAAAAATTCGTTTTTAAAAGTCCTGATGACACAGTAACTTATTTTTGTGCTTGATAATGCAGAAATTAGGTCGGGAAATAACATAATTTACACTACATCTAAACTAACTTAATTAAATGATGATAAGGCTAATTTTTTAAGTGAAACTTTTATAGCCGCGGTAGGGGTAAATCGAGAGCTTGTGTAACGCTCAAAATCGTCACGAAATTAGTTAGGTGTGACGGAACGGACTGTACAGAAAACAGTCAACTCAATGATTAGGCTTATCCAAAACTGAAAAAGTTCAAAAATTGAAAATTCAAAATATAAAAAATTTAAAAATCCAAAATTAAAATATCACTGAAAATAGCACTGAAAAACTAATTAGCAAATTTGTTTACTATACTCTAAGACATGGCAACTTAAACATGAAATTGTTACCTAAATTATAATACTTATTGCTATTTATAAGAAAAGTTAAATAGCACATGGAACAGTGGACATAATAGGCCTACTCATTATGTTATGAAAAGAAAATAACTGCTATATCATATTTGACACACCAACAAATCTTGTTTAATTAAATAAATATATTTTTTAAATACAAATATAGAATTTTAGGTTTTGACTCTTGGGGGTCTGAACCCCCCTTTCCTAATCCACTGTGGATTCTGCTTCCATGTTGTCGATTTGGTAAAACTTCTGCAATTAAAATAATTGTCTTAAAAGAAAAACAGCTGACGATAATAATTAATAATATACATTTTTTTCCTTCCGCCCCCCCCCGGGTACGACCATGGCTGTCGAAATTCTTCATCGTTATCTTTATAAAGAATTAAAAGAGACCTTTTGAAGTTATAGAACTTGGCCGTTTTTATTTTTAACATATATAACTCTAATTTTGCAACAATTTTCAACCCCCGGCCAGAAAATTCATAACACGATAATATTTCCCCCCCCCAGAAATTTCAATGACGCAGTCTGCGTCTTAACCCCCCCCCCCGTGGGCACCCTGTTTTACTAGAATTTATATTATATTTTCGTACACAAAACACAACAGACAAACGTTAACTATATCAGCTGACGAGTAACTGCCCATTCCTACTCACTGGCGGCGCTAGTAGTAGCGTGTCCCGGAAAAAGACAGGTAGTGGACGGTATTACTTATTGAGAGTATTTGGTATTACTTATTGTGAGTATTTGCTATTAGCGTACGACTATTTTCAATGTTTTACATTCCTGGGCTGGCAACCCTGGATCTGAGTGTGATCCAGAAAGCTGAATGTTTACGTAAACTTGAAACGCTCAGTGTGGATGCTTCGTAGTAGGTTATGGTTAATTTTGTAAGTGATGTTGCACAAGAAAATAATTAAGAGAATACCTGGTAAAATCCCGGAGCCTTCCCCTAACGAGAAGCAAGGATATGTTGAAGACCTCAGTAAGAAAACCAAGCCTGAATTGCTGGAACTTATTGATAGGCAAGACAAGCTATTAGCTAACAAAAGTTTCATAAAGAAACTACCTGACAAGGGGGCAAGAATTAACGGTTTTAGGAACAAATTAAAAGAAGAGCTTGCTCAGAGAGATGAAGTTGATAAAACATGCGGTTTACTGTCAGCTTTAAATATTGCCCAGTCAGATGAGATTGAATGGAATGGAATATATACCAGCACTCAGGTTGTTAATAAAAATCAGACTCTGGATAGTGATGATGAAAGTGATGAAGAGAGGAACCCAATCAAAATACTTGCATCACAGTCTGGTGTAGGTACATACAAGAAACAACATAGAATAGAAAAGCAAGAACCAAGTTTAATTAAACCTGAGGACTTGCAAGGTGCAAACTGTAGTTTAAGAAGTAATAAGCCTAATGAAGCAGCCAAAAGAAAAGAGGATGCATATGTGCTAAGGTTATGTACAAAAATCGAAAAACAAAAAAACAAAAATAAGGAACAGTTTTTGCCTCATAGAACAACAAAATCAGGTGGAAATAATGTAAGCGTAATGTGCAAGAAACCTTTGGGTAAGCATTGGGAAGTTACTGCAGCAACCCCACCTCTGCCGATTCATGGAGATGTAAAGCTAATCAGCATTGAGGAATCCTTGAATTTGCAGAAGGAACAAGCAGCAAAACTGAAGGATGTTCAGGCTAAACATGCAGCAGAAAAGTTGGCTGCTCAGCTGGGAGTGAAAATGGGCTCAGCATTGCCAGCGAATTTATCATGTATACATCGGTGGATGGCAGAATTGTACATTTTGTTCTACGACTGCCTAAAGACATTTACCTAGATGTAGTGATTTAAAACCATTGTATGTTCTTCATTGCAAAGGATTGGAAAAAGTTCGGTTTACTAAAAACTGTTGCAGAGATCTGATATTAACGTGGACGATCATGGTGTTCCGAAGCTTGATAAATTAAGAGGTTATGAAACCAAATGTCTTTTTCATAATGACTCTAATATGAACTGCTCATTGTAAAATGTTAATGTGCTTACGCTGTGGATGAAATCCCAATATGAATGTAATAAAGTGAATAAAATTCTAGAATCCTGAGATGTGTTTTTTATTTCACAGCCCCTCATCCTAGGAAATAGGAATCGGATAGTTTAGGGGAAACTGACTTTGGAATTTATTAACTGTTGGGAATATAACCTGTAACCATGTATTGAGTCCACGATCGTGTTTTTGATCAAATAAAACAGCCGCATTGAGACTATATGTCATGAATGCCTTTTAATAGCATTGTGTCATTCTAAAACACAGTTTAAATATTTCAATTTCAATACATTTTATTCATTATTTATCATTATTCTTCGTTAAATAATACTTATAAACGCATCTCGTTGTTAGTTAAAATGAACAGAAAGATAATAAATACAAAAAACCAGACGCACGTCAATAGGTACATGGTCTTCTGGTATACCCACTGAGCTTGACTCATGATAGAACCTCGATATACATAAGAGTATGAACAATGCTGAATTAAAGGACTCCTAGATAGTTCTTCATAACATAAATACATACGCGTTTCTCCTTTGTTTCTCCAACATAATCTACATGTATATTTACTATCGTGTATTATATGTGTGAAAATTTTAAATCACTGATATTTGTTTTAGATAGAGCTATTTTTACATCTGGGCCTACGCGCTATCTTGTTACGATAAAGCGAGATGTGGGAATGTGTGGGAAGAAACACACAGGCTTTAAACTGTCTCCAGGCCTATACGATTTGTGCTAGCATAAAATTCCATACCTGAACCTCAACATTATATTGCTAAGATAGCTATTGTTGGGATTTTGAAATGAACTTAATAATTATGATCCCAACACTAAAAATACGCTACGAACAATATAATTATGGTAATCACAATGGTTGTTTAGAGTTGCTACTTGTTTATATAGTATTTGAGAATGTTTCAAATATGATGACGTAAGTGGGTATATTTTATGTTGCTCAGCTGATTTAGGATGAACGATCTTCCTTTGTTGATAGTAGAAAGAGCATTTGTGTAAGACGCATGCGCGTCGCCCTTATTACGTCACTCTTTAAATACGTTATATTGGAGTGGGAGTTATACCGGGTTTTCCTATGGTGTGATCTGCTGGTATACAATCAGATTGTATGTATGGTTCGTTTTCGAAGGATCTTCGACTTTGGTAGGACGTCATGTAGTTGTGTTTCTTCTGCTTCTGCTTTAAGGCCAAGGTAAGCTTAAATATGTCCGCTTCGGTATGGTTCTGGGTTATGTGAAATACATTGTACAGATCATGTCCTGGATTCATGCTGTTGCCGGCTTTTGGGTTTACTTGGGTTTTAAAGTTAGTCTGTTTCTCCGTTTAATTTATATTCAGTCATTTGCGTAATATTTCGTATTCAATTGTATTAGTATTGTGTACAATTTAATTCGTTAGAGATATTGTAACTTGGTTAGGTTTTTTCCGGTGTTATTTTTCTCATGACGTCTTTCCTTGCTCGAAGATCTTTCGTAAGATATCCCGGGATGTATGTATGTATGTATGTATGTATGTATGTATTTTTTTTTAAATAAATTCACTTTATTTACTACATGTTCCATTACAGGTAATACTACATGTATTTCTTTATCTTCTACAACTGTTTTTGTTCTATTTTACAATTTTGTTTGTTCATAAACTAACTTTGATCAAGATAAAATTTGATTACAATATGGTGCCAAAAGGTAAACTGTTTGCAAATTTATTAAAGTTCTTGAAGTATTTTTTTAGTAAATCTTCTTTTTTGTTGGGCCAGTTTTCAGTCTTTAGTACTGTTGCGATTAGTGAGTCTCTTTCTGTTTCGATTAATTTGCAGTCATATAATAGGTGGTCTACTGTTTGCAGGTCGTCGTCGCAAGGACATGTGGGGTTTTCTGTAATTTTAAATCTGTGTAGGTAAGCTCTAGTCTTGCCGTGACCAGTTATCATTGCAGTTACATTAGGGGTTAAATTAATTTTGTATTTTAGTCTCTCTGCTATTTTTGGGATGAAAGTTTTTGTTATCACTCCTTTGGTTGAGTTGTCCCACTCGTTTTGCCAGATGGCAACACTAAGAGCTCTCACTTCACTGGATATTACACTTTTCGGTATCTTCTTGTAACATTCTTTTAGATCGTTGTCTGATGCCGCATCCTTGGCCAGCTGGTCTGCAAGTTCGTTTCCCTGGTTTCCTGCGTGGGCTTTAATCCAATTGAAGTTGATGATCCAATTTTCTTTGTTCATTTTGACAGTTTTTCTTCTTATTGCTTCTATTAAGTAAGTGTGATTATCTTTATTTGTAAGTGAATCTATTGTTATTTTGCTATCTGTGTAGATCGTTGCTTTTGTATGTTCGGTATAATTAGTTTCTATGTGTTGTAAAGCCTTGAGTATCGCTAATTGTTCTGCCTGATTGTTTGTACATCTTTCGTTTAGTCTGTATTTAAGTTGTTGTTTTAATATATTTCCTAAGTATATAGCAATTCCTGAGCCTACTCCTTGGTGACTCTTGCTTCCGTCAGTATATATTTTGAGCTGGTGAGTTTCCTCATTTCTTGCATTACAGTCCATGTGGTCTGCCGGGTGAGTCCAGTTCTTTGTTTCCATGTCGAGATCACATAGGTTGTCTTTACTGAGGTTATAGATCTTCAGCAGTTCTGCTATCTTGATGTGGATCGGGGTTATTCCCGTAATTGCAAGATTTTGCAATCTTTATGTTGATTAGTCTTTGGACCCGTACCATTTTTGCTTTGTAGAATGCTTTGTCCATTGCGTTTTTCCA
This sequence comes from Ectobius pallidus, assembly GCA_964059195.1. Classification (NCBI taxonomy): domain Eukaryota; kingdom Metazoa; phylum Arthropoda; class Insecta; order Blattodea; family Ectobiidae; genus Ectobius; species Ectobius pallidus. The sequence goes on from CAXKWD010000009.1 coordinate 34,482,010, forward strand.
TACCGGAGCTCCGTATAATAGTAGGGGTAGAAGTGCTCCCGTATATATGGTTATCAAGGCTTTGTGCTGGAGGCCCCAGTTTAGTTTTGCAGATTTTGAAAGCATGAATATGAGTTGGTGCATTTTTCTGTAGCATAGTTTATGTGTTCTCTAAATGTTAGTTTATAGTCAAATAGGATTCCTAAGTACTTTATTGTGTTCACTTGTTGCAGTGGTTTGTAGTTGAGGTAGATACTGATTTCTTTCTCTTCTTTCCGTTTTCTGCGTGTCATTAGCATAACTTTAGACTTGCTTTCGTTGAATATCATTTTGTTTCTGTTTGCCCATACCGCGATTTTATTTAATTCGATGTTTGTGTAATTTTCTACTTCTCTTATTGTTTCTCCTTTGACCAGCAAGACCAGATCGTCAGCGAATGCTATTACCTTCGTGTGGCTGGTGTAGTTAAGGTTCAGGATGGAGTTGTATATGATGTTCCAGAATCCTGGCCCGCAGCAAGATCCTTGTGGGCAACCCTTAGTAACTTTCTTCTGAACCGATTCGCTGTTGATGGACATGGTCGCGGTTCTATGAGTAAAGTAATCCTGTGAAAGCTTGTATAGGTTTCTGGGGCATTTGTAATCTCGTAAGCTCGTGAGGATTCCGGGCCACCATGCGGCGTCAAAGGCACCTTTAACATCAAGGCTGACCATTGCTACTATATTCCTTTCTTCTAGTACTGGTTCTATGAATTTTTTAACTTCAAGTGCTGCGTCTATCGTATTCTTTTGCGGTGTAAAGCCGTACTGGTTTTCTTTTAATAATTCTTTCGTGTGCATATGGTGCATAATCCTATTGATTAGAAGTTTTTCTAGTACTTTCCCGCTAGTATTGAGTAAGCTAATTGGTCGAAATTTCGATGGATCGGAGCTGTTGTCTTTTCCTGGTTTAACTATGGGAATTATAGTAGCCGCCTTCCATATTCTTGGGAAACAACCTGTTCTTAGACATTCATTGTATATTGCGGTCATGAAGTTTGGGAGGGTGTGGAAAACTAGTCCTATTATTTCAGAAGTCAGACCATCGGGGCCTGGGGCCTTATTGGGGTTGAAAGTTTTTATAGTGTGTCTTACTTCTTGTAGGGTGAACTCTCTATCCTCTGGAGTATAGTAGGGTTCCTCTATTATGCTTCTGATGTGTTTGTGATTTTCCGTTTCTTCTTCCTCACTATCTTCAGGGATAAGATAGTAGATCAAGCAGTTCAGGGTGTCTGAGGTATCGTAAGTAGTCGATCCATCTGGCTTTTGTAAAGTAGTGAGTGTGCAACTTCTTCTTGTTTTCCCTGAGGCAAGCTTATATACTTCGCTCCAAGGATTAATGGTTGATGACGTTGAGCAAAATTGTTTCCATGAGTTAAATTTCTCGTTTTGTATTGCTGCTTGGTATTTTCGTTTTTCTTCCAGGTAGCTGATCTTGCGGGTTTCCCTAAGTTCATTGTTGTTTTTTGTTTTTTGGTAACGTCTTCTCAGAGCGTTTGTTTTTTGTCTCAATATTGTTAGGTCATCAGTCCACCATGGAACTGTTCGCCTAGCTGCTTTCTTGTTCGGGGTTCTAAGAGTTTTGAAAGTTCTTTTGCATGCCGTGTGAATAACTTCTGTAAATTTTTCAATTTCGATTTCAATTCCTGGGAGTTCTACGATTCTTTGTGATAGGGTCTTGTCCAGTTCTTCTTTGTTTGCTTCTAAGTTTGCATTGTTATAAGCATTGGAGGTTATTTCAAATAGGTGTCTTTCAAATTGGCCATACTTGTCCTTTGTAACTTTGTATTTTATGCCTTGGTAGCTGAAATTCATTTGAGTATTGTTTGGTGATCCAATTGTGTATTTTAGGATACTGTGGTCGGAACAGCTCTCTTGGTCGTATATTTCCCAATTTCGCATTGATGACAGGAGGCGATTGTCTGCTATGGTGAGGTCTATGTTGCTGGATCCGCGGTTACTATTGTAGGTAGTTCTTTCGCTTTCTTCGTTTAATAGGTGGAGGTGGTTGCTTACCAGGAAGTCTTCAAGGATTCTCCCTCTGGTGTTGGTTATGATGTCGTGCCAGGTTGTTGATCTGGCGTTGCTGTCCATTGAGATCATTATGCCTATGTCTCTGTAAAGCTGTAGTATATCTTCGATTTTTGTAATTCCGTTTTCTATTGGTTCAGTGCAATCTAAGTACATATTAAATGCGAGGAAGTGCAGGCTTCCGTATTTTAGTTCTATCAGTACGTAGTCTTTTCCAGTTTGTTGTTTTATTAGCAGAGCATCTATTTTATTGTTGGTAATAACTACACTCGCTCTGATGTTGTCTTCATGAGATTGGTATGATCTGAATTTTTTAGGTATACTAGTTGGTCGATTTTGGTGTAGGTACGGTTCTTGGATAAATACTATATCAATTTCATCTTTTTCTATTAACTTCATTAAATTGTCCGTTGCTGCCTTAGCATGCTGCAGGTTTATTTGCATACATTTAATGTATTCTATTTTCGTAGGTTGTCTTCCTTTGTGCTGTTTGTTCTGAGTAGCCATTATTAATAATCGATGTTTTTCATGTATTTTTGTAGCACAGCCTGCAAACTGGGGCAATTATGTATGTATGTATGTATGTATGTATGTATGTATGTATGTATGTATGTATGTATGTATGTATGTATGTATGTATGTATGTATGTATGTATGTATGTATGTATGTATGTATGTATGTATGTATGTATGTATGTGTGTGTGTGTGATTGTTTGTATGACTAAATTTTGGGGCGTCTGTAGATAAAGTTTGGCCTCTTAGCACTAACGAAAATAATGTAAAAGAATTGTCTTTTTTAATAGGCCGATATAAAGCATATTTCATCTATTGATAATTTAAAGCTGAATATTTTGTATTAAAGTCATTTATTAGGTTAAACCGTCCCAAGTATTAATAATAAATTTTGGAATCTTAATATTCAGACATTTTTCTAATCTGAAGTAACTACATACTTTGAAATTTCCATTGCAACTATATCTATATATATTGGAAACTATAAACAGCCATATTTTTCTGTATGTAAATTGTGCAAACTTATTATGTGAATATACATGAATGAATGAAAATATAATGCAACCTTATTTCGGAACATTTATCGGACCTTTAGGCCTATAAGTCAGCACATTCCCAGCATGGGCTAAATAGTCCTATTAATATGCCTATATTTCAGTGAGTCTGTTCTCTCTCTTAATTGAATAAGATGATTAGTTAATTTGAAGTTTATTACAGAAAAGGAATTATTATAATGGTTAAAAATTTTTAATCATATTTAAGTATATTATTCTCGTGAATTATGCATATAAGAGAGCTACGTAAAACTTAACATGGTAGCTTGGAATTTATAAGTAATTAATTTATTTTGTGTTAACTTTCAATATAATAATTATATATATTATAGAGAGAAAGACTTATCATGGTAGCAGCGCTTCGTGTCTGCAATTAGGTTCCTTATATTAGCATATTACGAAATCGATCTTTGTTCCATACTTTCGTACCGCTAATAATACATTTGATGTTGTCATGCTTTAGTAACGTTTTTTCTTTCATCGTCTTATCTTTCCGTATTCCGTATTCCGTATTCCGTATTTTATGGTGTCTTCGGGTTATTTTTCCGCTGCTCTGTAGTTTCAGCTTCATTTTTGCAATTGCCCGTCGTATTTTTCGTTCTGCTTTTTCGGGTTTTTGTGTCGGAACCGTCTGTTCCGCCTTCATTTCGGGGGGGATGTTGGCCTGTTTCTAGGCCTTATTAATTATATTAACTCAGTGTTTCATAATTGTTATTCTGTTTTCATGTGTTCGAGCGCCTTTTTCTAGCTTGACCTACTTTCTGAGACAATACGTGTTGTGAGCCATCAGCTATCGTCTTCAGGATGTGCAACTTGTGGAACTTGGTTCGTTGCTGGCTCGCATTTTTTTCTGCAGTGAACATAATCTGCCTTCATCTTGGATTATCTATCAGGTTCTTCAAGTTTTCAGTTCTTCTACAGTCCGTCTAAGTTTTGGCGTGTGTCTGAGAAATATTCTATGGATATAACCATCTGATTTTATGGTGAGTTGTTATATTTGCAGTTACAGAATTTTTCATGAAAGTTAAAATAATATTATTTTTTTTTGCTCAGTATTGGATTTTTTTAAAAAATAAATAGTTCTTGATTATTAAATATATATTAATTAGTCATGAATTTAGTATGCTATTTGGGACTATAGATATGCTTCTTTTATTCTTGTTCTTCACTTCCAGGTGGAGAATAATGGGGTCTCCACAGCGATGAGATGGGATCTCGCGCACGGGTTGTCTTTCCTATTTTACTGTCCTGTTTTTGCTGTCCCATTTATGTTAATTTTTCTAAATTATGATAGGCTTATTTTCTTCTTTTTCTTCTTTACCCGATGGAAATTATGGGGTTTTCATAGCATATTGATAAAGGGGTCTTTATGCACGGGTTATGCTATCCTATTTTCTATTCAGTTTGTATTTGGTAGGCTTGTTTAACTTATTTGACAGTTCTTTATTGATTGATATCCTATTTTTCATGTGTCAGCGTCCGGGGAGCGAGTTCGTGATTACTTCTGCGAGCTGGAATTGTTTGTAGTCATCTGATGTGTCATCACGTCTATTGTATTTGTGCATTGCGACCAATGTTGTTTCTTGCTGTTCTACTCATATTCTTGCAATTTGGTAAGTTTTTGAATTTCATCAAACATATTTCGCTAGTTGATTAATTCTATTTAAAGTTTTGTTGGTCTATTCTTAAATATCTGGAAGTTGTTTTGCTGATACAATGTAGTTTGGGTGTGGCCTGGTCTTGTGGTGGTGTATACATGATGGGCTATGTTTCCTATTTTGTCATGTTACGCTACTGCGAGGTTGTGTTGCATTTCTGCTGCATTGTTGGCATTTGTTTTCCAGTCTATCTTATTAATTCAGTAATTCTAGATATGTTCATCAGTAATTTCTATTTGAATTTAAATTTTTCTTGTAACATTTTTCTTCATTTTTATTAACGTGTTGTGAATGGAATGCAACGCAGTCTGGCTGGCCTATTGGGCTGGTGTTGAGCGAATGCTCTGGTAATCACGGTGTTCCATTTCCAGCGTCGTGTTGTATTCCGATTGCAACTCGTGTTTACAATTGTTAGTATATACGTCGTCCGGCCGTAGGTACGTGTACCGAGCGGGCGACTGTTATACCATCATATTGTACTATAGCTCTTTATTCTGATATATTTCATTGTTGGAGTAGCCTATATGATGTCATCTTGTAGTATTCCTTGGTCACAATGTCATTCTTGTAGATATGGTTCATTGTTAAGCAGCTTTTTAAGGAATTTTTGGCATATTGTTTTTTTTATGCCTCTAAGCAGCTATTATTGAGGTTATCCTCTGTTGCGGTGACAGTTATTTTGGATATTTTGGGATATTTGGCTGCACCCGTATTGCTTCGTGATATTATATTGGGAAATTGGATTGTACTACGAGAGTTGTTCCTGGTCTGTGAGGCCTACGCTTGGGAACATTCTTCTCTAGATTGATATATTTTGTATATTTATTATTATTATTATGGGAGTTGTTTTGTGGCTTATATAGATGCCTACGTTTGAAAACATTTTTCCCGATTTGAGTATTTTGGGATCAATTAAAATTTAGAATATGTCTAGTTGGATTTTCCATCTGTTTCTCGCGCTCCCTGTGATTTTTCAGTAATATTTATGACCTTTTCCTGACACTTTAAAATTCATTTTTATAGGATTTTCTACAGTAAATAAAAAAAACTCATGTTAATGTACTCAGTATTATGAAACAGTAGGCCTATTAAAGTTTATATAAAATTACAGATTCCATAGTCTTGTATGTTCGAGAGTGAATAGAATGTGTGTGCTATGCTCAATGTAACTAGAAAATTAATAACCAAGTATTGTAAAATAAATTGTCTATTACAGCTCTTCAAGCTTTATAATATTTTGTAAATCAAGTAGCACTCTTCAGGTGTATTTATGTACGTCTTTGGACTCCGTACTGTGCTGAATTCCTTTCAGTTTCAGACAACTATGGATGTTAGCATGGAAGATGGATATTGGATGATTAACCGAAGTTATCAAGACATTTCTGCTGTCTTGTATGGGATTGTGCATGCCCTACTTCTTCTTGACTATAATATAGTCCGACATGTACATGCCGGTTTCTTTCTGAACTTCATCCGTGGTGCTGCTAGAAGTGAATGGACTCGCTGTGCAGCATTGTAGTGAATTGCTTCACCAAAATCCCAGCAATATTCAACATGGTGAAACTTGAAGTAATGGATTCACTACATTTTCATGGATAAGTTAACAGCCTATGGTGGACTCACACGTTCTATTTACATCGTACCCGCTCGTTTGAGGGGGCGAGTCTGTTGGGATTTTGAAATGAACTTAATAATTATGATCCCAACACTAAAAATAGGCTACGAACAATATAATTATGGGAATCACAATGGTTGTTTAGAGTTGCTACTTGTTTATAAAGTATTTGAGAATGTTTCAAATATGATGACGTAAGTGGGTATTATTTATGTTACTCAGCTGATTTAGGATAAACGATCTTCCTTTGTTGATAGTAGAAAGAGCATTTGTGTAAGACGCATGCGCGTCGCTCTTCTTACGTCACTCCTTAAATACGTTGCATTGGAGTGGGAGTTATACCGAGTTTTCCTATGGTGTGATTTGCTGGTATAAAATCAGATTGTATGTATGGTTCGTCTTCGAAGGATCTTCGACTTTGGTACGACGTCATGTAGTTGTGTTTCTTCTGCTTCTGCTTTAAGGCCAAGGTAAGCTTAAATATGTCCGCTTCGGTATGGTTCTGGGTTATGTGAAATACATTGTACGTATCATATCCTGGATTCATGCTGTTGCCGGCGTTTAGGTTTACCTGGGTTTTAAAGTTAGTCTGTTTTCCGTATAATTTATATTCAGTCATTTGCGTAATATTTCGTATTCAATTGTATTAGTATTGTGTACAATTTAATTCGTTAGAGATATTGTAACTTGGTTAGGTTTTTTCCGGTGTTATTTTTCTCATGATGTCTTTCCTTGCTCGAAGATCTTTCGTAAGATATCCCGGGATGTATGTATGTATGTATGTATGTATGTATGTATGTATGTATGTATGTATGTATGTATGTATGTATGTGTGTATGTATGTATGTATGTATGTATGTATGTATGTATGTATGTATGTATGTGTGTGTGAATGTTTGTATGACTAAATTTTGGGGCGGCTGTAGATAAAGTTTGGCCTCTTAGCACTAACGAAAATAATGTAAAAGAACTGTCTTTTTTAATAGGCCGATATAAAGCTTATTTCATCTATTGATAATTTAAGCTGAATATTTTGTATTAAAGTCATTTATTAGGTTAAACCGTCCCAAGTATTAATAATAAATTTTGGAATCTTAATATTCAGACATTTTTCTAATCTGAAGTAACTACATACTTTGAAATTTCCATTGCAACTATATCTATATATATTGGAAACTATAAACAGCCATATTTTTCTGTATGTAAATTGTGCAAACTTACTATGTGAATATACATGAATGAATGAAAATATAATGCAACCTTATTTCGGAACATTTATCGGACCTTTAGGCCTATAAGTCAGCACATTCCCGGCATGGGCTAAATTGTCCTATTAATATGCCTATATTTCAGTGAGTCTGTTCTCTCTCTTAATTGAATAAGATGATTAGTTAATTTGAAGTTTATTACAGAAAAGGAATTATTATGATGGTTAAAAGTTTTATAAATTATATTTAAGTAAATTATTCTCGTGAATTATGCATATAAGAGAGCTACGTAAAACTTAACATGGTAGCTTGGAATTTATAAGTAATTAATTTATTTTGTGTTAACTTTCAATATAATAATTATATATATTATAGAGAGAAAGACTTATCACAATGGTTACTCATATCTAATTGAATATTATAATCATAGCGTTATGGAAAAAGCATGTAATAAGTGGTTGAACCACTAACGAATACGTAGCTAGGTTTAGCTGGAGATGCTTATAAATGCTTTTACATTTTTAAGACAGGTCGCGAGGAGAGTAAGGAAGAAATTATAAGGGGCATAAGAGTAATCCTTATTTGGGCTTCTCCCACTTGGGTTTTGTTCAGGTGACAGATGGATATCTACATGTTGGATGGCATGCTGGCCTGTAATGTTTAGTTTCTTTATGAATAAAGATATTTATTAAGAGATGGATTTGGAATAGAGTAGAACAAGTGTGAAGGTAGAGAAGGATAGGAATGAGAGAAAAGATGTTTGGTTAACCGTGACTCGCTTAAGAATGGAAGTAAAGATTATCGGTTGAGTAGTTCAAGTTCAGAGTTAGGTTAAAAGAGAAAACTAGAGGTGAGATAGAGAGAGAGAAAAAAAAAGAAGTTACTTAGGTGGTGTCAATTAGTTTCGTATTGGAATTCACAAGGAATTCAGAAATACAAATGTACACAAAACCAAACGTAAGTAACAAGAGAGTATAAAGGTTATACAACGGAAGGGTTAGTGAAATTGAAGTAGATAGGAATTTGAATGAATGACGACCAGAAATGAAAGTATTGCGGGTTGAAGAACTTAAGGGTTGAAGTGAATTTAAGAGAAAGGGCGAGTAGCATTGAAAAATCACTTAAGGTGAATGCAAAGAGGAGAGTAAGAGAAAGAGAAAACCTGATAATTATTTTATAGTTGTCGATGTCTGAGGCGTTCATCAGCCCCCAAGAGCAGTTAGGAAACTTGTCAGGGACCTTGGTCATCGATTTATCAAAATCAAGTTTTTTTTATAGGCCTTTAATATTTCACCGGTTGCAGGGGAGAGGTCAGGTTGACTGTAACTCAGAACCTAGACCCCGCCACTGTATCGGAGGTCTATCGCCATAGTTCAATCTGTGGATATAGATCTAAATTTCCATTTCATTCTTCGATATATTGTCTTTACTATCTATCTGTAAAAACTTCTTCTTCTTTGACTGGACAGACAAGGACAATCTAGTACAGTGAGAAAGTAAAATAAAATACATTATAATTGAAAATGAACATTTATTAAAAGAAGTATTTACAGTGTGGGATCTTATAAGGTTTCTTTGTTGTGAAATTTAACTATTGATACCTCATATGGTTGTTGAAGGAAATATTTGATTTAGAATTCGGAAATCAACCTGTAACATAAATTTAGAAATTACTTAGTTGGAAGGTAGTAAACCAGTATAACACTGAAATTAATTCAGAATACTAACCTTATTAAGAGCAGAAAGTTTAACATAGTGCTTCATCCTGTAAATGTTGATTTTGGAAAATAATGGTATATAAATAGTTATAATTGTAGCAAGTATATTGTTGATGAGCAGATCTTTGACATAAATATATAAAGAATTAAAACTAGTGTAATTTAAAATTAAATCTGTAAAATTAGTACAAACAACCTGAATATTGTTGAATAAAATATTATTGTTATTTGTTGAAAAAAAAATTAGTGAAAGTGGCTTTATTTTTCAAGTGGTGAAATAAACATATTAACCCCTTTAAATATTAAGAATCCTACCCTATCTCCACTGTTTAAAAGCTAAGCCGAGAGGCACATATATATATATAACCTTGTATATATATAATATACTGTGACTGGACTTAAAAGAAAAAAAATATAATCAAGTGAGAAATTAATTGTGGTAGTAATTCAATTTGTGAATTAGATGATGATTTGGTGGGTGGCGCCCTAAATAAGTATTTCCACCAATAAAAGAGAATTTTTATAAAAGTGAAATTACAATGAAGAAGTTTGAGAACACCCTGTAGACGTGGTGCATTGACATTAGCATTGGAATGTTAGTATACGCGAGCCGTACCTTGGAATGTTAAAACAGGTGTACTTACGTAACTGGGTAACTGGGTCACTGTCACGACGTCAGACGTCAGAGCAGATTACGTAAAGATATACTATTGAAAGAAAGATTAATAAAATAAACTTTAAATTGTAAAGTAAAGTAAAGAAAAGTCCGTCACAAGTGGCGCCTACTTAAATAAATATTCTCACTCTATAAAATAAAATAAAATAAGTCTGTCACAACTGTTCATTATTTATGTTTTACTCTGTCAATATGAATCGTGTTAATTAAAGGACGTTGCATGACTGCTTTTTGCTTGTAGACAATCGGCATAATACTATAGGTTTAGATAGTTCACGTGCATTCATTTTTAATAACCTGAAAGATTTCTTCCACTAACGTGGAATTTATATTGCTTGATAAATTGCACCAGCCTAAAAAAGGCAGGTTTTTTCATGGTTAATTTTGCGCCCTCTTCGTACCTGCGCCATTGGCGGTCGCCCACCAAGCCACCGCCTAGCTACGGCCCTGTTTGTAACTACCTTTCAGAGAATTCTCTTGAAAAAATTTTCAAATAAAAGTTTTAGCTCTCACTATAAGCTACACATGTGCAAAATTTAAAGAAAATCGTTAGAGCCGTTTTCGAGAAAATCGAGAAAAACGAAAATTTCTTCATGTAAAGTCTTCTTAAAAATAAGAGAAACTTGTCGCCTATCTTAGTCACACATCTTCAGAAGGTACTTGACCCAAATACAAGATTTTGTTTTCATACAGTTTTCCGTTTTGGAGCTAGCCTGTTCACAGACTGACAGACATACACACAGACACACAGAAATGTTTCCAAAAATAGTATTTTTGGATTTAGGGGGCCTTGAAACGTGTATATATGCTAATAACTCAACTTCGAATTTTGGGGTCGAAAACAATACTTCCTCTACCTATAGTACCTATGGTACGGGCAGAGGAAGTAATAATACGGCATAATCCCAATGACAATAGACAATTCCTCAGCAAGCTAGAGGAATACTATCTATTTTATGGAACCGGAAAGTTCACTGTCGCGCTTACCTGAGTCCGCCTTTCAATTCATGTACTCGTCAAAATTCATAACCTAGAAATTAAATATAATTGTGTACCTAAAACTTATTTTGTACAAATTGTTCAACTCATGTACTTGACAAAGCCATGTAATATTATTCGTGTCTGTAATTATTGCTCCCAAATATTTTAATTTTTTCACTTGTTCGAACAATTTACCAGCTATTTTAATATTTTGAAGAGCATTATTTTGACGTTCCATGATCATATACTTCGTTTTGGCGAAAGCCAAATACCAAGATCAGTAAACTTTACAGGTTGCGTGACGTCACCAGTTTCCAACTCTCGCAATTCCCAGCTTGTACTCAGTCTAGAAAATCCTTACACCGCGTAATTAAACTCGTAACCTTTAGTTAACCCTTGGTCGGATTCCTGTGAAATTTGCGCAGAAATAATCTACACACAACAGCCTTACTGATGGTTAAAACAGAACCTTAAACAAGCGGACACAAATGTTTTTATTTCATTTTATAAACACCACCCGTTACACAAAATTCATGGAGGGAGAAGCGAATTTCACTATGCGACAATTTTTATTTTATTTTTGTATCCCGGAAAAACTTCTTGCGAGAAAGTTTTAGTGAAATAACTGAATTTTAATACAAATGAAGTTCCTGCTCTATATCTCGAATGGTTTACAAGTGATTGAGTGGTAATTATTCCGAGTGCTATAGCTGTAGGAATGATTTGTGACGATCGTGAAATGCATATTTGACTATGCGACAATATTTTTGAAGTGAAACTTCTTTAACCGCGGTAGGGGTAAATCCAGAGCTTGTATCACGCTCAAAATCGTCACGAAATTAGTGTTACACTAAAAATCGTCACGAAATTAGTGTCACACTCAAAATCGTCATCACGAAATTAGTGAGGTGTGACGGAACGGACTGCACAGAAAACAAACAACTCAGTGATTAGGAGTAATTAACTGCTATACGATTTAAAGGACAAAATAAAATACTCAAAGGGGAAACTAACGATAGAAGGCGATGGAAAGGAAATTTTTCACACCTAGTACGAGAACCTGCAAATGGGTATAATAATAGTAGTAGTAGTAGTAGCAGTAAAAAGTAAAGTGTCGGATTCCTGTGAAATTTGCGCAGAAATAATCTACACACAACAGCCTTACTGATGGTTAAAACAGAACCTTAAACAAGCGGACACAAATGTTTTTATTTCATTTTATAAACACCACCCGTTACACAAAATTCATGGAGGGAGAAGCGAATTTCACTATGCGACAATTTTTATTTTATTTTTGTATCCCGGAAAAACTTCTTGCGAGAAAGTTTTAGTGAAATAACTGAATTTTAATACAAATGAAGTTCCTGCTCTATATCTCGAATGGTTTACAAGTGATTGAGTGGTAATTATTCCGAGTGCTATAGCTGTAGGAATGATTTGTGACGATCGTGAAATGCATATTTGACTATGCGACAATATTTTTGAAGTGAAACTTCTTTAACCGCGGTAGGGGTAAATCCAGAGCTTGTATCACGCTCAAAATCGTCACGAAATTAGTGTTACACTAAAAATCGTCACGAAATTAGTGTCACACTCAAAATCGTCATCACGAAATTAGTGAGGTGTGACGGAACGGACTGCACAGAAAACAAACAACTCAGTGATTAGGAGTAATTAACTGCTATACGATTTAAAGGACAAAATAAAATACTCAAAGGGGAAACTAACGATAGAAGGCGATGGAAAGGAAATTTTTCACACCTAGTACGAGAACCTGCAAATGGGTATAATAATAGTAGTAGTAGTAGTAGCAGTAAAAAGTAAAGTGTTCCCTATTACAAGCCATGGAGGCCCAGAGGGTTCCAGGAGGTTGAGGCTCCCAGATTTTTAGACATCGGCACATGAAGGTGGTAAGGTTGTCAGCCTTACGCACCGGCCGCCTTTACCCCCAGGATTGCTCCTGGTACTCATTTCTGTTAGAGGCTGAGTCGACCCCAGGGTCATAGTGCCACCAGAAGGATTAGGCCAATTGAAAAACTCCAACGACCTCATCGGGAATCGAACCCGCGACCTTCCGGTTTGTAGCGTAGCGCCTCAACCACTACGCTACGGCGTACCCCCAGTAGTAGCAGTAGTAGTAGTAATATTAATAATAATAATAACAATAATAATAACAATAATAATAATACTTACTTGCTCAATGGCAGTACACAATTCCCAAGCAAGTTAAACGAATATTATTTATTTTATGGAACCCGGAGTTTCATTAACGCGCTAAAAAAATCCAAACAATAAAAAAAAATGAAAGATTCAAAATTGAAAAATCAAAAATTCCAAAATTTAAACATCAAAGATCCAAGATTAAAAAGTAAAAAAATAAAAAATTTAAAAAATAAAAAATCCAAAATTAAAAACTCCAAATGTCAATGCAAGCAATCTGTTTAGTGCTTTATCCTATTCAAATAGCCACCATTTTCTGCCCGCGCTGACATGAGCATTTCATGTCATTGTGCAATAGGTTTTAGCGCCTTGAGGTGATGTAATCGCGCGGTTCCAAGCCACGCCGAGCAGTCAATGCTTCGCCAGATTTCATTGCTAGTAGACGCATGGAGGCATCACTCCAATTCGCGCGGTTTTCGACATTGTTAAATCATTGTTCAAGTGCTCGAAATACTCCGAATTGCTGCAAAACTACTACTCTCAAGTTTTGTTTATCATCTGCAATTAATTCGACAATTGCAGCAGTATTATATTAATCACAGCTAACATCCGTGTTACGCTGTAAATGATTGAGTGCCATTGCGAAATACCTGGTTTCCAGTGCATCATTCTTACAGTGAAATTTACATGTAACATTCAGAAGTTTGTTATTTAACACAAATCAACAAACTACAGTGCTTATTTCAAGTTTTTTAATATATAAATTATATATTTTAATTACATATATTTCTAAACACGTGCGGAGCATTTTCCCGTCAATATTACATCATTTATCAATTCACGTGGGAGATCAGATTTTATAGTTTTCAAAAAAAGTGAAAATTGCTTTTCATTTGCTCCTCTCGGTCCGGATTTATGCCGTTCTTGCATATCATTGGTACATCACGGGAAGATATAATTGAATACAATCTTAAACTCTCACACTTGTATCGTTTCGCTTCTCGATATCGCTCATATGTTTCTCAGTGCTCAAGTTACTGTTCAGTCAGCAGTGAACTTCGGGTCGGAACATTCCACAGATATATAGAGATAGATCGGCAATGGTGTATGCTGTACTATTGGCGGCAGTGAAGCCACGTTGATGCACGGACCGCCATATTACTACACTGTAGCAGCTGATCGAGTACAAGCCACAAGAGCGTTACAGCGATGTGAATTTTAGCCTTTTAGCTAATAATGTAATTGGACTGAGGAGTATAAATACTTTTTCTAAAATGGTGAATACCTGTGTGGTATTCGGGTATAATTTTTCATACTACGACAGAAAGAAACAAGGAAAGGAACACGTTTCAATACAATAACCTTTCATTATTATTGTTAGCCATTTCATGCATTATACATGCTTTAGTTTCTAGGAATGTATTATATGGTTGTAAACATGGGCGTACAGTATGGGGGGGGGGGTTCAGGGGGTTGAAACCCCCCAAAACATCTGCAATATTTTTAAGATTATAAGATCATCTAACGAAATAAAATAAAGCACTGGTTCGGTTGTTACATATTTTACAATTTCGTACATTTATTTAAGATTTATCATAATTTATTTAAGATTCAAATTTCAAAGCCTCGTGGTGTTGATAGTTCTTCAGCTTAATAACAGTGATGTTTTACTAGTAATTAAAACTCCCTCTGGAATTGTAGCGTGGTTGTTTGGATATCATGATTTCAGGTTAATTCCTGCAAAATTTGAATACATATACAAAAAGATATGCTGGAATGGATTTACAAAATTACTACGTACGTCTACAATCATTATTTCGATACAGATATATTGATTCGTAGATTTGGTATTTGTGTAACTTCACAACAAATCTGGTTAGAGCTTATAAATCTCCTAGTGTCACCCACTACTCATAGTTCAGGCTTGGATCTCGTTATTACCTGATTTCAATAAAGGTCTTAGTGATCAGCATACAGAGCTCACGTGGATTCTAAGCCCACGGTGTGTACGTTTTTAAAATCTTCGATTAATTTCATCGATGCCATTGAACTTCCACCGTTGCCACCGTACTTCCATCCGCCTGTTGGTAAGTCACCAGACAATTCACCGGTGAAGCATTAGATTGTTTTTAAATTGTATAGTGTTTATGTGATGAAAGTCATCGATAGGCATCAGACTCATTGAACTAGATGTACGATGCTTCTTAGACGACAGACATGAGGAGCACAGAAGCAGACAACAACTGCCACTAGATATAAATAAATGCGCAATTGTTCGAATTTCTTTATTCATTCATAAATAAACAGTTAATTGTTGTGTGAAAACTGCGAATTGCTCTTCATCAGAGTGTGTCCTACATAAAAGAAAGCGATGTGTTGATTTTGTTTCAAGAGGAGAAAAGAATTTATTTTTATTTTTAGACTTAAAATTTTGGATTTTCGATTTTTTAATTTGAATTGTTTAAATTTTGGAATTTTCGATTTTTTAAATTTTGGATAAGCCTAATTATTGAGTTGATTGTTTTCTGTGCAGTCCGTTCCGTCACACCAAACTAATTTCGCGACGATTTTGAGCATAACACTAATTTCGTGACGATTTTGTCAGTAACGCAAGCTCTACCGCGGCTAAAGAAGTTTCACATCAATAACCTAATTTTTAGCAAGTAATAGGAACCAATACTTGAGAGAAATAGCAAGAGGACGTGCTTTTTTAATGTGGTTTCAGTGTGTTCACTAGTGGATACAAAATTTCCAATAGAAAATTGTGAAAATAGACTTTAATCTATGTTCTCGTGATAGTTTCCCATTGAATTACGTGTAGTTCAATGGGTGTCTTCTGGTGAGGCAAGATGGCGGCATAGCGCAAGGCTAGGCTTCACCGCCGTGACCCAGATTGCCGGGCTGTGGAACATTCAGGCGAACGTCGTCATAATATTACATTAATATTACATCAACCGTGCCGTGACGAAGTATCCGGTCAAACAGTGAGCAGCAGCCCAGGCTATCATCTTGCAGCCGTGGCAGTACAACAACAGCAAATCTACAAGACATTTACAACATTCAACATCTGCAAGTACTTCTATTCACTACAACATGGAAAACGAGCACAGATCTTTGATCAAACGTAGGGGAATTATCAAACGTGAACTAACTCACATGCAAAAAACTTGTGCTACTGTAAATGAAGAATCGAATGTATTTCTATTAAAAGTGAAATTTGACAGTCTAAACGTCATTTGGGAGAAATACGACACAGTTCAAACGCAAATCGAAAAGCTTATAGAAGCCATAGCAGATTTGAATGAGCACGCAGAGCATAAGGAACCAACAAGAAGTTGTTATGAAGAATTGAAAGCTAAACTCAGTGAACTTATATGTCATCATGAGCAGCAAGTGCATAGTGCGAATTCTGTGAACAATCAGCGATCACAACATAGTGGTAATTCACACCATACATTCCAATACCTCTGTCATACCTCTGCCTGTATTTCAATTGCCTACATTTGCTGGCGATGTGACAACTTCAAACATTTCTACGATACATTCAGTAGTCTTGTGGTAAATAATGAATCTTTGCATCATTATTTGTTATCATCTCTGAAAGGACAAGCGCATACTTTAGTGCAGAACTTAGCAGTAACCAGTGACAATTTCCTTGTGGCATGGGATTTAGTTTTTGCGCGCTACAACAACACTAGATTAATAGCGACAGCTTACATACGACATCTATTATCATTACCAACAGTGAAAACAGATACTGTAACAGAGCTACGGAATCCTCTAAACAAATTTCAGAGTAATCTAAACGCTGTGGAAGCTCTTAAACTTGAAATTCCATTACATGAGGTTATATTGACGCAGTTGATTTTAGATTATCTTTGTGGCCACACGCAAAGAGTGGGAAGGAAAAATCGACTCGCAAAGTTTTACATCTCTTCAGGAGCTGATAGATTTTCTGGAATCTAAGGCACATTCCTTAGAAGTTTTATCAACTTCCAACAACACGTCCAGCCCATCGAAGGGAAAGGGCGAGATATGATCACAAAATACTTCAGTTCAAGCAACTCGACAGTCTTATGTTGCTATAAATAGTGAGTTGTGTCCTTGTTGTCAAGACAATCACAGTTTATAAAGTGCAACAAATTCTTGCAGCTGAATGTAACACATCGATGGAATATGATAAATTCTAAAGGTTTGTGTGCAAACTGCTTTTCTTCTAATCATAAAAGGGATCAGTGCAATCTCAAATCGTTCTGCAATTGCTGGAAATCTCTGCACAGTAAATTCTTACATAATGGCAGGAAAAAGATCTTCCGCCGTAACCAAAAGTCGGAAAATTCTGTTTCTGAGACAACTGCTGACCTGCCAGCTAGTTATTGTACTTTTAAGGAGAAGTCTAGTCAAAGGGAAATTCTTCTAGCAACTGCTGTAGTCCAACTTGAAGATAAACAAGGAAACTTAGTACAATGTCGAGCGCTATTAGATTCAGGAAGCCAGTTAAATTTCTAAGAAGTTACAACTACTTACCACAGCTGCTGACATTCACATTAGGGGTATAAACGGCACCTCATCTTGTGGTCACAGTGTCAAGGTTAATATGCGATCCAGGATCCACAACTTCCAAGCTGATCTAAACTGCCTAGTGATACCTCACATTGTAAACAAAGTTCCTTCTGTCCGCATAGGTCCTACTAAATTTAGCATTCCTAGTGAAATTCCATTGGCCGATCCTAAGTTTTACATTCCTGGTGATGTACAATTACTCATTGGTGCCAACCTGTTTTACCAGTTGTCCAAAAAGGAAAGAATTGTCACTCCTAATCATCCCATCCTTAGTAACACTGAACTTAGTTGGATACATAGCGGATCCGTTCCTAAGTCATCAATCAAAAGCAAGAAAGTCACATTCGCTCAACACAACTTGTTTCTAACAGTCGATAATGTTTACACACAGCTAAGGCGTTTCTGGGAATTGGAAGATTTTCCCATACCAGTGCGTACCAAGGAAGAGAGAGAATGTGAACAACATTACGTGCGAAACACTGTTCGTGCAGATGATGGTGTTTTCGTGGTGCAACTACCCAAGAACAAAATGAAGATGCATTGGGTGATTCCAGACAGCAAGCCATAAAATGCTTAGGCCACCTGGAACGTAAATTTCAAACCAACTCTATTCTACGAGAAGATTATACTAAATTTCGGAAAGAATATGAAGAGTTGGGACACATGAGAAAGGTTTCACCTCCACAGCCAGGTGAAAAGTGTTTCTACTTACCTCATCATGCGGTCATAAAACCCTCCTCGTCTACAACTAAAACTAGAGTGGTTTTCGATGCATCAGCAAACCCATCTTCAAGCAAGTCACTGAATGACATTTTGAAATTAGGTCCTACAATACAGGATGATTTATCTTCAATTATACTTCGGTTTCGAACCTACAACTATGCATTTTCAGCTGACATTTGTAAAATGTACAGACGCATAAGAATGCATGAAGATGACCAGAATCTACAAAGAATAGTGTGGCGATCTAATGCTAACGAACCCATACAAGATTACGCTTTAACTACTGTAACCTATGGTACTAAATCCGCTTCATTTTTAGCCATACGTTCTCTGCATCAGCTGTCAATAGAAGAAGAAACTAAATATCCACTCGCTGCCCAAGCAGTGCGAACATCCTTCTATGTAGACGACTGTTTAGCAGGACATGACAATCTCCAAGAAGCTCTACGCCTTCAAAAAGAACTAATACTCATGCTGGACAGTGGCGGATTTCCATTGCGTAAGTGGTGTGCTAACCATGAAGCTTTATTGGAGTCTGTTCCTTCTACGCATCGAGAGATTCAATTGCCCTTGGCTCTTGATAACAGTGAGAATGCATACGCCCTTGGGTTACTGTAGCATCCTGCAACTGACAATTTCCAGATACAATCCCATCCTTCTCTCCAGACTCACACACAATGTAAACTGACCAAGCGTACTATCCTTACACTTTTCTCTTCCATTTTTGATCCCTTAGGCCTTGTCAGTCCAATTGCCATCAATGCGAAGACATTAATGCAATCACTGTGGATTGAAAAACTTGGTTGGTGGAGGTGGATTGATATCTGCGACATCTTATGTACCATACATACAATGCGTATACCATGTTCTCACATCTGGTACACTACAAGATATACAAATACATGGCTTCTGTGATTCTTCAGAAAAGGCTTATATATATCTTCGCTCTGTGAACAGTGGCGACGAAGTTACAATTCAATTATTGTGCTCCAAGTTCAAGGTTGCCCCTCTACAAAGGCAAACCATACCGCGACTTGAACTCTGTGGTGCATTGCTACTGGCCAAGCTCTACAGCAAGATGTTAAGTGATCTTAATATCCAAACATCACAAAACTACTTATGGTCTGATTCAGTAATTGTAATTTCCTGGATAAAATCAGACTCACGAAAATGGAAAACGTTTGTATCCAACCCACGCAACACGATATGTATAATATACGTATATTTTAGAGCTACATATATATCTTACGTTTGGTCAAGTCAAAACGTAAATTATACGTATATTTTATGTCCAATATATACATGTATAAAACTGTTGTCACTTAATCCTGCTTTATATTCATAATATTTTAAAATTAAAGTTACTGTTACATAAGTAGGACTAAATATAAAACAAGATCGAATTAATTGTTCATTTGCTAATATCAAAATGACGTACAAAAAATTGGCAACTATACGTAAATTTTACGTCTACAATTGGACATTGTAAACACCGGTTTATTGTGTTTTACTCTAGTAAATCGATTTGGTTAAATTAAGGGAACGCAATACAATTTATTCACGCTAATCAGAAATTAATAAAAAAAAGTTTAAAACTATTACATTCGTACATTCAGTAGGACTATTTTTCTGACTTATTGGTAAGCTTGCGCTGCGTCGGAAGAACACCACCGGTAACGCGGGTGACGCTGTTGTGCAGAAGAATAAATATAATTCGGGAAGGAGGTAAGTGCATTTTAATATTTGTGTAGATATTACGACTTACATTTATCTTTGGGACAAAATAGTTTTATGCTGCACACTAGGCTCCTCTGTAATGGGGCCCGCCTGGGAAGGTGGGGTTTAGAGTTTCGTCACAGAAGGAATTCAATGTGAGACATAACAAACCTCGTGCTATTCAGTATATTGCTCCGAAACTAACATAAACGTTCCTAACCTAACAAATCGGCTGAGCTTGGCATAAATCTATCTTTTGCCTTAAAATGTTCTATCTATTTTGGTTCCTAACCTAAAACTTTAAACTAGAATTCTGAGTAATTAACTTCAATTTTGGTTCCTAACCTAAAACTTTCACCTAGAATTCTGAGTAGTTAACTTTGCCTTCATTCAGAAAAAAAAATCGTTGGCAGCACATTAATAAGTTTAGCGATAATTTTCATCGCAAAAACCGACGGTTGACCAGTTTCTTTTTTTTAGGCTTTCATGAAGATAGGGTTTTTAAAATTGTATTTGTTTTTGTTTTTTTATTTATTTATTACTGCGGAAAATCACTTGAACTAACTTAGCCCTAACTTAACCTGTAAATATCAAAATTGCTCATTTATATAAGTTAATATACCAAATGGCAGTTCTCAGTATGATTGGGATAATCAAATCTACAAAGTTACATACTACACTAACATAACATATTCATGTTTTTGCACCGCTTACGATAGTGCAGCCGAAAGGTTCTTAATATAATAACTTTCGGGAGCATAACTTTCATTCCGCATAACTTCCTCTCACAGTTTGCGCTAGTAAGTTATAATATGCTTAACAGGTGCACTGTCATAGCGGTGCAAAACCATTAGTATACGATGAACGATTTGAGATTTTCTTGGCGTAAAATATGAAAATATTCTTCTCGGGTTTGCAGCCAGGTAAGACAGCTTGTGTTAAGCTTCCCATTAATATACGTTAACTTATGGTACTGTACTGTACAGTATCTAACTTTGTAGGTTTGATTATTCCAATCATAGGCTACCGAGAATGAGCAATTTTGATACTTACAGCGAGGTTAAGTTAGGGCTGTGATTTTCTGCAGTAGGCTATAGTAAAAAGACACACACACAGTTAACAAAACCCAGTAGTCTCTGAATATAATACTGTGTCTCACACTGCTGCATCCCACTATAGTTTTCCATTGCTTGAGTGCACCACCAGTCAAAACAGGAATGATTTTAACGTATGAAATTATTCACTGTAAAATTCGAATGTATTGAATTCACAAACATTGCTTTCACAACCCGAAGCTTGTGTTAAGCTTCTCTACCTTGATCATGAAATTTACTATTTTTTCGCATAACTGATTCCGGCTCTTGGAACACTCACATAATTTATTTCCCTCATCAATAAAATTACAATTTTCTCGTGTCTTATTTTGGCTCCCCCCTCCATGCTCATAAAGCGGCAGTGTCAACCAGACGATAAATGATACCCTAGGCAGGAGCTTCGGTTTAGCTTGTTTTTTATTATTTGTAACAGGTAGTTTTTGTAAGTTACAATTCAAGTTATAAGAAATATCTCTAGACTGCAGTGGGATGCGGCAATGTGAGAGACACAGTGTTATATTCAAAGACTACCCCAAATCTTATTTCATATTAACAGTCTAATCTCTAATGAAAATAAACACTTGTTTTCTTAGATCGAGTGAAAAATGCCTAAGCGAAAACCATACAAAGAATTAGCACATCAGAGTAAACGGGATAAAAACATATATATTTAGGGATCTCCGAAGAGACCTTGTCCAGAACCTTATGGAGAACAATTTTATTTTCAATGAAAATGATGGGAATAGCGATACTACACTGTCCAGCAAAAAAAAAGATCACTTAAAGAAATTTAAAAAAATGAAGTTTAAATAAAAATTATGTAGCAGGCCTAGTGCTTGAAATAAAATTACTGCAATTGTATACGTTTTTAAGATTAAAATTTAATGACACATTTCACACTTAATTCCCCATGTTGCCTCTTGCACCATGGTGTATGGTGAGCCTAAGGTACAGCAGCATAACGGAGGCTGCGTCCATCATCAATTAGAGCAACAGTTCTCGCAACGTCTTCAGGACTGAGAGGCATAATTTTAACTAAACTTACTGACAGAATCACTTCGATGCGAAGGGAGACAGTTTCCTTTCAGTTTGGAAGGAAATGACGTAATACAACAATGAAACACCTTGCAATATGTATGACAAGCTAGTGCACGTAATCAGATTGGAATCGCACTATTGGGATGTTTATTTTGTTTTGTTTTGTGATAAAGCGAAGATATGAAAAAAGCAGATATGCTTTATCCATAGCTAATGGTACAATAAAAATAATAATTCATCCTCACCAGCAACAATGCATAAACATCCAATCAAAATTATGTTTAATCTTAAAATTACAACAGATTTTACAGTGATCGTTTGTTTGTTTGTTTGATTGTTTTGTTGTTGTTGTTGTTGCCGGTCAGTATGTAAATATCGATCCAACCGGTGATCAAAGATACGTACTATAAACTGTTCTGAACTCTGACCTCTGGTCTCCACCCCTATAACTTAACTTTAAAGTTCTCATGCTGGTAAAGAAACGTTAACAGTATAAAATTAATTATTTACTGTATAAAAGGATAATTTAAACAATACCCATGTCGCATCAAACCTGCGCGTACTCAGCGAGATTCCAATGAAAACAATATACCTCACCACATGAGGCAACTCTGTAAAGTAGGTTATGAAGGTGAGGGGGAAATGAGCAGTGCACCTCATGTGCCAAGAGTTCTGTTTCTCTCAGACTTAAAACACAATTTCATTCTTTATTTTCAGTTAACTCTGAAGCATGAAGCTAATCTTGTATAAAATGCTAATCAATTACAGATAGATCTTGTGGCAGCTTAAACACCATCACTAATCTTGGTATTAATGTATGCTTATATAAATTCTGTTGCGCTCTGACATGCAAATTGTTTACCCCCAAACATGATGGGAGGGATTTACTGCATTAACTTTTAGAACCTAGTCTTGTGTAACTTATATGTTGTGGCAGATTAAAGACCATCAGTTGGATAATATTAATTTATGCTCTAATGGTTATAAATTATTTTCAGTTATTGATATTTCGTAATGTTTCAGGTGTTCTGAGTAATGGTCCTAATAAGGACACCTTCACGTACAAGGTCTTCGAATTCCGTTGAAGGGAATGGTTTCGCCAGGCGAAGACCAGAATAAATGGGAAAAAAGAGAAACGAGATCAATAACATTGTAGCAAGTTTGAGCTCGGAATTATACGCACTTACTTCACTATTATCATGTATGATCATCAGCTGATGTGTTTGTTTTCAATTCAATTCATTTATTCACCATGTAAAACATTTGCCAATAAGTTAGGTAAATACAGCTTCTGCTATAGTTTTACACTTTTGGAAATCGAACTGTTCTTTGGAAAGGATATTGTTTTTTACCATGAATGATAAGAGCCTTTTATACATTGCTTTTTCTAAGAATTTTGAGAAAACTGGTAATAATGAGATTGGTCTGTAATTTTCGATGTTACTAAAGTCACCTTTTTTAAATACAGGGCAAACTTTCGCTGTTTTGAATATTTATTATATTTTCTTTAAGCTTTCTGTAATCTGTTATGAATAAAATATTGTAATACATATTGTTATGGTGCTATTATTTAATTTCTTACCTACAATCTGTTTTAAATGCAATGTTGGGGTCTTTTTTTTCAATTATTCAACGCTTGCTTGTTTTTAGTAATTCTAAAAAAGCTACTGCTTCAAAATGCAAAAATAATATGGGAGATGCAATTTAGAAACATTGTTTACATAAATTATACAGGGACATTCTTTCTCAGCACGTCGCGTAACTGGCTGTCGCACGCACTGCACCTCATGCTGCAACGGCCAATGCATGGATCCTTCATGCCCCCCTGCATTAACCCGAGTCTCAGAATTTGTACTTCCTATGCTCATATAGAAGATGCTGTAATTGTTCCAAATTTGCTGCCACATACAGTACTATAGCGGTGTTTATGTGGCTGGCAGAGCGGAGTGTGTTTGTTACTGTTATGTTATGACTATGAGGCTCTCAGTGCAGGGTTTCTTTGTGTACTGTGAAGTCCAGTCCGTAACTCTGTGATATTTCAGTGTAATATTTAATTGTATACTGTGTTGTGTAATGTCCAGAGTACAATAATCCTTTGCGGGGAGATGACGTAAGGTATATACACATCACGTACATGAGGACAAATAAGTCATGTGCTAGAACAAAAGAAATTCATCAGAAGTTTCCAGATAGGCCATATCCGACCGCAGTACCATAATACGTCTTGCAAAAACATTTAAGGATACAGGTTCTATGAAGCGTCCATGTATCTGCCGCTGCAGCGTGAGGTGCTGAGCATGGGGCAGCACATAACGTGAGGCGCTGAGAATGAATGTCCCTGTATATCAAATATACATTTGGTGGATCTCTCATGTATGGATAGTATACGTAAAATGTATGTAAGCAGTGTATATTTATGAACCAAAGGCCATATATATATATAAATTATGTATAAAATATACGTTTGATATATCATCTTTACATATTTTTTACGTATAGATATTATACATCAATACTACGTATGTGACTGTACGTGTAATTTATATATATTAATGTCTGCACTGACATGAAATTGACGTAAACTATAAATAAAAAAGTGGACATTTGAGCATTTATTATACGTAGATTTTATATCACCCATATGCCTGATGTACGTTTCCTAGCTCGAGGGACAACGTAAGTTTTACATATATTTTACATATGTGTGCTGACTGGGAACCGTGTTGCTCAAGTGCAAGATCTTTCTGAAACTGCAGCTTGGCGTCATGTCTCAACACAAGACAACCCAGCTGATCTCGTTGTTCAGTTATGTTGAAATTTTCACTTCTAGTTGTTCATATTTATGGGAGGTTTAATGTCAAATGATTAACTGTATTATCATACAGTTGGTTTATTTTCTTCCTGTGTTTCACCTGTTTTCAGGAGGCCTTGTTTATTTTCTCTTTTCCGTTCATCCATTTAGTTTCTCTGTTCTCGTTGTAAAAGACAATTGAATCTTCACTGCAATATGTATTTTTATACTTCTAACGTTCCATTTTCTCTCTGGTGAACATCAACACTATTTATTTCTGTTTCATAATAGTATTTTAAATTCAATTAATATTTATAATCTACATGAAATTAATTTTATTATCTTATGTTTCTTTACTCGCCGCTGATTTCATTTATTCATTATAAATGCGTTTTTGACTCTCCTCATTGTAGCTTAGCCTATCAGAGCCTTTTAAGGAGTATTGTTGTTAGCATCCATCTTCGTTTTCTTGTTCAAATCGTCATCATCGTCGTCTTATTCTTCGCCAGCTTCTAGTTATAATTTATTGCCTTTACAATGTCTATTGGCGATTTTCTGGGTCATTTCACCCACTATTACTACATTCAGAAGTTGGTGCTTCGTAGCTTCAAACGTAAGTTCAATTCATCGTCTTATTCTTCGCCAGCTTCTAGTCATATTTAGTTGCCTTTACAAATGTCTATCGGCAATTTTCTGGGTCATTTCACCCACTATCTACATTCAGAAGCTGGTACTACGTAATTTGATCTATAATGCTATTATGCAATTTTCTTCTTTAAAGAACTATTATTAACAAGACTTCAAAGCTTATTTGTGACAACGTTATCTCCTCCAGAAGGATTATTATTTTCTGGTTTTTCAAGTGGAATTCAAGAATAGTGATTTATGTGAATAATCATACCCTTAAAGACGGCTACTTACTCAAAACTGTGAGTTAATTAATTCATTCTCATAGAGCTGCTTATTATAGCTACAATTTAGCCATTGCAACGAAATTGGCAGTGTTTATATTATTCAGTGGAAGATTATTTTTACGCTTTAATTCTAACCAAGTGTTAGTGGTCCTCCTAATCGTCAGAGTTAAATCAAATCTTCAAGAAATCTACAGATGCCTTCACATCGCCATCGATCATAACCAATTTACTTGTTAGCCAAGAAGCTTCAAGATTAATGTAATATTTATGGATTATTTGCTTTTAAAACTTATCGAAGATTCGGTAAGTTTTTCAAGTAACCAACAAACTTTGACTCGATAAATTCATTAGTGGCAATTATTATTAGGAGGACTTTAAGGATATAGGGGTACGACGTAGCGTAGTGGTTGAGGCGCTGCGCTGCAAACCGGAAGGTCGCGGGTTCGATTCCCGATGAGGTCGTTGAGATTTTTCAATTGGCCTAATCCTTCTGGTGGCACTATGGCCCTGGGGTAGACTCAGCCTCAAACAGAAATGAGTACCAGGAGCAATCCTGGGGGTAAAGGCGGCCGGTGCGTAAGGCTGACAACCTTACCACCTTCATGTGCCGAATGTCCAAAATCTGGGAGCCTCAAACTCCTGGAACCCTCTGGGCCTCCGTGGCCTGTATAGGGATCGCTTTACCTTTACCTTTTAAGGATATATGTGAGTGCTCTCGTTTATACTTACTACCAGAGAATAAATGTTTTGTAGAAAAAACTCTCCTATTTTATTATTCAAGGAAATGCAAGCCACATCAATTACAGTCCGCTACAATCGCACATGTTTCTTTTTGGTCATTCCGGACCGGACGTTTTTTCTGCTCCATTCCGAGCCTTCTAACATAATTAGAGCCTAGTTTGTTGGTTGGAATTATTTGTTGTTTCAAGAGATTTAAGCCTGTAAAATCTCTTGATTTCTATCTTGCCTGATTTCATATTTAAGCCTATCACATCAGGACTCAAACTATTATCTGTTCCTATGTTTTGAATGCCACTATCATTCTTGTAAACATATATTGTAACATAGTGCATTCTCTCCGACAGAACAGCTTAAAGGCAAGCAAGTTAAGTCAATTTCAAGTTGTTTGTGCTTCAGAATTCTGTTTGAGCACTACTATTGAATGATTACACTATGCAACATGATTTTCTATGACTCTACAGTGTTAGGTGTTCCCAAAGTAGTTTCTTGCGCTGATTCTAGATCTGCAATCCGTTTTTTCCTATCACGTACAGTTTTTTTGCAAATCAAGTGAATTTGTTTTTTATTTAAACATAAATTTAAAAAAAGGGAAATTTTATTGCGAGGTAGGGGAATTTTATTTTGTTAAGAGGGAACAATTGGTCACACTTATTACACCCAGCTGGCTATTAGGCGGGAAACAATACTTCATTGTTAACATGTCATAGTTCCACTCTGTTCCTGTGGACAGATAGGAAATTTAAATCACGTACTTTTCTCGTGTCCAAATCTAAATACAAGTGACCATGACTTTTATAACGACCTACGCACAGAGTATGGATATAGCCCATGGAATATACCAGCCTTAACTACGGATCAACCATACAAAGCAGCTAGAATTTTAAAACGATTCTTATACCGATGTAAAATGAAGATATGATCTAACAATTTAGGACAACTACTTTTTGTATACACACAGGAAAATTTGTTTACAACCTCTACGGACGTTAAAACCTTACATGGTGTGACGTCGATAAATAAAAGTGAAGTGAAGTGAAGTGACATGTCATAGTGCTGAGTCATACATATAGTTTGTGAACTTTCTGTAGAAATGAGTTCCCGCAAGTGTTTGAATAACCCAAACATGTTCTGTTATATTTGTGGTAGCTACGTAAATGCTAAGCAAAGACAAGACATCAATAGTTTTGTGAGAAATGTCTATTATGCATATTTCGGTATAAGGCTTGGTGATGAAGACAAAAGCTGGGCACCGCACAAGGTATGTCGTACATGTGTTGAGGGACTGAGACTGTGGAAAAATGGTGCGAAAAAATCAATGCCTTTTGCAATCCCAATGGTTTGGAGAGAGCCACAGAATCATGTTAACGATTGTTATTTTGTATGGTTAACATTCAAGGTTATAACGCAAAAAGTAAGAAGGATATACATTATCCGAATATTCCTTCGGCCTTACGACCAGTTACTCATTGTGAATCTCTTCCTATCCCAATTCCACCTCTCGTTCTTGAAGATGTGCCACAGGAGAGCAGTTCAGAAAACGAAAGTGATAATGCCGATGATTACAAGCTGGAAGAACATTCTGCACCAAAATTATTTAGTCAAAATGAACTTAATGATTTAACTCGTGACTTGAATCTGACAAAGGATGCCGCCCAATTGCTTGGATCAAGATTAAAAGAAAAAAATCTTCTACTACCCGGAGTTTCGTTCTCTTGGTATAGGACCAGAGAAAAGGAATTAATAAAATTCTTTAAAGAAGAAGACTCTCTGGTTTATTGTTGTGATATTGATGGTTTATTGAGTTTCTTTAACGTCACTTACAATCCAAGTGAGTGGAGGTTATTTATAGACTCGTCCAACACTAGCCTCAAAGGTGTACTTTTACATAATGGAAATTTGTTTGGTTCAATAACCATTGCACATTCAGTACAACTCAAGGAGACGTATGAAAATCTCAAAGCTCTGCTAAAATACGTAAACTATGAAAAACATTCTTGGACAATTTGTGGAGATTTAAAAGTAGTTTGCATGTTACTTGGTCAACAATCAGGCTACACAAAAATGCCGTGTTTCATTTGTGAATGGGACAGCCGAGCCAAAGATAAGCAATGGAAGAAGACAGACTGGCCCAAAAGGAAAACCCTCCAACCCGGTTCACAGAACATAATAAGTGTACCACTCGTTCAACGAACACATACTATTACCTCCTCTATTACCTCCTCTGCACATCAAACTCGGATTAATGAAGCAGTTCACTAAAGCTCTTCCATAAGAAGGTGACTGCTTCCAGTACTTGGTAACAAAATTTCCGAAAGTATCTTATGAGAAATTGAAAGAAGGGATCTTTGTGGGACCACAGATCAGAAAGTTAATGAAAGACAATTTGTTTGAAAGTACAATGAATCCTGTGGAAAAAAAGGCCTGGGTTTCGTTTAAAGAAGTTGTAGCCAACATTTTGGGTAACAACAATCATCCAAAGTACAAAACCATTGTTAAAAAAATGTTGCTTAGTTTTATGAAATTAGGATGTAATATGAGTGTGAAGCTTCACTTCCTACATTCACATATTGATTTTTTCCCTGCGAACCTCGGTGATGTCAGTGAAGAACAAGGAGAACGTTTTCACCAGGACATAAAGGACATGGAAAAGAGATACCAGGGAAGATGGAATGCAAACA
Organism: Ectobius pallidus; assembly: GCA_964059195.1. NCBI lineage: Eukaryota > Metazoa > Arthropoda > Insecta > Blattodea > Ectobiidae > Ectobius > Ectobius pallidus. The sequence goes on from CAXKWD010000009.1 coordinate 34,511,400, forward strand.
TGATGGCCGACTACTGTTTTATGCTTATAAGGGACGGCACTGCTGAAGGAAGACAATCGACGAAGAGAAGTTTCAACCCACGTCAGAACGATCTTGAAGTAGTGAAATCAGCGAAGAAGAGGATGTAAATTGCCATATATGTGTTGTTTTTTCGTAATAGTTATAACATTTTTAAGAGAGTATATACCATTCTCCGCTGTAATGCAGTGCATTGTAATTAAATACAAAGTTTAAACTTACACAATTTATAACTTAAACGGGAACAATATTTTTCCCTGTTCAAAAATTTCAATTAAAACAAAAAAATTCAAAATAGAATTGTATAAAAACCTTACGTGATACAGCAAAAGTAAAATCATATTTGAAATCAGCATGAAAAATACTTCTAAAATAACTTTACAGTCTTAAAACATCATACCAAAAATTTTAAAATGTTGCATAGTGTTATTGACTGAAGCACATTTTATTAATTACTTCCCGACTTAGGTAGTCGGTTTGAGTTAAGGTAATAACAGCTTATATAATTTGAGTTTACAAGTGCTTCGTCTCCATACTTATTAGTATGTTTGAGCCTGATATATATATATATATTCTATCATAGCTTGCAACTATAACTTGTGTATATAAGGTTATTGTCACATAACATCTTTGTATTTTACCTTTGTGAACACACCTACACAGTTTTGCTTTGCCTATTACGCGGGCAACATATAAACTTTCTTATTTCTGTCCCAATCGCGATAACTCTAATAGTGACGTTTCCACGAGGAATCAAGTGTTGTGATATATTTATGGACATTTAATTGCCAATATCGCAACAATGGCTAATCTTGAGCTTACAATAAATGGACTTAAAGCCAAAAGAACCCAAATAAAATCTCAAATAACGCGTAAGGTTAACAATATTCTGGCTTTAACTATAGCTCAGGATATTTCTCCTCAAGATCTTTTGGATCTTAAAATTGAGTTAAGGGAGCTTCACGCTAATTTTCAAAGAATCCAGAATGAAATTGAGGGATTAGAATTCTCTGAAATTGAAGAGGCTTATCATGCAGAGGTCGATAAAGTTATCTCGCGGGCCAACTATCATATTATCAAACAAATTGATGCCTTTAATAACGCTACGGCAGACCAAGAAAGGGCTGAAGCTCAGGCCAAGGCAGAACTAGAAAAGGCTGAAAGGGCTAATAAGTTTAATCATTTGAAAGGTCAACTTATTATGCAAATTCAAAATACAAATGATATTGAAATCGGAGACAAAATGTCTTTTAATGAGGCTTTAATTATTCAATCAGATTTACAAAGGCCTATAGAATAATACAGAGAGGAAAGCCCTCAATTCATTAACATGTCTGATCAGGGCGTGGAATTGCAGGAGTTTCAGTTCCAGTCTGATTTCATTAAGGTTGTGCTTTTCTAAATACTCGAATAATTAATAGCAAGGTTTTATATGATCCCGAGCAGGCTGTTTCTTCTACCAGTCAGCGTTCAGTGATTGAATCACCTATGCCTACTCTTCCCAAGCTTCCTGATATTAGGCTACCTAGATTTGCAGGTGACCCTAGAGCTTGGCTTGAATTTAGGGATACGTTCAATTCCTTAATTGTTCAGCATAGTCACATCTCAACATGGATAAGTTTCAGTACCTAAGTTCTTGTTTATCACCGGAGGTGATGACTGTGATTCAGAATATCCCGGTCTCCAATGCCACCTTTGATGTAGCTTGGAAGACTTTAGCTGAAAGATTTGATAATGACAGGTTAATTGCCAATACGCATTTATATAACCTTTTTTCTCCACCGCCCCTTAAAGGAGATTCTGCAAACTCATTGCAACAATACATAGATAATTTTTCAAGTACGGTTCATGCATTGAACGTACTAAACACTGATGTTCCGCTATCTGACTTAATTATTTCACGTATCATTGTGGATAAGCTCCCGGTAGAATTAATTAAAGACTGGGAATGTTCAATTAAGTTAGGAAAACTTCCCAAGTTGCAGGAATTATTCAGTTTTTTGGAGTCTAGAGTTAGGGTGCTGCAGAAGACAGAATCAGTTCTGAGGAATCAATCCCTCAAGCCCTCGTCTGTTCCCTCTGTCAAAGCTAACCTCCCTTCTACTAAGGCGAAATGCAATTATTGTAGTAAATCGAATCACACCATAATTTATTGTGATGCCTTTAGATCGTTGAATTATTCATCCCGCGATCAATTCGTGAAAAATCACAAACTTTGTCGTGTTTGCCTCAGCTCAAATGGTCACACATCGAGCTGTAACACATTTAGATGTAGACAATGTCAAAGCAGGCACAGCAACTTATTGCATGACCCATCACGGCCAAGCAATTCTCAAGCCATAAACACGGCTAATACCATGTCTGCTAGCCAGTCACGGCAGAAATGTCTTCTACCAACTGCTAGCGTGATAATTTTAAATAACAATGGCAGTGCCGTACAGGCCACAGCCCTTCTTGATATTGGATCAGACTGTAATCTAATTACTGACAGATTATTCAAGCAGCTTGGTTTGTCGCCATTATCTCAATGTGCTTCTCTCGCTGGCATTCTTTCTACCAATGCAAATATCTTGAGTTGTACAGAAGTCTCTATAAGATCTCAGGTTACGAATTGGTGCTACAATACAAAGGCCATTATAGTTCCTGAGATCTCTGCTTGCTTCTAATTTCCCTAAAACCCTTCTTAGTATTAGAGGTTGGAACATTCCTCCTAACTTACCCTTAGCAGATCCCAGCTTTAATTCTCCTAAGCCTATTGATTTGCTATTGGGAGTTGAGATATGTTCTCAAATCGTGGTGGTGTCTGGACAGATATCTGCTCCCAACTTGCCTACTATACAGAACTCCCAGCTAGGCTGGTACTTCTCCGGCAAGTTGCCTTCGTTCCCTCTTAAGCATCATAACATGCCTTCAATGCGGCGAGGGAAACGTTCTGACTTGAATAGGCCTTCATCACACTGAGTCTTCTGTGAATTACTCAGCCTCCATTAAGTGTAATGAGGATATCAGTAACCAACTTACTAGAGTTTGGGAGCTTGAAAGAGTCACTAATGCTGCTCCATTTCCTAATGAATCTTTCTGTGAGCAGCATTTTAAGAATAATTTTCAGAGAAATTCTGAAGGCAGATATATTGTCAAGCTGCCATTTCGCGCTGACCCAGACATTCTAGGCATCACTCAGAATCAAGCTTTAAAGAGATTTGAATCATTAGAAAAACGCCTAGCTTCCAATTCCTCTCATCATACAGAATATTGCAAGTTTATGAATGAATATTTGGAATTAGGGCACATGGAGCCTTCCACATCTAATTCTAATATCCAATATGTGATCCCCCACCATCCAGTGTTTAAGCCATCCAGTACTACCACTAAACTCAGGGTGGTATTTGATGATTCTGCTAAGTCATCTACTGGGAAATCGCTTGAAGATATATTAGCTGTAGGTCCTGTGGTTCAACCAGACCTATTCTCTATATTGATTCGATTTAGATTCAAACCCATTGCATTCACAGCTGATATAGCAAAAATGTATACGCAAGTTATGATTCACAAGGATCATCAGCCATTTCAACAAATATACTGGGGGAGTTCTCAATCAGAACCCATACAGTTATACAATTTGAAGACTGTGACCAATGGCACAGCTTCAGCTGCTGTTCTGCTACTAGAGCTTTGAAACAGCTTATTATTGATGAAGGTAATGACTTCCCATTGGCGTTCTCAGTCATTAACACTTGTACTTATGTAGATGACATCGTAGCTGCTGCCGATACTTTTGAAGAGGCTAAGGCTACCATTTGTCAGTTAAGACAGTTGCTTCCTTTGGGTGGTTTTAAACCACGAAAATGGAGAGCAAATTCAAGACATTCCAATTGAAGACAGGGAACTTCTTGATTCTCGCACATTTGGCGACTGTGACGCTAATGCTTTGAAGGCCCTTGGGTTGATTTGGCAACCCTCAAATGATGTATTAAGAATAGAAACTTCCATCGATTGTTCAAAACCTTTTACCCGTTGTACGAGGCGTAACTTGCTATCTTGTATAGCTTCTATATATGATCCTTTAGGATTGATTTGCCGGGTGGTATCATTTTGCAAAATAATATTTCAATCCCTATGGAATCAAATCAAATCATGGGATGAACTTATTCCAGACTTAATTGCCACCAAATGGTGCAAGGTTCATAGTCAGTTGAATGCTATTTCTAACATAGCCATTCCTCGTCTCGCATTGCTGCAGAATGCAGTTTCCATCCAAGTTCATGGTTTCTGCGATGCTAGTGTTGCTCCTTATGGAGCCTGCATCTACTTACGCTTGGTATATCCATCTGGACATTTTAAGAGCGCTTTGCTTTGTGGAAAATCACGCACTGCTCCTTTAAAGGCTGTTAGGATTCCTTGACTCGAACTATTGGCAGCTCATTTGCTAGATAATTTAATATCAAAGATATTGCCTAACTTCAATTAAATATCGAACTTGTCCACTTGTGGAGCGATTCCAAAGTGGTTTTGGGCTGGCTTACTCATTCACCCACCACTTTGAAAACCTTTGTGGCCAATAGAGTCGCTGATATTCAGGATATTACATATATTGATTCTTAGTCTTATGTTGCGTCTAAGGAAAATCCTATAGATCTTATTTCAAGAGGATCCTCTTCTTCAGATCTTTTGAATAGTTCTTTATGGTGGTCAGGTCCTCATTGGCTTATTGATAATGAATTTAAATGGCCTAGGAATTGTTACTCCTTGTAGTCTACTTCTTTTCCAGAGATGAAGGTAGTAGCGCTCATTGAATCAGATGATTCTGATCTTAGTGATTGGCTATCCAAGTACAGTTATTTGAAAACTGTCCGTGTAATGGCATTTATTTTAAGATTCATTCATAATTGTCGGAAAGCTCAATCTCCTCTCACAGGTTCTCTATCTCCTGATGAGATATCTAATGCTATCTGTTACTCTGTTAAGGAAATCCAGAGACAGTATTATTCTAAGGAAATCCAAGCTCTGTCTTCCAATCTTGAGTTGCCTAATTCAAGCAAACTTAAGCAACTCAGCCCCTTCATACTCGAAGATGGCATTCTCCGTGTAGGGGGACGTTTGGAACGTTCAAATTTATCCTTTGATATTAGACATCCTATGTTGTTGCCAGCACAACATTCTTTTACCAAACATCTATACCCATTTCTATACCCATATTCTTCTAAAACATGCTGGTCCTCAACTTATTATCTCGCACTTAAGAGAGAAATTCTGGATCATTTACTTGCGTAAAGCAGTCAGGAGTGTATTGAGGCTCTGTTTGATGTGCTTTAGGTTTAATGCTCAAGCATTCCAGCAAAAAATGGCTGACTTACCTCCTGAGCGAGTGAATTGTATACCAGCTTTTACCAATGTCAATGAAGATTATGCTGAACCATTGGAGGTCCTAGATCAAGGATTCATGTTAAATCCTACATAGCTATATTTGTTTGTATGTCCACAAAGGTCGTTCACATCGAGATAGTTACAGCTTTGACTGCTCGTGCCTTTCTTGCAGCATTGTCCAGATTTGTTTCTCGATGTGGCATACCTCATTCTATCACTTCCGATAATGGTAGCAACTTTGTAGGCGCTAACGCCGATTTGAGTTTTCTTGCAAGGTTACTCGAATCTGATGAATATAAATTAAACATACAAGATGCTACTTCAAACCTATTTATCAAATGGAACTTTCTGCCTGCTCATTCTCCTCACATGGGAGGACTTCATGAGGCGGCTTTTCGCTCATTAATATATAATTTAAAAAGGATGTCTCCATCCTTTAATTTTACGTATGAGGAAATTTCCACGCTTCTCATTCAAATAGAAGCCCTCATGAATTCTCGCCCCTTGTTACTCTTAATGAGGAGGTAAATGATTGTGATTATTTATCCCCTGGACATTTTCAAATTGGCAAACCTCTTGTGTTCCTACCTAGCCCAGATCTCTCTGGCGGTTATACTATTCGTACCCGCTGGAACAATGTAAGGAATCTGATGAAGTCCCTCTGGTCAAGGTGGTTTTCAGATTATCTTTCTTCCTTGCAGAGACGTTCAAAATGGTTGAAGGCTATGCCTAATGTCACCATAGGTACACCAGTTTTAGTCATGGATGACAATATGCCTCCCTTAAAATGGATTGTTGGCATCATAACTCAGACTCACCCAGGTTCAGACGGTCTTGTGAGGGTTGTCACGGTCAGGACTTCTAGAAGTTATCTATAACGACCTATCATTAAACTAGCCCCAATTCCCATAGATGACTCTCACGACTAAGGCAGTCGTCATTTTGCTTGATATCTTCAGACATCAATGCATTTTCTTCGTTTAGTTAATTTTATTTCTCAAGTTTTAGGATTTTATTAGTGCTTCTAAAGATTCAACATAACTTCGCATTTCTGTTTGATTATTCCCTAGTGAATAATCGTGGGCAATATGTTCAGTTATGTTGAAATCTTCACTTCTAGTTGTTCATATTTATGGGAGTTTTAATGTCAAATCATTAACTTTATTATCATATAGTTTGTTTATTTTCTTCCTGTGTTTCACCTGTTTTCAGGAGGCCTTGTTTATTTTCTCTTTTCCGTTCATACATTTAGTTTCTCTGTTCTCGTTGTAAAAGACAATTGAATCTTCAATACAATATGTATTTTATACTTCTAACGTTCCAATTTCTCTCTGGTGAACATCAACACTATTTATTTCTGTTTCACAATAGTATTTTAAATTCAATTAATATTTATAATCTACATGAAATTAATTTTATTATCTTATGTTTCTTTACTCGCCGCTGATTTCATTTATTCATTATAAATGCGTTTTTGACTCTCCTCATTGTAGCTTAGCCTATCAGAGCCTTTTAAGGAGTATTGTTGTTAGCATCCATCTTCGTTTTCTTGTTCAAATCGTCATCATCGTCGTCTTATTCTTCGCCAGCTTCTAGTTATAATTTATTGCCTTTACAATGTCTATTGGCGAATTTCTGGGTCATTTCACCCACTATTACTACATTCAGAAGTTGGTGCTTCGTAGCTTCAAACGTAAGTTCAATTCATCGTCTTATTCTTCGCCAGCTTCTAGTCATATTTAGTTGCCTTTACAAATGTCTATCGGCAATTTTCTGGGTCATTTCATCCACTATCTACATTCAAAAACTGGTACTACGTAATTTGATCTATAATGCTATTATGCATTTTTCTTCTTTAAAGAACTATTATTAACAAGACTTCAAAGCTTATTTGTGACAACGTTATCTCCTCCAGAAGGATAATTATTTTCTGGTTTTTCAAGTGGAATTCAAGAATAGTGATTTATGTGAATAATCACACGCTTGAAGACGGCTTCTTACTTAAAACTGTGAGTTAATTAATTCATTCTCATAGAGCTGCTTATTATAGCTACAATTTAGCCATTGCAACGAAATTGGCAGTGTTTATATTACTCAGTGGAAGATTATTTTTACGCTTTAATTCTAACCAAGTGTTAGTGGTCCTCCTAATCGTCAGAGTTAAATCAAAACTTCAAGAAATCTACAGATGCCTTCACATCGCCATCGATCATAACCAATTTACTTATTAGCCAAGAAGCTTCAAGATTAATGTAATATTTATGGATTATTTGCTTTTAAAACTTATCGAAGATTCGGTAAGTTTTTCAAGTAACCAACAAACTTTGACTGGATAAATTCATTAGTGCCAATTATTATTAGGAGGGCTTTAAGGATATATATGAGTGCTCTTGTTTATACCTACTACCAGAGAATAAATATTTTGTAGAAAAAGCTCCCCTATTTTATTATTCAAGGAAATGTGCAAGCCACATCAATACAGTCCGCTATAATCGCACACTCGTTTGAAGAGATGTTTCCTCGGACTATCTTTTTGACATTGATTTGTGGTGGCATGGTCCTTATTGGCTCTCTGAACCCACAACATCATGGCCTGAACAGCCACAACAACTAAATGTTCAAGATTCGTCAGAGCAACTTGTTTCAGTCTGTATGGTATCCACCACAGGAGAAGAAAACGTTATCACAAGGTTTTCTGATCTACGACGCCTTCAGAGAGTGACTTCTTACATACACAGATTTATTTCTGCATGCAGACATGAAACCAAGTATCATGGACCGCTCACAGCAGAAGAGCTACAACACGCTCTACAGACATGTATTAGAATCGCTCAGAAAACAGCTTTCGCTCATGAATTAACAGATCTTCGTATTGGAAAGCAAACATCTGTTAAAAGTTCAATACATTCACTAGTTCCATTCTTGGACCAGAATGAGATATTGCGAGTTGGTGGTAGATTGGAGAAAGCAGATCTATCACATGATGCAAAACATCAGGTTATCTTACCATCGAGGCATCATATAACTGCATTGATAGTAGAATTTGAACATCGCAAACTATTACATGCTTCCCATCATCTACTCGTAGCATCTTTACGAGAAGCCTACTGGATACCTTGTATTCGAAGAGTAGTGAAATCCATTTTGCACAAATGCCTAACCTAGTATAAGCTAAAAGCAGAAGGCGCGCAGCAATTAATGGGAAGTCTTCCTAGTTACCGGATAACTCCGGCTAGGCCCTTTCTCCGCATAGTAGTGGATTATGCTGGTCTATTCATAATAAAATATGCTGCTCCTCGTAGCATTGCCATTTTTGTATGTTTGATAACTAAGGCAAAGCACATTGAGCTGGTGTCTGATCTAACATCAGAAGCATTCATAGCCGCACTAAGAAGATTTACATCACGTCGAGGACAATGTAAAGAGATCTTCAGTGATAATGGCACTAACTTCGTTGAAGAAAACAACAAGTTAAGAGATCTACGATTGTTGTTGCAGTGAACAGAATTTCAAAATGCAGTTCAAAAATTTACTGCAAGTCATGATTATACTTGGCACTTCATTCCTCCCAATTCGCCACATTTGGGGGTCTACATGAAGTCGCAGTCAAGTCTATGAAGTTCCATCTTAGAAGGATGATGGGTGCTTAAGTTCTCACATATGAACAGCTTTACACCCTACTTGAAGCTTGTTTGAACTCTAGAAAACTCATTGGTCTCAATGATGATCCAGCTGACTTGTCATATCTTTCTCATGGTCATTCCTTAATTGGGAACCCCTCACTTCTTTGCCATCGCATCCTCCTACCGAAGACAAAAGATACGTTGAGAAATGGCAGCTTCTACAAGATCATCTGCAACATTTATGGAAACGCTGGTCATCGGAGTATCTTCATTCCTTACTACAAAGGCAGAAATGTCCCTGCTTAAGTGACAACGTTCGAGTTGGTACCGTAGTCATCTTGAAAGAAGACAACAGCCCTCCTCTTCAATGGAAGTTAGGTGTTATTACCTCAGTACACCCTGGTGATGATGGTTTAGTGCGAGTAGTAACAGTGCGTACTTCCAATGGTGAATATAAGCGTCCTATAGTGAAAGTGTGTCCTTTGCTTAAAGATGAGTAGCAAATTACATTCATTATGTTTCACATATTTCAAAGTTCCATACTTATCCATGTCGTTATCTGATCAATCAAAGTGAAGTTATATTCCTGCAATATATGTAGTAAGTCAGTGTTTTAACATATATAACATGTGTATATACGTGTAGCTTGCACTTTCTTTTCTTTTGTTAAAGCATATGCATTAACGGTCGGATGTATGTCAATGCAAGCAATCTGTTTAGTGCTTTATCCTATTCAAATAGCCACCATTTTCTGCTCGCGCTGACATAAGCATTTCATGTCATTGTACAATAGGTTTTAGCGCCTTGAGATGATGTGATCCTTACCATCGCGCGGTTCCAAGCCACGCCGAGCAGTCAGTGCTTCGCCAGATTTCATTGCTAGTAGACGCATGTAGGCATCACTCCAATTCGCGCGGAGCATTTTCCCGCTAATATTACATCACTTATAATTCCAGTTTAAGAAGCATTACATTCATTTATTTCAATTATATTAATCAGTCATTTATTAGTTCACGTGTGATTAAAGTTCCATTGTTTTATAACATGTTTTTATTGTAATTCTATTTAGATTCGTGAATCTCTGTTCCCAGTGACCTTCGATAAGTTCATTGTTCTACCAACTCCTTCAAATTAATTATTTATGGTCCTCCAACTATCCCAGAGGTTTTACCCCATTCACCAAATATACAAAATTTATAAAATCAAATAATTCAAAATTCAAAAATCCAAAATTTAAAAAATAAAAAATGCAAAATTAAAAAGTTCAAAGAACCAAAATTTAAAAATAAAATTTAAAAAATTAAAATATCGAAAATCCAAAATTGAGAAAATCGAAAAACCCAAAATTAAAAAAACAAAAATACAAAATTAAAAAATACAAAAAATAAAAACTCAAAGAATCAAAATTTTAAAAATCCAAAATTCCAAAATTAAAAAATTAAAAGATCCAAAATTTAAAAATCCAAAAATCCAAAATTAAAAAAATTAAAAAATCCAAAATCTAAATTGAAAAAATGTAAAAATCCAAACTAAAAAAATTGATAATACAAAATTAAAAAATCCAAAAATATAAATTTCAAAGATCCAAAATTTAAAAAATTCAAAATTAAAAAGTTCAAAGATAAAAAATTTTAAAAAATCCAAAAATATAAATAAAAAAATCCAAATTTTGAAAATTTAAAAAACCCATAATTTAAAAATAATAAAATTCAAAATTCCAAAATTTAAAAAATCAAACAAATAAGAAATTAAAGATCAAACATTTAAAAAATCCAAAATTAAAATATTCGAAGATCCAAAATTTAAAAATCCAAAATCCAAAATTAAAAATGTCCAAAAACCCAACATTAAAAAGTTTAATAGTGCAAAATTGAATAATCCAATAATAAAGAATTTTAAAAATAATAATTAAAAGAAGTTTCACTTCTGTCGCGTGGCGTTCCACGCACACTTTTATTTTATTTCTGTAACAAGAAAAACATTCAACCTGGAATTTTTTGGGAAGTATTTGAATTTTATTATACATCAAGTACCATGTTTACATCTTCAATGGTTTACGATTAATAGAGTGGTAATTACTCCTGGCGCTAAAGCTATCGGAACGGTACAGATGTCTTTTTTCCATAAAATAGGCCTACTAGCAATAACGTAAAAATCCTTAAATATTTTAGTCGTGGACTCAATAATATAGAATATTAACTTGCTACTTAGACCCATACTGAAAGATTCACCCGCTTCGGAAAAGGGATGAATCAAACTTTTTCCTGAACTCGTAAATCTGCACTACTTTTATTTAGATATTTGTTGAATTATTTATTTTATTTTTTGATCCTTTATGCTAGTAACTTTTATGTCTAATTAGCTTAGCAAATGCCTTTTTTGTTTAATATCTTGTTACGCCCTTTTTCATTTTTCATATTATTTAGCAACAAGAAATCGTACACCAGTTAAAACGAGCGGTGAATTGCCGAAGCGTTAAGAGCATACTATCGGGTTATAGTTAAGGCAAGACGATGGTAATTTTAATGAAAAAAATAATGGAAAAATCCTTTGAAATAATGTGTGATTTATGTAGAATGCATTGCAAAGCAATTTATGCGTATGTGTGTCCTCTTCTGATGTCGAGACGCCGATTTGAAAGATCCTTCGCCCTCTTTTCGTAGTCCTGCTCATGGAAGTTTCCTTGCCCTGCAAATCACAAACCATCCCTTAGTTCAATATATTATCTCTGTGAAATAATTTGTATACAGATCTACACTTCCGGCCGTGTTTCACCAATCATTACCTACATAACTTACCCCATATAACCAGGATAAAATTATTATTAATTTAATGTATTTGCTATCACCACAATATTAATACAAATTAATACTCTACAATAGTCTATACAATGTTATATTAATATTAGTACTGTACATGTTAATATTAATATATAAAAATATCCCTTAGTTGTTTTCTATCCTTATTGTAAGGTGTAATTTTCATACAATTATACATCCTTTAACAAATTTTCATCAAATTATACAAACATAACCTCTAGAATGAGTAATATTTTCTAGGCAAAACGGTTCAGTTATTTGCACTTTCTAAAGTATTTTCTAACTGACGATCCTGTACTATTAAAAACAACTGTATTAGTAATTTCTATCCTAAAATACTGTGGTCAGTGACCAAGATCAGTATACAAGCCGTGGTCAGCGACCAAGATCAGTATACAAGCCTTGGTCAGCGGCACCGTGCTCGAAGCGCCAAATCATTCAGACAGCTAAAGCGCCCAGAATAATTACCACTCAATTACTAGTAAACCTTTCAAGATATAAAGATGGTACTTCATTTTTAACAAAATTTAATTATTTATCTAAAACTTTCTCGCTTTAAGATTTTTCGGGACACAAAAATACAAAAAAATTGTCGCATAGTCAGATTTGCTTCTCCCTCCATGAATATTGTGTAACGGGTGATGTTTATAAAATGAATATAAACACTTGTGTCCGCTGTTTAAGGCTCTGTTTTAACCATTAGTAGGGTTGTTGTGTGTAGATTATTTCTGTACAAATGTCACAGGAATCCGACGAAGGGTTCATTAAAGGTTTCAAGTTTAATCATGAGGTGTGAGCATTTTCTAGAATCCCAAATGTCGGGAATTGGGAGAGTGGGAAACTGGCGACGTCACACATCTCGCCTGCTCGCCGCAACCCCCTGTCCTATAAACTCGCCGGAATACGCAATATCTGTTGTTTGCAAACCTTGGCGATGTACAAGGTGCACTTTAAGCTCCGCCCACTTGATATTCACATTTCGTTTCTCAGCGAAGCAGGGTGACCAACTATCCTTGTACATTGTCGCCGACACTCCCGACCGTACCAAATATTAAAAATGCGAGAGTGCCCCTTGTACCAAACATTAAAACTACGAGAGTGCCCCTTGTACCAAATATTAAAAATTCGAGAGTGCCCCTTGTAACAAATATTAAAAATGCGAGAGTAAATGAATTGTACCCACAAGTTTGCCTTGTACCCAACGGTTTGTCAGCTTGTTCATCCTCGAAGAATTCGCTAGATCGTGGTATAAAGAAAACTCCTTCACTGACGGTGGGTTGGGCGGGTTATGTCTCATGCGAAGGTGCACCTTATGTTTATTTTTCCCTTAATTTATTTCTGTATTACTTTCCAATCCAACATTCCTGTAAGCATCGAAAATACTTTCTGCATTTCTCTTGATTGCCAGGCGAGTGGCGAGTGGAAAGGGGAGCAGCGTGGGGCGCAAAGTTCCTTTCGCCTCATCGCCCAACAAGCAAACATCATCTGCATAAGCTAAAATCGGGTGACTGCCATTCAATTCTAGGCTTAAATTTCCTAATGACATATTCCAAAGATAAATTAAAAAGTAAAGATGATAGAGCATTTCCTTGCTTCTATGCGCTTCTAATGGCAAACCTATCTGAGATAAATTTCCCTACCCTGTCTCTGCTTTAGGTTTCATTGACACATTTCGACCGGCCTAACTAACTTCTTTGGTATCCCGAATTCAATGAGGATTTTGTACAATTTGTCTCGCCTAACTGAATCATATGCTTTTATTTAAAATCTATGTACAGCTGGTGAACAGACTTATTATATACCAACTTTATCTCCAAGATTTAGCGAATACAAAGTATATGATCAATGCTTGATCTATTTTACGTAAATCCACATTGGTGATCTTCAATGACTTCGTCCGCATATGGGGTTAAACTTGACAGTACTGAGTTTAATCTATCCCCACCGGCCTTAATTAATTCTGCTGGAATTTGGTCAACGCCTGGATATTTGTGTGTTTTTAGTTTACTTATAGCTGTTTCTGCTTCTGTTAGAGTTTTTTCAGCAACCAATGGCTCTGCTGTTAAAATATTTCACTTTCTACACTTTGGACATCTTTAATAATTGATTAAATAAATTTTTCCACCTATTCAAAATATTGTTCGATGCCGCGAGTATAGTGCCATCATTGTCCTTAATTATGTTTATTCTAGGTTGAAAACCTTTCTTGAACTCGTTTATTCCCATGTAGAGATCCCTAACATTTTTGTCTTTACTATTTCCCTCTAATTCATTTATTTTGTCTTTGAGATAGTTTCTTTTCTTTGTTCTAAAGCATACATGGGCATTTACTGGTTCGCGAACCACTTGTGGTTCTTGACCTTCCCGCATAACACACAAGATGGCATTGCGGACATTCGGTGTACGTGGTAGATTATTCCCATGCATGAGACACAATCTCTTTGCAAGCAGTTACGGGTGGCGACACAGTTCCGATTGGAAAGGCGTTATGACACATTCTAAGCCTTTGTATAATGAAATAATTGCACACGTAAAGGAATAATTCAAAATACAAGATTGTTTGTATTATTTGTTTCTTGTAGTGTACATTTTAAAGTGAAATTAGTGTTTCCCTAAGAATGAGCAACCGCCACTGCACTTATTGTCTGCTTGTGTCTCCATCTATCCGTTCTTTTCGAACTATGTGTAAGTTGACAAAAGTTTGAGGGTTGCGTGTCAATGGATAGGGGTTTGCCCATGTCTGTTCTAAAGGTTCTAGAGGTTTCTAGTTTAGCATTGCTGAAATAAACGTGGTGTCATTCGGATTCTGCAACCACTGTAGTTTTGCCTGCGCAGATATCATCGAACCACGGTTTATTTGGTTTCAGTTCAAGCGGACCTGATTAGAAGTATGGTTTTCTGTCTGACGTCACAGGCGGATTGTGCGGATTGCGGATTGATGACGTCACCCCCGGTCAGCTGATCGTGACGTCACAAGTGGGCGTGGCTATGACGTCAGTGGCGGATTGTATGACGTCACAAGTGGGCGTGGCTATAACCACGTGATTCAAAATGGCGTCGGTTCCGGTTCCTATTGCAAATGGCGGCGGTTCCGGTTCCTATTTCAAATGGCGGATCAGGCGCGAAATTCAAAATTTGGAAATTAATAATATAAATGGCGTCCGTTCCGGTTCCTATTTCAAATGGCGGATCAGGCGCGAAATTCAAAATTTGGAAATTAATAATATAAATGGCGTCCGTTCCGGTTCCTATTTCAAATGTCGGACAAAGCGCGAAATTCAAAATTTAGAAATTCATAATTAAAATGGTCACGTTTCCGGCGCGAAATTCAAAATTTGTAAATTTATAATGAAAATGGCTACGTTTCCGGTTCCTATTTCAAATGGCGTAAGGTGGGAAATTTAATACTAGATGGCGGTTGATTTGAAAATTGCAAAAGGTGGAAATTGGATATTACAATTGCAAATGGCGGATGGTGGGAAATTTAAAGTTTATATATTGGTAGGGTTTTACAACATGGCGGCATTGTGTACGTCACAAGTGGATTGCTATAACCTATCTCAACATTGGAGTGTCTTATGACGTCACTTCTTACGTCAAAGGCGGATTGTGCGGATTAGATCATATGACAGGTGGATTGTTTTATGACGTCACTTCTTACGTCACAGGCGGATTATGCGGTTTGGGAGGAATGCTATGACCTACCTCAACAGTGGATTGTTTTATGACGTCACTTCTTGCGTCACAGGCGGATTGAGCGGATTGGGAGGAATGCTATGACCTACCTCAACAGTGGATTGTTTTATGACGTCACTTCTTATACGTTACAAGTTGATTGATAAAGTTGGGAAATTTAAAGTTTATATATTAGTACATGGTAGGTGTATAGCCGCAACCTACGAGAAACAGGCCTCTCAACTACACGCCCACTTTCACCGTGACGTCACGGCTCGTAGGGTTGTTTCCGCCATATTGTAAACCAGAGGAGTACTGAGCAGCGAGCGTGACTAGTGAACCAGTGTGTTTGTGGATTTATTTGTGATATTGTTAGTGGTGTGAGGTTCTATTCAAAGTATTTTTTTATTGCTACCCATCATTTGCAGCATGAAGACGAAGCGATAGTGAATATTATCTCAGTATTTTTGAGGTAAGCTTTGCAAACCCTTGTGTTTGTGTTTTCCATGTGATTTAGTGAGGTTATGTATATCATTATGTCCTTCTGATGTATGGTTTTTATTTCGTTTCAGCAGGCATTTTACACACAATGCCTTACTCATGCTGTGTGCCTCGATGCAGAGGGAATTACAAATCTGGCCCTCGAGTTAGTGTGTATGGATTCCCTGATGAAAGTACTCGCCCAGAATTGCATAAACAATGGTTGCATGCTATCAAGAGGGTTAATTTCAAACCTAATAAGAACACCAAGGTGAGTTCAGGATTTAAACCTTTATTTTTTTAAAATATTATATATATATAGGCCTATATATATATACAATAATATTGTGGGAAAATGGTACATTGCGACTCACCCGAGTTCCCCACCCCTACTCTCAATCCGAAATAGCCTATTTTGTTGGAAGGGTCGTTTTTATAATTATGAAATATTATGTGGAGGTGCAAGGATATTTCTTTTTATTGTGAAATATTAGGTGACATCGCAGGCGAGTGGAAAGGAGAGCAGGGTGTGTCGCAAAGTACTAACTTGCCAATATTGTTGGTACATAATTGAATTGTAATATTCTGCTCATTTTTATTTCCAGGTATGTGAGAAACACTTCTTAGAAAGTGATTTTATTCGCTATTCTGAAGCATACGATGCAAAATCTGGGAAAACTTTAAAAGTTCCTCTCAGCATACCAAAATTGGTTGCTGATGCTGTTCCATCTCAGTTTCCTGATCTGCCTTCATACTTTTCTGCTACACCAGTGGTGCCACGAGAGAACCCTGACAGTAGAAGATCTAGATGTGAAGAGGCAGCCCTGCAGCAAGCATTTACTGAGAGTGTGAAAGAACAAGAAGAGTATGATAGGAGAAGACGTTTTTCATCTTTGGAAGAAATGAAAAGCTGTCTGAACTTTATTGATACAGACGAATGGACTGTAATTCAAAATGATGACAGTGTTGTTATATGTAGTGTGGTATGTACTCCTGTGCCTAAGATAACTCATTCTGTGAGAGTAAGTAGTGATTTACATGTTTCAGTGTTTCTACAAGGCATCCAGTTGTACAGGTTGGGGGGTAAATCAGTTCCTGAAAAAGTTTCACATATCGATGAAGTAAGTAGTGTTCTGAATGATTTAAAATCTTGCTTGGTGGAAGGTAGTCAAGAACATGTAATAGATATTGTTATTGATCTTCTAAGGAAAAATGTAGAGAATGATCCTGTTATCAGATTCTTAGTAGATCAACTTTCACTGTTTGGAATTCAACACCATGCAAGGAGGCATTCTACAGACCTATTAGTATTTTCTTCTCTATTTTTTAGTTTTTCACCTAGAGCATACAGATTTGTTAGAAACTCTGGCTGTTTAATTTTGCCATGTGAGACTACCATAAAGTCATTAATGCTGCAAAGCAATATGAATCCAATGGATGAGCAATTTAATTCCAATTTTCTTTCTTATGCCAGAAGAAAGTATTTAATGTTAGATGATAGAGACAAAACTGTCAGCCTCTTAGTAGATGAAATATACTTAAAGAAGTATATGGATTATAAAGGTGGCAATATTATTGGTAATGCACATGACTCTCAACAATGTGCTAAAAGTGCACATGTGTTTATGATCAATAGTGTAACATCAGTGCACAAGGATGTTGTGCACATTCTTCCTGTCACAAATTTAAATGCGCAGGTACTGCACATGTGGATCAGGAAATTAATTGTGGGGTTGGAGGAAATTGGATACAAAATTATAAGTGTTGTTACTGATAACAACAGTATAAATGGTGCAGCTATGAGTAAATTTGTATTTCCTCCATCCATGCAGTTTTTGTACCCCCATCCAGTTGATTCCACAAGACCCCTATTTTTTGTTATTGATCCTGTTCATTTATTAAAATGCATCAGGAATAATTGGTTAAATCAAACCAATGATGGCAAGTGCATGCTGTATCCAAAATTTAATTCATCAGAGGAGTCAAATGTATGTACAGCATCACTATCAACACTTAAAAAATTGCATGCCATAGAATTGGATAGTTTAGTGAAGTATGGGTACAATTTGTCCTTCAAGGCATTATCTCCCACTCATTTGGAGAGACAAAATGTGAAACTTGTCCTGCAAGTTTTTAATGATTTTGTTATTAAGGGGCTAGTTGAAATGGGAAATAGGCATGACTTGCCTCATTTCAAAGAAACTGCAGATTATTTACAAATAATTTTAACATGGTGGCAAATTCTAAATGTAAAACATCCATTCACAGGCAAACGCTTAAAAAACAAGTACCAAACTCCTCTAACCAACTCTCCTGATGATGATAAACTTATATATTTAAATAAGTTTATGGATTGGTTAGACAAATGGAAACTTATGAACCTATCTTCAGGTAAACTTACAAGGGAGACCCATTCAGCTCTCAAACAAAGCACTTATGCCATGACTGAATTGTGTTCCTACTGCACAACAGAGCTAGGATTACAATATATATTACCTGGCAAATTCCAAACTGATAATTTGGAAAGCCGTTTTGGGATGTACAGGCAACTTGCTGGTAGTCAATATCTCATTTCATTGAGACAGCTCTACGAATGTGAAACAAAGTTAAGGTTGCAATCTCATCTGTACCTCAAACTTAGATCACAAAAATTTGGTGAGATAATAATTGAAAAGGTGCATGTTGAGAGTGAATTGGAAGAACCGGAGGTAGTCTTGTGCGAGGAGTTGAATGATGTAGTATTGGAGCCTGATGATTGGGAGGGCAATGAAGAAGTACTGCCAGTGTTGGTGTACGTGGCTGGATACTGTGCCTTTTCACTACTGAAAAGATTAAAATGTGAACTGTGTAGAGAAGCCCTCCTACTTCCAAAAGAGTTAGATTTTAGTGACTCCTACAATTTTCTAAAGAGTGTAGATAGGGGTGCTTTGTGTTATCCAAAAGAAATTGTAGTTAATGCTGTAGTTGCCAATTATGTTGTTATACAAAAGCTTTGTTCAGATTTTGAATCGCAGTTCCTGAAGACTCAAAATCAAAGGCAAACAGCACTGTCAGTAACTCTGAATCAGCTAGATCTGCCACTCGAAGAACAGTGTGATAATGGCCATTCAATGGAAAAAAATATAGTGAGTATTCTTTGGTGTTCTACAAATACACTCTTAAATAACTATTGTAAAAGAAAAAATGATAAAGAAAGTAGCATGCCTAAAAGAATTCAGTCAAAAAATGTAAGAAAACTGCAGATTATGTCTTAATTTGTAGTTCAATTCAGATTTCATTTATTGATTTTAGAAATCTCTCTTCCAATGCTTGTTCTCCATAGTTCAATGTTTATATTGTCTGATCCACACACTGTTTTCTTTTCTAAATAACTATTGTAGAAGGCAAAAAAGTTGCATGGATAAAAGAATCTAATAAAATGTCGGAAATGGGTCATTCTCCAGAAAAGGGCAGATTTCAATGTTAGAATATTTTTTAAAAAATATTTTTTATTTTGGATCATGTAATTTTGTTATGTAATATTTCCTTCTGCAGAGTACTACTGAGGTACTTGCCCTACTTACCGAGTGGTATTTTGCATTAAATTAACAAGGTTAGAAAATGGCGCATTCATGGAGGTGAGAAAATAGGATGAAATAGTAATTATAATAGAAGTTATGTGAGAATTAGAATTAATTTACTGTATTAAATGTTATCATGAAAATGAACAATATTTATTACCATACAAATGGATTAACACACAACTTTTTACTTATTTTTATCTATGTTAAAATAGATTATCGCCTTAAAATGAAAACTTTGAATCAAAACATGATATATTGTCATAAACTATTAGGCTATACCAGTATCTTCTTTAAACAAAAATAAAAAATGCAGACAGTTAAATATGTCATCAATTACAACATTAAATATACCTCCATGGATAGGACTCGAGAGTAACAGTAACGGAGGTGAGATTTTTCTCTAATTTGTCAAACAGCTTGGGAACATTTGAGGTTAGAAAATCTCAGTTCTAGAGTTTAACTTAGCATTCCTTATTATTATAATTTGTAGCAAAAGTAAATATAAAAACATACAACTTTACCGTTGGGTGTAGGTAACGGAGGTGAGGAAGTCCAATTACCAACTCTGCATTTAGCCCTTTTCCACAAACAAAACAACCCTTAAAATCACAATAACAGCTTGGCTTTATATAAATGATAAGAAAACTACCAAAAGTTGGAGTCCAAGGAAAATAGAAAGACTACAGTGCCATATCTGTGGAAATAATTGAACTTTTATATTGTTTCACGAAGGTGAGGTCTCACCTTGGGACAAGCATGTTTAGTGCAAAAAATTGTCTTTACAAAATGATATATTTTATTTTCAGTTATTAATGACTCATTTTTTGAGTTGTTTGTTCTTGTTACAACACTAAAATGGAATAAAAATTAAACCCTGTTGAATTATGAAAGAATGAAAATGACAAGTCAGGCACTGGGACATGACACGGAGGTGAGATCTCACATACTGTGCCCTAAAATGCAGAAAATTGTAACTTTTGTTTAAAAAGTGGAATATGGGATCAAATAGACCTTATTTCAATCTAACTTATCATAATAATTCATAATCCATAAGTACTTATTTTACACCAGAAAATCAACTGCGACATGAATCTGCCCTTTTCTGGAGAATAACCCAAATATGAGTAATAACATGTATAATTAACTCTTGGTAGTAAATAATAATACTTCACAAGTTTACTAATATAGGCCTACTGAACAACAACTTTTAGAGGGAAATAATCACCTGATTCTCCAGGATGTCAATAATAAGGCTTAAATACAAACTGTTACTTTTCAAGAAATTGGTTGCTTTCGTTATGTTCAAATTTAACAATCAATAACAAAATGTTATTTGTAGATCATAAGAAATTATTACTGACGTTTAGAAATATAAGCTTTTAGCTTTCATTTGTTGTACACATTTCTACCTTGCTTAGAAATATAATAATGGTAAAACAGGCTCACTTTTTTTATGGAATGGCTGTTATGCAGTTAACATGTTTTTTCAAACTTTTGCAGTTGCATTGATGGTCCTCTGGAGCAGCCATATGTTCTTTTGTTTAAATATTGTTGTATATTTCTTATTAATTCAACAATTTGTTTTTGTCCATGTAATTGATGGTAGCCCTCGGCTCTAAATGTCTTAAATAGGCCTACTCACTGAATTTCCTGAGTTTTGTTTTGTATTATTTTGTTATAACTAAATAAGCCTGATAATTGTTCATAAAATACATTATTGTAAACAGTACCTAAAGGTTAAACTCCTGCAGGGTACATGAAAAACCGAACATTGCCATTGCCTGTCTAAAATAATGGATTATTATTATTATTATTATTATTATTATTATTATTATTATTATTCGTGCTTATATTTTACAGACTATTTGTCTACAAACATTTTTTTTTTCCATTTTTAAGATGGAATGAAAAGGGTTGTATAAAACTGTATTTGAAAATATTGTGGAACAGATTATATTGATTTTTTGAGATGATGTTTTGAGTGATAGAAAATGCATAATTTTAGTAAAATGTATGTTCTCTGACAATGTGTTTATTGTTTCTCTCATTTTTGTAGCAAATATATTTCTTGCAATTATGTATACAAGTTTTGGTTCCCACTCCTGTCTTCTTATATTTCAGTATCACGCAAGTTACCTTCCATGCAGTTCATAATTAGTAGACATTGTATGTACTGTATTTTATCAAAATACAATTCTTATCAGTGTTTCTAGAGAGAAAGGAATGTTTTCTTTTAGTACAGGTAAAGGGTAGTTACAATGTGTTCATATCGTA
The DNA here is from genome assembly GCA_964059195.1 of Ectobius pallidus. Taxonomy (NCBI): domain Eukaryota; kingdom Metazoa; phylum Arthropoda; class Insecta; order Blattodea; family Ectobiidae; genus Ectobius; species Ectobius pallidus. Next base: position 34,533,216 of record CAXKWD010000009.1, read on the forward strand.
GGAATGAGACAGAAATACGATCGCAATAATGCCACCTAAGCTGGCCGAACCGTAACCCTACGCCTGGTGACGTCACGAAGCAGTTGAGAGGCCTGTTTCTCGTAGGTTGCGGTATAGCTTACGTCATAATTCAACATGGCGGCATCGCTTACGTCATCAGAGGATTGGTAGGATTAGATCATGTGACAGGTGGAATGATTTATGACGTCACAGCAGATTTAAACTTTATATCTTTTTTGCAGGAAGTATTACTATACGTTCCCACGCTTCGTCACGTACGCCAGAGCAACGCATAAATGCAACGTCATAGGTTTAGTATAAGATGATTATTTTTCTAAAACCTAGCGACTTAGCCTATACTAAATGTGGTCGGTGCGTAAGGCTTACAACCATGCCGACAATCTGGACCTCCTAATTTATTATTATTGTTATTATCAGTTGGAAATGTAGAGAAGCGTTATTTTATTCCTTCAAGTATTTTTATAAATATGGTAGCCATCGTCTTAAAACTATATTTTGTCATAAGATGATAATCCTAGCCCAGGGGTTAACTCAGCTTCTGGTTTAGCGGGTCATATTAAGTCGTAAATTTTCCTATCATGATCGATGCATAATCTTACGTGTTGAATTAGCTTCAAACCCCCCAGTATAATAATGGAATAATATTATATCATATACTTCATTACTCAAAGGCGTTTTATAAAGTCAGTATATACAAATGTTTTCTCAATATAGAACTGTGGTAGCTCACTGTTTCATTGTACGCGAGAGAATTGATGCATGTGCTCCCGTTATCTATCTCAACAGTCATACGAGGCTGTAGTAACCTTGACGTACATCTCACATCTCCATTCATTGCAACTTATCTCTCGTATGCTGACCTATTCAAAACGTCTTAAAACAATCTCTTTAAACAGCAGTACCTTTAAATTTTAAATCCTAAACATAGCCTATGTCTTGTGTATTGCATATTAAATTAGTATCATTAGTCAACAGTATTTTTATTGCGGTATATTAAAAACTTATATTGTAATATTCCAACGCTGAGTGGTTCTGAGTTCGATCCCCGGTCAGTAAAGACATATTCAGCTTATAGGTACATTGCAGGAAAATGAATATATTGTTTCAGAAAAGCGCTGATAAGAAATAAATATCAAATAACTGCTGATTTCACCGGAAATGATTATATTTCGCATACGTCATCGATTTAATGTGTGAATTCACAAAATGAATTGTTCACAAGCTGGAAAAGTGAAATATCTAATTACTGCTGATTTAAGCTTTACCATATATTTACCAAGTCGTGAGGCTAGACAGCATTTTTTTAAACTCCAATCATTCCATTGGTGTAAAATATATTTGTCCTGTTGCGAGGCTATTTCAAAACGATACTATATAAACCAATGGCGTCATGCATTAGGCTCACTTCTTATTCAACCGTCAGCAGCTGCAGATCAACAATGGAGAGCTCGTCTACCGTATTTTTCCAATGTGAGGAGTGTGATGCGAAATTTAGACTTAAACACAATTTGAACAGGCACGTTATCACGAAACATAAAAAATCCGAGTACAAATGTGAAACGTGTGGTGTATCTTTTACGCGAAGTGACGTTTTAAAAAGACACGTCCGTAGTATCCACAACAACACCAACAACACCGTGTGTGAAATATGCAACGTCACATTCAAGGCGGAGAGATATTTGGTTAACCATATGCAGAACGTTCACAACCCATCAAGGAAGGTGGAACCTAGGCATATTGGGATCTACACCAACACTGGTCGCTTCCATCTACCAGCCCATAGCGGGGACGGAGTAGCCCACCCACCGATGGTTGAAGAGAAAGCCGGGCATTCATCTCATCATTTGCAGGTATGTTATTATTATGATTATTGTGCAAGACATAAAACTTATTTCTTTTATGGAGCGGCTAAAATCAAGACATTAAACTTTATTTTTCTTCATAAATCTTAATATTTTATTTTTGCTTTGTTATAGAATGCCAGACCAGTGAGTGTTGGAACCATGCAACAGACTTCCGCCCGTCCACATGATGACCTATACCATCCTGGACCTTCTGGTGTACAACCACAGGTATGTAGTGAAATTATTATTATTTCAGTGATTGTACAAGCCATCAATCTTATTTCTTTTATGATAAAACTTAATATTATTTTTTATATTAGTACAGAGCGGCTAAAATCAAGACATTAAACTTTATTTTTCTTCATAAATCTTAATATTTTATATTTCTTTGTTATATATGCGTTTGCAGGTATAATATTATTATGATTATTATGCAAGACAACAAACTTATTTCTTTTATGGAGCGGCTAAAATCAAGACATTAAACTTTATTTTTCTTCATAAATCTTAATATTTTATTTGTCCTTTGTTATAGAATGCCAGACCAGTGAGTGTTGGAACCATGCAACAGACTTCCGCCCGTCCACATGATGACCTATACCATCCTGGACCTTCTGGTGTACAACCACAGGTATGTAGTGAAATTATTATTATTTCAGTGATTGTACAAGCCATCAATCTTATTTCTTTTATGATAAAACTTCATATTTTTTTATATTAGTACAGAGCGGCTAAAATCAAGACATTAAACTTTATTTTTCTTCATAAATCTTAATATTTTATATTTCTTTGTTATATATGCGTTTGCAGGTATAATATTATTATGATTATTATGCAAGACAACAAACTTATTTCTTTTATGATAAAACTTAATATTATTTTCTATATTAGTACAGAGCGGCTAAAATCAAGACATTAAACTTTATTTCTTTTACCATAAATCTTAATATTTTATTTTTTTTTTGTTACAGATTCCAGAGTCCTTCCGGCAGTCGAGACCTAGCGTTATCATGCATACGCGCGATATTCCACAGGTATGTACAGTGAAATGTCTTAGTCTTTTATTATACCATTCGCTTACAAAAAGTCTCGATTGCTAATGTCGATGTTTTTTCGTTATTATAGAATTAATGTGGAATAGAACGCACCGCCATGATCAACTCACCATCAACAGAAACATGTGAGTTTTTACCTGTTGAAACTGCATTTAGGTCACGACTGGCAACATATGCTGCAAAAAATTTCCAAGCCGGCGATATGGAGTCTATCCTGTCGTCGTGTCAGTATAAAATTGAAAATCTTCTGTCAGAGTCACTATCAAAATTTGCATCAATTAAGTTTAATCTTTTCGTGGAGTGTGAATTTAATCATCTAGAGCTAAATTATTGTTTGAGAAATTTTAAAACAAAAAATGAAGCATTGCTTAGAACCTCTAATATTCACGAAGTAGTTTCTAGTCACATTTCTAAAATTCAGGCTGAGATGCAAGATAGTGAAATGCGAGGGTCTGGGTGGTTTTACAATAAAATCCACAAGATTGAAATTCGTATCAATGAATACTTGCCATTTGCAGGACGTAGTCATATGATCCTCCCTGATACATTCCAGCATCTGAAGTCATTAATTAATATTCGTAATGATGATGAATTTTGTTTCAAGTATTGTGTATTATCAAACTTTATTGAGTCTGATACCAGACCAGAGTTGGATAACAAGTACGATTGGAACTGTGTGAAATTCCCCGTTTCGATTCATGATATTGAAAAGTTTTCAAAAAGAAACAATATTTCAATCAATATTTTCGGCCTAGAGGAAAAACGGGATGGGAAAAATATTTCACATTTCGTGTTTCCTATCAAAATTGTTGAAAAGGAACTAGATGATCATAGAGATCTTTTGTTTGTATGTAACGAGGAAAATTCACATTACATAGTCATTTCCGATTTCGACGCTTTCGTAAAGCCATTCATAACATCCGATAAACGTCAAGTCAGAGTTTGTAAACGGTGTTTTACACATTTCCAAGCGTACGAAGGTAAGTCTGCTGACGTAAACTCATATCACATAAGCCGAGAAATATCGATCCAATCTACGGATTGAGAATGGATACTGACAGACAATTATTCTACATTGGATCAACACCTGTGACCATTAGAAACGATCGCCCCGTTATCGGCAAGAAGACATATATTGGACGCCCTGGGTTGTATGAATTGCTTATGAAAAATATTCCTGACAAAAAATTGTACAACGATCGTGATTTAGATGTGTATAAGGAGATTTTGAAAAAAACTAGCGCGCACAAAATAAATTATGATGAAAGCGAAAACATTCGTAGAATCAATACTCACAAATATCTACACGTCATCAAGAAATTATTTTCTGATGAAGAATCATCCGACGAGGGATCACCACATCATGTATTAGGTAGCGGTATGATGAAAGAAGTACATCCAAATCGTAAAATTGAATATAAATACTGGGATGATCCGAATGAGCTCATTGGTCGACTTAGGCTTCTTGTGTCCTCGTCTGCAGCAGGGAATAATTCTCATCACAACGAGATACAAGAAATCATATCTGAGTTGAAGGAGAGAAAATCATAGCATGAAAAAGCGGGAGATCGCGTACGAACTTCATGCACCAGCTAGAATAAATTATCAGAGACGTCATGTTATAATGAAAGGACTAAACGATTTGTGGCAAAGCGACTTGATTGAAATGATTCCATATCATAGAGAAAACAGAGGTTTCAAGTATATTTTGGTTTGTATAAACGCATATTCCAAGTTTGCTTATGCGAGACCGTTGAAAAGTAAAAGCGGTAAAGATGTTACCGCAGCCATGCAAGACATACTTCAATCTGTTAACATACCACCCAAAAATTTACAGACAGACATGGGAAAAGAATATTATAACGTTAATTTTAAAGCGTTAATGAAACAATACGACATCAGTCATTATTCTTCATACTCTAATGTTAAGGCATGTATTGCTGAACGCTTCATCAGAACTTTGGAAACTAACATGTATCTCGAATTTTCGGCAAGAGGGAGTTACAGATGGGTGGACATGTTGCAAGAACTCATTAGACATTACAACGATAGGTATCACTCTACCATTAAAATGAAACCTAACCAAGTAAAGGATGATAGTCTACTTAAATCAGTGTATCGCTACAAGGAATGCTATACGAAACCAAAGTTTGCTAAAGGTGACTATGTAAGAGTTTCAAAACACAGGAAATTATTTAATAAAGGATACTTACCGTCGTGGACTACGGAGATTTTCAAAATACGGAAGATCCAATCGACTTTTCCTCCTACGTACCTGCTTCAGGATTTGGAGGGTGGGAGTATTGAAGGTGCTTTTTATGCTGAAGAACTCCAGAAAACAAAGTTTCCAGACTGTTATTTAATTGAAAAAGTGTTAAAGAACAAAGGACAGAAGGTGTTTGTAAAGTGGTTAGGGTTCCCTAGCTCAAAAAATTCATGGGTTAATATTAAGGATGTTGTATGTGATTAGGGAAAATAAAAGATAGATTCATTTTTATAACTTTTTCTTTTATTTATATCCCACATGAACCCAAAGTTATCATACATCAATAGTACATCATATAAATTTACAAGTATTGTTCTCCAACACCACACATCATATAAAATTACAAGTATTGTTTCACACACAAATATACATTTTTTACACATTCCATACATACAAATATACATTTTTTACACATTTCTTACAGTTTGCATTTCTTAGTAGGAGGCTCATCATCACACTCCTCCTCCCTGATTCTATAGTGTCCGTGAGCGAGAGTGTCCACACAATTTTCCATAATATGACGCTTGTCGTCGTTGCCAGATAAAGTTAATTTATTCATCGAAATTGAAAATACATTATGCTTGTATGATCTGATGGATCTGTTTAACGAGAATGTTGACTGTCCGCTCTGTAGACAACCAACATAATCTTCAAAGCTGACATCTTTGTCAATGACGATTTTCTTAACGCCTTTCAATTTTTTGATGACCATGTCATTAAATTTTATGGCGTACATTTTCGCTCGCAGACCTACGAACGCCTTTATGGAGTGACCAGCTCCTTCGTCCTTGAATTTCCCGACCACCGCCTTGTTTTCGTTTGAATACAAGGGATGTTCAGGTGGGTAGACGCTAGTATCCAGCTCATCTCGGAAATGCATCATATCACGGAAGAGGTCATCCGTTTCAATTCTATACACGAAACTATCAGTGCCCATGTAGCACAATTTCAATCCTTCTTTATAAAAATTTTTCATGGTATCATAATGGAACTCATACATCCTAGTTTTCGAAATTTCCAAAATAGACATGCCAACATAGATGGCCTTATCAAACACTAATCTAGTTTTTGCAAGATGGACACCAACCAAGTTTTCGTTATAAATTGTCCTATCCATAAAGTTACTTTTGGCTACCAGCTTTCGAATTTCCTTCTCACTTGATACAAGCCGAAAATTGATACGTTTCCTTACATTTTCCATAGTCTTACCAAAAACGGCGTTGTTCATCAATTTAAAAAAGGCTTTCTCAAAGTTGTTGGATGCAGCCCTACGCTTGGCCGTGTTATAGTCAATGTAGGGTTTCAACCAGCAGCTTTGTTGAAATTCGATAACTCTATGGATCTTGGTTAACCTCAGTCCGTGTTGCACGGCTTGCCTAAGTACCGTGTGATGAATGACATATTTTTCTTTTGACTCCAAAGTGGTTAATAATTTTTTGTTTTTGCTGCCTGAAGGAAATTTCATCTCTGCACAGAAAGGGAGATCAGAATGAGCATCGTGAAGATGGTCTGGATACTCAATGTCTACCTCAAGCACATATCCTAATTTAGAATTGACCGGTATGGACATGATGTCAAAGGACGCTATCTCATGTTTGTCGAGCCAGCGGAACTCGCCTGACGGCAATGCCTGCGACATCGCATAATCATAAAGGTTATTGGCATCGACATAATAAAGAAATGATTTTTTTGCTGTCTCATCAAATTCATCACACATGTTATTGTTTGCAACAGCGTGCCTGACAAATTCCACCTCTTATCCCGCATTCAAACATTTGAATCATATCCATATCGGTCAAAAGCGGTAATTTTACCTTTGTGAACTTCAACATAGCTGAGTAAGCAAAGCCTGGAACTGTGGAATAGTACAAACAATCCATTCCGTACGTCTCAAAACACATCTGTCTAAAGTTTTCAAAGACGTCGGTCAAAATCAAAACATCAGATTTCAAATACAAGTCTGAATATTCTCCTAATGAGCTGATCGAGAAAGAATTCCAAACGTTTCTCGCGTGAGAGTAGTCTTGGTCAGAGACGTTCTCATTCGCGAGTCTATTGTAAAATGCATCTTTGGGAGGCAATTTCTTCTCCTTCAAAATTTCAACTGAGGTGACGTAGTCGTAGGGAAACACTCCCTTTCGACACACCAAATCGGCGTTTTCACCAAATACTTTTGCTGTTTCTATAAATTTATCTTTAGGTAGATTGTTTGCTAGCTTTTCCAGGCTGCTTGCCATGAACCGAAACGAATCTATAAATCTTAACTCCATACCTCCCCTCTTCAAATAAGAGGAGGGAATAAATTTTGAAAATGTCACATACTTTTCTTGTGTATTGCATATGACGTTGATTCTATTCTGATCGAATCCAAGTTCTGTCACAATGAAATGAGCATCATAGTTGGTCAGGTTATGCAAAACAATAGGGACAAATGCCTGGTTCCTATAATTCAAATTACAATTTCTGTGGGCGGCTCCTCTGAACCGACCACTAACATGGCAATGGTCCCTTTCTTTATAGTTCACATCGGTAAAGTTACCCTCACCACAAATATGGCAAATAGTAGCGCTATTGTATACCCTAATTTCATCTTCTGTCAGAGGGGTCATGGGCTTATTTACACTGTTCAAGATTTTATCAATTTCTTTAGCATCAGCGACGAGCGAGCGCATAAACTCGCCGCTGGCATCCTCCCCTCTAAAAAGTCTCAATTGAGAATATGCACCCTCAGCATCTTTGATAAAATAACAAAAACTAAAAGGTTTATGCTTCTGATAAGGAGTAGTCCAGCTTTTCTGCGGATCTCCCAAACATCCTGATATCGGTTCCAGCAAACACTCGAAATCCGCATAGATGACAAATCTAATCTTTTGCGAATATTCGGGCTTATTGAATACGACTTCAGGATTTTTAGGAATTTCGCACCTGACTGGGCTGAACGAGTTGCATATTGCCAAATGTTCTCTAAACCTTACGTCAGCAGACTTACCTTCGTACGCTTGGAAATGTGTAAAACACCGTTTACAAACTCTGACTTGACGTTTATCGGATGTTATGAATGGCTTTACGAAAGCGTCGAAATCGGAAATGACTCTGTAATGTGAATTTTCCTCGTTACATACAAACAAAAGATCTCTATGATCATCTAGTTCCTTTTCAACAATTTTGATAGGAAACACGAAATGTGAAATATTTTTCCCATCCCGTTTTTCCTCTAGGCCGAAAATATTGATTGAAATATTGTTTCTTTTTGAAAACTTTTCAATATCATGAATCGAAACGGGGAATTTCACACAGTTCCAATCGTACTTGTTATCCAACTCTGGTCTGGTAAGATAACTGGCCCACATTTCCTTATCAGACTCAATAAATTTTGATAATACACAATACTTGAAACAAAATTCATCATCATTACGAATATTAATTAATGACTTCAGATGCTGGAATTTATCAGGGAGGATCATATGACTACGTCCTGCAAATGGCAAGTATTCATTGATACGAATTTCAATCTTGTGGATTTTATTGTAAAACCACCCAGACCCTCGCATCTCAGCCTGAATTTTAGAAATGTGACTAGAAACTACTTCGTGAATATTAGAGGTTCTAAGCAATGCTTCATTTTTTGTTTTAAAATTTCTCAAACAAGAATTTAGCTCTAGATGATTAAATTCACACTCCACGAAAAGATTAAATTTAATTGATGCAAATTTTGATAGTGACTCTGAGAGAAGATTTTCAATTTTATACTGACACGACGACAGGATAGACTCCATATCGCCGGCTTGGAAATTTTTTGCAGCATATGTTGCCAGTCGTGACCTAAATGCAGTTTCAACAGGTAAAAACTCACATGTTTCTGTTGATGGTGAGTTGATCATAGCGGTGCGTTCCATTCCACATTGATTCTGTAATAACAAAAAAACATCGACATTAGCAATCGAGACTTTTTGTAAGCGAATGGTATAATAAAAGACTAAGACATTTCACTGTACATACCTGTGGAATATCGCGCGTATGCATGATAACGCTAGGTCTCGACTGGCGGAAGGACTCTGGATTCTGTAACAAAAGAAAAATAAAATATTAAGATTTCTGGTAAAAGAAATAAAGTTTAATGTCTTGATTTTAGCCGCTCTGTACTAATATAGAAAATAATATTAAGTTTTATCATAAAAGAAATAAGTTTGTTGTCTTGCATAATAATCATAATAATATTATACCTGCAAACGCATATATAACAAAGAAATATAAAATATTAAGATTTATGAAGAAAAATAAAGTTTAATGTCTTGATTTTAGCCGCTCTGTGCTAATATAAAAAAATATTAAGTTTTATCATAAAAGAAATAAGATTGATGGCTTGTACAATCACTGAAATAATAATAATTTCACTACATACCTGTGGTTGTACACCAGAAGGTCCAGGATGGTATAGGTCATCATGCGGACGGGCGGAAATCTGTTGCATGGTTCCAACACTCACTGGTCTGGCATTCTATAACAAAGGAAAAATAAAATATTAAGATTTATGAAGAAAAATAAAGTTTAATGTCTTGATTTTAGCCGCTCCATAAAAGAAATAAGTTTGTTGTCTTGCATAATAATCATAATAATATTATACCTGCAAACGCATATATAACAAAGAAATATAAAATATTAAGATTTATGAAGAAAAATAAAGTTTAATGTCTTGATTTTAGCCGCTCTGTACTAATATAAAAAATAATATTAAGTTTTATCATAAAAGAAATAAGATTGATGGCTTGTACAATCACTGAAATAATAATAATTTCACTACATACCTGTGGTTGTACACCAGAAGGTCCAGGATGGTATAGGTCATCATGTGGACGGGCGGAAGTCTGTTGCATGGTTCCAACACTCACTGGTCTAGCATTCTATAACAAAGGAAAAATAAAATATTAAGATTTATGAAGAAAAATAAAGTTTAATGTCTTGATTTTAGCCGCTCCATGAAAGAAATAAGTTTGTTGTCTTGCATAATAATCATAATAATATTATACCTGCAAACGCATATATAACAAAGAAATATAAAATATTAAGATTTATGAAGAAAAATAAAGTTTAATGTCTTGATTTTAGCCGCTCTGTACTAATATAAAAAAATATTAAGTTTTATCATAAAAGAAATAAGATTGATGGCTTGTACAATCACTGAAATAATAATAATTTCACTACATACCTGTGGTTGTACACCAGAAGGTCCAGGATAGTATAGGTCATCATGTGGACGGGCGGAAGTCTGTTGCATGGTTCCAACATTCACTGGTCTGGCATTCTATAACAAAGGACAAATAAAATATTAAGATTTATGAAGAAAAATAAAGTTTAATGTCTTGATTTTAGCCGCTCCATAAAAGAAATAAGTTTGTTGTCTTTCATAATAATCATAATAATATTATACCTGCAAACGCATATATAACAAAGAAATATAAAATATTAAGATTTATGAAGAAAAATAAAGTTTAATGTCTTGATTTTAGCCGCTCTGTACTAATATAAAAAAATATTAAGTTTTATCATAAAAGAAATAAGATTGATGGCTTGTACAATCACTGAAATAATAATAATTTCACTACATACCTGTGGTTGTACACCAGAAGGTCCAGGATGGTATAGGTCATCATGTGGACGGGCGGAAGTCTGTTGCATGGTTCCAACACTCACTGGTCTGGCATTCTATAACAAAGGACAAATAAAATATTAAGATTTATGAAGAAAAATAAAGTTTAATGTCTTGATTTTAGCCGCTCCATAAAAGAAATAAGTTTGTTGTCTTGCATAATAATCATAATAATATTATACCTGCAAACGCATATATAACAAAGAAATATAAAATATTAAGATTTATGAAGAAAAATAAAGTTTAATGTCTTGATTTTAGCCGCTCTGTACTAATATAAAAAATAATATTAAGTTTTATCATAAAAGAAATAAGATTGATGGCTTGTACAATCACTGAAATAATAATAATTTCACTACATACCTGTGGTTGTACACCAGAAGGTCCAGGATGGTATAGGTCATCATGTGGACGGGCGGAAGTCTGTTGCATGGTTCCAACACTCACTGGTCTGGCATTCTATAACAAAGGAAAAATAAAATATTAAGATTTATGAAGAAAAATAAAGTTTAATGTCTTGATTTTAGCCGCTCCATAAAAGAAACAAGTTTTATGTCTTGCACAATAATTATAATAATAACATACCTGCAAATGATGAGATGAATGCCCGGCTTCCTCTACAACCATCGGTTGGTGGGCTACTCCGTCCCGCTATGGGCTGGTAGATGGAAGCGACCAGTGTTGGTGTAGATCCCAATATGCCTAGGTTCCACCTTCCTTGATGGGTTGTGAACGTTCTGCATATGGTTAACCAAATATCTCTCCGCCTTGAATGTGACGTTGCATATTTCACACACGGTGTTGTTGGTGTTGTTGTGGATACTACGGACGTGTCTTTTTAAAACGTCACTTCGCGTAAAAGATACACCACACGTTTCACATTTGTACTCGGATTTTTTATGTTTCGTGATAACGTGCCTGTTCAAATTGTGTTTAAGTCTAAATTTCGCATCACACTCCTCACATTGGAAAAATACGGTAGACGAGCTCTCCATTGTTGATCTGCAGCTGCTGACGGTTGAATAAGAAGTGAGCCTAATGCATGACGTCATTGGTTTATATAGTATCGTTTTGAAATAGCCTCGCAACAGGACAAATATATTTTACACCAATGGAATGATAGGAGTTTTAAAAAATGCTGTCTAGCCTCACGACTTGGTAAATATATGGTAAAGCTTAAATCAGCAGTAATTAGATATTTCACTTTTCCAGCTTGTGAACAATTCATTTTGTGAATTCACACATTAAATCGATGACGTATGCGAAATATAATCATTTCCGGTGAAATCAGCAGTTATTTGATATTTATTTCTTATCAGCGCTTTTCTGAAACAATATATTCATTTTCCTGCAATGTGCCTATAAGCTGAATATGTCTTTACTGACCGGGGATCGAACTCAGAACCACTCAGCGTTGGAATATTACAATATAAGTTTTTAATATACCGCAATAAAAATACTGTTGACTAATGATACTAATTTAATATGCAATACACAAGACATAGGCTATGTTTAGGATTTAAAATTTAAAGGTACTGCTGTTTAAAGAGATTGTTTTAAGACGTTTTGAATAGGTCAGCATACGAGAGATAAGTTGCAATGAATGGAGATGTGAGATGTACGTCAAGGTTACTACAGCCTCGAATGACTGTTGAGATAGATAACGGGAGCACATGCATCAATTCTCTCGCGTACAATGAAACAGTGAGCTACCACAGTTCTATATTGAGAAAACATTTGTATATACTGACTTTATAAAACGCCTTTGAATAATGAAGTATATGATATAATATTATTCCATTATTATACTGGGGGGTTTGAAGCTAATTCAACACGTAAGATTATGCATCGATCATGATAGGAAAATTTACGACTTAATATGACCCGCTAAGCCAGAAGCTGAGTTAACCCCGGGGCTAGGATTATCATCTTATGACAAAATATAGTTTTAAGACGATGGCTACCATATTTATAAAAATACTTGAAGGAATAAAATAACGCTTCTCTACATTTCCAACTGATAATAACAATAATAATAAATTAGGAGGTCCAGATTGTCGGCATGGTTGTAAGCCTTACGCACCGACCACATTTAGTATAGGCTAAGTCGCTAGGTTTTAGAAAAATAATCAACTTACAGAAAACCTATGACGTTGCATTTATGCGTTGCTCTGGCGTACGTGACGAAGCGTGGGAACGTATAGTAATACTTCCTGCAAAAAAGATATAAAGTTTAAATCTGCTGTGACGTCATAAATCATTCCACCTGTCACATGATCTAATCCTACCAATCCTCTGATGACGTAAGCGATGCCGCCATGTTGAATTATGACGTAAGCTATACACCTACCATGTACTAATATATAAACTTTAAATTTCCCAACTTTATCAATCAACTTGTAACGTATAAGAAGTGACGTCATAAAACAATCCACTGTTGAGGTAGGTCATAGCATTCCTCCCAATCCGCTCAATCCGCCTGTGACGTAAGAAGTGACGTCATAAAACAATCCACTGTTGAGGTAGGTCATAGCATTCCTCCCAATCCGCATAATCCGCCTGTGACGTAAGAAGTGACGTCATAAAACAATCCACCTGTCATATGATCTAATCCGCTCAATCCGCCTTTGACGTAAGAAGTGACGTCATAAGACACTCCAATGTTGAGATAGGTTATAGCAATCCACTTGTGACGTACACAATGCCGCCATGTTGTAAAACCCTACCAATATATAAACTTTAAATTTCCCACCATCCGCCATTTGCAATTGTAATATCCAATTTCCACTTTTTGCAATTTTCAAATCAACCGCCATCTAGTATTAAATTTCCCACCTTACGCCATTTGAAATAGGAACCGGAAACGTAGCCATTTTCATTATAAATTTACAAATTTTGAATTTCGCGCCGGAAACGTGACCATTTTAATTATGAATTTCTAAATTTTGAATTTCGCGCTTTGTCCGACATTTGAAATAGGAACCGGAACGGACGCCATTTATATTATTAATTTCCAAATTTTGAATTTCGCGCCTGATCCGCCATTTGAAATAGGAACCGGAACGGACGCATTTATATTATTAATTTCCAAATTTTGAATTTCGCGCCTGATCCGCCATTTGAAATAGGAACCGGAACCGCCGCCATTTGCAATAGGAACCGGAACCGACGCCATTTTAAATCACGTGGTTATAGCCACGCCCACTTGTGACGTCATACAATCCGCCACTGACGTCATAGCCACGCCCACTTGTGACGTCACAATCAGCTGACCGGGGGTGACGTCATCAATCCGCAATCCGCACAATCCGCCTGTGACGTCAGACAGAAAACCATACTACTCTGATTTTTCTTTTGCGGCTACTTTAATATTGTCTTTAATGCATCCCCAGGTTTTTTCTATGTTCATATCATCCCTACCTTGTTCATCAGCAGTGTTTTCTAGATTGCAAATCTATTTAAAATCTCGACTTCGTAAGCATTCCTACTTTCATCTTCATCTAACTTTTTCAGATTGAATCCCTCTATGTCGAAATTTTTTATTTGTTCCTTTGTGTAATGCAAGTTTCTCCCGAACAGCCGCAACTACCAGATACTGATCCGAATAGCAGTCAGCGCCCATAAAGGTTAGACTGCCTCCTTGCATCTATTAGCATTTGGTACATTTGATTATGAGTCTTTCCATCTGACGAGGTCCATATGTATTCATGAATATCACGATTTGGGAATTTCGTACTCTTGAGGATTAAATTTTAGCGGTGGTACAATTAACCCCATTGTCATTGCTCTGCAAGTGGACACTTTCATTCCCAATCGTGGGCTTGAAAATATCCTCCCTTCCTACTTTTGCATTGAAATCTCCTAGCACAATTTTCATATGATATGCCGGAAACTGATAAAATATTCGTTCTATTTCCTCATAGAAACTGTCCTTGTCATCATCTTGTTTATCCTTTGTTGGTGCATGGACATTAATAACTATGATGTTACACCACCGTCCTCTTAGAATAACATAAGAAAGCTTATCATTAATAAACTCTTCTTGCTTAATGGCTGAATGAATTCACCTATGTATGAAAACTCGGTCCCTAATTGATGGTTATAATTTCTTTCTCCGTACGAAAAGGAATAAGCGTCTGTCTGCATTGAACCTTCCATGTCCCATCTAACTTCCTGAACTGCTACTACATCTAACCTGTATTTCTCTAATTCTCTAGTTGCCGATTTAAGCGCACCAGATCTATATAAGCTCAAAATGTTCCATGTTCCCAATCTATAGTTCCTACAATGTTTAGACTCCCTCAGTGCAGTCCCTACCTGGAGATCCGAACGAGGGACTATTTTACCTCCGGAAAATTTTACACTGATAGGATCCATAAATCAGGCAGCGTTACTTAACAATACTTTTTACCGGGAGAGGTTGTTAACCTCACGCCAAACCCCCAAGCTGGAGGATCACCTCATGTCGTCTGTCCGCGACTGCTTATTCAACATATTCGCAGCTACCCTCCATATCTGGAGGCCGCATCCTCTATTCGCAACCTGAGGATGCGCCATGTCGTGGTGACAGAGACCCACCCCTTAAATATATTATATGTGTGTATATATATACACAACCATACGCATACATACATTCGAAGCATGGAATAAAACATAATAGTAATAATAATAAGCATCCAGTGGACGGTGAATACGGTCTCGGTATTCCGTCGTTAAATAAAGTGAAGTGAAGTGAAGGAAAAATGGACACCTCAGCATAAAAGTCTTCTCTCTCAGCGCTTGATGTCTTGTTCAATCCCCGTACCATATACAGCGGATGAGATCAACAAATCGTGGGGCGGTGGGGGAACAGTTAGTATATTCTTAAAGTCGTAGAGTTGTAGACGTTAGTGGTTCTGCTTGTTATATATACAGTGAGTCCCACGCAACAGTTGGCCAATGACGCGGGATTCTGCATCGCGTCGGACAAAGTTCCAACTCCCGAGCGATCGGGTGAAATATCTAGGCAAATAAAAGAGCGATCGGTGAAATAATTCAGGTTCTCACATTTACAGTTAAAATTACAATGAAAATAACCACGTACCTCACCACAAGAGATGTTGGAAATGTTCTCCTCTTGCATCCACACAATACTAGTACCTTTTTAGGAAGTTTTCTTTCACGCGCATAAGTTCATCTTCCGAGACAGAGTTCATTTCTCTTGTGATACTGTCTTTAAGTTATTCTAATGTATGGGAAACTGACCTATACACTTTATATTTCAAGTTTCCCCATAAATAATATTCACATATTGTTAGAAGAACTTAAAGACAATATCACATATCATATATTCTCAATATCACATATGTCTATGTCATGATAACTGATTTGAATTTGAGATTTTGAGAAATAACAAGTTTCCTTGATTGCTGACGAATCGACGAATGTTAGTATTGTCAAATATTTGTCGCTTATAACGCGTGTGACAATGCCAGATTTCGAAGTGAGATACTTTTTTTTTTCACTAGTGCCATTAAAAGATGCCACAGCTATTTCACTACATAAGTGTATCGTAGATGTTTTTGAATTGAAGAACAACGCATCCCTTAGAAGGACAACCTGATAGGATTTGCGGCCGATGAGGCTAGTATAATGCTGGGTGCTCATAACTCTTTATCAGTGCTACTGAAGAAGGACGAGCCAGGTTAGTTCCTAATGAAATGTATCTGCCATCTCTGTGCATCCTATGCCTGTCTGAAACTGCCAAGAGGTAGAATATATAACTCGCGATGTATATAACTATTTCAAAAGCAGTCCAAAACGGGTTTCAGAACTGAAAGAATTTCAATCGTTTGTGCAAGTGAAGCCCCATAAAATTCTCCACCCGAGCCAAGCTTTCCTTGCTTGAGGTCGTGAATAGACTGTTAGAACAACTGGCAGCTTTAAAATTGTATTTCACGAAAGCTGCATTAGAGGATAGAATTCTGGCTGCTGAATCAATTCTCAACAAACTTCAGGATCCATCCACACAACTTTATCTAGAATTTCTTCAGTTCATTTTGCCAGTGTTCACTAACTTAAACAAAGAAATGCATTCTGAGCACCCAAAAATTCACACATTATATGACAGAGTTTCAGTGGGTTTTCGTACGATCGTAGATTGTTATCTTCCTCCATAATTGCAATCATGATAAGCAAAAAATAAGTTTAAAAAAATTGACTTCCAAGTTAAGCTCCAGAAAAATTCATTAAGCAGGGCTTGCGAAATAACAAAGGTCTAGTTTTAAAAAATCAGATTAAAATCATCCAGCATCAGCAGAACTATAGTCTACAGATTTGTTATATAGCATAACGACAATCGCACACTCACAGAAAAAAGTCAAATTGGTCGGCTTCATGATTTGAACCAAGGACCTCCAGAATATGAGTTCAAGACGTTACCATCTCGGTCACCTCGCTCAGTTCCATGGTCTAGTTTGATAAGCGTATGTAAAGGAATGGTGTTATTTGTCATAGCTAACTGTATAGCAACTTCCAAAGCCGTATATGGAGATTCTAAAACAATATATTGTCATGATAACTGATTTGAATTTGATAAATTCTTTCTAATACATTACCACAAAATAGGCACTAAATTGGGTATTAATCCGGTATCGGTCAACCGATTTGGTCCAATATCAATAGGGTTCTTCCCATGGGCGTTATAAATGTTTATACCAAGTTTCATGAAAATCAGATAAAGCGTACTTGAGCTATCGCGCGTACAGACACACGGACAGACATTTTCCCGTCCCCCACACAATCTCATAAAGTACCATACTGGCACTTAATAAGTCGACTGGACTAGCTGAAAATCAACTCAAGGCATTTCGTGTTCGATGTTTAGATTTTTGATAGAAAGGGCAAGCAGGTATTCGAGAGATTTCCATTTGGAAAACATTATTTGCAGAATATGCATTTAATAGCTCCAGCACATTTGCTGGACACCAGTAGAAAAGTATCTTCGCTTTCTTCACTGGCATCACAGTTGCCAGGTGTTATTAGCTTCAATGAGATGAATGAAATCGGTAGAGAATGGAGGCTGTTAAGAAATGAGAAACTTGAAGTAGAAGCAGATGTTAATGTATGCGCTTTCTGGAAAATGGTCAACAGCATTAGGGTGGTGACGGTACAGTGATGTATCTTACAGTGAAAGGAATTCTCTGTTGGCCACACTCCAGTGCAGCAGCTGGAAGGACTTTTTCGGAAATAAATGTAATGAAAACTATGCACTTCCAAGACTGGAGACAAAAATTATTGTTGGGTTGCTGCATTCTAAAGTTCTAAACGACCAGGTTGCCGAAACGGTCACGCTGTATGTTCCAAAAATGAAATTGGCGATGTACGACTTTAATAAAAAAGATGACTCTGACAGTGACTAATCATTATAAGTTACAAGATAAATTTGTGTGAAACAATATAACTTATTTGGTTGTAAATATTCGTTAAATAATTTAGTGTTTATATAATAATTACATCTTGAATTCAACTAGTCTATACCGGTAACAGTAGTGAGTGTCAATACGGATCAAAATGTGTGTGATATAGACTAAAGTTCCAAAAATTGTGGCTTATGACGATAAGACGATTTTTTAAAATTAAATGCAATCGCGATTGTGACGCAAGCCTCAATTGTGCACCTGCTGCTGTGCTGTACTAACCAGGCTATCTTCGGATGTTTATTGCATGCATTTAAATTGAGGTAAGATTCATATTAATAAATATTATTATTATTATTATTATTATTATTATTATTATTATTATTATTATTATTATTATTATTACTATTACTACTATCGGTAAAATATATAATTAAAGAAATTTAAAGGCTTATTTTAATGTGTCAAAGAAATTTAATGAAAATTTGAGTTGTCAAAGAGATTTTAGCTTTTGTGGTTGGCAACACTGAGAAGGAGAGCGGGACTCGGGTGCGGCATACTGCCGTGCTAGGCAAAAAAGCCTTAACTCCAATTTTTTTTCCGAAAATGAGTTACATGCATATCCATCATGTACATGTTGTTCTGCATCTGCTGAAATAATTATATACAAATATTTACTTCCCTAAGCCCTTTTTTTAGGCATATTAAAAATGCCTCATCTCCAAAATGAGCTGCGTTAAGAAGGAAATCAGCCTTATGTCCATTATAATAAAGGAAAATACCTTATCTCCTTCTGAAAGTGGATTTAAGGTAAATTTCCTTCCTATTAGTAACAAGTAACAAAGTCACAACCAGAAATAAAATTGCCTTAAGTACCTAGAAGCTTGGAATGTCTTCTTTATTTGGACTGAAAATTAACCTTATGTGAGAATACAGTTAACACTGTAACTTGAGGCTTTCCCGATGCTGAGAATATATTATTGTTTCTCGGGCTTCCAACCGGGTGAGTTGGAGGTTTGTTTACAAGCTTTCGGCAACAATCTCTTCTGCCATCTTCTGGGAGAAGTGAGCTGGATGGGAAAAGGCTGTTCTTATATAGGAAAAGACTGGGTACCGGTATATTAGAATGGGTGGTGGGCCAATAGGAAAATTAGAGAGTGGATTCATTGAATGGAGGGTTCTGATTGGTCGGGAATGAAAAATAGAATTTAATAATGTTGAATGTGGAAATTGGTCCTTGGTACTGGGCAGATAGAGTTGCCAATATTGACTTCCAGGCCTGGATAAGTTGTAAGCCGCCATCCCTATTGAAGTTTGGGCTTTGGATTTGGATTTCCAAGGCCTCTGCAACAATGCGGCCCCCGTAGAATCTCTGCTTCCCTAGGATTTTGGTCTGGTCAAATCGGATTTTGTGGCCAGTGTCGACACAGTGCTGGGCTACTGCGGACTTGTCAGGGCAATACAGCCTGATGCATCTGCGATGTTCGTTGCATCTTTCCTCTATGGTGCGGCCCGTCTGTCCAACGTCTCCGCATTCGCAGGGAATTTGGTAGACTCCTGGAGTCCTTGACGGCGGAAGGTAGTTTTCAAGTGACTGATTTCTGCTGGCAAGCTGACGGAGTTTGAAACTGCTCTGGCTCTATGGACGAGGGTTCTGAGTATTCCTCGCTTCTATGCCGGATGGTGATGGCTATGGGCATTGAGATAGAGATCCGTGTGCGTTGGTTTCCGGTAGACGCAGTGTCCCAGGGTGCCGTCAGACCGTCTACTGATGAGAATATCTAAAAATGGAAGAGTGCCGTCTTTTACGGTTTCCATGGTGAAGAGGATGTTGTCTTGCAGTGTGTTAAGAAACTGAAGGAATGCGTCCAGTTTTCGCGCGCCGTGCTGCCATACCACGAATGTGTCGTCTACGTACCGGAAAAAATGCTTCGGTTTGTAGACAGTCTTTTCGAGGGCCAGATGTTCAAAAGACTCCATGTAGAAGTTGGCTATGGCGGGGAGAGCGGGGGACCCATGGCTACACCGTCCGACTGTTCATAGTACTGCCCATCATACAGGAAATAAGTGGATGTGAGAGCGTGTTTAAACAGCTCGATCACGTTCGGTGAGGTTCCAGTAGAGAAAGTGCGTCAACCAGTATGTCATGCCCCACTCTTCTGTCCCGCGTAGACTGTATGGTCTGTCTAAAATACATAAGGTGAACATCCCACTACGTCCGATCGTCAATGCCATTGGGTTTCCAACCTGCGCTATTGCCAAATACATAGCCTTACTTGTACAATAGCTTGTGGGGAAGTGTGAACACCATGTGTCTAATTCAGCCAGTTTTGTTAACATCCTCAAGGACATCAAACTAGATCCACAAGAGATCTTGGTCAGTTTCAATGTGGAGTCCCTGTTCACACGAGTACCACTGGTTGACGCACTTTCTCTACTGGAACCTCTCTTCTCACCGAACGTGATCGAGCTGCTTAAACACGCTCTCACATCCACCTATTTTGTGAGGAAGCGAGGAATACTCAGAACAATCGTCAATAGAGCCAGAAAAGTTTCAGAATCCGTCAGCTTGCCAGCAGAAATCAGTCACTTGAAAACTACCTTCCGCCAGAGGGACATCAAATGGGCCCTAAAACAGACCACTGACACTCTTCCGCCTTCCACTGAACCCACATCCCGCCGAGCCTATATTCCTTTCTTTTTCTTCCCGTTTCAAACAAAATATCCAGACTTCTAGCCAAGCACAATATCAAGACCGTCCATCTACCCCCTCCGAAAATACAGCAGATGGTACGCCCCGTGAAGGATTCATTGTGCCTTCGCACTCCAGGAGTCTACCAAATTCCCTGAGAATGCGGAGATGTATACATGGGACAGACGGGCCGCACCGTAGAGGAAAGATGCATAGAACATCGCAGATGCATCAGGCTGCATTGCCCTGACAAGTCCGCAGTATCCCAGCACTATGTCAACACTGGCCACAAAATCCGATTTGACCAGACCAGAATCCTAGGGAGGCAGAGATTCTACGGGGGCCGCATTGTTGCAGAGGCCTTGGAAATCCAAATAAAATGCCGAAACTTCAATAGGGATGGCGGCTTACAACTTAGCCAGGCCTGGAAGCTAATATTGGCAACTCTATCTCCCCAGTAAAGTATTGGTCCTCATAAGGACCAATTTCCACATCCAACATAATTAAATTCTATTTTTCATTCCCGATCAATCAGAACCCTCCATTCAATGAAACCACTCTCTAAGTTGCCTATTGACCCATCACCCATTCTAATATACCGGTACCCAGTCTTTTCCTATATAAGAACAACCATTTCCCATCCGGCTCACTTCTCCCAGAAGATGGCAGAAGAAATTGTTGCCAAAAGCTTGTAAACAAACCTCCAACTCACCCGGTTGGAAGCCCGAGAAACAATAATATACAGTTTTTGGGACCCCGAGCGGTTATGGATCGTTATAGATTGGTTTCATTGAAAATTGGCTAACTATTTTTTATAGCACTGCGTACTGGTTAGGTATGAGAAAATAAATTCTTCCTGAACAATTTAACTAATATTTGACTTCACTCGCACTGTAAGTTTTCTCGACGCACTTCCACTTACCTTGTCATAGCTGTAAACAAAATAATGATTAGCAATATGACCCTTTAAATAATAAAGTAATTCATTTTAATTATTTGTGGTTTATTAATAAAAAATTACAAATGCTAATTTATTCCTTTTTAAATAATGGACTTTGTTTCTAATCTTAAAAATTACCAAATTCTTTTAATTAAGCTTTCAAATAAAAATTATTAAAATAATTAATAAATAAAATAACAAAAGTATTTATCTACATAAAATGAAATGTAGTAGCCTACATGAAATCCAACAAATGGGAAATTTGTATTTTATCTACTAATACATTTTGTGGCTAAAATTTAAAATGATAAATCAACAAATTTTAACAACAAAATTTGTTTACTTTATAACAATTAATATTTAAATAACATAATGCTAAAAAATCCAATATTTCTTAATTACATAATATTTTGTATAACAATTTAATTACTGATAAACTTTATCCTGGTTTTAACTTATTAAATAACAACACTAACCAATGTTTGCAAAATGTTTAACTTCAAAATATGTTAATCTTTCGCTTTTCCGCGAAATACTATTGTCTTCATATAAATTTCAACTCATGAGACTTATATGGTAAAAGTAATCTTTTCTACTCTGTTTACAAGTTTGGAAATTATAAAATATATTCTTTTACATATAAAAACACAAATTACGTTTATTCCTCAATAACGTATTAAAACTCGTCAGCACACGCTGTGTAATGAACTTGTAATTTATTTACTTTAAAATGACCTTCATTCGCTAAAATAGCTACAATACATCGTGTAAATTTTAACACATAAAATTTATACGGAAAACAAGTGGCAAAATTATTGACTGTTGTGCTTCAGTTTCTTTAAAATGGAAATCCTCCATGTTTTCAAAATAAACTAATAGTTTTGGATAGTTTCTGTAATCTCCTATTCACCTTTATAGTTCACAGTCTAGGTGTGAATTATCTTCGTTATACTAACGAGGAAAAGCTAGCATTGACATGCTTGACTAAAAGGCTAAGCTTCAATCCTTTTACATGGAAACGTGGGTTACTTAACCCGTTTTACTACAAAAACATCTTTACGCGGAGGGTGAAGTCTACCCTCGTGATGATCATATTTTCATATGTTAATTTAAAATCATGTAGAAAATATGAACATCGCTTGAGGATTTCATCTTCTATGAAATCTCTAACTTAAATTTGAAATAAAAATTCTTCAAATAAATCATATTTGAATTTAAAATATGGATTTAACTATTTACTCTTTATGTAAAATCTTAACACAAAGTTCATACTTTCTGTAAGTACTACAAAATCTTTGAAAAGCGGTTAATCTTTAATTAATGTAAATATAGTGTTGAACTATATTTTTAGAGGCTGAAAATGACTTTACATCGTCATTTGACTTTAGCATTCGCTATATTTTAGCGAGTTTATCTATCCATCGCATAGTGCTATGCGGACTATGCGGATTTCGTAGGAAACAAGGGAACTTTTATTTAACAATATAGGTTTTACTGAAAATGTCAGCCTATGACTTTTACGTTCGCTGTCTCTTAGCGAGTTTAACTGACCGTCGCAAAAATCTACTACACATCCGGATTTTTGCGGAACACTTAAATAAAATTACTAATTTCAGTACTTACAGATTTTCATGTTCGTTGAACAGATCCACGTCTGACTCCATCTTGTCTCGAAGAATCACACAATGACAATGAATGAATGATAATGTCCTTCTGCCTGACTCCTCAATCTTGGCCTTAGCAAAACCGTAAAATCCCCGATCGCGAATATTATTCTGCACGCTAATTATGAATTTCTCCAATCAGACATCACAGCTAAATTAAAAACACGCGAATTAAATTCTACCTTTGTCAGCAGGTGAAATACGGGTTGCTAGCCTACAGGGGCTAAGAAAATGCAGAGTTGCATTTCCCACACGCACTGAAATGAATTTCACTGACTAGCTGATACTGCAGTTCTCAGAAGATAAGGTTTCTTTCATCCTGTGCCATATGTAAAATTCTAACTCCTTCATAGCTTCAATAAATGCAATGCTAAATTAAATGTTTTAATATATTTTAATTTCTTAAAGCCTCATTTCCCGGGACCCAACACCAGTCCCTTCTCCGTTTAAAATATGATACCGGTACTAATTTCATTATTAGTACATGCTTTTAGTTCTGGCAATATTCCAGGGGTGCTGCCTACGGCTGCCTACCACAGACTTAACTCCATGCCAGGGTAGCCGTAAGTTTTCATTTTATTACTTTCTGCGGTTTTATCCCTGTGCTTCGTCGGTCAGGAGCTCTGCGTACAGCTGCCTACCACGGACTTCTCCATGCCAGGGTAGCTGCGCATTCTCCTTTCTGAGATGGTTGGGTACATCAGGGTGCTCTGCGTACGGCTGCCTAACACGGACTTCACTCCATGTCAGGGTAGCTGCACATTTTCCCTTGCCAAGGCTCCATCCTTGTGCTTTAATGGTTTCTCTCTCAGGAATGAGCAGATCTTTCTATAAAGGTGGCGGATTGGTGTTGAACCCAGAGAAGTTTCGATAAAATAAAATATCTTATTTATCAAACTCAACAACCTATAAACTAAAACCTTCGTGGCTCTACATCCCTTGAAAAAAAAAGCTTAGCCTACCATCCGACCGCTGCTTCATCTGCCACAGGCAGACGACAAGATTGGGAGCATGTGGTCAGCATGCCGACACCCACGGCCGTAAATGGTGGTTTCCGTGACCGGCAACAATCTATAAAATGTATTTTAATACGAAACAAAAACTATTAAAATTTACTCTTACTAATAATTTAATACTTTAAAATGAGCAAAGTAATAAATCAATACTTTAAAAGATGAGCAGAGTGGGGTATGACAGTCCAAAAAAAATTGTATATTCATTAAACCTATTTTGTTAGCATGTTCCCATATTTCCTTTACATTCTACTTTTATTTAAACATATTCTTGTTTTCTTTTGTCTAAATGTCTTGCTATTTCTATTGTTATCTTGCTATTTCTATCTGTAGGGGAAGTTCAGCAGTCAGTTCCTCTTGTAAGGTTTAAGTTCTGCTTTCCCTCGATATTCTTCTTGTTAACGGAATCATTCTCTTGATGAGACATGACCAACTCTTATGGACAACCTATTCAACACAAATAATTACCAATGTTACACAAACAATAATAGAGTAATACTATTTTAGATCTCTCTTTATCTAAAATTGTCTCTACAAAGCTTCTAACTTTATAAAATTAAACTTTACTTGTTCTCTGGCCAACTTGCATTTACTTTTTTTTTTTCAATGTAAACAAATAAATCTACTATCTTACTGAAAAAAATTTTTTACAGCCTTCTCTAAATGTAAAATACAATGTAAAATTCATGTTACAATTAATGGCGGTTGACATTGGCTACTAACAAGCCTGTATTGTGTACTCGATTTTATACTCATGAATTTTCCTTGTGTTGGTCTACACCACTCCAGTGCACGTCGTGACCCAATGACTCTTCTGTCACATGTAGAACCCATCGAAATTGGTTCTCTGGTCTGATGCTAAACAATAAAGTTGCGAGACTGAAAAACAATTAATCGGAGGGGAAAATGTATAGGAATCACCACTACACCTTCTTACAAAAAAAAATGCAAAGTAAAACTTATTAGCAATTACGTCAAGGCGTATGTCTTCTGACTTTATGGTAATTCATCCTCTTGAAAACGAATCACGTTACGGCAAAGGTTTTACTTAATAAAATTCAAAGTATCGATCCTAGGACTTCAATGGTAATTCGATAAATAAGCGAGTCTTATTTTCTTTTTCTAGGGCTTGTACTACGCGATTAAATAGTACAAAATCACAATGTTTTACAAAACAAAATCAATTTTTCTGGCAAAAACAAAACAATCTGAGTTTATATTTATTAACAAATGTGGAGGTACTAAAGAAGTACTTAACTTGGTGTTCCACGGCTGTAATGTCTACAATTTAATACTGTATCATTTGATATTCAAATTCTTTCAAATCATCTGTTATCAATTTCGAACAATAAAACATTTACTACGTCACTTAATATGGTTGTAACGTTCAAAAACTTCGCCATTCAAATTTGACTACTCTTTTGTGTAAATTTTCTAAAATTCTATTTACAAAAAAAAAACTAATTCTTGTAAACCTTCACGACTTCGGTTAACTCTGTCTTCCATTCGTTATATAAAAAAAATGTTAAAACTCTAACTCATGAATGAATTAATTAATTCTAAACTTTATTTATTGTTCTTATTTATTAATCAACAAGCTCCATTTAAGCTAAATTCATCAAATCAAACAAAACCATGTTAAAAAAAAAACTTTTTTTTTCATTTTACTCAATATAAATAATTCATTATTTATATCATTTGTCTTTTCTCGTATTCTATTTACTTCATTTTCAGCACGCTTACTGAAAATTTTAGGCTTCGTGGTGATACGAGGAAAATGGTTTTGGGAAAAGGTAATTAGGTTTATTGATTAATTTTTAAAATGTATCAATACTTTTAAAATACTTTTTAAACATCCTCTCACACCCTTATGCTAAAATAACTACCTAACACTTGTCGCAAAACAAAATCTTTCTCTTTTAAAATTTCCAACCCATTTCTTAACTTAAAATCATTATGAAATAAAATCAGCTAGCAAAAATATGTCTGCTATCAATATTTGCCCTGCAACATATAACCGTCCATTATGTTCTTTCGTACTTCCGTCTTTGCGTTTTATCGTCTGTCCCGTGTTCGAATTCAATTGTCAACCTTGCACAACTAATCTCAATAGTCATTAGTCTTGTTGTCTATGATAACCCTAGTATCATGGTCTCATTTCGAATCAACCTCATGGTCTCATATTTCATTAACCTCATGGTCTATGGTAACATTTCAGTTTTATTTATTTCTTACTCGAAAGAGCTAAGTCCGCTTTACGCCATCCCTCTTGACTAGCCTGAGGTGATCTCGAAGGTCTTAAAGTCCTAAGGTCTACTATCATCGGAGTCATCGCTAGGATACGGGTAGTCTCTGCCTGACCCGTTTCAAGTCCTTCTAGCGACTTCTTTATCCGGATATTCTCTTGCTGGATATCTCTACCTATAGGTTAATTTCATCAATTTTCGTTTTATTGCTCCATCGTCTGACAAAGATTTCTCTACTATTTCTTGAGATTTACTTGAGTGACACCTCTCGTGCTGTGTTGTGTTAAGGCACATAGCCATCTATTCTGATTGCGCAAAGCTGCACGATTTATTATCCTTTTTAATTGTTTATCGCCTTCAAATTAAACTTCAGTTAATTTGTTTACGTTCACATCATTGCAACACATCATCATAATTACAGAATGGTACTGTAATAATAAAAACCTTTTTAAATTCTCTGATTCTAAATAATTCATAAATATCTTCGATTAAATTTACAATAAATTTCCAATTTATTTTAAAAAATGCTAGTAATCGCAAATAATATTCATCTCTTGGCATTAATTAAATGTCCTAGCAATAACTTCCAATATTTATTCGTAATAATAATAATTATAATAATAATAATTACTTCAATTTAAAATCTCAAAATATAAACATTGACATCGATATACCGTCACATAAGTGGTTTACAAAATCACTTGATTTCGCAATAACCTAAAAAATTTTAATTTTATTGTTGGTTATGCATTTCTTCTATCGAATGTAATCTTTACTTAATACACTATATTTGTAATCTTATTTATATATTTTGATTAAATTATTTAAATCTGAATAATCTTCAAATAAAATCCTTCATTGTAAACTGTTTAAATCAATTAATATTAAAAATTTATAAAAAAAAAAACTTTAAATATTCTTAATAATTTTCTCGTGTAAAATAGCTCTCACTAAATCATTTCACTGTCGCATAATTATAGTCCAGTCAAATTAGATTTTTTGCTGCATTAAATCATGTAGTTCCATATGTTTCAGGAATGTGTAGTGGGAGGTCCCCTGAACAACGCCTAATGTTTTCCCGCCAATTTCAGGAGCCGCGGGGGGTGGGGGGGGAGGCTCAAAGGTCCCTTTTTTCAGTTTTTGGCGCAAATCTCGAAAACAGTGCATCGTACAGAAAATGTTATAGTATTCAAAATTAAAGCTGATTAAATTCCCGACAAAACGGTATATTCATATTTATCTTTATATGTTACCGTCTCCGAGAATGAGCCGGCGAAAATGGAAAACCTGCAGAAAAATTTGTAGCGCCTCACGTTTTTCGTCGAACTCGCCCTTCCAATTCTTTAGTTTTCCATTTTACAAGAAACTTGTAAGAAAAGAAGTTGTAGAGAATTACATGTTCTTCAAGAATATTCATACATTTGATAATTTATCTTCACGTAGTCAAAAGTTAGACCGTGTTTAAATTTCGGGGTCGACTTCGAGATTCCGCTAGTAAACTGCTCATCATTTTATTTCCGTTTTCAAGTGCTTTAATTCTCTGTATCACGTTATTTATTGTTTATGTGAACATAAATGTTATTTATTATCCATATAACTAACATATATATATATTTACATATATATATATAATAGCTAATAATTCAAAAGTAATAAAAGAGGCTTACACAACTTAATTTCCGCTCACCCTTCCATCCTGTCACACATTTAAAGCTGTTGATACTCATATTCCTCATCGTACAACTCTTCCAAGTCCTGTTGAACGGGAGCATTGTTAGTGCAAGCACCGTGGCAATTGCCACAGACAGTGAGCAGTGGATGCCGGCTTTCCGGCATCCACATCTCATACCGCAGCCTGTGGCACAATGACAAAATATGGAGTTGAGCACGCTGTCAGGTGCAATAGGGGCCTTGGTCTTAATAGGAGTCAGATATCCCCCATCTTCTCTTGTCCAACCCCAATGTTCAGGTTCGAGAGATTCATTTCCAAACCACTGCTGGACCTGTAGAAACACTCTGCACGAGTGATGTAAAGCAGCATCTTTTGTAGGTGGCAATGAAGACAAGTTCGCTTTCATCTTGGCTGAAGATTTGATGAAGCACATGTACCTGTGGATAAAACACAGTAGAATAGAATAGAATATTTATTTATCAAACAGCATGATTCAATGAAGTTAGTACATGCAATACAAAATGAAATGTACCTGTGATGATTGAGGTCATGCTCGTTGGGTGGGGCCTGATACATCAGTAGGAACATTTGTTCCCCAGCTTCAGAAATATCTCCTGGCGTGGATGTGGAGTCGTAAAACACTTCAGCGATGTTTTTGGTTTCGTTAGGAAACCGCTGGAAACATTTAAGTATGGCTGCTTTACTTTTTCCATAAATCGCAGAAGTGGTATCGCATCCAGTGAAGCAATGGATAAACAGAATGTATGGGCTGAATGGCAAGACCTGAAGTTGTTGGGAGGAGTACAACCTGTCTTCTGTGTTGCCTCGTCCAGGCTTCATAAAAAACACATTCGTGTCTCGTGGTGTGAGTGCCACGAGCAAGACGAGCAGGTCTATGTCTTCGCCAACTACCACCACAGTTGAATGAGAGGTATTTTCCAGTCCACACCTAACAATGCTGCAGTCAGCGTCTCCTTTGTCTATGATGACTTGTACACCTTTTGCGCCCAAGGCCTGCGCTAACATACATATCAGCTTGGTTTTGTTCCTTTCATTGGAAAGGAAGTTTTCCTGCTGAACAGTAGCCACCATGTTCTCATCAAAGTCTATATCCACTGATGTTTTACTTGATGCCCTTCGATGTTGTACGGCTCTTTTCGTGGAATTCGTGTCTTCGTAACCCTCAAAAACCACAGCAGAGTTGTAGCCGTAACGGTTGATCATGTAAGACAGATATTGATTGCAGGTGGAGGCGAACTTGGTGTTGTTGTTCTACTTTACTCTATGAAGGAGGAAGCCGCCATCGATTACCGTGAAACTCTTCTTCAAGTTGACCATTTTATTGCTTGAAGGAAAGGCATCGTAGAGAGCTGTCTTTTTCGTTTTCCTCATGATCCCTTCGTCGAAAAGAGTCTTGGGGTATGGGGCTAACTCACACTTGAACAGCTCCTCTACATCCTCTTTAGTTTTCTGGGTAATTATGGCCTTCTGGAAAATCATTAAAGGCTCGATCACCACCACTCCGTTGTCCAGTTTGACAATGTTGCTCATAGCAGCCAATGGGACTACTGCGTTCTTACACTGCTTCATTTCTGCGAAGTTCATTCCAACAAAAGTTTCCATTGTACGGGTTCCGATTTCCATTGCTTGGTAACAGTTGATGTTATTGGTTCCTATTACTCCGGTTGAAAGGGACATCAAAGAATCGCGTACAGAAAATGGCGGGTGATCAGCCAACCACTGAGCAAGTTTCCTTCTGTCTTGGTCATTTCTGCTAACTCGTGATGCTCGAAAGCCGACATGCTGTTCTCCACTCACAGAATGGACGCCGGCAAACGGCTCTAATGAAGAACATATGGCTGTAGCTGTGCGTGCCCCTCCAACCCATTTCGCCAACACAGAATCACTCATGCCTCTCCCTCGTGGAAGTCCACCTTCACTTTTCATGTCACGCATCAGTGTCGCTTCAATTGCCATATCAGACCACAGTCTAACCAACATTTGGAAATAGTAGTATTTTAGTTAAATCCGTCGTACACTAACTATGTATACTACGTCGATTATGTAAACAATAAATAACGTACATAAAAGTTCACATTTTATACTGGTATAAAGGCTCACATGCATATATGCATATATATATATGTATATATATTAGTTATATGGGTAATAAATACCATTTATGTTTACATAAACAATACATAAAGTGATAAAGAGAGTTTGACTACGGGAAGATAAATTATCAAATGTATATATATTCTTGAAGAACATGCAATTCTCTACAACTTCTTTTCTTACAAGTTTCTTGTAAAATGGAAAACTAAAGAATTGGAAGGGCGAGTTCGACGAAAAACGTGAGGCGCTGCAAATTTTTCTGCAGTTTTTCCATTTTCGCCGGCTCATTCTCGGAGACGGTAACATATAAAGATAAATATGAATATACCGTTTTGTCGGGAATTTAATAAACTTTAATTTTGAATACCATAACATTTTCTGTACGATGCACTGTTTTCGATATTTGCGCCAAAAACTGAAAAAGGGACCTGTGAGCCTCCCCCACCCCCCGCGGCACCTGAAATTGGCGGGAAAACATTAGGCGTTGTTCAGGGGACCTCCCACTACACATTCCTGAAACATTTGGAACTCCATGATTTTTTGCAGCAAAACCATTATTTTGATCTAATTTGACTGGGCTATTACTAAAGCGTGTAAATCTACAAAAATGAAACACTTTAATGTTGCAATTATTTCCAAAATAATCTTCACACGGAAATAACGTAATCTAATATTTAAAAAAAAATATTTTCTTCACTTTTCACACAAAATTTTTTTAACACAACAGCACTTATACACTTGAACAATTTTAAGTATGTACTGAACATAAATAAAAATATTTGTCACTGCAAAAAATCCTGTTTCGAGTTATTAATTTTATAAAATTCGAATTTCTCCATTTCAACGAACACTTGTCTAATGCTCACAGAATTTATCTAATGCACACAGCATTTCTTTAATGCACACAGCATCTCTTCGCGAGGGAAGTTACAACTACTTCTCTGTTCGCGGTTACACTATTTCTGTCTTTTTGTCAGGTTCACTATTCTACACAACCGTATACATTTGAAATGTATTTCTCTGTTTCACGAGCCACCTACATGCTATTTGTACCGGTACGTATTTCATCTGGCTCTACCACGGTGTGTCTTCCATAGGCGGTGTGTTTTATGCTGGTTTAAAGAAAAGCAAAATTCTTGTTAAAGAAATTACTACAACTCATCAGCTTTTTCTATTGATGGTTTAAAAAAAAGCAAATTTCTTGTTAAAGAAATTACTACAACTCATCAGCATATTCAGACTCAGAGATAATTACGTATGTTTGATTACAATTAACGTTAGGAACTTCCGCTAGATCACAACTACTACTTGATAACATATCGCATAATTCCTCCCTCGGGGGTAGCGAGCGGGTAAATTTGGATCGAGTCCCGACTATCTGTACCATTTCGTAGTGTGCTAGTTACTATACCAACGGAAATTTTCTCAATACAATACGCAGTTCTGTCTAGATATCCACGTTTATGGTCTTGACAAGGAAAACTAGGCCAAAAATCCATCTTGTCGAATGTGTAAAAACTCATGGTGGCATTCCTCACCGTTCTCAAATACTACGGGCATCTTCACTAACCCCAGTATTTTCACTAAAATACCATAAACATATGGCGGTTTCCCTTCGCCATTTCCAAATACTATGGGCATCTCTACTGTCCCCAGTATTTCTAAATTATGACCTGTGACCTCATATTTTAACGTCTAATTTATTTAGACTATAGTAGAACCTTTATTTACTTCAAACTGAACTATGTTAACTTTACTATGTTCACCATTTTATGTTTACCATTTATGTTTACCAAGGCAATGGTTTCGCAACTGTAAGGATCTAGTCTTGTCTCGACATTGGAGCGCTTTCCTCTGCCTCCCTTAAGTCTCTTTGCCTCTTCCTACAGTGCCTAGCTTACTAAATTAAAAGTAATACAGTTCTTCAGTGTTTTAAATAAACGCATTATTTACAATCACTGGTTCGCAAAGAAATACTAAATTTCTTATTTCACTTTACTGAGTTGTCAGTGTTTGTCTGTCTGCTCTAGCGGGACATATGGCAAAGGGCCTCATGAATAACATGACTTGTCTGGTCTGCTAACAGCAAAACTGTCCTACTCTGACGGGATTTCTGTTTTAAGCTGTCAGTAGTCACTGCTTCCTGCATACTGTTTAGTATACGTTAACGAACCTGTTTCCCTACTTCATCCCTTAAACCCTGCCACATAGGCTGCGAGAAGTTTACGTTCGCTTTCTTCAGCGATAATTCTTTTCTCGTCTGCATTGTCACTATGTTTTAAAATGTTCAAAACAAACTTTCATACGGTCAGCAAAAACTTCAGGAAATTAATTCACTTTCTATAGTGCTGTCTGTAACTGTGCTTAATCATTTTTATCTGATAGCTTTTCTGTCAATCTTTCCTCGAAAGTTGCCATAACTACATCCTATGTAGTCGTATCTTCAGTAAAAACTGGCTTCATAAAAAAATATCAGCTGCCGGACCGATTGATTTTAATTTCAATATATTATGCTTCTTATTACATCCATCTAAATTTCCAGTCGCTACAGATGCGTCTATGTAATTGAAAATTTCTTTCACAGTTTAACTCGTGGGCCTACTGTTCCTGACAATTCCTTTAAACTACTGGCCACTGATAAATCTTCAAGTTTAAATAACTTTTAGCTTCTAACAGCTTCTTTAACTGTTCATTCCGAGCGCGGAGTTCTGCTATCTGAGAACGTAATTGTTCTGATGATGGCATGTAAAATATTTCTAAATTCCACTTTAAATTCAATTTCAATTTAACAAACAAAATTTTGTTTAACATTAAATTATTACTGCTTTACTTCTCTTCCTAATATTTATTCGCTTCGATCTCACTTCTGACAACCAATTTCGGGACCCCGAGCGGTTATGAATCGTTATAGATTGGTTTTATTTAAAAGTGGCTAACTAATTTTTATAACACTGCGTATTGGTTAGGTATGAGAAAATAAAGTCTTCCTGAACAATTTAACTAATATTTGACTTCACTCACACTGTAAGTTTTCTCGACGCACTTCCACTTACCTTGTCATAGCTGTAAACAAAATAATGATTAGCAATATGACCCTTTAAATAATTAAATAATTAATTTTAATTATTTGTGGTTTATTAATAAAAAATTACAAATGCTAATTTATTCCTTTTTAAATAATTGACTTTGTTTCTAATCTTAAAAATTACCAAATTCTTTTAATTATGCTTTCAAATAAAAATTATTAAAATAATTAATAAATGAAATAACAAAAGTATTTATCTACATAAAATGAAATGTAGTAGCCTACATGAAATCCAACAAATGGGAAATTTGTATTTTATCTACTAATACATTTTGTGGCTAAAATTTAAAATGATAAATCAACAAATTTTAACAACAAAATTTGTTTACTTTATAACAATTAATATTTAAATAACATAATGCTAAAAAATCCAATATTTCTTAATTACATAATATTTTGTATAACAATTTAATTACTGATAAACTTTATCCTGGTTTTAACTTATTAAATAACAACACTAACCAATGTTTGCAAAATGTTTAACTTCAAAATATGTTAATCTTTCGCTTTTCCGCGAAATACTATTGTCTTCATATAAATTTCAACTCATGAAACTTATATGGTAAAAGTAAACTTTTCTACTCTGTTTACAAGTTTTGAAAATTATAAAATATATTCTTTTACATATAAAAACACAAATTACGTTTATTCCTCAATAACGTATTAAAACTCGTCAGCACACGCTGTGTAATGAACTTGTAATTTATTTACTTTAAAATGACCTTCATTCGCTAAAATAGCTACAATACATCGTATAAATTTTAACACATAAAATTTATACGGGAAACAAGTGGCAAAATTATTGACTGTTGTGCTTCAGTTTCTTTAAAATGGAAATCCTCCATGTTTTCAAAATAAACTAATAGTTTTGGATAGTTTCTGTAATCTCCTATTCACCTTTATAGTTCACAGCCCCCCCTAGTAGCCGCAAGACCTTGAAGTTGGTGGGGGGGCTTGCGTGTATCTGCGAACCTGTGGGCTGTACTGGCAGAGTTACTCATGCCAGGGTGGCCACAGGGGAGATACCAGACGAAGAAGCGGCTAACCAAGCCCAGCCCTAAGGTGTAGTGCAATCCGTGCTGAAGGGGTGAATGGCACAGGGCTAATGTGTCTTTAACGGAGCCTCTGGAAACCAGGCGACCTCCAGAGTATAAGCCTTACCCAGGCATGCGGGGCTCTACCTGGGCGGACTGTTTAATTCCCTAGCTTCTCGTGGTACCAAAATGGATACACGGAAGGAAATTTCCAAAACAACCTCTGAGGACCACGTAAGTGAGCCCTCAGCACAGATACCCACTTCATTTGATGAGGAAGCTCTTTTAGAGCAAGCCTCTGATATGGAGATGGGCATCGATGTAAACTCAACAGAGGTGGTCATGTCAACCTCAGCTGGGGAAAAAGAACCTAAGAGACCAACTCCGGGCCTAGACGAAGCCACGAAGAAGATGGATAAGCTCAACGTGGAAACAAATAAACAACTTCTGAGGAACACATATATGAACCCTCAGCATATACAACCATTTCCCTCGAAAAGGAAGCTGTCTTACAGCAAGCCTCAGACAGGGATATGGAGTATAAGCCACCAAGATCTAGGTAGTAAAGCCTTTTGTAGACCTTGGGAGAATTATTCTTCAAACCAAGGATGGTACTAAAGGTCCTCCAGATCAATCTTCAGCACAAGAAGGCGGCCTCGGCTGCCTTCTGTAGAATCTTCAATACTGAAGAAATAGATCTAGCTCTGATTCAAGAGCCCTGGATTAACAGGGGTCGTATTGCAGGGCTAGGAGAATGCCAAGGGAAGTTGATATACTGCAACAAGGGCACTCATATTAGGAGTTGTATCCTTGTTCGTAACGGTATTCAATGTTTACCTCTTTTGGAATTTTGTTCTAATGACATCACCACGGTGAGGATTGACTGCCAAGTAGGAGGAGGGAACAAAGGCCTTATACTCAGCTCTGTTTATCTCCCCTATGACGGTAGCAATCCTCCCACAAGGGAACTAGAGCAGTTGGTCGCATATTGTACAAGGAGTGGCGAACAGACCATCTTTGGGTGTGATGCCAACTCTCATCATGAAATTTGGGGAAGCAAGGATATCAATAAGAGGGGTGATTATCTTTTAGATTTTCTGCTCTCCAATAACCTAAACATACTCAATGTCGGTAACAAGCCTACCTTTGCTAACCGCATAAGGCAGGAAGTTATAGACATTACTTTCTGTACTGGGTATATTTCCACACAGATTACCGAATGGAGGGTCTTGGATGAACCATCACTTTCGGACCATAACTACATTTCCTTTAATATTAATGTAGTAAAAAGAACCAATCCCTACAGGAATCCCAGGAGAACCTGGTGGGATCCCTATAAAGAGGATCTCTCAGGAAGGATTGGGCAGATAGAAGGGATTAGATCTTTTGGTGATATCGACAAGGTCGCCTACTTGATTCAAGAGGCCATACTTGACTGTTATCATGATAACTGCCCCATGCAAACGAGGATTAAATCCACGAAAGTGTCATGGTGGACTCAGGACCTTGAATATAGGAGACGCAGAGTAAGACACCTCCTTAACAAGGCTAAAAGAACTAGAGACTGGAGGGAATATCATATAGCCCTCACTGAATACAATAAAAGCATACGTAAGGCCAAAAGATCTTCTTGGCAAGCCTACTGTCAGGAGATATCTAGCCTGTCAGAGGCAGCCAGATTACAAAGAGCACTGGCCCACGGTATAGTCAATCCCGTAGGAACAATATGTAAGCCTACAGGTGGTTTCACATGCTCGGCCGAAGAAACACTCAAAGTACTCTTTGAGGCACACTTCCCCGAGTGCATACATGATGATGACAAGACATGCGAATTCCTAGGACACTGTGAAAACTCTAGACCAAGAGCATCACAGGAAGAATGGGAACTGGCACGTCAAGTGGTCACAACACACAGCGTCAAATGGGCAATAAATAAATTCAGCCCATTCAAGTCGCCAGGTGGAGACGGCATCTTTCCTGCATTACTACAGAAAGGGCCTGACTTACTTTATATTCTTCTCTGTAACCTCTTTAGAGCCAGTATAGCTTTTAGCTATATTCCTCAGGCCTGGAGAGTTACCAGAGTAGTATTCATTCCTAAGCCCGGGCGAAATAAATACACCGAGGCTAAGGCTTTTCGACCAATCAGTCTTTCATCATTCCTCCTGAAGGCTTTGGAAAGACTGGTCGAAAGATACATTCGAAGAAGAGTACTAACAGATACTCCTCTTCATAGAAACCAACATGCCTACCAGCCATCTAAGTCTTGCTTAACGGCGTTACACAGCCTAGTTAGCAGACTGGAGGATTCCATGGCATGGAAGGAAATAGCCCTAGGGGCCTTCCTAGACATAGAGGGAGCTTTCGATAACACCTCCTATGACTCTATGGTCATGGCTGCTCAAAAGTACGGAGTCAATGACACTCTTTGTAGTTGGATAAACTCCATGCTCAGGAGCAGAAAAATTACAGCCACCCTTCTTGGGGCTACAATGGGAGTTGTCGCCACGAGGGGATGCCCGCAGGGGGGGGGGTTCTTTCTCCCCTACTGTGGAGTCTCGTGGTGGATGATCTTCTCAAAGAAATGACCCAGGAAGGATACTACATACAAAGCTATGCAGATGACATAGCACTTGTTGTCTTTGGGAAATTTCCCAATACAGTCTCAGACATGATGAATCGTGGTCTGAGGAAAATTCACAACTGGTGCAAGCAGGAAGGCTTGTCTATTAATCCTAGCAAAACAGTTGTAGTCCCTTTTTCAAACAGGAGGAACTTGAAGGACCTGGGTAAACTTAAACTAGGCAATTCAATCCTGGAATACTTCGAATCAGTTAAATACCTAGGCCTTGTACTAGATAAGAAACTGACTTGGAACAACCACATCGAAAATACCATTCGTAGAGCTAAATGGTCACTTGTGACCATCAGACGCACTATTGGAACAACCTGGGGCCTAAAACCTTGCATAAGCCATTGGCTATATGTTGCAATGGTCAGGTGCCAGATATCGTATGGTGCCATCGTTTGGTGGCGCAAAACATTACAAATAACTGTAGCAGGGAAATTTACCAAGCTACAGAGATTAGCATGTCTGTGTATTACGGGGGCTTTCAGTAGTACTCCTTCCATTGCATTGGAGACTCTGTTGAACCTCCCACCCATGGACATTCACTTACAAGCGGAGGCCAGGCTCACTGCCCATCGCTTAGTACAAACAGGAAACTGGAGGAACAGCAGCTCAGCAACTGCCCATACCTCCATATTAAGCTTCCTGGACATTACAGAGTTGAATATGAGGTCAGATCTCATGAATATTCAATACTGTTCCTTCCCCCCTTTCAAGACCACTATTGGTTCTCGAAATGACTGGAGTGGAGGAATTACACCTGATAAAGGACGGGACCAACTTGTGTGGTT
This sequence comes from Ectobius pallidus, assembly GCA_964059195.1. Taxonomy (NCBI): domain Eukaryota; kingdom Metazoa; phylum Arthropoda; class Insecta; order Blattodea; family Ectobiidae; genus Ectobius; species Ectobius pallidus. Next base: position 34,571,327 of record CAXKWD010000009.1, read on the forward strand.
CACGGATGGATCCCGCATAGGGGATCAATCAGGTGCAGGCATATTTAGCCTATCTCCAAGGACAAACGTCAGTATAAGCCTTGGAAAATACTGTACAGTTTTTCAAGCAGAAATAATTGCTATCTTGAGCTGTGCACTCAGAGGAATTGAGAGAGGCTACCGTGGTAAGCGAATTATCATCCTCACAGATAGCCAGAGTGCCTTAAAGGCGCTCTCCTCAGACCAGGTAAAATCAAAACTGGTATGGGATTGTTTGAATTCCCTCACTGCCCTTTCATCCCGCAATAGTCTTGAACTAAGATGGGTGCCCGGGCATCAGGGAATTCTAGGAAATGAAAAAGCAGATCAACTGGCAAAAAAGGGTGCACAGATACCCTTTGTCGGCCCTGAACCCGTGGTAGGAATCAGCACAAATACTGCTAAAACCTCGGTTAAAACATGGACCAGGGAAAGACACCAACTTAGGTGGCACACCTATCCAGGACAAAGACAGGCCAGGAAACTGGTCCTGGGTCCAAGCAACACTATCTCCTCATCTATCCTAAAATTGGACAGAAGAGGAATAAGGAAAGTGGTTGCGTTAATATCTGAGCATGGTCACTTCAGAAAACATTTACGCAAAGTGGGACTCTATGAGGATGATCCCATCTGCAGATTATGCAAACAGGATGAAGAGACGGCCTCACACATCCTGTTCGACTGCCCAGCCCTGGCAAGAAAGAGGTTCACTCTCTCTATATCCAGGGAAGACCTAGGGAATGAAAAGGACATTGGAACCAAAATACTACACCTTGTTCAAGGAACAGATTTTGGGAAACAATGAGATCTTCTCGCCCAACGGGACGAGGCGTAAAGCATAAGCAAGCAGGAGGAAGGAGTATCCAATACCCTGCCTGACTGCACTACCCTGGCAAATCCAGGGAAGACTTTGGGAAAGGAAGCCAACAAGAGCTTCTCTACCAAAAGGGGCAGCACAATAAGCCTTTTAGGCTGACGTGCGGGAGGTCTCTAAACTCTCTTCAAGCCCCCCGCTATCTAATCTAATCTAATCTATAGTTCACAGTCTAGGTGTGAATTATCTTCGTTATACTAACGAGGAAAAGCTAGCATTGACATGCTTGACTAAAAGGCTAAGCTTCAATCCTTTTACATGGAAACGTGGGTTCCTTAACCCGTTTTACTACAAAAACATCTTTACGCGGAGGGTGAAGCCTACCCTCGTGATGATCATATTTTTATATGTTAATTTAAAATCATGTAGAAAATATGAACATCGCTTGAGGATTTCATTTTCTATGAAATCTCTAACTTAAATTTGAAATAAAAATTCTTCAAATAGATCATATTTGAATATAAAATATGGATTTAACTATTTACTCTTTATGTAAAATCTTAACACAAAGTTCATACTTTCTGTAACTACTACAAAATCTTTGAAAAGCGGTTAATCTTTAATTAACGTAAATATAGTTTTGAACTATATTTTTAGAGGCTGAAAATGACTTTACATCGTCATTTGACTTTAGCATTCGCTATATTTTAGCGAGTTTATCTATCCATCGCATAGTGCTATGCGGACTATGTGGATTTCGTAGGAAACAAGGGAACTTTTATTTAACAATATAGGTTTTACTGAAAATGTCAGCCTATGACTTTTACGTTCGCTGTCTCTTAGCGAGTTTAACTGACCGTCGCAAAAATCTACTACACATCCGGATTTTTGCGGAACACTTAAATAAAATTACTAATTTCAGTACTTACAGATTTTCATGTTCGTTGAACAGATCCACGTCTGACTCCATCTTGTCTCGAAGAATCACACAATGACAATGAATGAATGATAATGTCCTTCTGCCTGACTCCTCAATCTTGGCCTTAGCAAAACCGTAAAATCCCCGATCGCGAATATTATTCTGCACGCTAATTATGAATTTCTCCAATCAGACATCACAGCTAAATTAAAAACACGCGAATTAAATTCTACCTTTGTCAGCAGGTGAAATACGGGTTGCTAGCCTACAGGGGCTAAGAAAATGCAGAGTTGCATTTCCCACACGCACTGAAATGAATTTCACTGACTAGCTGATACTGCAGTTCTCGGAAGATAAGGTTTCTTTCATCCTGTGTCATATGTAAAATTCTAACTCCTTCATAGCTTCAATAAATGCAATGCTAAATTAAATATTTTAATATATTTTAATTTCTTAAAGCCTCATTTCCCGGGACCCAACACAGTTAACACTTTAATGCAAATTGTATTTAGAATTTTTAAATTTATAAACATATGAAAGCAATAAATGGGCTTTTTTTTTATTATATGTTGTCTGCTTATGATTTTTCAAGATCGGATGGATGCAATCAGTGATATTATCTTCATTCTTCAAATGTAATGTTAACCCTTCAAGCCGGACATTTAAATGCCTGAGAGCCTCTTCAGGAAATATCTTCCACCGGTATTTAAATGCCACTCCCAGCTATAAAACAAATTTTGCTTTTAACTTAGAGCTGTATAAAAGTATAAATTTACAATTGTGTGAACCATCTTGAAAGCAGGTGGCAATAGAAAATTCCATTTGTCAGTCAGGGCAGGAATATGCAGCAGGTCTCCTAATGGCTCGCTTTTTGTGTTTCTCATGTTTTTTTCCCCCTCTTGGGCAGAATTTTTTCTTTAAACGTCTCTCTGTGACTAATTTTGGGTAAAATTTATTGCAGGCTGACCTTGTCTGCCTGTGTTTAAGGCCTCCTCCCATATATATTGAATAGAAAGTAATTATCCTTAGAGTCAGGAAATGGTTTTCCAACAAAAACCAAGAACTTCTGAATGTCAGCTCATATTCACAGTTAGCGGAACAACAAATATTTCCGCTCGTGGAGAAACATCTGGGTTGAAATACTTCCAAACTTTGGCAATGTATGACTGAGATACTTAACAGATGGGCATAGCCTACTCAGAGCAGGTTAAACCGGCCCAAAGAAAGTACTCAGCACATGAAACTGGCTCTAAGGGATAATTTAAAATATTTTAAAACTATCTGCTTGGGAAATAAGCTATAATGCAAATATTCATTATTGATTAGATTAATAAAGGTAAACCTGTCCTGCTTTGAGGGAAAGAAAACACTGTAATAAAAACTAGTTTCCAACAGAAATATTTAAATGTAACCCAAACAGGAAGGAATTATACCTCAAGTCCATGTTGCTTCTGTTTGAGGACTTGAGGTATTTTTCTTTCATATGGAGTAAGTAAATGGTAAGGCAATGTACCGGTACCCTAACTCCACATATTCCGTAATTGAACACCTTTTTTAATATTTTAAAGCTCTCATATAAAGTTTACACATTATTTCAACTCATTTATCATATTAGAATGTATAAAACACATTTCAAAAGTTGTGGCCTAGGTCAAAATGCAAAGAGGCGATTTATTCAAAACTGTGGCTGCAGGAGTTAAGGTTTTCTGGCATAGCAGGACAACATAATATTCCATTTTCCCCAGAAAATTTACCTATACTGAAGTCTGAGGGTAATAAGATTGAAATTAAGGAAGAAATTTCTCTAACACAACCAACGTGTGAACCTTTAACTTACCTACAATTTTCGACACAATAAGTTACAGTCAACGCAAATCAAGTATGAGTGTACAGACAACAATGATTCCACAGCATGCAGCAACATTCGCAAGATAGACCAAGTTTCAGGAATTTCTGAAAGGAAGAAGAGAATCATCTAATGCAATCACACTCACCTGCTGATGTACAAGCACATCCACTCTGGAAACAGTAAACACCGTACTCAAACTCGAGAAACATTTCTCGTGTGGTGTACTTGGAAAGAAATTTTGCCAAAGAAGGAGTCTCAAAACACACATTCTTACTCACACTGGACAGAACCCATTTACGTGTGATTTCTGTACAAAGAAATTTACCCAAATTGGGTATAAAAAAAAATAAAGAAAATAAAAAATAAAAAATAAAAAACTTACCCACACTGGAAAAACCCACTTTCATGTGATATATGTACAAGGAAATGTACCAATATTAGTCCCGTCGATATCCACTTTTTACCTGGAAAATATTCCGAAGTTAATTAAATTTTTACAGGTTATTTCGGGGTACTCTAGGATGTCTATCCTAAGTTTTCTACCTCGAGGACCGTGTGCTAACTTGGGGGAGGGGCAAAAACCTCAAATTGTTTTTTTTTTTTCAGTTTTTAGCTTTTATCTTGTAAACTAAACATAATTTGTGCACCATATTACAGTACAAAGTTGTAGAGCATTAAATTTTCTAAAATGTGGTTGATAAAACAAATTTGTAGACCCAATATTAACCGAGATACGGCCGATCAAAGTTAGACAAAGTTTATCGAAATGTAAAAAAAATCCGAAAAACGAAGGTTTTGGCCCTATAATTATTTATTACCATCATTTCCATGTTAATTATGTTAATCACTCATTAATATCTACATCTTGGAATACTTATGACCCCTTCCTCCAACCCCTCTTCCCACCCCTCCCCCTCCCCCAAACGTGAAGATGCCTCATTTTAATGTAAGAAATGCATTTTAAGAAACCGTCTCACACCAAAAACCCTTTCGCTGTACAAACAATGTGATGTTACCGGGGGTGGGGGAGGTCCGCTGACCAAGAGCCTATTGTGATTTGCAGTTATTTACATATTTTCGTGCCTGGTCATCACCCTACTTTGAATTCCTGTTATCCCATAATCTTGAACCTCAATAAACGTAGATCAGGTAGTTTAAAATCAATAATTAGTAATCAAGAATTAAAGCAATAGAAGTGTGGAATTTATTTACAAAAAATCATAATTTAGAGCATAATTATAAATAATTAAGATAATTCCAGGTGTTATGACCAACGTAGAAATAATTTCAAATAATTAATACATAGTGTATCAGGCTACGAAAACCTTGGAGCGCTTGGGGGCTGCCTTCCCTGTCGTCGTCGTCATCGTTCTCGGGGTCCATGGACACATCTTCCTCATGCACCTTCTTCTTTCCAATTCCAAAGTGTGCTGAGGTGGTGTCACCCACTTATAGCATGCAGGAAAAGAATATCCTGTGGTTCGTAATTGAACGAGTGGAATGAATACAGCACAGTTGGGCTGTTACCCTTTCCACTCTTCTGGAAATGGACGTTCTTTTTGGAAGAACCCAAAGCAGTGAGTAGCACCAGAATATCTATGTCTTCTCCTGTTAACATGACACCATCATATTTGTCAGCAGCAAAGACAGCTGTATCCACAATCATTACATCGGTGTCTTCTACTACCTGCTTCACTTGGATCCCCTTGGCTTCCATTTCACTCTTCAACATGGTTATGAGGTCCATCTTGTAGGTATCATTGGAAAGAAATTTCGCCTGCTTAATCGTGCTAATCAAAGTTGTCTTGGAAAGTTTGTTGAGGAGTGCAGCAAAGAACGCCGATAACGTTCAGCTGCTTTGGTGCTTTGGTATCTTATCCCAACAGGATAACCATCAAAAACCACTACGACATTGCTACCGAAGTGCCTATGAACGTAATCCACGTAGTTTTGGCAGACTACCTGAAATGTGGCTTCACTTGACTTGGTTCAAACAACCCTTTGCAACAGAAACCTTCCATCAATGATGTTGAAATACTGTTTATGTAATAGGCGTTTCTTGATTTTGTATTTCCCCTCTTTTTATTTACCAAGTAATTTTCAGATAGTTCCTTTGCTTTTCATTTGTTTTCGTTTCTCTCTGGAAGTCAATAGAAAGAGCGCGTAGTGACGAGAAGTAGTGACGCAGCAGATATATTGCAGTGAATATGTTATCTTGTTCTCAATATGATTAGCGTGATTTCTTGTGAGAGGATAAATGTACCGAGTTCATTGTAAGATATGGAGTGTTATAAATAAATTGAGTAAAGAGTTTCTGCAATTTGTTGTCTTAATATTCTACGAGAACAAGAAGATTTTTTATAAATGACATTGCATTTTCTGGCACCAAAGTCTACGTCTTCAGCCACGATAGGAAGGAATGCATCATACAGCGTTGATTTTCGGCCTTTATGCATTGCTTCTTCTGCGAAGAGAAACATGTTCATACTTGAACAAGTTCCTGAGGTCAGCCTCTGATTGTTTGGTTATGCACACTCGGAATAGAGTGAATGGATCTACTGTGAACTTTTTGTCCTTGATTTTCAGAGAACAGGAAACAGATGCCAGAGTATCCCTTATATTTCCTCTTCAACTTCAAGTCTTCAAAATTTCCTTTCTCCACATAGGGCTTACATTACATTACGTAATATTAAAGGCCTTGAATAAGGGCACAAATGTTCTTCTCCCAAAAAATCGATATATTATATTACATTTTCCAGGGTGAAACAAATATTTTACAATGCTTTACCAATGTTCGATACATCAAAACAATATTAAACACTATGTAAAACTCATTATTTGTTAAAGAATACGTATTCACATTGTGTATTCTAGTATTACAGGTTAGTTAAATGTGTACGTATATCAACCTAAGAAACCTTTGGTATTGCAATGGAACAAAGTAGAAGTTTCTAGCAAATTCTTACTACTACAACTCAAGAATTTCTGAATATGTTCTCTTGTAATTTGTCGTGGGGATGTGTTCACATTTTGTATGGACGAATATATCACTGGTTCAATTCTTCTCAGTCAGTTCTACAGAGTCAGTCCCCGCTGCGTGTTCAGTACACATGCAGTCTCCGCTGCGAGAACATTACTCAGTCACTCTCCACAGCGAGAACATTGCTCACGCCGTCTCCGCAGCGAGAACACCATTCACCTAAGCCTGTAGCTACAGGCCGCCAAGGCGACAGTAAGGGCCGCCTAATCGAAGCCTACCAGCCAGGCACGATTGGAGGTAGCATTCCGCTGCCACAGTGTCAGCAGCTATTCCAGGATTTCACCGGAGTTATGCAAGCAAGAGCATAACCAACATTCACCAAGGCCTACTGCATCATCGCAGATGCATATCTACACTACAGTCTATCGCATGAGCCAATATCTGAGACATTTCAGACTCACTCCAAAATGAGAACGCAACCGCCACTCAAAAGTTAAGTAACAGTTTTCAGTCAGGCTGAGGCCGGGAATGTTTCTAGCTCAAAGAATGAGCTCTCTCATATTAGATATTTACCTTTGTAATTTCTGTGCTAGTCACTTTTGAGGATTTTGGGCAATCTGCCGGTCCTCCTTGTTTTAATTACTAAAGCATGTGAAGCTTAGTAATTGGTAAAGATTATTAAGTTCCGAAGGGAACAGCATTATTTGTATTTTGCTATTAAGTCATTCTGCATTTCATTTACTTGAGAAATTTGGGCTATTTGCCATTTCTCCTTGATTTGAATTTTGGTAATACAAGAAATAAGAAATACCAAATCACTTAAAGAATAAGCTTCAATATTTATTACGCAATGCAACATATCCTGAATAACATTAATGTATTGGCTGTTTGATACTAAGAATAAATTTGTTATTCATTTGTTGTTAAACATTTGTATATATATCTTGGTAACGATTAGAAAGTGCAAATCCTCGATTACAGTACCCACTCAATCCAGAATCTCCTTGGTCCTCCGTATTATATGGCATCAAAATATTCATATGTAGCCAGATCCCATATTTCAAGGTCCACTGGGCCTGGATTCCTACAGTTAGGCTACATTTAACTTGAGTTACCTGTGACCTCACACAACACACTCCCTCATATATTTACAGTTTTAAGTTAACCTGATTGTTTTTGTTCTGTTGCAGAATATGGTGCAAAGGAAAAGGACAAAAATTGTTAACTGCGAAATAATAACTACTGCAAAATACCTTGAAATGAAAGAAAAAGAAGAGGAGAATGAAAAAGCTTTGTTTGAAAAAGAAGGGGAATGTAAAAAAAGAGAGGAAAAGGAAATTAAAGCAAGAAAAGAGAAAAGCTACGAGAAAACAGCAAAGAAAGGAAAAGGAAAATCAAAATCACAAGAAGTTCATTACGACTCTTCTAGTGATGAAGATGATTGTGATGCTTATTCTATCAAAGAAAGTGAAGAAGACTACCATGAAAGCTATTCAGAGTATGAGGATGAAGATAAAATTACACTTGAATCTGATGAGTTTTGCATCACTAAAGTTTTTTGCAAAACAGAGAATAGTTTCAGATTATACATAGCCAAGGTAGTAGGCCTACAAAAAGAGGATGAAGGTAGCATGGTTCTTTTTTACAAAAGACATTCTCAAACAATGAAATTTAAAGAAACCAATGAAAAATCTTATATTAGAGAGCTTGACAACATACGGAAACTTCCACAACCTATAACAAGTGTTCTGCTCTATTTAATAATATGATTGCTTTTGCAGCAGACTTGAGTGATCTAACATCCACTAAGACTTTCTTAATGTACAGGGTGGACCGCTCGAATGTCCCTAATTTCAATTGTATGTGACGGGTGAACGATTGAAGATAGAAACTTACAACAACGTTTATATGAAAGAAAAACTCAACAAGTTTCGAATTCTGTCGGTAGATGGTGCAATGATACGGTTTTCATTCTTAGATTTTATCGTTTATCAAAATGGCGACACCGCAGATGAAAGCTCAAACTGTTTTGTGGTATGCGGAGTTTAAATCAATTGTTAGAGTTCAGAGGGAGTTTCGGCGAGTCTTTAACCATGATGCTCCAACTGCTAAAAGCATAAAGAAGTGGTACGATACATTTTTAACTACTGGAACTGTGTTAAAGAAGCATGGTGGTGGTCGCAGAGCATCCGACGAAATGGTTGCAAATGTTCAAGCCGCATATGAGCGAAGCCCACGGAAGTCATTAAGAAGAGCTTCGCAGGAACTTCAGGTACCAAAATCCACATTGCAACGAATTGTCCACAAACGTCTCAAACTGTATGCATACAAAGTGCAGGTAATGCAACGTCTTGAGCCGAATGACAAGCCCAAATGAGTGGAATTCGCCAATACGGTGCTAAACCGTCTCGGCGTTGATCCTGATTTCATGTCCAAGATTTTCTTCTCGGATGAAGCCACTTTCCATGTATCAGGCAAGGTAAACCGGCATAATGTGCGGATCTGGGGATCGCAGAATCCTCACGCCACACAAGAGCACGTTCGTGACAGTCCCAAGTTGAATGTTTGGCGCAGTTTGTCGCAGAATAAAGTCATTGGACCATTTTTCTTCGCCGAGAAAACTGTCCGTGGTACCACATATCTTGACATGCTGGAGCAGTTCTTCTTTCCACAAATTGAACAACTGCACCCTAACATCCTTTTTCAACAAGATGGCGCTCCTCCCCACTGGTTCAATGAAGTTCGTATGACTTTGGACAACATTTTTCCTGGCAATTGGATTGGTAGGGGAGGACCGATCGCATGGCCCCCGAGATCTCCTGATCTAACACCGCTTGATTTCTTTCTCTGGGGCTACGTCAAAGATAAAGTTTACGCCACCCCAGTCAATGACCTTCGTGATCTTCGGGAGCGCTTCTTAGAGGCTATTGAGAGCATTTCAGAAGACATACTCCAACGTACTTGACAAGAAATTGTTCATCGGCTTGATATCGTCACAGTGACTGCTGGAGCTCACATAGAGATTTGGTGACGTGGATATCAAAACTTGTTGAGTTTTTCTTTCATATAAACGTTGTTGTAAGTTTCTATCTTCAATCGTTCACCCGTAACATACAATTGAAATTAGGGACATTCGAGCAGTCCACCCTGTATAAAGACTCAAATAGTCATTGTTTAAACTCCAATTGTTTTTTTTATTGAATAAATTTGTAATTATTTTTTCCTTTTTTGTCATTTCATGATAAATGATTGTAATTCTTCAAATTTTGTGTGTAAGAAAGAGTTTCTTTAAATAAATGTATAAACATATTACTTTTTCTTAATATTCTGATGTTTTTCTTTGCCCTTTTTTTCCTAAGGCCTTACTAGAGTCCTGATACAATGGCCAAAATATCTACTTGAATCGAACAATTGATGATACCAATATTTTTTTCTAAATTAATTGAATGTACAATAATAGGCCCACTTACCCCAGACATTTACTGCAGTGATCTTATAGATTATAACCTGGGGTGGTCCAGTTACCCCAAATTCATGGGGTAACTGGGCCAATAGTACAAAAAAATTATGTTTGTCTGTTTGTTGCTAAATAATCATACAATATTTTGCCTTAACAATTTTCTAATTACTTGTCCTAAATTACTGTTTTATGAGGTAACTGTAGGTCATATTGTAAAATCAGTTACCCCGGAGCACCTTACATAAAGGCAAGTTGCATATGACTGTTTTTGTTTGACCATAATTAGTCTAAATGTTTAAATTCTGAGATTTTAGAATCACTCAAACAACCAGCTATGCTTCAGTATGCTATCTTTTGCATCAGCTAGTTGTAGTTCTTGTCTTCTACGAAAGATGGCAGCTCATGGCGTTTGTCAAATCCAAGCTTCCTTTTGGTAGTTTTCTTGAAACCAACGGATGTTGACAACACAAAATGAATTCATTTTAGTATGATATTAAAATTAACACAAACAGATTTTATTTTATTTCAAATACAGGTTGATTATTTTGCAGTTTTCAGCTGCTACTCTCACCCAGTGTTCGATAATAATCGATACCACACCAATGTCATAATGAAGTTCAGTTTCAAAATGAGTATCATTATGACACCATTATGTTACATGTAATAAGTGTATTACAGTATGTTCAAACTTCTTATTTATTTATTTATTGGTATAACGGGACTTGAACTAAAATGCCGTATTGTGACTATAACACTAAAATGCATTAGAATTTATCAATACCAACTAGATATAGTTACAAAGTTTATATTAAAATGTTGGTTGACTCAGAATCATGGAGAGCTGTGGCAGTAGCCTATATCTAAGATGTAAATAAATAAATAAATAAATTTTTATTCACCGTTGGTATTTAAAAAATACATGGTTTCGTCATCATTTCCTAAGATTAAGTCTAAAACTAGTTATAATACAGAGCAGAAAATACTACAGGACAAAATATAAATTAGTTATATATGTTGCAGCTGTGAAAAGAAACTAAAATTAAGCTAGCCTAGAAGATTTTCTGCACATACACTAAATAAAAGAAATATGCGAGAAACAAGGTAATTGAGGTAGAAATGAGATTGTATAGTCACATGGCAGTTTAGGACTATGCATCACAATCACAAGTCATACATAGAGACTAACAAGAGAAATTGGAGTAGAGAGAGAGAAAGAGTGATATCCTGTAACGGAGGAGAAATTAGTCAAATTATAAATCTTTAAAGGAGGACTGAAAAAATTCGTTTACATTATAGAATGAGAAATCCTTTAATAGGGAGCTTACTTTGCGTTTAAATTTCTTAGGATCTAACTATTTGAATGAGTTGGGCAATTTGTTATACAGTTTAATGCCTTGATGTGCAATGCTTTTTAGGAATTTAGTGGTTCTATGGTTATTGAGATGTAGATCATTAGAGATTCTTGTGTTGTACTTATGAAGATCATGGTTATATTTGAAAAGTTGTTGATTACAATGAATGAAATGAACAGTCTCCAAAATATATAAACATGGTAAAGGCATTATATTAAGCTTTTTAAAAATTGGTTTACTGCTGGTTCTAGTGGGAACATTAACCATGATTTTTAAATTTTTTTTTTAATTCTAAAAACCTCGATCATTTTTGGAGAGTTACCCCAAAAAATTATACCATAGTTTAGTACCGATTGAATACAACCGAAATAATATGTTTTAAGTATTCCTATATTTGAGATGTTGCTTAAAATACGAAAGGCATAACACAAAGAAGATAGTTTCCCTTTTAAATGAGAGATATGATCATCCCATGAGAGATTTTTATTTATATAGATACCTAGAAATTTAATTTTGTCAATTTCGGATATCGTTGAGTTTCCAATGGTTACTTCAAGAGAATTATCATTGTCTGTATGACTGTTGAAGTTGATAAAAAAGGTTTTGTCCGAATTTAGAAACAGTTTACTATGGTTAAGCCAATTAAATAGATTTAGATTTGTTTTGTTTATTTCAGCTTTTAGTTGCATTATATGCTTGTTTACGAAAATTACGTTGGTGTCATCTGCATAGAGAATTGTTTTAAAAGGTGACAGAGAGACAGGTAAATCATTAATGAAAATTAGGAAAAGAAGGGGTTCGAGAATTGAACCTTGAGGGAAAAAAAAAGTGATCCCTATACAGGCCATGGAGGCCCAGAGGGTTCCAGGAGGTTGAGGCTCCCAGATTTTGGACATTCGGCACATGAAGGTGGTAAGGTTGTCAGCCTTACGCACCGGCCGCCTTACCCCCAGGATTGCTCCCGGTACTCATTTCTGTTAGAGGCTGAGTCGACCCCAGGGCCATAGTGCCACCAGAAGGATTAGGCCAATTGAAAAATCTCAAGGACCTCATCGGGAATCGAACCCGCGACCTTCCGGTTTGTAGCGCAGCGCCTCAACCACTACGCTACGGCGTACTCCGAACCTTGAGGAACACTGTGTTCAAATGTAACTTCGTTTGAATAGGAGGAATTTATTTTGACTACCTGTTTTCTGTTGGTCAAATAAGAGGCAAACCAATTATTAGCATGCCCTCTAATTCCGTATTTATCTAATTTATCTAACAAAATTTTGTGATTGACTGTGTCGAAGGCTTTCCGAAGGTCAAGAAATAGTCCAATTACATTAGACCTTTGATCTTTTGCCGATAAGATATCTGTTAAGAAAGAATATAAGGCTCCATTGATTGACAAACCTTTCCTAAAACCAAACTGTGAGGCAGAGAAAATATCACATTTTTCAAGGAAGGGTACTATCACAGTATAAGTATTAATACAGTACAGAAACTCAGCCCGTTTTTCTGCCAGCCGAGCATGCGTGCGCATTTACTAGCGATCGTAGCGGCCATTATGTAAGACTACAGAAACTACTCCGGGAAGTATGTAAATAAATAGGAGTGTTGTATTTATCAGAACACGCTATATTCGAAAGGACCTTATTATTCTGCTGTAAATTTCAGTAATAATAAAAGACAAAATCCTTAATTGCATTTCTTCACTTTCTTGAAACATCCAGAAAGGTAAGAACGAAAATAAGTAATATTTATTGTCAAGGGCGCCCATATGATATTTTCTAGGGGGGGCAATTTTTTAAATTTATTTATTTTTTGTCCCTTTAACTTCTTGGGTTACTTTGTAACATATTAATAATATAATAATATAAGTGCAACAATGAAGTAGCTAGTAATTTTGGGGAGGATCGGAAGTGGTGGGGGGTTTGGGGATATGGAATACCCCCCAAGAAAGGATGGTAGGGGGTCCACCCCAGAAAATTTTTGAACACTGAACTAATTAAAATCACATTTTATGCTATTTTAGCACTGAAAACTAGTTAGGAAATTTGTTTACCATACTCTAAGACATGCCAACGTAAACAAGAAATCGTTATCTAAGTCGGGGTCCACCCGCGGAAATTTTTTAAAATATTGAACTAATTAAAATCACATTTTACGCTATTTTAGCCCTGAAACACTAGTTAGGAAATTTATTTACCATACTCTAAGACCATGCCAACGTAAACAAGAAATCGTTACCTAAGTCAGGGTCCACCCCCGAAAATTTTTTAAATATTGAAGTAATGAAAATCACATTTTACGCTATTTTAGCACTGAAAAACAAGTTAGCAAATTTATTTACCGTACTCTAAGACATACGAACTTAAACAAGAAATCGTTACCTAAGTTATAATAGCCTGTTTATTAATATTTATAAGAAAAGTTAAATAACACAAGGAGCAATGGAAATAACAGGCCTACTCATTATGTTATGAAAACAAAATAACTGCTATATATCATATTTGGCTCACCCACAAAAATTGTTTATTTGACTACATTTTTAAAATACAAAAATAGAATTTTAGGTTTTGATTTTTGGGGGTCCGAACCCCCTGGACCCCTTTCCTAATATACTGTGGATTCTGCTTCCATGTTGTCGATATGGTAAAACTTCTGAAAATTTATGTCTCTACTAACTTTCAAATAATTGTCTTAAAAGAAAAACACCTCACTATAATTATTAACATACTTTTTTTCCTTTCTCTGAGAGCTGGGGGGGGGGGCTGCGGCCCCCCCCTGCCCCCGGGTATGGGCGCCCTTGTTTATTGTAGGTCTACTGGCTTACTCGTGATTCTGGTGTGGTTATGTTTCAAGTTACTTTAATGTAATATTTTTCTTGAGTTTTGTCCATTCTGTAGCGATAATCTTAATGATTTATGTATAGCGTAGAGCTCTACGCTATACATAAATCAGTAATATTTTTATATTTTATTCTGTTGTAATGATTTCTGGTGTATAAAATAGGTCATTAATGGTCGACAAGAAAACCTAGTAACAAAATATGTAAAATATTTGAGTGAAAATTACCGTCTATGCTTGACACACGCCGAAAACAGACAGTTTATGAATTCCTATAAAAACTCGTTAATTAAAACTGCTGTACCGACGGTGTCTTCAATTCCAAATGCTCCTGAATTTTTTGTTTTGTTTAATGAAGTCCATCCTGCAGTAATTGACGCTACATAGACCTACAATAAATTGAAGTCGTATATTGCCATGGCAATATGCATATATATATATGCATATAAGGCAAAGAATCAAAATACACTGTCAACAATGACGTGCAGGATGAACAACGTGACAGACCTATAATATAATTTACGTAATTAATATGTAGGCTATTTATTATCATAATTTAAATGATAAATTATATTAAAGGGCAATGATTTTAAAGAAAAAAATACTAGGCTTAGGTACAGTCCTTAACAGTAGCCTATTTAGGTATTGTTTACCTCTTCTTAACTGGAATATAATACATTATCTGTTTTATTATTTCTTAAATTTAAAATTAGATTTGCATTAAATAAAAATATTCTGTATTTTTCTCTTTTAACATAACATATTTTGCGATGTGTTTATGTATACAGGTTTTATTTTCAACGTCTTATGTATAGTAACCTATTGTATATAAATGTATTTTTTATATTAATTCTTGTATACTTGTCTATACAAACATTACACTGTAATTGTATTGTGAAAAGACAATAAAATTCTATTCTATTCTATGTATTTTCCCAAGCCATTTCATATGATGAGAATGTAGCTTTACTCAATCTCCGCATGGAGCGCTAGTGTCGTCCAGTCAACATGTTGTCATAGGACTTTTAACACACAGTTTCTTTACTGTATTAATACTTATACTGTGGTACTATCCTGTTATACGTTGACTTCTCTAAAACAGATAAGAGAGAAATTGGTCTGTAATTTTCAATATTATTTCTTTCTCCTATTTTGAATAAGGGTTTGACTATTGCTTGTTTGAAAATCTCAGGGAAGCAACCCGAGGAAAGTGATGAATTACATAATATAGTAATAGGTTTAATTAAATTTTTTGAACAATATTTTAGGACAGTTGATGGAATTTCATCAAAACCATAAGAGAATTTGTTTTTTAAATCTTTTATTAAACATGATACTTCATTTTAAGTGACTGGCTTTATGAATATTGATTTAGAGTTTAGTAGTGATTCAGGAAAAGATAGAGGGTAATTATTAGCATTTTTTATTAATTTTTTAGTTACTTCTGAGAAGTATGCATTGAATAAATCTGCTATTTGTAGGCTATTATTGATTTCATTATTATTGTGTAATATTTTGAGTGGTTCCTTCCTGTTTTTATGAAATCCAGTTTCTCTTTTTACTGTTTGCCAAAGAGCTTTGTTAATATTTTCCGATTGGATAATAACATTTGCATTATGCATGTTTTTGGCTTGGAAGATAACTTTTTTCCAGATTTTGCAGTAAGTGTTGTAATATTCTTTAAAGTGAATGTCGTTTGTAGTCCTATAATAGTGATGCATAATCCTTTTTTTTACAGGACTTCCTAATCCCTTTACTAATCCAACTATTGTCCGGACTGTAAGCGATGTTATTACAGCTGGTTACCCTTTTTTTGGGTATAGCTACATCAAGGTAGTGAAGGATTGTATCAATGAAATTTTCTGTAATAAGATTGGTGTCTGTTTCCTTAGAAATATCCTCCCAATCCTCTTTACCTAGCAGGAAATTGAAGAAGTTAATATTTTCTTTAGAGTAGCTACGTTTTAAACACACAGATTCAAGAATGGGATGTGGAGAATGTAAATGTAAATTTAGTAGTAACAAGTTGTGATCAGAGATTCCAGAATTCAAATTGAGGGTACTGAAATTAAAATTATTTGGGGTAATAAAGAACTGATCTAAACAAGTATGAGAAGTAGATGTTATTCTAGTGGCGGTATTTATGACAGGGTGTAAATTATAAGTTAGAAATAGATTACATAAGTCCATAACATAAGGAGTTTTTAATAGGAAATTTAAGTTGAAATCGCCACAGCTTATAATGGGTAAATTGAGCTTATGTAGCACTGAGAATAAGGATTCTATTTTGTCAAGAAAGATTGGAAGAGATCCATTGGGAGATCTGTACAGACACACTATTAAGAATTTGGTATTATTTAAGCTTACTTGTGTAACCGAATGTTCAAAGTTTAGTTCATCATTGAGATGGGTTGTATTTACTGGATTTTCAAAAACTATTGAATTGCTCACTAGAATTGCAGTTCCACCATTTTTATGATTTTTGCGACAGTAAATATTTGCTATACTAAAAGAAGGAAGTGTTAAGTAAACTGTTTCATTTTCTAGTAACCAGTGCTCTGTCAGGCAGATTATGCTTACCTGTGAGAGATCTTGTGACAAAAGAATTTCTAACTCAAATAACTTGTTTCTCAAACATTGAATGTTTTGCAACAACACAGAAAATTCTTTAGTTCCATTTAAGCCCTTGAGCATAACAAATTTTCGAGTTTAGCAGGTGGCTTCCCCATTCTGGATGATTTTCTGCTTGCTGGTTGAGAACCCTCTAAGTATCCAGTCGTGTGTTCATTTGAAGTGATTGGAGTGGGTTCCTCATTAGATACTAAATCAGGTTCATTATTGGCGATAGAGAATGTTTCCATTGAATTGACAGAAGAAATTTCCATGACAGGGGTTGAAACGTTTACAGTTGAAGAGACCATAGAGGTTTTTCAGGAGAAAATTCCACATTAGCTGTTGAAAAGTTCACAGTTGAAGAATCTGGAGTGGATTCCTCAGCAGAACATAGAGGTTGCTCAGAGGAAAGCTCAGTCAATGACTCCGGGTCTTCCTCAGTTGAGGTGGGCTCAGCTGCATGATTATGAGGATGGCCCAGTGATAGCTTGGAAGAAAGTCCATTTACCGCCCCTGGCATTACCTCTCCAATGCTTAAAGGCAATGATGAGGGAGAGAGATTATTTCTGGCCTCTAGGACAATTTCCCTTGTGATCGCTGACTTAGGCGTTGATCGAAACAGCTGCTGTGTCCCTTTCTTGCTTCGTCCTTGGATTGATTCACTCAATGAACCAGAGAGTGAATTTTTTCCTGCATTATTCAGGTGTTGGCCATGACGTGTATGTAATCTTCTCTCAAAGTTTGACATTTGAATTAAAGCTAATGAAGGGCGAAACTTTCTAATTTCCTGAAGAGATGAGTTGATCTCACTGATTCTCACATTTACCGGTGAGTCATTCAGTAAGTCATATCTGTGGGGTAGGTCCACTAAGGTTACATTATTAGTCTTGAATGCAGCTAGTTTATCTGATATGAGATTTGAAATATGTGTAGCATCATATAGACTGTGACAAGCATCATTAGATCCTCCTATGATGATTAAATGGTCCTCTTCGCCAAGCTCATTACTGATGCTGTTGCTGTTTTCCAGCACCTGGCATATCGTAGCACATACCCAATGACTTCATATTGGTTTCCTAGGTCACATGTTAGTCTTTCAGATAAACCCCTTCCGTGGCTATCAGCCATTATTACTACCTTTTTCTTGTTTGTAGAATTCTTGTTGCCTGACTTTACTTTTTCTTTATGTGGGCGTTGCTTGCTGAATTTGCTCTTGGAAGGAGGACCTTGTTTGGGCTTCCATTCAGTTGCCTCATTGAGTGCACTGAACCTGTTGTGTGTCTGGAGTTGAAAGTCTGCACCATGATGAGTATTAGGAAAAGGTCTCTTTACTTTGTTAGCCCAAGAATACTGTTCCAAGAATCTTATGTTGCTTTTTAGTTCCTCGTTTTCCTGCTTTAAATCATTTATCATGTTCCACAGTGAGATTTACATAGATCTCACAAAGAAGGAAGTTCTTGAACGAGTGAGAGCAGTCTGGTCTCTGCAACTGAGGGTTATAATGGGGTGCATACAAGTGGGAATTGAACAGTTCCTCCTATCATTTCTTTTTTTTCAGCTTAAATGTTGTTCCTTGGAGACTGTCATCAGCACCACTTTGACTAAATAGTGTAACAGTTCCACTCAATGAATTATCCTGATTTTAAATCAATATAATACACATGAAAAATTAATTTGCTTCCTTAAAAAAGTGCCTCATAAACATTTCACTTTTATCACCTTATTTAGTTTTACTTTCTTTATCACATGGCATTTATTTTTTCTGTTAGCTTCTGAATTCAGTTCATTGATGAATTGGAGCTAGAAAGGATGACTGCTCAGGGTTGATGAAAGGAAGATTTAAATAATAAAGTAAACATTTTTATAGACACCATAATTCACTATACTAATATAACTTTTCCATTAACTAAAAAGACAAAATTTAATCAGAATTTTAGAAATAAAAACTGGTTAAGCAAAGGTACTGTATCTTAGTATCATGTAAAAATAAAAGACGTCTACATGAAATCAGTGTAACTTCAAATGATCCATCTATCATCAATTACATCAAAAAGTACTCGGCTATTTTGAAAAAAGGAATTTTAGGAGCAAAAAGTCGAGATAATGACCAATACATTTTAAATTCTTAAAATAAAAGCCAAGCACTATGGAATGTTTCCAGAAGCAAGACTGAAATATGATCAATAAAATACAAACAAACAATTGAACTTATTCACAATGAAACATGTCTTGTTGAACCATTAGAAATTGCAGAGGCTTTTAATAACTTCTTTGTAAATACTACAAGCAACAATGTAAATACTTCTTCCAATTTGTATTCCAGTTACCACTCCAACCCTGTTCCGAAAACAATTTTTATAACACCAGTAACAGAGGATGAAGTTTCAAATATTATCCTTAAACCAGGGCCGTCGCGTGGTTTGTTGGCGCCCGGGGCAAGATTTCGTCAGGCGCCCCCCCCCCCAAACTCAATTCCACGTGCACCCTCCCGACATTCCACCTATCTGTAGGGATTCAAACACAAACACACAGCGAGCGACGTGATGCGACACTATCAAATACGTATAAACATATGGGGTTAAACACGCAATGAGCGACGCGACTTGGACAAGTTCCAAACTAGAGGTGTACAAATCTCGATTTTAGCTTGCCCATACCTGCTTGAACACCAGGCAAGCAAGTTGCCAGCGTCATAGCTAGGAAGCAGGCAGGTTTCTTTAAACTTGATGGGTCAGGTCAAACCCAGCCTAGGCAAGTCAGAATAAGCTTGCGACCAGTAGCGGCTCGTACTTGTAAACGTAGCTCAAATCAAGGTTTGCAAAGTTCATGTCGGTGCATTAACAGTAGGAAATACAGTACAAAGTTCTCCCACAAGGGGAAGAAGGTGGCTTTGTATATTTATCCCTGCTATCAATGCACATAGGCCTACATGCACGTTATTATGTTACATTGCTTACCTATTTGTTGTATGTCAAGTTGATCCTCCTATCCTCCAGAGCACGAATAACATTTAAAAATTCACAGACTCCAGTTTCATTCTATGCCTAAGGTGAAGGCATGGCCAACAGAATAGCTTTTTAATGTAATAGTTCCTACATAAACGCTGGTGCTGGTTGTACCACGAAGCGTTTAATTTGTCTTTGTATGGCTTGCTAGCCTGGGAATTTAACTTTTCTCTTATTATACTCTCTCCAACGACTAAAGGGAGTAGGTATCCGTTTTAACAGATTCAGTTTTACATTACAGCTTGTGATAAATTTATATTGCCAAACACAATGAAAGTAAACAGCATTTTTTTTTTAACTGAAGCTCACCTGAACTAATAAAGTGAAATCACTCTTAAATATACGTTACGAACAATCACAACTGACACATAGCAACACATGGAACAGACTGACAATTTGGAGGGAATGCATGTTCCCACAAATATTCATCAGAGTAGAATGACTGTGTTCAAAACATAAAACTTACTTTCCATTTGCTTCCCTGCTATAGTACTTTAAAATTATTAGTGGGATTCTCAATTAAGAATCTGCAAAATTGTAGTCCCCCCCCCAAAAAGCGAGGAAATATAATGCCTTCTTATCTTACTTAATAAAACTTAGAAAATAGAATCAGAGCTAAATTTATTTTACTTTGTAGGAAAACTACAGTATTTTGGAAAGAAGTGTCATTTAGACGGTCCCGGCCGGGGAGACAAGTAGTCATAAATCTATCGGCTTAGCTCGGTGAGTATAGGCAAGGAGGCAGGAAGACCAAAAATTGTCTGCTTCAAATATTACGTATATCCCGAAGAGAGGGTGGTGTAGCGGGGGAAATTTTCTACGCGTTGCCATAGCAACCGCTGTAAACAAGAAGAGCAAGAGAAGCTGGAAAGTTTGTTCTTCACCCAGCCCATTGGTGTTCCATGATTGCCCTCCTGGTGAATGTTGAGGAACTGCGGAACGCTGTCTCTGGCGCGAACATTCAAACAATATATTACTGAATTTCATCTTACGAGAATAACAGTAAAAGTAATAACGATAATAATACTAAAATAATAATTATGATCATAAAAATAATAAATTATAAATAAAATTAGAATCAAATAAGTAGGAAATGGTAGGTGAATTTGTTCTTCACCATCTTCCCCTGAATAGCCGCTACTGCTTGCGACATTCCTATCAGCTAAACAACTGTAGTTGCTAGTGTAGGTAATACTTTCTTGCTTTTCTACATGCTGGTAGAAGAAATTCACCATGCAGATAAATAAAAGGTGGATAAAGTATTAAAATCCTTTTAGCGTCTTAACACAATTATTATTTTTATTATTAGGTAGATTTCGAAGAAAAATCTAATGTACCTAATCTGCCTAATGACTTTAAAAAAATTCGTTCATATCTTTACGTTTCATGCCTCCCTAAGTACGAAACCACCGCCTGTTAAAAAAAATTGAGATATTTATATTTATATACAGTATATGTATATATATATATATATATATATATATATATATACATATATACATACATCTTTACACGCTAGCGGTCGTAATTTTCAAGATATTTGAATCAAATTTTATTATGTTATTTCTAGGCCCAATAGTTCAGACAAGTTCGTTAATGAGCAAAATTGGCGCAAGAAGGTGGTCGGGGGAGGGGGTTGAAATTTTAAAACATTTATATCTCGGCCCCTATGAAGTATAGAGGGAAACTTTGATTGAATAAATTAGAGTACTCCTTATGGAGTTCACAGTGACACCAACGATTCGGGGGTTTTGGGAGTACGAGTGGGGGTGGGGGTATGGGGATGGAAATTCGAAATTTTCGAAACTACGTCTTGTGGGGTATCGTTGTAAAGCTCTTGATGAGTACTCTACAAATCAATAACTAGTTTCTTGATAGTTCTCATATAAGGCGAGATTTGAATGTTTGAAAAAGTTCTCTTCCCTCTTTTTTGCAGTTATTATTGCGGGTTTGTCATGCCAAGGCTGAAGAAGAAGAATGCTACGCAGCGACAGTAAATTAAAACAAAAGCACTTCGAAATCTACCTCAGCTTGCCTAAAGGGATTTTTGTTATTGTTATTAATGATTTTATGATGTTTTCTCGAAAATGTTTGAAAATTTTTCCCATGCCGGACTAGTACTACCTTTGTTCATTGATAATTCAAACTGTCCACATTTTAGTTTCTCCTCGGCTTCCTTCAGGGTAAAATTCTCTAAACACATCTGAAGTTCCTCAACTACGTAACTGCACGACTTACCAGTGCACTGCTATACCCAGTTTCATATTCTTTCCGCCAGGCCTTGCAGTTTCCTTAGGTCCTGTGCAACCCATCAGGTTATGAAGAGCTTGTGACTCATAGCGACAGCATTTCTTATCATCGTTGTAATCTGGCTTGCTTTCAAGTCAAGCAAGTTAAAAGCTGTGACTGGTTGCAGAATTTCAAAGGGGCAGGCGAGCTAAAATCAGAATATGTACACCTCTGTTCCAAACCGCATCGCGTCCAGTCGCTCGTTAGCAAAAGTTGCGCATCGGGTTGCGTCGCTGTCTGTGTTTTTGTGCCCAAAAGAGACACCTAATCGGATTACCTTACAAAAATACCAGAAATAAAATTATTTAAATTTTTTAATAAGATTGTATTGAAAATCAAATTAATACAAGTTTAGTAATGTAAGAAAATCTTAACAACCATAAAAAATACTATAGGCGTTATTAATGGACTACAAATTAATAGTGTGGGAAACCTCGATACATACATTGAATAGAATATAGAAAAGGGAACCGCGTTTATCAAATTAAGATAAGGTACTAAACATTAAATGGCATTCGCCTGGTTTTTGCACGAGCAAATGTCGTTAGAATTTCCTTCAAGTCTATTTTTTGTGCTTCATCGTTTTCAATGGACAAGATGGCCAGAGAATTCAGTCTCTCCTGTGACGTAGTTGATCGTAAATATGTCTTTATAAGGAAATATTTATTTTGGGATAACTTAGCAAATATAGGCCTAAAGTTATTGGTGTCAAATATTTATTTGTTCAATAAAAACATACAACGCAATATTCAAAATTCAGTTATACCTAACTTTAAAAAATATGTTATGTAAATCCTACTTATTTTTTCAAATGTTGTTGTTTTATTTTTGCCGTTACCACGGCGCCCCCCTGGTTGCGGCGCCCGGGGCAATCGCCCCGCTCGCCCCGCCCACGCGACGGCCCTGCCTTAAACTGAAGAATAAACATAGTTGTGGTCTTGATGTTATCCCAGACACAATTATTAAGAAATCTGCTAAATGTTTTGTTATTCCCCTAGTCGATATTTGTAACCTCTCTTTGTCAACTGGTAATTTTCCTGATCAATTTAAAATTGCAAAAGTCCTAGCAATTTATAAGAAAGGCAACAAAAACAAAATTCAGAACTAGAGACCTATTTTCATTCTGCCAATCTTTCCAAAAATATTTAAACATGGCCTCTAGGCCAGGGATAAAAAACAGCAATCACTAGGTCTATTCCTAGACTTAACAAAAGCTTTTGATTTAGTTGATCACAAAATCATCCTGATCAAATTGCACAACTTGGGAATAAGAGGAATTGCAAACACTTTGTTTGAATTCTATCTTAAAAACCAACAACAAATTGTAGACATAGACTCAGTGTAATCAGCTAAACTAAATATTCAACGTGGTGTCTCCCAGGGCTCGATCCTCGCAGTCCAGTTTTGTTCCTAATCTACATTAATGACTTCCCAATGCACATTCCCTATTCTCAACCAGTTATTTTTGCTGATGACACAAATTTTGTCTTTAGTACTGCTGATCCCTTATCGTCACCTATATGCCAGGACCACGAAGGTGCAAAACTTGGGGTTTTGAGTTAAGTGTATTGCTGGCATCTATTGACATTTATCTTTGTTCTGCAAGAACTGCAGATGTTCTATCTTCTTTCCTTGCCGAGTAATAGCTAGTTCCATTTTCATGAAAGTGCAAGTTCTGCTTTATTTGTCACCTTCGTGCTTTTGTATTCAGTCCTGTACTTCTCTACATCACGAATGTGGCACATTCGTGAATTTAGCAGAGCAGATGCAGCACTTGAAGAAAGATGATACGGTGTGTATGTACCACATTCGTTAATATAGCAGTTAAATAAACAGCAAAGGTTTCAACATCGAGAGCACAATGGTAACAGGCAATGGAGATCTATGTACCTGAAGTATGCGAATGGCCTTGGAGATCTTTATGTTGACACAAGGGGTTGATTTCTCTTGAGTTAGTTTTTTTAATTCATTTCATGGGTTACAAAACATTGTCATATATCACTGGGTAAAAAGTGTGTATTGTCCTTGGTTTCTTTACTCTCTTAAATCCTTTTGTTATTATATTTTTTTGTTTAAAACAATGGCAGCATCATGCAGTCTTGTTTTGGTTTTGACTGAGCAGAGGAAAAAACGTACATGACACCAGCTCTTGTACAATGACGAAATTATTAATATAGAAATTATAGTTCATAATACCGTATGGTTGTATGCGTATAATTTTACAGATATTCTTAGTTATAGGCCTACTGAATACAACAAATAATATGTGAAAACTATCTACAAAGCAAACCATTTTTAAAAATCCATTAATTGCAGCAGAAACTGTAGTGCTAATGCATTTAGGGTCTTTAAATTTCACAACTTGTCATCAAACTGTCATATTCCTAGAGAATGAGTTATGGACAGAAAAGGGGAAAAGGTCTGTCACTTCAAGGACAGCTCACAAAAACCCAGCAGGGTAGCTATTAGAGCATACCAAGAAATATAGCAAGGCAAAAACAGTGACAGAGAGAAAAATAAATTATTCTCCAAATCCTTGTCAAGTTAATAATGCATGAGAGGAAGGAAATTAGATACATATGCTCTTTTTGAAGCACTGTGGCATTTCACAATGAAAAATTCTTTGAGTGGTACCGTACTTTGAAGAACTATTAGCAGATCTGTTTAGTATACTACAGCGCCGGCCGGCGGGAGGTAGCTGCTTGCGCACAGTGCTTCTCACCATTCCTGGCTCCTGCAAGCCACGAGTCAAAAATAAGGCACTGTATAAAATTTGTATTTCAGTGTTAAATTTCCATTATTTTGAAAAATTTAAATAGAGCAGGAGGGTGGCATATTTAGAGGACAGGTATACTATGTGAAGGTGAATGTCCGATCTACAGAATTGATGCAACCCCGGTTGCGATTGTTTGAATAAAAATGCGTTTGTTCAACTTGCTATTGTGCCAAAACCATGAATGTGTCAAAATCAAGCCATGGAAAGGATTGTAATCACTTTTACATGAACATTACGGTGCACATAATATTCTGTCGATATGACATATTCCAGTACAAATATTAACTTATTTTTAAAATATGTAATTTTACTTAAGCTCTAAAGTCAGTTACGATTGTGTGAATAAAAATGCATTTGTTCAATTTGATGTAATGCCAAAATCAAACGGATGAAAGCGTTGTAATCACATTTAAATGAAATTATGGTAAAATTCCTATTCTAACTGCTGATATGACATATTCCAGTACAAATATTCACTTATTTTTTAATTATGTAATTTTACTTAAGCTTTAAAGTACCGGTAGTAAACTAGTAAAATGCACATTCATGGTTCTGGCATATAGGTGACACATGTAAATATAGCAAGTAATAGCCTACATAACTAGTTAACAGAAAACAAACTCCAGCTAAACTGTTTATTTATATTTTTTGCACCAGCAAGCACAAAACTATGATCTAAAATTATACTTCAACAACTCTGCTCTTATAAAAAAAATGAATAAATAAAATAAATATTTTAAAGAAATCAAATTTCTTGTTCTTTGGTTGGACTCTCAATTATCATGGGAAGCTCATATTTCTGATCTTAGTGGAAGACTCAATAAACTCTGCTTTGCAATTCATGTACTGAGTAATGTATGCTCCTTACAGACACTTAGAATAATTTACTTCAGTTGTATAGAGTCCTTAATCTGCTATGGAATCCCCTTCTGGGGATCTTCTTCAAAAGCATCTAAGATTTTTAAAATTAAAAAAAGAATATTAAAAACAATATGTGAGAAACGAACATCGCCGAGTAGGCCTATACCTAATGCCCACGAAGTGAGGGAGCAAGCACGCTATTTAGGGCTGTTGAATTGTATAAGAGTAGATTTAATGTCTCTGGGTCAATCCATTAGAAATGAACCAAATTTAATAAAATTTGTTGCTCGACATTTTTGATTTTCCTAATTTTTTTACCAGTTATTTCCCAACTAAAGGTGAGTTCAAAACTATGGTAAAAAAAATTTAGGTTAGGTGAAAAATTATGAAATTTATACAGATAACACCTCCTTATGATATAAAGACGTGATAAAAATTTGGTGACTGAGACTCAACTGGTTCCCGAGTTACAGTGCATCGAATTTGGCCAAAAATTGCATTATATGCACATGAATTTTAACGGTAATTTAATAGTAAAAATCCACATTGTAATTTTAAATACAACATTTTATGAACCTTAGTATGTTACACAAAAGAGTTGTACATGTAGGCTACATTTCATCAGTTAGCATGACAAATTTTTAATTTCCTCAAAGCGTTGAAGAGCGTTGAAATTTCGGTGCATAGTTTGCAAGTTATGTGTATAAATTTCATAATTTTCACTTTCAGGGCTTGAGTGAAAAATTATGAAATTTATACAGATAACACCTCTTTAAAACATAAAGATGTGATAAAAATTTGGCGACTTAGACTCAACTGGTTCCAGAGTAACAGTGCTTTGAATTTGGCCAAAAATTGCGTTATAGGCACACGGAATTTAACGGTAATTTAATAGTAAAAATTCTCTTTGTAATTTTAAATATAAAATTTTTGTGAGCCTAAGTTTGTTACACAAAAGAGTTGTGTATGTAGACTACATTTCATCAGTTAGCATGACAAATTTATAATTTCCTCAAAGCTTTGAAGAGTGTTGAAATTTCGGTGCATAGTTTGCAGTTATGGCCAAATTCGATGCACTATAACTCTGGAACCAGTTGAGTCTCAGTCACCACATTTTTATCACATCTTTATATCATAAAGAGGTGTTATGTACATAAATTTCATAATTTTTCACTCAGGCCCTTTTGAGATATTCTACTTCAA
The DNA here is from genome assembly GCA_964059195.1 of Ectobius pallidus. Taxonomy (NCBI): domain Eukaryota; kingdom Metazoa; phylum Arthropoda; class Insecta; order Blattodea; family Ectobiidae; genus Ectobius; species Ectobius pallidus. Next base: position 34,598,298 of record CAXKWD010000009.1, read on the forward strand.
ATAATGCCAAAATACGTTTTTGAGCATTTTTGAATAATTGTACCGTATAAAAAAACAGCAAAGTTCTCAAGCTTGAAACTTCTACAGCAAATAGTCCTATAGTAGATCTATACAAGAAAAAAAATTAAGGGCGAGTCTTTCTTCCTTCTAATAATTTTGCGGCACTAAAACTCCCGTTTTAAGTCAATTTTCAATTTCTAGTTCTGAATTTTTTGCTTTACTTTCCTCACTACTTAGGTAATATTGTGTTAGAACAATAGTAGTATGGTTTTGTTCATGACGTCACAGGTGGAATGTGGAATGAGAGGGGAAACGGGTCACGTGACAGGAGGCGGTGGAGGGGAGGGAGGATTGATGACGTCACAAGTGGGCGTGGCCTATGACGTCACAAGTGGGCGTGGCTATCACGTCAGTGGCGGATTGTATGACGTCACAAGTGGGCGTGGCAATAACCACGTGATTCAAAATGGCGTCCATTCCGGTTCCTATTGCAAATGGCGGCGGTTCCGGTTCCTATTTCAAATGGCGTACGAAGCGCGAAATTTAAAATTTGGGAATTTATAATATAATTGGTTACGTTTCCGGCGCGAAATTCAAAATTTGGTAATTCATAATGAAAATGGCTACGTTTCCGGTTCCTATTGCAAATGGCGGATCAAGCGCAAAATTTAAAATTTGGTAATTCATAATGAAAATGGCTACGTTTCCGGTTCCTATTTCAAATGGCGGATGGTGGGAAATTTAATACTAGATGGCGGGTGATTTGAAAATTGCAAAAGGTGGAAATTTGATATTACAATTGCAAATTACGGGTGGTGGGAAATTTAAAGTTTCTATATTGGTATTGTTTTACAAGATGGCGGCATTGCTTACGTCACAAGTGGAATGAGAGGGGAAGGTGGAATGCTTTTATGACGTCACAAGTGGAATGACTACGTCATCATTCAACATGGCGGCATCGCTTACGTCACAAGTGGAATAAGAGGGGAAGGTGGAATTTTTTATGACGTCACAAGTGGAATGAGAGGGGAAGGTGGAATGCTTTTATGACGTCACAAGTGGAATAAGAGGGGAAGGTGGAATGATTTATGACGTCACAGCAGATTTTAATCTTTATGTCTTTTTAGCATGGAAGCATATAGATCACGAAGCGTAAATGCAACGTTATCAGTTTTATGTAAGATGATTCTTTTTCTAAAATCTAGTGACTCAACCTAGAGTAAAGGCGGTCGGTACCCCGCGTTCCGAATGTCAAAAAATCTAAACCTCCTTATTTATTATCAGACACCATCGAAAGTGTATATGGTAACACACTCATCTGTGATATGTGATGTGTATAACATCGTAGTATTCTTATCAAACGTACAGGATTTTATAATGTCGATACAGAAAGCCAGTGAATGTTTAATCATATGCGTGCAGAGATTTTGCTTATGTAGCAGTTGTATCATCTCGCCCTCCAGGCATGTTATCTCTCTTACTATGCAGCGGTAATATAACGCTGTACGCTTATCGCTATCTTACAACGTCATTCATTGAGACTTCCTTTTAAATCCCAACTCTAACATATTATAAAGTCGCAGGCCAGTACTTTTAAATTTTAAATCCTATTCATAGCACATGTCTTATGTATTATTAGTCAACAGTATTTTTATTGCGGTATATTAAAAACTTATATTGTAATATTCCATCGCTGAGTGGTTCTGAGTTCGATTCAAAGTCAGTAAAGGCATATTCAGCTTATATTCACATTGCAGGAAAATGAATATACTGTTTCAGAAAAGCGCTGATAAGAAATAAATATCAAATAACTGATGATTTCACCGGAAATGATTATATTTCGCATACGTCATCAAATCTAATGTGAGAATTCACGAACAGGTATTTTCACAAGCAGGCTTTATGTTTTGAGGAAAAGTGAAATATCTAATTACTGCTGATTTAAGCTTTAACGTATATTTCTCCCAGTAATGATATATGTTTCATCTCTGATGGAACCGTATATTATTATTAATGTATTTTCATACAGAGTATAACATAACACATTTGTCAGCATTTATTGTAGGAAAATTAATATTCTATTTCCGTACCAGAATTAAATATCGGATATCTGTTTATGTCATCGTAAATGAATATTTTTCGCATACGTCAACAATTTGATGTGGGAAATCACGAACAGGTAATTCCACAAGCAGGAAAAGTGAAATATCTAATTACTGCTGATTTAAGCTTTAACGTATATTTACCAAGTCGTAAGGCTAGACAGCATTTTTTTAAACTCCAATCATTCCATTGGTGTAAAATAGATTTGTCCTGTTGCGAGCCTATTTCAAAACGATACTATATAAACCAATGACGTCATGCTTCAGGCTCACTTCTTATCCAACCGTCAGCAGCTGTCAGTGAAGATTGAGTGTGTGAAAGTATATTTCATCGATCAAAAATAATCATTAGCTTCATGGGTAAGTACATAAAATATTTTTTACAATGTTTATAGTGCTAGCATATGTTTTTATTCCTCAATATGTATAGTACACTAGTCTAGTTTAATATTGCGCAGCTATTATTCAAAATTCATTTTAGCTGTTAACAATGTCTTAGAAAATTTATAAATCACATGTGTATTATTCCTCACTACTGGTTCTCTTCTCACGATGAAACATGTCACACCCTAGGTCCCAGTCATATGAATAGAACTTCACTAGATTTCAAGTTTACACAGAATATGATTACATCTGAAATTATTAACAAGCGAATTATATGCTTAAAAGTAACCTTCATCAAATTATGTAATGTTATCACGCTGCACCGTATGGTTTTAGAGTAAGGAATATTTTCGTACATGAAACAGATCTTTAGTAAGCGATCTATAGATATCAACTATAATGGTACTTCTATAAGATTTCATCTTGTGCAAAATATTTTAAGTTATTACACACACACACACACACACACACACACATATAGGCCTACATGTTACAAACACTTTCACTATAGTTTTCTCTGAATGCTAAAAGTAGAGTGATGGATAGGAATGTATATATTGTTTCATATGAGAAGTATCTATAGTAAAACGCAGTATGTACATATGCAACGAGATGTAGTTATTATTAATATCATTACTATAATCATAATAATTATTATAGGTTTACATTCTAAGAGTTTTGAAAACATAGTAATTGTCGGATATTTAGTATAAATATTAATATTATATTATTTATAAGATGTTATAATATTATTTCATTTCCTAGATTGTATGGATCAATTGTGGGAGGAGATCCCAGATGAAATCATCGCTCAGGCTCCTACGGGGGAAGAATTTTTTATCGTGCGAGATGAGGAGCCTCCTTCACCTGGGAAAGTCGAGTGTTCTTAACGGTAACCCCTTGATGTCGTGGATGGTTAACTCTAGAGATTTGGCCCTTAAGGTACGAAACCATCTTCGGCCACAACCAGGAACATACAGATGTGTCCCTAGTGCTCCCATGTGGAAATACCTTAACAGATATGATTGGAGATGACTACCAACACAACGAGATGTATCATAAAGAAGTCTGCGATGGGGCCAGACATTTTAGCCATTGCAGAGAGCCAAAGGAGGGATGCCTTACCGTTTGGAGTGCTAAATGCGACAGAAGATGCAAAATGTTCTTCACACTTCAAATAGCTGTAAATATTATTAGTATTATTATCACATTCCCATCCATCATTTAATATCGTAACTTGATGTTATAGTGTACTGATTTATTTTTTTCAGACAAGGGAGACGTTCTTCCATGGCATCTGGTGCGATCATGGGTCTAGATGTACAAATCCAAATCACACTACCAAAAAGAATTTTGGGAACTGCTTAAATATGTAAAATAGTAAATGAGTGTGTATATGTTTTAAAGAATCCAATATAATGTTTTATTTCAATCCAATCTCTTTCATTGGAATATTACGAGTGAAATAGTTCGGGGATCCTCACCATAAATATATATCAATAAAAACCACTAAATCAATATTCTTTGTCTTCTGAGGCATACTCGTTAATGTATTAAAGTCATAGAGTTTTATCTAATTTTCAACATGTATAAATTATTATCTTAACTTATCACTACTATTTTCCTTCATTTTTTGATTGTTATCACAAAATTTACATCCAAGTGAGGTACTCTTCACATTCTGCTTTTCCTATATTATATCACATGCTTTATTTATTTATTTATTTATTTAGTCAAAATCTTAACATCAGTAGAGTAAGACGTAAAATATGTATTATAAAGAAATCTTTTTCGTTACAACTTCAACAGAATTTTTTCATCTCATAATGTATGCAAAAGTTCAGTCTCATCCTTAAATTATATTCCAAATTCATTTCCCTCATTACATAACCTTCCATCAAGATAATTATTTATTTATCAAGTCATCAAATATCAAAAAAGTTAAAAAATCTATTTAATTAATTATAATCATTGAATTTTAGCTAATTTGTGACATCATATGTGAAATATTTTTCTTAGCTTCTGGTAATATGCACATTATATTTTATGTATCAAATGATTATGCAAATATCATAGTCAAGAAAATAACATACATCTTCTAGCATATAGAGAGTAAGTTTCACAACGCAAAACGTACACGTGAGAAGGTAATGATTAGTCAGCAAAGTATATCAGGATCCAAGTCTCTATACCGTACACCTTCATTAAGGAAAAAAGATATCGCGTATAATTTTCATAATAAGCATCTATATTTTGCATGCTTTTTCCCTAACGTCCTGATTATAATATTCAATTAGATATAAGTTACCATAGCTATGTTATCAATACAATGTTGAGGTTCAGGTTTTACATCTGCTTCATGTATGAAACTTGGAAATAAGACTTAGATAACGCATAAATTTCATAACCTGTTCATGTTTCGCGACACCTAATAGTTATTGATAATATTGTTTTAAATTTAAAGTCATTGTATCCGTTAGTCTTCACAATATTTCATTTTACTTTTTCGGTTATGATCGTACTATATATTACATTTTCTACTTTAGTTCTACTATTGAGGCTTCTTTGACAAAGGCAATTACTTACTTTATCTCATTATAACATATACTAAGAAACCTTATTTTTAGGTAGTAAAGAAGATGAAGACCTAAATGAATGAATAAAACCAAAGTGATAAAAGCACAATCTTTTGTAAGTTATTTCATAACTGGATTTTCTCACGTTTAACAAAGTCCAGTTTTCCCTAACCTCCCCTATTCCTAATTCCTAAGATGAGGGACTGTGAAATAAAAAACACATCTCAGGATTATAGAATTTTATTCATTTTATTACATTCATACTAGGATTTCATCCACAGCGTATGTACATTAACATTTTACAATGTACATTTCATATTAGACTCATTATGAAAAAGTCATTTGGTTTCACAGTCTCTTAATTCGTCAAGCTTTGGAACACTAAGATCGTTCATGTTTATAACAGATCTCTGCAAAAGTTTACAATGAAGAACATCTACACTTTCAAGAACAGGCTTCAAATCATCGTAGTATAAGTATCCCTCTACCACAGAACTATATGGATGTAAGATTCGATGTGCTACAACTTTACATCTAGGTAAATGTGTTTATGCAGTCAGAGAACAAAATGTACAATTCTACCATCCACCGATGTAAACATGATAAAATCGCTTTTCTTAAGTAGAGAGTGGGAAGGTTTTTGATAGTACGACTCTGGCATTCCAGTTTATAAAGTATTCAATACGCTCCAGTCTTATTGTTTACGATCGAACCAATGTATGAAACTCTTACGTAATCGCAGTCATTCTATGATTTTTCTCCCCCGCAATACAGATATGATTTCTTGTATCTCGCTGTGATGAGAATAAATCCCTACCGCAGATGAGGATACAAGTATACGTAATCTATCAATGAGATCATTCGGATCATGCCAGCATTTATAGTCACATTTACGATTCGTATGTACTTCTCCTGTATGGTGCGACGAAGCCTCGTTGGAAGAGTCGAAATCTTGTTCTTCTATTTCAACATCATCTTGTTCTTCCTCTTCTTCTTCTTCTTCTTCTTCTTCTTCTTCTTCTTCCTTATCCTCTTCAGGAAATAATTTCGTAATGACTTGTAGATATTTGTGAGTATTATCTCTTCGAATGTTTTCGCTTTCGTCATAATTTACTTTGTGCGCGCTAGTTTTTTTCAAAATCTCCTTATACATGGCTAAGTCATAACAGTCATATAAATGTTTATTAGGATTACTTTTCGTCAATAGTTCAAGTAACCCAGAACAAACGATATATCTCTTGTCACCAACATAGAGGTTATCATTTTTAATGGTAACGGGGAATTTACCAATGTTGAATACCTGCCTATCAGGATCCCATCTCATACCATAAATATCGTCATCATTATTTCTCGGTCTATGTTGAACGAGTTTCTGGACATAAGGCGCTGACACTTGACCGTATACATTTTCTAACAGGTATTTATATTGCTTCTGCAGAGTTTGATCAGAGGAGTTAACAGATTCGTATTCCATCTCCGACTCTTCAGATTCTTCTTTACAGATGTTCAGGGGAAGAGTTATCGGGTTTATAATTTCAACAATTTTTTGTTTGGATTGAAAATTGGATTTTTTTAGCGCTAAATATTTAGTCCGCATAGATTTAACATGCTCCACATCATCCGATGATATACATTTATTTTGTACTCGTGGGATGAGTTTATGTACCATTATCAGATGCCTCCTAAGACCCGAAGTATTATGATCTTTCATTTTTATTTCAGCTTTCTTATGCTTTAACCTATTACAAAGTTTATACACACCATATGGATGCTCACATCCATCGAGTAACTCGAAAAAATCATCATATTTACTGTGTAACAGTCTCGATCGGGAGCATTCACCATCAGTACTTTGATCAGAAATGTTCCCATCACTCATTTCGTAACCTCACCCTCACAGCTTCAAGGATGAAATACAACTAACTCTATTTGACATGCAGCAACTATTTATTAAGTCTCGTTTCGTTTTCGTATAGTTCTCGTTTCGTCTCGTTTCGTTCTCGTTTAGTTCTCGTTTAGTTCTCGTTTTAGGTCTATTTCTCTGTATATTTCGTTCTCGTCTAGTTCTCGTTTCGTTCTCGTTTAGTTCTCGTTTAGTTCTCGTTTCGTTCTCGTTTAGTTCTCGTTTAGTTCTCGTTGTAGGTCTATTTTTCTGTATATTTCGTTCTCGTTTAGTTCTCGTCTCGTCTCGTTTCGTTCTCGTTTAGTTCTCGTTTAGTTCTCGTTTTAGGTCTATTTCTCTGTATATTTCGTTCTCGGTTTATTTCTCTGTATAATTCTCGTTTTTGGTCCAATTCTCGGTATAAATCTTAAAGAACTGATCTTATGTATTTACCTCAAGAACCAGAACAAGAACAACAACATCACCATTATAGTCATATCTGCTTAAGGATTTGGAATGATGTGATACATATTATAACGAGAAACTATATAAAACAGATGGCTAAGGTTTGCATACTCTAAAATTTCATAAGTCATCACTAAGAATATTCTATCTGATTAAGACACGTACGTATGGAAAATAAAAAACATGTACATTTGTTTGTATCTTTTCTTTTTATTGTATCCATCACCCATTATTAACAACTCAACTTATAGTGTGAGACATATTATATCACAGTTTTGGTTAGGTTAGGATAGGTTAGGTTAGCATAGGTTAGGTTAGCAGGATATTTTAAAATTATTTCTACATTTATGAAAATTCTAAGTTAGGTTAGGTAGGTTATGTTGGGTTAGGTTATGTTAGGTTAGGTTATGTTATGTTAGGCTAGGTTGGGTTAGCAGGATGATATTTTAAAATTATTTCTACATTAATGAAAATTCTAAGTTAGGTTAGGTAGGTTATGTTGGGTTAGGTTATGTTAGGTTAGGTTAGGTTATGTTATGTTAGGTTAGGTTAGCAGGATATTTTAAAATCATTTCTACATTGATAGAAAGGCTAAGTTCCTTGGCACATTTTATCAATGTTTCTAGAAATAATTTTAAAATATCATCCTGCTAACCTAACCTAACATAACATAACCTAACCTAACCTAACATAACCTAACCCAACATAACCTACCTAACCTAACTTAGAATTTTCATTAATGTAGAAATAATTTTAAAATATCATCCTGCTAACCCAACCTAGCCTAACATAACATAACCTAACCTAACATAACCTAACCCAACATAACCTACCTAACCTAACTTAGAATTTTCATAAATGTAGAAATAATTTTAAAATATCCTGCTAACCTAACCTATGCTAACCTAACCTATCCTAACCTAACCAAAACTGTGATATAATATGTCTCACACTATAAGTTGAGTTGTTAATAATGGGTGATGGATACAATAAAAAGAAAAGATACAAACAAATGTACATGTTTTTTATTTTCCATACGTACGTGTCTTAATCAGATAGAATATTCTTAGTGATGACTTATGAAATTTTAGAGTATGCAAACCTTAGCCATCTGTTTTATATAGTTTCTCGTTATAATATGTATCACATCATTCCAAATCCTTAAGCAGATATGACTATAATGGTGATGTTGTTGTTCTTGTTCTGGTTCTTGAGGTAAATACATAAGATCAGTTCTTTAAGATTTATACCGAGAATTGGACCAAAAACGAGAATTATACAGAGAAATAAACCGAGAACGAAATATACAGAGAAATAGACCTAAAACGAGAACTAAACGAGAACTAAACGAGAACGAAACGAGACGAGACGAGAACTAAACGAGAACGAAATATACAGAAAAATAGACCTACAACGAGAACTAAACGAGAACTAAACGAGAACGAAACGAGAACTAAACGAGAACTAAACGAGAACGAAACGAGAACTAGACGAGAACGAAATATACAGAGAAATAGACCTAAAACGAGAACTAAACGAGAACTAAACGAGAACGAAACGAGACGAAACGAGAACTATACGAAAACGAAACGAGACTTAATAAATAGTTGCTGCATGTCAAATAGAGTTAGTTGTATTTCATCCTTGAAGCTGTGAGGGTGAGGTTACGAAATGAGTGATGGGAACATTTCTGATCAAAGTACTGATGGTGAATGCTCCCGATCGAGACTGTTACACAGTAAATATGATGATTTTTTCGAGTTACTCGATGGATGTGAGCATCCATATGGTGTGTATAAACTTTGTAATAGGTTAAAGCATAAGAAAGCTGAAATAAAAATGAAAGATCATAATACTTCGGGTCTTAGGAGGCATCTGATAATGGTACATAAACTCATCCCACGAGTACAAAATAAACGTATATCATCGGATGATGTGGAGCATGTTAAATCTATGCGGACTAAATATTTAGCGCTAAAAAAATCCAATTTTCAATCCAAACAAAAAATTGTTGAAATTATAAACCCGATAACTCTTCCCCTGAACATCTGTAAAGAAGAATCTGAAGAGTCGGAGATGGAATACGAATCTGTTAACTCCTCTGATCAAACTCTGCAGAAGCAATATAAATACCTGTTAGAAAATGTATACGGTCAAGTGTCAGCGCCTTATGTCCAGAAACTCGTTCAACATAGACCGAGAAATAATGATGACGATATTTATGGTATGAGATGGGATCCTGATAGGCAGGTATTCAACATTGGTAAATTCCCCGTTACCATTAAAAATGATAACCTCTATGTTGGTGACAAGAGATATATCGTTTGTTCTGGGTTACTTGAACTATTGACGAAAAGTAATCCTAATAAACATTTATATGACTGTTATGACTTAGCCATGTATAAGGAGATTTTGAAAAAAACTAGCGCGCACAAAGTAAATTATGACGAAAGCGAAAACATTCGAAGAGATAATACTCACAAATATCTACAAGTCATTACGAAATTATTTCCTGAAGAGGATAAGGAAGAAGAAGAAGAAGAAGAAGAAGAAGAGGAAGAACAAGATGATGTTGAAATAGAAGAACAAGATTTCGACTCTTCCAACGAGGCTTCGTCGCACCATACAGGAGAAGTACATACGAATCGTAAATGTGACTATAAATGCTGGCATGATCCGAATGATCTCATTGATAGATTACGTATACTTGTATCCTCATCTGCGGTAGGGATTTATTCTCATCACAGCGAGATACAAGAAATCATATCTGTATTGCGGGGGAGAAAAATCATAGAATGACTGCGATTACGTAAGAGTTTCATACATTGGTTCGATCGTAAACAATAAGACTGGAGCGTATTGAATACTTTATAAACTGGAATGCCAGAGTCGTACTATCAAAAACCTTCCCACTCTCTACTTAAGAAAAGCGATTTTATCATGTTTACATCGGTGGATGGTAGAATTGTACATTTTGTTCTCTGACTGCATAAACACATTTACCTAGATGTAAAGTTGTAGCACATCGAATCTTACATCCATATAGTTCTGTGGTAGAGGGATACTTATACTACGATGATTTGAAGCCTGTTCTTGAAAGTGTAGATGTTCTTCATTGTAAACTTTTGCAGAGATCTGTTATAAACATGAACGATCTTAGTGTTCCAAAGCTTGACGAATTAAGAGACTGTGAAACCAAATGACTTTTTCATAATGAGTCTAATATGAAATGTACATTGTAAAATGTTAATGTACATACGCTGTGGATGAAATCCTAGTATGAATGTAATAAAATGAATAAAATTCTATAATCCTGAGATGTGTTTTTTATTTCACAGTCCCTCATCTTAGGAATTAGGAATAGGGGAGGTTAGGGAAAACTGGACTTTGTTAAACGTGAGAAAATCCAGTTATGAAATAACTTACAAAAGATTGTGCTTTTATCACTTTGGTTTTATTCATTCATTTAGGTCTTCATCTTCTTTACTACCTAAAAATAAGGTTTCTTAGTATATGTTATAATGAGATAAAGTAAGTAATTGCCTTTGTCAAAGAAGCCTCAATAGTAGAACTAAAGTAGAAAATGTAATATATAGTACGATCATAACCGAAAAAGTAAAATGAAATATTGTGAAGACTAACGGATACAATGACTTTAAATTTAAAACAATATTATCAATAACTATTAGGTGTCGCGAAACATGAACAGGTTATGAAATTTATGCGTTATCTAAGTCTTATTTCCAAGTTTCATACATGAAGCAGATGTAAAACCTGAACCTCAACATTGTATTGATAACATAGCTATGGTAACTTATATCTAATTGAATATTATAATCAGGACGTTAGGGAAAAAGCATGCAAAATATAGATGCTTATTATGAAAATTATACGCGATATCTTTTTTCCTTAATGAAGGTGTACGGTATAGAGACTTGGATCCTGATATACTTTGCTGACTAATCATTACCTTCTCACGTGTACGTTTTGCGTTGTGAAACTTACTCTCTATATGCTAGAAGATGTATGTTATTTTCTTGACTATGATATTTGCATAATCATTTGATACATAAAATATAATGTGCATATTACCAGAAGCTAAGAAAAATATTTCACATATGATGTCATAAATTAGCTAAAATTCAATGATTATAATTAATTAAATAGATTTTTTAACTTTTTTGATATTTGATGACTTGATAAATAAATAATTATCTTGATGGAAGGTTATGTAATGAGGGAAATGAATTTGGAATATAATTTAAGGATGAGACTGAACTTTTGCATACATTATGAGATGAAAAAATTCTGTTGAAGTTGTAACGAAAAAGATTTCTTTATAATACATATTTTACGTCTTACTCTACTGATGTTAAGATTTTGACTAAATAAATAAATAAATAAAGCATGTGATATAATATAGGAAAAGCAGAATGTGAAGAGTACCTCACTTGGATGTAAATTTTGTGATAACAATAAAAAAAATGAAGGAAAATAGTAGTAATAACTTAGGATAATAATTTATACATGTTGAAAATTAGATAAAACTCTATGACTTTAATACATTAACGAGTATGCCTCAGAAGACAAAGAATATTGATTTAGTGGTTTTTATTGATATATATTTATGGTGAGGATCCCCGAACTATTTCACTCGTAATATTCCAATGAAAGAGATTGGATTGAAATAAAACATTATATTGGATTCTTTAAAACATATACACACTCATTTACTATTTTACATATTTAAACAGTTCCCAAAATTCTTTTTGGTAGTGTGATTTGGATTTGTACATCTAGACCCATGATCGCACCAGATGCCATGGAAGAACGTCTCCCTTGTCTGAAAAAAATAAATCAGTACACTATAACATCAAGTTACGATATTAAATGGTGGATGGGAATGTGATAATAATACTAATAATATTTACAGCTATTTGAAGTGTGAAGAACATTTTGCATCTCCTGTCGCATTTAGCACTCCAAACGGTAAGGCATCCCTCCTTTGGCTCTCTGCAATGGCTAAAATGTCTGGCCCCATCGCAGACTTCTTTATGATACATCTCGTTGTGTTGGTAGTCATCTCCAATCATATCTGTTAAGGTATTTCCACATGGGAGCACTAGGGACACATCTGTATGTTCCTGGTTGTGGCCGAAGATGGTTTCGTACCTTAAGGGCCAAATCTCTAGAGTTAACCATCCACGACATCAAGGGGTTACCGTTAAGAACACTCGACTTTCCCAGGTGAAGGAGGCTCCTCATCTCGCACGATAAAAAATTCTTCCCCCGTAGGAGCCTGAGCGATGATTTCATCTGGGATCTCCTCCCACAATTGATCCATACAATCTAGGAAATGAAATAATATTATAACATCTTATAAATAATATAATATTAATATTTATACTAAATATCCGACAATTACTATGTTTTCAAAACTCTTAGAATGTAAACCTATAATAATTATTATGATTATAGTAATGATATTAATAATAACTACATCTCGTTGCATATGTACATACTGCGTTTTACTATAGATACTTCTCATATGAAACAAATATCCTAAATACAATAAGAAACGCCATCTTTCGTTTCGCTGAATCAAAATGTAAGACGACCAACGATGGTCAAAACTATGGTTTGAAATTTTATAACAATTTTATTGCTGACTACCCTGAATATGTAAATTACAATCTTAAACATTTTAAGAGGAAAATATATATTGTTTAATATTAATAGCACAATTTAAATTTAATTTGGTCTTTCAATGTTTTCAATCCAATTTATTCTATTTTTTGTTGTTGTAAATGTTATTTTGAACAACTGAAAAATTATTTTTGGTACATTGTACTCATAAATTCAGATTTTTCGTTTGTAGTATACTGTGTATTGAAATGTAATTATATTTTTATTAATCTACTATACCCCTAACCACGAGCTTTACTCATATAGGGGTATGTTTGGTTTTATTTGTTTTTACTTGTATTAAATGTGTAATATTAATAATGTAATGTAAGTAAGTAATGTTAATTTTAAAAAAATAGACAATTTCAAGCATCCTCTAATAAAGCCATTCACAATATTAGAGGTAGTTGTACGACAGGGATATTTAGCAGTTCTTATATCATGGTTATTTTTAACATATTAATTCATTTATAATTTCATTTAAGACACTCTTAATACTGCGTTTTCGTTAAAATAAGAATGATTAATGTTCTAACGCTGCAATATAAATTACTACATCAAAACTTACAGTAATTTCATACAAGCTCCTCAATGCTATTCTTCAGTCACTACTTGCAGTAAGAAATGCTTCATGATTGAACTGATTACACCTAAATTCAAAATACTGGAATCAGATGCAATTTACTAACCTGAAAACCCCATCTCAGCAGAAATCTCCTCCCAGATGTTTGTTCTTCTGTTGACATTATGGTAGTTCTTGTCTCCTTGATCATAAATCTCCTTATATTAATAATATTATATATATTATATTAATATTCTACAAGGGGAATTAACTTTTCTTCATCCATATCCATGCACAAATATCACAGCAATGACTAAATGTGATTTTACAGCTCGTTTTGACCAGCGATAACGGTAATTCGCGAAGGGCAATTCATTGCTGCCAGGTATTAAATTCCTGGAAAGACAATCTCCTATCCCTATCTCTCTCTCTCTTTTTCTCTCTCTCTCTCTCTCTCTCTCTCTCTCTCTCTCTCTCTCTCTCTCTCTCTCTCTCTCTCTCTCTCTCTCTCTCTCTCTCTCTCTCTCTCTCTCTCTCACACACACACACACACACACATATATACAGCCCCCTTCATAGGCTATAACTGCGATAGATTTGACAACTGCATTATCTTATCTAAAATCTTGCCGAAAGTATTTTTCTAAATGTTTAGAAACTGTAAATAAATATGCCACAGATTTGTCTGTTCTATTTACAGTTTCTAGAAATTCCATGGGAGATTCAATGCCAATATTGCTGAATGTGTAAATATAAAATGTATAACTGTGCTAAGTATAATAATATAGTAATGCAAATAAAAGATTTGTTAATATACATACTCCGAAGTTCAACTATCCGTTTAGTTGTCCTAGGTCGAGGAAGTAAATTATAATAGAGAGTCTAAAATAAACGAAATCAATATAATATATAACTTTAATTGTTATAGAAAACATGTAGCCTCATTAAGAGAAAACTGAAATTAAACAATAAATTTGAGCTATAGCTATGTCTTCTGTGCCTTTATACTACAGTACCTATAGTATGTGTCATTAAGGTCTGTTAACAGAATTAAATAAATGTCATAAGTTACAATGTTTTTAACACGTGTTTGTTGACCAGAATAAATTTATAAGAACTCTTCTTTTAAGCGTGGTTTATTACAGATTTTCTCTACTGAACTTTAAATGAGATTATTCACGAGTATAAAACTCTCATCTTTAAGAAATTGTACATTAATTAGTTGAAAGAAGTGTCTAATAATTATATGTAATTGTATTATTGAACTACTGTTTTTTAATGATGATGTTTACTGGTGCGTGACAATAGCGAATATTTGGAAGTGGAGAGAAAATAGTTTCTGTCGTATTTTATGACAAGGGCCTTTATGCGAAGAAAGCCGCTGTACCTGCTAGCGGCTTTTGACAGTGGGATTAAGTATATGGCTCTACGGAGTTGTCTGAAAGAATGCTCTGAGGAGAACTTCCAAACAGCAGTTTTTGGTGTAGGTCGAGTAATAAACTTTCGTCTGATGCAGTGTGAAACCTTTCTTTGTATGAATTGTTTTTATTCTTTACGTTAATCCCTTTCGGAAATGCTGTTCGGGACCGTTCGCCAATGTGAAACAAGCTTAACTGGAATGCCTTCTGAATTAGAGGAAAGTGAGGCTTCTTGTGCGACTAGTCGTGTCTGGTCTTGCATGGAAGAAACCAAGTACCTGCATGCGAGAGACCATTAAGTTAGTAGGATCTTCTCGATTTCATTGACTTTTTTTAAGTGAAACTTCTTTAGCCACGGTAGGAGTAAATCGAGAGCTTGCGTTACGCTCAAAATTGTCACGCAATTAGTGTTACGCTCAAAATCGTCACGAAATTAGTAGGGTGTAACGGAACGGACTGCACAGAAAGCAATCAACTCAATGATTAGGCTTATCCAAAATTTAAAGAATAACAAAATTAAAACATTAAAAATCCAAATATTAAAAAAAAATTCAAAATCCAAAATTTAAAAATTCAAAGATCCAAAATTTAAAAAATCCAAAATTCCAAAATTCCAAAATAAAAAATTCAAAAATCCAAAATTTAAAAAATAATAAATCCAAAATTTAAAAATCCAAACATCCAATATTTAAAAAGTCAAAGATAAAAAATTTAAAATTCGAAAATTTAAAAAATGAAAAATCCAAAATTTAAAAAATAATAAATCCAAAATTTAAAAATCCAAACATCCAAAATTTAAAAAATCAATGATCCAAAATTTAAAAAATAAAAAATCCAAAATTTAAAAATAGTAAATCTAAAATTTAAAAATCCAAACATCAAAAATTTAAAAAATCAAAGATCTAAAATTTAAAAATTCAAAATTAAAAATATAATATCCAAAATTTAAAAAATCCAAAAAACCAAGATTTAAAAAAATCTATAATTTAAAAATTCAAAATTTAAAAATCTAAAAATCCAAAATTAAAAAATCACAAATAAAAGATTTAAAAAACCTAAATTAAAAATGTAAAAATCCAAACAATAAAAACATTTAAAGATCTAAAATTTAAAAATCCAATATTAAAAAATCCAAAGTTCCAAAATTTAAAAAAAATTAAAAGGTAAAAAATTAAAAAAATCGAAATACCAAAATTTAAATAGTTCAAAAACCCAATATTAAAAAGTCCAACAATCCAAAATTTAAAAAAATCCAATAATTCAAAATTGAAAAAATCCAAAAATTAAAATAAGTTTCACTTCTGTCGCGTGGCGTTCCACACACACATTTTTTTAAATGTTAGAACTGTTCATCCTTTTCATTGCAAAAAATAAATCAATAAATAACCGAGCAAATTATTTAAATGTTTAATTTTCCCCCTATACATATTCCCTGTTGCAACATAGCAGCTTACTGCTTTCAAAATTAGGCCTATTGTATTCTTTGTAGGCTGATAGAAGTTTATGCAATTAATTATAACGTGTTTCTCATATCAATATACATGAAAAATAAATTAACGTATTTATTTGTGTATTTTTATAAGTGGTAGATGTTTGGATATTTGAGGGGATATTGTGGTAATTCTTTTCAACCAGTAGATAAATATAAAATGAAAAGGGGGAAATTAAACATTTAAATAATTTTCTCGGCTATTTATTGATTTATTTTTTGTAATGAAAAGGATGAAAAGGTCTAACATTGTTATAAAATGTCAATGAAATCGAGAAGGTCCTACTAACTTAATGGTCTTTAGCGTGCAGGTGCTTGGTTTCTTCCATGAAAGACCAGACGCAACTAGTCGCACAGACAGGACACACATTTGGCAGAGACTTTACAATTATAGCAGTCATTCCAGTTAGTATACAGTTCAATGGTAAAGACAACTCCAACCGCCGCCGCCGCCAATAGGGATGTAGCGAACTAGAACCAACAGATGTCTCCACTGCTCTAGCCGGTATGCGCTAGCCGTTCGTCACTTGTTTTTCGAGTTGTTGTCTGCTAGTTCCATGCTTTTAAATGGCGTTTCATATTAGCAGACTGAAAAATACGTTCGAACTTTTCTTTTTTTTGTAGCGGGTAAAACGCTACTAGGCGCATTTCTTTGTATACTGGACACTTCCAGAATATATTTATGTGAAACAACTTAAAGAAAAATTGCAAAAGATAGACGCTATATAAGTCGAAAAGAAAGAAGAATAAGCTGACAAATACTGTGAGAAATGCCCGCTATTAACTACATTACTATGTTCCCGACGTACAAAATGTTATGCAGATATGAATATTTATATACAGTACTGCTAATTTGGCGATTGGGTTTGATTCAAAGTAACTAAACGAATATATCTCTAGGGTTCAGACAGTAAAATACTAATTGATATACGTGATAAACACTGATTTATGTGGTGTGTATTCGCAGACATTTTTAATATTATTTATTTTCTATATCAAATGCAGATTTAGCCTATACCGTCATATTAAAAAGTATTCAAAATCAAAATATTCAAATATGTTTACATCACGAAAACTTCCATTTCGTGTCCAGAATAGTTAAAAAATATAGGAACTTAAGATCGATTAGACCTTTTTCTGTTTTATTGTCATTCCTCCTTATTCCTTGTATATCGGTATGCTAGACCATCGTTACATGATTTTTATTTCTAGTTATGAGACAAAATATTGTTAAGAATATTTCATTGCATAGCTGAATATAAAGGCAATTTATTTTAAATTTAAGAATTATCATACGTTAAGTTATATAGCCTATTAAATTAACAACGCTATTGTCACAATTTTTACTCGGGGCCGTCAATCTAACTTGGCTATTTAGAAATCACAGAATTTATATTTTGATCTCAGATGCAATAGAAGGCTACACTAACAGTAGGCCTAGTATACACATATTTATACAGCAAAGTAAAATAAATAGGCCAAAAATAACTAAATTAATTAAATAGGAAGTGATATTTAAATATAAAGGTGCACTAAAGATAGAATTTAACTAAAGTATAAAACTAACACAATGTACTGTAATCATCATTGCGTTACTACGTAATTTAAATTTATTTGTATTTTTTGCAATTTACTCTATTTTTAAATGGCCCCTAACATCTTCTGAATGCTCACGGCAAATTTAATATTAATTTAAAAATTATAGAATATCCAATCCCCACACTGCATATAAATATTCATAGATTCATAACATATTACTGCAAGTCAGGTACAAAGTAATGTTGTCTATATCGGAAATATCTCACAATATTTGTTAGTTAATCCTTCCTTCTTTGTGTTAATTAGAGCTTTTCTGCTCTAATTTTTCTTTCGTCTTATTGACACATAAACATTCTAGAAGAGCCCAGTAAACAAGGAAGTACGTTTAATAGCCTCGTGTCCTCTATAAAAATGGAAAATTACAAACATATTTTTCGATCTGGGAAGATGGAACGCCATTTAAAAGCATGGTACCTGCAGACGACAACTGGAAAAACAAATGAATAAATAAATAAATTAAATAAATTTTTTATTCACCGTTGGTATTTAAAAAATACATGGTTTCGTCATCATTTCCTAAGATTAAGTCTAAAACTAGTTATAATACAGAGCATAAAATACTACAGGACAAAATATAAATTAGTTATATATGTTGCAACTGTGAAAGAAACTAAAATTAAGTTAGCCTAGAAGATTTTCTGTACATACACTAAATAAAAGAAATATGCGAGAAACAAGGTAATTGAGGTAGAAATGAGATTGAATAGTCACATGGCAGTTTAGGACTATGAATCAAAATCACAAGGCATACATAGAGACTAACAAGAGAAATTGGAGTAGAGAGAGAGAAAGAGTGATATCCTGTAACGGAGGAGAAATTAGTCAAATTATAAATCTTTAAAGGAGGACTGAAAAAATTCGTTTACATTAAAGAATGAGAAATCCTTTAATAGGGAACTTACTTTGTGTTTAAATTTCTTAGGATCTAACTTTTTGAATGAGTTGGGCACTTTGTTATACAGTTTAATGCCTTGATGTGCAATGCTTTTTAGGAATTTAGTGGTTCTATGGTTATTGAGATGTATATCATTAGAGATTCTTGTGTTGTACTTATGGAGATCATGGTTATATTTGAAAAGTTGTTGATTACAATGAATGAAATGAACAGTCTCCAAAATATATAAACATGGTAAAGGCATTATATTAAGCTTTTTAAAAATTGGTTTACTGCTGGTTCTAGTGGGAACATTAACCATGATTTTTAAAATTTTTTCTTGGAATTCTAAAAACCTCGATCATTTTTGGAGAGTTACCCCAAAAAATTATACCATAGTTTAGTACCGATTGAATACAACCGAAATAATATGTTTTAAGTATTCCTATATTTGAGATGTTGCTTAAAATACGAAAGGCATAACATAAAGAAGATAGTTTCCCTTTTAAATAAGAGATATGATCATCCCATGAGAGATTTTTATTTATATAGATACCTAGAAATTTAATTTTGTCAATTTCGGATATCTTTGAGTTTCCAATGCTTACTTCAAGAGAATTATCATTGTCTGTATGACTGTTGAAGTTGATAAAAAAGGTTTTGTCCGAATTTAGAAATAGTTTATTATGGTTAAGCCAATTAAATAGATTTAGATTTGTTTCGTTTATTTCAGCTTTTAGTTGCATTATATGCTTGTTTATGAAAATTACGTTGGTGTCATCTGCATAGAGAATTGTTTTAAAAGGTGACAGAGAGACAGGTAAATCATTAATGAAGATTAGGAAAAGAAGGGGTCCGAGAATTGAACCTTGAGGAACACCGTGTTCTAATGTAACTTCGTTTGAATAGGAGGAATTTATTTTGACTACCTGTTTTCTGTTGGTCAAATAAGAGGCAAACCATTTATTAGCATGCCCTCTAATTCCGTACTTATCTAATTTATGTAACAAAATTTTGTGATTGACTGTGTCGAAGGCTTTCCGAAGGTCAAGAAATAGTCCAATTACATTAGACTTTTGATCTTTTGCCGATAAGATATCTGTTAAGAAAGAATATAAGGCTCCATTGATTGACAAACCTTTTCTAAAACCAAACTGTGAGGCAGAGAAAATATCACATTTTTCAAGGAAGGGTACTATCCTGTTATACATTGACTTCTCTAAAACTTTTGAAAAAACAGATAAGAGAGAAATTGGTCTGTAATTTTCAATATTATTTCTTTCTCCTTTTTTGAATAAGGGTTTGACTATTGCTTGTTTGAAAATCTCAGGGAAGCAACCCGATGAAAGTGATGAATTACATAATATAGTAATAGGTTTAATTAAATTTTTTGAACAATATTTTAGGACAGTTGAAGGAATTTCATCAAAACCATAAGAGAATTTGTTTTTTAAATCTTTTATTAAACATGATACTTCATTTTCAGTGACTGGCTTTATGAATATTGATTTAGAGTTTAGTAGTGATTCAGGAAAAGATAGAGGGTAATTATTAGCATTTTTTATTAATTTTTTAGTTACTTCTGAGAAGTATGCATTGAATAAATTTGCTATTTGTAGACTATTATTGATTTCATTATTATTGTGTAATATTTTGAGTGGTTCCTTCCTGTTTTTATGAACTCCAGTTTCTCTTTTTACTGTTTGCCAAAGAGCTTTGTTAATATTTTCCGATTGGATAATAACATTTGCATTATGCATGTTTTTGGCTTGGAAGATAACTTTTTTCAAGATTTTGCAGTAAGTGTTGTAATATTCTTTAAAGTGAATGTCGTTTGTAGTCTTATAATAGTGATGCATAATCCTTTTTGTTTTACAGGACTTCCTAATCCCTTTACTAATCCAACTATTGTCCGGACTGTAAGCGTTGTTATTACAGCTGGTTACCCTTTTTTTGGGTATAGCTACCTCAAGGTAGTGCAGGATTGTATCAATGAAATTTTCTGTAATAAGATTGGTGTCTGTTTCCTTAGAGATATCCTCCCAATCCTCTTTACCTAGCAGGAAATTGAAGAAGTTAATATTTTCTTTAGAGTAGCTACGTTTTAAACATACAGATTCAAGAATGGTATGTGGAGAATGTAAATGTAAATTTAGTAGTAACGAGTTGTGATCAGAGATTCCAGAATTCAAATTGAGGGTACTGAAATTATAATTATTTGGGTTAATAAAGAACTGATCTAAACAAGTATGAGAAGTAGATGTTATTCTAGTGGCGGTATTTATGACAGGGTGTAAATTATAAGTTAGAAATAGATTACATAAGTCCACAACATAAGGAGTTTTTAATAAGAAATTTAAGTTGAAATCGCCACAGCTTATAATGGGTAAATTGAGCTTATGTAGCACTGAGAATAAGGATTCTATTTTGTCAAGAAAGATTGGAAGAGATCCATTGGGAGATCTGTACAGACACACTATTAAGAATTTGGTATTATTTAAGCTTACTTGTGTAACCGAATGTTCAAAGTTTAGTTCATCATTGAGATGGGCTGTATTTACTGGGTTTTCAAAAACTATTGAATTTCTCACTAGAATTGCAGTTCCACCATTTTTATGATTTTTGCGACAGTAAATATTTGCTATACTAAAAGAAGGAAGTGTTAAGTAAACTGTTTCATTTTCTAGTAACCAGTGCTCTGTCAGGCAGATTATGCTTACCTGTGAGAGATCATGAGACAAAAGAATTTCTAATTCAAATAACTTGTTTCTCAAACATTGAATATTTTGCAACAACACAGAAAATTCTTTAGTTCCATTTAAGCCCTTGAGCATAAAAAATTTTCGAGTTTAGCAGGTGGCTTCCCCATTCTGGATGATTTTCTGCTTGCTGGTTGAGAACCCTCTAAGCATCCAGTCGTGTGTTCAATTGAAGTGATGGGAGTAGGTTCCTCATTAGATACTAAATCAGGTTCATTATTGGCGATAGAGAATGTTTCCATTGAATTGACAGAAGAAATTTCCATGACTGGGGTTGAAACGTTAACAGTTGAAGAGTCTGTAGTGGATTCATCAACAGACCATAGAGGTTGTTCAGGAGAAAATTCCACATTAGCTGTTGAAAAGTTCACAGTTGAAGAATCTGGAGTGAATTCCTCAGTAGAACATAGAGGTTGCTCAGAGGAAAGCTCAGTCAATGACTCCGGGTCTTCCTCAGATGAGGTGGGCTCAGCTGCATGATTATGAGGATGGCCCAGTGATAGCTTGGAAGAAAGTCCATTTACCGCCCCTTGCATTACCTCTCCAATGCTTAAAGGCAATGATGAGGGAGAGAGATTATTGCTGACCTCAAGGACAATTTCCCTTGTGATCGCTGACTTAGGCGTTGACCGAAGCAGCTGCTGTGTCCCTTTCTTGCTTCGTCCTTGGATTGATTCACTCAATGAACCAGAGAGTGAATTTTTGCCTGCATTATTCAGGTGTTGGCCATGACGTGTATGTAATCTTCTCTCAAAGATTGACATTTGAATTAAAGCTAATGAAGGGCGAAACTTTTTAATTTCCTGAAGAGATGAGTTGATCTCACTGATTCTCACATTTACCGGTGAGTCATTCGGTAAGTCATATCTGTGGGGTAGGTCCACTAAGGTTACATTATTGGTCTTGAATGCGGCTAGTTTATCTGATATGAGATTTGAAATATGTTTAGCATCATATAGACTGTGACAGGCATCATTAGATCCTCCTATGATGATTAAATGGTCCTCTACGCCAAGCTCCTTACTGATGCTGTTGCTGTTTTCCAGTACCTGGCATATCGTAGCACCTGGTTTCACATACCCAATGACTTCATATTGGTTTCCTAGGTCACATGCTAGTCTTTCAGATAAACCCCTTCCGTGGCTATCAGCCATTATTACTACCTTTTTCTTGTTAGTAGCATTCTTGTTGCCTGACTTTACTTTTTCTTTATGTGGGCGTTGCTTGGTGGATTTGCTCTTGAAAGGAGGACCTAAATGACGAACGGCTGGCGCATACCGGCTAGTACACCCACGCTATCTGTCGGAGAAGTTTGGCGAGCTACATCCCTATTTCGAATGTGTTATATTCAGAATCTACATCGCCGATTTTGAGTGGTTAAAGATTTAATATTAAAAATAGCGCAAAAGCCAGTTCTTCTCACAGGTGCTCGCGGGTGATAGTTTAAATTGGCGTAGGGACTAGTACTTAAAGGTTTAATATTAAAACGACCGCAAGATCCAGTTCTATTCACAGGTGACAGTTAAATAACCCCGTTCTGCTCGCGGGTGATAGATTAAGTTGGCATAGGGACTAGTACTTAAAGGTTGAATATTAAAACGAGCGCAAGAGCCCGTTCTATTCACAGGTGACAGTTAAATAACCCCGTTCTGCTCACGGGTCACTCTGTATATATTTGTATTATTTCCTAGCCGGTGGTCCTGGTGTTATAAAATCTTCACACGGCTTTTTCTACTCGGTATATTTTTCACCATTTTTAACTAATATTTCTTTCTGCAGAACAAAGAATGAATGAACGTATTATGTATTTTTTCTTTGAGAACATCTCGTTTGTTGCCATAACTTTTACAAAGCCTACAGCATATTTTACCGACTTCTTGCATGTACCTAATAAGTCTACTCAAATTTTTCGAATATTTTGTTTGTTTAAAATTATCATACGTAATAATAAAGGTTCTTACCCTGACTTTACGACATGAAAATCACACCGATTAAAGAAATATTCATTATATGGAGGAACATTTTTTTCCGTCATGAGTTACATGTTTTATCCATAATTCGACTCTTCTCAACTCGAATATAACAATAATAATAACCAGTTCCTTGCGGACTTTGAGAAAATTCCGATTTTCCAATAATATCACAGATTTTGCGCAGAAAAAGTAGGAACAATTTCAATAAAAATTCACTACATGGAGGAAAAGTTTTCTCCCGACATGAGTTACAAGTGTTATCTATAATTCGACCCTTCTGAACACGAATATAACAGCAATAATAACCAGTTCCTTCCGCACTTCGAGAAAAATCCGATTTTCCATTAGTGTCACATAGTTTACGCAGAAAAAGTAAGACCGTTTCAAAAAAAAAATCATTACAAGAGGGAAATTTTTTTTTCGACCTAAGTGACATGTCTTATCTACAATTCGACCCTTCTGAACACGAATATAACAATAATAATAACCATTTCCTTCCGCAATTCGAGAAAATACCAATTTTCCATTAGTGTCACGCAGTTTACGCAGAAAAAATTCATTACATGGTGGGAAAATTTTTTTCCGACCTAAGTGACATGTGTTATCTATAATTCGACCCTTCCGAACATGAATACAACAATCATAATAACCAGTTTCTTCCGCACTTCGAGAAAATACCGATTTCTTATTAGTGTCACACAGTTTACGCAGAAACAATTCATTACATGGTGGGAAAATTTTTTTCCGACCTAAGTGACATGTGTTATCTATAATTCGACCCTTCCGAACATGAATACAACAGTTTCTTCCGCAATTCGAGAAAATACCAATTTTCCATTAGTGTCACACAGTTTACGCAGAAAAAATTCATTACATGGTGGGAAAATTTTTTTCCGACCTAAGTGACATGTGTTATCTATAATTCGACCCTTCCGAACATGAATACAACAATAATAATAACCTGTTTCTTCCGCACTTCGAGAAAATACCGATTTCTTATTAGTGTCACAGAGTTTACGCAGAAAAAGTATATGTGAATGTGGAAAAGATGCATGGATCTAGTGTGTAAAGTATGTGAAGATCTCAAGGTAAGGTGTTCAAATGC
Organism: Ectobius pallidus; assembly: GCA_964059195.1. NCBI lineage: Eukaryota > Metazoa > Arthropoda > Insecta > Blattodea > Ectobiidae > Ectobius > Ectobius pallidus. Next base: position 34,623,171 of record CAXKWD010000009.1, read on the forward strand.
ATGGTATAGACCAGTGGCGGATCGTGGGTGTAGAAACAGGGTGTTGCACTATTGTACAGGAACTAAATACATACAAATACATGCTGATAATACATAAATACTCGCTTCGCTCCTTTGGGGGTCTGCCTGGTTTTCATAAAAAGCTTTATCTTCAATACAGTGTCAGTTCGTAAAGAAGTCTTTGTATTTAATTACTGTTTAGCCATACTTAACCTTTTAAAAAAGTGCAGAACGACTTGGTTTCTAGCTCATCTGGAAGTGAGTCAACTTTAATGCCAGTGAACATTTTGAAACTTGGGGGGGGGGGGGGTAAAATGTTAAGATTTTGAACTTTTTGGAACTTTCCCGTCGATTATAGACTAAATGCTATAAGGCTGCCAAATGTCAACCTTTTAGCTCATGGAAAAGTGGGTAACATTAATGTCAGTGAATGGGTGATTTAAACTGTGCTAGATGTGAATGGCGTTAGGCTAAACAGTCAGTTTTTCCACACTTGTAGGGCAGCTAGAATCGCCAAATTTGGCATACTTATGAAAGTTGGATGTACCAATATTCCTGCTACATTTTATGACTCTAGCTGTTCAATAAGTTGTACAAAATTACATAATGTATAGAAAATGTGCACAATTTAGTTAAAACAAAAATATCAAACTCTATCTAAGGCATAACCGATGGCGATACAACAAAAATATACAGGAGCAACCTGTAGATCTCCCAAAACCCGTTACTGGAAGTGCAATCGGTTTTGTGATAAGACTTACCATTTACCTACTTGGTCTATAAGCTAACAAAAAAAAAAAAACAAAAAACAAAATCTGCAGCGACGTTAAAGCTTCACCCGCCATTTTGAAGGTTTTTTGAGGGGGATAAAATAAAATAATAACTTTTTAGAATTTTACCAATGTTTTAAGGCTAAAAGCTGTAAGTGTGCTAAATTTCAAGTTTCTAGCTCATCTGGAAGTGAGTAAACCTTGCCAGTAAGTCAACCATGTAACTTTATATTATTGGGATACTATAGTGTGCATGGTCTCGTGGTTAGCGTCGCTGGCCATGGATCCACAGGCTGGGTTCGATCCTCAGTACCTACTCGAACTTTTCTGAGGTAAGGAGGTCTCTAACGGGGTGTACCAGCCTCGTGATACAAATTGAGGAGCGACTTGATTGAGAAGTAGCGGCTCTGGTCACGGAAACCATCAATAACGGCCGTATGTATCGGCATGCTGACCACATGCCCCCAATCCTGCTATCTGCCTATGGTAGATGACACAGATTCCTACAGAGATTTAGAGTCATGGAGTTCATTCTTTCTTTCTTTCTTTCTTTATTTATGCCTGTTAGAATCACCTAGGTGACACAGTTGTCAATTTTTACATTCAGTGGCTGTACAATCATAGAATTCATGTAAACTATAAAATGCCTTATCCAATAAATAACACTTAAGTAAATACTTAAACTTATTAATACAAGGTTCATTAAGAATAAATGCTGGAAGTGCATTGTATACTTTAACACTAATGCAGTAAGGGCTCTTGCTAGTCAAAGCTTTTCTTATTTGCGGCACATGTAACATCTCAGAATTTCTAGTATTATAGGCATGTATCATATTGTTTCTTAAAAAAACTTCGGGGTTGTGTCTTACATAAAGGGACGATTCCATAACAAAAAGAGAAGTCAACGTTAAAATATAGTTTAGTGTCTAATAGAATGGTGAAATTAGCAATATAGATCTCGCCAAAAAGTGATTACATTGGCAATTGGCATCTCTGTAAGGGACTTCATACCTCGCGCTCTTGGTAAAAAGGAAATCTCATGCAGCCGACGCGTAGAGAAACTCGTGTGCTTCAGAGTGCTCTAGTGGTGAAGACAAGAATCACGCTTAGTCGTTGCAGCTTGTCCTGCAACGCCTAAGCTCTGAAAGTACGGGAGATTTACCGGCAGTCAAGCATCTCGCACATGGGTAGCACACGCTGCTCGCCAGCAGAATGAGGCAGGAAGTCGTTGCAAATCCAAAGCAACGACCGACCCGAATTTACACGTTTAAATGATTTAAAATGGCAAAATATCTTGTGAAGCATGTTTTCGGCCAATAAGAACCTATCACAAAGGCGATTTCGAAGTAGTTTATTAGTATAAAGTAATAACAAATCTAAATATTCTTTACATTAAAAACTAGTCGTTGTGCAACACTGCAACATGATCAGAGGCCGCCAATGGTATAGACTTAATCAATGCAATAAATGTAGAAGTAAGAAAATTTTTGCTTAAGTATGTTTGATATGAATTTGTGGAAAGCTAATTACATAAAGACTGAAGTGGGGTGAGCAGAATTGTCCTTATGTCTAGGTACTGCAGTTTGTTAAAAAGTAGGGATTCAGTGGTATTCCAGAGGTGTCTTATGGTTTTGATATTTAATTACTAATAATACTCACCTGTACAATATATGGTAGAATTTTCATCATAACGTTTAATAAACTTTTTAAGTTTTTTGTAAAAATGTAATGAAAATCTATATTTTTAAGAGAAAAAAGTTTTAAAAAATAATTGCTGAACTTGTGTACGTGGATCAACTATACAAGCATGCAACATTTTGTTGGAAATATAAATTACTGAAGTTCTCAGATTTTACAGTGCCACAGTCAAAAGTTTTATGTCCCATATTCTTACCTCTGAAGTGCTATCACTGTTCAGTTTCCTTAAAACATCAACATTCTTTAAGGAAGTGTGTATGTTTTCCATTAAAGTATAGCTGCAGGCATAAGAGTGTGTTCCACGAACTCCTAGTATGGTAAGCATTTCCTATACATGGATTGGAATTTCTTCAGATGTCAGTGCTAGCTACTCATGCTAAATGTGTCAAAACTGTGCGGTGGGACTGAATAAAGTCATGCAGGTAGATTGTTGAATTCCAGCAATAGATCCCATTCTTTGCACTGATGCTAATCAGAAGTTGTAGCCTACACAAAGAATTATGATGTTTTCTTTTAACTAACCTGAAATAGTTGCTTATCCTAGGTATTTTATGAAAATCATATTTGTAGATTATATAGGCTTTGACAGTCTTCATCTGGAAACGTCATTTTAAGGTTTTTAGAAAGGAGATAACTTAAGTTGCATTTTCATAGGCACCATAAATTAGGCCAAAACAAAAGCTTGCTATGAAGGCCAGACTTCATTCATTAAGAGGCTGTATAGTAATAAATGTTAAATATTAATTCTACCAACATTTTTGAAATGCCAGAATTTGTTGGAAAGATTATTCTAAACAATTTTGGCCATGTAGCTTTAACTTTTTCCTTTTCTATTTTAGTAAAATCAACGTTAAAACAAATATTTCCATTTTTTCATTTTCTGCATCTTTCATAACACAACTTACATGACTTAACTTAACAGTCTAAATCTTCCCAGTACGATTTCATGATACGACCTAACTTAAATTTCATTGAAGCTGTTTTGGCATAGTCGAGACTGTGACAAATACAAAACCCATAACTCCTGGAATTATGATTTCCTCTGAAATGGATAGCTTCTTTTTTATTTCCTTTTTTTTAAGAGTATTACAAACAATAATATTCCCTTATGATTTGATTTTCTTCTTCTGTACTCATTTGATCAAGGTGGGAAAATCAAACAAAGAAACAAATAATAGTGGATTATAATTATTGTTTTAATACAGAAACCTTAGAGCAATACATTTTTCTTTTGATACAAAATATATTTAATAATCTTTTAAAGAAGCCATGTGAGTACTTTATTTTTTATTTATTGTCCTAAACCCTAGAATAAACTAAGATAGGATTGTGGTTACATAAATTTTAACATAATTATATAGTAGCCTACAATATATAACATACATAATACATATTACAATAAATTTATTTTACACAGTACGAGAAAGACTATAATTAAGGTACAGTTGATAGATATCAATATTACTAATTATTATAACATAACTAATGGATAAAGTTCAAGGATGTGGTAGACAAAAATTTTTGGTTATTTCGTTTTATTAGGCCTACATAGGCCTACAGATGTTCTTCCGAATTGATGGGTCTTCCAAATTTGGGATCTCTGTCATGTTTGAAATTCCTCTAAAGAGGAATTTGAAAGGAATTTGAATGGTGCAGCAATATAAATATGCTATGATGAATGTATTTAGAAAGAGATTTTTAAAACATTCCTTTCAGCATACAAATAAGATGTAGATATGTATGGTGTACATAAAACCACAGAATATTGTTCTTGTTGAACATTACATTAAACTAAGAGTGCTTAACAAATTAGAGTATCAAAATTCATATATTTAACTTATTTTAAAATTCATAGGAATATATTATAGGTACCAGTACCATAAAACCAAAAATTTGAGTTTCTATACACATTTTTTTTCTGTATCATTGAGGTACATGTTTTTCTAGACATATGGAAGATGCTGTAAAAATTCTATGTTATATATTTGTAATTTGTACAAGCAGATAGATTTTGAAGAAAAATATCCTTAAGCCCCATTAAAAAAATGTGATTAAAAGATATTAAAATGACGATTAAAATTTTGCAGTGTATTTAGATATTGCACGAGAAATATGTATGCCAAAAATAAGTTATCTAATCTAGTTAAAAACTGCAGAACCGTGATTTTCACCCAACACACTCCGTTTAAGCTGTGATCGATGTAATCATGCCTTTGCAGACTTTGTACAGACATTGTACTGTTTATGGCAAATAAACGAATTGAATTGAATTCATTCTTCATATAGAGATTAAGTGAGACTCGAACTGAATTCTGAAATTTCCTTATTTGGCAGCAATGTTGACAATACACGTAGTTCCAATAAAAATAAATGTATTTTAGAACATTACATATACAGCCATCTTAAGAGGGCTGAAACTGAAGCTACTGTATAGTATGCAACATTTTACAACACTTTGAATAATGGGCTTTCACTGGATACACTTATTCTATATAATTTTGGTATATAACACATTTAATAACTATCTATATACTGTAATTACATTTTGGATGTCCTCTACAAAGAGATCATAATATTATCTCTTAAGAAACATGTGCAAGAATGTGAGGAAATTATTGCCAATTTTATCCCTTAAATTTGAGATCATATTCTAAAGAGTGGACCACAGTGGTTAAAACTTAATTTTAAATGACAAGTTTAAAGATAAAAGAAATCTTAGAAAATAAAATTGTAATTCAAATTTAATAATATTATACATACAATGCCCACCAGGGGTCTATCCTTCACAATATGATTTCAGATTTAAGGAGTAAGAATTGTAATTGGCAGTAGCTTCCTCAGTTTAGGTGATATCATTCTTTTTAATGAGCAGGATGATTCCTTTATAATTCAAAATATAAATTGTACAGTCAGTTATTAAGCATATTGCATACTAAATTAAAACTATTGTCACATAGAGAGTGAAAAAATATTATGAAAATCTGTCCAGTTAAAGTGAGATTATTCATGATTTTGTACAATTTGGGTGCTTGCTGTATGAGTTCCCTTAAGAAGATTTGTATAATACCATGTTTTCAATATTTGGAAACATTTCCAGTTACACCTTTAAGTTAAGACTAACCATCAAAGGGTCACTTTAAATATGTAGCCATCATTATTATTTTCTTTCCAAATTGTGTTAAGTATATATAGGTAATTTAAACTTTTTCACATATGACTTTATAAACTCTCTCTCTCTCTCTCTCTCTCCCCCCCCTCCTTCTCTCTGCATATCAGTGTCAGCTTCAGCATAAATTTATGTTGTAAATATTCTACTTTGTTGCTATAATAGGTAGCCTACAATCTTAAAAGCTTTTGGATAGTTTAATAACTAAATATGAGATAAATTGGAAGCATTTTATCCCCTTTAGTGTCTTTAGCGTAATGGTAATAGGTGGTTGTGGCTTGCTAATTACATGGAGACACAACTTATACTTTTCTCTAAATTGGCTGGGCTGTAGCCAGGTTGCAACTGCTGTAGTGTGTAATAGAAGTTGCTAATGAATCTTGTGAGGTAAATTCGCACAAAACCAAATTTCATTACATGTCTTCTTGAATGGGTTACATAAGGATGTGACAAAGAGCAAAGGAAATCACACACACTTTCCTTCTCCCTTATAAAATCATCACTTATCAGATTATGTGATTTCCTGCATATTGCAAATGCTTTTGATTCATTTTATGAAACTCCTAAAACTACAAATACCCTCAATACACAAAAACTGATCTTTATAAAATGATCCTTAATGCCAATTCTAATTTCCAAGGCTGAGTAAAGCAATTGTTAACAGAGGTGTATCCAAAATGCGTAGTCTATGGTTGGTACTTGGCAGTCTGTAGACGGTAGCTGCAATTGGCCATTTGGGATTTAGTAGAGAGCTGCCGACAATATGCAGCTGACTTGAGGGGAACATTATACTCTAAATAAAAATGTAGAGAAATTTATTTATTATAGGCCTAATAATAAAGTAGAAAAGTGCACATTGTACAAGGAAATTACGCCACTGACTGTATAACTTTCTTAGAGGTACTTTCTATTCTTTTCAGTCGCAGTAAGCATGGTATCTGTCTTAATCCCTTTGACATAGCTGGCAGACGCGCCCTTTGGTTGGTTTGTAGAATGATTTTGTCTTCCAGATCATAAAAAGGACAATGTCTTATGATATACATTAGCATTTAGTTTGCATCATCCTTTCTGTCAATTTTGTTTAAGCTTACAATTCACCAAGATTTGATTTATCTTCTCATGTAAAGGGTGGATAAGAGCTGCATATGACTCTGTGTGTGGTAGTAGCACGTTACATCAAAGTTCATCGAAGGAGAAAGTTTCTCTGGCGAATTTGTAAGTCAGGTGTGAAGATGTGTATTTTGAGATGCAGAGTATTCTCTTGACGAAAGCTCTTTCTATATCTTGCTGGCTGCTTCTCTTTAATTTACCTCAGGTGATTGGCCCAATTGATTTATTATGCCTGGATATAATAATTAAAATTCGTGCTCTTAGGCATAAACAAATCTATTTTATTTTATGTAACTCACAGTCATGCAGTCGGTGATCAAAGATAAATTTTCTGACTACAGACTATCAACTGCAGCAACTTGACTGCAACTGAAAATTGTGGATGGCATCTTTCACAGACCATGTGCCAAATTTTGATTATCGACTGCCAACTACAAGATAATGACTGCTGACTCACATTGTGGATAGACCTTTACATCTCTAGATTTCTATTTTTAAAAACCCTTTGTTATAGAAATTAGCATAATTGACAAAGAGAATTCAATCATACTTACCAATTTAATTAATTGCTTGCCTTAATTCCTGAAAACATGTAAGAGGGAATTTTGTATTTATCCATTGGCTTCAGTGTGAATATTTACTTATCTATTGTGGAAACCTAACATCCTTATTAATTTTTATCATGAATTTGTGGAATCTTAAGTACATTCGAAGAACATGAGATAAAAGGAGAGTCAAATGGAGATAGCTTCTCATGTATTATACCACCTAAAATTGTGTCGTAAAAGCTAATGTGGCCTAATATATGAAATAATTCAAATTAGATGAAAATTATTAAATTACGATAAAACGCGTGGGTCCTCATTCATACTTGTAATATTTTTTGTCATGACCATCATCATAATCGCCATGGTGATCATCAACTTTATAAGCGTAAGCTATTTTAATCTCAGGTGCTTCTTTCTTCTTTCCTAGCTTTGAAAGTATTTTATCCTTTCTTTTTATTACTCTTGCCAATTGTTTCTTTAACAACTCCTCCTTCTTGGCCTTTATCTTTCCTTTCAGATCTATCTTTCCTTTCCCTCCACCACCATGCGCCACAACTAAAATAACCTTCTTCTTTTTATCATCATCATCTTTCTTATAATCTACAACATCATGGTCATATTTTACATAAGTTATTTTCTTCTTTGGTTTCTTCTTTTTAACCTGAATGATCACTTTACTGTGATGATTATCATCATCATATTTCTTATGCTTTTTCCCATAGTACAAAAGTTTTCCTTTATCATCATGATCATCATCTTTCTCTACATGGATCACCTTTGCCACTTTTGCACCTTTCCCCTTTTTGTTATAACCCTTTTTCCCTCCAACACTTATAATCAACTTCTTTTCTGGTCCTTTGCTTTTACCCTTACCTTTAACATAACCATAATCATCATCAACATACTTCCCATTGTGATAGTCCTCTTTTCCATGATCATAGTATCCATATTTGCCATGACCGTATCCATCATGCTTTCCATAATCAACATATTTTCCAATGTCATACTTTCCATAGTCATATTTTCCACTATCGCCGTATTTCCCATATCCGACCTTCTCATATTTTCCATAATCGTATTTGTCCTTGTCATATTTATCATAATCAGATTTTCCATAATCATCTTTGTCCTTGTATTTTCCATCATCATATTTTCCCTTATCATATTTCCCATAATTGTACTTGTCTTTGTCATAGTTCACATAATCATATTTGTCCTTATATTTTACATTATCATATTTTCCATAATCATACTTGTCCTTGTCGTATTTTCCATAATCATATTTATCCTTAACATATTTCCCAGTGTCGTGTTTTCCATAATCGTAATTGCCCTTGTATTTCCCATCGTCATATTTCCCCTTATCATATTTCCCATATTCGTATTTATCCTTGCCGTATTTCCCGTAGTCGAATTTGTCCTTGTCATATTTTCCATAATAGTACTTGTCTTCTTCAAATTTCCCATGGTCATATTTTCCATAATCGTGTTTGCCCTTGTCATATTTTCCATAATCGTACTTGTCATCGTATTTCCCACTATCATATTTTCCATAATCATATTTATCTTTCTTAAACTTCCCACTGTCGTATTTTCCATAATCATATTTGTCCTTAACTTTCCCATTATCATATTTTCCATAATCATATTTGTCTTTCTCAAATTTCCCACTGTCATATTTTCCATAATCATATTTGTCCTTATCTTTTCCATTATCATATTTCCCATAATTGTATTTATCTTTCTCAAATTTTCCACTGTCATATTTTCCATAATCATATTTGTCCTTATCTTTCCCACTATCATATTTCCCATAATCGTATTTATCTTTCTCAAATTTTCCACTGTCATATTTTCCATAATCATATTTGTCCTTATCTTTACCACTATCATATTTTCCATAATCATATTTGTCTTTCTTAAACTTCTCACTGTCATATTTTCCATACTCATATTTGTCCTTAGCTTTCCCATTATCATATTTTCCATAATCATATTTGTCTTTCTCAAATTTCCCACTGTCATATTTTCCATAATCATATTTGTCCTTATCTTTTCCATTATCATATTTCCCATAATCGTATTTATCTTTCTCAAATTTTCCACTGTCATATTTTCCATAATCTAATTTGTCCTTATCTTTCCCACTATCATATTTTCCGTAATCATATTTGTCTTTCTTAAACTTCTCACTGTCATATTTTCCATACTCATATTTGTCCTTATCTTTTCCATTATCATATTTTCCATAATCGTATTTGCCTTTATCTTTCCCAGTGTCATATTTTCCATAATCGTATTTGTCATTTTTACCATTATATGCATTCCCATAATTCTTTCCTGAGTCTGCATCTTTGGCATTGCTCTTTCCATAGTCCACATATTTTCCACCATTCTTCCCATCCTTTCCATAACCTTGCTTTCCCTGGTCACCGTATTTTACATCATATCCCTTGTAAGAATCCCCTAATTTTCCTTTGTCTTTATAGGACTCTCCATATTTGCCTTTTCCGCTGTTGCCATATTCCTTACCTTTGTCACTCTCATAACCTTTCTGTACTACACCTTTTCCCTTGTCATCAACACCATAATCTTTAACAGAACCTGAATATTTAGTCTTGCCCTTGGTTTCTTCGTGTCTTTTTTTATCTTTCTGCATATCCCCATAATTGTATTTGGAGTCGCCATCCTTCTTCAGCGAAGGGAAACTAGACACCACCAGCAGCAGTGACAGAACTGTCAGAACAAGAAACATACTATAAATGCAATTATCCCAATTAAAATTCAAACTGATGTCATACTTTCTTTATCCTAAGCATGGGCAATACAACTTTACAAATTCTGGAATAGAATTAGAGGCATATTGCAGTAAATGTTTCAAATAAAATGTTTAGCATTAGTAAAAGCACCTCGTATACAAAACGAAAACAAACTCGTTATAGGCTGTTTTCGATGAAATAGCGAAAAAAGATATGTCTTAATGTGAATTTGAACTAAAATTAAGAGAATCTCTACGTCGATCTTCAATCCATCCCTCATTAAAAATTATATATAGGCTATTTTTAACATGATTTTTCATTATCGAGCTATGCTGTTCACAGGCACACACATACACACACACACATACTCGTATATGTTTCAGTAAATTGTATTTTTGGTGTCAGAGAACCTGAAACGTGCATTAAAGCTGAAAAGTCAATGTTGAATTTCAGGGTCGAACACAGTAGGGCCTACTATCTCTATCTATACAATCTATGTTACAGGGAGATAATATGAAAAACTTATAGTGGAGTCTATAATAAACCGAAAAGAAAGTACTGGAACACAGCCTACTGTAGAATATGTAAGTCAAATTCCGCAACCAAATGTAATTTCTGAACAAGGAAAGATTTAAGGTATTGCAAACATAATTTTGATTGAAAGTAATCGTGTCCTTTGTAAATGTAGAGAAAAGGAAAGAAGTCATCTAGAGGAAAAACAAGAAAAATCCGTTGCAGGGCAGCCATCCATCCAGTTTTTTTTTGTACAGTACTGCCACTGTGATCTTAACCAGGGCCATATTTCATAAACCTGACAGGCACTAAAATTTGCCAATTATGTCATTTCGATAGGCAATTGTCTCTATTTTTAAATCTACAATTTTTTCATACTTTACAGGCAAGTAATTGTAAATTATCAAGGCTTTTCCTGAATAGTGACAATTGCATAATTTTGTCTGTCACAGAATGCACATTGATCATCAAAATATGAAAACAATTGTGCTTTGTGAAACGATCAATTATATTAATTTCGATTTACGTTTTAACCTTAATCTATTTATTGCTGGGAATAAGTGGTTCTAATGAACAAAATATTCTATCGGCAGAATAAATTTATTTCTGTTCATGGCTTCTTGTAATATGTCCTCTATTTTTTAGACTCTGATTTTGTTTATTCGGAATTTTTCTTTGAAAACAGTACTATCCAAATTAATTGATAAATTATGCTTCAAAATCTAGGACATTATTACACTTTCTAATCATTTTTTTTCACTGCTACTGCTACTGTTGGCTATGTATCTTTCGTGTCGATACAAATTAATTATTGTAATAACTGAATGCCAACTTTTCAGTTTTTCTTCTAATTTAATGATTGTCAAAATGTTATAACATAGGAGGAGTCAATTGTCACCAAAAACATGACAAGTTTTACATATATGTGTAATTGTAAACAGAAGCCTGCATAGTTGGTTGTTTCAGCTACAACAAGCATGTAAACACCAGTTGCAACATCCAAATCAAGACCGATGAAGCAAAGAAAACCTAAGTCAATCATTTTGGTTACAAAGGCGCAAATGCCAGTGTACCAGCTATGTCCAAAAGGCCTTAAAATTACGCCATCAAGTGAAGGAGAAGTGAAGAAAATAATCAAGTATTTTCGAGAACAGAAAACAGAAATTTATACCTTTCCAAACGGCGGCCATAAAATAATACAGGTCGTACTCAAAGGTCTTCCAGTAGACATGCCAGTAGTTGATATAGAATCTTAGCTCCAAGAGATGTGATGCCTACTTCAGAATGTTCAACAATTAAGACGTTGTGTTGAAGATTGCCAAACGGGACAGAAAGTTGGCAGTTGTTACCATTATGGGTAATATCTGTCTATGACATTCCAAGTGCACCAAACATTAGACTGCTCAAAGGATTATTATAACCTTAAAGGGGATAAAAGGGACATACAAAATTATAGACCGATATCCATACCTTCAGTGTTTTAAAAAATTCTGGAAAAACTTATGTATAAGTTAGTAGAGTCGAATAAAAACACTTTCATTAACGCACTTTATTTACCATCAGCAGAGTGCCACTCAGAGTGCCACTCTGCTGATGATGCAGGAACACCACCTGCAAAACGGCCGTCCAGAAGTTTACCAAGGTAAATAAAGTGCGTTAAGGAAAGTGTTTTTATTCAACTATTTATTACACAACGCTAAAGTCGGACACAAGAATGAATAGTAGAGTCATTACGTTCTTAAATAAGAATGGAATTTTCACAGATAAATAACATGGTTTCAGAAAGAATAGCTCCACAGAATCAGCAATTCAATCTCTTATTACATACTGTTCAAAATTCACTATAATAAAAAAATTTAAAAAATAAAATGAGAGAGAGAGATATGAGTCCAGTAGAGTTATTCCTTAATCTAACTAAAGCCTATGACATTATAAAACATGATATCCTATTCAAAAAATTATAAGTTACACATACGGTCTTAGGGGAGTGGCTAACTCATGGTTCAAATCTTACCTTGCCCAAAGAACACAAATCGCTGAGATAACCAATATAGACAAAAATAATATAATCCTGGAAAGAAGTAAATCCACCAGTAGAGTATTAACACAAGGGGTACCACAGGGGTCGATTTTGGGTCCGCTACTATTCCTGCTGTATGTAAATGATCTCCCCATGAATATTCAAGAAGCCGAAGTTGTACAACTGTTTGCCAATGATACAAATCTTCTTATAAAAGGAACAAATGAAATAGATCTTACTCAAGAAACTAGATTCCAGTTTGACAAAAATATTTTCTTGGTTTGAAGCAAATAAACTTTTGATGAATGCAGAAAAGACAGTAGCCATGAGCTTTCATACAATTCAAAATCAACATGTCATGAAGCCTCAAGTAAAATTAGATAATACAATAATTCAATACAAAAATGACACAAAATTTCTAGACATACATACAAGTGAAGAGCTAAAGTGGAAAACACATATTGAGGTACCGGTACTAACCAATAAACTGAGTACAGGCTGCTATGTATTAAAAGCTTTAAAACATATCACAAGTGCACACATACTTAGAAACTCATACTTTGCTTATTTCCATAGTCACATGAGGTACAGAGTCATTTTCTGGGGTTCTTCTCCAGAAGCTGAAAAAGCCTTGAAAATCCAAAAAAGAGCTGTGAGGATAATTTGTGGAGTAAATCAGCAGACATCCTGTGGAGATCTATTCAAAACTTTAGGAATTCTACTCTCTCTCTCTCTCTCTCTCTCTCTCTCTAGGCCTATAGGCCTATATATATAGGGGGAGGAGACGGGTTGGGACAACCCTAAGCACTTCAGCCTTGCGGCTCATTGTGCCAACCTCCGGTAATGTAATGATGTGCAAGCCCAACAGCCCCTCGACAACAGATCCCACCGCGAGCCCCCACGGAACTCCCCTACATCCAACGGATACCACTACCATGCCACGTGTGCCACTGCCTCGGTACCTTTTAGAGAGCCCTCTGGTTGGCAGCACACCAGCCAGCAACTTCAGGACCAGAAGCCACGGGGAGAACGGGAGAAGCCCGGAAAGGAAACGGGATGATTATGAGGGGGAGTTTGAGGATGAAATGGAGAGTGTTGGTGGAATGAGAGGGGGAAACGGGAGGATCCCCGAGAAAAAACCCAAAGGTCACAGCTTCGTCCACCACGAATGACACGCCTGCCAGGCCCGGGGTTTGAACTCGGGACCACTAGCATCAAGGTTCTTAAAATACTAAAGGTTAGACCACTTGCCACCCTGAGCGGTCATTGGCTGCGGGGTGTGACGTGACAAGGGTGACAAGCAGTCCCTTGCTCATAAGAAGTGAATGGAAAACAGATGGTTTTTAAACTTTAACATTTAATTACAGGCAGCAACTGTCAAGTGTTCTAACATGTCAACTCATAGTATAATAACTATTCTGTTAGGCTATGTGGTAGAAATTGTAAAAATCGATCGGGTTTGGTTTAAAAATCGTAGTCATTGAAGCTGTTTTTTAGAGGATAAAATCAAATCTGCAGGTGATGCCAAGATCATCATCATCATACGGCACTACAGCCCATATCGAGCCCTGGCCTCCCCAATCTTTCTCCTCCAGACTTCTCTATCCACCGCCGCCGATTTCCAGTTTCTGATTCCTAGCAGCTGTTCAGCATCCTTTCTAACGGCATCCTCCCATCTATTTTTTTGTCGTCCTTGGGACCTCTTCCCATCAAATGAAGTCTTCATTATCCTTTTCGGTATCCTTTATTCTGGCATTCTGTGCACATGCCCGGCCCATTGTAGCCTTTTAAGACGAATTACATTGTTTATTGGTGTTCCATACAGTTGTTTAAGTTGAGTATTATTTCTTATTCTCCACGTTCCGTTTTCATTGATGGGTCCGTATATTCTTCGTAGTACTTTTCTCTCAAAAATATTTATCATGTCTGCACCCTTCTGGGAAAAGGTCCAAGTCTCACATCGGTGCATTAGTACTGGTTGGATCATAGTTTTTTAAAGGAGGATTTTGATGTCAAGATAATTTGAATGGATTAGAGTTTCAAGAGACTGTAATGCAGAACTTTTTATATTGTTCTCATTCGAAATAGGCAAGAAATATGATCCACATTGTTAAATTAATTTTAATACGTCACTATTAAAATACGGTAAATTATAATTATTAATACACTACCCGCAGGACAAAAATTAACCTATACAGCACTAATTATGCCTATATTAGTTACTAAATTACCATAAGGTAATGTGTCTAGTATGTTCTCTTTCACTGGAAGTATTTTCATACCACACAACAACTGTTTGATTTTAAGGTATTTAATGGCAGAGGTGTACTACAATTTAGCCATGTAACCGTCGCCGGTGAGCCAGAATTTTCTCCCTCAGTAGAGGGAGCTTCTAAATCTAGAGACAAAGGTCTGTTTCATTTATGCCATCGACCTGGAACGGGATAGAACCCACGATCATGGGTACAGAAAACCAGTGCTGTACACATTATTATATCACTAGGTATCACAGTAATTTATATTGATATAATAGGCTATAATAAAACATTTTATTTGTTGTTGAAGTATGACAAGTTTTTATGTGACTTTATTCATACATTACTAGAGACTGGTCATGTTTTAAAAATATTTATAGGTATATTATTAACCATCCAAACTATAGAACTGTATTTTTCAGCACGATTTTACATGACATCCAATATATAGTTTACATTAAATTATATTAATTACATTTAAATATATATTACTGCTACATTCACACTACTTCCAATAATATATGATTAGGGCAAGGCATTTAATGGCCATAAAATAGTGAAAAAATGCACTTATGACCTAAAAATAGTGAAAAAAAGACACAAAATAAAAAAAGACCAAAAAGTTTAACATTATTACTTATAGTTGAATAAAAACACTTTCTTCAACGCACTTTATTTACCTTAGTAAACTTCTGGGGCCATAGAAATAGTCCTGTTTCACCTGAGAAACTAACGTAAAATCAGACTTGAGACGCCGTGCAGAGAAATAAACGCATCTTGAGTACTGCCGGAAGCATCTCGCTTCAGAACGTATCACGTGAGAGCTGATCAGCTGAGACAAATACTCTCAATAAGTAATACCGTCCACTCCCTGTCTTTTTCCGGGACATGCTACTACTAGCGCCGCCAGTGAGCAGGAATGGGCAGTTACTCGTCAGCTGTTATAGTTAACGTTTGTCTGTTGTGTTTTGTGTACGAAAATATAATATAAATTCTAGTAAAAGAGGGTGCCCACGGGGGGGGGGGGGGGTGGGTTAAGACGCAGACTGCGTCATTGAAATTTCTGGGGGGGGGGGAATATTATCGTGTTATGAATTTTCTGGCCGGGGGTTGAAAATTGTTGCAAAATTAGAGTTTTATATGTTATAAATAAAAATGGCCAAGTTCTATAACTTCAAAAGGTCTCTTTTAATTCTTTATAAAGATAAAGATGAAGAATTTCGACAGCCATGGGCATACCCGGGGGGGGGCGCAAGGAAAAAAATGTATATTATTAATTATTATCGTCAGGTGTTTTTCTTTTTAAACAATTATTATATTTGCAGAAGTTTTACCAAATCGACAACATGGAAGCAGAATCCACAGTGGATTAGGAAAGGAGGGTTCAGACCCCCAAGAGTCAAAACCTAAAATTCTATATTTGTATTTAAAAAATATATTTATTTAATTAAACAAGATTTGTTGGTGTTTCAAATATGATATAGCAGTTATTTTCTTTTCATAACATAATGAGTAGGCCTATTATGTCCACTGTTCCATGTGCTATTTAACTTTTCTTATAAATAGTAATAAGTATTATAATTTAGGTAACAATTTCATGTTTAAGTTGCCATGTCTTAGAGTATAGTAAACAAATTTGCTAACTAGTTTTTCAGTGCTAAAATAGCGTAAAATGTGATTTTCATTAGTTCAATATTTAAAAATTTCCCGGGGGGACATCCGACTTAGGTAACATTTTCTTGTTTACATTGGCATGTCTTAGAGTATGCTAAACAAATTTCTTAACTAGTTTTTTAGTGCTAAAATAGCGTAAAATGTGATTTTCATTAGTTCAATATTTAAAAATTTTCTGGGATGGACCCCCGACCCCTTTTTTGGGGGCATTCCAAACCCCCCCGGCACTTCCGACCCTCCCCGCAATTATTTTCTGGCTACTTATTATATTATTAATATAAAATACAAAGTGGCCCAAGAAGTTAAAGCGACAAAAAATAAATAAATTAAAAAAATTGCCCCACCCTAGAAAATATCATATGGGCGCCCTTGTCGACAGGCAATTGGGTTGGGGGTGAGCAATGAAGTTTGGGGGGTGAGCAATGAAGTTTGGGGGGTGAGCAATGAAGTTTTGGGGGTGGGCACCCCTGAGTAAAATAATAAATACAACATAGGCCTAAAGAAAATGTCCGGTTATGTAGGTGGCATGATATGTGCCGTCTATGGTTGTAATAATTATTTTGAGAGTGAAATAAGTAAAATCGTTAATTAGAGTGTGTACAAGACTGATTCATTCAGATGTTCATTGGCTTACCATCCGAATTGTTTTACATGTAAAGATTTCAAATTTAAAAAAAAAAGTATATATTGTACAAAGTATCTTGCAAATCGTATGAATTAAAATTTAAAGCTGATTTTCACGAAAATGTAATAAAGTAATAATAATAATAATTTATTTGATGTCAATTGACTTGATACAAGTTTCTGACATTGTCAAGCTTACAGACTAAGAGCTAATTTCTACAACCTAGATCTAAGGATAAAAGTGTGTGATTGATCAAAATATATCAAGCTTACAGACTAAGAGCTAATTTCTACAACCTAGATCTAAGGATAAAAGTGTGTGATTGATGAAAATATAATAATGTATAATAATGTATAAGTGGTAATCAGTTATTACAATTCGTCTAAAGAATATAAACATTTTTCTATTAAGTATTTCTTCAGAAATGTTTTGAAATTTTTCTTGTCAGCATTCTTAATTTCTACAGGTAGCTTGTTGTATAGTAATGAAACAATTAGTTTTGATACTTATTAAAAAAAAGTGTGTGTGGAACGCCATGTGGCAGAAGTGAAACTTTTTTAATTTTTTCAATTTTGGATTTTTCAAATTTTGGATTGTTGGACTTTTTAATATTGGGTTATTGGGCTTTTTAGATTTTGGATTTTTTAAATTTCTGACCTTTTAATTCTTTAATTTTGGATTTTTTTACATTTTTAGATCATTGAATTTTTTTAGTTTTGTATTTTTTAATTTTTTATTTTTTATTTTGGATTTTTTTTATTTTTATATTTTAGAATTTTAGAATTTTATGTTTTAAATTTTGGATATTAAGATTTTTTAATTTTTTATTTTTTAAATTTTGGACTTATTAATTTTGGTTCTTTGAATTTTTTTATTTTGAAATTTTAGATTATTTAAATGTTGGATCTTTGATTTTTTATTTTTTGTATATTTTAATGTTGGATTTTTTAACTTTTTAAATTTTGGATTTTTTAATTTTTGGACTTTTTCAGTTTTGGATAAGCCTAATCATTGAGTTGATTGTTTTCTGTGCAGTCCGTTCCGTCACACCTCACTAATTTCGTGACGATTTTGAGCGTTACACAAGCTCTCGATTTACCCCTACCGCGGCTAAAGAAGTTTTACTTAAAAAATTAGCGTTATCGTCATTTAATTAAGTTAGTTTAGCGGTAGTGTAAATTATGTTATTTCCCGACCTAATTCCTGCATTATCAAGCACAAAAATAAGTTACTGTGTCATCAGGACTTTGAAAAACAAATTTATTTCTGCAGCTATATAGGTTCATTAAGTAGCTTCTGAGACTGCTGCCCATTCCCACTCAACAGATGGCACCTCTGTGCTAGTGGACAGTTTGAACAAAGGGAATAGAGTAGAGTGGGCGGTATTCTTATTGAGAGTATTTGGCTGAGACCAGTATCACGCAGAGTAATAGTCGAGTCTCAAGTCGAGATTCCCAGCGTGCATAGTAATAGTCGCTGAAACTAGACTTGAGAGCCGTTTGAAGTAGGGAAAATCTCGTTTCACGCAAGTGCAGTCTGGGGACGACTCAAGATCGCGTTCTATTGACAGCATATTTAGCTTATCACCCTTATTGTACACAATATACAATCCTAATCTACAGTGGGGGGCAGTCATTAGATGCATTGGTCGATAAGGATTCAGAAAATAATAAACACCAGAAACATACAACAAAGAAATCCTCTTAATTACGGCAAATTCTGCACTTCAGCCGTAGGCAGCGTCCTAACAGTAACCTTTGTGTCCAGGTAATACGTTCAAGCGCAGCGACTTGGTATGTAGAAAGTTTAGCTCTGTGGTAGCGTGCCGGCTTTATGTTTCAAAGGTCCTGAGTTCAAACACTCACCGACAAGAATTTTTTTTTTCTTGGGTATCATTTTCGAAATCTGCATCCCTTAACAATTTAAAAAAAATTAAGCAAAACAGGTGTATATTAAGCACCAACGGACATACTACATGGAAAGGACATGGCAATACTAACAGAAACATTCTTAGTAGACGAGTGGCAACACCCAGAATTCTACGCCGTACACTTACTAGCAACAAAAGGAGACAAAGGAAGACCAGCCGGAGGGGTATCCATACTACTCAAACCATGGATGACCCCCATCCTAAACACCACAAAACACGAAAATGCATTAATGGTAGAAACAAAACAGATGACAATAATAGCAGCCTATTTCCAGCCTCTCGCCAAACCAGTCGACATAATAGATGAACTTAGCCAACTACTTCAACAGACAGGCACAACAAATAAGCCAATACTCATCGCTGGAGACTTCAACTGCAGATTGGACACTCCAAACTACAAAACAAAGCTAGTTATCAGTAATCTAGAGGAGGAGGGCTTTACACTACTAAATGACAGTCAGACACCCACATATATATGCCACAATGGAAAGAGCACTATCGACATAGCGTTGGTTAGAGGATCAGTAGAAGGACGCATAACTCCCATGTGGTCAGACAATTCCACCCCTCTAAGAAAGCACGTTCCAATGAAGATATCCATGCACACGCAAGAGCAGTACAAACGAAAACAACCCCATCAAATGTCGAGGAAAATTCGTAAGGACATAATAAGAGAAAAAACAGAAGATCTAAAACAGATCGAGGAAGCAATCTCAAATGGGAAGCTAGAAGATGCAACAGAGGCACTAGAAAACCTCCTCAAATCAGCAACAGAACAGATAAACACAAACACGAAAAGAGCACAAATATGGTTTGATAAAGAGTGCTACCTCAAACGTCAATCCGTCATAGAAACTCTACACCAACTACGGAAAAACCTTGGGGACACCGCACAACTAGAGAAATATGCAGCTGAAAGAAAAACTTACAAGAAAATGATAAGAGACAAGAAAAAACTGTACTGGGAAAGAGAAGGAGAAAAAGAAGTAGAACTAGCCGAAAAAAACCCCTACATCGCCATCAGACCAAGAAAGGTAATCCAGACACAATACATAAACATGCAAGAATGGGAAAAGCACTTTGAAAACTTATTAAACAAGAGTAATGAACAAGAACCAAAGGAAAACCTACAAGAACTACTAGCTCCTATGGATGAAGCAGAATGGACCCTCTTAACAAAAGAAGACATAGCAGAAACAATAAAAACTATGAAAAACAAAAAAGCAGCAGGGCCGGATAAATTATACAATGAATATATAAAGGAAACGGCAGAAGAACTCACCAACACTTGGACTAAACTCCTCAACAAATGCATAGAAACGAGCAACATCCCGAAACAATGGAGGCACTCGACAATAAAAGTCCTATACAAGGGAAAGGGAGATCCAAAGGACACAAATAAATACAGAGGTATAGCCCTAGAAAATGTTCCCTTCAAAATGCTGACAAAAATAATAACTAACAAAATAAAAGGAGATATAGATAAAGCTTTACCTGAAACACAGTTCGGCTTCAGAAGCAACAGATCAGCGTTGACTGCTGTAGAACTCCTCCTGAAGGACGTAAACGAAGCGGCAAAGAAGAAAAAGAAACTATATGCAGTCTTTATAGATTTTACTAAAGCCTTCGACTTCATAGACAGGAAACTAATCATCAAAAAACTAGAAGACACAATGGGGAAAGACAATACTTGGACAAGACTCATAAAAGCAATACTGAGATATAACACAGTACAAATATCAGACAATTTGTCGCTATCAAGGCACATACTACAGACAAACGGTGTTCTCCAAGGAGACCCGCTGAGCCCGGTACTCTTCATACTAGCCACTGAAGGAATACTCAGAATAGCAGAGGAGACAGAGGAGGTGTCATGCTATGCTTACGCAGACGACATAGCAGTAACGTCAACCAACCTACAGAAACTGCAAGAAACAATAGACGCAATGGTAAAATGGTGCAAAGAAAATGACCTCCACATCAACGTGGAAAAAACAGAAATGATGATCTTCAGAAACGGAGGCAAAGCCCCTGCCGGCGCCAAAATCCAAATAGATGGTAAATATATCAAAATTACACCCGAATTCAGATATCTGGGAATCACACTGCAACCAAGTGGCAGATGTTTCTCAAAACATGTAACGGAAAGAGCTACACAGGCAGTTATAGCAATAAATACCATCAAACACCTACAAGAACTCAAACTGGAAACAGCAATGAAATTGTTCAAAACCAAAATTCAGCCAATCCTGACCTACGGAATCGAAACCATATGGGAACACCTCACAGAAGGAAACTTAGCTACTATGGAAAGAGTGAAAGCCCTATATATCAAAAGAACCATCGGAGTAGCGAAGACCACACGATCAAGGCTGGTATATCTCCTGGCAAAAGAACCATACCTAATAGAAGACTTAAGACATCAACACCTGCTACCATCCACTAAGGCATACGAAAACTTAAGGAAAACAATGACAACAAAAAGAGCACAAATATGGCCGGAATTCTTCTCTACCGGGGCAATGATTGACCGAACATGGACCTCCTCAAACTTCAAGATGCGACATGTCTTCACCAGACTGGCCGTACACGGCTTCCATCATTTATTGTGCACCAACAAGACATTCCATGAGCCACAAACGCTGTGCAAGTGTGAACTCTGTGGCCAGTTTTGTGACAGATATCACATTGAATTATGTAAAAAAAAGAATCAACTCAATAAGTGACTACGCAAAACTCAAGCGTTAAACAATCTGAAATGCACGTTTGTGCGCGATACAGTTTCATTCATTATTTTCGTTATATGTGGGTTTACTCCTGTTTTAGCTAAATTTTTTAGTAAGATTACTTAGAATTTTAGCTTCCTTGCTTAAAATACAATCCGTTTCACCAGCAGACATGAACCTAATTCTATCAAACTCTGACACAAGTTTAATACGACTAGTGCACATATTTTACATCAATAAAATATAATTGTTTGTATAGAGTCAGTGGGTCAGTTTTTTGTTTGTTTCTGTTTTATTTGCATTACATACTGAAAAAACAGGATAATTTAGAGAGTAAAGCAATTCTAAAAAAGGAATGATTCAATGTGAAAAGCTAATGTTTAAGGAAAAAATAAGTTAGAACTGTTAAATAAATATGTTAGGCCTATGTTTTCAAAGTTAGAAATGGCTATGTTAAACCGCTTATTTACCAACTACTGCAGATGTAAATATCAGCAACTGTCGAACTGTTTATATTTATTATTAATGTTTGTCATTCTCGTTTGTTGAATACACAAAAATAATTAACTTAGCTAAAATATAAACAACGCCACCTTATAACCCCGTTAAAACAGAATAATTTAAATACAACCTAAGAAGTCTAAGCCTAAGAAATAGTAATTAGATTAGTTATTAAAATTAATTGTATCTTTTATTAGGTTTTATATGTAAAAAACACATTATTGTTATCAAAGTGTAATTTAAACCAAATTCACTTATTGTTTATATTATTTGGTTTAAATAAACAAATATCTTATAATTATATTACAGTTCACAACCATGTTTATTTATGTTTCTTGTAATATTATTATTATACTCAAGTGCCTTAATTAATTATATTATTATATTTAAGTATATTTCCGTTCCTAAATTCCTTAATATTTCAGTCCCGACCATAGTATAGGCCTAAATATAATTGTCCAAATTCATAATAATTTAAAATTGGAATCACAATATATGGCGATATTTGCGAAAAATCTTAACATGTATTCCATTCAATCTCTTTTTATATATTCCATTTTACTAGTTTCTATGTACAAAGATACAAAAGGAAAGACCTTATTGCAAACGAATGTTGCGAAATTGCAGACGATAGACCAACCAAACAAGCCTAGGGGGCGGTTATTGTAGCACCATCTGTTGGCGAAGGCTGTAACTTACCTCCACTGCCTTCTATTCTCAGCTTCTTAACACGCGTGCTCAAGGTTTATAGAAAAACAGCGCATCAGATCGTGTATCACCTGAGTACCGGATCTAGTATCGCGTGAGTAAATTACCAGCTGAGAAGAGCTTGAAACGGGACTATTACTCTGTCCTCATCTCAAGATGAGAATGCATACTTGAGAGCTACTCAGGCGATACGCTCTTGAGATGAGATCTGAGTACTGTCTATTACTGTGGCTGCTGGACGGCCGTTTCGCAGGTGGTGTTCCTGCATCATCAGCAGAGTGTCAACTGAGGTCTCTGGAGCAGGTGTTTGTGAGGGTGTCTGTTATGGTGGGGGTGTAGTGGAGGTGGGGGTAGGTGATGGGGGTTTGGTTTGACTGCCTGTGTGTATTAATGTGTCAAATAGCGTGTGTGATCTGAAATTGAGTTGGTTATTTAAAACTGATGTTGGATGTGATTTTGTGTGTTTGTAGATTTCTAATTGTTCCAATGTATTTAATTTCTTGCTTTTGTGTGTGAAGTGTAGTATTTCCATGTCTGTGTTTATGTTTTCGTAATTGTGGTCTGTTGTGATGATGTGCTCTGCAAAATTTGATTTGTTTTGTGCTTGGTGGATAGCTTTGATGTGTTCTTTGTATCTGGTTCGAAATGATCTGCCTGTTTGGCCTATGTAGAAACTGGGACAGTCTTGGCATTTGAGTTTGTATATACCAGTTGAATTAAATTTGTCTGTGTGTGTGTGTTTGTTTGTGAGGTGTTTTTTCAGGGTGTTGTTTGTTCTGTATGCAATTTTGTATTTCAGTTTTTTAAATGAGGTAGCGACTTTGTACATTTTATTGTTTTGGTACGTCAGTGTGATGAATTTATCTTTTTGTGTTTGTTGGGGGTTTTGTGTGTCTTTTTCGTTCTGCTTTTTTGACCATTGAATTTATCATTTCGGGATTGTATCCATTTTGTTGCGCTAGATATTTGATTGTGTTCAGTTCTTGGTAGTAGTCCGTTTTTTCCATTGGTAGTACACTTATTAGTCGGTGGATCATGGAGTGGAAAGCTGCATGTTTGTGTTGTATAGGGTGGTTTGATGTGTTGTGTATGAGAGTTGTTGTGGTTGTGGGTTTTCTGTATATTTTGAATTTGTGTTTGTTGTCTTTTTTTGCTACTGTGAGATCAAGGAAATTTATGGAATTTTTTTTCTGTTTCCAATGTGAAATTTAGATTTGGGTGTAGGTTGTTGATTTATTGGTGTAGTTGTTCAGCTTGTCGGGTGTTTCCATTGTACAAGAATATGATATCATCTGCATATCTGTACCAGTAGATGATTTTGTTGGAGTGTTTATTTTTATCGTTTAGTAGGCCTATCTGTGTTTGTTCAATGTTGTGTATGAATATTTCCGCTAGGATTGACGAGATGGGTGATCCCATTGGTAGTCCCTCTGTTTGTGTGTATTTGTTGTTATATGTGAAATAATTTTGTTTGGTGATGATGTCTGTTATGTTTATAATTTCTTTTATTTCAGGGTCTGGTACTTTGTTTTCTTTTAGCATACCTTCTAGTATTATAAGGGTTTCTGTTACTGGTATGCTGGTGTACATGTTTGATATGTCAAATGAGCCTAGTGTACTATTGTGTGGGATGTGTTTGTCTTGAATATTGTTGATCAGGTCTATGTTGTTTTTTTATTAGGGTGTGGTTTCTTAGGGTTATATT
The DNA here is from genome assembly GCA_964059195.1 of Ectobius pallidus. Classification (NCBI taxonomy): domain Eukaryota; kingdom Metazoa; phylum Arthropoda; class Insecta; order Blattodea; family Ectobiidae; genus Ectobius; species Ectobius pallidus. The sequence continues at coordinate 34,647,879 of CAXKWD010000009.1, forward strand.
TGATCTGATGACATTGTCCATGTGTTTTGCTAGTTTGTGTGCAGGTGCACTCATGTAGTTGATTACTGGTCTGATTGGGGTGTTTTCTTTGTGTATTTTGGGTAGTGCATTTAGTTTTGGGGCTTGTGGGTTGATTTGTTTTAGGAATGGTTTTTTGTTGTTTGGTATCATGTGGGTGCTCTGGTTTATTGCCTTTTTTATGTTATTCTGGTACTGTGTTGTGGGGTCTTTTATTAGTTCTTGGATGTTATTTTCATTTATGAATGCAGTGATCTTGTCATCTAGGTCTTGTGTTTTGATTATTACTGTGCAGTTTCCTTTATCTGATTTTACGAAAGTGAGGTTATGTTCTTGTTGTTTTTGTTTTAGTTGCTTTAATGCTTGCATTTCTTTGCGTGAATTCTTGGGTTCTGGCTTGTATATTTCGTTTATGTTCCTCTTTATGTCTATCCTCAGATATTCTTGGTGTTCTGGTTGTGTATTTTGTATTGCAGTTTCGATGTCCGTGATGGTTTGTAGGCCTGCGTGTTTGTTTGTATTGTGTTGTATGTTGTGTTTTAGGCCTTTGTTTAGGAGCTCTGTTTCGTTTTTGTCAAAGACAACATTGGTGTTGTTGCAGGTTCCCTGGTGAAACTTATGTTCTGTTGAGTATGTTGTTCTTTGTTCATTTTGCAGTGCCGTGAATTTGTGGTTATGGCGATCTTTTATTTTCTTGGTTTGTTTTTCTACTGTTTCGTTGGTGTGCGATATGATTTCTTCTAGTTGTAGGAAGTGTGTTTTTTGTGCTAGTTGTAAATGTAGTTTGTATGCTTTTATGTTGTGTTGGTTCTTGATGTTGTGTAAGTATTTTATGTTGTTTTTTATGAATAGCTTCTCAGCTGATGTTTTCGTTTTTTGTGCTGGGTATGTTTTGTCTTTTATTTTGATTTGTGCGTATTTAGGTGAAGGCTATGCTGAGGGATGTTCTGGCGATCTTGACCTTGGTTGACCTGTATTGGTGGACTAATTGACGTGTGGTCCACCTGCGAAACGGCCGTCCAGAAGTTTACTAAGGTAAATAAAGTGCGTTGAAGAAAGTGTTTTTATTCAACTATTTGTTACACAGCGCTAAAGTCGGACACAAGAATGAATTATTACTTATATTTAGTTTTTTAAAATAATGAATTGCTAAAAGCAATTTAATGGATGACTGTGCATTATGTATGAATTTACATTACAAAACACACTTATTTTATTACTAAAGAAGTAGGCCTACCGGTAATGAAATTTATACTACCCTTAGCGGAAAAAAATCTTTCTGAACTGGCATGCACATCAAATTGCCTCTAGCAATATGGGCAATTAATTATTTACAGTGATTATGATATTAATAAAGGTAAAGCTGTAGTTTGTGAAGGATAAAGAAAAAATTAACACATCCCCCCTATTTCGAATAACAACGATAGAATAGCCCTAGTAGCACACTTCGTTGGCCCAACGGATGGATTTGGTTGGCATGGAAGGGATATGTTGGGATAAGGTTAGTTGTGATTTCCTCGGTTCTGCCAACGCATTTATTGGTATGGCTCTCGCGCACATCCTACCGTTGGGTTATGGTTGTTGGGCCAACGCATGCTCTCTGTGGCTCTCCCTACCGTTGGGGTTATGGTTGTCGGCCCAACAATATTTCGTTGGAATAATCCTGCTTACGTCCTTCGGAAATTTCCGGCATAGCTCGTTGGTCATCGGAGCCTGGACGAACGGACGAACCACGCAAACATTCGTATAACCGTCAATCGCCATCTTGATTGTATTAAGGAAAACGCCGAATGATATTTGATTCTCATTCTTTTACATAATATTAGGTAAGCCCTTTGGTTTTTCTCTGAATATATAACGTTATCATTTTTACACAATACTGTATTATGAGTGTTGCATGAAATACAGCCTCTAAAAAATAAATAGGCCTATCATTTATAGGCTATTCTAAATTTACATTATAATTGTTGAGGTACCTTTATTTGTTTCAGATGATTTACTGAAATCAAGGCAGAAGGAAATCAAAGCAGAGGAGGAGCATAAGCAACGAGATTCCAACTAAATTGGAACAGTTCTCAAGATCAATTGGGATTTTCAAGATTTCAAACCTGCATATATGGAGCATGCAGTTATGTGTCAGAATCAAGTATTTCGATTTATTATACCGTGCATGTTACCGTAGGCCTTAGTATTTCATGTAAACGTATGTTATATAAATTTATGTAAGTCTTTCCACGTTATGCCCTCATTATATAGTCTAAGAAATCCAGGGAATGTTGCCAGTAACATTTAATTATGATGTCTTTATATTCTCATATAAGTTATAATGTGCACTCTTAGCCTTTAATTGCCGGTACTTTGATTAATTAATTTGTTACCCAGTTGTCTTGTGACCAATTATGCCATCATTATTAAGCTCTATCCACAATGTGCAGTTGGCCGCTTGAAAGCTGCAGTTAACATTGAGGTTAGGGAAACATTTTACAGTACAAATAATGGGAAGGAATCGATTTATAGTGCACAATATGTAGGCTATAATAAACACATCTTGCTTTTCATAGTAACCTAATCTATTTCTTTGCACTAGTAAATAATTTTCAATCTCGTAATATGTAACTTGCAGTTGGTAGTCGAATATGAATTTCTCGACTGCCAAATACCAACTGCTGACTGCAACTGTACTTTATGAATGGCGTACATTACTCACCACATGTTTTACTTTGACTACCAACTACAGGCTGCCAACTGCACATTGTGGATAGAGCTTTAGGCCTAATACGTTAGTTATATAATCAACTCTTTTGGATGGTGTGTATGATCGCTAGTATTTTAGCACTGCTTTCTTTTAACCTTTCATAATCCAATTTTCTGGGGATTATCTTACGTTCTAATAATTGCATTCGTATTTCAGTCTTAATTTGGAATGTTGCTTCCACAGGAAGGTGCTTTCTAATTACAACATTTCTTAGCACCTTTGTCACACCTTTTTCTAGACCCTTCATGTTGCTGAAGAATAGATCTATTAAGCTACTTCCATTTGATCCTATGTAAGTCTTTTCATTTTTGTCATTTAGCAGTGACATCCCTGCGAACTTCATATTATTATTATAATCAACTCTACCAAGTAACTTTCATTCTATTTTCCTGTATAAAAAAACATAGTTCATGACAGGGTTAAAAAATGCATTGACATTATGTTTGAATAACCGTCTAAATCTGATTAGCTTAACTTGATTGCTAGAATGCTTTTCCATCAAATTGTTTCATCTATCCCTATAGGCCTATATGTGCACTTAATAGATTAGGTTATTTAAAACATCTTTACGAAATCATGTAAAATCTCTTCACAAATTTCTAAAGAATTCTATCTGTTCTATTCTTAATTTAGGCTTACATTCAGTCACAATTTTGGTTATAACCCCAATAGGCTACAGTTTGTAGAATTCAATTTAAAATTAACTCTAAAATGTTGTGTGTACGCCTAATCAATTTCGCTGATGATCTTAACATCAGTCTTTGTAAAAGTAAAATATTACTAGATTGTGGAATAAAATGGGAATAATGGAACTTTGTGCCCCACGCGTTCCCCTTTCCACTCGCCTGGCTGCTTCCTGCATGCCACCTGCCACGCTTCCCCGCAGGTCATGCCGTCATGCCTGTAGCCGCTGCTCAACACCGGTAATGCGTAATTGCGAATGGCATGTCACCTAATATTTCACAATGAAAATAAAATACCCTTGCACCTGGCATTCAACCCAATTCTGTACTAATTCCATCCTACTATCTCCCACATATCCTATTTCCCTTAAATCTATCCTAGTATTTCTTTCCACCTAGTCTAAGTCTTCCAAGTGGTCATTTCCCTTTGGGTCTCCCACTCAGCATTTTTTAGGTGTCTTTCCTCCCCCCATACGCACAACATGTTTAGCCCATTTCATTCCCTGTGATTTAATTTCCCTTACTATATCTGGTGGCGAGTACAGATTATAAAGCTCGTCGTTATGCAGTTTCCTCCAGTCCCCATTTTCATCTCTCCCATAGGCCAAAATATTTTCCTAAGCAGCCTGTTTTCGAACACACTCAGATTATGTTACAAACTGTATCTTACAATCAAAATTGTAATTGAATGTAAATTAAGAATATAATAGCCTAGATAGAATTATTATGAATAACTATGTTTTTAAATTATACAGGCAAATAGAATGGAAGTTACTTGATAGAGTTGATTATATTTCTAACGTATAGGCCTTATAATGGTGATTCTATAACTGGTCACAAGACAGCTGGATAACAAATTAAGTAATCACAGTAGGCTAAAAGATTGCACATTGTTACTTATATGAGAATATAAAGATTAACACCATATAATATTGTAAACGTTAATGGTAACATTCTTGGATTTCCTAGACTATATTGAGGGCATAAGGTGGAAAGATCAACTTACATAAATCAACTATTCTCACATTGCTTAAAAATGAAGTTTATTAATACATGTTATGTAGTTCATAATATATATATATATATATATATATATATATATATATATATATATATATATATATATATATATATATATATATGTATATATATCTGACTTATCCATAACTTGTAACATTTCTCTGAATTTTATTTAGCCAAGATTCTTTCCTTATGTTATACCATGTATCACCATTTTTCTGAGATATAGAATTCTGGACCAGGGTGCACATAGCCTCATGAAGACGAGGAGCCACTTGATAAAGAAATAGCGGTTTCAGTCATGAAGACCTCCATCTGCCAATGTAGAAAAATGGAGGAAGAAGATGCAACATGGGTAGTAGGCCTTGTCCCCTCATGGGATGAAGTTCTCGACCATTAGTATTACAGTGCTTTCACTGTATGACTTGGCCGGCAATCGCACAGGCCGACTATCCGTGACTCGTGTATCAAGCGCCCAAGTGATGCCTCGTTGTCTCACCGCTGAAGTCTAGCATGTGATCTGATTGCGTTCACACGTGAATAATTATTACATCAGTGTTTGTGTTTTTTTATGGTTAAAGTAGTTTTTAGTTTTGCTTGAAGTGTTTTAAAAATGCCACGACATAATTATACATTAGAACTACTGTGTGTGAATAGCAAATTCCTCAAAAGGTGCCGTAGATGTAATGATGCAGAAGGACGGCATTTCCGACATCTCCTGTGATAAGGGAAGTTTGTATTTTTATTTTATATTATCATATTTTATTGTGAATACAATTACGGAAATATATACCGGAAATATTCGCCGGGAGTACCGTGATATGTCACGCGCCTGGCCCCGCATGCGGTTTATCTGTGACGGTGGAGCGGCCTGTGCAATTGCTGGCCAAGTCGTATAGTGAAAGCACTCTATAACCATCAATAAGCCATCCAAATCCAATGATTTCCCTATATTCCTCCATTAGGTTCCGCTTTTTGTCTTGGTTTCATGTTTATTTTATCATAATTAGGTAGTTGATAAAATATTTTCCTCAGCAACTGCAATTTAAGAATGATTAGCAAGTCCATGCAAATCTTTCGCACTTCGCCCCTTTTGATAGGTGCCCAGGAAAACTTGGCATTTAGCTAACTAATAAATTCATTCTTATACATTCACAAAATACAGTATACGGTTGAATTAAGAGCAACATATGAACTGTATACTGTGTTTTGTGAATCTGTTTGAGTGAATTTATTAGTTATCTAAATACTTGGTTTTCTTGGACTATTATCAAAAGGGGTGAAGTGCGAAAGATTTGCATGGATTTATAAGTCATTCTTAAATTGCAGTTGCTGGGGTAAATATTTTATCAACTACCTAATTGTGACAAAATAAACATGAAACCAAGGCAAAAAGCAGAACCCAATGGAGGAATGTAGGGAAATCGTTGGATTTTGGTTGGCTTATGGATGGAATTATGTTGGAATTCGGATGGCAACAGTTGGCATTCTGTTGGCATTACAATGATGGCCCCACAGATCCCCAACGAACATTCCCAACTGTTGGGATTTTGTTGGATATTGGTTGGCTACAGTTGGCAATTGGTTGGGTAAAATGCACTTTGCCAACGTAACCCCGACGGACATTCCTAACCGTTGACCAACGAAACATGGCGATCGTTTCCCAACATTGGCCCAACGATCTGTGCTACTAGGGAGTCTTGTCTAGTTAAAGTATAATGTATTAAATTAGCTCGACATCATCTGCAGACTCAATTTAAACCTCTAAAAACAGCTTCGAAAGATACAATTTTTAAACCAAACCGTATCGACTTTTACAATTTCTCCCACATGGCCTAATAGAACAGTTATTATACTTGAGGTTGACATCTTACAACACGAGATACTTACTGCCTATAATTAAATATTAATTTTTCTAAAATCATCTATTTTCCATTCACTCCTTATGAATGAATTGGGGGTCAACCTAGTGACGTCACAGGACAAAACCGCGCGATTGGAGAATATTTGAAAACATGGCCAAGTGGCACCCCTGTGCGCTAGCATGCCAGACCCACGCTCTAAGCATGAGCCATCGTGACGGCATTAGTTTCAGGTAACTCACAACTGGTTCTCAAAATGTTGACGTGTACTCCAAAGTTTGACAGGATGGTTCAGTAGTACCAATGACAAAACCCATAGTTATAAGGCGTGATAGTATTTCAATTAAATTGTACACCCAATATTATAGCATTTATATATAACTCATCATTAATATTAACTTTATCATGTATTGAATTTAATGTGTAAATATGTATTACCGGTATATGTAATGAATTGTAAATATTTGGACGCGTCCTATAACAGGTACAGGTAGGGGAAAAAAGCGGACCGACTAAAATATCTAAGTTGCCGATATGAGAGTAGTGTGGTTTTGCCGATGACGTCACAGGTGGATTGAGTGGATTGGGTCACGTGACAGGTGGAGTGGTAGGGGAAACGGGAGGGGAAGGTGGGCGGCGCTTAAGACGTCACGGCTTACGTCAGTGGCGGATTGGATGATGCCACGACCTACATCATTGGTGGGCATGGCTATGACACCACATGATTCAAAATGGCGTCGCTTCCGGTTCCTATTTAAAATGGCGGACCAAGCGTGGAATTCAAAATTTGGAAATCCATAATGGCGGTAAATGTGAAAACTGTATATTACTAAATGAAAATGGATACGTTCCGGTTCCTATTTCAAATGGCGAAGGAAGGAAATTTGAAAATTGTATATTGGTAGATGGCGGGTGATTTGAAAATTCAAGATGGTGGAAAATTTGGAAATTGGATATTACAATTGCAAATGGCGGAAAGTGGGAAATTTAAAATTTATATATTGGTAGAAGGCGGATGATTTTAAAATTGGTAATTCAAGATGGCAACATTGCTTACGTCATGAGTCAATATGGCGGATTGCTATGATCTACCTCAACGGTGGAGTGGGAGTGGGAGGGGAAGGTGGAATTCTTACGTCACAGGTGGATTGAGTGGATTGGGTCACGTGACAGGTGGATTGCTTACGTCATAATTCAATATGCCGGATTGCTATTACCTACCTCAACGGTGGAGTGGGAGGGGAAGATGGAATGCTTACGTCACAGGTGGATTGAGTGGGTTGGGTCACGTGACAGGTGGATTGCTTACGTCATAATTCAATATGGCGGATTGTTATGACTAGGGCCCGGATTCTTATGTAATTACATATTCTATTCCCTTACTTGTAGACTACTAAAATGGAAATGTCGACTATTTGTGCTTTTGATATGATTATAGTTGGGTTTGATTTTACATATTTTTACATATTCATAGTAATATTACATATTTTACAAATAATAAATATCATGTGTCTTTTAAAAATATACTCTTAACTCAAATGGGACGAATCGGGTTCAAAAAGTGAGTTTTCAGGGTACGAGGACAAAAGACTTTGGTACAATACAATTTCTCCTCAAACTTAAGTACCTGAAGCATTTTTACTATGGCTATAATTTGGTAATTACTGTCAGAATTAGAGGTAGCATGTAGAAGCTCGAGTGAACATTTTCGTATATTTAATGCGTTAAAAATATTACATTTAAACTACATATATTGTGATTATTACATATTTTATTACATATTTCCCTGATATTAACTACATTTTTATGTACATATTTCGCTCTTCGATATTACACAAAAATCCGGGCCCTAGTTATGACCTACCTCAACGGAGGATTGAATGGATTGGGTCACATGACAGGTGGGATGCTGACGTCATGAGTCAATATGGAGGATTTCAACCTTATGCCGTTTTTGCATGGAAGCATCACAGAAGCAGCACACAACGAACTAGGTCGCTAATTCTAGAAGTTGTAACGTTAGCGATCGTACATTTTTTATAATTGTGACAGCGGTTGATTTTTAACGTGTGGAATTATACAAGATTTTTCTCCCGATGTAAGCTACCACATATGTCTATTTCTCTAAAACACAGTTTTTTCTGGACCTGAGATGGACTCAGCCTAGATCGTTGTATAAAATGCTAATCTCATCGTACTAATGTCCCAAACCAACGGTCTATAGAGGGAATAATATTATTTTATACTTCATTATTCATAGGCGTACAGGTTTTGAAAAACCGATGTTGTATTTTGTATTCAAGTTATATTCAGAATTGCGAGAAGCAATGTCTCAATGCATAGAGATTTTGTTGAGGTAAGTGGAAGTTTCATCTCGACACTGGATAAGTTCTGCCGACTCATGATATTCACATAGCACTGTAGAGATTCAACCGTTATATGAATGTATGTTTTAGAATTTGTACAACATTTTCTTTTTACATAACATGTATTTAATCCCCAGTCAATAATATGCCTATCATTTTGTTGCGATATATTTGCGAATATTAAAAGCCTGTATATTCATACGTTATAACGGCGAAGATTCCTGTCGGCCTTATCTCGCTGTACAACAGTAAGACGCTGCAAGTAAGCAGAATTCGACCCGCTCATCTGTGATGTGTATAACATTGTAGTACTCTTATCACTTACTCGCGTTTTACACCTTCATTCATTGAGACTTTGAATATTTAATTCTCCAGTCGTTATGTCAAAACACTGCTACTTCATCTGTCCCTTTAATAATTAAATACATGAATCAATATGTCTTGTGTGTTTAATTTATTAATCTTTCTAAGCATAATATAATAAAACATCTCCGATGATCTTATGCCCCCACATGCATAACATCCGTTCTTGTATATTTAAAAAGCGTATAACATATTAGCCCAGTCAAATGTTACAAAAAAAAATGCGTGAATTACATTAAATGGAGTATTAATGATTTTTGAAGAGGAGTTTCGGACCATTACTGGGATCACAAATCCATATTTGCAACCCTCAGAAACCTGTGCTCGTTGAATGGCGGTCGAAATAAACCGGTTCTTTCGGACGTTTGTCGATTTTCGACAATATCTCCTAAACTATGCGTTTGTTGGAAAGAATCTTTAATATATTTTTAAAGAAAATTAAATTCTATAACATATGAGATCAAAATTATTTTTGTAAGTTGTATAGTTACCGAGTTACGGGTTCTCAAAGATTGGCCTTTTTTTCTCCAAAAAGTTAAAATTTTAAGTTTTCTTCATGTTTAGATTTAAATACCGGCAAAATGATACGTCCTACAGAAAAGTAAAGGTAACAAAAGCTGTAGACAATTTAATAAGCTTTAATTTGAGCTAAAGCTGATCCTTTTAGCACAGATAGTCGCCTCATAAATGACAAAAACCGAAAAGATGAAAAAAGGCTTTTTTGGGTGAAAGTTGAGTAACATCGTTTCCTGCACTAACACCTTAATTCTTTTGGTAACATGTTGGCGGAAAATGTCTTATAACTTTTTTTTAGAAACTAGTTGTGTGTATATGTGCCTATGGGAGATGGGATTTTGCCATAAAAATTATTTAAGCAGAATATTTCATAAAAGTGTATTTACTTTTAAACCAACAGGCATATTTAAACCATTTGTGAGGTTCCTGGTATGGGATGGTATGGGACCTGGGAAGTCAAGGGTGGGGTGATGTCTTCATTCTTACTTGAAGAATTGTCATCCTGGGATGTGGGTACATTGCATTTCAGCCTAGTTTTGCGGCAGCTGCAACCCCCAGCGCAGCCCATCTTGCACTTCCACGAGATCAGTTGCAGAAGGGTTTGAGGGGCTGGTTCAACTTCCATTGCAATTGGAGTAAGCCCCAACTCGTCCAACTTCCACCCCAATCCGTGAGTTTTTTTCTACCCTCAACCACTTTTGTACCTGCGAAAAAGTAGGATGAAAATTAGTTATTGTATAATATTTCAAAGCATACACATGGTGTACAATGAGAGTGTATAAGTGAATAACGAAATTTAAGAACATAATGATAGGAAATGTACATAGACATACCTGGTGATACACACAATAAGCATGATGTTTTGCAGCATCTGTGGTTGGTGAAAAACGGGCGAGGTTGACTTTGAGTGTCAGGTTGTTGAAGGTGGTGTCAGTTGCTCCTTCATAAACTGCGACAAGGCACTTCGCCCCAGCTGCAGCTATTTCATCGTGACTCACATCTGGGTGGAGGAAGACTCCTGCTTGCCTGAATAGTGCTGAGTTCTTGAGGAAGGTTTGACAAATTTGGTTTTCCCCTGCCAGAAAGGGGCAGAGGTCATGTCGCACCCGCTAAATGCGTGAAAAATCATAATTGCCCCTGGAGAGTAATACGAGTTTCCGGTGGTGAATGATGTAGATGAACATTGGACGTCTAGCTCCCCTCTTCTGGAAGTAGCTGCATTCTTTGGAACTCAAACCAACTAATAATACAAGCAGGTCCAAATCTTCCACGATGATTTCAACCTTCTCAGAAGAGTCAGTTTCGGTGTTGGCAGCTCTAACAATGTCAGCATCCGCGTCCTCTTCTGAAACTGACCCCCAAAACACCGTGCTGCTCAAATCCAGTTTTCAGTAGCTCTATCAGCCTATACTTATTAGTGTCGTTCGATAAGAACTTCTCTTGCGTGATGTTGATGGTAGTTGAAGCTGATAGCACAATTTCACTGCAGTTGAGGGCGGAGTATCGTCTGAGACGTTCGGCACTTTTGGTACATTCTTGAGAGGCGTCCTCTGGATATCCATCAAAGACAATGGTTACATCTGTCCCAAAATGGCTTTTCACAAAATTAATGTAGCCGTCAATGATGGTTTTCTCTGATGCGTTTCGATGCCACACACATTTGTGGAGCAAGTAGCACGGTGTGGGTATTGGCGTCTCGGGAGATGTTGGTAGTGAGGGATATGAAACACAAATATAGAGCTCCCTTAGTTCCCTTCCTCACTCCAGCTTCGTTGAAAAGAGACATTGGGTAAGGGGCCAATTCATTCCTGAAGTGGGCTTTCAACTCTGCGTCGGATTTTTATGGTGATGCTAACTCGCTGGAATATTGTGAGAGGGTCAACTTCAATCTTCTTATTAGTGACTTGTATGGAACTATTGACGGACGCTTGCCAAGGTAACAAATTTGTTAGGCAGCTGCCTAGGGCGGCAGATTTGATTGGGCGGCTCTTAAGCTGTTACTGTTTTTTTTAAATGTATTAAACATTTTATTCATAACTCTTCAAAATAGTAAACTAATGTAACGCACAATGAAATAGACATGAATAACGTTGACAACAATGTGCACCTGTTTATTTATTTACTTATTTATTTATTATTAAATATTATTATTATTATTACTATTATTATTAGCCTACTATTTCAGTTACAATAATGCTTATTGTAGGTTACTTTGTGGTACATTCATGTGGAAATAAGGGGCGAAAATATTTCAGTTACAATAATCCTTATTGTAGGTTACTTTGTGGTACATTCATGTGGAAATAAGGGGGCGAAAATATTTTTCTCTGCCTAGGTGCGCTTAAGTAGCTAAATACGACCCTGCACATAGAGAGTTCTACATTTTTCTTAATAACCTAGACCTTTTAATGCAAAAACTAACCTCTTAAATATGAGAACATTATCAACAGTGGAGACTGGAATATAGATTTTTTAAAAGGCAGTAACAAGTTAATGGAAACTACAGAACATACTTCAAATTTGTGACCTCAGTAACTCAGTAGAGATTCACAGGGTATTCAAAATCACTTATTGTTGTAATGGTAACAAACATTGAATACTCGTAACCAGCTGAAGTAATTGATTTAGGATTTTCAGATCATAAAGCCCAGATATTTAACTTAACAACATATTTTACAGTTCCAAAACATAGCCTCTAAAAATAACAAAATGATGCTATTATAATATCAATTTAGGGGAATTTAAATACTTATTAAGGAAAGAGATTTGGGGCGAAATACGAGTATATACTAAAGACGGAATAAATTCAAAATTTGATACTTTTCTGAATACGTTACTTTAATATAGCGTTTCCTCTGATAGAGGTAAAATTGGGTAAAGTAGCAATATGATTACCAGTAACTTTTGAATAACTAAAGGGATTAGGATATCCCTCAAATAAGTATGACTTTTAAATATTATTGAAAAGGTAGTTAATTTAATTTATTAAAAAGGTAGGAAAAATTACAGATGAATTACACAATTACAAAATGAATATTTTAAAAGAATATACAAAAAATTTATAAGGCAGGCAAAGAGAATGGACAATGATAAACATAGGCTATATCAGATTCATCAAATAAAAGCAAAGCTATGCGGTAGGTAATAAAAAAGGATAGGCAAAATAGTTATAATAAAAAAAATAGCAGCTACGGTGAATCATTGTTCGTACTACCGGTAAGGGATGATGAGGTAAAGAGTATAATCAACACATCTATAATAATAAGAGGAACTGTTTGTCTGTCTGTCTGTCTGTGCGCGATGCCCAGGGAAGTCAACTGCACGCTTTCGTTCGCGAGTTGTGAGTGAAAAACTGGAAGAAAACGTGAATTTTTGTGCTATCCAAGCATGAGTTTTCGGTAATACATTTCAATTGTCAAATCAATTGCAGGTGGCTTTGCTTTTTTTTTTGTCATAACTCGGAAATAAAAGCATCGCGATTTTTCATCACATCGCTTGGAATTATCGATCGCTTCGATTTTGTGAGCTCACTCTGATATTAGCTTGTAGGAATAATTACTTCCCCTAAACTTCAAACCATTTATACCATTTAAAAGTAATGTGAGTGTATACGTCAGATTTGTTTGTATCCATGATCATGGTCCAGCTACAGTAAATGAAGGATGTTGATTATATAATAATAATAATAATAATAATAATAATAATAATAATAATATGAATAGTAATAATAATAGCAATAATAATAATAATAATAATAATAATAGTGGTTGTAGTAGTATAGTGATGGTGGTGGTGGCAGTAATTAGTTCACTGCCCCCCTTGATAAAATTTCTGCGGACGCCCATGGCCCTGGTCTATTCATTTGTTTATAACGACATCTGAAATTTTCAACATAGGCGGAAGAGGGATAATGAATCTAATTCTAAACGGTCAAACACTGATTGATTTGGAGGGAACTCACTAAGCAGGGGTTTTCTGGACCAGGGAACTCGACTCTGAGGTCGTTTTTCCCAAGCTGCGCTTTCTAATCCTGGAATGCACTTCAAAGCCGGATTTTTAGCTGTTTCATTAATTATTAATCGTTTAGTTTATGCCTATGAATGTTTCGCGTGCAAGTGTTAATAAATTTGTTTTAATTATTTTGCTCTTAATTTTTAATCTTCGAATTAATTATCGTGGGCGAAGCCGCGGCCACCTGCTAGTAATCTATATAGTAAGAGCAAGTGCCCAGCGAAATCCACTGAACGAGGAGATTTAAAATTTTAAACGTAGATGAACTGAAGGGTGTCCAAATGCACCTCGAAGCCGGACTTTCGATTTCCACTTTCGTTGCAAGTTATGAGTGAAAAACGGGCAGAAAACTTGATTTTTTCCCCTATCGAAGCATGAAAATAATATTAAATCGATGTCAATATATATCGAAACACATCCTCTTATTTATATACTAGCATGTTCCCGTTGCTTTGCCCGCGCTTATTAGTTGTACCGCAAATTTTTTAAATCATTTATTTAAGAGCAAAATATTCAAAACATTTTTATTAACAAAAACTAATTTGTCTTGTGAAAAGAGCTATATCACTTCCCAATGTAACATATGAAGTGCTTTCCAATGTCCTGTCCTTGTGATTAATTCTTTTTACAGAGCTTCTTTATAAACTATATTAAGAGTCCCTCCTTGAAAAATATTAGCGCCAAATATCACGTTTAAATATAACTCACAAACGAAAGCGAAAATTAAAAATAGGGCTTCGAGATGCATTCGGCCACCCTTCAGTTCATCTGTGTTTGAAATTTCAGATTTCTGCGTGCAATAGATTTGGTTGGGCATCGCATACAGACAGGCAGACAGACAAACACTTCCTCTTATTATATAGATATCGATATATAGCTTTCATATCTGAGGTCGTTTTCCCAGGCGGCGCTTTCTAATCGTGGGATGCATTCCAAAGCCGGATTTTTAGCCGTTTCATTATAATTATTAATCGTTTAGTTTTCCGGCTATGGAATATATACCTAAACACTTCCCCTTATTGATATATATCGATATATTTAAATATTTCAATATGTTGGTATCGATGCAATATTTTCAACACTTATGCTTCGACAGCGAATAACATTACGCTTTCTGCTAGTTTTTCACTCATAACTCGCAAACGAAAGCGAAAAAAGAAAATCCGGGTTCGAGGTGCATTCGGCCACCCTTCAGTTCCTCTACGATTAAAATTTCAAATCTCTGAGTTCAGTGGATTTCGCTGGGCATCACGTACAGACAGACAGACAGACAAAAAAGACAAACACGTGCTCTTATTACATTGATATATATATATATATCGAAACACTTCCTCTTATTGATATATATCGATATATTGATGTATTGATATATTGATATGTCGATATATATCAAAATTCAAAATCTCTTTCATATCTGCAGCCCTATTCTGTAACTTCTCGATTTCGGAATCGGCGAAGAAACCGATTTTTACATGTTTTGGTATTCTGTAACTCCATTCCGATTCTGAGCGATCGGAATCATTCCGATAGTAATGGCGGCTGATCGGAATCCTTGCCGAGAGGTCTCACGCATTCGATTGGGAATTATTAAGTCAAATAAGCATAAGCATAACTAATTAAAATATTTAAAACTTAATAAACTAATGAAAACATATTAAAATAAAATATGTAAAAATGTAGGGTTATGTTTGCCTTACAAATTGTCGTGCCAAATTTAAGGATATTACTGGGTAGCGGGGTGAGGAGCGGTTGTCAGTAATCCTAAATTAAACAGACGAATGTTTGACACAATAGTGTAAGGTTTTATTATAAAAACATAAAAATAGGAACTTGACTAGTTGGATAAATAAAGTTAAATGAATGAATGTAAATTTAGGTATGAGTATTTGTGAACTGATCCTTTCTACTTTGGCAATGCAGTTAGACAAACAAAGAGTTGTAGGCTACTTACACGATTGTTGGACATAACCCATCGTAAGCAGAGTGTTGATGTAATTTAGAGCCACACGTCGAGATTTACCAGACCACCGGAGTACGACGTCAAACCTTCTTGTGACTGGGCAGTTCTGCCGTGTGTGCCATTAGGCTTAGATTATATAGTATGATTTAGCCTTCAAGGGAGGATAAATCATAACTAAAGAGTGTAACATTGTTTTTATCAGTTATGTAATTAATCACAAATACTCATACTAGTTGCTTGAGAATCATGCAATTCTACCTTGAGAATTGCTGCTTAGCTAAACACACACAAACAAACAGTCTATATGTTTGTTTGTAAGTGCTTATGACATAAGACAATATAGTAATGCTTTTCCTGGGGTCCTGGTTTAGAGCCAGGGCACCACAAAATCATGGCCAGAAATATTGGTTGTATTGTATGTATGTAGCCTACTAATTTTCTTTAATTGTAATATCATCAACCCCAATTAACTACCAGTATAATATGTTCTTGCCATAATTATGAACATTAAGACATTAAGTACAGAAAACAAACAACGAATAAAACAAACAGCAGATTATATTGTATTCATTTCTAAAATGTACTGTACATGTATTTAACCCATTGCCACGTGCTGTGGCAACTTCACTACTATTGTAGGCCTGGGCTACGCTAATCAGTCGAGAAGGGGGTGGGTTCCTGAATTTGTCAACATCAGTTGTTTGGGCGCCAGGTTGTCGGAATTAACATAAACGGAAGAGATGTGACAACATACAAACTCAACCATAAAGAGAAAATAAGGTTGTATTGATCATTCATATACAGGTCAAAATAAAAAGAAAATTGTTTTGAATTATGATCATAAGTCAATAAATTAATTGTCCTCCTCTTGATTGCAAAACATTAACACTTAACCCTTCTCTTTCCAGCAAGTCCTCACTAATATGTATGCTTATCACAATAGAAATGCTTTCTATTAATTTGTACATTTATCGCATAGAAAATGTTTTCTTCCATTAATTTGTACACTCTTCACAAGGAAAAGCTTTCTCCCATTAATTTGTACATTTGTCACAACGAAACTGCTTTTTCCCATCAATTTGTACATATATCACAACGAAACTGCTTTTTCCCATCAATTTGTACACTCTTCACAAGGAAAAGCTTTCTCCCATTAATTTGTCTCTGAAGAAAGAAAATTGTACAGCACAATCTTATCTGTTCCACAAAAAGAAACTGAGACTTCTTCAAAACTATCACTGTTAGTACAATATTCTCCTGTGCCTTACAGAGAGCCAATACACAAGAATCAATAGCTTTTGCTTTTCTAGAAACTAAAAAAAGAAGATAAATCTCTCTCTTCACTACTGCACTGAACCAAACTAAATAAGTTTCTTTATTCAAATATCGGAGCGAAAAACACATAATCCAGTCACCGTTCTCCTTTAGCAGTCTGTCCAATCTCTGGTACTTTTAGATTTCTTTCTAATGTTCCTCACTGACATGTTTCAACAACAGCAAATTTACTCCCTATTTAACATATTCACCACAAAAAAAAAAATCACTTCTCGAAACTTCTAGGACAGATATCCAATCTGTACTCCGTCCAGGCACAATGTAAGTTCTACATTCTCTTCTTGACCGAGAGTTTCTCCATTTCTTTCCACAGGATTGAAAAAGCACCAGAATTCCATATGCCTCTCCAATTTGGAATCCACTTTCCCAACTTCTGTCCCTCCTTCCAACCACAGAACACCTTCCAACGCCTTTTCTGTCTCACGTCCTCCCATCAACTGACTCCATTCAAAAACTTCCCCACTAACCCCCCTTGGGCTCCATAGTCCTTCCCTCCAGCGCCCTCTCGATACCATACTTCACCATTATTTTGTCACTCACGATTATCACGTGACACCATGTCAACTAAACTCCGAAATAAAGAAAGAAATAATATAGGCCAAGGGTGCCCAAACATTTCATATGAAGGGTCATTAACTATTTGAATTGTTTATGACGTGTCATATTTATACTAGCAGTAATTTACGTTTAAAAAACTTTACTAATCTCAAAGCAAACACATATCATATTTTTAATCATTTCTGTAATCACTGTTTTTGTTAAATTAAATGCAGAACTATAAACAAATACTGCAATAAATAGAACAGACGTAATACGACAAAAGACTACTTTAGCAAATATTACCCAATAAAAGTAATTTAGTAAATGCTTTTAATCAGACATAATATAGTGTACTATGTAGTGAGCTTGTGCAAAAATAGTTAAGAAAATGCACGCGTAATTACCTGGCAATGAGAAGTGTATAATTTAAGACTACAAACCACTGCACTGATAACTGGATTCTCTCTTGTGGAGACGATATCGCTTGAAATAACACACATCACTATTTTCATGATTTCACAGAATAATTACAGAACTATATTCATTGCACTTTCACTGTTCACCCATTATTAACTTTGCACAGACGCGATAAAACTTGCATTAGTGACAATATTACACGGAATTGTAGCCTATAGCTTCTGTAGACTACAAATGCCTGAGCCTGACTGCCGACTGCGAATTGTCAATATGGAACAAAAAGTCTGAAAGATTGGGGACATAACGGTTTATGAGGGACGAATGACCGCTGTCCCTCGTCCTTGGAGTATTTCTTTGAAGTGCATCCCCACTTAAGCTCACCTCCACATTCCTAACATTAGAATTAAGATCCAATGAATAGAATGTCGTCTAGCTGTTCATTGCAAAATGTTAAAACCACAGCAGCACGTAGGTTTTATTATAACTTATTTGTAAGGCCCGTCAAAAAATAAGCGGCCTATTCATATTAAGTTCTTTTAGTACGACTTTATTTTATAAATTGTGTGAGATATTATGTGAGATATTATCTCATGAATTTTAGGGTTAGTTAAACCATTTTCATTATGGCGGGAGTGCTGTTTCAGACGACAACTCTTCACAGTTGAGATGACGTCACTTAAAACCCTTGCCTCTCATTGGTGAACGTCACCTGTACGTCACTAATGCTTCGGCTACCTTCGGAACAGCTTACCGATTTCGTTTTGAGATCTCGATTGATGTTACAGAATACCAAACAAGCCAACATTTCGATCGACTCGGAATGAGGAGATCCCGATAGCAAACATCTCGAGTCGATCGGCAAGCAAAACGAAAAGTTACAGAATACGGCTGCTGAGGTCGTTATCCCAGGCAGCGATTTCTTTTCGTGGAATGCATTTCATAGCCGGATTTTTAACTGTTTCATTATAATTGTTAATCGTTTGGTGTAAAAATGATTCGCGCGTAAGTGTTAATAAATATAATCTGGGGTCCTTTTCCAGGCGGCGCTTTCTAATCATGGAGTGCATTCCAAAACAGGATTTTTGGCTCTTTCATTATAATTATTAATCGTTTAGTTTATGAATAATTCGCGCGTAAGTGTTAATAAATATAATGCTTTAATTATGTTGCTCTTAATTTTAAATTTCTGAATTAATTATCGCGGTCGAAGCTGCGGGCAGCTTTCTGTCCGTCTATGCGCGATGCCCAGCGAAATCTACTGCATGCAGAAATATGAAATATTTGCATAGATGGATTTAAGGGTGGCCAAATGCACCTCGAAGCTGGATTTTTAATTTTTGCTCTCGTTCGCGAGTTATGAGTGAAAAACTGTCAAAAAACGTGATACTTGGTGCTAATATTTTTCAAAGAAGGACTCCTTATGTAGTTTATAAAGAAGCTCTGTAAGAAAGACTTCATCACTAGGACATGGCATTGGAAAGCACTTCACATGTTACATTTGGAAGTGATATAGCTCTTTTCACAGGACAAAATAGTTTGTTTGTTTTCGTAGTTTGTAAATAAATAAATAAATGGTTTAAAAAATTGGTGGTCGAACTAATAAGCGCAGGCGAAGCCGCGGAAACCTGCTAGTCTATATAATAAGAGGAAGTGTTTGTCTTTCTATGTGTCTGTCTGTCTGTACGCGATGACCAGCGAAATCTACTGAACGCAGAGATATGAAATTTTAAACGTAGAAGGACGGAAGGGTGGCCGAATGCACCTCGAATCCGGGTTTTAGATCTTGGCTTTCGTACGGAGTTACGAGTGAAAAACTGGCAGAAAACGTGATTTTTTTCGCCATCGAAAATTTTGCTATTGAAAATATCACACACACACACATATATATATATACACACTATATCGATGTAATATATATATATAGTGTGTATCTATATCTAGGGTTTGGATCTAACTGACTTTGAAGACTTTATAGAAGTAACATTTTTTTGCTGAGAACTTCCGACATTGGCCTCCAAGGTTTCTACAATATGTCTGTTAATAGCGAAAGATAAAGACTAGCCGAGCTTAATAATGCATAGATCTCATTTTTGCAAGAAAATGACATTGGCCCTTTTAGAACCAAGCCACAGATATATCTACAGGTATATATTGAAATATCGATATATCGAAACATTTTGCATCGATATCGATATGTCAATGTATATTGATATTTATCGAAACACTTCCTCTTATTGATACACTAGCATGTTCCCGCGGCTTCGCCCAAGCTTATTCAGGGATGCCCACGGGGGGGGGGGGGGTGTTAAGACGCAGACTGCGTCAGTGAAATTTCTGGGGGGGGGGGGCAAAATATTAGCGTTTTATGAATTTTCTGGGGGGTTGAAAACTGTCGCAAAATAAACGTTTTATATATTAAAAATAAAAACGGTCAAGTTTTATAACTTCAAAGGTCTCTTCTAATTCATTAGAAGTGATAGCGGCATTTGCTTGTAAACAACTGCCGCGCCAACGAAATCGATCACTCTGTGCCGATAGCGGCGACTGCGAACTAACCATTGTTGGCCCGTCACAGCACCCTCCTCCCTTACACGCAGTAGATTTGGAGTATTAGTCCTTACTTGGTTATTACTGTCTTTGTACAATGCCTCCTGCAAGAATAATAATTATTCTCGGAAGTGATTTTACTGCACTCAAACGCACGTGCCACCTTATAAGAAGGGGAGGGAAGGCGTGGAAAAATCTGTCTATAACCAATGCTGCTACTGGTTTCAGTCCATCTCGAAAATGCCGAAAAAAACAACAGCAATTTAAATATAAGTGTTTAGAAGGCATGACAAATGTCAAGATCACTGCAGAAAGAAACATCTTTATATACTGAATCATAATTTAGTTATAAAATACAAGATTACTGAAAGTAAAAGCAGTGGCGAAGATAAATGGAAACCGTATATTGATGTAAATCCCAATCAGAATCTTCAAGATAAAGATAAAGAATTTCGACAGCCATGGGCGCCCGTACCCAGGGCCCCCTAGCTCTCAGGGAAAGAAATAAATGTATATTAATAATTATAGTCAGGTGTCTTTTTTTTTAAGACAATTATTTGAAAGTCATTTCAGACATAAAAAGTTTGCAGAACTTTTACCAAATCGACAACATGGAAGCAGAATCCACAGTGGATTAGGAAAGGGGGGTCCAGGGGGTTAGGACCCCCAAAATTAAAAACCTAAAATTCGATATTTGTATTTAAAAAATATATGGCGAAAGACAAATACAAGGTGCACTTTAAGCTCCGCCCATTCGATATTCAAATTTTATTTCTCAGCGAAGCATGGAGACAAACTATCCTTGTACATTGTCGCCGACACTCCCGACCGTACCAAATATTTAAAATGCGAGAGTGCCCCTTGTATCAAATATTAAAACTGCGAGAGTGCCCCTTGTACCTAATATTAACAATTCGAGTGCCCCTTGTACCAAATATTAAAAATGCGAGAGTAAGTGCCTTGTATTCACTGCTTTGCCTTATACCCAACGGTTTGTCAGCCTGTTTATCCTCGAAGAATTCGCTAGATCATGGTATAAAAGAAAGTGCTTCACTGAGGGTGGGTGAGATCACTGCAGTTTCCCTCACTGCAGTTGCCCTGCATAGGTTCAAGCCCTATGCGAAACATCCTTAGCGTAAGCCAATTTAAGTTATAGGATAGGAACCCGTTTTCATTTCCAGCAATGCATTTCGTATGCCTGTATGGAATCGAAGTCGAGGTCATCGCATCGCGGACTTCGCCCGCAATGCTCTGACCTTAGTTAGCTTATTTGGTCTCGTAGGGTGGGTGAGGGGCGGGATATGTCTCATGCGACGATGCACCTTATATTTGGTTTTTTTTCCCAAATATATATATAAATATTTATATTTATTTAATTAAACAAGATTTGTTGGTGTGTCAAATATGATATAGCAGTTGTTTTCTTTTCATAACATAATGAGCAGGCCTATTATGTCCACTGTTCCATGCGTTATTTAACTTTTCTTATAAATAGTAATAAGTATCGTAACTTAGGTAACAATTTCTTGTTTAAGTTGCCATGTCTTAGAGTATAGTAAACAAATTTGCTAAATAGTTTTTCAGTGCTAAAATAACGTAAAATGTGATTTTCATTAGTTCAATATTTAAAAATTTACAGGGTGTGGACCCCCCAATTAGGTAACGATTTCTTGTTTAAGTTGCCATGTCTTAGAGTATAGTAAACAAATTTGCTAACTAGTTCTTCAGTGCTAAAATAGCGTAATATGTGATTTTCATTAGTTCAATATTTAAAAATTTCCCGCGGTGGACACCGGACTTAGGTAACAATTTCTTGCTTACATTGGCATGTCTTAAAGTATGCTAAACAAATTTCCTAACTAGTTTTTTAGTGCTAAAATAGCGTAAAATGTGATTTTCATTTATCCATATTTAAAAATTTCCTGGGGGTGGACCCCAAACCCCCTTTTTTGGGGTATTCCAAACCCCCCGGCATTTTCGACCCTCCCCGCAATTATTTTCTGGCTACGACATTGGTGTACTGTAATTGATGTCAACGTTGTATTATATTATTATTATCATGTTACAAAGTGGCCCAAGAAGTTAAAGCGACAAAAAGTAAATAAATTTAAAAAATTGCCCCCTAGAAAATAACATATGGGCGCCCTGGTCGACAGATAATCAGGTTGGGAGGGTGAGCAATGAAGTTTTGGGGGGTGTGAGTCATGAAGTTTGGGGGTTGGGCACCCCTGGCTTATTAGTTCGACTGCTAATTTTTTCAAATAATTTATTTAACAGCAAAATATTTAAAACATTTTTGTTAACAAACCATCGCCCGCGATAAATATTTTCAGAAATTAAAAATTAAGAGCAATATAATTAAAACATTATATTTATTAACACCTAACTAACACTGTGGCGCTAACATCCCTGAAGGGACAGGGCCTACCACCCGACCGCTGCGTCATCTACCATAGGCAGACGGCAGGATTGGGGGCATGTGGTCAGTATGCCGACACCCACTTCTTTACCAAGTAGCTCCTCAAATTAATCACGAGGCTGAGTGCACCCCTACCGGTGATCGAACCCGGGCCGACGGATCTGTAGTCAGCGACGCTAAATCCAAGACCACGCCGGCGGTCATTTCTCAACACCTACGCGCGAATTATTCATAAACTAAACGATTAATAATTATAATGAAACAGTCAAAAATCCGGAAAACTCCGCCTGGGAAAACGACCTCAGAGATGACCTCAGTATGAAAGCGATATTGAATTTCGATATATATCGCTACATCAATATATCCTTGTTTTAACATATATTGATATCGATGCAATATGTTCAATACTGATGCATCGATTACGAAAAATCACGTTTTCTGCCAGTGCTTCACTCATAACTCGCGAACGAAAGTGGAAATCGAAAATCCGGCTTCGAAGTGCATTCGGCCACCCTTCCATCTACGTTCAAAATTGAAAATTTCTGCGTTCAGTAGATTTCGCGGCGGTTGTAATTAGTATGGTAGTGGATATGGAGCGCCGACACCTCTTCCAGAGGCCTAGTTAGGCCTTTTGTCCTGTGACGTCACTGGAGTCGATTGAAACAACGTAATTACGCCCTTTTGCACTGTGCTATTCCCGATTCATCCAGACATCTTGTTTAGGATTTAGGCCCTAAGGTCAGTATTCCCGTTACGCAACAGGAACAGTCTCTATACTTCTGCCCTTTGATCCGGGACGTTCCCCTTATACACTATGCTATTCCCGATTCATCCTGACGCCTAGTTAAGCCCGTTGATCCGGGGTGTCCTGTGATGTCATGGGAGTCAATTCGAATAATGCAATTACGCCCTTATACACTATGATATTCCCGAGTCATCCAGACGCCAAGTTAAGCCCTTTGATCCGGGACGTCCTGTGATGTCATGGGAGTCGATTCGAATAATGTACTTACGCCCTTATACAGTATGCTATTCCCGATTCATCCAGACGCCTAGTTAAGCCCCGTTGACCCGGGACGTCCTGTGACATCATGGGAATCGATTCGAACAATGTAGTTGTGCCCTTATACACTATGCTATTCCCGATTCATCCAGACGCCTAGTTAAGCCCTTTGACTACTACCAATACTACTACTACTACTACTACTACTACTACTGCTAATGCAAAAGTTAGCTAGGTAGAAATTTTATTTTTTAAATGGCGGGATATTTGAAAATTCAAATTTATTATGACTTCAATCTAAGATGGAGGGTAAGATAATGGCTGGCGCCAAATTCAAAATTCAAAAATGCCAGAGTGGGTTAAGTCAAAATTTTAAATGCAAACGAGAGCTAAGTCGAAATTTTATTCTTAAAATGGCAGGGTGTTTGAAAGAATTGAAAATAGGGTAATATTTAAATTTTTCCGCTTTAAAGCTTTTTGAAAATGTAAAAGTGGACTAAGTCGAATTTTATATTTAATGCAAAACAGTGCTGTGTAAAAAATTGGTTGGAATATTTGAATTTTGAAATACTACTACTACTACTACTACTACTACTACTACTACTACTACTACTACTACTACTACTACTAATACTACTACCAACACCATAACCACCACCACTATCACCACTACCACCACCATCACCACCATCACTATCACCACCACCACCATAACCATCACCACCACCACCAGTACTAGCACTACTAATACTACAACCACCACCATCACCACTACTACTGCCACTACTACTACTACTACTACTACTACTACTACTACTACTACTACTACTACTACTACTACTACTACTACTAATGTTGTTAATGTATAGTTATTATTATCATCTCTTTCTTTCCTTCTTTCTTTTTCTTTCCTTCTTTCCTTCATTCTTTCTTTTCTTCCTTTCTTTCTAGTAAAATGAAATTGTAAGGTTATTGGAGGATAGGTGTAGGCTTTTTAAAAAAACGGCACATTATTATATGACTAAGAATGTCTCGTTTTTTGTTTTTTTAAATATTTACAAATGTATTACATTAAGAACATAGCTTGGATATTTTATTTACTTATTTTTACATCAAACATATTAATATTAACACTGAAAGAAATGTTCCTGTTTGTCCTGTCCTGTCTCAAGTTTATCTAAAAAACGAACACTATAATGTCCGTTTTTTATGAGTTTTCAATATGTCGTTCTGCATTATTGTGTACTTTGACATATTCAGTTGAGGAAATATTACGAAACATAATTTTGATAAACAGAAGTTAACTTGTTCGATTTGTGAAAATGCTACAACCATTTCTCAAACCTTTACATCATTTTCACTTGTTTTTCTCGTACTGAATATAACACTGTTTTAAAATTATTATTATTACTGTTATTAAGGGTCAATGAATAAAAAGACATCTTTCGCTAAGACAAGGATTTTTAAACTATGTCATTTCTTACAATCCGTAAAATGATACAGGCCTCATAGTGTCCGTAAGCTATCGCTAAAAAGGAGTTTACGAATCCTGTTATCTACAAGTCATCATTAACTATTGTATCGGAACTTTGTTAGTCATACTTTATCATATCATCTCTAAAGGTAAAGGTTTCTTGAAATACAAGCGTAACAGTTATACGGAACTTTGTATCACGATTGCATAACCGTTATATATGTAATTATTTCCGGATCTTGTAGCAAGATTTATTATCAGTTGTCTTCATTTAGCTATGATTCCATAACAACACGTCATTTCATACGGGAACTGTCTTATCGATTGCTTGATATTCTATTTTCTCCTTATTACTAAACAAAGTACAGTTACCGAAAGTCTTCTGATATAGAATGGCCATAAATTTATTTATTTTATTTATTTATTTATTTATTTATTTATTTACCTTATTAGTACAAAACAAATATTCATAAATATGACGCCTTTTAAATTAGGTCACGATCTAGTGTCAAAAACCTCGCACCATATAAATACCGGTTGTAAAATTGTATGATCTCATTCCGATTTCAAACTTCTTTGTGCTAACAGTGTCTACATTAATTTTATATTACTAATTAATATTCAGCGCTGTGGACAGTCAGCATAACATCTTCAAGGATCTTCATCTGCAGACTCAAAGGTAAATGTATTTTTTTTATAATCAGTGTACACAATTTACCATCAGTAATAATAATAATAATAAAACATCTTTTACTGTTTTAAAAAATTAATGTAATTTGTTTTTAAACCAACTGTTAGATCAAGAGTCTATAAGTTTTAATGTTTTAAATTAGCCTCTGTGGTTATTGGCGCGCCCGCTAAGTAGTTGCCGCGAATTACTTTGCTTCCGGCAGGTGTGAGCTTGCCAGCGTACCCACGCCAGTAGCCATTGCAGTTCAGTTCTGTTTGAGACGCCTCGATGTATAGACCGCGTTACAAGTGTTCCAATTGTGTGGGCCTTCTCGCGTTATACATTAATTCCTCAACTGTAACTCCGCGTATATTATTGCTCCTAGTGTGTAGGCAGCTGTACGTGTGAAATTCCAGAAGAAATATTGTAATCTAGAGTCAATTCAAGTGTTTCTAACCTAGAGGCCTCGTGTTGCTTACAGGCTTTGTTCTAGCGTTCATTCTCCAAAGGGCGGGAGAACAGTTTTCTACAAGAACATTAATCTATCCATTCTTTATTATTATGTATAAGTGTTGTATACAAAAGTTCAGAGTTCAGGTTTCTTGAATATATATCATTGCAAATTTCCCAGGTTGAAATCTCTGTCCCAGCAACCTTACAGTCCTAGCTTTCCTAGTGTTAATTAAATATAATTTGGCTTATAGCCTGGTCCTCCGAAAACCCTTTATTATATTCCTCCTGGTTACCAGACATTTTGGTCCTCACGGGCACGATCTGAGATATATTTGCAATGATCTCTGAACAAAGAAAGAAGAGTGCGACTCATAACTGATTTTCGTGTATGACGTGCGTGCGGACTCGTCACGGCCACGTTGATCTTCATCTACTTGCTTCTCTTCGCGCGCGACAGCGGGCCGCCTCTCCACGTGTCTTACCGCCCGCAACAAGAGAATACAGTTGACTGCTCAATCATTTCTACGCTGTCTGTGTTAATTAATTGTTCATCATGGAAGAAGAATTGAAATCTTTAGTTCGACGTCGAGGTGTATGTAAAAGAAAGTTTACATTGACACAGAACTTTCTCAACGACCTACCTGAAGAGGTTAGCATATTTGTGATAAAAGCTCATTATGAGAAACTGTTGAATGAAATTGAAAAGTTTGAAGCAGTGCAAACGCAGATTGAATCCATGGTAGAAATTGATACAGAACTTGATAGTCACATACAGTATGCAGACGAAGTATCAACAGTGTACATTAATCTAAAAGCTAGGTTAAGTGAGTTGATGCATGCTCATGAGCCTACGTCAGTCAGTGTCAATTCAAATAACAGTGGCACACGGCAATCAGTGAACTCTAGTGCTTCACAGTCAAGTAATATGATAAGATTACCTACAATTCAAATTCCAGTATTTGAGAGTGATGTAACTAAATTCAAACATTATTTTGACACTTTTTCGAGTTTGATTGTAAATAACAGCAGTTTATCACCCATTCAAAAATTCCATTACTTGATTGGTTCGCTAAAGGGCGAAGCTAAAACATTATTGGAAAATTTGCCAGTGACGAGTGATAACTTCCAAGTTGCATGGGACCTATTGTGTGCAAGATATAACAATAAGCGGTTAATTGCCATATCCCACATTAAGCATCTGTTGTCCCTACCTGTAGCGAGACAAGAGACAGTTGCAGACTTGAGAAATTTGTTGAATCAATTCCAGAACAATTTGCATGCCATTGAAGCGTTAGAATTAGAAGTGCCACTTCATGAAGTCATTCTAATGCAATTGTTGTTGGAGCACCTTCCTGAGAGCGTGCAACGTGAATGGGAATCCAGAATCGATTCTCAAACATTTACTTCATTGAATGAACTTGTGTTATTTCTAGAAGCGAAATCGCATTCTCTAGAGGTGCTGTCGAATAATTCCTGCAACAGGTCCAGCCCATCAAAACCTAGAAATGAACGTCGTGAGCCTAGGAATCAACATAATAACAGTCGTCATTCATATGTGTCTACAACTGAACAGTTATGCCCTCAGTGTCAAGGCGGCCATAACCTGTCTAAATGTAAACAGTTCCGTCAGCTGAGTGTGGAACAGCGATGGAAAATTGTGAAGAGTAAAAATCTGTGTTTCAACTGTTTTTCCAATACTCATCGAGTGAATCAGTGCAACGCATCTTCCTTTTGTAACTGTGGTAAATTTCATAGCAAAATGTTACATAACAGTGATCACAGGAGAACGGTTTCGCGCTCGAGTGAAAACAGTGATACAGTAAATAGCAACAGGGCTGAGGCTCCTGCGAGTTATTGCTCAGTGAAAATAAAGCCAGTGCTTCACGTCTTACTTGCGACTGCAAGAGTCGAAGTGCAAGACAAGCATGGTAACTACATACAGTGTAAGGCCCTTCTAGACTCTGCCAGCCAGGCCAGTTTTGTGTCTGCAGATCTAGCTAGGCGTCTGCAACTTCCCACGAGAACAGCTGATACGCCTGTCAAGGGTATTAACGGTACTTCATCTAATGCTAGTCACAGTGTAAACATAAATGTGAGATCTATGGTTTACAACTATCGAAGGAATCTAGATTGCCTAATCCTTCCTCGCATAACAGGGAAGTTACCCGCAGTACGAATTGATCCATCCTCGTGGAACATTCCCTCTGAAATCCCATTAGCCGATCCTAAATTCCATATTCCTTCTGAAATTGATTTGCTAATTGGTGGAGCATTATTCTTTGAACTTTTCCATGGTAAAATCCTGACCAATCCTGGGTTTCCTGCATTAATCAGTACAGAACTCGGTTGGATATTGTCTGGAACCATTCCTAAGTCCTCTGTGAAAGGCAATCTAGATACTGGTTCCCAGCACAACTTCTTCATATCTACGGATAATGTGGACAAGCAGCTGCGACGGTTTTGGGACCTCGAAGACTTTCCACAACAGATGTTAACACAAGAAGAGAAAAGGTGCGAACAGCATTATGCAGAAAATACCACTCGCAATGCTGATGGTAGTTTCACAGTACGTCTGCCAATGAAACAAGATAAAACTTCATTGGGTGAGTCCAGGCAGCAAGCAGTTAAGCGCTTTAGTTACCTGGAGCGAAAACTTCAGAACGACTCTGCTCTAAAGGAAGACTATACTAAATTTCTTGTAGAGTACGAGCAAATGGGTCACATGAAAAAGGTTCCACCTCCTCAAGAGAATGAAATATGTTATTACCTGCCACATCACGCAGTAATAAAACCTTCTTCATCTACGACTCGCACACGAGTAGTGTTTGATGCTTCCGCAAAGACGGACACAGGATGCTCTTTGAATGACATCCTAGAATGTGGTCCTACAATTCAAGATGATCTGTCATCAATTATTCTTCGCTTCAGAACATATCGCTATGCATTTTCAGCTGATATATCTAAAATGTATAGGAGGGTACATATGCATCCTGAAGACCAGAATCTCCAACGTATTGTATGGCGTACAGATAAAAGTGAGCCACTACAAGATTATGCCTTGACTACGGTAACCTATGGCACTAAGTCAGCATCTTTCTTAGCCATACGGTCTTTGAGTCAACTCGCTCAAGAAGAAGAGTCAAAATATCCTCGTGCTGCAGGCGCAGTACGAACCTCTTTCTATGTGGACGATTGCCTGTCAGGTCATGATGATCTACAGGAAGCTCTACAACTGCAAAGTGAACTTGTACTCATGTTAAACAGTGGAGGATTTCCACTACGCAAATGGTGTTCTAACAACGAGGCCATCTTGGAAGCAGTACCTGTGGAGCACAGAGAAACGCAACTTCCTTTGTCCCTCGACAATAGTGAAAATGCTCATGCGCTTGGACTCCTGTGGCATCCCAGTACTGATTTGTTACAGATACAATCCCATTCTTCCCTCCAAGAACCTCCTTCTTACAAGTTCACCAAGAGAAATATCCTTGCTGTTACATCCTCTATTTTTGATCCTTTAGGCCTCATAAGTCCTATCGTAATCCATGCCAAGATGTTCTTGCAATCTCTATGGCTTGCTAAGCTTAGTTGGGATGAGGAGTTGCCATCTCACCTAAGGGAAAAGTGGATAGACATCTGTGATATTCTTTCTACAATTCATAATGTTCGTATTCCACGCCATGTGTTAACAGCAGCTACGGTTACCGACATACAGATACACGGATTCTGTGATGCCTCGGAGAAAGCCTATGGTGCCTGTGTGTATGTACGGTCTACTGACAGCAGTGGTCTTGTTACAACTAAACTACTTTGCTCCAAGTCCAAGGTTTCGCCATTGAAGAAGCAAACAATTCCGAGACTCGAGTTGTGTGGTGCCTTGTTACTTGCGAAACTGTATCATAAAGTTGTCAATGACTTGAAATTGCCTACATCACAAAATTATCTGTGGTCTGACTCCATGATTGTGCTTTCATGGATCAAATCTAATCCCCATAAATGGAAAACATTTGTGTCTAATCGCGTATCTCAAATCCAGGAGATGTCAGAAACGGCAGCTTGGCGGCATGTGGCCACCCAACACAACCCGGCTGACTTGATTTCGAGAGGTGTGGTGACAGAACAAATGTCAGACATTGATTTATGGTGGAACGGGCCTGTGTGGATTTCACAGCCTATTGAATCATGGCCCAAACAGCCTCAGCAATTTGAGCTGCAGGACATTGGTGAGCAGCGTGACACAGTTTGCCTAGTCACACATGCAGAAGAAAACTTTATGCTAAGCTTTTCTAAGTTAATAAGGTTACAAAGAGTTACTTCATGCATGCTACGTTTCATAAACAACTGTAGAAGCCAAGTTAAACGTCACGGCCCTCTCACAGTTGAGGAATTACAACAAGCTTTGTTGCTTTGTATAAGAATAGCTCAGCAAGCAGCCTATTCACATGAACTGTCTGATCTGAAGAGTAAGATGCAAGTGAATAACAAGAGTTCGCTTCACTCCTTGGTGCCTTTTGTGGACAAGGATGGCCTGCTCAGAGTGGGTGGACGTCTGGAGAAAGCTGAATTACCACATGATGCACGACATCAGCTTATCCTCCCTCCAGGGCACCATCTCACCAAATTGATTATTGAATCCGAGCATCTACGACTGCTTCACGCATCACATCAGTTGCTTATATCTTCTCTGCGAGAACGATATTGGATTCCAAGTGTACGTAGAGTTGTGAAGTCTACGCTACATAGATGTCTAACTTGTTTCAAATTGAAAGCCAAAGGTGCTCACCAGTTAATGGGCAGCCTACCTAGCTACAGGGTGACCCCTGCTAGAGCATTTCTACGTTCTGCGGTTGACTATGCTGGACCATTCTTCATAAGATACGGGTCCCCCCGCAGCAAAACTCAGGTGAAAGCATACATTGCCATTTTCGTGTGCTTAGCTACGAAAGCAGTTCACATCGAGCTGGTTTCCGACCTTACTTCAGATGCCTTCCTCGCCGCACTGCGCAGATTCACATCTCGTAGAGGCCTTTGCAAGGAAATATTTAGTGATAATGGGACGAACTTTATTGGTGCTAACAACAAGCTGCGAGAGCTGCGTCTCCTGCTTCAGTCCAGCTCCCATCAACAAGTTCTCCAAGACTACGCATCCTCTAATGAATTCACATGGCATTTCATCCCCGCATCCTCGCCACATTTTGGAGGACTCCACGAGGCTGCTGTCAAATCCATGAAATTTCATTTACGCAGAGTGATGGGTAGCCAAGTGTTTACCTATGAGCAACTTTCTACAGTCCTCACCCAAATTGAGGCCTGTCTAAACTCTCGACCTCTCCTGCGCCTAAATGATGATCCTAGTGACTCATCCTATCTTTCTCCTGGACATTTTCTTATTGGTGAAAAGCTCACAGCCCTTCCTTCTCCTCCTATGGCAGAAAATGTCTCCTATGTTGCTAAATGGCATCAGCTACAAACCTACATACATCACATATGGCAGCGTTGGTCAGCTGACTACCTACATTCACTGCAGCAGAGGCAGAAGTGGTCTGCGTCCAGCGAAAACATCCAGATTGGTACTCTTGTGCTCCTGAAAGAAGATAATTGTCCACCTCTCCAATGGAAGCTGGGAATCATCTCATCAGTGCATCCAGGTGACGACGGCTTAGTGCGTGTTGTGACAGTGCGTACGTCCAGTGGTGAATACAAGCGACCAATTGTAAAAGTGTGTCCCTTGCCTATTCAGTAAAGTGTAAATATATTAGTGTTATCTTGATCTATCTGTAAGTGTTTTGTAAAATCTGTCGATTTTAGGCGGGAGTTATGTTAGATCAAGAGTCTATAAGTTTTAATGTTTTAAATTAGCCTCTGTGGTTATTGGCGCGCCCGCTAAGTAGTTGCCGCGAATTACTTTGCTTCCGGCAGGTGTGAGCTTGCCAGCGTACCCACGCCAGTAGCCATTGCAGTTCAGTTCTGTTTGAGACGCCTCGATGTATAGACCGCGTTACAAGTGTTCCAATTGTGTGGGCCTTCTCGCGTTATACATTAATTCCTCAACTGTAACTCCGCGTATATTATTGCTCCTAGTGTGTAGGCAGCTGTACGTGTGAAATTCCAGAAGAAATATTGTAATCTAGAGTCAATTCAAGTGTTTCTAACCTAGAGGCCTCGTGTTGCTTACAGGCTTTGTTCTAGCGTTCATTCTCCAAAGGGCGGGAGAACAGTTTTCTACAAGAACATTAATCTATCCATTCTTTATTATTATGTATAAGTGTTGTATACAAAAGTTCAGAGTTCAGGTTTCTTGAATATATATCATTGCAAATTTCCCAGGTTGAAATCTCTGTCCAAGCAACCTTACAGTCCTAGCTTTCCTAGTGTTAATTAAATATAATTTGGCTTATAGCCTGGTCCTCCGAAAACCCTTTATTATATTCCTCCTGGTTACCAGACACCAACCATGTAGACTTACAACGGTCTGTAATGAATATTTTACATCAGTTACTTTTCTACTGTGAAATCTACATACAGGAATTAACTTCACTAAAGACTTAAGATTAGGGCAGTTATAATCTTGTAATTCATATACATGTATACTTGGTAAACTATTTTTTAAAAACTCTTGCTTATTTAAACCTTAACAAAAACATGCGTAGAATTTTTTCAAATGTCTTTAAAAATATCTTCCATTAGAAAATATTTTACATAGCCGCTCTCGTAGTTAATTCCATGATGAAAATGTTCCAAGTAGTGTCTAGTTGCTTGATGTGGTAAAATGTCTTGCGGGCTTTTAAAAACGTAATGATATTTTTCTTCAGTGTCTATTTTACATGCTGCAATCTCCTTCACGTAACATTTTTTGGTTTGGTGTTCAGTGAAGAACTGAAAGTCAGCTATAATACCGGTCCTACGGATTTAAGGGAAAAATAATAATATCAGTCTTCACTAACTAATATCACTCTAATTGTTCATTCTGCATAACTATAGATAAATTATAAGCTTTACTGGCCTGATATGTTCCGTGATGTAGCAAAATTAACTTAATAACCCCATTGTTTATCGCAATAACATCTTCAATAGAGAAGATCTTTGTATATTTCCGGGGCAGAAACACTATTAAAACTTCACTGTCAATTCTTTGTCGTATCATCATCATTACACTTTGGCCGAACCGTGTTTCTTTCACCTCACAATCCAGTATAAAGTAGGGCATATTAAGATTTAGCTGATTCATGGGCACACACCTGTTCTGGATACTAGCATTGTTGAACTTATGTACTATATTTCTACTTCCTCAACTAGGGACAACACGTTATATATTTATTATGACATCGAGTCCAGTCAGGACACCAGACTCGAAGGCATTACGTTTCTTCACGTACCGAATCTGTTATGTGTTGAACAATCTTGTTCTACGTGTGGGTCATCCAAGGATGATGTGTATGTTAGATGTGGACCTCGTAAACATTCTTTCTGGGAAGATGGATTATCTAAGAACGAACAGACCTCAGTTCAAGAAGCCCATTATTATAGCTCATAACGCCCGGTCTTACGACCTACAGTTCATTCTTGACTTTGCTATTAAGGAAGGATGGGCCCCTGACTTGGTTATGTCTGGATGCAAGATTCTTTGCATGAAATTTGAACACTTTGTCTTTCTAGACAGTTTAAACTTTATTCCATTACCTTCGCGAAGTTTCCCCAAAACTTTCGGTATGGCTTAAGTGGCCAAAGGATTTTACCCGCATTTTTTCAATACGACCGCTAACCTCAGTTACGTTGGTCCACATCCTGGTATCGAATTTTACGGATCAGAGACCATGTCTAAGGAAGATCGTGAGGTCTTTCTAGAATGGTTCGAAACCGTAAAAGACGATGAAGCATACGATAATCGTTCTGAGCTCCTAAAATATTGCCAGATGGATGTCACAGTTTTGAGAGAAGCCTGCACTCTCTTTAAAAGACTTTTCAAGGAAATAGCTGATTTCGATATCTTTGAAGATTCGATTACTATTTCGAGTGCTTGCAATCGCATC
The DNA here is from genome assembly GCA_964059195.1 of Ectobius pallidus. Lineage (NCBI taxonomy): Eukaryota > Metazoa > Arthropoda > Insecta > Blattodea > Ectobiidae > Ectobius > Ectobius pallidus. The sequence continues at coordinate 34,682,318 of CAXKWD010000009.1, forward strand.
TGCAGAAAACCTTTTCTCAAAGAGAACACTATAGGTCTGGTTCCTCCCTGCGGCTACCGGAAAGCAGACAGGCACTCTAGGAAATCCCTCATGTGGCTTGTCCACGAAGCCAGGGAGAGGAACATATTAATCCGTCATGCGGGTAACGGAATAGAAGTTCGGCTGCCCGAGCTTCCGAACTGGAAGGTGGACGGTATCTGTGATGAAACACGAGATGTTTTCGGATTCCTCGGCTGCTATTATCAAGGTTGTCTCTGCAGACCCAACAGAGATGTACCCGTGATGGATTCGTCTTCTGAATCCCTGTCCGTGAGATACGAAAACACCATGTCCAGATTGAAAGCTATCCGAGATTGTGGTTATACTGTTCATGTTATGTGGGAATGTGAGCTTGAAGAGGTGCGCAAGAAATTCCCACAACTGAGCAATGACCCCGTTGTCGGAGACACTCCTCTGGTCTTGAGAGACTCGGTTTACGGTATGCGAACTGAAACTATGCGCCTCTGCCATAAAGCAGAAGAGCAGCAGAAAATCCTCTATGCAGACGTTATGTCTCTATACCCAAACGTCTGCAAATATTTAAAAATTCCCATAGGGCATCCCACTGTTCATGTAGGGGATCAGTGTATGGATGTCGATACCACGATGAAGAACGAAGGAATGATTAAATGTACCGTCCTGCCTCCGCAACAGCTTTACCATCCCGTTATGTGTTTCAGGTGGGATGGTAAACTCTTGTTTCCCCTTTGCCGTTCCTGCGCTACTACTTTGGAGCAAGGGACCTGTTAAGGAGGAAGAGAGAGTACTCACCGGTACTTGGGTTGTGGATGAGGTGAGACTGGAAGTAGAGAAAGGGTATACTGTTCAGAAAGTCCACCAATTCTTAGAGTATGAGGTTACTCTAAAAGTTCTCGTCAAGGAGGACTGTTCGCGGACTATATCGACCTGTTCCTTAAAATAAAGACAGAATCCAGTGAATACCCTAGCAAGGTTGAAACTGAAGAGGAGAAAAAAGAATATATCGATCTGGTCTATGAGAGAGTAGGTATTATGTTAGACCCTATCCACATCGTGAAGAACGCTGGAAAGAGGGCCATTAGCAAGCTTTGCCTCAATTCTTTTTGGGGGAAATTTTGTGAAGATCCTAACAGGACGAGGACGAAGCTTGTTAATGACTCTCTAGAGTTGATTAGCCTCCACACGACTCCAGGTATAGAAGTCAAACGGCTCCTTTTTGCCAGTGATGAAGTCGTGTGGGTTAACTATATCCCCATAGAAGAGGAACAGGTCCCTCTTCCTCACACTAGTGTTGTTCATGGGGCATATGCAACAACTGGTGGACGCATGACCCTTTAAAAATACCTTCATCAGTTGGATCAAAGAGCCCTATATTGCGACACAGACAGTGTGATTTACACTCAGACACGACAAAGACAAGTACACCGTTCCCATTTCAGACTTTCTAGGTGACATGACGCACGAGCTGAGAGACTACGGACCTAACGTTTACATCTCCGAGTTTGCTAGCGGAGGACCTAAGAACTATGGTTATAAAGTTGTTATCGATGAAAAAACAAGAAAACTGTATGTAAGGTCAGAGGTATCAGTTTAAACTACGACACTTTGAAAGTGATTAACTTTGACACCATCAAAAGTGTGGTTTTAGCCGGTGATCACAGTGCAACAGTGACTGTGAGAACAGAGAAGAAAATTAAAAGAAAGACCGGTCTAAGCATAGTTTCGGAGCCTGAGGATAAAATGTACCGTCTCTGCTTCCGGAAAAGACGTAGAGTTAGCGGAGGGTTAGACTTTCACCCTTACGGGTATAAATAAAGCGAGGAGAAAGTACCGTGTCAGTATGGACTCGTCTTCGTCTCTAAAGTTTTTGGCAGTGAAGAAGTTGTTGATCAATAGAACTCTTATTCATCATACTATAGAAGAATTGGCTGAGTTATCCGCGGAAATTTTAGCTTCTTGTGCAGCTCAAAGAGTTTATCTAGTGTACGATAAACTCCCTCAAAATGTGCAACGTAGTGGAATAGTTAAAGCGTGTCTTAGATGTGATAAACATTATTCTGTTCACGACTGTTGGGATGGACCCCTGTCTATGATAAGAGACTGTTATGGTTGTCGCAACGTTTGAGCACCCATTCACTTTAATTGTCTCAGGTCCGAGTTTTTGTGGTAAGACTACCTTCACTATAAAACTGATCAACAACTTGAAACATCTATCTAACGTAAGTAAATACAACATAATTGTGTGGTGTTTCGGTGAAACTAATGCCATTCCTCCGTCTAGTAAATTCAATACCCCTGTGACGTATCATAAAGGTCTCACAGACTTTAAAGAGAAACAAGACTATAGTAAACTTATTTTAATAATTTTAGACGATTTACTCGACAAAGCTTACTCTAACGAGGTGTCTTCAATATTCACAAAAGGTTGTCATCATCGTAATATATCTGTAATTTTAATCACTCAGAAACTTTTTCATCAATGTTCCCACAGTAGAGATATTTCTCTCAATACAAAGTACATGGTCTTGTTCAGAAACTTGAGAGATAAAAATCAGATTACTTTTCTAGCTAGACAAGTGTACCCTGAAATTTGGAGAGCGTTTTACAAAGCTTTTCAAAACGCAACGAATAAGGCGCACGGCTAAATGTTAATAGATTTTTGTCAGAGAACTAACGATTTGATTAGATTCCGAACTAAAATCTTTCCATTCGAAGTTACAAAGGTTTACGTGCCTGTAAAGCATGAAACGGATAAAATCCCATTACCATACCTAACAAGTTCTTAAAAAGGCTTCACCCAAGTTGAGAAGCTTTATTCTAAAGAGGGCTAACAAAGAGTTGATACTTGCTATAATAGAGTGTGCTCTGAATGTTTTGAACGGTCAATGTAAAATTCATTCGTGTTCTAAACGTAAATTGAACAAACATAAAGAATCTTTGAGACATCTTGTTGATAGAAAAGTTTCTCTGTCTAAGAAAAAGAAAACTTTAGTTCAGAAAGGAGGATTTTTAATTCCCCTGTTGTCTGCTGTATTGTCGGGAATCAGATCTTTAACGTAGTGTTACAGAAAATGATGTTACTCAGCATAAAAGAGTACAAACGTTTAAAACGTGGTGCTGATGATTAAAACTCGTTAGTTTCTAGAGATCCTTATAAAGAGTGGATTAAAATACGTGAAAAACAAGATCCTATCTTCGAGAAGAGACAGAAAAGAATATTGGAAGAATCTAGTAAAAGAGATGTTTCAACCGAGAAAACTTCAACACTCGAGAAACCCCCAACACCTGATCCCGTAGATGTAAAACCTAGTGTTATAGGAGATCTTGCAGGTAAATACTTGGCAGCTTATGTAAATTCTCCAAAGATTGTAAATACTCAGTTTGGAATCTATAAAGATAAATAATCGGGAGAGTATATGATAGGTAATTCTAAAATACAAATAGAACACAACACTTTAATTATTAACAATAAGAAGTACAACACAACCGTAGGTCTGTGGGAACTTCTTACTAGGAAGAAAGTAGATTTAAAACAAGTAAGTGAGGAAGACCTTGACATGTACAAAGACATTTTAATAACGACCGGTGGACACTTACATAATAACGAACTTAAAACCTCTAGAACAAAAAAATATAAACTAGTCGTTTCTAAATTATTTCCAGCGAATAGGTGGGTACTTATAGTCAGAGAAGATGAACAGATTACAGGAGCTCTATTACAATCCGGGAGAACCTACGGGTTTTTCCACTCAAGGCAAACTTCCCAAAGCAAGTACCGTTATAGATAAGAATATAGAGGAATGGTTGATTGCACAAGATGTTTACACTTTACATAAACCTATTAGGAGAAGGTTTCCAAGAAATCCTTATTCGGTAAACAACATTTACGACATGTTTGAACTTGATCTAGCTGGTGTGTAAAACATTTCGAAACATAATGACAACATACGATATTTATTTCTAGCTATTGACGTGTTTTCCAAATACGCCTGGGTTGTACCTCTCAAATCTAAGAGAGGTACCGAAGTGAAGAATGCATTCAAGTCCGTGTTGGAGAAAACTATTAGAAATCCTATCGTAGTGAGAACAGATAAGGGTAAAGAATTTCTAAACAAAACGTTTCAAGACTTTAAAGAGTCTCGCCTTTCCAACAACAAAGATGTTAAATGTTCGATAGTTGAACGCTTCAATCGCACTTTAGAAACTAAAATGTACAAATATTTTACTTTCAAGAACAGTTACAAGTATTTAGACGTGTTGGATGGATTTGTGTTAGGATACAACGATTCTGTACATACCAGTACTGGAATGGCTCCTAGTAAGGTTACTGATAGGGATGTCCTGAAAATATGGAAACGTATGAAAAACAAACAACTTCGTGTGAAACCTAGACATGTACGATTCAACGTAGGGCAGACTGTTAGAATAGGTAAAGAGAAGATGAAATTCGATAAAGGTTTCGAACAAAACTATTCCACAGAAATATTCAGAATCGTTAAAGTAATCAAACACTCACCTCAACCTGTATACGAACTTGAAGATCTTAGAAACACTCCTATTTTAGGTCAGTTTTATAGTTATGAACTCACGCCTGTAACTATAAACAAGGCCACTGCTTACAAAATATATATAAAGTTCTACGTACACGTACGGTAAGAGGCAGTAAAGAACATCTCGTACGGTTGAGAGGTTATGGTCAGGACTTTGATTCTTGGGTTAAAGATAAAGGTTTAGTGTGATGAACGAAGATTTTTATATTACTCTACTCAGTGATGCGCCATACAAAACTTTTCCTACCAATACTCTAGCTAGTTTTCTAGTGCAACTAGCACAAGTCATAAAATTAGAGAGGGATCAATTGGAGGTGGGATTATGTGAAATTGGTCATTCTCAAGGAATTTTATCAGATACGACAGGTGGAAAAACCAATCTAACAACATGTACTACAAAGAAAGAACTTGTATTTATATATTGTAATATAATGAAACCCCAACTTGTAGGAGATTCATGTGTGAAACTTCTTAGAATAATTAATTTTCCTCAGGTATACCATTGGTTTCCCGTAGTTTACTACCATCCCGTTGAAAGTATAGAATTTCAGGTGATAGGTATAGAGTTGACAACAAAGTTAGGTGGTCTAGCTAAATTAGTAGATAGCACCGAACCTACTATGCTTGTTTTACATTTTAAAAAGAGAAAACAATCTAATTTCTGACTCAGTTGCGATGGATCCGCTCACCGCTTACTACGTCAATCAGTCGGGAGGGCGTCTTAACAATCTAGGCCTTTCTACAACGGTATCCCATATGTTGAACAGGGTGGAGTCTAGGTAGTTCCCTGGGTGGACTGTTTAGAATGATAAAACCTGTTCTCTTTTCGGGTGCTAAAGCATTAGGTCGTGAAAGTCTCTCGGCTGGTGCAAATATCTTATCCGATATAGTATCGAGGAAGAAAGGTGAAAAAGTAAAAGACATTGTCGCTAACAGAGTAAACGAGTCAACTAAGAAACTTGTGAACAAAATGCAGGGTAACGGTAGAAAGAGGAAACGTTCATCAAAAAAGAAGACGAAAACTGAAATAACAGATATATTTAGTAGTGTAAAGAGAAGAAAGCAGTCAGTAGTGTCGAGATGCTTGCCCTAACAAAGTCAGAGTTCGACGTCTTCGATAAAGCTCCTATTCAGTTATCTAGATAAAACTATCGAAGGTTTGACTGATCCTAAAGAAGTTGGACTAAACGGAACATTAGGAGCAAACGATAAAAACACCGGTTGGTTACATGGTGATATTTTCAATCCATTGGTAACATGCAGTTTTATCTGTTAGGTATGGACAAAGACTCTAAAGTTTTCTTTAAGTTCCTCGATGTAGGCCTGTATGTGAGGAAAATCAAACCTTCACCTAGTATTCTGTTAGCACATGTTAAAACATTGGAAAAAGATCATAATGCTCACTATCCCATCACTAGAGTGGATTTGAAAACATTCACATTTAGTTCGAGATCTAGATCGATTTTCATCGATAATGCTTACATTGGTACTCTACCCAAAAGACTCCTCTTTTCAATGGTGAAAAATTCGTCTTTCTCAGGCTCAGTGGAATCCAATCCCTACGAGTTTCATCATTTTGCTTTGAATTCGTTTGCCATGTATATAAATGGTCAACAGATTCCTTCTACAGATCATGAAAAGACTACAACACTAGCTTATGATAATCTTTTTAAAGGTTCAGGGATCCATCACAGCAATAGCGGTATGCAAATCACTCATGACATGAAAAAATGGGTTCTTCACGTTAATGTATGATCTAACCCCTGACGCCTCTGCTTCGCATGGTCATAAAAGTTTACCGAATAACGGAAACATTAGAATAGAAGCAAAATTCGACACGGAATTAAAACAAGCCGTTACCTGTATTCTCTATTCGGAATACGATAACAGTATAGAAATTACTAAAGATACAAAAGTAATTACTAGGGCTCGGACTTTTAGGTAAATACATTTTTTTTGCTATTACCTATGATTTCTGGACTTTGTCAAAGTTCCGGTTGGGACCTTTGGATTCAAAATACTGAGTTGCATATCACATAAAAATAAATATTTTCGATATTTCTTATTTGAATAAATATTTTTTGTAACTTAATTTTTTTTACATATTTTACCACATATCACGTTTAGAAATGAATATTTTGATTGTTTTTGTAAAATTGTGCCATATTTTGAATATGTTGCATTGTTATGTTGAGTCAGACAATAAATCAGGGCTGATTTGGCCTTCATTAGTGCAAATTTCTGTTTCCTCTCACACTGCATTACTAAGTTGGAAACAACAAAACAATTCTTGACAGAATCAATAAAAGAAACCAAACACATCGAAAACTAACTTAACAAAATCAGTGGTTCAAAAGCAAACGAAATTAAAGGAAAAATTCCTGTCATGCCTAATTAAGAATAAAAGGTTACAAGTGTTGCCAAAGATTTCAGATCTTTTAGTGGGTAACAGTGTAGATAACTTGAAGCAGATGGAACATCTGAGTGTCAGTGATACTGCGTTTTACAAATATGCAAGATTAACATCCTGCAATGTTGAACGTACATTTTCAAGATACAAGTCTCTGTTCCGTGAAAATCGTCACAGCTTTAAGATGCACAACTTAAGATCTACTTCTGTCGTTCACTGCAACAGTTCTACAGTTGCTGACTAGAATGACTAGATGAATACTTCTGTAAATATTGGTTAAATAAATAAAATATTTTTATATTTTTTAAACATATTTTCGACTTTTTAACCACATAAAAAATAAAGATTTTCGTTTTTATAAGCACCTAAAAGTCCGAGCCCTAGTAATTACAGATTATTAAAAGATGAACACCACTCAAATAAACTATGCACTTCGTAATGTTCAGACTTTTGATGGAGGTTATCCTAGCGATTTACTCCCCTATAGAGTAACAAACAGACCTAAATCTTACATCATTAATTTAGACCCACATTGCTCACCTGGTTCACATTGGGTTGCCGTGTTTTTCGAAAATCAAAATTTTACCTATTACTTTGATTCCTTCGGACTACCACCTCTCATTCCTAGGATAACAAAATCTATTTGTCAAAATTCAATAAACTGGTCATACAACACTGAAAGACTGCAAGGACTGACAACCTATGTCTGCGGACAGTATACCTGCCTGTTCACCTATTACATGGATAGAGGATGGAACATGCAAGAGTTTGTGAATCTCTTCAACACAGCAACAAGTCCTGAAAGATAAGTTGTACGTCTCTTCCATAAATCCTGGAGATCGTTGTGTGGAACGAAAGGAGGTCAGAGATGTCTTCCAGGACATTCACACCGTGAGTCATTATTGTTAACTGTATCTTGTTTTGATACCATTTCTACTATTGTTAGAATACGCGATACTAATACAGTTACTTTTGTCTAATTTCAGAATAATACGAGACGAAGTCGAGGTGTAACGTCAGTATAGAGTGTACCGTCCTGGAATCATGAGGTCTACAGCTAATGGAGAAGGGAGCAAAACTCTTGCAAGAAAAGTAAGTACAGAACTCATTGATAAAAAAGTTGTCATAATACGTATACGTGTATCATCAATAGATTTTTCTAATGTGTTGATGTTTTTGTATGATTTCAGAATAAACCTTCGAGGCAGGACCCTCGTACAAAGAGGTATCGGAAAACCATCCCATCTACGGATGAGGTGATAGACTTGGAGAAACATCTAGAGGAAGCGCTAAACACAACAGTCGACACGTTTTTAGAGCCGTCAGGAGTCGTTCCTTCTATACTGGCACATAGGATTTATTTCCTCAACCGAAACAAGGACAGATATATAAGTTTCGGCTTCTACCCATCATTGAACTACAGTGCTTGTGCGGAAATAGGAAGCTCATTTGGAGCGTGTGTTGTGTTTTCACCCTAGCTATTGAGTTCTTTCTTATTACACATACCTAAACTAATTGAACATATGTGTAACGCTAAACCTTACCATTTTATTGAAGAAAGGTTTAAACTACGACTGGCTAAGAATTTTAAAAAGTGTTATATTCAATACGAGAAACACGTATTGTTTTAAAGTGCGACGAAATTAATTTTTTTTCTATACACACTAACATCATCACGAACATTATGTCAAAGTACTCTATAATGGAGAACGACATATTGAAACTTGTAAACAAACAATCTGTTCCATCATCTTGGGAAAATGTAGGTTTATACGATTGTGTAACATACGAAATAAACACGAATAAATACGAATAAACCTTCGAGGCAGGACCCTCGTACAAAGAGGTATCGGAAAACCATCCCATCTACGGATGAGGTGATAGACTTGGAGAAACATCTAGAGGAAGCGCTAAACACAACAGTCGACACGTTTTTAGAGCCGTCAGGAGTCGTTCCTTCTATACTGGCACATAGGATTTATTTCCTCAACCGAAACAAGGACAGATATATAAGTTTCGGCTTCTACCCATCATTGGACTACAGTGCTTGTGCGGAAATAGGAAGCTCTTTTGGAGCGTGTGTTGTGTTTTCACCCTAGCTATTGAGTTCTTTCTTATTACACATACCTAAACTAATTGAACATATGTGTAACGCTAAACCTTACCATTTTATTGAAGAAAGGTTTAAACTACGACTGGCTAAGAATTTTAAAAAGTGTTATATTGAATACGAGAAACACGTATTGTTTTAAAGTGCGACGAAATTAATTTTTTTTCTATACACACTAACATCATCAGGAACATTATGTCAAAGTACTCTATAATGGAGAACGACATATTGAAACTTGTAAACAAACAATCTGTTCCATCATCTTGGGAAAATGTAGGTTTATACGATTGTGTAACATACGAAATAAACACGAATAAATACGAATAAACCTTCGAGGCAGGACCCTCGTACAAAGAGGTATCGGAAAACCATCCCATCTACGGATGAGGTGATAGACTTGGAGAAACATCTAGAGGAAGCGCTAAACACAACAGTCGACACGTTTTTAGAGCCGTCAGGAGTCGTTCCTTCTATACTGGCACATAGGATTTATTTCCTCAACCGAAACAAGGACAGATATATAAGTTTCGGCTTCTACCCATCATTGGACTACAGTGCTTGTGCGGAAATAGGAAGCTCTTTTGGAGCGTGTGTTGTGTTTTCACCCTAGCTATTGAGTTCTTTCTTATTACACATACCTAAACTAATTGAACATATGTGTAACGCTAAACCTTACCATTTTATTGAAGAAAGGTTTAAACTACGACTGGCTAAGAATTTTAAAAAGTGTTATATTCAATACGAGAAACACGTATTGTTTTAAAGTGCGACGAAATTAATTTTTTTTCTATACACACTAACATCATCACGAACATTATGTCAAAGTACTCTATAATGGAGAACGACATATTGAAACTTGTAAACAAACAATCTGTTCCATCATCTTGGGAAAATGTAGGTTTATACGATTGTGTAACATACGAAATAAACACGAATAAATACGAATAAACCTTCGAGGCAGGACCCTCGTACAAAGAGGTATCGGAAAACCATCCCATCTACGGATGAGGTGATAGACTTGGAGAAACATCTAGAGGAAGCGCTAAACACAACAGTCGACACGTTTTTAGAGCCGTCAGGAGTCGTTCCTTCTATACTGGCACATAGGATTTATTTCCTCAACCGAAACAAGGACAGATATATAAGTTTCGGCTTCTACCCATCATTGAACTACAGTGCTTGTGCGGAAATAGGAAGCTCATTTGGAGCGTGTGTTGTGTTTTCACCCTAGCTATTGAGTTCTTTCTTATTACACATACCTAAACTAATTGAACATATGTGTAACGCTAAACCTTACCATTTTATTGAAGAAAGGTTTAAACTACGACTGGCTAAGAATTTTAAAAAGTGTTATATTCAATACGAGAAAACACGTATCGTTTTAAAGTGCGACGAAATTAATTTTTTTTCTATACACACTAACATCATCACGAACATTATGTCAAAGTACTCTATAATGGAGAACGGCATATTGAAACTTGTAAACAAACAATCTGTTCCATCATCTTGGGAAAATGTAGGTTTATACGATTGTGTAACATACGAAATAAACAACCAAGGTCTGGTCATGTTGTAGAACATAGAAACTGACATTACAGTGTTCGTTTTTTAGATAAACTTGAGGGGAGGACAGGACAAACATGAACTTTTTTCAGTGTTAATATGTTTAATGTATAAATAAGTAAATAAATATCCAAGATCTGTTCTTAATGTAATTATTTATTTATAAAAACTAGACATTCTTAGTCATATAATAATGTGCCGTTTTAAAAAAGCCTACACCTATCCTCCAACATCCTTACAATTTCATTTTACTAGAAAGAAAGGAAGAAAAGAAAGAAAGAAGGAAAGGAAGAAAAGAAAGAAAGAAGGAAAGAAAGAAGGCAAGAAAGAAAGAAAGAAAGAAAGAAAGAAAGAAAAGAAGGAAGGAAAAGAAAGAAAGAAGGAAGGAAAAGAAAGGAAGAAAGAAGGAATTAAAAGAAAGAAAGAAAGAGATGAAAATAATAACTATACATTAGCAAAATTAGTAGTAGTAGTGGTAGTGGTAGTAGTGGTGATGGTGGTGGTGGTGATGGTGATGGTGGTGGTTGTGATGGTGGTGATGCTGATGGTGGTGGTGATGTTGGTGGTAGTAGTATTAGTAGTAGTAGTAGTATTAGTAGTAGTAGTGGTGGTAGTAGTATTAGTAGTAGCAGTAGTGGTAGTAGTAGTATTTCAAAATTCAAATATTCCCACCAATTTTTTACACACCACTGTTTTGCATTAAATATATAATTCGACTCTTACACTCTTACATTTTCAAAAAGCTTTAACGCGGAAAAATTTAAATATTATCCTTATTTTCAATTTTTTCAAACACCCCGCCATTTAAAAATAAAATTTCGACTTAGCTCACGTTTGCATTTAAAATTTCGACTTAACCCACTCTTGCATTTTTGAAGTTTGAATTTGGCGCCAGCCATTATCTTACCCTCCATCTCAGATGACGTCATAAAAAATTTTGAATTTTCAAATATCCCACCATTTAAAAAATAAAATTTCGACTTAGCTCAATTTTCCATTAGCAGTAGTAGTAGTAGTATTGTAGTAGTCAAAGGGCTTAACTAGGCGTCTGGATGATTCCGGAATAGCATAGTGTATACGGGCACAACTACATTGTTCGAATCGATTCCCATGATGTCACAGGACGTCCCGGGTCAAAGGGGCTTAACTAGGCGTCTGGATGAATCGGGAATATCATAGTGTATAAGGGCACAACTACATTGTTCGAATCGACTCCCATGACATCACAGGACGTCCCGGATCAAAGGGCTTAACTAGGCGTCTGGATGAATCGGGACTAGCATAGTGTATAAGGGGACGTCCCGGAACAAAGGGCATAAGTATAGAGACTGTTCCTGTTGCGTAACGGGAATGCTGACCTTAGGGCCTAAATCCTAAACAAGGCCTCTGGATGAATCGGGAATAGCACAGTGCAAAAGCACGTAATTGCATTGTTTGAATCGACTCCCGTGACGTCATAGGACAAAAGGTCCTAACTAGGCGTCTGGAAGAGGCGTCGGCGCTCTATACCACTAACATACTACTGTTGTTTGCTCTAGTGCAAAATGTGTCTCTCTAGTCAGCTTTCTCGTGTCGTTATTATCATGCCATAAAGTTACCAGAAAACTCTTCAAAAATTCTAAAATATGCCGTGGCTTGTTGGTTATTGGTTCCTGAAAATCATTCCTCAGTCTCTGACCTTTCAGCAAGGCTTTTACATTAACAATATTCCACCACTGGTGTATTAATTGTATGAATATGGCAGTACTTTGCCAGTTTTCAATGCTTCTTTGATACTAACTTCTGCAAAGCAACAACTGTCCTATTGTTGAAAATACGCAAAGCTAACTTCACATTTTGTCGTTCCATTAAATTAGGGTAGAATGACTAAGGACAGGACTTTTATGTAGTCAATACATGCGAAATATGTACATAAATATGTAGAAAAGTTACTGAAATATGTACAAATATTTAAATATATCAATATATGTAATGCAATAGAGCACTAAGCAAGCAAAGGCAGAGGGAGGACGTGTGTAGGAAGTGCTCCGGATTGTTTAAGGAAAGTGGCATTAGGGACATAGCAGTATACAGAGCAAGAATTGGCACCTTTGGGAACGAAAAGGCGATGGAAAAGAAGGTTGAAGCAACTAAAGTAAACATTCTTAACGCATTGATTTACTCAATTGTAATCATACTCCTTCTAGCGGTTGGAGGAATAGAGATGAATCCAGGACCAGCGGACGCACACGGTAATCTTGGAGAGATAATCAGACAGCTTGATGGCCTAGAAGAACGTCTCGGCAATAAAATCAGTATGGCAACAAAAGAAACAAAGCAGGAGATCAGAGAAGAGATTAAATTTATGAAGAGAGAGTTGGAAGATCTGAGAGCTACAATAGATCGTATGGAGAAGAGAAATAGAGCATTCAACCTAGTATTCAAGGGGATAGAAGAAAGACGAGATGTTTCGCCTAGGATGGAGATTACAGAAATTCTGGAGGGAAAGTTAAAATTGGGATCACTTCAAGGATGGGAAATAGTTGAATCCTTCAGAGTGGGAAAGAAAAACGGGAGAAGATTAATATTCGCTCGTTTTGCTACGAAGCAAGTGGTACATGTGATTCTGGAAAGAGCGAAACTTTTAAAAGGATCAGGGATTTTTTTTAAAAACAATGATCTCTCGCCTCAAGAACGAATCACCAGGAGAAAATTGATACAAAAAAGGAAGGAATTAAAGCTAGCAGGTAGGGAAGCTATTATACGCAATTTGGAACTGTATGTAGATGGTAAAAAGTTCAGTGAAGACAAAAGCGAGCTAACCAGCAACAAAGGCAGAGAGGATACGAGTCAGCGAATTCCTATGTCTCAAGGCAACGCCGAGAGTCCACCAACCCACGTCAGGACAGCTAATCGCGTGGAGAAGATCTCGCGAGTGACGTCGCCTCCGAGAGGAATAATACGTCACGCTTCATCTCAGCTGATTAGATGTCCGTAAACACCAATGCAGATGTCAAGTGAGCGAATACAATAACTCTAAACAGTGGATTAAAGATAGCTGCCGGTCCGTGGTTAAAAGAAACGAATGAAGAAGAATCAAGAAGAGCAGAGGGAGACAACGGAAATAATACAGGAGGGATTGAATTACGAAACAGAGAAATGGGGCTAGAATGGCTCAAGTCAGCAATTCACAGGCCTTGGACGACCAGTGGAGGGATGATCCATGGAGAGCAGGAGATGGAGGGATTGTTAAGAGATCCAGGAGGCGCTTGCAGTCTTTTAGTGCGGATGTAAATCGATCTAAGCAGTAATTCAGCATAATAAATACGAGTCTGGCTGTATTAACTGATAGCTAGTGATTAGTGTACAGTAAAGTTGTGACAGAAAACCAGTTGCGAAATTAAACGAATCCGAGTTAAATGATATTCGAACACATATTTGTATTGTAAAGTTTGTTTATAAGTCAAGTTCATTATCTGAATCCCTCACAAGCCCGGTTTTATTCGCTATTTAGTGTTCCTTTTTATAACAGCAATATCATTAGAGCAGTGGCCTAATTCGTGGTACGATGCGAGCTTTGAAGGGACTTACAAAGAGAGGTATTTTGACGAGTGTTAGAAAACTGTATTTTTTGTTTTTTGTTTTTGTTTTGTTATTTTTTGTTGTTTCTCTTGGTGCCTAGTGTTTACTTCTCTTTCTCTTTCTCTTTCAGTAGAGAGGGAAATCAGTTTATATGTATTCAGCAGCACTAACTATATGTCTACACATTCCTCCAATTAAAAAAGTGTTATTGTGTTTTCTAAGATGTCTACTGGTAAAATGACAAGAGTCGAATCCAGTAGATTCTTTTGTAATTTTCTTGGTACAATAAATATATCATATATCATATCATGTAATGCAATATTTTTCGTAGTCTTCAATCATTTTCTCCGTTCCTGTGCTATTTTTTAGGTTTCTGATGGTAAAAATGCAGTTATAATCAATAAATTTCTCTCTCTCTCTCTCTCCCTCTCTCTCTCTCACTTACTCTTTTTTTTACTAAGAAGTCATTTTGAATTAACAAAATTGAAATGTGCTAATTAAGATTAAAAATTTAATGATCAAGATAATTTGTTACCATGGTTGACAGCAGTTATGGTCACAATTTAGTAGTTTATTGTGGCCAGATATTTTTCTTCACAACAGATGGTTTTAAGTTTTCACAATACGGTTTTAAGTTTTCACAATACACAAGAATATTCTCATTGAACAAAGAAAATTAATTGTCTGGTGGAAAATAGAATGCACACTTAATAAAAGTTTCCACAAAATAGAATTTCGGAAAGAAGTAAAAAATTAGCCGTACCAGTACGTACCACGTCAGTGTGATACGCAGTGAACAACTAAATACTTTTCAAAATGCTCAGCAGTCATGTTTAATCTTCTGTCAGTCAGGGTTCTTTTGTAGGTGGAAAATTATCTCTCTACATCGCACGAACTCACAGGTGCATACTTCAAGAGATGGCATTTTCCAGGTGAAATATCCTCAGGAACCTCCGTTTCTTCTCCGTCGAGAATTCTGCATACAGTCTTGAATGAAGCGTAGCCTGGATTCCTCTTCAAAACTAACTGGAATTTCTGGACAATTTTCATCCCCGTTTCTCCCTTCCGCATCTTCCATAATGTTCAGGGATTCTTTTAAGGAAAGTCCTGGTATTTCCAGTTTCTTGATAGTCTTTGCGATCCACCCAAAGTTGCTATCAATATATGACAAGGAACCTTCAACTCCAGGTTCATTGAATGCATTTTGAGACTCGCGCACTACGGCACCAGATTCTGCAGGAAATGATGTGACAACTGACTTTACAGCATAAAAGTTTTCGTTGTAGAACTCGACAGCCTGTATCCAGGTGCCCCACAGTGTCAGTACGGGCTCTGGTGGTAAAAGCACATGTAAAGCGTCTCGGTAGCACTGTACACGACTGGGAACTTTTACAAAAACTTTCTTAATGGAGGACACAAGCACATTCACTTTAGGGAAACTGCCCCGCACCTCTTCTGCCATACGATGTAATCCATGGGCCAGACAGGACATGTGAATAAGATTATGATAAAACACTTTCAAGGCAACTGCGGTTTTCAGCATGTACGCCACAGCATCAGAGCACATCACAAGCACTTTTTCCGCAGGCACACTTTCAGGCCACAACGCTTTCAATCCATCGTTTA
This sequence comes from Ectobius pallidus, assembly GCA_964059195.1. Lineage (NCBI taxonomy): Eukaryota > Metazoa > Arthropoda > Insecta > Blattodea > Ectobiidae > Ectobius > Ectobius pallidus. The sequence goes on from CAXKWD010000009.1 coordinate 34,698,156, forward strand.
CGAACCGTGCAACTGTGGAATGGTTGGTTTTTTCTAACACTTTTGAAGAGATAAGAAATGATCTTAAAGGTGAATCGGGGTCAAGTTTTCCTACCACCAGGTTTGCAACGTAGCGGCCCAACGTGTCGGTTGTTTCGTCTACTGCCAACCATATGTGAGAAACACCAACTTCATCCCGGATACGTCTGATTGCATCTTCGTAGCACACATCCATATATTTATTGCGGAGGGTCGACTCGTCAGGAATCTTCCGCTTACAATATTTTTCCAAGAAGGACGAAAATTCTGGGACTTCCAATGTGTACCATTGTATATCTGCGGCTATGAAAGCTCTGGAAAGATCTTTGAAAAAGTCGCTTGTGTTTTCAGAGGCTGGTTGCATTTGGGTCAGAAGTACTTTCTTTTTGGGAAACTGTAGATCCTTGTCTTTTTGGTGAAGAGCTGTTTTAATGTGTTGTTCCATCTGGGATTTCATGGAACAACCCACTTTCTTGTCGCGCACTTGGTACACCACTATTTGCCATCTGTGGTATAAGCGTCACCCACGATTTCAGTTTTGATGTTACAGGGGATGCCATTGCTAAATGCAACGAAATGTACTCTCGACAACAACTTCCCCACAATAACAAACGTGTCACACAGTGTTTGGCTGACTGTCGAATAACTTAAACAATTCTTCAAAAGGAATTTACTGTATCTAGCCCCTTGTGTTTGAGGGACAAACTATACATGTAGTGGGAGAGTAAGGCATTGGATTCAAGCGGAATGGAAGGAGAGCTATTTTTACTACAATAGCTTCCCTTTCATTCCACTTGCGTGGGTTTCTCGGAAATTCTGACCTGCAAACAACAGGCAGGAATTAACTTATCTGAAAAATTTGGCAGTAGTGAAAAACAAAGTACAACGGAGCTTGGTTTTCCAGGGTGTGATTTTAGTGGCTTAAAACAAAATTAAGTAAAAGCAAATTTACGGCCTTGCCACAATCAGATAAAAATTACCGATTGTTTTGGAGGTCATGTTTTGAATGTTACTCTCTCAAATACAATAATTTATTACGGTATTACTAAATGAAAACTAGAGAAATTAAAAAAAAAAAGTGAATTTTATGTAAAAATATGTACTCTAAACAGAAAATATGTAATATACCTCAAAATATGTAAAAATATGTAACACTAGATTCATGTATGTTGTTCCTAACATCGTAATTCGCCGACATTTTTCATTTTTGCTTGGCTACATACAAAGCAAAAAATATGTAATTACATAAAAATCCGGTCCCTAACAATGACTTAAGAGATGAGTTACTGCCATACTGCAACAATTCATCTTTCTCTATTGTATACTTTATATTGTATACTTTAACCCGTAACCATGGATTTGCGGTCAATTTGACCGGAACAAAAGCATAAACCGCTGTTTTGTTTGGATGCCATCTTCACCCCATATAATTATGTCACTTACCCGCCAGTGTTAGAGGAGCCGTGGTACAAAACAGTTAATTTTTGTACCGGTCAAATTGACCGCACGTCCATGGATACGTAAGTTCCTTGAGTTAACACATTGCCGACCTAGCTAGCATATCTGCTCTTTAAACATGCCTCCGTCCTGCTCTTTCTAACTGATCGTACACTTTTTCAAAATACGTTGAAATGAATCCTCTGATAGCCAACCTGATGGGTTATTGTGTTGCTATGGAAGTGCGCGTTTTCCCCTCCTTTGGAGTTCATTGCCATCCAACAGCTATTTTCTAGAAACGCTTGTAAGACATTTTTGGTGTCGGGTTGTGAAATTTATAGACACTATATGCAATTAATACGGTACACTTCACCTTCAGAAACACAATTTTTTGGTTCATTTAATGTATTTTCTTCAATAGCTTGTTTTGTAGAGCCTTCACATATTTTTTTAACATTCAATATTACTAAGAACAACTGCAAAATGATCTGCATACAGTATTAAGTACTATAATTTCTATTAAGTACTATAATTTCTATTAAGTACTATAATTTCTATTAAGTACTATAATTTCTATATTAATAATTTCGACATGACACAAGGCCAGTGACAAACACGTTTTTCGTCTGAGAATCGCAAGAGGCTCATGAATTCTCGGTATCCCTATGGAAGGGACGGTAAGGGAGAATGTAAAGAATGTCTTATTGCTTATGCACATCACTAAGAAAAGGAAAATATTTCAAATGTTTATGACGTGATATACCGGCATGTTTGGAGTGCACAAGAAAAATTTGCAGTGAATGTATTGAGGCAGAATAACTGTATGTCTCATTTCTAAGGGGAAAAGGATGTAAGTTAAGATACTGCAATTCTGAACACAATCACATATTACGACGAACTGCGGTTAGTAACAATAATAATAATAATAATAATAATAAATCTTTATTTAATCTGGCGGAGTTAAGGCCTTAAGGCCAAGAAATAATAAAATGCAATATAAGTTTGGTAAAAAAATGTCCACCTTATACCCTCAATTTTAAAAAGAAATCCAGAGTTTTGTCATATCATTGGCTTACTAGGCCCTAGTCTCAAAGTGACTTAAAAGCATTAAAAACATTAAATCTCAAAATAATTATTGAAATATTTTGTGAACCGTCAGAAATAAGATGTCTTATTAGTGATGCACTAATAACTGTCATAAAAAACGTAGATGTTCACTGTAGTAGGCCTATAATATACTTAACGTTGATGAATCCAGTCGTGTCTTGTTGAATAAAATGTTGATGATTCCAGTCGTGTCTTGTTGAATAAAATCTGCCGTGAATACACGATGTTGAAGAAACTTCATGTATTGGAAGTAGATACACCCTGAATAATTCTTGACGGAGTTTCTTGCTTAATAACTGTATTTAGTTCGTAGGTTAAATCATATGACAAAACCTAGGGCTCTCTTCAGTTTATCGGGATGCATTTCGACTTAAATAAGTCATCTTCAGCCTATATAGCTGGAATTTGTATTGTGTAGGCTAGAGGATTTCCTGTATTACTATCTATCAATACTATAAAATACTATAAAATGCAATGTTTTATACCTAAAAATTTAGCGTTTTTTGAATAAATATTCGTTTAGCCTAGTTTTAAATGTTGGCAGCGAACAACAGACCCTGATGCTGGAGGAAAGAAGATTCCAGGAACGTGAAGAAGTTACAATAAAAGACCAGGAATATAGGGATGTTCTATGGATAGGTATTGAAAGTAGAGAGAGTAGTGAGTGATTTGAAGGTAAATAGTGAATACGATTAGCCAGGTAATGGGAAGTTGAGGATTGGAGGATTTGAGAAAGAACAGAAACGGAGTGCATAGGACGTCTTTCACAGGCACAGAGTCAAGATAATCTTAGAAGAGAAGGTGTGACATTCTCAGCTAGTCGGATATTACACACAAAGCGAATGTATGCATTATGCGTGCGCTGCAATTTTAGGGCAAGGCTTTGACTAAGGTCAGATAAAACTACATCGCAATAATCAAAATGAGGCATTACAACTCTTTCAATTAGGGATTTCCTCAATGAAAATGGCAAACAGAACTTCGGACGTTTAAAATAATGGACTGTGGCAAATACTTTCTTGCTCACTTAAGTTACTTGAGTAACCCATCTAAGATTTTGGTCAAAATGGAGCCCTAAGTTCTTCACCGAAGATCTGTAAGGGACTGGCATATCTGCATAGAGATATGTCTATTGTGTCGGTTCATTGTTCAAATGTCGTTAACATAATATAATGAAAATAGTAAATGGCCCTGGGGACTCCTCTCTTCACGGAACGCCAGGAAGACGACCTGCAAGTAAACACACTGTTGGCGATCGCGAAGATAAGAATCAATCCAGCGGATGCAACTTTCAAACAACTGTATAGAACGGAGTTTGAAAATAAGTATGTCACTGTATTATTGTTTCTAAGGCTTCCAACCGGGTGAGTTGTAGGTTTGGTTCCAAGCTTTAGGCAGCTATCTCCGCTGCCATCTTCTGGGAGAAGTGAGCTGGATTCAGGCAGGCAGGTAAATTTACTGTTTTTTATACCCATTAACGCCAACGGTATGAGCCCCAGATGGGCTCTCGACCTTGCATCTACAGTAACTTTTTTGAGTTTGCTTTGGTTGTCTGCTTGTTTGTTCTTCTTTTAATTAGGGTAATCTACATTACAAGGTACCGACTAGGTACAAGGGGCATGTGCTGTACATTGAAAAAAGATACATATCTAATAAAATTCGTGAGAATTTCAACTACTATCTGCAGTCTTTTTTGCTTTTGATACCGCGCATGTCCTGTCCCAATGTTCTGGACTAGTGAGTTAGTGTGTTCATTCAGGTTGTGTGTTTGTTTTGTTGTAATGTTTTGTATTATATTCTTGTAATGTTTCTAGTTGGATTACATCGTGTAGTTCTTGTATGGGTGTGTTTAGGGGCTTCTTCAGTGATAGTCTTAATGTCTTGTTTTGTACAACTAGTAGCTTTTTAATATATGATTTTGCCGCCATTGACCAGGCAGGACATGCATAAGTTGTTTTGGATCTGATTAGTGATGTATATGGTAATCTCTTGGTGTCTATTCTGATATTCGGTGATTTGAAGAGAGGTATAAGCCCTCGAAATGGTTGAAGACTTTTGTTACGAGTATAATCTATGTGCTGTTTAAATGTCAAGGATTTATCTATAGTTAGTCCCAGGTATTTGACGAGAGAGTTGTAAGGTAAGATTCTACCATGACGTTCTACAGGAGGTAGCTCACGGGGTCTCCCCTTGGTGAAAACAATGGCCTATGTTTTGGAATTGTTGATTTTGATATTCCCCAGTTTGCACCAATCAGATAACTGGGTGATATTTCTTTGCAATCTTGCTCTGGCGTAACGAAGATTCCTGTCAGATGTATATAACACAGTGTCATCAGCTTATAATGCAAGTTGAACACCAGCGGTTTGGGGGGTATCGTGAGTGAATATATTATATACTAAGGGGGCCAGGACAGATCCTTGGGGTACACCGGCTTCAATATTTCTTATAGAGGATAGTCCTTTGTTGAAGTATATAAAAATTTTCTGTTGGTGAGATATGAAATAATAATATTTAAGAGATAGCCAGGAATATTCGTATCAGCCAGTTTATATAATAGACCTTGATGCCAGATTTTGTCAAGGGCCTTTTCTATGTCTTGAAATACAGCAGTAGTGCTCGATTTGTTGTTGAATTCAGTTGTGCTGGTATCTATACCTGGGCCGTCGTAAGTTTGCACTTTCCATTCTACAAGTTAGGTTGCCAGTATCAAAGATTGACAAATGAACTACTCGACTTCGTTGTGTACTGACAAGGAGGTGCCGATCGGCATTATTCGGCTGTATACGGCCTTGAAAATTCGAAACTATTTCTAATCCCTCAATTATCATTTTTCTGTTCTTCCATTCAGTAATTTTCGATATTTATGTAATGTAATATTATTCCGAACCCATAGTTTCACAAAAAAAACCGTATCGTTCATTTACACAAAGATTTATCCTGTTATGTGTGGAACATCGTACACCTTCGCATGATAAATATTCACTTAGTTAGTTCGTAGTGTCGTAGCTCAGTCGTTATGGTGCTGGATAGTTATGCAGAGAGTTGGGGTTCGATTCTAGGCAGGGTGCAATTCATTTTTTTAACATACCATTTTCAAGACGCAAATACAGTTTATGATTTTTTATTTTTAAAATTAGCTGTCTTATATTTTATTGTATAATATAATTTGTAGCATATAAAACCTTATTATCAGTAGTGAAACCCTCTGCGAATTTAAAGATCGCCTTTAGCGGCGAAACCTATTAAAATTCTTTTCAGGTAGAGGGACAAGATGTTCCACTTTTCGCACGATTCTCCTTCTTTACTTCCTCTGCCCATTATCATAGGTACTATAGGTAGAGGAAGTGTCGTTTTCGATTCCGAAATTCCGACTGTAGTTTTTAAAATAAATGCATGTTTTGAGGCCCCCGAATCAAAAAAATACTATTTTGGAAACAAGACTGTGTGCGTGTCTCAGTGTGTGGGTGTGTTTGTGTGTTTGTGTGTATGTGTTTACGGAAAATTGTATGAAAACAACATTTTATTTTGGGGTCAGGTACTTTTCTCAGGAAAATAGAAATATGGTAATATTTGTTTTAGACAATACATGTTAAAAGCACTTTTAATCTTAAATTATATTAATTAAAATGAGAAAAATTATGCTACTGGGTGGCATGAAATTATAACATTCCAGAGTAACCAACTCTGATTGTTTCACATGGAAAACTCTTTTTGTTAAAAATATTTACATATGATTATTAAATAGACTCAGTTTGATAAAAAAAATTAAAATTCACTAAGCCATTTTAAATGTGAAAGTTCTCAGAAATTGTAGAAAATCAGTAACAGGTTGTCTTTGCTTTCCAATATGGCTGGCTCCACAGGGTGTAATTATTTATCATAAATCTATCTTCTATTATTACTATTATTATTTGACAAATTTTAACGATTGTCTAAAAAATAGCATATGATACACGTGATAAAATTATTTTATTTTGCTCGTAGATTTGCGGCATTCGCACTTACGGGCTCGTTTCGCAAACAAAATAAAATCTCGTTTTAACATTTGGATCAGTTTTATAAACATAACTTAATCTAAATTAGCATATGTTTTATAATTACCAAATCTATCTATCTATCTAGTACCCTATGATCCCCAGGTGGGGCGAAGGGGCCTCCAAGTGGAGGTTACATTACCTATACTAATTTTGATATGCTTATTTTCCGAGAGAGGGTAGAGGGACAGGTGGTAAGCCCATCGCCTCGCAACCCCCTCTGGAAACTAAGTATTTCTTGGACGTGAAAGGGCCGATAAATTTTGTCCAGAGGCTCTAATTTAGGCTTGGAGTTCTTTTACGTGCCGTAAATCTACGACACGGGACCCCCAGCTTAAAGTCCCTCCCGGAGGACTCCGTGCCCAGGATTTTTACGTCCTGAAAAATCCATCGACCGCGGCCGGGTTTGATCCCGCGCCCTGCGGATCTAGAGGCGGGCACGCTACCTCTAGACCACCGCGGCCGACATAATTACCAAATAACCTATATTAAATATTTTTGAAAATTTTAAAGATCGATTATATTACATACTACAATATTTTCAGGGGTTTCTGGTAATTGTTTTGGAAATGAAACTGCAATAGCAATCATTAATTTTTCTCCAAAATATAATTACTTTTAGTTTTTAATAAATGTTGTTAATCCTGGGTTTACTTGCAATAATAAAATGCTATCGGGATACTTAACACCAAAACAGTAACTTCGGGGTAGGTGGTAAAAGTAAAAAATAATAAAAAGGGCGATTAACAAAGTTTTGCCCAGGGTGCAAAGTATGTGAAATCTCGATCTGCTCTTATAGATTTGACAAATGTGTAAGGCAGGTAATTTTAAAAATTAAAAATCAAACATTGCATTTAAATCTTAAAAATATAATGAATGAAAAAAATACAGCAAAGTGACTCGAACCAAGAACCTTCAGTTCCACGATCAAGCATCTTAGCCGTTGTGCCACTTATAAACTTGTCAAATGAGTGAGAATATTATGTATCTAAACCTTTATGCTTTCTCTTATATCATAAGCCTTTGTATAGGAACTGTACGGTTTTTTATTAATTTTGTATTTGTATCTGTATTTGTATGAATACCATTAATATTAAAGCGGAAAAATGAGAAAGAATAGACTAATACAAGAATGAAATGTTCGAAGCCGAATGGCTTCTGTTTGTCAGTCATTAGAACCGCAGTGCAGTGCAGCCAACGTAAGTAGGCATATAGTTGAAACTGGAAAGTGCAAACTTACGACGGCCCAGGTATATCAGTCTCAACAGCTGCAGATCTGTACCGAGATTTGCCCGAAAGCAAAATAGTGCAGCTGGGATGCCTTCGTGATTTTGGACATAAAACCCATCCGCGTTAGCAATAACTTTTCAAATATTTTCCCATTGGGGATAGAAGACTGATAGGCCTTAAATTTTGTGGAAATTTGGGGTCTGTGCCTTGCTTGGGTAAGGCTACTATTTTTGCTAGCTTCCATTAATTGGGAAAATATCTAAACTTATGACACGCATTGTAAATGTGAGTCAATTGGACTGATGCTTTTCTATGCAAGTGTTTGAGGCAACCAGGATTTGATCTGGGCCTTGTGCTTTAAACAAATTTATCCTATCCGTGAATTTTTTTATTTCTTCAGGGGTAATGGGTGAGAAATTTTGATTTTCGTCAGCTGCTGCTGCTAGTCTTCCTTGTACATGAGCCTCCACCTCTTCTTCTCTTTCTATTTCAACTGAAAATGCAGTTCTAGCATATCCGCTATTGCGACTGCTTGTTCGGTAGGATCATATTTCAGTCCATTCCGACCGTGGATTATTGTAGATGGAGGTTTATCTTTACTTTTCGATAGCATCCTTGACATTTTCCACATTTTGCGCACATTCTTTTGACATTCAGCAATAGATGTTTCCCAGTTTTCATCATTGCGTTGCCGTCTCTTGCGTTTGATCAAGTTGGTTAGCCAGTAAGTGTTGCTTTAGCCACAGGATCTAGTGTTCTTGCCCATCTACTTCTAATGTGTTTTTCGATTTCCAATAGCTTTTCAATTTCGGCTGTTATTGTGATTGGATGTCGAGATTCTGTTTCAGTGGTATACATGGAGAAGGCACTTTTTATTTACGCTATCAAGTCTGATATTGCGAATGAAATGTCTTCCTCGGTGTGTATAGAATTTTGCGGTTTACTAATTCTCCCAAGCAGCACTTTAAAGCCTTCCTAGTCGGTAGTTTGATAGCACTTTCAAGAATAGTAAAATAGATTGGCAGGTGATCAGAGTGTAAATCTTGAGTGACATATGGTTGTGAAATGCGGAGATTCTTATGAATGACTATACCTAGTACGTCAGATGTGCCTCAGAATTGGGAATAGTGTGTTGGTTCTAATGGGACGTCGGCTATGAGGTCATTATTTAGACAGGATGTGTTTAGTGTTCTGCCCGCGTGGTTTATGACTCTACTTTTCCAGCTGGGGTGTTTAGCATTTAGATCACCTGCCAGTAAAAAATTATCAACAAGAGTCGATAACTCCAGGATGTCTTGGGAAGCTAGCTGCCTCCCAGAAGATTTGTAGCCAGCTGCAATAAGGGTTTATACATTGTTGATATGCACAATAACACCTGTTGCCTCAACTGAAGGGAGAGGAGGGAGATAAATGTGAATGTGAGGGATGCCTCTTTTTACAACAGCCTTTGGGGCCTGGTTCTATATCAACCGATTTGCCCAGAAACTCCGAGAAATTGCCTGACGTCGAAGGTCGCGGCCCTCTATTGGTCGGACTGGAGCCGAGTGCCGGTGGGCGTGGCTTAGTGCAGGCAAGTCACGGTGAGTGGACTGTACACTCTGGAGGGGAGGAGCCGGGTGCTAAGGGGTGTGACCGAGTGCCATCACAGGCATTCTAGATCATGCGTGGACAGAAACTTCGCGACATTAGCTCCAGAACATTCGTCGGCCCAATATAAACCCGTGAGCGAGCAGTGTGTGGACAGTGTAAACTGAACAGTGTGAACTCAAGTAAGTGTGACTTGAGGGACTGGTGAACGCAGCGCACAGCGGATAGCGACGGGTGGATCGTGTGTTGTGCAGCGAGGACTGTGTATTGCCCGGCGTGATATCGATGCTGCCGTGACTTGAGAGTCCGCACAGTGTGTGTGAACGGAGACAGTGCTGTGACTTGGAGTCCGCACAGTGGAAGTGAGCAACGAACAGGTGAACTGGAGAACAATCAGGAGTTTTCTGGTTGTGTATTGAGTACAGTAAAAGCTCCTTATTCGCGCTTCCTTCATTCGCGTTTTCACTATTCGCGGATGAAAAAAATGCGACCCAATTCCTATATTCGCGGCTAAATTTTTTTTATTCGCGGATCTAATAATAATAAAAAGATTCCAATAGGTATCCAACCCAATATCCTTTGTAAATGCCGTCAAATGGACTAATAAAAAAATTAAAATACAGTACTGTAGATCTTATTACAACTTTGCCTTTGTTGTTAAATGATATCGCCGAGGACTTTGACATAAGCCGCCTTCGCCGCGATCGGTGTTTTTGAGAATGTAAACAAACAGAATGAAAGCAACCTTATTACTCAGTGAATAAAGTATATTTTTAAATGTTGCTGTTCCGTTCTATGGTAAAAGCCGCTTTGCGTGTTTTATTGTTTCGTCTTTCACATTCGTTACAAAAATGGAAGTGGCGTTGTCATTATGGATCGAAGACCGCAACCAAAAAAGGGTGCCCTTGAGTGGTCCAATGGTCCGGGAGAAGGCAAAGCGTCTTTACGCTCATTTTAAAGAACCTAATGGTAGTTGTAGTGGTGAATGTACAGGTGGAGGATTTCAAGCATCGGAAGGTTGGTTCAAAAACTTCAATTAAATTGATTTTTTACTGTACTGTATATATTTGTTTTGTTTTATTTTGTCACCTAGGAACGTATCCCCTATAATCCCATATAAATTACCATTCCGTATTCACGGTTTCTGTATTCGCGGCATATTTATGGAACATATACCCCGCGAATAAGGAGCTTTTACTGTATTTGCTATTAGTCCAGTCATTTGGTAGTTTTACCTGGAAAGTTTTCCGGGAGTTTTGAAAATTTGTGATTTTATAGATTTCGACGCGCTCTTTTCGAATTAGTTATGTAATAAACTAAACTAGAGAAAATTTACTATAGTTTATGTAGTAACGATTTTTTTGTAAAATGAATATTTTCAGCGTACGAGCGCCGCGAAATCTACTCCGACACGCGTTTTGGCCAAAGCCACGGAAGATGCGGATACGCCACTATCTGCATCATTTTGCGGTAAAGCATTTAATGAGCGATTTTAACTAAATAAGGTTTCCTGATTTCAAAAATGTCAATAATTTTATTGTTTCACATCTAGTTTTCGTGTTTGCTGTTATGGCGGACGCAATTTTAAGGTCTGTGTTGACTTTTTTGGGGGGCTTATAGCTTCTAAACGGTAAGTCGTATAAAAAAATGTGTTGCAGAAGCAGTAACGGATTTTTAGAGATCTACAAGTTTGGTCTTGTGACTTTTTGACGTATCTTCATCGGTTATCCCTTAGATTGAGTTAGATTTTGTTTTTAATAAATTCTGTATTTTTTCTCACATTATGTAATCTTGGTACACATGGTATGAAAGATAGAATCATACAATTTGGTAGAAATTTGGGCACATACAACAGTCAAAATCGTGCTAAATTTGGTTTTCCTAGCTGCCACATAAGTATAGAAAAACTTGCTGGATAGCCGTGACATCATTCACATCTACGACAGTCTAATCTTCCACTTATTAACATTGATGTTTATTCACTTCCAGATGAGCTAGAAACTTGAAATTTGGAAAACTTATAGATTTTACATTTATTAAAATACATTTTCAAAACCGTTCAGCTCGATCAATGTAATAAGATAAATAAGATACCATTTGCTCAACTAAAATATATTTTATAGATTTTAGCTTATAACCAATGTAAAAATTCACAAAAGTTCAAATCTTTAATATTTCCCCTGTTGTGTTCAGAGACAAGTTTTCAATTTGAGTGGACTGTATCATGGTGGCTGTGATGTCGGCCCAAGAATGCAAGGTTGGCTTTCATCACACAATTAAACACAACACAAGTAGTCAAACAAACAAGTCCTCTAGTTGATTTATTTATACAAACGTGAATATTATACTTGCAATATGATTTAACATAACGAGATGATTGTGAATTACTGTGAAACTAGTCTAACTTCAAAACAAGCCAGCGCACCATTCTACGCTGGTAACTAGCAGTTCGCCATGTTGTCTTCTACAGAAGAGTTCCCAGTACCAACATACAACACAAAAGACACTACCGCGCAGGGTAGCCAACTTAGAGAAAAAGTCTCAACATATTCCCCCCTTGAGGGATTCAACACTCAACAAATACAAAAAATGATTAAAACAATGAAATGAACTTAGATTATTAAACAGTAAATTTACAAATAATTAGTCAACATCTTTAGGCAATGGGCACAGTTTCACTATGGCACGACGGAACAAACCAGTTTTTGTTTTCGCCGTAACCACACGTGTGACATTATCACCACCGGGATGCAGTTCTTTCACAACTCCAGTCTTCCAAACAAGTGGAGGCAGGTTTTCTTCTCGTAGGAGGACTAGATCTCCTACTACTGGCTTCCATGATCCAGTAGACGACCATTTACGTCGCTGTTGGAGCGATTGCATGTAGTCTTTTGACCACTTCTTCCAGAAGTCCTGATACAATTTTTGAACTAGATTCCACTTTGCCAGACAGGACAAGGGACTGTTGGATATGTCAGGTGAAGGAACACCAGTCAATTGTCTTCCTACTAAGAAATATCCAGGAGTCAAATAACACTGGTCATCTGGATCATCACTCATGGGACAAAGAGGTCTCGAGTTTAACACAGACTCAATCTGATACAAAAGCGTGGATAATTCCTCAAAGTTAAGAATGGAATTTCCAATTGTTCGCTTCAACAATGATTTAGTTGACTTTATTCCAGCCTCCCAGAGCCCACCGAAATGAGGACTAGAGGGTGGAATAAATTTCCATTTTACATTCTCATTAGCTGTACGTTCTTCTATTTCAGAATTGTTATCCCTAAAAAATCTCAACAACTCATTGTTGGCTCCAACAAAATTTGTGCCATTGCCGCTCAGAATTACATTAGGAAAACCTCTACGTGCAGCAAATCTTCTGAATGCAGCAAGAAAATCTTGAGTCGTTAGACTCTTTACCAATTCAAGATGCATTGCCTTCACAGTGAGACAAACAAAGAGAGCAATATAAGATTTTAATTTTACTTTACTCCTGGGTTGTCACCCTTTATGATGATTGGACCACCATAATCAACACCAACTTTAACAAAAGGTAATGAAGTTTGAACTCTATATGAGGGTATGTCACCCATTATGTGAGTAGTAACTGGAGGTTTGTTACGAAAGCAATTGTAACATGAATGAATCACACTGCGCACAATTGTTTTTCCGCGTGGAATCCAAACCTTATTCCGCAAGGAAAACAATACAGCTTGAGGGCCAGAATGCAAAAGCCTTTCATGTTCATGTTTGATAATCAGCTTAGTGACACAATGCTTTGGTGGAATGATAATAGGATGTTTGTTGTTGTATTCCAACTGTGAATTCCTAAGTCTACCACCAACTCTCAATAAGCTGTTATCATCAAGGAAGGGGTTTAAAGACCTTAGTTTGCTTGTCGAAGCAACTACATTGTTAGTCTTCAAGTCATGAATTTCCTTCATGTATTCACTAGCTTGCATCAAGCCTAGTATTTTCAATTCAGCACCGTTCAACTCTTCAGGAGTGAGTGGGCCAATATGACGAGAGTCCTTTGCAGAGCGAGCATTAGTAATGAATCTCATAACATAACTGTAGACTCGTTTCAGTTTACAATAGGATGAGAAACGTTCCAAGTCAGGCGAATGCACATTAACCAATAGCACATTCAAAGACGTTTTAGTTTCTGCCTCAACAGATGATGGTATGTTAGTAGCAACAAAGGTTTCATATGTTGGAGACAATTCTCGCAACCAAGTAGGTCCATGCCACCAAACATCAAGCGAAAACATTTGTGAAGGTACAATTCCTCGGGACAAGTAGTCAGCTGGATTACTATGGGTAAATACATGTCTCCACTTTGAGACTGAGGTGAGAGATTGAATTTCCGACACTCGATTACCCACAAACGTTTTCCAACAATTAGGAGGTTTCTGTAACCAACACAGGACTATAGTGCTGTCCGTCCAACAATATGTGGAGAATGGAACAGACAAGTTTAATGATTTTATGACCTAAGCCATAAGACGAGACAACAAGAGAGCAGCACACAACTCTAGTCGTGCAATAGACTGTTGTTTCAACGGAGCAACTCTTGACTTGGAAGTCAACAAAACAACTGAAACTTCATCACTGTCAGACACTGTTCTGACATATACACAAGCACCATATGCGGCTTCTGAAGCATCTGAGAAACCATGGATTTCAATAACCTTGTTCTTAACAAAGGGCATTACCTTCCTTTGAACTCGAAGTTTATTAAGAAGTGGAAGTTCACTGTAGATAGCATTCCAAGTGTCAAGAATGTTAGTATGTGAGTCTAACGGTTCATCCCAATCGATTTTCAATTGCCATAGAACCTGTAGAATAAGTTTGCACTTGACTACTGCACAACCTAGCAGTCCAAGATGATCAAATATGGATGCGATGATGGCAAGGATGCGATGATGGCAAGAATGCTTCTCTTAGTGACAAGATTAGGAGCTTCCTTCAAATTTATTTGAAACTGAAATTCATCAGACTTAGGGTGCCAAACAATACCTAAAGTCTTAACAGCTTCATCATTGGTAAGATTACAAGGCGACGAGAGTTCTCTGTCTTCCAAGGGTACATTAGCAAGAGCTTCTGGACAATTTGACGTCCATTTTCTAAGATGGAACTGAGCACTGTCCAATATAGAAGTGATATCACATTGAAGTTGTTTAGCTTCTTCAACTAAATCTGCACCAGTCAATAGATTGACAACAAATCTTCCAAGTTCATTTCTTTGAACATTATTTGCAAAATGTTCTTCACAAGCTCTTTCTTCAGGAGTAAGAACTGGCTGCTGTAGTTCTTCAAGTTCCCAGAACTTTTGTAACTTTGTGTCAAGAGGGTCAAGTTTCACAAAGTTAGTACAACGAGCCTTGACATTAGGTTTAACGCATGACTCAGGAAAAGTACCAGACAGTACCCAACCAAATCTAGTGTTTAGCAATGAAGGATAATTTTCCCTACGCAAGGTATTACCAGACACAATTTCATAATAAACATCAGCTCCCAACAAAATGTCTATAGGTGAGGGTCGATTGAAAGTAGTATCACTTAGAACAATATCAGTGGGAATGTTCCAAGTCGAACAATCAATTTTCTGAGCAGGTAGCGGACTTGTGATGGTGTCTACTACTGCACAATTCAAATTCAGAGTATAGTCTGATATCTGCGAGTACAAAACAAGATTGCAAGTGGAGCTTACAGGAGAAACGTTTGAATTGCTTATACCAACAATTGGTAACCGACAAGATTTTGTTCCAATACCAAGACATTTGACAAGATTGGAGGTTACAAATGATAATTGACTCGCTGAGTCCAACAAGGCTTTAACCACTAAAACTTCTCCAGTTCTAGTTTTCACTCCAACACAAACCGTACTCAGCAAAACATTTGAGCCTAATCCTGAAATCACTTTCATTGCTGCAGGCGAAATGATTGCAGAACGATCAACATTTGAATTTTATTAGGAGTTACTTGTTCTTTATGAACCAACAAGTTGTGATTTCCATTACATTTCGTGCACCAAGGTTGCTTACATTGTTTGGAAATATGAGAAGTTAAGAAGCACAAGTAACAAAGTTTATTTTCTTTGACAAATTCACGACGGTGATCAATATTTGCTTGTTTAAACTTTCTACAATTAAGAATATTATGATTTTCAAGTTTGCAAAACTTACAATTCAAGGAGGTACTATTGTTAGCAATATGAAGTGCCTTTATTTTAGGTTTGAACTCACGTTTGTGTTCAACAACAGTTTTGTTAGCTTCTGTTAATTCCAACGTCTGACATTCCCTTTCCAAGAAATCAATTAAATTATCTAATGTCGGAATATCAGAGGAGGCAAATTTATTTTCCCATTCACTTCTATGATTAACTTTGACTTTAATCAGAATCAATTCCTGCAACAAGATTTCATGAAGTGGAATCTCCGCTTCCAAATTCTCAATGGCACTAAGATTAGATTTTACTTCATTTATCAATTTACGGTAGTCACTTGAAGTACCACTACTACAACTATGAAGATTGAGCAACTGTTTCACATGCTGCGAAACAATCAACCGTTTATTATTGTATCTTTAATCAATCAAATTCCAAGCAACCGAAAAGTTACCATCACAAATGGCCAAGTTACCTAATAACTCTTTGGGTTCACCTTGAAGTGAAGACAGCAAATAATGCAACCTTTGCACATTGTCGATGCAAGTATTGTTGATAACTAAGCTTTCAAATGTATTCTTAAATGTCAAATACTTTGTCAAATCTCCCTTAAACTTAGGTAATTGTATGGGTGGAATTTTCAAATTACTACTGCTTCGAGTGGAGTTATTCGAAATGACAGAAGCATTACTAGGACTTGTGGGTCTTTCCCCAGCATCAATCAGGTCTTGAATCCTACCGAATGTTGCATAATATCTGATTTTAATCACTTCATGTTCTTCAAAATGAGCTTCGCTAGACTTTGAGTCTAACTGACATTCTAAATATTCCCTAACATCATTAAATTCTTTCCAAATTTCCGGCAATTCATTTTGCCTGGCTATCAATTCATTTCTAGAGAGATCCTCACGGTTCAAGAACTTTTCAAGATGAGTTAGTGATCTTTTTAGTAAGCCACGTTTTTGAATAGCCTTTGCTTCTGATTCAAACGACATGATGAATAATATGACAGTTGATTATTATCAATGATAAAACAATTTTCTATGAAATGTACAACAGCGCAATAGCGAACAATTGAATATTTAATGAATTCAAGTCCGTCAAACAAGATTAACAAGCAAGTCAGTACTTATTTGTTTCAGTGTTAGAAGTAGGTTTTAGGATTTTAGACAGGATGTCTACCCTAGGCAAGTTAGGACAAGCAAGACAAAAATGGAACAAACTTACAGTTGGTTGAATTATTGTATCACTAATGGTAACATCAGACAGCTCCATAAAGTCGTAGATTTTGTCCAAGATGTCTGGCAAGATTCCCAGAGCGTGACGTCATCTGCGATGTAATATTGCTGAATGTGTTTTCAAATTAACCTTCAAAGTACCAATAATTCAATTACAATCACTGATGTTACAGCTCACAAAGTTTGAAATTATTCTTCAACGGGTACAGTTCCACAGTTTGCTAATCCTTCTGTGCTGCGACACGTTTTTAACAATGCAAGGATGATGCAACACTTCACCGTGTTATAGTTCCATGTATTAGTAATACTGTTCGTAATTGTCTATTTTATGCACAAATAATACAAGAATTTTCAAGTGCAATATCTTCTTATTATTTATATTACACACAAGTAATATCAATGTTCAATCACACACGTGGTGTAATGTTCAATTACAATAACTGTTTGCAGATATTTCCTGCGTTTCAAACAAGGTAGACGCTAGCTTATGGCGGCAACGCTTCATAGATTGCAACACAATGTAATGTTTCCAGTACAATCTAATTTGCAATATGCAAATTTTCACAATCACAATCAATGTTCCAAGTTGCACAAATTTCCAATCATGGCTCGAGATCCAAGTTTGCACAAATTCCCTTCACGGCCGGCAGGACCAAGAATTATATTGTGTTCAGAGACAAGTTTTCAATTTGAGTGGACTGTATGATGGTGGCTGTGATGTCGGCCCAAGAATGCAAGGTTGGCTTTCATCACACAATTAAACACAACACAAGTAGTCAAACAAACAAGTCCTCTAGTTGATTTATTTATACAAACGTGAATATTATACTTGCAATAGTGAACATAAATAGATGATTGTGAATTACTGTGAAACTAGTCTAACTTCAATACAAGCCAGCGCACCATTCTACGCTGGTAACTAGCAGTTCGCCATGTTGTCTTCTACAGAAGAGTTCCCAGTACCAACATACAACACGAAAGACACTACCGCGCAGGGTAGCCAACTTAGAGAAAAAGTCTCAACATCCCCCCTCCAAACAAACTTTGATTTTTTTGTCAATGATCATTTGTACGGCAACTGATGATATGGCAAAAATAAATTTATTTGGCCTGCACTCACAAAAAATACTGGAATACATGTCTTGGACTGTTTGAAAATATTATTTGATTTTTCCCCGAAAAATATTATCAAAATTATCCTAATTTTTAAGTATTTTTTATGCTGTAAGCTAGTCTAAGCAATAACTTATATCTCTTGTGTTGTGAAGTACCTATTGCAAGAAAACATGACGTGTTACGTAGAAACGCCAACGGATTAATGTTCAGTGATCCAAAATTGGTTAAGATCACCTATCACACCACTTACCGCAAAGGAAAAAGTTTCAAAATCCAGCATCAAAGCTGCATACAGTTATTTTATCATACAAAATGTCAAATAATATTTTTCACAAATGTCAATTAACCAGATGTGATAGAGAAAAACGAAATGCACTTTCGAATTTAGCACAGCGAATTTAATCAAACACACCTATTTTCGTTTTTACCGCAGAAATTTTCGTCCTTTTTCTAGGCTGATATAATGAATACGGCAATCAGCATTTCATCTACATTTGATTCCGTAATAGTTGTCGGCAAAGATGTAGATCTTCTTATTCTTTTGACGGCTCTATCTACGCGTTCAAACATAGCCTATATAATCTCAAACCAGGAATAGGAAAATTTCGCAACGAATATATTCAACTCCATATCACTGCTGAACCTGGTGATAGGTTTGGAACGAATGTTGTCGTGCTACTGCTTCCGTCGGTGGCAGCGATGCAATATTAAATTAATTTTCATATGCTGATTTTGTGAAGCATGTATATCTATATAATTGTTTAACGACACCCTTTTCACGGCACTGTAACCATACAATGCAAGGAGGAAGCTTCAGCAATGATCTTTCGATTAGCATTTTGGTTTTTGAATACCTGGACAAGTTCGTTTAATTCTTTTTTTTTTTTAAATACATTAGCACATTTTATTTTTTTTTTGTTTAAAGAGTGCTGATGTTGTATCACAGCCAATGAAGGCGTGCAGAAATAATATTATGTTATCTGCGGCTGTTTTATGTACGATACTTTTTGTTGAATATATTCGTTGCGAAATTTTCCCTTTTCCTGGTTTGAGAATGTATATATATATATATGTGTGTGTGCGTGTGTGTGTATAGATAGAGCCGTCAAAAGAATAAGAAGATCTACATCTTTGCCGACAACTATTACGGAATCAAATATAGATGAAGTGTTGATATCCGTATTGATTATTATTAGCGTATCCGCATCTTCCGTGGATTTGGCCAAAACGCGTGTCGGAGTAGACTTTGCTGCGCTCGTACGCTGAAACTATCCATTTTACAAAAAAAATTGTTACGACATAAATTATAGTAACTTTTCTCTAGTTTAATTTATTACATAACTATATTCATCGTAAAATGAGTCGTAAAGGAGATATTGTGAAAAAACTGTTTTTGAGCGCAATTTTTCCAATATGGCGGCGCGAGCGGCAAAGATACGAGGTAGCAAAGTGAAAATTCGAAAAGAGCACGTCGAAATCTATAAAATCACCAATTTTCAAAACTCCCGGAAAACTTTCCAGGTAACCCCCTTTTTGAGCAGCAAATGACTGGACTATATTGGAAATAAAGGAACCATCCTTCTTCACTCAGAAGATAAGTGTCCTGATTTCGAACCCCGACGAGCCCTTGTTACAATACGATAAATTAAATAGTTTGGAATTTTGAAAGACTGAAAGGGCTTTAGATGGGTTTCATTTATGAGACAAATATCAATTTTTTGTTTTTGCAGCTGCCTACAAAACTTATGACGTTGGCTGAGAATACCATTGGCATTAAATACCATTATTTTGAGGGGCCGTCTGCTTATATTGGGCATGCCCGTTCCATGTCAGCTAGTGTTGCCATTGTGGTATATCATTTTTAATAGGGGATTTGGCTGCTTGAAACTTTTTATAGGCCGATGTGGCAACTTGGAAATATTGAAGGAAACGTTTCTCTCCAGATAGGTCCGGATTTAGCCTTTTCAGGAGCTCAGCTTCGATGTCTTTTTCCCCTTGAACTATCGCACTGTATAGTGTGCCATCTCTCATGTTTTGCGGTTTTGGCTGCAGAACCTCCTGTCGTATTTGTTCGCAGTTGGTCTTTCCTTGCTGGTGGCTTGGTGCCTGTGGTGCCGTCCGCTGTTCATCTTCCTGGAAAACTGGACAGCCCCGGAAGTTAGCAGGATGGGGTCCTCCACAATTGCAACATTTCGGCTTCGTGGGCTGTGGTTCTGTTTTCAGTGGGCAGAACTTGTGGGCATGGAACCCAGCACAGTACACGCATCTTGGCAGTGGTTTGCAGTTGTGCCAGGTGTGTCAAATTCGCTGGCAGTTATAGCATTGTACTAGGCCCAGCCTAGCTTTATAGGGTTCTATCTGTAGTACATAGTGTACAAGTCGTTTTATTTGGTATATATTTCTGTTGGTTCCTCTTTTGGAAGTTCTATCAAATAGCGGGGAAATGGGATTCTTTCCGGCGTATTTTGGATTTTCTTCGTCATCTGGATGACCCTGGTGACAGTGAGCTCAGTATCCTGAAGGGCTGATTTGATATCTTCCTCGGGGATGTCTTTTAGAAGTTTCTTAATAACTGCCCTGAATGATTTTGTTTTTGGCACCACCCCACGTGAAATGTTCAATGTTTCCCTGTTCACATGCATGGTGCACTTTTTTGGCGTCTTCTGCTGTCTGTGTCTGGATGCGCACGCCATCTCTCAATTTGCTGATGACTGGCGGTGCGCGTAGGCTTTCAGTGATAGCCTTCAGCATGTTCTCCGTCATGTTATCCCCCAGCAAGACTATGGGTGGCGGGTTTTTAACATTTCGTGTGTCCACTGGTGGAACAGATTCGTTTGCTTCCTCTTCCTCCCCCTGGTCATTTATGACAACAAAGCGGTTACTCACCGGCGTAGGAGGGCTGAGTTGCCTGGTTACCGATCTTCCTGACCTTTCAGGTAGCGAGTCCCGAGGTGGCTCAGTGTTTCTGATTACTTCAGGTGACTTTGCCTGATTGGAAGGAGGATTACTTTTGGTTTTAGAAGGGCCAGGACCAGATGGCTCAGCAAAGCTGATAGGCTGGGATGTACAAACTTCCGGGAAAGAGACGAGAGACCTTGTTGAGTCCTCCAGGAAGGCTAGTAATCTGGACAGGTAGTCCTCCGATAGTCGTGAGTCTTTGCGAAATTTTGTTCTTATGTTCGTCAGTAATATGGGTGACCTCTGACGAAAGGTCGTAATTGCTGAAGTTATATTTTTGTATAACAGTAGTGAGGAGAGTCAAGGTTGCGTCTAGGAGATTTAATAGGTGTCTGACACTGGTATTGTCAGCGTTCCATTTCTTATGGGCAAAGATATTAAATGCCTGATGTGCTATAAAAAATCCAGACATTGCTGGAGCAATTGTGGCGTCTCCATCATCGAGAGAGTTTAGTTCCCTACCAGTGAGGCTACTTACCAGAACTTTAAAGGAGGGACCATTGTTCAAGGCTAATCGGGCCAGATGGGTGCCCTGACCTGACCTCTGGTATTGAGATAGGCTAGGGGCGACGGGAGTGAATGATTATGTAAAGCAAGGAAACACTATACTTACTTGCAAAGCAGTTCTTACGGGCAGAGCAGGGGTGCAAATATGCTACCCGCAAAGCTTACAGATTGCAGTTCACACTTCGTACAAAAATTAAAACGCAGTGAGAATTAACAGGGTATCTGGTCAGTATGTCCCTTCCCCCAGACGTAAGATAGTACTAACTTATCCTCCGTCAGAAGCTGAGCTGGCGTGCGCGTTAAATTCACTTCCCTCGTCGCTAAAAATTAATCCATTTCAATATTTATAAATGCTAATTACGTAATAAATCCACAAATCATGATTGAACATATCCTGTTGACAGAGGAAATGACAAAAGCAATTCCAAAAGCCTTGTCAATCCAAACAAACTGATTGTAAAATACAATTATGAAGGAATGGGAGAAAACATGTAAACAAAGGGTATGTTATAACGTGAGAGCCTCAGAATAGATGACGTCAGCAAAATTTGATTTATCAAGAGTAGTCCTTGTTAAAATAAATCCGATAACGTATTATATATTCTCATATACCGAAATTGCATGCGGCCAAAATACGTAACATCAAAAATATAGAGTATATTTCCATGATACAATACACGGATCAACCTAAAAACTGACCACCTCCACCGCCGCTATTCAAAATATCTCACCTAAGACGGTGCCTAAAATAGGGGTTAACCCGTAAACAACTTTCACCCTCAAGGCCTCAACTCCCACAACTGCAACCTTTACTTGCATTCCAAGAATTCAGGATCGGTCAGAATCCTCAAAGACAGACACAAAGTTGCCGCATTATTTTATACAGTGGAACATTTCTTCAATATTAAATTCATGTCTGGAAATTATGAGATCTCCAATTAAAAAAATAGAAATAAGGAAGATTGAGCCAAATATTTTCCGGGTGAGCACCGGCCCAACTAATGCATTGACTACAATCTTGTGTTTTAGAAGAATATACAAATCTCCAATTAAAAAAATAGAAATAAGGAAGATTGAGCCAAATATTTTCCGGGTGAGCTCCGGCCCAACTAATGCATTGACTACAATCTTGTGTTTTAGAAGAATATACAAAATCAATCAAAGCAAAAGAACCCATTCTTCTCACGGGTGATAGAGACGTTCAGTTGTCTCCATTTTCAGGAAAAATTACATTCTCTCATAGGTAATTACAGAGGACACCAAGACATTTTATTATATAACTACTAGCTTAAAAGGCCCGGCGTCGCCCGGGTTTTTATTTTGTAATTTGAAATTAACTTATGAAGGACTTTCGATTTGTAGGCCTACATAGAACTTGAAATGAGGAAAAACGACTTATCACACTTAAACTATTTCCTCAGAAAACGCTAGATATACCCACTACATGCTTGGTTTCCTTTTGCCACATTTCTGGCGTCACCATCAATACTGCTCTGTCAAACCGTTTCCTAACATCGCATAATTTAAAAGTTTTGTTATTTCTGGCCACAAACTCTTTGATAAAACTCCATACCAGTTCAATTGGATTCAAATTGTTATGGTAAGGGGGTAACCTCAGTACTTGATGGCCCGCTTTATTTGCCATATCATCAACCACATATTTATTTTCATCTTTGTCCGCGAATTCCTGTGCTAAGATCACTAACTCTGCCTTAACACTTTTATCATTAAATGTTACATTCTTTTCTTGTAGGCATTCCACAATATCTTGCTTACGCCAAGAAGTATTTGGACGCCGATAGAGTTTCACACTGTGGTATGATGCATTGTCCATAACTATTAAACTGTTGGGTTCAAGTTTCGGCAAAACATTAGCAAACCAGTTACGAAATACCTCTCCATTCATGTCTTCGTGGTACTCACCTGTTTTCTTTGACTCAAAAATGAGCAAACCCCCATCTACGAAGCCTGTTTCACTACCTATATGCGTAACTATTAGGCGTTTCCCCTTACCCATAGGATTTTTTAAACCTTGACTTCATCCTGCCGTAAAAGCTTTTTCCTTTGATTCAACAGTAGTGTCATGCCAAATTTTAGGGGTGGTGTGTCCTGCATTTTGTACCATTATTTTGATTTATATTTATTTTTCGCGCATAATGGTACATGTTTTTAAGTTTGGTCGCTGGATGGCGCGACCTTCTCTGTTGTATATGCTTCCGCGGGCGTAGGTCCGCTAGCCTCCCCCCTCATCCTTTGGTACAGCCTCCTAGCGAGTGTTTATCTTTTCTGGCATCAGTTACGGGCATGGTTTATTTCGGCATTGACGTGTTTTCGTAGTTGCATTTCGTTAGTTTGTTTATAAGTAATTTCTTCGGTATTTGTGCTTTCGTTCGTGGGATAATGTAGTCCCAGTGTATCCTTCAGGTTTGCAGCAGGTTTCTAGTTCATCTTTCTTGTGTTTTAACTTAGTAATTATGTAACTGTAGAATTCCCTTCCCCTCTTTCTGCGCTTGGTAGCTGGTAGTTTCTCTGATTGATTTGGTAGTGTATTTTTGGTAGAATCTTCGTAGAAACCATACGTTCTGTCTCCTTTTGCTTGGGTAGTAATATTTAAAGGGTTTTCTGTTTATTTGAGTTGCTGGGGGGTTTCTTAGTAATAGCCTAAGTAGTCGGCGTCATCAAGCTATAATGATGGCGTCTGCATCTTTCTCTTCTCCCCTGTGCCTGCTTGCAAACCTGATGTGTCGCGGTCTGGTAAGTCATTTTTAAATTCGTGTTTTTTCTATTATTTAATTCTGGATTTAGTCTTTGTGCCATGCCCGTTTCTCCTGTCGTTTTGGGATTTTAAGGCATCCTAAAACGGCAGTATTGTTTCCCGCCTTTCCTAAATTTCTTCCCCTTTTGGTAAATGATTGTTGGCCTACATTATATTTTCCCCGGTTTGTTTCGATTCTGGCCTTTATGAAATAAAGCCATCGTCCCGTGTGTCATTTTACAGAGTAAACCCCTCCCTTGTTCTTTTGTAAAGTCCCCTTCTTCCGAGTGTTGGTAATAGTGAAATTAATTATTATTTTTTGTTACATTTTCATTTTGTAATTTCGATGTTTTCAGAATAATTACATTACAGTAAATTCCAATTTGTCAGTTTGAATGTCTCAAGTAATAATGAAAACACTCTATGAATTTATTTGCCCAAAGAGTGAATGTAACAGTGCTGTGAATTATTATTGTTTTTCTATTTCAGGCTATACTAATTTTGTAATTTCCTTTGTCTTGTAAAAATCTGGTTCTAAATTATATATTATCTGTTATTGTTTTTGAATCAGGAACTTTTACATTCTGTTTTGTGCCCCCTCCGGGATGTCCTACTAGACCTATGGGTGGGCCCGTTTTCAGGGAATAGGCTAACTTCCCTGGGGTTGGTTTCCCAAGCTTCCTTCCACACATTTCATCCCTTAGGGCGGGGTTGCAATTTACCCATGTCTCGCCTAAGTAATAAAACTTTCGACCCTCTGCTCGGTATTGCCGTACAGCTCTAAGATATCGTCTTCTCCAAAGTACAATATCATCACGATCTACTATAACATTAACCTCACTTATTTTCACATATTTCATTCCAATGTCCAACAATAACTTATAAATTGTTCTTCTTTTAAAATTAGGTAGGTCGGAGTCCTCATTGACAGCACAAAGAAGTTTATCCACAGTTGGAGGTATGTTATCAAAAAAGAATTGATGAACTTTTACTCGAATAGCACTTTTCACAAAGTCATCAATGTTATCTAAAACACTATGCAGCTTTTCAGCCTTTCTTGGGGGAGTTTTCACTACACCAGAGTCTCTGTATTCACTACGCACTTTCCAGATACTTCTGGTACATAGCCTATACCGGTGAATTCAGATGTCAATTTTACAACGTCCTCAATTGCAAGTGCTGGATATATATTTTTTAAACCCATTAAACACATTCAATATAATTTCCTTCTGTCCACTTCGCAAAGATGTACGGTACCTCTCTTATTTTTAATTATGCCACTTGGGCCTGGTTGAATTTCAGTCATTATGTTTAATGCTTCTCACAGACTGGGTTATAAATTATAAACACCACGTTTCACTGTTCACTGAAATTTGTATGTTTACATTATTCACAACAATGACTCTCGCAAACTGGAGGGTTATATCACGAATGCCACTTTTCGCAATACATTGAAACATTTGCAATAAGTTGATATTGTTATCTTAAAAATTTTCGTCACATTTTTTGAGCTTTTACTGTTATAAAAATAAAATCTAATACCGCACTATATTGTCTTGTAGCATGATATGTGGTGTGGTTCAAATCACGTGCATTTGTTTACACGGACTTGCATTCTCAAAATGAATGGATTTGGTTTGGTTGCAAGACTCACTTTTGTTTTTCTTTGTTTTGTTATGAAAACATGTGAAAGTGGAACTCTCAAACTGTGAATGTCCCACTTCTTTTGTCACACTTCAATTTTTTTTAATCTTTTTTTATATGAACAATTGACAGCAGAACTCTCTAACTTTGTCTAACTTTGCCTCATTTCATCACATTTCCGACTTTCCCCGTGGATTTTCCAAAAATTTTCTTTCATACAAACCTTCTCCAGACAATTATGATCACAACAAAACAAAAATCAGCCAAATCGGTCGAGCCGTTCTCAAGTGATGCGGCAACAACCCTTTTGCAAATTCATTTTTTTTCTTAAAAATTTTCGTCACATTTTATGAGCTTTTACTGTTATAAAAATAAAATCTAATACCGCACTATATTGTCTTGTAGCATGATATGTGGTGTGGTTCAAATCACGTGCATTTGTTTACACGGACTTGCATTCTCAAAACGAATGGATTTGGTTTGGTTGCAAGACTCACTTTTGTTTTTCTTTGTTTTGTTATGAAAACATGTGAAAGTGGAACTCTCAAACTGTGAATGTCCCACTTCTTTTGTCACACTTCAATTTTTTTAATCTTTTTTTTATGTGAACAATTGACAGCAGAACTCTCTAACTTTGTCTAACTTTGCCTCATTTCATCACATTTACGACTTTCCCCGTGGATTTTCCAAAACTTTTCTTTCATACAAACCTTCTCCAGACAATTATGATCACAACAAAACAAAAATCAGCCAAATCGGTCGAGCCGTTCTCAAGTGATGCGGCAACAACCCTATTGCAAATTCATTTTTATTAATATAGATATAGTTACCTGTCTTTCGTACAGGTAAAATAAGTTTTCTGTATGGTTCTTAGCGTTACGCGAGAAAGACCTCGCGGAAGAAGGACATATTACGACCAGTACCGCCAACTTATATGGACTCAATATGGACTCAATTCCACCCAATAACTTGTCATATATTATTATCATCATAATATTTTGTTACTAAAAATCACGTTTCTTTGTTGAATCCCTGTAAAACGTAAATCAGGCTGTTGTTGAACGATCGCTTTTTGTTTCGATTCACTCACGATCGTCTGAAATCGTTCCTTAATTAATTAAATTTTTACGTCTCTCAATGCAGTTTCCACAGCCATAGTCGAACTACCTTTTTTACGCTTTCAAAATAACAAATACAGTACATATTGTTCGTTCAGAACGAAATTAATCACATTGCTGTTCTAAATACAGAGAAGGAGAGCGCGAAAAAATTAGATTTAGGATTTAGACGGTTCTTGGGTTTAATAAGAAAAATCACAGGAAGGACACTATTGGACAAGGCAAGGAATTCTGATATAAGACAAAAATCTGATAGCCTATGAAACCATAACTTCCTATACCCAAATAAAAGTGTTGGGAATTGGTATAATATATAGTAATATATAATAAACTACAATACATTGTGCATATTATGGTATTCAGGTTTAAACAAAGAGTTTTTTTTTATAAAATCGGACAAAATGACACTCATCATTTAAATTGGTTGCAAAAATGAACAGAAAGTAGATACCACAGTGCATCGTATCCCCGAAGGATACTCAACCAAATAGAATCTTATGTAATGCACCCTGTAGCCGGTCAGTTCATATAGGCTTATATAAAATAAGGAATTAAATACAAGAAAATACATTTCACGGACAATATTTGAACTTCCCGCAACATTATCGACTATTAAAAACTACCATTACGCCTAGACTATTACAATGACCATAAAACAAATTACATGACGAGACAGAGGACATTTACACGGACAATTTGATATGCAACACGACCATCTGAATCAAAAGACGTTACCGGCAATTACAAATAATTAATCAAACGATTAATTATTAACACGACAACCTAGAAAATGACATCATTCAACGCGTAATCAAGAAAGCTATACAACTACACTTATTACAGACAATAGTGACAAATACTTTATGAATTATTAAACTAAATAGAGGGATACAATGTATTGGAGGCGGTACTCGACTGTCTGGAAAGACTTTTGACGCCAACACTTGGCTTGACGTTTGACAGATAGGTTCCTCCCCAAACCTCACTCCACTTTAACGACAAATATTTAAAACCATAGCAGAAGACTTAGCTAATTCCCAATCACAAGAGACAAAGCTACCTGACAGAACCAATGAAAATGTTAGGATATTTTAACACAGAAACATATTAACAGAAACATGAGCAACGGACGCGGACTTGAAGACACTGATCGAGAAGATACGGACGTTATTTTGTAGACGACACAGGAGTTAGAAATATTGACTTTTATACAGTGAAATAGTGACGAATACGAATATTGTTGGTATACCGACTTTTCAAGTAATACGGTCGAGGATAGAAATTTATATAACGAAATAAGAAAGATTATATATATATTAATTTTTATATTGTGAAGTGAAAAGAATATATACCGCCATAAGATAAATAACTTAAATTCCTGCGATAAAACGTGCAGATGTTATGAGAATAATAAATAACCTAAAGTGATTTTGGCGACGACGAAGTGAATAGATAAAGACATTATTTAAAGTAACTGTATTCTTCCTCCCGACATATTACGATGATTACAGACTAAGCGACAAAACTAAGAACAAAATAAACTTAATAATATTATTATTCAAGTACATAACTAATTGATATTATTTTACTACCCAGCATTCCCTAATCTTATATCCTATATTAACTTCGTCGAGCACGGCCCTAGAAAGAACTCTCGCTCTACTCACTGAGAAAGCACTAGCTGGACATTATATTTATTTTATAATAATATAATAATAAAGAAGAAAGGTTCCCACATAAATCGACACCCACCTTAACCAACGGTTATAAATTGGTCACCCAACTCTAGGCCAATTCAACGACCCCCTAGTGATCGGTCATAACCCTAATCATGGGCAATACAACTTTCTCACTTCACATTCTGATATAGAATAAAAGGCCGCATTGAAAGCAGTGCGTATTCAGTTGATGCAAAGCAGGCACGACTGAGTTTCTATAATTCAATTAAATATTTTATTCATGCCTTGAGCAACAAAGAATTTTTGCGAAAAAGTTTCAAATAAAAGTTCTAGCTTTTAGTATAAGCACGTCATGTTCAAAATTTGAAAACAAAATCGCTATAGTAGTTTTCGAGAAAATGAAAAAAAAATGTTAATTTTCTCCGTGTAAAGTAACATTAAAAATAAGAGAAAATAATCGACAATCTTCGTGTCACATCCCCAAAAGATACCTAACCAAATAATAAACTGTGTTTTTATACGATTTTTTTCGTTCTCCAGCTAGGCTGTCCACAGACATATACACAGACATGTTTCTGAAAATAGCAGTGTATTTATGTTAAAACATCGACTTCGAATTTCAGGATACAACACAATACTTCCTTTACCTACAGTACTTATGGTACGGGCAGAGGAAGTAAAACTGTTGTGGTAATATTATAAACTTTAAAGAATTTCAGTTCACTAGGCTACACAACACTTTCCTGGCGGTTCAAATATAAAATGTGATTGTTATTAGTTATTACAAACAACGAAATCGTTTCTCGTGCAGTTCTGTATTTATCCGGAGTCATAGGCTTTTTAAGTTCATTTCATGAATCAAATAAGGGGCGGGAGTATGAAAATTTTAAAATCTGTTGAGTCTACCCAATGTTTTTCTAAAGTTGGCGCCACTGTCTACCACCGTGAGTGAGTTCGGTAGCGCTCCTGCCTTACACCCCTCGGTCAGGGTTCGATTCTCGGCCGGGAAAGGGATTTTTCATAGTGAAACATCACTTTCCCGGGTTCAGGATTATGGGTTTTTGTCTTCCTTAGGTATAGGTGTTAGGCAGGGGATTGGCGAGCCCCGGGAATATCCCCTTAAGAGATCACCAGGGGTCGCGCAGAATTTTAATATACCAAACATAACATTATCGTAATATAGAATTATTGGAAATATTAACTAAAAGTTACTGTAAGCATTAATATTCATCAAATGAAATGCTTTAATTAACAGAACTTGTCGAAACTACCGTGATGGCGAACTTTAGTTTTGTATTATTTTGTCATAAAATCTGTAGTAAACGAGATATTTAGATTTTTTTTACTTGGTGCCTCGTTATAACATCTCCTTTGGAGAAAGTATATCCCAGTATATTAATGGCTGGCAGCGCAGTTTTTGGGATAAACTTCGATAATACACTTTAAATTTTTAAAGATATATTGAAGTTAAATTTTATTTTGCTACTATTTCCCATAAAAATTTCTGAGTTACAAACTTTATTATTGACATTAATTTTCTCAAATTAGTCGTAGAAACAGTGGAATAACATATTACAATTAAAAACTTTAAATATTTTACTAAAATGTACTTAAATGGTTTCTATCTCCACAAAGGATCCTGTTCTTCATTAATAATATATTTAAATATAATTTTCAAACTAACTTCATGGGCCGTCGGTTGGAAACCCCTGCTCTCTTCGTTCTTGCATTTAACCCTTCATTTATTTCTCCAAATATTAAAATTGCCAAACTTTTTTTTTTATTACAGATTTTGTGATATAGAATAAATAGATATGACTTTTAGTAGCTTACGTACCCAGAGCTGCTTGGAGCCCAAAATTCATAGCGAAGGCTCAGATCGGAGATGACATCTGCAGCTAGGCCAGATATGGACTGCACATGCTCATGTCTTGCAATTCTCTACATTGCAATAAACAGTGCATACCTCAGCGATAACAGACACTGGGCGATTCGAAACCCAAAACATGACAGTCCGTTTTGCGTCATCTAGATGGCCGGGATACTAAGCAATTAGTGGACACTGTACCTGTCAAGTTGCATGACCAAGACTATGATTTTTAGGTACATTCCTTTCTTTGTAGGGTAAATTAGACCTCCTCTTAAAGTCAGAGGCATGGCCAGGAATTTTATTAAGGAGGACGAACTCACACATAATTCCAAACAAAACTATTCTTACTTATTAGGCTAAACTATACAGTAGCATAAATATTAAGAATTAATTTACTATTGTGAGCAATAATAGTGACAGTAAGTTAAACAATTATACTGTGAGTTAAATTCTCAATGAGGTTAATCCAAATTCAAGTGACTATTCAACTCATACGCCGCGTGTTTGATATTGACCAATAACGTTTAGCAATTCCTCGGATATAGACCAATCACGGCCGTTTATCTTGCAATATTCTTGTAGGAATCGCGAGCAGGGTATTTTATCGTGATAAAATCGTCTGTTCGTTACTGGAGACGCGAGTGCAATGATTAATAGTCAGATGCTGCCACTAAGCGGCACGAAAACAGATTATTTTATACAACATAACTTGTTTGGAAATTGAAATAGTAGAAATGTACATTGATTAAAACACAATTTCGATTCGGTGCAAGACAGTTCGTGTGCTTTTATTCTGTTCTGCTGTTGGCTTACCTGAATGTCTTATATGCACCATTGGCAGCACTGATTACCCCAAGGTTGCTCGAATCGATTCATGGATGGTTGATTCACAGTATGCCGTGATCGCACAACTGTCAATTTTGTATTTATACAACAAAGCACGAAAGTAATTATTATTTATATAATCCGTTACATTTTACTCATGTAATAGTCTTAATAAATCCAACTCGAGTTGTCGAGTTGCTGCGCAGTCGCGAATCTATCGATAAACTCGTCACCTCACCTGGGATTACCTATGATAATTTATGAGTCAGGGTTTTTTTATTATTATTTATTATTATCAATTGAAAATAAATTTTAACTTCATTAATATTCACAAACCTTCCTGATCGCCAGCTTTGAACGCCAGCTGAATTCGACGAGGCTGCAAAGTTTTTAATTAAGAGATTATGTTCTTCTGAGCAACATGCCTTGTTGAAAGATTATTATAAATACATCGATGCAGTTGTAATTGTATTCGTACTAAATTCATAAAATATTTATACTTTTCATCCTCTCTGCAACAACTGCAGGTTGACAAAGACAAAGAGTAGGCCTACCAAAAAATTAATGAGGCCATAAGACATTCCAGAGGGGGAATCTGCCCCTTGCCCCCCTTCATACTAACGCCCATGCTTAAAGTAATAAGCAATTATAATATTTTTAATACTAGAATAAGCTGCCTA
This sequence comes from Ectobius pallidus, assembly GCA_964059195.1. Classification (NCBI taxonomy): domain Eukaryota; kingdom Metazoa; phylum Arthropoda; class Insecta; order Blattodea; family Ectobiidae; genus Ectobius; species Ectobius pallidus. The sequence goes on from CAXKWD010000009.1 coordinate 34,730,131, forward strand.
CCAATTTAATCACTTTATAGCCCTAGACTATGCTGACAGCCAGGAAAAACTGCACTTCTAGATACTGTGTTACCAATTATCCGGAATAAAAATTATATAATAAATTGCCTTTGAAATACGTTTAAGTAAGCCATTAAAAACTAATATAAATGGTTACTAGAATATCCATTCTGTAGTGTGCAAGTATCTGTATAAGAAAATAAAGAAAGCATGTACGAATATATTTTAACTGGTTACTTGGACTATACAATTTCAGTTTAAAAAATTCAATTTTATCAAATGAACGAGCATTTGGTTAGTTAGTAAAATTTAATTTCGTTTCTACCGTACCTTAACTTTGTCTTTGAATTTTTGTCACAATAATTTTGTAATTTAGCCTACATTAATTCTTGTGATTTATTATAATTTTGTTATTTTATTTTATTTTGTAATTTACTTATATTTTGTAACTATTAACTTATAACTTAGATCTGTAGTTTTAATTTAGTTTTGGTAATTTGACTCTTGACAAAGCCATTATCATGTAAAATGATTCTATGGATAATTAAGATACGATACTATACGATGCCCTAAAGGTTCGGTGCCTAAGGCGTATCCCCGTACCTCCCCTGTATATATTCAAACTAATCTGACCTGTACAATTTTCTCAGTGCTTTAAATGTGAATAGTCTGTTTCCTTGCCTCAGTGTTTCATGTATTTTGTAACACCTGGTAATAGGTTTCCAAACAGTTTCTTGTTATTGTAACAAGCTTCCTCTCGCTCTGTATAAGGAATGCACATTGTGCACTTCACCAGTCTGACGCAAGTAACAATGCAATGTTTCTCAAACAGTGGTCTGGGGTACCCTACCACATAATGGTTGGTTTTATAGTTCTTTAACTACGGAAATGCAGGCTACTGTGGCCGTCGGCGGTGTGCCGGAATTTTGTTCCGCAAGAGTTCTTTTATATCTACAGATACGACCTTGTCAAATTTATGCCACTAAATGTCATTGATCTCGGCCGGAATGGAACCCGCAATATTGGGAACTGACTGCGCCACCCAAACCGACCCTTCCACATACTGAAAGCAAGGAACTGTATTTAGTAAAATTTAACAATTGATTATACCTCTACGCACAGTATGACATTAATGTGAGCAAACAACCAGGGGTGCCCACCTCCCAAAACTTCATGACTCACCCCCCCAACCTGTTGGCTGTCGACAAGGGCGCCCATATGATATTTCCTAGGGAGGCAATTTTTTTCATTTTTTTTTTTCGCTTTAACTTCTTGGACCACTTTGTAACATTACATTAATAATACCTAGGTATAATAAATGACGTAGCCAGAAAATAATTGCAGGGAGGGTCAAAAGTGCCGGGGGGTTTGGGGGTATGTAATACCCCCCAGAAAGGGGGTCGAGGTTCGATCCCCAGAAAAGTTTTACATATTGAACTAATGAAAATAACATTTTACGCTATTTTAGCACTGAAAAAACCAGTTAGCAAATTTGTTTACTATACTGTAAGATATGGCAACTTAAACAAGAAATTGTTACCTAAGTTATAATACTTATTACTATTTATAAGAAAAGTTAAATAATACATGGAATAGTGGACATAATAGGCCTACTCATTATGTTATGAAAACAAAATAACTGCTGTATCATATTTGACACCAACAAATCTTGTTTAATTAAATAAATATGTTTCTAAAAATACAAATATAAAATTTCAGGTTTTGACTTTTGGGGGTACAAACCTCCTGAACCCCCTTCCCTAATCCACTGTGGATTCTGCTTCCATGTTATCGATTTGGTAAAACTTCTGCAAACTTTTTATGTCTCAACTGACTTTCAAATAATTGTCTTAAAAGAAAAACGCCTGACTATAATTACTAATGTACTTTTTTTTTCCTTTCCCTGAGAGGTGGGGGACCTGCCCCCCCCCCCTGCCCCCGGGTATGGGCGCCCATGGCTGTCGAAATTCTTCATCTTTATCTTGAAGATTCTGCTTAGGATTTACATCAATATACGGGTTCCTTATGTTCGCCACTGCTTTTACTTTCAGTAATATTGTATTATGTATTATGTTTCAGTTCATACGGATGTTTCTTTCTGCAGTGATCTTGCCATTTGTCATGCCTAATAATGGCCTTGCACAATAATTCTAAACACTTATATTTAAATTGCTGTTTTTTCGGCATTTTCGAGATGGACTGAAACCAATAGCCGTAACCTCAAGTTTCAAATTAAGAATGTAGCATTGATTATAGACAGATTTTTCCACATCTTCCCTCATCTTCTTATAAGGTGGCACGTGCTTTTGAGTGCAGTAAACTCACTTCCGAGAATAATTATTACTGTATAAAGACTGTAATAACCAGTGGCGTAGACTGAGTCTACCTAAGTAAATTGCCAAGAAAAGTGGAATCATAAAGAAATAAATAAAAACATCGTGAACCAAGTTATTAATCGTTAAAAACCCATGAGTACTATCAATAAAATATTTTTCGCTGTTACACACCCCACTTCCTACTGTTGTTACGCGTCAACTTGTCTTCCCGCGTGCTTAGGCAGGCTCGAAATCTCACGATGCGGCAGCGGAGGCGAGTTGAGACTGTATAGTGGTCAGACAAGTTACAGTCTCATTCAAGTGCGAGTTATAAGACTTTTCCCACCTGCTCTTTTTTTAGTGAAGACAAGCTAATTCCTTGCGCAAGAGCGACATATAGCACCACCGCAGAGACAAGAAAGATTTTTCGGTGTCGTAGTCTCATCCCTCAGGTACTGCTCGCTTGAAACCGGGGTATCATAAACATTACATTCTCATTGCTGACCTAAACTGTGTGTTTGATTATTTTTCAGTGTTGCATGGACAATTCCACTGATATAGTTGATCACTTAATAAAAATCCCGTTTTCGGTTCTGTCTTATGAAAAAAGTGTGAAATTAAGGTAAATTACCAACTCCTGAGCTTAACATTGTCTTGCATGAAAATTACCATACATTTCAAACGTCTTGGTACAGTAAATTTAATTGTTTAACTAGTAGTTGCAACCATAAATACTGTATTTGCTATTTGGCGGGGAAAAGGATGGAGCGTTGAAGGAATATAAAATGTAAATAATAATAATATTGGTAGTAATGCTTTATATAGATATAGGCCTATATGAAATCGAATAGATGCGCAAACACTCCCATTGTTTCGTTATTAAACGCTATAAATACTTGAGAATTCGTGTGTCATTTAAACAATCATTATAAATTTAATTTTTGAAACATAGTTTACCCAGAACACGGTCAGTCGACGTCTAGCGTCGCGATGCCTCAACCCCTTACTAGTCTGAAACCGTTTAGGCACTCTGTACTATCATGGTTTTCAGATGACACCATCCCCACCCCCTAAAGTTAAGTCCAAAAAATAAAATTAGGTCCATAAAACTGAGACCTGCAACACTAACCTTGAAACAATTAATCTAAAACCAATAAATATTACTCGTATTAACAAAAAATACGGAAATGTAATACAAAGAGTTAGGCACTTCTGAAATAATTTTCAACCCCAATAGAAGGGGTGGTTTTTATGAACAAATTACGTTTTATAAAGTCTAATACTATAATTATTGGGGTACGCCGTAGCGTAGTGGTTGAGGCGCTGCACTACAAACCGGAAGGTCGCGGGTTCGATTCCCGATGAGATCGTTGGCCTAATCCTTCTGGTGGCACTATGGCCCTGGGGTCGACTCAGCCTCTAACAAAAATGAGTACCAGGAGCAATCCTGGGGGTGAAGGCGGCCGGTGCGTAAGGCTGACAACCTTACCACCTTCATGTGCCGAATGTCCAAAATCTGGGAGCCTCAACCTCCTGGAACCCTCTGGGCCTCCATGGCCTGTATAGGGTCACTTTACCTTACTATAATTATTGGACAGGAAATGCAATTAAGACCTTAAAACCAACCGTAACAAGAGGTGGTTCTCAACCACCCCCAGTCACCCCTAACCTCAAAATAAGATAAATGAATGTAAAATAGACATATTATGTATACACAAATAGAATTAATATTGTCAAAAACAATTATGGAAATGTAATACAAAGAGTTAGGCACTTCTGAATTAATTTTAACCAACACTAGAGAGGGTATTTTTTTAACACCACGGTTTTATTACTGCATGCTCCATTACATAATGTAACACTACATGCTTGTGAGAACAATTACAATGCAAAAACTTCATATTTTCAATTTTTTTTTTACATTCACTTAATTTGTATTTTGTGAAGTGTCAAAATCTATCTTATTTACAAAATGGGGAAAAAACCAAATTTCAAGTGTTTTATAACAAGTTCACATTTATTTGCAGGCCATCCGATAGCAAAATAACACTCGATCTGCTAAATAATAACTCAAAGCACGGAGCTATAATTGAGGAAATAAGAAGAAACTTACGATCCCTAAAACAACAAAACTGGAAAATACAGTGTGTCCACGCTAGAGTGAAAGCTCACGCGGGGGGAGAGAGAGGGTAGTTTATTACGAAAAATTCAAGCAAGTTTTTTACGACTTAGTGTCATATTGGAAAGGTAACACAAATAAGACCTTGCGAACAAACGTAACAAGATGTTGAATTTCACGCAGCCCCAGCCACCCGTAACTCAAAATAAGTGTTAGGCAAGCAAAACAGAGACCTGTTTGACTAAATAACCTAAATATTATCAACAAAAAATATTGAAATGATTTACAAAGAATTGGGCCTTGTACCACCTATGGGTCACTCTTACATATGTTGGAAGTTTAGAACATATGATTTATGAAGTAGATCAGGTTTCGACCATTTTTGCTAAATCTGGGACGCTACTGTTTAACCTTAAAGGCTGGGCACCCATTATTACTATAATGAAACACTGAACAGATTAATAGCAATTACTGGAAAGAGATGGGAAATATAATTATATATATTGCAAAATTGGTATTTTCTAGAACAACTGTATTAATAAATTTAACATTTGGAATTATAAAATGTAAGAGAATATATTCTTTTGTTATACGACGACCTTCAGACTATGTACAACTTTATTTCTTGAATTTAACCTTTGGAATAAATAATGTGTAAATCTATATATATACTTCTTGTTGCAACACAACCTTCAACCTAGAGCAAAGGGCAATACACCACAATAATTTGAGTAAGCTTTCTTAAAAACCCTCGTTTCTTAAAATTTCCCTAAAACCGAGAATAATTCCAATAATAAATAATGCCTGTTTTAGATCACCCTGTAGCTAATAGCGGGTTTTCCACGTGACTAGAAAAACCAGGAATCTTTAAGTTAGAAATAGATATAAACCCATAAGACAATATAAATCCCTTAATTGAGCCCTAAGTGTTTTTTCTACATCCTTTCCAGGCCTTCTATTTGAAAATTCTACACGCAAATTCCACTCTGAATCATGCTATTACGTGATAACTGCCAAAGTACTAATTATTGTCGGAACGCCAGAGAACGTGAAAGAAATTAATGAAACGGACGGACGTGATAATACTGACTGACAAAAACATGAGGACAAGCAATTTGACAAAGAGGGTTACATGGTGTAAAGGCGTAATTTCAAAGATCCAAAAATAGTAACCGGTAATTAATACATTACTGTAAAGTTTTGTGAAATATCAAACGGAAATTTTGATAGCCAAAAAGGGTGAGCACAGAATGAAGACTAAATTTCTGATTGCATTGAACGTAAAAATGGAAAGGTCTCACCCAAATATGCCGTGGAGAACAGACATTGTCTTCATGGCAGCAACGCCCACCAAATCACTCGAACTCAGATTACATGTTAACCACGCGAGCACATGATCCCAACTGCCGGCACGTTACACCAGCCTAAGCTCCCTAGCGTTCCTACAGATGGCAGCGCGATCGAGTACCGCTTTCATAGAACACTGTGAACCACGCTGTTTAGAGTGGGTGAGTTTACTGATTTTACATTTATTCAAGTTAATTGCAGTTGGCTAGTTTAATAAATGATTTAATATTTTTTTTTTTCAAATGAGCCGTTTTTCACGGCTCAAACTCCCCTGTCTGCCCAAAATAAAGTCGAAGACTTTATTTCACCAAATTTTCTTTAAGCTTGAATCTAATACCTTTTTATTTATTTATTTTTAACTGGATACACTATTTTAAATACACAGCCTTCTGAAAAAGAGCAACAAAACAAACACACAAAACACAATCTTTTATCTTGAGACTGCCGAAATGTTTCCATGCCTTGCCCGATGCCCCACAGCAACTTCAGGAATCCACGTTCGCTCAGAATTTTAGAAGAGTTCCATCTTTCTTAGACCACTCCACTTATTTCCCCCCCGGGTGGGAGATAAGCACCGAACACCAACTGAAGAGAGAAAAAACCAATAGCATGTCCAGGCGGACAGGAACTGAGGTCACACCTGACCACCACTTAGCAGGAACCATCCAATCTGCACCCAACAGACAGAATTATTGAGGGAGCCAACTGGTAGTGTGCAATCCAACTAGATGTCCAAATCAGCAGGCAGAGCACGAAGTATCCAAGAGGCTTCGGCCAGAGATGTAATTTTCAGTTGAGGGTGGAAAAACTTATCTGAAGAGGCGGTCACCATCAACCGACCAAATAGCTGAACCATCTCAACTCAGGAGCTGCCAGACAGATCTTCTTAAACAGCATGACTCAGAATCAAACTTTGAGCAGAGGTGTGGTGATGCAGGAGGGCATGCCGCCAAGGGACACGGAAAGTAGGAAAAACTTCAATAAATAGATGGAAAACAGCTTGGAAAAGACAGGACTGAGGTTATCGGATTTAAATTACCTGCTCGTAGTAATTTTTATGTGTTTAAAGGATACTGCACAGTAAGTTACTTCCAGCAGCTTCAACTGTACAAACTTGACTACTGCATGTCACAAGATGAGGAAATGCTTTCCATCGATGCTTTACTGCACCTCAATGGCATGTGTGACTGTTTGCTAAATGCTTGCTCTTAATGTAGGCCTCAACTTTATCCCATATGCGTGACTGCTTGGCTAATAGCATACTGTTGATGCTTGTCTTCCACCTTATGCCGTATTTAATTTTCTGGCACTGAAACCACTATGCATAGAATCTTCCCGAAGACCAAATGCATGGAACTACTGACAGCACGATTTCTTTGCTTAGATATTTGCTGCCTATAATGTCATAGCATGAGTTCCAAAAAACCATATTTCCACCCTCCAACACTCGGCTCTTCCTCCTAGTGAATTTGCTCATACCACTCCCTGGAGGCATCTCAGCTTGTTGGTGCAACAGCATGTTTCTGCAACCCACACTGCAGCTCAGCAATGCGCCATCTCATAGGTGCTTCTCTTTTGTTTACAGGAACCATTAACTCCAGACGTCTCCGGAGCAGGAACCAAAAATGGGCCGGCACAAGACAGGACTCGGTCAGTCACCAAGGAGAAAAAATAGGCTAAACAGGCCCCCATCTAAAACCAGTTACAATTCCGGGCCGAAGTACACGGCCTATGGACATCATCCTTGAGCAGATCATAACCAAACTGCAACATAAAATCCATACGCACAGTATACGTGCAACAAATACATAGCATGAAAATTTTACCTTTAAGAGTGAAAATTATTTTTTTTTTCTAATAAAACAAATCCAAAAATGAGTTGAGATCAGGTGAGTTTATTTATTACCCGATTTTCCCGAACAAGGAATTCACGTTCTCCAACTTTCTGAACCTACCTAAAATACTGAATAACTACCATGTTTAGATTTACCTCAAGGCATTCACTAATAGCCCAAATAGAAAACGCTAGAGTATTTAATTGGGGTCCCAAAAATAAAGAAACTAAAGATTGACGTCTAGTGAATTCTTCACGAACTGCGACCTGACAACGGAACAAAATCGAAACGTCCAGCTCAGTGGCTTCCCGAAGTACCAGTGAGCTGCCCACCCCGAAATATCTTAAAACGCAACCTCCTTACAGGAATTAGCAGAAGAATATCAAAACGTATTCGTGGATCTATCCTTCCTCCCAGCAAGAAGTAAAAGGGAGCCCAAAATACCAAGCAAAACCCAACATTTAATTAAGGAAACTTTAGCAAAATTACCTTATAGTTTAAACCCAAAGCCTTTTTCAAAATCCCGAAATCAAATTTTGCTTTGATTCCCCAAAATAGCAATATGCCTTTACCCTGATCCAAATATAGAGAATTTTGAGTACAGCTAAGCAACAACCCAAATTCTCATTCCAAAATTTGAATAGAATGTCCAGTACAAATGCTAGATCAAAATTATTCACTCTCTTTGAGGGTCAGCTAAACCAGGATATAAAATTTTATGATGCCGGCCGGGCGTTCTGAAAACCCCGGGAAACCCCACGAGGACAATTTCTTAAAAGATGACCAGGTCTATGGCAATAAAAACATGACCTGCTTTCGGATGTACTGGCGGATGGCCTAAATCCCTGACGATTACTTACTGTAACAGATGGCACAGGCCTATCCCTATAACTCGGATTTTCAGGTCTCAACACATCAGATAAGGCAACAGAGTTAAGCTTAGCGCACAAGAGATCTAACTCCTGAAAATTTGTCGGTTTCTTTTCAAAACTAACCAGGCTCCTAGTTTTCGATGACATTCCATCTAAAATGGTTTGAACAATTTGGGCTTCAGGTTCTATCAGTCAAAAAACTTCGGCATAGCACCTTATACTCTGGACATAATCACAGAACGGTTCATTTTCTCCCTGCACGCGATAATACATTTTACTCAAATATCACAATCTGTCTCTAGATGAAAAATAATAATCAAGCAAACTCTTGTGGAATTCCAGTAAGTCCTTATCTTCCTTCACGGCTCTACCCGCCAACTCCTTTAAACTTCCTTTCAAATTCGCAAAACATAAAGCCAAAATCTGTTTGACATTAAATCCGAAAATTTCAATTTGGCAGCTAAGTTCAGTCAAAAATATTAAAAACCTAACAACCTCATCCAAAGAGTGGTCGCTAAAATTCTCTAACTGGCCTATTAACTTACCAAGCGGGTGGGGTAATTTAGCAAAATCGGTGGCCCAATCAAAACGTAAATTACGTCCGATGGGTGAAGGTGACTGCTCCAATTCATTGTTAGCGTGCGGATCGCCAGAAAGAAAAGGATTGGGAGAACCACTCCCAACCACAATATTGGCTTCAGCCTGATTATTACAACCTCTAGCCCTATTTTCAGACATTTGACATTTGATTCTATCCTTTTCTCTCAGAATCTCTTGACTCACTGCTCCAAGTAACGCACTACAGTCAGCAGAAAGGGTCAATTGTAACAAATCCGTTATACGATTCGAAATATGGTCCAATTTTGCCTGCAAGCGTTTAACCTGTTTCTGAGATAGGCCACATTCCTCACCTAGTTCCCGACATTGCTAGAAAATTTCTTCCGTCTTAGCAATAAGGGCCGGTACCTCAGTCTGTGGCTTAATATGTTGTAAGTTCTTAATATCAACAGGAATCCTAATAATGATGGGTGCAATTTCTCATCAACCAGTGGTGTAAACATCCTTTAATGGAATGTCCAAAGTTTATTAAATAAAATAGACTATGTATCTATACTTAGTAATGAACTAAACGTTCAAATTCTGTGTGTCTCTGAACATTGGTTGAGTAACGATGAACTTAATATGCTGCAAATTCATGATTTTTATTTAGCTGACTATTACTGCAGATCTAATACCATGCAGCACGGTGGGTCTGCAATTTATGTAAGAAATGGGATTTTAGCTAATAGGGTTATTGATCTTTCCAATATAGCTAATAGATCTTTATTCGAAGTGTGTTCTACATACATTGGTAGTCTAAATCTCTTATGTATAAACTTCTATAGAGCCCCTAATAATAATAGAACAAATCTTAGTAGCTTTTTAACAAATATTAATCAATTACTTGAATTGGTCTTTCGCTTTAAGAAAAACATTAATATTGTCTTAACAGGCGATTTTAATATTGACTTCCTATCTGATAAAACAGAAGTTAGAGATCTTATTGACTTATTTACAAGCTATGGTTTACAACACACTGTGACTAAACCAACTCGTCCTGGTAGGAACAATACTGAAGGTAGTTGTATTGACAACGCAATGACCAATCTTGATCCTGATAATTATGAAGCGTGTGTTGTACCCACAATTCTGTCAGATCATGATGCAATACACTTTACTGCAAATGTTAATATAAATAGCAGGATTCTGGATCCCTCTAGCAACAATGATAATCATTTTAGTTATAGACGATTCATAAATGATCTTAATGGAGTTTATTTTGTATTTCTTTTAAAACAGTTGTGCTGGTTTTATTTATATACTGTTATTAACTTAGATGAAAGAGTTAATTATTTTATTTCGACCTTTCTTGATGTTATTGATAAAGCTTTTCCTCTAACTTTATCTAAGTCCAGAAGAAGATCATTGAATAAGAAGTGGTACACTAGAGAGCTCCAAACTCTTAAACAAAGATGTGTAACCTATTATGATCTATATGCTCATCATGGAATGTCTGTATTCCACAATTTATACAATGAAACAAAAAAGTTATATAAGGATACCTTAAAATATACGAAAACTAATTATTTCTCCAGGCTAATTAATAGATCCAAAAACAAGTCTAAAGAAACTTGGTCTGTTATTAATGGAATGGTTAACAGAAATTCAAATATGAACTCTACATCACCTGACCTAGATCCAGAAGAATGTAACTCTTTCTTTATAGATAAAGTTAATGAAATTGTTAATAGTATACCAGATAATGATGACGCCATGAGATTTTTGGAGAATATGCCTAAAGTTGACTGTTCTTTTAATTTTAATCATGTTGGTGTTGAAGATGTGTATTCTGCTATATTGCAGTTAAGCAATAGCCCCACTTTCGATGTCTATGATATTAATTCTAAGATTTTTAAATTGGCAAGTACTTTTATCTGTGAACCATTAGCGCACATTTTTAATTGTTGTCTTGATGTTGGCATATTCCCTGATGCTTTTAAGTATGTTAAAGTCATTCCAGTATTTAAAAAAGGAGACAGATCAAAATATGAGAATTACAGGCCAATAAGTATAATACCGACAGTGTCTAAAGTATTTGAAATTTTAATCAATAAGCAAATTTATAAATATTTTGAAACTAATTCTTTATTAGTTAATAACCAGTATGGATTTAGAACTGCTCGTAGCACCTCTGATGCAGTAATATCTTTTTATAAGCGGTGTCTTGATGGGTTTGAGTCTGGAAATGTAGTATGTAGTCGTTTTTTTTTTATTTTACTAAAGCCTTTGACACTGTTTCTTACACAATTCTTTTGGACAAACTCAAATTTTACGGTTTTAATTATGTTAGCAGTGAACTCATATCATCGTATCTCAGCAATAGACATCAAGCAGTATTTTTAAATGGAAGTAGAATATCTAATTATAAATTGTTGACGTATGGTGTACCACAAGGCTCTGTACTTGGGCCACTATTATTCATAATATATATTAATGACCTCCCCATTTCTGTTCGTCATGAACACCTAGACACTTATATGTTTGCAGATGACTTGGCTTCCTGTTTAATTTATCCGGATACTGAATCACTAAATACAGAGCTTAGCGCGCTAACTAGTAAAGTTCAAAATTGGTGCAATGCTAATAACTTAGTAATTAATAATATTAAAACAGAAACATTACATTTTAATTTAAGAGTTAATTGTACTAACATCAAATCAGTCAAGTTTTTGGGTGTACATGTTGAATCAGGACTGGGATGGCAAACTCATGTAGATTGTGTTGCTAAGAAAATAAGTAATGGCTTATTTATGCTTAGGGTACTCAGGGCTAATGTAACAATTGAGTCCTTGGTCACTGTGTACTATGCCTATATACATAGTCATTTAAATTATGGACTGTTGTTATGGGGAAACCATACGCCTTCTTGTAGACTCTTTATTTTACAAAAGAGAGCAATCAGAATAATCTTTGGAGCTTCATCTAGGACTCATTGTAAACCACTTTATATTCAGTCAGGGATACTTACATTACCGTCAATGTACATCCTGGCCTCCCTTCCCTTATGTAAAGAAAAGCATAAGTAACTTCAATACATGTGATACCGTACATGGACATGCAACGAGAAATAATTATAATATCTATATAAACAAATGTAAGTATGCTTTAACGCAGAGTAGTTTCGAATTTACTTCCTTCATGCTTTATAACAGTCTCTCTAAAAATATCAGAAACTTGTCGTATGAAACATTTAAGAGGAAGGTCAGGTCAGCATTGGTAAACAACCCCATATATAGCATTCAAGAATTTAATAAGGTTATTATATGAATTTATTCTATTTGACGATGCCATACATTATCAGTATGTGAAAGGATGAAATAATTATCTATCTATCTATCTATCTATCTTTCAATATCTTTGTTAAATTTGGAACGGAATCGTCTGGATCCACTGTGATCCCTCGGACTAATAATTCATAAAGAAGATCGGCTTTCAATACAAACTCAAGTGGTACGTATGTTCGGTTACTCATGATGACTGCACCAAAGAATACAAAACTGCAATACTAAATTACGATCAGACCAGAAATATAATGTCGATTAAATCGGGTTACAAAATTTAAGTTAATAGAAAATGAATGTTAGGTTTCGGAAATATAATATCAATGAAATTAAATGTTAAGAATAGAGAATGACTGTTAGGTTTCGGAGATATGACAATGAAATTAAGTTTCCGAATTTAAGTTAGGAATCTCAAATAACTGTTAGGTTTCGGAATTATAATATCAATGAAATTAAACTTTCAGAATTTAAGTTAGAATCTCAAATAACTGTTAGATTTCGGAAATATAATATCAATGAAATTAAGTTTCAAAACTTAAGTTAAGAATAGAAATGACTATTAGGTTTCAGAAATATGTCAATAAATTAAGTTTCAGAACTTCAAATAAGAATAGAAATGACTATTAGGTTTCAGAAATATGTCAATAAATTAAGTTTCAGAACTTCAGTTAAGAATACAAAATCGTGGTTAAGGTAGAAGTATAATATCAGTGAATTTAAATTTCAATAAGAATAGCCACACGATCCTTAATTCCAAAAGATTACCCAAAGTGCGTTTAAATCACTTCAAAATAATACAGTCATCATGAAGCATGAACATAGGCTTGGTGAAAAATTCAAAAAGAAATCCGAAATTCTTAAAGTAAATATATAAATATATGATCTTTATGTTAGGGTAGAACTTGGCAATGAAAAATCACTCCAGTGGCAAAATCTAAAAAAATAATGCTTTAGCAAATTTTGAAAAATCAATGCTTTAGCAAATTTTGAAAAATCAATGCGTTAGCAAATTTGAAAAATCAATGCAGTAGTAAATTTTGAAAAATCAATGCTTTAGCAAATTTTGAAAAATCAATGCTGTAGCAAATTTGAAAAATGAATGCAGTAGTAAATTTGAAAATCAAAGCTATAGCAAATTTTAAAAACTCAACTACTCAACATGCCAGTAGCAAAATTGTACGTTAATATACTCCCAATATCACAATGTTTAATATAAAACAGGAAAAGCTGAACTACCATAAATGCCGATACAAAATGCAAATCCAGCCTATTCTTAAGAACTGGATTGAAAATCAATTTAGAAAAATGGGGTCAAAAACCCAACTACGCTCTGCGATAACACTTATTTTGCCCCCTATGGGTCACTCTTACATATGTCGGAAGCTTAGAACATATGATATATGAAGTAGATCGGGTTTCGACCATTTTTGCTAAATCTGGGACGCTACTGTTTAACCTTAAAGGCTGGGCACCCATTACTACTATAATGAAACACTGAACAGATTAATAGCAATTACTGGAAAGAGATGGGAAATATATATATATATATATATATATATATATATATTGCAAAATTGGTATTTTCTAGAACAACTGTATTAATAAATTTAACATTTGGAATTATAAAATGTAAGAGAATATATTCTTTTGTTATACGACGACCTTCAGACTATGTACAACTTTATTTCTTGAATTTAACCTTTGGAATAAGTAATGTGTAAATCTATATATATATACTTTTTGTTGCAACAACAACCTTCAACCTAGAGCAAAGGGCAATACACCACAATAATTTAAGTAAGCTTTCTTAAAAAACCTCGTTTCTTAAAATTTCCCTAAAACCGAGAATAATTCCAATAATAAATACTGCCTGTTTTAGATCACCCTGTAGCTAATAGCGGGTTTTCCACATGACTAGAAAAACCAGGAATCTTTAAGTTAGAAATAGATATGAACCCATAAGACAATATAAATCCCTTAATTGAGCCCTAAGTGTTTTTTTCTACATCCTTTCCAGGCCTTCTATTTGAAAATTCTACACGCAAATTCCACTCTGAATCATGCTATTACGTGATAACTGCCAAAGTACTGAATTATTGTCGGAACGCCAGAGAACGTGAAAGAAATTAATGAAACGGACGGACGTGATAATACTGACTGACAAAAACATGAGGACAAGCAATTTGACAAAGAGGGTTACATGGTGTAAAGGCGTAATTTCAAAGATCCAAAAATAGTAACCGGTAATTAATACATTACTGTAAAGTTTTGTGAAATATCAAACGGAAATTTTGATAGCCAAAAAGGGTGAGCACAGAATGAAGACTAAATTACTGATTGCATTGAACGTAAAAATGGAAAGGTCTCACCCAAATATGCCGTGGAGAACAGACATCGTCTTCACGGCAGCAACGCCCACCAAATCACTCGAACTCAGATTACATGTTAACCACGCGAGCACATGATCCCAACTGCCGGCACGTTACACCAGCCTAAGCTCCCTAGCGTTCCTACAGATGGCAGCGCGATCGAATACCGCTTTCATAGAACACTGTGAACCACGCTGTTTAGAGTGGGTGAGTTTACTGATTTTACATTTATTAAAGTTAATTGCAGTTGGCTAGTTTAATAAATGATTTAATATTTTTTTTCAAATGAGCCGTTTTTCACGGCTCAGCCTAAAGAGTTAGGTCCTACTGAATTAATTTTCAACTTCACTAATGTCCTTTTCACGTCGTGAAGGCACTACATGTCTTTTGGAGAATCCCCGCGCTGTTGCCACATATGCCTATTTTCAGAATATGACCAAAGTGAAATAGCAACATGCAATTCTGTTTGAAATTTTATAAAGAATATGGTGGCAGCCACGAAAATCTTATATTTTCTTTGATTTCTGTTTAGATAATAAAAATTTGAATTTTTTCTTTTAACGAAAATTTTAACATATTTTTCGTTCCGAACATTAAATCGTACCAAAAAATTGCAATAAATGCGACGAAAAAAAATCTCAGTAATTCGTTTGTCCTTATAGGCAATGCTGGTTCTTAGAATTTACCGATAATTTAAAGATAATGATTATAAAAAAATAATTTGTCAGACAAGGTAAGAGTATTTTTCATTTTTGTATTAGAAAATGTCGTCGCTGGCTAAATTTCGTTCTATAAGTCCACATAAAAACTTCCAGCCTCAAAATTGTAGAGAAAAGTGTGAAATTGAATTTTATCAACATTCAAAACTCCCCCGAACAATAAATCCATAGGGATTCTTAGTTTCTTTCACAGGATAACAGCGCGCGATGTAGCTTGACGTAAGCTGAATATTGGGATTGGGCGGTTAGCACAAACTCTGTTTAGTTCACTTTTGAGTCATAATATCGCGATTCAAATTATATATTATTATTATTATTACTATTATCATCATCATCATCATTAATAAATTATTGTTATTATCAGGGCCCGGATTCTGATGACCTAAAATTGTTTGAAAAATGACCTATAAAATGACCCCAAATTTTAAAGAAAATGACTTAATAATTATAAAAAATGATCTAAAAACTGATATTTTATTTATAAAAAATTATTTTGTATACACAAAGTTATAGACTAGTTCGTAGATAAGTGTAAAAACTGTAAATAACTGTAATGTTGTGAATGTTCTTTTCTCACGGAAATTTATATTTATATTTATACTGGCACTGAGGCACAGGTTGATTCAAAATTCGACACATCCTTTTGTGGTCTGCCGGATTATATTGTTATTTATTGAAGGTAAACAGTAGTTTGCACTCTCAAATCCAAGCAAGTGGCAGACTCTGATGCCAAGTCAATCTAGCAACAATAGTAATATTATACAAAATTTTGGGTTTCTTTGATTCTCATTTCCGACTGAGACATGTCAACACTTTAACGCCGAATTTTTCCTTCTTGCATTAAACAAACAACACTTCAAAGACAGCACCGCTAGCGACGAAAAAAGTTAATACACTCAATGTAAATACATGAAAATGACTAAATAAGGAAACAAATGACACGAAAATGTCAAAATAATGACCTAAAATTGAAATAAATGCCCTAAAATTGAAATAAATGCCCTAAAATATAAAATTGCATAAAATGACAAAAAATGACCTAATAAAAATGCATTTCTATAATCTAGAGGCCATGATTAGGATTTATTCACAAGTTGGCAATGTCTATGCAGTATCAATAAAAAGATGACATGTAATTAGAATCCGGGCCCTGGTTATTATCATAATCATCTTCATTACGATCATATTTATTAGTGATTTTTTTTTGGAATTCCGTTAGGCTACATCACATCGAGTGACAGGGCCAATCATGCAACCGCTGTGTTATTTACCTCCGTCTAATGACTTCATTCACGGATGATAGGATTTTTCTTACCGGAGTCGCTACTTTTATAGGAAGTAGTTATCAGTTGCTACTTCGAGGCTGATTATTGACTTCAGAAAAAATCAGGAGATATCGGATATCGTACCCGTACTTTCGGTCTTCATAGGATATCAGTAGTCAGAAAGCCAACCATAATACAATGCAGGTGTTCGCTTATTATTATTATATATATATATATATATATATATATATATAATAAACAAAAGGATATTAAATTTTTACTCTTCTATAAACGCAATCACAAAAATGCCTATTGTAATTTTGTGTCTTCAAGTGATGTTCATTCTTTCTCGCATGGAATTAAATCTGTTAATATGTATAAATATTATACCTAAACCTTAAAACCTTAACTAAATACACAGTAACAATAATAAAAGTACCTCAATCGGATATGGGTTCAACTCCCTCCATTGCCGAATCCTGGGGCGCCTCTTCACTGTAATCACTGTTTGAACTACTACTGGAACTGCTGGTTAACCTAACGACCAGAGGTTCAATGTCATCCTGCAGCTGATCTGCTTTCCACATATCGTCCTCTACGCCTTCAGTATGTTTACAGTAATTTGTCCACTGATCCTTAGTAACCGACGAAAAAGCATTTTGTATCAATGGTTCCATTTCCTTCGCCTTGAAGTTAATATTATGACGTCCAACATGCCCTTTTACCTGACTCCATACCATTTCGATAGGGTTTAGCAAAGACGTTCTATATATATATACCTAGACTTACAATGTGCGACGCAGAAGTGGCTAAAATTGAACAACTCGCGCATCCGCCATCTTTTGGGGATGTGTCAACCTTCTGACATACTACTGAATGTAAACAGAGAGACTTGTTGTATATTAAAGTAACGAAATGTAAGCTTAGAATTACAGCTTTTGCGTTTATTTTGTTATCATGTGCTATTTCATAATTACATGAAGTGTAGTGAGTTATAATGCGGTGGTTATTACTGCGGATACATTCCAATATCGTAGGACACGTGGGTTGCTTAGAATTTATATTTTTATGCTTTGTGTTTCAATCTTTCCGTGTGCTTTATAGTGTTCCTGGGATTACTAAAAGTATGGGACATTCTTGTGCTGCATACAACTGCACTAATCATCGTAAGAAGGATTCGGGATTTATTTTCACTAGTAAGTAATATAATTATAGGTTAGGTGCGGCGTTGTATTTTGGAATGGAAGAAAACTTTATTTTTTTCAAAGGGATGTACTATTATAGGACTATATTCTACAGGCTGTGAACAATAATTTTAAATTTGGTATTTTAATGACTAATGACTTTCCATAAAATGACAGAGATTATTATAAAATATTGAAACAGTTTGTAATTTTTTTATTTGGTAAGAGAATGTTTGGGGTTCCATGTTTCCTTAGGAATAACAGAAAAATATAATGTTAGGTTTCCTCTTCAAAATCCTGAACTGTTAAAGAAATGGTTATTGGCTGTAAGACGTGAGAAATTTAACCCAACAGATTCTGCTCAGGTCGTTTCTGGAAGTCTAATGGCAACAGGCATCTTAAACCAGATGCAGTTCCTTCTGTGTTTAATTTTCCTCCTCATCTTACAAATGTAACCACGGTTATACTTTCAGTAATAGGCCTTTTAAAATGCTATTATATGTCTATTTAAAGATATCAAACAACTGGCAATTTATAGCATATGTTTGCTTGTATAGCCTAGTACAAACTGCCAAATCTCAATGGATCCATACTCAACATTGTTATAATACTATCTATAGGCCTATGAATATTCAGGATTATTATTTTTAGTTAATAAATTAATATATTATTTCAGATTGAAAAAGAAAATAGTCCGACATCACCTCCCTAAATAAATTTTATTTAGGCCTATGAACCAATAGGTGAGCACTGGATCGTATGGTCAGGACTGTTATTTTTAATTAATAAGTTATATTAATATATTGTTTCAGATTGAACAAGAAAATAGTCCGACATCATCTCTCTAAATCAATTCTATTTAGGCCTATGAACCAATAGGTGAGCATTAGATTATATGGTTTTAATTTAATTTCTTTACATTTTATTTAATTATAATTGCATTCATTCACTTAATCAACACATATTTCATGAATCCGAATGGCTATGTCCAAAGTTCTCTACGCAACTTATATTATTCACGAAAATTACTGACAAACTACTGGGAATGTCAAGATAGGCCTATGATCTTGTTATTGCGTCCACATGCGATAAATGCAGGTAATTACGCTTAGTTCTTACATTTATTTATAATAATATTACTCTCAACTCATGTTTTATTAATTTTTTCGTTATTTATGAGATTAAATACTGGTTGGTTTATGATAGAACGTCTTTGGGTTTATGTTTCCTATTACGTTTAACAGCTGTATGTCGTCTGCTAAATGATTTCTTTCCAAAAGGATGGTGGCGAGCGACCTCTTATATTTGGAGCCATTTCAGCGCAGCTGGCGGTGTGGGGACTTGGGGTTTAGTTCACAATGGTATGGAGGCAGCCTACAAACTATTTCTCCCTGTTCTTTTGCAATCGAGTCTACGACTGTACCATTGTACTGATCTCGTACAGAATTTACGATATTAACTAATTCTCTTTTAAGGCAATCTTCTGGATACGGAATATTTTTTTATGAGAGCCAACTTTTTATATCGTCCTTGCGGGAGTTAGAACTGGGGATTGTTTCTTTTTTCCTACCGTGATAGGATGCGTTGTCCATAACAACGACTGTTCCTGGTGGAATGTTGGGCAATAATTGATCCCTGAACCACTGTTCAAACCTATCACTATCCATTTCGGTATGATAATCAGAAGAATTTTTTACGCCAAGAAAACGTGCTTCGCTCCCTCTACAAATCCCATCTTACCACCGGCATGTAAGAAAACAAAGCGTGGTCCTCGAGCAGTAGGGCTCTGAAGACCAGTGGACAATCCGGCTAAAAGAGCGTCTTTTGGAGTTTTTATTGTTTTATCCTTCCAAGCCTTTGACACACTGTGACCTACATTTACCAAACTTTCATCTAAATACACAATATTCTTTCCCTCTTTCCTGAATTGTTTCATTTTTCGTAAATACGAATGTCGCCACAGTATAATATCGTTTCTTTCTATCATCAGCGAATTATTCCCTCGCTATTCAAAAACAAACCCCATTTCTTTCACCAAACGATAACAAGTTAAATATTTAAAATTTGGTAAATCTGCATCATCATTTACTGCTTTCATAACAGACAAAATTGTAGGAGGGATGTTCTGAAACAGAAACCCATGAAATGTGCGGCGTATAGCACTGCGTACAAATTCGTTGTATTTCGCCTCCCTGCTGGTTTTGTATTTCAGCACAGTTTGCCTTTTTTCCGCGGTGTGGTGATGGGCCCTTCGTTGTTTTCCTTTTTTAATCTAAAGAATGTACGCCTACTGACGCCGGTAGCCTTAGAAAGTTTGCTAACAATAAACGATTGACTCCGTCCGGGTTTTTTTTTCCTTCAAATACTCGAATACACTTAAAATTGTTTTTCTTTCACCACTTCTGATGGTATCACCTTTTTTCCTGCAATCCATTGCGCTCTTTGAAAACTTACAGTTATAATGCACACGGTTATACGCGGGATAGAACACTTTTAATATCACTTAAAATTCGGGTTCACTGACAAACCGAAACTGAAAACATCCACGACATGATATGTTCAAGGAAGCCTTATTTCTGTCGCATGTTAATTTAATATGCTGTGAAAGCATTCTTTATGAATGTATCCTCTATCGAATGTTTGAGCTGTAAAGCTGATGTCGACTAATAGCTCTGAACATAATGGTCACACTATGCTATGTCTGACATCATCAAATAATTGATACTGGCGGTGTCATATCAAGGAATTAAACTCTGCTGCAACACCTTAATTTATTCACTGAATGAAAATAAAATATTACAACTCAAAAAGTTAACTGAACAGAAAGAAACAGCTAGCCGGACGCTTATAGTACGTCACTTTTTCACAACGCGCTGTTCACCCGAGAAAAAAACAGACGATACATTGCTAATATTGTTCTGGGGACTTTCGAATGATAATGAAAAAAAAAATTCACACTTCTCTTTACAACTTTGTCGCTGGAAGTTTTTATGTGAGTAGGAGTATCCAAGCTCTGTTCAGTCCCACCACTACCCCCAGAGTCATCCCCTCCCCAAAAATCTCCGCGCAGACAGCCAGCGCTGCGGTGAAGGCCATGCATTGTGACGTTTCATCCCACCCAACAATTGTGCTTTAGGGGCCTAACTGTTGACAATTAGTGCAGCGGCGAGGCTCCGCACTGTGCTGTCCCCATTCCAAAGCCTTTTGGAACATCTTGGATTTTCATATAAAACCACCCCACCCCTCTATCACAAGTTATGGCTTCGCACTGTGCTGATACCATTCCAACCCGTTTAAGCCCCAAAATAATAAAAGTCATACTCACCATAACCATGATGACGTAGCATCCATTTGCTTAATCTATGACAATGACGTGTAGGAAGCGAGGATAGGAATTCAAGGCTAAACGTAAAAGGAAAGAAGCATTCAAGGTTGCTTCGTTCCTCTTTTGAAATCAGAACAAAGGAAACATGTTAGTAAAAATTATTTATTTGAAGATCATCCTTCACCAGATCGTACATTGTTAAATTGTACATATTTTGTTGGGGTTCATCATTGTCTGCAATGGTTTTCACCTCGTCTTGAATCATTGTATATTTCGATAGTATATTCAGTAGTGAAGTACTGTTGATCGTAAGAAAGTTTATTTCATCCACAGATAAAATAACAAAACTACCCTCACAACGAATGATACAACCTTGAAAGTTTTTTCTAGTCTTTAGTTGTACATTCTCTTCAACACACTTGTAGGGTAGTTTCGAGCACAAATGTTCACATAGTTTAGGAAGATGCAAAAGGATCGAGCTGAAATAATATGGAGTCAGTATTACACTTTTTCCACCACTTTTTCCAATTTCAGCAGTCGCAGAATAGTTCATAGATGGGTAGTGCCCAAAGCTGAGGTACAAGGTCCTTTTAGGGTTTAAAAAGTACATCCGTCGCACCAAAGCATGTCCATGATGCACAGGTGTCGGCTTAGCCCTCTTCTTGCACCTCGGATTAGTGATCTTCCTGAGATCCTTTCTTCCCATGGTCAAGGCGTAAACTGCTTTGACGATGAAGAAAACCGCCTCTTTTATGCTGAAACAAAGGATGTATCGTGTCTTAGGGAGTTGTCTGGAGGACAGCGTTTGTTCTGCTTTACAAGGTCGTTAAAACCAAGCCATTGTAGCATGGCGTGGGCGTGCTTCAAGGCACAGGGAACGGCTGGAAATTTGTGACAAGGTAGCCCACAATTGTACGTATGTAGCAAATTGCCAGGAGGACAAGATAGCTCCTCTAGGTTAATAAATGTTCTGTTGCAGATACTTTCCAAGAGTTCGCATTTTTCTTGACCAAATGCGTAAAGAGCAGTGTTGCCAGCCACTACATCGTTCAAAATAGTATTTAGAGCAGAATACGGTATGAAACCGTCTGAGAAATGAATTCCATTCTTATTGTCGTTGTTTTGCTCGTAAATTTTAGGATTTCCACCATATGGGCTGGTGAAATGGTAGGTCTGAATAACATCTGGACTGCAAAGGGCAAGTTCTTTAATGATAGTCTCCCTCTTTGCTCCAGAGAGGTACTCAAAATCGACCACCAAAGCTCGAACCATCTTGACAAAGACTAAGGATAAAATAGTATTGCACTCACCTTTTTATAGGCGTGAACGACATCCTTGGCCCCTTCGTCTATTTCCACATGGAGGTCCAAAGACTGCCCGAAACATGGAAACAACCTGGAGGTCTGGTTTTGTCCCAAAGATGTCCACAAACTCCTTCAGGTCTAGTCCTTTGTTCATACAGTGTACACTGTACAGTGTACAGTGTACAGTGTACAGTGTACAGTGTACAGTGTACAGTGCAGACGTATTGTCCGCAGACTGATGAGTACTCGTCTTGCAGCTGTGTTTTATTAAATGTCCAATAGGTGCAATTTCGACTAATAAACTGTTTTATAGAGGGAACAAGTGGCGGAAGGCCGTAAGAATCAAAATACAACCCCATGTTTCTATTTTTGTCAAAACTGATAGCAACCCAGTGAGAGCCAGGAAGAGAACTCGGATCGAAATTGATAACAAAAGAAATTTTGATTTTTGTAAATAAAGTGTGGCAGACGATCGCTAGGGTAAACACCTGCAAATCCATCTACATGTCGTAAAGCGTGTTCAATTTGAAGGGAATTCATTAAAAGTCTGTAATGATTTGTCTCTGGTTATTAATCTCTATACAACTTTCGTATTCAGAGTAAAGGATGCAGGTGATTGCAGAAGGGAGAGCTTTATCAAACTTTGCCTCGATTCTCAAATTTCCGTTATTGGCTAGACTTTTGTGTCCTTCCGAGGCGGCACTATCAGGGGTAAGATCAAAGAGCAACATGAAAAATCCTGTTATATACATATCGTGAGTCATTTGCATTCCACTATTGGAATGATGTATCCCGGAACCGCTAAAGAGAGTATGATAAGCCAAAGTCGACAATTTTTCGTGATCTGTGGAAATTGAGAGGCCCTCCGGGGGTATCTGTTGTCCGTTCACAAACATGACAAAGGAAGTTAGATTGAAATGTCGTAAATCATAGGGATTGGACGTTACCGTCCCCGTGAATGCACTGTTTTGTACCATGGCAAAGAGAATACGTTTAGGAATGGTGCCCAATATGGCATTATCCAAAGACACTGCTTGACTCCCCTGACTGAAGGTAAAAGTTTTTACATCCACCCTTGTGATATCGTAGCGAGCATTATGTCCGAGGGCCAACGTTTTAGCGTGAGGTGTTAAAATATTAGGAGAAGCTCTAACCTTTTTCACATACAAAGCCGCATCTTGGAATTTAAAGTAAGCCTTGGTATCGCCCTTTTCACCAATCATATAGAATTCCCTTTTGGACTTGGTTAATTTAATGGCAATTTTCACCCCAGGCAACATGAGTTGCGAAACATTAAACAAATCTCCGTGCAATTTACCAATCATAATCATGTTTTTGGAAGATTTTCCCTTTTCGAATCTCTCGAGCCATCCCTTGTTTGAGTCTCCCGGTCCCAAAGTACCATTCTTTTTCTCATCGTCCCCCGTGAGACCGGATAAAGCATTATCCAAATACCAGGAAGCCGTCGTCAAATGACTTTTTGCCGCGTCCTGTCCGTAAGCTAAAAGAGTTTCAAAATAAGCCCTGTAATTGTACAAGTCCTCGGAAGGCGTTACAGAAGTACCGTTCAAATTGACGCTCAATTGACTAAACAGCGAATGCAATGTATTGTTTATACCGGTAACCCTGTCGTCGGGTCCTAAACTAGAACCGTCCCCTTTTACAAATTTCCCCTTTACCATTAAACAAATATTCAAGTCTGTATAGTGTTCGTTATCCGCGGAAATGACAAACTCTAAAACGGACTGATCCATGGGAGCTATCTGATTGCATACCGTAGTGATGTTGCCCAACACCGAAGATTGGAGGGGTTTCCTGGCAAAGATGTCAAACTCTGACTTGGTACAGCCGAACATCCTGAACGTTATGAGCGCTTTCGTCGTTTGTTCTCGTTAAATATATCCCTGGCCACCATCGGTTCTACCCTTGATTTCCTCTTTTTCCTTCCCTTTCCTTGCATTTTGTTGACAAGACGATGAGTTGACTCTGTTAACCGGTTTGCAGCGATATTCCCTACTTTTTCGTCCCTTTTCTTACTTGCAATGTCAGAAAGGATATTTGCACCTGTTGAAAGACTTTCGCGACCCACGGCTTTAGCCCCCGACAATAGGACAGGTTTAATAATTCTGAACAGACCACCGAGAAAACTTCCGATCCCTTGTCCCTGTTGTATGAAATGGACTATGGACTATTGAGTATTGCTCTGTATAAATGTTGTCCATGGGAAGAATTATAAGTACCGTGCCAATAAGTATGATGGGAGTTAAAGTCCCCACCTAAGATCGTTGAGCCATGGAGTAGTATTGACCATTTCATGTACTGCTCGAAGGTGGACTATAGTGTAAAGGAGTGAAGATTTTACCAACACTGCAGTACCCCCCCTTCCATCGGGTCTATCAGTCCTAATAAGATTATAGTTTTTGAATGAGACGATCGTATCGGGCGTTAACCACGTTTCAGAGAGAAGTAAGATATCGATCTCCTGACATTCCGCAAACCTCTGTAATTCGGGCAGTTTACTTCTAATACTTCTCGCATTCCACTGTAAAATTTTCATTAGATTAAGTGAAGCGTTATTTTATTCCTTCAAGTATTTTTATAAATATGGTAGCCATCGTCTTAAAACTATATTTTGTCATAAGATGATAATCCTAGCCCAGGGGTTAACTCAGCTTCTGGCTTACAAGTTAAATCAATAGATTTTACTATTAATCTTCAAACCCCCCAGTATAATGTTGGAATAATATTATCATATACTTCATTATTCAAAGGCGTTTTATAAAGTCAGTATATACAAATGTTTTCTCAATATAGAACTGTGGTAGCACACTGTTTCATTGTACGTGACAGAATTGATGCATGTGCATCTCGTTATCTGCAACAGTCATATGAGGCTGTAGTAACCTTGACGTACATCTCACATCTCCATTCATTGCAACTTATCTATCGTATGCTGTCATATTCAAAACGTCTTAAAACAATCTCTTTAAACAGCAGTACCTTTAAATTTTAAATCCTAAACATAGCCTATGTCTTGTGTATTGCATATTAAATTAGTATCATTAGTTAACAGTATTTTTATTGTGGTATATTAAAAACTTATATTGTAATATTCCAACGCTGAGTGGTTCTGAGTTCGATTCCCGGTCAGTAAAGACATATTCAGCTTATATACACATTGCAGGAAAATGAATATATTGTTTCAGAAAATAAATATCAAATGTCTGCTGATTTCACCGGAAATGATTATATTTCGCATACGTAATCGATTTAATGTGTGAATTCACAAAATGAATTGTTCACAAGCTGGAAAAGTGAAATATCTAATTACTGCTGACTTCATCACTTTTAAACTTTAGCGTATATTTACCAAGTCGTGAGGCTAGAACTTTTTGTATCGTCAGCATTTTTTTAAACTCCAATCATCCCATTGGTGTAAAATATATTTGTCCTGTTGCGAGGCTATTTCAAAACGATACTATATAAACCAATGACGTCATGCATTAGGCTCACTTCTTATTCAACCGTCAGCAGCTGCAGATCAACAATGGAGAGCTCGTCTACCGTATTTTTCTAGTGCTCCGAGTGTGATGATAAATTTCGGTATAAGGAGGATCTGAACAAACATATTAATCAGAAACATAAAAAATCTGAGTACAAATGTGAAACCTGCGGTGTATCTTTTACACGAAGTGATGTACTAAAAAGACACGTCCGTGAAAATCACTCCAACGTTAATGTCGTTTGTAAAATATGCAACGACACATTCAAGACGGGAAGATACTTAGCTGACCACATCCAGAATGTCCACCATCCCTCAAGGAAGGTGGAACCTAGGCATATTGGGATCTACACCAACACTGGTAGCTTCCATCTACCAGCCCATAGCGGGGACGGAGTAGCCCACCCACCGATGGTTGTAGAGGAAGCCGGGCATTCATCTCATCATTTACAGGTATGTTGTTAATATTATTTTTATTGTACAAGATATCAAACTTATTTCTTTTATCATAAAACGTAATACGCTTTTTATATTAGTATAGAATGGTTAAAAATAAGACATTAAACTTAATTTCCTTTCTGATAAATCTTAATATTTTATTTTTATTGTGCATGCCATCAATCTTATTTCTTTTATGATAAAACTCATTATTATTTTTTATATTGGTACAGAACGGTTAAAATCAAGACATTTAACTTTATTTCTTTTATCATAAATCTTAATATTTTATTTTTCCTTTGTTATAGAATGCCAGACCAGTGAGTGTTGGAACCATGCAACAGACTTCCGCCCGTCCACATGATGACCTATACCAACCTGGACCTTCTGGTGTACAACCACAGGTATGTAGTGAAATTATTATTATTTCAGTGATTGTACAAGCCATCAATCTTATTTCTTTTATGATAAAACTTAATATTATTTTTTATATTAGTACAGAGCGGCTAAAATCAAGACATTAAACTTTATTTTTCTTCATAAATCTTAATATTTTATATTTCTTTGTTATATATGCGTTTGCAGGTATAATATTATTATGATTATTATGCAAGACAACTTTTATGATAAAACTTAATATTATTTTCTATATTAGTACAGAGCGGCTAAAATCAAGACATTAAACTTTATTTCTTTTACCATAAATCTTAATATTTTATTTTTCTTTTGTTACAGAATCCAGAGTCCTTCCGCCAGTCGAGACCTAGCGTTATCATGCATACGCGCGATATTCCACAGGTATGTACAGTGAAATGTCTTAGTATTTTATTATACCATTCGCTTACAAAAAGTCTCGATTGCTAATGTCGATGTTTTTTCGTTATTACAGAATCAATGTGAAATGGAACGCACCGCTATGATCAACTCACCATCAACAGAAACATGTGAGTTTTTACCTGTTGAAACTGCATTTAGGTCACGACTGGCAACATATGCTGCAAAAAATTTCCAAGCCGGCGATATGGAGTCTATCCTGTCGTCGTGTCAGTATAAAATTGAAAATCTTCTATCAGAGTCACTATCAAAATTTGCATCAATTAAATTTAATCTTTTCGTGGAGTGTGAATTTAATCATCTAGAGCTAAATTCTTGTTTGAGAAATTTTAAAACAAAAAATGAAGCATTGCTTAGAACCTCTAATATTCACGAAGTAGTTTCTAGTCATATTTCTAAAATTCAGGCTGAGATGCAAGATAGTGAAATGCGAGGGTCTGGGTGGTTTTACAATAAAATCCACAAGATTGAAATTCGTATCAATGAATACTTGCCATTTGCAGGACGTAGTCATATGATCCTCCCTGATAAATTCCAGCATCTGAAGTCATTAATTAATATTCGTAATGATGATGAATTTTGTTTCAAGTATTGTGTATTATCAAAATTTATTGAGTCTGATAAGGAAATGTGGGCCAGTTATCTTACCAGACCAGAGTTGGATAACAAGTATGATTGGAACTGTGTGAAATTCCCCGTTTCGATTCATGATATTGAAAAGTTTTCCAAAAGAAACAATATTTCGATCAATGTTTTCGGCCTCGAGGAAAAACGGGATGGGAAAAATATTTCTCATTTCGTGTTTCCTATCAAAATTGTAGAAAAGGAACTAGTTGTTCACAGAGATCTATTGAATGTGTGTAACGAGGAAAATTCTCATTACATAGTCATTTCAGATTTTGACGCTTTTGTAAGACCTTTCGTAACAACTAATAGACAAATTGACCAGAGTGTGCAAACGGTGTTTTACACATTTCCAAGCGTACGATGGTAAGTCTGCTGACGCAAGGTTGAAAGAACATTTGGCAATATGCAACTCGTTCAGCCCAGTCAGGTGCGAAATTCCTAAAAATCCTGAAGTCGTATTCAACAAGCCCAAATATTCGCAAAAGATCAGATTTGTCATCTATGCTGATTTCGAGTGTTTGCTGGAACCGATATCGGGATGTTTGGGAGATCCGCAGAAAAGCTGGACTACTCCTTATCAGAAGCATAAACCTTTTAGTTTTTGTTATTTCATCAAAGATGCTGAGGGTGCATATTCTCAATTGAGACTTTTTAGAGGGGAGGATGCCAGTGGCGAGTTTATGCGCTCTCTCGTCGCTGATGCTAAAGAAATTGATAAAATCTTGAATAGTGTAAATAAGCCCATGACCCCTCTGACAGAAGATGAAATAAGGACATACAATAGCGCTACTATTTGCCATATTTGTGGTGAGGGTAACTTTACCGATGTGAACTATAAAGTAAGGGACCATTGCCATGTTAGTGGTCGGTTCAGAGGAGCCGCCCACAGAAATTGTAATTTGAATTATAGGAACCAGGCATTTGTCCCTATTGTTTTGCATAACATGACCAACTATGATGCTCATTTTATTGTGACAGAACTTGGTTTCGATCAGAATAGAATCAACGTCATATGCAATACACAAGAAAAGTATGTGACATTTTCAAAATTTATTCCCTCCTCTTATTTGAAGAGGGGAGGTATGGAGTTAAGATTTATAGATTCGTTTCGGTTCATGGCAAGCAGCCTGGAAAAGCTAGCAAACAATCTACCTAAAGATAAATTTATAGAAACAGCAAAAGTATTTGGTGAAAACGCCGATTTGGTGTTTCGAAAGGGAGTGTTTCCCTACGACTACGTCACCTCTGTTGAAATTTTGAAGGAGAAAAAATTGCCTCCCAAAGATGCATTTTACAATAGACTCGCGAATGAGAACGTCTCTGACCAAGACTACTCTCACGCGAGAAACGTTTGGAATTCTTTCTCAATCAGCTCATTAGGAGAATATTCAGACTTGTTTTTGAAATCTGATGTTTTGATTTTGACCGACGTTTTTGAAAACTTTAGACAGATGTGTTTTGAGACGTACGGAATGGATTGTTTGTTCTATTCCACAGTTCCAGGCTTTGCTTACTCAGCAATGTTGAAGTTCACAAAGGTAAAATTACCGCTTTTGACCGATATGGATATGATTCAAATGTTTGAACGCGGGATAAGAGGTGGAATTTGTCAGTGTGTAACAAGGCACGCTGTTGCAAACAATAACATGTGTGATGAATATGATGAGTCTACAAAAAAATATTTTCTTTATTATGTCGATGCCAATAACCTTTACGGTTATGCGATGTCGCAGGCATTGCCGTCAGGCGAGTTCCGCTGGCTCGACAAACATGAGATAGCGTCCTTTGACATCATGTCCATACCGGTCAATTCTAAATTAGGATATGTGCTTGAGGTAGACATTGAGTATCCAGATCATCTTCACGATGCTCATTCTGATCTCCCTTTCTGTGCGGAGATGAAATTTCCTTCAGGCAGCAAAAACAAAAAATTATTAACCACTTTGGAGCCAAAAGAAAAATATGTCGTTCATCACACGGTACTTAAGCAAGCCGTGCAACACGGACTGAGGTTAACCAAGATCCATAGAGTTATCGAATTTCAACAAAGCTGCTGGTTGAAACCCTACATTGACTATAACACGGCCAAGCGTAGGGCTGCAGCCAACAACTTTGAGAAAGACTTTTTTAAATTGATGAACAACGCCGTTTTTGGTAAGACTATGGAAAATGTAAGGAAACGTATAAATTTTCGGCTTGTATCAAGTGAGAAGGAAATTCGAAAGCTGGTAGCCAAAAGTAACTTTATGGATAGGACAATTTATAAGGAAAACTTGGTTGGTGTCCATCTAGCAAAAACTAGATTAGTGTTTGATAAGGCCATCTATGTTGGCATGTCTATTTTGGAAATTTCGAAAACTAGGATGTATGAGTTCCATTATGATACCATGAAAAATGTTTATAAAGAAGGATTGAAATTTAGCTACATGGGCACTGATAGTTTCGTCTATAGAATTGAAACGAATGACCTCTTCCGTGATATGATGCATTTCCGAGATGAGCTGGATACTAGCGTCTACCCACCTGAACATCCCTTGTATTCAAACGAAAACAAGGCGGTGGTCGGGAAATTCAAGGACGAAGGAGCTGGTCACTCCATAAAGGCGTTCGTAGGTCTGCGAGCGAAAATGTACGCCTTAAAATTTAATGACATGGTCATCAAAAAATTGAAAGGCGTTAAGAAAATCGTCATTGACAAAGATGTCAGCTTTGAAGATTATGTTGGTTGTCTACAGAGCGGACAGTCAACATTCTCGTTAAACAGATCCATCAGATCATATAAGCATAACGTATTTTCGATTTCGATGAATAAATTAACTTTATCTGGCAACGACGATAAGCGTCATATTTTGGAAAATGGTGTGGACACTCTCACTCACGGACACTACCAAATCAGGGTGAAGGAGGAGTGTGATGAGGAACCTCCTACTAAGAAACTTAAATTGTAAAAATGTATATTTGTGTGTGTGTGTGTGTGTGCATATGCAATGTGTAAAAAATGTATATTTGTGTGTGAAACAATACTTGTAATTTTATATGATGTGTGGTGTTGGAGAACAATACTTGTAAATTTATATGATGTACTATTGATGTATGATAACTTTGGGTTCATGTGGGATATAAATAAAAGAAAAAAGTTATAAAAATGAATCTATCTTTTATTTTCCCTAATCACATACAACATCCTTAATATTAACCCATGAATTTTTTGAGCTAGGGAACCCTAACCACTTTACAAACACCTTCTGTCCTTTGTTCTTTAACACTTTTTCAATTAAATAACAGTCTGGAAACTTTGTTTTCTGGAGTTCTTCAGCATAAAAAGCACCTTCAATACTCCCACCCTCCAAATCCTGAAGCAGATACGTAGGAGGAAATGTCGATTGGATCTTCCGTATTTTGAAAATCTCCGTAGTCCACGACGGTAAGTATCCTTTATTAAATAATTTCCTGTGTTTTGAAACTCTTACATAGTCACCTTTAGCAAACTTTGGTTTCGTATAGCATTCCTTGTAGCGATACACTGATTTAAGTAGACTATCATCCTTTACTTGGTGAGGTTTCATTTTAATGGTAGAGTGATACCTATCGTTGTAATGTCTAATGAGTTCTTGCAA
Organism: Ectobius pallidus; assembly: GCA_964059195.1. Classification (NCBI taxonomy): domain Eukaryota; kingdom Metazoa; phylum Arthropoda; class Insecta; order Blattodea; family Ectobiidae; genus Ectobius; species Ectobius pallidus. The sequence continues at coordinate 34,761,684 of CAXKWD010000009.1, forward strand.
CATGTCCACCCATCTGTAACTCCCTCTTGCCGAAAATTCGAGATACATGTTAGTTTTCAAAGTTCTGATGAAGCGTTCAGCAATACATGCCTTAACATTAGAGTATGAAGAATAATGATTGATGTCGTATTGTTTCATTAACGCTTTAAAATTAACGTTATAATATTCTTTTCCCATGTCTGTCTGTAAATTTTTGGGTGGTATGTTAACAGATTGAAGTATGTCTTGCATGGCTGCGGTAACATCTTTACCGCTTTTACTTTTCAACGGTCTCGCATAAGCAAACTTGGAATATGCGTTTATACAAACCAAAATATACTTGAAACCTCTGTTTTCTCTATGATATGGAATCATTTCAATCAAGTCGCTTTGCCACAAATCGTTTAGTCCTTTCATTATAACATGACGTCTCTGATAATTTATTCTAGCTGGTGCATGAAGTTCGTATGCGATCTCCCGCTTTTTCATGCTATGATTTTTCTCTCCTTCAACTCAGATATGATTTCTTGTATCTCGTTGTGATGAGAATTATTCCCTGCTGCAGACGAGGACACAAGAAGCCTAAGTCGACCAATGAGCTCATTCGGATCATCCCAGTATTTATATTCAATTTTACGATTTGGATGTACTTCTTTCATCATACCGCTACCTAATACATGATGTGGTGATCCCTCGTCGGATGATTCTTCATCAGAAAATAATTTCTTGATGACGTGTAGATATTTGTGAGTATTGATTCTACGAATGTTTTCGCTTTCATCATAATTTATTTTGTGCGCGCTAGTTTTTTTTCAAAATGTCCTTATACACATCTAAATCACGATCGTTGTACAATTTTTTGTCAGGAATATTTTTCATAAGCAATTCATACAACCCAGGGCGTCCAATATATGTCTTCTTGCCGATAACGAGGCGATCGTTTCTAAAGGTCACAGGTGTTGATCCAATGTAGAATAATTGTCTGTCAGTATCCATTCTCAATCCGTAGATTGGATCGATATTTCTCGGCTTATGTGATATGAGTTTTTGAATGTAAGGTGTAATCACTGGCCCGTAAACTCTTTGCAGCATAGATTTATAATGTTTATGAGGAGATTGTTTAGAGGACTGAAACGTTTCATATTCCATCTCTAACTCCTCAGATACATGTTTACCGATGTTCACGAGCTCTTCCAAGGGTTTCGTTATCGGGTTTATAATTTCACCAATTTCTTGTTTGGTCTGAAGATTGGATTTTTTTAGCGCTAAATATTTATTCCGTATAGATTTAACATGATTGGCAATGTCTTGTTTCACTCGTATCTGTTCCTTGCTCAATGAAGGATTCATTTCGACTGATACATATTTAGGCTTTACATAACAATATATTCATCTATGCCACGCCTGTATCTCCCATGTTCACGATCGTTTTCTTTACAAATTGTTAAGAATCCATACTTTTGAGATGACCAACATTCGCGAAATAACTGTTGAAATTTATCGAACGTCATGTCTGCATTTACGTAGTCGTTGTATAAATGTCTTAAATTTAACGCGTCCTGGTTAAATACGATCACCAAGTTACAATTGTCTCTTATCAGATGTTTAGGTATTCTCGCATACGATTGTGCAAGATAAAACATATCTAAAGATTTATGTCGTCCCATGCTAAAGTAATTTCTAATAGGTCCTTGCGGATCGCACATCACATTGTCGAAAATCACCACTGAATTCTCTTTGACTTCTGTCGGCTCAGGCATGGTTTGGTCGCTGCTTTCAAACTTGAAGTAACCAATTTCTGGAACGTTTGCTAAAATTTCTTCAAGCATTTTGTACTTTGGTTGAAACAGAGATCTCGAAAATATGTAAATATTTGAAAACTTTATTCCGTTAGGATGGAGAAGAATATTTATAAGCACGTTGGTCTTTCCGGAATTACTAGGCCCACATATAATACACCTAGTGCTGCTGGGAAATAGTATGCTGTGCTTGCATTCGTCTTCTTCTCGGCATAAGCTATCCATTGGGAGGATCTCCAGAGACACGTTTTGCTTCTCAACCTTCATGACTGTAAATGAGATTTTTACAATGATGCGAATGTTTTTATATAAAAAGTTATAACATGTGGATATTGTAATCAGTATGGCGCCGCGTGTAGAACGAAGCAGACGTCGACACAGCGCTCGTGGAGGTAAATTAATAAACACTCTGATTGATAAATTACCTGTGGAATTACACATACCTGGGTATCGCTTTTGTGGACCTGGAACTAAATTGGAAAAACGACTGCAAAGAGGTGATAAGGGAATCAATCCTCTAGACGAAGCCTGTAAGGAGCACGATATAAGTTACGCACAGAGCTCAGATATAAACGATCGGCATAAAGCAGACTTGAAATTGGCACAACAAGCCTCCAATCGTGCCAAGGCTGCCAACGCGAGTCTGGGGGAACGTGTTGCAGCTTACACCGTTTCTAAAATTATGAAAGGAAAAGCGAATATGGGTGCTGGAATGGATACCATTAAAAAACTAAGAGCAGCATATAGAAAGATACTATCGAATAAAAAGAAAAAGAAGAGAGTGTTGAAATCGCCAAAGAAAATTGGTGGTATACTACCTCTGCTACCTATATTTGCTGGTTTATCTGCACTTGGGGCTCTCGGTGGTGCAGGAGCACATATCGCTAAAGCTGTAAATTCTGCAAAGTACAATAAGAAACAGTTGCTAGAAAACATTCGCCATAACCATATGATGGAGAGCATAGCCTTAGGGAAAAAAGGATCTGGTATCGTGAGGCATGGAAAAGGAATGTATCTAAAACCTTATGCGAGCGGTAAAGGACTTCGTTTAAAAAAAAAAGCCCTAACTAACTACGACTTGGAACGATACGCTAAAAAACTAGATATTCCACATTTTAGAGGTGTGTACATGAGAAACAACTTACCATCCAAGCCATATAAGCATGAGCGAATTATTGTAAATCTCGATGACGCCTCAGGACTTGGTACGCACTGGGTAGCCTTAAAAAAGTGTAACAAGAATGCTTTCTATTTCGACAGCTACGGAGACTTACCACCTCCTATGGAAATAGTAAATTACGTTGGACCGCATACAAAACTACTTTACAACGTTACACGCTATCAGAAATACAACACTTTGATTTGTGGTCATTTGTGTCTAGCATTTTTACTATAAAAACCACCAGCTCCAACATTTAGGTGTTAAAATGACTCAAACGTTCACACTAAGCGGATCCACGTCCGAAATCTCCAACACGTTTCATCCACCTATTCAGCTGAAAGATGGAGCAGACTACGAGATTGCTTTGCTGCGGTTTCAATCATACAATTCTATACCTAATGTGTCTGAAAACAACAATTCGTTGATAGTGATCGATGAAGGAGGTAAGGAACATGTCATCAGCATTCCAACTGGAACGTACGAGATTGAAGATATTTCAGATTATATAGCGTACGAAATAAAAGCTATGACAAATTCTACTAGAGACCTTAGTGAAATATTTAGAGTTATTGCCAACACCAACACGCTGCTAACAACAATCTACTCTTTCCTCGAAGTTTCTTTCAACGTTCCAAACTCTGTGGCAAATTTACTGGGATTTGAAAAGTCCGATAGAATTCCTAAAAGGACCGCCACCGTTTCCAAGAGACCTCCAGACATAAACGGTGTTAACGTTATAAGAGTAGAGTGTAATCTTGCAAGCGGATCATTTCTGAACGGACAGTCGACTCATACCATTCATGAATTTTTTCCCACGGTACCTCCTGGATACAAGATCACCGAAGTTCCATCATATTTGATTTTCTTACCTTTAATCAACATACAAAAAATATCTGACATTACAGTCTCTCTTGTGGACCAGAAAGGACGTCTTATCGACTTTAGAGGAGAGCGTGTATCTGTGAAAATTGCAATAAGGAAAAATGGGTCTTAATTTTAACAAATATGTATCCACCACTAAGCAATCTCAAAAAATAAGTCTTGACACCGTTAAGATTAAAAAAGTTTATAATCCTACGCACTGTGAAATAGACCACACTCCAAGTCGTAACGTCGTGAAGGTAACACGTGTGAATAAGAAGTATCTCAAGTCTCTAGGATACAAAGTGTTATAATATGGATATCCTCGCTGTACACTCCAAGGCTACATTTGAAGATGCCATAGAAAATTATCAATATCATGGATTTAAACCGTATGACAACTCGGCTCTTGGTGAAAACGATGAAATACGGATTCCTATTCAGGCTGAAAACTCGTATGCATTAGTAAGCAGGAGTTTTATTATGGTTTCTGGAAATATAACCGATGATAAGGATGCTGAATATAAGGGGAAGGTGGTAAATAATGGTTTCCTGTATCTATTCGATGAAATAAAATTAAATCTTCATGGAGAAACAGTTGATCGTAGCAGAAACCCTGGAATTACAAGCTTATTGAAAGCAATTTGTTCTTACACCGTTCTGGATAGTGAAAGATTGGAAAACGCTGGGTGGATTCACCCCTGCGATGATGATGTGGAGACTATAATAAAAAACAAAAAGTTTAATGTATGCATTCCTCTAAGCCACATCCTTGGGATCGCTGAAGATTATGATAAAATATTCGTCCATTGTAAGATGGAACTTGTTCTTATGAGATCGAAAAACACGATCAATGTCACCAAAGGAGAAGTTAGTAAAATTACCATCACGGATATCGAGTGGATGGTGCCTATCATTAAGGTCTCTGATGTTGAAAAAATAAAACTATTGAATATGTTGGGATCTGATCGTTCGCTGACAATAGATTTCAGAAGCTGGCAATTGTATGAACATCCATCATTACCTCAAGCAACCAACATTTCATGGAACGTTACCACATCTCCTCAGTTGCAGAAACCTAGGATGGTTATCATAGGATTTCAAACTGCTAGGAATAAAAAGGAAGCCGACTGCTCAAAGTTTGATTTAGGTGATATCCAGAACGTATCTGTATACTTGAACGATAGAAAGTACCCCTATCACTCTTTCGTGGTAGACATTACAAATGGTTCGTATGGAATCCTTTATGAAATGTATGCTAGATTTCAAGAGTCGTACTATAAAAAACCTTCCCACCCTCTCCTTAAAAGAAGCGATTTTATCACAAATACACCAGTCTTTGTCATCGATTGCACCAAGCAGAACGAAGATCTGAAATCGGGGGCTTCTACCACCAGAATTGAAATTTCTGCAGCAAACAATATACCAGCAAACACAAAGGCTTATTGCTTAATTCTACACAATCGAAGTGTAGAGTATACTGCATTAACCAACATCGTTACCAATGTCGTGTAACAACATGATTATAATCGACTGTCAAGGATATCAGTCAAGGTGCAAACAATTTATAGCTAAAGAGGTTGCAGCGTCTTCGGTGGATGATAGAATTGCACATTTTGTTCCCCAACCACCTAAAAACAATTACCCAGATACAAAGTCGCAGAGTTACATCGAATCCAACATCCATGGAATTCCGTGGCAGAGTGGATACTTACCCTACGACGACTTGAAGCCTGTTCTTGAAAGTGTTTTAAAACCAGTGGATGTTCTTCATTGTAAAGGACTGGAAGAGGTTAGGTTTTTTGAAAAACTGTTGCAGAGACCTGTTATAAACATGGACGATCTTGGTGTTCCAAAGCTTGACAAATTAAGAGACTGTGAAACCAAATGTCTTTTTCATAATGACTCTAATATGAAATGTGCATTGCGAAATGTTATTATGCTTACGCTGTGGATGAAATCCCAGTAAGATTGTAATAAAGTGAATAAAATTCTATAATCCTGAGTTGTGTTTTTTATTTCACAGTCCCTCATCCTAGGAATTAGGAATAGGAGATGTTAGGGAAAACTGGACTTTGTCAAACATGAGAAAATCCAGCTATGAAATAACTTACAAAAGAATACATTTTTTATCACTTTCGGTTTATTGAATATTTACAAGTTGAATTTCACTTGAAAGTCCCCTATTTCTAAAATGAATATCACTCATGATCTTGAGAGTCTCCAACTTCTGAAACACAGAAAAAAAACACATAAGAATTTAGCTTACGATGGATAAGAATGGGAAATGGTTCATGTTAATAACACATACCTTTCTAGAGAAGTCGATGAATGTAGGGTGCTGGATGTCGTGTTGTATAGTCACTTTTAGTCTGTTACACACACTTCACACTGAGTCTAAAATCTCAAAAAGTTTCCCATATTACACAAAGTTGAGAACGTGGTAGTAGTATCCATCTGACTTCGGCTCCTTACCATAGTACACCAATGAAAGTTTCTCCTCGTTCATCTGTTGAAGCTGATCTTCACTCAACTTCCCGAACCTTGTTGGTAGAAAAACACTGCATCCAATCATTAAGTCTATAACGATTCTCCTTCCATACCTTGTATACACGGAACGAGCTTCCTTTACCGGATAAGCAAGTCCAATTTGTAGCTCGCTCAATGGTTTGGTACAATTCACATCGGGGATGTTTACAACTGAATACCGCTCTAGAGTGGATACTATAGGCGTCTTCTTATTCTTGTTTTCTTGTGTATTTGGTAAATCCGCTTGTGATGGTTGTATGGTAGAGGACTGCAGCGTTTCCCACAAGTCTTGCGTTGTAATATCCGCTATATCAGCAGCAGCAGCTGTAGTAGATTTAGGTGCACTTTTACGACCACGCTTCAATGTTGACATGTTGTAAGCTTGAAGATCACTGAGGATATGACGCTTGTCTCGCAAATATTTTAAAACGTTCACTCATAGCTCATACAATCTGTTTCATTTACGACTAACCTTGATCAAGTATGAACCTGTCCTGCACGTGCCGTGTAAGACCTTGAAACAAGTTTGAACAAGTCCATAGTGATGACGTCATACATAAAGAATTCATGATTCAGTTGTAATGTTAGATGTACTTCCGGCCAGGTGTTGTTCTGGCGTACGTGACGAAGCGTGGGAACGTATAGTAATACTTCCTGCAAAAAAGATATAAAGTTGAAATCTGCTGTGACGTCATAAAAACATTCCACCTATCACATGATCTAATCCTACCAATCCTCTTGTGACGTAAGCGATGCCGCCACGTTGAATTATGACGTAAGCTATACACCTGCCATGTACTAATATATAAACTTTAAATTTTCCCAACTTTATCAATCAACTTGTAACGTATAAGAAGTGACGTCATAAAACATTCCACCTGTCACATGATCTAATCCTACCAATCCTCTTGTGACGTAAGCGATGCCGCCATGTTGTAAAACAATCCACCTGTCATCTACCAATATATAAATTTCAAATTTCCCACCATCCGCCATTTGAAATAGGAACCGGAAACGTAGCCATTTTCATTATGAATTACCAAATTTTAAATTTCCCACCATCCGCCATTTGAAATAGGAACCGGAACGGACGCCATTTATATTATTAATTTCCAAATTTTGAATTTCGCGCTTGATCCGCCATTTGAAATAGGAACGGGAAGTGCCGCCATTTGCAATAAAAACCGGAACCGACGCCATTTTGAATCACGTGGTTATAGCCACGCCCACTTGTGACGTCATAACCGCGCCACCCTCCCCTACCGGGCCACCTGTGGTGACGTCATAGCCGCGCCTCCCTCCCCTCCATGACGTCATAGCCGCGCCGCCTTCCCCTACCGGGCCACCAATGACGTAATCCGTGACGTCATAGCCGCGCCGCCCTCCCCTCCAGCGCCACCTGTCACGTGACCCGTTTCCCCTACCGGACCACCGGAGCCACCTGTGACGTCAGTCACAAAACCATACTACTGAAAGACTGGGCGGCGTGGCCGTTGGGGCCTGCCCACCTGATGGTTGAATGACTGCTCCTCTATATTGTAGAGCCGGAAAAGCTCCTTCACGTGGGGTGTACGTTCTTTGGGCCTGGTAAATCTTCAATGCATCAAAAAATGGAAGGTTGTTATTGGTCATAATTTCATTAATGTGTTGCTGTTTTATGCGGGCAGAGCATGACGTGTCGTAAGACTTATGTTTGCCCCTGCAATTACCGCAAATAAGTGAAGGGTTGGTGCAGTCAGGCTCTCCATGTTCCCCTTAACAGTTCGCACACCGCTGTTTACTCCTCCACTGTGGAGACCGGTGACCGAACCTCCAGCAATGTCCACATTGAGTGACTCTCGTCTGGAAACGGTCAACTTTCAATTCTAGTTTATAGAGATATACTAAAGTAGGCACAATCTTTCCGCGGAAAGATGCAATGACTGATTGGGTGGGCACAGATGTTGTGGTATCAGCGGATGTCACCTTACGGTGAATGCGTTGCAAATCTACTACTGATCCATAAGGAGAGACGATATTTGGTGCTAGATCTAGAATATTAAGTTTCGTATCTACGCCACGAATAATACCCTTAACAAAGAGCGCCTTAAAGGGAATGAAGGCCCTGAGTTTATGCTGTTTTAAGATTGGATTGGACAGAAAAGCGTTTGCCGCTGTGGAGTTGTGGAAAACAACTTTTATCCTGTTTCGTCCCATTCGATCTATGCTAGATATATGGTCAATCTTTGCCTCAAAAAGTAATTTTCCGAGGGCGAGAGGGTGATAACTACCTACTTGCTGATTTTCAGATTCCACGTAGACCTGATATGGGCCTATGTCAGAGTCCGTATATGTATTCAAAATAGGTTCTTTATCATGATCCCGTTCCATGGGAATGGCCTTGTGTTTTTGCGTTTCTTGCGTCCCCCCATGATCTACTCCCCCTGATTCTTGAATGACCGTGGTGGGGAGAACGACAAAACAGCCGAGTCACGTGAATGGAAATTCGAAAGTCGGTCAAATTAACGAAGAAAGACAATTGAAGTGAAGAAAGGACAGAGGTTATGAGAAAAAGTAATCACAAACACTGCTTGGAAATCGAATGTCTCCAAGAATGCACTAAACTGAACTACACGAGCAACGGCAGCGAGAAGAGCAACTCAAATCGTACCGCACTGTATCACTGTAGAATCAGAACTGATGGCTACCATCAAGTGCGCATCGAGTGCACATCGAGCGTGGTCCGGACTACACTCGCTTCATCCGCACTCGCACCCACACCCGCCCTCGATTAAAATGTCCATTTGGAACAGCACTCGCTGACGTCACGTCCGGGATCGAGGGGAGTGCGAGTGCACGAGGGCACATTTTTAACCATTTGGAACAGAGCCTAAATCTAAAATTAAGTTGTAAGAAAAGTTTTATTTTTGAAAAAAATAGATTTTTACAATTTTACCCACCTCAAACATGTATTACAATACAGTATGTGCATTTTAAAGCAAATTGTTTAATCTGGACAGGGTCCAAATCCCAACTAGTCCGAATTAGCAGGACTCTACTGTACATAACATGATTGCTGGAGGAAGCATGATGATGACGTAAGACCAGGTCAGTATGGGTATGAAGGGATAGAGAACTAGCAGATCTTACAATGAAGAAATATAATGTAAGAAGATTTTACGTCTACTATTTAACTCATACGCCGCGTGTTTGATACTGGCCAATACGTTTAGCAATTCCTCGGATATAGACCAATAATGGCCGTTTATCTTGCAATATTCTTGTATGAATCACGAGGATGGTGTTTTATCGTGATAAAATCGTCTGCTCGTTACTGGAGACATGAGTATCAGTGTGCAGTGATTAATCGAAAACAGAAAGCAGTGGATTAAAAATCCATTCGATGAGGACAACTCATGACCTCCCAGGTAAGATACTACTTTTTTAAATCTTAAAATATGACCGTAACTAAACATATGTTTCATTTCTTTTTAACAGTTTGAAATTTATAACTAATCACAATCATAAAATCTAAATGCATCAATTTAAAATATTTTAACAAAATCGAATTCTTTCCAAAAATAATACTGTATTATTGTATTTATTACATTTTTACTGCAAAAATAGAAGTCAGTTTTAAAATACTAAGTTTGAAATGCGTGACTATTTTAGCTTTCCCCCTTTTTTTTTAAATCAGTAATTAATTATTTTGTTTTATTTTGCAGGAAAATGAACTCATTGATTTTGATTCCATGATGAAGTCAGTTTATAAGGAGAAAGATTTAACAACATTTTAAATGGAAATGAGGACAGAATATCCAACACTATCCGTAACTGCATTGAGGTTTCTGATGGTATTCACCACTACGTATTTATGTGAACGTACTTTTTCAACTTTGGTTTTCCTAAAAAACAAATACAGAAATCAATTCAATGTTGAAAGTGACTTAAGATTAAAAACATCTTCATTCAATCCTGACATTGACGTGTTAGTTCAATCGAAACAGTCCCAAAAATCTTATTAATATTGTAAGCTCATGGAGCTTAGAGAATATCAAAATATAATTATAGCACATTTAAGCAATGTTAAAGCAAATAAGTTTATCAGTCACTCGTTAGATGACACTAATGTCAACCACTTGTAGCCAGCATTCTTGACACTCTTTTACTTCTTTATTTTTATTGTAGATAAAGAAAGTAATTATTCTAAACTCTCTCATATCAAGCCTAGAATGATGTTCCAATGTTTCATGCATTACTATTGAGTACTTGTCAAGATTTAACATTAAAACTATATTGCAACGTAGAAAGCTGCATTGCCGACATCGAACTGATATCGATTGTCGAGGGACAGCTCATTAGCATTCACTTGGCGCTACAGCCAGAATACATTAGCTCACTTAGAAGCGTCATATCGATTATTGCACTTGTTTGTAGAGATAGCTCTATGAATAGATCGAGTATTCAAAGCATGGAAATTACTAATTTCTCTGTAATTATACATTACAATTATAATGCAAATCCTCACATACAGATTTTTTATGTTACAGAATAATTACAGCATGTTATTATCTTTAAATGTGCCTTTATTCTGGATGGAAGCTACTGGAAACTTCAAGAAGAGCCTTCCATAAGATTCTAGAACCTGACTCTTTGTAAGATGATTATGTGAACGCATTTTGGCCGTTAGACTTTATTCACTTCTTCATCAACCATCGCTTCGTAAGGGCACAGCCCAATTATTTAGCAAACAGATCCCAAGTCTGTATATACTTTAGTACAGTTACTTCGTACAGCAACGCAACATGGACTTCGCAGCATTCAGCAGTACATAATTCACTTGGAAGTGGATTTTCGAGCAGCCCTGGAACGTCGTGGAGCGTAGTTGGAGCAGGATGACTCACTATTGGCCACCGTTCGGGATGACTGCAACCAGGAACCTACAGCTACAGCATCAATAACTGTACATTCTCCTTTAGCCATAGTCCGGCTAATGCATTCACATTCTCATCAGATGTAGTCGCAATACAAGTTAAGTAAATCAAACCAAACCATGTATTAATACACAAAAGCCAAGTAGTGCTTAGCATCTTTATATTATTATAAAGTAAATATGCTCATATAAACGTTAGGAGTTTTGGCATCCTTGCAGCTCCTCTTTTCCTCTACGTGCAAGCTAAATATGCTGCCGTAGTAGTTTTGAACAAAATATGGTATAACTCACAAAGACTAAGGAATGGTCTAGCAAATTACTAGCCTAAACAAGTAATTCAGCATTTATCATTTTTGGAGTTTTGGCATACTTGCAGCTCCTCTTTTCCTACGAGCAATCTAAAGAAATTGCCGTAGTAATCTTTGAGCAAGATATAGCTCAACTTGTAATCAAATAAGTTAACAATAAAATTACTATAGGTTCTTGTTAAGAAAACAACCTCTTATAGACAAGATACATAACCTTTGACATTATCCTTAAGAAATTTCCAAGTGAAATAAAATAAATACTAATAAATATTAAGCATAGTTAGAAGAAAGAAGAGAAGCAGCAGTCTTGTAGAGCAGAAGAATAAGTGACAATTCTCATTCTCCATCATTCCTGCTTCCTTCAACATTCCTGCACTTCTAAGCTTGCATATTTCTGGATTATAATCCTCCGAAAATTCCTATAGCCAATTCTGTCAGGCACACCAGCCTACATTTCTGGTCCTCAACGAGCCTGGATTCTATCCACACCTTGGATAATCACTCTCCCTAGTAGCACAGATCGTTGGGCCAATGTTGGGAAATGATCGCCATGTTTCGTTGGCTAACGGTTAGGAATGTCCGTCGGGGTTCCGTTGGCAAAGTGCATTTTACCCAACCAATTGCAAACTGTAGCCAACCAATATCCAACAAAATCCCAACAGTTGGGAATGTTCGTTGGCGATCTGTTGGGCCATCATTGTAATGCCAACAGAATGCCAACTGTTGCCATCCGAATTCCAACATAATTCCATCCATAAGCCAACCAAAATCCAACGATTTCCCTACATTCCTCCATTGGGTTCTGCTTTTTGCCTTGGTTTCATGTTTATTTTGTCAAAATTAGGTAGTTGATAAAATATTTACCCCAGCAACTGCAATTTATGAATGACTTATAAATCCATGCAAATCTTTCGCACTTCACCCCTTTTGATAATAGTCCAAGAAAACCAAGTATTTAGCTAACTAATAAATTCACTCATACAGATTCACAAAACACAGTATACAGTTCATATGTTGCTCTTAATTCAACCGTATACTGTATTTTGTGAATGTATAAGAATGAATTTATTAGTTAGCTAAATGCCTAGTTTTCCTGGGCACCTATCAAAAGGGGCGAAGTGCGAAAGATTTGCATGGACTTGCTAATCATTCTTAAATTGCAGTTGCTGAGGAAAATATTTTATCAACTGCCTAATTATGATAAAATAAACATGAAACCAAGACAAAAAGCAGAACCTAATGGAGGAATATAGGGAAATCATTGGATTTGGATGGCTTATTGATGGTTATACAGTGCTTTCACTGTACGACTTGGTCAGCAATCGCAAGGGCCGCTCCACCGTCACAGATAAACCGCATGCGGGGCCAGGCGCATGACATATCACGGTACTCCCGGCGAATCGTATATATTTCCGTAATTGTAATCACAATAAAATATGAAAATATAAAATAAAAATACAAACTTACCTTATCACAGGACATGTCGGAAATGCCGTCCTTCTGCATCATTACATCTACGGCACCTTTTGAGGAAATTGCTATTCACACGCAGTAGTTCTAATGTATAATTATGTCGTGGCATTTTTAAAACACTTCAAGCAAAACTAAAAACTACTTTAACCATAAAAAAAACACAAACACTGCTGTAATAATTATTCACGTGTGAACGCAATCAGATCACATGCTAGACTTCAGCGGTGAGACGAGGCATCACTTGGGCGCTTGATGCATGAGTCACGGATAGTCGACCCGTGCGATTGCCGGCCAAGTCGTACAGTGAAAGCACTGTAATACTAATGGTCGAGAACTTCATCCCATGAGGGGACAAGGCCTACTACCCATGTTGCATCTTCTTCCTCCATTCTTCTACATTGGCAGATGGTGGTCTTCATGACTGAAGCCGCTATTTCTTTATCAAGTGGCTCCTCGTCTCCATGAGGCTATGTGCACCCTGGTCCAGAATTCTATATCTCAGAAAAATGGTGATACATGGTATAACATAAGGAAAGAATCTTGGCTATAGGCTAAATAAAATTCAGAGAAATGAATAATGAATAGTTTATTGTTATTGCTGCTTTACAAGTTATGGATAAGTCAGATATATATATTATGAACTACATAACATATATTAATAAACTTCATTTTTATGTAATGTGAGAATAGTTGATTTATGTAAGTTGATCTTTCCACCTTATGCCCTCAATATAGTCTAGGAAATCCAAGAATGTTACCATTAACGTTTACAATATTATATGGTGTTAATCTTTATATTCTCATATAGGCCTAAGTAACAATGTGCAATCTTTTAGCCTACTGTGATTAGTTAATTTGTTATACAGCTGTCTTGTGACCAGTTATAGCATCACCATTATTAGGCCTATACGTTAGAAATATAATCAACTCTATCAAGTAACTTCCATTCTATTTGCCTGTATAATTTTAAAACATAGTTCATAACAGGGTTAAAAGGCGTATTTACATTATGTTTGAAAAACAGTCTAATCTGATTAGCTTAACCTGTAAGAGCTTTATTTCTAAAATGCTGTTCCATCTATTCCTATGCACTTAGATTAGCTTATTCATTATCAAATAATATTTAAAAGACTTCAATATAGGCTTAAAAAAGCTTTAAAAATTTGTGTAAAATCTCTTCAAAATTCATAATAATTCTATTTATTATATTCTTAATTTACATTCAATTACAATTTTGATTGTAAGATGCAGTTTGTAACATAATCTGAGTGTGTTCGAAAACAGGCTGCTTGGGAAAATATTTGGGCCTATGGGAGAGATGAAAATGGGGACTGGAGGAAACTGCATAACGACGAGCTTCATAATCTGTACTCGCCACCAGATATAGTAAGGGAAATTAAATCACAGGGAATGAAATGGGCTAAACATGTTGTGCGTATGGGGGGGAAAGACATCTAAAAAATGCTGAGTGGGAGACCCACTTGGAAGACTTAGACGTAGGTGGAAAGAAAATATTAGGATGTAGATTTAAGGGAAATAGGATTTGTGGGGGATAGTAGGATGGAATTAGTACAGAATTGGGTTGAATGCCAGGTGCAAGGGTATTTTATTTTGGGAAAAATATATATTGCGACTCACCCGAGTCCCCCACCACTACCGCGTGGAAAGTAGGGGTTTTGGGTGGGGAGAAAAATAATTTATTTTTCCTTTCTTCTCTTTCTTTCCTCTCTTCCTCTCACCTCCTCGTCACCCTACCTATCTATCGGAACCCCTAGCGTTATAGCTAGGAGTCTTAACCCACTATGCCACGAATGACAGTTGAGCAATGAAGAAAGAAAGATTTCATATATAGGTACTAAGAGTGACTTCATGCACTCGCGAGTGTCACGCAAGAATAGCTTTTTCAAATTTTGAAATGTTTTGTTTGTTACGAAAAGAGTACTGTTGGTGCAAGGGAATTTTTCTGCATCAATTAAGCCATGTTTTATATCATAACACGGCGTTTTTAAAAATTGGGAAATATTATGTACATTTTGATTTTTTATATTATCAAATCGGTGTTTAAAGATCGTGAAATATGATGTTTGGTACAAGGGTTTTTTTTTAATTGTTCGACATTTTCTATAATTCGTGAAATTTTATTTTGTTTTTTATAATGGTAATTGCAATTATTAGAGCAAGCTGCGGGCTTAACACAGCAAGCGGCCGGCAAAGATGCGCGCGGGAAGATGAGCGGTAGGCGGTGAGGGGAAGCGGCCGATGGAAAGGGGAGCAGGGTGAGTCGGAAACTATATCCTTGCCTTTATTTTTATTGTGAAATATTAGGTGACATGCCAATCGCAATTACGCATTACCGGCGTTGAGCAGCGGCTACAGCCATGACGGCATGACCTGCAGGGAAGCGTGGCAGGTGGCATTTGGGAAGCAGCCAGGCGAGTGGAAAGGGGAACGCGTGGGGCACAAAGTTCCATTATTCCCATTTTATTCCATAATCTAGTAATATTTTACTTTTACAGACTGATGTTAAGATCATTTCATTTTAAATTGAATTCTACAAACTGTAGCCTATTGGGGTTATAACCAAAATTGTGACTGAATGTAGGCCTAAATTAAGAATAGAACAGATAGAAGAAATCTGAAGAGATTTTACATGATTTGGTAAAGATGTTTTAAATTACCTAATCTATTAAGTGCACATATAGGCCATGAGGGATAGATGAAACAATTTGATGGAAAAGGATTCTAGCAATCAAGTTAAGCTAATCAGATTTAGACTGTTATTCAAACATAATGTAAAAGCATTTTTTAACCCTGTCATGAACTATGTTTTTAAATTATAGAGGTTGAGTTGATTATATAACTAACGTAGGCTTACAGCTCTATCCACAATGTGCAGTTGGCAGTCTGTAGTTGATAGTCAAAGTAAAGTGTGGTGAGTAATGTACGCCATTCACAAAGTACAGTTGCATTCAGCAGTCGAGAAATTCATCTTCGACTACCGACTGCAAGTTACATATTACGAGATTGAAAATTATTTACTAGTGCAAAGAAATAGATTAGGTTACTATGAAATGCAAGATGTGTTTATTATAGCCTAGATATTGTGCGCTATAAATCGATTCCTTCCCATTATTTGTACTGTAAAATGTTTCCCTAACCTCAATGTTGGCTCAACTTACTGGCAACATTCCCTGGATTTCTTAGACTATATAATGAGGGCATAACGTGGAAAGACTTACATAAATTTATATAACATGCGTTTACATGAAATACTAAGGCCTACGGTAACATGCACGGTATAATAAATCGAAATACTTGATTCTGACACATAACTGCATGCTCCATATATGCAGGTTTGAAATCTTGAAAATCCCAATTGATCTTGCGAACTGTTCCAATTTAGTTGCTTATGCTCCTTCTCTGCTTTGATTTCCTTCTGCCTTGATTTCAGTAAATCATCTGAAACAAATACACGTACCTCTTCAATTATAATGTAAATTTCGAATAGCCTATAAATGATAGGCCGACTTATTTATTTTTAGAGGCTGTATTTCATGCAACACTCATAATACAGTATTGTGTAAAAATGATAACGTTATATATTCAGAGAACAATCAAAGGGCTTACCTAATATTATGTATGAAATATGAATGAGAATCAAAACAGTTAACTTCTGTACATATCAAGATGGCGAATGAGGAATGACCGTTGACCGTTACGGCGCCTGTGCCGAGACCTACGAACACGCCCGGAAATTGCCGAAGACTGGTGAGAAGATAAATGCGATCATATTCCGACGTTGGCCCACAATCATAAGCCCAACGGTAGGGCGGTAGGTAACGCCAACCAAAAAATGAATGGGCCCAAAGGAGGAAATTACAACGAACCTTTTCCCAACATATCCCTACCATGCCAACCAAATCTCTCGATTGGGCCAACGAAGTGTGCTACTAGGGCTGTCCATTCCTCATACCTACAGTGTACATTGTTTGTAAAACATAACTTGTACTTGTACAATTCTAATACTCTATTGTACTTTCAGCTTATGTTGACTGGATTACACACTGAGAGCAGTCAAAGTAGGCCTAGTAGTAAGAAAAGGTGCAAGAATTCTGGTAGAGCAGTGCAAGGGACAACAGTCTTACTGGATAACCAGGTAAGTGACAGCCTTCCTTATAACACACTGTCATACACCACCCCTCACAATGCCAGACTCACAAGTACTTGCCACAGATGCCTCCAAACTTAAGAACTACAAACAGAAGAGGGCAGTCATCAAAGGAAAGTTAACTAGATTCTACCAATATGTTTTGTCAATCCAAATTGATCAAGACAATATCGAAGAAACAGTACATAGACTATCACAGGATGAATCACTATTAAGGAACATTGAGGAAATACAGGGCAAAATAGAAACATGTGACCCGGACCCTGATTGGGAAGGAGAAAGACAAGCTTTCGAAGAGACATACTACACAACTGTAGGCATGGCTCGCAGAAAAATTAGGGACTATGAAACACAGTACTCACAGGCTAACATGACTCAAGCACAGCTGCCCCAAGAAACAACTCAAACTAACGCTCAAGTTAATCATACTCCAAGAGTTCAACTACCAAAGATAGATTTGCCACACTTCAATGGTAGACACACAGATTGGTTACCATTCAGAGAACCGTTCATCTCACTAGTTCACAATAACAACTCACTAGATCCAGTTCAGAAATTCCACTACTTGAGAATAGCATTACAAGGCCCAGCCAATAAACTTATTGACACTCTGCCTTTAACTGCCAACGGTTATGAAACCGCCTGGAACTTACTCAATGAAAGGTTTCAGAACAACAAAATTATACTGCAACAGTTACTACAATCTTTGATTGACTACAGCAAGATTCCTAAAGAATCACCCAGTCAATTAATGGACTTGCTTGACCACTTCACCAGACAGGTTAGGTCAAGTGACGCTAGTGACGTGAGACTGTGATGACGTGCTGTGTTTGAGCTCCGAAAATCTTTATAGTTTTCAATATTAATTAGCTAATATCTGAGTTATAACTTTTAAATATAATTGCAGTTAATATACTTTTGTTCCTCAAACATAAATTTTGCAAGTTAATCAAATTAAAGCCTTTATTATTTAACTTACAAATTGCAATAACCTAGGCTTGTAGATATCCGCCATATTGTTACGAAATCAGCTCCGAGAATCTTTATAGTTTTTCAATATTAATTAGCTAGTATCTGAGTTATAACTTTTAAATATAATTGCAGTTAATATATTTTTGTTTCTCAAACATAAATTTTGCAAGTTAATCATTTAAAGCCTTTTTTATTTAACTTACAAATTACAATAGCCTAGGCTACTAGCTGTCCGCCATTTTGTTAGGAAATCAGCTGTTCACAGACACGCCTATTATCGTCACTTTAATATTATTATTATTCCTTTGTCTTATTATCATTGTTTCTGATTTTACTAACTTTTTGTTCTTTCTCTGTTGCAGAAATGACTTCCAGCGGGTTATGTGGAAATTGTACAGACCATGTAAATGAGGGTATACAGTGTGATTCATTTTAAATGTGTTAGGTTATGTTTGGATGATGTTCCCGATGGAGATTGGCTGTGTAGACTTTGCATCAAGGACAGGGAGATTAATGACCTAAAATGTGCTATTGATTTGTTACAGGACGTGAAGAAACTGCAAGCTGAACTGAAGGGCAGAAATGATGTACCAGTAAATTATAATTATGTAAATTGTAACTTGCAGGTTGACCACATGGAAGGAACTAGTGATGATGTAAATTTTAATTCCAGTTTCGTTTCCTTTGCAGATATTCTGAGAAGGCCTAATCGCAGAAGGAGATCATCCAGAATGAATGAGATAGCAGTGCAGAACCCTCAGCCTGTCAGTACTAACAATAGATTCTCTGTTCTAGATACTGATGATGATGCTGTAGAAACAGAAGAAGCCCAGCCACCCAGACCAGCTACTACTTGTAGGCCCACTAATAAGAGAAAGATTTTAGTTTTAGGTAGCAGTCATGCCAGACACATGGGATCTGCTCTTCAAGATGCCGTAGGAGACGATTTTCAAGTGCAATGTTTATGTAAACCTAATGCTGGACTTAGTGATGTTGTTTCAGGTATCAAGGGACTGACCAAAGGATTCACCAAGGAGGACCGGGTGGGGATTATTGGAGGAGCCGGGAACAGCTTAGACAGAGATCCGAGCTATTCAGTTGCAGTAGATCTTGATAGTATTTCTGAAGGTAGCATGCATACTAATATAGATTTTGTTGAATTATTCCACAGGTACGACAAGCCCTCGCTTCGATCAAAGGTAAAAGCTGTAAATGATAAGTTGTGGAAATTCTCTAGTGATCATATTAACTTCAATGTTGTTTCTGTTAGCAGCTTAAGAAGGGAAGAGTATACCAGGCATGGACTTCATCTCAACCTTCGAGGAAAGAAGACACTGGCAGCACTGGTTGCAGATCAGCTGGAGTGTAATGTACTAGATTGTAACAGGCCTATTCCTGTCATAGATGGTGGCTCGACTCGTTTTTTAGGGGGAATCTAAGTGAAAGAATCCAACAGCTTAGGCCTATATGCATATCTAAAGTCAATAATAGTAATACACTAAGGCCTATAGCTAGAAATAATAAATCATTTGCAGTATTTCATCAAAACATAAGGGGGCTTGAAAATAAAATTGAAGAATTTAACTTAGCCATTCAGGATACAATTAATTCTAAAAAACAGGAAATTCAAGTTATTTGTCTAACGGAACACCACTGTGCAGAAACAGATCTGGAACAATTAAAAATTGATAACTTTTCACTATGTTCAAAATTTTGTAGACATTCCATAAAATGTGGAGGTGTGAGTATATTTATCAAAAGAAACTTACATTTCAGTGATATAGACACAAGTTCTTTCTGTAAAGAACAGGATTTTGAATGTTGTTCAGCCAGATTGGATTTTGACAATGATACATTTGTAATACTAACCATTTACAGGGCACCATCAGGTAATTTCAATTATTTTGTAAATCAGTTAGAAAGGGTTCTTAATTCACTGTATAGTACTAATGTAAATATTGTACTGTGTGGGGACTTTAATGTAGATTTCTCAATTGATAGTGAGAAGAAGATCAGACTGATATCTTTATTGGGTAGCTATAATCTAGATTTCATAGTAAACTTTCCAACGAGAATTCAGAACGACTCCCAAACAACAATAGATAATATATTCATAGATATAGAAAAACAATTTAATTTTAAAGTATTTCCAATATTAAATGGATTATCAGATCATGATGCACAAAAGATATACAATAAAGTACTAGAGGAAGCAAAGAAACTACAGAACGACAAACATATATTGCAATCAAATAATAAATCTAATGCGATGTGGAATATCATTAAGCATGAAATAGGTAAAAGGAGGGAAACGGAGAAAAACCATAAAATCAATAACAACGGTGTTATATCATCAGATCCAAAAGAAATAGCAGAATTGTTCAACAGTCATTATACAGACATAGCACATAACCTCATAAGTAACACTTTCACTGCCCAAACACAAGACTCAGACAGCAGTAATATTCCACAACAGCGAAATACTATTTATTTAAACCCAGTAACAGTGAATGAAATCACATCAATTATAAAGCGATTGAAGAATAAGAAATCAGCAGGAATAGATGAGGTCTCGGACAGTGTTATTAAAAACTGCCACAGACACATTGTACATCCATTAAGTTACATAGCAAATCTATCATTAAGCTGTGGTCAGTTTCCAGATGAATTAAAAATTGCAAAAGTGAAACCACTGTATAAAAAGGGATCCAAAGAGGAAATAGAGAATTATAGACCAGTATCTCTACTCTCAGGTTTCTCAAAAATCTTAGAAAAGGTTATGTATGCAAGACTTATAGCATTTATAAAGAAATATAATATCCTAACTAATATACAACACGGGTTTTGTCAGGGAAAATCCACAAATACTGCGATAATTGATTTTCTTCAAGAAGTATATGAGGCCATTGATAGGAACGACACTAATGTAGGACTATTTGTAGACTTATCAAAAGCATTCGATGTAATAGATCATAACATCTTACTCAACAAACTTCAAACTTTTGGAATAAGAGGATTAGCATTAAAATGGTTCCAATCATATCTAGAAAACCGCAAACAAGTTGTAGAAATCGTGCACAAAGATGAAAGGACACACATAATAAATAATGTACTGTCAAGTGAGAGGTATATCAAGTATGGGGTTCCACAAGGTTCCATCCTTGGACCGGTATTGTTTTTAATTTACATTAATGATCTAGATATTCAGTCAAATCACACAAAGACAACTCTTTTTGCAGACGATACCAGCATCCTTTTAACAGGTGAAAACAATGAAATTGCTAGACTTAATATGACAGAAACAATAAGTAAACTTCATAACTGGTTCGAAAGGAATAGACTTATAGTTAACAAAGAGAAAACAGTTGGAATAAACTTTCAGCATGTACAAAATAAGAATACAGAATTTCCTAACATCTCATATGAGGATAAAACTATTAGTTATGTAGATTCAACAAAATTCTTGGGGGTATGGATTGATCAAAATCTTAAATGGTTCAAGCATGTTGATGTCCTCTCGAAAAATTTGAGTAAAATTTGTTATGCCCTATGGTCAGTGAGGAAAGTATCCAGCCTAAACACAGTATGCTCACTCTATTATGCCTACTTTCACTCCCTCTTAACTTACGGAATAATCTTCTGGGGAAATTCAACTAACAATGAAGCTATATTTAAATTACAAAAAAGAGCTATACGAATAATGATGAAAGCAAACAACACAGCCAGCTGCAGGCAATTATATAAAGATCTTCATATATTACCCTTCCCCTGTATCTACATATTAGAGACACTTATATTTGTAAAAACTAATCTTTCTTCATTCCAAACAAACTCAAAGGTACATTCCTATAATACAAGAAATAAAAATGATTTAGCGAGTATACCACATAAAACTAGCTTATTTGAGAAAAGCTTCACATATACAGGACTCAAATTATACAATGGTTTACCCCAATCCATTAAAGAAATACCTGCACTATGTAAATTTAAAAGAAAGGTATGTGAATTTCTTCACAGCCACTGTTTTTATTCAATGGATGAATTCTTTGACCACAATCATTCATAAGCAGTTATATTTTTCAAAATTTTTTATTTATCTTGATTTCAGATAGCCTGCTAGAGGATTTGCGGCCGGATAAACCCACGAGTTCATATAGTGACAGTGTGAAACATGATATGGACCAAATGGCCTCATGTAGTGATGACTTATGGAAAAATGACTTAATCATTAAAATCTCCATGTACTGTAGAACTAGGACAGGTGTTGAATTATTCTGGTAATAGGGTCATGCAACAGTTAGGACTGGCTCAATCTTTCGGAGAGCGGCTTGGTTGACTCTGGTTCCCTGTTGCTAGGGTTTTGTAGGTGGAGTGAGCTCGCTAAGGCTGGAGGAACCTTCATCTACTTTTCCTGTTCTAAATTTTATACTTATTTATTTACCTTCATTATGTTACATTGTCATGTAATTATGAGTTACTATTTGAATACTACATTAACAGGTATTTATCCTATTCCTAATTATTAATTTTTATTACTAGAAGAGATCATTCAGTATATATAACCTATTGATATAAATAATTAAACAACAGGATAACTCAGCACCTTTGTATTTGTATTTGTATTTGTATTTTTTGTATTTTTATTTTTTATAATTTTACTTATCTGAATTATAAAACTGGTACTTAGGCTATAAATTAATATAAGTCAATAATTTGCTAATATCTATATTTTATACTCTGTAAAGAAATTTTCATATTGTACATATTTCTTCAACTGTAAGTTTATATTTGTATTTGTAATTATATTGACGTGTCCCATAACATGCATATGTTCCGATGGACTTAATAAATCAAATCAAATCAAATCAAATGTTAGTGCTGAACAATATTAAAGTAAATTCGAACAGTAAACATGCTCATAGTAATATGACTAGAGTAATGAATGACGATTCAATTTTAAATTTCAAACAAGATCTTGAGAATGAAAACTGGGAATCTATGTTATCCTATGACAAAGTAGATAGTAAATTAAGTGAATGTCATAGTGTCACGACATTTTGAGGCAAATTTTCCAAAAAAGAAAACTGCTAATTTACCTAATTCAAGGAATAACACATGGTCAACTGCTGGTATTAAAATATCATGTGCAAACAAAAGAGAGCTCTACCTAAAATATAGAACCAGTAACAACCAAACTCATAAGGAATACTATAAAAAGTATTGCAACATACTGAAGAAAGTAATCAAAGAAGCAAAAAGTAGGCATTTTTCACAAGTAATTGATAAATCAAATAATAAAGTTAAGACTGTATGGAATATTATAAGAAACGAAACAGGGAGAACAAAGGGAAACAATGATTGTACATCATTAATATACGAAGACATAAAACTAGATAATTTATCAGACATTACAAATGCTTTTAATAGTCACTTTATAAATATTGCAGAGAAATGTATTCCTATAAATAATATTAACATTAAGGCAGTAGACCTACTAACAAAATCTACAGTTTGGAACCATAGATTTCAATTGAACCTGACTTCTCACAAAGAAATTGAAAATATAATCAAGTCTCTCAAAAGTAAAAGCTCGTCTGGATGGGATGAGATAAGTGGTAGGTTATTAAAAAGTTGCTCTCGGAACTCAGTAAACCTCTTATGCCCGGTTTCTATAAACTCGCGAAATACCTATGGGTAAATTATCCAATGGACAACTTAGTTCCAGAATCACCCACCAGAGCCACTAATGGTATAATGAGGAAATAAAAAATAATATATACTACCATGCCGGGGATCGAACAGTGGACCTCTTGAACCGTAATCCAGCACGCTGACAATGAGCTACGGTGAACACTGAGAACACATCTTGAATAACGGAGATGTAATTGTTTCAGCCTATGATTCCACTACTGCAAGTCAAGACATGGTTTTGCAATATATATCATACTAATTAGTTCGGAAGAACATTATCTTCATATAAATACTACTACTGTCGAGATCTAATGCGTAAGAGGAAGGAAAAATGAGAAGTACGACTCTAGTTTGCAATGTTTGCACACTCAGTGCTACCAAATA
Organism: Ectobius pallidus; assembly: GCA_964059195.1. Classification (NCBI taxonomy): domain Eukaryota; kingdom Metazoa; phylum Arthropoda; class Insecta; order Blattodea; family Ectobiidae; genus Ectobius; species Ectobius pallidus. The sequence goes on from CAXKWD010000009.1 coordinate 34,785,922, forward strand.
CCGGCAAATACAGTCATTAGCGACAATGTACGGTACATGAAAATTTCAATAAGAAATATGTATATAAATTCTGATAAGCCCATCCTATTACGGAGAAACAAAGTCAACATTACAGATCATCTCAGCACTTCTAAAACTGTATTTTAGGTACTGCAATCCGTGCACGTCCGCCATATTTATCCTACGAGAGGTTAAATTTTATCCAGCCATCCATGAAAGGATAAATTAACCCAAAGATTTACCCTTGGAAAGATCTAGCCCTAGTTTATAGAAACTTTTTTTCTCTCATTTTCATATTTACCCAGTGGACTTTTATCTAGAAACTTGCCAAAACTGTGTGTGATCGTTATCTTTAAATTATTTCTGTTCGTAAGAGTTTTCCTTGTGTAAATTCTGTTCATGGGATAATTTACCCATAGGTAATTCGCGAGTTTATAGAAACCGGCCATTAGTCACATATGCAATTGTTCATTAGAAAATTGAATATTTCCAGAAAGACTGAAGCATGCTATTGTTAAGCCCCTCTTTAAAAAAAGGTGACAAAAATCTACCATCAAATTATAGACCTATATCGCTCTTAACCTCATTTTCAAAAGTTTTTGAAAAAGTCATGTACAAACGCATAATACACTATCTTAATTTGAATGACATTCTTACTTCATCTCAGTTTGGATTTAGAAGTGGCATGTCCACTGAGAATGCTACATTTCAACTTACTACAGAAATACTGGAAGCGTTAGATAAAAATAAATATGCTCTGGGAATTTTCTGCGACTTAGCTAAAGCGTTTGACTGTATAAATCATGAAATATTACTTCAATAATTGGATCATTATGGGTTCGATAATTTAACACTTAAGTGGTTCAAATCATATCTTTCTGATAGAACTCAAAAGGTAATAATAAATGGAAATGACTCTAACTTAGGGGTTGTTAAGAATGGGGTACCTCAGGGATCAATTTGAGGACCTTTGCTCTTTTTAATTTTCATTAATGACTTGCCCTATAACTTAAGTGACAAATCAAAGGTATTGCTCTTCGCAGATGATACTAGTGTACTTGTAACAGGAACGTCACAAGAACATTTATCAAGAATAGCTACAAAGGCTTTTCACGAGTTAAACACATGGTTTCTAGCTAATAAAATGACACTTAATATTGATAAGACCCATTTTATACAATTTAGAACAAAAAACAGATGTATCTCAAATCTTGAAATTAATTATGGAACACAAATCATACAAGAAATTAGCAATGTAAAATTTTTAGGACTGCAAATTGACCAAAATCTTGACTGGAAGACACACATAGAAATGATAGGTCCAAAACTGAGTTCAGCGTGCTTTGCTTTAAGAATTTTGAATAATATAATATTAAAACATGATGCATTACTTATGGTATATTTTGCATATTTTCACTCGGTAATGAGGTACGGGATCATATTCTGGGGCAACTCTTCCCATAGGGAGAAAATATTTAGATTACAAAAGCGGGCAATAAGAATAATATGTGGAAAGAAAAAAACGGAATCTTGTAAACCGCTATTTGAAAAATTAAAAGTCCTCACTCTTACAGGGGAGTATATATACTCTGTTATGTGTTATGTAGTGAATAATATTGATAAATTTCAAACTAATTTTAGTGTACGTACTACCAGAAACATGAATGATCTACACAGACCAAATAACTCGTTAAAACTCTTTCAGAAGGGTGATTATTATTCTGCAGTACAGATATATAACAAGCTTCCAAACAACATTAAATTATTATGTATTCAAAGAAAGAGCAAACCTTTCAAAACAGCTGTCAAGGAATTTTTAATAACTCACACCTTCTACAATTTGGAGGAATATTTCCAGCTTGGATAAATTTGGCAGCTTACAGTTTCTGTAGGCCTATATTATTGTTATAACATGCATGTATTTTTTGATCTGACGTGTTCTATATCCTTGAGCCCCGCTCAATACAGGATCTACAGGACGAGATATCTACATCTACATCTACATCAATAGAATCTATCACACCAGAGAACCTTAGATGGGACTACATGCTCACTCATCTTCTTACGTCCAAACTTGACCCAGCCACGCTCAAAGCATGGAGCTTGGAGGGCACAGTGGACCAGTTAAACACATTCAAAGAACTTTGTAACTTCTTACAGAAGAGGGGACAAGCCCTGGAGACACCAGACAGCTCCAGCAGGCCTAAAGCTGTACACAATTCACAGAGCAAACCTATTTATCACAGATAACTGAGCCCATGTACCTTTGTGGCCCATGCAGCCAACAATTGTTTACTGTGCGGGCAAGATCATCCATTACACAAATGTGAAGACTTTCATAACCTCAACAACACACAGAGATGGAACTTTGTAAACAACAATAGGTGATGCAGTAATTGTCTCAGACCAGGACATCACGTCAGAAACTGCACATCTACATCTTGTTATAAATGCCAACAACGTCATCACACTCTGCTACACCAAGACAAGGTTCGCAGCAATGACTATAGGCAACATTCAACTACACAGTACAATCGTAGACTGCCTAATAATGGTCAAAGTAGAAACCAAAGCCACAAGGATACTAGACAATCTCCAGCTACTACCAGCAGCAATGCTACAGGTTCAGCATTTGCTAATAATGCACAGATTACTCCTAAGACTCATACATTTCTCGCCACAGCAGAAGTATTAGTCAAAGCTCAGAATGGCAGACTCATGAAAGCCAGAGCATTATTGAACTCAGGCGCCACACACACATTCATAACTCAAGAATTGGCTGATAGGCTACAGTTACAAACCAAGCCTACCACCATAGCTGTGACCGGTGTAAACCTACACACATCCAACATTCTAGAAATTGGGCACATTCAAATAAGTGACGCCCATGGCAATGGCTACAAGAGACAATTACAGTGCCTCATTATCAACCAGATTGCCAAGGATATTCCTAGTGCTCCTATAGATACCAGCAATTTAAGAATACCACAAAACATTGTAGGCCTACTAGCAGACAGCAGATTTCACTTACCCGGTAGCATTGACATATTGCTAGGGGCAGATGTATTTTGGAACTTGTTAATGGGACACACTATACCCATCAACAAAACAAACAAACATAAAGCCTTCATCAGAGAGACCAGACTAGGATGGATTCTCTCAGGACAAATACACTACACTCAGGGCAGAAGACAAGTACCACGTTCCCACATAAGCATCACAGAACAGATACATAAGAATATGCAGAAGTTCTGGGAAATTGAAGAGATCACTCATCCAGTACGATCTGAAGAAGACTCCCTATGTGAGCAACACTTCCAAGAAACAGTACAGAGAGATGAAGATGGACGATACACAGTAACACTGCCATTCAAGAAGCCCACAGACAATCTTGGTGCCTCCAGAAGTGGAGCCCTGAAACGTTTCTTTTCTAATGAAGCCAGACTCTACAAACAGCCGACTATACTCCAGTAGTATGCTGATTTTATGCAACAATATGAAGCCCTAGGTCACATGACCCAAGTAGAAGAAAGCTTCTACCAGGATGGCCCAGAAGCATATTATATTCCACACCAGTTTGTCCTAAAGGAAGACTCAGAAACCACAAAACTCAGAGTAGTTTTCAATGCTTCATTCAAAACTTCCACAGGCACATCACTCAATGATATTCTTTACACTGGACCCTGTGTACAACCTGATCTTTACAACATACTCTTGAAGTTCAGACGCCACCCATATGTTGTGAGTGCTGACATAGAAAAAATGTACAGAATGGTAATGGTACAGCCGCAGCAAAGAGACTACCAAAGAATCTTCTGGAGACATTCAAAATCTACTCCAGTGAAGATATACCAACTCAAAACTATCACATATGGACAAGCCTGTTCAGCTTTTGAAGCAACCAGAGTACTCAACCAGCTGGCCGAGGATGAGAGAAACAGATTTCCCACAGCATCCAAATTACTATCTACTTGCTTCTATGTGGATAACCTCCTTGCATCATTTTCTACAGAGCAAGAAGCCATACTGGCAGCCACAGAAGTGTCACAACTGTTACAGGCAGGTGGATTTAACCTAACACAGTTTTGTTCCAACTCACAAGAAGTTTTGAGAACACTGCCATAAGGAAAGCTCTCTAAAGCTACACTTACCCACTTAGAAGAGCAGAATACAGTAAAAACACTAGGATTACACTGGAATGCATTGCAAGACTTGCTACAGTACACAGTAAAGTTCTTGCCAGAAGCTACTACTAAGAGACAGATTCTATCTGCCATCTGTACTCTTACGACCCTCAGGGAATAATTGCCCCTATTATATCTGCAGCTAAATGTATTATGCAACAGATTTGGTTGAATGACATAGGTTGGGACCAGCAAACCCCTATTGCTATACAGAAAGCCTGGAATGAACTATACTCACAACTTCACTATTTAGAGCTATACAAGATTCCAAGAAACACTCTAATACTCAATTTCAGTCATGTAGAACTGCACTTTTTCAGTGATGCCAGCCAGGGCCGTATTTCTAAATAGGCTAAGTAGGCTGCAGCCTAGAGCGGCAAATTTTCAGGGGCGGCAGTTGGCAATTTATTCAAAAGTTAAAGTGAAGTATTTTAGACGTTAATAATGTTTTCCGTTCGAATTTAAGAATACATGTTACTTTAAAAATATGTTATCTAAACTTAATGAACTTTATGTTTAAAAAATATGAAAACCAATGAACTCCATCCTTTTTTTTTTGAATAAAACAAAATAATGTATTAAGCAAATATGAACTATAGAGGGGGCGGCAAATGGACTTTAGCCTATAGGCGGCATACTCTTAAATCCAGCCCTGATGCCAGCCCACAGGCATATGGAGCAGCCTGCTACATAAATCTGAAGATGAAAGCCACCATACACAAGTTCAACTACTGACAAGCAAATCTAGAGTGGCCCCACTTAAGCAGATTACTTTGCCCAGACTGGAGCTCTGTGCAGCTCAGTTGGCAGCCTGCTTATACCAAAAAGTAAGCTTATCCTTGCAAATCACAATATCAGCAGTATATTTCTGGACTGATAGTTTCATAACTCTACAATGGATCACACAGCCTCCACACAAATGGAACACTTTTGTAGCACACAGGGTAACCAAAATTCAAGCTGCTACAGAAAACTGTCAATGGAGATATGTGCCAACACAGCAGAATCCTGCATATCTCATCACTAAACCTGTCTCACCTAACAAGCTGCATAATCATACTATTTGGTGGAATGGCCCAGAATTTTTGAGACAAGAAGAATGCCATTGGCCAAACACCAGTAATGTACTACAGACAGAAGAAGTGCCAGAAACCAGAAAAACTGCCAAAGCTTTCATAATCACAAGTAGGCCTACACATAATGAATACTTACACAGGTATTCTTCTTTCAGAAAATTGATCAGGAATACAGCTCTTATTTTGAGATTCAAACACAACTGTTTGCACAAGTCTGATAGATTTGTTGGCCCTATCAGCTTGCAAGAGCTACAGAAAGCTCATGATGTTATTATACATGCTACACAAAAAGAAGCCTTCTCAGAAGACATAGCTTATATCAGGAAGAATAATTGTGTTGCAAGAAGCAGCTCACTACTACAACTGCATCCTTATCTAGATAGAGATAATATACTTCGTGTAGGTGGACGATTGCACCACACTGATCTAGACTACAATGCTAAACATCCAATCATACTACCTGCCAATCACCACATAACAAATATTATTGTCAGAGACACTCATCTGAAAAACTTACATGAAGGCCCTCAAGGCATACTGTATACATTGAGACAACAGTATTGGCCCATCCATGGCGTTCAAACTGTAAAATCAGCATTAAAAGGATGTCTTACTTGCTTTATGTGGCAATATTTTAGTTAATTTGTGTTCTTTTAGCATACTACATTGCCACGACAGTTTATAATTTAATTTATTGGGAGAATGAATGTAAAACTATTTGTATATAGTATAAATACTCCCTAATGTATTTTAAACACTATTCTTTAGAACATTGTTACGTCACGTATTGTAATTGGCGATAAAGTCATTCTGCACTCCGCAGTTTGTTGAGGCTAGCCAGGTCTCTTGTTAGCTCTTTTGCCTGGTGCGAGGGTAGTCCGGGTCCTTCTTGCTCTCAATGCAGTGGAGGAGAGGGGGCTTTGACTGTGTGCTTGCAGATCCGGTTCCCCAGTCCGGCGCGTGCACTGCCAGAGAGCAGTTCCCTAGCAGTTTGTTTTACCATTTTTAATACGTTAGAATTACCTTCCGAGTGTCTTTTGTTTTATTTCTTTTTTATCACTCATTGTGATTGGAGATTGATTTCGGCATCATGAAAAGGAGTAGGGGTAGGTCCTATATAAACAGAGGATCTTGTAATCCTCTTTCTCTCTGTTTATGGAATCCGTAATGTGACTGTCGTGAAGCATGGGTAACACAATATGGCGGCTTTGCCGCTTGTACACAGCCTGTAAGGTAAGCGTCACCTTTGTTTAGCTGGTCCATCAGACCTGTTTTGTTCATGAAAGATGAGTGTTGTGATTTAAAATGAGTATATAATTTGGTGGCCTGGTTACGTTTATTATTCTGCGTGTGTGGGGCAGAGTAGTGCTCTTTCAAAGTCAGTATTGACGAATTTGGATTTATTGTAATGTGGTGTGGGCGGCACCAAAGTTTGTGTTAACGTGTTCATCTTGCTCTGATCTTATGAAATATTAAATTAGAGAATGTAGCTCCTTATTTAATTCTTCGTGGCAGGCCAGCCGCCTTACTTGAGTTGCTTTGTTCTTTTTCTACTCTGTAAGATTTTATTTTGTCACCATGCTTTCGTCCCTCTCATTCGGATGAATTAAACAGAGGGCCTATTCCGGGTGGAATAGTTTTTGGTAAGTGTTTGGAATTTATTTGTAGTCCTTCAGACATTCACATGTGAAGATATTATAATTTATTTAGCCCTTCTGGCACCATATGTTAATTTAAAGATTATAAATTATTATGTCCCTTCAGGATCTTTCATGTTTGGTGTATAGAAATTAACTTAAACTCATGAATTGTTTTAAAAGATGAATTTAATGATAGCTCTCTCAGAGATTTCAATATGTATATAACTTTCACCTTTGTAAATAGTTTTATGAATTTATTTTATAGCCATCAGCTATTTGAATTTTAATTTAATTAATAAATTTTAACATGTTGTTTCCACATACGGTAGTGCTGTGTTTTCTCATAACACACTTTCGCGAAGGGCATCTAAATTCATTTTAGATCCCCTTCGTTAAGAAGTGCTCCTTTCCGCTCTCCATAAAAGCCATTTTATATAATCTGGGAGCCCTAAAGAAGAAACACGCTGTCCACAACAGACAAGAATGAAGAAATAAGGTGAAGAAGAGGAGCTCCTGGCTTAAAAGAGTGGGGGGGCGTTTCATTTAGACACAGCCCTGTCAAAGCACAGCAAATTATGGGAACTTTGCCCCAAGCCAGAGTTACACCCAACCGAGCTTTCGACACCACAGCCATAGATTTTGTAGGTCCTATTTCCTTAAAGGATCATGGGAGAGGCAAAACAGTATACAAAGCTTATATCTGTATGCACATATGTCTATGCACTAAAGCAGTACACATTGAATTGGTAACTGCAGCCACTTCAGTAGCATTCATTGCATCCTTGCAAAGATTTGTATCAAGAAGAGGACTACCTTCTCACTTATACCTAGATAATGGTAGAAACTTCATAGGAGCCTCACGAGAGCTGAGTGAACTCTATGAACAATTCCAGACAGAACAAGCTAACACAGAGATCATAAACTTTTCAGCAAATCTAAACATACAATTTCATTTTTTGCCTCCAAGGGCAAGCCATATGGCAGGACTTGTAGAAAGATCCAACCGCAGCATGAAGACCATTTTATACAAAGTGATGAAAGACACTATCTACAGCTATGAAGAAGCCAGCACTCTTCGATCTATGCAGAATAGAAGCCATCATCAACAGCAGACCACTGACACCGATGAGCAGCGACACTCAAGATTACATGGCATTAACCCCTGGTCACTTCCTTATTGGTGCTCCCTTGAATTCTATCCCTCACCCAGACTTACAGTCTATAAACCTATCCAGGCTGACACGGTATCAATTGTTAGAGCAACAGTTCCAATGCATTTGGACCAGATGGGTCAAAGAATACTTGAATACTTTACAACAAAGACAGAAGTGGAACACAGAAACTCAAAACTTGCAAACTAATCAATTAGTCATATTGATGGTGGACAACGTTCCTCCTATGAATTGGCCACTGGCCAGGATTCTAGAAGTTCATCCTGGACCAGATGGTAAAGTTAGAGTAGCAACAGTCAAAACTGCTAATTCAATTCTAAAAAGGCCTATATCTAAGCTATGTCCACTGCCTGCTCAGTAAGATTTTTCTTTGTTGGCCCCCCCCCTCCCCCCCAGTATGTAAGCTCATGGAGCTTAGAGAATATCAAAATATAATTATAGCACATTTAAGCAATGTTAAAGCAAATAAGTTTATCAGTCACTCGTTAGATGACACTAATGTCAACCACTTGTAGCCAGCATTCTTGACACTCTTTTACTTCTTTATTTTTATTGTAGATAAAGAAAGTAATTATTCTATACTCTCTCATATCAAGCCTAGAATGATGTTCCAATGTTTCATGCATTACTATTGAGTACTTGTCAAGATTTAACATTAAAACTATATTGCAACGTAGAAAGCTGCATTGCCGACATCGAACTGATATCGATTGTCGAGGGACAGCTCATTAGCATTCACTTGGCGCTACAGCCAGAATACATTAGCTCACTTAGAAGCGTCATATCGATTATTGCACTTGTTTGTAGAGATAGCTCTATGAATAGATCGATTATTCAAAGCATGAAAATTACTAATTTCTCTGTAATTATACATTACAATTATAATGCAAATCCTCACATACAGATTTTTTATGTTACAGAATAATTACAGCATGTTATTATCTTTAAATGTGCCTTTATTCTGGATGGAAGCTACTGGAAACTTCAAGAAGAGCCTTCCATAAGATTCTAGAACCTGACTCTTTGTAAGATGATTATGTGAATAGGGTGACCAGACGTCCGGATTTCGCCGGACATGTCCTGCTTTTTTGGTATTTTGTGAGCATCCGGCCGGCTTTTTATGGGAAAGGCAAAATGTCCGGCTTTCTGTCTTACAGCAATATAATGTACACAATATTGAAATATGATATATAAGATTTAAAACATGAGGTCAAAAGTTTGTCGTTACATGAAAAATGCGTATTTGAAGGAAATGTTGATGTTCGTAAAAATACGTGAGGTGACCCTGCTTCCGGTTACCTGCCACAACACTCGCACTCGAATTTCGCGTTCAGATCGATTTGTTACAACCAACCGTTTTCACTTCCTGTTCCTGCTTTTGTTGTTCAGAATCATTGCCGGCTTGTATTTGGTCGTAAGTTTGTTTGATTCCCGATCAAAGTGATATGTCGAAGGTAGGCAGTGATGAAAGGAAACCCGACTTAAAAAAACGAAAGTGCAAATTCGGTGATTCCATGAAAAGTAAATACCCATGCTTCACTGCAGGTCGAGTGGAAACCGAAGCGAAATGCACTATCTGTGACTGTTAAGTATCTGTGGCTTCAAGAGGTGCGTTGGATTTAGATCGTCACCTAGCTACAAGTAAACATGTTACTTGCTTTAAAGGTGCATCTTCTTCTCGTGTGGTAACCTCGTTCTTCTCACCAAAATTTTCGAAGATAGACGAAAGCGTTAGTGCAGCTGAGGGTGCATTATCATTTCACACTGTACGTCACCACCAGACTTACAGATCAATGGATTGTACTGCATCACTACTTCCTAAACTGGTTGAGGATTCGGAGATCGCTAAGAAGCTACAATGCGCTCGAACAAAAACAGAGGCCATTGTTAACAAAGTACTGGCTCCACATTCTCTTGAATGTGTACTAAAATCTGTTGAGAACTCTCCATTTCTGGGAATAGCAACTGATGCCAGTAATCATGGCAGTGTGAAATTATTTCCAGTCATGATACAGTACTTTGATTGGAAAATTGGTGTTGTCTCAAAAATTATTGATTTATGTAGTTGCGAGAATGAAACTGCCAAAACAATAGCAGATGTTCTGCTTAGTGTTTTGAAATCACATGGTCTTAGTGATAAATGTGTTTCATTTTGTGGTGATAATGCAAATGTAAACTTCGGAGGCATCAACAGACCTGCTTCAGGAAACAATGTTTTTGCCCTACTAAATAATGTTTTGACAAATGATCTTGCAGGAATAGGATGCCCTGCCCATATTCTCCACAATACTTTGCAGCATGGGACTGATTTATTGCCTGTAGATATAGAGTCTATAGTTCTGAAGATCTTCAATTTCTTTTCCATATACACTGTTCGCACTGAAAAGCTTAAGCAGTTCTGTGATTTTGTCAACATAAATTATCAACAGTTGCTTCGTCACTGTAAGACACGTTGGCTAAGTCTTTTTCCGGCCATTGAGAGAATTCTTAAGTTGTATCCTGCTTTGAGGTCTTATTTTCTATCAGAGTCTGGTGTCCCAAGAATCTTGAAAGATTTCTTCAAAGATGAGTTTTCTGAACTGTATCTTTCTCTAGTTCATTCACTCATGAATGTATTTCATACTACAATTAATGATCTGGAAAAGGAACACAACTGTTTATTGGATATAGTTCGGATTCAGAACTCTGTTTCAAAGTGTCTGGAAAACAGGTTGCAAAATAAGTTTATGCCAATGAATATTTCCCAAAAGCTTGACAGTCTAAGGGAAGATGGATTAGAAACAGAAGTAAACAATTTCATAAACTCTGCCCTGTGTCTGTACCAGTCGTGTAAGGACTATTTAGATAAATGGACTGTTCAGTGTGATGAATTTGAGTGCTTTTATTGGTTGAACATGAAATATTTGAAAGAGAAAGACTGTACTTTCAGTGATATTATTCCTTCTGTAAAGTACATTAATGAAAAACAGAAATGTATTGTTTTGGATGATGTGATATTGTTTGACGAATTTTGTGCTCTAAAAGAATTTGTTTTGAAGCAAGATGAAGCATTTTTCCTGGAATCAATAGATTTTCAATGGAGTAAGTTTTTTGAGCAGGCTGTGAATGTTAAGTGTTTTCAATCATTGCTGCATATATGTCAATTCTTTTTTTCAATAATTGCCCATAATGCCAATGTTGAAAGGGTATTTTCATTAATAAATGCCCAATGGTCAGAAGAAAGAAACAGACTATCAGTAGAATCAGTAAAGGGGATTGTAACAGTACAGTATAATTTGAAACATTTTACGTGCAAGGAATTTCATGTCTATTTGTTGAAATCCCCAGAACTGCTGAAAGACATTTCCTCTTCACAGAAATATTGTTAAATCCACTTGGTTATTGTATTTGTTGGATTTTAATTTGATTGAAAAGGAATTTAACGTGTTGTCAGGCTTTTTCTCAAAATGTCCTGCTTTTTTCCTTCAAATGTCCTGCTTTTGAAAATTTTCATCTGGTCACCCTATATGTGAACGCATTTTGGCCGTTAGACTTTATTCACTTCTTCATCAACCATCGCTTCGTAAGGGCACAGCCCAATTATTTAGCAAACAGATCCCAAGTCTGTATATACTTTAGTACAGTTACTTCGTACAGCAACGCAACATGGACTTAGCAGCATTCAGCAGTACATAATTCACTTGGAAGTGGATTTTCGAGCAGCCCTGGAACGTCGTGGAGCGTAGTTGGAGCAGGATGACTCACTATTGGCCACCGTTTGGGATGACTTCAACCAGGAACCTACAGCTACAGCATCAATAACTGTACATTCTCCTTTAGCCATAGTCCGGCTAATGCATTCACATTCTCATCAGATGTAGTCGCAATACAAGTTAAGTAAATCAAACCAAACCATGTATTAATACACAAAAGCCAAGTAGTGCTTAGCATCTTTATATTATTATAAAGTAAATCTGCTCATATAAACGTAAGGAGTTTTGGCATCCTTGCAGCTCCTCTTTTCCTCTACGTGCAAGCTAAATATGCTGCCGTAGTAGTTTTGAACAAAATATGGTATAACTCACAAAGACTAAGAAATGGTCTATCAAATTACTAGCCTAAACAAGTAATTCAGCATTTATCATTTTTGGAGTTTTGGCATACTTGCAGCTCCTCTTTTCCTACGAGCAATCTAAAGAAATTGCCGTAGTAATCTTTGAGCAAGATATAGCTCAACTTGTAATCAAATAAGTTAACAATAAAATTACTATAGGTTCTTGTTAAGAAAACAACCTCATATAGACAAGATACATAACCTTTGACATTATCCTTAAGAAATTTCCAAGTGAAATAAAATAAATACTAATAAATATTAAGCATAGTTAGAAGAAAGAAGAGAAGCAGCAGTCTTCTAGAGCAGAAGAATAAGTGACAATTCTCATTCTCCATTATTCCTGCTTCCTTCAACATTCCTGCACTTCTAAGCTTGCATATTTCTGGATTATAATCCAGTGGTCCTCCGAAAATTCCTATAGCAAATTCTGTCAGGCACACCAGCCTACAAATATAGTATTCTTACTTAAAAACAGCAATTTTGCCTGAAAAATTAAATTGGTCTTTGTGTACTTTATAAGTTAATTGTAGTTTTTATCTTCACCTAGGAACACTTGTTAGTGAATATGAAACCATTGTTCCATATATTGCAAACATATAGCCTATCTATTGTTAAATAAATAACTGTTTTGCTACAAAGTGCTTAGGCCTATATTTTGTCAACCATTTTCAAATCAGAACACAAATTGTTTATCAATAATCAATCTGTATCTTCAAAAAAGCATTTATAAGCTTATATATATTTACAATATTTGATGGTAAATTATATGTACAAAAGGAAGGGATACGATACAAATAAGGTTTTTTACTCCAACATGGGCTGATGGAGTGTGCAGGTATTCCGATAAGGTAGGGTGGGTCGCCAGCTGAAAGATGTTGGGAACCACTGGCTTACCTGAATTACGTTAACTATGTCTTATATGCACCATTGGTAGCACTGATTACACCATGGTAACTCGAATCTATTCATGGATGGTTGATTCACAGTATGCCGTGATCTCACAACTGTTAGTTTTGTTTTTATACAGCAAAGCACGAAATCAATTATTATATAATCTGTTACATTTTATTCATGGAATAGTCTTAATAAATCTTACTCGAGTTGACAAGTTGCATCCGATAAATTTGCTCCTGCTGTGCAGTTGCAAATCTATCGATAAACCTGTCAACTCTCATGGGATTACCTGTGATAAAACACTACAAACTTAACTATTTACTTACTTTAACAGCAAAACATGTTTCATAGAATGTTAATGATGTGGATAAATTTCCACAAAACATGTATCACTGTTATAGTAAGTAGATAGTCTTCTACTACTAAATAATTATTTTTAGTTTAGTCATATTTTAGTCCATTACATTATTGTCATCAACATACAAGACAAGGTTTTCTTTATTAAATTTGTATTTGAGGGGAGGTCACTGATATAGGCCTATAGAAGAAATAGCAGAAGGCCTAGGATGGATCCCTGCGGTACCCCACATTAGGCTACTTTGATTTCAGACATGTATGGGTGGTGTCATGATTGTCATTGCATGTTTAATTGAAACTTGAGTTCATTCCATTAATAGACACTGATCTACTGGTTTAGACCAGCCTAAATAAGTTACATAATCCCTAGTAGCACAGATCGTTGGGCCAATGTCGGGGAATGATCGCCATGTTTCGTTGGTCAACGGTTATGAATGTCCGTCGGGGTTCGGTTGCCAAGGAGCGTTTTATCCAACCAACTGCCAACTGTAGCCAACCAATATACAACAAAATCCCAACAGTTGAGAGACATCTATTAGGTAATGGTGGAACTACTACGCAGCGCAGCGCAGCACAGAGACATCTGGCGGAAATACTAGAAGCACACAAAATTTAATTTTTTATTTTCCCTTTCATCCCTTTTCTCCTTTTTTCCCTATTAACTCCCTTCTCTCCTTCACCCTACCTACCTATTCCTATCATATAAAATTCGCACCTATGGGGATTCGATCTCGGAACCGCTAGCGTTATAGTCTATCGCTTTAACCACTACGCTATTAGTGTTGGTTGAAATAAAAATCGAGAATTCTTCTAGCCTATTTACTACAGTGATGTGTAATACATGATAAATAGTAAGAAGGATATACATCTCGTATTTTGAATATTTGATGTGAATATATGATAACGTTATTTTCAGAGAACAAATAAAGAGCCCTAACATTAATAGAAGTAAAAACACCATTCGGATTCTTCAACATATCAAGATGGCGAATAACTGTTGTATCTTCATGTCTTCGTGATGGCCCGAACTACGCCGGAAATTGCCGAAGACTTGGCAGGAAGAGGTGGAGATTTAGCATGTAACGCGCACAAAGAGCTCGAATAATTAATGAATTAAAATTGTTTTATTTTATAGGAAATGAAAATTTAACGCTTATAATGTTATTTCAACACTTTTTAATTTTAACATAAATGCGATCACATTACAACGAAATTTATTGTTGGGCCAGCAATCATAATCCCAACGGTAGGGAGAACCCGCGATGGGCCAACGTCATAACCCCAACGGTAGGACTTAGCGCATGACGCAACGGAAACGTACATTGGGCTAACCGAGGAAATTACAACGAACGTTTTCCCAACATATCCCAACCATGCCAACCAAATCCCTCCGTTAGGCCAACGAAGTGTGCTACTAGGGATATCTTTTAAGATTGTCAACTTTTTTTTAAGAAGTATTTGTAACCTAAGTTCTTACTTTCGTTTTTTTTAATCATATTACATACTTTTCAGAATTATGACTGGCAGGGGAATTGTTATTCTTTGTAGCCTACTGGGTCCTCAAGTGCTAAACATTCAAAATACTTTGTCCTCTTCGGTTCGGGTTAAAATATCCACTTGCATTGCTAATTTCAGTTCTAATATCGTGTTCTAATGTCATTAGTGTGTGTTATAAAAGTGAGTTGTGTTTAATAGTAGGGTACTGTAGTTGATTTTTTGTACTTAGAGGAAAAATGAAATTAAAAGTTCCTGTATACAAATGAAAAATATACTTAAATAAATCTCTATTTTTTAATAAATATTTTTACAAACTGTCAAATTACAAGAACTACCAATGCCTGTAACAGTAGGCCTAATTTAGTTTTGCGTTTCAAATTTAGGACTGCAATGAAAAAACATTAAAAATTCTGTTTAACCAAAGTAGGCCTACTACTAATTCGATTAATAAAATTATAATAATTACGGAACAGATAGTAGTAGGCCTATTTGAATAACATAACTGAATAATTTTTTTATGAAGTTAATAAATTAAGAGGTATTTATCAAATACTATCCATACTTTTTTTAAAATTTTCTTTTTTTGGATCATAGATTGAAAGACAACAAATGGGCGAGTTTCTTGTTGGGCGAACTATCTAAATAGATAGCAACTCATAGACTATTAACTATTATCCGTTAAATCTTCTTTATATTTTATAACCATAGCTTTTGTAAAGCACATGTGTAGGCTACACTTCTGTTTTACACAGAAAATTGCCACAAAAATTTTTCTGGCAGTATGATTGATGTTTAAATAGTCAGTTCCATTATGTTCAATTCACGGCAGATGACATATAGGCCTACTTGGACCTCATATGGCCCTGCTGCCAGCAATACTTCTATAAGCAGAATCTTGTCAGGATTTCTTTGCTTGCAAGTCTTCACATGGTAGGCCTATCTTTCACAGTGCTCCCCACAGCCACTTGTAGGCCTACACACTGTCTGGATCTGGTTGATGTAATCTTGCATTTTCATAGATCCAGTGGTAGAATCTGTGCATTGCCATTCTGGTCGTTAAATGTCTCAGGTCATAATAACCCTGCATCCAAACCCGTGACATGATGGCATCTGTAGCGTAGAAGTTGCTCCAAATTTGTTCTCACTTGGACAACAGGTCTTACGATAAATCCTTATATCCATAAAAGTAACTTAAATGGCACCGTAAAATGCTGTGTAATTTGTCGCCTGGTCACAGGTGCGCTGCGAGCAGGATACAGTGGTTCTGGTCACATGGCAATTACAGTGGTGGCAACCTCATGGTGATGTCATTGATCATGGGTAGTCATAACCTACCTAACCTAACATAACATAACCTACCTTACCTTACCCCTTCACATAATTATTACTTTCTATGCCCCCAAACCTTCTTTCAAGGCGATGTGCCATAACATGAAAAGTGTGCAAACGCAGATGTTGGCAGCATCATGCGAGAATGGGCCAATGAGATTATTGACCATCATTAGCCAATAGGAGCATCAGTGGCCAACCTAAGAACCAATGGGAGTGTTGGTGGACAACCTATGGGAGAAAATGGAAGATTCTGCTACACCCTAGCTCCCCACTCCTACTCACCATAACTATGAACAATGAGAGATCTAGCAGCGACATTTGAACTACTAACAACGCCATCTATTATGCAAAAGACAAAATGGGTAAAAATTTAATAATTTATTTCTCCTTTTCCTCCATCATCCTCCCTTTCTCTCATCTACTCTTCGCCCTATCTACCATTTGGGACCTATCCTAACTATAAATTTTACATGACTGGTATACGAACCTGGGACCATTATATAATGAGGGCATAACATGGAAAGACTTACATAAATTTACATAACATGCGTTTACATGAAATACTAATAGGCCTACGGTAACATGCACTTATACCCATACAAGTAGGCCTACAGGAAATTGGGGGATGAAATTGGTACTACATTTTAATAATAAATCGAAATATTTGATTCTGACACCTAACTGCATGCTAAGCACTGTAGCTAGCAAAGACCGGCATGAAGCGTTGTAATCCCGCTTGGACCGGTGAAAGCAACGAGCACGAGTCACATGGATGACATCAAAATTCACTGCTTGGTCAACTCCAGATTGTGAAGACCGGATCACGTTTATACTTGAGTGACTTGGTCTGTACCCAGACCTAATCATGCGCAGAAGACTTTTCCAACAAGAAAGTTAATGGCCCACAGGTCTGCAATCTGTAATTGTGTTGATTTTGATAACATTATGGTCATGTTACATAGGCCTATTATTTTATGTCACAGCAGGCTTAACTTACTAATAATACACATCAGAAGAATATGTAATCATCAGGGGCCGGATAATTATGTAATTACATACTTTTTTCTGTTAGCATTAAGATATACTAGATTTCTGTTATGTTGGAATTTCATGCCAAGAGCCTAAACACAAACTTGAAAGTACATATATTTACATATTTTGCTCTTAAGTACATACTTTTACATATTTATTAATATTTCCGTGCTTAGTTGCAATTTTATTCATTTTATGACATGCCTGTATACCTTACGTGGGACCATCAATTTGTAAGTGCGAATAAATCCTACATTTCCACTTTGTTTAAAAGCATGCCACTCAGGATGCATCAGACTTTGTGCAGATCCGATCCAGACCGGACCACAGACTTGTATTTTCCATTTACGCATGCAGAGACCAGATCTGTCAGACAAGTCTGAGTGTGTAAAGGGGGCTTAATGGACGACTGGCTACATTTCCACGTGATCACCACGTTGCCATTGAGTGAAGCGTGTTATAGCAGTTAGTCGGCATTTGTAGATAGAACAGCAACGTTGTGTTGTGCAACCTAAACTAAACTAAACTCTGTGGCGCTACATCCCTGAAGGAACAAGGCCTACCACCTGACCGCTGCATCATCTACCATAGGCAGATGGCAGGATTGGGGGCATGTGGTCATGGTGGTTAATGGTGGTTTCCATGACCGGAGCCGCTACTTTTCTATCAAGTAGCTCCTCAATTTGAATCACGAGGCTGAGTGAATCACCAGACCTCCCCACCTCAGAAAAATCCAAGGAGGTACCGGGGATCGAACCCGGGCCGACAGATCTGTAGTCAGCAACGCTAACCACAAGACCACGCCAGCGGCCATTGTGCAACCTAAGCATTCAGTAAGATGAGAAAACCTCACTTTGTGTAAAGTTAAAGCATTACACAGAGGAATTTGACAAATTTTCCACAGATGGAAAGGTACTATTTTGCCAAGTTTGTGAGAAGAATGTACCCTGTTCTCAACGTTTTCAAGTTTTGCAACACTTATCCACGTCATGTCATCAGGCTCATGCTTTGAAGACCACATCTCGAAAGCAGTTGTTGCTTACTGAACCTCAAGCTCAGAAATGTCCAGGACCTCAGAAATCTCAGTTTGCAAGTGGTCTGTGCCGTGCTATGGTTTGTGCAGATATTCCCATTTGGAAATTAAAAATCCAGTGCTGTGTGAGTTTCTTGAGAAATACACACATGAAATTGTTCCAGATGAATCTACAATCAAAAAGAACTATGTACTCACACATGGAAACAATCAACTTTATTCGTTTGGAAATTGGTGATGGATCCATTTGGATCTCAATTGACGAGACAACTGATGTTCAGGGAAGACATATTGGAAATGTTATAGTGGGCGTGTTGAAAGTCAATGAAACAAGTAAGCCTGTGTTGTTAACTTCATGGTTGCCAAAATGCAATCATCAAAATATTGCCAAATTATTTAATGTGGCCCAATGGGGTGCAACACAGTGTCTTCCCTCTTGTGACGGATGCAGCACCTAAAATGTGACATCTCACATGTCGTGTGCATGCATTCCATCACGTAGCAGAACTGGTTCAATCTAAATTTCCTAAAGTTGACACACTAATTTCGAATACAAAGAAAGTATTCTTAAAAGCTTACAACAGAATATGATAAATTCAAAGAACTGTTTCCTGAACTTCCACTCCCCTTCCTCAGGCAATTTTAACGATTTAACAATTTTAACGAGGTGATGCTGTAGGCCAGTGGTTCCCAACCTTTTTCAGCTGGCGACCCACCTTTCCTTATCGGAATACTTCTACGGTCCATCAGTCCATGGTGGAGTAAAAAATCTTATATGTATCGTATCCCTTCCTTATGTCTATATAATTTACCATGAAATATTCCAAATATATATATATATATATATAAGTTTATATATGCTTTTTTGAAGATACAGATTGATTATTGATACACAATTTGTGATCTGATTTGAAAATGGTTGACAAAATATAAGCACTTTGTAGCAAAACAGTTATTTATTTAACAATAGATATATGTTTGCAATATATGCAACTAGTGGTTTCATACTCACTAACAAGTGTTCCTAGGTGAAGATAAAAACTACGATTATAAAAGTACACCAAGAACCAAGAAAACAGTCAAAACACAATTTGGTTTGTTTCGACTTTTCTTATCTTTTCTGATGGTTTATTCGATGGTTTCTGATAGTTTTAGGATCGAGTCGCGACCCACCTGTAACCCTTCCAGCGGTTGTGAACAATTATGATTCTGTGAAAAAAGTTCTCCAGCATTATGATTCTGTGGAAAAAGTCCTCCAGCATTTTGATTACCAAGATGCAGTTTCTGTAGAAACAGCAAAGCTATCATTTAGTGATTTAACACTTAAAAATAGTGCCTACATCCAGTGTAATTTTTCGCATTTGTGCACAGCCATTAAATCTTTGGAGACATCATCTTCAAAACTTTCAGACAGCCTTGATGTTGTTCATTCTGTAGTAACGTCTCTGGAGGGTCTACAAGGGCCAGTCAGAGCTGCAGTGAAGAATAAGCTCTCTTCCAGTTTGCAGAAAAACTCAGGTTTCAAGACAATCAGTGCTATTAACAGAGTGCAAAGTGAAGGCAGTACCGATGTATTGGAAACTGAGTACACTCCAGAAGATTTGTGCAAGTTTAAATATGCACCCATTACTTCATGTGAAGTTGAACGATCATTTAGTCAGTACAAAGCCATGTTATGCGATAACAGGAGGAGTTTTATATTTGATAATTTGAAGCACATGTTTGTACCTTATTGTTATGGGGACCATAATTTGAAAAATTAACAGCAATATGTAATTTTCAATTTTTGAGTTATTTAACTTACATTTCCAGATTATTACAGCTATTCTAGCGTTGGATCCATAATATAGTATAGGCCTATATTAAAACATGTGACTCTCTACTTTGCCTCATTCCAACAACATATTTTAAGAAAAAGAAGAGAATATTTTCAGCAATCCCTGAAATGGATTAATGGATTGAAATGGATTAAAACATATCAGTTACAGTAATCAACATTTTCTCACAAGCTCATTCCTCTAGCACCCAAATGTCTGACCAATTATAACTAAAAAAATAAGGAATAAAGGAAATAGAATATCACAGACTATTAATTAATGGGTAGGCCTACTAGTTCCATACATTGAGGTTTTTGTTGTGTACATTCCTAAACATGTTCAACCTAAACATCATAGAAGCGTTAATATATTTTAATCATATGTGAAGTAGAATGAAAAAACCAAATAAATAATATTTCTCACAAGATGATTACTCTAAAATGTGTTGATTGTGAACAAAGGGTAAGGTAGACCATTGTAGCCTATATGTGATATATATGATTCTGTTACATAATTCTGTTTTTGTCCTTGTCGTCCTCCAGTCAATTGAACTGGTAATATGTCTGTCAATATTATTCATGATGATAATGATAACAGCTTTACAATAATTAATAAACGGTAATAATAATAATAAAAATATAACTTGCCATTAGAATTTTAAAAAAAATTTCTCTCTCTCATGGCAATGTAATACGTTCTTGCGGTAACTTAGTGCATTATATGTTCTGATTAAGTAATATTTTGAATCCTTTGTACTATGTGCTAGTTGTAGAAAGTAAGATGAATGTTCTGTTTTTGCCTTGTTACATTGTTCATTCTATTGACAAATTGCTGTAAATGTTACCATGTATACCATCACTCTGTGCATGTAGGTAATGGCATTTACTTTAATTAAGGTGTCAAACAGCAGGATTTTCAACAGTTCATAGGCCTAAAGGACGTTAGTTGGTGTCAAATAATGTGCCTCTAGTAAAATTGTGATTCCTCAGTTCTAAAGAACTTTTAATTCTTGCAAATCCGTTTATACGGAAACAACTAGCCTACAGATAAGTATCATGTAAGTTATGTGAGACTGAATTAGTGAGTAAAGGATCTCAAGTCAAAAGTTGACAATATTTCAATAAATATCCCTATAACTGGATAAATTTTACTACATATCTAGTTAATGTGTTCTTTCCAAGTTAAATTCTGACCTATAGTTATGCTTCTAGTAGGCCTACTCGCTTTATGGTGCTTATTGTCTTTTGCTTGCTGTTTAGATTTAAGTGTATGTTTGGTATATGGAACACCAATAAATAGGGCCCTGATTTATTGGTGAAATAAAATAGCTGATTTCGGTGTTAACTTCCTTCTATTTCGGTGGGTATTTCGTGAAATAAATTACTTTATACTACATTGGGAACACTGCGCAATGATAAACTTTGGTTCTTTATTTACATTTCCTTATTCTTCTGCCCTTGTATGAACTGAAGTAACTTTCGATTTAGGCTTGATTAGAGTTAATGTTCAAATATAATGACGAGAAATATTATCGTAATTTCTACTAAACACCATCAGATAGCCATTTACAAACAGAAGTGCCAACTGTGGATAAAAGACAAAATCTGTTGAATACAAGTAACAAACATTCTACACTCTTCTGCTGTAATCGATCATAGGCATCGCTTACTTGGCAAAGACATAGCAGGAAAGGAGAGTACTCAACAGTACAAACCAGGTCACAGACAATCTTTGCGTAAATTCTGCAATCTTTGTAATCGATCACAAATATCGATATATTGGTAAATCTTCGACACCCACAGAAACAACAGAAAAAAAGCATGCTGCTAAGAAAAAAAAAATACAGTACAACAAAACACAATATTGTGATTTTAAGGCACATTTTCATGCTCATTTCTCACTTTACAGACAGAAGGGGCATATTTCGTGCTTATACACACATTTTGCGGAATCGAGTAAATTTCACGATATTTCGTGAATTCAATTTGGTTCATATTGGTAGGTATTTTAAGCATATAAAAGCTAAGTATAGCTAAGGGAGGTTCTTTTATAAAATTTTGCGCTTATCGTTATTACCAAAAAATACGGCCCCTACCAATAGAAGTTATTTTGCGTTTATGCCTTTTAATAAAAATTATTGGATCAGTATTGTTATTAGA
Source organism: Ectobius pallidus (assembly GCA_964059195.1). NCBI lineage: Eukaryota > Metazoa > Arthropoda > Insecta > Blattodea > Ectobiidae > Ectobius > Ectobius pallidus. The sequence continues at coordinate 34,808,208 of CAXKWD010000009.1, forward strand.
GAGTGGCTATGTCTTCTGGGTATTTATGACAATTTATTTTATTTTAAACCATTCTGCTAGGATTTTAAGATGATCTTGCATATTTTTTTATAATAATCCATCAACTGTATCATTAAAAAAGAAAATATTGGGTTTATCAGTAAAAAGTGAAGGCGTACGATGTAAAGGTAAGGCCTGAATATCATTAACCTAAATTAGGAAGAGGATGGGCCCTAATATTTATCCCTATGGGACCCCGCAAACTATTATATGAGTGTTGCGATCCATTCCATTTACTGAAGAGTAATGTCTGCGTTCTTTAATCTTTAAAAGTGATTCATGACCTACTATGTCAAACGCTTTCTGTAGTCATACATAGCCTGGAAAAAATGTTAAATATTATCCATTGCTTCCTCAATTTGGCTATTATATCTACTGCAGCATGTAAGTTTGATAATGTTTTCGGAAAGTTATAAAGGTGTTTATATAGGATTTTGTTATCCTATAATTTCTAGATAATTATTTAATTTTTCTTTCACGCATTGTTCATAGGGATGGTGAAATAGAGATTGGTCGGTAATGTTTTAAATATAATACCGAAAGCTGCAGAATGATACTTTTTATAAATAAATTCAAGGTTCGATGTAAGTGATCTTAGTAGGTTTTGCCGCTAAAGGTCATCTTTAAATTAACTGAGCATTAATAGATTGGTTACTGATAATGATCGTAAACGATAGGTACGATAATTTAAAAGTGATAAAAATAAAAACAATAAAATAATGGCAATAGACACTTGCTTCCAGGGTTGGAATGTTCAAAACAAAACGTTTAAACAAGTGTTTAAAACATGTTTAAAACAAGTGCTTGTTTTTTTTTTCAAGTTTGTTTAAAACATTTTATATATATCTATATATGTATATAATAGGCCCTATACATTAAAATGGTTGTTTTAAACAAAATGAACAATTTAAACTTTTTTTAAACAAACAACATTGTTGTAAACATAAAAAACGTTTAAAAAAACACTTTTAAAACAACCAACATTGTTGTTCACATAAACGTTTTAAACAAAAAAAACTTTTTTTTTGTTCTTTTTAAAAAAACATGTTTTTTTCCAACCCTGCTTGCTTCTAGTTGAAATGCCACTTATTCATATACTAGATTGGACACTGAATCGTGAGCTAGATAGTAACAGAAAATATAAGGCAGTGGCCGTAAATTAAAAATAAATCATACACTGTATTTACATTTTCAAAATATTATAAACTCCTACTGGGCCATTCTCCAAATGGAATTTTAGAATTTAAAAAATATATATACATACCGGTATATATATATTTTTATTTTGGACCATGTAATTTTTTTATGAAATATTTCTTTCTGCAGAGTACTATTGAGGTACCGGTCCTAATTACCGAGTGGTATTTTGCTTTAAATTAACAAGGTTAGTAAATGGCGCATTCACGCAAGTGAGAAAATAGTAAGAAATACTGTAGTAATTATATAGAAGTTATATGAGAATTAGATTAAATTTACTGTATTAAACATTATCACGAAAATGAACAATATTTATTACCATACAAATGGATTAACACACAACTTTTTATTTATTTTTATCTATGTTAAAATAGATTATCACCTTCAAATCAAAACTTTAAATCAAAATATGATATATTGTCATAAACTATTAGGCTATACCTGTATCTTCTTTAAACAAAAATAATAAATGCAGACAGTCAAATATGTCATCAATTACAACATTACTTACACATCCACGGATAGGACTCGAGAGTAACAGTAATGGAGGTGAGGGTAACAGAGGTGAGATTTTTCTCTAATTTGTCAAACAGCTTGGGAACATTTGAGGTTAGAAAATCTCAGTTAGTTTAACTTTGCCTTCCTTATTATTATAATTTATAGCAAAAGTAAATATAAAAAAATACAACTTTACCATTGAGTGTAGGTTTCGGAGGTAAGAAAGTCCAATTACCAACTCTGCATTTACCCTTTTACAGAAACAAAACAACAAAAAAAAGCAAACTGACAGCTTGGCTTTACATAAATAAGAAAACTGCCAAAAGTTAGAGTCCAAGGAAGATAGAAAGACTACAGTGTCATCTCTGTGGAAATAATTGAACTTTTATAATGTTTCACGAAGGTGAGGTCTCACTTTGTGACAGGCATGTTTAGTGCAAAAAATTGTCTTTACAAAATTATATATTTGCTTGTTCTTGTTCTTGTTATAACATTGAAATGGAATACAAATTAAAGTCTGTTGAATTATGTAAGAACGAAAATGACAAGTCAGGCATGGGGACATGACACGGAGGTGAGATCTCACATAGGCCTTTTGTTTTTGTTTAAAAAGTGGACTATGGGATCAAATAGACCTTATTTCAATCTAACTTATCATAATAATTCATAATCCATAAATACTTATTTTACAGCAGAAAATCAATTGCGACATGAATCTGACCATTTCTGGAGAATAACTCTACTACAATGGGAGAAGTTAAGGCAAAGAACAGAGGAAAAGAGATCAAATATTATGAAAGCCCCCCCTCCCAGAATACAATACCTGGGATCGAACCAGCAATTTTTCGTTCCACAGTTTAACATTGGCATTGAGCTACATAGGACGTTGGCAAGTTTGCTTAAACATTTTAGATGTAAGCCACTTCGATTTCTTCCTTTCTTACCTTATTTTATATGCAAACTTCAGTGTAAGTCAACTTAACGTAATTTTGAAGTACCGGTTTTAATTACTATATTAACGTAATAAATTCAGTACCATTATCAAGATCTATGCATGAGAAAATGAGAAGTAAGTACCCAGTGCAACGAATGTTTGCAGCAGAGTGGCTACACACTCTTAGTCACTAAACCCTAGTCCCTACTATTGACTGAGTTTCACAAGGCACTAGTGACATAATCATGGTTGGACAGTGTCCCGAGTCTCAACAGGACCATGCCTGCATACAAGCAGCATAGTGTACTGTAAGCTTCCCTCCCCACCACCTTCGCTTCTAAAGCAGTGACTCGAGCAGTAGTTGGCCCTGGGTACAAGCATGATTCTTGCAGGAAATGTTGGTCTCTGGTAGCTAGCAGCCTTAACCACAACACCACGAGTGATTGCTGAGCGATGAAGGGAAAATTCATCTATTAAGTTTAGAGAACTTTAATACATGAGAAATAGCCATTTTGGTGCCAGGATCATCCTAAGTAACACCAAAGAGGCTCTGGTGACAGGGTTGTAAAAAAGCAGGCTAAAATTGAAAAAGACCTGACCAGTGGTTTTTTTTCAATTTTAGCCGGTTAAAATCATGATTTTAGCGGGCTAAAATCAATTTTTCCTGCTTGGGAGAGGTGGGAGCAGGTTGAAATTTTGAAAAAAAAATTATTTAGGGCCCTATGGGGTTTAGAGGGAAACTTTGTCTGCATAAATTAGACACCAATGATTCAGTGGTTGTGGGGGTGAGGGTGGAAATTCAATTTTTTTAAAACCATGTCTTGTGGGGTATCGTTGAAAAGCTCTTGATGAGTAATCTTTAAATCAACAACTAGTTTCTCGATAGCGCTCATATAAGGAGAGATTTGAATTTTTGAAAGTCAAAAACACTTTAAAATATACCTCAGCCAACAGGCATGCCGAAATGAATTCATGAGGACCAACTGAGGCTAAAATTACCAATGAAATAAAGTTTGAAATATTAAAAATAATAGTTAAATATCTTTAGAACAATAATCCTTGGCCAAATTAAAAATGAAATAATAATAGTTATCAATTAATACATAATTAACAACTCTCTTTTAATAAAAAATATTTCAGTTTTAATTCTACACTTACCCTAATAAATTCATAAAAAGCACTATGAAATCTACCTCAGCCTGCACCCTGTAGGCCTACCTAAAGGGATTTTTTATACCTACTTCTCAATCAATTACACAAATCTGTAGCGTAATCACCTATCGCTGGAATTTTGTCAAGCCATAGAATCTTTACATTGTATGCCGGCCAGTTCTGCATCAATCGAAAGAGTATTTTCTTCATTTGGGTTAATACAAACAAAATTGAGAAACAGACTAGGCAATGAAAAAGCCCAGAAGCTTGTATACATTAACAGGAAGAATAAAGCAAATATGCAAGAGTCTTATGATGAATGGTGAATTTACCATATTTACTCGAATAAAACGTGCCCTATTTTTGTCCATTTGTAGATTTCAATACTGAGGTGCGCGTTAAATTCTAGTACAAATCAGTTTCGTAGGTTGGAGGTAATATTGATCTACATAACATCGAATTGCTATAATTCTCGACTTCGTTCATTTTATTGTTAGCCTACACCAATTGAAATTTAATTTCTGAAACATAATGAAAAAATTGTATTTGTCAGTTCTATAGTGCAAATGTGGAATATTGTGCATTGTCGATTTTAAACTCATTTAATAGCGGTATCAGCTTTTATTGTGAAACATTCATTTAACGTTTTGTTTGTCCATTTAGCAATAAAAAATAAGCACCTCCGAGGATTCCAATGATGAATACGTTAGTGAATAATGATGAGCCATGCCTATAGGCCTACTTGTAGGCCTAAAACTGGCAGTTAACTGTAAATGTTTATGTCTTGGTTCATTATTCTATAAATACTGTGATAAAATTCCAAATAAAATATCCTCCTATTGATGCGCATTACATTTGCTAACAAATTTTTTTTTTTTATGATTTTAACTTTCAAAATCAGGGTGCGCATTAAATTCGAGGGTGCATTATATTGATGTAAATACGGTAATTAACTATTGCTGAGAATTACACATTGAAGTGGTACAGTGAGTCCCACGCAAGAGTTGGCCAATGATGCGGGATTCTGCGACACGGCGGGTACAGCTCCAACTCCCAAGCGATTGGGTGAAATATCTACGCAAATATAGCTGTGATCGGTGTAATGATTCAGGTTCTCACATTTACAGTTAAAATTACAATGAAAATAACCACGTACCTCATCACAAGAGCTGTTGGAAAAGTTCTTCTCTTGCATCCACACAATACTGGCACCTTTTTAGGAAATATTCTTTCATACGCATAATTTCAGCTTCCGACACAGAGTTAATTTCTCTTGTGATATTGTCTTTAAGTTCTTCTAACAGCATGTGACTATTATTTATGGGGAAACTTCAAAAATAAAGTGTATAGGTCAATTTCCCATACATTAGAAGAACTTGAAGACAATATCACAAGAAAAATTAACTCTATTTCGGAAGCTGAACTTATGCGCGTAAAAGAAAATTTCCTAAAATGGTGCCAGTATTGTGTGGATACAGAAGGAGAACATTTTCAACATCTCTTGTGATGAGGTACATGGTTATTTTCATTGTAATTTTAACTGTAAATGTGAGAACCTGAATCATTACACCGATCGCGGCTTTATTTGCTGTGCCCGCCGCGACGCAGAAACCCGTGTCATTGGCCAACTCTTGCGTGGGACTCACTGTATTAAATTACACTAAATACAATTTCAGGTTTCTGAGCTTGTAACTTTTAAATTTGTGATGTTTGGAAATAAGAACATGAAAGAAACTTATTATTTTTATTCAATTTGATTTTATCCAGATAAAATGCCTGGCATTTTTCAAGTGGATAAAACTGGTAGCTCTGAATTTGCATTCAGTAGGCCTAAGTAGGCCTACTACAGGTTCTGAGCTTGTAACTTTTAAATTTGTGATGTTTGGAAATAAAAACGTGAAAGGAACTTCAATTATTTTTATTCAATTTCATTTTAGCCGGATAAAATGCCTGGCTTTTTTCAAGTGGATAAAACTGGTAGCTCTGCATTTGCACTCAGTAGGCCTAAGTAGGCTCAGAACCTGCAGTAGGCCTACTACGGGTTCTGAGCTTGTAACTTTTAAATTTGTGATGTTTGGAAATAAGAACATGAAAGAAACTTCAATTATTTTTATTCAATTTGATTTTAGCCGGATAAAATGCCTGGCTTTTTTCAAATGGATAAAACCGGTTAAAACCAGGCCGGCTTTTTCATAACAACCCTGTCTGGTGATTGTAATTTTGATATAGTACAAGAGTTAAACACATGGTTTCTAGCTATTAAAATGACACTTAATATTGATAAGACCCATTTTATACAATTTAGGACAAAAAACAGATGTGTCTCAAATCTTGAAATTAATTATGAAACACAAATTATACAAGAAATTAGCAATGTACAATTTTTAGGACTGCAAATTGACCAAAATCTTGACTGTAAGACACACATAGAAATGATAAGTCCAAAACTGAGTTCAGCGTGTTTTGCTTTAAGAATTTTGAACAATATATTACAACAGGATGCATTACTTATGGTATATTCTGCATATATATTTTCACTCGGTAATGAGGTACAGGATCATATTCTGGGGCAACTCTTCCCATAGGGAGAAAATATTTAGATTACAAAAACGGACAATAAGAATAATAGTGGAAAGAAAAAATGGGAATCTTGTAAACCGCTATTTGAAAAATTAAAAGTCCTCACTCTTACAGGGGAGTATATATACTCTGTTATGTGTTATGTAGTAGATAATATTGATAAATTTCAAACTAATTTTAGTGTACATGGACGTACTACCAGAAACATGAATGATCTACACAGACCAAATAACTCGTTAAAACTCTTTCAGAAGAGTGCTTATTATTCTCCAATACAGATATATAAGAAGCTTCCAAACAACATTAAATTATTATGTATTCAAAGAAAGAGCAAACCTTTGAAGGAATTTTTAATAACTCACACCTTCTACAATTTGGAGGAATATTTCCAGCTTGGATAAATTTGGCAGCTTGCAGTTTCTGTATATTATGGACTATTGTTATAACATGCATGTATTTTTTGATCTGACGTGTTCTATATCCTTGAGCCCCGCTCAACACAGGATCTACAGGACGAGATATTTACATCTACAGTCGTTTTTCATACATATTGGCACAGTGGAGTATAACATGCAGCAATAGTGAGCTGCATTACCAGCATTGAGCAGCTTGTGAAGGCCAGGAGAAGTGAAGGCGCACCTAGGGGAAGGTAGGAGAAACAGGCTGTCGCCATGGCAACACGCAGTGGAGAGTGGAGCGAGGGCCAGGGTGCAGCAAATTCTTCCATTTCGCCACCAATGGAACAGTCCTTGCAAAAACTGGTAAAATTAAAAAAAAAGGTCACCCCTTAAGCTCCTCCCACTCGAGATTTCCTAGTAGTTCCACCATAGTCACCTAGATGTCTCTCGTTGTTTAGCAGCATTGAAAATTTTGAAAATTTTAATTTTTTTCCTCTTCTCCGCTTCTTTTCCTCTTTTTACTATTCAATTCCTTTTCTCCTTTACTCTATCTACCTATAAATTTTGAACCTAAGGAGATTCGAACATAGGACCACTAGCATGATAGCCAGTCGTTTTACTACCCATCAAGTGTTCGTTGCAGTGTGAAGCGAGAATTCATCTATTTTAGTTTAGCGAGCTGCATTAAATGGTGGAGGTTGATAATTTTGTATTAATTGCAATTGTGGTACAAGGGTTATTTTCACATTGTAGTAATTAGTGTGGATGCTTTGGTAGAGCACGAAAAGGAGTAGCAGGCCATCGCCATAGGATCGCAGCGGCTGGAGTGGGCGGAGCTTAAGGGGCGTCATGTTTTAGGATTTTGCCCAAAAACCAAAATACCAGTGCTAAAAGACTCAGTTTAGCTAAAAGACCCAATTTAGCTAAAAGACCCTGATTAAGCATTCTCACGCGATGCCTCTCTAGTTTTCAGGTTTCCTCCATTCCCTTTTCCTTTAAAAAGAAATTTTGCAGTCGGACTTCTCGGCTCGTCTGTTGCTTTGGGGATGGTCTACTATTAGTGATATTTTCATTTTAAAAGCACGGAAAACGACCAAATTTGATGTTATATTATTATTTAAACCTATAGATTCCATTTATAGGCACCATATATTTGTTCGAAGGTCCTAAATATAAGTAAAATCGTGAAGAAGTAGGGACAAAATTAACCTAAAATAGCGCTGGGAACTGCTGTCAAAACACGAATATTCATGCGCTGGCCGATGTTCTGTTTTCACGCAATCGGTCACATGCTGATAATCCAATACTGGAAACCTAACGGTAAAAACCCGGTCTCAATGGCTCAGTCGGTATCGCGGCCGAGGTACCTATCGTATACATAACTTCATATCTATCCCAGATTTCCCTCCTGTTTTTCTGTATTGGGGGCTTTGCCCCCAAGCCCCACCAGAGGCTGCGCCCCTGGACCCCCTTCCTGCTTTCCACCAGACCTTCAACTGAGGACGGTAACTTTGTATCAGCCCCGGATCCCATTCCTGTTTTTCTTCCAAGATTCCTTCAGACCCCCTTCACACCGGGAGCTTGGAGTGCGTTACTTATCATAAACTAATGAGGGGAACCTAACCATACAACTAAAATGGACAGCATGAGTATATAGAACTATTGGTAGCACTGGAGAAGCCTTTGGGAAAATGGCCGCCAGCCAATGGGAGTGTTGGTTCCCAACCGAGGGCCCGCATAACCATCGCAACATGGTGCGTGGAATCGTAGTAGAGATCTGGACCATACCCATCGCTTTCAATGAACATGTTCGTTATTATACCTTCCAGTTTGGAGCCAGTTGCTTGATGTTTCTGTTGAAAATCAATCTGGGCCTGGAAGCCAGTGGTGATATTCAGCCGGTTCGCACCAGTTCGCAAGAACCGGTTGTTAAATATCTTGTAGGTTCTCCGAACCGGTAGCTTCACAATGAGTGATTGCTTTTTTCCAAGATCAGATTCACGCCAATCCACAACAGTGATAATACATATATGAATTTGCTAGAACCAAAACACGCCATTTATGTTCGCTAGCGGTGGACTACCACCATAGGTAGCGGGCGTGCGGTTGGCAAACTCTCTTATTTGCGCACGGCCGATCGTCTCGATACTCGCTCCCTTTGCTTTCGAAGTTCGATTATAAAACGAACTGTGGTCTTCTTTTGTTGTGTAAGGTTATGTTTAAAGGAAGCTGGGTAAGTTTAGTACGAGTATGAAAAGACAAAAATAACAAAATAGCACATGGGCTATTTTGAATCAACATTAAATACCCTGATGAGAACTGATTGTTTAGTATGTAGATGTAGATATCCCGTCCTGTAGATCCTGTGTTGAGCGGGGCTTAAGGATATAGAACACGTCAGATCAAAAAATACATGCATGTTATAACAATAACATAGGCCTACCCCTAGTAGCACAGATCGTTGGGCCAATGTTGGGGAATGATCGCCATATTTCGTTGGTCAACGGTTATGAATGTCCGTCGGGGTTCCGTTGCCAAGGAGCGTTTTATCCAACCAATTGCCAACTGTAGCCAACCAATATACAACAAAATCCCAACAGTTGAGAGACATCTATTAGGTAATGGTGGAACTACTATGCAGCGCAGAGACATCTGGCGGAAATACTAGAAGCACACAAAATTTAATTTTTTATTTTCCCTTTCATCCCTTTTCTCCTCTTTTCCCTATTAACTCCCTTCTCTCCTTCACCCTACCTACCTATTCCTATCGTATAAAATTCGCACCTATGGGGATTCGATCTCAGAACCGCTAGCGTTATAGTCTATCGCTTTAACCACTACGCTATTAGTGATCATTGAAATAAAAATCGAGAATTCTTCTAGTCTATTTACTACAGAGATGTGTAATACATGATAAATAGTAAGAAGGATATACATCTCGTATTTTGAATATTTGATGTGAATATATGATAACGTTATTTTCAGAGAACAAATAAAGAGCCCTAATATTAATAGAAGTAAAAACACCATTCGGATTCTTCAACATATCAAGATGGCGAATAACTGTTGTATGACTTGTATCTTCATCGTCTTCGTGATGACCCGAACTAAGCCGGAAATTGCCGAAGACTGGCAGGAAGAGGTGGAGAAGTAAATTTTTAGCATGTAATGCGCACAAAGAGCTCGAATAATTAATGAATTAAAACTGTTTTATTTTATAGGAAATGAAAATTTAACGCTTATAATGTTATTTCAACACTTTTTAATTTTAACATAAATGCGATCACATTACAACGAAATTTATTGTTGGGCCAGCAATCATAACCCCAACGGTAGGGTAAGCGCGCATTGGGCCAACGTCATAACCCCAACGGTAGGACTTAGCGCATGACGCAACGGAAACGTACATTGGGCTAACCGAGGAAATTACAACGAACCTTTTCCCAGCATATCCCAACCATGCCAACCAAATCACTCCGTTAGGCCAACGAAGTGTGCTACTAGGGACAGAACTGCAAGCTGCCAAATTTATCCACGCTGGAAATATTTCTCCAAATTGTAGAAGGTGTGATTTATTAAAAATTCCTTGACAGATGTTTTGAAAGGTTTGCTCTTTCTTTGAATACATAATAATTTAGGTTTAATGTTGTTTGGAAGCTTGTTAAATATATCTGTACTGCAGAATAATAAGCACCCTTCTAAAAGAGTTTTAATGAGTTATTTGGTCGGTGTAGATCATTCATGTTTCTAGTAGTACGTCCATGTACACTAAAATTAGTTTGAAATTTATCAATATTATCCACTACATAACACATAACAGAGTAGGCCTATATACTCCCCTGTAAGAGTGAAGACTTTTTAATTTTTCAAATAACGGTTTACAAGATTCCCTTTTTTTTCTTTCCACATATTATTCTTATTGTCCGCTTTTGTAATCTAAATATTTTCTCCCTATGGGAAGAGTTGCCCCAGAATATGATCCCGTACCTCATTACCGAGTGAAAATATGCAAAATATACCATAAGTAATGCATCCTGTTTTAATATATTAGTCAAAATTCTTAAAGCAAAGCACGCTGAACTCAGTTTTGGACTTATCATTTCTATGTGTGTCGTCCAGTCAAGATTTTGGTCAATTTGCAGGCCTAAAAGTTTTACATTGCTAATTTCTTATATGATTTGTGTTCCATAATTAATTTCAAGATTTGAGATACATCTGTTTTTTGTCCTAAATTGTATAAAATGGGTCTTATCAATATTAAGTGTCATTTTATTAGCTAGAAACCATGTGTTTAACTCGTGAAAAGCCTTTGTAGCTATTCTTGATAAATGTTCTTGTGATGTTCCTGTTACAAGTACACTAGTATCATCTGCAAAGATTCGTCACTTAAGTTATAGGGCAAGTCATTAATGAAAATTAAAAATTGATCCCTGAGGTACCCCATTCTTAACAACCCCTAAGTTAGATTCATTTCCATTTATTATTACCTTTCGAGTTCTACCAGAAAGGTATATGTGCACTTTACGTGTATAAACGAATAAAATCCGAACCAATTTTTTTAATATTTTTAAAAACCACTCAAATTGTTCAGGAATTTACGCTGAATTTTTCGAGACGTCACACAGCTCTGTATTTGCTACGAAGGCTTAAAAAAAAACAGTAATTAAAGTCGTGATTTTTCCCATTTAAAATCATAGTATTTTCTACCACGGCTATTTGATCATTAAACCCATATCTGACTTTGGAGCAGTACCAACATGACAACTAGTAACACACTGCATTTACACAATTTAGAATGAAAGCTTTCGTTTTGTATAATTTCCGGTCTGAAAAACAATAGGAACTTAATTATAAGTTACATTAAGCTAAGAGCGCTGGGGATACACAAATACGAACGGGAGCTTAATTTTATGTAATACATGGAGAAAAACCTTGTTGTAGTATTGTATGTAATAACTCACATTTCCTTCGTGTTTTAATGAAGTAGAATAAGGAAACTTTTCAAATATTAATTCGTGATCAATTAACATTAAATTGTCCCCGGCCTTGGGTTAGTTGGTAGCACGCTTGCCTTCCACTCCGGCGGCCCGGGTTCGATTCAGCAGTGAAAAATCTCTTTTCCGGGTTTGTGACTGGGTGCTTGTGTTGTCCTTAAGTTTAAATGTGAGGTAGGGGACTGGCGCACCCCGGAAATAAATTCGCCGAAAATATCCCCTTCAAGGATCTCCAGGAGACGTTTGCGCAATCCGGTAGGGCTACTACTACCACTATTAAACTAAGAGAAATTAGAATTGAAGCTTGATTTCATATAATAGTAGAAAAAGCATTGTTTAATTGCTGTTTTGCTTCATGTTTGATGAAGAGCTAACAGAGAAACATTTTTAATATTACTCAATAATTTCTTTCTTCACATTGTTGTTATTATTATTATTACTATTATTATTATTTTTATTATTGTTGTTTTCTAAAATACTTGTCTTCAACATTGTCCTTTGATAAAAAAAAAAAAATAATCATAATTTGGTATGAAACATTCTTCCATCCATTCATTTATCCATCCATCCGTTAATTATTTTTCCAACCATCCAATTATTAACAATGAAATAATTAATTTTAATTTTTAACTAAAATTATTAATCCATCCATTGTCTATTAATTTATCCACCCAACCATTCATCCACCCATCCATTCATCTACCCATCTATTCAATCATCCATACATCCATTCAGTCATTCGTCCCTTAATTAATTCATATATTCCACGATTTAATTGTCCATCCATTAATTATTTCATTCATTCATTCACCCATCTATCCACTCATGCATCCATCAATAAATTACACAATTTACGCGTAAACTGTGTGACACGAATGGAAAATCAGTATTTTCTCGAAGGGCGAAAGGAACTGGTTATTATTATTGTTCTATTCGTGTTCAGAAGGGTCAAATTATAGATGACACATGTAAATCAAGTGGGAAAAAAAGTTTGCCTCCATGTAATTAATTTTTGTTTGAAACATTCCTACTTTTCTTGCGTAAACTGTGTGACGCTAATGGAAAATCGGAATTTTCTCGAAATGCGGGTGGAACTGGTTATTATTATTGTTATATTCGTGTTCAGAAGGGTCGAATTATAGATAACACATGTAACTTAGGTCGGAAAAAAATTTTCCCTCCATGTAATGCTTTTTTGTTTGGAATATTCCTACTTTTTCTGCTAAAACTGTGTGACATTAATGGAAAATCAGAATTTTCTTCTTAAAGGTCTTAAAATAGTTGAGCTTTAATTTATACGATGTTAAATTGCAGCCTACATACTTATATGCCCGCAGAAATTATTCATACCCTTGATATTAATGCGGGAGGTGGAGAAAAGACATTCATGTGTGATATCTGTCAGAAATCATACACCGGATTTATTTCTTTCCTTTTGATTTGCCATTACGCTCGTATGAGTGTCACAACATTCAGCTCAATTTACTTTTAATATACACGTAAGTATGGTAAATGTAATACAACATTAATATGGTATGTGTACAAAAAAAAAAGTACGTAGCTATAAAAATGTTAAAAATACAAGTTTCACTCATACTGATGACATCACATTTTACCTAATATCCTGTATGTAACGAAGAGAATCCGTACCGAGAATCCTATAGGAAACATTATAATGTACTAGTATATCCTCTAAATACAACTCAAAGTTATAAGTGTCAGAGATTTATTTCTAGAGTTGGTATTGGTCGTATCAACTGGGCAGTTACAAAAAGCATCATGGCGGAAAAAAACATTTTATTGTAAAAATTTTGCAGTAATTACACGTTATTTTCATCTACGAAGCAATTATAACGCCATGTGATATGTAAAAAAATTTAGTGTAAATTCCTGAACGATTTGAGTGGTTTTTCAGAACAATAAAAAAATCGGTTCGGATTTTATTCGTTTATACACGTAAAGTGCACTTATAAGAAGACAAAATAGCATATTAGGCTATTTTGAATCAACATACCCTGATAACTGATTTTTAGTATGAGTATGAAAAGACAAAATAGCATATTAGGCTATTTTGAATCAACATCAAATACCCTGATGAGAACTGATTGTTTAGTATGAGTATGAAAAGACAAAAATAGCATATTAGGCTATTTTGAATCAACATCAAATACCCTGAAGAGAACCGATTGCTAAACTGTTTGAATATCACCACTGCTGGAAGCTATATATTTATATATACATATATATATCCAGAAATGTAAAGCATAATATTCCTGATTTAATGTCACAACTGCACTTCTACATAATACAATACCTAAAAATTATCTTGCTAGTCCCTGTTTCAGCAAATATTCTTGATCTCTTATCCACAAGCGTTCACATATTACATTCAGCAATGGAGCCACTTCATGTACTTCACTGTCACTTCTACTCCCTGACCATGCATTTTCAATTTTAAGCACTGGTACCTGCCATTTCAATTCAAATTCCTTGGTGTCCATCACTGATATATCGAGTTTGTTCGTATGGCTGTACCTTGTTCCAACAGAAATAAGAGCAGGGGTTTCTCCCGTTTGAGTTAGCTTGCTCATCTGTTGTGGCAATTCCGCAAAACTACTTCCATCTAAGAAAGAGAATATTAGTATTATAGCATCTGCTTTATCCTTGCATGCTGGCAGAATGTGGCTGTATTTTCTGATGCTGTTATCACCAGCATCCCAGAACTGTAGTTTAAATAGTATTACTTTATCCCAGATCTTGACAGGCCAGAATACGTTTTGTTTCCTTATCCCTGCTGTCTCTTTATATGTATTGTTACATTTGATTCCTGCTAAGCGTGTAATAGTGGAAGTTTTTCCAACTCCTGATTTTCCTGTCACGAATATTTTATAAGATACTTCTTCTATACTGCATGGCAAACTAGGCCTATCCAGAATACCTAGAACTTTTCTTCCTGTTGTTAAAGGATCATAAAAATGTTGGAGTACTGTTTCCCCTTCAGCTGAACTTTGCCAATCGAGAGATACAATGCTTCCTACGTTCATTTTCTTTTTTAATTTGAAGTTTACACTATACTTATACAGTTGTTCAGTTGAGTACACACACATGCACACCACCGATCACCGCCTCTACGATAGTAATAGGCTTCTTCTTCTCAGGGTTGCCAGATCAGAAACGTAAAACAGTCGTACCAACAACTGAAAATAGTCGTACGCTAGTTAAAACCGTCGTACACTTTGCAAATTGTCAGGATGAAGATCATGATGATCATAATAATAATAATAATAATAATAATAATAAAAATGATTGCCAAGTGAGGTACTCTGTACAGACATTTTTTCTATAAACAGTGGTCAAAACCACTCACGCATGCTGACTTTATTGTTCGCCGCTACTACTCAGATAACTGTTCTCTCGTAACTGTATACATATACCCATTGTTGTTGGTACTCTTTGTCGTCAGCTACCTGCAGATGTTTCAGAAAGAAATAAAATATTAATACATTACAAACCATAATATTATTTAAAGAAAAGTAAACAGCCACTTTTGATATGGACGTGTCAACATATACTATTAATAATAACAATCATATGATTATTATGTTTGTTCAAAATAAAAGAAAAACAATAAGACCAGCTGCTCTTTATCGGTATAATTTCTTTAGAGGTTTGGATTGCTTCGTTTAGCACACGTGCGGCTAAAATATAAAATATTTGGAGAAGAATGAGAGAAGTAGCAATAACAGTACAACAATACAACTTAAGCGTGGTGCAGCACCGGCCCATAAAAGCCTGTAATAAATAAATGGACTGAGTTTATTTGACAATGGTTTTTTAACATTCCGCCATTCATTTAGCCATATACAAAATAAACTACGAAAAAACAAAAAACTTCATGTTTATCCAAATTGAAAATTCTGCAGAAGATTGCTAAAAAAATTAACAGAAAATGGTAGTAGGCCGATAAAATGCTAATATTAAAAATAGTCGTATGAATAGGCATACGACACATGGTTGCGTCGTACGTCGTACAAATCTATGAAATAGTCGTATGTGTACGACTATAGTCGTACGTATGGCAACACTGCTTCTTCTTCTAGTTTCTTTATCGACGCCCCGCTCCCCGTCATGGAGTCCTAGTGTCATAGGAAGGGCACCTTTTTAAAGTCATCGATTGATTTCACCGGTGCCATCGGTCTTTCACCAGGGCGTTTGTAAAGTCAACCATTGAGCTAGAATTTATACCTGGAGTTAGCACTACAGCCTTTCCCCTGTACTAAGAAGTGAGGCCACTTTTTCGACTAGTCTCGCCCGGAAACTATGGCAAGAAACTATTTGTCTGCTCAATACGAAACGTCAAATCGCCTTTCTTGTATGGAATTATCACATGTTTGGTTTTGGAAATTGAAGATATTGTTGACGAATGATTGTAAGACAGTTCTTCTTGCATGCATTCTAAGAATAATTAATATTAATATATTTAAAGTATATCATTATTATAATTAAGATTAATATTAATACGTATGTTTTTACGTGACTTCTGTCGTTTCCATACATGTGGGCCTAACCGACAAAATAGCAAGTATTCAGTACTACACTTATTACATTAAATTAGTATTACGTTCAAATCTTTAGAAATTGAAATATATTGTTCTACTTCAAAATCGTCATCATTCATTTTAAGTGTATTTTATTGTGATAATAACGTTTAATATAATATTTAGTAATTAATCCTGAATCCAGATTTTAGCAATTTTTAGGATAGGCCTATATCATAATTCAGGAAGGATGGCAATGCATGGAAAAATCGAAGAACTAATAAAAAACACAACAATGGGCAGACTTTGTTTTGCATAAAAGGATGGAACAGATCCTCTTCGTTGTGCAAGGGTTATGTAAAGCATTGTCAGCATTCATATTTCAAATATTAATTTTAGTTTAAATGCATTATATATTAATTAAAGTAACGATTTTGAAGTAGAACAATAGGCCTATAGAAGCATTTGTAAAAGGCTCTCATGTGTAATCTATTTAATAAGTAGATTAAAGAATTGTTTATCTGGGAGCAATTTTTACAGACACAAATAATATTAAGGCCGAATTTAAGCGTAGACACAAATAAGGAAATGGTAGTTTTTATGCGGGTAAGAAACTCTTAACTTCTCGTCCACAAATCCAAAAATAAAAATTTATAATACAATTATCCTGCCGGTTGTATTATATGAGACATTATGTGAGACATGGTCGCTTACTCTTCGCGGAGAACAAAGTCTGATAGTGTTCGAAAACAGGGTGCTTAGGAAAATATTTGGGCCTAAGAGAGATGAAAATGGGGACTGGAGAAAACGGCTTGATGACGAGCTTCATAACCTGTACTCGTCACCGGATATAGTGAAGCTAATTAAATCATTGATGATGAAATGGGCTGGACTTGTTGCACGCATGGGGGAAGAAAGACATATTTAAAAAATATTGACGGGGAGACCCGAAAGGAATATACCACTTGGAAGACCTAGACGCAGGTGGGAGGACAATATTAGGATAGATTTAAGGGAAGTAGGATTTGTGAGGGATGATTGGATGGAGTTAGCTCAGAATAGGGTTGAATGGCGGGCTCAGGTAAGCGCGGCAATGGACCTTCGGGTTCCATAAAACATAATATTCATTTAGCTTGCTTAGGAATTGTCTATTGCCTTAGAGTAAGTACAGGGGCGTATTCAGAGGGGGGCTGAGGGGGCTGCAGCCCCCCCGAAACGTTAACTAATGCTAATGTGTTGCACATAAGGGCACTTTAATTTCACAGATAGTAGACAGTATAATTGCACATCTTGACTCTTAAAAGGTTCGGCATTTTATTCTTTGCTAGTAATTTTTAAGAAATTTTCATTTTTCCGTTACATTTTGTCTTCAGAACGAACTTTTCCAACATTACAGACAAAGCGATCTCGTAGTTCCTTAGCTATGAGACATTCATGAATATAGTCAACATAACAATAATAGAAAACATAACATTAAAGCAGTAAAATAAAATACTTAAAAATACTTTTTATTTGTTATTATTACTACTGTATATTCCTTTTTAAAAATATGTATTTAGAAATTTTAAGTAATATTTTCAATTTTTAATGCCATATTTCATAAATTCAAGGTCATTTTCAGGCATTTTAGATAATCAACTTCTGAGTCCTAGTGATAATAGTGTTCGGCTTATCACAGCCCCTCCCGAAAAGAAATCTTGGATACGCCCCTGAGTGAGTAAGTAAGTATCTTCAAATTATGTAAAGACTGCCTAATATGCATTTTTTCAGAGCATAATAAGGTGTGATCTAGTAGCAGCCTATGGGGAAATGGTGTATGAATTAATCAAGTATTATTTATCCAGAAAAAAATACAATTAGAATAATAACCAATGCTAATAAAATAGAACATTGCAAACCACTATTTATTGAGACAGGCTTACTAACAATAATAAATTTGTATATTTTTTATGTCTTGTCATTAATAAAATATAACATAAAAAGCTATCAAACACGAAGTTCTTATTTATCAAACCAGAAATCAAAATAAATTGGGACAACATTATATAAAAAATACCATATAAACTTCAAGAAATGTTCCCAAATTTGTTTTCACAAAAAACTGTATTCCTAGTTTAAAAAAATCCTTTTTTATAATGTTAAAGAATACTTAGAATCAGATTTACAAATAGAATAGAGCAACTTAGCGTAAGTAATTACATGTGTAATCTGCTAGTATATGTTATTCATTTAGTGTCACTTGTGTTATGGCATTAGTATAACTTAGAATAATATTTTTGACTAATGTAATTAAGTTTGTAAGATTGTAAATATTCATAGCTTAGATTCTTAAATATGTGTATTGATGTAAATAGCTAATGTGACCGATTGCAGTTGGTACTGCCTAAAAGTGTTATCAAATATCAAATATATTTATATTTCTAAACATTTCAACGTAATATTAATTTAACGTAACTCTTGACAATTAAATGAATAATTATATTCAAATATCACACTTAACTAGCAAGGAATGAAATAGTTTAAAACATAAGAATCTGGGCCCTAGTAATAAATGTTGTATTGAATACGCGCGAATTTGTCGGTTAGACTTACATAATGAAACGAGAAATCACGGGTAAAACCATTCATATTGATAAAAATAAATTATTTGGAGTTAAAGGTAAGGTAATTTTCACTCTATCGTAATAAATTTTCAGGCATATATGCCTACTTGACATTTCTTGCTGAGCAGACAAATAGCTTCTTGCCAGATTTTCCAGGCGGAGCTAGTCGAAACAGTCGGCCTCACTTGCTGTGCTGGACTCCTAACTCCAGTTCTATTCTAGCTCAATGAAGTCAACGGACAATCCACCGGGAAAGCATCAGGCCGTTCATAAACTCACCGGTGAAAGTCCGGTGGAAGTCACCGATTGCAATCAGACTCACCGAACTTAAAGTACGATGCGATGACAAACATGGCGGAGCAGAGAAGCAGACGATACTTGCCACAAGCATTAATACATTGAGTTTATTTTCATGCGAAAGTTAACGAACTGCTCTTCATCAGAGTGTGAGTCCTCCGAAAATGAAAGTGAAGAGTTTATTATTTTGTTTGAAGGCGAGAAAAGAAAGAAAAAATACTCTAGGGTACCGGTACATAAGAAATCTCTTAATTCCAAATGTCTCGAATAATAAGCTTTCATGGGACCAACAAATAAACAAATGTTACTGCTAAGCTGTCTCGAGTTATTTATTTTTCTACTCCGTAAGCTAAAAGCCTCAGTTAGTCAAGATATGTTAATAATAGCTTATTTTTCATTTTTTCATCCACATATCCTATATGGCATCCGGTTATGGGACAGTAGTTCAGGGTCAATAAAGGTGTTCCTATGTCAGAAAAAAACTATAAGAATTTTAGCTGGAGTAAAACATCGAGATAGTTGTGTAGATCTACCTGATATTTCGCAAATTAAAAATAATCACAGTTCCTAGTCTTTATATTTATATAAATTTAGTACACGTGAAAGAAAACCTACAACAATTTACACAACGCTTTTATATACACGAACACAGAACTAGGAACAATTTGAAATTAGATTGGCCGTCATTCAGATTAAATAAATGTGTAGACAGTCATCTATATAAGCAATATACATGTTTTAATAAGTTGCCCTTTCTGCTGCTGAAGTACCTACTAACAAATTTCAGAAAGTCCTAAAAAGCTGGCTCATATCAAAAGCATTTTATACTGTAATGCAAATGATTTCCTAAACATGGAATGGACATACATTTTTAATTAGGCCAGATTAATATTTATAATCAGGGCCGTAGCTAGGCGGTGGCTAGATGGGCCCCCGCCAAGGGCGCAGGCACAGAGAGGGCGAAAAATTAACCATGAAAAATCCCGCCTTTTTTAGACCGGTGCAATTTATAAAGCAATAAAAATTCCACGTTAATGGAAGAAATCTTTCAGGTTATTAAAAATTACTGCACGTGAACTATCTGTAGTATTATGCCGATTGTCTACAAACAAAAAAACAGTCATGCAACGTTCTTTAATTAACACGTTTTTTATTGACAGAGAATAACATAAATCATGAACAGTATGGAAAGATATAACGACAAAAATTAAAATGTACGTTATTATTTAGATGAAAGTGGTTCAACTATTCGAAAAAAAATACTTTTACCTATATTAATGTGTTAAACATTTTAATAGGCCCAATATGTAATTTACTTTTGATACTAAATTTTATTATTTAATTCTTTTTTTAAGTAGTTCAATTGTCTGAAAATAAGGTTTTAGTACCTTGAAAGTCCAACACTTAGTTCATTTTCAAATTGAGGTTTAGGTTTTCTTTGATAATAACAATGTTTTTATATTAAAATAGTAAACAATTTTACAGAAATTTTAAAAGATTGTTCAGACCCCCCAGTATTGGAGAGCGCAGATTTGTCAAACTCGCCAAGGGCGCAGAAGGACCTTGCTACGGCCCTGTTTATAATTAGATGGTATTTTAATTGATCACATAACATAATATAATTTATTGTTTCCATCCATCCACTGTGGCACTACAGCCCTTGGAGAGCCTTGGCCGCCTTACAAATGTCCTTCCACTCTTTCCTATCCTCTGCTTTCGTTCTCCATCTCTTCACTCCCATTTTTCTTAAATCATCCTCCACCCCATCTAACCATCTCAAACGTGGTCTTCTTTGATCTCTCCTTCCTTCTGGTTTTCCATTAAGAGCTTTCTTGGGGTCTCTCTCGTTTGCCATCCTCTGGACGTGTCCCAGCCATTTCAGTCTTTGCATTTGGATTGCCGTTACTAGGTTTACTTCATCATAAAGGTTATATAATTCCCTATTCGTTCTGATTCTCCACATGCCTTCGTCATATACTGGCCCAAATATCCTTCGTAGGACCTTCCTCTCCCAAATATTAATTAGTTGCTCTTCCGATTTTGTAATGGTCCAGGTCTCGCTTCCATACATTACTATAGGGCGTATCATAGTTTTATATATGTTTAATTTAATTCTTCTAGAGAGGCTTTTACTTTTAAGTATGCTTTGTAATGAATAATAGCTTTTATTTCCAATCATCAATCTAGTCTGTATTTCTGTTTTGGTATTATTATTTTGTGTTATGATTGATCCTAAGTACTTAAAGGTCTCAGTCCTCTCAAATTTAAATTCTGCCATCTGTATATGGTCTTCCTGGCTTCTTGTATTATTACATTTCATATATTTGGTTTTTTCTTCGTTTATTTGGAGGCCTATACTTTTGGTAAGCAAAAGAAATTCTTCGAAGGATATGGTATTTTGTACTCTAACTTGCAGTGGGACGTCTAGAAATCATGCATACGTCATCTGCAAACGCTAGATGCTGGTACAATCTGTTGTAGATGTTACCACCTGGGTTTAAGGTAATTCCTCTTATGGCATACTCTAAGGCCAGATTAAACAGCACCGAGGATAGCGGATCTCCCTGTATCAGACCACTTTTAACATCAAATACCTCAGATATGGTATTTTGTACTCTAACTTGTCCCACACTTCCTGTCATTGTCATCTTCACCAGCTCTATTAGTTTTGCTGGTATTCCCATTCCAGCTAAAATATTAAAAAGCTTATCTTTGGCAATGCTATCATAAGCCTGCTTAAAATCAATAAATAAAATGTTTAATTCTACATTAAACTCTGCGCATTTCTCCATAATTTGCCTAAGTGTAAAAATATGATCTATAGTTGATCTGTTGGCTTTAAAGCCGCATTGGTATTCCCCAACCATTCCTTCTGTAGAATCTGACAATCTTTTGGCTATTAGGGAAGCTAGTACTTTGTAAACTACATTTAACAGAGCTATTCCTCTATAATTTTCACAGTTCAGCTTTGAACCTTTCTTATGCATTGGGCACATTATCGCCAAGCTCCATTCCTTCGGCATTTTTCCGACAATCCATATATTTTGTATAAGTTTCAAAATATTTTTAATTAACTCTTCACCTCCATACTTTATTAATTCTCCCGCAATATTGTCTGCTCCAGGTGCCTTGTTGTTCCTCATCCTAGCTATCACTTCTTTGACTACATTCAAAGTAGCTTGGGCTAATTCTTCCTCTTCCATTTTACTTGGGCTAGGGCTTCCTTCCACAACATACTCAATGCTAGATCCTTCCTCAACAGTGTTCTCTCTATTCAAGAGATCTGAGAAAAATTCCTTCCATCTTTCTATAATCATACCTTCCTCAGAAATCAGATTACCTTCTCTATTGAGGCATAAATTGACTCTAGGTTGAAATCCCGCTTTAGCCTCTTTCACAGACTCAAAATACTTCCTACTTTGTTTGCCCATAAAATCATTTTGGATTTCTTGCATTCTTTTATTTTCCCACTGCCTCTTTTTCCCTCTACAAATATATGATGCAACTCTTGCTCTTCTCCTTATATTCTTCCGTACTTGCCCTTGTTGTTCTCTCTATCATTTTTAATCTAGCTCTATTTCTCTCCTTAATAGCCATTTCACAGTCGGCATCAAACCAGCAATTCCTTTCTGTTTTAGTTTTGAAACCTAATACCTCTTCTGCTTTTCCCCTAACAATTTGTTTTATACTTTCCCATCCATCCTCGATTCCCATATTTGTCAAATCCAGTTCCTTAAGTTCCTGTGTAATTCACTCTTCATAGCTTTTCTTTTTCTCATTATCTTTCAATAATTCCACATTATGTCTTGGAATTCTTTCTCCCTTCCCAAATTTTGAGGTTTTTATTCTATGCCTTATTTTGATTCGCACCAAAAAATGGTCAGTATTGCAATCAGCTCCTCTGCAGCTTTTCACATCCAGTATATTTGTAGCATGTCTTGCCTCCACTATAACATGATCAATCTGGTTTCTTGTCTTACGATCCGGAGATATCCAGGTTTCTTTGTGAATATTCTTATGGGGGAAGGCTGTACTGCGAATTTTCAAGTTCTTGCCTAAGGCAAAATCGATTAATCTTAGTCCATTCTCATCACAGAGTTCATGCTTACTGTGTCCTCCTGTTATTGTTCTATAATGTTCTTCCCTTTCAACTTTGGCATTAAAGTCACCTATGACGATTTTAACATCGTTTTTTGATAAACTGTTGTATTCCCTTTCAAGTTGCTCGTAAAATTCATCTTTTGTTGCGTCATCCTTTCCCTCATGGGGGGCATGCACACTTATATAACAGGTATTAAAGAACCTACTTCTCATTCTTAATATACAGATTCTTTAATTAACTGTTCTATAACTTACTATGCTTCCTTTAATGCTCTTATGAATCATAAACCCAGTACCAAAATCATTTTCCTTATTCCCCGAATTAATTATCACATATTTCTTCAATTCCACATATTCTGTTGTTTTCCACCTGATCTCCTGTATGGCTGCTATTTGAATTTTGTATCTTTCCAATTCCTCCTCCAGCACTCTGGCTGAAATAGGCTGCGAACGTTCCAAGTAGCTACAAACATATCATTTTTCCGTTTTACATGCTTGGGTCGTATAGGTGCATCCGTCCGGCTTTTCTCATTGTAAGGTTTCTGAACAATTTCATTTTTACAGAATGGAATTGTTAGTCCCATGCCTAACCCCCAACCTGGAGGGCCAGGTAATTTGATTTCGGGGTTTTCTTCCCCTAGATCAGTTGCTTCCTCTACAGCTACGGAGCCTGATCTGCCCCTCCCTAACTTGAGGTGTCTCATCCGCTGCCTCCGCCATTGGGACTCTCACTCCTCTTCTGCCTTCAGCACCGTTGGACATCCTCTTCTGAGTTGCTTCTTAGTCTGGATCCTTCCCTATGGCCTGTCCGGCATGGGAGGCCCTACCAGTAGCTAAGCTACCGCCGGCATAGCCCATAGGATCAACGGACCACACAAGCTCTCCCACCAACTGCAAGGTCTTGCAACTCCCAGGGAGAGAATTTATTGTTTACTTTACTTTTAGTTTTAAGGTCTTTGATGCAATTCTAAATAGTTAAATATTAATGTAGGCCTATCATCTTAAACTGGGGGTCCCGTGTCGTAGATTTACGGCACGTAAAAGAACTCCAAGCCTAAATTAGAGCCTCTGGAAAAAATTTCTCGGCCCTTTCACGTCCAAGAAATACTTAGTTTCCGGAGGGGGGTTGCGAGGCGATGGGTTTACCACCTGTCCCTCTACCCTCTCTCGGAAAATAAGCATATCAAAAATTAGTATATGTAATGAAACCTCCATTGGAGGCCCCTTCGCCCCACCTGGGGATCATAGGGTAACAGATACAGAAACAGATCATCTTAAAACTTATTTTATTTCTTTTGTGTAATATTGTAAGTTGTATGTATCCTTTTCCTCCCTGGTTGAATGGAAGATAAAGCCTTAACTCTACCAGGTAGAATAAAACATTATTGTATTGTATTCTAAATTGACAGCACAGGTTATCCATAATGAGGTCAGGTTACTCAGGTACCGTATTGAACTATGCAATATTTTATGGATTTTAATATTCTCAAAATATTATTTATGAGAATGGTAGCACTCAGTTATTAGTTCCCTGCCCATCATATATTATTATTTCCATTTCTAGCAAATCCATGATACAATAATTATTATACAATTCTAATATTCCCGCTGGAATCCATCAACCCGTTCGTAAATTCAACGGCTCATCAGATGAAAAAAATGGCGGATGACGTTCATCGTACATTCACCGGACTTTCACCGCACTTTTCCACCGGTGGATTTACTGATGACTTTAAAAACGTGCCCGAAGTGTAT
The DNA here is from genome assembly GCA_964059195.1 of Ectobius pallidus. Lineage (NCBI taxonomy): Eukaryota > Metazoa > Arthropoda > Insecta > Blattodea > Ectobiidae > Ectobius > Ectobius pallidus. Next base: position 34,833,294 of record CAXKWD010000009.1, read on the forward strand.
GTGGGAAAGGGGAAAGTACAGTGATCTCAATAGTATGTAATAGAGCTCAATGGGAAAGTATATGGTGGAGGTTGGTAGTATTGGTTGTTTATATTTTCATGGACAAATGGAGGATACGAGCTGCGACATATGATAACCAGATTCGCGGTTCATGGCTTTCATCATAAAGTGTGCAGAACTATAGGCTTCCATGAACCAGGCCCAAACTGCGTTTGCCAATACTGTGAACAGCAATGTGGAAGATATCACGCCATGAATTGTGCTAATAAAAGAGAATCACTAGCACAGCTGTGCCAGTAACCAAATCCCGAATTATGCACATTGTGCGCAATTCCTTATTATTATTATATTTTCATTTTGCAGTTTGTAAGGTGTTTGTGTCAACGAGCTAGAATAGAGATTATAGAGTGGCTGTTGTGTCCTTTACAGCGCTCTGGGTGGTGCCTTCGTGAAACATAGCCGCCATGTTTTCTCCTACCTGTTACTCGTATCGTCTGCTATCTTTATATGTATTTTGATTGCATTTGTTTGGATACTTTTGGTAAAAAATATGCCTGCTTGTTTACCGCTTCGGAACCAGATGATGAATCTCATTATGCCTCACTTCTTAAACTAATTTTGAAACTGTTTTTCACCTGTAGATTACATGACTTCTGCAGGAACAGGTCTGAGCAGAAAGAGGAAAGCAACTGAGGCAGATGTTTACAAAGTTAATGTTGTTCAAAGGACAGTAAGTTTGAAATAATTTCTAGGCATCTATAAGATTATACAGATATAAATGTTACCGCCAAGAATTCCCGTCACTGTTTAAATATCTTAAGAGTGTGTAAAATTGAAAAAATTGAAGTGAAATTTCTTTAGCCGCGGTAGGGGTAGATCGAGAGCTTGTGTGACGCTCAAAATCGTCACGAAATTAGTGTTACGCTCAAAATCGTCACGAAATTAGTGAGGTGTGACGTAACGAACTGCACAGAAAACAATCAACTCAATGATTAGGCTTATCCAAAATTTTAAGAAATCAAAAAATTCAAAATTAAAAAATCCAAAATTTAAAAATTTAAAATTAATAAATCGAAAATCCTAATTTAAAAAATCCCAAAAATAAAAAAAATTAAAGATTAAAAAACCAAAAATTACAAAACCAGAATTCCAAAATTAAAAAATTAAAAGATCCAAACTTAAAAAATCCAAAAATCCAAAATTAAAAAAATTAAAAATCCAAAAATAAAAAAATAAAAAATTTAAAGATCTAAAATTTTAAAAATCCAAAATTAAAAAATCCACAATTCCAAAATTAAAAAATAAAAAATTAAAAAATCCAAAAGTAAAAAAAGTCCAGCAATCCAAAATTGAAAAAATCAAATAATCCAAAAGTGAAAAAATCAACACTTTTGTCGCGTGGCGTTCCACGCACACTTCTTTTTTGCATCTTGTCAACAATCATAGGCCTATTTTTCTCATGTCTTTTTTTTTATTCTTCTGCACCACCGAGTGATAAAAATATTCAGTTCTTTGAAGACTGGTTTGGTCTGAGTGTGAATGGTACAGTTACATTTAGCAATTTCCGCTAGGCCTAATATGGCGTCTACTATATTGTAAATTATTCTGAGTAGGCCTATTGCATTACTACATTATTTTCTGAACTGGAGTTTCTGAAGTTTTTTTTTTTTAATTCACTGTGTTTCGACATGTTTCTCTAGTACAATAGCCTACCAATGGGTTTTCTCAACTCTTACGCCTAGGATTTCGAGCCAACATGATTTATATTATTTTAAGTATTATTCCTAAAGAAAATTTAATTGCTAATTTGACATAATATGTGGTGTGATTAATATATTGAAGTATACAGTGGTGATTTTTCAGTACACAGTATGTATAGTCTCAGGTTCTAGTATACAACAATACTTTAATGTGCCAGCCCGGCAGCTGAGAACATGGCGGATGCACATTCAATTTGCTTCAAATATGGCGGCGCAACAGCCACTCTATAATCTCTATTCTAGCTCGTTGGTTTGTGTAATATGTGGCTCATGTGTATTTCATCATCTATGATTAGTGTGGTTATGTTCCAGGGGCCAGTGCCTCTGTGTTTGGCTATGTTCGGGCGTAGCTTACGTTATGAATATAAGGCTTGGAAGAACAGCTGTAAATCTGCAATAAATTCCGTCCACTCCGAGTTCACCGTTTCGCCGCCAGATGCCAGGCTTATGGACTGATGTTCGCGCGTTTTTAACGATGTTTAGTATGGAAATGTGTAGTGAGTTCTATTGCTAACGTTGATATAATTGACATATTTAGTTCATGTGAAGAAAATGGTGCATTGTTGTGTTCCTAATTGTACGTCAGATGCTGCGAAGAAACTAGAACATGTGACTTTTCACAATTTTCCAGCAGATCCCGCCTTGAAAGATAAGTGGAGATTGGCTGTATCTAGACAGGGCGAGAAATTGGGTTCTCTCTGGGTACCAAGTAAGTCTTCTAAAGTATGTAGTTTGCATTTCATAGACGCTGACTTCAGTATAAGTACTACTAAAAAGAGACTCCTGCCTAATAAAGTGCCTTCGCTATTTCCTAGCTATCCACCTCATAAGCAGCATAAGACTCTTAAGCGTAGGAAAATTCCTCTTCCGAGGTGTGATGTATTGCCACCCAAAAAGAAAAAAATCACACATATTCATGCCGAGGACCAGAATACAATTTCTTCATCGGATATTGAACTTACTCCTAACGAAAAAGCAGTTCAAGTTTGTTTCCCAGCCAGGAAATCAAATAATCGCAAGTTGATCCTACTGAAAAATCAAGCAAGAGGCTTAGAGAAACGATAAAGAAATTAAGGACTAAATCGGCTCTTATTAAATCTCAAAATAAAGCAAAGAAATCGCCACTTCATGATAAAATATCTCAAATAAAAAGTGATGGTGAGAATGGCCAGGTACATGCATTGTTTCTCTTAGAACAAATAGAGGCATACGGGAGAAAAAGAGTTAAATATGGAGAGACAACATTAAAAGTATGCGTACTTTGGCACAGAAAGGCGCCAGGGGGGCTAAAAATTCATAAGATCTGTAAATTGTCTCAAAATTCCACATCCAAAAACTTTGAAGAATTATATAGGATATTCCAATGGAGAAACAGGAATAACTTCTCTCATTAAGCAACGGCTCCATTATGAATTTGAAAATCTGAAATGTGCGGAGGAAACATTAGGTTCCTTAATCATAGATGAAATGGCCATTAAACCAAAAGTGGCATATGATCGAAAAATGGATACATTTCTGGGGTACTCTGAAGCTGATTTAGAAGAGATGGGGAGAAGTGATAAGATAGCTAATCGACTTCTTTGCTTCTTGTTCCGGGGTCTCTCAACCGCTTTCCGGATTCCGGTCGCCTTCTACTTTACCCGTCAGATGAATGGTTCCCAATTGCACACTTTGACACTGAAAGTGTTAGCTGAAGTGGAAGCAACGGGTTTTCAAGTAGTACGGATAGTGACAGATAATTGCTCCGTTAATGTAAACATGATGAAGGAATTGTGCGGTGGCAAAATTGCACCTGAAATTGCCCATCCTAACGATGCAGATCGGCCGCTGTTTCTGAGTTTCGATTCAAGTCATGTACTGAAAAATATTCGATCTCAGTTTCTGAAAAAGGATTTTCAGCATGATAAAAAACAGATCTCGAGCAGTCATGCAAAAAAGTTGTATGATCTACAGAAAGATCATATTGTGAAACCTGTTCGGGGCTTAACTAGGAAAGTCCTGTTTCCATCAAACCTGGAGAAAATGAATGTTAAGAGAGCAAAATATTTATTTTCTCTAAGTGTTACAGCCGCCTTGAAAACCTTACCAATTGTAGCACCTGGCACTGTATCTGATCTTGAAGGGCTTAAAAAAACTATTGAATTTATGGAGATCATAAGAAAGTGGCACGACATACATGACATCTGTAACATAAAGCAGTCCTACACGTCCAGAAATACTGACAAACGAATATTCACTGAGACAGACGACGAAAGACTTGACTGGTTGACAGAAACCTTTATTCCCTACATAAATGACATTCAGAAGTGTGATCAAAAGATTAATAAAATTAGCCAGGAGACATATGAGGCTCTTACTCTCACGACGCATTCAACAGTGAAATGCATAAAATATTTACTGTCAAATGGTTTCCATTACATCTTGAGTAGGAATCTGACTAGCGACGACATCGAACTCCTTTTCAGTCATTTGCGAAGGAAGGGTGGATTCAATGACATGATGGATGTGAGATCGACAATCTTCGCAATGGAAACCACATTGAAGACCGGGATGATTAATCCTTCAGACACGTCTAATGTGGAACGACAAGTGTTTCAAACTTTGAATTCCTTCAGAAGAGTGGCTATGGAAAATGACCTAAGAGAGTTCAATTCTACTCTTCTTCCAATGGACATTTTGCAGTTGTTGGATGAACCATTGCAAGGTAAGTAACGTGATATAAAATCAATTTTAAGCCTCGTTTTACATTACTATGTAAAATACATATTGTATATGGAATGCATTATAAATCTGACCGTTTTTGTAATACAATGGTTAACGTTGTTGAATGCGGGATTTGAGGCACGGATGCTCTCAAGGACACCAAAGGATTTTTTCCTGGAAGTGGGGAAGTCTGTAACGGGGTGCCCCAGCCTCGTGAGGACAACTTAATGGGGTGCTACTTGTTGAAAAGTAGCGGCTTCGGTCAAGAAAACCGTAAATGTCGGCATACTGACCACATCCCCCAATCCTACCATTTACCAATGAGCTCGAAGGATGGAGGTAAATGACACAGGGGTCGGGTGATAGGCCCTGACTTGAGGTTAAGGGGAAAGGAAGAATACCTACCGACCTAATAATTTCTTATCTAAATTACAGAGACGCCAGTAAACATAGAACTCTCATCCTTAGCAATGATTGCTGGTTATTTGGTACGAGTAGCTGAGGAAAACACCGAATGTGCTGCTTGCTTGGGAAATATGTCTTCGGTCACAAGTGAAAGCCCTTTAATGTGCCTCATCAAGACTCAAGATCGGGGGGCGTTACGCTATCCGTCAAGAAAACTTGTTTTCTTTTTGAGGAATGTATTAAAATTCACCTTCCGAGCATTACAGTACGTGGGCAGTGATCATATAGTAAAAAAATTGAAAGCTGTTGTTGTGCCCAAGTTCCTTGAACTATTTTCATGCCAGACGTGTGAAAATGATCGACTTGGTGATGTTATTATAGCAAAGTTTTTAAATCCAATACTTGACAATCATGCAAGAAAAGTTACTGATGACAATGACTTTGTGAGAAATTTAAGAACAAAGCCACTAAGCCGTAAAGTGTTGAAACTATGAAGATCTCCGAGTATCACCTGGTAAGTAATCAACAATGTTTAATTACTTAATTATTATGACATGAGACGTGTTTTCATTTTAGCGGCATTCTTCTATCCACATCGAGTTTGTAATCTCGCCGGTAGATGGCAGTCTCTTTGACTGTTCACCAGTGCTTCTGTCCCTTGTTTTCATTAGTCTTTTTCCAAGCCTTCTTATAGCGTAAGCTACGGTTCGGGGAGCTCGCTTTCGCGCTGTGAGTACGAAATGCTCAGAGTGCCGTTCGAGGAAACTATTAGCATCTCGCGCTACGAAGCTCCCCGAACGCTAACAGCAACGAAGGGGCTTTTAAACAATGGCGGTGAATATGGCATCAGAGGGTCGAAGGAAAGTTTTTTGACCGCTATTGCGCTAATTATAAAAGAAGAGATTGAATATTATCTCGCAAACCCTTCCATCTGGGCAGCTTAAGGAAACGCGAACATTGCATTTTTCTGCCACGGTCCAAACTTTACACGGGATGAGAATAATGCCACAGTATAAGTATTAATACAGTACAGAAACTCAGCCCGTTTTTCTGCCAGCCGAGCATGCGCGCGCATTACTAGCGATCGTAGCGGCCATATAGTAAGACTACAGAAACTACTCCGGGAAGTATGTAAATAAATAGGAGTGTTGTATTTATTAGAACACGCTATATTCGAAAGGACCTTATTATTCTGCTGTAAATTTCAGTAATAATAAAAGACAAAGTCCTGAATTGCATTTCTTCACTTTCTCGAAACATCCAGAAAGGTAAGAACGAAAATAAGAAATATTTATTGTAGGTCTACTGGCTTACTCGTGATTCTGGTGTGGTTATGTTTCAAGTTACTTTATTGTAATATTTTTATATTTTATTCTGTTGTAATGATTTCTGGTGTATAAAATAGGTCATTAATGGTCGACAAGAAAACCTAGTAACAAAATATGTAAAATATTTGAGTGAAAATTACCGTCTATGCTTGACACACGCCGAAAACAGACAGTTTATGAATTCCTATAAAAACTCGTTACCGGTAATTAAAACTGCTGTACCGACGGTGTCTTCAATTCCAAATGCTCCTGAATTTTTTGTTTTGTTTAATGAAGTCCATCCTGCAGTAATTGACGCTACATAGACCTACGATAAATTGAAGTCGTATATTGCCATATAATGCAAAGAATCAAAATACACTGTCAACAATGACGTGCAGGATGAACAACGTGACAGACCTATAATATAATTTACGTAATTAATATGTAGGCTATTTATTATCATAATTTGAATGATAAATTATATTAAAGGGCAATGATTTTAAAGGAAAAATACTAGGCCTAGGTACAGTCCTTAACAGTAGCCTATTTAGGTATTGTTTACCTCTTCTTAACTAGAATATAATACATTATCTGTTTTATTATTTCTTAAATTTAAAATTAGATTTGCATTAAATAAAAATATTCTGTATTTTTCTCTTTTAACATAACATATTTTGCGATGTGTTTATGTATTTTCCCAAGCCATTTCATATGGTGAGAATGTAGTTTTACTCAATCTCCGCATGGAGCGCTAGTGTCGTCCAGTCAACATGTTGTCATAGGACTTTTAACACACAGTTTCTTTACTGTATTAATACTTATACTGTGATAATACCTTCAGCAGACGACCTTCAAATCTTGGCTTATAAAACTTTGCCCATACTCACTAGATGACATAAAACACCCAACTGAAAATCATTAAACAACATGACCAGATTTTACCGTTTCTGTTTTCAGTCTGGACCTTTTAAACCTTTAGACTTCTTAACTTCATAATAAATCCTGCCGGACCTAAAGCTAAAGTAAAAAAAGTTTATCCTTTATCTATTTTTGTATTTGTTATTTTTCTTTGTAACATTAATTTGTATGGTATGCATTATTTTATGTATGTATTGTAAGGTATATATTTTATAAATATTAACAATGTTCAATGTACATGTATGTATTACATGTTTTTGTACATGTATGTATTATATTAACAATGTTCATGTATGTTTTGTACAATAAACTAAACTAAATCTGCAGACGACGTTCGGGGACCAATGAAATCGCTAATAGCGTCCGCAGCATCTCGTGCCTCACCTCTCCAGAAAAAGCGTTGTTAGCACGAGCGGTGACGTCAAACGCTTTCAAACCGTGACGTCACATACGCGCTCACAGCACTGTGAGCGAGCTCCCCGAACGACCAAAGCACGCTTTTAGCGCTGAAAGCGAGCTCCCCGAACGCAGCCTTTGTGTATGATAGAGTAAAGTGCGTCTGTATGTTGTTTGTGTAGGCGGCAGCCAAAAAAGATATGTTTGAGGTCCTCACAATCACAATAAGGTGTGTCACGTTTGTGAATTTTATGTAAATATTGTGGGGTGACCGCAACGTTGAATTTGATTTTGTGTATGATGGAGACGTGTGTTCTGGGCAGTGTTGTGTGGGAGAACCATGGTCGTAATAGTGTGTTAGTGGAAGTCATGTGTTGAAGGCGAATGTCATGTATGTAGTGTTGGGTTATGTCTGAGATAGGAGTTAGAAATGTGTGGGGTATGGGTGACTGTGTAGCAGCTTTCGCAAGAAAGTCTGCCTTTTCGTTGCCAGAAATGTTCCTGTGTGATGGTATCCAGAGGAGGGTAATGTGATTGTTGTTGTGAAGATGTTTGTGTATGTAGTATTTGCAATTAGTTTCCCACCAACCCAGTTTTGGGTGAGTGTCGTAGTTGACTATGTTGTGTATGGCACTTTGTGAGTCTGTACAAATGATAATGTGAGAGTTGTGTAGTCGGATGGAGGCGAGAGCTTGTCGGATGGCTACAAGTTCAGCTGTGTAGTTGGAGAAAAGTTAGTGTAGTGTGAATTTGCAGTGTGTTTGGGAGTTGACATGGTAGTAAGCGGCACCAACTCCATGGATTGTTTTGGACCCATCAGTGTAATATAGTCTATGGAAGAAGCGGCATGTGTGTGACGATACTGATCAAAATATGTTAATAATGTGGAGGAGGGACATGGGTCATGTTTGGTAAAAGTCAAGAGATCATGAGGTATATGTTGTGTATGTAGTGTGTAATCAATGCAGTATGAGGGGGGTCGGGGAAATGTTTGTTTGTGTTGTTGTGTGTAATATTTATGAAAGATGGGGAGAAACGTTTTAGTGTGTGGGAGGGCATGTAAATTGTTGTGTGTGTATTGGTGATAGAGGCAGAGAAGTTTGTTATAGAGAGGAGATTGTGTGTTAGAAAAAAGTCGGCCTAGAAGTTTGTGAGTAGAAATGGATTGGCGAAGAAGTGGTGGTCGATAGCAAATTTCATGTAGAACCTTTTGTGTATTGGGGTTGTCCGATACTCCTAGTATTCATTTAGAGATTTGATAAACTTGTGAAGTGATTTTCTTTTGCCAGATGAGATTCGGGGAGTGAATGATGATATTGCCATAGTCAATTTTAGATTGGATGAGGTTAGTATATAAGGTAAGCATGTGGGAGGGGTGGAACCCCCACTTGCTACCTGCAATGTATTTGAAAATGGAGCTAGCAGTGGTGAGATGAGCATGATGGTGGCGGTAGTGAGTATTCCATCGTAAATTGTGAGTAAAATGGACTCCAAAATGTTTGACAGAGTGAGTGATGGGGAGAAGAAGGTGATTGATTCGTAATTGTGGTTGATGTGTCAATTTGGAGGAGTGAAAGAGTATGGTATGACTTTTGGATGCATTGATGGTGAGTCCGAGGTATGTGACATGTTGGTGGAAAATTTTTAAGTCAGTTTGTTCAGTCTCGTAGTCGGTTGCGAAACGTGTTTTGTCAACTTTAGAGTATAGTACTATGTCGTCAGCATATAGCAGTATTTGGCTGTTAAGGAAGGGGGCATGTGTAAGGTATCGTGTGTATATGTTAAAAAGGATGGGACTGAGGGCCGAGCCTTGTGGGAGGCCAGAGGATGTACGTCGTGTAGAATGGAAAGAGAAAGTGGGAGGGAAACAAAGCTGTCTGTCTGTCAGTAACCGTTCAATGATTATGATGAGCGTGATAGGAATATGAAGTTTATGTAAAAAGTCAAGAAGGATAGGAATGTTAACAGAGTCATAGGCTTGACTAATGTCGAAGAAATGTGCTAGTAGAGCTTTACGTTGTGTCCAGGCATTATAAATTTCAGTTGTGAGGTGGAGAAGTGCATGTTGCGTTCCATGACCAGTGCGGTAGCCGTATTGATGTCGTGGCCAGATTTATTGGGTTTGAGGATGGGGATGACATGGAATTGAAGCCAAGTAGAAGGGATGGTCTGATGACATGGAATTGAAGCCAAGTAGAAGGGATGGTCTGAGAGGTGAATACATTGTTGAAAGCGTGGAGGAGCATGGATTTTGAGAGGTGGGGAAGATGATGAAGCATGTCATATGTGTTAGCGTCCGGTCCAGGTGCTGTTGAAAGTGTTTGGCGTCGAAGTATAGAGAGGAATTCGTTCATAGAGATGGGGTCGGTTAAGGTGTGAGGAGGAACTATGGGGCTTACAAGATCAGGTGGTGGGCAGTAAGGTGGAGGGGGAGCAGTATCAGGTGTAATGTTGTGTAAAAATTGTTGTTGGATGGCAATGTTGGAATGAATGTGATGTGTTTGTCAGGTTGTCTTACGTGTAAAAAATTTGATTTGAGTCAAGAAGAGCAGCAAGGGTAATTTGGTCTGAGGATGGGAGGGAGGTAATACTATGTTGTAGGTTGTTGAAGGCTGACATGAAGTGGTCCTTATGGATCATTAAGTACTGTGGACGTTCTTAAGAGGGACGAGGCAACTTCGAAGGTGTAGTGCTAGGTGCAGGTTGTTCTGGATGGTGTCGTAGAACAGGCGAGCCCGTAGGTTGACGAGTCTGCCAGTGCGGTAGCTAAAATTGAGGATTGTGGGCTGGAGGCCTCGTGGGGGGTGCCGCTGGGCACACCAATTCAGATTTTTTGCGTTTTATGTTTGGCAGAGGTGGTGGTTCCGGATTGGAACGTTGCTGCGCACACTGAGGAACAGGGGATCGAGTGAATGAAGTGTGCAAAGACGGTGTCTGCAGCGATGGCTGGATGCTAGGTGGGCGAAACACAACAGATGCATAAGTGGTACGACCAGTAGAAATTTGAATGGCCTCGTATCTCGTGATGCGGAGGTTATTAATTTTGTCTTGTATAGAGATTTCCAACTTGTAGGATGGGCAGGTTTTTGTACGGGCGTCGTGAGCCTGATGACAATTGAGGAATTTGACTGTTGTTGCAGTACAATCCGCAGTTGAATGTGAGGCGGAACATTTTAGGCATGTTGGTTGGTTTTTACAGATGGACGTGGAATGTCCAAACTTGCCACATGTGTAGCATTGTTTTACCCTTTTATTGTATTTTTCAATGGGGGAACGATAGTAATACAATTGTAGTGCAGTGGGGAGAACTTGTGAACGGAAAGTAACTAGGCAGGTTTTTGTTGGTAGGTACTGTATTTGGCCTTGGTCATTAACTGTTTTACGATTGAAGCGGTACACATGTTGAATAGGTGCTTGTTCGGCTGTGAAACCATGTTTTTTCACGTCCTCAGGTGTAATATCTAGATCGATATTTTTGACGATTCCCTTCGTATGGATGTAAGAGAAGGGGATGTATGAATAAGTGTGAAATTTGTCGTCAAAAGACGAAGTAAGGAAGGCATTGGCTTCTTTATGATGTATGAATTTAAGTTCCAGTTTGCTTTTGCCTAGTTTTCTGATGTCCTGGATTTGAATTTGAGCGTCTTGTTCGTATAAAAGTCTACCCAATTTCATGGGATGTGCTAGAAAAGGAGATTCCTCTTTTGATTCTACTATGACGATGTACGGGCTGGCGTCATAATGGGTATAAGTAAGTTTTGGTTTTTGGTTTTGTGGGGTAGTAGAAGAGGCCACCGTGGGTGGAGCACTAGGTAGTTGAGTAGTGTCCATGGGAGTAGAAGAGGTTTCAAGTTGAGTAGTCGCCTCGGGAGGTGACAACGTGGGCTGGTCAGAAGACATGGTAAGTCAAATGTGTGTAAGTGTGGATGTATGTAGCAAGTTTCAGATCCTTCCCCAAAAGGGGAGGAAAGGATAAATCACTTTTTGTATAACAAGCAATATATAAGGTACGGTAAAAGAACACTTCACTAAATCACACAACACTCTATTGGATGCGTAGTCACGAGGTTCCAATGAGGTGAGGAGCACTTCCGCAAAAAACGTTCGACCACTTCCACGATCCGATGAGTAATGAGTAATAGGCTTGAGTGAGTGATTCGAAACAGTGTTTGGACCAGTGATCTCAATATATAAACAGGATACACAACAGCTGTGCTTTGGAATAGGGATGTAGCTCGCCAAACTTCTCCGACAGATAGGGTGGGTGTACTAGCCGGTATGAGCTAGCCATCCATCACTTGTTTTTCCAGTTGTCGTCTGCTGGCACCATGCTTTTAAATGGCGTTCCATCTTCCCACTCCGAAAAATATGTTCGTAATTTTATATTTTTATAGAGGACACGAGGCTATTATACATACTTCCTTGTCTACTGGGCCCTTCTGGAAAGTTGAAGTGTCAAAAAGACGAAAGAAAAATTACAGCAGATAGACTCTAAATAACACTAAAAAGGAAGAATTAACTAACAAATATTGTGAGATATTTCCGATATAGAAGGCATTATTTTGTACTCGACTTGCAGTAATATGTTATCAATGTATGAATACTTATATGCAGTGTGGCGATTGGATATTCTTTAATTTTTAAATTAATATTAAATTTACCGTGAGCATCGAGAAGGTGTTATGGGCCATTTAAAAATAGAGTAAATTACAAATAGAAATAAATTAAAATTACGTAGTAACGCAAAGATAATTACAGTAAATTGTGTTAGTTTTATACCTTTGTTAAACTGTACCTTTAGTGCACCTTTATATTTAAATTTCACTTCCCTGTTCAATATATTTAGTTATTTTAAGCCTATTTATTTTACTTTGCTGTATAAATATGTGTACATTACTGTAGCCTTCTATTGCATCTGAGATCAAAATATAAATTCTGTGATTTCTAAATAGCCAAGTTAGATTCACGGCCTCGAATAAAAATTGTGACAATAGCATTGCCAATTTAATAGGCTACATAACTTAACGTATGATAATTCTTAAATTCTGCATTTATATTCTGCTCTGCCATGCAATGAAATATTCTTAACAATATTTTGTCTCATAACTAGAAAAGGAAATCATGTAACGATGGTCTAGCATACCGATAATAAAAGGAATAAGAAAGAATGAGGAATGAAAAGAAAAAAAGGTCTAATCGATTCTCAAGTTCTCATCTTTTTTAACTATTATGGACAGGAAAAGGTAAGTTTTCGTGTTGTAAACAAATATTTTGATTTTGAATAGGGTTTTTAATATGACGGTATAGGCTAAATATGCATTAGATATAGAAAATAAATAATATTAAAAATGTCTGCGAATACACACCACATATATCAATTAGTATTTTACTGTCTGAACCCTAGAGGTATATTCTTTTAGTTACTTTGAATCATACCCAATTGCCAAATTAGCACCACTCTATATAAATATTCATATCTGCATAACATTTTGTACGTCGGGAACATAGTAATGTAGTTAATAGCGGGCATTTCTCACAGTATTTGTCAGCTTATTCTTCCTTCTTTTCGACATATATAGCGTCTATCTTCTGCAATTTTTCTTTAAGTTTTTTCACGTAAATGTATTCTGGAACTGTCCAGTATACAAAGAAATGCGCCTAGTAGCGCTTTACCACCTACAAAAATAGAAAAGTTCGAACGTATTTTTCAGTATGCTAAGATGAAACGCCATTTAAAAGCATGGTACCAGAAGACGACAACTGGAAAAACAAGTGACGAACGGCTAGCGCATACCGGCTAGAGCAGTGGAGACATCTGTTGGTTGTAGTTCGCTACATCCCTATTGCATAAATCGTGACGTTCACTTGTTGTTAAGTTGGCTACACCGTACGTATTGGTGAAGTGTGCTTCCTATCTTAAGCATATATTTATGAATGTGTTTTTATTATTTTTCATGACAAAATGGTCAAATATTGGGTGGTACATGGCTGCACAGAGCTCCAGAAATGGAAGTGGACTTAAGTTTCACAAGTAGGTTATTTTTGTTTGGAACATTTGAGGATAGGCCTACTGGCCAAATCTGACTTAGCCTCAAGCGTATCATAGCGACGAACACTTGTCTTTTTCTTGCCTGTTTGTACAGGTTTCCATTTTCTTGGCCTGATATTCCGAAGAAGTGGGTTCAAGCCATTGAACTGTATACTAACTGGAATGACTGCTACCATTGTAAAGTCTCTGCCAAATGTGTGTCCTGTTTGTGCGACTAGTTGCGTCTGGTCTTGCATGGAAGAAACCAAGCACCTGCATGCTAAAGACCATTAAGTTAGTAGGACCTTCTCGATTTCATTGACATTTTAAAACAATGTTAAGACCTTTTCATCCTTTTCATTGCAAAAAATAAATCAATAAATAGCCGAGAAAATTATTTAAATGTTTAATTTCCCCCTTTTCATTTTATATTTATTTACTGGTTGAAAAGAATTACCACAGTATCCCCGCTAATATCCAAACATCTACCACTTATAAAAATACACAAATAAATACGTTAATTTATTTGTCATGTATATTGATATGAGAAACACGTAATTAATTGCATAAACTTCTATCAGCCTACAAAGAATACAATAGGCCTAATTTTAAAAGCAGTAAGCTGCTATGTTGCAACAGGGAATATGTATAGGGGGAAAATTAAACATTTAAATAATTTGCTCGGTTATTTATTGATTTATTTTTTGCAATGAAAAGGATGAACAGTTCTAACACTAAAAAAAAGTGTGTGTGGAACGCCACGCGACAGAAGTGAAACTTATTTATATTTTTTATTTTTTTCAATTTTAATTGGATTTTTTAAATTTTGGACTGTTGGACTTTTTAATATTGGGTTTTTGGTCTTTTTAAATTTTGGTATTTGGATTCTTTTAATTTTTGTTAATTTTGGAACTTTGGATTTTTTAATATTGGATTTTTAAATTTTAGATCTTATTTTTTTACTTTTTATTTCGATTTTTTAATTTTGGATTTTTAGATTTTTAAATTTTGAATTTTTAAATTATGGATTTTTTAAATCTTGGATTTTTTTTAAATTTTGGATATTAACATTTTTTAATTCTTGTTTTTAATTCTTTCTTTTTTTAATTTTTGATGTTTGGATTCTTAAATTTTAGATTTAAAATTTTGGATTTTTTATTTTTTAAATGTTGGATCTTTGGTCTTTTAAATTTTTTGTTTGGATTTTTAAATTTTGGATTTATTATTTTTTAAATTTTGGATTTTTTATTTTTTAAATTTTGGAATTTTAAATTTTGGATCTTTGTTTTTTTAAATTTTAGATGTTTGGATTTTTAAATTTTGGTTTTTTGAATTTTGGATCTTTGAATTTTTTATTTTGGATTTTTAAATTTTGGACTTTTTAAATTTTGGATCTTTGAATTTTTAAATTTTGGATTTTTAATTTTGGATTTTTAAATTTTGGATTTTCAATGTTTTAATTTTTGTATTCTTTAAATTTTGGATAAGCCTAATCATTGAGTTGATTGTTTTCTGTGCAGTCCGTTCCGTTACACCCTACTAATTTCGTGACGATTTTGAGCGTAACACTAATTGCGTGACAATTTTGAGCGTAACGCAAGCTCTCGATTTACTCCTACCGCGGCTAAAGAAGTTTCACTTCAAAAAAGCCAATGAAATCGAGCAGATCCTACTAACTTAATGGTCTCTTACGTGCAGGTACTTGGTTTCTTCCATGCGAGACCAGACATGACTAGTCGCACAAGAAGCCTCACTTTCCTCTCATTCAGAAGGCATTCCAGTTAGTATTCATTTCAATGGTTCAAGCAATGCGCAGAGAATATTGGTGTCCCACAGCGTACAGTACATTAAGCAGCAGACACTTTACACCTGATTGCTATCAGTCAAGGTCTGGTGCACTTGTAAAATTACTAAAAGATGATGTACCATCAGTCTTCAATTTTCCAGGACACCTTCAAAAAATGATTGTTCCAAAAAGACAACTGGTTCGTAACATAGGCGTAACCAGGCCGACCATATGGGGGGGTTACAACATCTGGGGGGTATGGAATACTCCCCCAGGGAGAGGGGGGTTCGGGGGTCCTCCCCCGGAAAATTTTAAAAATCAAGATGCACAATAACGAGTTTTAAGCTTCCCACGCTTTATACTCGTATTAAGCAATTTATAAGCAGACTTAAAAAAATTGTACAATTTTCCCTTTTTTTTAATCAATGGGGGGTTAAAACCCCCTCGTTACGCCTCTGGTTCGTAATGTGGTTAGTAGTAGGCCTACTTTAGGTACCATGTAGGAATATAAATTATGCAATATGCCAGTCATGTAAACATATTCTTGTATTCTTATGCATGTAGGCCTAATTTTTTCATGCTAGTTTTTAATTGCAGAAATAAGAGGAAGCAGATGTTTTTGTATAAGACCTCGCTGAAAATTATACGAAAATGGATAAACAGACAAACAGATGATCTCCCACCATCTCCTATCAAAACAGAATTGAGAAAGAACAAAAGGCTACAGACGATTATCTGTCGCAAGAACAAGAAGATAAATAGCATGGCTAATTAAATTCCAGATTTGAAGAAAAGGAACTTCTAAGTAGGCCTACTGACTTTTAGTATTTTGAAATTTTATTTCAGTGCCTTCCCTTTGCGCTAGTCTACAGGAATTATTAAAATATATATATATATGTGTGTGATTTGTATCCAGTACAGTAACGGTAAAGTTGAAGGTCACGGCTTATACATTTCCAAAGCACTTAGAACAGATTTTGTCTATTCTCTTTATATATCGAAATCAAGCATAATATCGCAAAATGAAGGCCTATTGTGAAGTTATTTTAATATTTAAAATGCGAGTGTTTACAACTGTTTACCAATGTACATTCACGCCTGATTGAGATTAAATAAATATTTTTACCAAACCATTACGATATGAAATTAGTTTTGTTATGTACTTAAAAAGCATCAAGTAGTTTATATTGAAACGTTTCATTCATAAAAGTGTTTTAAAAACGCCAATACATCTTCATAATTCCATTATTACACATGAGTTTGTTAGAAGGAGATACGGGATAGGAGCTATATTATACGTTCACTTTCATGGCGGACCGCGAACCCTGCCGTCACGATTTTTCATCATGCAGTGCTACCTCCAGTATGTAATAGAGCTCAATGGTTTGGACCAACCAGTGATCTCAGTATAGAGCTCAATGGGACCAACCAGTGATCTCAATATATAAACAGGATACACAACAGCTGTGCTTTGGAATTGCATAAATCGTGACGTTCACTTGTTGTTAAGTTGGCTACACCGTACGTATTGGGGAAGTGTGCTTCCTATGTTAAACATATAGTTATGAACAGGGTTAGGATTTTTAGGTGCAAATTTTATATGAAAAAAGGAAGGGAAAAGGTGCTAAAATAAGGTAAAAAAGGGGACAAAAAGGTGCTATTTTACTCAAGTAATTCAAAAAAATCTATCTTCTATTAACAGTTATTGAGATGCGAAAAAACACATCAAATCATCACTCACCAGAAACAGTAAAATACAGGAAGCTGTTGTACTTCAAGACATTGAGCATCTCTACATTTTTAAAAATAAGCCTGTTTCTATTAGGACATACAATGTCTTTGTACATGCTAAAGCTTCTTTCGACATCCACAGAAACCAGTGGGGCAAACTTTGTATTCACTCGGAATGGCAACTCTACACATGTGGCAAATTCCTCAACATCAGGATCAAGTTTGTCTTTAGCAAAGCCCTCTAACTGGCCCCTCACTGAAGTGAAAATATCCCATTGTTTTTCCTTTTCGAGACCTTGTTCTTCCAATTGTTTGATAGCTGCAGTCAAGTACTTGTAACCATGGACACAATATAGTTCTGTCTCCAAATGCTGTATTTTTTCCGGTAGCAGAAGTTGTTGGGCCTTGGAAATCCCACCTGCATCTGCTGGATCCAATGAAAGCACAAAATCCTTAATCTTGTCAAAATTCTCACACAACATAACAGCACACTGAATCCATGATCCCCAGCGAGTAATGACCGGGAATTTTGGAAGGGGGAGGCCAGTGATTTCCTTGTAGGCAACAACATGACTCGGAGCTTTCTGTAGAATCTTCTTCAGGGCAGAGATGTATTCATTTGCAATGTCGTATTCATTCCTTATGGATTCACAAACCCTGTGAAGGGCATGGACTAGGCATGTCACATGCTTTAACTTAGGGAACAAAGGTTTCAATTGGTTAATTGCTGAAACCATGTATGGACCTGGTCTGTAACTACCAGAAGAAGTTTTTCAAATGAGATACCACTTGGCCACAGGTTTTGACAGAAGTCCATGATTGATTGCATTACTGTACTGGCGTTGGCTTTCTCCAGTTCGTACATTTTAAACAACATGGGCTTAACGTTCTCCCCTGATAGGGGAAAAACTAAAATGTTCAAAACATATCGTTCCATTGAGTCTGTAGTTTCATCCAATATGATTCCCACATCACAATCAGTCACTTTCTCCTTGATGGTTTTTATGGTTTCTTGGTAAACAGGCTCCATGTAGTTTCTTCTTATAGTACTCTAATCAGGCACTGACATCTTTGTGTATTTTTCAAGGAATCCTTTGAAAGTCGGATGGTTTACCTTATTGAGTGGAATTCCCGCTTGTGTAAGAGCAGCACATAAATCAATGTTGAATTTCTTCAAATTTTGAGTTTTCGATGAACACTGTTCAATCGCATTCCGTAATAAAGGTTGTCGCGATTTATTTGCTTGAAGTGTCTTGTTCTTTTGATGCTTAGAAGTGGAAATGTGTTGTTTGATGCGGTCTCGCTGGTGTTTTTCATCTAACAAAATTCCTTCATCTCAAATGCTACACCGTATTACAGTTCCATCTGTTTCTACGGAATCTTGTTTGAATTCCTGAGACAGAGAAAATAACCGGGTTCTGGACACCTTAGGCATGGCAAAAATACACTCATTTAATCACAGATTTGCACTCACGATCAACAGACTACTGACTGGTGAAGTCAAGAAGATGGAAGTGAGAGAAAGAGGATTTGCGTATACACAATATTTTTTATAATAAATTATAATTTGGTGGAATGAAATACGCATTTCCATTGTAGCAAGCTATTTGTTTCGGCAAAGTGAAAGAGGATTTGCGCGCACACACAATATTATTGTTGATGGAATGAAATATGCATTTCCATTGTAGGGAGCTATTTGTTTCGGCAAAGTGAGAGAAAGAGGGTTTTCACGCACACACGTATCATTTTCTGTTGTTGCAAGTGTGCTTTCAGTCCCGCTTTTACTGGAAGTAAAATGGAATGAAACTCACAAGTCATTCATAACGCTTTATAATGATAAAATGCACTCTAGACGAATATTGATAAGCTACAGTATATGAAAAAGGGGAAGAAAGGGGATTTTGGGCACTGTTGAGAAAAAAGGGGTTAAAGGTACCAAAAAAGGGAAAAAAGGTGCTACAAAAATGTCTCCATTCTCGACTATAGATAAAATCTCACACTGTGGTATCTTTCCGAAGAGCTTTAATTTACCCTACGAGAAAAGGTGCGCACCTAAAAATCCTAACCCTAGTTATGAATGTGTTTTTATTATTTTTCATGACAAAATGGTCAAATATTGCGTGGTATATGGCTGCACAGAGCTCCAGAGAAATGGAAGTGGACTTAAGTTTCACAAGTAGGTTATTTTTGTTTGGAACATTTGAGGATACTGACCAAATCTGCAGTGGCGGCTCGTGGCCGGAAAATTAGGTGAAGAGAAAAAATGCCACATGCTTATGTTAATAACGGAATTCACCCAATAGCGGCTCGTGGCTCAAAACGAGGGTGTGCTGCAAATACAATTTCATACAGCAAACTTAAAATATTTGTAAAAATCATTAGTAGGCCTATCTAAACTGCTCGTCTCTTAATCCACCTCTGGGAACTCTCACGCGATAATTTTTTTGCTAATTCCTCTCGTCTCGTCGAACGTTGTGTGAGTTGTGTGACGAGATAAAATAGCACAATAATAATAATAATAATTATAGTAATAATGATGATGATAATAATAATAGTAATAATTAGGGCTCGAACTTTCATACAGTGAACGAATAGTTGCTGGAGTATGGACTATAGGAAGACGGAGAGGTGAGGTCATCATGTGATGACAGCAAGGAAGAAGAGAGGTATAATCGGGTGAAGATAAAAGTGGTTATATTGTGTACGTACGGTTACATGAATCGTTACATGAATCATTCTAGGATACGTAACCTTAATACGTTTTGCAGCTTTAACCATATAAGGGGCAGCATCTTTCACGAAAAGAAGCACTTTTTCATGCAATATGCCTTGTGGCCATAGAAGTGACATGACTTGATTAAACAGACGTGTAATCGTTGAATGATTGACAGATTCTAACTACTCACATGTCAACAGATATTTTCTTACTGGGACACTCAGGAGACAGTGTACCAATAATTAAGTTTGCTACACATCTCTGTGATACATCTGTAGTTTCGTCTATTGAAACCCAAATCATTTCATCTGCCACATTTTCTCGTATGGTACGTAATACTTGTTCATAGCAAATCCCTAAATAACATTTACGAAGTATGGGGTCTGAGGGAATTTCTTTGTCTGTGTATTTTTCCAGAAATGTTTTGAAGTAAGTGTTGTTTACTTTGTTCAGTGGAATATTAGATTTGATCATCATGTTACACAGATCTTTATAAAATTCAGGCTGCCTATGTGACAGAAATGCGTCTCTTGGATGCTCTTTAATGGACAGAAGCTTCATATGTCGAACGTGCTTTTTACTATTGCAGTGATCTTGAATTACTCATCTAACAATACTTTTTATCTCTATTTTGCATAACTTACATTCAATCCTGTCACCATTTGCTGTAAAATATTCACTCCCAAATTCTTCTATAAGTTCAGTTATACGTGAATATTTCGGTTTTCGTGTTGGAGGAATAACTAGTCATCAGCTCATCACAGTTGCGAGACACACTATGTACTGCTGGCATTGCGACCTGTTCTATCTTGCTGTACTGTGACTATACTGAGGCAATGACGTCATGCTATGCACAAGCCGCAGGTATCTTGCGATCGCCTTCATGCAGCGATCAGTGTATAAAACTTCGAACCCTAGTAATAATAAAAATAATAATAATAATAATTAGGGCTGTTAATAGTTGGCAATGTTGTACAAGCAAGTGTGTTTTATTCTGTGCATTCTCTATGCTTTATTTAAATTCTATATGACAGTTGGCTGCACTGCAAAGACAGTTGACCCAGTGTCTTCTTGCTAATTGTATGAGTAGGATGCAATGTTCTTCTTCTACTCAAAGTGATCAATTGTAAAATGTTATGTTCATATTAAAACTTATTAAGCAAGTGTTTAAATATCTTAATAAGTATTTATCAAATTAGAACAGGTTATGGGCCCAGTATGCGCCATATGCTCTGGCCTACCTGTTTAAGTGAAAAGTATTTTGCACGTAAGAAGTTGTTCTTACAAGACAAAGGAAAAAACATGGCGGCTTCAGAAGAAAGTGAAGTGAACTCCCTCGCCATCTTGCGAAACTCGGATTCCTTTCAGTTATGGGACTTTGAAATACAGATTTTGTTTAAAGCCAAGCAGTTGTGGGACATTGTGAGTGGTGAAAATCTTTTAGAAGAACAAGGAAGAGATTAAAACAAAATGAAAGAGTGGAAAACTAAAGATGCAAAAGCTCAATACTACATAATTAAAACCATTGATAATATGGTGAAGAATCATATTCTTACGTGTACCTTAGCCAAGGACATGTATGACACATTGGAAAATATTTACAGACGAGATACCAGTCAGCTGAAGCAACAGTTACTTCTGGACTTTCATGGCTTCACATTTGATAAATCCAAAGACATGATGCAAAACCTAAGCCATTTAAAGAACATAATCTTCAAGCTCTCTCAATTCAAACAAGACATCTCTGAGGAAATGCAAATATCGAAGATTCTCTATACATTGCCTGAGCAATACCGTTACTTCGCCAGTGCTTGGGAATCAACTCCTGCTTCAGAAAAAAACTGTAGAAAATCTTGTTGCTCGCTTGTGTGTACAAGAGGAATACAACAAGCCAAGTAAAACAGAAACATGGACACAAAATGTGGCTTATAATGTATACCAGAAAACATATCAACGGAAAGGCAAAACTGTTGTTTGTCACAAGTGTGGTGTTGAGGGTCACATCAGATCTAAATGTCCTAAGAAGAAATCGTGTTCAATTTGCAAGCGGGACAGCCACAATGATAATGAATGTTTTAAGAAGACTAAAGCTCAACAAAGCAGATCATATGGTGGCAACAAGTGTGTGTTCTGTAAGAAATCAAATCATTTTTCAGAAGATTGTTGGTTTAAAGAGAAAAATGAACAGTTGAAAAATAAGAATGACAAAGTTACCTTTTATCAGAAGTGAAATCCGGTAGTGAAGTATTATACGGTACCAATAGGCCTACCACTTTAAGTGATAACACTTTTGTTGTAGACAGTGGTTGTACTTCTCATCGTGTAAACAAAAGTGACTTAATAATCAATACAAAGCACTCAAGTTCTAACATTCTGTGTGCGAAGAAAGGTGAGTCAATGAATGCTACGCTTACAGGAGACATTGATCTTGAAAATGTATTACTTAAAGATGTATCATTTGTACCGCAACTCACTAAAAATTTGTTGTCTGTTAATGCAGTTACTAACAATGGTGGAGAAGTCAGGTTCAAAAACAATGAAGTGAAAATTCTAAAGAATGATGAAGTTATTTTAAGTGGCAAAAAATCATCTGATGGTTTGTTTGTTGTAAACTTAGCCTGTCAACAAACAAATGAAGAAACACTTCTAATTCAGCCTGAAGATGAGGTTATGGATTGGCATCGAAAATTGGGTCATATTAGCTTTTCAAATCTGTGTAAGATACCCAACTTGTGTAAGGGAGTGCCATCCTCTCTTAGCTTGTGTGAAAAACAACGTGCTTGTGAAATTTGTGCCATATCTAAGCTAAACAGACGTCCTTTCAGTTCTGACAGACAGAGGGCTACTAGACCGTCAATTATAATACATACAGACATTTGTTTCTATAATGTATACATTAATATCCCTAGTAATCACGTGATTATTTATATTCTTATTGTTGACTAAAATATTTCCAAATCTTCATTTAAACAGTTATTCAGTGATCTGTAGATGTATAGAATATTGTTTAGCTCCATATACTGTTTTTTCCGGTTTAAATGTTACAACATATGTTACTTAGAGCTTTTCAAGGTCCTCACACTTGTAGATTCTTTTGATGTTAGACTGTTAATTTTTCCTTACAGAATTTTTCCGTCCTTGATCCACACAAATTTATAGTTCAGTTCCTTGGCGGTATCTCTTATTTTATTTAGCATGCCCATTGTTGCCGCTGTAAGGTGCTCACCTGCCGTAATCCTGCTAGGGGGAGGCATTCTAAAGAGAGTTTGCTGGAAGAGATGCCAGGTCCTTCTTCATCTCGTTTGGCTTCTTCTTTGAACTTTGACAGCCAGGTGTCTCTGCTGGTTCTCTTACAAAATTTTATTACAATAGGTTTTCTTTTCCCCTCTTTTGTTGGCAACCTATGTGCTACACTAATATCTCGCATGCAGTCCTTCGCATTTATGAGTTTAGAAATACGATCAATTATGTCACACAGAATCAGACTTACTTTCTGGTACACCATGTACAATCAGATTATCTCGCCGGGAATACTGTTCTAAGTCATTTATTCTCACAGATAACTTTTCATTTTCTTTTTTTAGATTTGTATTTTCACGTTTCTGCTTTCTTATTTCGTCTTTCATCTCGCTAAGTTCTATTTTGAAAGAATCGAACTTCTCTGATATGAATTCAATGGATTTTTTCATCTCATCCATCTGGGCATTTATATCACTCTTGAAATCATCAAACATTTTTCTTAAAGTTGTCAGTATATCATTGGAGTCATTCACCTTGTCAGTGGAGTTAGGTTGCTTGTTTCTTCCCATTTTTTCTTTCTTTGAGTAGAGCACACGACAAACACGTCCGTCTCGCTTGACAGTAACTGCTAAAAACTGAGAGTAACTGCTAAAAAACTGAGAGTAACTGCTAAAAAAACTGATTCTAATTACATTCTGCAAAAGGGTTTCTAACCCTATTTACCTGATGTATAAACTTCCTCTCCGCCTTCCTAAGCCTATTTCTTTGTCATCATATAGCAATTTGAACTGATTTTTATCTATTAACATTTTACATCCTTTGTCTGCTAATTTTGATATGGATAACAGATTGTACTTTAGATTTTCTACCCTTAACACGTCATTGAAACACAGTTTCACTTCTCTGTCACCAACTTGAGTAGTTGTTACTACATCACCTATTGAGTTTGCTATTAGAAAATCACCTGCTTTAGCCATATGTATTTTTACAGGCTTGTCTAACTTTCTAATATTGAATGCATCAATATCAGATCATATTAAATGATCTGAAGCGCCACTATCTAGTAACCACATGTTTTCTTCTCTTATATTTGACTCTGCACTTGTCTGAAAGTTAAACACATCTTTTTCACTTGTATTGTTATCTTGTCTTTGTCTTTCACTTTCATTAACACACTGATTCACATTTATATGTTGACCATTTTTCCTCCACGTAGACTGTTCATGTCCATCTGTGTATCTAGTCAGCTGTCTTTTTCCAGTGCTTCCTTGACGTTCACTCTCCTGATTTTCTCTTCTTCCACTTCTGCCTTGATTATATGCTCCTCCTCCTGGTTTAAAACATTCTCTTATTTGTGATTTGTTTTCCCACAATTAAAACATCCTCCTTTCGGTTTTACTTATAGGCCTAAACTATTTCTGTCTTTGCTTGTCCTACTGATATCTTGTTCTCTCTTCTGATAGCTTGTAAACACTGTACTTGTTTGATTCTGGCTTCTTGTAGTCTTCTTTGTTCTTTCCATTTCATAATCTTCAATATGCTGTCTTACAAATTCCATTGTTAACTCTTTAGTAGCTAATGTACGTAGTGCTGTTACAACATTTTCGTAATCCTGTGGCATTAATAACAACAACTGAATTACTGCCCCTTCACTGTCTATGCCATCACCAGCTTGCCTTAAACTTCTAATAAGTCTGTCATATTTCAAGCAATATTCACTGAATGATTCTTGTGTTGGTTTGTACACCATCTGTTGTAACTTCTTCGTCAAATTAATTCTGCTTGCTGCTGTTGATTTTTCAAATCTTTCTCTCACTGCTTTCCACATCTCGTACGCCGTTCCTTTTTCTTTCCGTATCTCTAACTGTCCATCTTGAATTCTTTGTACTATGTAGCTTTTGCATTTTTTGTCTTCTTTCTCTAATTCTTTCTTCCTTTCAGCCTTTGACTTCTTGTGTCCAGGTGTATCTCCTTCTTGTTTTTGTAATTCCTCTATCAGCTCTCTCACGTCTTTCTGAACAACTTTTAAAACTTCCTTTTCGTCAAGATATATTTCCATCCGGTATTTCCAATCATTGCAATTGCTCCCATCTAACAAAGGTATTCTATACTTTTCTTCTTCCATTTTGTCTTTCTTCTGATCACTCTCTTCTTTCAGCTTTTCTTCTTTGCTTTATTTCTTTTCTTTATGAGCAACTTCTTTCTTTAAAGCATGAACACGTACGCTTCTGCGACCGCGTCCGTACCCGCGTCAGTACGCCATTGTGCTATACTCACGTTCTCCATCTTGCAATTCGTGAATATGTTCTCACTTTCTTTTTCTGTCTTACCTCAAGTTTTGTTTAACTTCTGGTACTGATCTGGAGCCCATAACCTGTTGGGATTTGTGAGGTAGACTGGTTTGTATATACATGAACGTTTAATATAATTTATTTAACAACTCCATCACCACACACTTACAGACGCCATCGAGATACTCTTACTTACACCATTTTCCATTAGCACTCTGTGAAGATGCCGGAAGTAGACGGAAGTATTACATAATCAAAACATGTACTATTTTACAAAGTTGCTACTTACAACAATAGTGACACTAGGGCTTCAGTTGATTGAGAACTCTGTAGCCAACTTTGACACTGATTGTACTTGTGGTGTGCCTTTCTTAAAAATTGTGAAAAAATCTGTGAAAGTACTAGGCAACATATTTATTAATAATTATAGTAACGTTTTGCAAGATAAGAATGTATCTAAAGATTTAGCAAAGAAACTCCAGAACAAGACCCTAAGAAGAAAATCTACGGAGGAGCTTGGAGTTAAGGTTAAAAAACGCAAAGAATTTAACCTTAGCAGCAAGTAAATACATGAGGTAAGCCTAAATTATTACGTAAGTAAATTATTTTTGTTAATTATCCTATGTGAAAATGTTTGTGGTAGGCCTAGTGAATTAGCCTAATTCTGACCATTAGTAAGGGCTGTTTGTTTACCTGTCTTATCTTAGATTTTACACCGTAGGCCTTGTTATTAGTCATTTATATATTACTTAAGGATGACAAAAGTTTAAGGATTATAACAAAATTAAAAAGTGTTTGTGGCAATGAATTAGTTCTGACCATTGGTAGGGCTGTTTGTTTACCTGTCTAATTTTAGATTTTACACTGTAGGCAATTGGCAATTGACAATTTATATATTATTTAAAGATAACAAAAGTTTCAGGACTATCATAGAATTAAAAAATAGGCAACCATGCATAATAATTATGACCATTGGTGAATTATTCCGTGTTTAGTTCTTGGCAGCATGTTGGGTGGCCATCTTGAAATTTAATGTTGACATCACTGGCTGGACTTAGTGCAGCGCCATCTTGTTTTTACATTACGGTCTGATATTGTAGTTGGTCTTGGTGAAAGTAACATTGAAAGAATAGCAACAGCTCATAAGTTCACTCCCCGACCGGTTGGTGCACTGTGATGGCTGTTGCCATGGCGGCAGGTTTGTTTCGAAACATGTGACAGCAATATAGGAAAGGCGTAATATCTGGGGGTTTTCTGCAGCGATCTGTAGGCATTAGTATTTGGAATAGGGGGAGATATAATCAACATATTAGAAAGATGTCAAGTACCGGTACAGCGAAGGTAAGTTAAAAAATTAACTACTTAAAACAATCATGGATTAATATTTTTTACATGTTCTACGAATTATTAAGATTAATGTTTCGTATTCTTTGTTTCAGAAACGAGTAAAATATTCCTCTAAGTTCCCTGGCTCGAATTTGGAATAGAATTTGCAATTTGGGAAGGAGGGGATTACGTGTGGCGGTATATAGTCAGGATAGATATTTTGTAGTTTTCCTACGGCGTCGGAGAGTCATGTCAGAAAACGGAAATTCTTTTTGAAGGAGGGCCAAGGCAGGTTTGCCGTTGATGCGAAAAATGGTTTTCTATATGTTACCGGCAATGTGTGAAATCCGGCATTCTATAGAATTCCTAGGTAATGTATAGAATGCATAAATCCGAACGTCAAAGTGTGAAATGATTGTTATTTTATACATTGCCTAGGCATTGTGTACTTTGCCGGATTGTCTGCCGGCAAAGTACATAATACATCTAATCCCGCAATTTTTCCCCGCTACCACTGTGTAATAATAAAGACAATGATGATAATTGATTGATAACTGATTGAACTCAGATCGGAAGAACAAAATAGACTAAAAGCATAAAGAGGAACTAATATGTCGATGGAGTAGAATTGAGGGTAAATTTGTATAACAGTTTTAAAAAATGCAAACAACCAAATACCTTGAACTGAAATTAATAACAAAATCACTTTGTGCGAAATAATTATACTATATGTCACAAATATTTAGTGTAGAATAACTCATATCTTTAAAATGTATTTAGACTTTTTGAAATAGGAGAATTAAATAGTCTGTCAAATTTGCTATGCGAGATTCGTTATCATTATATTCTGATAACATACGTTTTCGTACAAACGAAACATATTTTCTGAAATCAACATTCTATATCGAAATATGTGTAATGAAAAATTACAACTGTGATTATGTAGTAGGACTTCATTGTATGAATAAGACAGGCTGCTGAGAAAATTAGGTTGCAATATCATTGGTAGGTGAGTAGGCCTACTTACTGTAACAAGTACTTGAATCTCAGTTCTGCTTTCATTGTTTTCCGGTAAGAATATCCTGTGTTTTATTTCGTAGTTTTGTTCTTTCAGTTTTAAATGCGTATTACTTAATAAAGGCTTTTCATCTTGTTCACATTTAACACTTTGCCTAATGAACCGTGATAGGTTCATAAGCCTGGTGTGCAGTGATTTACATCATTGTTCCGCGCGCGCAAGCTTCTCTCTTAATAAAGATGTCGCGCTGAGTTATTTTCCGGCGATACTAGCGCCTCTGATCTTGTCTAGCTTGGAGCATTCTGTTCCTGCCTTCAGCTCAGAGGATCCTGATCGTCCGCCGTGATTGCGAAGGTTGAACGACCGACGGGTCGTCTTGTTGCGAGATACCAGCATGTTGTGTAGTTAAGTTATTTTCTAAGTGGGCAGTTGCCGAAGAGATTTGGTTTTCAGGTGAGCTATAGATATATATTTATATATTGTACTTATTCATGGTTTTTGCTTTGTAAATTTAAATTCAGTGCTCACCTGTTTTCGGACATCAAAATTCTGTTCTGGTTTCCTGTTTTGTTTTCAAATATTCTTTCGGGGGATTTAGAATTCTGGGTTTGGCTTTTGAAATTCTGTCCGCTGTTTGGGGTTTATCAATATATTTTCTTGGGTGGGTTTAAAGTTCAGTCAAAAGCAGTTCAGGGTTGGCTTAATTTTTGCTGGTGCTTGCTACTATTTTGCTCGCAGATAATCTTGGGAATTTCCGTCTTATTTTCGCAATGTAAAAATCTGCACATTAGGCCTACGATTTTTGGAGCCCTAGTCAATAATATAATCTTGAACCTCTTTAAAGTAAATGCAGTTTATATTAGTAATTTCTTTTAATGAAAGTTCTATTTATAGACACATTCTATTTATACAATAAATTGTTTGAAAGCTGAAATTACATTTATCGTGATTCCCTTTCTCTCCTTCGTCAGGCCTATAAATACGTTTTTCTATTTTTGTGCTTAATAATAATTACAAGTTCAGACGTACTAAACTAAATTTTGAAAATTTTGAGAATCCTAACGATCGATGGACCTGGGGTGCTGTGCGTCTTACAAGGGGTGGCGCACTAAACGGTATTGGTCATTCTGTATAATGCTTAGGAAATGTATAGAATGCCTAGGAAAAGTATGTAACATTTTCACAAAAATCTTATATTTCATAGTTTGCCTAAAACCATCAGGCATTCTATATATTACCTAGCAATTCTATAGAATACCGGGAATTCACACATTCCCGGTAACATATACATTATAAAGGAGGGAATGTTATTGGTTTATGGATTTCTGGGAAAGAGTAGCAAAAGCAATGGATTCATATTCTTGTCGGGATAGAATAAGAGGCGTGATAAGTCGAAGGAGAATAAGGGGGTCCCCCCAGTATTTCCCGGAATTAACCTTGAAGAGTCTAATGTAATTTTGTGAGATGCGTATTTTCTGAAGGAAGTGGTTATTGAGACATAGTCTGCTGTCCAGAAGGCACCCCAAGAAACACACGCCCGAACCGCCGGTCATACAATATGTCCCAGACGGAGCGAATACATTCTCCGTGGGGACCCCGGACTAAAAATCTGAAATTTGTTTTTTTTTGTAAATTAATTGTCAGTCATAATTTTTGAAGCGCCGAGATGTATGTGGTCGCAGTCTGTTGGAATTGGTCAAGGTCATGTAGGATATTGACCTTCGACATAGGTATATAAAGACATTTCGTTAGCGTACTGAAGGGTACGAAACGGGGTATGTCTTGTATATAAAGGGCATAAAGAAGGGGACTGAATGAAAAACCTTGTGAGAGGCCTTGGGTTGTGATTCGGGTTTGCAAGTTGTTATATTTTATGTGATAAGAAATGTGTCGTATATGAAACAATTGGTAAATAGTGTTAAGAAGAGGGGTAGCCAAAGTTGTATATAGCAAGTCGTTGCATGAGAAGGGGAATATTAACTGAATAGTATGCTTGAGTGGCGTCCAAATATACAGCCGCTAGACCACGATGAAATGCGAGAGAAATGTCCGTCATAAGTAGGTAAAATTTAAATTCAGAGTCGTAGTGTCGACGGAATCTATATTGTGTTTTGGGCCAAAGGGAGTTACATTCTAAGTAAAATGAAAGTCGGTCTGCTATGATTTTATTCGAAAGTTTTGCGAAGGGTGGAAAGTAAGGTGATTGGTCGGTAGACGCGTGCGGAAATTCCTATCGAATTAGGTTTTTGGATGGGGCAGATAGATGACTTTAACCAGGAGCTTGGGATGTTGCCAGTGGTAAGAATGTGCGTGAAAGTACGCGCCAAGCGTTGGATGTACGCATATGGGAGGGCTCGTAGCAAGGTGTACGTCATGTCATCGGGTCCGGGCCAGTGGATGAATGGCTTGAATTAATGGATGTGGGACGGGTGTAGGGGGTATAGTGAAATGTAATGCATGTGCGGGGACAGTAGGCGGTGCGATCATAGTGAGGAACTTTGTTTGCAGGTTCAGGTTAGCAGCTAGAGGAGTGAGAGTAACCGTATTATGTTGACGTTAAAACCATGATATTTTTTCCAGATCATAGATGTACCTAGGTAGTATGATTTTGATTAATGGACGTGCAATATTGTTTCCATGCTGTTCGTTTGCGTTTGTTAAGGATCTGTTTGGTTTTGGCCTCTTGAATTTTGTAGGCGTTATATGTAGTAGGTGTGAAGTGTTGATATTGACGGAGTGCAGTTCTTCGTAATGTGACGGCTGCAGCACAGTGCCGGTCCCACCACGAAGGATGTTTGGGCGTGCAGGGGGTATTTATAGAATAGGGATGGTGTGTGTTTAGGTACGAAGTGATGAGATTTTATAGAGCTGGATAAGAAATGTCATTAGTGGGAGGTGATGTGAGGCGATCATTAATGTAAGTTGGGAAACGGGTGGTATCTAGTTTGCCAGTGCCATGTTAGTAAACATGCATGTCCAGACGGTGGTTGCAGGAGGTGGATATGTGTCGGGAAGTGGTCACCGTTACAAGTATCATTTACGCGGTACATCCGGACGAGAGGGACTAAAGGCTTGGAGGCTATGATTAGATCAGCGGTGGTATCCTGTTGACTGATGTTACCTAAGCGGGTGGGGATATTGTGATTTAATACATGCCAATTGCGGTGAGTGCAGAGTGTGATGAGGGGGTGCGGGGTGTATTGCTAAGAGATGTAATAGTGGAAGTTGAGGATATTAAAATCACCGCATATGAAGCTATGATGGCCGGGATATTCAGGAAGAAGAGCTTGTCATTGAGAGAGTCGTAAAGAGGAACGGGTCGAGTTATAAACTGCGAAGAGAGAAATGGTATGGAAGAGAATATGGATTATTTCTAGTTGTGGAAGGGGACTGATTTCAATGTCATAAATCGTAAGGAGTATGGTCTGATGAATAAAGACGGCAACCCTCCGCCATATTTGTTTCTGTCTTTCCGGAGGTGTTTATCTCCTGGAAGATTGAAAGTGAAGTCCGTATCCAGATGAGCTTCCGTGATCACAATGATGTGGTACACCGTAAACCGGAGTCGTTGTTACAGTTCATATTTGTTATTATTAATGTTCGGGCGTTCCAAAATAATAAACAGAGGTCATTTCGAGGGGTCATGTGTGTCTCATTCTATGAGTACTTTAATTTGATGTTTAAGTCTCTCTAAAACTGTCCGGAGGTGGTCTAGCGACTCGCTGAATATTTTATTGATTGATTTTAAAGCCGTAAATTTCGGATCTGCCTGGTGGCGGTGAGTGGAGTGCTTCCCCGTGGGTGGGGTTTTCTTCAATGAGGAAGTTGGAGGTGGTGTTGCTGATCCAGATTCGGGCTTTCAGGGCAATCCAGTCATCTGAGAACGAGGACCCTGTGGGGCGATCTTGGAGGTGGGTTCTTGTCCTCTGCCGGATGGGTATACCAATAGTTTTTTATAGTTTGGTATGTCAGATTTGGGGGGTCCCTCGTGTCCTTTCCGCTTTGTAGGTGGCGAAGGCATAGACATAGTTGGAGATGTCTGAGGTCTGGCCTGCGGAGTCTGCGGAGCGGTCCTTATGGGGACACGGCTCTCGATAAGTGGATATTGTGCAACTGCAGTGAAGATAGATGCAGTTTGGTGTTGAACCATCTGGGCGTACGATGTTCGCTCCAGTACTATCTGTTTTGCTTCGTAACGGGATTTTGGGAGTGACATAAGTTTGGCATGTATTTGTTTTTGCAGTTTCTAAGCAGGTAATTGATC
Organism: Ectobius pallidus; assembly: GCA_964059195.1. Taxonomy (NCBI): domain Eukaryota; kingdom Metazoa; phylum Arthropoda; class Insecta; order Blattodea; family Ectobiidae; genus Ectobius; species Ectobius pallidus. The sequence goes on from CAXKWD010000009.1 coordinate 34,865,186, forward strand.
TGTATCTGTTTTCTTATGTTTGGATTTACAGTTAATGCATTTCACTTCTCCATTTGCACAGTCGCCTTGATGTGGGTATAGGCCACAGGTCAAGATTTTGGCAGGAGATCGACAGTGTTTCGCACGGTGGTTCAGCTTACCACAATTCCTGCATATTTGTGTCCGTTCTTGATACGGTTCGATGGGGGATGTCTGATGATATATGGTTATGGCGTGCGGGAGACGTTGGCTACTGAATGTTAATTTTACCGTCTGGGTCGGGGCGTATGAAATGCCATCCTGTTCATTCCGGATTCGCCTAATAAAGCGGTATACATTTGTAATCTGATATCCCTCCGGGATCATGGCGTCTTGTTGAATGTCTTCGGGTGTGACACTAATGTCAACGCCCCTAATCAAACCAGCCGTAAATAAGTTGGAGGGCGGGATAAAAGATTCCGTATGGTATACGTGGTCAAAATCGGATGCGAGGAACGCATTTGCAGCATATATGGTTTGGAAATGCACGTCAATTTGTTAAGGAGTTAGTGGGTAATATTTCGCCTTATACCCTCAAAATGATATCGATAAACCAAGATCAGCAGTAGCCTCAGATATTTATTGTTCATATATTATAACCAATTCTGAGTTGTGAATCATACTAAAAAATACACATACTAAAAATTACACATATTTACAAATCAATAAAAATACCTATTTACATTGTCATAAAATCAAGTATTTTACAAATTCATTAAAATATCTATTTACATTCAAAACATACACCTTTTATCTTGTTGTTGTGTGCTGCAATTACAAATAGTAGTATTTAGTCATACATGTATGTAATCTGTTAAAAACAGAAGTTATTATTGAATATAAAATTATTTTAAATTGTAGTATTTATTTTAACTGCTGCAGTAGTCACGTTGGTAAAATTCAGGTTGTTAATGTAGAAGTACTATTGTTCTAGTAGTATGATTACAGTATATACAGATGTAGTATACAATTTACAGAAACTTCTTTTTTTACTTCTTCTGTACTCATTCATGGAGAGTCCTATATGAGAATCGTGGATCAGAATTGCAGGCTTACTGCTTCCTCGGTTTATCATTTAGATAATGAAAATGCATTTCGGTGTATGTATGCACCATCTTCAGTCGCTATAGAATAAAATAAAATAAAGATATAAAGGAAAAGAAAAAACATAAAAAGGAAGTTAATTAATGTAATTCGTAAAATGCAATTTATTAATTAAGTGTAGTGGATAGTTTTGGCGTATGAACGAAATTATTAGAATCTAAATTTACCTTGTGGTCTGGAAAGACTAGGTCTTCACTTGCTGCTGTTGAGCTGTATACTGTTATTATCAGCCGTTGTATGATGTATATACGGTGGAGATGGTATCAGTTCAAAAAGCGGGTTGAAATCTATTGTGTTCTCATTTAAAATGCTATGTTTATTTCTGTATATCTCTAGGGCTTCTAATGTATTTAGTCTGACGCCTTTGTCCTGGTTATGTAAAACGGTCATTGTGTTCTCTATGTTGTTTCTTCTATGTTTACATGAGTATAAATGCTTTGCAAAGGCTGACTTTTGTCCATTATATTTGAAATCTAGCATACGTTCTCTGTATCTAGTTTTAAATTTTCTTCCAGTTGGTCCTATATATAACATTTTGCAGTCACTACAGTTCAACTTATATACCCCATTACCGTCATAGATATCTTTTTGATTGTTTTTAATATCAAATAAATGTTTTCTTACGCTATTATTTGTCCTATAAGAGAGGGGCAAAGGGCAATCAATGAGGAAGCCGAGAAACGTTTATTAGCAAGTTTTATTAACGGGTTAAAAGGAAACCCTGGGTTACAAGTAAAGTACCAAATGCCCGAGACCATGGATAACGCAATAAAGATAGTCACCATGGCAGCCAAGGCAGAGACAGAAGTTGATAAAACGCGCAGTCAGGCTCACGCGCAAGTGTTTAGTAATGAAAGTCGAGGCGTACAGTCGCAAAATAAAGGTGGTGGCCCTAGGTCAGCAGGACGAGGACATTGGGGCAACAACTATAGTAACAATAATAATAAACAAGGTTATAAGAATAATTGGAGTGAAAGAAACGCTAGTGGCAATAATGCACAGAATGGATGACTTTCACGTGATCCTGGTCCCAAAGGATTGAGTACCGTGCAAAGGAGCGCAAGGGGGTAACGACGGTTACCGGAGCGCGAGTGGTCGTAGGGGTTACCAGTGTTATAACTGTAGGGAGATGGGGCATATAGCTAAATATTGTAAGAAAAGTCTAGAGGGGCGCCAAGGTTTAAACGGGGTAGGGGGACCTAAGCAACCCCGTCGGTCTTCCCGAAGTAGAGCCGAAGAAAGAAGTCGTGCCAGCAGCGATTAGTCCGGCGACGGGACTGCTGCTAGAAGTTGAAATAGAGGGAACGAAACGTAAGTTATTAGCGGATACCGGAGCCGTTGTGTCATTGTTAAAACCGACAGTAAGTTCTGCACGACTTGAGAGAAATAGTATAACTGTTAGGGGTGTAACTGGAACAGATTTAGAGCTGGGCGGTGTACAGAAAGTCACGTTTTATATTAACGAGAGGTCCCATGAACATGAATTTTAATAAGTGACTTGAGTTCCCCTGGAGATGGGATACTGGGTGTCCACTTCCTACGAAAGGTTGGAGCGCAACTAGACTTGCAAACTAACTGCCTTGGGAGGCCAGAGAATTCCTCTAGTAAGCAGCTCGTTGGGTGCTGTCTCGTCTACCGGTGAGCGAGATGGAATGGGCTGTAGGGAACCCTCTGCTCAGGGATTGATCACCCCACTTCAGGCATTGGAACCTACAGATGGCCGCACTGAGCTTGAGGAGCCTGGTCAGGATAACTTTCCAGGTTGGTTTGCATCGGATATCCTAACGCATGCTCTCCGTTTGTCGGGACAATAGTCCGTGCTAGGGTTGTCGGGCGCAATATACCTGCAGATTCCCCTTGTGTAGTGTTCGAACCGGTAGAAGCCCTACTACCAGGTCTACCAGGGCGATCCAGAATATCCAACATACAGAATTATGCGGACAATTCAGTATGATCCAGGCTCGCAAATGATGGCGCCTGATGCAGTACCTGTTGATAGTGAGCTCCTAAATAATGAACTCAATAAACTAAGTAAGAAGGTGATAGTGGATATTCTGGTCACAAGAAGCGTATCTTTTGATGCGAGTGACATGGTGAAAAGTTATTTTAGTGAAATATTTAGCCATTGTAAGGACAACAGAATAAAGAATCAAGATCAACCTGCGCAGTCTGGACATGAACGAGTGGAAAACCAACATGCGTATCAAGAAAACGTTTTGGTGCTGAAACTAAATGAGCAAATGGAAAACAGATTAAAAGAACAGGAACTACTGATTGATCTGCTAAAAAATAAGCAGTGTGAGTGTTTGAGGACACTGACTAACGTAAAACCAACAGCTAAAAATAAGCATCAAGTGGATCCCGAGCCTGTGAATAGTAGTGAGAGTGAAAGTGAGGTTAGACCAGCAGAAGACTCATTGGCAAAGGGAGTTTCGTCTCAAAAACAAACATATGCTATGAAAGCGAAGGAATTCAAAACAACAATAATAGGTAATAAAAGACAAACCACGCCAAACTCACTGAAAATTATAGAAAAATTATCGTGGGTATTCGTCTCGAGATTTGCACCGGACGTTACTACAGACGATATTGTGAAATATGTACAAGAATCCACAAATAGCAAAGTAGAGTGTGAGCAACTGAAGACAAAATACTGTACTTATAACTCGTTTAAAGTGGGAGTTCCTGAAAGCATTGTAAATAGTGTGTTAAAAAGTATGCAATGCTTTAGCAAAATTTTCAAGTATGAAGTGCTATATTTATGGTGCCAAGATTTCAGTAATGAACAATTTACAAACAATAGCACAGAAGCCCGTTGACAATTTACAGCTTGAGTTTGGATTATCAGTTCTGCATGCCTACATCCGATTTTTTAAAGTCTCCTCCATATTTCCTACCGCCTGGATTTTAAAAAGTGGAAAGCGAGCTTGATAGATGGTACCCGAGACCTATTGGAAAGAAAGAAAAAATAGTGCAAGACTCATTCAGAACCAAATTATGTCTTATAGTTGATATTCCGAAGCCTGGTTATGGAACCACCAATGATGGTAACACTGCTCGAAGGTTTTTTGAAAATCCTCAGTTAGTTTCCGAAATAAGTTGAACACAGTTGCCTCAGAAAGTGTGTAATTTATTGGCAATACCCAACGATGAAACGGAGCAGGAAGGAGAAGAAGAAGCCGACAGCGACTCATCCGGATCAGATGATGAATGAATATTTTTTACCTGTAGGCCTAAGTACTGTACTTTTATGAACTAAAACAACAAATTGACCTAATATTAGTATTTAGTGTAAAGTTTTGTACTAAACTATTTCAATTTGTTATGGAAAATATTTTTGTCCGCTTTTTTTCCGATTCGGACCACTGTGCGCCGCAGGCATCAGAGTTCCTAGAAATTTTATCTACAGATTTCGTAGGACTATTACCTACTACGGAGTTGGGAAATCGTTATGTGTTAACGTTTGTAGATCATTTCACGCGAGATTGTTTTGCAATACCAGTCCCGAGCCAAAGTGCCGAGATAGTAGCCAAAGAGTTTGTGTCTAAAATTGTGTTAGAATTTGGCTCGCCTAAGTCATTGATCTCTGATCAAGACCCACAGTCTTTATCAAGATTATTCCAAGCTATTGAAAGTAACGAAGTTACAAACAACTGCGTATCACCCGCAGAGTAATAGAATTTGTGAGACGTTTCATAAAACCTTAGAAGATATGATCTCGCACTTTATATCTAAAGACGCGAGACGATGGGACGAGTACGTACCGTTTGCGGTAATGGCATACAGAAGTACACCACATTCAATGACGGGATATAGTCCGCACTACATAGTTTTTGGTAGAGAATTAAGGCTACCAATGGAAGACGACTGTATAATGTCGAATGAAGAACCCAACAATTATCAAACGCACATAAAAGTGCTGGCGGATAGAATGAAAACGGCGTATGAATCAGTGCAAGCAGCCAATAATAGAGGCCAGGAAACCTCCAAGAATAATTATGATAGAGGCAAGAAGATGAGACAATTTAAAATAAGCGAGTATGTGTACCTCTATAACCCTATAGCGAAGAAAGGACCGACTAGAAAATTGTCCTATAGTTGGCAAGGACTTTTTAGAATTGTAGATCGGGCCGCAAATGTAACCTACAGAATATTGAAAGACGATGGAAGTACGGTTGTAGTATAAAGAATCGGCTAAAAGAGTGCAAAGTGCCTATAACAACGTAAAAGTATCCGTTGGTAAAGAAAGGTAGTACTTGGGCTCCCGAGAGAACAGAGAGAAACCACTTAAAGCTAGATACCATTGTAGAAGAACCCGAAGAATATGAAATGGCAGGATATTCGAAACCGTTGAGATGTAGTGAGTCAGAAGACATATTGTAGGTGATATACAGGATAGATCGAACGAAACATTAAGCTTACCTGAGTCAGGAGACGAGTGGTTACCACCTACTCGACCGAGAGCTGGTACATCACCCGAAGTAGTAACTGACAGATATGAATTACGCTCGAGAGCGAGAGCAGAAGAGGTTAATGTAAATAGAAATAATGTAAATAGAGATAATGTAATCAGAAATAATGTAGATGTAGGAATACAAAGAGGTAGTAATAATGTAGAATTACCCCAGCGTAGATATGAATTGCGTGCACGTACCAGATCAGAATAAAATTGTAAATCGCGAGATTTGGGAGTAAGAAATGCTTTCTCGTTCATCGTATGTGTTACAGGTCTATTGGTGACAAGACACGACACGCAGGCAGACGAAGTAAAACTGGATAAAGGAATGGTGTTTGTGAAAGACAGAGACATTCTATTAACAGGCGATAATGGGACTTTAATAATGGATATTCATTTAAACGATTATGAGAAGTTAATCGAAGGTGTAAATACCGCTATAGATGAGTTGAGAATATGATTTAAGAATTTTATACATTTTACACGCGACGAAGCTGTTAGTAGCGAATATTTAAGAGAGTTGAACCGATTGCAAAATCTCACAAAAGAAATGGAAGTTGATATTGCAGCTTTTAAAGCATTAATTCCGCAGAATATGCGTAACGTTAGTAGAGGGAAAAGAGGACTAGTAGATGGAGTAGGGTATACCTTAAATTACTTGTTTGGTACCCTCGAACAAAAAGATTAGAAAGGATAAATAAAGTAGTAACAGACTTAAAAGGATTCGCTACTAATATGGTTCAAAAAACCGAAAAGGAAGTAACGTATATTAAACAATTAGATAAAAGAGTTAGTCAAAATTCTGAATTAATAGTGAAATTGGCTAAAGATTTAGATAATTTAATACGAAGCTCGATAAAGTCAGAAGCAGATAAGCAGAGAAGATATATTAAGCTTGCAACGCAAATAAGAGAAATAGAAGTTACCATTTGCATATGAAAGCACAGTTAATGCAATTACAAGAAAGTCTGGATATGATTTCAATAGGTAAACTGTCCACAACAATAATACCTCCACGTAATTTTACGAAAATGTTAAGTGAGATTTCCTTGAATCTTCCGGAAAGTACAAGTATGTTAGCCACGCCTACGCCTGAGTCAGCGTATTGATACTACCAGTTAGCAGAAGTGCATGCTGCTGCCTTTCCTGATATGATTAGACTTTTTATTGAAATACCTCTTAAGGAAAATGATAGATATTTTGAAGTATTTCACGCACATTCCTTGCCTTATTTTGAACCAGAAGTGAATCAGTTTATATCGATAAATGTTTCGAGATTTACTTACCTGGCAGTTTCAGTGAACCAACAATTGTTTACAGTCTTAACTAAGAATGATTTGAATTAATGTAAAGAAACTATGTTTACAATCTGCCCGGCTGATTATGTGTCATATGATGAAAGGTCAGACAATTGCTTAGTAAATGTATATTCGGGAAGAACAGATCGAGTTCGAAAAACCTGTCAAAGAGCAATAGACAGTCCACAGTTTGCACCTAGATGGATAAGATCTAAGAAAAGTGTCTACTGGATTTATAGTCACCCCTCACAGTAACTAAGAAATGTCAGACGCGGATCCCGCCGGCGGTCAATACTGTTACAGAGACCCTGTTGCTGAACGGCACAGGCCTGTTTAATAATATCTTCAATTGTTTCATTTACGGGGGCACATTCCAGTTATTACCACACTCTATGAGTCGAACTGTGTATGAACTCAGAACACCAGCAATAGTGATTCCTAAAATAGGCACTGTTTTCACACCAAGGGAATTAGAAATGTTCCAAATCAACTGAGAACATCGAACCATGGACACCGGCATCGAAGCAGCGACCATCATGGATCTCGCTGGAACTCGGCCAAGAATCGACTTGAGCCGGTTGCATCGATCCCTGGACTGACTGCAACAAGAACCGGAACTAACAGAACATCAGACTCTCTCAGTGTCATTAGGTGCTATTTTAGTAGCCTGGGTAATAATCACTGTGTTAATTTATGTGTTTAAGAACAGGATGACGAGATTGATACGGACATATAAACTACGACGGAATAAAGAAGAGAAAGAAGAATCACTCGAGCTAGCAAACCAAACTTGACGAAGAAAACCACGTACTTCAGTTCCTGTATTAGAGGCAATGGAATTAATTAGTAAGGAAGTACAAGAGGAAGTCCCTGAGGAAAGAACATCTTCTTTCCATGTAACGTCTATAGAAGACTCTAATCTGGAAGCAGTGATGTATGCAAAGCACTAGGAAGGAAATCTGGAATTTTATATTTTATAATGTATATTTATATTTTATATAAATTATATTGTATATTTATATTTTATATTGTAAATATTGTACCATTTATTTTCTTTTTTATAATAAACTTTAATGTGTATAGGTAATAGACTTACCTCTGGGTGCAAGAAAGGCCGAAAGGGACGGTCCGGCTCATTTGGGGGCCCCGTCCTGTTGCCATCTTCGCCCGCCTCCAGCGGCTGCCCAGGAAGGCCATCTGGAACCCCGAGAAGCGCAGAGGAGGCGACAGCGCAGGAAGAGGTGCCACGACGTTAGGTACCACCGGCGACGCCGTGGGGACGACCGATGATCCCGGAGTACTAATAGTGTCCTCATCACTTTCGTAGACATCGTATACAGGACGCTCAGTCATGTCGGAAACAGTGTTAATTTTATATTTCATATTTTGCGAGCCGCTTCCTAATATACTGGGATTGAGGAAGTCGTTACAGCACACTTCCGTGCTGGACTAAAGGGCTAAAACGATCTTCTTCCAGAAGACGATTTACTTTAGTGGCCGGAGGGTGTGATGGCACGGGCCATCTTCATGAGTAGAATCATGTGTAATTTTATTGATTTTATTGGTATATTACTTTATATTGATTTTGATAATTATTTGCATTAATTAATTGTTAGTATAATATGATGAAGGTATTTTTTATAAAGATACCCAATATGTTGGGGAGAGGAAGCCACATCCTGTGTTCCTGGAACATAACAGTCATACGCACTGTGTGAGCTAATTAATTATTATAAAAATGTATTCCTTGTATATACTCCTACATACATCCTGTGGTGTCGCAAGTTCATTGAGATTATGTGAGATTTAATTAGTACTATGTATTTCAACACTCATTATTTTCATACTAATTGAATGATGCATAAACGCGAGGCAGATTGACTAATATTTGAATACCACTTAAAATGGCAATTAAAATCTTTTGTTATAATGATTCTGAGCATTGTTCTCTTATGATCAATCCGAATTTCTGGAATCACATTCGCAGGCCACCCGTGTGTCATGTAGGCCGGATGTAGAGATTTGGTATATATACTCTTGTTAAGATTGAATGATAGGAGAGTACCACTTGAGAGCTAGCATCAGATAGAGAGGGTATTGAGCCCCGGGGGAGGTACCACACCCCAGGACATAGTTGAAGAACTTCTGGACCTTTCCTCAGCTAGAGAGGGCCAGATTGCTTTTCTTCTTAAGTTGTAAGTAAGCAAATGTTAGTTCAGTCTGATCTCCCCTCGCGAGTAGCTAATATATGTATTATACTCATATTTATAAGAAGTTTAGCTTTGACAGAATATTAACAGTTTGTACGAGCAGAACAAAGCTCAAGTAATGATTACAGAAGAAATCTGTTTTATTTGTCTTTTAATCACTTTCATCATTAACCTATGTTATTTTATGTATGTAGTTAATAAATATTGTACTTGTAATAACGGGGATTAATAATTCTACATTACCCGATCATTCCTAGGTGTTAAGGCAACCAGGGGCGCTCGGCTAAATTCCTGTCCCTTCCCCCAGGCATGACAGTAATAAAGGATAAGTTGAAGAGGGTAACATACTTTTTAGCTGTCACTTTAACTTCTTCGTTTTCTAACAATGTATAAAATATGATAAAAAACTTTTCAACCCTAAGGACATTTTGTAAGTTTCCTTGAGTGTGAATCTACATTTTATGTCTTTCTTTACCTAATATACATTTTTGATAATAATTTTATAGAGAATTTTAATAATAAATATTTTTAATAATTTCCTCTCCTGTCGTTTTAGCGATATAAACACACAGTTTTCTCTACCCAATTTCCCCCCCCCCCCGTTTTCTCGCCTGTAATTCTAGCGTTATTAATAATCACACATTTTTCTCTATCCAATGTTTTATTTTTATTTTTCTTGCCCATAACTGTAGGTTTTTTATCATAATTTCTTTGCTCTAAGAATATATTTTGTAACTTTCTCGCATCTGATTATAACTTGACGTGAATGCATATTTAGTTTTCTCAGCCTCTAACAAAGCTCTGATTTTCGGGAGACAGGATTTAAGGCTAATTTCTTGCAACATTCAACGGACGAAAACATTAATTACTATATTTTTAAAATTTCAGTTTGGTATCTATATTATGCAATATTTTACCATTAATTAATCAAATATGAAAATGGTTACTTGTTTCGAAGTGTAAAATTACTTTTTACGTTATGAAAATTTGAAGTCTTTAGTTCTTTAAGCTGAGAAAAAATGCCCCTAATATGAGGAAAAATTAACTTACAGGAATTGAAACTCAAAACGTGTACTTTAGAAAGTACGAGTACTTCAAAACACTTATAAGCAAGCTACAAATTAGATATTTATGTCATTTTATGGAGAAGAGTCTATACCAGAAAAAGTAGAAAACAGTAGGACTCCAACTATCCGGATTAATTGGGACCGGACCCGATAAAGATAATCAACTATCCGGACAGTTGGACAAATCATGAAAAACATTAGTTCTTTAAAAAGCAAATTGTTTAGTACTATAGTTACACAATGTACACATCTTAAATATATCGTCAGTTGTTTAGGTGACAGACTGTCCATTTTATCAGCTAAAAAGTTTGCTTTTTCGCAAATAATTAGCCCTGAAAGAGGGTTTCCCAATGCTCGCTGCTGTAAAAGCCACTTGAATACGGCCACAAAGTGATCCAGGAAATTGGTGATCCAGACAGTTGGAGTTCTACTGCAGGCCTATATGTTTTTTTCGTTTCTCACCTTCTGGGTGCCCTTAAAGATCAGGGAAAATTAGGTATAAAATATTTTATTGTTTTTGTGGATGTAAAATTCAGTAACAGATTACACTGAATTAAGTATGAAGTAATTGTTTTTTGTGGCTGTAAGTTTCACTGAAGAATTAGGCTTCTGATGATTCTTCATTGTGACTCAGTAATAGATTAGACTGAATTAGGTTTACAATATTTTTTTACTGTGGATATGTAATTCACTGACGGATTGATTTGAGATAACCTCTTGCTTTAGGGCTAATTCCTTCAGATATTTAAAGAAGTGATGGATTGCCATAATTTTATTTCAATAAGAGCAGGCTCACTTTTGCTGTTGTACGAGTGTAATTAGGCTGCGTTTGATATAAAATATTTTCGTTATTGTGAGGTATATAATTTCACTTACAGGTATGGAAAAATTAGGCCTAAATATTTCTCCATTTTCATCTCTCTTAAGCACAAATATTTTCCTAAACAGGGTGCTTAGGAAAATATTTGTGCCTAAGAGAGATGAAAATGGGGACTGGAGAAAACGACGAGCTTCATGACCTGTACTCTTCACCAGATATTGTAAGGGTAATTAAATAACGGAGGATGAAATGGGCTGGACATGAGTCGCGCATGGGAAAAGAAAAATATCTAAAAAGTATTGACTGGGACACCCGAAAGGAAAAGACCGCCTGGAAGACCTAGACGTAGGTGGGAGGGCAATATTAGGATAGATTTAAGAGAAGTAGGATTGGCGAGGGATAACTGGAGTTAGCACAGAATAGCGTTGAATGGCGGGCTCAGGTAAGCGCTGCAATGAACCTTCAGGTTCCATAAAATAGTAAATATTCCTTTAGCTTGCTAAGGAGTTATCTATTGCCATTGAGTATGTAAGTAAGTAAGTAAGTAAGTCCTGTGGTTATGAAATTCAGCAACAGACTAGACGGATTTAAGTCTAAAATAATTTTGAAAAATCGTGGCTGTATGTTTTACTTATGAATTGCAGTCTTGTATCAGAGGTGGAAGAGGATAGATGCTTTATGCGGAGTTGCGCTGAATACGGGAACGAGGGCATTGACCTAACAACTTACCGCGCGAGAATAGGCCTTCACAGAAGGCTTAAAGCAGAATCATCTAACGTCAACGAACAGGTACATGGTCCCTCGGTTAGTAATTGGTTTTTTGGCCTAATTATAGCAGCACCGTTATTAATTATATAATAAATTGAAATGAAATGAAATGAAATTGGAGGCATCTAGGCAAATCCTGGCCCAAGTTCAGGCAAGAGAGGTGAGTTAACGGACTTGACAACCAAATTAGACGAGAAGTTAATTAATAAATTCGATGAAATCAACAGTAAGTTGGAAGATGTGAAGGGATGGATCAACATTATTAACAAGGGATACAACGAATTAAAAAATGAGATCGCCACACTAAAAGAAATTAAATTGACACTACAGACGCTGGACAGAGAAGCAAGGATGAGAAACTTCATCGTCTTCGGATTAGAGGAAAGCTACCAGGAGAGAAGACGAGACACTTGTGGACAGGTGCTTAATCTTTTTACCAAGGAACTTCAAATGGAACTTTCCGAACTTCATCTTGATAATGTGTTCCGTCTAGGAAAAGGAAAGAATCGACCAATATTAGTGAAGTTTACTAGTGTGTTAACTAAAGATATGGTGTTGAGCAGGGCTAAGATGCTGAGAGGGACGGGAGTGAGGTTTGCGAAAGATTACAGCATAGAAGTACGGGCCAAAAGAAAGGAACTACTCCCTTACATGATACAGGCTCGTAACGAAGGGAAATTTGCTGTGCTAGTGAAGGACAGGCTTCGTATAGACCAGAAGGTCCTTGACATTGACTACTGCAGAAAGAACATAACTTTAACTAGGGAAGCAAACGGCAAAGGGCTCGCCCCAAATGCGCATAGCAACAGGGACTCAAATTCTAATAAATTTATAGAAGTGAATGCAGCGAACATGACGATCCAGGAAACGAGGAGACAGAACAGCGAAACGCTAATACAGCACACACGACCTGACAATACGAGTTCAACGCACCAGGAGATGAATTCCTCCACATCAGCGGTTAGCAACACACGAGACCAGCGAACAGAGGAAGCGGCAGAAAAGACTGATGGCGTAATTTTCTTTTGTAATTTAATGTTTCATAGCACTCTAGTTTATAAATTATAACTATGTTTAGTTCTTGGTATTTAAGTATTAAGTATTAATTAATTATCTGTAATATTATGTATTTGTGTTATGTAATAGTAATGTAGTTTTTTTTTACTGGTAGAGCGGAAGAGAAGGCCAAATGGCTTTAGCTCTGCCAGAATAAATAAACAGAATAATAATAATAATAATAATAATAATAATAATAATAATAAGACATATAGAGAGGGCACAAGAGGAAGCTGAGGACATCCCTTCACCTCGCGACAGTTCGGTCCATCTGCGTAGAGGACGGTCAAGAAGTGTTAATCAGTCACATAATTTAAGAAACTGGTTCACTGTTTCGGATTCTCTATCAAATAAAAGGAAGAAATAGGTTCAGTGCTTCGAGAATAAGTCTAGGGGTGATTTTCCCAGGTCTAAGGGAGGCGTGCACCAAACTCATGTCGTTTACTCTTTTAGTAAACCTTACTTCTTTAGTTCTAACTACTTTATTAAGCTGCTCTTTTAGTAACCGTACTCTAAGGACGGCGTGCACCAACCAGGAGTAAACTAAACTCGGCGACCTTCAACCTAGAGCAATGTACTAAAGAAATAAACATTTTATTTACTCCCAGAGTAAATGAACTTACTCCACAAGTGGTGGAGAGCACCAACACGGAGTACGTTACTAACGTAGTAAGTTGTGGAGTAAATAAGGCCAATATTTACTCCTACTCAAGGGGTGGAGTAAAGTAGTGTAGTAAGTGTGTTCTGTGGCAATTGTGTGAGTTATGAGTTACATATCACATTAAATGGATTACATAGATCATTCTGGGGATAAGTTATTGAGATGAGGAAGGTGGTATACCAAAAATGACGGTAGTTAAGGAGAACAGATACCCATTTACATTGTACAATGCCCACGAATACAGACAAAGGTTTAGGTTCCATAAGAAATATATAGAAATGCTGCTTGATATGATGGAACCATTTCGACACAATTCTGACAGGAACTCCGCTCTATCCCGAAGACTACAATAGCCTATCTTTGTGGACTACGAATCTCCCGTACAGGTGTTTTTAAAATTATGGCAGGTGATTTAATAAACATTAATCGAACCACATCTAGTAGGGCATTTAATAACGTAAATAATTGAGCTAATAAATCATTATATGACATTTTGGCGTTTGGCAGAAACGTTATCAGATTCTCACTACATCCATGAGATTTCAACCAGCCAAATATGGAAATATCATTGCGGAGAGCGGTCCAACTAGGAAGACGTCCACCAAAGGTGAGGGGGAGAGCGAATGGAAGGGAACTTTGTATTGCACGGTACCAAGAGCACATGTGCGCTCAAATATCTTCCTAGCTGGAGAGCCCTTTAGGTGCTGAAGTTCTCCATAACTTTGGGTTTGAAAACGACGATGTATTTCAAGCTATTCCTATGGATGCAGATATCGGCGAGGTATAGTATATTCCAATAAATGAAAGCCTCCGTTCTCGGAGCTACCCAGATAACACTTCCCCCCTGCTACTTAACCGTAGAGATTACTGAACAATAGGTGATTCTCATTGTTAAACGATTTATTGTAACTGTTTGGCTATAATTTTATTATATTACACTTCTATAGATTTACTTAAAGCACAACAGTGCGAATGCCAGATTATAATAATAATGATAAGAGCTGAAAGTTCAATAGTTGCACCCGCAGTGTTAATGTAGCCTATAATATGTCCTTTCTTCTTACCCAGGTGTAAAAATGGTCAAACAGGCCACATCGGAAGAAAATTTGACTGACTCTGGCATTAGCAAACAATGAAAAGGGGACACATTGTAAAACCATTCCTTAAAGACTCTCCAAGTCTCGAATGGTGGAGTGAGCCGATGCATTTATGTTTGAGAATAAACTATAGCAGATGCTGCAGGTCTATAGTATACTGCTAACTATTTTAATTAACCCTGTGGACAGGAAAGTGGGAAACATTATAAACTATATAGAATAAAAATGCCAACATGAGTGCCGAAAGAAAATTTGGAGGTTGAAGCTGCACAGGATCTAGAGAAACACACAACCACCTACATAATTATTATTGGAGTTCATAGCTTGCGAAATATTGTACCGCCATTTTTTGTTTAAATATTACATTTCTCGGTTGTAATATTATTATTTTTATAAGGTAATATTTTAAGTAAATATTCTGTGCATTTGAAAAAGGACAGAAACAAGCCTCTTATTAGTTTTGTTGTTATCCTTTTTATCCCCTCTTTTCCATGATTTTGTGCAATACTAATTAATATTGTTAAACCGTCAATAAGTATTAATAATTCATTATATTGAGATTTATGATAAACAACTGTAGAATAATTGATTTATCGTTTTTGGGGAAGAATATATAACTTTATGCAATAAAAATATTTGAATATATTTTAGAACTTTATTATTCTTATGAGAGAAATAATTGTAATAATGACAGTGAATCAATGATGAAAATAAACTGGAAATTCCAATTGTTTGCATTATAATACAGAAATCGTTTGCACAAAAATTGTAATCACAGTACCCTAACGCAGGCTACAAAACTGAAAATATTCTTCCGAGGGAATTGAAATTAGTAATGAATAAAACACTACCAATAGGCCTATTTTAAAATATGACGATTGTCATTAGTAATAACTCGTATAACCCAAATTCATATTCATTGTTTCAGCGAACCTTTCCTTTTCATTCTCTGGCACTTTAATATTGGCTATTAAAATGCACGTGTTCTGCTGCCCTGCACTAACGTTTCTGCTCTGTTCTGCGCAGATTTCGTCTACTTCTTTAGTAAAAATCGTTTACTACTTTAGTTACAACTAAAGAAGTAACTATCAATTGAGCTCTCCAACACCAACTAAAAGAGTAAGTTACTATAAGAATAGCACTAAAGTAGTAAATCTAAGAGGGGAACCTTACGTAACAAAAACCGGTTTGTCTGTCTCACTCTAGCACATTATTCGTATGACTTAAGAGTTAGACAGATGTACTGGTTCTTGTTTACTTCAGGTCTCCGTCTTAAATTTACTACTTTAGTTTTGTTTACTCCTGGATGGTGCACGCCACCCTAAGGGTGCTAAAATGAAAGTATAATATGAAATACGGAGAAGGATGTTATAGGCAAAGATAGACTAATCCCCCAGTCATGAAAGAGGAAAGATGCCATAATGGTAGAATTTAATTCTTTTAGGTCATATAATTTACTGCATAGAGCTTATGTTAGGATCAGAGTGTGCAAGGTAAGTAAGTGTACACAATTAAGGTAAATAAGTCACGTGTCGACAAGAGGTGCGTGCTACTGATATCCTAAACAAGATCCCAAATAGAACCTAAATAAAGAGTGACATAAAAAGGAGAACAACATTTTAACTCCTTAGTAGTAACTTAATAGTAACTTAGTAGTAACTTTTTACTCCACTAATATGTAGCACATGTGAGGGTAATAATATGTTACCACAGTATAAACATCAATCCCAGTTGCAATATTACGAGAGACCAGTCAGCTGAATAGGATCGGTTAACTGCAAAGTATGCAAGCGTTAATGGAGCATTGTCATGTTATTGAACTTGAGAAACAATAAGCGTATTATTTTAATCCACCAAGTTTGCAATGTATTATAGGAAAACTGTCTGTACAGAGTAACTCACTTGGCAATAAACCTACGGTGTAATGCCAAGGAGGTAAATGGGTTGATACAAGAATATATTACAATTACAATTACTTATGAATTGTGCCTACAAGAAACATTCTTCTTTTTTATTTGAGTGTGTAATTCAATAGTAGATTAGACTAATTTAGGTATACAGTATTCTTTTATTTTTATTCTGTATAATTCAGTAATAGATTTGACTGAATTAGGCTTCCAGTATTTTGAGTAATAATATAGACTTGCTGTATTCAATAGTTTGAATAGAAAAAACACATAACTTATTGAGAATATTATAGGAGAAAAAATCCTCCGACACTGTGACTTGAACCTAGGACCTTGGGCTATTCGCGCTAATGCTCTAACAACTGAGCTAAGCCGGAGTCCAATTTATAGCGCCAGATGGAATCCTTTACCTCTCTCCTATGACTGATTGCCCTAATGGTCTACCTCACAGACAGACAAGTTATGTCATATGCAGTACTGTGAGGCACTACAGTGCACTACAGCGCCAGATGGAACCTCTCTCCTATGACTGATTGCCCTAATGGTCTACCTCACAGACAGACAAGTTATGTCATATGCAGTACTGTGAGGCACTACAGTGCACTACAGTGCCTCACATTACTGCATATGACATAAGTTGTCTGTCTGTGAGGTAGACCATTAGGGCAATCAGTCATAGGAGAGAGGTTCCATCTGGCGCTGTGAATTGAACTACGGCTTAGCTCAGTTGGTAGAGCATTGGCGCGAATAGGCAATGATCCTGGGTTCAAGTCCCAGTGTCGGAGGATTTTTTTCTCCTATAATATTCTCATGTAATGTTCAACAGAGACAATAATCTGTGGTTCATGAATGCTTGTATATCTATCTTGAATGTTAACTGTACAATAACAGTAGGACCCCGGTCACAAAAATCACTACTTAGTGTGCCTCAAAGTACTGCATATGACATAACTTGTCTGTCTGTGAGGTAGACCATTAGGGCAATCAGTCATAGGAGAGAGGTTCCATTTGGCGCTGTGAATTGAACTCCGGCTTAGCTCAGTTGGTAGAGCATTGGCGCGATTATCCAAAGGTCCTGGGTTTAAGTCCCAGTGTCGGAGGAATTTTTCTCCTGTAATATTCTCATGTAATGTCCAACAGAGACAATAATCTGTGGTTCATGAATGCTTATATATCTAACATAATTTATTGCTTTTTAACATCATATCTCCGAAATTCATGCTGTGTAGACCTAAGTGTAGTTACTGCGCCTTTACCTGAATTATCAGTAGCCCAAAAATACTTTCATAATTGATTGTTTTAAGTTTCCATTAGTTTGTATTAGTTTAATGGAGTAAATAACCCCATTTTGAACCTGATTAACTGTTCAAAATATATCATGTTTGATTTTCATGGTCGCACCACTTGTATATATCCGACTCAATATTTATACCAGCACTCCCGCACAAGTGAAGTTGCTCTTTTTTAAGGTACATTTTTACCCTTCTGCAACAGTTTAATGATTACTTCGGGGATGATTATGATGTCAGAGTATGTGGTTAATATATTATATTCAGATATTATATATTTGCAATAACGTTACGGTGTTTTAACTCGTGAAATTTCGTAGTATTTACGTGCTATTCTATAAAACTAGCCATCTTTCTACGAGTCTCAGGGGGGCGTCGTCACTGGCTTCATCTGTTTCCTATACAACACTGCAAGAACTCAGTTTCCCTCCAGTCTGTCCTCCCTGGATACAATACATCATTGTCAATATTTTAAAAAATTGAATTATTTTGAAAGTAATGCAGAAAAAAATACTTATAAAATTAGTTTGATTTCATTCCACCGTTACTTTCAATACAGCCTTGTTATCATCAGAAAAGAAAGATGCAGAGTTACTTTAAATCCGGAATAATAATATTCTGTAATGATGAGCAAAAACTGAATTACCCCATAAGTTATTATAATAATTAACAACCTATGTTGTGGTGAAGATTGTAAGCTTACAAGTTTTATCTGAAGTGGTCATCGTAGTTGAAAATAATATTCGTACTCTTTTTGCGGTTCGCATGAATCCGTTATAGCACGTCAACTGTAACAGCCACAACTCCATGACCCTGTCTCTGCACCTAGCTAACTAATGTGTTGGAACATGTCAAGCGCTCAGTCTCATCGGATGCAACATTAATCTCCTCAGACCTGATAGTCCAGTCAAATTGTCACAAAAAAAGCCACATGGATGCAAAATTTAGGGTAGAGCTAATTTTTTATATGATGTCTGGGATGGTTTTGACATATTGCCAACAAAATTTTTTGCCGCCGGAGCCGCCATCTTGAAAAAACTTCAAAATTTTCTATTTTATTTCTGTTTCTGCCCATTATCTGCCAAAATACGCACCTGACAAATATGTTTTACTATCCATCCTAAAAGTAGAATAAACCTTCTACAGTTTGAGATCAAATTGAGTTTTATACCATCAATAGTTTCGGAAATACAGCTCTCCGAATTTCAGCAACATTTTGCAAAAAATGAAAAAAATATGAACTTTTAACTAGTTTTTGCTCGCTATCTTCTAAATGACCAAGCCTTCAGTAAAATTTTGAAGGATAACTTTTAAACTAGAGTAAATTTTCAACAAGCTGAGTATTTTAACGTTTTGATACCTATTATAGT
The DNA here is from genome assembly GCA_964059195.1 of Ectobius pallidus. NCBI lineage: Eukaryota > Metazoa > Arthropoda > Insecta > Blattodea > Ectobiidae > Ectobius > Ectobius pallidus. Next base: position 34,884,307 of record CAXKWD010000009.1, read on the forward strand.
TCACCAGATACAGAGGTATCTACAACTCCTCACATTTCAGAAAACTTATCGAAGGTACAAAAAGTCTAGTTTTGCCTAGGATATTCTAAATGGCGTTTCTCACAGTAAAACCTGTGTTGTCTTATAGTTAAATACTACATAGTAATTAACAACCAAAACAGTATTTCCAAGAATTCATTAAGGACTTCTTCCCGAGTGTCATCAAACGACTGAAACAACCCTGGATATCTCCGGACTTCGTCACATCGCAGTTTCTAACGGAATATGGATCATTCTTAGCATATCTAGTCAGATTTAATTTAGCAGAAGATTCATTATGTTGCTGCGAGAACTGTGAAGATGATTCCATGTACCATGTTTTATATAAGTTATATGTGCCGGACATGAGGCGGCTCAGAGCGGCTGCGATGACTGAAGACGAACCGTGGGCCCCGGGCTTAACCTTCTGGACAAGGAAGAACAACTTCGAATAGACTATGGCTTAGGGACCCTGGATAACTTCACATTGGCCAATAACAAAATAAATAAAAAAATAATAATAAAAAAAATAAAAAATAAAATAATAAAAAAACAATGATAAAAGACTAAGAAAGCCAATGTAAACAGAAAATAATAAGAAAAGTTGGTGTAGGTACAGCATTTTAATTTAGAAAGAACTGCGTTTTATTTTAGAAGAACACTTTGCAGTGTCCTCTGAAAAAATTATTTCCTATAGCAGATACAGTTCTCCGAAAATGGAAACATGTTATCGGAGGAGTGGCACTAAGATGCTCTTAGTCACTGCTCCGCACATCGCACGCTAATCAAACAAGCACTAAGGGTACGTCCAGACAGAGCGCGACAAAAGCGTGCGTTGCGTTTTATACGTTACAAGCGGCTTACGCGTTTCCCGCTTATGCAGTCAAATGAATGATCATTCTATTCGATGGCCACACAGGCAATCGCGCGTCATAAGAGTGCGATACGAGAATCGCTTTACTCGCCAGAAAGTCAAAGTAGTTTGATATTTTATCGCTTAACACGCTGCGTCAGTCGAGAGTTGCTGCTAGTAAGGAACACGTGCACCATGTTTTGATCCCTTTTTTATTTCCTGACATGCACATTGCTCCTATTTACAGCCATCTATTATTCCGCCTCGATAGGTGTTTGTTCCTTGTGAATTAAAATGTGCAATTTAACGTTTTAAAATAAAAACTCACCTGAGAGTTACAACTAATCTTTCCTCTGGTAAAATAGTTCTTCTGCAATTCAGTTCCTTCTTTTCCAGTTTCTTCTCAATCGCCTTCAAAATCAACTTGAATGTGTTTTCGACATACGACAGTACTCATAAAACTTTTCTGGATATTCACATAAAGTTTGGAATAAGGTATGATATTCCCCATATTCCATTCTTTGTCTGTTAATTTTATAAACCCACTCTCTCTCTGGTATATCATCTACAGTGTTTTGCAGATGACAAGCCGTTTGTCCTTCTCCTGCTTAGATACGCGGTCCAATCAGAGACGGCGAGACGGAGGGAAGACTGTTTCTGCTAGCGGCACTTCGTTAGCTCGTACACGTGATTGGCGGTGAGGGAAATGGCTTCTCATTTGAAAAATACTGTAGTTTCCACGACAAATTCTCACTAAGCAAGAATAATTTACATGCTATCTTTGATAGCGTCATTCTACTGTAGCAGCGAGCGAGATTCCAACACGCTTCTTCCGTCTGGCCAGTATCGCTTATCGTTCAACTCGCTTCAAACGTATCGCAAAAACAGCTTCTCGCTAAAACGTATCGCACTACTTTATCGCTTTCTGTCTGGCCGTAGACTAAGAATTGTGAGAGACTCCGATGGGCTGCGCGTTCATCTCCTGATGTCATCTTTGATAGAACTGCTGTTTTGAAAAGTTCAGAAGAAACTTTTCTCGCCAATGAAAACAACAAGAGGCGCTTCGTAGAATTTCTAAAAAATGAATTGCCAAAAGCTGGAATACAAGTGAAAAAGGCTGTTGAAGATGCAGATGTCTTGATTGTTAGCACTGCCTTCTCAATGGCATCTCAATACGACACTGTCTTTGTAGTTGGGGAGGACGTAGACCTCCTTATTCTCCTCACTGCATTACCATCCCCTCATATAAAGAAGTAGCCACGAGAAAAACCACTTCTGTTCGCTGATTTTGAAGCATCCTGAACTAGAAGAGGAGGCTAATGTATTTCTGAACCCTCAAGCTACATCAGGAGAAGTGGCTGAAGTAGGCCAACATTTTTTGGTTCACATATATGGAGGAGACCCTGCTACAGAAACACTTGACGAACTTCGGCACGGAATATTTTGTAAAAGCGGCAGGAAGAATGAAATTTAACTTAGCGAGGCTGCCCCAACCAGTGATGCGGCTCAACTTCATGCCATTCGAACATACCACCAATTTGAGGCATGGCTCGGTGAATTGAAAGACTTTTTGAAGTGGGGCTGGGTGAACACTTTGTTTCCTCTTAATGCCAAGAAGGAGTCAGCTCCAGAATCAATTCTGAAAAGTATTTCCTGTACCTGCAAGAAGGGGTGTTTAAACGCTTGTGGGTGTCGTAAAGCTGGATTAAAGTGCACGCAAACATTGCAATGGGCAGTCGTGTGAATACATTGCCTACTAACAGTCCTGTCCTTCGACAGTGAGGATGACGACACTCCTGATGAGCCACTTAATTTGTTTTTGGATGAAGACGCTGAAGAGAACTTTATCAACACTGGCAAGATTGTGAACATCACGGACGAAATAGCAGACGTCAATTGCCCAGGTCCTTCTAAGTGCCAAAGACTATGAACAAACAAGTCATTCAATGCAGTGTTTCACCAGAACTCCAGCTAAATAAATCTTTTTGTATATAAACGAATGTTCTGTGCAGTTATTGCTCCTAACTTGTATGCACATGTAATTATTCAATCGTTGCTGTAGGCATATATATATTTTTAAACCTCTGTATCTTGTGACCTGTAAGAGGTAGTATAAGTTTAAAGTACTCGACAAGTTGAAAATTACCTCTAGTTTAAGTTTCCATGTGGAGTTTTACTATAGTTTTGGTCATTTAGAAGATAGCGAGCAAAAACTGGTTGAAAGTTCAGATTTTTTCATTTTTTGCAAAATTTTGCTGAAATTCGGAGAGCTGTATTTCCGGAACTATTCATGGTAGAAAACTCAATTTGATCTCAAACTGTAGCTAATTTAGTCTACTTTTAGGAGGGATAATTAAACATATTTGTCAGGTGCGTATTTTGGCAGACAATGGGCAAAAACAGAAATAAAATCGAAAATTTTGAAGATTTTTTCAAGATGGCGGCTCTGGCGGCAAAAAATAAATTGTTGGGAAAATATCAGAAATTACTCTCAAAACCATCCCAGACATCATATAAAAAAATTAGCTCTACCCTAAATTTTGCATCCATTCTTGACAATTTCATTGGACTATGAGTAGAACTTTGGGTTTTGTTTTTATTTTTATTTATTGGATTCTTACCTATTTTTCTGCAACATAACTTTTAGAGCTCCAAAATAATAAAAATAAAAACTCTGGTTACATCATGCAACAAGAAAGTAGTGTCTCCTAAAGGAGATCTTAGGGTTAGGCTATGAAAACTAACTTGTTGACATAACACAGCTGATCTTACGTTGCCTTTTAATTATACTTGATCCACGATGTGTACGGAGCAAATGTAAACAACAGACTTGCCTTGACTAAGTGTGTCCTGCCGTTTCATTGGTTAATCGCACCAGCGCATACTTCACTATAGTGCGACAAGCTCAGCCAGATGTTTACTTCCATCCCGCACACATCGTGAAATTATTTGTACCTTATGTGAGAACATAAGTTCTGTTAGGTAACCTGCTTGCGTTCCTAGTTGTACCATAGGCTAATATGTTTTACATCATATCTCTAGCAAACAAAAATATCATTTGTTTTTATCGTTGCCATGGCAACTTTGTTGGTTCTGAAGAAAAATAAGTGGCGGGAGATACTGAATACAAGACGTATTTTATAACATAATTATTTCGTGTTTTTCATTTACATAATGTGTGATGAAGTACACGACAATATATTGGAAGTAAAAGTGATAAGCATAGTCTCCAGTAATTCTGTATTATGGAAGAAAATTGCGAGCCGAGGCCTACAGAACTTACACCACCAATAAAAAAAAAACATGTGTGAGGATAAGGATTGTCCAGCGGTGAGAAGACACAGATTTTAAATATATTCAAAACCCTGACAAACCTTCTCGGCCAGATAGGACGACGGAGGGAGCTTTATCTTATTGGTGATTTTAATGGAAGAGTGGGTAGACAAGATAAAAGCGAAATAGTTGGAAGATTTGGAGAGGATGTGGTCAATGACAATGGTGAGCGATTGATAGAAATATGCCAACAGTATGAACTCAAGATATGGAACGGATTTTTCCAGCATAAACAAATTCATAAGTACACTTGGGTTCAACCAACAAGAAACTTAAGGTCCATAATAGACTATTTAGTTGGAAAGCAGCAAAATAAGACAAGAGTAACAAACTGTAGAGTACACCGAGGGGCATTATGTGGCTCTGATCACTATTTGTTAAAGTCGCACGTTTTCTTTCCTTTCATAAATAGAAATAAATTAGATTCCAGTGAAGCTGGCGTACAAACAGGATCTGTCACACCAGTCTATACTAAATATAAATTAGAACAACTTCAAGACCCATCAGTTGCATTTCTCTATAAGCTGAGGTTAAGTGGAAAAATAAAATATGTAAATGAGATGTCAGCAGAAACAATTTACGAAGATATAACGCAAGCGATTCATGAAGCTGCATACGAAAGCCTCGGATTGATTGAGGAGAAATCGAGAAACCAAAGGGTATATTGGTGGTCTGAGGAAATAGCAGGGAAAATAGAAGAAAAAAGGCTTGCCTATCAAAAGTGGCTGTCAACAAAGAACCCAGAGGATAGAAAAGATTATGCACGTATAGCTAGGGAGTCAAAGAAAGAAATATTAAAGGCAAAAAATGAATATTGGGAAAGAAGATGCCAAGGTATAAACACGTATTTAGGAAGCACAAAATCCAGAGAAGCTTGGAAAGTAATAAACAGTCTAAGAACAAACGTAAAAATGTACTCAAATATCCAGCCAATAAGCCAAGAGATGTGGCATAATTATTACAGTAAATTAATGAAGGAAGACCGAGACAAATTCATGCAAACAGATAAAACTGTGGCATTTCAAGACAAGATTGATGAAAATGTGGAAGAAATAACGCCAGAGGAAATACAGTATGTAATGAAGACCTTCAAGAATGGGAAAGCACCAGGTCCAGGTGCAGTACACATAGAACTGTTAAAATCAGCACCAAAGGTGCTCAATGAGTACCTTGCAAAAATGTTTAACTTGTGCTTACGTGGAGGTGAATTACCTAAACACTTTAAAGAAGGATATGTAAGCAATGTCTTTAAAAAAGGTAGCAGAGACGATTGCTCTAATTACCGTGGCATCACTGTCCTCAGTACCATTGGGCGCCTGTATGGAAAAGTGTTAAAGGCGAGAATTGAAAAAGATTTTGTTGATCTAGAAGAGCAGAGTGGCTTCCGTGCTGGTCGATCTTGTATCGACAATATTTTTACGTTAAGACAATTGACTGATAAAAGGCTAGCACACAATCTAGAAACCCACTTAGTGTACATTGACCTCCATAAGGCGTATGACAGCGTCCCATTGATAAAAATGTGGGAAGCTATGAAAAGACAAGGCGTAAAACAAGTATACATAAATGCTGTCAGAGATTTGTACTCAGGAAACACGAGCTGTGTCAAAATTGGAAACACGCTCTCGAATAGCTTCATTGTTGACAAAGGCCTTCGTCAGGGTTGTTTCCTAGCACCAACATTGTTTAAAATCTTCCTATCCGAGGCTCTAAAGAATTGGAGAAGTAAATGCGGCCCCATGGGTATACAGATAAATGATGATGTACTGTATTCACTTAGTTTTGCAGATGATCAAATAATTTTCGCTGAAGATGAAAGTGACACAAACTATATGATTAGAAAATTACAGGACGAATATAGATGCTGGGGCTTAGAAATAAATCTGTCTAAAACTGAATACATGGTTGTTGGAAGTGTAGGAAGAGACATAGTATTAGAAGATGGCTCTATTATTAAGTGATGTAAAACTTATAAGTACCTAGGAACAATGGTATCAGACGAAGGAAGTAGCGAGATGGAAATTAAACACAGACTACAAAAAGGAAGATTTGCCATTAGACAACTACATTCTATAATTTGGAACAATACCATACAAACAGATATAAAGAGAAGAAATTAAATCTGTAAAATTAGTACAAACAACCTGAATATTGTTGAATAAAATATTATTGTTATTTATTGAAAAAAATTTAGTTAAAGTGGCTTTATTTTTCACGTGGTGAAATAAACATATTAACCCCTTTAAATATTAAGAATCCTACCCTATCTCCACTGTTTAAAAGCTAAGCCGAGAGGCACATATATATATAACCTTGTATATATATAATATACTGTGACTGGACTCAAAAGAAAAAAAAGATATATGATCAAGTGAGAAATTAATTGTGGTAGTAATTCAATTTGTGAATTAGATGATGATTTGGTGGATGGCGCCCTAAATAAGTATTTCCACCAATAAAAGAGAATTTTTATAAAAGTGAAATTACAATGAAGAAGTTTGAGAACACCCTGTAGACGTGGTGCGTTGACATTAGCATTGGAATGTTAGTATACGCGAGCCGTACCTTGGAATGTTAAAACAGGTGTACTTACGTAACTGGGTAACTGGGTCACTGTCACGATAGTTTATCAGACGTCAGAGCAGATTACGTAAAGATATACTGTTGAAAGAAAGATTTATAAAATAAACTTTAAATCGTAAAGTAAAGTAAAGAAAAGTCCGTCGCAATATATATATATATATATAACCCAATATCTAATAAAACCGTTAAAGACAGATTTAGACTCCTTAATTATAAATACCTGAGTTCGCCCTGGACAATTTCATGGAACACCTCTCTACTAAGAAAAGTCTATAAGTTACAACCACTGATAGGGATTCAAGTAGAATACTCTTCTTTAAACTCACCAAGATATAGCAAGCATTGATATTAACAGTGATATGAATTATACCAACCCTGACTCAGGATGAGTAATATGTAGAATAAATATTTAATCACAACGGGTTATAATAACTATATCACAGCAAGATCAACTTGATACTAGAAAAATGGCCAGAATAGTCCATGTGAATAGTTTGACTACATCAATAATGCCTCATGACATGATAATTGAAAATTTAATGAACGGCACTAAGTGTTTAGGACTAAGTGGTTAACGACTACTGAAGATAGCGAACTCAATGACTAATGAAAGAGTATAGTAATATTTTTCAGTGGCAACTGATCCTTGAAAACAGTAGGAATAATTACAACATCCAAAACTATTAATCGAATAATTATGGTAATATTATGTAATATTAATGGCTATCAAAAAACTTAGTAAGCATTGAGGTAACCTTAATACATTTATACGGCTGCTAAGACTTACCCACGTATAAGGAGATTTTGGAGAAGACTAGCGCTCACAAAGAAGATTATGACGAAAGTGAAAACATACGTAGATTCAATACTAAATCATTAAAAAATCAGACTTCTTGTGTCATCGTCTGCTGCCGGGAATAATTCTCACCACAACGAGATACAGGAAATCATATCTGAGTTGCGAGAACGAGGATACATAGAATAAGTAAGAAGCAAATCGCGTACGAGCTCCATACACCGGTTCGACCGTAAACGACACGAATGGGACGTATGGACTACTATACGAAAGTTATGCTAGATTACAAGTGTCATATTATCAAAAACTCTTCCACCCTCTACTTAAAAGAAGCGATCTCATAAAAAAATACACCAGTCTTGGTCATCGACTGCACCAAGCAAAAAGAGGAGCTAAAATCGGGGTCTGTGCCACCAGAATTGAAATTTCTGCAGCAAGAAATATACCAGCAAACAAAAAAAGGTTTATTGCTTAATCCTCCACGATAGACGTGTGGAGTATACTACTTTAACCAACATATCACCAACGTCGAGTGACAACATGATTTTAATTGACTGTCAGGTATATCAGTCTAGCTGCAAACAATTCATAGCTAAAGAGGTCGCAGTGTTTTTGGTGGATGGCAGATTTGGGCATTTTGTTCTCCGACCGCCTAAATACATTTTTCCATCTTACATCCATGGAATTCCGTGGCAGAGTCGATACTTAACTTACGACGACTTGAAGCCTGTTCTTGAAAGTGTTTTAAAACGAGTGGATGTTCTTCACTGCAAAGGACTGGAAAAGGTTCTGTTAAAAAAAACTGCTGCAGAGACCTGTTATAAACATGGATATGATCTTGGTGTTCCAAAGCTTGACAAATTAAGAGGCTGTGAAACCAAATGTCTTTTTCATAATGAACCTAATATGAACTGTGCACAGCAAAATGCTATTGTGCTTACGCTGTGGATGAAATCCCAGTAATTTTGTTAAAGATGTTCGATTTCAATAAACTAAATAAAATTCCAAAGCTGAAATGTATTTTGTATTTCACAGCCTTTGGTTTCCTCATCCTAGGAAATAGGAATAGGTTAGGTTAGGGAAAACTGGACTTTGTCAAACGTATATCACTAAACATACGATTTTTGAGAAAATCCAGTTATGAAATAACTTATAAAGAATACATTTTAAAACGTTGGTTTTATTGAATATTTCCATAATTAATTTCTGAAACATAATGAATTCCATAACTTCTGAAACATACAAAAATAGAAACATGTATAAGAATTTAGCCTACGATGGTTAAAAATAGGAAATGGTTCATGTTAATAACACATACCTTTCTAGCGAAGTCGATGGGCGTAGGGTGCCTCTGACGCCATGGCCGCCGTGCTGTGTAGCGCAGTGGACGATAGTCACTTTGAGTCTGTTATACACTTCACACTGAGTCTAAAATCACAAGACGCTCCCCAACACTGGTCTAGTGCACATGATGTAGTGTTTATCACCGTCACAATGTTCTACGTGAAACATCGATTACACAAAGTTGAGAACGTGGTAGTAGTAACCAGCTGATTTCGGCTCCCTACCGTGGTAAATCAATGAAGGTTTCTCATCGTTCATCTGTTGAATCTGATCTTCACTCCACTTTCCATACCTTCGTGGTAGAAAAACGTTGCACCCATTCATTAAATCCAGAACGATTCTTCTTCCATACCTTGTATACACTGAACGAGCTTCCCTTATCGAATACGCAAGTCCCATTTGCAGCTCGCTCAACGGCTTGGTACAATTCACATCGGGAATGTTCACAACTGAATAACGTTCTGGAGTGGATACTTTTTTTTTTTGGCCCACCACCACCCACGGAGAAACCCCGACCATAGGCCATACTCCGCTCCCAACAACTGTTCGGCGCTTGGTTTTCTATTGCTCTTTTCGTTCTGAATGTGTACCTGTCACTGGGGAAATAGTTGTACTTGTACTTGAGCTGGCTGTTTGTTTCAGCATTATAGAACTATGTACATTTGTCAGTGTTGTATCCTATTCTGTCCTAATGTCGCGCGGGGGGTGTTATCCAGCCTGGCATTCACCTTAAAGATGAGGAAAACCCCGCAAAACCTCACCTAGGCCGGCTGCCGTGTGAAGCACAGCGACCCGAGAATGTGAGCTATTCTCAGGTTACGTCTCTCTATTAGTGAGTCTCATTATCGGTTCGTCTAGACATCGACATTGTCTTCCATCTTTCTGATTCCTATTGCTTCTTTCGCAAATGTGTTAAAGTGTTCAGAGGCCTCTTTGGTCGTCCAGAACTGAAGGTCTGGAGGAAATCGTTCACCTATTTGGATGGTTACGTTCCTGAGGTCCTTTCGGATTTCTCTAAATCTTGGGCATGTGTACAGAGCGTGATACATTGTGTCTCGTTCACTGTCTTCGCAATAACATAAGTAGTCATCCGGTAGTTTGAATCTGTATATGTTCGCAGTGAAGTATCCATGCCCAGTGTAAAATTGCGATGTTGCGTAGTCTATCTGTATATGTTTTTGTTTAAGCCTGTTTCTGACGCTAGGGAAATAGTCTTTAGTGATGCGCCCCTTTTCAGTTCCACGCCACCTTGTTTCCCACTGGGTTAGTGTATGTTCCCGTAGCAAGGAGTTAAGCTCCTGTTTGTTCTTTTCGTTGTATATTTCTTGTGTTATTTGTGTTTCTCCAATGTGTGTAGGTATCTGTTTTCTAATTTTGTACGATGTTACTTTTTCTTCCAATACTAGGTCTATTGGGATCTCTTCCGCAAGGACTTGTAGCGCCTCATTTGAGGTTGTGGAATACGCTCTAGTAACTCTTAATAATGCTTTTCTTTGGGCTGATATTAACTTATTCTTATGTCTGACTAATAAGTACGGTGCCCACCCGTGGGCCGCATATGTTATGATGGACTCGAATACAGCTCTATATAGGCGTTTGCAATTCGTGTACTTATATCCCCATGTTTGGCCAGACAGCGCTCCTAGTGCGTGAAATAGGTGAGTTGCTGAATTGCAAACCTTATTCACCTGATTTTCTATTCTGTTTCCTAATTGGAGTTCTATTCCTAGATATCTAAGTCCGTGTACGTTTCGTATGTTTGTCCCTAATAGTCTTATTGTTGGCGGTCTTCTCGGGTGAAGATTCCCCTTGAGGAGGAGAGTGTTAGTTTTCGCTGTTGATACTTTTAACTTGGCCATTTCGCACCAATTGGTGAATGCTAACATGGTCGCTGTCCCTTTCCTTTCTAACGGGGGTCGGCTATCAGCCTCTACTAGGAAGACTATGTCGTCCGCGAACACTACTGGTGTTGCTTGAAGAGCCTGCTCAATTTCTCTAATTATTTGGGCGAATACTAAACTCCAAATTTTTGGCCCTAACGCCGATCCCTGGGGGCAGCCTTTCGTGACTCTTTTTGTTTTCGTTTCTCGATCGTTTTGCATTAGTACCTCCCTATCTTGTAAGTAGTCTTTTAGTAATTCGTATAGGTCTTTCGGACGCTTTATGTCTCTTAATCGCTTTAGGACGAGGGGTCACCAGACGTTGTCGAATGCCCCCTCTATATCAACAAATATGCCTAAAACGTATTTCGCGTTCGAGTTTCTGACGATGTCTTGCAGTTTCGTGATCGCGTCTTCTGTTGACCTTCCCGGTCGGAACCCAAATTGGGCATCAGTGCACGATCGTTGGAAAAGTTGTTCCAGTTTTGAGAGTATTAGTCTCTCAAATATTCACAAGTCCTGCGTAGTAATATCCATTGGAGAAGCAGCAGCAGCAGTAGTAGATTTAGGTGCAATTTTACGACCAAGCTTCAATGTTGACATCTTAACAGCAGAACAATAACTAAAACTATACACATACGCAACGTAGCTATTATATACTGTTCCGCATGTGCCATGTATTACCTTGAAATGAGTTTGAACAAGTCTGTAGTGATGCAATATCCGGTGATGTCATAAATAAAGAATTCATGACTCAGCTGTACGCGTGACTTAGAAACACACCTGTTCAAGACATGATGTGTGAAAAAATTTGGGAAAATGGAGTGAGGAATTTTGTAATATGATACGCACTTCCGGTCATGGCTTTGATGCTTAGATATAAAAACAAAAAAGATTTTACTCATGATGTTAGTCTTGTACAAATGTTACAGAAAATCGAAATGTGAAATATAAAACCGAATTTATAAACTGAAGTCTTGCATAATTTCCAAAAATCGAATAGTAAATGTGAAATCAGATTTCAAAAATGTTAAATTGTAAACATACAATTTGAAACCTCCAGCCTTCCACCCTTTTGAATCTCCGCCACAATTTTAAAATTTACCGCCGTCCGCGATAATGAATTTATAATTTACAGGCATCCGCCATCTTGATTTGGAATTTGGAATTTTGAATCTTGCGCGTGGTCCGCCATATTGAATCATGTGACCATTGGATTATGGCGTGACGTCATTGATTTATATAGTGAAGCTATGAAAAAAGCTACGCCCAGTAGATAAAAATAGACCACCAATGAGATGCTAGGTTGCTTAAAAATGTTGATAGTGCACCGCGTCTTTGATATAATGTGATACGCATAACACGTTTGAACAAAGAAGTAATATGATACGCGAGGATGACCTAGAAACAAACCTGCTCAAGACATGATAGTGGGAAAGAAACTACCGGCATTGTGTCATATGAGACGTACATCCGGTCTCTACTGAGAAATGTAATGCATGGAATAAATCCTTAAACATTTAAAAATATAAAGCCGAATTATAATTTAAAGTCGAAATATAAAATCGAAGTTTTGTAAATTTGAACCTCCCACGTGATGCCATTTTGAATTTCTACTTATTGTACCGGAACGGTAGTCATTATTATTGTTATTATTATGTATTTAAAAAAGGTAGAATTCGTAAATATATCGTGAGAGATTAGCAGGTAATGCAAAACATTGAACATCGCTACCAGACAAAATGTTAAAGTAACAATAAAGCAGTGAAAAGATTTAACATATGTTATGAATGGTGTATTTAAAAGTTATATCTCCGATCACATGCTGTGTGAATTTCAGGAAGAAATCTTGTGTCAGCAAAACGTCTCGAGTGCAGCTATGCAATATGATGTTATCTAAGGTGATACTTTGAATGAAGGATGATGTACTTCCGCTTATGTCCACCATCTTGGATTTGTAATATCCAATTTCAAATAGTGCGCTTGGTCCGCCATATTGAATCATGTGACTAAAACATAGGCCGTGACGTCATAACCACACCCACTTTTACATCACTTCCCCTCTGGACCCTCCGATTACGTTATCGTCCCACCTTCCCCTCCCAATCCATCCAATCAACCTTCCCCTCCCAATTCACCTTCAACACACCATTGAGCTAGGTCGTTACGCCATAGCCACTCCACCTTCCCCTCCAGCGCCACCGCTGACGTAAGCATTCCTCCCTCCTCTCTCATTTCACAACTGAGGTAGGTCGTAACGTCATAGGCACTCCACCCTCCCCTCCCAATACTTCTCAATCCATCTCTGACGTCATCTTGCATTACCAACATTTGAAATTTATAATATACCATTTTAAAATCTCCCACACGTTCTACCATCTTGAATGGCCAACTTTTGAAATAAAAATTATCCAAAGTCTACAATTTATCAAATTTCACACCTTCCACCATCTTGTATTTTCAAATTTCCCACCATCCACCATCTTGAATTTATAATATACCATTTTAAAATCTCCCACCTTCCATCACCTTAAGTGGAATTTACAATAGGGCGACACCCGCGACACGCGACGTGAACTGCAGTATCGTGTCGCGTCGCGGACTGTGTTCAGAATACTTCGCGGCGTGAACTAATCAAACATATTAAATAATATTGACTTGATATTCATGCAATTCAAGAATACTTTTAGCCCTATATAAGAAGGAAAGGGAGAAATCATGACAAACAGCGTCAATTATTTATTGCTTGAAATTATGGTTCCCTGATTCCGAAATGTTTACGGGTACCGTGATACAGATTCCTATTAACAAAATAATATGTGAATGACACCTTGTTGCAAATCACAGGTCCTTATATAGTACAAAAACATTATTTTCAACGCGGGAAGCAGTATTTCCAATAGTGCCTATATCGCAGTAACATTGAATTTGAGGTTAGTTTGAGCTTAGTTTTATACCGTGCAACACGTAACATACTTTTCATAGAAAGGGCTGTAAAATGATTTTATAGGCTGAAAGAAGTAATTTTAATTCTTTGAATCCGTCTTGAAATCTTTAGAAACCATATAGAAATCTAATTAAATTAGTATCGGCCCCCATATAAATTGCTGTGGCTGTGGTCGCCATTTGAAAAACAAAATACATTCGACTTACGCTCATCTGAGCTGATGTCGCGTGGTAAAAGTTAACTCCAACTCAACTTCCGTCGCGCCGCCATCGTGACGTTTTGCCGCAGAAATGCTGGCTTGCCATAGGGCAGTAAATGACAATGGCGCTTAATTTACAATGGAGGGACACTCGCGACGCGACAACAGCGACGCGTCATTCGAAGGTTTAAAATAAGTGCTATCGTAATATCTTTTAGAATTCGATATATGAACAAAGAAAGAATATAATAATAATAATAATAATAATAATATGTACGGTAAGGTTAACAGCCTTAGTTATCGGCCGCATTTACTCCACGCTGAGTCGATCCCAGGACCATAGTGAAAAATTAATGCTTTAGAGAAATAAACATCTTACTGAAAACTTGTATGGAGGAATATAATGATGACGTTGCATTTACGCTTCGTGATGAAATATGAAACCTACTTCTGGTCACGTGGTCTAGCGCGCCGCCATATTGGATGACGTCATTTGTGGACTTTGAACGATGTGGACTTTGACCTGCGTCACCCGTTCAAACGGGTGGCGCTGGTGACAAAACTATACTACTCACTATTTTATTAAATATTGGTTCATAATAATGTGTGATGCATTACGTTAGGCCTGTGTATTATTTTTATACGAGAATAGACCTTTTGTGGAAATAGGCCTATGAAATACTTTTGAAAAATTAGGCTTTTGTACCATTTTGAAATAGAAGTGTTATTTTAAAACCATGTTTTAATGAATATCTAAACATATTACGTTGCAAGGCAATTAGGCCTAACTGTTAGTTTTACAAAATTAGGCCTTTTGTGACGACTCATAACATCTTTTCAATTACTGTTCTCTCCTTCTAGTGTTGGAGTTTTTTCGAACATTTGAGTTACGCCTTTTGACATTATGTTAACACCTATTCATCCCTGGGGGGTGTAATTAGGCCTTTAGACTTAAGGAGAGTTTTGGACGTCGTTTCAGTCGTTTCGAATAATTGAAATACACCTTTTAACACTATGCTATGAGCGTTTCATTCCTAATGGTGTAATTAGGCCTATCGGGCAAAAGAGACATTTTGGACACTACAACCTTTGCACACTCTTGCATTTTTGAATTTTGAATTTCCTAACAGTCCTCAGCATGTCCGCCATTTAGAATTTTCAAATATCCCACCATTTTAAAAATAAAATTTCGACTTAGCTCACTTTTGCATCCAATATAAAATTTACACTTAGCACACTCTAGCATTTTTGAATTTTGAATTTGGCGCTAGTCGCAATCTTGGTACCAATTTTGAATTTTCAAATATCCCACCAATTTAAAAATAAAATTTTGACTTAGTTAACTTTGCATTAAATATACAATTTCGACTTAGCACACTCTTGCATTTTCGAATTTTGAATTTCGCGCTAGTCGCCATCTTGTTATATTACACCTAACACGGTTCTGACAACGGGATTCAAAATGGCGACCGGAAGTGATGTCATCCAAGTGTCGTCATCCAAGATGGCGGCCGGAAGTGACGTCATGTTAGATTTCACCTAACACGCGAGTGGTGGGGGATTCGGGTACGTACCTTATACCATACTACTACTGATGTTAAGAAAGTAGTGTGGTTTTCTGTGTGACGTTAGAGGAGGGTCCAGAGGAGGGTTCGGAGGGGAAGGTGGCGCGAGAGGGGATGTGATGACGTAAGCTGAGAGTCCGTATGGGAAGTGTTGATGTAAGCGGAGGGTCCGGAGGGGAAGTGATGACGTAATCAGAGGGTCCGGACGGGAAGTGGCGCCCGAGGGGAAGTTGGGTTTGTTTTATGACGTCACGCCCTACCGCGTGATTCAAAATGGCAACGCTTCCGGTTTCTATTGCAAATGGTGGACCCCGCGCGAGATTCAAATTTGGAAATTGAAAATTACGCTCAATTTAAAATTGGATAATGGTGGAACGCGGGGGATTTGTATATTCAAGATAGGTGAAGGCGTACGATTTAAAAAAAATGGTAGTAGGTGGGAAATTTGAAAATGGTATATTTCAAGATGGGACATTGTGCACTATTTAATTTCGAATTTTTACCGTAAAGTGACATTTGCAATAGGGCGACACCCGCGACACGCGGCGTGAATTGCAGTATCGTGTCGCGTCGCGGACTGTGTTCACAATACGTTGCGACGTGAACTAATCAAACATATTAAATAATACTGACTTGATATTCATGCAATTCAAGAATACTTATAGCCCTATATAACAAGAAAAATGAGAAATCACGTCAGGGAGCGTCAATTATTTATTGCTTGGGAATTATGGTTCCCTGATTCCGAAATGTTTAACGGCCACCGAGATACAGATCCTATTAGCAAAATGATATGTGAATGACACCTTGTTGCAAATCACAGGTCATCATATAGAATAAGTACATTATTTTCAACGCGAGAAGCCGTATTTCCAGTAGAGCCTATATTGCAGTAACTTTGAATTTGAGGTTAGTTTGAGCTTAGTTTTATACCGTGGAACACATAACATCCTTTTCAAAGAAAGGGCTGTAAATAAATTTTACAGACTAAGAAAATTTAATTTCATTACTTGAACCCGTCTTGAAATGATTAGATACCATATAGAAATCTAATTAAATGTAGTAGGCTATCGTTCCCCATATAAACTGCTGTGGCTGTGATCGCTATTGGAAAAACAAAATACATTCGATTTCCGCTCATCTCAGCTGATGTCGCGCGGTAAAAGTTAACTCCAACTCAACTTCCGTCGCGCCGCCATCGTGACGTTTTGCCGCAGAAATGCTTGCTTGCCATTGGTCAGAAAATGTCGAATGACGCGTCGCTGTTGTCGCGTCGCGAGTGTCCCTCCATTGTAAATTAAGCGCCATTGTCATTTACTGCCCAATGGCAAGCCAGCATTTCTGCGGCAAAACGTCACGATGGCGGCGCGACGGAAGTTGAGTTGGAGTTAACTTTTACCACGCGACATCAGCTCAGATGAGCGTAAGTCGAATGTATTTTGTTTTTCAAATGGCGACCACAGCCACAGCAATTTATATGGGGGCCGATACTAATTTAATTAGATTTCTATATGGTTTCTAAAGATTTCAAGACGGATTCAAAGAATTAAAATTACTTCTTTCAGCCTATAAAATCATTTTACAGCCCTTTCTATGAAAAGTATGTTACGTGTTGCACGGTATAAAACTAAGCTCAAACTAACCTCAAATTCAATGTTACTGCGATATAGGCACTATTGGAAATACTGCTTCCCGCGTTGAAAATAATGTTTTTGTACTATATAAGGACCTGTGATTTGCAACAAGGTGTCATTCACATATTATTTTGTTAATAGGAATCTGTATCCCGGTACCCGTAAACATTTCGGAATCAGGGAACCATAATTTCAAGCAATAAATAATTGACGCTGTTTGTCATGATTTCTCCCTTTCCTTCTTATATAGGGCTAAAAGTATTCTTGAATTGCATGAATATCAAGTCAATATTATTTAATATGTTTGATTAGTTCACGCCGCGAAGTATTCTGAACACAGTCCGCGACGCGACACGATACTGCAGTTCACGTCGCGTGTCGCGGGTGTCGCCCTATTGTAAATTCCACTTAAGGTGATGGAAGGTGGGAGATTTTAAAATGGTATATTATAAATTCAAGATGGTGGATGGTGGGAAATTTGAAAATACAAGATGGTGGAAGGTGTGAAATTTGATAAATTGTAGACTTTGGATAATTTTTATTTCAAAAGTTGGCCATTCAAGATGGTAGAACGTGTGGGAGATTTTAAAATGGTATATTATAAATTTCAAATGTTGGTAATGCAAGATGACGTCAGAGATGGATTGAGAAGTATTGGGAGGGGAGGGTGGAGTGCCTATGACGTTACGACCTACCTCAGTTGTGAAATGAGAGAGGAGGGAGGAATGCTTACGTCAGCGGTGGCGCTGGAGGGGAAGGTGGAGTGGCTATGGCGTAACGACCTAGCTCAATGGTGTGTTGAAGGTGAATTGGGAGGGGAAGGTTGATTGGATGGATTGGGAGGGGAAGGTGGGACGATAACGTAATCGGAGGGTCCAGAGGGGAAGTGATGTAAAAGTGGGTGTGGTTATGACGTCACGGCCTATGTAATAGTCACATGATTCAATATGGCGGACCAAGCGCACTATTTGAAATTGGATATTACAAATCCAAGATGGTGGACATAAGCGGAAGTACATCATCCTTCATTCAAAGTATCACCTTAGATAACATCATATTGCATAGCTGCACTCGAGACGTTTTGCTGACACAAGATTTCTTCCTGAAATTCACACAGCATGTGATCGGAGATATAACTTTTAAATACACCATTCATAACATATGTTAAATCTTTTCACTGCTTTATTGTTACTTTAACATTTTGTCTGGTAGCGATGTTCAATGTTTTGCATTACCTGCTAATCTCTCACGATATATTTACGAATTCTACCTTTTTTAAATACATAATAATAACAATAATAATGACTACCGTTCCGGTACAATAAGTAGAAATTCAAAATGGCATCACGTGGGAGGTTCAAATTTACAAAACTTCGATTTTATATTTCGACTTTAAATTATAATTCGGCTTTATATTTTTAAATGTTTAAGGATTTATTCCATGCATTACATTTCTCAGTAGAGACCGGATGTACGTCTCATATGACACAATGCCGGTAGTTTCTTTCCCACTATCATGTCTTGAGCAGGTTTGTTTCTAGGTCATCCTCGCGTATCATATTACTTCTTTGTTCAAACGTGTTATGCGTATCACATTATATCAAAGACGCGGTGCACTATCAACATTTTTAAGCAACCTAGCATCTCATTGGTGGTCTATTTTTATCTACTGGGCGTAGCTTTTTTCATAGCTTCACTATATAAATCAATGACGTCACGCCATAATCCAATGGTCACATGATTCAATATGGCGGACCACGCGCAAGATTCAAAATTCCAAATTCCAAATCAAGATGGCGGATGCCTGTAAATTATAAATTCATTATCGCGGACGGCGGTAAATTTTAAAATTGTGGCGGAGATTCAAAAGGGTGGAAGGCTGGAGGTTTCAAATTGTATGTTTACAATTTAACATTTTTGAAATCTGATTTCACATTTACTATTCGATTTTTGGAAATTATGCAAGACTTCAGTTTATAAATTCGGTTTTATATTTCACATTTCGATTTTCTGTAACATTTGTACAAGACTAACATCATGAGTAAAATCTTTTTTGTTTTTATATCTAAGCATCAAAGCCATGACCGGAAGTGCGTATCATATTACAAAATTCCTCACTCCATTTTCCCAAATTTTTTCACACATCATGTCTTGAACAGGTGTGTTTCTAAGTCACGCGTACAGCTGAGTCATGAATTCTTTATTTATGACATCACCGGATATTGCATCACTACAGACTTGTTCAAACTCATTTCAAGGTAATACATGGCACATGCGGAACAGTATATAATAGCTACGTTGCGTATGTGTATAGTTTTAGTTATTGTTCTGCTGTTAAGATGTCAACATTGAAGCTTGGTCGTAAAATTGCACCTAAATCTACTACTGCTGCTGCTGCTTCTCCAATGGATATTACTACGCAGGACTTGTGAATATTTGAGAGACTAATACTCTCAAAACTGGAACAACTTTTCCAACGATCGTGCACTGATGCCCAATTTGGGTTCCGACCGGGAAGGTCAACAGAAGACGCGATCACGAAACTGCAAGACATCGTCAGAAACTCGAACGCGAAATACGTTTTAGGCATATTTGTTGATATAGAGGGGGCATTCGACAACGTCTGGTGACCCCTCGTCCTAAAGCGATTAAGAGACATAAAGCGTCCGAAAGACCTATACGAATTACTAAAAGACTACTTACAAGATAGGGAGGTACTAATGCAAAACGATCGAGAAACGAAAACAAAAAGAGTCACGAAAGGCTGCCCCCAGGGATCGGCGTTAGGGCCAAAAATTTGGAGTTTAGTATTCGCCCAAATAATTAGAGAAATTGAGCAGGCTCTTCAAGCAACACCAGTAGTGTTCGCGGACGACATAGTCTTCCTAGTAGAGGCTGATAGCCGACCCCCGTTAGAAA
This sequence comes from Ectobius pallidus, assembly GCA_964059195.1. Lineage (NCBI taxonomy): Eukaryota > Metazoa > Arthropoda > Insecta > Blattodea > Ectobiidae > Ectobius > Ectobius pallidus. Next base: position 34,904,378 of record CAXKWD010000009.1, read on the forward strand.
GGAAAGGGACAGCGACCATGTTAGCATTCACCAATTGGTGCGAAATGGCCAAGTTAAAAGTATCAACAGCGAAAACTAACACTCTCCTCCTCAAGGGGAATCTTCACCCGAGAAGACCGCCAACAATAAGACTATTAGGGACAAACATACGAAACGTACACGGACTTAGATATCTAGGAATAGAACTCCAATTAGGAAACAGAATAGAAAATCAGGTGAATAAGGTTTGCAATTCAGCAACTCACCTATTTCACGCACTAGGAGCGCTGTCTGGCCAAACATGGGGATATAAGTACACGAATTGCAAACGCCTATATAGAGCTGTATTCGAGTCCATCATAACATATGCGGCCCACGGGTGGGCACCGTACTTATTAGTCAGACATAAGAATAAGTTAATATCAGCCCAAAGAAAAGCATTATTAAGAGTTACTAGAGCGTATTCCACAACCTCAAATGAGGCGCTACAAGTCCTTGCGGAAGAGATCCCAATAGACCTAGTATTGGAAGAAAAAGTAACATCGTACAAAATTAGAAAACAGATACCTACACACATTGGAGAAACACAAATAACACAAGAAATATACAACGAAAAGAACAAACAGGAGCTTAACTCCTTGCTACGGGAACATACACTAACCCAGTGGGAAACAAGGTGGCGTGGAACTGAAAAGGGGCGCATCACTAAAGACTATTTCCCTAGCGTCAGAAACAGGCTTAAACAAAAACATATACAGATAGACTACGCAACATCGCAATTTTACACTGGGCATGGATACTTCACTGTGAACTTATACAGATTCAAACTCGCGGATGACTACTTATGTTATTGCGAAGACAGTGAACGAGACACAATGTATCACGCTCTGTACACATGCCCAAGATTTAGAGAAATCCGAAAGGACCTCAGGAACGTAACCACCAGAACTGAACAATGTATCAAAACACTCGTAATTCTGTCTAGAATTTGTAGATTAACTGTAGAAGTAATAATTTCACTAAATAGCTTATTCAATGTGAACGCGTGTGGTTGCACAATGCTCTCGAACTATTACGAGCTTAATAGACTGATCTAATAAGCCGTTGCTATATTGATTGCCGTTGATATATAGATTGCTGTAATTATTGTAAAATAATTACCCGAACACGACAACACTTGTAACTTGAAGTATTGTGTACTAATTCGCGATTTAAGAGCAAAAGCCTCTGCTGCTATTGTCTAGGAAAGGCGCGAAACTGGAGGAGCGATCCACACAACTGGCTCATGTGAATGCTGGAATCTGACTGACTTGGAATGACGCCGCGTCCCTACACGAGGGCACTAAACTATGCACCTGTCGTAAGAAAAAAGGCGCTGAGAATGTATCACTCCGCCACATCCTGCTGATTCAGGGCGCGAATTGATATAGCGGAGCGTTTGAACAGAAAGACTAGCTACACATGAATAAAAATGCTAGTAAAACCTGTAGCTTGCGCTAACAACCTCTTAACAAAAATCGTGGATTTCTAGAGGATAATACAGTTTTAATTACATCAGTGATTATTTCAGGACTCAAATTTTTCCTTTCCGGAAATTGTAGATGTAACTAATATAAGTTAATAGCTCCAACAAACAATTACTATTACTAAATAAATAGGTTGTTTAGTTTGCAAATTCTTATTTTACTTATTATGAATAATTTCTTAATTCTTAGTCAAATTATTCACCAAGGCATTTGTTCTCGTCGTTTTCATGTTGAAAGTTACCTGATATGAAATTCAGTGTATTTTTGTTACGCCATATGGGCATTTGAATTGTTTACACAGTTTCCTTAACTGTGTTTCATAAGGGAGAGGAAGTATCTCGTGTTTGAGGCAGTGTTTATAACCTTTAGGGGCCATAGTTTCTAATAACAAGCTTTCTCAAGTAAACTCATCAGAGTATCTCAACTCTTTACTATTAGAAATGTTTCACTTCTTAAGCATTGGATCAAAACCTATCTTCTGATTTCAGAAAGACATTTAACTTTATTCTCTAAGCAATTTGAACTGTTCTGAGCTGCTAATTTCCTTTTCAGATAGCAATTTTTGAAGTGAAACATCTTTAGCCGCGGTAGGGGTAAATCGAGAGCTTGTGTATCGCTCAAAATCGTCACGAAATTAGTGAAATATTCAAAATCGTCTCGAAAGGCGCGAAACTGGAAATTTCGGCTCAAAATCGTCACGAAATTAGTGAGGTGTGACGGAATGGGCTGCATAGAAAACAATCAACTCAATGATTAGGAGTATTCAGCTGCTATACGATTTAAAGGACAAAATAAAATACTCAAAGGGGAAACTAACGATAGAAGGTGATGGAAAGGAAATGTTTCAGACCTGCAAATGGGAATAATAATAATAATAATAACAATAATAATAATTATAATAATAATAATAAAACTTTCTTGCTCAATGGCAATAGACAATTCCTAAGCAAGCTAAAGGAATATGATCTATTTTATGGAACCCGGAGGTTCATTACCGCGCTTAAAAAATAAAAAAATCAAAGATCCAAAATTTTAAAAATACGCAATTCAAAAATTCAAAGATCCAAAATTTAAAAAAATTAAACATTTAAAATGTAAAAATCCAAAATCCAAAATTTAAACATCTTATATTAAAAATTAAAAATCCAAAATCCAAAAACCAAAATTGAAAAATTAAAAAATCGAAAATACAAGTTTAAAAAATCCAACAAATAAAAAGTTCAAAGAATCAAAATTTTAAAAATCCAAAATTCCAAAATAAAAAAACCCAAAATCCAAAATTTATAAAATTAAAAAATTAAAAAACAAAACCCAAAATAGAAAAAATAGAAAAATCAAAAATTAAAAAAACTATAATCTAATATTAAAATATCCAAAAAATTAAAAATTCAAAATCCAAAATTTAAAAAATATAAAATTATAAATCCCAAAATCCAATACTAAGAGAATGAAAGATCAAAAATTTCGAAACCAAAAAATCCAAAATTTAAAAAATAAAAAACCCAAAATTTAAAAATCCAAATATCCCAAATTTTAAAAAACTTAAAATTTAAAAATTTAAAAATCCAAAATTGAAAAAATAATATCCAAAATTTAAAAATCCTAACATCCAAAATTTAAAAATCCAAAAAATAAGAAATTTAAAGATAGAAAATTTAAAAAATTCAAAATTAAACAATTAAAAGATAAAAATTTTAAAAATTCTAAATCCATAATTTGAAAGGTCCAAAATCCCAATATTAAGAAGTCCAACAATCCAAAATTGAAAAATCCAATAATCCAAAATAGAAAACTCCAAACATTAAAACAAGTTTCACTTCTGTCGCGTGGCGTTCCACGCACACTTTTTTTCATTCTGCGAGGAAGTTTTGTCTTTGGCTCTGGCCATATTTCTAATAATATTTATTTTACTTCAAGTAAACTACTCTTTGTTTTTAAATAATGAGTTCCCTCCTAGTGATGAATATATGCTTCATTCATATGACAGACATGGCTAATTACCCTGATCAGACCTTGATGAAAAAGTTCAGGAGTCAGATCTTTTGCAAGCTCTCTTGGAGTGAGACTTATTCTCCTCTCCTCTTTATAATTAATCATTTTAACTCCTCCTAATAGTAGAATGCTTTGTGAAATATTTTGGCAATTTTTTAGAAATGTGGAGTACAGCTCGTATCTTCAAACGCCACTTAGACAGCGGAATTTCGACCGTATTGCCATCGACACAATGAAAATTATGTCATCAGAAAAAAATGTTACGAATATACGTAATTCTCATCAGTAAGCTGTCTGTCTGTCCTATCACATTTTTAAAATCTATTTTATCTATCTTAAGCTGGTTTAAACCAATGTTTCTCCTGGGATGACTTCGCTTTTACATCTCGGCAAAAAACACGAAGGCATCTTGTATTTTTACCTAGAGATTTAAAACATTTCCTTTGGAAATTAGAGACAAATTTTACGTTGCTACAAAGAAATACTTAATTCAGAAAATGACACGAATTAACCTTTCACATTATTACACGATGTTATTCGATTATTTAAAACATACAATCCATGCACCTAACTACAATGCCCACAACTAGCGAAAGCGTCTTTACTGATCGCAGCACTTCTACAGATCGCCGCAGTGCCACAACTGTCTCCATATCAACAATGGTATGGCGGCGCGAGTGATCACACTGCTCAAGTTCTGTACGTTATGCTATTACTATTATAGTCATCTCAAAAGAATCAAATAGGAGAATAGAAGTTTTACTCTTTGGCAACCGCCATCTTGGCTTGATTAAGCATGGCCAAGAGACGTTCTGGAAACAAACGCCAACTTTAAGCAGTGGCGGCTCGTGTACAGGCACCACTATAACTGGTGGAACCGCACCACTCCCTATTTCCACTTGATATCATCGATAATATTAATTAATATAATGAGTCCTTTTATCTTTAATTCTTTCTTTATACTTGTACAATATATAATCCTTAAGCTTAATACCAGCAGCCATCTCCCAGTTTATTAAAAATATAAAAGAAAATCTTTATATGGAACTATGCGCTTCACAGTTCCAGCGGGTTGTGTTTGAGTGTTGTGGGCCTGCGGACATAGGAAGGTGCACGCCGCGGCCAGCGCGCCAGCTGCGAGCGAGCGAGAGAGAGAGAGAGAGAGAGAGAGAGAGAGAGAGAGAGAGAGAGCACTGTCGCTTCCACAGTGCCGACCCTGTCGTATTGGTGGAAGTTAGTGTTTTTTTCTCCTCGTGTGTTGTGTTTATAAACCATGTAAGCTTACCATATTCTTGAATGTTATAAAGTGTAGAATTAGATTATTATCTTTTTCCGGCTATTCTATTTGATTCTCTTTCGGTTCTTTCATTCAACAGGAAACTTTAACCATGGCAGCTGAAGGAGAACATTATTGATCTTTTCGTTGAAATTAAAACAAGAAGAAACGAATAGATCAAGCTTGCACTGCAGCAATTTAGATTAAAGTAAGTAAACTTTTTATTTTGTTCTTTTATGGTTTTTATCAAGTTTATGAATAGATTTTATTTTTATATATGTATGTTTCCTTTTACACTGTACATACTTATTAATTCGCGAATGTATTTAGTAGTGAGAAGAAGATCAGACTGATATCATTATTGGGTAGCTATAATCTAGATTTCATAGTAAACTTTCCAACGAGAATTCAGAACGACTCCCAAACAACAATAGATAATATATTCATAGATATAGAAAAACATTTTAATTTTAAAGTACTTCCAATATTAAATGGATTATCAGATCATGATGCACAAATGTTAGTGCTGAACAATATTAAAGTAAATTCGAACAGTAAACATGCTCATAGTAATATGACTAGAGTAATGAATGACGATTCAATTTTAAATTTCAAACAAGATCTTGCGAATGAAAACTGGGAATCTATGTTATCCTATGACAAAGTAGATAGTAAATTAAGTGAATTCCTAAACATAGTGTCACAACATTTTGAGGCAAATTTTCCAAAAAAGAAAACTGCTAATTTACCTAATTCAAGGAATAACACATGGTTAACTGCTGGTATTAAAATATCATGTGCAAACAAAAGAGAGCTCTACCTAAAATATAGAACCAGTAACAACCAAACTCATAAGGAATACTATAAAAAGTATTGCAACGTACTGAAGAAAGTAATCAAAGAAGCAAAAAGTAGGCATTTTTCACAAGTAATTAATAAATCAAATAATAAAGTTAAGACTGTATGGAATATAATAAAAAAGAAACGGGGAGAACAAAGGGAAACAATGATTGTACATCATTAATATACCAAAACATAAAACTAGATAATTTATCAGACATTACAAATGCTTTTAATAGTCACTTTATAAATATTGCAGAGAAATGTATTCCTATAAATAATATTAACATTAAGGCAGTAGACCTACTAACAAAATCTACAGTTTGGAACCATAGATTTCAATTGAACTTGACTTCCCACATAGAAATTGAAAATATAATCAAGTCTCTCAAAAGTAAAAGCTCGTCTGGATGGGATGAGATAAGTAATAAGTTATTAAAAAGCTGCTCATCGGAACTCAGTAAACCTCTTAGTCACATATGCAATTGTTCATTAGAAAATGGAATATTTCCAGAAAGACTGAAGCATGCTATTGTTAAGCCCCTCTTTAAAAAAGGTGACAAAAATCTACCATCAAATTACAGACCTATATCACTCTTAACCTCATTTTCAAAAGTTTTTGAAAAAGTCATGTACAACCGCATAATACACTATCTTAATTTGAATGACATTCTTACTTCATCTCAGTTTGGATTTAGAAGTGGCATGTCCACTGAGAATGCTACATTTCAACTTACTACAGAAATATTGGAAGCGTTAGATAAAAAGAAATATGCTCTGGGAATTTTCTGCGACTTAGCTAAAGCATTTGACTGTATAAATCATGAAATATTACTTCAAAAATTGGATCATTATGGGTTCGATAATTTAACACTTAAGTGGTTCAAATCATATCTTTCTGATAGAACTCAAAAGGTAATAATAAATGGAAATGAATCTAACCTAGGGATTGTTAAGAATGGGGTACCTCAGGGATCAATACTGGGACCTTTGCTCTTTTTAATTTTCATTAATGACTTGCCCTATAACTTAAGTGACGAATCAAAGGTATTGCTCTTTGCAGATGATACTAGTGTACTTGTAACAGGAACGTCACAAGAACATTTATCACGAATAGCTACAAAGGCTTTTCACGAGTTAAACACATGGTTTCTAGCTAATAAAATGACACTTAATATTGATAAGACCCATTTTATACAATTTAGGACAAAAAACAGATGTATCTCAAATCTTGAAATTAATTATGGAACACAAATCATACAAGAAATTAGCAATGTAAAATTTTTAGGATTACAAATTGACCAAAATCTTGACTGGAAGACACACATAGAAATGATAAGTCCAAAACTGAGTTCAGCGTGCTTTGCTTTAAGAATTTTGAATAATATATTAAAACAGGATGCATTACTTATGGTATATTTTGCATATTTTCACTCGGTAATGAGGTACGGGATCATTTTCTGGGGCAACTCTACCCATAGGGAGAAAATATTTAGATTACAAAAGCGGGCAATAAGAATAATATGTGGAAAGAAAAAAAGGGAATCTTGTAAACCGCTATTTGAAAAATTAAAAGTCCTCACTCTTACAGGGGAGTATATATACTCTGTTATGTGTTATGTAGTGAATAATATTGATAAATTTCAAACTAATTTTAGTGTACACGGACGTACTACCAGAAACATGAATGATCTACACAGACCAAATAACTCGTTAAAACTCTTTCAGAAGGGTGCGTATTATTCTGCAGTACAGATATATAACAAGCTCCCAAACAACATTAAATTATTATGTATTCAAAGAAAGAGCAAACATTTCAAAACAGCTGTCAAGGAATTTTTAATAACTCACACCTTCTACAATTTGGAGGAATATTTCCAGCTTCGATAAATTTGGCAGCTTGCAGTTTCTGTAGACCTATATTATTGTTATAACATGCATGTATTTTTTGATCTGACGTGTCCTATATCCTTGAGCCCCGCTCAACACAGGATCTACAGGACGAGATATCTACATCTACATCTACATCTACATCTACATCTACATCAGTTACTTCCGTTGTTCCAATATTTCCTGTGTCATTTTGTAATTAGTGGAACCATGTATTTAGTAGTCACTTCCGTTGACGTAATGCTTCATGTTTCATGATTTTTCCCGTGTGAAGGCGTGTCGCGCGCCCTAGAAGCTTCCTCGGGGGTCGAGAGTTATGATCGTTGGCAGTTGTTGAATGCAGGCTAGAGAATTATGTAGTGTTCTTGAAAGAAAGGCGTGCCTCTCAGATTCGCCGGGGAATTCTTCGGGTAAGTGAAGGAGTCATGATTCTTTAATTATTGAACTTAATCTTTTTACAATAAATCCCCTTCTGGGTTAACCACTTTCAGAAAGTAATGATGCCTGCTTTATAGTGATTGTACACGCGGAAGAAATGTTTGATCCGAGTTTAAGTTATGTATAGCTTGATTGTTTGTGACATTTAGGTGAGTTAGACTCCATCCTCAAGACACAATTTTAATATATATATATATATGAAATTTGTGGGTTCATATTTCATGAACTAACTAAATTAGTGGTTAGGTAACTTGGTAACACCACTATTGTTAATATTACTTGTATTTAAATTTTGTATGGAGAACTGGTTCCAATATCGGTATGTATGCAAAATCACCATCTGGATAATATACACACAGAAGCTATCTAATTTATATTCGTGTGCGAATGCACTGTTGCTTGGTTATAGGTAACTATAGAAATTTAATTTGTATGGCTATTGACTACATAGTTTGCATTCCTGAGTGAGTTACGCGTAATAAATATCTAATCTTTCGTGTTAACAGATTTCAGGCTGCCTTAGGCCTACATCAGGTCACGTATGTCTGTTTATTCTGTTCTAATGTTCTGAAATTTAAAACCATTTATCTATGCCGAGCATTATTATGCTAGTTTAAATAATATGTATATTTTTTAATAGTAGCCTCACGTAATATTGTATTTCTTGTGGCAGTTCATTCACATTTCTTTGAGGTCATTAGCTCGTGAACTTCAGTAAGCCGTGCATCGCTTGCGTAATACATTCTTGTGCTTCTGTACTTTTAATGATAAAGGTACGTACGTCTATTTTTAGGGTTCTGTCTTGCCTAGCTGGATTTATTACAAAATCTTGACTAAATATTAAATCTCCATTCTTATAGAAAGTTCCAGACAGATCTTTGTTTTTTTAAAGCATTGCAATATTCCTGTGAATTATAGTATTTCATATTTTTATTCAAGTATTCACTACCCGTATTGTATTTCAACAAACCTTATATTTCTTTAGAAATTATTGAAGCCTTGCCTAGCTGCTGTTATTCCAATATTTTCACTAAATATTAAATCTCCATTTTCATAGAAAGTTCCAGGCTGAACTTTGATTATTTGAAGTATTACAATATTCCTATGAATTATAGCATTTCATATTTTTATTCCAGTATTCAATAACTTCATCGACTTCATATAGCCTTCATCGACTATACCAAGGCATTCGACTCTGTGGAGCACACTAGTGTCTTCCAAGCACTGTCTGAACAGGCTACTATCCCAACTATACAGAAAATCACAGGCTAAGGTAGCAACAGAAAGAGTTGGACAACCTTTCAAGCTAGGGCGAGTAGTGAGACAAGGCGACCCCATATCCCCAAAACTGTTCACCAGTCTTCTTGAGAGTATTTTCCGGAACACAAAATGGAGGAAAAGTTATGGAATTAATATGAATGGGTACAAAATCACAAATCTCAGATTTGCAGATGATGTGGTCCTGTTTGCAACAAATGCTCAACACTTACAGGAAATGATACAAGAACTGAATAATGCCAGCATCCAGGCAGGGTTAGAAATGAATATGACAAAAACCAAAGGAATGACCAACAGATAGACAACCCCAATCAAGGTAAATACGACAGAACTTGAATATGTATCAGAGTACGTATATCTGGGCCAACTCGTCAGTTTCCAGCAGATTATGGAGAAAGAGATTAGGAGAAGGATGGCCATAGCATGGAAAGCCTTCTGGGCACTAAAATTCATCTTACTAGACAGAACTCTCAACAGAAGACTAAGGCTGGAAGCACTGGAAACAAGCATCTACCCAACATTGTTATATGGATGCCAAACATGGAACCTGACGGAAGGACAGAGAAAACGGATTCAAAACTGCCAAAGAAAAATGGAGAGGAAAATTCTAGGGATAACCTGGAGGGAGAGAATTTCAATGTACGACTAAAAGAAATGACAAAATCTAAGGACATCTCACAAAAAGCCATGCTTCTAAAATGGAAATGGGGAGGACATGTGACACGCCTCAACAACAACAGGTGGGCACACATTTCAACAACGTGGGACCCCGTAATGGCAGGAGACACCGTGGAAGACTAGGTACCAGGTGGGCAGATGACTTCAAGGCGGAAGCAGGCGTACACTGGTCCACAATGGCAAAGGACAGAACCAAGTGGAGAGCAAAACTAAAGGAAAATGACATGACAGTGCTATAAAAACAGTGGTGCAAAATCAGTGTTGTGGAAAAGACAATCACAAGACAGACTTCAAGTCAACCTTAGAAGGTTGAAGATCAAATGGACTCGCCCTCCATATGTGATACCTAATCGAGCTCCCCCTAATTAGGAGGCCATAGCCCTTCATGGGACAAATAAGGCTTATTCATTCATTCATTCATTCATTCATTCAATAACTGTATTGTACTTCAACAAACCTTATATTTTTGATATTTTCCCGGGCTACTAACCAGGTGGTGAATTGGATTAATTCCGACGTTTCGAAACCAAACTGAGGCTTCATTGTCAAGGAGAATGAAATGCCGGGATTAGATGGCGTGTATTTATAGGACTGCTGTGAATGGGGACATCCGGATTGGAGAAAGGATTTGTTGAAGACCAACCAATCAGGAAACAGATGGGTGCTGTAAGAACAGGAGGGAAAAATTAGAGAAGTAGAATCGGTCCAAATAAGGGCCAACGGTCAATAGGTAGTGAAAATAAATTATTATTATATAGGTGGTGGTGGAAACGAGAAAAAATTGGAAAAAAGGGAAACACGGTCCAAATGAGGGCCAATGTTTTTAATTACTCTGGTGGTTCATTGGAAGGTGTGCGGTTGGCTCGTATGGACCTGAGCGACTCAATAGCATGGAACCAGGCAGGGCTTAGTTGGATACCGCTGTCTCTATTCATGTTGTTTGGTTCCAAACGGATCTCCACGGCTTCCCTCACCACTCTCTCCCAGAAGTTTGAAGACCTGGCAAGAATAGCCGTTTCACCAAACTTGATACGGTGTCCCATGTTGATGGCGTGTTCCGCTACCGCAGATTTATCTGGATAAAACAGCCGGATATTACGGGCATGTTCCTGGCAGCGCACTTCCACCGTGCGGCCGGTATGTCCAATGTATTGCTTGCCGCATTCGCAAGGAATGCGGTACACACCAGCTGTCTTCAGACCCTGGTTGTCCTTCACTGGCCGGATCAGCTGCTTTATCTTGGGAGGTGGTAGATGAATTGTTTTTATGTCAAACTTATGGAGGATACGGCTAATTTTCCCCGACGTTGCGCCCATGTATGGTATGCATGCTATGCGCCGGCTACCGTCAGGGGGTTTCTCATCTTCCACTGCTGGACGCGGAGAAGCGGTCCTTTTCAGGGCCAATCTAATTTCATTGTTCTTGTAGCCGTTCTGGAGGAATATTCTCTTGAGATGGTCTAGTTCCTCCGGTAAGTTGTTGCAGTCCGAAATGGCGAAAGCTCTATGAAAGAGAGTGTTAAGTACCCCTCTGCGCTGGGATGGATGGTGATGGCTCGTTCCATATAAGTATAGGTCCGTATGGGTCTTCTTCCGGTAGACACCATGGCCCAAAGTCCCATCAGTTTTCTTGCTGATTAAGATGTCAAGGAAGGGGAGCTGTCCATTCTCTTCTACTTCCATTGTGAACTGTATGTTGCTGTTTAATCCATTCAGATGCTGTAGAAATTCCTGTAGTGTTTCTTTCCCGTGGGGCCAGACCACAAACGTATCATCGACGTATCTGAAGAAATGGGTGGGTTTGTGGATAGCTGTTTCTAAAGCTGCCTGTTCGAAGTGCTCCATATAAAAATTGGCTATGGCAGGTGACAGAGGCGACCCCATGGCTATACCATCTGTCTGTTCATAAAACTGGCCATCATATAGAAAATATGTGGAGGAGAGTGCGTGTCTAAAGAGGTTTATGATGTCAGGTTGAAAATGGGGTTGGAGTAGGTTCATGGCGTCATTGACAGGAACCCGTGTGAAAATTGAGACTGCGTCGAAGCTGACTAGGAGGTCTGATGGTGCTACGGTGATATTCCGAAGGATCTTGACAAACTCTGAGGAATTTGAAATGTGATGTGGACATTTTCCCACCAAGGGCTGGAGCTGGCCGGTGAGGAACTTGGCTAGTGCGTAGGTAGGGCCCCCGATAGTGTTAATTATGGTTCTCAGAGGGACCTCCGCCTTGTGGATTAACATGCCCGTAATATCCGGCTGTTTTATCCAGATAAATCTGCGGTAGCGGAACACGCCATCAACATGGGACACCGTATCAAGTTTGGTGAAACGGCTATTCTTGCCAGGTCTTCAAACTTCTGGGAGAGAGTGGTGAGGGAAGCCGTGGAGATCCGTTTGGAACCAAACAACATGAATAGAGACAGCGGTATCCAACTAAGCCCTGCCTGGTTTCATGCTATTGAGTCGCTCAGGTCCATACGAGCCAACCGCACACCTTCCAATGAACCACCAGAGTAATTAAAACATTGGCCCTCATTTGGACCGTGTTTCCCTTTTTTCCAATTTTTTCTCGTTTCCACCACCACCTATATAATAATAATTTATTTTCACTATCTATTGACCGTTGGCCCTTATTTGGACCGATTCTACTTCTCTAATTTTTCCCTCCTGTTCTTACAGCACCCATCTGTTTCCTGATTGGTTGGTCTTCAACAAATCCTTTCTCCAATCCGGATGTCCCCATTCACAGCAGTCCTATAAATACACGCCATCTAATCGGATTTTATCTAAATCAAAAGACGAGCCCCCACCTACTGTCATACATGGCAGAAACGGCCTAAAATATGAACCAGTCGAACAAGCCAACGCTATAGCGGATGTGTTAGAACACCAATTTCAACCCCATTCTTTAACCAGTATAGATAGAGAAGAAGAGGTGGAGGCTCGTGTCAATGAAAGACTAACAGCAGCGGCATTAGACAATCATAATTTTGAACTCGTTACACCGGATGAAATTCGAAAACACACGGACAAAATTAACTGTAAAAAAGCCCAAGGACCTGACAGAGTTCCCCCAGGCTGTCTAAAATATTTACATAGAAAAACACTAGTACAACTCACACACATATACAACGCCTGTCTGAAATTTCGGTACTTCCCCAATGAATGGAAAACGGCGAAAATAATCACGTTAGCTAAACCAGGCGCAGATCCAAAATTTCCCCAAAACTTGCGACCAATCAGTCTCCTGTCACCAGTGGGCAAGATATTTGAAAAACTCTTACTGACTAGACTAGGCAATCACATATACAACAATGGTATTATCCCACCTGCACAGTTCGGATTTCGCGCAAAACACAGTACAAATCTGCAATTAATGCGACTGATAGACGCGATCACCACAGAATACAATAACAAAGCTAGCACCGCTGCTGTTTTTCTCGACATTGAGAAAGCGTTTGATAAAACATGGCATCCTGGACTACTTTGCAAACTGGCTGATATTAATATATCGGGATACTTACTAGAAATTCTTTCCTCCTACTTAAATAACAGAACATTTAAAGTAAGCTATAACAATGCTGTCTCTACAATAAGAGATATTGAAGCGGGAGTTCCTCAAGGCTCAGTCTTAGCCCCTATTCTATATAACATATACACTCATGATATACCTACATCCCTTGGAGTTCAAATAGCCCTGTATGCCGACGACACGGCTATCTACACTTCAGGTAAAAACTTACACTATGTCACAGCCAAGTTGCAGAGAAGTCTTACCCGGGTATCGAACTGGTCTAGGCAGTGGAACATCAAAATTAATGAAAGAAAAACACAAGCCATTGTCTTTACCAAGGGTCGACCCCGTGAGATTCCTCCAATACAATTACATGGCAGGATATTACAGTATAAATCTCACGTTAAATACCTGGGTCTAATACTTGATAAATCCTTGACATTTCAACAACACGTTAACTATATTCACAGTAAAAGTCTCCAAGCTTTTAGAAGACTTATCCCATTATTCAAAACGCCAAGACTAACTAAAGAAACGAAGAAGCTGCTATACACAGCTTTAGTACGGTCAAAATTAACATATGCCTGTCCTGCCTGGTCACAAACAGCAAAATCATACATACAAAAACTACAAATCATACAGAACAAAGTAATAAGACTATCACTTCACAGACCAAGAAGAACACCAGTAAACTTGTTACATGATGAATTTACAATTGAGACACTCCACGAATATATAACAAGAAATACACAAAAAGAAGCACGTAAACTTCACTCGCATCCAAATACATTAGTTAAAAACATTGGCACAAACCAGGCCAGGTATAACAAACATAAGAGACTAAATATAGTTGTTGACATTCAGCAATAAAAGACTGTCTAAGAAATTAATGAAATAAAATTTATAACGTTTTAAAGTAAAACTTGATTACTCAACCAACACGTCAAAAGGACGTATGCAAATACAAAAGAAAATTGAAATCTCAAACCAAATACAAGGTCAAGAGCCCAAACCTAGGGCTCATACCTTTTGCATTTAGGGTCAGAAATGCCCAGTAAGTCTATCCTCCTCCTCCTCCTCCTCCTCCCGGCATTTCACCATAAACCGACTGAAGACACCTCCTCGGCATTTCATTCTCCTTGACAATGAAGCCTCAGTTTGGTTTCGAAACGTCGGAATTAATCCAATTCACCACCTGGTTAGTAGCCCGGGAAAATATCATATATTACCAGCACCAGGAAAAATTCAAAGCACATTTCAAACCTTATATTTCTTTACTAATTATTCAAGCCTTGCCTAGCTGCTATTAATCCAATATTTTCATAAATATTAAATCTCCATTTTCATAGAAAGTTCCAGGCTGAACTTTGATTATTTGAAGCATTACAATATTCCTGTGAATTATAATATTTCATATTCTTATTCTAGCATTCATTAACTGTACTGTATTTCGAGAAGCCTTGTATTTCTTCATAAATTATTGAAGCCTTGTTAGCTGGATTTATTACAATATTTCTCTAAATATTAAATCTCTATTTCTATTGAAAGTTCCAGACTGACCTTTGGTTATTAGTATCAGTGGCGGTTTCTCCTATAGTGCTGCAGTGCTACAGCACACAGCTTCTTTTCTGCTCGTCGTATAATGTTATTTTCAAACGCAATACTCTATTTTCTTTTACTTAGATTTTGAACTTGGCGCGTCCACGCGAGAATTCCTTAGCTGACGTTGGAGAATGGAAGTCGGTAATGTGAATATTATCTTTTCCGCTTCGTGAATGCATTTTGTAAACAGCTCTTCTCTTGTAGGGTGTGACGTCATGCTTAAGCTTGCCTTTGGGGCGTGTAAACTGGTTTCAACATACAGAACGGGCTGCCGCTGAATTGCGTTCACGAGATTTTAAGGCGACTCACTGGAGCGCTGTGATCTCGCCACAGATATAGACACAAAGCGACACTTGCCGCGACATCTGTTGGAATATAGTTGAAACTTTAGTTCTGGTTTTAGCCACTAGAACAGATTGAAAACAGAACTGAGTGTTTTGTATGAAAGAAATGATTACAGGAAAATTGATGGAGCTCTTCCACTACTATGATTAAAAACAATTTGGTAGGAACATTCTCCGAAATAACAAAGCTTCTCAGGATTATAGTCACCACTCCTATTACCACAGCAGAACCAGAAAGATGCTTTTCTACCCTGAAAAGGATAAAGACACTCCTAAGGAATACCA
This sequence comes from Ectobius pallidus, assembly GCA_964059195.1. Classification (NCBI taxonomy): domain Eukaryota; kingdom Metazoa; phylum Arthropoda; class Insecta; order Blattodea; family Ectobiidae; genus Ectobius; species Ectobius pallidus. Next base: position 34,920,022 of record CAXKWD010000009.1, read on the forward strand.
TCACAAGAACGTCTTACAGCTCTTGCAATGCTTTCCATAGCGAAAAAGATGGTTGCAAACATGGATGGATTCAACACGAAAGTCATCGATAACTTCTGTAGTAAGAAGGAACGTCCCATGGACTTAACTCTGAGACAGTAATTATTTAAGTAAGCCTAAACTAAACTCCGTGGCGCGACATTCCCGAGGGGACAAGGCCTACCACCCGACCACTGCGTCATCTACCTATAGACAGATGGCAGGATTGGGGCATGTTGTCAGCATGCCGACACCCACGGCCGTTAATGATGGTTTCCATGACCGGAGTCGCTACTTCTCTATCAAGTAGCTCAATATTTTAAGTTTGCTCGTTTTGAGCCACGAGCCGCTACTGATTAGTATTACAGTATTCCTGTTAAGTATAGTAATTCTCATCCCTTTTCAGTATCCATTAACTGAATGGTATTTCAAGAATCGTTTATATTTCTTACTACTTATTGAAGTCTTCTAGCACTTCTAGCAGTTATAACATCTTATATTCTTATGGAAAATTTCAGATTGAGTATCGGGTGGTTTTGCATTATTACTGTGTTTTCTAGTAGACATAAGATTTCTCATTCTTGTGGAAAATTTCAATAAACACTAATAGTACTGCATTTATAGTTCCTTATACTTAAAAATTCTTGGAGACTTCCCATTTTAGGTAGATTTCGAAGAAAAATCTACCTATTGCAATGGATACCATGTCATGATTTTCGAAAAATCCTTTCATATCTTTACGTTTCATGCTCCCCTAAGTACGAAACCACCGCCCGTTAAAAAAAATTGTGATATATATATATATATATATCTTTACACGCTAGCGACCGTAATTTTGAAGATATTTGAACCAAATGTTATTGTGTCATTTCTAGGCCCAATAGTTCGGACAAGTTCGTTAATGAGCAAATTTGGCCCAAGGGGGTGGTCGGGGGAGGGGGTTGAAATTTTTAAAAATGTATATCTCGGCCCCTATGAAGTATAGAGGGAAACTTTGTTTGAATAAATTAGAGTACTACCTATGGAGTTCACAGTGACACCAACGATTCGGGGGTTCGAGTGAGGGTGGGGGTGGGGGATGAAAATTCGAAACTTTTGAAACCACATCTTGTGGGGTATCGTTGAAAAGCTCTTGATGAGTACTCTACAAATCAATAAATAGTTTCTTGATAGCTCTCATATGACGCGAGATTTTAACGTTTGAAAATAATAACACTTAAAAGAATTATTATAATATCATAATTTTGTCTTGTTTAGCGGCTTTGCTAATTTTAATCATTGCTGATCTTGCGCACGGCCTCCCAGAATAGTATATCCTATTCTTGTTTTCAAAACAAATGATTGTAGGCTTTTGCTCTTTGCCGAATTCAGTCCTTATTATTGCGGGTTTGCCGTGCCAAGGCTAAAGAAGGAGAGTGCTGCGCAGCGACAATAAATTAAACCAAAAGCGCTTCGAAATCTACCTCAGCCTCTAGGCCTGCCTAGAGGGATTTTTTTAATTATTACAGTGACTGAAGCATAAGTTTTTACATTGTTATAGAAAATAACTGTGAGCACAAATTTCCTATATTTCAATCATTCAGTAATTTAATAACTGTATTGTGTTCTGATCTTTCCTAAACTGAGTTTACATTGTATATTGAGTTTACATTGTATATTGAGTTTACATTGTCTGTAGAGCATCCTACTTATTAAACAAGTTTCTTGTATTTCTTAATATTGTTTGCTCTACCTAACTTATATATTATACCAACTTTAATGAGTTAAAATATTTTGTTTTCTTATGGAAAAATTCATTATGTATAAACTTGATATATTCCTGCAATAGAAGTTTAACATTGAATACTGTAATATGCTTTCCAAATTGAAGTACCTTTGGAACCAGTTCTTTATCATATCAAATCCAAATAGTTCTCTATACTTGAAGTGTCTGATAATAATCATTCCAGGGTTTTTTATATTTGTGAATGAACTCATTGTGCTATAGCCATTCTTAGCTCCATGAAATGAATTCAGCATTTTCAAAACCGAGGTTAATAGTTTCAATAATGAATTGTATTGAATTTAAGATACTGAATTTAAGATACCGAATTGTGTTTTGAATTTAAGATACTGTACTGATATTGATTGTATTCACCAGAATACCGTATATTATATCCATGTTGAGGAAAGGTGATATGGAATAAGCTAATTCAGGGTGGCATAATAGTTCTTGTGATTTAAATTTTTATTATATATTTTTGAGAAATCTTAGAATATATTTATTGTTACATTTCTTAATGGGATTAAGTTGTTCTTGAATTTTCTCCTGGCGCTTCATCCTTTGGTGTCTACTGTCCATACTGAAGATTTGGTTCCCTCTACTACCTTTGGATAGGCCCTCACCTTCCAACCTTGTGCGTCCTTGATCTGTGAATTATAAATAATCAGTATCTCCTGGTAGAGTTTCTTTAGTGCCGACTTAATGTATCTTCCAGAATTAATATTAATATTAATGCTAATACTAATAACAATTAATAATACTTAATCATACCATACCCCAGTCAAAATCCTTAAAGTCGATACCACATAATTTTAAAACAAAGGCTAAAAATTTTCTGGAGCAACACCCCCACTAATTTTAGCTACGAGCCACCACTTACTTACAGTTTTTTAATTTTATTTTATTTATAAAAGCCGTGTTGAAGCAAAATTTCACCATATGCAGATACAAAGAGATGTGAAGGAAATGGAAGATGTCATAGCCTTGTTTCGAACATTTGTGGACAAGAGACCTTTTGGAATTAAACTCCTCATCTCATAACAATGTTTTCCTTACCAACAAGGTGATAGTTAATAAAATGACACTTGACCAATTCAAAATTGCAAAAATAGTCAAGCTGATGCAAATGGGGTGTCGGTTTTTAAGCAAGGAAATCTCCGGTGCAGTTTCCAGAATGATTGAAATTAGCTTAATTCCAGCCACAATTTTTAATAAGGAAAGGTTATTTTCACTCATGAACCCTAAATGGTCTGACAGGCGTAATATATTGAAATCAATTAAAGCAATTCTGTTATTACAGTACCGGTATAACATGAAAAATTCATTTTTAGTGAATTTTATGAGTACATTTTGAAAAATAAGAACCTACTGAGACTTAGGTGTATAACATAGAAAAATATGATTGGTATGGTAAATTATGTTAAAAATAAACTCGTTTCTTTATGTAAGTACTTAGCACCCAAACTATTGTCCTGATTTCACATATGGCAAACCTAGTATTGAGGCACCCCTCAGTTGAAATAGTCTGTGCACGCCTATGTGGACAAGCGATATTAATTTATGAACTTCTGTGCTTGACGCTCTAAAGTGTCTAACTGATGAGCCTGTATTATCAATACTATTTGAAATCTAACGTATGATACACTGGCTCAAGCATCAACTTGGTTTAGACCCAATGGACTCCTGCTCAATAACAATAAATGATAAGATAGTAGGCTATAAGATAAGATTTATTTAGTCCAGCTGAACATGTACCTGTTATGAGACGCGTGTTGTGGTTACAACGTATTTTCTTTCGAACTGAACAGTTATTAGCATTATTACGAATCATATCGTATGTTCTCAGTACACGCACGTTTGTGTTTCACTGTTGTCATTCTGTAAATACCAGGTAAAACTAATCTAGTTAAATAAGAATTACTCTTGATACGCTAGTGCTGCCATCTATTCCTTTGTCTACTCCATTGAACTGTATACTAACTGGAATGACTGCTACCATTGTAAAGTCTCAGCCAAATGTGTGTCCTGTCTGTGCGACTAGTTGCGTCTGGTCTTGCATGGAAGAAACCAAGCACCTGCATGCTAAAGACTAAAGTTAGTAGGACCTTCTCGATTTCATTGACATTTTAAAACAATGTTAGACCTTTTCATCCTTTTCATTGCAAAAAATAAATCAATAAATAGCCGAGAAAATTGTTTAAATGTTTAATTTCCCCCTTTTCATTTTATATTTATCTACTGGTTGAAAAGAATTACCACAGTATCCCCGCAAATATCCAAATATCCACTTATAAAAATACACAAATAAATACCGTACGTTAATTTATTTTTCATGTATATTGATATGAGAAAAACGTTGTAATTAATTGCATAAACTTCTATCAGCTTACAAAGAATACAATAGGCCTAATTTTGAAAGCAGTAAGCTGCTATGTTTGCAACAGGGAATATGTATAGGGGGAAAATTAAACATTTAAATAATTTGCTCGGTTATTTATTGATTTATTTTTTGCAATGAAAAGGATGAACAGTTCGAAAATTTAAAAAAAAGTGTGCGTGGAACGCCACGCGACAGAAGTGAAACTTATTTCAATTTTTGGATTTTTTCAATTTTGAATCATTGGATTTTTCAATTTTGGATTGTTGGACTTTTTAATATTGGGTTTTTGGACTTTTTAAATTTTGGTATTTCGATTCTTTTAATTTTTTTTTTTAATTTTGGAACTTTGGATTTTTTAATAATGGATTTTTAAATTTTAGATCTTTAAATTTTTTAATTTTTAATTTCGGTTTTTTAAATTTTCGATTTTCGATTTTTTTATTTTGGGTTTCTAGATTTTTAAATTTTTAATTTTTAAATCTTGGATATTTTGAATTTTTAAATTTTGGATATTAAAATATTTTCATTATTTAAATTTTAGATATTTCATTTTTAAATTTTTGATGTTTGGATTTTTAAATTTTGGAGTTATAATTTTTTAATTTTGGGTTTTTTATTTTTTAAATTTTGGATTTTTAAATTTTGGATCTTTGATTTTTTTAAATATTGGAAGTTTGGAATTTTAAATTTTGGATTTATTATTTTTTTAATTTTGCATTTTTATTTTTTAAATTTTTTATTTTTAAATTTTGGATCTTTGATTTTTAAAATTTTGGATGTTTAGATTTTTAAATTTTGGATTTATTATTTTTTAATTTTTTAAATTTTGGATTTTTGAATTTTGGATCTTAAATTTTTTATTTTGGAATTTTGGATTTTTTAATTTTGGATCTACGAATTTTAAATTTTGGATTTTAAATTTTTTAATTTTGGATTTTTAGATTTTTTAAATGTTGTATTTTCAATGTTTTAATTTTTAATTTTTTTATTCTTTAAATTTTGGATAAGCCTAAATCATTGAGTTGATAGTTTTCTGTGCAGTCCGTTCCGTTACACCCTACTAATTTCGTGACGATTTTGAGGGTAACACTAATTGCGTGACAATTTTTAGCGTAACGCAAGATCTCGATTTACTCCTACCGCGGCTAAAGAAGTTTCACTTCAAAAAAAGCCAATGAAATCGAGAAGATGGTCACTCGCGTGCAGGTACTTGGTTTCTTCCATGCAAGACCAGACATGACTAGTCGCACAAGAAGCCTCACTTTTCTCTCGTTCAGAAAGCATTCCAGTTAGTATTCATTTCAATTGTCTACTCATATTGCGACTAAGTTTGCCTAAGTTCACGTGGGCGCTTCACGCTACTTGGCTGTATCTATTCTTCTTCTATCCTTCGTCGGCGATTGACCTAGTTTCTTCTGCGTGAATGGATCGTCTTGTGTGGGCATTGTCTTCATGATGTTTGGTTGTCAGATGAGCGAAGTATATTTTTCATTCATTATGTAAAGTCATTTCACTATTCATTTGTATTTAAAGTATTTGTATTTTTGTATATTTCCATTTATAGTTAATTCAGTTTTAAAGTAATGTCTATTTTGTAAAGTTAACGTTTTTGCTTGCTCACCTGACATTTAAATAATTTTCTATTTCGGCTTTTCTATTCTAAATTTATTTTTATCATGAAGACAATGGGTGTGTCTATGACGTATGTTTGACGATGGATGAATGTTTCGCCGACTTCTTTCTTCTCTTGTCTTTTTCTTCTAGTATTTTCGTTGTCCTATTTCTTTCTTACGTTCGGGTCATGGCCTATATTTATATAAATTAAACATACAGCCAAATTCATTAATAATCATAATTACAGATTGCTACAGTTCTCGTAATTCTGCCCGTTTTATACAAACTAATATTTCTTGGATATTAAATTCTTTACTTGTTGAATAGTCAATCAGTTTTGTCTGTTGCAATATCAAATACTGGGTTAATGTAAAATAAGGATTACTAAAATTTTCTCTGTATAAAATTTGATCTGCTATTTCATTCTACAAACATTTTTCTAATGTATAATTTATTGTTTTCTGTCATTTTTCAATCTATTGTGATAAACATATATATGGAATCTTTACTCTTTACTTACGTAAATTTAAAAATGTTGGGCTAACTATTCCAGTACCTTCCACTTTTGATCCTTATAGCCTGTGTGGGGTCTGCCCAGTGGCGTATTCTCCATGAATGCAATGAATGCACTGCATGCGTTGTAGAATAAAGAAATTACTAACTGTCATCGATAATATAAAAATAGCACCATTTAAATGGCAGAGGAATCAACAATAACACATGAAAACCATTAATAATTCTGTTCCAAAGAAGTGTTTTCTAGGGCGAATAACAGATGGCGACACGGCGCGCGTGTTTCTGCGCAAGATTGTGCGTGATGCTTATTAGTTCTCCTAAATGCCTAGGCGAGGTGCTGAGGTATTCTCACCACTAGTCTGCTACCATGACGTCATAACTCTGATCCGTGAAATACAGGCACTTTGCATGCAATACCAGTCGGTGCATCTAACAAGTGAGAAGATTCTTTGTTGAATGTACTTCAGTGAATTTTGCCGCTGAATATTCAAAACAAGGGTGATTCTGAAAGTGATATTATATTAAGTGTATTTAATAAACCTTTTCACAAACGTTCATCCAGTGATAAGTTAAGAGTTAGTTAAGAAAGGGAGACCTACTCCCGATTTGAAAAACTTATGGAGAACAAAGTGAAGAACTTCTTGCGTACCTATAACTCGGAATTTTATACAAAGGTAGTTTGGTTATACGGCTCTGTAACTTTGTGCAAACTGTTCTGCTGGCTGTGTTTGTTGCTCGGGAAGGATAAATCTCCTTGTATCAGTAAGGATCGGAGTTATTAGGATCTTAACAATTTGCACACTACAATTCCAAGCCACGAAAATCAGAGTCTCACATCCATGCATGGATATCCTTCGGATTGTTTGGTAAAAGCAGGATTTTTTAAAAACTCATATTACATATTTATTTAAATATATATTTATTTCATATATATTATTCATATATATTTCAAATATATATTTATTTCATATATATTTAAAGTCGCTTTTTAACTGCCAGGGTCACCAGCGACCACAATTAATACATTTATATTGAACAAGTGCTACAAGAAGTGAAGTATGAAGAAAAACGTATATGAAACTTCAAATTTAGTAAGAAGAACAACATATTAAACATTAAAACGACTGGAAGTAATTTAGCAACTATTGACAAACTATGAACTGATTTGACATTATATGAATGACAAAGGCAGGATTGATTTACTCTTAAATGAACAAACCTGGGCAAGTGTTTTCTAAAACACAATAAAACTCTGAAACAGAACCGAAAAGTTTTAAAGAGACTGACAGCAGCCACATGCTTTTTAAGGCAACAAGAATTCGCATTTCGAGGGCATAATGAAAGTTCCGATTCCAACAATCGAGGGAATTATGTAGAGTTAATTCATTTGTTGGCGGAGTTCGATGACAAACTGCAAGCACACTTGACTACTGCCACTGAATTTACTGGATTATCTCCTCTGTTACAAAATGATTTAATACAGAGCGCTCGTGGTGTTACCTTAACAGAGATAAAAAGTCAGATTAAAGCAGCAACATTTGTTGCTATTTTCCTAGATGAAACTTCCGACATCAACTGTTCACAGCTGTCAACTATATTTAGATATGTTTATAAGGGACAAATCTTTGAAAGATTTGTAGGATTTAGCGACGTTAGTGCCGATAGATCAGCTGACTCCCTTGCTAAACTTGCAATAGAGCAACTTACACAGTTTGATTGCAAAGGAAAAGTGGTAGCTCAGACCTATGATGGAGCAGCCGTCATGGCGGGACATTTAAATGGAGTACAGGCAAAGGTGAGGGAAGTAATTCCTCAGGCCATATCTGTACATTGTTACGCCCACAAACTGAATCTGTTGTTATCATAGGCAGTGTCGTGTATCAAATCTTGTACGGTGGTTTTTGCTAACCTTACTGGTTTTGTAACATTTTTTGGACATTCCTCGAAAAGAACGAACCTATTAAGACAGAATAGTAAAGAAGAGATTTCCAAAATTTGCACCAACACGATGGAGTTTCTCAAGTCGCTTAGTACAGAAAGTTGCAGATCATAGAACCGAACTTGAAGAGCTTCATGGCCATATTTTGGAACATCAAGACGAATGGGATAAATTCGCCATAAATAAAGCACGTGGATTTCTAATGATGTTAAAGAGATTTCAAATTCAACTTTCTCTTGTGCCTATTTCAAGAAGTAAAGAACGAAACTATGACAGATGTTACATACAACAGTGATATATATATTTATATTTATATTTCATGTTGCATGCCTTTCCAAAATTTTCAGGATACGCCACTGGGTCTGCCATCCCTATTTATCCTTGGATATATATATATTTAATTATCTGTGCATAGTGATTTTCCCAAGGTAGGCTTGTAGGGTTTTGGCTGCGCTGTGTTCTTCAAACCTAACTGAATATTCAACTTATTACCAGCGCCAGCATTATTCCCCCTACCTAGATTACCACACAGCAGTGGTAGCTTTCGCTCGTATCTACAGACCTCTGTTTTTCATTGTTTCTTCCGGTATTTCTACTTTAGCTCACGTATGGGTGTTTTTCTAAAAAGATTTTCCTTCTTCTTCTTAGCTTCTTCTTCTTCCCGTTTTGGTGATTATGGGGTCTCCATTGCGCAGGGATTATGGGGTCTTTTGTGCACGGGTTGTTCTTTTCTGTCTTCTTTTCTGTCTACGCCGATTTTCAGTAAGGTTATTTCTCACCCATTTTCAGTGTGCTTGTATGTCTGCTTGCTTTTCCCCCTACTCCCGCAGTTTCGTGGGGGGAGGTTGTCTAGTGCTTATGATAATATCATTTATATTTCCTTTTCATGTGTAATGTACTTCGAGAGAGATTTCTTGCGATCTTGCTTCGCTATGTAGTGCTCCTGTATGCAGCCGTCATCCATCGAGTTCCAGCAGTTCTGTCACATGGATTCTGTGGCATTTCTATCTGCCACTTTGGATGCTGTTCTGGTGGAATCCGTCCTGCAGCTTATTTCATTTTTGCTGTGATTCCGAGCTTCTGTGGGATCAGCTGTCTTCCAGTCCTGCTCATCATCTCGAAGTTGTTCTGGCTCTTCATCTACATTCTTCAAAGTATAAAGTACAAGCCGATTTTTTACAGATCTTCATGTAGTTCAATTATTTTTAAATTATTCATGCTTTTGGATTTTTGCATAAGGTGGTTTATTGCTTTTTTTTTTTTTAGTCAAGCTAAAATTTTCTTTCTTAATTCGGATGTTCACCTTCAGTGAATTTATCTAACTTTTCATTGTTAATTTGTTTCTTATAATATGATGTAATCTGTCTTAATGGTATTAATGGGGGCGCTGTTGTGTTCGCCTCGTTACTTCGAGTTGTGGTTTTTCTTGCCCCAGTATTTGGAATTCTTAATTCTGGAGTATCTTCACTCTTAAGCTGGTTGCGGGGATTTTCCATTTCGAGTAACTGTGGTGAGTTCTTCAGTTCTTTCATTTGCCATTTTGCTGATTTTTGTTCATGTTCAGGTTGCATAAATTTCTATACATATAGTCTTGTTTATTCTTCTACCAGTTCAAGTTTGCATTATATATCTATTGCAGTTGCTATTTCTATTAACTATATATATTATGCTGTTGTTCCGTTATTTTTTGGTCAGTCGATACAGTACTTCTACGCCTATTTGATTCTATGATTAACAGTTTATTTGCGAGCTATAGTGATTTAAATTATTTTGTATAAGTTTTCCGCATTTATTTATGGGTGGTAAATTTTTCTTGGTCATTTATTGTAGTCTATTGCTACGTTGGATCTTTATAATTAGATCTGCAATAGTATTTGTGCGTAAAATTAAAGTATAGTGTATTGTATTGTTATTGTCTGGTTCTTGCTGCTACGTTGCATCTTGTTTAGATGTGCAGTAGTTCCGAGACATTTCAATTTAATGCGTTGTATTTAGGGTTTGATATTTGTTATTGTATGCGGATTGTATTATGTCGTATTTGATGGCGTATATTTATTATTCACTTTGTCCTATAGCTCGTCCGTTTCTAGTATTTGCATCCATGTCTTGCCTCTGCATTTATAAAGTTATGCCCACTTTAAGATAATTCTTGTCATTTTTCTTGTAAAATTTTCTTCTTCTTAACTCTTTGAACTTGTTGTGATTGGGATTCGACGCAGTCTGGCTGGCCTATTGGGCTGGTGTTGAGCGAATGCTCTGGCAATCGCGGTGTTCCATTTCCAGCGTCGTGTCGTATTCCGATCGCAACTCGTGTTTGCAATTGTTGGTATATACGTCGCTCAGGCTGTAGGCACGTGTACCGAGCTGTCGACTGTTATACCACCATATTGATCTATAGTTCTTTATTACTTAATTCTGATAAAGCCGAGTGTTATATTACATAATAAAATTTTTTTACGGCATTATAATTAAATAATGGTTTATATTGAAATTTCATATAATTTGATAGTTTTTCATAATAAAATTTGGATATTTTGAGAATATTTGTAAAATTTGAAATTAGTCATTTTTTAAAATAGTTTCTATTGTGGCATTATTTTTAAAGTTTCATACTTATATTACAAACAAGTGTATTTTCTAATATTTATTCGGGGCTGTTTCAAAATGAAAATATATATTAGAAAAGTTAAAATTTACATTTCACCTATTTATTTGAGGCAGTTTAAAATGAAAGTCTATTGAAAAAGTCATATTTATAATATTTCTATTGAAAAGGTCATATTTATATTCGCACACTAGCGTATCACTAATTAAGGTTATAAATTTTAAATTATGTCCATCATAAAAGGCCTGTTTATGGTAAAATTTTCATTTCAAAGATTTACATAAAGTTTTAATGCATAAGTTCAAATGTGTATTTGGCAATTATTAATATTTCATATTTTGTATTTTTCTAACCTTGTATATTAAAATTTTTGAAGTTTTTGAATGGTATGAATTTAATTTTCATTACATTTTTTTATCTTATTGTGTGTGTGTGTTTGTGTACTCCTTTGGATTCTATGAATATCAAGAGGAAAGAAGACTTCTACTGATGGGCTCCAGCCTTGCATTGGGGACTAAGCTTATCCCTGCTCAATTTTGACCTTAACGGGTCCGGCACAGCGTCTGGTGCAGCATCAGTTATCTATCAGTCATCAATCAGTCTGCAATACCAGTCTACAATCTGTCTTCAATCAAGATATATCTCTACTATCAAGAATTTACAACAATCTACATTCTGCTACTTTGGACTCTGCCACTATCTCAACATGTCAGTAAGTGATACATGGGGAATAGACACTGGGTTTTCTGCATTTCAGTGGCAGACAAGTATTATGTATTCATAATTTTGGAATGGCATTAGGCTACACACATTGTTATATAGCACATATTTTGCTACATCTAAGTACTTCAGAATTTTTCATATTATTATGGCACTTCTCCTTCAGTGGACTATTTTGGATTTGGGCCACTGGAGGTCTTTAAGGGGGTGAGCTGTTGTGGTTACAACGTATTTTCTTTCGAACTGAACAGTTATTAGCATTATTACGAATCATATCGTATGTTCTCAGTACACGCACGTTTTTGTTTCACTGTTGTCATTCTGTAAATACCAGGCAAAACTAATCTAGTTAAATAAGAATTACTCTTGATACGCTAGTGCTACCATCTATTCCTTTGTCTACTCATATTGCGACTAAGGGTGGCGTGCACCAAACTCATGCCATTTACTCTTTTAGTAAGCCTTACTTCTTTAGTTCTAACTACTTTAGTAAGCTACTCTTTTAGTAACCGTACTCTTTTAGTAAGGACGGCGTGCACCAACCAGGAGTAAACTAAACTCGGCGGCTTTCAACATAGAGGAATGTACTAAAGAAGTAAAAATTTTATTTACTCCCAGAGTAAATGAACTTACTCCACAAGTGATGGAGAGCACCAACACGGAGTACGTTACTAACGTAGTAAGTTGTGGAGTAAATAAGGCCAATATTTACTCCTACTCAGGGGGTGGAGTAAAGTTGTGGAGTAAGTGTGTTCTGTGGCATTTGCGTGAGTTATGAGTTACATATCACATTAAATGGATTACATAGTTCAAACTTAGGATAAGTTATTGAGATGAAGAAGGTTGTATACGAAAAATGAGAGTTGTGATTTAATAAATATTAAGCGAACCATACCTAGTAGGGCATTTAATAACGTAAATAATTAAGCTCATAAATCCTTACATGAAATTTTGGCGTTTGGAAGAAACGATGTCAGATTCTCGCTACATCCATGTGATTTCAGCCAGTCAAATGTGGAAATATCATTGCGGAGAGCGATCCAACTAGGAAGACGTCCACCAAAGGTGAGGGGAAGAGTGAGTGGAAGGGACGTTTGCATTGCACGGTACAAGGAGCTCATGTGCTCTTAAATATCTTCCTAGCTGGATCGGCCTTTAGATGTTGCAGTTCTCCCTAACTTTGGGTCAGAAAACGACGATGTATTTCAAGCTAATCATATGGATACAGATATCGGCGAGGTATAGTACATTCCAATAAATGAAAGCCTCCGTTCTTGGAGCTACCCAGAAAACACTTCCCCCTGCTACTTAACCATAGAATTACTGAACAATAGGTGATTCTCATTGTTAAAAATTTAATGTAATTATTGTAAATTAATTTTATTACATTACACTTCTATAGCTTAACTTAAAGCACAACATTGCGAATGCCAGATTATAATAATAATTATAAGAGCTAAAAGTTCAATAGTTGCACCCGCAGTGTTAATGAATAATATGTCCTTTTTTCTAACCCAGGTGTAAAAATGTCCAAACAGGCCACATCGGAAGAAAATTTGACTGACTCTGGGATTAGCGTACATTGAGAAGGGGACACATTGTAAAACCATTCCTTAAAGACTCCCCAAGTCTCGAATGGTGGAGTGAGACGAGACTTTCATGTTTGGGAATAAACTATAACAGATGCTGCAGGTCTATAGTATGCTGCTAACTATTTAATTAACCCTGTGGACAGGAAAGTGAGAAGCATTATAAACTATATAGAAAAAAAATGCCAACATGAGTGCCGAAAGAAAATTTTAAGGAGGGGCCCGGAGGTTGAAGCTGCACAGGATCTTGAGAAGTAGTCACTGAAATTATTTTTAAACACACAACCATCTACATAATTATTATTGGAGTTCATAGCTTCCGAAATATTGTACCGCCATTTTTTGTTTAAATATTACATTTCTCAGTTGTAATATTATTATTTTTATAAGGTAATATTTTTTAAGTAAATGTTCTGTGCATTTGAAAAAGGACAGAAACATAATGCCCCTTATTAGTTTTGTTATCCTTTTTATCCCCCCTTTTTCATGATTTTGTGTAATACTTCTTATTAATATTGTTAAACAGTCAATAAGTATTAATAATTCATTATAGTGAGATTTATGATAAACAACTATAGAATAATTGATTTATCGTTTTTGGGGAAGAATATGTAACTTTAGGAAGTATAAATATTTTAATATATTTTAGAACTTTATTATTATTATGAGAGAAATAATTATAATATTGACAGTGAATCAATTATGAAAATCAACTGGAAATTCCAATTGTTTGCATTATAATACAGAAATAGGTTGCACAAAAATTGTAATCACAGTACCCATACGTAGGCTACTAAACTGAAAATACTCAATTGAAGGAATTAAAATTAGTAATGAATAAAACATTACTATTAGACCTATTTTAAAACATGAAGATTGTCATTAGTAATATTTGGAACAACCCAAATTCATATTCATTGTTTCAGCGAACCTTTCCTTTTCATTATCTGGCACTTGAATAATACTGGCAATTGAAATGCACGTGTTCTGCTGCGCTGCACTAACGTTTCTGCTCTGTTCTGCGCAGAATTCGACTACTTCTTTAGTAAAAATCGCTTACTACTTTAGTAACAACTAAAGAAGTAACTATCAATTGAGCTCTCCAACACCAACTAAAAGAGTAAGTTACTAAAAGAGTAGCACTAAAGTAGTAAATTTAGGAAGGGAACCTTACGTAACAAAAACCGGTTTGTCTGTCTCACTCTAGCACATACATTAGTATGACTTAAGAGTGAGACAGATGTACTGGTTCTTGTATACTCCAGGTCTCCGTCTTAAATTTACTACTTTAGTAAGATTTACTCCTGGATGGTGCACGCCACCCTAAGTTTGCCTGGCTGTTAAAATTCACGTGGGCGCTTCAGGCTACTTGGCTGTATCTATTCTTCTTCTATCCTTCGTCGGCGATTGACCTAGTTTCTTCTGCGTGAATGGATCGTCTTGTGTGGGCATTGTCTTCATGATGTTTGGTTGTCAGGTGAGCGAAGTATATTTTTCATTCATTATGTAAAGTTGTTTGGGACTGGCTCGTGAGAGGACCAATGCTAGGGATAGCTTAATAAGGTAGCTTCAAGTAAGTATGAAACAATGCACATGTGAGAAGTATAAGATTTCGGAGGACCATTTAGAGCAAGAAGGGACTATATCACGAGGTCACTGGGTACAGAGATCTAAGGAAACATATTGGTTAAACAATCTAGAATGTAATGAAATACTTGCACTTTATTAATACTTGTAACACTCGAAGAAATAATAGGTGAACACTGAATGATAATTGAATAAACAAGTTGAAACAATGAATTGGAATTTGGCGCGAACCAGATTGCACCACTAGAGGTAATTTAGTAAATTTTGTAATTTACTAATGAATTATATCTCAATTTAACGGTAATAAAATTTGCAGTAGAATGTATGTATTTTAAGTTATTAACACTTGATTGTTCACGTTTTATAGCTTCTTGGTGAGTGATGACGTCACACGCTATTTAATTACTTGGAACTAATAAGTGAATCTAATGAACTTATAATACGGCGAATAAGTAAATTATGTATAAGTAATTTACTTGAAATTAATAAAACTTATAAGGAAGTTTTATTTCAATGGTTTCTAGTGAAAATACAAAGAGCGCGAACTGGCTTTTGTTACTAGAACCGGAGCAGTGTCAGACCGTGACTTGATCGTGTAACTGCAGGCTTAATACTGATGAGGCTTCCTGACGCTCTTTAAGGCGTCTTTAAAGAGGGAATACCCGACACAAAGAACTCGTGATCAGGATATGATGAAATATACGCCTACTCAACTTAATGCTTGGCGCAAGAACACCTGGCGGATGATTTGAATTAAAACTATTTACTGCACATAATAAATATGCTGGAAAAAACACTTAGCTTGCGTGAACATACTCCGCGCCATTGACTATTAACGTCAATAAAACATAACAGGAAGGCAAGCTATAATAGAGAGACACTTGTATGTACACAAACAAGCACTGACTCTAATTGGATGTATACATGTGATATGTATTGGAAAATTACTTCTTACATATATTGCAAGAATATGATATTGAATAAAAAGCACTGATTTCACTATTTACGTATAAGCACACGACACACAATATACATCAGAGGAGATACGTAGACATGTGAGTTCAAGTGAAGCTGAAGACGTCTTGAAGGTAGCCAAGTGTGACCCAAGACGAGCAGCGACACAAAGAAAAGCTTCAACAGATAAATAGGATTGAACATTGCTATCGGAGTATGCATTGGAATAAGGAAAAGATACATGATAATTATGAAAGAATGTAGGCAATTATCAAGAACATGGTGATAGAGAATTCCAATGAATGATAACGATAATTCATAAGTAACCATAGAATGTAGAAAATGGAAATGTAGTAGAACTTCAAAGATAAGTATGACAATTATTATGATCAGTCATACAGTATGCTCAAAGCACATAAACCCATGTAGTAAGTAGTGGCTCGCCTAGTAATCTAATGTATGAGGATTAGGAGTCAGACATCATACGTCAAGATCAAAGACTATAAACCATGTAGTAGTTGTGGCTAGGATTGCGATCCTATGACCGAGGACTAATGTAGATAAGGGAAACCAAAACACCAATAATACAAGCACAAGGGAGAGATGGGACGTGTTGCTTATTGAATGTTGTTGGTATATAAGGAGTAATACATCTTCGTAGCAACAGGCCAGTGTTTCAAAGGAGAAACTAGCCTATGCAGCAAAAGGAAAATGCTATAAAGGAGTAAATGCACAACCGACAAGGAGCTGATCATCGACAAAGCATTTGATCCCCTTGAACTGAATGTCAACATGAAGAAATTCAAGCTAGCGTAGGTCAAAACTCTTGAACTGAAAACCAGAGAGAGGTCTTTCAAATAGCAAGATTGATAGAAAGAAAAATGCATGTAACACATCTCGCAAGAGTACGATTTGTTACAGAGATAGATGAGAAATGGACTTCAAGTGGAGAATCTTGAATATAAGATCATAGAAAGTGTCATATGCTACTCGTCTTGGGGTAGAGGACACACTTTGACTATGGGCCGCTTATATTCGCCACTGGAAGTGCGCACAGTAATCACTCGAACCAAGCCGTCTTCTCCCGGATGAGTAGCGGTGATCACGCCTAACTTCCATTGAAGAGGAGGAATGTTGTCTTCCTTCAAGATGACGACAGTACCAACTTGAATGTTGTCACTGGAACAGGTCCATTTCTGCCTTTGTTGTAGTGAGTGAAGATATTCGGATGACCAGCGTTTCCATATGTGTTGCAAATGATTTTGTAACAGCTGCCATTTTTCTAAGTACTTCTTATCTTCCGTAGGAGGATGTGAAGGTAGAGATATGAGAGGTTCTCCAATTAAGAAGTGACCAGGAGAAAGGTATGACAAGTCAGCTGGATCATCATTTAGACGAACAAGTGGTCTAGAATTCAAGCAAGCTTCGATTTGAGATAGAAGCGTAGAAAGCTGTTCATATGTGAGAATTTGAGCTCCCATAACTCGCCTGAGATGAAACTTCATAGATTTCACTGCTGCTTCATGCAGACCACCGAAATGGGGAGAATTTGGAGGAATGAACGACCAGCAATAATCGTGGTTTGCAGTGAAATTTTGAATTGTAGTTTGAAAATCTCTTGACTGCAATAGCAATCTGAGCTCCCTTAACTTGTTGTTTGCTCCAACAAAGTTAGTGCCATTGTCACTGAAGATTTCTTTACAGAGTCCTCGACGTGCTGTAAATCTTCGTAGGGCTGCTATGAAGGCATCTGATGTTAGATCAGAAACTAACTCAATGTGAATGGCCTTTGTTACCAAGCAGACAAAAATAGCGATGTAAGCCTTTACAGTAGTTTTACTGCGTGGAGCCCCATATCTTATGTTGAAGGGTCCAGCGTAATCGACTGCGGTGCGGAGAAAAGGTCTAGCAGGAGTTATTCTATAGCTAGGAAGATTTCCCATTAACTGTTGAGAACTTTCTGCTTTTAGCTTGTAACACGTGAGACATCTATGCAAAATAGATTTTACTACTCTGCGAATACTAGGTATCCAGTAGGCTTGTCGTAATGAAGCTATAAGCAGCTGATGCGAAGCATGTAATAGCTTGCGATGCTCATATTCTACAATCAGAACTGTTAAATGATGTCGGGATGGCAATATAACCTGATGTCTTGCATCATGTGTAAGATCTGATTTCTCCAACCGTCCACCCACTCTTATAACGTTGTTCTGATCTAGGAATGGAACTAATGCATGGATAGAGCTTTTCACTGAAACTTGTTTGTTGTTGCTAAGATCTTTCAGCTCTTGAGAGAAAGCTTCTTTCTGAGCAATTTTAACACAAACTTGTAGAGCATTTTGTAATTCTTCTGCTGCGAGAGGTCCATGATATTTGTTTTCATGGCGGCAGGCAGAAATAAATCTATACATATAACAAGTAACTCTCTGCAAGCGCTTGAGATTAGAGAATCTTGTAATAAAACTATCTTCTACTACAATAGCTGCCATGCAGATGGAAGTAAGTTGCTCTGAGGAATCTGGAGGGCTTAATTGTTTTGGCTGTTCCGGCCATAATGTTGTGTTATGAGCCAACCACTTAGGACCGTGCCACCACAAATCAATATCAGACAATTGTTCAGAATATACACCTCTTGAAACGAGATCAGCTGGGTTGTTGTCTGTAGAAACATGTCGCCAGGCTGCTGTTTCAGAAAGCTCTTGTATTTGCGACACACGGTTGGACACAAATGTTTTCCATGTTCGTGAATCTGATTTTATCCACGACAGAACAATAACTGAGTCTGACCATAGATAATTTTGTGAGGTTTGAATGTTAAGGTCATTCAACACCTTGTTGTACAGTTTAGATAACAGCAATGCTCCACAAAGTTCAAGACGTGGAATGGTTTGCCTTTTAAGAGGGGCAACCTTAGACTTGGAACATAGCAAGTTAATTGTAACTTCACCTTCAATGTTCACAGAACGGAGATATATGCATGCACCGTAGGCCTTTTCTGAAGAGTCACAGAAGCCATGGATCTGTATATCTTGAAGGGTACCATGTGTGAGAACAAATCGTGGAATACGCATCGTGTGTATTGTACCTAAAATGTCGCAGATCTCAATCCATTTCTCTGCTATGTGTGAAGCTACCTCCTCGTCCCAGTCAAGTTTTTCAATCCATAATGATTGCATGAAGATTTTGGCATTGATAACCATAGGACTGACAAGGCCTAAAGGATCAAAAATGGATGATATGACTGATAGGATAGTACGCTTGGTAAGTTTAACTCGAGTATGAGTTTGGAGAGAAGGATGGGATTGAATCTGGAAGTTATCAGTTGCAGGATGCCATAGTAAACCAAGGGCATGTGCATTTTCAATGTTGTCAAGAGACAGAGGCAACTGGGTCTCTCGATAAGATGATGGTACAGATTCCAGCAATGCTTCATGGTTGGAACACCACTTTCGCAAGGGAAATCCGCCACTGTCAAGCATGAGGATTAATTCTTCTTGAAGGCGTAGCGCTTCTTGAAGATTATCATGTCCTGCCAGGCAGTCATCTACATAGAAGGAAGTCCTGACTGCTTGTGAAGCGAGAGGGTATTTAGCTTCTTCTTCTATTGACAGCTGGTGCAGGGATCTTATGGCTAAAAATGAAGCTGATTTAGTACCATAAGTCACGGTAGTTAAGGCATAATCTTGTATGGGTTCATCTGTGCTGGAACGCCACACAATCCTTTGAAGATTTTGATCAATCTCGTTCATTTTAATGCGTCTGTACATTTTAGAGATGTCAGCTGAGAACGCATACTTATATGTTCGAAAACGAATTATAATTGATGATAGGTCATCTTGCACTGTAGGCCCTAATTTCAGAATGTCATTTAGGGACTTGCCTGAAGATGTTTTTGCAGAAGCGTCAAACACAACTCTAGTCTTGGTTGTAGTAGACGAGGGCTTGATTACTGCATGATGTGGTAAATAGAAGCATTTTTCACCTGGCTGTGGAAGTGAAACCTTCTTCATGTGTCCCAATTCTTCATATTCTTGCATGAATTTTTTGTAATCTTCCTGCAAGACAGAATTGGTTTGGAATTTTCGCTCCAGATGCTCTAAGCGTTTTACGGCTTGTGGTCTGGATTCGCCCAAGGAGTCCTGAGATCGATTCTTGGGTAATTTCACTACAAAAGCACCGTCCTCTGCACGAATAGTGTTTTGTACGAAGTGCTCTTCACATTCCCTTTCTTCTTTAGTAAACACTGGTTTAGGAAAGTCTTCTAGTTCCCAGAATCGTCTTAACTGTGTATCAACATTATCAACAGTCACAAATAAATTGTGTTGAGCGAATGTGACCTTCTTGGATTTAATTGCTTTCTTGGGAATAGTTCCACTAAGTATCCAACCTAGTTCCGTGTTACTAAGAATAGGGTTATTAGGAATGACTATTCTTTCATTAGTGAATAGTTGGTAAAACAAGCTAGCACCAATGAGGATTTGGACATCACCAGGGATGTAGAATTTAGGATCCGCTAATGTTATTTCACTAGGAATATTGAAATGTTTGGGATCTATACGGACTGAAGGAAGTTTGTTTGCAATGTGAGGGATTACTAGACAACTCATTTCAGCCTGGAAATTCTGGATTCTGGATCGCAGATTAACCTTAACACTGTGATTGCAAGAAGAGGTGCCATTAATACCTCGTATCTGAGTGTCGACATCTGTGGTTGGCAGCTGCAACTTCTTGGCTAAACCTTCAGTTATGAAGTTCAATTGGCTTCCTGAGTCCAGTAACGCTCTGCATAACACTAAATTTCCTTGTCTATCTTCAAGATGCACTGCTGCTGTTGCTAATAAAATCTCCCTTTGGTTGGAATTTTCTTTTATCGAACAATAACTAGCAGGTACATTATCTGTAGATTCAGACGGTTGATGTGGTTGTCGAGGAGCCTTTTTACTGTCTCGTGTGTTATTATGTAACAGTTTGCTGTGTGAAGCCTTTCCACAATTACAGAATGACTTGATTTTGCAATTGTCTCTTTTGTGACCGTTGGAGAAACAGTTTGCACATAAACCTTTGCTTTTCACAAAATCCCAACGTTGATCTACACTCAACTGTGAAAACTTGTCGCACTTATATAAATTGTGACTTTCCTTGCAACAAGGACATGTATCACCTTTGATGGCAACATAAGATTGACGAGTCGTTTTTACAGATTTCTTTTGTGTATGTCTTTCACTTTTTTCCTTGGATGGGCTTGGCACATTGTTAGAATTGGATAGCACTTCTAAAGAATGAGCCTTGGCTTCTAGGAAGTTCATCAACTCTTGAAGCGGTGTGAACCTTTGTGAGTCAATTTTGCTCTCCCATTCCTTGCGTGTAGTTTCACCAAGATGATCCAATATTAATTGAATGAACATGACTTCGTGTAATGGGATTTCAATGTTGAGAGCTTCGATGGCGTTAAGATTGCTTTGAAACTGATTTAATAAGTTTCGCAAGTCTGTAACATTTTCATCTTTCATTATTGGTAATGAAAGTAGATTTTTGATGTGAGCTGTGGCAATAACTCGAGTATTATCATATCTAGAGCACACCAAGTTCCATGCTATAGTAAAATTCTCATTCGTGACTGGAAGATTCTGAATGAGCGCGTGAGCCTGCCCCTTCAGAGAACTCAGCAAATAATGATATTTCTGGATGGAATCCAACGATTCATTGTTTACCACTAAGCTACTGAAAGTGTCGTGATAGTGTTTAAAGTTAGTCACATCCCCACTAAACACTGGAATTTGAATCCTTGGAAGTTGTATATTTCTATTGTTGCATTGTGAAGTAGAAGATTGACACGTGTGATGCGAATTACCACTGTGATTAGATTGATGACTGTGATGAGAGCCTACACTACGCACTGGTTGGTCGTGTAGAAATAACAATTCACTAAGCTTAGCCTTTAGCACCTTGTACTTGTTATTCATCTCTTCGTCATACTGTGCGTGCATGTCAAGTTCACTTTCAGCTTCGATAATAGCTTCAATTTGAGTTTGTACCACTTCATAATTTTGCCACACTTCGTTAAGAGTGTCATATTCAACTTTTAATCGAAATATATCAACTTCTTCAGTAATATTGTCACTGTACTTCTGAATGTACGTAAGTTTTCTTTTAAGAAAAGCACGTTTTTTCGTTAATTCCTTCAATTCACTTTCCATCTTGAATGCGAAATGTGGAAATTACTTGTTCTTGAAGATTTGAAATTCTACCACTGCTGCACGATAATGCATGTATTAACTGTTCACTGTCTTCTTGATGTTCACTGAGGACCGGAATCCCACGATGAGTCGAATCACTGCTGCATGATGCTGTCTTCGATGCGAAGTTCAGGGTTGCTGGAACTCACGAACTGACCGACGCGGAAGCACATATGAATGAGACGAACTCGAGAAACGGTATTTGCGAATACAAGTATGCAATAAATAAGATTGTACCAATATGATCCTGCCCGGTAAAGGACCAATGTTTGGGACTGGCTCGTGAGAGGACCAATGCTAGGGATAGCTTAATAAGGTAGCTTCAAGTAAGTATGAAACAATGCACATGTGAGAAGTATAAGATTTCGGAGGACCATTTAGAGCAAGAAGGGACTATATCACGAGGTCACTGGGTACAGAGATCTAAGGAAACATATTGGTTAAACAATCTAGAATGTAATGAAATACTTGCACTTTATTAATACTTGTAACACTCGAAGAAATAATAGGTGAACACTGAATGATAATTGAATAAACAAGTTGAAACAATGAATTGGAATTTGGCGCGAACCAGATTGCACCACTAGAGGTAATTTAGTAAATTTTGTAATTTACTAATGAATTATATCTCAATTTAACGGTAATAAAATTTGCAGTAGAATGTATGTATTTTAAGTTATTAACACTTGATTGTTCACGTTTTATAGCTTCTTGGTGAGTGATGACGTCACACGCTATTTAATTACTTGGAACTAATAAGTGAATCTAATGAACTTATAATACGGCGAATAAGTAAATTATGTATAAGTAATTTACTTGAAATTAATAAAACTTATAAGGAAGTTTTATTTCAATGGTTTCTAGTGAAAATACAAAGAGCGCGAACTGGCTTTTGTTACTAGAACCGGAGCAGTGTCAGACCGTGACTTGATCGTGTAACTGCAGGCTTAATACTGATGAGGCTTCCTGACGCTCTTTAAGGCGTCTTTAAAGAGGGAATACCCGACACAAAGAACTCGTGATCAGGATATGATGAAATATACGCCTACTCAACTTAATGCTTGGCGCAAGAACACCTGGCGGATGATTTGAATTAAAACTATTTACTGCACATAATAAATATGCTGGAAAAAACACTTAGCTTGCGTGAACAAAAGTCATTTCACTATTCATTTGTATTTAAAGTATTTGTATTTTGTATATTTCCATTTATAGTTAATTCAGTTTTAAAGTAATGTCTATTTTGTAAAGTTAACGTATTTGCTCGCTCACCTGACATTTTAATAATTTTCTATTTCGGCTTTTCTATTCTAAATTTATTTTTATCATGAAGACAATGGGTGTGTCTGTGACGTATGTTTGACGATGGATGAATGTTTCGCCGACTTCTTTCTTCTCTTGTCTTTTTCTTCTAGTATTTTCGTTGTCCTATTTCATTCTTACGTTCGGGTCATGACCTATATTTATATAAATTAAACATACAGCTAAATTCATGAATAATCATACTTACAGATTGCTACAGTTCTCGTAATTCTGCCCGTATTATACACTCTAATATTTCTTGGATATTAAATTCTTTACTTGTTGAATAGTCAATCATTTTTGTCTGTTGCAATATCAAATACTGGGTTAATGTAAAATAAGGATTACTAAAATTTTCTCTGTATAAAATTTGATCTGCTATTTCATTCTACAAACATTTTTCTAATGTATAATTTATTGTTTTCTGTCATTTTTCAATCTATTGTAATAAACATATATATGGAAACTTTACTCTTTACTTATGTAAATTTAAAAATGTTGGGCTAACTATTCCAGTACCTTCCACTTTTGATCCTTATAGCCTGTGTGTGGTCTGCCATCCCTATTTATCCTTGGATATATATATTTAATTATCTGTGCATAGTGATTTTCCCAAGGGGGATTGGCTTGGTAGGGTTTTGGCTGCGCTGTGTTCTTCAAACCTAATTGAATATTCAACTTATTACCAGCGTCACCATTATTCCCCCTACCACTACCTAAATTACACACAGCACGCGTCAAAAACAATTACAAACGAAAGTATATATTACATGTTTACAATTATAAAATTAAGTTAAAAGCAGAATGACAATATAGTTGTGGCTCACGGACTCGCGCACGTAGGCCGCATACGTGGACCATTTGTGCACCGGTGTGTAAACACCGTTGACACACTCTGACTTCACGGGTGTAAGATGTTATGAATGGTGAGAATTTTCCTCATTACAAACATACAAAAGGTTTCTATGATCATCTAGCTCCTTCTCAACAATTTTGATAAGAA
Organism: Ectobius pallidus; assembly: GCA_964059195.1. Classification (NCBI taxonomy): domain Eukaryota; kingdom Metazoa; phylum Arthropoda; class Insecta; order Blattodea; family Ectobiidae; genus Ectobius; species Ectobius pallidus. The sequence continues at coordinate 34,944,247 of CAXKWD010000009.1, forward strand.
ACACGAAATGAGAAATGTGATTCCATCCCGTTTTTCCTCTAAGTCGAAAACATTGATTGAAATATCATTTCTTTTTGAAAACTTTCCGATATCATGAATCGAAACCGGAAATTTTACACAGTTCCAATCGTACTTGTCACTCAACTCGGGCCTGGTAAGAGAGCTAGCCCACATTTCCTTGTCAGAAACCAGAAATTTTGATAAAACACAGTACTTGAAGCAGTAGTCATCATCATTACGAATACGAGGCCTGTCTAAAAAGTATCCGACCTTTAATTTTCACGCACGTAATATTAATGCTAGGGTGGCGCCACTGTGCACGATGCAAGAAGATAGCTTAATGCACATGCCTGAATTTTTTCTCTGCCTTCGAAAGTGCCAGTCACTGCCTACAAGCCTCAGAGTGAGGTCCCATGATAAGCGCTCGACGCATTTTGATATCTCTCAAGATGACTGAACGAGTTGAGCTGCATCAAATTTTGTCAAAACCTTGGTGATTCTCAAACCGAAACAATTCGGTAGATTCAGCAGGAGTTTGGAGATGATGCTATTGGGGTAACACAAATCAAGGAGTGGTTCGACCGATTCAAACAAGGCCGCAACATCGTCAGAGAGTGTCCAGCATTCCGGGAGGCCACAAACCGCTCGGAATGCAGCTGTCATTGAGAGGGTTGAGCATCTGGTAATGGGAGATCGTCGTTTGACCGTACGAGAGATTGCCGAAGAGGTTGGGATCAGTAAAGATTCCGCACATGCAATTTTGCGTGATGATTTGAACATGCGCAGAGTGGCTGCAAAATTTGTGCCAAAGCTGCTTTCAGCGGAACAGAAAGAACTCCGCCTTCAGGTTGCACAGGATCTGCTGGACACTTCTAACACTTCTGCTGAATCTTCCGAACTGTTTCGCTTTGAGAATCACCAAGGTTTTGAAAAAATTCGATGCAGTATCTTGAGAGATATCAAAATGCGCCGAGCGCTTATCACGGGACCCCACTCTGAGGCTAGCAGGCAGTGACTGGCACTTTCAAAGGCAGAGAAAAAATTCAAGCATGCTCATTAAGCTTTCTTCCTGCATTGTGCACAGTGGCGCGACCCTAGCATTAATATTACGCGCGTGAATATTAAAGGTCGGATACTTTTTAGACATACCTCGTATTAATTAGCAAATTAAGATGCTGGAATTTTTCAGGGAGGATCATATGGCAACGTCCCGCAAATGGCATGTATTCATTCACGCGAATTTCAATTTTGTGGACTTTATTGTAAAACCACCCAGACCCTCGTAATTCGCTACTCTCCATCTCAGACTGAATTTTAGAAATGTGATTAGACACTACTTCATGGAGATTACAGGTTCTGAGCAGCGATCCATTTTTAGTTTTAAAATGTCTCAAACAAGAATTTAACTCTAAATGGTGAAATTCGCATTCTACAAAAAGATATAATTTAATTGCTGAAAATTTTGGCAGTGGCCCTGACAGAAGATTTTCAATTTTATACTGGCACGACGACAGGATAGATTCCATATCGAAGGCTGGTAATTTTTTGCGGCGTATGTTGCCAGTCGTGATCTGAATGCTGTTTCGATAGGTAAAAACTCATACGTTTTCGCCCATGGTGAATCGGTTCCAGTGGTGCAATCCATTCCACCTTGATTCTGTAATAACGAAAAACAACTACAGTCCGACCGCATTAACAATCATTGCGGTACATATGCGAACTAACACATGCGTCGAGAGGGAGGGTAAGAGGATACTCCGCTTACGTTCAGTTCATGCTCTCTTGATATCCTGGGTATATGTACAGTCTGGGCAATGAGTGTAGTGCGCTATTGAAGTGACTGTGTAACGATAACGATTGTATAATGTCTTCGAAAATGAAACCAACTATACACAGCGAGGACCGTGATATCATCGGACGTGTGATAGAGTGTTGTGATGCAGAAAAGTCTTCCGAGACACTGAAACATCCCATCACAAATGCGACTAAACGTGCTGTAGCTCTTACTGGGAAGTCTGAATCCACAATAAGTAATATCAGAAAAGAATCGAAATTAGCAGATATTGCTGGTCACAAACTACAATCCCCGGGTAAGAAACGAAAATGCAGTTCAAAGAAAATCGACATCGATGCCTTTGATTTGTGTGGTATTCGAGAAACAGTTCACAATTATTATGGGATAAAGAAGGAGGTTCCAACTTAAAAAAAGTGTTAGTCGCTCTAAAAAGTGAACGTAACTTCCCAGGAGAACGAGAGTTTTTGCGCTCATTGCTTCGGGATATTGGATTTAAATTTAAGAAGGGCAAGAATAGAAGATTATTTTTAATGGAAAGGAATGATATTGTTGAATGGAGTGCGAAATACCTCAGAAGAATAAAGAACAATGATAACGCTGGTGAGAACAAGAAAACAAGCCGACATTACGAAAGTAGAATTAATGGAACTTGTGCGGGTTCGACGTCCACCATCGAAGTACCGCGTAGACTATTTTCGAAATGTACGGGCATGAAACTATAAGATTACCTCCGTACCATTGCGACCTAAACGCCATCGAGTACATTTGGAGCATCATTAAACGAAGAATTGCGGATCGTGATGTGCAGCTGAAATAAGAAATCGCACAATACCAGCAGTGTCAAGTATAACATCAGAAGAGTGGAAAAATGCTGTAACTCATGTAAAACGACTGGAAAGTGCTTATTGTGACGTCAAACGTCACATTTTCCCGTCTCCGATTTCGTTTGTCTGTGTATAGAGCTCTGGAAATATTCCCTCGCGTCTGCGCAGCGTGTTTTTCGCGTGAGGTTTGCCGGGCTGGTCTCTTGCGGGAGTCAGTGTCTGTGTGGAAGTCTAGTGCTGAGGTTTGCCTGGGGAACCTTCTCGTCGGATTGCGGGTAGTGGCTGATTATTGTGTGAGTCTTAATATATTATTATGTTAGGTAATGTTCCTTCGTGGCCATCAGACAGAAGGGTTTTTTTGAGTTAAGTACAGGTTTCTCTTAATCATTGAAAATGCATCCATGAAGTTTTAAGTTAGCATACATGAACATGGTAAAATGGCGGTGTCAGACTGTCTAGAAATTCTCGCAGATAGGTAACCTTTTTTATAATTCGTTATTGGTGGCTCTCTTTATATCACGGTTCTCTCTGATTCAGATTTTCAAGTTTTGTATGGTCGAATAAGGTCCATAATAATAATCTATTTTCAGATTCTCGTATATCGCCTTCTTCATAGGGCTAATCTTAGAATCTTTTTCAAGGGTAATTCTCGATGCTACGATAAGCAGCACAGAAATACATATTAGTCAAGCTATTTGACTGTAAAGTTATTCAGGTCTACTGTGTTGTTTCATAGTATCATTATGTGCAGTGTTTTTGATTAGTCATAAACTGATGAAATTAATTTGGTGGAAAAGAAGCTACGGATGATTATATTGAAAGACTAACATGAAGAATGTTTCTGTAAATTAAGTTTACAACCAATTAATAGTTTCTGGTCACTTTGGCTAGTGGCCATTTCTGTCTAAATTTAGGTAGTATCAGACAGGCTTATTTTAAATGACAATTTATTAGGAAATTTTCTGTAGGTTGAGTCAACAACCATTACTAGTGTTTTCAGTTAACCAATTTATAGTTTGTGGTCACTTTGGCTAATGGCCATTTCAGTGCAAATGTTGGTAGTTCCACGTGGCCTATATACTTGACAAAATTAAATTGTTAGGCAATATCTCTGTGAATTATATTTGTATTATAGTCATTTAATTAATGGCTAAATCAATCCAGGTTTGGGGTAATTAAACAATTGATTCAGCAAATATTTTCTGTAAGTTAAAAGACCAATCATTATTAGCGTTTGTGACTGTTGACTGCTTATTTGATATTGTGGTCATTTTGGCTAATTGGCATTCCAGTACATATTCAAAGCTTAACATATTTGAAAAGAAGTTATAGGCCTGCATGCCAAATTGATTTAACAGTCTCTACGAAGGATAATAAATTGAAGTTCTATTGTGGTAAATCAGTCACTTATTTAATGGCCACCTTTCATATACATTTAGTTGAATTAAACAATTGAGCCTACATACTTGACAAATTAAATTATTAGGCAATATTTCTTGTAATTACATTTGTATTATAGCCAATTATAGTCACTTAGTTAATGGCCAAATCAATCCAGCTTTGGGGTAATTAAACAACTGATTCAGCAAATATTTTCTGTAAGTTAAAAGACCAATCATTATTAGTGTTTGTGACTATTGACTGCCTATTTAAGGTTGTTTTCATTTTGGCTAATTGGCGTTTCAGTACATATTCAAAAGTTAGCAAATTTGATGAGAAGTTATAGGCCTACATGCCAAATTGATTTAACAGTCTTTACGAAGCATATTACATTGAAGTTCTATTGTGGTATATCAGTCACTTATTTAAAGGCCACCTTTCATATACATTTATTTGAATTAAACAATTGAGCCTATATAAAAGACAAATTAAATTATTAGGCAATATTTCTTGCAATTACATTTGTATTATAGCCAATTATAGTCATTTAGTTAATGGCCAAATCAATCCAGCTTTGGGGTAATTAAACAATTGATTCAACAAATATTTTCGGTAAGTTAAGAGACCAATCATTATTAGCGTTTGTGACTGTTGACTGCCTATTTGACATTGTGGTCATTTTGGCTAATTGGCATTCCTGTACATATTCAAAGGTTAACAAATTTGAAGAGAAGTTATAGGCCCACATGCCAAATTGATTTAACTGTCTCTACAAAGGATTATACATTAAAGTTCGATTATGGTAATCCGTCACTTCATTTAATGGCCACCTTCATATAGATTTTCTTGAATTGAATAAGATATTTCTGTGGGTTAATTCATCACCTATTTGTAGAGTTTGTCACTGAAGACTGTATTTTTCTATATTCTGGCCATCTTGGATTAACGTCCAATGTAGTATGTGATTAGATGTGTTAAATAATTTAGTAGAGAATCTATTTGTTGCAGTATAATTTTTTAACCTTATAAATTACCGAGAGTCAAAACTACCTTTAGTAGTTTATTATCAATTTAGTCATTGGCAACATAGGCTAGACCTAGCTATTTAAACAAATTCTATAGGGGAGCCATAGGAAAACCCGTTGTAAGTTATAGATTTTCCTTTTAGTCAATTTCTTGATTAGGCCAGATTGGTTATTCTACTTAGGTCAGAATATAGTTTTTGTATTTATCAAGCCTGGATGCTAGATAGTTAGTTCTGGCTTTAGATCTGTTGTGGATTGTTATTGGTAAAGGTGGCATTCAGGTTATTACATGAATTTAGTCCAACTCTATTTAACTTGTTAATGTTTTGGTGATTATATGATCAGTGTTAGTTGTAATCTGTGGCTGCTTAGTGTAAGGCCACCCTCTATTTTTAGGGTTTCTATTTATTGAATTTCTATGATATTCTGTGATACTAATATATTCATACCTTACTCCGATAGTTGTTATTGAGGGTTATTCTTATTGGTATATTATATCTGATTGTTTTTTAATAATCAACTATACATCTATAACAGATTGTGTTGTGTCATTAATTTGAAATGTGAAATTAATTTGATGGAAAAGGAGCTACGGATAATTATATTGAAAGACTAACATGAAGAATGTTTCTGTAAATTAAGTTTACAACCAATTAATAGTTTCTGGTCACTTTGGCTAATGGCCATTTCTGTCTAAATTTAGGTAGTATCAGACAGGCCTATTTTAAATGACAATTTATTAGGACATTTTCTGTAGGTTGAGTCAACAACCATTACTGGTGTTTTCAGATAACAAATTTATAGTTTGTGGTCACTTTGGCTAATGGCCATTTAAGTGTAAATGTTAGTAGTACCACGAGGCCTATATACTTGACAAAATTAAATTGTTAGGCAATATTTCTTTGAATTATATTTGTATTATAGTCATTTAATTAATGGCTAAATCAATCCCGGTTTGGGGTAATTAAACAATTGATTCAGCAAATATTTTCTGTAAGTTAAAAGACCAATCATTATTACCGTTTGTGACTGTTGACTGCCTATTTGATATTGTGGTCATTTTGTCTAATTGGCATTCCAGTACATATTCAAAGCTTAATATATTTGAAAAGAAGTTATAGGCCTGAATGCCAAATTGATTTAACAGTCTCTCCGAAGGATAATACATTGAAGTTCTACTGTGGTAAATCAGTCACTTATTTAATGGCCACCTTTCATATACATTAAGTTAAATTAAACAATTGAGCCTATATACTTGACACATTAAACTATTAGGCAATATTTCTTGTAATTACATTTGTATTATAGCCAATTATGGTCATTTAGTTAATGGCCAAATCAATCCAGCTTTGGGGTAATTAAACAATTGATTCAGCAAATATTTTCTGTAAGATAAAAGACCAATCATTATTAGTGTTTGTGACTGTTGACTGCCTATTTAATGTTGTGGTCATTTTGGCTAGTTGGCATTCCAGTACATATTCAAAGGTTAGCAAATTTGAATAGAAGTTATAGGCCTACATGCCAAATTGATTTAACAGTCTTTACGAAGGATAATACATTGAAGTTCTATTGTGGTAAATCAGTCACTTATTTAATGGCCACCATTCATTTACATTTAGTTGAATTAAACAATTGAGCCTATATACTTGACAAATTAAATTATTAGGCAATATTTCTTGTAATTACATTTGTATTATAGCCAATTATAGTCATTTAGTTAATGGCCAAATCAATCCAACTTTGGGGTAATTAAACATTTGGTTCAGCAAATATTTTCTGTAAGTTAAAAGACCAATCATTATTAGTGTTTGTGACTGTAGACTGTCTATTTAATGTTGTGGTCATTTGGCTAATTGGCATACCAGTATATATTCAAAGGTTAGCAAATTTGAAGAGAAGTTATAGGCCTACATGCCAAATTGATTTAACAGTCTTTACATTGAAGTTCTATTGTGGTAAATCAGTCACTTATTTAATGGCCACCTCACATATACATTTATTTGAATTAAACAATTGAGCCTATATACTTGACAAATTAAATTATTAGGCAACAATTCTAGTAATTGCATTTGTATTATAGCCAATTATAGTCATTTAGTTAATGGCCAAATCAATCCAGCTTTGGGGTAATTAAACAATTGATTCAGCAAATATTTTCTGTAAGTTAAAAGACCAATCATTATTAGTGTTAGTGACTGTTGACTGCCTATTTAAGGTTGTGGTCATTTAGGCTAATTGGCATTTCAGTACATATTCAAATGTTAGCAAACTTGAGGAGAAGTTATAGGCCTACATGCCAAATTGATTTAACAGTCTTTACGAAGGATAATTCATTGCAGTTCTATTGTGGTAAATCAGTCACTTATTTAATGGCCACCTTTCATATACATTTATTTGAATTAAACAATTTAGCCTATATACTTGACAAACTAAATTATTAGGCAATATTTCTTGTAATTACATTTGTATTATAGCCAATTATGGTCATTTAGTTAATGGCCAAATCAATCCAGCTTTGGGGTAATTAAACAATTGATTCAGCAAATATTTTCGGTAAGTTAAAAGACCAATCATTATTAGCGTTTGTGACTGTTGACTGCCTATTTGATATTGTGGTCATTTTGGCTAATTGGAATTCCAGTAGGCCTACATATTCAAAGGTTAACAAATTTGAAGAGAAGTTATAGGCCCACATGCCAAATTGATTTAACTGTCTCTACAAAGGATTATACATTGAAGTTCTATTATGGTAATCCGTCACTTCATTTAATGGCCACCTTCATATAGATTTTCTTGAATTGAATAAGATATTTCTGTGGGTTAATTCATCACCTATTTGTAGAGTTTGTCACTGAAGACTGTATTTTTCTATATTCTGGCCATCTTGGGTTAACGGCCAATGTAGTATGTGATTAGATGTGTTAATTAATTTAGTAGAGAATCTATTTGTTGCAGATTAATTTATTAACCTGATAAATTACTGAGAGTCAAAACTACCTTTAGTAGTTTATTATCAATTTAGTCATGGGCAACATAGGCTAGACATAGCTATTTAAACAAATTCTATAGGGGAGCCATAGGAAAACCAGTTGTGAGTTATAGATTTTCCTTTTAGTCAATTTCTTGATTAGGCCAGATTGGTTATTCTACATAGGTCAGAATATAGTTTTTGTATTTATCGAGCCTGGATGCTAGATAGTTAGTTCTGGCTTTAGATCTGTTGTGGATTGTTATTGGTAAAGGTGGCATTCAGGTTATTACATGAATTTAGTCCAACTCTATTTAACGTGTTAATGTTTTGGTGATTATATGATCAGTGTTAGTTGTAATCTGTGGCTGCTTAGTGTAAGGCCACCCTCTATTTTTAGGGTTTCTATTTATTGAATTTCTATGATATTCTGTGATATTAATATATTCATACCTTACTCCGATAGTTGTTATTGAGGGTTATTCTTATTGGTATATTATATCTGATTGTTTTTTAATAATCAAATATACATCTCTAACAGATTGTGTTGTGTCATCTACTACCTTCCTTCCTAGGGATTGGTTTCAGATCAGTCGGACTTTGCGAATTGGGTCATTTCTGGATTTCATGAGTTCTTTAAAGATCAGTAGCACGCGTCCAAAGTTATTACATTTATTTAGTGAAACTAAGATTAAATTATCTAGCAACTAGTTAAGAGTAAGTTACCAGTGAGAGGAGAAGTGTTGTTGCAGTGGTAGCACTTTGGCCCCAGGGCGGGAAGGTAGGCGTATATGTGTTATCTACGCCTACGTTTGGTGCTTTGCACTTAGTATTTTTCTTACATGCTATATATCTTCATTCAGAACAGATATTTGTGTATGCTGTTAGTTTTGGCTGAATACATGTACCTCGTTATCATGCCTTTGCGACAACAATTATAATTGAAATGTAAAAGTAATCACTTGAGTTTGTGCTGCATTATTTGTCATGTTTTTGTAGCGAGTTTTCCACCAGATTAATTTGATTTGTGTTGGCTAATTGGATATGGGGCAGTTTTCGCCATTCCTATTTTATTGCAATTAACTTTAGTGTAATATTTTTGTAATTAAGTTCTTACTGAATTTTATATGTTAATTATGTGTAGCTCAGTTATTATTAGTGTGTATTGGGCTTTATTGAAGTTCATGTGATGCATCTTCATTGAGAGAGAGAAAAAAAAAGGGATAAATTGTATTTTGTGACTCACATAATTTTCAGTTCATCTGCCCGTGATTTGGCGGGAAGGGACCTTTGTGCTCTCCCAGTACACAGGCTTAAAAAAGGTCTATGCTTAATTAAGTGCATAAAAAAAGACATTACAGACACTACAACAAGTTAATTCTTCACATCATACAATGCACTATAAATGTTGTAAACTTGAAATTGTCAAGAATAATCAATCTTCCCTTACAATAAAAACAAGAACAACATGGATAGTAACAAGAAACATAGTTTTCTGAGTAGTCACTTGCAAAATTTATGTGGCGAATTTTAAGGACTGTTACCAAAACCAGATTTTTGTGCATATGTGGGTAAAAACATAAAGGATTACTGACTCTATAAAGGATTAATTCTTCACTTCATATAACGGAGTGTCAATGCTTTAATACTGTACTACTCAACAGTAACTGAAACGTTACCTATCAATAAGACAAGAAGAATACTGATAGTATCAAAACATGTTGTGTACATCCTTATCTGGGGACTGTTAACAAGTGTTACCAGATCCATCTTATCAAAGCAACAATACTGTGCTGCCTTATCTTGGCTGTTTTAGTGGCCTTGTTGACCTGTACCGAAGAATTGGTTCAACTACTTGATCTTTTGAGGACTGCTGCGGATCGCTGCTTCTTCTGCTCCTGTGGCTCCTGTGGTGGCGTGTGTGGATCCCACACGTTGCCGCATTCTTGGGCTGACTCATGGGGAGAGCTAACCCGTCTTGTTTTGCCAATGTAACAGTTGGCCGGAGTCTTGCCCTGCTGCTGCCTTCATTTATCATCTGGACCAGAGATTTTGTCTTCAGCTTCCTAGCGTTATCTTCGTGGTGAGAGTGTTTTTTGGTAAAGAAATATTGCCTGTGCTGGGGTATTTTGGTAACCTTCTGGATCATTATTCAGTGTGCCATCACTGGGCACACTTGTGGACTCCAGGGTTACCTACCCAGCGTTCTTCTGTTGTGATGTTGAGACACCTATATTTTTTAATCACACATGTGCCACGCCATAAGCGAAATTAAAGGTAATAAGGTGATCTTTAAAGGTCCCCTGGTTTAAACGGTGAGAATTGTATTTCTTATAAATTTCACATATGTTAAGTCATGATTCGATAAAAGTCAATAAGTGATCTTTTATTCGTTATAAGGCAATAAGTCATCTTCGACAGTGCAGTGCTTTAAATAATTTTGTGGGAGGCAGGATGGTTGTTAAAAATTAAAAAAAAATAAAAATGGAGTCAAAGTTGATCGATCAAACTTTATACAATTCAAGAACTAAATAAAGAAAATATATAAAAAGGTAAATAGGACTTCTTAAATTTTTTGGACTTTGTTAAATTATACAATTAAACTAGACTTTGCATTCCATATACCACATGGTAGTATCCAATTATCATGTTTAGTTATTAAGTAGGAACTGAATTATTCACGTGTAACATTTGTGATTCCTTTGCTGTAGTTAATGTTATATGTCTGCCTGTTTAAATTGAGTAGCCTTACTAGAAGGGGTTATATCGAGAATCTGATTAATTTCACACTTATATTTGTATACATAGTATCCTTTTTCTGGGAGGGGGAGGCTGTGACGTCAAACGTCACATTTTCCCGTCTCCGATTTCGTTTGTCTGTGTATAGAGCTCTGGAAATATTCCCTCGCGTCTGCGCAGCGTGTTTTTCGCGTGAGGTTTGCCGGGCTGGTCTCTCGCGGAAGTCAGTGTCTGTGTGGAAGTCTAGTGCTGAGGTTTGCCTGGGGAACCTTCTCGTCGGATTGCGGGTAGTGGCTGATTATTGTGTGAGTCTTAATATATTATTATGTTAGGTAAATTTCCTTCGTGTCCATCAGACAGAAGGGATCTTTTGAGTTAAGTACAGGTTTCTCTTAATCATTGAAAATGCATCCATGAAGTTTTAATTTAGCATACACGAACATGGTAAAATGGCGGTGTCAGACTGTCTAGAAATTCTTGCAGATAGGTAACCTTTTTGATAATTCGTTATTGGTGGCTCTCTTTATATCACGGTTCTCTCTGATTCAGATTTTCAAGTTTTGTATGGTCGAGTAAGGTCCATAATAATAATCTATTTTCAGATTCTCGTATATCGCCTTCTTCATAGGGCTAATCTTAGAATACTTTTCAAGGGTAATTCTCGATGCTTCGATAAGCAGCACAGATATACATATTAGTCAAGCTATTTGACTGTAAAGTTATTCAGGTCTACTGTGTTGTTTCATAGTATGCGCAAGTGTTTTTGATTAGTCGTAAATTAATGAAATTAATTTGATGGAAAAGGAGCTACGGATAATTATATTGAAAGACTAACATGAAGAATGTTTCTGTAAATTAAGTTTACAACCAATTAATAGTTTCTGGTCACTTTGGCTAATGGCCACTTCAGTCTAAATTTAGGTAGTATCACACAGGCCTATTTTAAATGACAATTTATTAGGACATTTTCTGTAGGTTGAGTCAACAACCATTACTAGTGTTTTCAGATAACAAATTTATAGTTTGTGGTCACTTTGGCTAATGGCCATTTCAGTGTAAATGTTGGTAGTACCACGAGGCCTTTATACTTGACAAAATTAACTTGTTAGGCAATATTTCTTTGAATTATATTTGTATTATACTCATTTAACTAATATCTAAATCAATCCAGGTTTGGGGTAATTAAACAATTGATTCAGCAAATATTTTCTGTAAGTTAAAAGACCAATCATTATTAGTGTTTGTGACTGTTGACTGCCTATTTAATTTTGTGGTCATTTTGGCTAATTGGCATTCCTGTACATATTCAAAGGTTAGCAAATTTGAAGAGAAGTTATAGGCCTACATGCCAAATTGATTTAACTGTCTCTACAAAGGATTATACATTGAAGTTTTATTATGGTAATCCGTCACTTCATTTAATGGCCACCTTCATATAGATATTCTTGAATTGAATATGATATTTCTGTGGGTGAATTCATCACCTATTTATAGAGTTTGTCACTGAAGACTGTATTTTTCTATATTCTGGCCATCTTGGGTTAACGGCCAATGTAGTATGTGATTAGATGTGTTAATTAATTTAGTAGAGAATCTATTTGTTGCAGATTAATTTATTAACCTGAGAAATTACTGAGAGTCAAAACTACCTTTAGTAGTTTATTATCAATTTAGTCATGGGCAACATAGGCTAGACTTAACTATTTAAACAAATTTTATAGGGGAGCCATTGTTTGTAGATTTATTCGGAAATTAGGAAAACCAGTTGTGAGTTATAGATTTTCCTTTTAGACAATTTCTTGATTAGGCCAGATTGGTTATTCTACTTAGGTCAGAATATAGTTTTTGTATTTATCAAGCCACGATGCCAGATAGTTAGTTCTGGCTTTAGATCTGTCGTGGATTGTTATTGGTAAAGGTGGCATTCAGGTTATTACATGAATTTAGTCCAACTCTATTTAACGTGTTAATGTTTTGGTGATTATATGATCAGTGTTAGTTGTAATCTGTGGCTGCTTAGTGTAAGGCCACCCTCTATTTTTAGGGTTTCTATTTATTGAATTTCTATGATATTCTGTGATACTAATATATTCATACCTTACTCCGATAGTTGTTATTGAGGGTTATTCTTATTGGTATATTATATCTGATTGTTTTTTAATAATCAACTATACATCTATAACAGATTGTGTTGTGTCATCTACTACTTTCCTTCCTGGGGATTGGTTTCAGATCAGTCGGACTTTGGGAATTGGGTCATTTCTGGATTTCAAGAGTTCTTTAAAGATCAGTAGCAAGCGTCCAAAGTTATTATATTTATTTAGGGAAACTAAGATTAATTTATCTAGCAACTAGTTAAGAGTACGAGTGAGAGGAGAAGCGTTGTTGCAGTGGAAGCACTTTGGCCGAGAGGGCGGGAAGGTAGGCGTATATGTGTTATCCACGCCTACGTTTGGTGCTTTGCACTTAGTATTTTTCTTACATGCTATATATCTTCATTCAGAACAGATATTTGTGTATGCTGTTAGTTTTGGCTGAATTCATGTACCTCGTTATCATGCCTTTGCGACAACAATTATAATTGAAATTTAAAAGTAATCACTTGAGTTTGTGCTGCATTATTTGTCATGTTTTTGTAGCGAGTTTTCCACCAGATTAATTTGATTTGTGTTGGCTAATTGGATATGGGGCAGTTTTCGCCATTCCTATTTTATTGCAATTAACTTTAGTGTAATATTTTTGTAATTAAGTTCTTACTGAATTTTGTATGTTAATTATGTGTAGCTCAGTTAAGATTAGTGTGTATTGGGCTTTATTGAAGTTCATGTGATGCATTTTCATTGAGAGAGAGAAAAAAAAGGGATAAATTGTATTTTGTGACTCACATAATTTTCAGTTCATCTGCCCGTGATTTGGCGGGAAGGGACCTTTGTGCTCTCCCAGTACACAGGCTTAAAAAAGGTCTATGCTTAATTAAGTGCATAAAAAAAGACATTACAGACACTACAACAAGTTAATTCTTCACATCATACAATGCACTATAAATGTTGTAAACTTGAAATTGTCAAGAATAATCAATCTTCCCTTACAATAAAAACAAGAACAACACGGATAGTAACAAGAAACATAGTTTTCTGAGTAGTCACTTGCAAAATTTATGTGGCGAATTTTAAGGACTGTTACCAAAACCAGATTTTTGAGCATATGTGTGTAAAAACATAAAGGATTACTGACTCTATAAAGGATTAATTCTTCACTTCATATAACGGAGTGTCAATGCTTTAATACTGTACTACTCAACAGTAACTGAAACGTTACCTATCAATAAGACAAGAAGAATACTGATAATATCAACACATGTTGTGTACATCCTTATCTGGGGACTGTTAACAAGTGTTACCAGATCCATCTTATCAAAGCAATCATACTGTGCTGCCTTATCTTGGCTGTTTTAGTGGCCTTGTTGACCTGTACCGAAGAATTGGTTCAACTACTTGATCTTTTGAGGACTGCTGCGGATCGCTGCTTCTTCTGCTCCTGTGGCTCCTGTGGTGGCGTGTGTGGATCCCACACGTTGCCGCATTCTTGGGCTGACTCATGGGGAGAGCTAACCCATCTTCTTTTGCCAATGTAACAGTTGGCCGGAGTCTTGCCCTGCTGCTGCCTTCATTTATCATCTGGACCAGAGATTTTTGTCTTCAGCTTCCTAGCGTTATCTTCGTGGTGAGAGTGTTTTTTGGTAAAGAAATATTGCCTGTGCTGGGGTATTTTGGTAACCTTCTGGATCATTATTCTGTGTGCCATCACTGGGCACACTTGTGGACTCCAGGGTTACCTACCCAGCGTTCTTCTGTTGTGATGTTGTGACACATATATTTTTTTAATCACACATGTGCCACGCCATAAGCGAAATTAAAGGTAATAAGGTGATCTTTAAAGGTCCCCTGGTTTAAACGGTGAGAATTGTATTTCTTATAAATTTCACATATGTTAAGTCATGATTCGATAAAAGTCAATAAGTGATCTTTTATTCGATATAAGGCAATAAGTCATCTTCGACAGTGCAGTGCTTTAAATAATTTTGTGGGAGGCAGGATGGTTGTTAAAAATAAAAAAAATAAAAAATGGAGACAAAGTTGATCGATCGAACTTTATACAATCAAGAACTAAATAAAGAAAATATATAAAAAGGTAAATAGGACTTCTTAAATTTTTTGTACTTTGTTAAATTATACAATTAAACTAGACTTTGCATTCCATATACCACATGGTAGTATCCAATTATCATGTTTAGCTATTAAGTAGGAACTGAATTATTCACGTGTAACATTTGTGATTCTTTTGCTGTAGTTAATGGTATATGTCTACCTGTTTAAATTGAGTGGCCTTACTAGAAGGGGTTATATCGAGAATCTGATTAATTTCACACTTATATTTGTATACATAGTATCCTTTTTCTGGGAGGGGAGGCTGTGACGTCAAACGTCACATTTTCCCGTCTCCGATTTCGTTTGTCTGTGTATAGAGCTCTGGAAATATTCCCTCGCGTCTGCGCAGCGTGTTTTTCGCGTGAGGATTGCCGGGCCTGTCTCTCGCAGGAGTCAGTGTCTGTGTGGAAGTCTAGTGCTGAGGTTTGCCTGGGGACCCTTCTCGTCGGATTGCGGGTAGTGGCTGATTATTGTGTGAGTCTTAATATATTATTATGTTAGGTAAAATTTCTCCGTGTCCATCAGACAGAAGGGTTTTTTTGAGTTAAGTACAGGTTTCTCTTAATCATTGAAAATGGATCCATGAAGTTTTAAGTTAGCATACACGAACATGGTAAAATGGCGGTGTCAGACTGTCTAGAAAGTCTTGCAGATAGGTAACCTTTTTGATAATTCGTTATTGGTGGCTCTCTTTATATCACGGTTCTCTCTGATTCAGATTTTCAAGTTTTGTATGGTCGAGTAAGGTCCATAATAATAATCTATTTTCAGATTCTCGTATATCGCCTTCTTCATAGGGCTAATCTTAGAATACTTTTCAAGGGTAATTCTCGATGCTTCGATAAGCAGCACAGATATACATATTAGTCAAGCTATTTGACTGTAAAGTTATTCAGGTCTACTGTGTTGTTTCATAGTATCATTATGCGCAAGTGTTTTTGATTAGTCGTAAACTAATGAAATTAATTTGATGGAAAAGGAGCTACGGATAATTATATTGAAAGACTAACATGAAGAATGTTTCTGTAAATTAAGTTTACAACCAATTAATAGTTTCTGGTCACTTTGGCTAATGGCCACTTCAGTCTAAATTTAGGTAGTATCACACAGGCCTATTTTAAATGACAATGTATTAGGACATTTTCTGTAGGTTGAGTCAACAACCATTACTAGTGTTTTCAGATAACAAATTTATAGTTTGTGGTCACTTTGGCTAATGGCCATTTCAGTGTAAATGTTGGTAGTACCACGAGGCCTTTATACTTGACAAAATTAACTTGTTAGGCAATATTTCTTTGAATTATATTTGTATTATAGTCATTTAACTAATATCTAAATCAATCCAGGTTTGGGGTAATTAAACAATTTATTCAGCAAATATTTTCTGTAAGTTAAAAGACCAATCATTATTAGTGTTTGTGACTGTTGACTGCCTATTTAATTTTGTGGTCATTTTGGCTAATTGGCATTCCTGTACATATTCAAAGGTTAGCAAATTTGAAGAGAAGTTATAGGCCTACATGCCAAATTGATTTAACTGTCTCTACAAAGGATTATACATTGAAGTTTTATTATGGTAATCCGTCACTTCATTTAATGGCCACCTTCATATAGATATTCTTGAATTGAATATGATATTTCTGTGGGTGAATTCATCACCTATTTATAGAGTTTGTCACTGAAGACTGTATTTTTCTATATTCTGGCCATCTTGGGTTAACGGCCAATGTAGTATGTGATTAGATGTGTTAATTAATTTAGTAGAGAATCTATTTGTTGCAGATTAATTTATTAACCTGAGAAATTACTGAGAGTCAAAACTACCTTTAGTAGTTTATTATCAATTTAGTCATGGGCAACATAGGCTAGACTTAACTATTTAAACAAATTTTATAGGGGAGCCATTGTTTGTAGATTTATTCGGAAATTAGGAAAACCAGTTGTGAGTTATAGATTTTCCTTTTAGTCAATTTCTTGATTAGGCCAGATTGGTTATTCTACTTAGGTCAGAATATAGTTTTTGTATTTATCAAGCCACGATGCCAGATAGTTAGTTCTGGCTTTAGATCTGTCGTGGATTGTTATTGGTAAAGGTGGCATTCAGGTTATTACATGAATTTAGTCCAACTCTATTTAACGTGTTAATGTTTTGGTGATTATATGATCAGTGTTAGTTGTAATCTGTGGCTGCTTAGTGTAAGGCCACCCTCTATTTTTAGGGTTTCTATTTATTGAATTTCTATGATATTCTGTGATACTAATATATTCATACCTTACTCCGATAGTTGTTATTGAGGGTTATTCTTATTGGTATATTATATCTGATTGTTTTTTAATAATCAACTATACATCTATAACAGATTGTGTTGTGTCATCTACTACTTTCCTTCCTGGGGATTGGTTTCAGATCAGTCGGACTTTGGGAATTGGGTCATTTCTGGATTTCAAGAGTTCTTTAAAGATCAGTAGCAAGCGTCCAAAGTTATTATATTTATTTAGGGAAACTAAGATTAATTTATCTAGCAACTAGTTAAGAGTACGAGTGAGAGGAGAAGCGTTGTTGCAGTGGAAGCACTTTGGCCGAGAGGGCGGGAAGGTAGGCGTATATGTGTTATCTACGCCTACGTTTGGTGCTTTGCACTTAGTATTTTTCTTACATGCTATATATCTTCATTCAGAACAGATATTTGTGTATGCTGTTAGTTTTGGCTGAATTCATGTACCTCGTTATCATGCCTTTGCGACAACAATTATAATTGAAATGTAAAAGTAATCACTTGAGTTTGTGCTGCATTATTTGTCATGTTTTTGTAGCGAGTTTTCCACCAGATTAATTTGATTTGTGTTGGCTAATTGGATATGGGGCAGTTTTCGCCATTCCTATTTTATTGCAATTAACTTTAGTGTAATATTTTTGTAATTAAGTTCTTACTGAATTTTGTATGTTAATTATGTGTAGCTCAGTTAAGATTAGTGTGTATTGGGCTTTATTGAAGTTCATGTGATGCATTTTCATTGAGAGAGAGAAAAAAAAGGGATAAATTGTATTTTGTGACTCACATAATTTTCAGTTCATCTGCCCGTGATTTGGCGGGAAGGGACCTTTGTGCTCTCCCAGTACACAGGCTTAAAAAAGGTCTATGCTTAATTAAGTGCATAAAAAAAGACATTACAGACACTACAACAAGTTAATTCTTCACATCATACAATGCACTATAAATGTTGTAAACTTGAAATTGTCAAGAATAATCAATCTTCCCTTACAATAAAAACAAGAACAACACGGATAGTAACAAGAAACATAGTTTTCTGAGTAGTCACTTGCAAAATTTATGTGGCGAATTTTAAGGACTGTTACCAAAACCAGATTTTTGAGCATATGTGTGTAAAAACATAAAGGATTACTGACTCTATAAAGGATTAATTCTTCACTTCATATAACGGAGTGTCAATGCTTTAATACTGTACTACTCAACAGTAACTGAAACGTTACCTATCAATAAGACAAGAAGAATACTGATAATATCAACACATGTTGTGTACATCCTTATCTGGGGACTGTTAACAAGTGTTACCAGATCCATCTTATCAAAGCAATCATACTGTGCTGCCTTATCTTGGCTGTTTTAGTGGCCTTGTTGACCTGTACCGAAGAATTGGTTCAACTACTTGATCTTTTGAGGACTGCTGCGGATCGCTGCTTCTTCTGCTCCTGTGGCTCCTGTGGTGGCGTGTGTGGATCCCACACGTTGCCGCATTCTTGGGCTGACTCATGGGGAGAGCTAACCCATCTTCTTTTGCCAATGTAACAGTTGGCCGGAGTCTTGCCCTGCTGCTGCCTTCATTTATCATCTGGACCAGAGATTTTTGTCTTCAGCTTCCTAGCGTTATCTTCGTGGTGAGAGTGTTTTTTGGTAAAGAAATATTGCCTGTGCTGGGGTATTTTGGTAACCTTCTGGATCATTATTCTGTGTGCCATCACTGGGCACACTTGTGGACTCCAGGGTTACCTACCCAGCGTTCTTCTGTTGTGATGTTGTGACACATATATTTTTTTAATCACACATGTGCCACGCCATAAGCGAAATTAAAGGTAATAAGGTGATCTTTAAAGGTCCCCTGGTTTAAACGGTGAGAATTGTATTTCTTATAAATTTCACATATGTTAAGTCATGATTCGATAAAAGTCAATAAGTGATCTTTTATTCGATATAAGGCAATAAGTCATCTTCGACAGTGCAGTGCTTTAAATAATTTTGTGGGAGGCAGGATGGTTGTTAAAAATAAAAAAAATAAAAAATGGAGACAAAGTTGATCGATCGAACTTTATACAATCAAGAACTAAATAAAGAAAATATATAAAAAGGTAAATAGGACTTCTTAAATTTTTTGTACTTTGTTAAATTATACAATTAAACTAGACTTTGCATTCCATATACCACATGGTAGTATCCAATTATCATGTTTAGCTATTAAGTAGGAACTGAATTATTCACGTGTAACATTTGTGATTCTTTTGCTGTAGTTAATGGTATATGTCTACCTGTTTAAATTGAGTGGCCTTACTAGAAGGGGTTATATCGAGAATCTGATTAATTTCACACTTATATTTGTATACATAGTATCCTTTTTCTGGGAGGGGAGGCTGTGACGTCAAACGTCACATTTTCCCGTCTCCGATTTCGTTTGTCTGTGTATAGAGCTCTGGAAATATTCCCTCGCGTCTGCGCAGCGTGTTTTTCGCGTGAGGATTGCCGGGCCTGTCTCTCGCAGGAGTCAGTGTCTGTGTGGAAGTCTAGTGCTGAGGTTTGCCTGGGGACCCTTCTCGTCGGATTGCGGGTAGTGGCTGATTATTGTGTGAGTCTTAATATATTATTATGTTAGGTAAAATTTCTCCGTGTCCATCAGACAGAAGGGTTTTTTTGAGTTAAGTACAGGTTTCTCTTAATCATTGAAAATGGATCCATGAAGTTTTAAGTTAGCATACACGAACATGGTAAAATGGCGGTGTCAGACTGTCTAGAAAGTCTTGCAGATAGGTAACCTTTTTGATAATTCGTTATTGGTGGCTCTCTTTATATCACGGTTCTCTCTGATTCAGATTTTCAAGTTTTGTATGGTCGAGTAAGGTCCATAATAATAATCTATTTTCAGATTCTCGTATATCGCCTTCTTCATAGGGCTAATCTTAGAATACTTTTCAAGGGTAATTCTCGATGCTTCGATAAGCAGCACAGATATACATATTAGTCAAGCTATTTGACTGTAAAGTTATTCAGGTCTACTGTGTTGTTTCATAGTATCATTATGCGCAAGTGTTTTTGATTAGTCGTAAACTAATGAAATTAATTTGATGGAAAAGGAGCTACGGATAATTATATTGAAAGACTAACATGAAGAATGTTTCTGTAAATTAAGTTTACAACCAATTAATAGTTTCTGGTCACTTTGGCTAATGGCCACTTCAGTCTAAATTTAGGTAGTATCACACAGGCCTATTTTAAATGACAATGTATTAGGACATTTTCTGTAGGTTGAGTCAACAACCATTACTAGTGTTTTCAGATAACAAATTTATAGTTTGTGGTCACTTTGGCTAATGGCCATTTCAGTGTAAATGTTGGTAGTACCACGAGGCCTTTATACTTGACAAAATTAACTTGTTAGGCAATATTTCTTTGAATTATATTTGTATTATAGTCATTTAACTAATATCTAAATCAATCCAGGTTTGGGGTAATTAAACAATTTATTCAGCAAATATTTTCTGTAAGTTAAAAGACCAATCATTATTAGTGTTTGTGACTGTTGACTGCCTATTTAATTTTGTGGTCATTTTGGCTAATTGGCATTCCTGTACATATTCAAAGGTTAGCAAATTTGAAGAGAAGTTATAGGCCTACATGCCAAATTGATTTAACTGTCTCTACAAAGGATTATACATTGAAGTTTTATTATGGTAATCCGTCACTTCATTTAATGGCCACCTTCATATAGATATTCTTGAATTGAATATGATATTTCTGTGGGTGAATTCATCACCTATTTATAGAGTTTGTCACTGAAGACTGTATTTTTCTATATTCTGGCCATCTTGGGTTAACGGCCAATCTAGTATGTGATTAGATGTGTTAATTAATTTAGTAGAGAATCTATTTGTTGCAGATTAATTTATTAACCTGAGAAATTACTGAGAGTCAAAACTACCTTTAGTAGTTTATTATCAATTTAGTCATGGGCAACATAGGCTAGACTTAACTATTTAAACAAATTTTATAGGGGAGCCATTGTTTGTAGATTTATTCGGAAATTAGGAAAACCAGTTGTGAGTTATAGATTTTCCTTTTAGTCAATTTCTTGATTAGGCCAGATTGGTTATTCTACTTAGGTCAGAATATAGTTTTTGTATTTATCAAGCCACGATGCCAGATAGTTAGTTCTGGCTTTAGATCTGTCGTGGATTGTTATTGGTAAAGGTGGCATTCAGGTTATTACATGAATTTAGTCCAACTCTATTTAACGTGTTAATGTTTTGGTGATTATATGATCAGTGTTAGTTGTAATCTGTGGCTGCTTAGTGTAAGGCCACCCTCTATTTTTAGGGTTTCTATTTATTGAATTTCTATGATATTCTGTGATACTAATATATTCATACCTTACTCCGATAGTTGTTATTGAGGGTTATTCTTATTGGTATATTATATCTGATTGTTTTTTAATAATCAACTATACATCTATAACAGATTGTGTTGTGTCATCTACTACTTTCCTTCCTGGGGATTGGTTTCAGATCAGTCGGACTTTGGGAATTGGGTCATTTCTGGATTTCAAGAGTTCTTTAAAGATCAGTAGCAAGCGTCCAAAGTTATTATATTTATTTAGGGAAACTAAGATTAATTTATCTAGCAACTAGTTAAGAGTACGAGTGAGAGGAGAAGCGTTGTTGCAGTGGAAGCACTTTGGCCGAGAGGGCGGGAAGGTAGGCGTATATGTGTTATCTACGCCTACGTTTGGTGCTTTGCACTTAGTATTTTTCTTACATGCTATATATCTTCATTCAGAACAGATATTTGTGTATGCTGTTAGTTTTGGCTGAATTCATGTACCTCGTTATCATGCCTTTGCGACAACAATTATAATTGAAATGTAAAAGTAATCACTTGAGTTTGTGCTGCATTATTTGTCATGTTTTTGTAGCGAGTTTTCCACCAGATTAATTTGATTTGTGTTGGCTAATTGGATATGGGGCAGTTTTCGCCATTCCTATTTTATTGCAATTAACTTTAGTGTAATATTTTTGTAATTAAGTTCTTACTGAATTTTGTATGTTAATTATGTGTAGCTCAGTTAAGATTAGTGTGTATTGGGCTTTATTGAAGTTCATGTGATGCATTTTCATTGAGAGAGAGAAAAAAAAGGGATAAATTGTATTTTGTGACTCACATAATTTTCAGTTCATCTGCCCGTGATTTGGCGGGAAGGGACCTTTGTGCTCTCCCAGTACACAGGCTTAAAAAAGGTCTATGCTTAATTAAGTGCATAAAAAAAGACATTACAGACACTACAACAAGTTAATTCTTCACATCATACAATGCACTATAAATGTTGTAAACTTGAAATTGTCAAGAATAATCAATCTTCCCTTACAATAAAAACAAGAACAACACGGATAGTAACAAGAAACATAGTTTTCTGAGTAGTCACTTGCAAAATTTATGTGGCGAATTTTAAGGACTGTTACCAAAACCAGATTTTTGAGCATATGTGTGTAAAAACATAAAGGATTACTGACTCTATAAAGGATTAATTCTTCACTTCATATAACGGAGTGTCAATGCTTTAATACTGTACTACTCAACAGTAACTGAAACGTTACCTATCAATAAGACAAGAAGAATACTGATAATATCAACACATGTTGTGTACATCCTTATCTGGGGACTGTTAACAAGTGTTACCAGATCCATCTTATCAAAGCAATCATACTGTGCTGCCTTATCTTGGCTGTTTTAGTGGCCTTGTTGACCTGTACCGAAGAATTGGTTCAACTACTTGATCTTTTGAGGACTGCTGCGGATCGCTGCTTCTTCTGCTCCTGTGGCTCCTGTGGTGGCGTGTGTGGATCCCACACGTTGCCGCATTCTTGGGCTGACTCATGGGGAGAGCTAACCCATCTTCTTTTGCCAATGTAACAGTTGGCCGGAGTCTTGCCCTGCTGCTGCCTTCATTTATCATCTGGACCAGAGATTTTTGTCTTCAGCTTCCTAGCGTTATCTTCGTGGTGAGAGTGTTTTTTGGTAAAGAAATATTGCCTGTGCTGGGGTATTTTGGTAACCTTCTGGATCATTATTCTGTGTGCCATCACTGGGCACACTTGTGGACTCCAGGGTTACCTACCCAGCGTTCTTCTGTTGTGATGTTGTGACACATATATTTTTTTAATCACACATGTGCCACGCCATAAGCGAAATTAAAGGTAATAAGGTGATCTTTAAAGGTCCCCTGGTTTAAACGGTGAGAATTGTATTTCTTATAAATTTCACATATGTTAAGTCATGATTCGATAAAAGTCAATAAGTGATCTTTTATTCGATATAAGGCAATAAGTCATCTTCGACAGTGCAGTGCTTTAAATAATTTTGTGGGAGGCAGGATGGTTGTTAAAAATAAAAAAAATAAAAAATGGAGACAAAGTTGATCGATCGAACTTTATACAATCAAGAACTAAATAAAGAAAATATATAAAAAGGTAAATAGGACTTCTTAAATTTTTTGTACTTTGTTAAATTATACAATTAAACTAGACTTTGCATTCCATATACCACATGGTAGTATCCAATTATCATGTTTAGCTATTAAGTAGGAACTGAATTATTCACGTGTAACATTTGTGATTCTTTTGCTGTAGTTAATGGTATATGTCTACCTGTTTAAATTGAGTGGCCTTACTAGAAGGGGTTATATCGAGAATCTGATTAATTTCACACTTATATTTGTATACATAGTATCCTTTTTCTGGGAGGGGAGGCTGTGACGTCAAACGTCACATTTTCCCGTCTCCGATTTCGTTTGTCTGTGTATAGAGCTCTGGAAATATTCCCTCGCGTCTGCGCAGCGTGTTTTTCGCGTGAGGATTGCCGGGCCTGTCTCTCGCAGGAGTCAGTGTCTGTGTGGAAGTCTAGTGCTGAGGTTTGCCTGGGGACCCTTCTCGTCGGATTGCGGGTAGTGGCTGATTATTGTGTGAGTCTTAATATATTATTATGTTAGGTAAAATTTCTCCGTGTCCATCAGACAGAAGGGTTTTTTTGAGTTAAGTACAGGTTTCTCTTAATCATTGAAAATGGATCCATGAAGTTTTAAGTTAGCATACACGAACATGGTAAAATGGCGGTGTCAGACTGTCTAGAAAGTCTTGCAGATAGGTAACCTTTTTGATAATTCGTTATTGGTGGCTCTCTTTATATCACGGTTCTCTCTGATTCAGATTTTCAAGTTTTGTATGGTCGAGTAAGGTCCATAATAATAATCTATTTTCAGATTCTCGTATATCGCCTTCTTCATAGGGCTAATCTTAGAATACTTTTCAAGGGTAATTCTCGATGCTTCGATAAGCAGCACAGATATACATATTAGTCAAGCTATTTGACTGTAAAGTTATTCAGGTCTACTGTGTTGTTTCATAGTATCATTATGCGCAAGTGTTTTTGATTAGTCGTAAACTAATGAAATTAATTTGATGGAAAAGGAGCTACGGATAATTATATTGAAAGACTAACATGAAGAATGTTTCTGTAAATTAAGTTTACAACCAATTAATAGTTTCTGGTCACTTTGGCTAATGGCCACTTCAGTCTAAATTTAGGTAGTATCACACAGGCCTATTTTAAATGACAATGTATTAGGACATTTTCTGTAGGTTGAGTCAACAACCATTACTAGTGTTTTCAGATAACAAATTTATAGTTTGTGGTCACTTTGGCTAATGGCCATTTCAGTGTAAATGTTGGTAGTACCACGAGGCCTTTATACTTGACAAAATTAACTTGTTAGGCAATATTTCTTTGAATTATATTTGTATTATAGTCATTTAACTAATATCTAAATCAATCCAGGTTTGGGGTAATTAAACAATTTATTCAGCAAATATTTTCTGTAAGTTAAAAGACCAATCATTATTAGTGTTTGTGACTGTTGACTGCCTATTTAATTTTGTGGTCATTTTGGCTAATTGGCATTCCTGTACATATTCAAAGGTTAGCAAATTTGAAGAGAAGTTATAGGCCTACATGCCAAATTGATTTAACTGTCTCTACAAAGGATTATACATTGAAGTTTTATTATGGTAATCCGTCACTTCATTTAATGGCCACCTTCATATAGATATTCTTGAATTGAATATGATATTTCTGTGGGTGAATTCATCACCTATTTATAGAGTTTGTCACTGAAGACTGTATTTTTCTATATTCTGGCCATCTTGGGTTAACGGCCAATCTAGTATGTGATTAGATGTGTTAATTAATTTAGTAGAGAATCTATTTGTTGCAGATTAATTTATTAACCTGAGAAATTACTGAGAGTCAAAACTACCTTTAGTAGTTTATTATCAATTTAGTCATGGGCAACATAGGCTAGACTTAACTATTTAAACAAATTTTATAGGGGAGCCATTGTTTGTAGATTTATTCGGAAATTAGGAAAACCAGTTGTGAGTTATAGATTTTCCTTTTAGTCAATTTCTTGATTAGGCCAGATTGGTTATTCTACTTAGGTCAGAATATAGTTTTTGTATTTATCAAGCCACGATGCCAGATAGTTAGTTCTGGCTTTAGATCTGTCGTGGATTGTTATTGGTAAAGGTGGCATTCAGGTTATTACATGAATTTAGTCCAACTCTATTTAACGTGTTAATGTTTTGGTGATTATATGATCAGTGTTAGTTGTAATCTGTGGCTGCTTAGTGTAAGGCCACCCTCTATTTTTAGGGTTTCTATTTATTGAATTTCTATGATATTCTGTGATACTAATATATTCATACCTTACTCCGATAGTTGTTATTGAGGGTTATTCTTATTGGTATATTATATCTGATTGTTTTTTAATAATCAACTATACATCTATAACAGATTGTGTTGTGTCATCTACTACTTTCCTTCCTGGGGATTGGTTTCAGATCAGTCGGACTTTGGGAATTGGGTCATTTCTGGATTTCAAGAGTTCTTTAAAGATCAGTAGCAAGCGTCCAAAGTTATTATATTTATTTAGGGAAACTAAGATTAATTTATCTAGCAACTAGTTAAGAGTACGAGTGAGAGGAGAAGCGTTGTTGCAGTGGAAGCACTTTGGCCGAGAGGGCGGGAAGGTAGGCGTATATGTGTTATCTACGCCTACGTTTGGTGCTTTGCACTTAGTATTTTTCTTACATGCTATATATCTTCATTCAGAACAGATATTTGTGTATGCTGTTAGTTTTGGCTGAATTCATGTACCTCGTTATCATGCCTTTGCGACAACAATTATAATTGAAATGTAAAAGTAATCACTTGAGTTTGTGCTGCATTATTTGTCATGTTTTTGTAGCGAGTTTTCCACCAGATTAATTTGATTTGTGTTGGCTAATTGGATATGGGGCAGTTTTCGCCATTCCTATTTTATTGCAATTAACTTTAGTGTAATATTTTTGTAATTAAGTTCTTACTGAATTTTGTATGTTAATTATGTGTAGCTCAGTTAAGATTAGTGTGTATTGGGCTTTATTGAAGTTCATGTGATGCATTTTCATTGAGAGAGAGAAAAAAAAGGGATAAATTGTATTTTGTGACTCACATAATTTTCAGTTCATCTGCCCGTGATTTGGCGGGAAGGGACCTTTGTGCTCTCCCAGTACACAGGCTTAAAAAAGGTCTATGCTTAATTAAGTGCATAAAAAAAGACATTACAGACACTACAACAAGTTAATTCTTCACATCATACAATGCACTATAAATGTTGTAAACTTGAAATTGTCAAGAATAATCAATCTTCCCTTACAATAAAAACAAGAACAACACGGATAGTAACAAGAAACATAGTTTTCTGAGTAGTCACTTGCAAAATTTATGTGGCGAATTTTAAGGACTGTTACCAAAACCAGATTTTTGAGCATATGTGTGTAAAAACATAAAGGATTACTGACTCTATAAAGGATTAATTCTTCACTTCATATAACGGAGTGTCAATGCTTTAATACTGTACTACTCAACAGTAACTGAAACGTTACCTATCAATAAGACAAGAAGAATACTGATAATATCAACACATGTTGTGTACATCCTTATCTGGGGACTGTTAACAAGTGTTACCAGATCCATCTTATCAAAGCAATCATACTGTGCTGCCTTATCTTGGCTGTTTTAGTGGCCTTGTTGACCTGTACCGAAGAATTGGTTCAACTACTTGATCTTTTGAGGACTGCTGCGGATCGCTGCTTCTTCTGCTCCTGTGGCTCCTGTGGTGGCGTGTGTGGATCCCACACGTTGCCGCATTCTTGGGCTGACTCATGGGGAGAGCTAACCCATCTTGTTTTGCCAATGTAACAGTTGGCCGGAGTCTTGCCCTGCTGCTGCCTTCATTTATCATCTGGACCAGAGATTTTTGTCTTCAGCTTCCTAGCGTTATCTTCGTGGTGAGAGTGTTTTTTGGTAAAGAAATATTGCCTGTGCTGGGGTATTTTGGTAACCTTCTGGATCATTATTCTGTGTGCCATCACTGGGCACACTTGTGGACTCCAGGGTTACCTACCCAGCGTTCTTCTGTTGTGATGTTGTGACACATATATTTTTTTAATCACACATGTGCCACGCCATAAGCGAAATTAAAGGTAATAAGGTGATCTTTAAAGGTCCCCTGGTTTAAACGGTGAGAATTGTATTTCTTATAAATTTCACATATGTTAAGTCATGATTCGATAAAAGTCAATAAGTGATCTTTTATTCGATATAAGGCAATAAGTCATCTTCGACAGTGCAGTGCTTTAAATAATTTTGTGGGAGGCAGGATGGTTGTTAAAAATAAAAAAAATAAAAAATGGAGACAAAGTTGATCGATCGAACTTTATACAATCAAGAACTAAATAAAGAAAATATATAAAAAGGTAAATAGGACTTCTTAAATTTTTTGTACTTTGTTAAATTATACAATTAAACTAGACTTTGCATTCCATATACCACATGGTAGTATCCAATTATCATGTTTAGCTATTAAGTAGGAACTGAATTATTCACGTGTAACATTTGTGATTCTTTTGCTGTAGTTAATGGTATATGTCTACCTGTTTAAATTGAGTGGCCTTACTAGAAGGGGTTATATCGAGAATCTGATTAATTTCACACTTATATTTGTATACATAGTATCCTTTTTCTGGGAGGGGAGGCTGTGACGTCAAACGTCACATTTTCCCGTCTCCGATTTCGTTTGTCTGTGTATAGAGCTCTGGAAATATTCCCTCGCGTCTGCGCAGCGTGTTTTTCGCGTGAGGATTGCCGGGCCTGTCTCTCGCAGGAGTCAGTGTCTGTGTGGAAGTCTAGTGCTGAGGTTTGCCTGGGGACCCTTCTCGTCGGATTGCGGGTAGTGGCTGATTATTGTGTGAGTCTTAATATATTATTATGTTAGGTAAAATTTCTCCGTGTCCATCAGACAGAAGGGTTTTTTTGAGTTAAGTACAGGTTTCTCTTAATCATTGAAAATGGATCCATGAAGTTTTAAGTTAGCATACACGAACATGGTAAAATGGCGGTGTCAGACTGTCTAGAAAGTCTTGCAGATAGGTAACCTTTTTGATAATTCGTTATTGGTGGCTCTCTTTATATCACGGTTCTCTCTGATTCAGATTTTCAAGTTTTGTATGGTCGAGTAAGGTCCATAATAATAATCTATTTTCAGATTCTCGTATATCGCCTTCTTCATAGGGCTAATCTTAGAATACTTTTCAAGGGTAATTCTCGATGCTTCGATAAGCAGCACAGATATACATATTAGTCAAGCTATTTGACTGTAAAGTTATTCAGGTCTACTGTGTTGTTTCATAGTATCATTATGCGCAAGTGTTTTTGATTAGTCGTAAACTAATGAAATTAATTTGATGGAAAAGGAGCTACGGATAATTATATTGAAAGACTAACATGAAGAATGTTTCTGTAAATTAAGTTTACAACCAATTAATAGTTTCTGGTCACTTTGGCTAATGGCCACTTCAGTCTAAATTTAGGTAGTATCACACAGGCCTATTTTAAATGACAATGTATTAGGACATTTTCTGTAGGTTGAGTCAACAACCATTACTAGTGTTTTCAGATAACAAATTTATAGTTTGTGGTCACTTTGGCTAATGGCCATTTCAGTGTAAATGTTGGTAGTACCACGAGGCCTTTATACTTGACAAAATTAACTTGTTAGGCAATATTTCTTTGAATTATATTTGTATTATAGTCATTTAACTAATATCTAAATCAATCCAGGTTTGGGGTAATTAAACAATTTATTCAGCAAATATTTTCTGTAAGTTAAAAGACCAATCATTATTAGTGTTTGTGACTGTTGACTGCCTATTTAATTTTGAGGTCATTTTGGCTAATTGGCATTCCTGTACATATTCAAAGGTTAGCAAATTTGAAGAGAAGTTATAGGCCTACATGCCAAATTGATTTAACTGTCTCTACAAAGGATTATACATTGAAGTTTTATTATGGTAATCCGTCACTTCATTTAATGGCCACCTTCATATAGATATTCTTGAATTGAATAAGATATTTCTGTGGGTGAATTCATCACCTATTTATAGAGTTTGTCACTGAAGACTGTATTTTTCTATATTCTGGCCATCTTGGGTTAACGGCCAATGTAGTATGTGATTAGATGTGTTAATTAATTTAGTAGAGAATCTATTTGTTGCAGATTAATTTATTAACCTGAGAAATTACTGAGAGTCAAAACTACCTTTAGTAGTTTATTATCAATTTAGTCATGGGCAACATAGGCTAGACTTAACTATTTAAACAAATTCTATAGGGGAGCCATTGTTTGTAGATTTATTCGGAAATTAGGAAAACCAGTTGTGAGTTATAGATTTTCCTTTTAGTCAATTTCTTGATTAGGCCAGATTGGTTATTCTACTTAGGTCAGAATATAGTTTTTGTATTTATCAAGCCTCGATGAGAGATAGTTAGTTCTGGCTTTAGATCTGCTGTGGATTGTTATTGGTAAAGGTGGCATTCAGGTTATTACATGAATTTAGTCCAACTCTATTTAACGTGTTAATGTTTTGGTGATTATATGATCAGTGTTAGTTGTAATCTGTGGCTGCTTAGTGTAAGGCCACCCTCTATTTTTAGGGTTTCTATTTATTGAATTTCTATGATATTCTGTGATACTAATATATTCATACCTTACTCCGATAGTTGTTATTGAGGGTTATTCTTATTGGTATATTATATCTGATTGTTTTTTAATAATCAACTATACATCTATAACAGATTGTGTTGTGTCATCTACTACTTTCCTTCCTGGGGATTGGTTTCAGATCAGTCGGACTTTGGGAATTGGGTCATTTCTGGATTTCAAGAGTTCTTTAAAGATCAGTAGCAAGCGTCCAAAGTTATTATATTTATTTAGGGAAACTAAGATTAAATTATCTAGCAACTAGTTAAGAGTACGAGTGAGAGGAGAAGCGTTGTTGCAGTGGAAGCACTTTGGTCGAGAGGGCGGGAAGGTAGGCGTATATGTGTTATCTACGCCTACGTTTGGTGCTTTGCACTTAGTATTTTTCTTACATGCTATATATCTTCATTCAGAACAGATATTTGTGTATGCTGTTAGTTTTGGCTGAATTCATGTACCTCGTTATCATGCCTTTGCGACAACAATTATAATTGAAATGTAAAAGTAATCACTTGAGTTTGTGCTGCATTATTTGTCATGTTTTTGTAGCGAGTTTTCCACCAGATTAATTTGATTTGTGTTGGCTAATTGGATATGGGGCAGTTTTCGCCATTCCTATTTTATTGCAATTAACTTTAGTGTAATATTTTTGTAATTAAGTTCTTACTGAATTTTGTATGTTAATTATGTGTAGCTCAGTTAAGATTAGTGTGTATTGGGCTTTATTGAAGTTCATGTGATGCATTTTCATTGAGAGAGAGAAAAAAAGGGATAAATTGTATTTTGTGACTCACATAATTTTCAGTTCATCTGCCCGTGATTTGGCGGGAAGGGACCTTTGTGCTCTCCCAGTACAAAGGCTTAAAAAAGGTATATGCTTAATTAAGTGCATAAAAAAAGACATTACAGACACTACAACAAGTTAATTCTTCACATCATACAATGCACTATAAATGTTGTAAACTTTAAATTGTCAAGAATAATCAATCTTCCCTTACAATAAAAACAAGAACAACACGGATAGTAACAAGAAACATAGTTTTCTGAGTAGTCACTTGCAAAATTTATGTGGCGAATTTTAAGGACTGTTACCAAAACCAGATTTTTGAGCATATGTGTGTAAAAACATAAAGGATTACTGACTCTATAAAGGATTAATTCTTCACTTCATATAACGGAGTGTCAATGCTTTAATACTGTACTACTCAACAGTAACTGAAACGTTACCTATCAATAAGACAAGAAGAATACTGATAGTATCAACACATGTTGTGTACATCCTTATCTGGGGACTGTTAACAAGTGTTTCCAGATCTATCTTATCAAAGCAACCATACTGTGCTGCCTTATCTTGGCTGTTTTAGTGGCCTTGTTGACCTGTACCGAAGAATTGGTTCAACTACTTGATCTTTTGAGGACTGCTGCGGATCGCTGCTTCTTCTGCTCCTGTGGCTCCTGTGGTGGCGTGTGTGGATCCCACACGTTGCCGCATTCTTGGGCTGACTCATGGGGAGAGCTAACCCGTCTTGTTTTGCCAATGTAACAGTTGGCCGGAGTCTTGCCCTGC
This sequence comes from Ectobius pallidus, assembly GCA_964059195.1. Classification (NCBI taxonomy): domain Eukaryota; kingdom Metazoa; phylum Arthropoda; class Insecta; order Blattodea; family Ectobiidae; genus Ectobius; species Ectobius pallidus. The sequence goes on from CAXKWD010000009.1 coordinate 34,976,170, forward strand.
TGCTGCCTTCATTTATCATCTGGACCAGAGATTTTTGTCTTCAGCTTCCTAGCGTTATCTTCGTGGTGAGAGTGTTTTTTGGTAAAGAAATATTGCCTGTGCTGGGGTATTTTGGTAACCTTCTGGATCATTATTCTGTGTGCCATCACTGGGCACACTTGTGGACTCCAGGGTTACCTACCCAGCGTTCTTCTGTTCTGATGTTGTGACACATATTTTTTTAATCACACATGTGCCACGCCATAAGCGAAATTAAAGGTAATAAGGTGATCTTTAAAGGTCCCCTGGTTTAAACGGTGAGAATTGTATTTCTTATAAATTTCACATATGTTAAGTCATGATTCGATAAAAGTCAATAAGTGATCTCTTATTCGATATAAGGCAATAAGTCATCTTCGACAGTGCAGTGCTTTAAATAATTTTGTGGGAGGCAGGATGGTTGTTAAAAATAAAAAAAATAAAAAATGGAGACAAAGTTGATCGATCAAACTTTATACAATCAAGAACTAAATAAAGAAAATATATAAAAAGGTAAATAGGACTTCTTAAATTTGTTGGACTTGGTTAAATTATACAATTAAACTAGACTTTGCATTCCATATACCACATGGTAGTATCCAATTATCATGTTTAGCTATTAAGTAGGAACTGAATTATACACGTGTAACATTTGTGATTCTTTTGCTGTAGTTAATGTTATATGTCTACCTGTTTAAATTGAGTGGCCTTACTAGAAGGGGTTATATCGAGAATCTAATTAATTTCACACTTATATTTGTATACATAGTATCCTTTTTCTGGGAGGGGAGGCTGTGACGTCAAACGTCACATTTTCGGGTCTCCGATTTCGTTTGTCTGTGTATAGAGCTCTGGAAATATTCCCTCGCGTCTGCGCAGCGTGTTTTTCGCGTGAGGTTTGCCGGGCTGGTCTCTCGCGGAAGTCAGTGTCTGTGTGGAAGTCTAGTGCTGAGGTTTGCCTGGGGACCCTTCTCGTCGGATTGCGGGTAGTGGCTGATTATTGTGTGAGTCTTAATATATTATTATGTTAGGTAAAATTCCACCGTGTCCATCAGACAGAAGGGTTTTTTTGAGTTAAGTACAGGTTTCTCTTAATCATTGGAAATGGATCCATGAAGTTTTAAGTTAGCATACACGAACATGGTAAAATGGCGGTGTCAGACTGTCTAGAAAGTTTTGCAGATAGGTAACCTTTTTGATAATTCGTTATTGGTGGCTCTCTTTTTATTACGGTTCTCTCTGATTCAGATTTTGAAGTTTTGTATGGTCGAATAAGGTCCATAATAATAATCTATTTTCAGATTCTCGTATATCGCCTTCTTCATAGGGCTAATCTTAGAATCTTTTTCAAGGGTAATTCTCGATGCTACGATAAGCAGCACAGATATACATATTAGTCAAGCTATTTGACTGTAAAGTTATTCAGGTCTACTGTGTTGCTTCATAGTACCATTATGTGCAGTGTTTTTGAATAATCGTAAACTGATGAAATTAATTTGGTGGAAAAGGAGCTACGGATAATTATATTGAAAGACTAACATGAAGAATGTTTCTGTAAATTAAGTTTACAACCAATTAATAGTTTCTGGTCACTTTGGCTTATGGCCGTTTAGTCTAAATTTAGGTAGTATCAGACAGGCTTTTTTTAAATGACAATTTATCAGGAAATTTTCTGTAGGTTGAGTCATCAACCATTACTAGTGACTTCAGTTAACCCATTTATAGTTTGTGGTCACTTTGGCTAATGGCCTTTTCAGTCTAAATTTAGGTAGTATCAGACAGGCCTATTTTAAATGACAATTTATTATGACATTTTCTGTAGGTTGAGTCAACAACCATTACTAGTGTTTTCAGTTAACCAACTTATAGTTTGTGGTCACTTTGGCTAATGGGCATTTCAGTGTAAATGTTGGTAGTCCACGAGGCCTATATACTTGACAAAATTAACTTGTTAGGCAATATTTCTGTGAATTATATTTGTATTATAGTCATTTAATTAATGGCTAAATCAATCCAGGTTTAGGGTAATTAAAGAATTGATTCAGCAAATATTTTCTGTAAGTTAAAAGACCAATCATTATTAGCGTTTGTGACTGTTGACGGCCTATTTGATATTGTGGTCATTTGGGCTAATTGGCTTTCCAGTACATATTCAAAGCTTAACATATTTGAAAAGAAGTTATAGGCCTGCATGCCAAATTGATTTAACAGTCTCTACGAAGGATAATACATTGAAGTTCTATTGTGGTAAATAAGTCACTTATTTAATGGCCACCTTTCATATACATTTAGTTGAATTAAACAATTGAGCCTATATGCTTGACAAATTAAATTATTAGGCAATATGTCTTGTAATTACATTTGTATTATAGCCAATTATAGTCATTTAGTTAATGGCCAAATCAATCCTGCTTTGGGGTAATTAAACAATTGATTCAGCAAATATTTTCTGTAACTTAAAAGACCAATCATTATTAGTGTTTGTGACTGTTGACTGTCTATTTAATGTTGTGGTCATTTTGGCTAATTGGCATTCCAGTACATATTCAAAGGTTAGCAAATTTGAAGAGAAGTTATAGGCCTACATGCCAAATTGGTTTAACAGTCCTTACGAAGGATAATACATTGAAGTTCTATTGTGATAAATCAGTCACTTATTTAATGGCCACCTTTCATATACATTTATTTGAATTAAACAATTGAGCCTATATACTTGACAAATTAAATTATTAGGCAATATTTCTTGTAATTACATTTGTATTATAGCCAATTATAGTCATTTGGTTAATGGCCAAATCAATCCAGCTTTGGGGTAATTAAACGATTGATTCAGCAAATATTTTCGGTAAGTTAAAAGACCAATCATTATTGGCCTACATGCCAAATTGGTTTAACTGTCTCTACAAAGGATTATACATTGAAGTTCTATTATGGTAATCCGTCACTTCATTTAATGGCCACCTTCATATAGATTTTCTTGAATTGAATAAGATATTTCTGTGGGTTAATTCATCACCTATTTATAGAGTTTGTCACTGAAGACTGTATTTTTCTATATTCTGGCCATCTTGGGTTAACGGCCAATGTAGTATGTGATTAGATTTGTTAATTAATTTAGTAGAGAATCTATTTGTTGCAGATTAATTTATTAACCTGAGAAATTACTGAGAGTCAGAACTACCTTTAGTAGTTTATTATCAATTTAGTCATGGGCAACATAGGCTAGACTTAACTATTTAAAGAAATTCTATAGGGGACCCATTGTTTGTAGATTTATTCGGAAATTAGGAAAACCAGTTGTGAGTTATAGATTTTCCTTTTAGTCAATTTCTAGATTAGGCCAGATTGGTTATTCTACTTAGGTCAGAATATAGTTTTTGTATTTATCAAGCCTGGATGCTAGATAGTTAGTTCTGGTTTTACATCTGTCGTGGATTGTTATTGGTAAAGGTGGCATTCAGGTTATTACATGAATTTTGTCCAACTCTATTTAACGTGTTAATGTTTTGGTGATTATATGATCAGTGTTAGTTGTAATCTGTGGCTGCTTAGTGTAAGGCCACCCTCTATTTTTAGGGTTTCTATTTATTGAATTTCTATGATATTCTGTGATATTAATATATTCATACCTTACTCCGATAGTTGTTATTGAGGGTTATTCTTATTCGTATATTATATCTGATTGTTTTTTAATAATCAAATATACATCTATAACAAGATTAATTATCTAGCAACTAGTTAAAAGTACCAGTAGAGGGGAAAGCGTTGTTGCATTATTGGGAACGTGATCACTTGATGGATGACGAAATTGATCAACTTGTCATTAATCTTGGAGGACTGAATTCCAAGAACTCCGATTCTGATAGCGAATCATCCTCTTCCAGCCTAAATTTACATTGGGCTTAATGAAGTACGAAATTAAGATTAATTTATTATTATTATTATAGACATACACATTCATCGCCTATCACAAGCAGGCATAGTAGTAACTTGAAGAGAACTAACAGTATTAGTAGTCTACATGTTTTGCGTTATTCTACAGTATTGTTAACGTGACTGTACTGTCGTATCTCCTTCATTCCTTGGTAGTCCAGATCGCCCCCGACCACACTGCTCGCAGCGCTCTTACCTCCCCATCAGCGATTGCATGTTAACGTGGTGGCACTGTACATTTGCAATCGATACTTTCGAAAATAGAATACTAAGATATTTCATTGTACATACCTGTGGAATATCAGGCGTATGCATGATGACACTAGGTCGCGACTGGCGGTTGGTCTGTGGATTAGGCCTCACAATCTGCAACAAAGGAAAAAATAATATTGAGTTTTATTCAATGTATTATAAGAAAATAATAATATTACGTTTTATGTCTTGTTTTTAATAACTGAAATAATAATAATAATAATTTCACTACATACCTGTGGTTGTGTACCAGAAGGCCCAGGTTGGTATAATCCCACATTTGGAGGGGCGGATGACGGCTGCATAACGTCAACCCTGAATGGTCTTGTATTCTGTAACAAAGGAAAATAATATTGAGTTTTATTCGATGTACTATGAGAAAAGAAAAAAATTACGTTTTATGTCTTATATTTAATCACTGAAATAATAATAATTTCACTACATACCTGTGGTTGTGTACCAGAAGGTCCAGGTTGGTAAAGTCCCACATTTGGATGGACGGATGACGGCTGCATAACGTGAACACCGTATGGTCTTGCATTCTGTAACAAGGGAAAATAATATTGAGTTTTATTCGATGTACTATGAGAAAAGAAAAAAAATACGTTTTATGTCTAATAATAATTTCACTATATACCTGTGGTTGTGTATCAGAAGGCGCAGGTTGGTATAGTCCCACATTTGGATGGGCTGATGACGGCTGCATAACGCCAACACTGAATGGTCTTGCATTCTATAACAAGGAAAAATAATATTTAGTTTTATTCGATGTACTATGAGAAAAGAAATAAAATTACATTTTATGTCTTGTTTTTATTCATAGAAACAATAATTTCACTACATTCCTGTGGTTGTACACCGGAAAGCACGGCCTCCTCTCCCAGCATCGAAGGATGGGATGTGTCCGCATCATGTCGGTCTGCTCCGTCCCGCTAGCCGTTTGTAGATGGAAGCGTCCGGTGTTGGTTTAGATCCCAATATGCTTGGCTTCCACCTTCCTCGAGAGCTAGTGGACGGTCTGCATATAATCGGTCAAATATCTTGCCGTCTTGAAAGTTCCGTTGCAAATTTTACATACAGCGTTGTTAGCGATTTTCACGGACATGCCTTGATAATTCATCACTGCGAGTAAATAAAACGCCGCAGATATCACATTTATACTCATACTTCTTATGGTGTGTGTTAACGTGCCTGTTCAAGTTACGTTTATGCCTAAATTTGGCATCGCACTCGGAGCACTGAGCAAAGTTGACGCTTTCCATTTTTACGAAGAGATCTGTAGTTGGCGACGGTCTGATAAGAAGTGAGCCTAATGCGTGACGTCATTGGTTTAAATAGTGACGTTGTGAGAAAGCCTCGCTACGGGGAAAAAATCTGCCAATGAAAAGTAAGGAAGATTAAAAATGATGACCATGCAATGAATTCTAGCCTCACTACGGGGGAAAAATTATTCCACCAATAAGAAGAAAGGAAGCTTAAAAATGATGATTCAGTAACATTTCGTTGAAATCGGCAGTAATTTGATATTCAATTCCGAACAGCACATGTATAGACTTTTCTCGAGCCGTGTCTGAATTTCTTCCGGTTAAAGCTATGATTTTTGCTTACTTGTAGAACATTTATGTTCGCAATTTCTCACAATAAATGCTGACAAATGTGACATGTTATACGCTATATGAAAACGGATGCTACCTGATTTTTTTAATAATATTTCATGGTAAATAAATGAACACAGGATCGACATGTTTTATTAGGGATAAGTTTGATATGCATGTAATAGCATGTTATATGCTTTTAATATATAACAACGGATGCTATCTGATTTTTTTAATAATATTTCGTTGTAGCGCATGGGGGCATAAGATCAAACGGAGATGAAACAATGTTTAATTATATTATACATAGAAATCGCTATAGGTAATACAGAAAGATTATTAAGTTAAAAACACAAGACATATTGAATGAGGAGAGGATTTAAAAATTAAAGGGCCGGTCTGTTATTTCTGAAGTAGCAGTATTTTAACACGATAGCAGTTGACAAGAATACTACGAGGTTTACGCATACATATGACAAGTGAGCGGGTCGAATTCTGATGAGGTCAGCTTCTGACTGCTGTACAGCGAGATAAGGATAGCAGGAATCTTATAATCCAAGGTCTGCGTGTATCATCAGAAATCTCATTACACTAGCATAGTACCACATGTTTAAATCACTCTTACATATTATTTGCTCGCTTCCTTTACAAAACCGATACGCATATGATTAATGTTATATTTATTAACATGATATCATTCCCTCTATAGACCGAGGGATTAAGGCTCATTCGACACGTAAGATTATCATCCTTACACAGCGTACACATTTTAAGGACCAAAGTAAAATTTATTGTTTCATATTATAGGCTAGTAACCTAGCCTAGGCTGAGTCGATCCCAGGACCAGAAAAAAACGATGTTTTGGGGAAATAGACATCTTATGTGATAGCTTATATCGACATAAAACTCTTGTATAATTCCACACGTTAAAAAACGACCGCTGTTACAGTTATAAATATGTACGATGGTTTAAAATTTTGCTAACGTTGCATCTTTTAGAATTCGTTGTGTGAACAAAGAAGTAATCCGATATATACACTTCCTGGTGATTCTGTAATGCTTTCATGCAAAATGATATAAAGTTGAAATATATTTTTGGAATTTCGCCATATTGAATCATGACGTAAGCAATCCTCCCTCCCCTCCCATCCCACCTGTCATCCCACCGTTGAGGTAGGTCATCCATTTTGAAATTCTCCATATTGACTCATGCCGTAAGCATCCCACCCGTCACGTGACCCATCCCACCTGTCATCCCACCGTTGAGGTAGGTCATCCATTTTGAAATCCGCCATATTAAATCATGACGTCAGCATCCCACCTGTCACGAGACCCACCCCACCTGTCATCCCACCTTTGAGGTAGGTCATCCATTTTGAAATCCGCCATATTGACTCATAACGTAACCATCCCACCTGTCATCCCATCCTATAATTTAGATAGGTCGTAAGCTACTTCACCTTCCCCTCCATGACGTAAACAATGTTGCCATCTTGAATTACCAACTTTCAAATCATCCACCTTCTATCAATATACAATTTCCAAATTTTCCACCATTTTGGATTTTCAAATTACCCGCCTTCTACCAATATACAATTTTCAAATTTCCCTCCTTCCGCCATGTGAAATAAGAACCGGAAACGTCACTTTCATTTTGTAATATACAGTTTTCAATTTACCGCCGTTATGAATTACCAATTTTTTTTTATTTCGCGCTTGGTCCGCCATTTGAAATACGAACCGGAGCGACGCCATTTTTAATTACGTGGTGTCATAGCCATGCCCACCAATGACGTAGATCAGGTACGTCATAAAACCAACCCACCTTCCCCTCCGGGACGTAAGCCGTCACGTCATAAGCCACGCCCACTATGACGTAATCATCCCACCTTCCTCTTCAGTTTCCCCTACCATCCCACCTGTCACGTGACCCATCCCACCTGTGACGTCACATATAAAACCACACTACTAACAAATATTGTGAGATATTTCCGATATAGACAACATTACTTTGTACCCGACAAGCAGTAGTACGTTATCAGTGTATGAATATTTATATGAAGTGTGGCGATTGGATATTCTTTAATTTTTAAATTAAAATTAAATTTGCCGTGAGCATCGAGAAGATGTTATGGGCCATTTAAAAATAGAGTAAATTACAAATACAAGTAAATTAAAATTACGTAGTAACGCAATGATATTACAGTACATTGTGTTAGTTTTATACCTTTGTAAACTGTATCTTTAGTGCACCTTTATATTTAAAGATCACTTCCCTGTTTAATTTATTTAGTTATTTTACACCTATTTATTTTACTTGCTGTATAAAATATATGTGTATATTACTCTTAGTGTAGCCTTCTATTGCACATGAAATCAAAATATAAATTCTGTGATTTCTAAATAGCCTAGTTAGATTGACGGCCTCGAATAAAAGTTGTGACAATAGCGTTGCCAATGCAATAGGCTTTTCTTAATGATTTTAATTTATAAGTACCAGGCATCGGTAGGGCCTTTGCCTTATACAAAAACATATTTTATATACATAATCTTATTACTTTGTTAATTTTACCGTCACTCCTCTTCCATGAGTTCTCGTAACAGTGGATTTGAATGAAAGTTCAGAGTTTTTTTTTGTTTTTTAATATGTCTCGAAACACCTGAACGTAGTCACTGAACTTTGTTAGTCCCAAGTCTTCATATACCTGAACATTGCGGATAAGATAGTCTGCTCCTGTTATCGTTCTGCACACAGCACGTTGTACTCCATCCAGTCGTTTCAGATGGCCTATATGAGCTGTTCCCCAAATTGCACTGACATAAATCATATATCATCGAATTAATGAAGTATATAACAACAATTTTATCTTCAATGGAATGTGACTTTTTAACATGGGATAGAGTGCCATGAACCGTTGGAAAGCTTTCTCTCTAGTAGCAAGTATTTGTTGTCTAAAAGTCAGACTTTTGTCTAGATGTACAGTATACCAAGATATTTTGCAGACTTACTGATAGGATATTCTTGATTTTGTACGAATAGAGTTTCAGTTATGCGAGGAAATCTTTTCGTGAATACGACCGTTTGTGATATATTCCCATTTATCTTAATTCTCCATTTTGTGGACCATTGGGTTAATAGGTCAAGTGATCTTTGCGAATCTTTGAGGGCAGATTGGATGTTACTGTTTTCAGTGTAAATGACTGTGTCGTCGGCATACAGTGCTAAGAGATAATCTAGGTTAGATGGTATATCATGGACATACAAGGAATACAAAACTAAAGACAAATCACCTCCTTGTGGTACCCCTGCTTGGATATTGCGTGGATCGGAGAGATATGTGGCATGTTTTACTTGAAAACGTTCTTTCCTTGAGGTAATTGTATATGAACCTTATGAAAGGATTTGTGGTATTTTGAGTCTGAAGAGTTTGCCCTACTGTATCCAAAGCGTGTGCTATGTCTAGGAATGTAGCCACTGTGTGTTCTTTATGCTTAAATCCTTTCTGTATAAATGAAACGAGTCTGTAAAATGCCTCTTTAGTACTATGTTGTGCTTTGAATCCAAATTGTTCGTGTTATTCTCTCTCTGGGGTTTGAAGTATTGGATTTAGTCTTATAAGAAAAAGACCCTCTAATACTTTTCCTAAGAAGTCTAGAAGACTTATTGGCCTGTAACTGGACGGAAGAGTAGGATTTTTTCCTGGCTTTGCTACTGCAATGATATTTGCATTTTCCATGCTAGGGGAAAATATGTATTAAGGAGACAAGCATTGTATATTTTAGTAAGATAAGTAATCCACCTTTTTGGTAGTCTTTTAAGTGTCATCACAGTTATCTTGTCAGGACCGGGTGTTTTATTTTGTGGCAATTTCTGGATCACAGTTTTAACTTCTTTTGGATGAACCAAAGGAATAAATTCGGTGGTTTGTATTTTCATAAGAGACTGTCTTTTCTTTCAATTTCTTCCGTGAATGAAGGATCTGAAGGTTGGGATTGCGGTCTGAATCTCTCCTGAAAAGATAGAGCCAAAATTTCTGCTTTTCTCTGTGGGTCATAAGTTTTATTTCCATTTACATATTGAATTGGGGTATTCTTTTGTTTTGTAGATTCGCCCATAATGTTTTTCGTGAATGACCAGAAATCCTTTCTATTAGGATTTAATCTTTCTATTTTTCAGTAAATTTATCAATTGAGAATTGTTTACATTTTCTTCTTGCAGTTCTTTGGTATCGGTAGTAGGCCCTTTTTGCCCTCGGGTCTCCGGATCTTTGCCATTGTTTCCGAGCCAAAGCTTTCGCTCTTATAAGATAGTTTAGGTCTTCATTTTCATTATTTTCATGTGTTACAGGTGTTACTGTGGTAACATTTTGAAGAGTAGTGGTAATCGTATCAGTGAAGATTTTAACTGCAACGTCTATATCTGAAGGTTGTGAAATACATGGATTTCCTGGCAGACTAGCATGAAGCCGTTTTGTGTACTCGTCCCAATCAGTTCTTCTTGATGTTAGGTTTTGTTTTGAGTATCTGGTTATAGGTGACTGAAATGTGATGAGTACAGGGATATGATCGGAGTCCAGTACAAATAGACATTCCCGTTGTATTGGTACGTTTGTTGATTTTAGTAGACAGACGTCAAGAACATCAGGATGTTGGAAAGTTGATCGTGGATATCGGGTTGGACTTTCTGGCCCTACAACAGCATAATTGTGTTTTGTTTAATGCTCCAATAAAAAGTCGCCTCTAGGTGTATTAACTCGGGAGTTCCATGCTCGATGTTTGGTGTTAAGATCTCCACATATAGTAAATTGGTTATGAAGGTTTACTATACTATCTAAGCCATGTTCAATAGTTAGGTGGATAATAGACAGCTGCTACTAACAATTCTGATTTTCCAGTATGTATGTAGACCGCAGTAGCTTCAAGAATACGAAATTCGAGTAGATTTGTTACTCGATGTGGATAATTGATTTAATTAATATTGCCGTGCCAACTCCGGGTCTTTGATGTCTGTCATTTCGGTAAATTGTATAGTTCCTCAATCGTGCTTTTACGTTTGGTTTTAAATGAGTTTCACTTATACAGGCAATGTCTATGTCATGTTTGAATAGTAACTGTTGCAGTTCATAAAGTTGTTTAGTTATGGCATCACCATTGAAGTTTAATAATTTCAGGTTTTTCCATAAAGAAGCAGAGTTACGGTCCATTTTCGTCTTGAGTACGTTTTGTGAAACCTTCGAAAAGGTGTAATATTTTCTACAATGGATCGGGTGTAGTTTGTATTTGGCGTAAAGCAGTACGGATTATTTGTACAATTTTTTTGGATGTTCATGCCTCGTATGAATGCAATTATGTATTTAAATAAATCTGTTATTGACTCGGAAGATTCTGAACATTGTGTCTGATGACTCGTATTATATAAATTTTGGAATGACGGGAGGATTCTTGGAATTGGCAAAGAAGGGAAATCTGAGTGGAGTGCGAATGTTTTCTGTTCTACTTTCTCGTTTGTTGTTTAGTTTTTCTACTAAAACTGCTCTCCTCTGAATTTGTATTGGACACTGTGTGGTTTCCAGAACAGTTTGCACATTTGGCCACATGGTCGGGCCCTTTCATTGGACATTCAGCAAACAAATTGTTATTTCCACATTTAACGCAACGGGTTTGCACGTTACATCTGCGGGAGGTATGGTTGAACCCCTGACATTTATGACACTCGATAACGTGAGGGGCTGGTTTGTAAGATTCTATTTTAATCATATGATGGTTGATATCTTGCAACTGGTGGATGGTTCGTGAGTGCTCGCTATTTGGCAGTGTAATCACCCAAACAGGAATAGGTCGTCTCCTAGTGGTACCATCTGTTGATTCACAGGGAACCGTGAATTGTCTGATATGTTGTACTTTAAAGTTGAGTTTTTCTAGTTCTTCTTTAATTAGATCTGATTCTACGAATGTAGGAAGGCGTTTCAAAACAGTGACTTTGGGTTTCGAGGTTCATGTGAATAAAATTCTATGTTTTTTGTCTGAAGTATTGAATATAGTCTGTCGTAGTCTTGTCTACAAGGTGTGAAGTATTTTATTCCTTCGCTAGAGTAACTTATATTCATTGGCTTGTTTAATAAGGATTGAAGTGTTTTGTTGTGAGCAAAGAAATTACGAGTAGGTATTTTTTTATCTGTAATTGGGGCATTCTAGTTTGTTTGGGTCGTGTGCGGTTTAATACTGAGTATTTTCAGTTGGTGCACTGTTTTCTGCTACCAAGGTTTCTTGTTCCATATCACTCGTAAGAGGGTCAGATCAATTACATGCCCACTGGATTGAACCAACTCTGACCGCATTGTTGCGCTAAAACTGAAAGGGTCGGAAGGTTTTTACCCCCATCGTCCGTACAGAGTTTTCGCTATTTTCGTGTGCAGTGTTAAGTGAGTTTACAGTGATTTACTGTCAGTACTGTTACTACCAAGTACTCGGTGTATTACGATTTCTACAGTCTATAGCCCCCCCGGGAGAGGAGGATTTTTTTTAGTCTTCCAACGGACTGGTTTCAACTCATTCAATATGGATGCGGATTTCAATCACCAAATTTCAGCACAGTCCTCTATAGACTCTACTTTACCCATGGATCCAATATATAGTGTTCCAATTTTAGTGCGACTGATAAAGTTATATCTATGGAACAGGATTTTTCCACAAAACAACCGCCATCATGTGAAATTTTAGAACAGAGCACTCCTTCCATAGATCTCGAGCACGTTCTGATATTTCTGATATTTCTAACCAAACTCCCAACGCTGCAAATCCACCAGAACATGTTCACACTACTAAACGACAGAAACATCTATATATATTTACAGATGTCGGACCTTTCTTTGTATCTGTAAAACAACCGGGACAAGCCCCGGGACAGATCCATCCGATGAAACTTGGAAAGTGGCTTTTTGGCAATCAATATGATGTTCTTCGGGTGCAAAAAGTCAATCGCACTCAGATTGATGTACACTTTAGTACATATCAAGCAGCGAATAAATTCCTGTGTTCGGAGTTTGATTCCCTACATGGAACGGAATCGTACATCCCCTTATACAATCTGTTTGTATCGGGGGTGGTACGAGGCATTGACACAAGTGTTACGACAGAGGAGATTGCGGTAGATACTTTTGTGCCGGAGCGTTATGATATTACCAACATTTACCGATTCAGCAGGCGTGTGGTGAATGCACAGGGAGCAGTGCATCATATCCCCACACAAACAGTAAAACTCACTTTCAGGAGCCAGAAGCTACCTGCTTATGTGATGCTTTATCATCAACGTTGTCCAGTCGAGATCTACAGAGACCGAACGCCCATTTGTTACAATTGTGGTCAGTTAAATCACCGCACCAAATATTGTCGCTCACCCAAAAAATGTCTAGAATGCGGGCAGGACTCTCACGAGGCCCCATGTCAGCCAAACAAGCCCCAATGCATCAACTGTAAGGGCAGCCATAAAACTACGGACACTAAATCGTGTGCTGCATACAAGCTAGAACTACAAATAAATGAAAAACTTACCACTCTTCCGATTACGCGATATGAGGCCAGACAAATCGCCAGTGGCAAACTATTATACGCCCAAATCGCTCAGGCCCAAACAACTGAACTGTTTAAAGCCCGATCACCTGCCCTACCTCTTCTGGCCAATCCATTCATGAACTCTAATTCTTCCCCCCATTGTGGCAATCAGAATAGAAAGGCCGTCGCACAAGGCATGCCTCAAACAGTGGTGAACAAACGCAAGGGATCTGCAGAACAGCCCCTGGATGTAGGGGCCTACAAAAACTCTTAATATGTCCGAATGGTAGAGATCAGGTAATATCTCAAGCTATCAACGCCATTCCACAACAGTCCGACGGTCATGCCCGGACACCAGAGGGTCAGGAGGGCCTGCCTCCACTTCCACCGCTCCGGCCACTAATCCGACCGAACAAACAGTCTGTCACACAGACGCCTTCACGTACAAATTCCAAAATGGCACTAATCACGGCCATTAATGCAGCGATCAGTGAAAGTAAAGCAGAAGAAACCAGGCTCGTTTTGGGCAAACTCAAAGAACATTTCAACCTAATTTTGAATTAACATTATGCCTACTAACGGGGATTTCAACATCCTCTACTGGAATGCCCGAAGCTTAAAAACAAAAAACAAGAACTCTGCCAACTTTTACGACTATCACCTTACCACATCATAATCATTTCCACCCAGATCTCCACTTTTTTATACCAGGCTATCGCCATATTCGTCAGGACAGGGACAGATATGGAGGGGGAGTTGCCATATTTGTACAACAACACATTCTCATTTCGCATATTTCTTCAGATCTAAAACCATTTCCACATATGGAAATAATTCATATCATTTTTCACAATATATCTCTTTTTGCCATATATAATTCAGAACGCAGTAATATCTCACTTGACCGTTGGAAAGACATAATATCGGATTTACCGGGATACAACACGCTAGTTTGCGGGGATTTCAATATACCCAATTTTCCTGGCCGCCTCCCTTGGAGACTTCTCACATCCGCTTATTTCGATATGTAACAGTAGAAACTGGCATATCCTAAATTCTCACTTTGCAACTCGGATAGGCTACAGCCATCAACAAGATTCTACGCCGGATCTTATCATTTGTTCTGATGCTTTACTTCCTCTCATACATTGCTCTCCAATTCCAGACACGTGCAATAGTGTCCACTTTCCTATACACATAACTCTCCACCACAAGTCTTTTATATGCAACAAACTCTTTCGAACAAATAGAACTGGCGCTTTAGACAAAGATAGACTAACATCGTACATTTCCAAGCACTTACAACAATGGAAGAATACGGAACCGGAATACCAGGACTTAGAAAATTTATTGACCTCATATCTTTCCCAATACCATCCATATACCATTACACCTTCTTTTCCGGCTAAACATCCACCCTGGTGGAACAAACAGTGTGCTGCGGCAATTAACGCTAGGCGTCGACAGTTAAAACACTATCGATCAAACATGACAGCAGAGACTTTCATGGCCTACAAACGACAAGAAGCAAAACAAAAAAGATTCTCAATAAAACGAAACGTAATTCCTGGCGACGCTATTGCACCACTATTACTCAAGACATTCCGACCGCTCACATTTGGAAAAAATTAGCATGGTTTAAGAGACGGAGAGATAATCATACGGTGGCACCCATTGCATGTGATATAGACTTACAACACTCTTTTCTGGATATGGTTGCACCAGCTTCCGCTATGGACCCAATTCCTTTTACTAGAGACGACTACTCCCCAACTCACCCGCTTCTCCGGGATTTCCACCCTGTAGAAATAAGCCAGATTTTAAACACCAAAACACGCTCGTGTCCCAGGTCCGGACGATATTACGTACACCATGCTCAAAGCCCCACCCATTGATTTTATTGAACATTTAGCACATTCTTACAACAAGATACTTCGGACGGGACAGGTCCCTGCGTCATGGATGGCTACAGTAGTCTGTCCTATCACTAAACCTGGAACTTCGGGCAAAAACGTTCAGGAGTATCGGCCGATCACTTTGCTTTCTACTTTCCGGAAACTTTTTGAAAAAATTCTTACAGATAGATTGACCTTTTACCTCGAACGGAACTCTCTTTGGCCAACGACACAGTTTGGTTTTCGTCGCCACTTTAATGCGGAAAATAATATCCATCTTCTAACGACTGACACGGCAATTGCGTTTCATAAAAAACAATTTGTTGCGGCTTGTTTTTTAGATATCTCCCGTGCTTACGATTCGATCACTATACCTCTTTTATTTCAACGACTGTCTTACTATAATTTGCCTCCGCTTTTCTTCATATCTTATACGGGCTTTTCAGATACCGCTCTGTCACTTTACCATCCAAATTTAATAACTCGACCACTCGCTTTACATCGTATGCCTTACCACAAGGCTCCTCTCTCAGCCCCATCCTATAGACTCTATTTGTTCGGGACCTCCATACACCTCTTCCTACTCCGACCAGATCGATTCAATATGCAGATGACATTTGTTTATACAGATCAGTCGATCCGAAACACATTCAAAATGATCTGAGACTTTTTAGTGATTCCGTCCAACAGCACATAGCCTACTTATCGGAGATAGGACTATACATTAATTTGAACAAAACGAAATTTAAAATCTTTCGGCCTGGTACACCCAAACGACGATAAACATTAGATTTAGGACCTTTAACGGTACCAGCGGAGACGTCAACACGCTTCTTAGGGATATTATTTGATTCTAAACTCACCTTTAACACTCACTTTAAGGCCCAACTACAAGCATGTCACAACAAACTAAAATTGCTAAAAGCGATATCTGGGAAATATTGGGGAGCCAATCACCTTATTTTATACAATCTGATTTATCCACTTTTTCTATCCAAGCTGGATTACGGATCTCTTGTTTGTACAAACCTCTCACAAGAGAGCCGAAGGAGATATTGTTCGTTAGTTTATCAATTATACAACACTATTTTCCGACTAAATGGCAATCCGTCTTTGAATCGTGTAATGCAAGAATTTCCACATTTCAATTTTCAATACCGGCAGGATTTTAAAGCCCTCAAACGGGGAGAGCAGCTTTTTCGCCATTCAAGATACCCTCTATTACACAAGCTTCGTTACTTACACCAATTAACTGTAACACATCCTATTTCTCGACCTTTACCGATGGAACATTTCGCGCAAATGATCGATCTCTTCGTCAATATGATCATATATATACCATAAAGATCGATCTCTTCCGTCAATATGATCATATATATACCACACCGGTTCATCCGCACTATCTTATGGATAGACACTTGCTTCCGACTACTTTGCATATAGACCTGCACACCTTCGCAGAGACCAAGGACACACCGACCACCTGCTTTCATCAATATACCAGGAATCTATTACAAGACGGTTCGACACAAGTTTATTTTACGGACGGTTCCAAAACGGCAGATAATGTAGGGGCTGCATATTATAGTTCCACACAAACATACGGAAGAAATTGGAAATTACATCGCACTATTTCCATCTACTCCGCGGAAAATATAGCCTTATACACGGCTCTCAAAGACTCATATCAGCAGAAACATCGTTCCACTGTCATTTTTACTGACAATCAGGCCATGTTGCAAACTCAAGCTCGCCCCTTCGTGAAAGCTCATAATATTTACGTTATTCTCATTCGATCACTCTTACATAATATGCATCGTCAGGGGTTATCTGTACGACTGGTCTGGATTCCCTCACACTCTGGAATTGAGGGTAACGATACAGCTGACCAACTGGCCAATCTTTCAAAATTTAAACTTCAAATAGATACCAATTTTTGGCCCCACCTTCTGACATAGCTCTACACTTGAAACATTTCATTCATTCATGGTACTTCTGCCTTACGGCAGGTCTACACTCCCATGTAAAATTACATTTTCCAGCTCCTTCTATTTTCTGCTGCATCCTTTAACTCTCCATAATTTCTTTTCTTCTTGATGTCATCCAGTATCTCAATTCTTCTTCTTCCTAGTCTTCTCTTTCCTTCTATTTTTCCTTGAAACATACCCAGTCTTTTTCCCACTCACGACTCCCGGACACTCTTTCTGAGGAGGAAAAGACAGCGACTCTCAAAAAATTCTTACGGCGTGCTAATCATGCACCACGATTAGCCTCTGTATATTTTTATCGTCTAAAATTTCATACAGCCTTAGTACCCGAGTATCAATATCAATTAAATTTCGCTGATTCACCTTTGTGTGCATGTGGGGAACGGGGAACAATCAATCACATGTTTTTTGGATGCCAGATATATACCCAACACTCTTCTAGACTCATTCATGACATTTATCACATATACGGACCGGGACCTATTCACATGGACAATGGGATGATAGGTCAAATGGATGCGTCAGGAAATTAAAGTTTCATTTTGGTTTTCGTGATGTACCTAAATAATGCCTTAGAGATTGAGACTGATGGTTTGGATAACTGATGGTTCCATACTCCCGTTGGCAGGGTGACACATCATCCTGCAGGCGATATACAAATAAGGAGGGACGCAGGAGCACTTCCACCATCATGGGAGGCAGTAGCGTCTTGAAAACAACAACGAACAACAACAAGAGGGTCAGATTTGTTTTGCAACTGAATATCAGGGTGAACAAAAGTATGCTCATATTTGTTCCTTGTGACTAATCAGCAGGACTTGTTGTGTTTAAGTTTAGCTTTGATTTTCTTGTTTGTGTCTGCTTGGAGTCTGTTTGGTTCTCGTTTCGGGTTTTTACAACATCTTGTGTTGTTTTTTTTTAGTTGATGCTTGTTTCGTTTAAGTTGGATACTTTCTCTGACTTGTGCTTATCTGAAGTTTGTTCATTTAGTTTAGTGGCATTTTGAGCCCTTGAATATGTCTTGAAAATTGAAGGTTTTAAGGTAAATGCATTACCTGATATTGGATATACTTTGCCATCAATTCCTTTGTTTTCATTGTTCGAATCTACATCATCAGATGCGGTGTTGAAATAATCAATATTTGACTGTTCTTCAGCCATTTATTTGAGATATTATAAACATTTAACCCTTAGAACACTCAAATAAAATACTGAACACTTCAATTATAAGAAATAAATAAAACGTAAACTATTCCGTTATTGTTTTCTAGCAGTTTAAATGCAGCGCATCTCCCAGCCAAATCCACAGTCTGCTATTCTGTAATAGGCAACACAACTTAACGTATGATAATTCTTAAATTTAAAATAGATTGAGGGCCTCTCTGCCTTTATATTCTGCTATGTCATACAATGAAATATTCTTAACAATATTTTGTCTCATAACTAGAAATGAAAATCATGTAACGATGGTCCTACATACCGATAATACAAGGGATAAGAAAGAATGAGGAATGACAACAACAAAAAGAGAGAGAGAAAATGTACAATCGATTCTCAACTTTCCATCTTTTTGAACTATTCCGAACAGGAAATGGTAAGTTTTCATGTTGTAAACATATTTTAATATTTTGATTTTGAATACTTTTTAATATGACGGTGTAGGCTAAATATGTGAAGTGTTATTGGTAGTATAATAAATAACTACTAAAGTTTTACACTCACATTTATTTGTGTTCTTTCGTATTCAGACTACTGCGACTATCTTCGCCGTAACTTTATTTAACAATGTCAACAGAGAAAAAAACAAAAGAGGGAAACAGAACACTGAGGGCTGAGTTTTCGTTATAAATTTCTGTTTCCTTTATGAGAGTATATTACACAATACACTACACACTCCCCCCCCCCCTAGTGACAGCGATAGTGTCCTAGAAACGTGCAGGGAAGTGGACCTTGCGTCCTGATCTGGTGAAATGTCCAGTCACATCAGTACGAGTTTCTTGTTGAGGGTTAGTAACACTATGGGGACCTTCTTCCAATAGAAAAGCTGGTTTCAGGCGGTCCACTGAGATTCGCTTTATTAACCCTCCGATATTAATGTCGAAGAACTTATCAGTTCGACTCTTTACTGGGTAGGGACCGTCGTACGCAGGATGGAGTGAGGATAATGGAGGTCCATGATGTACGAAAACATGAGAGCAGTCGGCGAGATTTTTGGACACAAAACAGGTTTCTTGCCATGGGTTGATGTCTGACTTGGTTTAAGTCCTCTTACTATCTCTTGGAGATGTCTCACGAAGTCAGACTGTGATACGGTAGGCTGGTCGGTGAACAGTTCTCCTGGAAGACGGAGCGGTGTACCATAGACCAGCTCGGCGGCTGAGTGACCCAAGTCTTCTTTTACCACAGATCGCATGCCCAATAAAACTAGAGGCAATGAGTCTACCCACGATGAGGATTGTAGTAGATGGCATTTGAGTGCTGCTTTCATAGTGCGGTGTTGTCGTTCGATAAGACCATTACTTTGTGGATGGTATGCGGTTGTCCTGATGCTCTGGAAACCTAGGTACTTGCTTAGGGATTTGAATAATTGTCTTTCAAACTGTCGACCCTGATCAGTAGTTATTCTTACAGGAATACCAAATCGTGAAAACCAAGTGGTTATTATAGCCTGTGCAACAGAGTCAGCTGTTTGGTTTACTATTGGTACAGCTTCCATCCATCTAGAGTATCTGTCTATAGCCGTGAGGAGATATCTGAATCCTTGGCACACAGGTAGAGGTCCAACGATGTCGTCATTTATGTGTTTGAATCTGTCGTTGGGAACTTGGGTTTGTCCAACTGGAGATCTAGTGTGTCGATAAATTGTTGATCTTTGGCAGTCGATACATGCTCGTGTCCACTGTTGACAGTCTTTCTTCATATTGGGCCAGATAAATCGTTCAGTGATCATTTTGGTTGTTGCTCTGATTCCTGGGTGAGAAAGACGATGGATGAACAGATGAAAAGGCTGCTTGTCGAAAGTTGCGTGGAATATACGGGCGTATATGCTTTGTTGATATGTCACAGTATAATTGCTTTCTACTATCCGGCAGACTGAGTTTTACTATTTTCATTCTGGGATTCTGTTGCAGTGATTCGAGGTCTTCATCCGATTGTACATCTGCCAAATGATCATAATTTAGAGGTGAGGGAGATTCTATGGTGGCTAAACGTGACAATGTGTCAGCCACGATATTGTCTTGGCCAGCAACGTATTTTATTGTCGTCGTAAACTGTGCAATATACTGTAATTGACGACCCTGTCTGGGTGAAGCCTTGTCCAAATCCTGTTGAAAAGCATACACCAAGGGTTTATGGTCCGTGAAAATTACAAAGGACTGGCCTTCTAAAAGATGCTTGAAATGTTTAATGGCGCTATATATTGCTAATAGTTCGCGATCATAAGCACTGTATCTGGACTGTGCTTTAGTGAGAGTTCGTGAGAAGAAACTGAGAGGTCGGGCTGCGCCGTCAGTATCCTGTTGAAGAACTCCTCCTATTGCGACGTCCGACGCATCTGTTACCAAGGCGAGTGAAGCACCGGGAATAGGATGTACCAGGGCCGCTGTGTTGCAGAGGGCTTCCTTCATTGCAGCAAAAGAGGTTTGTGCTTCTTCGTTCCAGTCCAGCAGTTTTGTGCTGTTTTTCTTGTGTCCGCTAAGTAATTTTGAGAGGGGCTGTTGCAGCTTGGCGCATTCTGGGATGAATCTGTGGTAGAAATTTACCATTCCCAAGAATCGGCGCAATCCAGTGGCTGACTGTGGCTCTGGAAAATTCTTAATGGCACTAACTTTCTCAGGTAGAGGCTTCAGACCTTGAAGACTGATTTCGTACCCTAAGAATTTGATCTGCTGCACACCGAAAATGCATTTGGTAACATTGATGCATAATCCGTATTCATTTAGTCGTTCACAGAGGATGCGGATATGCTGAAGGTGCACTTTATCGTCTGGAGAAGCAACCAGGATATCGTCTAAGTAACAAAAGACAAAATATAACCCTTTGAGTACCATGTCCATAAATCTTTGAAAGGTCTGTGCTGCGTTTCTTAGTCCGAAAGGCATGAATGGAAATTCAAATAGTCCAAAAGGTGTTGTGATGGCCGTCTTCGGTATGTCCGCTTCTTGCACCGGTATCTGTTGGTACGCACGTACAAGGTCAATGGATGAAAATATGGAAGCTCCATGCAGGATGTGGTTGCAGTCGGTTAAAAAAGGTATAGGGTATATGTCGGGTACTGTGATATGATTGAGTTTCCTATAATCCCCGCAAGGCCTCCAATCACCAGATTTTTTCTGAGTTAAGTGCAGAGGACTAGCCCAACAACTTTTCGAGGGTCTACATAACCCTTGCTGGAGCATGAAGTCAAATTCCTTACGGGCTGCTAAGAGTTTTTCAGCTGAGAGTCTTCTAGTTTTGGCAAACACTGGTGGGCCTTTCGTTTCGATGAAATGTTCAATGTGGTGGCTTGCGATTTTTGTGTTGAGAATGTTAGGTCGCAGAATGTCAGGAAATTCATGTATAATCCGCTGATATCGGTTATTAATTTCCGTTAGCTGGACCTGAAGTTTGTAGTTGTGAGAAGAGGTACCATACGCGGTCAAGTGTGTGTTCCCGTCTATTAAGCGATGTTTAGAACTGTCGACGAGTAAATTGAAATGCGACAGGAAATAGACTCCTATTATAGGTTTACCTACTACTGCGATTATGAATGGCCAATTGAATGTTCGACGTACACCAAGGTCAAGTGTCATAAGTCGTTGACCATACGTCTGGATCCTAGTACCATTCGCTGCAAAAAGTTCAAGTTTATTTGGTGACTTCTTTTCACTGTGTGTTGGTGGCACTACAGAGACATCTGCACCGGTATCAATCAGGAACTCGGTTGCTGTCCCTTTGTCACTAATAAAAAGGCGACTCAGCTCTAACCCCTGGCTCCCTGTCACCGTGGAGAGTTGGGGAACTAGTTTTCCGGTCCGTTGTGAGGTGTAGCTCGGAGAGACATGCTGCATGGCTGTAGACATCTGTATGCCTCCTCGCCAAATTTAGTGTGGTAGTAACATTTCCCTACCTTTGTTGTCTGTCCTGTTTCTGCATTCCTACCTCTGGATCTGGACCTAGACTTTGGTCTACCCTGTCGGCGGCGGTCGGCGAAAACATGCTTACTCAACTCTGCAACATGGAGTGAGAGCTCAGAAACTTGCTTCCTCAGTTCCTCTATTGAGTTGTTCATTGGTTGCGTAACAGCAATAGGAGCAACATGGTACGAGCTTGTGGGTTTTAGCTCCCAAATCTGGTCTGCCATGATCGACAGTTTCGTCAGATCGTCACTACTCACTGACAGGATAGCATGCATTTCTCTTGGTAGCCGCTGTAACCATAAAGTTTTAAGAAAATTCTCGCTTACCTTGTCTGAAGCTAAATTTCTCATTTCACAAAGTAATTGCGACGGTTTACGATCCCCGAGTTCCAAGTCTGTCAATAGTCGCTGTGTTCGTTGCGTTTCACTATCTGCGAAAGTTGAAATAAGACGCTTTTTGATTGCATCATATTTACCGGAAGACGGAGGATTCGTGAGTATATCGGCCACTTGTGTCAGAATTTTTGAGTCAATTGAACTCACCACAGTGTCATATTTAGTTTGGTCCTGGGTGATCTTCGAGTTACGGAATTGTGTTTCAAGTTGAATGAACCATATCCTCGGATCAGGCTTCCAAAACGGCGGAACTTTGATAGATACGCGGGCTACTACGGTTTCTTGGCTTTCCTGAGCAGTTCCAGCTGTAGTCTGCTGTACTTCTTCCATCGGGTCACCACTGAGGTGCCGATGTATCGGGGTCACCACTGATGTGTTATTGGTAGTATAATAAATAACTACTAAAGTTTTACACTCACATTTATTTGTGTTCTTTCGTATTCAGACTACTGCGACTATCTTCGCCGTAACTTTATTTAACAATGTCAACAGAGAAAAAAAACAAAAGAGGGAAACAGAACACTGAGGGCTGAGTTTTCATTATAAATTTATGTTTCCTTTATGAGAGTATATTACACAATACACTACATATGCATTTGGTACAAAAAATAAATAGCATTCAAAATGTCTGCGAATACACACCACATATATCAGTGTTTATCACGTATATCAATTACTATTTTACTGTCTGAACCCTAGAGGTATATTCTTTTAGTTACTTTGAATCATACCCAATCGCCAAATTAGCCTCACTGAAAAAAATATTCATACCTTCGTAACATTTTGTACGACGGGAACATGGTAATGTAGTTAATAGCGGGCATTTAGCACAGTATTTGTCAGTTAATTCTTCCTTCTTTTCTACTTATATAGCGTCTATTTTCTGCAATTTTTCGTTAAGATTTTTCACGTAAATATATTCTGGAAGTTTCCAGTATACAAAGAAATGCTCCTAGTAGCGCTTTACCCGCTACAAAAATATAAAAGTTCGAACGTATTTTTAAGTCTGCTAAGATGAAACGTCACTTAAAAGCATGATACAAAACACGACCAGCAGACGACAACTGGAAAAACAAGTGACGAACGGCTAGTGCATACCGGCTAGAGCAGTGGAGACATCTGCTGGCTCTAGTTCGCTACATCCCTATTGCCAAACACGCGCGAATTCTCTCTCAAAATAACGGCGCGTGGAATGTCTGCGTGTAGACACGCCAGCTAAGAGGTTGCGGTATTATTTAAAGTTTAATAATAATAATAATAATAATAATAATACTATTTTATTGTCATGGAGCAGAGCTATAGACAACGTCATGATGTATATGTAAGAAGGATGAAATTAAGTAATGATGTATATACTAGAATTAAAAACCTTCATTATCCTAGTTAAATTAAGTTACTGTAAATTTCCTACAATATGTACATGTCAGGGTTAATATATATGATTAGTAATTAATTAAATGGATGGTCAAGTAACCAAAATTAAAACATACACTATCCTAACTGAGTTAAATTATCATAAAAACAATAATATCAACACAGACAACATAAGACAATAAAAACAACAATACAGACAGATTCCATGTGATTGTATATGTTACAATATAGCAGTGTTCGTTCCAAATTTGTCTTTATCATTAAAAAATTATTTTATTTCATAATATGGTGTGGCAATCAGCCAGTTATATAGAGTCTTTTTAAATCTTGAGAAGGGTAGCTGTATTAGTTCCAGAGGTAAACTCATAAGTGATTTGGAAAGTTTGTGATAAGGTAAGTAGATGTGCTGCTTGTTCCTAGTATTGTATGAATGAATATCGTGTCTTTCTTTTACTTCCGTTAAATTATTTTCTTTTATGTAGATGAGCAATGTATATATGTACAGGTTTATTACTGTCATGATTCTTGTTTTAATAAATAGTGGTTTACAGTGTTCTAGTTTATGAGATTTATTTAATATTTTGATAACCTTTTTCTGTAGCAGAAGAATGTCATTTACATGACTATTACCTCCCCATAGCAATATGCCGTAAGAGATTACACTATGGAAAAATGCAAAATAGGCTGTTCTCACATATGCATCAGTAACATGATTTTTTATGTTTCTTATTAGGTATATAACTCTGGATAGCCTAGCCGTGATGTAATTAATATGTGATGTCCAAGATAATTTCTTGTCAATTATGAAGCCTAGAAAGTTTACACTATTGTTGTCTTGATTACTTTCTGCGGGGATATCCTTTAAACTGAATGTAAGTTTCTGGGTTTTATTATTAAGTAAGAACCCATTGGCTCTAAACCATATGTCTGCCATAGACATTGTTTCCTCCGTTAACATATGAAGAGTTTGATAATCAGCGCTAGTATTTAGGAATGTTGTGTCGTCCGCATATAAAGTGACAGGAGTTGGTAGATCGTTGATCATTATAATAAATAATAGAGGGCCCAGGACAGATCCCTGGGGTACCCCACGTTTTACGTACAACATCTTGGAACCGTTCTTTCCTATACATACCACTTGTCTTCGGTTTGTGAGGTAAGATCTAATAATCTTGAGGGCAGTACCATTGATGCCATAGTAACTTAGTTTCTTTAGAAGCTGAATAGGGTTGACAGTGTCAAACGCTTTACTCAAGTCACATAAGGTAGCTTGGGCTAGATTCTTATTTTCAATGGTTTGAAGCACCACTTTTACAAGAGAGACAACGGCATCTACAGTAGACCTTTCTTTCCTAAAACCAAACTGTGATCCACTAAGTATGTTTGCTTGATCTATATAATCTCTTAGTTTACGGAGGAGTTGATGAAGCTCTTGAAATGTTTTGTTTGTTTATCCTCTGCCTTTACATACACACACGCTTCCATGCGAAAGAATGCAGCGTTGCACGAATGATGCACCGCACGCTTTCTTTTCTTTGTCTATAGGGATGTAGCTCGCCAAACTTCTCCGACAGATAGCGTGGGTGTACTAGCAGGTATGCGCTAGCTGTCCGTCACTTGTTTTTCCAATATTTCTTATAAAAATTGGCGATTAATAACGTTTAAGTTATATTCCAGAAATCAGATACCTATATTATGCCTAGGAGAGTGTGAGATCGCCAGAAAAAGTATTGATTAGTTAAAAGAATTAAATAATTAATATCTGTCTGAAGTAATAATTGGTTGCAATTATTATGTTGAAAAGAACCCGTGGGGTTTGTCAGTAAAAACAAGAACAATAATTATTTTGCAGTGGCATAGACATGTATAGCTTAGTGACAAATAATTCAAAATATTAAAGTTATTCCTGTATATCGCGATTACATTTGTATTCGTTAAATGGTGAAGAAATAATTCAAATTTTATGATTCATTTAAAACTTGTTGTACAGTACTTCACAAAGAAAACGTCCCATCTTCTTTAGATTTATAACCATAGTCGTAAATATGTTAAAAAAATTATTTATACTGAAAATCATTTTTAAAAAGTAATTTAGGTTCATGGTTGTTTGCTTTCACAATATTCTAAATATATTTCAGCTTTCGGTTATGAATTTACTGTGTGGTAAACAGATCCTAGTATTTGATTAATATAACACAGCAGTTATAGAAAGTAAAGTAATTAATAAAATAAAGTAAAGTAATAAAATAAGATTGCCAGAGGCATATTTGTGCTTCGCAGACTGCAAAAATATGTGACTAGAGAGGTATTAATTTCTGCATACTATGCTTATGTTCATAGCCATTTAACTTATGGTACTCTACTTTGGGGTAATTGTAGTTCTGCACTTAACATCTTCAAATTACAAAAGAAGGCTTCAAGGATAATCTATGGTGCTGATTGGAAAGCCCACTGTAAACCTCTTTTCATCTCATCTGGTATTCTCAGCCTACCATCTATATATATTTTACAGTGTTTGTTATATGTTAAGAGTAATTCTGATAACTTTAAAACTTATTCGGATGTACATACCTTTGGCACCAGAAATTGCAATAACATTTTACAGGATCAATGCTTGTTTGCAACTACCAAACATAATTTTAGGTACATGTCAGTGAAAATGTTTAATTCTCTTCCGGTTGCTACTAGAAATTTAACTTTTAAACACTTTAAAGGCTTAGTACTGATGAAACTAAAACAAATCTGCTTCTACAAAAATGATGAATTTTTTGAGGTAGCCAAAAACTTTAAATAATCTTTCAGTACCTACTATTTGACCTACACATTGCACTTTTTATTTATTTATTTATTGTTTTGTAGTGTTGTACTGATCCTGTATTTCTTTGTATTTCTTTGTATCTCTTTATATTTCAATATATGTATTTCTAATATTATTCTTGTACCCTTGTACTATAATAGTTTGTTATATTGTTGTTATATTGTATCCTATACCGCAGAACTGCGGTCAAAATGGATTAAATAAATATGAAATATGAAATATGAAAGAACTTGGATATAAATGTGTAAATATTTTGTTCCTGTTATCATTAATATTTTATAAATAAATTTAGGTTACGTTTGCTTACTTCTAAATAATATCCTTTAGAGGCTTACGAATAAGACATGCTCCAGAATTATAGCTGTCATTAAGTGTTTGTGTGGAAAACAAATACAAATAATAGTATTTGAATAGTGTATCATATTAGTAGTAGAATGTTCTTTTCATGAAATCAACGTAATATGAAAGAAGCTGGAATGTCAGAATAAGGTAATAAGGGAATGGTTTTCTTGTGGCTATTACCATAGGCCTAAATGCGTAATATTTTTAACGTCAACGCCCATCCATAATGTAGGTTCATACTTTTTGTTTTATAATTATATTGCATAAGTTTCAGAATTATGGCTCGCAGGGAATTGTTATTCATCGTACTGGGTTCTCATATGCTAATAAGTCAAAATACTATGTTCTCTTCGATTCGAGTTAAAATATCTACGTGCATCGGAATTCCAGTTCTAATATAGTGTTTTAATATCATTAATGTGCATTATAAAAGTGAGTTGTATATAATAACAGTATAGTTTATTTATTTATCTTTTTATTTTTTTGTATTTAGAGGGGAAAAATAGCCAGTGCCAATTGCCAGTATAGAAAGGAAAAATATGCTTTGACGTCTTCTTTATAATACCTTTTTTTCAATCTTCAATCTACAAGAACCACCAATGCCTGTAAGAATAATTTAGTTTTGCAAGTGTTTCAATTTTACGATTTGTTTTAATTTTTGCAATGAAAATACTTACAAATTCCGTTTAAACAAAATATTCATAATTTTATTATACAAATTATAATAAATGTGAAACAGAAATATGCGAATTTTTGTTATGAAGTTAATAAATTAAGTAAGTTGTATTTATCAAATGCTGTCCATACCTTTTTAAGAAGTAATTTTGTATCATAGTTTGAAAGAGAATAAATGGCTGAGTTTCCTGCTGGGCGAACTTCCTGTTTATAGCAACAGTACATATGTGAATCTTGTCCTTTTGATGAAGATATTGGAAACATGATCTTCTGTTGTAAATAATGAGAATACTACTTCTTGTTAAGTTTTATTCTTTGTAAAAATGATTAAGATAATGAGTCAATTCTGAGGATCTAAAAGTGTTGAGCGAGGAGATTTGAAGGAACTCATAGCATCCGTTTAATCTTCTTTATATTTTATAACACTATATTTCGTAAAGCATATGTGATCGCCACATGTTTTCTGGCATTCTGACTGATGTTTAAATAGTCTGTTCCATTATGTTCAATGGACAGCAGACGACATGCTTGGACCTCTTTTGACCCTGCTGCCACCTATCGGGACTCGCTGACAGAAAGGTTCCCATTAGAGGAAAGTGAGACTTCTTGTGCGACTAGTCATGTCTGGTCTCGCATGGAAGAAACCAAGTACCTGCACGCGAGAGACCATTAAGTTAGTAGGATCTTCTCGATTTCATTGACTTTTTTAAAGTGAAACTTCTTTAGCCGCGGTAGGAGTAAATCGAGAGCTTGCGTTACGCTCAAAATTGTCACGCAATTAGGGTTACGCTCAAAATCGTCACAAAATTAGTAGGGTGTAACGGAACGGACTGCACAGAAAGCAATCAACTCAACGATTAGGCTTATCCAAAATTTAAAGAATAAAAAAATTAAAACAATAAAAATCCAAAATTTAAAAAAAATTCAATATCCAAAATTTAAAAATTCAAAGATCCAAAATTCCAAAATAAAAAATTCAAAGATCCAAAATTTAAAAAATAATAAATCCAAAATTTAAAAATCCAAAATTTAAAAATCCAAAATTTAAAAATCCAAACATCCAAAATTTAAATAATCAAAGATAAAAAATTTAAATTTCCAAAATTTAAAAAATGAAAAATCCAAAATTTAAAAAAATAATAAATCCAAAATTTAAAAATCCAAACATCCAAAATTAAAAAAATTAAAGATCCAAAATTTAAAAAATAAAAAATTTAAAATTTAAAAAATAGTAAATCCAAAATTTAAAAATCCAAACATCAAAAATTTAAAAAATCAAAGATCTAAAAGTTTAAAAATCAAAATTAAAAAAAATTAAAAAATCCAAAAATCCAAGATTTAAAAAAATCTCTAATTTAAAAATTCAACATTTAAAAATCTAAAAATCCAAAATTAAAAAATTAATAATCCAAAATTTAAAAAACCGAAATTTAAAATTTAAAAATCCAAAAAATAAAAACATTTAAAGATCTATAATTTAAAAATCCAATATTAAAAAATCCAAAGTTCCAAAATTTAAAAAATTAATAATAGTAATAATTGCGCACAATGTGCATTGTTCAGTTAGATTTAAGCAACTCGCTGATTGCAATCTTTCTTGCTTCACATTCCACTATATGGTATCTACCGCACTCCTTCCCACACATAGCACACACGCACGATTCTCCTGGATCGTGAAACAGTTTCGTGGTACACATTTTAAAGTGGAACCCGTGTACAGCCAGGCCAGTCACTATATATCTTTTCTCGTAGTTGGTACGGGTCCAATCTTGGGTCATCATGGCGTCCGTCGTATAGAACTCTTGCCATATGTCTTTCCTCTTATCCTCCCTTTCCCTGATGACTTCGTACCAGCTGTCCGTAGATGGTAGCTGCAGCTTGATTCTTAAGTCATCCACAAAATATGTCTCTCTTGCTAGGACGTACACAAGTCTAGAGGGCGCGAACTTTGATAGACCCAGGACTCTCTTCAAATACCTCGCCTTTACGCTTTCTATTTCCCTCATCTGATTCGTGGTGATGTGATCCCAGACATGTTCGATCCCATATGCTATTGTGGGCACTATCTTCGCCAAAAAACAGTTTCATTGCTGTAGTGAGTGACATCAGATTTAGATCTCTGATACTGGACATCCCTTTGATCGCTGCGACCATTCTCTCCTTGATGTGTATGGCAAACGATTTCCCTGTTACTTGCAACACCATACCTAGATATTTAAAGGAGCCTTTGACTTTGAGTTATTTTCCATTGCAGCTTATCTTTTCTCGTTCCATCGTTCTTCCACCATTTCTGAAGATAACCAATTCTGTTTTCTTTTCATTCATTGTTATTTCATTTACTGATGCCCATGACGAAAGATGGTCGACTGCCTCTTGTAGCTGGTCTAGGCTTTCAGATGCGAGCGCCATGTCGTCCGCATAGATGTACATTCTCGTATTCGTTTTCTCATTTATGTCTCTTCCTACGTCATATGTCAGGGTGTTGAAAAGGACCGGACTCATTGGACTCATTGCAGGACTCCATTTGACTGACTGATCCAGTTCGATAGTCCTACGCCATCTTCAATTTGGATGTAATTCTCTTCCAGAATTTTTCTCATTAGTCGGGTAATCCGTGTTCTTCCTATTAATAAAAAATTTAAAAAATTAAAAGAATCCAAATACCAAAATTTAAATAGTTCAAAAACCCAATATTAAAAAGTCCAACAATCCAAAATTGAAAAAATCCAATAATTCAAAAGTGAAAAAAATCCAAAAATTAAAATAAGTTTCACTTCTGTCGCGTGGCGTTCCACGCACACATTTTTTTAATGTTAGAACTGTTCATCCTTTTCATTGCAAAAATTAAATCAATAAATAACCGAGCAATTTATTTAAATGTTTAATTTTCCCCCTATACATATTCCCTGTTGCAACATAGCAGCTTAGTGCTTTCAAAATTAGGCCTATTTTATTCTTTGTAGGCTGATAGAAGTTTATGCAATTAATTATAACGTGTTTCTCATATCAGTATACATGAAAAATAAATTAATGTATTTATTTGTGTATTTTTATAAGTGGTAGATGTTTGGATATTTGAGGGGATACTGTGGTAATTCTTTTCAACCAGTAGATAAATATAAAATGAAAAGGGGGAAATTAAACATTTGAATAATTTTTTCGGCTATTTTTTTATTTATTTTTTGTAATGAAAAGGATGAAAAGGTCTAACATTGTTTTAAATGTCAATGAAATCGAGAAGGTCCTACTAACTTAATGGTCTTTAGCGTGCAGGTGCTTGGTTTCTTCCATGCAAGACCAGACGCAACTAATCGCACAGACAGGACACACATTTGGCAGAGACTTTACAATGATAGCAGTCATTCCAGTTAGTATACAGTTCAATGGCTGGTTCTAGTTCGCTATATCCCTATTGCCAAATACTCTCAATAAGTAATACCGTCCCATTGAAATGAATACTAACTAGAATGCCTTCTGAATGAGAGGAAAGTGAGGCTTCTTGTGCGACTAGTCATGCCTGGTCTCGCATGGAAGAAACCAATTAAGTACCTGCACGCAGGAGACCATTAAGTTAGTAGGATCTTCTCGATTTCATTGGCCTTTTTGAAGTGAAACTTCTTTAGCCGCGGTAGGAGTAAATCGAGAGCTTGCGTTACGCTCAAAATTGTCACGCAATAAGTGTTACGCTCAAAATCGTCACGAAATAAGTAGGGTGTAACGGAACGGACTGCACAGAAAACAATCAACTCAATGATTAGGCTTATCCAAAATTTAAAGAATACAAAAATTAAAACATTGAAAATCCAAAATTTAAAAATCTAAAAATCCAAAATTAAAAAATTCAAAATCCAAATTTAAAAATTCAAAGATCCAAAATTTAAAAAATACAAAATTAAAAAATACAAAATTCCAAAATAAAAAATTCAAAGATCCAAAATTCAAAAATACAAAATTTAAAAAATAATAAATCCAAAATTTAAAAATCCGAACATCCAAAATTTAAAAAATCAATGATCCAAAATTTAAAATTCCAAAATTTAAAAAATAATAAATCCATAATTTAAAATTCCAAACATCCAAAATTTAAAAAATCAAAGATCCAAAATTTAAAAATAAAAAATTTAAAAATAAAAAATCCAAAATTTAAAAAATAATAAATCCAAAATTTAAAAATCCAAACATAAAAAATTTAAAAATCAAAGATCCAAAATTTAAAAAATTCAAAAAATTTAATATCCAAAATTAAAAAAAAAATTCCAAGATTAAAAAAATCCACAATTTAAAAATCTAAGAATCCAAAAGTAAAAAATCTAAAATCCAAAATTTAAAAACCTAAATTAAAAATAAAAAATTCGAAAAATAAAAACAATTTTAAGATCTAAAATTTAAAAATCCAATATTAAAAAATCCAAAGTTCCAAAATTAAAAAAAGTAAAGGATAAAAAATTTAAAGAATCCAAATATCAAAATTTAAACAGTCTAAAAACCCAATATTGAAAAGTCCAACAATCCAAAATTGAAAAAATCCAATAACTCAAAATTGAAAAAATCCAAAAATTAAAATAGGTTTCACTTCTGTCGCGTGGCGTTCCACGAACACTTTTTTTTAACGTTATAACTGTTCATCCCTTTCATTGCAAAAAATAAATCAATAAATAACCGAGCAAATTATTTAATTGTTTAATTTCCCCCCTATACAAATTCCCTGTTGCAACATAGCAGCTTACTGCTTTCAAAATTAGTCCTATTGTATTCTTTGTAGGCTGATAGAAGTTTGTATTTATTTGTGTATTTTTGTAAGTGGTAGATGTTTGGATGTTTGCGGGGATACTGTGTTAATTCTTTTCAACCAGTAGATAAATATAAAATGAAAAGGGGGAAATTAAACATTTAAATAATTTTCTCGGCTATGTATTGATTAATTTTTTTGCAATGAAAAGGATGAAAAGGTCTAACATTGTTTTAAAATCTCAATGAAGTCGAGAAGGTCCTACTAACTTAATGGTCTTTAGCGTGCAGGTGCTTGGTTTCTTCCATGCAAGACCAGACGCAACTAGTCGCACAGACAGGACACACATTTGGCAGAGACTTTACAATGGTAGCAGTCATTCCAGTTAGTATACAGGTAAATCAAATACTCTCAATAAGAGATAATAGAGTAAGAGAGTATTTGGTTAAATCAAATACTCTCAATAAGTAATACCGTCCACTCCCTGTCTTTTTCCGGGACACGCTACTACTAGCGCCGCCAGTGAGCAGGAATGGGCAGTTACTGGTCAGCTGATATAGTTAACGTTTGTCTGTTGTGTTTTGTGTACGAAAATATAATATAAATTCTAGTAAAAGAGGGTGCCCACGGGGGGGGGGTGGGTTAAGACGCAGACTGCGTCATTGAAATTTCTGGGGGGGGGGGAATATTATCGTGTTATGAATTTTCTGGCCGGGGGTTGAAAATTGTTGCAAAATTAGAGTTTTATATGAAATAAATAAATACGGCCAAGTTCTATAACTTCAAAAGGTCTCTTTTAATTCTTTATAAAGATAAAGATGAAGAATTTCGACAGCCATGGGCGTTCCCGGGGGGGGGCGCAAGGAAAAAAATGTATATTATTAATTATTATCGTCTGGTGTTTTTCTTTTAAGACAATTATTATAATTGCAGAAATTTTACCAAATCGACAACATGGAAGCAGAATCCACAGTGGATTAGGAAAGGGGGTTCAGACCCCCAAGAGTCAAAACCTAAAATTCTATATTTGTATTTAAAAAATATATTTATTTAATTAAACAAGATTTGTTGGTGTGTTAAATAAGTTATGATATAGCAGTTATTTTCTTTTCATAACATAATGAGTAGGCCTATTATGTCCACTGTTCCATGTGCTATTTAACTTTTCTTATAAATAGTAATAAGTATTATAATTTAGGTAACAATTTCATGTTTAAGTTGCCATGTCTTAGAGTATAGTAAACAAATTTGCTAACTAGTTTTTCAGTGCTAAAATAGCGTAAAATATGATTTTCATTATTAGTTCAACATTTAAAAATTTCCCGGGGGTGGACACCCGACTTAGGTAACATTTTCTTGTTTACATTGGCATGTCTTAGAGTATGGTAAACAAATTTCCTAACTAGTTTTTTAGTGCTAAAATAGCGTAAAATGTGATTTTCATTGATTCAATATTTTAAAAATTTCCGGGGCTGAACCCTCCACCTAGGTAATGATTTCTTATGTACATTGAAATGTCTTAGAGTATGGTAAACAAATTTCATAACTAGTTTTCAGTGCTAAAATAACGTAAAATGTGATTTTCATTAGTTCAATATTTAAAAATTTCCCGGGGTGGAGATCCGACTTAGGTAACATTTTCTTGTTTACATTGGCATGTCTTAGAGTATGATAAACAAATTTCTTAACTAGTTTTTGAGTGCTAAAATAGCGTAAAATGTGATTTTTATTAGTTCAATATTTAAAAAAATTTCTGGGATGGACCCCCGACCCCTTTTTTGGGGGGTATTCCAAACCCCCCCGGCACTTCCGACCCTCCCCGCAATTATATTCTGGCTACTTATTATATTATTAATATAAAATACAAAGTGGCCCAAGAAGTTAAAGCGACAAAAAATTAATTAATTAAAAAAATTGCCCCCCCTAGAAAATATCATATGGGCACCCTTGTCGACAGGCAATTGGGTTGGGGGTGTGCAATGAAGTTTGGGGGGTTAGCAATGAAGTTTTGGGGGTGGGCACCCCTGAGTAAAATAATAAATACAACATAGGCCTGAAGAAAAAGTCCGGTTATGTAGGTGGCATGATATGTGCCGTCTATGGTTGTAATAATTATTTTGAGAGTGAAATAAGTAAAATCGTTAATTAGAGTGTGTACAAGACTGATTCATTCAGATGTTCATTGGCTTACCATCCGAATTGTTTTACATGTAAAAATTTCAAATTAAAAAAACGTATATATTGTACAAAGTATCATGCAAATCGTATGGATTAAAATTTAAAGCTGATTTTCACGTAAATGTATTAAAGTGAAACAATTAGTTTTGAAACTTATTAAAAAAAGTGTGTGTGGAACGCCATGCGGTAGAAGTGAAACTTTTTTTTTTATTTGTTCAATTCTGGATTATTGGATTTTTCAAATTTTGGATTGTTGGACTTTTTAATATTGGGTTTTTGGACTTTTTTGATTTTGGATTTTTTAAAATTTCTGACCTTTTAATTCTTTAATTTTGGATTTTTTAATTTTTTTACATTTTAGATCATTGAATTTTTTTAGTTTTGTATTTTTTTATTTTTTATTTTGGATTTTTTATTTTTATATTTTAGAATTTTATAATTTTGGATATTTATGTTTTAAATTTTGGATATTAAGATTTTTTAATTTTAATTTTTTATTTTTTAAATTTTGGACTTATTAATTTTGGTTTTTGGAATGTTTTTATTTTGAAATTTTAGATTATTTAAATGTTGGATCTTTAATTTTTAATTTTTTGTATAATTTAATTTTGGATTTTTTAACTTTTTAAATTTCGGATTTTTTAATTTTGAATTTTTGGACTTTTTCAGTTTTGGATAAGCCTAATCATTGAGTTGATTGTTTTCTGTGCAGTCCGTTCCGTCATACCTCACTAATTTCGTGACGATTTTGAGCGTTACACAAGCTCTCGATTTACCCCTACCGCGGCTAAAGAAGTTTTACTTAAAAAATTAGCGTTATCGTCATTTAATTAAGTTAGTTTAGCGGTAGTGTAAATTATGTTATTTCCCGACCTAATTCCTGCATTATCAAGCACAAAAATAAGTTACTGTGTCATCAGGACTTTGAAAAACAAATTTATTTCTGCAGCTATATAGGTTCATTAAGTAGCTTCTGAGACTGCTGCCCATTCCCACTCAACAGATGGCACCTCTGTGCTAGTGGACAGTTTGAACAAAGGGAATAGAGTAGAGTGGGCGGTATTCTTATTGAGAGTATTTGGTTAAATGTACCGTCCACTCCCTGTCTTTTTCCGGGACACGCTACTACTAGCGCAGCCAGTGAGCAGGAGTGGGCAGTTACTCGGCAGCTGATATAGACAACGTTAGTCTGTTGTGTTTTGTGTACGAAAATATAATATATATTCTAGTAAAACAGGGATGCCCTTAGGGGGGGTTGTTAAGACGCAGACTGCGTCATTGAAATTTCTAGGGGGGGAAATATTATCGTTTTATGAATTTTCTGGGGGGGGGGTTGAAAATTGTTGCAAAATTAGAGTTTTATATGTTAAAAATAAAATCGGTGAAGTTCTATAACTTCAAAAGGTCTCTTCTAATTCTTTATAAAGATAAAGATGAAGAATTTCGACAGGCATGGGCGCCCATACCCGGGGGCGGGGGGGGGCGCAAAAAAAAAGTATATTATTAATTATTATAGTTAGGTGTTTTTCTTTTAAGACAATTATTTGAATTGCAGAAGTTTTACCAAATCGACAACATGGAAGCAGAATCCACAGGTTCAGGGGGTTTGGACCCCCAAGAGTCAAAACCTAAAATTCTATATTTGTATTTTTAAAAAATATGTTTATTTAATTAAAGAAGATTCGTTGGTGTGTCAAATATGATAAAGCAGTTATTTTCTTTCCATAACATAATGAGTAGGCCTATTATGTCCACTGTTCCATGTGCTATTTAACTTTTCTTATAAATAGTAATAAGTATTATAATTTAGGTAACAATTTCTTGTTTAAGTTGCCATGTCTTAGAGTATAGTAAACAAATTTGCTAACTAGTTTTTCAGTGCTAAAATAGCGTAAAATGTGATTTTCATTAGTTCAACATTTAAAAATTTCCCGGGGGTGGACACCCGACTTAGGTAACATTTTCTTGTTTACATTGGCATGTCTTAGAGTATGGTAAACAAATTTCCTAACTAGTTTTTTAGTGTTAAAATAGCGTAAAATGTGATTTTCATTAATTCAATATTTAAAAATTTTCCGGGGCTGGACCCCCACCTACGTAATGATTTCTTATGTACATTGGCATGTCTTAGAGTATGGTAAACAAATTTCATAACTAGTTTTCAGTGCTGAAATAGCGTAAAATGTGATTTTCATTAGTTCAGTATTTAAAAATTTCCCGGGGTGGACATCCGACTTAGGAAACATTTTCTTGTTTACTAGTTTACTAGTTTACTAGTTTTTGAGTGCTAAAATAGCGTAAAATGTTATTTTCATTAGTTCGGTATTTAAAAATTTTCTGGGACCCCTTTTTTGGGGGGTATTCCAAACCCCCCCGGCACTTCCGACCCTCCCCGCAATTTTTTTCTGGCTACTTATTATATTATTAATATAATGTTACAAAGTGGCCCAAGAAGTTAAAGCAACAAAAAATAAATTAATTTAAAAAATTGCACCCTCCTAGAAAATATTATATGGGCGCCCTTGTCGACAGGCAATTGGGTTGGGGGTGAGCAATGAAGTTTGGGAGGGTGAGCAATGAAGTTTTTGGGGTGAGCAATGAAGTTTGGGCGGTGGGCACCCCTGAGTAAAATAATAAAAACAACTAGGCCTAAAGAAAATGTCCGGTTATGTAGGTGGCATGATATGTGCCGTCTATGGTTGAAATAATTATTTTTAGAGTGAAATAAGTAAAATCGTTAATTAGAGTGTGTACAAGACTGATTCCTTCAGATGTTCATTGGCTTACCATCCGAATTGTTTAACATGTAAAAATTTTAAATTAAAAAAAAAGTATATATTGTACAAAGTATTTTGGAAATCGTATGAATTAAAATTTAAAGCTGATTTTCACGAAAATGTATTAAAGTGAAACAATTAGTTTTGATAGGAACGTATTAAAAAAAAAAAGTGTGTGTGGAATGCCATGCGACAGAAGTGAAACTTTTTTTAATTTTTTCAATTTTGGATTATTGGATTTTTCAAACTTTGGATTGTTGGACTTTTTAATATTGGGTTTTTGGACTTTTTAAATCTTGAATTTTTTTAAATTTCTGATCTTTAATTCTTTAATTTTGGATTTTTTAATTTTTATTTTTTTACATTTTAGATCATTGAATTTTTTTAGTTTTTGTATTTTTTAATTTTCGATTTTTAATTTTAGATTTTTTATATTTTAGATTTTATAATTTTGGATATTTATGTTTTAAATTTTGGATATTTTGATTTTTTCATTTTGGATTTTTTATTCTTAAATGTTGGACTTATTAATTTTGGTTCTTTGAATTTTTTAATTTTGAAATTTTTGATTTTTAAATGTTGGATCTTTGATGTTATATTTTTTGGATATTTTAATTTTGGATTTTTTAATTTTATAAATTTTGGATTTTGGATTTTTTAATTTTTGGGCTTTTTCAGTTTTGGATAAGCCTAATCATTGAGTTGATTGTTTTCTGTCCAGTCCGTTCTGTCACACCTCACTAATTTCGTGACGATTTTAAGCGTAATACTAATTTCGTGACGAATTTGAGTGTTACACAAGCTCTCGATTTACCCCTACCGTGGCTAAAGAATTTTTACTTCAAAAATTAGCGTTATCGTCATTTAATTAAGTTTGTTTAGCTGTAGTGTAAATTATGTTATTTCCCGACCTAATTCCTGCATTATCAAGCACAAAAATAAGTTACTGTGTCATCAGGACTTTGAAAAACGAATTTATTTCTGCAGCTATATAGGTTCATTAAGTAGCTTCTGAGACTGCTGCCCACTCCTACTCAACAGATGGCACCTCTGTGCTAGTGGACATTTTGAACAAAGGGAATAGAGTAGAGTGGGCGGTATTCTTAATGAGAGTAATTTCTATTGCCTTTACAAATACTTGTTTTCACGAGCATTTGAGTGCGCACCTGACTAAACCCGAGCCATAAAGCTTGTGTGGAGGAAGCTATTGATTATCAAGCGGTTCTTTTGAAACCAATCAAATAGCTGTTTTACTGCTTCATTTATATTAACTTTGATATTACAGCTATCGGAGTCTGTTATAAAGACACTAGTTTCATCTGCAAAACATGTTGGCTTCCCATGATTAATGTGTGATTGTAAGTCACAAATTAGGAATAATTCTGGTCAAAGAACGGAACCTTGAGGAACACCAAATTTAACAACTTTTTTATTTTTGACAGATAGTTAGTAATCTCGTTTTTATCATTATGCTTATAGTTTATTTCCACAACCTGTTCACGATTTTCTAGATACGATTTGAACCATGCATAAGCTATACCTCTTACTCTTATAACTGATAATTTTTCTAAAAGAATGTCATGCTCTACTAGATCAAAGGCTTTCGAAAGATCCAAAAACATGATCTACTAAATCAAATGTTTTCGAAAGATCCAAAAACAACTCTACATTTGTTTCCTTTCTATCAACAGATTCATAAACACTTTTTAGAAAGTTTATAATTGCAGTATTTTTTGATTTCCTTTTACAAAATCCATGCTGGTTACTGATTATAATATTATGTTTCAACAAGAATGACATGAGTCTTGTATGCATTGCATTTTCAAGTATTTTCGAGAATACTGAAAGCAGTGAAACTGGCCTATAATTTTCAATTTGACTTTGTGAACCCTTTTTCTATAATAATTTTACTGTCGCTCTTTCAGTTTTTCTAGAAAACAACCTGACAATAATGTTAAATTGATTATGTGTGTTAGCGGTCTTATTATATTCACGCAGCATTTCTTAATAACATAATGACATGTTATATCTATGTCACATGATTTTTATTACTGAATTTATTAATAATTACTGCTTTGATTTCTTCTTCGTTTGATGGTTTTAAATACATACTACTACTATTTGTAGTCATAAAGGTAGTTGATCTATTGTCTTTAGGTGGTAAGTTGTTGCTTAAAATATTTTGTGATATATTTGCATAATAATGATTGAATGTGTCAGCTACATGTTTTGGATCTTGTATGTCTACACCTTTAGTGTTTATCAGTATATTCTTTATATTCTTCTTACCAGACCCTAGTTCATTTGTAACAATTTCCCACATAATTTTTGCTTTATTATTTAAAGTGTTAAGCTGACTATCATTGTACATTTTCTTGGCTTCGACAATTACATTGTTATAGATTCTCTTATACCGACAATAATAGTTTTAAACTGTTTTTTAATGTTTCCTTCTTTTATTATTTTGCTAATAAACCTTAACCTCCTGCCTGACTTCCTTATGCCAGATGTCATCCAGTTCATTTTCTGATATCTAAGTTTTACTTTAATTTTAGGAAGGCTGTTTGGAAACAGTAATTAAACATATTTAAGAATTCATCATAAGCTATACTTACTGAAAGCTGTGCAAAAACTGTATCCCATGTTCCCTTACCAAGTAAATAATTTAAGTACTGAATGTTTTCTTCATTACTATGCCTGTCCTCTCTGGAGTATACATTAAATTCATTTTTTGTTTTTTTTACTACTGTGTTCAGTGTATAATTCTAAAATTTGTGCAAAATGATCAGAAAATCCTGTTTCTAATACATTAAAGTTATATTCCCATAAATTTGTATTCTGTATTATTTAATCTATAGCTGGCTTTGGTTGCACCTGTACTTGCTTTTAAGTCATATGAATCCAACACTGATTGCAAGTGCATATTTATATTGTGTGTCTACATTCAGATCACCTATTACAATAACTTGTTTGCCTTTATTCAGTAAACTGTTTACTATTATGGACCGCCGGCGTGGTCTTGTGGTTAGCGTCCCTAACTATGAATCTGTCGGCCCGGGTTCGATCCCCGGTACCTCCACGGATTTTTCTGAGGTAGGGAGGTCTGGTAGGGGTGCACTCAGCCTCGTGATTCAAATTGAGGAGCTACTTGATAGAGAAGTAGCGGCTTCGGTCATGGAAACAACCATTAACGGCCGTGGGTGTCGGCATGCTGACCACATGCCACATATCCTGCCATCTGCCTATAGGTAGATGACGCAGCGGTCGGGTGGTAGGCCTTGTCCATTCGGGGATGTCGCGCCACGGAGTTTACTATTATGACAAGGTTTCTAATAAGTGTTAAATGTCACTGCTAGGAGTCCTACAGATACATATTATAATCAATTT
The DNA here is from genome assembly GCA_964059195.1 of Ectobius pallidus. NCBI lineage: Eukaryota > Metazoa > Arthropoda > Insecta > Blattodea > Ectobiidae > Ectobius > Ectobius pallidus. The sequence continues at coordinate 35,017,197 of CAXKWD010000009.1, forward strand.
TAACAATGGAACAATTCATAAATCAATGTAAATAATGGTATTATAGTTTAAAACAGTTACTAATCTTAGTATCAATTTAATAGTTTATATTAGGGTAGTAAATATTAGTAGTTTGTCAGCTTGCACTCAACGCAAGCCTTTCTGCTAGAAATAATATTGTTCTGTATATGCTCTGTATACTACTACAGCCCGTAAGTTTTATAGTTTTATATTAGCTGGATGACAGATAGGCCTAGTAGTTAATTTCAAGTTTACACTCATTGTATCTCTTATTGCTAGAAAGTAAGATTTGTTTTGTATGTTATATTACATTATGTATTAAGTATAGCCCTTACATGCTATGTAGCAAAATAGGGTTAAAAATAAAGGGAGATTCATAATAATAACAATGGAACTCCACCACGCTAGCCTCAAGATGTTCTTCAATATTCAATGTTTTCAAAAGCTGTGTAAGGACTTGCTACCAAACCAGATTTAACAAAACTATAAGACCCATTAGGTTTTTTTTTTCTACAGAATTTATGAACTAAAGAAAGGTTTGCTAGAACATATTAATCTACTTCATCTTCTGACATCCAGTGTTCGGTAAAACAAAGAATGTCTAAATCAGTTTCTGTTAACAATACTTCAAGATTTAATTTCTTATTGCCTATACTTTGACAGTTTTGATGATAGGCCTATATTATATAGTAGAACTATGTGATTTTTTTAGGCCCATTAAAATCTAGCCTCTTAGAAATACCCGTACTATTGGCCTATTCTAAAAAATCACCACTTAGCTTTTTTGCTGGTTTCCTTGTCCTCTGCGAATTACTAAGACCTGTAGCATCCTGGTTGGCGTCGATTCTCCCCTCTGGAACTTCCATATGTGCAGTATCATGGCTGGCGTCGATTCTCCCCTCTGGAACTTCCATATCTGTAGTATCCTGGCTTGTGTTGATTCTTCCCATTGGATCTTCCATACCTGCAGTATCCTGGCTGTCGTCGATTCTCCCCACTGGATTTTTCATATTTGCAGTTCCTTTGTTGCTGTTGTCAATTCATTCCATACAGATCGAGTCCCTGACTTGACTTGCTGTAAGCAGCAATATCTACTTTGCTATGGTCTCGCCCATTAATTTCTTTCCAAGCTTATTTAGGTGTAGTCCATGTCTGGTGAAGCTTCCCCTGTCTAGATTTAGCCTACATCAATGACTGAAGAATTTTCGAAAATGAACTGAGAAATATGCCAGGTCATGCCTATGGGGTGCGCTAACAACAAGAACATTCATATGAGCACAATTATTTACAAACTGAGTAAGATTTATAATTCCTTCACTAGTATTGTTCTTACTTATGTCATTAGCTCCTCCCCATACTACAATAAAATCACTTTTTTTTTAGGTAGATTTCGAAGAAAAATCTACCTATTGCAATCAATACCATGTCATGACTTTTGAAAAAAAATTCATATCTTTACGTTTCATGCCTCCCTAAGTATGAAACCACCGCCCGTTCAAATTTTATATATATATATATATATATATATTTACATGCTAGCGGCCGTAATTTTGAAGATATTTGAACCAAATTTTATTATATTATTAGTAGGTCCAATAGTTCAGACAAGTTCGTTAATGAGCAAAATTGGCTCAAGAGGGGTCGGGGGAGGGGGTTGAAATTTTGAAAAGTTTATGTCTCTGCCCCTATGACGTATAGAGGGAAACTTTGTTTGAATAAATTAGAGTACTCCCTATGGAGTTTACAGTGGCACCAACGTTTCTGTGGTACGAGTGAGGGTGGGGGTGGGGGGATGGAAATTCGGAATTTTTGATACCACGTCTTGTGGGGTATCGTTGAAAAGCTCTTGATGAGTACTCTACAAATTATTAACTAGTTTCTCGATAGCTCACATATAAGGTGAGATTTGAATATTTTAAAAACAATAACACTTAAAAATATACCTCAGCCTGCTGAAAAGAATGGTGAGGACCGTCTAAGGATAAAATTACCAATGTAATAGAGTTTGAAATATTAAAAATAATAGTTACGCACCTTTAGAACAATAATACATGGCAAAATCAAAAATAAATAATAAAATATAATATCAATTTGAAACATAATAAACAACTCTCTTTTTATAAAAAAGATCTCAGATTTATTTATATTTCATATGGTGCATTGTACGCTTTGATATTGCTGTGATAAAATAATTCTCAGTAAAAAGGAGTTTAATATGAAAGTGTTGTCCTCAAAGAATATTGGGACTACTGTTCGATTATGTTGATACATTGAGTTTGATAGAGTTATCACAGTCATGGCTCTCTTTAAGAATTATTATAATATCATTAATGTTGTCTTGTTTAGCGGCTTTGCTAATTTAATTCATTGCTGATCTTGCGCACGGCCTCCCAGAATGTTATATCCTTTTCTTGTTGTCAAAACAAATGATTGTAGGCTCTTGCTCTTTACCGAATTCAGTTCTTATTATTACGGGTTTGCCCTGCCAAGGCTAAAGAAGGAGAGTGCAGCGCAGCGGCAATAAATTAAACCAAAAGCACTTCGAAATCTACCTCAGCCTGTAGGCCAGCATAAAGGGATTTTTTAGAGTTCTAATTTCTCTCTGAGCACTTTTCGTTACAATCTACATAACGGCGTACGGTTTTACATAGCCTAAAACTCAACAAAGGTATTTCACTTTGTGAGATCTACCTGTAGAGTCTAATACAACTAATATTCATTTTTTAGGTATTTTTATCGACAACAAGTTACCATAATAATAATAATAATAATAATAATAATCGTCTGTTTGAGCATAAAGCCATAAGACTTGTCACTATATCTAAGATTAAATATAAATCTTACATTACCCACATTTACTTCATTAATACTGTATGGACACAATTGAATTAAAATCTTTCTGATACGTCTTTTAAAAACTTTCAGGTCATTAATGACTCTAATGCTAACAGGCAGATCATTGTACATCTTCAAACCATACACCATGATGGATTTGTTGAAAGTGTTTAAATTATGTTGAGGAATGCTAAACTTATTTCTGTTTCGAGAATTGTAGGAATGAAAATCACTATTGCAACTAAATTCATTTCTATGAATATGCACAAATTCTAATAGTTTGAAGACGTACAACCCATAGACTGTAAGTATCCTAAAATGTATGAAATAGTCTCTACATGAGGTACGATTGTCAATACCCGCCGTGCATCTGACAATTCGCTTCTGTGCAATAAAAACATCATTTAACATAGTAGATGAACCCCAGTAACAGATACCATACGTTAGCCTTGACTCGGCTTGAGCAAAGTAAAAAGATAAAATCATATTGCTACTAACATAGTATCTTAAAATTCTAACTTGATAACAGACAGAATGTAAAGTACGGACAAATTCTAAACAGTGTGGGCGCCAGTTCAAATGTTCATCAAATGTTATTCCCAGAAATTTAGTTGCCTGAACACTAAGAATGTTATGATTATTAATGCTTAAATTTAAATTATTTATTGATTTGTTTTGTATGTTGTGAAATTTAATATAACAAGTTTTATTTATGTTTAAGTAGCCTATAGCATATTGATTTTAAACCATTTCTGGAGAATATCAAGCAGTGCATTACAGTCTGTCTGTAACCCTTGAGCATTCTGAGCATCAACAACAACTGTTGTGTCATCGGCATACATCGTAATAAAATAATCTTTCAAGTGATTAGGCAAGTCATTAACATAAAATAGAAATAGAATGGGTCCCAGAATAGATCCCTGGGGAACACCTACTTTGACATCCAGAGAGTTTGATTTGTTCAGCCTCTTACAATTATTAATCTTATACATCACTTCAACATACTGAAGCCTGTTACTTAGGTATGAAGAAAACCAATCCAAAACAACGACACGAATGCCAGATTTCTCAAGTTTAGAGAAAAGTATACTATGATTAACACAGTCAAATGCCCTGCTAAGATCACAAAAGATCCCAACAGGACACCTAACCGCATCTAGTGATAACAAAACCTTATTAAAGACCGAATAAATTGCTGTGCTAGTTGATTTTGATGGTCTAAACCCATGTTGATTTACATCCAAAATATCATGTCTATCGATAAACTTGAGAAGCCTGGTCAACATACAATATTCAACAATTTTAGCTAGACAATTACACATGGCTATAGGCCTGTAATTTTCCACATTGTTTTTATCATGCTTTTTAAATACAGGAATAATTTTATTTAACTCATCAGGGCCAGAGGACATCTTATGTTTTAGTTTCTTATTTATGATATCCAGTACCTCACATTCTGTAAATTCGTGCAAGTAAATAGACTGAGTAATGTGTTTAATATGATTAGTTGTTGAATTATGGTTTGAAGGATCTAAATTTGAAATTATTTTCTCTGGAGCTTCTTTAAAAAATACATTAAAAGATTCAACTACTTCCTGAGGATCGTCAATTATACCAAGTTCATTTTTTAGCGTTATGTTAACATATTCCTTGTTGGGAGGAATATAGGCTATATACCTTGCCATACTGAGTATATTTCAGCGAAAATTTCCAGAGCCATCTACTTGTTAAGAAGCTTAAAATATCATGTTTCGGAGAGCTGTATCATATCAGCAGACTCTGCTTTTTACTTTCTCGCATATACGTAGTATAGAGAAAGTATTGTGATCGTGACAAAAATTCGAAGTCGATATAACACTGGGAGAGCATGTTTCATGAAGCCTAGAAACCGAAAAAAGTATTTTTGGATTGACGTCTGTCCATCTGTCCGTCTGTCCGTCTGTCCGTCTGTCTGTGGACAAGCACAGTGGGTAAATGGTTCGTTGTATTTACTTCATTTTTTGAAATAAGGACTTTTTCGAAATTTTGTCGAACCGCCCAGAAATTTAGCTTTACAACTGAAATATTAAGAACTTTTCATGAAAACTTTTTTAAAAATTTTGATTTTTTAAAAAATGGCTCTAACGATTTTAATAAAAATTTATTATTGGGAACTCTTATTTATGACTGATAAAATGGCTATATCTGTATTTCTGCAAAAATGACTTAAGGGGTACTTTATTCGTAACCATTTTCAATTTTTCTAGATTATATCCATTACAGTAGGCGATACATGAAAACCTACCATAGTAAAGTTGTAGAGAAAATTAAAATGAACATTTTTTGTTTAAAACATTTCTTTATACATTTAATAGATATCAAGATAAAAACAAAATAAGTACGGCTTAAATGCGAATTTCAGAACATACATGTCAATTAAAATATGAATGACATTTTGTTGCCCCTAGTAACAAGAAAACTATAAGCCTAATGTACTTATTGTCGTGAAATGCAATCAGTTTAGCTCAGTCGCAATGAACACACTAAAACCAATTACAGCGAGGTGGTAGGCCTCCCACTCAGCACACATACGTAAAATATATGTAAAAATTGCGTTATCCCTAGATCTAGGTAATGTATATCACACATATTGGTTAAATAAAATCTACGTATAATATACGCTCAAATGTCCCACTTTTTGATGTATATCGTACGTCTATTCATGTCAATACAGACATTTAATATATATCAATTATACGAACAATCGCATACATACTATTGATGTACAATATCTATACGTAAAAAATATGTCAAGATGATCTATCAAACGTATATTTTATATATAATTTATGTAGCCTATATAGGGCCTTTGGTTCATAAATGTACACTGCTCACATACATTTTACATATACTATCAATACATGAGATATCAATAACTAAAAATGTCATCAAGAACACTTTTTGTGCTTACTATCTTGCTGAGGTATTTTGCAATTATTTATTGTAAGCAAAACACTGAGATCGCTCATAATACACACTGAACCAAGAATCTTTGGAACATCATCATTAACATCCATTAAGCACAGCACTAGCCTTTCTACTGCCATTATGCTAATCCACTGCCCTTTAAGTCCTTCTGTTACACTTAGGAAGTACTGCATCACATCTTCCAAACAATGCAGAGCTTGTCATTCAGCATAACTTTTAAGTTCTTTTAAGCTTTCTGCAACTGCTTGGTTTAAATTTTCTTCTTCTGCATCAATTAATCTTCTGCATGATGGACCTGGTCTTGACAAGTACTTAGGCAGATTAGGAAATATTGATGGTACTGCACCAAGTTTCTGTTTAGGGCAAGTTCTAGGAAATGTTTTTATTTCACCGTTAACTACAAATGTCTCTGTTCTTATCACACTCTCTTCGGGAAAATACTTCACACAAATAACAGGCTTGCTTACCCCTGTAAAGTCTGTAGGAATCTTTCTATGCCATGTCTTCTTAAGTTCTTCGTCTTTTGGTAAAGAAAATGTACTAACACTTTCATGTTGTGACTTGTAGTTACTTTTACAGCCAGCAACACTACAGCACCTAGGCATTGTGAATTCCTGAAACAATTAAGAAATACTTTAGCAGCGTTATCATAAATTATTATGATCAGAGCTAATTACCACAGCATCTGTATTATAAATCAGTTTGGAAGTCATTGAGGTTAGGATAGGCCAATTTATATATGTGAAACAAATCTTGCACAGGGACTTACCAGTACTGTTTTATGTGTAAATGTTTTTCTTCTGCCTCATTTAATCTTCTACATGAAGGACCAGGTCTTCACAAACATTCAGGTAGGCCTACATTAGGAAATGTATCCTAGGGTATTACCCTACAGATCACTGCACGTTGCATAATATTTCGTCAGCTTTAAATACACACACATGTACATTTATTCTTCGTTTCTATGTTATATACATAGGGACTAGTTGCAACAGAACAGTGCAATTCTCTCCACACACAATTTCTTGTTAATAAAACACTATAAAAGAGAAACTTATACACAACCACCAACAGCCAACAAAATACAACCTTGAATCAGCAGATCTACATTGCTGACGTCACAGAAAAGATGGCCGCCAGTCATAAAAAATAGTCCTACTGAATGTACGGATGTATTCATTTTAAACCATTTTAAAAATTAATTACTGATTAGCGTGAGTAAATTTTATTGCGTTCCCTTAATTTAACCAAATCGATTTACTAGAGTAAAACACAATAAACCGGTGTTTACAATGTCCAATTCTAGACATAAAATTTACGTATAGTTGGCACGTAATTTTGATGTTACAAATGAACAATCAAATCGATTTTGTTTTATATTTAATCTTACTTATGTAACAGTAACTTTAATTTTGATATATTATAAATATAAAGCAGGATTAAATTACAACACTTTTTATACATGTATATATTGGACATAAAATATACGTATAATTTACGTTTTGACTTTGACCAATCGTAAGATATATATGTAGCTCTAAAATATACGTATATTATACATATCGTGCTGCGTGGGCTATGGGCTAACAGGGAAGAGGTCCTGAGTTCAAATCAAACCTCGTGGCCGCCCAAATTGACTTGGGTTTTTCATGGTTTCCTCGTTTGCAAAAGCAAACGCCGGGTTTGTAGGACTTGCTTATTATCCATAACTCATCGCCGCTATGTCACTGGATATTATAATCGTTTAAACTAAATATCACATAAGAAGACATCACTAAACAATAGAAACAGATGACGCGAATAAGTTGTTACTACAGACTAATGGTTCACGCAAACATACTAAACACATTACAGGACCTACAATGCAGTTAAAGCGTGCAATATAACCTAAGTAGTAGTACCAGTAGGACCGCCGGCGTGGTCTTGTGGTTAGCGTATGGTCCGTCGGCCCGGGTTCGATCCCCGGTACTTCCTTGGATTTTTCTGAGGTAGGGAGATCTGGTAGGGGTGCACTCAGCCTCGTGATTCAAATTAAGGAGCTACTTGAAAGAGAAGTAGCGGCTCCGTTCACGGAAACCACCATTAACGGCCGTGGGAGTCGGCATGCTGACCACATGCCCCCAATCCTGCCATCTGCCTGTGGTAGTTGACTCAGCGCTCGTTTGCTAGGTCAAATGCCTGCAGGGATGTAGGGCCACGGAGTTTAGTTTTAGCTTTAGTAGTAGTAGTAGCGAAATTCGAATATAAGTCGTCCCTTAAGCTCCGTCCATTCGATATTCAAATTTGCATGGACTGTGTGATGTATTTTGTTTCTGAGCGAAGCACAGTGACCAACTGTCCTTGTATATTGTCGCAAGTGCCTTGTATCCACCTCTACATATAGCTAAATAATGCTTAACACTAACCACATAAGTGCGCGAAGCGGAGGCGGCAGCCGTAGCGAAGCGCCCTTGCATTTTCGAATAATGTACGATACACTGTTTATAGGTTTCGAAAATGTGGCATATTATATCTCCCGCAATGTTTGTCAGCCTGTCACCTCTCGTCTAGAGGTGTGACGTCATACCTCCAACGTCCAATCACGAGTTTCTTCATAATACGAGGACAGAAGAATTCGCTAGATCGTGGTAGAAAAGAAACTGCATCGGTGAGGGTGGGTTGGGTGGGACCAATTCATCCCACGGTGCGACTTATATTTGAATTTTCCCGTAGTAGTATTACTAATAATTTGCAGTTTTACTGCCATTGACCTATTATTATTATTATTATTATTTCACAATAAAAGCATTGAAGATAAAGATCGACCCTGATGCTTTCCGTTCTACATAAGTAGTGTGGTTTTGCCGGTTACCCCTATGATGGGGCCCGATACATTCCCGCAACACATGGTGGGGTAGGGGCAAAGTCCACATCGTTCAAAGTCTACAAATGACGTCATCCAAGATGGCGGCGCGCTTGACCACGTGACCAGAAGTAGGTTTCGTATTTCATCGCGGTTTTCCACGAAGCGTAAATGCATCGTCATCATTATATTTATCCATACAATTTTTCAGTAAGATGTTTATTTCTCTAATACATTAATTTTTTCACTATGATCCTGGGATCGACTCAGCCTCTAACAGAATCAAGGGGTAAAGGTGGCCGGTGCGTAAAACTCATCCTGGGGTCTTTAGAGGGAGTAATATTATGTTAATAATTACAGGTTTTTATAATGCCGATACAGAAAGCCAGCATGTGATTTAAACATGTGGAGTACAAACATTTGCTGAGGTAATCGGAAGTCTCAACTCGCAAGATTTCTACTCACCTTGCATCACTATACAGTGGTCATATGCTGACGCAAGCGTTCTAGTATGTCTTATCTCGCACTCATGTCACCTTCATTTCATCTCTTTAATTCTCCATTCATATGTTATAACAGCGATATTTCATTTGTCCATTTAAACTTTAAATCCTTATGACATGTCTAGTTTATTAATCTTTACATATTACTTAGTGCTTTTATTAATTTATTGTTTTGAAGCGGACTTGGTCATAATGTACTATAATAGTCCTCACGGTTGCTTCTGGTGAAAATATAAAAATGGTTTTCAATGCAAGGTTTTAGCGAGAGATTTGAAATTCTAATACGTAATTCTTTAGAAAATGGATTCTAGGACAAGGTTAAAAAGACTTTTAGCGCGTAATTTAAAATTATGAACAAATGACATTGTGGCAGATTTGTAATATATTTTTACGAGAGAGTTCATTTCACAATAGGCATCATATTACCAAAGTCAGCATTTTATTTTCCACGTAGCACACAAACCCCGCGGATCATATTAATTCTTTATTCATATATGTTATACGAACTAAAACATAATGCTACGACAGCATTTTTTTTTCAAACGTATCTTCAAACAAAAGGTTAATTTCCTTATTCATATACAAGAAATGATGCATCTGTGGATAATGCTGATTCAACAAATTCTTTATTTATGACGTCATCATTACAGACAGGCTCATGCATGCTTCAAGGTCATACACGACACGTGTGCGGAAGTTAAGTAGGTCACACATCTCATAGTACAGAACAAGTCTCTGCACGTCTCGGCTAGCTCACAGCGTCACTATATAAAGCGATGACGTCACCGCATCACATTCACTTCTTAGCAGACCGTCGCCGACTACAGATCATAGAGAGCTCGTCCGCCGCCGTCTTTCAGTGTGGTGAGTGTGCTTCAAGGTATAGACACAAGAAACATCTAGTAAGACACATCAACCAACATCATAAGAAATCTGACTACAAATGTGAAATCTGCGGCGTGATATTTACACGTAGTGATGTTTTAAAAAGACACATCCTTGAAAATCATTCCGTTGCTGTCTTCACCTGTAACATATACCACTCCAACTTCTCATCGGCACGATACTTAAGTATACATCAGGAGAGGAGTCACCACCCAGCAACAAGGGACGCTGCCAAACGCATTGGGCTGTATCACCAGGCAGGCCACTTGTACTTTCCTGCTGAAGCCGGGACATCATGCAACGGAGGCGAGACCTCGAGGATTCCCGTGCACGGTGGTGGTCAAAGCCAGGAACCCGCTCGATTACAGGTACGTTTTATTACATTATCAAACATGTTTTTCAAAATGTAAATACATACATCATAGTAGTGGTGTAACACATGTTTACATTTTATTTTTATAGGTCGGAGCGAGGAGCTACGATGCGGACGATGCCAGACAAAACAACACCGGGCGCTTCCATCTACCAGCACATAGCGGGGACGTAGGAGCAGGCGCATCGCGTCCAACGATGCCGGGAGAGGAGGCCATGCTTTCCGGTATGTAGCGGAATTATTATTATTGTACATGCCATCCATCTTATTTCTCTCTCATAGTACAACGAATAAAACTCAATTTTTTTCCTTGTTACTGAATGGATAAAAAAACAAGACAGAAAACTTAATTTTGTTTATTTTTTCCATGGTACTGAATGCGAGACTTTATATTTCAATGATTAAACAAGACAGAAAACTTATTTCTTTTATCACAGTACAAGACATAAAACTCAATATTTTTCTTTTTGTCACAGAATGGTTAAAAACACAAATCTTAATATTTTATATTTCTGTTGTTACAGAATGCAAGACCAGTGAGTGTGGACACCATGCAGACATCATCCGTCCAGCCAAGTACCATCCAACCTGGGCCTTCAGGTCAACATTTACAAGTATGTTATTATTATGATTATTGTACAAGATAACAAACTTATTTTTTATCACAGTACATGGCATAAAACTCAATATGTTTTTTTTTAATATCAGTACAGAATGGTTAAAAATCAAGACATTAAACTTAATTTTTTATCATAAATCTTAATATTTTATTTTTCCTTTGTTACAGAACACAGAGTCCAACCGCCAGTCGAGACCTAGTGTCACCATGCTTATGCGTGATATTCCACAGGTATGTACAGTGAAATATCTTAGTATTTTATTATACCATTCGCTTACATAAGTTTCGATTGCTAATGTCGTTGTTTTTTTCGTTATTACAGAGTCAAGGTGGAATGGATCGTGGCACCGTGACCAACTCACCATCGGCGGAAACATGTGAGTTTTTACCCGTCGAAACAGCGTTCAGGTCACGACTGGCAACATGCCGCATTAGATTTTCCAGCCGGCGATATGGAATGTGTCCTGTCATCATGCCAGTATAAAATTGAAAACCTTCTGTCAGAGTCACTGTTAAAATTTGCATCAATTAAATTTAATATTTTTGTAGAGTGTGAATTTAAACATCTAGAGCTAAATTCTTGTTTGAGAAATTTTAAGACAAAAAATGAATCGTTGCTCAAAACATCAAATATTCACGAAGTAGTATCTAGGCACATTTCTAAAATTCAGTCTGAGATGCAGGACAGTGAATTACGAGGGTCAGGGAGGTTTTACAATAAAATCCATAAAATTGAAATTCGCGTCAACGAATACATGCCATTTGCAGGGTGTAGGCATATGATCCTCCCTGAAAAATTCCAGCATCTGAAGTCATTAATTAATATTGATAATGATGATGCATTTTGTTTTAAGTACTGCATTTTATCGAAATTTATTGAGTCTGATAAGGATTTATGGGCCAGTTATCTTACCAGACCAGAGTTGGATAACAAGTACGATTGGAACTGTGTGAAATTCCCCGTTTCGATTCACGACATTGAAAAGTTTTCAAAAAGAAATAATATTTCGATCAATGTTTTCGGCCTAGAGGAAAAACGGGATGGGAATCACATTTCTCATTTCGTATTTCCTATCAAAATTGTTGAAAAGGAGTTAGATGTTCATAGAGACCTTTTGTATGTATGTAACGAGGAAAATTCCCACTACATAGTCATTTCAGATTTTCACGCTTTTGTAAAGCCATTTGTAACATCTCACGACCATCAGATCTGAGTGTGCAAACGGTGTTTTACACATTTCGAATCGTATGCTGGTAAGTATGCTGGCGTAAGGTTGAAAGAGCATTTGGCGTTATGCAACTCGTTCAGCCCAGTCAGATACGAAATTCCTAAAAATCCTGAAGTCGTATTCAACAAGCCCGAATATTCGCAAAAGATCAGATTTGTCATTCATGCGGATTTCGAGTGTTTGCTGGAACCGATTTCGGGATGTTTGGGAGATCCGCAGAAAAGCTGGACTACTCCTTATCAGAAGCATAAACCTTTTATTTTTTGTTATTTCATTAAAGATGCTGAGGGCGCATATTCTCAATTGAGACTGTTTAGAGGGGAGGATGCCAGCGGTGAGTTTATGCGCTCGCTCGTTGCTGATGTCAAAGAAATTGATAAGATCTTGAATAGTGTAAATAAGCCCATGACCCCTCTGACAGAAGATGAAATTAGGACATACAACAGTGCAACTATTTGTCATATTTGTGGTGAGGGTAACTTTACCTATGTGAACTATAAAGTAAGGGACCATTGCCATGTTAGTGGTCGGTTCAGAGGAGCCGCCCACAGAAATTGTAATCTAAACTATAGAAACCAGGCATTCGTCCCTGTTGTATTGCATAACCTATCTAACTAAGATGCTCATTTTATTGTGACAGAACTTGGTTTCGATCAGAATAGAATCAACGTCATATGCAATACACAAGAAAAGTAGGTGACATTTTCAAAATTTATTCCCTCCTCTTATTTGAAAAGGGGAGGTTTGGAGTTGCGGTTTATAGATTCGTATCGGTTCATGACAAGCAGCCATGAAAAACTAGCAAACAATCTGCCCACGGATAAATTTATGGAAACAGTAAAAGTATTTGGTGAAAACGCCGATTTGGTGTGTCGAAAGGGAGTGTTTCCCTACGACTACGTCACCTCTGTTGAAATTTTGAAGGAGAAGATGCAACGTTCAATGCTTTGGGTATAGAATATACAATTATTTATGTTTGTTATAATAGATATAATCTAGTCAAGGTTATGTTTATATTTAGTGAAAACTCAAAATCTTAAGTCACTATCAAAATATGAATCCAGGATCAAGATATCACCTAACAAAGGAAGCATGAGGAAATATGCCCTAGAGGAGTGGATCTAACCTTTCCAGTGCAGACCAGTATAAGGGAGGTAAGAAGCAATCGAAAATAATCCCCACAACAAGATATTTCGATAGAACAATAAATTTTAATCAAACAAGAGATTTCAAACAATATAACATTTCATAACTCTGTTAAATTCCCAATTCTAAACAACAGGAGTCGTCTAACTTGACTCACGATCAAAAATTTATATTTAACATATGTACCATATAATATACCCTATCATTTAATAGAACTATCTTCCTAAACACATCACGCCTAATAAATTTGATCCAAAATTCCACTGGTGTATTTATTACAACTTCCTATCCTACCATGAATCACGTACATTAACATCAATGAAAATCCATTATACTCTAGAGCATATATGGGCGACGTCCGGCCCGCGGGCCGGATGTGGCCCGCCCCGAATTTTGATCCGGCCCGCGGAACATTTTAAAGTCGCGCTTGAAAAAGTAAATATGTTCGGTTCTCTGTTGTTCGACGTATAGATATGATGGCTGATGATATCAAGAAAAAACTGGCTGATTGTGTGACTGATTTTAAATCATTTTCCATTGCTTTGGACAAGAGCACCGACTTGTCTGGTACAGCGGAACTAGCTATTTTCATACGAGGCGTTGCCGAAGAATTTACCCTAACTGAGGCATTGCTGGTTTTACAGTCTCTAAAAGAGACCACTTTGGGGAAGAAATTTTTCGTGAGGTTAAATGTGCTATCGAACAGTATAGTTTGCAGTGGTGCAAATTAATTGGGGTTTGCACAAATGGGTTTCAACGGAATTTTTTAAGAGAATGCAATTGACTTGAACGTGAAAAAATACGATTGAATAATCCTTCATTGCATTATCCACCAACAAAACTTTTGTTCTAAGTCCATTCAATTGCAGAACATCATGGATGTGGTAATAAAGACCATTAATATTATTTGATCCCGCGCGCTTAACCATCGCCAGTTCAAAGCATTTTTGGATGACCTCTCTTCAGAACATGGTGACGTGACATATTATTGCGTAGTAAGATGGTTAAGCAAAGGTAAAATGCTGAAAAGATTTTACGATCTTAGACTGGAAAAGGCTGATTTTATGGAAAGTGATCAGAAATGGTTATTTGATTTAGCATTTCTAATTGACATCACGGGTCACTTGAATGAGTTGAATTTGAAGCTTGAAAAACAAGGTCAGTTGGTAAACGAATTGTACAGCCATTTGAAAGCGTTTCAGAACAAAATTCGCTTGTGGGAAACACAAATGCGATATGGAAGCTCTTAGCATTTTTCAACACTATCCAGTCATGAAAATATTGATTACACTCAATATGCCGAAGAACAGAAATCACTGTCGGGGCAATTTTTTAATAGATTTTTAGACTTCAAAAACTTGGATAGCTGCTTTAACCTTTTCGCTACTCCGATGAAAAGTGACGTCCAGAAGGCTCCGACACACCTGCAAATGGAGTTGATCGAGCTTCAGGAAGAAACATATTTGAAGTAAAAATTCGAAGACGTGGAGCTAAGTGATTTCTACAGAACATACCTTGTCGAAGAAAAGTACCCACAGCTGAGAGCATTTGCAAGAAAAATGATTTGTACATTTGGAAGTACTTATAAATGTGAACAGTTTTTTTCCCCATGATGAAAACTAATAAATCAAAGTATCAAACCAGACTTACATATGAAATTTGGAAAACACCCTGCACTTATGTATTAATGGGATTGATGCCAACATTTATTATCTTGTTTCTCAAGTTAAAGCTCAAGTTTCTCATTAATTTCTGCTGATTGTAAATAAATACATAATCAGTTCGATATTGTTGTCATCCATGTAACTTTAGCATTATACTTTATAAATATAAAAAAACGTATCATGATTATTTGTTCACAAATACCTATTATCTACGGCCCGCGACTTCATAAATATCATAAAGTTTAGCCCGCATCTTTCCAAAGGTTGCCCATACCTGCTCTAGAGTAAAAAAGTCATTAATTGCAGGGTGCACACAGTTCACTATCAAGAATTAATGTTAAGTCAAGTGAGCTAATTATGTTAAACTGAATACCCTATGCTGAGCCTGATAATTAATTTCCAAATTGAAAAATGGTAAGAAACCAAATTATCAAAATTTTATTGAATCAAACATACTCAAATAAATTCAAAGATGAGTACCAAATACTTAGAATGAATAATGTTGCGAAAATAGAAAAACTCCAAAAAGGAATATCAAAAATATATAAATCCAGAGAAAGAAATCTATCTAAATCTTACTGGGCAAAAACCCAAAATTTGGAATTACCAAAATCAGAGTACTACACAATATTCAATTAAATACTAATATTCAAAAAATGGATCCAATGTACAATAGATAAATTTCTAATTTAGCAAAGCAGTACCCAAAAAGGAATCTATAATAAACCAGAAACATCTAATTCAAATTTTAACTTTAGGAAATATGAAATTAAAATACAATAAATAAATAAAAAATTAGAAAATTTAGAAATACAAAATCTAAATTACTAACGTTATATTCACCTATATAAATGACTGGATACAATTTTTAAAAAAATTTAAATAGAAATAAAGTTAAATTTGAAAAATGTAAATGAGAAATTCAAAACCCAATCACAAACTTGAAAAATGCCTAAGTGTGCTAAATTCTCTCAAGACTTATAAACAATACTCAAAACCTATCCAAAATTCAAAAAATTTTAAATCTTAATTTTGGAAAATATCTATCTGAAAATCCAAAAACCAATATAGGATAATTGAAAAATTCACAAGGTATGATATATCGAATATTCTCAAGAACGAATCAAGTTCTATCAGAAATTGAGGAAATTCCAGAATTTAAATTTGAGAAAAACCTATATCAATTTCAAAAAAGAAAGGTACCATAATTTAAAAATTTACAAGCTCTAACATCTTCCATTTCTCAAAGCTTGTGCACAATAATCACGCCCAACACTTTTAAATGATTTCAAAATTTAGATTTGAAAAAGACCAATGTGACCTTCAAAAAGAAATATAATAATAATAATTATTATTCAAATTGAAAAATTTACAAACTCTAGCAGCTTCAATATGAAAAATATCTGTGTATGAGGGATTCAATACAAGAATTATAGAATTCCCAAATCACGAATTTTAATTGATCAGACCCATTATATGAATTTGCACAGGAAAAACTTCAAATCACTAGGTCAAGGTTTAAGGTGAATATATTGCCAGATTTGGCAACCCGCACAACTGTATTATGGGTGATAATATTACATGGGCAAGCAATAAGCTTTCAATAGCAAGATCTAAATTTGCAACAAAATTGTAATTAGAACAAGTTGTGTAGAAATTCCAAAAGGCCAAAAATATTTATACTACTGCATGAAAATCTACCCCAAAAGAATAACAATGGCCTAGAAAGAATAAACGGATGACAACGAATATTCTGCATCCATAGAAAATGCTAATTCCGGGCACAGCATAGATTTTTAACCCAAGAAAATACTTATGTAACAAAGAACAGTCTAGAAAAATCCGCAGAGTTTTTGATACCGCAAGATTACAAACCCGGAAGCAATATCCCCACTAATTAATTCTTTAGAGGATCCAAGATTTCAGTATTATGCCATCAGTGAAGAGAGAAAATGTCTACCATGTAAAGTGGAATATCAACGTTAGATAACTGTAGAATTTACTTTTATAAGCACGCTAGAATTCCCCCAGGGACGGCAAGAGGTAGAACATTCCATACGAAGAATTTTGCAACACGTATATTATATGTGACCAAAAACGGGGAATAATAGTATGAATGGAATTATAGACAACTTTTCTTTCAAGAACAACATATAAAAAAAGATAGATAAGCTACCGGACAATTGAACAAATTCAAATTCAGGCAAAAAACGGGATATTAAGCTCACGAAGAAGTGACGTCACAAGTCACCTCATGCACTAGCCTACCGATCTAATGACGTCATACATACAGAAACATGGCATAGCTGAAGCTTCTCAAAAATTACTACACTTTCCATTATCTCATGCTACTTTTACAAACCTTACTAATAGAAAAATTCATGCCTTTGAATAAACTATAGGAGGAATAATCCCTCTATATTTATATATACGTATGACTAGAAAAGAAGATGTGTTTTATGTCTGGCAGTGAGGCTACATATTGCTATTGCACTAACTGAATAATATATTCATGGCGCTGAAGGCACCTGTTATTTTGGTATTATCGAATCATAATGGTATGCCACTTACAGCGTGTAGACGAAGGTCCCCTTACTCAGCTGGAAGCCCAAAACAACTTCACTAGGCAACGGCCTTTCACGATCTGGCTTCTGTGCTTCCACAAGCGGGCTAGGTACCCCGTCTAAATGCGCAGATGGCAGCATCAACATTAATGGCGACCAAACAAATGAAGGAAGAGGGGGCGAGATCGCGGGAACATTCAACCACGTTACAAAGAAATTACCTCCGAAAGATGCATTTTATAATAGACTCGCGAATGAGAACGTCTCTGACCAAGACTACTCTCACGCGAGGAACGTCTGGAATTCGTTTTCGATCAACTCATTAGGCGAATATTCAGACTTGTATTTGAAATCTGATGTTTTTATTTTGACCGACGTTTTTGAAACCTTTAGACAGATGTGTTTTGAGACGTATGGAATGGATTGTTTGTACTATTCCACTGTTCCAGGCTTCGCACATTCTGCGATGCTAAAGTTCACAAAGGTAAAATTACCGCTTTTGACCGATATGGATATGATTCAGTTGTTTGAACGCGGGATTCGAGGTGGAATATGTCAGTGTGTCACAAGGCACGCTGTTGCAAACAATAACATGTGTGATGAATTTGATGAGACTGCAAAAAAATCTTTTCTCTATTACGTCGATGCGAATAACCTTTACGGTTAT
Source organism: Ectobius pallidus (assembly GCA_964059195.1). Classification (NCBI taxonomy): domain Eukaryota; kingdom Metazoa; phylum Arthropoda; class Insecta; order Blattodea; family Ectobiidae; genus Ectobius; species Ectobius pallidus. Next base: position 35,035,491 of record CAXKWD010000009.1, read on the forward strand.
GCGATGTCGCAGGCATTGCCATCAGGCGAGTTCCGCTGGCTCGACAAACATGAGATAGCGTCCTTTGACATCATGTCCATACCGGTCAATTCTAAATTAGGATATGTGCTTGAGGTAGACATTGAGTATCCAGACCATCTTCACGACGCTCATTCTGATCTCCCTTTCTGTGCGGAGATGAAATTTCCTCCAGGCAGCAAAAACAAAAAATTATTAACCACTTTGGAGCCAAAAGAAAAATATGTTGTTCATCACACGGTACTTAGGCAAGCCGTGGAACACGGACTGAGGTTATCCAAGATCCATAGAGTTATCGAATTTCAACAAAGCTGCTGGTTGAAACCATACATTGACTATAACACGGCCAAGCGTAGGGCTGCAGCCAACAACTTTGAGAAAGACTTTTTTAAATTAATGAATTATGCTGTTTTTGGCAAGACTATGGAAAATGTGAGGAAACGCATAAATTTTAAGCTTGTATCAAGTAAAAAAGAAATTCGAAAGCTGGTAGCCAAAAGTAACTTTATGGATAGGACAATTTATAGCGAAAACTTGGTTGGTGTCCATCTTGCAAAAACTAGTTTAGTGTTTGATAAGGCCATCTATGTTGGCATGTCTATTTTAGAAATTTCGAAAACTAGGATGTATGAGTTCCATTATGATACCATGAAACATTTTTATAAAGAAGGCATGAAATTGTGCTACATGGACACTGATAGTTTCGTCTGTGGAATTGAAACGGATGACCTCTTCCGTGATATGATGCATTTCCGAGATGAGCTGGATACTAGCGTCTACCCACCTGAACATCCCTTGTATCCAAACGAAAACAAGGCGGTGGTCGGGAAATTCAAGGATGAAGGAGCTGGTCACTCCATAAAGGCGTTCGTAGGTCTGCGAGCGAAAATGTTCGCCATAAAATTTAGTGATATGGTAATCAAAAAATTGAAAGGCGTTAAGAAAAACGTCATTGACAAAGATGTCAACTTTGAAGATTATGTTGGTTGTGTACAGAGCGGACAGTCAACATTCTCGTTAAACAGATCCATCAGATCATACAAGCATAATGTATTTTCGATTTCTATGAATAAATTGACTTTATCTGGCAACGACGACAAGCGTCATATTATGGAAAATTGTGCGGACACTCTCGCTCACGGACACTACAAAATCAGGGAGGAGGAGTGTGATGATGAACCTCCTACTAAAAAATGTAAATTGTAAAAATGTATATTTGTTTATAGACTTTGCTTTATGAAATATTATCTGTAATCCATATGATATAAGGTTCAATATGTATATTCTGTATGATGTATGATACATTAAATGATGTATGAAGCATTAAAATGTTACTCTGTTATCCCATCAATTTTTATTATATGATGTATGACAATATTTTTAATACTTATGATAAGAGAATTGTAATACATATATGAAAAATATTATACTTTCTATAATATGTGTTAAAATAAAATATTAAACAGATGCACTATCTTTAATGTTATCCCCGAGCTTAAAAATCCCACTCCCTACACATATACCTCCTTCCTCCCCTCTTTTTTCTAGGCAGAACTAGTCTAGACTGGTTTTTTCTAGACAGAACTAGTATGGATTGGATTTCTCTAGGCTGAACTAGTATGGACTGGTTTCTTCTAGGTAGATCTAGTCTGGACTGGGTTTTTCTAGTCAGAACTAGTCTGGACGTAGCCCACGACGGTAAGTATCCTTTTTAATCAAGAACAAGAAATATAACAAGAACAAGAACAAGAAATATAACAAGAACAAGAAATATAACAAGAACAAGAACAAGAAATATAATAAGAACAAGAACAAGAAATATAACAAGAACAAGAACAAGAAATATAACAAGAACAAGAACAAGAAATATAACAAGAACAAGAACAAGAAATAGAACAAGAACAAGAACAAGAAATATAACAAGAACAAGAAATATCTCGTCTCGTCTCATCTCGTCTCGTCTCGTCTCGTCTCGACTATTTGTGTATTTAACACAAGATCCAATACAAGAACATTACCATCATCATTTTAGTCATATCTGCTTCAGGATTTAGAATGAAGTGATACATTTTATAACGAGAAACTATATAAAACAAACGGCTCAGGTTTACAGACTCTAAAATTTCATAATTCATCACTAAGAATATTCTATCTGACTAGGACATATACGTATGGAAAGTGAAAAACATGTACATTTGTTTCTATCTTTTCTGTCTATTATATCCCTCATCCATTGTTCATAACCCAACTTATAGTGTGAAACATATTATATCACAGCTTTGGTTAGGTTAGTTTAGGTTAGGTTAGGTTAGCAGGATGATATTTTGAAATTATCTCTACATTAATGAAAAGACTAAGTTAGGTTAGGATAGGTTAGTTTAGGTTATGTTTGGTTAGGTTAGCAGGATGTTATGTTAGGTTAGGTTAGGTTAGGTTAGCTTAGGTTAGGTTAGCAGGATATTTTAAAATTATTTCTACATTGATGGAAAGGCTAAGTTCCTTGGCACATTTTATCAATGTTTCTAGAAATAATTTTAAAATATCATCCTGCTAACCTAACCTAAGCTAACCTAACCTAACCTAACATAACATCCTGCTAACCTAGCCTAACATAACCTAAACTAACCTATCCTAACCTAACTTTTCTTTTCATTAATGTAGAGATAATTTTAAAATATCATCCTGCTAACCTAACCTAACCTAAACTAACCTAACCAAAGCTGTGATATAATATGTTTCACACTATAAGTTGGGTTATGAATAATGGATGAGGGATATAATAAACAGAAAAGATACAAACAAATGTACATGTTTTTCACTTTCCATACCTATATGTCCTAGTCAGATAGAATATTCTTAGTGATGAATTATGAAATTTTAGAGTCTGTAAACCTGAGCCGTTTGTTTTATATAGTTTCTCGTTATAAAATGTATCACTTCATTCTAAATCCTGAAGCAGATATGACTAAAATGATGATTTATTTATTCTGTTTATTTATTCTGGCAGAGCTAAAGCCATTTGGCCTTCTCTTCCGCTCTACCAGTAAAAAAAACTACATTACTATTATATAACACAAATACATAATATTACAGATAATTAATTAATACTTAATACTTAAATACCAAGAACTAAACATAGTTATAATTTATAAACTAGAGTGCTATAAAACATTAAATTACAAAAGAAAATTACAAAATTAAATTACAAAATTAAATTACAAAATTAAATTACAAAATTAAATTACAAAATATAAAAATACTAAAGAAAATAATTAGGATTATAGCCTAAGATATTTAAAATTATACTAACTAATACTAAAGAGAAAAACGTATAGTTACAAGAAGTTAGGCTACGGGTTACAAATATCAAAAAGATCTCCAATTAAGATTTCTAGTTACTACGATGAAAAACAAAACTAAATTACATGGTTTAAAATTAATATGTTAACTTCTCTCTGAAATTTACCAAGAGTTCGACAGCCTCTGACCGTGCGGGGGATGGAATTCCATTGGCGAGCTACTGATACAGAGAATGAGGATGAATAGGATGAAGAGCGATGGAGAGGAATAGAGAGTACATGACTATGTTCTGATCTTGTATTTAGGGTGTGATGAGAAGACAGGTTAAGGAAGCGGCTAGATAAATATGATGGTGATGAAGTATGAAGAATTTTGAAGAGGAGACAAAGACAGTGAAACCTTCTTCGGTCATTCAGACGGAGCCATGACAACATTTCGAAGGAAGGCGATACATGATCGAACAGACCTACATTACAAATGAATCGTACGCACATATTATGAACACGTTGCAACCTTTGGGATAAGTTAGAGCTCAAGTCCGTAAACAGGACATCACAGTAATCGAAGTGGGGCATGAGCAGGGTTTGTGTTAGAGTCTTTTTTACAGCAGTAGGTAAGGACATATTTAATCTTTTAAACATATGAATTAACGAGTTTACTTTTTTACATGTTTCGTTAATGTGATTTTCCCAAGTTAAATTTTTGTCTATCAGAACACCGAGATTTTTTACCGAATCGCCAAATGGAATTACTGAATTATTGATTTTAATGGGCATAAGGTTGATTTCATTCAGCTTATTTCTCAGTCGCTGATGCCCCACAACTATTGCCTGTGATTTTGCTGGATTCAGATTGAGTCCCAAACTGTGCGTCCATTCATCTATTGAGTTAAGGTCGTCGTTTATGCTAGATATTGTGTCGTTGATGTTGTTAGTATTTGAATGTATGTACAGTTGTAAGTCATCCGCGTAGAGATGGTATTTGCTGTGATGTATACAGTTTTTAATGTCGTTTATGTATAGAGAAAATAGTAAGGGTCCAAGAATGCTTCCCTGTGGGACTCCTGCCTTTACGAAGCGCCATGTAGAAGAGCGATTATTGGAAATGACACATTGTCGGCGTTCGTGCAGGTATGAGCTAAACCACAGAACAGCAGTATCTGACAGGTTTAACATCTTGAGTTTAGCAATAAGAATTTCTGTGTCTACTGAGTCGAAAGCTTTAGTCATATCAAGTAAGACAAGTATTGTCATTTTCCGTTCGTCACAGGCTTGGCGTATGTCTTCACAAATGTTCAGTAACGCTGTGGTCGTGCTATGTCCTGCTCTAAAACCAGACTGATAGTGATTTAGTAGGTCATTTTTATTGAGGTAGTCAGTCAGTTGGTTGTGTACAATTCGTTCTAGTGCCTTGGAGAGGGTAGAAAGAATGCTAATAGGCCTATAGTCTTTAGGAGTTTCAGGGGATTTTGTTTTAGGAAGGGGTTTTACGTAAGCTTGCTTCCACTGTTTAGGGTAGGATGAAGTCATAAGGGAGGCGTTGAAAATATGAGTAACTGTAGGTAGTATAAATTGTAATATTTTATTTATTAAAATTATGTTTATTCGGTCCGGGCCCTCTGCTTTTGTCTTTATACGCTTCAATGCTTTAATTACGTCATTTTCACTAACGTATGTGAAGTGAAAACTGTCTCTGTTAGTTGTTGTATTGTGTAGCAGTTGTTGAATTGTTTGCTCTTTGTCAACATCGTCTATTTCTGAGGGAGTTTTTGTGAAGTGGTCATTAAGGAGTTTCAGTGATAGGGTGCGGTCGTCTACCTGTGTCGTGGGTTTACACAGTCCCATAGATTTAAAGTTTCGCCACATCGCTGCGGGGTTTGCACCAGGTTCAATGAGACTGTATGCATGTCTGAGTTTAGCGTTTCTGATAGCTTGGTTTGTCCTGTTACGGTGAAGTTTATAATTATTTAAATTATCGTCATTTTTATCTCGTCTGTAGGTCCTGTAAGCATGGTCTCTGTGCGCCATCATATTGCGTATGTCATCAGTTAGCCAAGGAGAGGGCGGTCTGTATACTCGTTTTGTGCGTATTGGGGCATGTTTGTCGTACGGTTGTATAATATAATCATTAAGCTGGTCAACTTTTTCGTCTACTGTTCGTAACGTCCAGATCTGTTCCCAGGGAGTAATCATAGCGTCTTCTGTCAGGGAAACATCATTTATGCGTTTTAGGTCTCTGTATGTTATAATCCTATGGTTCCTTTTAGGACACTGTAGGCCATATACTATATATATAAGATCGTGAGCAGATATACCTGGCACTGGCAGTTGTCCGTGGTGTAAAACTCTGTCTGGGTTATTCGTAACAATTAAGTCCAGTAAAGTCTCTGAGTAGGCAGTATGATGGGTGGGTTCAAGGGGTAAAATGGTCATATTGCAGGTCTGGAACATTGTTTCAAGTCGGATAGTGTTGATTGAGTCTCGAGCAAGTAAATTAGTATTAAAGTCGCCCATGGCTATAACGTGTTCATAGTTTGGCAATAGGTTGAGTAACTGATTTTCTAGTTCATCTAAAAAGTTGATTCTAGGGGGCTTATATACTACGCAAATAAACATTTATTGTGATTTAGACGAATTTCAACAAACATAATTTCTGGTCGTGCATTATACTCACTATCAGAGCAATATATTATTTTAGGATGCAAGTCTGCACGAACATATACAGCTACGCCTCCTCCCTGTTTATTTATGCGATCATTCCGACATAAAACGTACCCGTCTAAATCCACCAAACTTGATGGTAGTGTTCTTGTATTGGATCTTGTGTTAAATACACAAATAGTCGAGACGAGACGAGACGAGATATTTCTTGTCCTTGTTATATTTCTTGTTCTTGTTCTTGTTATATTCTTTGTTCTTGTTCTTGTTGTATTTCTTGTTCTTGTTCTTGTTATATTTCTTGTTCTTGTTCTTGTTATATTTCTTGTTCTTGTTCTTGTTATATTTCTTGTTCTTGTTCTTGTTATATTTCTTGTTCTTGTTCTTGTTTTATTTCTTGTTCTTGTTCTTGTTATATTTCTTGTTCTTGTTCTTGTTATATTTCTTGTTCTTGTTCTTGTTATATTTCTTGTTCTTGTTCTTGATTGAAAAGGATACTTACCGTCGTGGGCTACGTCCAGACTAGTTCTGACTAGAAAAAACCAGTCCAGACTAGATATACCTAGAAATAACCAGTCCATACTAGTTCAGTCTAGAGAAATCCAATCCATACTAGTTCTGTCTAGAAAAAACCAGTCTAGACTAGTTCTGCCTAGAAAAAAAGAGGGGAGGAAGGAGGTATACGTGTGGGGAGTGGGATTTTTAAGCTCGGGGATAACATTAAAGATAGTGCATCTGTTTAATATTTCATTTTAACACATATTATACAAAGTATAATATTTTTCATATCATATGTATTACAATTCTCTTATCATAAGTATAACAAATATTGTCATACATCGTATAATAAAAATTTATGGGATAACAGAGTAACATTTTAATGCTTCATACATCATTTAATGTATCATACATCATACAGAATATACATATTGAATCTTACATCATATGGATTACAGATAATATTTCATAAAGCAAAGTCTATAAACAAATATACATTTTTACAATTTACATTTTTTAGTAGGAGGTTCATCATCACACTCCTCCTCCCTGATTTTGTAGTGTCCGTGAGCGAGAGTGTCCACACAATTTTCCATAATATGACGCTTGTCGTCGTTGCCAGATAAAGTCAATTTATTCATAGAAATCGAAAATACATTATGCTTGTATGATCTGATGGATCTGTTTAACGAGAATGTTGACTGTCCGCTCTGTACACAACCAACATAATCTTCAAAGTTGACATCTTTGTCAATGACGTTTTTCTTAACGCCTTTCAATTTTTTGATTACCATATCATTAAATTTTATGGCGTACATTTTCGCTCGCAGACCTACGAACGCCTTTATGGAGTGACCAGCTCCTTCATCCTTGAATTTCCCGACCACCGCCTTGTTTTCGTTTGGATACAAGGGATGTTCAGGTGGGTAGACGCTAGTATCCAGCTCATCTCGGAAATGCATCATATCACGGAAGAGGTCATTCGAAACTATCTATCAGTGTCCATGTAGCACAATTTCATGCCTTCTTTATAAAAATTTTTCATGGTATCATAATGGACCTCATACATCCTAGTTTTCGAAATTTCTAAAATAGACATGCCAACATAGATGGCCTTATCAAACACTAAACTAGTTTTTGCAAGATGGACACAACCAAGTTTTCGCTATAAATTGTCCTATCCATAAAGTTACTTTTGGCTACAAGCTTTCGAATTCCTTTTTCACTTGATACAAGCTTAAAATTTATGCGTTTCCTCACATTTTCCATAGTCTTGCCAAAAACAACGTTATTCGTTAATTTAAAAAAGTCTTTCTCAAAGTTGTTGGCTGCAGCCCTACTCTTGGCCGTGTTATAGTCAATGTATGGTTTCAACCAGCAGCTTTGTTGAAATTCGATAACTCTATGGATCTTGGATAACCTCAGTCCGTGTTCCACGGCTTGCCTAAGTACCGTGTGATGAACAACATATTTTTCTTTTGGCTCCAAAGTGGTTAATAATTTTTTGTTTTTGCTGCCTGAAGGAAATTTCATCACCGCACAGAAAGGGAGATCAGAATGAGCATCGTGAAGATGGTCTGGATACTCAATGTCACCTCAAGCACATATCCTAATTTAGAATTGACCGGTATGGACATGATGTCAAAGGACGCTATCTCATGTTTGTCGAGCCAGCGGAACTCGCCTGATGCCAATGCCTGCGACATCGCATAACCGTAAAGGTTATTGGCATCGACGTAATAGAGAAAAGATTTTTTTGCAGTCTCATCAAATTTATCACACATGTTATTGTTTGCAACAGCGTGCCTTGTGACACACTGACATATCCCACCTCGAATCCCACGTTCAAACAACTGAATCATATCCATATCGGTCAAAACCGGTAATTTTACCTTTGTGAACTTTAGCATCGCAGAATATGCGAAGCCTGGAACAGTGGAATAGTACAAACAATCCATTCCATACGTCTCAAAACACATCTGTCTAAAGTTTTCAAAAACGTCGGTCAAAATCAAAACATCAGATTTCAAATACAAGTCTGAATATTCGCCTAATGAGTTCATCGAAAAAGAATTCCAGACGTTCCTCGCGTGAGAGTAGTCTTGGTCAGAGACGTTCTCATTCGCGAGTCTATTATAAAATGCATCTTTCGGAGATGATTTCTTCTCCTTCAGAATTTTAACAGAGGTGAAGTAGTCGTAGGGAAACACTCCCTTTCGACACACCAAATCGGCGTTTTCACCAAATACTTTTACTGTTTCCATAAATTTATCCGTGGGCAGATTGTTTGCTAGTTTTTCATGGCTGCTTGTCATGAACCGATACGAATCTATAAACCGCAACTCCAAACCTCCCCTTTTCAAATAAGAGGAGGGAATAAATTTTGAAAATGTCACCTACTTTTCTTGTGTATTGCATATGACGTTGATTCTAATCTGATCGAAACCAAGTTCTGTCACAATAAAATGAGCATCATAGTTAGATAGGTTATGCAATACAACAGGGACGAATGCCTGGTTTCTATAGTTTAGATTACAATTTCTGTGGGCGGCTCCTCTGAACCGACCACTAACATGGCAATGGTCCCTTACTTTATAGTTCACATAGGTAAAGTTACCCTCACCACAAATATGACAAATAGTTGCACTGTTGTATGTCCTAATTTCATCTTCTGTCAGAGGGGTCATGGGCTTATTTACACTATTCAAGATCTTATCAATTTCTTTGACATCAGCAACGAGCGAGCGCATAAACTCACCGCTGGCATCCTCCCCTCTAAACAGTCTCAATTGAGAATATGCGCCCTCAGCATCTTTAATGAAATAACAAAAACTAAAAGGTTTATGCTTCTGATAAGGAGTAGTCCAGCTTTTCTGCGGATCTCCCAAACATCCCGAAATTGGTTCCAGCAAACACTCGAAATCCGCATGAATGACAAATCTGATCTTTTGCGAATATTCGGGCTTGTTGAATACGACTTCAGGATTTTTAGGAATTTCGTATCTGACTGGGCTGAACGAGTTGCATAACGCCAAATGCTCTTTCAACCTTGCGCCAGCATACTTACCAGCATACGATTCGAAATGTGTAAAACACCGTTTGCACACTCTGATCTGATGGTCGTGAGATGTTACAAATGGCTTTACAAAAGCGTGAAAATCTGAAATGACCATGTAGTGGGAATTTTCCTCGTTACATACATACAAAAGGTCTCTATGATCATGTAACTCCTTTTCAACAATTTTGATAGGAAATACGAAATGAGAAATGTGATTCCCATCCCGTTTTTCCTCTAGGCCGAAAACATTGATCGAAATATTATTTCTTTTTGAAAACTTTTCAATGTCGTGAATCGAAACGGGGAATTTCACACAGTTCCAATCGTACTTGTTATCCAACTCTGGTCTGGTAAGATAACTGGCCCATAAATCCTTATCAGACTCAATAAATTTCGATAAAATGCAGGAACTTAAAACAAAATGCATCATCATTATCAATATTAATTAATGACTTCAGATGCTGGAATTTTTCAGGGAGGATCATATGCCTACACCCTGCAAATGGCATGTATTCGTTGACGCGAATTTCAATTTTATGGTTTTTATTGTAAAACCACCCTGACCCTCGTAATTCACTGTCCTGCATCTCAGACTGAATTTTAGAAATGTGTCTAGATACTACTTCGTGAATATTTGATGTTTTGAGCAACGATTCATTTTTTGTCTTAAAATTTCTCAAACAAGAATTTAGCTCTAAATGTTTAAATTCACACTCTACAAAAATATTAATTTTAATTGATGCAAATTTTAACAGTGACTCTGACAGAAGGTTTTCAATTTTATACTGGCATGATGACAGGACAGATTCCATATCGCCGGCTGGAAAATCTAATGCGGCATATGTTGCCAGTCGTGACCTGAACGCTGTTTCGACGGGGAAAAACTCACATGTTTCCGCCGATGGTGAGTTGGTCACGGCGCCACGATCCATTCCACCTTGACTCTGTAATAACGAAAAAACAACGACATTAGCAATCGAAACTTATGTAAGCGAATGGTATAATAAAATACTAAGATATTTCACTGTACATACCTGTGGAATATCACGCATAAGCAGTGTGACACTAGGTCTCGACTGGCGGTTGGACTCTGTGTTCTGTAACAAAGGAAAAATAAAATATTAAGATTTATGATAAAAAATTAAGTTTAATGTCTTGATTTTTAACCATTCTGTACTAATATTTAAAAAACATATTGAGTTTTATGCCATGTACTGTGATAAAAAAAATGTTGATATCTTGTACAATAATCATAATAATAACATACTTGTAAATGTTGACCTGAAGGCCCAGATTGGATGGTACTTGGCTGGACGGATGATGTCTGCATGGTGTCCACACTCACTGGTCTTACATTCTGTAACAACAGAAATATAAAATATTAAGATTTGTGAGAAAAGACATTAAGTTTAATGTTTTGTTTTTAACCATTCTGTGCCAAAAATAAATATTGAGTTTTATGTCTTGTACTGTGATAAAAGAAATAAGTTTTCTGTCCTGTTTAATCATTGAAATATAAAGTCTCGCATTCAGTAACATGGAAAAAATAAACAAAATTAAGTTTTCTGTCTTGTTTTTTATCCATTCAGTAACAAGGAAAAAAATTGAGTTTTATTCGTTGTACTTTGAGAGAGAAATAAGATGGATGGCATGTACAATAATAATAATTCCGCTACATACCTGTGGTTTTATACCGGAAACCATGGCCTCCTCTCCCAGCATCGTTGGACGGGATGCGCCTGCTCCTACGTCCCCGCTATGTGCTGGTAGATGGAAGCGCCCTGTGTTGTTTTGTCTGGCATCGTCCGCATCGTAGCTCCTCGCTCCGACCTATAAAAATAAAATGTAAACATGTGTTACACCACTACTATGATGTATGTATTTACATTTTGAAAAACATGTTTGATAATGTAATAAAACGTACCTGTAATCGAGCGGGTTCCTGGCTTTGACCACACCGTGCACGGGAATCCTCGAGGTCTCGCCTCCGCTGCATGATGTCCCGGCTTCAGCAGGAAAGTACAAGTGGCCTGCCTGGTGATACAGCCCAATGCGTTTGGCAGCGTCCCTTGTTGCTGGGTGGTGACTCCTCTCCTGATGTATACTTAAGTATCGTGCCGATGAGAAGTTGGAGTGGCATATGTTACAGGTGAAGACAGTAACGGAATGATTTTCAAGGATGTTTCTTTTTAAAACATCACTACGTGTAAATATCACGCCGCAGATTTCACATTTGTAGTCAGATTTCTTATGATGTTGGTTGATGTGTCTTACTAGATGTTTCTTGTGTCTATACCTTGAAGCACACTCACCACACTGAAAGACGGCGGCGGACGAGCTCTCCATGATCTGTAGTCGGCGACGGTCTGCTAAGAAGTGAATGTGATGCGGTGACGTCATCGCTTTATATAGTGACGCTGTGAGCTAGCCGAGACGTGCAGAGACTTGTTCTGTACTATGAGATGTGTGACCTACTTAACTTCCGCACACGTGTCGTGTATGACCTTGAAGCATGCATGAGCCTGTCTGTAATGATGACGTCATAAATAAAGAATTTGTTGAATCAGCATTATCCACAGATACATCATTTCTTGTATATGAATAAAGAAATTAACCTTTTGTTTGAAGATACGTTTGAAAAAAAATGCTGTCGTAGCATTATGTTTTAGTTCGTATAACATATATGAATAAAGAATTAATATGATCCGCGGGGTTTGTGTGCTACGTGGAAAATAAAATGCTGACTTTGGTAATATGATGCCTATTGTGAAATGAACTCTCTCGTAAAAATATATTACAAATCTGCCACAATGTCATTTGTTCATAATTTTAAATTACGCGCTAAAAGTCTTTTTAACCTTGTCCTAGAAGCCATTTTCTAAAGAATTACGTATTAGGATTTCAAATCTCTCACTAAAACCTTGCATTGAAAACCATTTTTATATTTTCACCAGAAGCAACCGTGAGGACTATTATAGTACATTATGACCAAGTCCGCTTCAATACAATAAATTAATAAAAGCACTAGGTAATATGTAAAGATTAATAAACTAGACATGTCATAAGGATTTAAAGTTTAAATGGACAAATGAAATATCGCTGTTATAACATATGAATGGAGAATTAAAGAGATGAAATGTAGGTGACATGAGTGCGAGATAAGACATACTAGAACGCTTGCGTCAGCATATGACCACTGTGTAGTGATGCAAGGTGAGTAGAAATCTTGCGAGTTGAGACTTCCGGTTACCTCAGCAAATGTTTGTACTCCACATGTTTAAATCACATGCTGGCTTTCTGTATCGGCATTATAAAAACCTGTAATTATTAACATAATATTATTCCCTCTAAAGACCCCAGGATGAGTTTTACGCACCGGCCACCTTTACCCCTGGATTCTGTTAGAGGCTGAGTCGATCCCAGGACCATAGTGAAAAAATTAATGTATTAGTGAAATAAACATCTTACTGAAAAATTGTATGGAGAAATATAATGATGACGATGCATTTACGCTTCGTGGAAAACCACGATGAAATACGAAACCTACTTCTGGTCACATGGTCTAGCGCGCCGCCATCTTGGATGACGTCATTTGTAGACTTTGAACGTTGTGGACTTTGCCCCTGCCCACCCATGTGTTGCGGGAATGTATCGGGCCCCACCATAGGGGTAACCGGCAAAACCACACTACTTACATACTTGTCAGTTTTATGAAAATGTAATAAGTAAAATTTAATTGTCTCTTTAATTTACTTTTTTCTGTACTAGCCTTTAACACGTGTATGCGAGAAAGTTTGTGCAACATATTTTTGCACCATTTATTTTCCAGAGCATTGTGTCGTATGGAATTTTGTTATTGGAGAATAGCAGCTATGTAAATGAAATCTTATTGCTTAAAAAAAAAGTAATAAGGATAATTACGGACTCAAATCTTTTAGAACACTGTAAACATTATTTATAAAATACAATATATGACGGTCATAAACCTGTATATTTTTAATGTGTTACAGTGTGTAAAAAATAATATCACTGGACTAAACCTTAGATAGGGCATTCACTTACACAGCACAAGGAACAGTTAACTGAGTTACCTGCAAATACGTTTAAGTATAAGCTTTATAATATGTTAGTTAATAACCTCTTTTATTCTATTAAAGAGTTTTTGAGTATAATGTATGATGTATCTGTTTCAGTGTAGGACATGATAATAAGGTACTATGGCACCAATACACAGTGTCTGTCCGGAAAGTAATGTCAGTGAGTCAATTACAAGATATTTATTGATCCGATCGGTACAATACATTAAAGATTTCGAAATAAGTTCCTCCTGTGTCGATACGTCGCTTCCAGCGAGATTTCCAGGCATCAAAGGCATCACGGTAGGCCTCTTCCGGAATGTCCTTTAGAGCCTTGGTGCAAGCCTCTTTGACTTGTCAACTGTCCCGTAATGCCAGTGAGGCAATTAAAAGAAATTTATTGATCCGATCGGTACAATACATTAAAGATTGCAAAATAGGTTCTTCCTGTGTCGATACATCGCTTCCAGCGAGATTTTCAGGCATCACTTTTGCATCATGGTAGGCCTATTCCGAAATGTTCTTTGGAGCCTTGGTGCAAGCCTCTTTGACTTTGTCAACTGTCCCAAAATGATGCCCTTTTATGGCGTAACCGTAAATACCAAATTCTAAGTGGAAGTGCTCAAGAGACTCAAACGAATGCATCCGGACCGACATTGCGGACTTCACCAAGACCCTTCTTCATGACCCGCTTCCAGGCCGATTCAAAGGTGCCAACAGTTCCCCAGCCGCCCTAAAGTACTAACGTGGCTCCCCCGACTTGAAAACTCCCATGAAAGGACATCATTTCGGGACAGTTGACAAAGTCAAAGAGCCTTGCACTAATGCTCCAAAGGACATTCCGGAAAAGGCCTTCGATGGCTGGAAATCTCGCTGGAAGCGCTGTATCAACACATCAACCTATAAGGCTGCTTTAACCTATTTTGAAATCTTTTAATGTATTGTGCCGATCGGATAAATAAATATATTCTAATTGACTCACTGACATTACTACGCCACCAAGTTAAATCTGCACGGCGATAGGGGAAGTGTTTCGGCGCTAGTGTCGCCCAGCTACGGAAGGGATGTAGGGGAAGCAGTACAGTCGTGCTAAAATTGTAACGGAAGTGTAGGCGACGTAAACAATGCAAGTGAATTAAATCTTACCTGAATTATTCTAATGGAAATACTCCAGACATATCATCGCCATCATTTTCTTCGCTGTTGTGTTCATCATTGTCACTATGGCCAATGTCACTGCTTTCATCACTACTCTCTAAACCGCCTAATTCAATGATAATTTTCTCAACTTCTTCTTCCATCAAACCATCATTTTTCCAGTATTCTTCCTCCAATTTTAGAACATGATCACACGTTTTTCTCCACTCGTCCGGTGTAATTGAATCGAGGGCCTCATGCGTAAGATTTTCAATATCTGTTGTCAGTTGGGTCACATTCCTCTTCTTTACCCTGGTCTTAACTGTATTCCATATGGGGAGACCGGACTTGGTTGTCACACGGGATGGTTGTCTCACTAGTAAGTAACTGGATACACAGTTGGCAGGAGTGATTGGTTTAAAGTGGGAAAGATGCTTCCTTGACCATTAGCACCGTCTGCAGTTTCCCGCGAAGCAGGTGTTAGTTTTGTATCCATCGTTGAGAGATTTGTGATTTGCTGTGTTGAAAAAAAAATGTTTGCTCTGAAGTTTACTTCTACTTCATCGTAAACGGATAAGTTTACAAATATCTTCTATATTACGTTAAACAATACATTTATTTAGGAGTATATTGCTATATTCTTTTCGGCTTTTGCTTGGTAGAAAACCTCGCTAGAGCAATGAAATTCCAAAATGGCGTCAAGGGGTTGGTTGTCACATGTGACTTCCATCCCGGTTCGGATTGGTTATCTCGTGTGACAACAGACCAAATTAGAAGCCTAACATAAGAGATTGAAGGTGATGCAAGATTTCTATGCTATAATAATGTTTATTCATTTTTCTATCAATTTTGAAGAAACAAAAAGTTCCTTTTTAGCCTCAAACCCATGTATCAGTCAAAAGTTTAATCTGTCACATGACACAACACTTTGTTTTTGTCAACTGTTTAATAATATTGACGTTATATTATGGGAATGCTTTCCTTGCTTTCGTGAGTGTTAAATACCACACTATTGAACTTACAACATTTTTATTCCACTTATTTTTTTTTTTTTTTTGCAATGTGACAACCAACCCCAATGACTGTGACAACCAACCCTGAGCTGGGGTTGGTTGTCACATTTTACTTTTTTTATGATATTTAAATACTTTCTGTTTCATTGTTTGTTTTGAACTTTGTTTTACAATATGCCAAAGAGTTGAAAAGACAGATTTGATAATTAGTTAAATAAAAAAACCGATAGGAATAATTAAAAAATGCATTTTATTGAAAAGTGTGACAACCAAGGCCGGTCTCCCCTACTCTGATAGGGAGGTAATCTAACAACTTCGTGTCCGTACTGTTTAAACAGATTGTCGATTTTATAGGAAGGTGGAGGTTTATGGACTTTTAATAGTGCCAATAGTTCAGATTTTCTAGCTGAAGGAGGAAAAGGAATGTTATTTTTTTCAAGTCAGTCTCTAGTGTCCTGTATTTGGGAGCCTGTAGTTGGGGGTTTGTTGTCCAGAACGCTATGGTATGGGGCATTGTCCATCACAATTATGCCATCTGGTGGTAAATTTTGTATCAGTCGTTCTTCTGCCCATTTCTTGAAATTTTCGAAATTCCTTTCGTCATGGTAATCGCCGGTTTTCTGTTTGGCTTTGAAAACTAATTTCGCACAGGGGATGAAACCATTTCTGCCTCCAGCATGCACAATTATGTAACGCTGACCAGCACTATCATTTTTCCTAATGCCACATTCTGTCTCGCTTTGCCAACATTTATTCACTGTATAGTGAGGGTGTATCCATGTCTCGTCTAGATATGTGACTGGTTTCTTTTCAGCTCCTAGTTTGTCGTTATTTCTAATTCTTCGCAAATATCGAGCTCGGCTGGCTACAATATCACTTCTTTCTATTAATACATACCGGTTATTTTTACACTTGTTAAATTTGTATCCCAGTTTCTTCAATATTTTCTTAAGTGTTTCTTTCTCTCCCCTAAATTTTAATTGTTTCTTTGCTTCCGCTAGAATATCAGGGAGAGTTGGGACTTTCTTCTCGACTGTATACATAGATGTAATTATATTTTTCAGGGCACACTCTTGAAAGATGTCCAAT
Organism: Ectobius pallidus; assembly: GCA_964059195.1. NCBI lineage: Eukaryota > Metazoa > Arthropoda > Insecta > Blattodea > Ectobiidae > Ectobius > Ectobius pallidus. The sequence goes on from CAXKWD010000009.1 coordinate 35,052,337, forward strand.
GTCTTTCTACGAGCTGACGATTTCCTTTTCTTCCCAGGAGTTACAATTTTGCTTCCAGTTGCTTCGGCAATTTAGCCTTCTTTTCTAATTTGTGACACAATACGAACTGACACTCCTAAAGCCATTGAAGCTCTCAACGTTGGGTTGTTAATAGGAGCACTTAAAGCACCATTCATTTTTTCTTTGTCAAAATGTTGACAATATGTATAAATTTTCGACCTTCACTATGAATACTAACATTTGACATGTTTGACATAAATAAATAAATACCTGTAAATAAATAAATAAATAACTATAAAGGAAGAAGTAAATAAATATAAAATAAATATAAAAAATAACACATAACAAAATATACTGAATAACTGGCAACTGAAATTTGCTCGACAGACTGTACACCCGATCACTACTGAAAAGAAATTCAACTGTGGGTGGCGGATACCTAAACACGTGCGAAAGATCATAACATGGTTGCCAGATTAGTCATTTGGACTACGGATGTCGAAGGTGTCAGGTCATTTAAAAACACAGTACAGCACTCCTCTTGCAGCCAAATGACTTAACTGAGTGAATAGGAAGTGGCAACGTCAAAGGAGGGAGATAGCGGTGGAAGACATATTCCTAACATATTTTCTGCATGCAGAGATAACTTGGTGGCGTAGTACTTTCCGGAGAGACCCTGTATTTCTCTAAATTAGAACTTGACTTTGTCCATTTCTGTAAAGCTCGACAAGAAAATAAAATGATCAATATTGTTGTTATTGTTATTATTATTAAGTGCCATTATGGTACTTTATGAGATTGTATGTGGGACCGTGGGACGGGAAAATGTCTGTCCGTCCGTCCGTGTGTCTGTACGCGCGATAACTCAAATACGTTTTATTGGATTTTTATGGAACTTGGTATACGCATTTATAACGTCCATGGGAAGAAGTTATTGATATTGGACCAAATCGATTGACCGTTATCGGAGTAATGCCCAATTTAGTGTCTATTTCTATGATAATATATTAGAAAGGCGCGATAACTCAAATACGCTTTATCGGATTTTCAAGAAACTTGGTATACGCATTTATGACGTCAATGGGTACACGCTTATTGAATTTGGACCAAATCGGTTGACCGGTACCGAAATAACGAATATATCAATATTAATTTTGTAATGGATATAAGATGCATGGCCCACAATATATATTAATACATAACGTAATAAATTGCCAATCGTTTCTTGATAATTGTTAGCCCGTCTTGATTGATGCATTTCTTCCTAACGATGGCAGTGTAAATAATAATGTAAATAAAAGATTTAAAACACAACTAGCCATTGAATACTGATATAATATTGTGCATTCTACCGATGACTACCGATATCTACATTATATTTTAATGTAATTCCTGACAGATAGATTTCAGATCGACTTTTTATTCATTCATAACCTATAAGGCTGCAAAAACTTGAAACAAACATTTCAGCGAATCGTAAGCCTATTGCATCATTAATATTATTGCCAGCCCATTTTGTTTTTGAAGTTTAACTTTGAGATCTATTACAAAAATAACTTCTTTTCTGCAAGGTCCTATCATAATTGCAATTATCACTGATTTAAAAAAAAGCATTCTGGCACTTTGTTATATCAGTTTACCTGATTTAATTATAATTATTATTATCATCATTATTATTATTATCATCATCATCATCATCATCATCATCATCTCATAGCTCGTTACCGGCTTGAGAATTTTTAAAAAAGAAAAGAACTCGGTATACCAGTACCATAGAATCTTATTGGTGAAGACGAATTTAAGAGGAAATGTACTGAATAAATAGGCCTACTTGCTACTTTTTTAACGAGTTACCGGGCACATGAAATTGTTCGGACGGAATGAGGACACCTGTATTGATTTGATCAGCTGTTCAACGCACGATTGGGGAAGATTCATTGAAATGGGCCAGCGTACATAATGATCCAGTTCTCTCATATTGGGAACGTAAATAATATATTAACATGATCACTTAGTGGATTGGACGTTTACAATAATTGACTGGACTTGTAGCGCACTTCTCACATACAGCACATGAAAAAATGCAGGACAAATTGTATAAAAATGTCTTGCTTTATAGTCGATCAAAATTTCACGTGATATCGAAATTAGGTCAAGTACAAAAGCTTTGCGCATACGCTTAAGGTATCGATTAAAGCATTAAAAATACCTATGGATTGCATCTGTATTGTAAATAAACAAGCAAAAATTAAACTAGTTGTCGATAAAGAGGGATGGGACTCGGACATTAAAATGTACTCGCGCAGTCTGTTGTAAACATATTGATTTGTTTGGAACTTCATTTAAATAGTGCGTTTGGAAGACACACTGTTTACAAGCATAATTATAAAGGCAACATTCTTTGCATTTACTTTTATATCTTAATGTGTATGTGAGTAGATTATACAACGTTATTTTTCCTTTATTGGGCAACATGAAAATACGGCAGTTCGATAATTTTTCATTGGCAGCCATGTAAAACTTCGATCTTGGCAACATGACGCATAGCATTATGGGTAATCCGCCATATTAGTTTTCCACCCCACAGTAGAAAACTGAAATCAGTTGAGGATAGGGGCTCGGCCAAGTGAAATTTCGACAAAATGTCGGGGAATACGGGGATGGAGCAACTCATCCCAATCGTTAATAAACTCCAAGATGCCTTCACACAGTTGGGTGTGCATATGCAACTTGATCTTCCACAAATTGCAGTTGTGGGTGGACAAAGTGCGGGCAAAAGTTCCGTTCTGGAGAATTTTGTCGGAAGGTAAGGCACATCGATTATTAAATGTTCAGGAATTTTGTGTAGATATTTTATGTCTGGCAAAATAGTGCTTGCGGTGTATATTTATTAATTGTGAGATGTACATACCCGTCATATTTAAGGGTGTGAGGTTGCTGGTTTGACAGTTGAACTTCAAGTGATTTGTAATGTTATGTAGTAGGCTGACACCCGTTGATAGTTCAGCGAAGTCCTTATTTATATCTGAAAGTATTAGTTTTTAAAAGATTGATTAGTCCTTTGATCGGTGTAGGCCTAACTAGAATGTTCAATACCAACTTTCATATGACCAAACACCTCTTGAAAATGTTCACATTCATATACCTACTCAGTATTCCGAAAGTTAACAGAATTTATTTTTTGAGAGAATGGAAAAAGTTTAAAAATCTATGGAGTTTAAGTTTAAAAGTTTATAAAAGTTTAAAAAACTATGGAGTTACTGGATGTTGAAAAATGAAGGGAATATGGGGAATTAACGATTTTCTGTCACTTTTTTGTTGGCATGTATCGCAGTGTAAGGGGACCCATTTTTAAAACCAACTTTGTGTTCATAAAGCACCTAATATCTCACGTATTTTGGGGGGAAAATAGTTTTATTTTGTGCATTAGGCTCCTCCCACCAACTCTAATGGGATCCGCCTAGGAAGAAGGGGTTTAGGGTTTTGAATGTCTCCTCTTAGATGGCATTGCTAGTAATGCAAAAGGTGAAACTGGGGGAAAAATTTTCTCTTTTTCTCTTTCTTTTCCTCTCTCATCCTCCCTTTCTCTCACCTTTTCCTTGCCCTACCTAACCTATTTGGGACCTATTCCTAACAGTAAATTTTGGATCGACCGGGATTCGAACTAGCACCGTAACCAGCAGCCTTAACCACTACACCACGTGCGATTGCTGAGTTTTGGTGTAAGGGTCATTTTGGGAATTTTTATTTTGTGTAGGCCTACTTGAGATGTGGTGAAGGGGCATTTTCGTAATACTTTGATTTTGTGTATTTTTATGTGTATATAATAAAGGGCACAATAGTAAGGTGCACACACAAGGCTCAGAAGCGAGGGGAAGCAGCCGGCGGATGAGAGTGGAGAGAGCTTGGCTGGTGCACAACCTAAATCTACCTTTGGACCATATTTTGTTATAGGTAGTTCTGTGGAGAGGAGATGTCTCGACGAATGATTTGGTCCAATACACTTTCTTTTATAACATGATCAATACTAGGACCTTTGCTCTTTTTAATTTTCATTAATGACTTGCCCTATAACTTAAGTGACGAATCAAAGGTAGCCTATTGCTCTTCGCAGATGATACTAGTGTACTTGTAACAGGAACATCACAAGAACATTTATCAAGAATAGCTACAAAGGCTTTTCACGAGTTAAACACATGGTTTCTAGCTAATAAAATGACACTTAATATTGATAAGACCCATTTTATACACTTTAGGACAAAAAACAGATGTATCTCAAATTTTGAAATTAATTATGAAACACAAATCATACAAGAAATTAGCAATGTGAAATTTTTAGGACTGCAAATTGACCAAAATATTGACTGGAAGACACATAGAAATGATAAGTCCAAAACTGAGTTCAGCGTGCTTTGCTTTAAGAATTTTGAATAATAGCCTATATTAAAACAGGATGCGTTAGTTATGGTATATTTTGCATATTTTCACTCTGTAATGAGGTACGGGATCATATTCTGGGGCAACTCTTCCCAAAGGGAGAAAATATTTAGATTACAAAAGCGGGCAATAAGAATAATAGGCCTATGTGGAAAGAAAAAAAGGGAATCTTGTAAACCGCTAATTGAAAAATTAAAAGTCCTCACTCTTACAGGGGAGTAACTTATAGGCCTATATGGTTCATTCTTCAAATACGGGAAAATTTGGAGTGTGTAAAGAGCCAATCCATAGTGACGGGTGTGACATTTGGACAGATTTCATTACACTTATTTCTTTCTACCTCTGAACCATATTGCAGGAATGTCATCAAAGTTTTTTGTGTTAACATACCAACCCATTGGAAGTACAAAATATGATCTAATGTTTTTTTCAAGGCTGTATGCTTGAGCTGGAAAATATATTGTGCATGTGACGGGTGTGACCATAATTGGACAAAGGTTTTTTCTTATATGTATGTTTAATTGAAATTTCTGTGAATTGATTAGCTTCACTATATTTGTTTTATTTTTACAAGTACCGGTAAGAGGACTGATAAACATACTGAAATGCATAATTATATTTTACAAAAATATTTAAGTTATATAGGCCTAGATATTGAAAATTTAATTTATCAGTGTGATGAGTGTGACATGTCGGATGTGACATCAACTTATAACCGAGACTTAAACTAAACTCCGTCCCTGGAGGGACTTGGCCTACCACCCGACCGCTGCATCATCTACCGTAGGCAGATGGTAGGATTGGGGGGCATGTGGTCAGCATGCTGACACCCACGGCCATTAATGGTGGTTTTCATGACCGGAGACGCTACTTCTCTATCAAGTAGCTCCTCAATTTGAATCACGAGGCTGAATGCACCCCTACCAGACATCCCTACCGCAGAAAAATCCGAGGAGGTACCGGGGATCGAACCCAGGCCGATGGATCTGTAATCTGCAACGCTAACCACACTTTGCACCTTCTACCTCTGTACCATTTTGCATGAATTTCATGAAATTTTTTTGTGATAATATACCAATCCTGAGGAATCCCAACACCAGCATAAAGAAGAATTCCCTTGTTAGTATTTTTTCCAATCTGTCCATATTTTTAACAGGCTTGTGTAAAGTTGTGAAGTGAAATGTTCCTCTGGTACTAGTTAGGCAGTTTTCGTTGTCCTCTACTCTAAAATCGTGGACTACTTGGAAGCCTGAGCTCTTCACAAACTTTTACTGAATTGATGTGGATCTGGTTATTCTTGTCAGCAGGATATTTTTGTTGTCTCTCATACAGAAATAATATTTTGTAGCTATATTTAGATTGGCTGATTGTTTTTCTATCTGTACTCCTTCATTTGTTTCCATGTGGGCCTACTCATTTCATAGGCTGTTAGAGGTATTGTCTGTCTGAATTTCTTAGCAGTTCTAAGATACACAGTTACCAGTTCTAAGATACACAGTTACCAGTACAGAAATCAGGCACAGAATTAATTAGGCTATCACTTCTCACTTAGTTTATTGGGGTACAATGTCATGCTGCTGGTTGAGGCACTGTGCTATAAACCGGAAGGGCACAGGTTCAATTCCTGATGAGGTTTTTGAGATTTTTCAATTGGCCTAATCCTTCTGCTGGCACTATGGCCCTGAGGTCAACTCGTCCTCTAACAGAAATGAGTACCAGAAGCAATTTTGGGGTAAAGGCAGCCAGTGCATAAGACTGACAACCTTACCACCTTCATGTGCTTAAAGTCTAAAAATGTTGAAGTTTGATCGTTTGAACCCTAAAAGTCTTCATGGCCTCTATAGGGGATCACTAGATCTTTACCTCACTTCTTTACCAACATTAAAACATTTGTGACATTTCCACTGGTCACCTATGTCATCCATAGTCAAGGCTGGTAGATCGTAGTTTCTTCGTCTTGCAAATAAGTTCTGTTCTCTACCACGGAAGTCCAAGAGCCATTTTAAAGATAGTATTAATGCAAACACATGTTTTATTCAACATCTGCATGAAGTAATCACTATAGAAAAGCTGCAAAAGGCATTTTCCATAAGGGGGCTGTCACACTGGATCGATCGAGGGACAGCGTCCAACCGACTGGTATAACGAACCTATAAACAGCAGTGGTACCAGTCACATAGCATCGATCGCCAGCGATTAACAACGAGGGTGAGAGATCATCTGGTCTGTGAAATCAAACCTGTCCGTTTTTCAATCGCCAGTCGATGGCAAACTTCGTACCCACCTGAATTTCAGAATTGATGCTGGAAGATTTAACTTACACAATAATGTCGTTTTAGACTCATATTTGAATGAAATAGGATTGCACGAATCATTTAAGGCATTTAAAACGATATCTTCTTATGTAGGCCTAATTTAATTTTAAAAATACAAAAATAGATCGAGTTGTAGCACCTATACTAATTTCACGTTAAGTTCAAAGTAGATGTAAACAAAGCCACGTTACAAGGGAGCGCCTCATTGGCTAGTGGACGAACTGTAACTTTTGCTGCTTTGTATGCATACTCTTGCTCTTAATAAAATAGTTCGGTTCAAACCGTACTTTTCGTAGCTATTTTCATGCAGAGAAATTTAAAAACACGTTTCTGAAGCAGATCTGTATATGAAACAAAATTAATTTGGTCAGATTTTCCTGATGTAGATGTAGATGTAGATGTAGATGTCTCGTTCTGTAGATCCTGTGTTGAGCAGGGCTCAAGGATATAGAACACGTCAGATAAAAACATACATGCATGTTATAAAAAAAAAAAAAAAACATGATACAAGAATTGTTATGTCACACTTACTCAAGCTGAAAAGAAATCATCCATATTGTAGAAGGTGTGAGTTACTAAATATTGCTTCAGAGCTCTTTTGAAAGATTTGCATTTGCTTTTAATACATAGTGATTTAATCTCTTTTGGAAGGTTATTGTATATTTGTATTGCGGAATAATAAGCACCTTTCTGAAAAAGTTTTAATGAGTTAGCTGGTCTATGTAAATCATTCATGTTTCTAGTAGTACGCCCGTGTATACTGTGATTACTTTGACATTTATCAATATTATCTACCATGTAACACATAACAGAGTATATATACTCTCCGGTGAGAGTGATGACTTTTAATTTTTCAAACAGCGGTTTACAAGATTCTCGTTTTTTCTTTCCACATATTATTCTTATTGCTCGCTTCTGTAATCTAAATATTTTTTCCCTATGTGCCGAGTTACCCCAAAAAATGATTCCGTACCTCATAACAGAGTGAAAATATGCAAAATATACCGTGAGTAATGCGTCCTGTTGTAATATATCATTCAAAGTTCGTAGCGCAAAACATGCTGAACTTAGCTTAGAACTTATCATTACAATGTGTTTCTTCCAGTCAAGATTTTGGTCAATTTGTAGTCCTAAGAATTTTATGTTGCTAATTTCCTCTATGATTTGTGTTTGATAATTGATTACAATGTTTGAGATATATCTATTTTTTGTTCTAAATTGAATAAAGTGGGTCTTATCAATATTAAGTGACATTTTATTAGCTTGAAACCAAGTATTTAATTCGTGAAAAGTCTTTGTAGCTAGTCTTGCTAAATCTTCTTGTGACTTTCCTGTTACGAGTACACTAGTATCATCTGCAAAAAGCAATGCCTTTGATTCGTCACTTAAGTTATCTGGTAAGTCATTGATGAAAATTAAAAAGAGCAAAGGTCCCAGTATCGATCCCTGAGGTACTCCATTTTTAACAGTCCCTAATTTTGATTCATTTCCATTTATTATTACCTTTTGAGTTCTATCAGACAGGTATGATTTGAACCACTTTAGTGTTATATTATCTAACCTATAGTGTTTCAGTTTTTGAAGTAGAATTTCATGATTTATACAGTCAAACAGTCAACAGTCAAACAGTCAGTCCTGACGCATAATAACTAAGTGAACTAATTAAACCGTTACAACAGATGTAAATTGTAGGCGTTTACGACAGCTGTGCGCATGCTCAAGTACACCATCTTAGAATGAACTTGCCACAGACCCCTTCCAAGAATTTGGTGTGACCTGCTGAATGTGCGTTCATTTATTTATTTATATCGGCTATACAACATGTACGTGAGGACAAGAAAGTCGTGTGATAGAATAAGACAATAATTTCGTCAAAAGTTGCATGTAACCTAAGCTCTGATAGGATTGGGGCGGTTACAAACAGAAATTAATGAATAGTGAACAACATTCGAAAAGAAAACGCCTCTGAAGAGGGTAGCCAACATTGCAAATTGAGAGTAATTTTTATACTCATTAATATCTTCTTGTTAACTGTCTAGGTCTTTCTTACATACTAATATTAAGCTTAATTTTGTACAGATGTAACGATCTTTTCAAAATAAATATCACATTTTTCAACAATGGCGAATGTCATAAAAAATAATTTAAAAGTACTATTGAGAACACTGGAATATTCACAAATCCTCATTCAATTTCTTTCCGCGGCGGGTAAATTTCCACGTGGTATTGTCACATCCTCGGCGGAGTGGTACATTAGAGTTTGTTTACATCTACTTTGAACTTAAAGTGAAAATAGTATAGCGGTGGGCGATCGAACTACAACAAACAACAAACCTCTTCGCTCGGCCGACCGATGGAAGCTTGAAGTAAACAGACGTAGCCTGAGATAGTAGGCATAATATTAAACCTTACATCCCAACACATGTAGTATGATAATGTGCAGAAAATAGGCATTCGTATTCCTAATAAGGTAATATACTTTACCTCTAATATACAGTGATGAGTAGACCTAGTAAAATCATATAGGCCCTAGGTACATAACCTATAATATTTCCGTTGATCGATGACTCTCGATGCAGTGTGACAAGGAACAGAAATTTAGTCGAGAGCGCAAGATGGCAGTCGGCTGGTCTTGATCGATCGAAGCTCAGTGTGACAGGCCGCTAAGTGTCACACCCGTCACACAACATGTGTCACACCCGTCACATCAAAATTAAGCCAAAATAGTAGGCATTTCAAAATTATATTTTAGGCGTGTCTTCTGTATTGAAATATCTTAACTTTTACCAAGTTTCCATTTTATACAATGATTACTTGGCTTTCTACCCAAACTATTACATGTTCTTAGTGACCTTGAAAATTGATTTGATGAATATCTTCACTTAAACTCATCTTAAAAATTTGTTTTATGATGACAAAATCTTCACTTATTTGTGCTTTTGTGGGTGAAATTAAAAATTGCAGCAAATCTACTGATTCCATGAGTATAATGCAGTACTAGCCAACATGTTAAATTATAAATTTCAGTCAATGAAAGAAATACACATTTCAGCAGTAGTTATTATATAGATACCTTTAATTTAATAGAATTGTGAATCTATTTTCAAATTCTACAGTATTTTCCCTTTACTTTGATATATAACATGTCTATGTCACGAAAAAAAAAAGATGTAACCACCTTTGTCCACTTTCACATGGATTGGCTCTAAAATCCAATTTTTTTACTTTGTGTTTAAAATCTCAAAAAAATTACTAAAATACTTCAGGGGCTACTTGATTATAATAAGACACCAGCAGAGCTTAAATGTTTAAGTTATATTTTTATTTATTTTTATTTTTAAATTCTTTAAAGCCATGTGAATGACATCCGTGTAAATGTGAATGACATCCGTGTACATGTGGATGGCAGAAGGCCACATTAATGATTAACTTTGGCAACAATATGCTTTTCTTTATGTGGTTTCATATTTTTCTCAGTGTGCTTCAGTTGATTTTGCACCAAATTTGCAAATTTGTGTGCATACTCCGGAATTACAGTAGAATCGCTCTAATTCGGCCACCCCGGGACCGAACCCTCGACCGGATTAAAAAATGGCCGGACCATCCGGCGGTCTTTTAAACGTGTAAAGTATAACCTATTAAAGCAAAAATCAACTTTTAAGATGGTTTTGTCAATTTTTTAAAGCGTACTTGAAACCCAAAAATTAATATACAGCATTACAATTACAATATCAAAATTAAAAGAAATGTTATTTTCTTCTGCTTTTTTAGTTGAACTGTTTTTTTGAAAGCATAATCACGCCACTTCTTTATGAACATTACATAGATAGCTGATGCATCAGCCTGTTGCTCGACATAGGTAGTCGCACTATAAAAAGTAAACTCACAGTAAGATACTAACAGCACAAGAGTAAAATTCATGTCTGAAATGAACGCAATCGTCAAGTGATTTGTTTACACCTAACACTGAAAATTAAACAGGCATGTTTATTCAAGACGAAGGCTCCACGCAAGATTAAGTAACATTTGACAACGGCTTCACAAAAGGATCAATAAACAGTGGTGAGGTTACAGAGCCTTCGTCTTGAATAAACATGCCTGTTTAGTTTTCAGTCTTAAGTGTAAACAAATCACATCTTTTCGCAGCACTGGAACTGGCGACTACTTATGTCGAGCAACAGGCTGCTGCATCAGCTATCGATGTAATGTTTATGAAGAAGCGGCGTGATTATGCTTTCAAAAAAAGAGTTCAACTAAAAAAAGCAGAAGAAAATTAATTTTGAAATTGTAATTGTAACCTTGTATTTTAATATTTGAGTAAGTACGCTTTAAAAAATCGACAAAACCATCTTAAAAGACCGCCGGATGGTCCGGCCATTTATTAATCCGGTCGAGGGTCCGGTCCCGGGGTGGCCGGATTAGAGGGAGTCTACTGTATACAAAACCGGGGTATGGGACAGGGCATGTGGATGACATTTCATTGAATTAAATTTGATTTTGGAATATCAGAATTTAAAGTTAGTGACATTTCAAAGTGATAGGCCTAGTTGTAGTATGGAAGTAGTAGAAACAAACTTTTATTTTAATTTTTTTTAAAAGTTGAATTTGAAGGGAAATATCACTCCGGAACACAAATTTTCCCGTATTTGAAGAATCACCCATATACTCTTGTTACCGGTATGTGTTATGTAGTGGATAATATTGATAAATTTCAAACTAATTTTAGTGTACATGGACGTGCTACCAGAAACATGAATGATCTACACAGACCAAATAACTCGTTAAAACTCTTTCAGAAGGGTGCTTATTATTCTGCAGTACGGTACAGATATATAAGAAGCTTCCAAACAACATTAAATTATTATGTATTCAAAGAAAGAGCAAACCTTTCAAAACATCTGTCAAGGAATTTTTAATAACTCACACCTTCTACAATTTGGAGGAATATTTCCAGCTTGGATAAATTTGGCAGCTTGCAGTTTCTGTAGGCCTATATTATTTTTATAACATGCATGTATTTTTTGATCTGACGTGTTCTATATCCTTGAGCCTTGCTCAACACAGGATCTACAGGACGAGATATGTACATCTACAAGCGAAAAGTACACTTTTTTTTATAACATGCGAAAAGTAGCATCAATTCCGCCATCTCTCTCCATATGATGAAGAAACTTGTGATTGGACGTTAGAGGTGTGACATCATACCACCAGAGCACCTAGAATTCTAGGTAAACGGGTTCACAACATGAAAAGCCTTGCTGGAGATATAATACGGCACATTTACAAAATGGCAGATTTCAAAATGTCCTACTAAGTTAATATAACTGTTTATAACCTAACAGAACCTGTCACTAATACTAATATCACCGATCTTTACCTAACTGCCACTAAACTAGAATTTCGGGAGAATTCAGAATGCCCTACTTCTATTATAGCCCAGTCAAATGTTACATCGGAACTTACATTAAATGGGGTATTAATGATTTTTGGAGGGGGGTTACGGACCATTACTGGGATCACAAATCCAGATTTGCAACCCTCAGAAACCTGTGCCTGCTGAATGGCGGTCGAAATAAACCGGTTTTTTCTGACTTTTTTCGGTTTTTCAACAATATCTCCTAAACTATGCGTTTGTTGAAAATAATATCTCTTAGCTTTTTAAAAGTAAATTAAAATGTCTAAAATATGAGATCAAAATGGTTTTTGTAAGTTATATAGTTACCGAGATACGTCTTTTCAAAGATTAGCCTTTTTTTTCCCAAAAAATTAAAATTTTAAGTTTTCTTCTTGTTTTGAACTGAATACCGAAAAAATGACACGTCCTACAGAAAAGTCAAGAGAACAAAAGTTGTAGGCAATTTAATAAGCTTTAATATGAGGGCCATTCCAGAAAAAAGTCAACCAGGACATGGATTTCTAAAAATGAATGTAATTAGAAAGTAAAACCATATTTACGTAGGGGAAGGATTATATTTCACAGGAATATTTTGTTTTTTGAAGATATATTTTATTTAGTGCAGTTAGGGACTCCTGGAAGAAGAACCTCTTTTACACCAAGTAACTTAGCCTATGTGACTGAATTTCTCCACCATTGTCTTTGATAATTTTGTTTCAAATAAAGGTAAAAAACTTAAAAATTAATCATAGAATTAGTATCTGGTATTCATTAAGGTTCTTTAAATGCACTTATACACGTATTTTAAAAATATTTTATATATTTAAATAAATACTGGAAGTTTCTGTGCATTAGGCATGTAATTCCGTCACAAAAACAGACATTTTTCACTGTTACTATTAAAGTAATGGCAGTAGGTGGGAGAAAATTTGTGTGCAAAGCTAGTTTTGCTTGCTCTACAACCAGACCATATCATTTGTTTCACAGGATTATATTTATATCAACATTTAGGGTCGTGACGGAATTACATAACCTGTTTCACACACTGAGCCTCTTACTAATAAACAGCACTTAACATGAACTTAGGTAGTGTAAGTTGGAAAAAAGGTATGTAATAGACTACTAAAATAAGAATAACAAGCATACTGGAACTTTATTAGGCACAGAAAATTATCTGTAATATTTTATTGGATTATTTGGAGTATCAATTTCTTCAGTGACCGTAATGGGTAAAACAGCATCAGAACGTCAGAGTGAGTGCCAGAAAAGAAAAAAAGAATGCAGGATTACATGAAGAAATGAAAAAGAAAGACAGAGAGCAGAAAGCAATTAAAAAAGCATCTATGAACCACCTTCAACTCAATAAACTAAGATGACTAATTACATAGCAGTACAGAAATTGAGATGTAAGAAAAAAAGAAGAATGTAGAAATACTGTAGAAGTTCCCTCAACTAGTGGCCATTCTGCTTCAACACATTCCCCATACAAATCAAGACAATCCTTTGGAAAAGCTGTGAAAAAGGTTCTTAATGCTCTCCCCGCAAGTCCACGAAAGCCCTCATCTGTGGTCAAGGATTTAACTCCAATTTCAGACAAAACTGAAAACCTCAATCAGTAGGTTGTCAAACTGTACAAGCCTTTTTCAATCTTGATCATGTAAGTTGGATGTGCCCAGGAAGTAAAGATTTTATACATATATATATATATATATATATATATATATATATATATATATATATATAGGCTTATACATAAAAGAGAATCTGGAAAAACTGAAGTCCAAAAAAGGTACATGTTGATGACTCTCAAAGAAGCAAATGCCTTAGTCTGTGAAACTCATACCGGTACCGAAATAAGTGTGGATTTTCTTTATTTTGCAGTTTGCAAATGTTATGAAAGATGAAACAATGTCAAAGACGTTTCACATTCCAGAGACATTCATCATGTTAAAGTAATTGATGTGTACAAAATTTCTAACAAACCGTACAAATCCTCAGAATATTGCGATATACATTATTTCAAAAGCGGAATGGAGATCATCCAAGTGTCTGCACATTAGATACTACTACTTATTTCATAAGCGTAACTGATAAACAGGAAGATCATTCTAATGAAGGCCAGGTATATACAATTGTGATTTTGCGTATGCCACTTATGCTGGGAAAAAGCAAACATGTCTTTTTGTAATTCAAATAACCTCCACAGATCCACACAATGATATGTTTGAAGTTCTTAATTTGAGGCAGAAAGATGATAAAGGAATTAGCTTTGCATTTCATGGAAAAGAAAATAGATGTTAGCTACATGCCAGTAAAAAAGTTCCCTATTAAAGGCCGTTGAAGGCTTAGAGGGTTCCAGGATGTGAGCTCCCAGATGTTTAGATAATCAGCACATGAAGGTGGTTAAGTTGTCAGCCTTATGCACTGGCCGCCTTTACCCCCAGGATTGCTACTGATACTCATTTCTGTTAGAGGCTGAGTCGACCCCAGGGCCATAGTGCCATATGCCAGTGACCTGGAGAAATTACCTGAACAACCAGTATTTCAAATAAGAGGGTGTCATAGTCATGTTTTCACCAAAATTCCAGGGGTGAATAAGTTAAACAAGCCAGATACTGAAAATAATTATATGATTAAGTATTCTTTACATATATACGCAACCTGTTCCTATTTATTTTGTTTAATAACATTAAAAACTCATTTAAGTGTTATTTAGATATAGACAGTATACAATCTTAATGGCTGGTATGAATACAGTTCAATTAGATAAATTTTAATTTCACAGGAAAATTTGAAATTCCGTCACACTCATTCATTCATTAATGGTATCTAAATAAAAAGATGTAACTAGTTTAGAATTTAATCACATAAACTACAGCTCTTCTAGTTTAGAATGATGTGTAAATAAAGTTCCTCAATCCTTAGAGTTCACAGAGTTTGAGAAGGTTTCACGCTATGGTTTGTATGTGGTTGACATTTTGTAATTCCATCACAAATATTAAGAACATTTTTTCCCTTCTAAAAGTTGTTTAAATCCAGTAAACTTATATACTCCTAGAAGCGTCCATACATCCCCTATCAACACACAAAGAATCACTTTCTTTCATAAACATAGCTCAACGTATCTGTAAGGACTATGGCAAAAAAGACATGCACTTTGTAATTCCGTCACAAATGGAATGGCCCATGAGCTATAACTCGTTCTTGTGGCTTAGACAGTCTCGTCATAAATGACAAAAACCGAAAATATGAAAAAATGCTTTTTTGGGTGAAAGTTGAATAACATCGTTTCCTCCACCAACAACTTAATTCTTTTGTAACATGTTGGCGGATAATGTCTTATAACTGTGAAAAGAAACTATTTGTGTGTATATGTGTCTATGGGAGATGGATTTTGCCAGAAAAAAATATTTAAGCAGAATATTTCATAAAAATGTATTTACTTTAAACCAACAGGCATATTTAAACCATGTGTGAGGTTCCTGGTATGGGATGGTATGGGAAGTCGAGGATGGGGTAATGTCTTCATCCTTACTTGATGAACTGTCATTCTGGGGTGTGGGCACATTGCGGCAGAACTTTTCCCTTGCAGAAAGTGCACAAAACTGAGCATTTCCACCTAGTTTTGCGGTAGCTGCAGCTCCCAGCGCAGCACATTTTGCACTGCATGAGATCAGTTCCCCGTTACTGACAAAATAGTTTCTATTAGCAGTGGGATTGTTGGAGGCTATGAAGTCAATTGTTAAATTGTCAAGGAACTGGGAACAGAAGGTGTGGTTATCATAGAAAACCAAACATTTGGGAAAGTTGGATTCAAACGTAAAGACAAAGTTGTTACCTTCGTTGCAAGTTGTTACCTTGGCAAGCGTCAATAATTCCATACAAGTCACTAATAAGAAGATTGAAGTTGTCCCTCTCACAATATTTCAGCGAGTTAGCATTACCATAAAAATCAGACGAAGAGTTGAAAGCCCGCTGCAAGTATGAATTGCCCCCTTACCCAGTGTCTCTTTTCAATGAAACTGGAGTGAGGAAGGGAACTAAGGCAGCTCTATATTCGTGTTTCACATCCCTCACTACTAACATCTCCCGAGACGCCAATATCCACATCATGCTCGATGGTGGCTACTTGCTCCACAAATGTGTGTGGCATCAAAACGCATCAGTGAAGACCATCATTGACGGCTACATTCATTTTGTGAAAAACCATTTTGGGACAGATGTAATCCACTGTCTTCGATGGATATCCGGAGGACGCCTCTCAAAAAAGTACCAAAAGTGCCGAAGGTCTCAGATGATACTCCGCCCTCAACTGCAGTGGCATTGTCCTATCAGCTTCAACTACCTTCAACATCACACAAGAGAAGTTCTTATCGAATGACACTAATAAGCATAGGCTGATAGAGCTACTGAAAACTGGATTTGAACAGCACGGTGTTGAGGTGACAGAAGACGACACTGACGCTGACATTGTTAGAGCTGCCATTGTTAGAGCTGCCATCACCAAAGCTGACTCTTCTGAGAAGGTTGTAATCATCGTGGAAGATGTGGACCTGCTTGTGTTATTAGTTGGTTTGAGTTCCAAAAAATACATCTACTTTCAGAAGAGGTGAGCCAGACGTCCAATATTCATCTTACATCGTTCACCACCGGGAATTCTTACTACTCTCCCAGGCCCCTTTCAAGCAGGGGAAAACCAAATTTGTCAAACCTTCCTCAAGACCCCAGCACTATTCAAGCAAGCAGAAGTCTTCCTCCACCCAGATGTGAGTTATGATGAAATAGCTGCAGCTGGGGAGAAGTATCTCGTCGCAGTTTATGAAGGAGCGACTGACACCACCCTCAACGACCTGTCAGCCAAAGTCAACCTCGCCCGTTTGTCACCAACCACAGATGCTGCAAAATATCATGCTTATTGTATGTATCACCAGGTATGTCCATATACATTTCCTATCATTATGTTCTTAAATTTCGTTCACTTATACACTTTTATTGTACACCGTGTGTATGCTTTGAAATATTATAGAATAACTAATTTTCATTCTACTTTTTCGCAGGCACAAAAGTGGTTGGGGTTGAAAAAACTCACGGATTGGGGTGGAAGTTGGACGAGTTGGGCTTACTCCAATTGCAATGGAAGTTAAACGAGCCCCTCAAACCCTTCTGCAACTGATCTCGTGCAAGTGCAAGATGGGCTGCGCTGGGGGCTGCAGCTGCCGCAAAACTGAGCTGAAATGCAATGTGCCCACACCCCAGAATGACAGTTCTTCAAGTGAAGATGAAGACATCACCCCACCCTCGACTTCCCATACCAGGAACCTCACACATGGTTTAAATATGCCTGTTGGTTTAAAGTAAATACATTTTTATGAAATATTCAGCTTAAATACTTTTTTCTGGCAAAATCCATTTCCCATATGCACATATACACACAAATAGTTTCTATACACAGTTATAAGACATTATCCGCCAACATGTTACAAAAGAATTAAGTTGTTGGTGGAGGAAACGATGTTATTCAACTTTCACCCAAAAAAGCATTTTTTCATATTTTCGGTTTTTGTCATTTATGACGAGACTATCTGAGCCACAAGAACGAGTTATAGCTCACATTGGCCGGTGTGAATAAAAACAAGTAGGACAAGTAAATACTTGAACATATCAAAATAACAAGTAAACGCCATAATTGAAGTGAATAAAACAAGCATTTACTCTTACTCGCGAGTAAATACTTGAGAGGCTAGTAAAACCCGGAAAAATGCCAATTTTGGTGTGAATAAAAGCAAGTAAATACTTCTGTAGGAAGTAAATACTCGTCTATTCGCAAGTCAACCCGACCCCAGACTTGCAGTCGTACTTGTACACGAAAGATGGCTGCATTTATGAACCTGCGTGGTGTGAAACGTTATAGAGACCGGCGTGATATAAGTCCCGATCTATCTAAGGGACTATTACGGTTTGAGAGCGAAAACGTAGATTTTCTCACTTCGCACTTTCTTGATGAAAACACTGATGCAAGGGGTGGAGGATTAACTGCACGGAAAAAGATGGAAATTTTTCTGAGATACGTTAGTGATCCAGGATTCCAAAGTGGTGTTGCCAACGACATGGGGGTTGAAAGAAGTACAGTCAGCAGAACATTTTCAAGTGTATTGGATAAAATAGTGTCGAAGTCTGAAGATTGGATTACATTTCCACGCACTATTGAAGATATGGATCAGGCCAAGGCAGATTGGGCTTCAAAATTTCGCATTCCGACTGTCATTGGTGCTATAGATTGCACTCACGTGCATATTATGAAGCCTTCGGAATTCGGCGACGAGTATGTGAACAGAAAAGGAAAAACAACAATAAACATTCAGATGACTTGTGACGCTAATGAAAAAATTACAAGTGTGGACGCTCAATGGCCAGGGAGTGTACATGATGGCAGGATTTGGCGAGTGAGTGGAATTCAGGATGTGGTGCGCCAATATGATGGTGATGTTTGTCTCCTTGGTGATAGCGGATATGGAATTACTCCTTGGTTACTGACTCCTTTTGAAAAAACCAAGAAATGCTCGTGAGCGGAATTACAATTCGACCCATGCTCAGGAAAGAGTAATAATTGAACGAGTTTTTGGCCAGATGAAACGTCGTTTTCCCATACTCTCGAGCCAAGTTAGAATAGCAGTCAAAAATGTTCCCAATGTAGTAATAAGTTGTGCAGTGCTTCACAATGTAGCAAAACATTTGAATGATCCTTGGGAAGTGGAAGACGGAATCGAAAATGGTGTGGCTGAAGAAAATGTACCTCTATATAATTTGGATCGGAATGAAGTTATAAATAGACGACGTGGTCAGCAAAAACGATTAGAAATTAGTAATAATCTGATGATGTAATACACATTTTTGACATGGAAATAAATTTAATCCTATTTCCTTTACTCCAATTGCAATCGCATATGTGAAAAATAAAATAAAAAAGTAATAAAAAATATATAAAAAAACAAAAATATATCTTTTTAAATAAGTATGTCACATGTGCGCATAGGCCTACAGTATGTCAGGTTTAACATGGCCTGGTGGAAAAGCAAATGGGCATATACCACCAGCCTATGAGCCCTCCACCGGTCATGCCATACCCGACAAACTGTGTACAGCTGTGTACGTGACGTACGTCACGTGACTGTGTACGTGACGTATATTATATACTTATTTCTTTTTGTATTTCTGTTTTTTATTTATTTTATTATTATTTTTATTTTATTTTTTTTAGAGTAAAGGAATATTTCAGGAAAGGAAACAGGATACAATTTATCTCAACAACAAAAATTCTTTTAAGACATCGTCTTCTTCAACCTCAACGCGTTGTTCAACGGACTCCGTTCGTCTGTGTTGTGCAGCTCTTAGGTTCAACTCCGTTATCATCAGTTGTTCACGTTCAGCCTGAAGTCTTGTTAGCTTAATTTGTTCAAGTAATAATAAACGCTGCAGCTCACCAGTTGTCAACTTTGACGTCTCTTCAGTTTCAGTTGACAGTTTCAATTTCTTATCTTTTTTCAACTTCGTTGCATCGCTCTTACGTATGCAAGTCACTGGTGTGATGGGCTGGTTTGATGCTAACATGTCAACGGGGTCATCTTCGTCTTCCCTATTCTCATTCTCCTCATTGAGTTCAGACGTAGAACTTGCTCCCAATCCAACGCATGAAGCCCCAGGTATTTTGCAATAAACTGGGTTCTCGTTTGAATCGCAAATTTTTAGGAAATCTGCCTCCCATGACAACAATGTTATTGGTTTATTTCCAGTTGCGTTGACATCAGTTTTTTTCTTGACTGCGGTTTTCATATTGTTCAATAGCTTTTTTAACTGTCCAACACTAGTTTGCTTCCCAACGTTTTTGAAAACTGGTCGGCTAAACATCCCCATGCCTTCTCTTTAGCAGATGCAACTTTAGGCAACATGGATTTATTTAGCACAACACTAAAGTCTTTCAATAACGCTACAAAAATAGCTCTATTGTCACAACCGGAAGTCACACTACTTTCATCCATAGCTGCAAGAGGACAAAACAAACGGGAACGACAACTGACTTGTGAGTAAGCGGCGAAAACAGAACAAGTCACAACAGGAAATGATGCGTAGTCTGTGTGGCGCTACAAGTATTTACTTGCCTTTTTTGTGAATTCAGTTGTCTCGCGAGTAAATACTTGCTAGTATACCCTCGGGTTGACGAGTACACGGTCACAAGTAAACTCAACGCTTTATTCACATCGGTTTACTTGGAGTTTAAATACTCGTTACACTTTACTTGTCAGTAAATACTCGTCGTACTCGTTTTTATTCACACCGGCCATTAAAGCTTATTAAATTGCCTACAACTTTTGTTCTCTCGACTTTTCTGTAGGACGTGTCATTTTGTCGGTATTCAGTTCGAAACACGAAGAAAACTTAAAATTTTAACTTTTTTGAAAAAAAGGCTAATCTTTGAAAAGCCGTATCTCGGTAACTATATAACTATCAAAAAAGATTTTGATCTCATGTTTTAGAAAATTATCAACTGCAGAGAAGATGAAACACAAGAGAGCGTTTGAAACAATCTGGAAAATATGCTGCTAAGGATAAAGATCTCAAAAGGAAGAGAGGTAGCACAACAGTGAAGAAGAAAGTTATGACAGCAAAGGAGAGACGGAAATTAAGGAAATATACCGTAAATGTGAATGTTAACGTGATAATGCAAAAAATTGAAGATTGCTCTTGGCATCCTCGAAGTTAGGGGAGGACAGCCATCCACTTCCAGATATCAAACTCCAAATACTAAGGCAAAAGCCGTTCATTGGGCTACTTGTAATCTTCCAAATAGTCACTGCAAACAACTTGAAATTGCTAAATCTTTAGCTGTTAACTGTGGACCGCTTTTTATGTTTCCCCATGTGCAAGACTAAACCTGGATTCTAAACGCTGATATTATAGTAGAGTTTTGCTGTCCAATACTTCTTGTAGTTAACCATAAAAATCCTCTAGTTCTACATCACTCGCTGTTGGAGCATAAATCTTCATTTACAGGTTGTTTCTAATTTGACCCAGATAACTGTGTCATTTACTGTCTTGCATTCAGTGATCACATTAGCTAATCTTTTACATACCGGTACTCTTAGGGCCACACCATTAGTGGTTTTTCTTTGTTTTTCCCATTTTCTTGCTTTCTGTTTTCTTAGTAATTTAAGTATGATGTCTTTTTTATAACCGTTATTGTTGGCTATTTGGATGATGGTGTAGTAGGTTGTAGTTTTATCTGTTCATTGGTATGTTTATGAGTCTATGAATCATACTGTTGAAGGCTGCTATTCTGTGCGTGTAGGGGTGATTTGAATTTCTATGAATTATTGTGTCTGTGAACGTTTCTTTCCTGTATATGTTGAACTCAATTTTATTATTTTTTCTGGTTAGGCTTAAATCTAAGTAATTTATGGTGTGTTGTTTTTCTTTTTACATTGTGGATGTTATTAGTCTTGGACTATGTCATTAACTTGGTCATTTGTACAAATCAAAATAATGTCATCAACATATCTTCTATATAATTTTATGTCGTGTTTATCGATAATTGTCTTAATAAGATTGTCTTCTAAATTTTGTAGAAATTTATGTGGAAATTATGCCGGATAATGGAGAACCCATAGCTACCCCTTCCTTTTGTACATATATTTCATTGTTGAATGTAAAATAGTTTTGTTGCATGATTGTTTCAATAATCTTCATTAGTTGTTCAATAATTATAGGATTTTCATTCTTCTGTCGTAACCCATTCGCTATTATTTGTAGTGTTTCTTTAATTGGTATATTAGTGTAGAGGTTTTTTATATCTAGTGATATGAAAATTTCATGGTTTTCAATTTTGTAATCTTTTATAGTGTTTACCAGGGTTGTAAAAAAGCCGGCTAAAATTGAAAAAGTCCTGACCAGTGGTTATTTTCAATTTTAGCCGGCTAAAATCAAATTTAGCCAGCTAAAATCAATTTTTCCTGGTTGAGAGAGGTGGGAGCGGGTAGAAATTTTGAAAAAATAATATTTAGGGCCCTATGGGGTTTAGAGGGAAACTTTGTCTACATAAATTAGACACCAATGATTCAGTGGTTGGGGGGGTGAGGGTGGAAATTCAACATTTTTAAAACCATGTCTTGTGGGGCATCGTTGAAAAGCTCTTGATGAGTAATCTTTAAATCAACAACTAGTTTCTCGATAGCGCTCATATAAGAAGAGATTTGTATTTTTGAAAGTCAAAAACACTTTAAAATATACCTCATCCAATAGGCATGCCGAAATGAATTCATGAGGACCAACTGAGGCTAAAATTACCAATGAAATAAAGTTTGAAATATTAAAAATAATAGTTAAATATCTTTAGAACAATAATCCTTGGCCAAATTAAAAATGAAATAATAAAAGATTTCAATTAATACATAATTAACAACTCTTTTTATAAAAGGTATTTTTTATACTTATTTCTCCATCAATTACACAAATCCATTACACAAATGGAATTTTGTCAAGCCAAAGAATCTTTACATCGTATGCCGGCCAGTTCTGCATCAATCGAAAGAGTATTTTCTTCATTTGGGTTAATACAAACAAAATTGAGAAACAGACTAGGCAATGAAAAAGCCCAGAAGCTTGTGTACATCAACAGGCAGAATAAAGCAAATATGCAAGAGTCTTATGATGAATGGTGAATTTACCATATTTACCCGAATATAACGTGCCCTATTTTTGTCCATTTGTAGATTTCAATACTGAGGTGCGCGTTAAATTCTAGTACAAATCCGTTTCGTAGGTCGGAGGTAATATTGATCTACATAACAATGCGACTTTGTTCATTTTATCATTAGCTTACACCATATGAAATTTAATTTCTGAAACATAATGAAAAAATTATTTTTGTCAGTTCTATAGTGCAAATGACTTTTGTGGAATATTGTGCATTGTTGATTTTAAACTCATTTAAGAGTGGTATCAGCTTTTATTGTGAAACATTCATTTAACGTTTTGTTTGTCCATTTAGCAATAAAAAATAAGCACCTCTGAGGATTCCAGTGATGAACACATTAGTGAATAATGATGAGCCATGCCTATAGGCCTACTTGTAGGCCTAAAACTGGCAGTTAACTGTAAATGTTTATGTGTTGGTTCATTATTCTATAAATTCTGTGACAAAATTCCAAATAAAATATCCTCCTATTGATGCGCATTACATTCGCTAACAAACTCTTTTTTTATGATTTTAAGTTCCAAATCAGGATGCGCATTAAATTCGAGGGTGCATTATATTGGAGTAAATACGGTAATTTACTATTGCTGGGAATTACACAGTAAAGTGGTACAGTGAGTCCCACGCAAGAGTTGGCCAATGACGCGGGATTCTGCGACGCGGCGGGCACAGCTCCAACTCCCGAGCGATCGGGTGAAATATCTACGCAAATGAAGCCGCAATCGGTGTAATGATTCAGGTTCTCACATTTACAGTTAAAATTACAATGAAAATAACCACGTACCTCATCACAAGAGCTGTTGGAAATGTTCTTCTCTTGCATCCACACAATACTGGCACCTTTTTAGGAAATTTTCTTTCACACGCATAATTTCAGCTTCCGAGACAGAGTTAATTTCTCTTGTGATATTGTCTTTAAGTTCTTCTAACAGCATGTGACTATTATTTGTGGGGAAACTTCAAAAATAAAGTGTATAGGTCAATTTCCCATACATTGGAAGAACTTGAAGACAATATCACAAGAAAAATTAACTCTATTTCGGAAGCTGAACTTATGCGCGTAAAAGAAAATTTCCTAAAATGATGCCAGTATTGTGTGGATGCAAGAGGAGAACATTTTCAACATCTCTTGTGATGAGGTACATGGTTATTTTCATTGTAATTTTAACTTTAAATGTGAGAACCTGAATCATTACCCTGATCGCGGCTTTATTTGCTGTGCCCGCCGCGACGCAGAAACCCATGTCATTGGCCAACTCTTGCGTGGGACTCACTTTATTAAATTACACTAAATACAATTTCAGGTTTCTGAGCTTGTAACTTTTAAATTTGTGATGTTTGGAAATAAGAACATGAAAGGAACTTCAATTATTTTTATTCAATTTGATTTTATCCAGATAAAATGCCTGGCATTTTTCAAGTGGATAAAACTGGTAGCTCTGCATTTGCACTCAGTAGGCCTAAGTAGGCCTACTACAGGGTCTGAGCTTGTAACTTTTAAATTTGTGATGTTTGGAAATAAAAACATGAAAGGAACTTCAGTTATTTTTATTCAATTTGATTTTAGCCGGATAAAATGCCTGGCTTTTTTCAAGTGGATAAAACCGTTTAAAACCAGGCCGGCTTTTTCATAATAACCCTGTTGTTTACTAAGTCTATAGAATTTGTTGGTGTATATTTATTCTGTAACATAAGTTTGGTTTTAAGTATTTTACTGATTGTTTTTGAAATTTTATAGGTCGGTGCACTTGTGAAATTAACTTCCGGTCTAATGGGTTTGTCTTGTTTATGAGTTTTAACCTGAGCTCTTAGGCATGGTGGTTTAGGATTCATTTATGTGTTATTTCTTACATCTCTATAGCTGTCAAAATGAGATTGGCTTCTTTCATTACTCTTTTAATGTTTTGCTGGAATCTATCAGTAGGGTCAGAGTTGGTTTTAATTATGTCATTGTTTTCTATGAATTGTATTGTCTTGTCGTCATATTCGTTCTTATTGATAAGAACAATGGTGTTACCTTTATCTGCTTTCGTATGCTGTATATTGTTATCTTTTAGCTTCTTATTAATGTCTTTGATTGAACTTATAAGTGTGTTGTTATGCTTTGTTCGTTTGTTGTTTTGATATTCGTCTTTTATTTCTTTGGCTATTTTTGTCTTGTCTCATTTTGTCTTTCTGGTGGTAGAAGGGTTATGGCAGACGCAGCATCAGTAATATTGGTTATAAGGTCATTCCTTGAGTGAGATTGAAGGTTGTATTTACCCAGTCATATCATAAGTTCTGTCACAACTTTAGAGACCGCTGTAGAACACAAAAATTTCACAATATATAATTCTTTGGTCTTAAATTAAACACCACACTTTCACAAACAAAATGCACATACACTTATTCAAAATGCCCACCTTTGACCTTGACACTGGCCTTCAAACGTTGTGGCCAGTCATCTATTGAGGCACGTATAACATTTATGTCCAAAGTGGCCACTGCATGCACGATGGCTTTCTTCAGGTTCTCCAAATTTCTATGGCAGGAAGAGTTGGCCTTAGTCTCCAAAATGTCCCACAGTTTGTAATCCAGAGGGTTGAGGTCTGATCTGGAGGACAGCCATTCACTGTGGGCAATAAACTCTGGAACATTGGCTTTAAGCCACTCTTGCGAGATGCTAGCCCTGTGCGCAGGTTCAGAGTCCTGCTGGAATATCCAGTGCTCATTTTTGAACAAAGTCTAATTAAGTGGCTTCATAATCTGTTCTAAAACATCTTCCTTGTACACTTTGGCACTGGTTTTCACACCTTTTCTGCAAAAATGGACCTCTGTGGTACCAGAATAGGCCACTCCTAGCCAAACCATTGTTGAGACTGGATGGTGGGCACGATGGACACGGGGAGCAACTTCATGGGCCTCCTTACTGTTGTGAGCATACACACGGTCATTTTGCTTATTCAGTTTCTCCTCTATGGTGAATATTTTTCATCTATAAACAGAATTTTTTTTATGTTCACCTTTTGCGTACCGCTGAAAAAGCACTTTTGATCTTTGGGCCCTAATTTCCTTCAGCCGAGCATCCAGATAGTGTCCGGTAGTTCAGCGGTAAGCTTTCAATCTGAGATCTTGATTTAATATCCTTGAAACACTCACTTGCGAAATTCCTGTCTGTTGGGCTATTATCTTTTGCTTTCTGACTGGATTTCTTCGAATTCGACCCCTTATCTTCTTTACCACCTCCGGGGTTCGAACTGTGCAAGGACACCCAAACCTTATATGGTCATCAAATGTGCCAAGCTGTACGAATCTCTGTATGGTTCGGTACACAAATCTGAGTGTGATTCCAAGTGGTTTCAATAACTTGAAAAAGGTACTTGCGTCGTTATTGCACTTGTGTAATGCTATTATTGCAACACGATTTTCTTTTGATGTCCACTCCATCTCAAGTATGAGTGCTGACTGAATGTTCCAGGTTACAATATTGAGTACAGGATGCTAGTGTAAACAACCCTTATTTTCAAACCCCTCTTACTTCCTGTGAGTGAGATAAGGAGGTCCAGATTCTATTGACAGAACTTATGATATGACTAGGTATATCCTAATTCCATAGTCTTGATTTTGTCATTGTTCAGTTGTAATTTCGTCAGATTGAGAATTCTAGGGTAGAAAGTCATTTTTTTTTTCGTGTTTTGTTTCTTTGTCTGCTTTGAAGTGTTGTCTTTGTCAGCAATAAGCTTGTCTATTTTCTTTTGCATCTTGTTGTATTTATTTTCCATTTCCAGACATAACTTTATGTCTATTTCTCTAAAAATGTCGGTCCATATATTATTGAAGATTTTACTAGCTTCTAAATGTAAATTGTAGGTTTCAATAATTAGTGTGTTTTTCTTTTTATATAAGACCATTTGGTTTATTTAAAACCATAGTGAAATCAAGTTTAATAGAACATGTAAAGAACATAATTTGATACCTAAATATATACATCTAAAAATTTCCAAAAAACAGACGGCTATGGATTCTGTAGAAAATGCTAAGAAATTATGGTTAGAAAAGGAAATTAAATTCTTATATAAAAAGAAAAAATCACTAAATATTCAAACCTACAATTTACATTTAGAAGCTAGTAAAATCTTCAATAATATATGGACCGACATTTTTAGAGAAATAGACATAAAGTTATGTCTGGAAATGGAAAATAAATACAACAAGATGCAAAAGAAAATAGACAAGCTTATTGCTGACAAAGACAACACCTCAAAGCAGACAAAGAAACAAAATACGAAAGAAAAAGAAAAAATGACTTTCTACCCTAGAATTCTCAATCTGACGAAATTACAACTGAACAATGATGAAATCAAGACTATGGAATTAGGATATAAATACAACCTTCAATCTCACTCAAGGAATGACCTTATATCCAATATTACTGATGCTGAGTCTGCCAAAACCCTTCTACCACCAGAAAGACAAAATGAGACAAGACAAAAATAGCCAAAGAAATAAAAGATGAATATCAAAACAACAAACGAACAAAGCATAACAACACACTTATAAGTTCAATCAAAGACATTAATAAGAAGCTAAAATATAACAATATACAGCATACGAAAGCAGATAAAGGTAACACCATTGTTCTTATCAATAAGAACGAATATGACGACAAGACAATACAATTCATAGAAAACAATGACATAATTAAAACCAACTCTGACCCTACTGATAGATTCCAGCAAAACATTAAAAGAGTAATGAAAGAAGCCAATCTCATTTTGACAGCTATAGAGATGTAAGAAATAACACATAAATGAATCCTAAACCACCATGCCTAAGAGCTCAGGTTAAAACTCATAAACAAGACAACCCCATTAGACCGGTAGTTAATTTCATAAGTGCACCGACCTATAAAATTTCAAAAACAATCAGTAAAATACTTAAAACCTAACTAATGTTATAGAATAAATATACACTAACAAATTCTATAGACTTAGTAAACACTATAAAAGATTACAAAATTGAAAACCATGAAATCTTCATATCACTAGATATAAAAAACCTCTACACTAATATACCAATTAAAGAAACACTACAAATAATAGCGAATGGGTTACGACAGAAGAATGAAAATCCTATAATTATTGAACACTAATGAAGATTATTGAAACAATCATGCAACAAAACTATTTTACATTCAACAATGAAATATATGTACAAAAGGAAGGGGTAGCTATGGGTTCTCCATTATCCGGCATAATTTCCAAAAAAATTTCTACAAAATTTAGAAGACAATCTTATTAAGACAATTATCGATAAACACGACATAAAATTATATAGAAGATATGTTGATGACATCATTTTGATTTGTACAAATGACCAAGTTAATGACATAGTCCAAGACTAATAACATCCACAATGGAAAAAGAAAAACAACACACTATAAATTACTTAGATTTAAGCCTAACCAGAAAAAATAATAAAATTGAGTTCAAGATATACAGGAAAGAAACGTTCACAGACACAATAATTCATAGAAATTCAAATCACCCCTACACGCACCAAATAGCAGCCTTCAACAGTATGATTCATAGACTCGTAAACATACCAATGAACAGACAAAACTACAACCTACTACACCATCATCCAAATAGCCAACAATAACGGTTATAAAAAGACATCATACTTAAATTACTAAGAAAACAGAAAGCAAGAAAATGGGAAAAACAAAGAAAAACCACTAAACTAAAACCTATTACCGAAAAGAACCATAAAAAATATGTTACCTTTACATTTACTGACAATAAAGTACATGCAATTACCAAACATTTTAAAAAAGATTTTAACATTTCATTTCGTACTAACAATACAATAAAAAATAAACTTTATAATGCTAGCTCCAACAAAACTGATTAATTTCCCAGAAAACGGGGTTTATAAACTAACTTGTACCGACTGTAACAAGGTCTACATAGGCCAGACAGGTAGGCAATTTAAACAAAGGTTTAAATAACATATTGCAGACTAAGAAAATCAGCATTCGCCAAACACTTACTGGATGAAATACACGAAAATAGGCCTATAGAACAAACAATGGAAATCCTACACAAACAAAAGAAAGGAAATAGACTCGATACATTAGAAGCTTTATAAATTTACAGACACAAAAACAATATACTTAATGAGGACACTATCGAACACAATCCGCTTCTCGAACTAGCTGTGAACACACCCTCAGACAATATATAGCTAACGCAGTACACTGATCACCTCAGTACAGTCGGGGCATACACTACCAAGTACTCAATGTTAAGGTAAGCATCCAAAAATTGTTCTTATAACTTGCTTTACTAAATCTAGTTACCAATTTCTGATCGACATTCGTATACTAAAATATTTTAATAGGACTGATGATGACCTAAGTTATTTGAGGTCGATATGCATACCCACCAATGAGTCCAGTGATAAATAAAACTGCCAATACCAGAAATAGATTGTCACAATGAGCTACACCAACGGCACAACTGGATTCTAGCATAGCAACTAACTACGTACAAGAGAAGAAGCAACTGTTTTTTAAACCTATCAAACACCCGGCTGCCTGCAAGGACAATATATACAAACAGTGAGTGGTAACTCAATGTATTTTAGTGAATGTTTTTTAATACAATGACGAACCTATCTTTCAGGTTAATACTGTGACTGAGCACATATGAATATAAAGCTACATATATTTTAGCTATTACAACTTACATAAGTGGCCACTACCATATCTAACATATTTTAAGACAAGTTATTTTACATTATGTACAGTAATGCTTATCATTTTTAATTTTTTAACTCTTTAAACTCACTGACAAAATTACACCAGATAATTATATTTTTATACTTTGTAATTACAATTAATAAACATACATGTAACTGATATTGGCAGTATACATTTCTCCTGGAACATCTTTAAAATATAAATGAAATTGAGGGTATAAGGTGGCACTAAAAATATCTATTATATTTAGAATTTAATTGGTGCTTGTGTTTAAGAAAACCCATAGGAAGAATATTAATGGACTAGGCAAGGAATTGTGATATAAGGCAAGGGTTTAGTGTACAAGGCATTGGTGAGTGGTTATATAGAAGAAAGTCAGAGAGGAACGAACATGTAGAAAGAATGGATTAAGAAAGATTGGTTTAATAATCAGTAGGCTACAAGAATAATAATGTTATACACTATTTCACGAGAGTTTCGGAGAGATAGATTACAACGAGAGAAATTAGCAAAAAAAATTAGGGCAGAGAAAATTGCTTGAGAGTTTCCAAAGATGGATTAAGAGACGAGCAGTTTAGATAGGCCTACTAATAATTTTTAAAAAATATTTTAAGTTTGCTGTATGAAATGATATTTACAGCATACCCTCATTTTGAGCCACAAGCCACTACTGTGGGGGACTGAAACATTCCCCTCAGTTGCTCAGGTATGGTATGGTATAGGTATATGGGTCATTCTCCAAAAAAGGGCAGATTTCAATGTTAGAATTTTTGTTTAATTATTTTTTATTTTGGACCATGTAATTTTTTTTATGTAATATTTCTTTCTGCAGAGTACTACTGAGGTACTTGCCCTACTTACCGAGTGATATTTTGCATTAAATTAACAAGGTTAGAAAATGGCGCATTCATGGAGGAGAGAAAATAGTAAGAAGTAGTAATTATAAAGAAGTTATGTGAGAATTAGATATAATTTACTGCTTTAAATGTTATGATGAAAAAGAACAATATTTATTACCATACAAATGGATTAACACACAACTTTTTACTCATTTTTATCTATGTTAAAATAGATTATCACCTTAAAATCAAAACTTTAAATCAAAACATGATATATTGTCAAACTATTAGGCTATACCAGTATCTTCTTTAAACAAAAATAATAAATGCAGACAGTTAAATATGTCATCAATTACAACATTAATTACACCTCCACGGATAGGACTCGAGAGTAACAATAATGGAGGTGAGGGTAACGGAGGTGAGATTTTTCTCTAATTTGTCAAACAGCTTGGGAACATTTGAGGTTAGAAAATCTCAGTTCTAGAGTTTCACTTTGCATTCCTTATTATTATAATTTATAGCAAAAGTAAATATAAAAACATACAACTTTACCGTTGGGTGTAGGTAACGGAGGCGAGGAAGTCCAATTACCAACTCTGCATTTAGGCCTTTTACACAAACAAAACAACACTTAAAAGTACACTGACAGTTTGGCTTTATATAAATGATAAGAAAACTGCCAAAAGTTGGAGTCCAAGGAAAATAGAAAGACTACAGTGCCATCTCTGTGGAAATAATTGAACTTTTATATTGTTTCACGGAGGTGAAGTCTCACTTTGGGACAGGCATGTTTAGTGCAAAAAATTGTCTATACAAAATGATATATTTTCTTCTCAGGTATTAATGACTAATTTGTTGAGCTGTTTGTTCTTGTTATAACACTTAAATGGAATAAAAATTAAAGCCTGTTGAATTATGAAAGAATGAAAATGACAAGCCAGGCATTAGGACATGACACGGAGGTGAGATCTCACATACTGTGCCCTAAAATGCAGAAAATTGTAACTTTTGTTTAAAAAGTAGAATAAGGGATCCAATAGACCTTATTATCATAATCCATAAATACTTATTTTACACCAGAAAATCAACTGCGACATGAATCTGCCGTTTTGTGGAGAATAACCCATATACGAGGTCTGATTGGAAAGTTTTAAGAATGGAACCGCCACTGATTATTGGTTTGGCAGGCAGGTATACCGAAGGTAAGGGGTTAATCACTGGCTTGTCCTTTAACACCCTCTGACAGGAAAGTGTGATTCCTTTATTCAGTTCGTTGTGGCAGCTGATTGAATGAGGGTCTGTTACGGCTTGTTGCCGGATTCTGTCTGCGTGAAAATGGATGTAAAAACAGGAAAACGAGTTTGTGTGAAATATTATCTTAAAACCGGGAAATCAGCTTCTGAGACAAATCGTGGGTATATGGATATGATCCTGAAACCAAAGTTCAGTCTTCGCAGTGGAAGAGTCCAGTTTCACCACGACCGAAAAAAGCACGGCAAAGTCGTTCGAATGTGAAGACAATGTTGGTGAATTTTTTCGATTCTACCGGTATTGTGCATCATGAATTTACCCTTAGAGGACAGACAATTAACCAGGAATACTACAAGTGTGTCCTTGAGCGTTTGCGCATTGTGCATTGTGGAAAGACAGGAGTTGGGTGCTCCACCACGACAATGCGCCAGCTCATCATGCCTTCTCAATCGTGGAATTTTTTACCAAATTCCAAATTCCTGTGCTTCCAAAACTGCCCTATTCCCCTGATATAGCCCCTGCGGACTTCTATCTGTTTCCTAAACTGAAATTTTCACTGAAAAAGAAGCAATTTGACTCGATTGAAGACATCCAGGCAAATACAGAGATCATCCTTAACACACTTCAGAAAAAAAATTTCCAGGAATGTTTCCAAAAGTGGAAACACCGTTGGAGTCGGTGTGTTCAGTCAGAAGGGGACTATTTTGAAGGAGATGCATCACAGTAGCATTTAAATACCGCCATTGTGAAATTACGAGCCCATTCTTAAAACTTTACAATCAGACCTCGTATATATGTACATATGAGGCCCTTAGAATATCAGAGGCGTATGCGCCAAAGTTCGTTTTTTTGTTTTTTCTTGCGACATATAGTATGACTTATACTCTTACATGTCTGCTTGGTGTGAATGGTTGATACGCCTTGGATACGAACGAAATTTCCATTTGAATATAACATGATTTTCAACCTTACGTGTTCCAGCTAAATCTCGAGAATAGCAAAGGCGTATGAGCCAGCCTGCCGCGCCGCGCCGGCCGGCTGCTATGCTAAGACATGCAGCTCTTGAACAGTATGGAGCAACAAATGTATCATCACTTAACAGGGGTGCTGTTTGTTTTATGTCCTTCAACCCTCATAATTTCCTTAGCAATTTTAATGGATTTTTCTTGTTATTAGTTTTTGTCTGGATTTGAATCTTTCCTGTATGTTGGTATCTGTTTAAAAGTGTAGCTTCTCGTTCAGTCTTTTGCTTTAAAAGATAGTGATAACACGCTTTCTCGGTGTCTTGCAGTGCTCACAGTAATTTTTATTTACTGAGTTTTAAAATTAGTGTTCTAACCATATCAATGACAGAAATCAAATTCGTAGTTTAGATGTTTCACTTTATTATATTAAGCCCAAACAATGTGTGATACAGACAGTGATTCTACTTCTCATCATGTAAGTCGTCCTAGAAAACGCTGCATTCAGAAAGACAAATGGAAAACAAATGTAGCCAGGAAGAAGAGAAATACAGGTGAAGAATATGTCAGTGAAAAACAAAAAAATGATGTCAAGAGAAAAGAAGTAGGGCCTCTGTGTTGGTGTGGTTGTTTCGAGAAAGTGGGTCGAGATAAAATTGATGAAATATTTAGAGAATTTTGGGAAATAGGGGATTACAACCTACAGAACAGCTATTTAAATAAACTTATGACAAGTGTGGATGTGAAAAGATCGCGTGTAACTGATAGGCCTTCTCGCAGATTGCGCACAGTAGTTTATAAAGTTATTCATGAAAATAATGAATACAATGTTTGCGCAGTAGCTTTTCGGAACATGCATGGATTGAGTGAAAAAAGACTGCGTACTGTTCGTGACAAAGTTAGAGGAGCAGGGACCATTGATAACGATAATCGTGGCCATCAAGAACAGACTAGAAGAGTGCCTGATTCAGACAGAGAAAAAGTAATCTCACATATTAACAGTTTCCCTGCTTTAACCAGTCATTATAGCAGAGCTAAAAGTCCACACAGGAAATACTTGGCCTGTGATTTAAATATCTCCAAAATGTACGAAGCTTATTGTGACTGGATTGTTGAAAATCATGCTGAAGATGCCCAGTTTCTGAATCATTCTACCGCCACATTTTCAACTCTGAATTTAATCTTGGATTTTCACCTCCGAAGTCTGATACCTGTAACTATTGTGACAAAACACAACGACAACTTGAGACAATGAGAGAAGATACAGATTCTGAAGAGATAAAAAAATTAAAACAAGAAATGACTTTGCACGAATGTAGAGCCAAGATGGCACATACACTGATAAAGCAGATAGCTGATAACAAGGAACCTACAGTTTCTGCCATTTCCATAGATATGCAACAGACACTTCCAACACCAAAAATAAATTCCGGTATCCAATTTTACAAGAGAAAGTTGTGGACTTACAATTTTGGTATCCACAATATAAAGGACAGAACTGCTTCAATGTACCTTTGGGATGAAAGCACTGGCAAATGAGGCTCTGTTGAAATTTCTAGTTGCATCATGCACTATATTGAAAATAAAATACCACCAGAAGTGAAGACATTACTCATATTCAGCGATAATTGCAGTGGGCAGAATAAAAATCTGAACCTGGTTTTGACCTGTCTCAGGTACATTCATGCAAACCGTTTCTCAAAAATTGAACACACATGGTACCCGGCCACTCGTATCTTCCTTGTGATCGTGATTTTGGGAACATAGAATTATATCTTGAGAGGAGAAGTGTTTACTACTATTCAGTATGGCCAACAAATTAGAATTTGCAGAAAGAAGAACCCTTTCGATGTTATTTTAGTAAAGAGAGACCAGTTTAAAGATGTAGGAGTCCTTCAACACCACATAACGAAGCGGCAAGTTCAGGGCACCAGGTTTTCAGAAGGAAGAGTTTTTGTTTTCTCCAGTAACCACAAAATGGGATTTGACATTAAACCTACTTACACTGGAGAACCTTATGAAGTAAATCTGCAAAAAGGACGTGGGAAGATCATCATTTCAACCTTTCGTTAATTAGTTTACCGAATAAGTACACTAAACCTGTAGTTATTTCGCCAGAAAAACTTGCAGATCTTCGCTCACTTCTGCCTTTCATTCCTGCAACTCACCATGCATACTTCAATAATATATTTTCTGATCAAGATAATGTGGATCAAACAACAGAGGGAGAAGAAACAGCAGTGGATGACGATCTTTTAAATTATTGACATACTCCTAGACTCTCACAGCACAGCACAGTCCAACCTAAACCAGCGCTTTGCATTCTCTTGGGTGAGCTAAAATTTATATATTTTTTGTTTAATTATTTACTTATCTATTCGTATTGATTTACTCTTAATTAATATCAGTTAATAAATTTATATATTTCCATTTTGTAGGAAAACAGTTTCGGGTATAACACGCAAAAAGCATGCTTTATACTTAAAAGCGTTGTATGAAAAATTAATGTTTAAAAGTCTAGAATATCTGTAAAATCACAATTTACAGTATTAATATCTGATGGCTCACTTTTTAATATTGCACAATATTTTTATCGAACATATTAATGTGTAAGTAGATGTTTTTCAGTGTGATACTAGCTTTTGGCGCATACGCCTCTGTGTAATAATTTGCGAAACTTTAATCGTGTTTTTCTCAGAAGTAGCGTTTGGGTCATTCCATGCCAAATCATCACAATAAAGTGTACTTTCCAACCCGACCATCTCAGATTTACATAAAATTCGGTAAGAAGTTAAAATACATGAAGTTGTATACACACGCAAAATTTTACCCCTCAGTGATTTACGATATTCATACAGCAGAGTTGCAAACATGATAAAAATTGTAAAATTTTCCCTTGCATGCTCTGCAAAAATAAATCATAACTTTACTTCTAATTGAGGTAAAACCTTCATGTTGGTCTCATTTTGAAGCTAAAGGTACATAGTTTCCATTAAAAATAGTTGCATTTCAAAATATTAATTTTTTCATTCCAAGGTCAAAAGTATCTAAGTATCTAAGAAACTGTATCTTTAATTTTATTGAAGAAAAGATATGTTAGGCAGTTAAATGCATTCTATCTTTGGTACAAATTTCATTTTGGGATGACTTTGGGAACAGGAAAAAAAATATCCCTATAATATAAAGCCACATGGCTGACTCACTCACTTACTGACATTAATGTTTGCCCACTTTCAGATGAGCTAGAAACTTGAAATTTGGTACACATATAGCGTTTAGGCTGTAAACCACAGGAAAATTCCAAACCTTTTTTTTTTAATTTGTAGCCCCTAAAAACCCCCCGAAAAGGGCTCGGGTCGGCTCACTGGCATTAATGTTTGCCCACTTCCAGATGAGCTAGAAACTTGAAATTTGGTACACTTATAGCTTTTAGGCTGTAAACCACAGGAAAATTTCAAAAAGTTTATTTTTTGTAATTTTTAGCCCTAAAAACTCCCGAAAAAGGGCTCGACTCTGCTCACTAACATTAATGTTTGTCCACTTCCAGATAAGCTAGAAACTTGAAATTTGGTACACTTATAGCTTTTAGGCTGTAAACCACAGGAAAATTTCAAAAAGTTTATTTTTTTTAATTTTTAGCCCTAAAAACTCCCGAAAAAGGGCTCGACTCTGCTCACTAACATTAATGTTTGTCCACTTCCAGATAAGCTAGAAACTTGAAATTTGGTACACGTATAGCTTTCAGGCTGTAAACCACAGAAAAATTTCAAAAAGTTATTTTTTTAATTTTTAGCCCTAAAACCCCCCGAAAAAGAGCTCAGTTTCCATGGTAACGGTATTATCAAACAGTGTTCACATAGGGCTCTGAAAGTTTAGAAATAAGGTAATAGCCATTACAGCAGACTAAATCTATCGCCCATAGATCTTTTAAAAACCTTTCCCAAGAACCTCGCCCCCAATGAGCGAAGCGAGTATAAAGTATATGAGTGTAAGCAATAGCATAGCCCGCTCCAACAAGAACACAATGTTTAGGTCGCAGAGAGGCAAATTTTGAAAAAAAAAAAAAAAAAAAAAAAAAAAAAAATCTTCACACCGGGATAAGACTGTTTGAAATGAACATACACTTCTGCAAGGTTGTTTAAAATTAGCCTCTTTTGCATGTGTTCTTTTGTAGCACCCATTCTAACACTCACAAAATCTTTCTTGCCAAGTTCTTCACAGTATTGGCAACCTCTTGATCCAAACTCCTTCCTGGCTTAGGATTTGGTGTAGATAAAATTCCACATTCTGTTATTAATTCCTTAGCTTTACGTATCATGTAGTTACTTGCACGAGGAAATTCGTGCTCTATTCTTCTGATACTCCAGTCTTTAGGAAGGATGGTCAAAATTGTAACTTTTTCACTTTTGTCAATGGTGTCTTCAAACTTTTCTTTCAGTTCTTGCAGTATGGCATCACAACCATCGTTGTCAGGCATGGTTTCTTCAGTTAGAATGTGAAATATCTTCACTTTTACAACTTTCACAATTTTAGTAGCTTTCTTTTTGTAGTATGGCTCTTCCTTCAGTCTCTTCTTCTTGATGGGTGATGCACCGACACTACTCAGACTAATGACTAATGACCGTATAGCAGAGTCAGTACTGTATGCGTCCAATTCGATATCACTTTCTTCATCAACTGATGTGCTCGGTTCTTCCTCAGGAACATCATCAGTCATTTTAATTTTCTTCCTACAGTTGTCACAAATCATTTGTTCACTATTCACATGTGGTAGTTTTTCTGTCATCCATGGCAACACCCTCCTTAATTGTTTTCTTCTGCTCTTGTGCCCTTTAATATCAAATGGGTTGCAGCCCTGTGTCTGTATGTACTTCTTATCCATTTCCACACACTTTTTCAAGTTATCACTAGGTACTTAAAGAAGCAATAGTCTCTGAATCACCTTTGAACTCCACATATATATATATATATATATATATATACAGTATATATATATGTAGAGAGAGAGAGAGAGAGAGGGAGGGAGAGAGAGGGAGAGGTAGGTAGGTAGGTCGGAACTTGTGTGATGCATGACTGGTGCAGTTTTCTATCACCATAGCCTGATAGTATGCTCTTAAGAGCTTACTAGCTGGCTATGCTATTACTTACACTCATATACTTTATATATTTTTTTCTCCTGTTCCCAAAGACATCCCAAAATGAAATTTGTACCAAAGATAGAATGCATTTAACCAGGGTTGTTATGAAAAAGCCAGCCTGGTTTTAGCCGGCCGGTTTTAACCGGTTTTATCCACTTGAAAAAAGCCAGGCATTTTATCCGGCTAAAATCAAATTGAATAAAAATAATTGAAGTTCCTTTCATGTTTTTATTTCCAAACATCACAAATTTAAAAGTTACAAGCTCAGAACCTGTAGTAGGCCTGCTTAGGCCTACTGAGTGAAAATTCAGAGCTACCAGTTTTATCCACTTGAAAAAAGGCAGGCATTTTATCCGGCTAAAATCAAATTGAAGTTCCTTTCATGTTTGTATTTCCAAACATCACAAATTTAAAAGTTACAAGCTCAGAACCTGTAGTAGGCCTACTTAGGCCTACTGAGTGCAAATGCAGAGCTACCAGTATTATCCACTTGAAAAATGCCAGGCATTTTGTCTGGATAAAATCAAATTGAATAAAAATAATTGAAGTTTCTTTCATGTTCTTATTTCCAAACATCACAAATTTAAAAGTTACAAGCTCAGAAACCTGAAATTGTATTTAGTGTAATTTAATACAGTGAGTCCCACGCAAGAGTTGGCCAATGACACGGGTTTCTGCGTCGCGGCGGGCACAGCAAATAAAGCTGCGATAAGTGTAATGATTCAGGTTCTCACATTTACAGTTAAAATTACAATGAAAATAACCATGTACCTCATCACAAGAGATGTTGAAAATGTTCTCCTCTTGCATCCACACAATACTGGCACCATTTTAGGAAATTTTCTTTTACGCGCATAAGTTCAGCTTTCGAAATAGAGTTAATTTTTCTTGTGATATTGTCTTCAAGTTCTTCTAATGTATGGGAAATTGACCTATACACTTTATTTTTGAAGTTTCCCCATAAATAATAGTCACATGCTGTTAGAAGAACTTAAAGACAATATCACAAGAGAAATTAACTCTGTCTCGGAAGCTGAAATTATGCGTGTGAAAGAAAATTTCCTCAAAAGGTGCCAGTATTGTGTGGAAGCAAAAGAAGAACATTTCCAACAGCTCTTGTGATGAGGTACGTGGTTATTTTCATTGTAATTTTAACTGTAAATGTGAGAACCTGAATCATTACACCGATCGCGGGTTTATTTGCGTAGATATTTCACCCTATCGCTCAGGTTTTGGAGCTGTGCCTGCTGCGTCGCCGAATCCCGCGTCATTGGCCAACTCTTGCGTGGGACTCAATGTACCACTTCACTGTGTAATTCCCAGCAATAGTTAATTACCATATTTACTCCAATATAATGCACACTCGAATTTAATGCGCACCCTGATTTTGAAACTTAAAATCATAAAAAAAAGAGTTTGTTAGCGAATGTAATGCACATCAATAGGAGGATATTTTATTTGGAATTTTGTCACAGTATTTATAGAATAACAAACCAACAAATAAACATTTACAGTTAACTGCGAGTTTTAGGCCTACAAGTAGGCCTATAGGCATGGCTCATCATTATTCACTAATGAGTTCATCACTGGAATCCTCGGAGGTGCTTATTTTTTATTGCTAAATGGACAAACAAAACGTTAAATGAATGTTTCACAATAAAAGCTGATACCGCTCTTAAATGAGTTTAAAATCGACAATGCACAATATTCCACATTTGCACTATAGATCTGACAAAAATAATTTTTTCATTATGTTTCAGAAATTAAATTTCATATGGTGTAGGCTAATGATAAAATGAACGAAGTCGAGAATTATAGAAATGCATTGTTATGTAGATCAATGTTACCTCCGACCTACGAAATGGATTTCTACTAGAATTTACGCGCACCTTAGTATTGAAATCTACAAATGGACAAAAATAGGGCACTTTATATTCGAGTAAATATGGTAAATTCACCGTTCATCATAAGACTCTTGCATATTTGCTTTATTCTGCCTGTTGATGTACACAAGCTTCTGGGCTTTTTCATTGCCTAGTCTGTTTCTCAATTTTGTTTGTATTAACCCAAATGAAGAAAATACTCTTTCGATTGATGCAGAACTGGCCGGCATACGATGTAAAGATTCTTTGGCTTGACAAAATTCCAGCGATAGGTGATTACGCTTCAGATTTGTGTAATTGATGGAGAAATAAGTATAAAAAAATACCTTTTATAAAAAGAGAGTTGTTAATTATGTATTAATTGATGTCTTTTATTATTTCATTTTTAATTTGGCCAAGGATTATTGTTCTAAAGATATTTAACTATTATTTTTAATATTTCAAACTTTATTTCATTGGTAATTTTAGCCTCAGTTGGTCCTCATGAATTCATTTCGGCATGCCTATTGGATGAGGTATATTTTAAAGTGTTTTTGACTTTCAAAAATTCAAATCTCTCCTTATATGAGTGCTATCGAGAAACTAGTTGTTGATTTAAAGATTACTCATCAAGAGCTTTTCAACGATACCCCACAAGACATGGTTTTAAAAATTTTGAATTTCCACCCTCACCCCCACAACCACTGAATCATTGGTGTTTAATTTATGCAGATAAAGTTTCCCTCTAAACCCCATAGGGACCTAAATATTATTTTTTTCAAAATTTCAACCCGCTCCCACCTCCCCCAACCAGGAAAAATTGATTTTAGCCGGCTAAAATTGAAAAAACCACTGGTCAGGTCTCTTTCAATTTTAGCCGGCTTTTTTACAACCCTGCATTTAACTGCCTAACATATCTTTTCTTCAATAAAATTAAAGATACAGTTTCTTAGATACTCAAGGTCAAAAGGTGTAACCTTTGACCTTGAGTATCTAAGAACTGTAATGAAAAAATTAATATTTTGAAATGCAACTGTTTTTAATGGAAACTATGTACCTTTAGCTTTAAAATGAGACCAACATGAAGGTTTTACCTCAATTAGAAGTAAAGTTATGATTTATTTTTGCAGAGCATGCAAGGGAAAATTTTGCAATTTTTATCATGTTTGCAACCCTGCTGTACGAATATCGTAAATCACTGAGGGGTAAAATTTTGCGTGTGTGTACAACTTCATGTATTTTAACTTCTTAATGAATTTCATGTAAATCTAAGATGGTCGGGTTGGGAGCCGTGATGATTTGGCATGGAATGACCCGTTTGGCGCATACGCCTATGCTATTCTAAGGGCCTCATATATAAGAAGTATAGGTTGAACCGTATCTTTTTTAATTATTAGTTTCTAGTTTTGCTTGGTTCATAGTCCTCACGTTCCATGTGCCAATCATTTTAGTCGTAGTGAATCTGATGGATGATTTGTTAATCTTATTATACAGTCGAATTTGGTTAATTCGACGTTGGATAATTCGAAATATTGTATAATTCGAATAAATACTAATTCCCCTTGAAATTCCTATATAAATGTATGTTAAAAAATTACAATTAATTCGAATTTTTTAAGCTTCATTTGGATAATTCGAAGCCAAAATTTGTCTCATGTTAATGTTGTAAGGATTCCAAGAGTTCATTGTTTCCACGAATTCCACAAAAATTCTCTATTTCGCAGATGAACCCTAGTCGCAGGTACCATACTAAAGTGTATTTTTAACCACCGTTATCTTTCTCCTGCTGAATAGATGTTCAATGGAATGTGAAGTTCACCCCCTCCGCTACAGAACTGGAGGGATTCAACAGTTCTGTGAAAATTTTAGTGTTCATTCTATCCTCAAAGTGTGACTGTGTTTGAAAATGTCAAAGCGTGGAGCATACACCAGTTCCTTTAGGGTTATAGTTTTAGTGTGGAAAAAATGGCTTCATTTAACATCCTAACAACAGGATGGCAGTCATTAAAGTAAGATTTGCTATACAATTATTATATTGCAATGAGTTTATTTTTAACATTTTTACGGTATTTTTTTTTAAAAAATCACAGTTTTGGTTAATTCGAAATTTGGATAATTCTATTTTTTTCTAATTCCCCTTGGGGTTCGAATTACTAAGAGTCCACTGTATAAGGCGTACACCAGCATTTCCTAGTCTTTGAGAAATGAAAAGTTCTAATTAGCACCCCTTCCGGCCAAAAAGTGCTATTGTCAATTGTTTTGACTGTTTCTGCCACGGGCTACTTCATCTTTGTCAGATCAGTTTGTTTTGTGTCGTCATGAAACTTGCCAAAGTACCTCCATATCATTTCCTTGCCAGCACGCAATTTATTTGGTGAATCAGTGGAGTACTTCGCTTCAGTGATTACTTTGCTACTCTTGTAACATTGTACTAAAATGTAGTAGTCCTATATAATTAGCCTACTTGACTCACAAGAATTGGCTACTGGAGCTCAAAAGTGTTTTATACCTACTGGAGGAAGAATCATGCGACATGAGAACATAGTAGCAAACTTAACAGAACATTGATGATCTCTCTGTTTCATTCGTTTTCACTGCGTTAGTAGGCTACTACTCAACACCATTGGGGGTACTAACTTTGGCTCTTGTTTAGAGTATGTCCCGTCCAATTTTTGTGTAGCGTTATCTCAAGAATTTTAAATACTAAAGTTTTTTTTTTTACTGTATTCAGATATATTATGTTATTTGCAAAGTAGCAGTATGAGCATTTATGTAATCATTTATAGCCTATATGGCTCATTCTCCAGAAATGGGGCATTTCAGCTTATAATTTTTAAAAATATTTTTTCTGAAATATGTGTTACTTTGTTTATATTTTACAAGTGTAGAGTAAAATTAATTACCTTACCTTAATAGTTGAGCTCAATATTAATTTTATCATTTCTTAATTTAACACTTGAATTAGGCATAAGAAACCATTATAATATTTCAATGTAGTAGCCCCCTCCCTCCTCAAAAAACTGGTAAATAATACTTTTAATATTATTTCCATAACAGGCAACCACTAAAAGAAATAGGAGTTTTCAGTAACCCCCCCCCAAAAAAAAATATATATATATAATAAATTATTTTATTTTACGGAATTGGTGATTTATTCCATGGAGTTGACGAATTTCTAGTTAGGCTTGCATATGGTTTCAAGAGTTAGGTTAGGATATCAATAGTTTGTTTACACAATCAGATCAACATTTTGTATGATTATCTAAATAATAAAAAATAAATCTTTAATAATATAGATTTTATTTATGGCATGGAGTTGATGATGAATTAGTGTGACATGCCTGGAATTCTGTTTTAATCTGCAGTAAAATCGTACATTGGATCAGCATGTGGTTTCTTTCACAACAAGAATAAACAATGTGGCCGACACTATTTTGGATGTATTTCTCCTTGCATTCAGAGAAACCAATATATGATTAAATACTAAATTTCCCTTTGTCCATGGAGTTGACATAAAACTGAGTTTCATATTTCCGGCAAAAAATTCCATAAATTAGTAAGCTTTATAACAGTATCTAATAATGCATGTGTTTGAATATAGTATAGACTTAGGGAAAAATGGTTACATTAAGAAAACTAAACATTCTAATTGAAAATATTATATTTTGAAGATCTTATTTTGAGCTGGTTTCATTCCATGGAGTTGATTTTGAGCATATAAAGCACCTCAGAAATACAGTTCTTATCAACGGAGAGACACAAAATAAGTAACTTAGGGGAGTTTTAAAGCATAAAAAGGTAGTTACCATGAGAATGCAACAGCATAATATTCATAAGTACACTTAATATTCGCCAGTTACATAAAATGCCTCGTTTTTGGAGAATGAGCCATATAAACAAACTCTCTTCGTTCATTGGGGGCTCTGCCCCCAAACCCCCACAGAGGTTCTCGGGAAAGATTTTTTTAAAGATCTATGGGAGATAGAGTGCGTGTATTTAGTCTGCTGTATTGGCTATTACCTTTTTTGCCACAATAAACCTGAAAAAATAAATGTGGGAAGACTTTGGGATTTTTTTCGGAATTTTCCCGTCGGTTGCAAGCTAATTGATATCAGTTTGCCAAGTCTTAAGTTTTCTAGATCAACTGAAAGTGTACATACATTTATGGTGTATTTTATGGAGTAAATTTCAACTGATATTAATTTAAATGGACATGATACAAGATGAAATAGCGACTAAGATTCGTGTTATGTGAATATTCAATTTGGCCTTTGCCTTTACGACCAGGGAAATCATGGAAAAAGATAAGTAAAATTGGTTATAATATGTTGTAAAGAATGCGGGACTTCATCTCCGAGTTGTGATTAAAGAATATAAATTATGAAATTTCTTTAACAGATAAAAGAAAATTTTGTTAGTTCTGGACAAAAACATGTTAATTGGATTAAATTATTATGAACCTGAGACTTCAGAATGCGAGTCCAAGACGTTACTATCTTGACCACCCCATTATGCTTACGGAAATAATTATTTCTAAACTTTCAGAGCCCTACGTGAACACTGTTTGATAATACCGTTGCCATGGAAACCGAGCCCTTTTTTGGGGGTTTTTAGGGCTAAAGATTAAAAAAAAAAATACTTTTTTAAATTTTCCTGTGGTTTACAGCTTAAAAGCTATATGTGTACCAAAGTTCAAGTTTCCAGCTCATCTGGAAGTGGGCAAACATTGTCAGTGAGTGAGTGAGTGAGTCAGTCAGTCAGTCAGTCAGTCAGTCAGTCAGTCAGTCAGTCAGTCAGTCAGTCAGTCAGTCAGTCAGTCAGTCAGTCAGTCAGCCATGTGGCTTTATATTATAGGGATGAATTGGATAGTTGTGAAGTTCACTTACCACTGGATGTAAGGAAACTTGAAGTGTTT
Source organism: Ectobius pallidus (assembly GCA_964059195.1). Lineage (NCBI taxonomy): Eukaryota > Metazoa > Arthropoda > Insecta > Blattodea > Ectobiidae > Ectobius > Ectobius pallidus. Next base: position 35,096,943 of record CAXKWD010000009.1, read on the forward strand.
GTGGAATTGTGTACTCTTGCCATCATGTTGCCAACTTCCTTGAACTTAAACTGAACTGCAATTTTAAATAAGCCTATAACAATGCAGTTTTGTAATCGGCCTATTACAAGTGACAAGCTGTGGATGATGCCGCAGCTGGCAATTGCAATTAAATGCACTGGAGTTATTTTATTTATTTAGTGAGATATTATTATTATTTATTTTTTATTCTACTTAAGTCATTCGATCAGAACTATGTTATGGGATACAACAGTGCAATTACAAATAAGAATATAAAGTATATACCATAAACATTATTGAATGTAACTTAAATATGAAAATGAATCTCTGCAATTCTTTCACCAATATAGACATAATTATAAAGCTATTTCGTAATAACTAGTAAATTAAATTACAGCATACTGTTCCAATGTCCAGAGAATGCTACTAATATTTCATGTGATGCTTTGTTTTATCCTGCTACATAGTGACTCCATGTGAAACAAAAGTGCCGTGATTGGTGACCGGAATTCTGAGGTGGTTGACAGATGTTCAATTTTGAAAAACTGCTTTAAGTGCCAGTATGGTACTTTATGAGATTGCATGCGGGACGGGAAAATGTTTGTCTGTCTAAGTGTCTGCAAATACTATAGAGGACAATACCGGACACTTATTCCTTTGACAATGGAAAAATGGGGTACAGATTTTGCAGCACTCCTGGTGGCACAACCTGCAAACTTGGGGACAAATTAAAATATTCAAAACACATATAAACTGCAATTTCACCAAACACTAAGGACCAAAACACTGTTTAAGTAATTATAAAAATAATAATGAGCAAACAAAACACATAACTTCCGAAATAGTTATCAAAATATCAATGAAAACACAAATATTTCAACTTAACTGTTGCTAACAACAACAACTTTATCTTTTTTTCAATGTTGCGTTTTTGTTTTAATATTTTAGGGCATTTATTTCCAAACCAACATTTATTTCTGAACCATAGATAGATAGAAAAATCATATCCCTTATACATAACATGCCGAGGTTGGCTACTTTGGCTCCTCTGACAGAAATTGGTTGATATCTTTGTATCTAGTTACTGCATCTGTATTCAGTAGTAGCAGGTTGGACCGCTAGATGGTGCTCAAGATATTGTCCCTCGATATATCGCAAAGTGTCCTGCATTGTCCTCTATAGTATTTGGTGTCTGTAGTGCGATAACTCAAATATGGTTTATCGGATTTTCATAAAACTTGGTATACGCATTTATAATGTCCATGGCAAGAAGCCTATTTATTCAGGACCAAGTTGGTTGACTGGTACCGGAGTAACGACTAATTAAAGGTCACATACTTTTTAAATGCTTGCTAATCATTGAGAGCCTAGAATCCAATGCAGTCAGATGTTTGTTTATTTTGTCGTTCTAGTTGAAATGAGTACTACATGAAGACTGTTATATACAGAAGGTATATTACTCTGAAATGAGTAGGCCTACATAGGCTACATTAAGCGGAGTTCTTTGCCAGTGCATTTTGTGAAATGTTCACCTATTTTAAGAATTTCTTATATCAGTGTAACTTATATGAGTATGATTTAAGGTTAACTATCAAACTTTAGACCTTTGTTCTTCCATAAGCCTTGCTTAATGAATCAGTCTGGAGCTTAACTCTGAAATCTATTACAAAAATAACTTCCTGCAATTATAAGTGATTAAACAAAAGCATTCTGGCGTTTTGTAGCATCAGTTTACCTGATTTTACTTATTTACTGTGCTGTGGTATTGCTCCCCACTCTGTAGCTAGAGCGGGGTACCCCACTGAAGACTTCTGGTATATAGTTGCATAATATGGACTACACGAGCAATGGATAGGGGAAAGGCAATACGCACGCTTAAAGGAATGGAAGGTGCTGGATAATTATTTAGCCCATAAAATAGAAAAGATTATAAATTTCAATTTAACAAATTTATTTATTATAAAGCAACAAATAATAAGTGCCAACTGACAGACACAAAAATATATAATACTTATTAAATTGTAGAAGATATAGAATGCTTGTATGAATTTAATCAGAATCAGTACCAAAATCTGCCTATGAATGTTACATAGTAATTTATAAATGGAAAATAATGCTTTACAATATTGCAAACAGAAGTACGTAAATTAATAATACCGTTATACAATAATTGAATAAATTGAATATACAAATGTTAGGTTAGCCGAGTGAAACAATATGTCTGCCAATAGAAAGATAGGTCATGACCTTAACGTAAAATAAATTTTAGTGAAATATAAAAGAATGCCTGAAGGGCAAAAGGAAAGAGAAGAAATAAGAAGGAAGGGAGTCGGAATCTTGCACACACCATACATAAGTTACATTACAATCAAACTGATATCTGCGTGATACAATAATTTAGAAAAATGACCAAAACAATAACTTGACAGAAAACCCAGGTGAGTGGACACAAAATACATATGAACAGGGTTGGAATGTTTAAAACAAGTGCTTGTGTTTTTTTTAAGTTTGTTTAAAACGTTTTAAACATGTTTTTTTTAGCATATGTTTAAATCATTTTTAAATTGCATGTTACATTTAATTATGAAGAAAATTTACATTTTGTCAAGTCAGTGACACCACAGTATAAGTACAGTAAAGAAACTGTGTGTTAAAAGTCCTATGACAACATGTTGACTGGACAACACTAGCGCTCCCACGACACTAGCCCTAAAGCTACATTCCCATCATATGAAATGGCTTGGGAAAATACATAAACACGTCGCAAAATATGTTATGTTAAAAGAGAGAAAGAGAAAAATACAGAATATTTTTATTTAATGCAAATCTAATTTTAAATTTAAGAAATAATAAAACAGATAATGTATTATATTCTAGTTAAAAATAGGCTACTGTACCTAAATAGGCTACTGTTAAGGACTGTACCTAGGCCTAGTATTTTTCCTTTAAAATCATTGCCCTTTAATATAATTTATAATTCAAATTATGACAATAAATAGCCTACATATTAATTACGTAAATTATATTATAGGTCTGTCACGTTGTTCATCCTGCACGTCATTGTTGACAGTGTATTTTGATTCTTTGCCTTATATGGCAATATACGACCACAGTATAGTATAACAGTAGCGAAGCTCTAATGAAAGGAAAATGCATCCTTTTGACAGATCGTGCGACACTAGCACCCCAAGCGGCCAGTAGGATGGAACTAGCAAACAGCCACTTCCAGCATTGGAAAGATACGAATATATGGCTGTATTTCTTCTTATTTTTAAAATTACCAGAACGAGATTATTACCGGAAAGGCAAGAAGTTGTAGTTTCAAGATCGATGACATTGTATATCTTATAAAGTATCAGACCGGTTTCCGTCCACCATATAAGCTACATCCCTAAGACAAATCTTCAAGAATTTAATTGACCTACTACTAACATATACTGTACTTACACTGAAAATTCTGACAAATAAGATAACTTAATAATTTCAATAATCATGTAGTAGTACTAGTTCAGAAATTAGGGGGGAAAGTAAAGTTCTATAGGCATATAGCACGATAGGCCTATGGTCAGTATCAGATGCAATAGCAAAACACTTTTGTCTTTTTCTTCATTTTGTTAAACACGATAAATTATTAAAAAGTAAAGGATTAAACACGTTATCTTTATTCTCGACAGTTTAATTTTGTTAAATTCAATTATATAGGCCTAACATAACCTCGTGTTAAAACATTTTTAAAATTAGTAGGGTCAGGTGGGGTATTTGTAAAGAGGCCTATATATTTAGAAACCTTTGCTTCGTTAGGATTTTCACTTATGATATACATATAAAAATAATTAATTGTATATAGCATTTACAAGCCATTTACAAGCCAAGCAATTTATAGCACCACAAGCATTTCCATAAAATATTGTTGACATTTTACATAAGCAACAATGTAACATATTGTGTGGCTTCTTGCTCACCGCTACGAGCGCTGCAGTCGCGCCGGTTGAAAAAAACTGTATGGAGCTTCGCTACTGTTATACTATACTGTGATAAGACTTCAATTTATCGTAGGTCTATGTAGCGTCAATTACTGCAGGATGGACTTCATTAAACAAAACAAAAAATTCAGGAGCATTTGGAATTGAAGACACCGTCGGTACAGCAGTTTTAATTAACGAGTTTTTATAGGAATTCATAAACTGTCTGTTTTCGGCGTGTGTCAAGCATAGACGGTAATTTTCACTCAAATATTTTACATATTTTGTTACTAGGTTTTCTTGTCGACCATTAATGACCTATTTTATACACCAGAAATCATTACAACAGAATAAAATATAAAAATATTACATTAAAGTAACTTGAAACATAACCACACCAGAATCACGAGTAAGCCAGTAGACCTACAATAAATATTACTTATTTTCGTTCTTACCTTTCTGGATGTTTCAAGAAAGTGAAGAAATGCAATTCAGGATTTTGTCTTTTATTATTACTGAAATTTACAGCAGAATATAGCGTGTTCTAATAAATACAACACTCTATTTATTTACATACTTCCCGGAGTAGTTTCTGTAGTCTTACTATATGGCCGCTACGATTGCTAGTAAATGCGCGCGCATGCTCGGCTGGCAGAAAAACGGGCTGAGTTTCTGTACTGTACTTTTTTCATAAATGTATGATTCATGTTTTTCGTTTTTTTCAGATCCAGGATTTTAGTTTTTGATTTACATAAACAGAACAGTTCATTGCACTTTATGGTATAAACGTTAGGCGAGTTTTATCTTTTATTTTTATAACTGTATTAGTCCAGGGTTGGAATGTTTAAAACAAGTGTTTAAAATATGTTTAAAACAAGTGCTTGTGTTTTTTTAAGTTTGTTTAAAACTTTTTATATAATATATATATATATATATATAGGGTCTTTATTATAAGTTGAGACCGGGCGATGGAAGGCGCGCGCAGCCGGTCTGACCTTGATGCAACAGCGGCACGTGCAGTTATTGTTAAAGTGTCAACATGGTGAGACCCATTTCGCTGCAGCATCGTATTTTTGTGTGTAAACATTATTTTAAGTACGAGTCTGCTAGACGTGTACGTGATGAATTTATTCGGACATTTCCTTTTGATGTGCCACCTTCAAGAGCACAAATTCACAGAATTGTTAATAAATTTGTAAATACTGGTTCAGTGCAAAACAAAAAGCATGTGTGCACACGAACTGTGTTAACAGAAGAAAAGCTAGACGAGATTGGCGCTAATCTTGAACATTCACCAAATAAATCACTCTCAAAATTAGCCCAACAAGTAGGGGTTTCAGTTTCTTCTGCACACAAAGCAACAAAGTTGTTACACCTCAAACCGTACAGATTTACACGGGCCCATTGTTTAAAACCTGCCGATCCAGCAGCAAGATTGCGGTATTGTGAGTGGTTTCTGTCATCAGTGGATAATGGTTTAATCGACCCCTAGCTTGTGTTCTTTTCTGATGAAGCCTGGTTCCATCTTAATGGTCGTGTGAACAGTCATAACTCACGCCATTGGTGTGCAGAAAATCCTAATGGTGTGTGTGAAATCCCTCATTACGATAGGAAGATCGGGGTTTGGTGTGCTATTAATGGAAGGCGAATAATTGGGCCTATATTTTACGAGACTACAGTATATTCAGAGATTTGCCAAGATGACATTTTGGTGCCATTCTTTCAGCAGTTGACGGATGAAGAAAAAACGCACGGGTGGTTTCAACAAGATTCGGCCACCGCTCATACAGCGGAAGTCTCCCTTCTTAAAATTTGGGAAGTGTTTGCTGACAGAGTGATCAGTGCTGGTCTCTTTCCACCTCGCTCCCCAGACCTCACAGTGTGTGATTTTTACTTGTGGGGTAAACTTAAAGATAAGGTTTATCGAACAAATCCTCACATATTGGAGGAGCTGAAAGAAAACATTACGAATGAAATTAGGGCCATTACAGTGGAAGAACTCACTCGCGTCAGCCAGAATGTGGTTTCCAGATACAATGCCTGTGTAACACAGGAAGGACGACACTTCCAACATATGTTATAAGGTAAGCCTATATATTATTATTGTGTCTCCAACGAGAAAAAGCCCTACTGTACAAATATATGCTAGGGCTATAATTTAACAAAATACATACTAAAAATAAGCCTATATAGCCTACACTTTAAGCAGGGAAGCCGCGCGCGTGCCGCTCGCGGCTAATGCGGACTCCGTAGCGGAGAGTGAAAACACCGGTCGCCCGGTCTCAACTTATAATAAAGACCCGTTATATGTATATAATAGGCCCTATACATTAAAATGGTTGTTTTAAACAAAATGAACAGTTTAAACTTTTTTAAACAAACAACATTGTTGTAAACATAAAAACGTTTTTAAAAAAACACGTTTATAACAACCAACATTGTTGTTCACATAAAAAACGTTTTTGTTGTTATTTAAAAAAAAACATGTTTTTTCCCAACCCTGCATATGAATAATCAAAAGACAATGTAAAAAAACATTTATATGACCAAAAATATACTATACAAATAGGGTTGCCACCTTTTGGTAATGCTAAGGAGGGACACTTATCGAATATATGCAGATCGCCGATCTTCATACCTAAATTTGTACACGGAACAATTTATTAATAACTGAAAGACGGAATATACAAAGCCAAAACTGAATAGGCTATGTAACAGTAACACTAACATTTGAAAAGAAAAGATTAGCAAAATAATATTAAAAAAAACTGGGCAAATTCATGACTTGAAGCTGTATTTCTTGTTTGATTTGGCAGCTTCTAATAGTTGTTTGTTCTGTTTCACCCTCACTAAATATTCTTTGCAGGTATCTGTAACATTTGTAGAAATGATTTCACTCTTTATGAGAAAGCTGAGCACCTATTTCTGGATTCTGTCCATTTTAGATTCAAGAGAGAAAACACTCTTTCCACAAAGGCATTGCTACCAGGAATGCTCAGAACAAAGCATTTGAGATTGGGAATGTGTTCTTTACCAAACTCCTGAATAATTTTCTTCCATTTCATACTCATACTTAGTCTCTCCTTCTGTATAATTCACTTTAGTAGCATTTATTATATCTGAACTAAAGCAGAATTCCTCATATAGACCTAACTCATCCAAATTAACATCAGATTCTACATTATGTGCCTTCACAGAGTCTTTGAGATGTTTGAAAGATAGTGAACTCTTAAGATTCAAGTTCTTCAGTGTGCCATAAAGATTGTTTTCTGTGAAGTCAAATACTTTCTCTAAGGAACGAAAAGCTTTCTCATAGAATTTCAAAAAACAATGTACACTCATAGACATGTTTCGAAAAAATTATGAAGATTGGCAATCCAGGCTCTGACTAAATAATGGCTTACCACTAAGTTTAGGAATAACAGGAGAAATATTTAATTAGTTCTTACTCAACGAACGACACATAAAACACACAGAGAGCGTGGATTCAAATTACAACTGATAACACTACACACGTCTTGCTGTGCTATAATTCCAGAAGGAACTGTACTTGGCAAATCAGTGCAGAGTGTCATATGATCTGTTTTCGGTACTTCCCCGTCGGTTCACCAGTTAATGGCTCGCACGCTGGTTGTACAGATCACGGACATACCCCAAGAATGCCCGCGCGACTTATACAAATAAATTACAAAGAATAACATCATGGGCGGTGATTTCAATGCTACCAACACGATACATTTTAGCGATGGAACGACATCGATATCTTGACCATGAGGCGAAATTCACAAAAGACGCCACCAAAAATTGCTGTCTCGTATTTTGTTTTGGAATAATTTGGCGTCCCGCAATATAATGCGTCCCTCTTAGGCATAATTCGGGATGCTGAAAATGTCCTTAAAATGCGGGATGTCCCGCCTAATTCGGGACAGGTGGCAACCCTATATACAAAATATGTAAGCCGCTCACCTGAATTTCAAGCCATCACGCAGACATATCCACACACACACACACAGACGATCCCAAACAATCCGACTCGGAAGAAGACAGTAGAAGACAGAATGATATAGAACAAGGCAGCTATTACGTGACCAAGAGACAAAGCCGTGATGTGGCAAAAGAGGGGATACACATGCGCATAACATAATCTTACTGCGCCCCTACAAAGACTAGAGCCTACGGACAGACTTAGTGACGCATACCAGCAACAAGAACTTACAGAAAGATTTAGCATAGAATATATACTTTCAGTGAAACAACATCACGTAACATAATTTCAAAGTAATTGAATATGAAATAATGGAATGACTTTATAAAAACAGGATAATATATATAATGAGGTTAGAGTTCGTGTGTGTAAGTTGGGTGCGTATAATTAACTGTAAAGTTCCAAAATCCGCTAGTAAGCTATGCACCCAACAACTGGTAAGTTAATGTTATTTTAGTAGGCCCAATAGTGAATATTACCAGTGCAGTAACTTTTGAAATGGGCATGTTTCACTGAATATTCATATTTAGCATGCTCAGAAGCATTCAGAAATATCTAGAGAAGTTATAATATAGGCCTAATTTGAATTTCCCACTCAACTTTTGTTGGTTTTGGTTCCCTATGTGTTAGCCAGTTGTTGCTCTTACTTTTCTGGTTCACAACAAAAAATGCAGTTTGTGTTTGGCTGTTGTTTGTGTTACAGCATAAAAGAATATCAGCCACATAGGCATGAAAAGTTATTCGTATATTTAAGGACATGATCAATTACACTGAAGGATTTATTGAACAAACAAGTGACATATTTCAAAACTGCAGGCTTCTAGCTTCACAAATAGTATATTGCGATACAAGTGCCGTAAGCAATGCATACGGATCGAGGAAAGAGTTTTTTCAATTTTTCGAGATCCGTTATGCGCTTACGGCACGAGTATTGCATGCTATTTTTTGCATGATGATTAGTTATATCAATTTAATTATATTAATTAGATATTACCTAAAAATATTATGAATATTATTGAAGATAGATGTTTATTTCAGAAAGTGATTCGCATGTGTTTGTTGTTATGGGAACCGAATATTTGTCCTGGGGGGCCTTGTCCATAAAGGCTTGTATTATGATGTGCCGTAAGTAAATTCTTACTGCACAGAAACTCTTACCGCACATAGCAACAAGATTGCGTGCAGGAATGTCAACTTACGATCCACGGCAACAATATTCGGTCGTACAACTAATTAGTTAAGTCATGCAAAAAATATATTAGGCCTACTTGATATTTTTCATGATCTTTTTAAAAAACACATTTAGGCCTACATTGACATTCCTGTGGAATTGCCTTTCGTCACAGAGAATGTTATATGGCTTAAAGAGAAGGAAAGGATTAAAAAGGGAGGAAGAACCCATGGATAATCCACCCTCATAATTTGGACCCTCCTGTATTCATACTTATTTGCTGCAAAGACATGCCAGCAAGCGTGATTCCCCTTTAAAAGACACTTCACTTTCCAAGGTGCACTTTAGGTGTCTTTAAGAAGATTCTTATTGAAATTTTACTGTAAATAAGAAAGATTGTATATTGCAGTTATTATAGGTTTGTTCGCAAAGTAAAACCCGAACTGTCACGGACCACGACGCATGCGCATATTGTCGGTCTCGCTGCGCAACGTATGCGCACAATGTCATATATCAGCATATTAAAAATGTGCGCATGCGTCGCGGTACACAACAGTACATGATTTAGCTTTGCGAACAGACCTAATAAAAAATGTTAGCGAAATAGTGGTTCCTTTGCTTCCAATGGGTGACTACCAAGGATTGCACATAGTTTAAGAATATAAACATTTGGTTTCCTACATACCAGTATTATACTCAGAGGGTATGAGAAAGTTGTAGTGAGACCATATGTTCTAGTTTTGTCTGTCATGAAGTCAGTGACTCATTAAGACTCATCCAGTGTGAGTAGTACTATGTGACAATTGCATAAGCATCCACAGTAATGTTATTTTATCTCCAGTTATAGACATTTATCAGTGTGTTTTAAAAGTATAAGCTTAATCATTTTATGCTATATCATTTATCGCTTTCAGTAGCCTAGTGTAGGGTGACCAGATTTATGAACTTAAAAAACAGGACACTTGGATAACAAAGAGTGCAAGCGTTCCTTCTAGGTCTTGCAGTTACAATTTAATATTAGATAACTTATTGCTATAAATGAGACTTCATTGTGATCAAATATCGCCATTCTGAATTAAAAGTAGTCTTATAAATTCAAGCGTTGACAAGACAAGAATAAATTAGTATTCCCTGAGAACAAAGACTCAAGTTTTGTTAATATTGAGGACACTTTTTGCAAAGCTACGTCAATCTACATTGGAAGGAGGACCTGAACAAGCCTTGGGAGAAATGACATTTTCTGTAAATTTCAAAAATTTTAATATAGGCTATACTTAAGCCTATAATAAAGTAAAGTAAAGTATTCCCTATTACAGGCTATGGAGGCCCTCAGGGTTCCAGGAGGTTGAGGCTCCCAGATTTTTAGACATTCGGCACATGAAGGTGGTAAGGTTGTCAGCCTTACGCACCGGCCGCCTTTACCCCCAGGATTGCTCCTGGTACTCATTTCTGTTAGAGGCTGAGTCGACCCCAGGGCCATAGTGCCACCAGAAGGATTAGGCCAATTGAAAAACTCCAACGACCTCATCGGGAATCGAACCCGCGACCTTCCGGTTTGTAGCGCAGCGCCTCAACCACTACGCTACGGCGTACCCCAAGCCTATAATAAAGCAGGGTTAAATAGATGTTAAGACTGTATTAAATGTTTATTTCTCTTTCAAGACAATTTTATCTGAGTTTGTGATGTTATTGGTTCCAATTTTATCTTTAAATATTAGTATGCCTATTTAGGCCGGTTCTTTAGTCATTACAAAATATGATAGGCCTACTTTTTGTGTTTTAGCTCTGTACTGTAAATTAATTGCATAATCATTACATGTCTACCTTTCATTTCCACATTAACTTGATTTCTGTGCAGTGATCAAATGTGCCCAACTTGCAACGTGTAGGGAAAATAATTTTAAATTAAAAACAATCAATTATAAAGTAATAATAAAACAATTGAGGGGGTCAGCGCAACAGTGGTCTAACCCCTCCGACATGGAAAATTAGTTAGTGATGCTATTTGCATGGCTTGGAGGTAAACTTTATTCTTATATAGAGGTTGGACAAATTAAGTTTTCTGTAGGTAGTTTTGAAGTCAATAATCTGTTCCCTGAAACAGAATTCCTCTTGTGTAAGGGCAACCAAAAATTTTGGAACCAAGATAAATTATTAATCCATAGAAACTAGAGACCATTAACGGTCTTCAGAAATATGAAATATGTGGAATATGATAATCTGATTTCTGTAAATGAGGTAAGTGTTGAAGAAACTGGAGAGAATGGTAGTGAGCTTTTTCATTTATTTCATCGTCTGTGGAACTGAATAATCATTGTAACTTATAAATAAAATTAATACAACTCCTTTCCTCTTAAAATAATGTTTTAATGCACGTAAAAATCCAACATTTATTGAAATATTTTTTTTCTCCTCTGTCAAGTTGAAATAAATGTCAGGCCAACAGTGTTGCAGCATCTCATAAAATTGATAATATCTCTGAACAGTAGACTATGTAACATTGCAGGTAAGTTGACCAAGCACCATAGAACACTCCACTACCAATAAAACTGCATTTTTCAACTACAATGTAGAACTTGAACTTGCTTTTTTCTCTAAACTATAAAAATGTGGGATAGACCACTGATGCGCTGACCCCCTCAATTATAAAGTAATAATAAAATTATGTTTATATGCAAAACATACTGTATCAGTGTATAAGTAGCATATAAATACCTCCTCCTGGATGTAATTAGGTTGAGAAAAAAAATCACAAAGTTGAGAGGTGACATTTAGGGCAAAACTGCCCCACTCTCCCCTAATTCGTAAACAGTTAACATGATTGATAATTATGGTATATGAAATAGCTAAATATTAGACTTCAAGATGCACCATCTGACAAAAAATACCTCATATTCCCTGGCCCAAAAACCCCTTCATAGTGAGTTTTATCCAGATCAATCAGTGTTTTCCCATTGAGGCCTACATTCATGATCCCCCTTCCATCCTCCTATATAAAAAAAAAAATCTTATATGAAACATGTGACTTCCTCTAACAAATAGAAGTTTTGCCTCTTTGTGTAGGCCTATATAACATTCTCTTCATGGGTCATTCCACATCAAATCAACCAATGGTCCAAACATCACATCGTCAGATCTTTATGATTTTTTTTATATGAGGTAGTATTAGCTAAGTAGGTAACAAATACAAATTTTTAAATTTTTTATACTTTTAGTTTTTGGGATATAAATTTTTGAAAAATTAAAAAAATGACAGTTTTTAGGAACGCTTTGAAATATTTAAAAGCATATAACTCAAAAACGGTTAGTCGTAGAAAGCTCAAATTTGTACCATTCTCTTTAGAATTACAAGGGCTTTAATTTGACATATAACTTGACTGTGTCACGTTACTCCGTATTTTTCCAAAAAGTCAAAAAAAAGCATTTTTTTTTAAACTTGAAATCAAAATTTTTTATTTTTATGAAAAAATATATTTTATTCCACAGCTCTTGAGTAAGTTGTGTACAAATTTTCATGATGGTATTCCAGTGGCAAAATACTGACATTATTTTTTATCTGAATTGAGGCATGTGGAAATTCTGGTAATTTTTTAATTGTTACCCTATTAAAAATTAATCTTATCTATTGTATTTAAACTTATCCTAATAATAATTTATTGATTTTTCCAGCATACCCTAAAACTTGATTTGATAAAAGTTATGTCTATATAATAGGGTGATGATGGTTCATGTGGTAAATACGGTATATCAACTGGACCTAATGTTTCTTGCCTGTTGAAAATTAATCTGATCTATTTTATTAAATCAAACTTATGTTACACTTATGGAACAGTCTCGTTTACACTTCAAATTAGTAAAGGTGATTTCTCTTCTTCACCAAAACTTGTGCTGCTTTGGCCGTCTCATCTGCTAAAACGGAACTTGGTAGGTTCCACCTATCTGTTGCTGTGGTTGGGTTTAATTTGCTCAAAATATAGTTCTTTGGCAATGCTGCTCTCCTAGGATATGTGAATGATGGCGATGATCCTTTTGGGTGAAGAAAGGAAACATAAACTTCCTTTTTAACATCATCTTTTGAGTCGACATGCACCATCATGACAAAACCCACAATTTCTTGAAATGGAATGTCTTCATCATCAAGGCTGATCTGTACCCTATGGGTGGCGTGCACCATCCATTAGTAAACTATACTAAAGTAGTAAATCTATGATGGAAATCTGAAGAAAACAAGAACCAGTACATCTGTCTCACTCTAGCAGATTACTCCTATGACTTAAAAGTGAGACAGATAAACTGTTTTTTGTTACGTCAGGTTCTCTTTTTAGATTTACTACTTTAGTGCTGCTCTTTTAGTAACTTACTCTTTTAGTTAGTGATGGAGAGCTCAATTGATAGTTATTTCTTTAGTTGTAACTAAAGTAGTAAACAATTTTCACTAAAGAAGTAGACGAATTCTGCGCAGAACAGAGCAGAAGGTCAATTCCACATTAAAAGGGACACAGATGAAAAAAAAAATATTGCACTTTTATTGTGCCTTGAATATATGATTGGAAAGCTTAAACACTGTAGTTTTACAATTTTAATGTTTCTTTTGCATTTAAGTGATGTTATAATTTTAATTTGCGTTTGAATGATGTTCTACATTAGCTCTTAAAATGATGACTTGAGAAACAAATTTTGAAAGTGGTGGCAAATCTGCTAGCATTGATTTCCCACCATTTATAGCATTTTACAATATGGCTACCATCTTAAGGAAGCATGCTGAGTGGTTTTAGCTCCAGGAAGATTTATTAAGGTAAGCAAAGTTTAATTATTATTCAACTCTGATTTATTGTGTTAGTCCGTGACCGAAAAGTATATTTTTCAATGTAGTGTTATTATTTAAAGGAATTTAAAGTTAACATTTGGTATTTTCTTAGCCTATTACAACTAAAAAATAACCCTATTTTTAAAAATTAAGTAGAACTCAGATAAATGTGTAAATATGTGGTCACAGACTAACTGGTCACGGACTAACAGTGAAGTCACAGACTAACAAGTTATGAAGTAAAAGTAATAATTATTTTCTTTCTATTCTAGGGAGAATTTATCAGTGAACTGCATAAGGTCAACTATCATTTTCATCATGGGTAAAACATCTAAAGAGAAAACTAGTAAGTACCGTTCTCGGATGTCCTATCAAAAGAAAGCCGAAACCCGGGAAAGAGACAGACTACGTAAAGCTGCAGCAAGAGCCCGTCTTACTGTTGCTGAGAAGAAAACAATTACAGAGAAATGCTGTCTTTCCATGAGGCAACTTCGCAAAGAAAGGAAACAAAATATGATGAATCCAACCCCTACATCGTCTGTGGAAAACCCAGCATTCAAAAATTCCCAGTCATTAGGAAAGGCTGTTGCTCGTGTGAAGAGGTCTCTTCCACTTAGCCCAAGGAAAAGGAGTGCTGTTGTAAAACGTTTAGCACACTCTTTTCAAATAGGAACAAACTCGGTTGGAAATAAAGACAGCCGTCCTGATCTGAGTATTGCACCTGATGTAAAAGAGAAAGTTGTACAGTTCTACACTCGTGATGACATCAGTCGATGTAGTCCTGGTCGAAAAGAATATGTTACCATGGATATAGGAGGTGGTAAAAAGGAAAAAGTACAACGAAGATACCTGATAATGTCAGTAATGGAGTGTTTCAGTCTCTTCAAACAAGAATACCCTGAAGCCAAGATAGGGAAATCTAAATTCTTTGAGTTTCGTCCGAAGTTTGTTCTCCCATTATCTGACACACCAGCAAACCTTTGCGTGTGTGTTTATCATGCAAATATTGAGCTACTGCAGAAAGCTCTTACTCCCTTCTTTCCTGATTTTCTGCCCAGGATTGCCGAATATCTTATGTGTGACAAAAATGATCAAAAAAACTGTGCTTTAATGAAGTGCAGTGACTGTACAAATAACATTCAGATTCTTTTTCAAAGATTCAAAGCAGATATTTTGTGGAATGACATCGTCTGCTGTCAGTGGAGGAGGGATGCTGATGGACGAACAGTACGTGTGCAGCTAGAAAATATGACAGTATCTGATGGAATTGCAATGATGAAAGAGCAGCTTCCACAATTTCTTCTTCACTCTTACATAAAGAAGAAGCAGTCTCAATATTTTCAAGAGCTCTTGAGCAAAGAAGAGGAAGACACTGTACTCCTTCAAATTGATTACAGCGAAAACTTTGCCATTGTCCATCAGGACGAAGTGCAGAGTGCACACTGGGGACGTAAACAAGTTACCATTTATACTGCGTGTGGCTGGTTTTGGATTAATGGTGAAAGAAAAGTGAAGTCATATGCCATAGTCTCGGACTACCTATCTCACGACAAATATGCAACCTATGTGTTTAACAAAATGATTATTAATGATCTCAAGCAGCATGTGCCAAAATTGAAACAAGTACGTCTATTCTCGGATGGAGCTGGCCAACATTTCAAGCAGAGGTATTCTATTAATTGTATAACACACTTTGAAGTAAGTACAGAGTGGCATTTTTTTGCCACTGCTCATGGTAAGGGTGCCGTTGATGGCATTGGAGGAACAATAAAAAGAATGGTGCACGATCAAATAAGATCAAGTAAATGTTCAAATATTTCAGATGCTAAATCATTCGCTGATGTTGCCATGTCTGTAGTTAATCCTAACACCAAGATAACTTTAATGTACTGTGCACAAGAGAAAATTGAAATTGAAAAACCTCACCTCAATAATACCTGGAAGGATATTTTACCAATTCCTGACATCCACAAGATCCATTGTGTACGCAGTGTTGGACCCCATGTCGTACGATGTAGTAGTATTTCAGAAGAACCAGGTACCCTGCTATACATGTTGAATGTTCCTAGTTCTCAAAGTGCACAAGAAAATGAACTTGTTGAACACACTTCCAGTATTTCTTCGGAAAAAATATCTATCTGTGCTGAGAAATGGTATGCAGTAAACTTGACCGACTACGATTATTGGTTTATAGGTCGTGCAGTGGAAATATCTCCAGAACAGGAGGCCTGCAAATTTGCATTAATTCTGCAGATTACCATTGGGAAGAACCAATTCAAGTTTGTTCAGGACGAAATTACGACTAGCATGACAAACGTATTTCATGTTCTTATAGAAGAGCCTAAGCCGTTATCCTCTACCAGAGCTGACAGGCTGAGAATTCATGAAGATGACTTCAAGGTTATAGAGAAGAAGTACAGTCAACTTTAATTTTCACTGGGGGTTTCAATCAGTGCATAATACTGTAATATAGTATTAGGATCTTGTATGCTGTTAGTCCGTGACTCATGGTTGTTAGTCCGTGACCAATGTTTATAATTTAATAAAAATAATGTAAGTACATTATACTGATAATAGTCTTAAAAATGCTTACTTTGAAATCTCCTTTACTAGATGTGAAAAGATGGTTTAGTTTCTGTGAGTAAAATCAGAGGATTTAAGACTATTTCACAACATGTTAATCAGTATGTCTATATGAGGTTAGTCCGTGACTGGTACTTAATAATTTTATATTTACTATTAAAATTGTTCATTAATATATTTGCAAGTTTCTCATTTAACTCCCACTTTCAGCAATCCTTACTAACCAATTTCAGTTGTATTATGACCAAAAGCAGTTTTATTACAGTGATTTTTAAGTTCATATTTTCTTCCAAATGTTAGTCCGTGACCATGGAATTGCCCAGAAACGTTAGTGCAGCGCAGCAGAACACGTGCATTTCAATTGCCATTATTAAAGTGCCAGAGAATGGAAAGGAAAGATTCGCTGAATATGAATTTGGGTTGTACGAGTTATTACTAATGACAATCGTCATATTTTAAAATAGGCCTACTGGTAGTGTTTTATTCATTACTAATTTCAATTCCTTCAGAAGAATATTTTGAGTTTAGTAGCCTACATTTTTGTGCAAACTATTTCTGTATTATAATGCAAACAATTGGTATTTCCAGTTGATTTTCATCATTGATCCACTGTCATAATTACAATTATTTCTCTCATAAGAATAAAGTTATAAAATATATTCAAATATTTATATTGCCTAAAGTTACATATTCTTCCCCTAAAACGATAAATCAATTATTCTACAGTTGTTTATCATAATTCTCAATATAATGAATTATTAATACTTATTGACTGTTTAACAATATTAATAAGGAGTATTACACAAAATCATGGAAAAGAGGGGGATAAAAAGGATAACAACAAAACTAATAAGAGGCATTATGTTTCTGTCCTTTTTCAAATGCACAGAATATTTACTTATAAATTTTACCTTATAAAAATAATAATATTACAACCGAAAAATGTAATATTTAAACAAAAAATGGTGGTACAATATTTCGCAAGCTATGAACTCCAATAATTATTATGTAGGTGGTTGTGTGTTTAAAAATAATTTCAGTGACTACTTATCTAAATCCTGTGCAGCTTCAACCTCCAATGCCCCTCCTTAAAATTTTCTTTTGGCACTCATGTTGGCATTTTTCTTTTATATGATTTATAATGCTTCCCACTTACCTGTCCACAGGGTTAATTAAAATAGAAGTAGACTATAGACCTGCAGCATCTGCTATAGTTTATGCCCAAACATAAATGCATCGTCTCACATCACCATTCGAGACTTGGAGAGTCTTTAAGGAATGGTTTTACAATGTGTCCCCTTCTCATTGTTCGCTAATCCCAGAGTCAGCCAAATTTTCTTCCGATGTGGCCTGGTTGGCCATTTTTACACCTGGGTCAGAAGAAAGGACATGTTATACGTTAACACTGCGGGTGCAACTATTAAACTTTTGGCTCTTATAATTATTACTATAATTCTGGCATTCGCAATGTTGTGCTTTAATTTAAACTATAGAACTGTAATATAATAAAATTATAATAATTACAATAAATCGTTTAACAATGAGAATCACCTATTGTTCAGTAATCTCTACGGTTAAGTAGCAAGGGGGAAGTGTTACCTGGGTAGCTCCGAGAACGGAGGCTTTCATTTATTGGAATATACTATACCTCGCCGATATCTGCATCCATAGGATTAGCTTGAAATACATTGTCCTTTTCTAACCCAAAGTTATGGAGAACTGCAGCATCTAAAGGGCTCTCCAGCTAGGAAGATATTTGAGCACACATACGCTCTTGGTACCGTGCAATGCAAAGTTCCCTTCCATTTACTCTCCCCCTCACCTTTGGTGGACGTCTTCCTAGTTGGACCGCTCTCTGCAATGATATTTTCATATTTGGCTGGCTGAAATCTCATGGATGTAGTGAGAAACTGGCAACGTTTCTTCCAAATGCCAAATGTGCGTTCTACAATACGGTATTTCATGTAAGGATTTATGAGCTAAATTTTTTCTTTACTATGTGTGGTGCGATTAATATTTATTAAATCACCTGCCATAATTTTAAAAACACCTGTACGGGAGATTGGCAGTCCACAAAGTTATTGTAGTCTTCGGGATAGAGCGGAGTTCCTGTCAGAATTGTATCGAAATGGTTCCACCATATCAAGCAGCATTTCTATACATTTCTTATGGAACTCAAACCTTTGTCTGTATTCATGGACATTGTAAATGTAAATGGGTCTCTGCTCTCCTTAACTACTGTCATTTTTTGTATACCACCTTCTTCATCTCAATAAGTTATCCTCAGAATGATCTGTGTAATCCATTTAATGTGATATGTAACTAATAACTCACGCAAATGCCACAGAACACACTTACTAAACAACTTTACTCCACCCCCTAAGTAGGAGTAAACTTTGGCCTTATTTACTCCACAACTTACTACGTTAGTAACATACTCCATGTTGGTGCTCTCCATCACTTGTGGAGTAAGTTCATTTACTCTGGGAGTAAATACAATTTTTACTTCTTTAGTACATTACTCTAGGTTGAAGGTCACAGAATTTAGTTTACTCCTGGTTGGTGCACGGCACCCTTACTAAAAGAGTATGTTACTAAAAGAGTAGCTTACTAAAGTAGTTAGAACTAAAGAAGTAAGGTTTACTAAAAGAGTAAACGACATGTGTTTGGTGCACGCCACCCTATGTGTTTCTGAATTATCAGAAAGTGATTAAATTTGGGTT
The DNA here is from genome assembly GCA_964059195.1 of Ectobius pallidus. Lineage (NCBI taxonomy): Eukaryota > Metazoa > Arthropoda > Insecta > Blattodea > Ectobiidae > Ectobius > Ectobius pallidus. Next base: position 35,116,174 of record CAXKWD010000009.1, read on the forward strand.
TTCACCCAATTTAGATCTAGAGGAATAAAGGGGTGAAATTTCTGGGTCCCAGAAACAGCCACAGCTTCTTCAAGCCTTGATTTTAGAATATTTGCTTTAAGCCGATTAACAATTTTTGTCTGCGAATTATCCTATGGATTCTTGTTATCCTCCTCTCGGTTGACAGATTGGAAAAGAATTTAATTTAATCTTGATATAACTTTTTTGAGCTTTACTTTGCAGTATTTCTTATTTGTTTTACATTTTACTTTAACAACAGATGATTCTCCTATGGATATCAATGAGACCTTTAAAAAGTCTAAACCTGATTCTAAATTCATATATTCAGAATCATTTTTGCTGCAGCCTGGTTTTGTATTTTCAGCCAGTGGTTCATTATTATCACAATTTTAAATTATAAATGCTTTTCTCAAGAGGATAGGATGCATGCAGATTAATTTTTAATAGGGTAACAACAAATTACTAGAATTACCACATGCCTCAATTCAGATAAAAAATAATTTCATTATGATACCATTGGAATACCATCATGAAAATTTGTAAACAATTTACTGAAGATGTGTGGAATAATATATATTTTTTCATAAAAATTAAAAATTTCTATTTTGCGTTTTTCATAAAAAAAATTTTTTTTGAGTTTTTGGAAAAATATAGAGTAATGTGATACAGTCAAGTTATATGTCAAATTAAAGGCCTTTTAATTCTAAAGAGAATGGTACAAATTTGAGTTTTCTAGGACAAACATTTTTTGAGTTACATGCTTTTAAATATTTCAAAGCGTTCCTAAAATCTGTTGTTTTTAAATTTTTCAAAAATTTATATCTCAAAAACGAAAGGTCGAAAAAATATTAAAACTTTGTATTTTTAGTCGTAGTGATGATTACAACAGAATCACTGAATATGATGCATTTTGAAGATCTCAAGGTTTAAAATTATATTTTTATTGTTTGATTTGATATGGAATTACCCTCATGTAAATTGGTTGTAGAAACGAAGAGAATGCGTTACGACATAGCATTGCTTCCCGAAGGATACAAAACCCAGATAAAATCTGATTAATGCATTCATGTAACTTTCTTTACCATATGCATGGGCAATACACCTTTCTCACATTCTGATAGGCCTATAGAATAAGAGGCCGTATTGCAAAGAGTACATATATTTTAGTTGTTTCAACTTGATATAAAGCATTATTGTTCACCAGGCAAGTTTCTATAAACAGGGTGTCCACTGGTCAGGAAAAGGCCGGGAATTTCGTATGGTCGTGAAAATCCGGGAAAAGTCAATGAATTTGTTAAAATATCCGGGAATATCTGAATAATTTCAAAGTGGGTTCAAAAAGACTTCTAGACAATAATAGGCCTATATGAAAGTATATTTAATTTATTTTATTGTTCCTAATTTTTTTATCTGTTATAGTCTAAGTAATTATTGTTTGCAATTACTTTTGTTACTAAAAGTTTTTCTTATTTAAAGTATGTATAATCCTATAATTTCTCTTACACAGTTATTAGAAAGTGCTTCATAATCATATTTTGGTTGGGAATTTCTGAAATGATCAATGAAAATCAGGGAATAAGCCGGGAATTTCTTCAGCATTACTTGGTGGACACCCTGATAAACAGAGAGGTAGTTTACCAAACAAAATTTCAAATAGAAGTTTGAGTTCTTAGTAGGCTATAAGTAGGGCTGCCACTTGGTCACTATTTCACTTATTTGTTACTTTTTTTTTTTTTTAAGATACCATTTTGTTACTTTTTTAATGCTGGTAACTATAAGTTACTTTTTCCTTCGTTGGATTAGAGGAGTCATCTTACTACTTACTAGATGTAAGATATTTTTATAGCATTCATCAAAAGATTTTAAAAAGAAGAACCCTAACGTCATGTATGATGAACTCAAAAGTCTGTGCTGTACTCTTATTAGTCGAGTTTGCACGACTGGTAATAGCCTATATTAAAATCACTTGATACCAAATGGGATCAGCCAGGCACCCTTCTACCAAAAGCTGTAAGCCTAGTGGTAAACAGCAAAGTTGAAAATAATCAATAATAACAGAGACAATAATCTGTGGCTCATGAATGCTTATATATAGCAAAGTTGAAGCCTATATGAGAGGCATGCATGAAAAGTCTTAAATTTCTTAGAAATTTATCAAATTTATATTGCCAGGTGCAAACACCTTGTACAGAAAGCATCACTGTCTGTCCCTCCACATACATCTTTTCTTAAACATCTCGTTTCTTGCAACCAAAGGGGAAAAAAATTCAGAATGTAGCTGTGTAGATATTTTGAAACTTGCCAAGGTTCTCCCTGTAGATATTCCCACTGATGCCTTGCAAGATGAATGGAAAATCCTGCAGTTAGAAGAGGTTGAAGTAAATGAAAAATCTGCTCTTGATGAATATTGGAAACCATTTATTAATATCACACTTCCTTGCTTAAGTACCCAAATGTTGCAGAAGTAATAAAGATTTGTTTGATGCTGTACCATGTGAGTGTGGATGCAGCTAGAGAAGTTTCTCTAGGTCAGATAGAATTTTAACTGATGAAAAAGCATCCATGCCAGTTTGAATGTTAAATGCATGGTTGAATATTCAAGATGCTTTGAAAAATTATGAAAATTGATCAAAATTAATCACAATCACAAAATGATTAATATCTTTTGGCAGGGTCTGCTCACTCTTCTTACATTGTGCACCTTGAAAAGAAAAGATAGAAAAAAAACTGGAGCAGCAATTAAAGATTTAAAAAAAAAAAACCCTTCCCCCCCCAAAAAAAAAGCAGAAGATAGTAAGCTAGAAATAAAAAAGAGAAAACAAATGAATCACTAAAAACAAACGTGAAAGATCTCAGTGATAAAATGAAATTAAGTAACAACCTTTTTGAAGCAGCACATTCCAAGTTAAAAAAACCCTTTAGGCAGGCTGAGGTAGTCCCAATGTTCTTTGAGGACAACACTTTCTTCATTGAGCCGTAACTTTCATATTAAACTCCTTTTTACTGAGAATTATTTTATCACAGCAATATCAAAGTGTACAATGTACCATATGAAGTATAAATAAATCTGAATTTTTTTATAAAAAGAGAGTTGCTTATTGTGTTTTAAATTGATATTATATTTTATTATTTATTTTTGATTTTGCCATGCATTATTGTTCTAAAGATGTGTAACTATTATTTTTAATATTTCAAACTTTATTACATTGGTCCTCACACATTCCTTTCGGCAGGCCTTCAGGCTGAGGTATATTTTTAAGTTATTGATAAATTTCATTTTGGATATTTTTCTATGAGGGAAATATATAAGTATCTAAGAATATTCAGTCTTATACCCTCAAAATATAGAATAGTGAGATGCCGTCTACCAAGGATGTGGGGGCAACCTTTTACAAATATCTGTTAAGTGAATTATCTGGCAAGTCAATAATTTATTATAAAACAATTTAGATTACATGCATTGCGGAAAGAACACACTTATTTGTTAGTTTTTAGTATGGTACAATATTGTTTGAAAATTTTTACACTTTTTATACGTAAGTAACTTAGGATTAAATATAAATTGTTACTTGTTATTACACATGAAGTAATATATCAAGAATATCACTTGTTATATAGTCATAAATTATTTGCGTCGAATATGATGGCAAATTCAGGTCAGCTTAATATTTTCTGACGTGTCTTTATATAATTAAAAATTGAGTTCATAAAATTACATGTATCTATAAAAAATGAATGTATCATACAAGAAATGTGTGTTAAAAATTATATACACTTGTGTCACTATATAATAATGCCACTAAATAATAAAAGCCTTTGTGTATTTACAGGTTAAAAAATTAGATGTTTTATCGACTTAATTATGCGATATATCTATTTATAATCTTGTCATTATACATTAAAAATTACCCATTATCATGAAGATATTGATTGAGTTGTTAAATTATCTGCAAGTCTTTTTGTTATCTTGCATTTGAAGTCTAGTTTTCAAATATTTATTCAAATTTATATGTAGTATTTTTTTTTATTCTACTATTTTATATATGATTTGGTGAAAAATATTCTTCAAGATTTCACTAACAACTTTGTAGTTCATAAACATATAGTTCATACAGTCATAAACAAATAGTTCATATAGTCATTAACATTAAAATTACACTTTATCATGACAATATTAGTTGAGTCGTCAAATATCTGTGTGTCTTTTTGATATCTTATACTTGAAGTCTGATTTTGCAAATATTTATTCAAATTTATATGTACGGTAGTATTTTGTATTATATATATGATGTGGTGAAAAAATATTATTCAAGATTTCACTAATAACTTTACAGTTCTTATTAGTTGATAAGATTGCCCACATTGAAGATTGGCATATGGCTTCTTTATTCTTTTTTTGTCGAGATGTACATTTCGGTATATTTATATATATACCATCTTCAGTCTAAAATGAAAGTGAAAATAAAAGAGAATTAATGAAAATATATTAATATCTTAATTGTTAATTAGGAAAGTGAAGTTAATATCAAATAGACGGACTAACCTTAGGTGTCACATCACATTACAAACATATTCTTGTGGTTTTCTTCTTGCATAAAGGCTTCGAATAGGTATTGTCTGAATAGAGTGATTTCCTTGACGTAATCTAACTTCATTACTCGCCCTTACATCTAGTAGCTCTACATTTTGGTGTGGACTCTTTACATTTATTTAGATATGCTGTAATAATTTTTCTTTGGGCATCCAACAGTGAAATATTCTCTTTATTTGCAGTCTGATATGTTTCCCAGACATTTACATCTAGTATGTCAATAATTTGTGCGAAGAGAGGCAATCACCATTTTTTTAGTGGATCCGAATACGGTGCAATGAAATTTGCTTATTCAGCAAATCCACTCCACCCATATGAGCATTATATTCTTGAACAGTTTTCGGAATATCATGTATCTGTATCTGCTTCTTCTCCTTCTGAGAATATCTACAAGCATTGGAGATAGGTTCCACTGTACTGAAATTAGTACCTACAGTGACAACCTTATTATTATTCCATTTCAGAATCAGTATCTCATTTGTTTTGTTGAATATGAAATCACAAAATCTCCTTTCTTCTTTACCCATTTCTTTAGTGCACATTACTGGACACTTGTTGAAATATGAATAATAGTAACAAAAAACTGAAATCATATTCTTACTCTAGAAATAGTCCTACAAAATGAAAATTGTGATAAATTGCAGATAAATTATAGTATGCGTCCTTGTTTTGAAATAAAACATAAGTAAGCCAGTTGCAATGACATTATGCCAATGTCCCAAAAATGGGATGTTGCAGAAAACACACATAACACTCAAGTTGAAAAATTCTGAAGATGTTATTTTTCACACCTCTACTGAACTATAAATATTTATATAAACACAGTTAGAACTAACAAAACGCAGTTACAAGTTCCAATTCTTAACTTCAAGTGGTAACATCAAAAAGTAGCAGAAACATGCGGTAATAAAATATTTCTAAATCCAAATAATGGCAACCAGTAATGGTAAATAAATTTCCCTCTATATATAAACATCTAGTACTACCAATAACCCAATAATACATAAACCCGTTGTCAATAATAATGAAAATAAAACGTAAAATATAAAAGTCCCCAAAAAGGGACAATGGTAGATGGTGGGTTAAACTAGCCATCACTACATGTCAACACTGTTATCTACATAAATCAAAAGCTGCAGCTTAACTGAGGGGTGAAACATGTTTTATTGCTTACAAGAGAAAATTACAGAATGCCACCCCTTCAAACCGGTCATCGTGTAAACAGGGAACACTACCAATACAACACAATACAGTTCAGTTAGAAACGAAACCCTTAAAAACAAATTTTTGAACGACGTACAGTACTTGGAAATAAAGCCATAAAAAGGAAAGTGTGATTACATAAACCGAATCTCTGATCACAATAAACAAAATTTTTTCAATGTATCAGGATTAATCCAGACGGGACTTCATAAAAATGATAACATCCGATATAACATTATCCACAATTACATTAAGCAGCGTTCACTGTATTGACCTTTTCCCTGTCATATTGGTCACTATGTTGTATCCAATTTAGCTTGACGTCATGTATCTACATTGTTGCCAGAACCTTTGCTAGCAGCGATGGATCTAGGGGGGGGGGGACAAACTGCCCCGGACGCACATATAAGGGGGTGCAAAATGGCCAAAAGCATTATTTTTACTGTTCTATATTTGGGGAGGTAAATAAATGAAATAAACTAATTTTGTCATATTATCAATACTTTAATTTGTATTTCTAGTTCCACCAGTTTTGAAGCCTCTTAAATACATAAATACCGTAGACTTTATTTTAATGAGTACGTGATAGCTAGCAGAGTTTGAATCAAACGTTTTGACTAGGATGGGAAAATAAATGTAGGTCCAATGTAGTCCTACTAAGATAATTATATTTAACCTCATATATAAATAAATGTAGTAAACCTTCTGCTTCGATTAGGCTACCACACATAAAAATTCTGTAACCATATTGTTGCCAGTAAAAAGAAACCAGCATATAAATCATATGTCCATTATCGCGCTTCTGTTACACCATGCATGTCAAATGCTTGTTAGATAAATTTTGCGGGTACGCAGCCACTTATTTTCAGTCTACTGAGTCTTATTATGACAGAAACGCGAACTCGAGTTTGTTCTTATTCCTAGACTACGTATTTTAGTAAATTATTATTTGTGTGCAGCAACATGTCAAAAAATTATCGGGAGCAGCATTCAGCGAAAATGAAAAAGATGCAAAGAAATTGTCTCGTTAATGTAAACTTGGTTAGGTGGAAATAATCAAGGTGAGTGCATTATAATAAAAGGTTATGCACAATGTACAAGAATAAGTTTACGTCTCGAAATCATGTTACCTTCGACTTTTTATTGAAAACTTGTTATAATGAAAAGTCTGAATTTTATATATTATAAGGCGCATATATGCATAAAGAAGTACAGTATAAGCAAACAAATATTACATAGAGTTTATTAAATAGGTTAGGAAATAATATCTGATTTTTATAATGTACCTTAAACATTCAACTATTCTTTTTCTTTGCATTTTACTAGAAGCATTAAAGCATGATGTATTTTTATTTTATAGACTACATAACGGAATTACAGAGGAAGTTAGCAGAGATATCTTAGAACATATGCCTATAATAAATCAAATAATGCATTGCTTTGCATACCATGCAAACTCTTTCATCATTGTTTTTGGTAGGCGTTTATTTTACTTATTTATTTGTATTTATTTATTTTGTCTTAATGTACACTACCTGTTCGTTAATAAATTAATGTAAGGGAACCACAAATTGTTTATATCATGCTTTATACTTGCCGATTTATCTTTTTGCCCCAAGAGCCAGACAGCCTAGATTCATCAGTTTGCTAGCAGGGGTTTATATATATATATATATGAATACCAAGCAAGCAGACACCTGCCAGCTAGGCGTGGGTACACCTGACAGCCATTACTGTTTTATCATTCCCTTACTGTCATTATTACATTAATTGCAATAATTTGTATGATTATCATCATTAGCAAGGCTCGGATTCTGATGACCTAAAATTGTTTGAAAAAAGGCCTATAACATGACCCTAAATTTTAAAGTAAATGACTTAATAATTATAAAAAATGACCTAAAAACTGATGTTTTATTTATAAAAAAATTATTATTGTACACACAAAGTTATAGACTAGTTTCTACATAATTGTAAAAACTGTAAATAACTGTAATATTGTGAATAATCTTTTCTCACGGAAATTTATACTGGCACTGAGGCACTGGTGGGTCAAAATTCGGCACATCCTTACGTGGTGTGCCGGATTATATTGTTCTTTATTGAGGGTAAACAGTAGTTTGCACTCTCAAATCCAAGCAGGTGGCAGATTCTGCTGCCAAGTCAATCTAATAACAGTAGAAATATAATACAAAATTTTTGTGTTTCTTTGATTCTCACTTCCGACTGAGACATGTCAGCACTTTAACGCCAAATTTTTCCTTCTTGCATTAAACAAGCAACACTTCAAAGACAGCACCGCTAGCAATGAAAAAAAGTTAATACACTCAATGACTAATGAAAATGACTAAATAAGGAAGCAAATGACACGAAAATGACAAAACAATGACCTAGAATTGAAATACATGCCCTAAAATATAAAATTGCATAAAATGACAAAAAATAACCTAATAAAAATACATTTCTATAATCTAGAGGCCATGGTTAGGATTTATCCACAAGTTGGCAATGTCTATGCAGCATCAATAAAAAGATGACTTGTCATTAGAATCCGGGCCCTGATCATTAGTAATGTTTCTTGTTATTGGTCAATATTTTTGTGACTTTTATACAATTTACACTTACTCTGTTCATGGGCATACAATGAAAACCATGTAGCATTCATGGCATCCCTGCACACTTTGAAAAATTCCTTACTTTTGGCTTTTAGTATTCATTGATATAAATTATTTAGCTAGAAGGCAGAACAAATGAGGAAGTGCATTTCAAACCGTGTTAAGTCCACCCGTGGTTGAAAATGAGTTTTATATGATTTCATATAGTTCCGAGTCTGGTTTCTTGCTTTATCATCCTGTGAAGTCTGTTTTCATCTAACTTAATTAAATCCCCTTCAAAATAATGCATCGAACTAAATGTTCTTACATCCCTTAGAATACATTTAAACAGTTTTCTTCTCCTGAAAAATTTACAAAAGTGGACTTAACACAGTTTGAAACGTACCTCAAATACAAGGTATCAGGTCTCAATGAAGTGTGGAAAATTTGTGTTTGTACTTAAAATTTTCCCTAACTAATGATCTTACGATGTGCAACTTGAATTGAGCACCCTTGATATACTTCGATCCAACAAAAGTGGTACAGCAGCGGTACATCATCAGCAAAACTATACCTTTAATAAACAGTATCTTGGTGGAACTTTTTAACAGTGAAGCACTATACTATGTTTTTAAAAACAAATTGGTTTATGAACTTTGAAATACCGGAAGAAGAAAATTTAATCAAGAAGTTTGTAAAGTCTACACCAGAGGGCACATCGGGATGCTCTAAACAGAAATCCGACAGTTGACTAGCAGTTGAAAATGCGGAAAAAGTCCGCGAAACGATCGTCCTGCAGAATACAGGTAAAAGTGAAGTCTAAAGTGTGTTAAGGTCAACCAATTTGTTTTTAAAAACATAAAACTATACCTGTTTCTACTAAGCAAAAAGTAGATGTAAACAGAAACACATAACGGAAGTTGTGTTACACCCTCTATGGAAGACTTAATTCCAAAACATGCATTACATACATTTTGTGTACAGTTTTTAGAATCAGTTAATAATGTGAGTATGTTAGAAATAACATATTTTCATCTTTCAGTAGTTGGGCCTACTTGTGAAAATGCAAGTGATTGTGCATTATTTTAAAACATTCAGCGCAAGAGTAGAATCTCCAAGTGTTTAGACATGGCTTAACATTCACATTTCATTTCACAATCAGACTTCTTCCATAAATTTTCTTTCAATGAATTGTCTTTAATTTTTGTATTACTTCATACAAAAATAATTAACTGTGAGTCAAATGATTCAATGTGAATGCTTAACATCAAATTACATGGGTAAACTTACAAATTCGAAGTTTGTGTTGCAATTGCATTTAGCCTGCTTTTCGTTGTAAATGACACAACAGTGATAATTTTCTTTTCCTCTCAAGAAGAATTTACAAGAATGAAGTGTTAATTTAGAAGCATGCTGAAATAGGATGCCTGCTGTGGAAAGTATTTAGTGCTTTGTTCATAAAAATAAGTGTTCCTCCAATGTTCAATTAATGTGGTAATAAAACATTAAAAGGTAAACAATTGAATATGAAAATTCCAATATGTCAGATTCAGAGTAGTTCTAATTTTGATGTAACACTAATAGATGATATTGTTGATTTAGGCAGAACATCTGTATTATGAAATAAGTCTTCTCAAATTGAGGGACTCTGTACAGTTCATGCGTAACCATTTATACGGTCACTCTCCTACATAATGTAGGCTATACTTAAACTATATACTTTATTTCATTTTCTTGTAGCGTGCGTTTTTTAGGATTAATGCTTTCATATGTTTCTCAGTTTGCATACTGTTTTATTTTGTTTCATCTCGTAGATTTTGTTGTACTACATATTCTACTGTGGTTTTTCCAGTTTTTAAAATTGAAATGGTATTCTTTGTGTTTGCAATCTGCAGTGACAGAAAGAAATAAAATAAAATAAAATAAAATAAAATATGGCTTTAGCTTCTCTATCTAAACATTATTATCATAACGAATATTGTATTATTTATTATTATGGTGATTACATTCGAAAATCCTAGAACTGTATTTCATGTTGCAACCATGACAGGGGCTATGATAGGAAATAGATATGGAAGGATGCGCTATTTTTTAATAAAAAATGACTGTACATGACATGGATACAGAAGACCAATTCCGGGGTGCGCGGGCAAAGAGAGTTAAGTCTTTTTTTTTTTTACTGAGAATTAGAGTGACTTAACACACTATACCAGCCCAATATAGCTTTAGAGATGGATAAACCCATGAGACACACATCCATAACTACCGTACAATTTTGAATATGACTTACTGGACTTAACACAAATGTAGAGAACATTTTTATCTATAACTCTATGGACATATCTCAATTTTTTAGGATGGTGGACTTAACTCTCTTTGCCTGCGCACCCGCAAATTTTTCTGATTTTTTTAACTGACTCCTGGATTTGTAAGATATTTCTTGTGGTGAGTGTGTAAAGAATGGTAAGACCAAAATTGTGGAAAATGAAATATCTAGCCAGGAATGAGGACAGATTTATTCTCTATCGATGTGTATAATTAGGGTCCAGATTTTTAGGCTTTTATAAAAGGTATTTTAGCCTTTTATTTTCGTGGAATAGCCCTTTTTAGGTTTTAAACAAACAATTTTAGCCATCTTAATAAAACACTAATATTAACACCGAACATTGTATTATAATTTTGACAAAATTATTCTAGTTTTTCTTAGAAAATAAACAAGTAACTATTCCTTATATCGGCACTCAAAAATTAGCATTATTTAATGATACAATTATTTAAAGCGACAAGGCGACATTTACATTGTTAATTTCAGTGTGTTATATAAATTTATTTTTATTATATCTTTTCTTAAAATTGCACAAATTCACATATTTATTTTCCTTTGCATTAGTTGGAAAATCTTTTTAAAAATCGTGATTTTCTGCAAAAGAGCTCTTTAGCCCCTAGTTTTTCAGAAAAAGTCCTCTTTAGCCCCATTTTGTCAGCAAAAGTCTTCTTTAGCCCCTAGTTTTTCAGCAAACATTTTCCTTAGCCCCTTTCTGTCCAATTTACCCCTTTTTAGGTTCTATAAGATTCATATATTTGGAAGCAAGGGGCATGAAACGGAAAAATACGTTAAAATGTTCTAATTAGGAAGCTGGGGAAAAAATAGGTTAAGACCTTCAAATTCGGTTTCTACTCATAATGCACTGAAGTTTTATGCGATACCTCTCTGTTTGCTACCATGTTTGTCTCATAAAACTTAGTGCATAGTGAGGTAAGTAATGATTAAAATAGCATCTTTTGTTTAATTTTGAACATCAACAGTAATAACACTTTTCGTAAAAACATTATCTTCAGTTTCACAAAACATACAATAATATATTCTATAACCAAAAGAAGATTTATTTTAATTGCGCAGTCTGACAAAGGTTTGTGTTTTTGGAGTTGTTTCTCTTTACACACTCACCAGTGATTTGATCTTCTTTAAGCTAGATTTGTTTTTAGTTTTGTATAAATTGCAATTTAAGTTTTGCAACATGAAAATTCATGAGTTTGTTTATAATAATCTTTACTCACTGCAGTCTGCTTCTTCTTACAGGGACTTCCTTCCTCGTGGTTCTGGTATTGTCACCAGAAGACCATTGATTTTACAGTTAATCAACTGCCAGTCAGGTGAGTTGAAGAATTCATTTGATTATGTTGTACTGAAGTACTGAATTGTTGAGGGAGCACTTAGTGAGAAAAAAAAACTGTTTCCCCCCCCCCCCTTCTTTTCTGTGCGGATTTTGTACACTAGATAAACTTCCTGATTCTTAACTGCCAGTTACCATTTGTGTACTGCGACTGAATGCGATTATTATTTGGGAGTCAGCAGTTCAACAGCGGCTTGCCGCGAGAAGTGATTGAAGTGGCACTTCACCTATATTATTTTAAAATTTCAAGTAAAAGATTTTGAACACTTTTTAAAATCTGGTACACGCAAACACCAACAAATGCTTCCAATTAGAAGAAAATACTCAAATACCACAAAAAAAAATTGAAAATAAATAATCATTAGTTTTAATAATTTAAGTAAATTATCTGAAAGTACAGTATAAGTAAAAGTTTGGATGCTGCACTGTATAGAGCATATATTCTCTCTAGCAGTCTCTATGACCATAAGATCCTTAGCAATGCAGTGCCAGACTGGATTGTTAGAAAGCTACTTTTTCTAAAACTTACATATGTTCAGAGTATAGCGATTCTGAGGGATAACAGACAATGACCTACTTTGGCTGAAGTGCCTGTTTGCATGGTCTTTTCTCAAAAGGAGGAAAACCTGTTCAAGACCAACCCACTTTCCTCATTCTTTCCTGACAACTGTGAATCCACCCTCCAGAGACAGACTGTAACTCAGTTTTATCTGTTGCTTTGTGAGAAAAAAAATCTGATGTGAAAGTCACATAACTTCCTCTGCCCAAATAAAAGTTAGCAGTATTCACATATCCTTGTACAGAATCGCAAGACACAATTTTACGCTAATTATCCTATAAATACCTCTTCTTTCAATGATGCGACTAAAAGCGCAGTCTATATAACAAACTTAAAAAAAAAAAAAAAAAAAAACAAATGACTGCAGACGTTTATTGAACTTTCTGCCGTAAAATATAATTTCCGAAATTTATCGAATATTTCCCTCAGATACATCTTTACTCTATGCATGGCCAACAATACATCTTTCTCACTTCACATTCTTATATAAAATAAGAGGCCGTGAAAGAGCGCGAATTCAGTTGTTCATCACGTAAGACAAACTTTCTACAAACAGTGGGTGAACAGTGGGTGGCTTGTAACTACCCTCAGAGAATTTTCTCGAAAAAATGTTTCAAATAAAAGTTTTAGCTCTTAGTATAAGCAACCTATGTGCAAAATTTAAAGAAAATCGTTAGAGCCGTTTTCGAGAAAATCGCGAAAAACGAAAATTTCTTCATGTAAAGTCCCCTTAAAAATAAGAGAAAATAGTCGCCAATCTTATCCTCACATCTTCAGAAGGTACCTGACCCAAATACGAAATTTTCTTTTCATACGATTTTCCGTTTTGGAGCTAGCTTGTTCACAGATATTTTCCACACACAGACACACAGACATGTTTCCAAAAATAGTATTTTTGGATTCAGGGGGCCTTGAAACGTGTATATATGCTAAAAACTCAACTTCGAATTTTGGGGTCGAAAACAATACTTCCTCTACCTATAGTACCTATGGTACAGGCAGAGGAAGTAACAAGTGAATTTAGCGAATTAAAATTTTTAATTGTATTTTGTTCAGTTTTGATGATTTTACAAATGAATCCAGAAACTGTGCAGCGTGTTCTTCATTAAAGACACCGTTTTCTCGACCGGAAGAGGATAATTGGTATTCGATTGTCCTACCCAATTTGTAACTGTAATGTTAAAAGAAATCGGGACAATCTTACTTTAAAAGTAATTGATGATAAAAAAAAAAAAAAAAAAAAGAGTCACTATCCATATTCTGGAACTGATTTAGCACTTCACTTCACTTCTGAGCTGCAAACCGTCACTGCAGCAGTTGCATTTTATAATATTGACAAGGTTTAAGCTATGATGTTATGAGTGCTCTTACTCACAATTCTAGACATATCGGAACAAAAACTTGTAAAACCAAGCTAATTTTTAAAATATCCCCTCTCCCCTCTAGTGACGACCAGTATATAACTCTCTGATCGCCATCTTTGTTGTCTTGGGGACCAGCTTCTAAGCTTTGTCTTCTGGTTTTGGCAGCATTACACTAGATGTCACTAATCAATCCAAATTTTGTTGTACTTACGTACTATCTACACACGGTTTCTTGGGCACTAGTTTTATGGGGGGCAAGGGTCAGGGGAAGAAGAGACAGCTTGGCCACCTGCCTTTCTGCAGGGTTGTCAACCAAAGAACCACATTTCAGCAGAATCACACTTATGGTAAGCACGTATCTACAGCTTAAGTGTGAGATATATGTGGACAAACAATAAATTTATTGCCGAATTGAATAATTATCATGAATCATCCTCGCTACTTCATCCTGCACCGTATTCATTTAAATTAATATCAGTTGAAATTTCCTGACAATAAATACAACAGTAGAATATTTGATAATTGATAGTTGCTTGGTGTGATGTGGACTGGAAATATTTCCAGTGGGAAGGAACTTATAAAATGGGAATTTATAAAAATCTAACGGTTCAGGTATCTTGAAATTAAGCTATATCAGTAAAATTTCACATGTTTATCTAGGAATCATCATAGGGTAGTATTGTCCTTTCCTATGATAGGCCCTATAACTTTTCACTTATTTTCAAAAGTAATGTACCTTGAAAGTAATTCTCTAAACGGTATATAAAAGGCAGTGTTAGTATATGTGTCCTTTATAGACTAAAAAAACTACTGGACTGATTTACTTGCGGATTTTTGCAAAAAGATTTGCATTGTCCAGAGAAGGTTTAATGGAATTGAAATCTTCGATGTGACAGTAGAAAGAAAGTTAGGAGCCTAATTTCTAGAAACATTACACTGAATTCTTCAAATGTAATTCACTTGTCATGACAACAATATCGTTTGCAGTGTTCACATAGGACTTTGGCAGTTGCATTTTACTGGGCTTTGACAAATAAAGTATCAGGTGTGATGTATCACATAACTTTCTCTACCCCAGGCATGGAGAATATAATTTTCTCACTTCACATTTTGATGTAGAATAAGAGTGACAGCATTTTCAGTTGCCTCAGCCTGAGTTTGTGCCAATGATGGATAACGATGGGTGTCAGAAGTCTATAAAAAAATTCTATTCCCTGGTACTTGATTCATCACTGTAGGCTTTGTATTAGTTGAGAAATAGGGATATTTATTGTAAGCCCTAAGCATGTAAATAGAGTCAAAATAGGATGGAACATTTTTAGTCCTATGTGTGCAGTAAAATATTGTCCCTGATTTTTGGGGAAGAGTGTGTGAAAGTGGTATTGATTTTCTTTTGATTTTAGCCACGAAATGGTTGTATCACAACATGAAAGAGGGAAATAAAATACCCCGTAAACACAGTAAAATGTTATGTTACCACAATTTCTATTTCTTCTTATTTCAACCCCAACCAGGCATGGTGTGCAAAAGCAATGGTACGCGGAAATCTAAGTCGTGTATGAGCGATAAAAGCAATATTTGGCATTTTCTGATATAATAGTTCAAGTGTGATAAGTCATTCTTCTTCGCTTCAAACTCTATATCCCTGTATATAAGGATTTACAGCTTGGAAATCAAAAGTCCTCCATAATTTAATTTTGAATTACATGCATAATACAAAACCCGGGTGATGCCAGACCTTTTGAGCTAGTTAATTATAATTGCTAATAGATTGTGTTGGTATTTAAAACAAAATGCCAACAACCAAAACCTTCAAGATTGACAATTTTTAATATTACACAAACACAAATTTTAATATAATAAGTTTACGTCTAAGGTCACAAATTTAACAAAAGCAAATCTAATTCTGAAAGTTGTTTATGTATTGTTTAGGCCTATGATTACTACTGTAATTTGTGACTAATTAATAGTCAGGTTGTTCAATGAATTCTTTTGTTAATGTTCTTTATTGATCTTTAAAAATCAG
Source organism: Ectobius pallidus (assembly GCA_964059195.1). Classification (NCBI taxonomy): domain Eukaryota; kingdom Metazoa; phylum Arthropoda; class Insecta; order Blattodea; family Ectobiidae; genus Ectobius; species Ectobius pallidus. The sequence continues at coordinate 35,132,185 of CAXKWD010000009.1, forward strand.
AGCATATTTTAATTATTAATTACCTCATTTGTGAAAACCCAGTAAAACATTGTAAAATGTTTTGTATGTAATTAATTTATGTTCATTTTTAAGTTCTTTCATTAATTACATTTAAATCTAGCAGTTTTCTAGTTTTATTTAATCTAATCATGATTAAATTTAAGTATTATTTAAGATGATGCCTATTTGTTACATGAAGTAACAAATAGGCATCTTTGAGTTATCTTTCTCATAAATCATAAATTCCCAGGAATTTATGAATTTTAGGAATATTTCCGGGAACATTCCCTGGGAATATTTCCTCAAGCTTAAGTTCCCGGGAACTTGACATCACTAGTTACATGGCCTACTGTATAGACCAGCATTTTTCAACCAGTATTCAAAACACATTAGTGTTCCATGAATGAGCCGCAAGAAAATTAAAACAAAGTTATCAATCATTAATAAAGGTTAACATTCAATGTATAATGATTTTAATGCACTTCAGTAATATATTGAGGTGACCGTGTTGCATAACAATTAATTACATGTCATAAGAGTTTCGTTATCAAATCATTTTCCTCCGGGAAAAGAATATTAAATAATATAGGCTCAATATTTTTACATTGGAAGACTTGTTAAAACCTAAAGAAGTATCTTAGCAGAACATGTTTCACCATTTCGTGTAATAAAACGTAAGAGAGGTAGGGCACTTAAAAGTGGAGAAAACTATAAGCCTAATTTTAAATGTGTTTAATACGTTTTGTGAAAAGTTAGCTCAACTTTGTGAAATTGCAATCAGAGTTCACCGGAGTGTCAGAAATTAGCACATATGAAATTCTTAAAGAGTTCTTAGCACCAGGAAAGTGTTGGATGTACAATGTTGGCGTGTTTGTGAATTCAGCAATTTGCAAATTCCCCCCCCCCCCCTTAAGTCCATACATCAAAGAAGGTAATGTGAACAGTAAATAAGGATCAGCGACAGAATGAAAGCTTAGTATTGAAGCCACTAGATGTCAGGGTGTTGTCAGCTCTGCTTACAGAATTGAACGAAACCTAATGAATTAGGACTAGGGAGTAAAGCGCCCAAGATACCTTGTGCAGATAGTACAGTGAAGTTATGTTAGAACCTTTCATTTGAAGTTTCATTAATCAATTTGTGCAAATGTGAATGATTCAAATATGAATAAAAAACTTGAAACCTACCATTTTGTTTTTACCAGACTTGCATATATGTTAGTGTTTTAAGTGCCACTCGATGCACAATTAGCCAAACCAGATGATATTCTTTCAAGTTGTAATTTAATACTTACAAGAGAACCGTATGCGTTGTCATGTCGAAACATACCCCCAAATTTTGCATATCGATAGGTCTTCGACATCCAGAAAATTAGCTGCTCATTAAAAAGGAAGTGGGTGAATTCATGTTTGTTTTGTTCCATAAGTGAATAATGGCAAGCACTTGTAGAATTTGCTTGAACAGTCTGCATGCTGGAAGTGACAGTGGGATGTGCGATAGAGCGAAGGGGTTGTCTTGTTACTGGCGAAATGTGTTTCACTGAATAATTTGTTCTTATCATTTCTGCATTTTGAAACTATATAATCTGTATAGACACTGAGGGGTTGCTTATGATTGTTCATGTATGTATAGGTATGTTCATGTATGACCACTCAATTTGCTTGATATCTGAAGATAATTTACCACGCACAGCAAATCACAATACCAGTGCCTCAATCAACTTATTCATAATGTTGACGTTAATTGTCCAGACAAAAGGCTTTAAGCGTTAAGAACTTAGACTAACATACTATGTAATAATTGTACTCATCATTATAGGACACAGTTTGTAAACAACACATGAGATTCACTTAGGTAACCCTAAAAATTTAAGCAGGCACTAATTACTTCGCAACAACTACCGGGATACAAACATGTGTATCAGAGGAGGATTTTATTCTTTATTATATTATTACTAGCTGAAAAGGCCCGGCATCGCTGGGTTTTTGTATTTTGTAGTTTGAATTGAACTTATGGATGACTTTAGATTTTGAAACTCTAGGTATGTATGTAGAGTTTGATTCCCTCAGAAAACGCACATGGCTCATAGAGGATGTCGAATGTTGCATTCCGTTGCTGGGTCATTCCACAGTTCTGGGTGTGACACTTTTGAGCTTATTTAAGAAGTTTAACATTTTATATTAATAAAGTTTATGAACCTATAGTTTTCTAATTTTTATTATGTGATCCTGAGCTGCTAATATTCTTGTTAACAAATTTTCAGATTTATACATAATCCAGAAAGCAGTAATAAAAAAAAAATACTTACTGTTCTGGGTGTGACTGATTTGTCCAGTACTTTTACATATGAATATAGAAAAAGTAAAAACTCTGTTCTGTGGTTAATCAAAGAGACAAATAGGATTTTATTTTAGTTAAGGTGGAAGTTTCTTAAATGGAATATGTAAAGGTTTTAAATATTATTTACAATTTTATAGAAGAACGGAATTTTTGATGTTCTGGGTGTGATAAAAAAGGACAAATGAGAATTAAATTCATCTTTGAAACTATTTATTGAAATACTTTATTTGTTTCCACATAGTCACTGTTTTACGACTGTTTAACAATGTTTAAGCATAATTTTGCCTAAGAACCGAAAACAAATTGACCTCTGTAATTAATTACGGTAATTTTTGTGTTCTGACTTTGGGAACGATCACAGACATACTCTTATGTGAATGATCTTCTTTAATTGGCCAAATCCAAGGTTTTCCTGATGGTTGCATATATTTGAGCATTAGTTTATCATTCTCGTAGTCGACTTCTCTCACTTCAGCATAAAATTCCTTTTTAATGCCGCAAACTTTACAAACTGCTTTTCCTAAAGAGCGACTAGATTGAGAAGGACTCTTTTTGGGAGATCAGATAATATCAGATGACTTAGATTTCTTCACTTTCTCCCTGTGACGTGGCTCTCTCTCTCTATCTCTTAGTCTTTTAAGCTGAAGGGCTTTTTTATCACGGTTTATTGCCCGTTTTGCTTTCAGTATTCTTTCTTTATTCCTCTGCCACTATTTCCTTTAATGTACCTGATGAACATCTTCATTCTTCTTTATTAAGTGCCAGTATGGTACTTTATGAGATTGTGTGGGGGACGGGAAAATGTCTGTCCGTCCGTCCGTGTGTCTGTAGGCGCGATAACTAAAATACGGTTTATAGGATTTTAATGAAACTTGGTATATGCATTTATAATGTCCATGACCAAATCGGTTCACCGGTACCGGAGTAAACCCCAATTTAGTGTATTTTAAAAGCGCCATAACTCAAATACGCCTTATCAGATTTTCATGAAACTTGGTATACGCATTTATAATGTCCATGGGAGGACGTCTGATGATATTGGACCAAATCAGTTGGCAGGTACCGGAATAATGCCCAATTTAGTGCTTTTTTATGGTATTATATAACAAAAGGCGCGATAACTCGAATACGCTTTATGGGATTTTCATGAAACTGTGTATACTTATTTATAACGTCCATGGCAAGAATCCTATTTATTTTTGACCAAATCGGTTCACCGGTACCAGAGTAACAAGTAATTAAAGGTCACACTTTTTTAAAATCATGTCTGTACTACAATGCCGCATTTTTAATCATTTGAGGGCTTTGTCTGCAGCGCATTCAGATGTTTGTTTACTTCGTTGATGTAGTTTAAATTGAGTATTACATGAACACATGTTATATGCAGAAGGTACATTACTGTGAAATAATTAGCGGAGTTATAGCCTATGCCACGGATTTTGTGAAATGTTGATATATTTTAAGAATTTCAATTTGCAATACATTGAGATTTGACAAATAACACTATTCCTTCACATATGCTTATCAAACTACATGGTAAAATTGACTGAGTTGGCCGAATGGTAACGTCTTGGATTCGTATTCTGGAGGACCCTGGATCAAATTGCGTAGCTGGCCGATTTGACAAGGATTTATATATATATATTTCTTATTTTTATGTGAATGCGCGATTGTTAAGGTATCACAAATCTGTAGTTCTACTGACGCTGGTCGATTTTAATCTGATTAAAAAAACTTATTTTCTGCACATCATAATTGCAATTATAATTGATTCAACAAAATCATACTGGCACTTCGTTATATCAGTTTACCTGATTTTATTTAGTCCCTGAATTTCTTTGTTTTTAATTAAAACTCTTCTGTGATAAGATATAAAAATACTGTAATTAGAAGTGGAGAGCCAAGCAACCAATATATTGGAGATGTCACACCCAGAACACATTTTTAAGCTAGTTGCATTGCAGATATTAAAAAAAGTTGTTATTGAAAGTTGTAGAGCATGTGTTCAACCTCACTTCTGGGAACCAGTAACATGCTGTCATACATATATCCACTATTAAACAAACTTTTACATGTTTTTACATTCCGGGTGTGACAGAAAACAGTAATGTTATTTTCACTAAATAGGAAATGTAGATACTTACTTTTCCAAAATATAATCACTTGAATAACACAAGAGAAGTAGTTTCTTCAAGATAACACAACAATAAAAACAAGTCAGTCAATAGTTCTGCTGATGTCAACTTATGCATAAATGCACCAGTTTCTTTTTAATATATAAGTTCAAGTTTGGAAGTTGATTACACCAAGAAATGAAGTGCATTTCAGATTTGCATATTGATTTAATAATCAGTAATTAACAATCTTTATGTTGATATGGAGTTTCCTATAAATTTGTGCAATTTATTTTTCAATCCTTGAGGATCAATTCACATGGAATGACCCTGCTTCTATATACCATGCCTGATAGGAGTTGAAATAAGAAGAAACAGAAATTCCGGTTACATAAATTGTATTGTCTTGATGGAAAATTTTATTTCTCATTCAGGCATGTCCATGGTAACTCACGTTATAAATTGACTTATTTTTACTTGTTAAACTCTTATTAAATAATCTCCAGAAAATACCTAAACAGCCAAAAATGCAGGGGTGAAACCTCTAATGAATGGAGCACATGTTGCATGCTTTGTGTAAATTCTGGATGACAAATGCAAAGATTATTGAGATTCAAACGTTGGTAACTCACGTTACAGAAATTGGACATGGTATTTGAAACTCAGATTTCAGTAAGCGTTTTCTGCTCTTTTAATGGTAGGTTATCATGTTGGAAATATGAATATTAAAACAATTTGTAATCTTTAAAAATTAAATACAGTTTATCTGACATAAAACAACTGCCTGTTGGTAACTCACGTTACAATTTGTCTACTATACACTAAATCAAAACCGTTAGCTTGTAAAATAATCAAACATTTTTAAACATGTAACCTACATTTCTCTAGTAGTAAATAGAAAAAAAAATCATTTTTTCATAGAAACATGTTTAATTTAAACTAAGTTATTTCCTGCAATTCTAAAAATACCAGTCCCTTACTGAATTCGATTTCCTTTCATTTTATCTTTAGGAACAAGCAAAATCTCAATTTTCTGTTTGAAATTAATGAAAGCTGTTCTTTTTCATCTGTTTTGAACAGAACATTGCTTTCAACACTTCTCAGAGTGGTCACTTCTATGTCACCATGTTCATCGGCATCACTTTGACCTACTGCTGCATACCGAAACTTAACTATACCTTTTTTTCTGTTCTGATGGAACTCAGCAAGGACAAAACAACCATTTTTAATATTCCCCTTTGTTTGACATGGAATAGAAAGTAACTTTCAGCTTCAGAGCTTGAGGTGTAGACCTGACGATAAATAGAAATTCTGTGTGATATTCCAGCACTACAAGAACTTGAAGACACAGCTTCATCAGGCCTATCTATCCTTTGTCTTTATTCTTTCTTCCTGTTTAATTGCATTTCTTTTCTTTTCCCTCATTGTAGCTAGTTGTTGCATTTGTTTTTCTCTTAGATTTTCATACATTGTTTTTGCTTTTTCTTATATTCTTCACTAGCAGGTGCCTGCAGCTTCTGCCACGGTAATTAATTAAAAAATTAAAAATTGAGAGCTAAATAATTAAAATATCATGCACAGACAGACAAACAAACATTTCCTCTCATTATTATAGATAATTTTCCTCATCCTTTAACTTCTGACTCTGACTTTTAATTTTTTCTGCTGCAGATAAAGGCATGGCTGAAAAATAATCCAAAAGTCCAAAATATAAAATTTTGATGAAAAGTACTTATGGAGACAATGTTACCTATAAATTAGGTATCAACCTGCCTGCTGTATTAATGAAAAGCTGGTTGTATTTTCTACTTTTAAGTTAAAGTTTGTAGGCCTACTTGACTGTGCTAGGAAGCATCAATGGTAACTCACGTTACACAAATTGGAAATAAAATTATGACTTCTAGGTTATGCATGGAAACTCAAATCAATGCTAGTGTTTTTTTAATCAACAAGTATGAAATGAAATTAATTTTTTGTTTCTATAAACTAAATTTGAAAACCGTAATAACAACTTTTCAATGTTTCTGGTAACTCACGTTACAAGGTGCTATGTACTTTTGAAGTCTTAATAAAAGACAATATAATAAATAATTACAATTTGAATAATATGTTTACTTACCTAATATGTTGATAATATTTTCCAATAATTTTGTATTTTCTATATATTAATACACAAGCACAAAAACTATTGGAAAACAGACCTAAAATGAAGACATTAGTCTGCCATCAGAATAGTGGGATTCCCTCTCAAATTACAAGTAAATGCAGGGTGTAATCCAAGAAATTTAATGCTACCTACATTCTCTCAAACTTTTACCTTCTGAAAACAGTATTGTTGTTAAAAAAAAATAATTTTTTTAAAAATTAAGGATTTTGTCCTGATTTTCATGGACATGCCCAATCTCATGTTACCATACAACCGTTTCGGGGCTGAAATAAAAAAGAAATTCAATATCACTTTCATACTTTCCTCCCCTAAAACCCGGGACATAATATACTGGAGGCATAGGACTGAAAATGTTCCATCCCATTTTATCCTCATTTAGATGCTTAGGGCCTTTGATAAACATCCCTATTTCTCAAGTAATAGAAAGCCTACAGCTATGAATAATGTGTCAGTTTTTTTTTTTTTTTAACCATCTGATATAGCATACTCATTGGCACACTCTTAAGCTGTTCCTGCAATACGGCTTCTTATTCTACATCAAAATGTGAAGTGAGAAAGTCTTGTGGTCTTGTTAATTTTTTGGTACTCTATGCCTCTGTCAACCTATGGCAGTGGTCTCCAACTCGCTGTATTTTGTGTGCGTGCAAACAGACTTGCACTGTGCGACCCCTGTGCACCACGTTACGTCAGAGACTGTGTTCCGTTGGCAGGGTGGGTAGTCTCTTTCGCCAACTTCCAAGCATTATGTCTGGTGTAGAACATAGTCCAATACGTAGGCCATCGACCCCTACATTATGGTAATATATACCAATACAGAAGTTTGAGTGACGTTTCCCCGACTGCATAGACATGGTGCTAGTATTTTGTCTATGTGCGGATCTATGTACATATACAAACAGTTTTTTTTTCTCTCTCCCCACTGGTGAAAATAAACAAAACCCGCAGCAGAAGTAAATTAATTGTCAGATGAAAACGTAAAATGTGAACTTAGACTGGCCGCTGCACAAACATTGATTCCAGATGTTGAAAAACTCGTGCATCAAAAGAGATAACAAAAGTCAAGAAAACTAGCTTCCACTAGTGAGTTATTTTGTAGTGTGAAATGCTTTATTTGAGCTGTTCTTTAATGCTGCTGTATTACATGGGGATTATAGTTTCTCTAAATTTTGTTTGAAATATAACTTTAGTATTAATATTTATGTTCAGTAATATAAATGTGGAAGTGTGTCATTTAAAGGAATGAGTCTAGACTTTGTTTTCATTTCACAGAACTTGTGGCATTACAATAATTCAATTATTATAAAATTGAATAAAATCAACTATGTTCAAAACGACAATTAATTTGTGTCTTATTTTGCTAGGAATATATTGTACATTATTTGCATTGCTACAAACATCAAGACTTCACGAATGTTCTTTGTAGAAAACATAAGTAAATGATAATGAAATAATAATGTAATAACATATTTATACAACAATCATCTGTTGATATGCCAATATGATTTGTGAATTTCAAAAGCCTAATGAACATGCAGCCACTGAACTCAAGATAGGCAGTATACCACACGGTGTGTGCACACTAAGAGATTCTAGCGTGCAAAGGGTAAGCTTGCACTCACTGCTGTGCTCAATGTGCAACGAGTTGGTGGCCGCTGACCTACGGTGTTGCAGGGAGAATAAAAAAATATAAGTATTTTATGAGGTTAGCAGGTATTGTTATAACTGCATCAGTGTATTTATAATCATCTGTCACCAAATTTGAAAACAAAATCCACTGCTAACGTTTTATATCAAAATGAAAATCGTTTACTGATATTTGAGACTACATCTGTGTGTGCATCTTAATCCTACCAAATCAAAAGCGTTAAATCCATAACAATGAAGAATAAAGTATATATACATTTAACACATAGTTTCCAATGTGTTTCCTACTAACATTCCTACCGCTGTTTGCTACTGCTCCACACACTGGCAGCAAGTAGGGTCGTGTTTTGGGTCAGCGGCACCCTGGACGAAGAATATCATTGGTGCCTCCTACAGCAGCACCGTAACAAGAATTGTTATCCCCTGTTACATGATTGCTATACAATTCTACATTCTTTCACTGATTTTCACCAAACTGCACACACAGAGCTTTAGAACCAGGAGAAAATTGTAGGCAATAGTCATACTGGAGCAAACCACCCCATACTTATTTTCAGAGGCCTATGTAAGCTGTAAAAAATGTACATTTTTTGACAGATTTTTCACACAGACCACGTAAAAATTGAACAATTCTAAGAAACAATGTGATTTCAATCCCTTTACATTCTCTTTACAAATCTGTATTCTTTGACAGAGTTTTACCTTATTTTAGAACCGGAAGAAAATTATAGGAACTTTATTATCAAAACAATCCACCCCATCTACCCATATTATGTAACCTCTTTACAAATCTATATTATTTGATTAATTTTTAACAGGTTTTTCACACAACCTCTGCAGAACCAATAGAAAATCCTAGGCAACCTTAATACTTAAACTATCCTTCCCGTACCTGCATTCAATGCCTATTATTTATAAGAGCTCTTTAGTGGCCCTAAAAATGTTGGGTGCCATTTATAAGAGTCCTTTCTATGGAAGATATTTAGGCCACAAGTTGGGTCACTATTTATAAGAGTTCAGGTCGTCGGGTCCGGTACTTATAGCTGTATTTAGATTCTGATGAAGTTACTGGGGGGAGCGGTGATTGAAATCCTGTTATATTATTTATTGTCACGTAGAAAATGGGAATACCGGCTAATTAGCTCAGATGGTAGTTAATAACACGAGGATTCTTATCAGGGTCGTGGTTACAGAATATCGGGGCTATGTTAATTGAGTGGTCGATGTTCAGGATTTAGGGTAATTAAACAGTACAATTGATTTCCAGATCTAAATATATTCTTTCAAAATGATTTTCGTTGAGTTATCGAATTAATATTGTCTTTGAGGTTAGATGATGTAAGTTCGTCGATTAATGTCTGTCTTTCACTTGGTAACTATATTCAATATTATATTAGTAATTACTGTGTTAATTCATACGCGCTATTCGTTGATTATTTCTCTTTCCACTTGTATTAAATCTTTGTATCTATTTCTACCGCGCGGAAAATTTACTCAAACAATATTTTAATTAACCTTCACTAATTATACTTTCACTTGATTACTTTTTATCAATGTCTCTATAAATACAATATGCTTAACTTACGCGCTTCGCTGAGTTCCTTTTAATCCATTTCTAACGCGCGGATATATTTCACTTTTATCTCTATACTTATGCTGTCTCTCGAAATTACTTTATATATTATAGTTAAGTTACGTGGTGTAATTTTTAGTCCTAAGTAACGTGGAGTCTGTCTTCTGTCTAATGATCGAATGATGATGATTTTGGGGTTCTCAGTGCTAATATGTTCTTCGGCTGTAGTGGGGGAAAATAAATGTCATTGGTTGTGTTAATGTATAAGTTGCTTCTAATTGGTTGCAGGGATTTCGTTCTGCTATACTGTTTAAAATTATGTCGGTTTTGTAGAGCGTCTGACGCTGCTTTTGGCTTGGGTCATTAATTACAAAATGTGTCAAACTCCCTTATAGTCATGAAGTCTACCAAACAGGAAGTGGGCCGGATGTAGGAGGAGTCGTTTTTAGTATTTGTATCAATAACTATGATAACTGAAGGTTATCATAGTCCAAGTTGTTTTATCGGTATCGGTTAATTTATTCCACATTTATCAGTATAAGTCTGTATTCTGAGTGATGTAAATCAAAAGAGTTATTGATGTTTTTATATTAAAATGATAAAAGGGTTAATAAAACATTTAGTGTTTTATATGAAACTGTTGTAGATGTTGTCCGCTATTAATTGGTGTAATTAGTTTTGTTGTGTCTATTTCCCTTATGGAGCAATTAATGTTTAAAGTTAGGTGTTATGTGGGAAGAATAAACTGTAGGGTGCAGTATTGTCAGTCGGGAGGGGGCTATGTGTGGTGTTCTCGGTTGAATTGAGTACGAAGAACGATTACATATTTGATCTGTATCCAAACCTAAATTCATAGAACTTTTTTTAATGAAATCGTACACACATACAGACCTGTAGAATCATGAACAATTTTAGAGAAAATTATCATTCGAACAGACCACCTGTGATGTTTTTAACACCCCATTATATATGTGTACAAATCTACATTCTCGACCAATTTTTATGAAATTTTGTACACAGACCCTGCAGAGCCAAGGAGTAATTTGAGGAAACATTTATATTCGAACAAACATGTTTTCTACCACTATTATCTATGCAAATATACATTCTGTGACAAATTTTTACAAAGTTTACACACATATGTGTAACCAGTAAAAAATTCTATGCAACATTAAAATTCGAACTTAAACCTTTTCCATATTCACCTCATTATAATAACATAACATCTATACATCTAGGCCTACTTTGTTTGACCAATTTTTACAAAATTTTACACACAGATAATCAAGAACTAGGAAAATTTAATAATGTTAGCATTCAAGCAAACTAACCCTTCCTATATCAACCCCTATTAGCTAGTCTCCATACATATCTGTATGCTTCCTTTTCATCCCCTATTTGTATGTTCTCAATATCAATATAAATCTTTTGGACAATATTTACAAAAGCTTACACATAGAACCCTACAACCATAAAAAAAAATCTAGTGGAGATTATATTGCTATAAAAAACACTAATTGTTTTCATTCTCTATAAAATTTTGAGAACATGTGCTCTAAATACATGTGAACCTACTCTGTGCAAGTGTTATACACGCTTGGTTCAAGTGAGTTTAAAGTAAGCAAAAGGAGAATGAAAAAGTCTGCAGTTAAAATTCCTTTACTGGTGCAGTGTGCTCATCAGGCCTAGCAGTTTCTGTAGGTCCTGCCAAACCCACTAGATTATCGAAGGCTTGTGACTCATAGTGATATTTCAGAGAGCCACAGCAATGCAAGCCTGCTCTCTCGCCAAGCAAGTTAAATGCTCTGACTGGTTGCAGAGTTACAAAAGGAAAAACAAGCTAAAATCAGAATATGTACACTTCTTGTATTTACAAACTTACAATTAGTACATGTATATGATCATTTGCAGAATCATGTTGTTATTAATAAAATCAGGTAAACTGATGTAAAAAAGTGCCAGTATGTTTATGTTTAATCAGTTATGACTGCAATTATGATATGCAGAAAATGTTTTTTTTAATTGATTTCCAAGTTAAGCTCCAGATTTACTCATTATTCAGGGCTTACGGAAGAACAAAGGTCTAGTTTTTTTTAACCAGATTAAAATCTTCCAGCATCAGCTGAACTGTACAGATTTGTGATATCTTGACAATCGCACACTCACATAAAAATACAAAAAAAAAAAAAAAAAAGTCAAATTGACCAGTTTCAGGATTTGAACCTGGAACTCCAGAATGTGAGGCCAAGACGTTACCGTCTCAGCTTAACAGTCTAGTTGGATAAGCGCATGCAAACAACAGTGTTTTTGGTAATAGCTAACTGTATTTTAATTTCCAAAGCCTTATATATCACAGTAAAACAATAGGCTATGTTGTCAAGATAACTGATTTTTTTTTTTTTTTTATATATATATATATATATATATATATATAAATTCTCTCGAATACGTGTATTATCATAAAATAGGCACTAAATTGAGCATTACTCCGAAACAGGTCAACCGATTTTGTCCAATATCAATAGACTTCTTCCCATGGACATTATAAATGTGATACCAAGTTCCATAAAAATCCGGTAAAGCGTATTTGAGTTACCTCGTCTTTAAAATAGACACTAAATTGGGTTTTACTCCGGTACCGGTCTACCGATTTGGTCCAATATCAGTAGACGACTTCCCATGTACATTATAAATGGGTATACAAAGTTTCAGGAACATCCAGTAAAGCATATCTGAGTTCAGAATGTTATAGGAGAAAAATTCCTCCGACACTGGGACTTGAACCCAGGACCTTTGGCTATTCGCGCCAATGCTCTACCAACTGAGCTAAGCCGGAGTTAAATTCACAGCGCCGGATGGAACCTCTCTCCTATGACTGATTGCCCTAATGGTCTACCTCACAGACAGACAAGTTATGTCATATGCAGTACTGTGAGGCACACTAATTAGTGATTTTTGTGACCGGGCTCCCACTGTTATTGTACAGTTGACATTCAAGATAGATATATAATGTCCAACAGAGACAATAATCTGTGGTTCATGAAAGCTTATATATATATATATCTGAGTTATCGCAACTTCTTACATATTAACATAAAAGGCACTAAATTGGGCATTATTCCGGTACTGGCCAACCGATTTGGTCGAATATCAATAGACTTCTTCCCATTGACATTATAAATGCGTATACGAAGTTTCATAAAAATCCGATAAAGCGTATTTGAGTTATTGCTCCTTTAAAATAGACACTAAATTGGGTTTTACTCCGGTACCGGGCAACAGATTAGGTTCAAATTCAATAGGGTACTTTTCATGGGCGTCATAAATTTGTATACCAAGTTTCATGGAAATCCGATACAGCGTATTTGAGCTATGGCATCTTTCTAATATAATCTATTAAAATAAGCACTAAATCGGGCATTACTCCGGTACCGGTGAACCGATTTGGTTCAATATCAATTGGGTTCTTCCCATGGACATTATAAATGTGCTTTCCAAGTTTCATGAAAATCCGAAAAAGCGTATTTGAGTTATGGTGCACACGGACAGTCAGACGGACAGACATGTTTTCGTCCCCCACACAATCTCTTAAAGTACCATACTGGCACTTAATAATGTGCATACACATGGGACTGGGAATGACCACAACTTGGTTATTCCTAAATTTAGAATAACTAAGACACAGAACAGCCATATTGTATTAGGAATGAAGCTATATAACAAGGTCTCAAACAACATCAGAAACATAGGAAACATTAAAACCTTTAAAAGCAAAATCAAAGAGATATTATTAAATAGGAATCTTTACACTGTACAAGAATATCTTGAATGTAACTGAATGATTGTTTTTGCATTGTGTATTTCTTGACTAAACCTTTTGTAATGTTAAATATTACTTAACGTTGTTACAAATAAATACAAAATAAAAAAAAATATCTTAGGTACTGAAGGTAGAGGAAGTACTGTTTTCGACCCCCAAATTCAAAGTTTACATTTTAACAAATACATGTTTTGAGGTTCCCCTGAATCCAAAAATACTATTTTCGGAAGCATGTCTGTGTGTGTGTGTGAGCAGCCTAGCTCCAGAATGGAAAATCTTATTAAAACAAAATTTTGTATGTGGGCTAGATACCTTTCTCTTATTTTTAAGGGACTTTACGTTAAGAAAATTTAGTTTTTCCCTATTTTCTCAAAAATGACCATTATTCTACAAGGAGAACAAGTTCCCTACACAACACGTATGATGACAAACCATTCACTGATTACGAAATTGGAATGATTATAAATAATATGAATCGCAGCAAAGCCCCTGGAGAAGACAGGATTACAAGCGACATATTGCAGGAAATCTTCAACCGGCTACCACTGTACATAACAGCAATATACAACGGGTGCTTAAAAACTGGAACTTCCCCAAGATATGGAAAAGGGCAAAAATTATTCCAATAGTGAAGCCTGGGAAAGAAGAAACTGAAAAAGCCTCAAAATATTGCCCGATAAGCTTGCTAAATGTGGCCGGGAAGGTTCTGGAGAAATTATTCATAAATAGAATAACGTACCATCTCTACTACAATGACATGCTTCACAGTAATCAGCTCGGCTTCAGACCACAAACGAGCACGGTGGACGCTATTATGGAGGCTAAGAACTTCATAGAAGAGAGCCTCGAACTTGGACAAAGTGTAGCGATGATTACCCTGGATTTTGGATGGGCATTCAATAGTGCCTGGTGGCCAGGCATTCTCAGTGCACTGAAAGAGTTCCGATGCCCAAAAAACCTGTACAACATAACTAAAAGTTACCTTAGCGAGAGGCAAGCTACACTAATGGCAAACAGCATAAAAATAGAGAGGAGCATAAGTAAAGGATGTCCACAAGGTTCCTGCTGTGGTCCTGGGCTTTGGAATGTGCAGTATGACTCATTACTGAAACTGCCTTGTAAACCGTGTACAAAGATGATTGCTTTCGCCGACGATGTCCTAGTGCTGGTAAAAGGAACCACAAGCCTGGAGATAGAAAATAAGGTCAACATTGAAATGATAAAAATAACAACTTGGGCCAATGAGAGAAAAATTAAATTCAATGAAAAGAAGACACAAGTGCCATAACCCAGGCTGTGTTAGCAAATTTGATATAAAATTTCCTTTGTAAAATGGCACACTGCGTATTGATATGTCGTCTGCTTTTGCAAGTGTTCAGCTTCGCCGGTAGATGGTGTCGATGGGTCACATGGTGCAAAATTAGTGCTGCCATCTTGTAGGTCTGTAGTGGTCAGTTACTGCCTTGAATACCATTTGCATCGGGGTACGTCTTAACATCCTCAATCCCCTTTTTATTTATTAAACCTAACATCTCTTGTCATATAAACTTAATTATTTCTTGGGGAGATCTCATGTCTTACACATATGTAAACTAGTCGGAAATTGCATCATGAGCAACATTTCCTGCATTTCCCATCCGAAATATATTGTTGGCAGAACCATGAGGATAGGACCAATCACGTGCAAGGTCGTCGCCAGCCAATGAGAGCGTTAACGCCCAACCCACGGCTCGCACACCTGGCGGGAAAACATCGCGTGGACGCAAACAGTTAAGAAACTTCTAAATAGTGTTTGTATGAACTTGTGACTTTCTGTTTTTCCGGGTTTGAATGGATGTTAATGTTTGAGGAACAATATGGCCAAGAAGTGTATATTTAGTAAACAGTGGCTAGACAATAAATTGAATCCTGATTTTGCTGGATGGTTAGATTTGGTGCCTGAGGACTCTTCATCAGCTTACTGTAAAGTATGCTTTAAATCTTTTAGGCTTAGTAACATGGGAAGACAAGCTGTGGTGTCTCATGCTAAGGGGCCAAAACATGTGAAGAATTTGACAAGTAAATGTTTGCAGCCCAGCATTTCATATTTTGCTAAAAAAACTATATCTGTCGAGCAGTGTGTTGTGCCTTCTACAGAAGATTCAACGTCTACAACAATAGCAGTCTCTGTTTGTACTTCAGTTCCAGTTTTGCAGCAGACAAATATCAAGACTTTCTCTGTGAATGAAGATGATGTCACATCAGCAGAGGGTCAATCCATATGAAATCATCCAATAATAAAATAATTTGTTGCTGACCTATTTTATTTTATTTTTAAGTATATATTTTCTGTTTCTATGTGTATCTGGGAGTACAAAACAATTTTTTTCACATTTTTATCACTACCGCTTCGGTAACTAGTGGCCATTTTGCTTAGAAGGATCTGTCATTTTTGGCATTTTCAAAGGTTAGCGGTAAGTTAAATAACTATTTTATTTATGAAGATATAAACTTGAAGTAAAAACCATCTTAATCTACAAGAAACATTCTACAATTCATGTTATGACCAAAAATTTGTTAGGTCTTAAGGAAATAATCTAAAACTTTAATAGAAAATGCAGTTCCGATTAGAAAAAATTAACAACTTTATAAAACTTTTTTTCATAGAAGGGATGAAAACACATGTTTTATATTTTCCCCCCACAAAGATATAGTAGATCACTAAATGTTAGTAAAATTTGAGATCATTTATGCAAATCCTTTAGGTTTTATGAGTCTTCAAATATTGAGATTTTTGCAGAATTGTTGATTTTCAAATTAAAATATCTCAAATGGGACTGAACAGAAAAATCTGAAATTTTCTCAAAATATTCTTCTAGTGCCTAGTAATTAACATATAAAATTTCATCACTGTGTTCTGACCAGAAGTATTTTATTTTTAATAAAGAAAATGCTAAAAAATAACACTGTCAAATGAGCGAATAACAGTGTTAAAATACAATAAAAATTGTAAAAAGTAATATAATTATTTGTTGTTACTAGTAAAATTAAATATGCCATAAAACTAACATATTAAATGTTCCATGGTAGTAGTCATAGTGATCAATACTCCAGCAGAAGGAGACCATATTGCCACATTTGCTGAGCAAGCCAGAATATGGTGACTTGAAAAAGGCAAGTCTCTACAGACTCCTCTGTAGCTCCTTTGTTCAGTAATCAGTAGCTGTGCTTGACTGAAGATATCAAAAAAGTTGCCCCTTCAGTTAAAAAAATTGTTTATTTTAGCGATGGAGATGGTAGCCAGTACAAAAACAAAAAGAACTTTTTGAATATTTGCAATCACTTTGAAGCTGAATAGCATTTTTTTGCCACATTTGGAAAGAATGCTTGTGATGGGATTGGAGGGGGTACAAAGAGGGTTGTCTCGATGGCTAGTTTGCAAAGACCATATTTGGACCAGATACCTTCAGCAGAAGAAGTGTTCAAATTTTGTTCTGAAGAAATTAAAGGTATTTCCTATACACTTTTGTATAAACATTTTTTAAACCTTTGGCTCAGCTGTGGAACAAACTTCTAGCACCATAAGGTGTTACATTCACTCAAAAAGTGATATTTATGGTGAACATAGTATTTCCATTTTGTCCAAATTTGAAATAAGACCTTTCGAAGTAAAGGACATTGTTACCTGCATTATGATCAGAACTGGTGGTTTGGTGAAATTGATATTTTTTTAAGTGAAGGGGCAACTTTTTTGCTATTTTCAGTCAAGCACAGCTACTGATTACTGAACAAAGGAGGTACAGAGGAGTCTGTATTGCTCAGCAAATGTGGCAATATGGTCTCCTTCTGCTGGAGTATTGATCACTATGACTACTACCATGGAACATTTAATATGTTAAGATATATAAGCATTAATGAACCACAGACATTACATGTTGGACATTACATGAAAATATTATAGGAGAAAAATTCCTCTGGCACTGGGATTAGAACCCAGGACCTTTGGCCAATGCTCTACCAACTGAGCTAAGCTGGAGCTCAATTCACAGCACCAGATGGAACCTCTCTCCTATGACTGATTGCCATAATGGTCTACCTCACAGACAGACAAGTCACGTCATATGCAGTCCGGCTTAGCTCAGTTGGTAGAGCATTGGTAGGAATTTTTCTCCTATAATATACTTTAATATGTTAGTTTTATGACATATTTAATTCTACTAGCAACAACAAATAATGATATTATTTTTGACAATTTTTATTGTATTTTAACACTGTTATTCGGTCATTTGACAGTGTTATTTTTTAGCATTTTCTTTAATAAAAATAAAATACTTCTGGTCAGAACACAGGGATGAAATTGTATATGTTGATTACTAGGCACTAGAAGAATATTTTGAGAAAATTTCAGATTTTTCTGTTCAGTCCCATTTGAGATATTTTAATTTGAAAATCAACAATTCTGCAAAATCTCGATATTTGAAGACTCATAAAACCTAAAGGATTTACATAAATGATCTCAAATTTTACTAACATCTAGTGATCTACTATATCTTTGTGTGGGGAAAATATGAAACATGTGTTTTCATCCCTTCCATGAAAAAAAGTTTTATAAAGTTGTTAATTTTTCCTAATCGGAACTGCATTTTCTAATAAAGTTTTAGATTATTTCCTTAAGACCTAACAAATTTTTGGTCATAACATGAATTGTAGAATGTTTCTTGTAGATTAAGATGGTTTTTACTTCAAGTTTATATCTTCATAAATAAAATAGTTATTTAACTTACCGCTAACCTCTGAAATGCCAAATCCTTCTAAGCAAAATGGCCACTAGTTGCCGAAGCGTTAGTGATAAAAATGTGAAAAAAATTGTTTTGTACTCCCAGATACACATAGAAACAGAAAATATATACTTAAAAATAAAATAAAATATGTCAGCAACACCCATTGGATGATTTCATATGGATTGACCCCAGAGATCATGTGGGCTCTGGAGGTTGTGACAGGAAAGATGTCCTTAAATTCATGTGATGGAAGTGTTTCGGCTTTCAAGAGGATGTTTCCTGATAGCCAAATTGCGCAGAATTTCGCAATGGGAAAAACTAAAGCATCATATATAATTAACCATGGACTATCTCCTTATTTTAGAGATTGTTTGGAAACTGACTTAAAGAATTGCAATGATTATGTAGTATGTTTTGATGAATCCTTAAATAAGGTTGTGCAGCGTGGGCAAATGGACATAATGGTGCGGTTTTGGGATGTTAACCAGCAAAGAGTTGCTACTCGGTATTTCAACAGTGTTTTCTTAGGACGGTCGACTGCTGATCATCTGTTGGAAGGATTTGTTGAAGGCCTCTCTCTCCCTTTCGACAAAATTCTACAAGTTTCAATGGACGAGCCAAATGTAAATCTTAGCTTTATAAAGAAACTTGAAAACAAATTGAAAGTTGATAACCCAGATGGAAAGACACTTCTTGACATTGGTGTCTGTGGTCTGCATACAGTGAATGGAGCCGTGAAGACAGGCCTTCTGACTGCCAATTGGGATCTGTGTCATAATTTAAGAGCCATGTATGGTCTATTCAAAGACAGCCCAGCTCGCAGAGCAAAGTACACTGAAACTACAGGCAGTACACATTTTCCCTTAAAGTTTACCTCTGTGAGATGGCTTGAAAATGGTGCGTGTGTTGATCAAGCATTGAAGATATATGGTCATGTTGAGAAATTTGTTAAGGGAGCATGTATACAAGGCAACAAGAACCATGAATATCTCAAGGAGTCTATGAAGGATCCACTTCTGGAAGCAAAATTAGCTGCTTTTAAAAGTGTGATTGCAGAGTGTGAACCCTTTTTAACCCTTTCACTGCTGAGATATTGGCAAGCTGACATACCCTCCTTGCTGACATATTTTCACTGTCACTCGGCGCTAAATCCGAAAAATAAGAAGGCAGTTTTAAAATACGCCAGAACTCCGTCATCACGTTAGAAATGTTTTTCCTTGCTCGTGAAAGCAATGACTGTGTTGAAATTGAACATACCATGGCCTTGATGTGATTCCCCGCTTGTCATATGACTCGTGAGTTCAATGGCTTCTTCAGACATCACAACATTGTGCAAGGCCTCACATTATCGGCTACAGATTGCACCACAGGGCAAGGAAAGCAATGAAAATCATTTCTATCTAACCCCAAGAGATGGCAGGACACTATCCTTTCGTTGAAACCATGTTAAAGAATTCTATTCTACGAGCAATTGTCTAATTCGTAGCACTATCTTCGCGGCAATTTTGTGCAAGGCCTCAGATTTTCATCTACAAATTGCACCACAGAGCAGGGAAAGCAATGAAATTAAGTTCTATCTAACCCCAATAGATGGCAGGACACTATCCTTTCGTTAAAACCGTGTTAAAAAATTCCATGCCTTGTGGAATCGTCTCGTTCATAGCACCCACTTCGCGGGCGTAACAGTACCGTCATTAGCACACGTAGGTGCCATTCTCCGCGCCGTCACAGTTCCGTCGTTAGCAGTGAAAGGGTTAAGAAGGTTTCAGAGTCAAAAACCTTTAGTACCTTTCCTTTACACAGCACTTCAAGAAGTTATAAGGAACCTCATGGCCAGGTTTGTGAAACAAAAAAGTATTGCTGAAGCAAGTACTGCTTAAAAACTTATGACTTTAGATCAGTTAGACAGTGAAAACCTCATTCAGGTAGACAAAGTGGACATTGGATATGGTGCCAAGAAGTTGTTAAGGAAGGTTAAGTGTACTGACAAGGACAAATCTGTATTTAAGCATGAGTTTCGAAAACTTCTTATCAGCATGGTTGAAAAGCTGAAAGCAAAAGCCCGTTGAAATATCTTGCACGAGGGTTAACCTGCTTTGATCCAAGAGTAATTTTTTATCAGTCAAGTTTGGGTGTGAAGAGAATAGATGTTGTCCTAGAAGAATTGCATTGTAACAAGAGAGTGAGCGACGAGTTGACTGAGAGGGCAAAAAAAACAGTATACCCAACTGATAGTTGAAGCTCAGTCTGAAAAATGGCAGAAGCAATTCACTGATTTTGCATGTGATGACAAGGACACAGTTGCACTTGACGAGTTTTTTTATACACTAATTGGAAATGACAAGAGATTTGATGATTTATGGTTTGTCATAAAGCTGTGCTTCATTTTATCACACGGTAATGCCTCGGTTGAAAGTGACTTTTCCGTAAACAAATGTCTCTTAGTTGAAAATTTGTTAGAAGACTCTCTGGTGGCTCAACGTATCGTATATGATGCTGTGAAGAGTATGGGTGGATCAAAAGAGTGACTGTTACAAGAAGTATGCTAACTTCTGTGAGAGCTTCCAGGAGAAGATATCAGGCTTACTTAGAAAAGAAAAGACAGATAAATGGTGAGGAAGACAAAAAGAGGAGAGAAAAAAGAAAAATTCAGCAAGAACTTAGAGAGCTAGAGGAAAAAAAAAGAAAAATGAATTATGAGCTGAATTAGAAATTCAACAGAAGAAAGCAGTGCTGGAGAAGATGTTATGAAATGATTTTTGAAACTTGTAGTTCCTTTATGGTTGTGTTTTGAAAGACTGAACACTGGTGTTATGAAACTTGTAGTTCCTTTGTAGGTATGTTGTGGAAGACAGAACGACGACTATACTTTGATTTATCTGTATAACAGAGGTCTGACAAATGTTCTTTTTGTGAGTCAGGGAAATTAGTAACTTTGGTCAGGGAAAAGTCAGGGAAATTTATATCAAAATTTGTGTGGACACCCTGCTTGGTATCACATTCGACAAAATAATAAACACATTGAGCAAATTACTGAGAAAGCCACAAAACTCATACACGCCTTATCAAGATCTGCTAAAATAAACTGGGGTCTAGGTCCAAAGGTGCTGCCCATAATCTACAAAGATGCAATATTATCACTAATATCATATGGCATCACTGTTTGGATAGACGCCCTCAACACTAAGCAAAACACAACAAGATTACAATGTAAAGGTTATGCAAAGGTTAATCAACAATAAAATGACAAAGGCTTACAGAACAACTTCTTATGAAGCCCTGAATGTAATAGCTGGAACTCTACCCATCGAAATTGAACTGTCAGAGATTGAGAAATATCAAAACATCATCAGAAGAAGTATAACGCTCAAGGGAGAAAAAATTCACACCGTGCCAAATTACAGGGAATGGCAACATCCGGCAGACTTAATGAAGATACAAGAGAAGAACGATAACGAAAAATATAAACTAAATATTTATACAGATGGCAGCAAGTGTGAAAAAGGAGTGGGGTCAGGAGTAGTAATTTACATTGACAACCACCCAGTCCATCACCTCAGATACAAACTGCACACCAAGTATTCTAACAACCAAGCCGAGCAGTTGGCAATTCTGAAAGCTCTAGAAAAAGTTGAAGAGATTAACGAACAATTTGAAACAGATAAAACCGCAGCAATACATACCGACAGTAATATAACTATGGACATGCTAAGAAACAACAACAGTTACAATGACCTAATCAGACAGAAAAAAGGAAGATTACACACACTAACACAACAAAACTGGCAGATACACTTCACGTGGGTTAAGGCCCATGTTGGAAATCAAGGGAACGAGCTTGCTGACTGCCTGGCCAAAGAGGCAGCAACCAGTACCATTCTGGAGGAAACATTCAGCCTTATACCGACGAGTGCAGTGAAGAGCGACCTGGGGGAAGACAGCATACAACAGTGGGAGAATGAGTGGCGAACTACCACCAAAGGAGAACAAACCAGGACATTGATTAGATTCTGAAATCTTTGAGCAATTCCCTTCCATGGCAGATTTCGTCCAGATGTCAGGAGAAAACGTTCCAAAGGAGATCATTGATGTATAAAGTTACATTTGGAGCAATTGCACTTGCAGCTAAGAGAGTATTTTCCGGTGACTGATGAAGGTGACATGTGGATAAGGAACCTATCTCTCTTACACCACAAGAAGAGGATACTTTGGCAGGTCTTGCAACTGACAGGTCATTAAAGGTACAGTTTTCACAGTTAAAACTAGCTGACTTTCGGTTATATGTCATGTTATATGTTACATGTCTCAAGAAAAGCTTTGAAGTGCTTAACTGTGTTCCCCACTACTTATCTATGTGAAACAGCATTTTCCCACCTCATGTACTTGAAATCAAAGTTGAGAAATAAATTTGAAGTTGAAAGTGACTTAATATTGAAAAGAGACATTAAACCAAACATTGCAGAGCTAATTAATCAAAAGCAGCTTCACTTTTCACATTAAGGAGTAATCTCTTGTTTGTTACCATTGATATTGTTATTTTGTCTATTCAATTTAATACATTTGAATCAAAGTATTTATTTAGTTTTTTATTTCAAAACCCAGAGGGGTCCACGGACTGTTGACTGTTGACTCAAATAGCAGGATGTGATGTCAGAAATAATAATTGAAAGGTACATACAATGTTAATAGCAATCAAATCCTTAGTGGCTAAATATCAAGAATGCTTGCTTCATTGATGACTTGAAGACTAGATCACAAGGTGACTTTGGTGACTAGAAAAATCAAGATCAAGATCCCTTAATGAAACAGTTTAGTGATTGAAGCATACATGCCAAAGCATGGCCGTATCATTAACATTAAATTCCATTCATAAGTGTTTGAAGTGGAATCGGAGTTAAAAGAGCTGCAATAGTTGTATCTAAC
This sequence comes from Ectobius pallidus, assembly GCA_964059195.1. Classification (NCBI taxonomy): domain Eukaryota; kingdom Metazoa; phylum Arthropoda; class Insecta; order Blattodea; family Ectobiidae; genus Ectobius; species Ectobius pallidus. The sequence continues at coordinate 35,155,524 of CAXKWD010000009.1, forward strand.
AAGCAAATAGATGCTCTTCAATTCAGTTGTCAGATGAAGACATGGTGGTAATAGAATGTTCTCATGGACATTTTAAATTTATAGCTGCAAGCATATACATGGACATTGAGAACGATATAAACAATGACTTGCACAAAATAGAAGGAATAATAAAACTGGCCAAGGGAAAGGGCCTAATATTAGCCATGGATAATAATTCAGGATCAAAAACATGGCATGAAAAGTAACAAATAATAGAGGAAAAATTCTTGAAGAATTCCTCATGGGAAATAACTTACACCTGCTGAACAATAACACAAACAACACAACCTTCGAGTCAAACACAGGGGCTACTAGCAATGTGGATTTGACTATTACTAATCAGAACATGCTAAAATGGATGAGTAATTGGAATTGTTCAGATGAAGAAAGCTTTTCTGATCACAAGCTGATTACATATTGTATTAACCAGAAAGGCAACAAAACAATGTATAATTTTCAAGGGATCAGATACATCGTCAAGGAAGAAAACTAGATTGCATTTAAGGAAAAATTCAAAGAAGTCAAATCTCATTATGGTACACATGACAAAAACTGTGACATGGAAAATGGAGAACAAAAGGATCTTGATAATATCTTGGAGGAGAAAATGGAAACAATGGAAAAAGCTGAGGAGAAGTTTGGAAAGGCTATCAGTTGTGCATGTAATAGGTCCTTCAAGATTAGAGGTCCCACTTCCAACCCATCCGAACAACATTCAGTCCCATGGTGGTCACAAGATTTAACCATAATGAGGAAGAAGATCGGTGCACTCAGACAAAGATATCAACGGACAATAAACATTCAAAACTTTAGGGAAAATAGGAAAGGCCTATACTTAGAATGTAAGAGAAAATATCAGACAGAAATCAGAAAAGCGAATTACAAATCCTGGAAAAACTATTGCAATTTAACCACATTGTCAAATCCATGGAATGCAGCTTACAAAGTTGCATCCGGCAAGCTAAAACCTAACCTTACGATGACAACTCTATGCAAACCTGACGATTCCTATACAGGAAGCTTAAAAGAAACAATGGAATTAATGATGGAATTGTCTGCTCCCTTGGATGACAGAAGTGATAACAACGATCGGCATGTGGAAATCAGAAACGAAGCTGGAAGACCACTAAATACTCCGAATGATAGAACATTTACAAAAAAAGAAATTGAAACAGTAATTAATTCAATGGATGCAAGCAAGACACGAGGAGAAAATGGCATTACAGTTGATATAATTAGGCAAATCTTCAACCTACTACCCAGATTTTTCTCAGAACTATACAATGGATGCGCCAAGAATGGATGTTTTCCCAAAATCTGGAAACGAGCAAAAATAATCAGGGTTGTTATGAAAAAAGCCGGCCTGATTTTAACCGGTTTTATCCACCTGAATTGACGAGGCAATTTTATCCGGATAAAATCAAATTGAATAAAAATAATGGAAGTTTCTTTCATGTTTTTATTTCCAAACATAAATTTAAGTTACAAGCTCAGAACCTGTAGTAGGCCTACTTAGGACTACTGAGTGCAAATGCAGAGCTACCAGTTTTATCCACTTGAAAAAAGCCAGGCCGGCTAAAATCAAATTGAATAAAAATAATTCAAGTTTCTTTCATGTTTTTATTTCCAAACATCACAAATTTAAAAGTTACAAGCTCAGAACCTGTAGTAGGCCTACTTAGGCCTACTGAGCTACCAGTTTTATCCACTTGAAAAAAGCCAGGCCGGATAAAATCAAATTGAATAAAAATAATTGAAGTTTCTTACATGCTTTTATTTCCAAACATCACAAATTTAAAAGTTTCAAGCTCAGAACCTGTAGTAGGCCTACTTAGGCCTACTGAGTGCAAATGCAGAGCTACCAGTCTTATCCACTTGAAAAATGCCAGGCATTTTATCTGGATAAAATCAAATTGAGTAAAAATAATTGAAGTTTCTTTCATGTTCTTATTTCCAAACATCACAAATTTAAAAGATACAAGCTCAGAACCTGTAGTATGCCTACTTAGGCCTACTGAGTGCAAATGCAGAGCTACCAGTTTTATCCACTTGAAAAAAGCCAGGCCGGCTAAAATCAAATTGAATAAAAATAATTCAAGTTTCTTTCATGTTTTTATTTCCAAACATCACAAATTTAACAGTTACAAGCTCAGAACCTGTAGTAGGCCTACATAGGCCTACTGAGTGCAAATGAAGAGCTACCAGTTTTATCCACCTGAAAAAAGCCAGGCCGGATAAAATCAAATAGAATAAAAATAATTGAAGTTTCTTACATGCTTTTATTTCCAAATATCACAAATTTAAAAGTTACAAGCTCAGAACCTGTAATACTTGCTGAGTGCAAATGCAGAGCTACCAGTTTTATCCACTTGAAAAAAGCCAGGCCGGATAAAATCAAATTGAATAAAAATATTTCATGTTTTTATTTCCAAACATCACAAATTTAAAAGTTACAAGCTCAGAACCTATAGTAGGCCTACTGAGCTACCAGTTTTATCCACTTGAAAAAAGCCAGGCCGGATAAAATCAAATTGAATAAAAATAATTGAAGTTTCTTACATGCTTTTATTTCCAAACATCACAAATTTAAAAGTTTCAAGCTCAGAACCTGTAGTATGCCTACTTAGGCCTACTGAGTGCAAATGCAGAGCTACTAGTCTTATCCACTTGAAAAATGCCAGGCATTTTATCTGGATAAAGTCAAATTGAGTAAAAATAATTGAAGTTTCTTTCATGTTCTTATTTCCAAACATCACAAATTTAAAAGATACAAGCTCAGAACCTGTAGTATGCCTACTTAGGCCTACTGAGTGCAAATGCAGAGCTACCAGTTTTATCCACTTGAAAAAAGCCAGGCCGGCTAAAATCAAATTGAATAAAAATAATTCAAGTTTCTTTCAGGTTTTTATTTCCAAACATCACAAATTTAAAAGTTACAAGCTCAGAACCTGTAGTAGGCCTACTTAGGCCTACTGAGTGCAATTGAAGAGCTACCAGTTTTATCTACCTGAAAAAAGCCAGGCCGGATAAAATCAAATAGAATAAAAATAATTGAAGTTTCTTACATGCTTTTATTTCCAAACATCACAAATTTAAAAGTTACAAGCTCAGAACCTGTAATACTTGCTGAGTGCAAATGCAGAGCTACCAGTTTTATCCACTTGAAAAAAGCCAGGCCGGATAAAATCAAATTGAATAAAAATAATTCAAGTATCTTTCATGTTTTTATTTCCAAACATCACAAATTTAAAAGTTACAAGCTCAGAACCTGTAGTAGGCCTACTTAGGCCTACTGAGCTACCAGTTTTATCCACTTGAAAAAAGCCAGGCCGGATAAAATCAAATTGAATAAAAATAATTGAAGTTTCTTACATGCTTTTATTTCCAAACATCACAAATTTCAAAGTTTCAAGCTCAGAACCTGTAGTAGGCCTACTTAGGCCTACTGAGTGCAAATGCAGAGCTACCAGTCTTATCCACTTGAAAAATGCCAGGCATTTTATCTGGATAAAATCAAATTGAGTAAAAATAATTGAAGTTTCTTTCATGTTCTTATTTCCAAACATCACAAATTTAAAAGATACAAGCTCAGAACCTGTAGTATGCCTACTTAGGCCTACTGAGTGCAAATGCAGAGCTACCAGTTTTATCCACTTGAAAAAAGCCAGGCATTTTATCTGGCTAAAATCAAATTGAATAAAAACAATTGAAGTTCCTTTCATGTTTATATTTCCAAAGATCACAAATTTAAAAGTTACAAGCTCAGAACCTGTAGTAGGCCTCAGTTTTATCCACTTGAAGAAAGCCAGACATTTTATCCGGCTAAAATCAAATTGAATAAAAATAATTGAAGTTCCTTTCTTGTTTTTATTTCCAAACATCACAAATTTAAAAGTTACAAGCTCAGAACCTATAGTAGGCCTGCTTAGGCCTACTGAGTGCAAATGCAGAGCTACCAGTCTTATCCACTTAAAAAATGCCAGGCATTTTGTCTGGATAAAATCAAATTGAATAAAAATAATTGAAGTTTCTTTCATGTTCTTATTTCCAAACATCACAAATTTAAAAGATACAAGCTCAGGAACCTAAAATTGTATTTAGTGTAATTTAATACAGTCAGTCTCATGCAAGAGTTGGCCAATGAGACGGGTTTCTGCGTCACGGCAGGCACAGTAAATAAAGCCGCGATCGGTGTAATGATTCAGGTTCTCACATTTACAGTTAAAATTACAATGAAAATAACCACGTACTTCATCACAAGAGATGTTAAAAATGTTCTGCTCTTGCATCCACACAATACTGGCACCATTGTAGGAAATTTTCTTTTACGCGCATTAACTTCAGCTTCCGAAATAGAGTTAATTTTTCTTGTGATATTGTCTTCAAGTTCTTCTAACGTATGGGAAATTGACCTATACACTTCATTTTTGAAGTTTCCCCATAAATAATAGTCACATGCTGTTAGAAGAACTTAAAAACAATATCACAAGAGAAATTAACTCTGTCTCGGAAGCTGAAATTATGCGTGTGAAAGAAAATTTCCTGAAAAGGTGCCAGTATTGTGTGGATGCAAGAGAAGAACATTTCCAGCAGCTCTGATGAGGTATGTGGTTATTTTCATTGTAATTTTAACTGTGAATATGAGAACCTGTTTCATTACACCAATCGCGGCTTTATTTGCGTAGATATTTCACCCAATCGCTCGGGAGTTGGTGCTGTGCCCGCTGCTTTGCAGAATCCCACGTCAATGGCCAATTCTTGCGTGGGACTCACTGTACCACTTCACTGTGTAATTCCCAGCAATAGTTAATTACCGTATTTACTCCAATTTAATGCGCACCCTGATTTTGAAACTTAAAATCATAAAAAAAGAGTTTGTTAGCGAATGTAATGCGCATCAATAGGATATTTTATTTGGAATTGTGTCTTAGTATTTATAGAATAATGAACCAACGCATAAACATTTACAGTTAACTGCCAGTTTTAGGCCTACAAGTAGACCTATAGGCATGGCTCATCAATATTCACTAATGTGTTCATCACTGGAATCCTCGGAGGTGCTTATTTTTATTGCTAAATGGACAAACAAAATGTTAAATGCATGTTTCACAATAAAAGCTGATACCACTCTTAAATGAGTTTAAAATTGACAATGCACAATATTCCACATTTGCACTATAGAACAGACAAAAACTATTTTTTCATTATGTTTCAGAAATTAAATTTCATATGGTGTAGGCTAACGATAAAATGAACGAAGTCGAGAATTATAGCAGTGCCTTGTTATGTAGATCAATATTACCTCCGACCTACGAAACGGATTTGTACTAGAATTGAAATCTACAAATGGACAAAAATAGGGCACGTTACATTCAAGTAAATATGGTAAATTCACCATTCATCATAAGACACTTGCATATTTGCTTTATTCTGCCTGTTGATGTATACAAGCTTCTGGGCTTTTTCATTGCCTAGTCTGTTTCTCAATTTTGTTTGTATTAACCCAAATGAAGAAAATACTCTTTCGATTGATGCAGAACTGGCTGGCATACGATGTAATGATTCTATGGCTTGACAAAATTCCAGCGATAGGTGATTACGCTTCAGATTTGTGTAATTGATGGAGAAATAAGTATAAAAAATCCCTTTAGGTAGAGGTTGAGGTAGATTTCATAGTGCTTGTTAATTATGTATTAATTGAAATCTTTTATTATTTCATTTTTAATTTGGCCAAGGATTATTGTTCTAAAGATAATTAACTATTATTTTTAATATTTCAAACTTTATTTCATTGGTAATTTTAGCCTCAGTTGGTCCTCATGAATTCATTTCGGCATGCCTATTGGCTGAGGTATATTTTAAAGTGTTTTTGACTTTCAAAAATTCAAATCTCTCCTTATATGAGCGCTATTGAGAAACTAGTTGTTGATTTAGAGATTACTCATCAAGAGCTTTTCAACGATACCCCACAAACATGGTTTTAAAAAATTTTAATTTCCCCCCTCACCCCCACAACCACTGAATCATTGGTGTCTAATTTATGCATACTAAGTTTCCCTCTAAACCCCATAGGGCCCTAAATATAATTTTTTCAAAATTTCAACCCGCTCCCACCTCCCCCAACCAGGAAAAATTGATTTTAGCCGGCTAAAATCATGATTTTAACCGGCTAAAATTGAAAAAAAAAAAAAAAAACGCTGGTCAGGTATTTTTCAATTTTAGCCGGCTTTTTTACAACCCTGAAAATAATACCAATAGTAAAACCAGGGAAAGAAAACTCAGAAGAGGTAACCAAATTTAGACCCATTAGCCTTCTGAATGTATCAGGAAAGGTTCTAGAAAAGCTCTTAATACGCAGAATAATGCATCATATGTATAGTAATAATCTTATGAATCTACGCCAATATGGATTTACTCCTCAAACTAATACAGTGGATGCAGTAATGAAACTAAAGAAAACAATACAAGAAAGCTTACAAGAAGGCCATTACGTTGCTCTCATCAGTTTAGATGTTAAAGGGGTCTTCGATGCAGCATGGTGGCCATGGTGGGTTTTTGGAATGTCCAATATAATGCACTTTTTATATATATATATATATATATAAATATTTTAAACTTTATTATACCACAAGTATATTACAATTGAGATGAGATTTAACAATTGCATATACATAAAAATGCATATACTTTAAACATGTTGCAAGGTCTCAGTGTCAGTCCACTGACTGTCCTTACTAATAAAGTAGATAGTCAAGTTGGTCTGTATGTCGTTTACGTTTTGATCTTCCACGGTTGCGTTGTGCTGGCATCTGGTATGGAATCTGGATGAGCAGTTCATTTTGATGTTGCAGGAAGGAATGATGAAGTCTGTTGTAGCTGTTGTGTAGAATGGAGTCGACTTTAATGATTTGCAGATCGCGATGGAGGGTGTCATTGCGAACGTACCAAGGTGCATCCGCTACTATTCTTAGGACCCGGTTCTGGATAGTTTGAATTCTTTTCACTTGTGAGTCTGAAGCTGAACCCCAGATAGCGCATCCATACATCCTCATAGGTTTTATAATGAAGGAGACCAATCTCTTGATGTGTAATGCTAATGTACTTTTAAGTAAATGCTTTAGCTGGTGGATTCTATTTCTGAGTTGTTTTATGAGATCATTTATGTGATGTTTCCAGTTTAATTTGTTGTCTAAGATGAGTCCTAATTATTTTACTGTTTCTATGTAGGAACTTTTTTTTTAATTATTTATTTATTTATTTATTTTTTTATTCCTGCATGCGCCATTACATTAGCAATATTACATGCGGTCTTACTCCTTCTTAGATTTAACTATATCACATATTACAAGTTAATATTCCTAACATACAGTGCCATTATAACTATATACACATATTACAAGTTATTAATCATAACATGCAGAGCTATATACACATATTTACAAGTTAATATTCCTAACATACAGTCCCAATTTGATTACGTCTGAAGTTTGTCGAAGTCAATTTTGTTTACAAAATTTTGAAATCTTTTACAGTATTTGTCCAAGAGTTCATTATTATTTAACGGCCAGTGTCCACCCATTTTAAGTACATATTTGCGTAGTTCTTGTCTTTCTTCACTCAATAAGTTGCATTCCCACTATATGTGATGCACTGTTTGAATGGTCTTACACACGCACATTGGGTTGTCTTTGATTTTAAATCTTTCCAGGTATGCACCGAATTTTCCATGTCCTGTGGTCACTGCTGTTATATTGTGAGTTAGCGTCAATTTCGTCTTCAGTCTTGCTTTAATAGTTGGAAAGAATGTCCTGGTTTGTTCTCCTTTGGTGGTAGTTCGCCACTCATTCTCCCACTGTTGTATGCTGTCTTCCCCCAGGTCGCTTTTCACTGCACTCGTCGGTATACGGCTGAATGTTTCCTCCAGAATGGTACTGGTTGCTTCCTCTTTGGCCAGGCGGTCAGCAAGCTCGTTCCCTTGATTTCCAACATGGGCCTTAACCCACGTGAGGTGTATCTGCCAGTTTTGTTGTGTTAGTGTGTGTAATCTTCCTTTTATCTGTCTGATTAGGTCATTGTAACTGTTGTTGTTTCTTAGCATGTCCATAGTTATATTACTGTCGGTATGTATTGCTGCGGTTTTATCTGTTTCAAATTGTTCGTTAATCTCTTCAACTTTTTCTAGAGCTTTCAGAATTGCCAACTGCTCGGCTTGGTTGTTAGAATACTTGGTGTGCAGTTTGTATCTGAGGTGATGGACTGGGTGGTTGTCAATGTAAATTACTACTCCTGATCCCACTCCTTTTTCACACTTGCTGCCATCTCTATAAATATTTCGTTTATATTTTTCGTTATTGTTCTTCTCTTGTATCTTCATTAAGTCTGCCGGATGTTGCCATTCCCTGTAATTTGGCACGGTGTGAATTTTTTCTCCCTTGTGCATTATACTTCTTCTGATGATGTTTTGATATTTCACAATCTCTGACAGTTCAATTTCGATGGGTAGAGTTCCAGCTATTACATTCAGGGCTTCATAAGAAGTTGTTCTGTAAGCCTTTGTCATTTTAATGTTGATTAACCTTTGCATAACCTTTACATTGTAATCTTGTTGTGTTTTGCTTAGTGTTGAGAGCGTCTATCCAAACAGTGATGCCATATGACATTAGTGGTAATATTGCACCTTTGTAGATTATGTGCAGCACCTTTGGACCTAGACCCCAGTTTATTTTAGCAGATCTTGATAAGGCGTGTATGAGTTTTGTGGCTTTCTCAGTAATTTGCTCAATGTGTTTATTATTTTGTTGAATGTGATACCAAGATATTTCATAGTGTTCGTCTCTTGTATTATGTTGTTAGTTTGGTAGATTCGGAGGTTTGACTGAGTTCTGGGCTTTTTCCTAGATACCATTATCACTTGTGTCTTCTTTTCATTGAATTTAATTTTTCTCTCATTGGCCCAAGTTGTTATTTTTATCATTTCAATGTTGACCTTATTTTCTATCTCCAGGCTTGTGGTTCCTTTTACCAGCACTAGGACATCGTCGGCGAAAGCAATCATCTTTGTACACGGTTTAAAAGGCAGTTTCAGTAATGAGTCATACTGCACATTCCAAAGCCCAGGACCACAGCAGGAACCTTGTGGACATCCTTTACTTATGCTCCTCTCTATTTTTATGCTGTTTGCCATTAGTGTAGCTTGCCTCTCGCTAAGGTAACTTTTAGTTATGTTGTACAGGTTTTTTGGGCATTGGAACTCTTTCAGTGCACTGAGAATGCCTGGCCACCAGGCACTATTGAATGCCCCTTCAACATCCAGGTTAATCATCGCTACACTTTGTCCAAGTTCGAGGCTCTCTTCTATGAAGTTCTTAGCCTCCATAATAGCGTCCACCGTGCTCGTTTGTGGTCTGAAGCCGAACTGATTACTGTGAAGCATGTCATTGTAGTAGAGATGGTACGTTATTCTATGAATAATTTCTCCAGAACCTTCCCGGCCACATTTAGCACGCTTATTGGGCGATATTTTGAGGCTTCTTCAGTTTCTTCTTTCCCAGGCTTCACTATTGGAATAATTTTTGCCCTTTTCCATATCTTGGGGAAAGTTCCAGTTTTTAAGCACCCGTTGTATATTGCTGTTATGTACAGTGGTAGCTGGTTGAAGATTTCCTGCAATATGTCGTTTGTAATCCCGTCTTCTCCAGGGGCTTTGCTGTGATTCATATTATTTATAATCATTCCAATTTCGTAATCAGTAAATGGTTTGTCATCATACGTGTTGTGTAGGGAACTTGTTCTCCTTGTAGAATAATGGCATAGTCTGTAGTCTTGCATTTGTATGTAAAGTTGATGAGGTTTCATTACTATTTTCCATTTCATGCACTAATTGTCAATATCCTGGGTAAATGTCTGTAGTTTCAATGCAGCTTCCTGGCAGGAGCCTGTACTTATTATGGCGACATCATCAGTAAACTGCGCTATTTTAATTGAATCACTTTTTGGCAAGTCTGAGACATAGATGAGGTAAAGAAACGGCCCTATGACACTGCCTTGTGGCACTCCAGTATTCATGGATCTAGGTGGTGATTGTGAGTTCTCGTATTTTACTGAGAATGTTCTTTTGCTGAGGTAGGACAATATTATTCTGTACATGGTATCTGACAAAACAAGTTTAATTTTGTGCAGTAGTCCTTCGTGCCATACTTTGTCGAACGCTTTTGTAGTATTAATGAATAAACTAAGGCAAACGGATTCATTTTCATAGGTATATAAAATGGAATCTACTACTCTGTGAAGTTGTTGAGGACAAGAGTGACCAGGCCGGAATCCAAACTGCGTGGCTGGTATCATTGAGTGTGTTGCTTCTAGTAATTGAGGAAGAAGCAGTCGTTCAAAGATTTTTGAAAATAATGGGACGATAATTGCTTGGATCATTTTTTAGCTTCTCTGGTTTAGGTATCATTACGATAATAGCATCTTTCCATCTTGTTGGAAAATAAGTCAAGCGCAATATGGCATTGAATATCTGTGTTAACAGGACCAGTGTTTTCCGAGGCATAGCCTTTAGTGAAGATGAAACAATTAGATCACTTCCTGATGCTTTATTTCTTGGCAATCTTTGGATTATATTTCTGTACCTCGGAGGGATACAACACTATGTCCATTTTCATAACTTTACAGGAGAGGAGTTTTAAACTTTTTTTCAACAAAAAGTGTTATTGGCACAGCTATTTATTGAGATGTTGAAACAATATTTTACCAGAACATTCTATTTATTGTTATTTACATCATGCAGTTGTTATAAAATAAAATAAAACCTTTTTTACGGTTTTTTTTCACTTTTTAATGGACATGGTGTTGTATCCCTCTAATAAAGTTATTGTACTATAAGACCTAATGTGGGATATTCAATAACAAACACAATACTATTTGACTTACAAAATGTATTTAACTATTTTATTTATAATTCTCTTTACAAATACAAATAATACATCTATGTAGTCAACTAAAATGGTATTTTAGATGCAAAAAACTCAGTCATCATCAGGTAAGTCTCCTTCAGGGTACTCACTAGTGGTATTACTAGTATGCTTTAAGTTTTTATAAAAGTCATGGCAAACTGTAGGAACATATGGTAGTAATGCCAATAGATCATTATACTTTTGTTGTGATATTGGTATTGGACTTGGTGTTACCAGTTGCAAATCGTTTGGCAATGTAAGGTGTCGCCTTCGAAACCTAACAAGGTCAATCTCCTGGTTTTCATCAGCGAAATTACTTTTCAAAAACAGAGTTCCCATGCTGTTCTGTTTTACTTGCAGTTGAACACAGGTTGACAGAAGAACTTGTTCTTTGTTGACATCTTTTTTTCTATTAATAAAGGGTGGATTTTCACATGTTTTGACATCGTACAAAGACCTAAAATTTTTAAAATCTTCCAGTTCCATATTATGCACAGTATATTTCATTGAGGTCTGTCTGACTAACTGCTGCCAATCCCAGGGCGTTAGAATTGTCATGTTGTTAAGTTTTTTTCTCTTCCGCTCTATCAGTGCATGGACAGTATCCGCCTCCATATGCGTGTGGCCCTTTAGTAGAAACTTTTGAGTGATGATTTTTACTTGAGGATACTTATTGAGTATCCAAAAGAAACACATAATAAGGCTAATATTCTTATTCTGGCCGTAAAAATTATCCGACCACAGAATGATTTCTTCAATGTCACTGCCAGGAATGACGGTATCTGCCCATTTCAGTAATGCAGATCCGATTTCATTTCCGCCACGAGCTCCTTTGGATTCGTCCCACATAATACAATGGACTGACGAATCAGAAGAATCAAAAAGGGTGTAATTCAACGTCCAAAGTTTTCTCTTGTAAAAGCTTATGCAATTTGTTATAAGGGGTGACGGCAAACATTTTTGAAGATCACCCGTTAATACCTTAAGGGTATTGTTAGCCCTTTTGGTGTCCTCGCTTTTTAAATCATACCTTAATTTAGATTCATCCAGATGTGCATTATGGTCTTCCTCAATAGAATTTTTTTCATGTAGAGTCAAATTATTTTTTAATTTTGCTTGAAAATAATCACATGTGTCACACGTGTCTATTTCTGGTGGTTTGAAATTCAACTTAAATTTTTTGTTGAACACATCGTAGTAGAGCCATTTTTTAGCTATTAACAAAGGGTTGAAATCATTTTCATTACAATCCTCTACATACAGTTCATACATTTTCTCTATGTTCAGGTGCGGACCCAAATACTTCATATCACTCTTTTCCCTAGTGTAATGACTGCTATAATTTGGGAAGGAAGAGATGTGTCTTACTACACTTTCAACAGTGTCATTATGTGTTTTATTGACGGGAGTTTGCTTACCCCTTTGATCGATTTTTACAATTCCACCTGGTTCAATATTTTTCAAAACATTAACTACCACGGTGTTTGATATAGATAGTGTATTTAAAAACATAAGTTTACATACTCTAGTTCGTATGCCTTTTACTGTAAAATAATATTGTAGAGTATTTTGTTTTGACTTATTGGAGGCAAGGTCTCGTTTTCTTGAACGGACAGTACTATGCTTCTCTACACATGAAACAATGAATTGCCGTTTTGTGTCATTTCCCTTCTCCTGACTCCAGTATGCATTAAAGATCTCCTGTCTGTCACTTTGTAATAATTTTTCAGAACATTTCAGTCTGCAAGAACAAGGAGGTTTAATAATTCTGGCAGGGACAACTTTACCCTTTTTACTAATATATTCTTCACCTGCAGAATATTTACGTTTCTGAATATTACATGCCCATTCACTGGTATGAACGACACGTTTTTTACCTATCTGAGTAGAAATAGATTTATTTTTCACTTTTCTCCTTACGCCTACTGTTCCTTGCAAATCTAGGCCTACTTGATTTTCTGCAATATTTTCATTGTCGCTGCTTAAATTTAAGTCTTCCTCAAGTAAACGTAGCTCATGTCCATTTGAGTTTGTTTTAGCACTAGTTTTATTTCTACTGACCTCATTTTGTATTTCATTAAATACCGGGACATCATCACTGGAATCCGTTTCAGAGCTTGGAGGTTCATAATTTTTGTCCCGATCAGAATCATCATCATCTTCGTCGAAACTCAAGTCATCTCCATTATCCTCTTCATTTTCAACATCCTTGCTGTTTGTATGATTTGGTTCTGAAATAAAACAAGTCTTATAATATTACATGTAAAACATAATATTTTGAAGTTTAGGTTCATAACAAAACATTACATTAACTGTTTGAGGTTATGTATATCACATTAAAAATAATGAGCAAAACAGTAGCTTACCTGTAGTAGAATCTTTTTTAGAACTTTTCAATAGTTCCAGACTCTTTCTCCCACGAGAATTATGGTTCATTATTCTTACTATTACTAAAAAAGAGCAAATATTATGACTTAAAATACATCCAACTATGTAAACTCATCAGAACTGTCAAAAGTACTCTTAGTTCACTAACAATCCGCCAGGCTGTGTAGAGGTATACAACACTATGTCCAGTAGTAATTCACATGCTTCAGAAGGATAAAACACCAAGTCCACATGGTGTTCTATCCCTCTAAATGAAAGTGGACTTGGTGTTGTTTTAAAACATGCTATATCCGGTTCTAACTGGTTTTGGACATAGTGCTCTATTCCTCTAAGAAATATGAGAAAAGCTGATTTTAACTCTGTAATAAAGTCAATATGGAAAAAAAATGGACATAGTGTTGTATCCCTCCGAGGTACAGATTTGAGACTTCAGCAGGAGTGAAAAGTTTTCCAAATGGACTTAGTTGTAGTGGTGTGTTTATGTCTTCCATGAGAGAGCCATTAGATAAATTAATGTTGTTTAAATTATTTTGAATATCAGCAGTGTTCTTCTTTCATAGCTTCACGTAGATTTTTCATAGCTCTATTATAAGATGTTTTAAATGGAGGATACCTTGTCTGCTCCCAAAGCATTCTGCATTTTTCTTTTCTTGTAATAACTGTTTGATGTGTGGTAATAATATGTACTTATTTCTGGGAGTGGGATTTCTATTTTTTCCTGCCATTTCAGCAGCATAGTGAATGTATCTAGTAAGTCCGCTTACAGCTTTATCTATGTCATGAGGTGATTTCAGTGGTATATTTATTTCAGTTATTTCTTCTAAAGTAGATGAATACAAACGCCAATCAAAAGGCCATTGTATTAGAAATCGCATGGAACTTGTCTTTATTTTAGGTGTTGAATTAATTGTTAGCATTACGGGATAATGATCAGAACTCAGTTCTGGTATTACTGATGGTACGCTACAAATGTGTGATACCTATGAAGATATCCGGAACATCAGGTGTTTGGCCCCCATCTGGGAAGTATGTAGGTTCAACAGGATATAAGAAGTCGAATGACAATTGTGTTGCAGCTTGAAGAAGTAAGCGTCCTCTAGGGTTGACTAGGTTTGATCCCCATCTAGGATGTAATTTTATTAACAGGCGCAGAATAAAATGATCCAATTTGGTATTTCCTGTTATTTAGAGTTACTAAAATTCTAGACATTTGGAGCTAATCTTCTATAACTGGTAGAAGTTCATCGTGAAATATGATATTTTTAACAAAAACAGCAGAACCTCCCTTCCTGTTTCTGCTTGGATGATCAGCACAATATATTTTATAGCCTGGCATATAGAAACTGATATGTGGACCTAGTTTTGTTTCAGTTAACAGTAAGATATCTATGTTGTAATATTCAAGAAACAGCTTTAATTCAAAATATTTATTATTTAGTCCTCTAGCATTCCAGGTGACCACCAACAGACTCTCATTTGTATTAGTATTCATTTTTTTTAACCAGAACAGGAAGCACTTGTGTTAAGATGTTGGTAAGTGGAACCAATAATGACACAATATTATCAATTTTGTCAATCAGTTTGTTAAGTACTGCAGTAAAATTGTTTTCAGAGGATGTAGCATTGCACTTAGTTGCATCAGCATAGGTATGGCTTGAATCGTGCGTTGTTTGATTTGTTTTATAAGATTTTGTATCTCTTCTAGAAGCATTTTGGTTTGTTGTGGTGTATGTGTTAGTGTTTTTCTTATTTTCATGCTGAGAAGCATTTTGCAATCCAATGTGCACAGGGCAGCCTCTATAATTGGCTGTATGTTGCCCCTTGGAATTAGTGCAAATTGGGGGAGCTGTTGGATTTTTTGTACATTTGGAAGTAAGGTGAAAGCCATCGCTCTTGACACATCGCAATTTTCTGTGGCAATAATTTTTGCTGTGTCCATAATCCTGGCAATTAGCACACTGTATAATGGTACGCTTTGGTCTTGGAGGTTCTATTTTAACCACTGCATAGTAGAGGCGGTTAACCTCATAAATTCTGTCGTTTATGACATTCTGTTTCAAGTCAAGAAAGAAAAGTGGGAGAGGAACCTTCGTTACAGGATGGTGAACTGGTATCACCTTCACTGGTTGGAACCCCATTTCTGTTAGCTCATTCATTACCAGATTAACGTCACAAGAAGGGTGAAGACTCCGTACTACTACTCTGAAGTTCTTATCACTTTTAAGTTGATAAGAGTAAAACTCTGCTTTCATTGATTGTAAATAGTTTGTGACACTGCGATAGGCATCAATTGTTTCTACATTTAGTTTTACTTTACTGTCACTGATTGTCTTATGTTTATAACAATCAACTTGCAAATTATTCAATGCCAAGTGAAGCTTATTCATATCTACCACATTACAAATATAGATTGGTGGTGGCTTATCTGATTTTTTAGAACTACTAACCTCTGTAGGTTTGTTGCTTACATCAATCATGTCTTAATTTTCAGCGGCAAGAACTTCGTATCTGTTCTGCGTAGTGAATGGAGAGTTGCTATCCAGCTTAGGTTTCTTGGAGTTGCTCTATGAACTCTCCATTATATCTCTTATTACAAGAGTGGGCTGTTCAAAAGCTCTGATTTTTTCATACACACAACAAATAACGATTAATTCGCTTATTAAAACTACGTAACTTCAAAGAAACAAAATTATAACTGTAAATAAAACAATTTCTTACGGAGCTTATGATGTTCGCATTCGTAAACACAATCCAAAGCCTCCTGTTATAATGAATGCACTTTTGAATGTAGAATACAGCAAACACAACAGTATTGGCCTTTGCTGATGATTGTCAAGGGAAGAAGCCTCCTTGAACTAGAAAACTATGCCAACCACGACCTGTACAAAGTAGAGAGTTGGGCTAAGAATCACAAAATCATATTCAGTGAGCAGAAATCGACTGTTGGTAATAACAAGGAAAAGACCAAGGATAGCAACTGATCTTAAAATTTTCCTGAATAACAAGAATATTCCACAATTGGAAAGTATAAAATATCTTGGCAAAATAATTGATAGGAAGTTTAATTTCCAAGAACATGTCAATGAAGTAACCCAAAAATGTACTCATCTGATACATTCATTGGCAAAATATACGATGTAATGAGAGTTATTTACAAAGGTGCTATCTTACCAATTCTGTCATACGGAGTACCGGTCTGGAATGAGGCCATTAATAAGGAGCATAGTGCAGTGAAACTTAAGAGAGTACAGAGATTAGAGTTGGATTACTCCCACAAAGTCTCTGGCCTTGAAGACTAACCCAGCCAGCGAGCTTCTCGTTACGTCTCGTTACCAAGATGCGCGAATTCGCTGCGCGTAAGATCAGTAAGCTACCGCTGGGCAGAGAGTGAACATCATGCAGCAAGTCGCCAGTCGTAGAAAATACTATAATAGTTGAGTGGAGGGATAATGCCACAGCGAGAGAGACAGACAACACGTGGAGTGGGATAGGAGAGCTGAGCCAATCAGGGTGCAGCTACCTCCCCTAGCCAGGAACTCTACGACCGGTGAGACTCGCTCCTAAAGTATATACGTAAAAACCCAGAGACTTTGTGGAGGTAATCCTACTCTAATCAATATCAAAGTAGCAAAGGCATTCCGTACTACATCATATGAAGCATTGTGTGTGTTAACAAACACTACCAATAATTTTAGAATTGGCAACACTATATGAAATTAAAAAAAAAACCAAAAGGACACAATTGACAGGCCAAGACATTATTCGATGTGGCCACATCCAGCTGATGTATACACCATAAAAACAAAGAAAGATAACATAGAGTACAAAATGGACATTTATACGGATGGCACCAAAGGAGACACAGGAGTTGGCACAGGTATTGCAATATTTGTTGATAAAAAAACCAGTCCTCCAGTTACAAGACAGGCTGAAAGACCACTGCTCAAACAATCATGCTGAACAGCTTGCGATCTTAAAAGCCCTAGAATATTTAGAAAAAGATCAGCACAGTCCTAACAACCAAAAAATAGCAGCTATCCATACAGATAGTAGAATAACATTAGTTTCATTAAAAAATCCAACTAATCAACTTAACTAGAGAAAAAACTAGAGTATTGGAAGCAAAACATTGGACAATTCACTATACCTGGATCAAGGCTCACAACGGGAATACCGGTAACGAAACAGCTGACCATCTAGCAAAAGAGGCTGCGAGGAACGACATACCAGTGAGTTATGATCATAAACCACTAAGCTCAGTGCTAAATGAACTACAAGCAGTAAGTGTTAATAAGTGGGAAGAAGAATGGAACAGTACAAAAAACGGTACAGTGACAAAGTCGTTTCTACCCAGCATAAAAGACAGGTTAAAAATAAATGTACCACTAAATGGAAAAATAACCCCATTTGATACCCAGGATGACGTTCCATTTACGCGAGAAGAGATCATAGCAGCTTTGAGAAAGTTTGATCCAAACAAGGCACCGAGAGAGAATGGTCTGAACAGCGAGATTCTTCTTAAGATAATGGAGTATTTTCCAAGCTTTTTTACTATAGTCTACAATGAATGTTTGCGTAGAGGATACTTTCCTTAAGTAGTGGAAGCGATCAACCATAATCCCCATAGTTAAACCTGGCAAGGAAGCAAGTACTGATGTAACCAAATATCGACCTATAAGTCTCTAAATGTAAGCGGTAAGCTTCTCGAAAAATTATTAATAGATAGAATACAACATCATGTATTTTCTAATAGTCTCTTAAATGGAAACCAATACAGTTTCATCCCCCAGAAAAGTTCAGTTGATGCAGCCTTGGCCGTTAAGGAATTTATAGAGACTAACTTGAACGAAAAGAACTGCATACTTCTTGTCAGTTTGGATATCCGTGGAGCATTCGATGCTGCTGGGTGGCCAAGCATACTACATAATGTTCGTGCAATCCAGTGTCCTAAAAATCTCTACTACTTAGCCCGAGATTACTTCCGCGACAGAATGGCATCACTGTGTGTTAACAACTACAGAGCTGAGAAGAAAGTCATGAGAGGATGTCCCCAAGGATCCTGCTGCGGTCCGGGGTTCTGGAACATCATGTATAATTCCCTATTAAACTTAAGTTTCAAAAACCACTCAAAAGTAATTGCCTTTGCTGACAAGCTGGCATTAATAACAAAAGGCAAGACTGTGTCAGAAATAGAAGTATATGCTAACTTAGATCTTGACAAAATAGTGAAATGGGCTAAAGAAAACAAAACGGAATTCAATGATAGTAAGTCTAAAGCAATGTTTATAACAAGGAAACGGATTATTGAGAATGTGAAAATTTATCTAGACAACAAAAAGCTGGAAATAGTGCCGGAAATGAAATACTTGGGAATATGGTTTGACCATAAACTGAACTTCGACAAACTTATAGATACAGTAGCTGAAAAGTCAACTAAGCTTATACATATGCTTGGCAGATCAGCGAAATTGAAATGGGGATTGGGACACAAATCACTAAAAATAATATATGAAGGTGCAGTAGTTCACCTGATAACATATGGCGCACCGGTATGGAAACAGGCAGTTAAAAAACGCAAGAACCTTTGTAAATTGCAGAGAGTGCAAAGGATTATAAATATTAAAATAGCAAAGGCCTATAGAACATTATCTTATGAAGCCTCGTGTGTAATGGCTGAGGTACTACCTATAGAGTTAGAACTGGAGGAAAAAATACAGCTATATGAAATCAAACATAACTTGAGACCGTGTCACAGAGAATGTGATCTACCACTGCCCACTAAGGAGTGGACTCATCCAACGCAGCAAGTAGACATATGCAAAACGACTGACTCCAATCTATACTCCATTGAGATTTTTATGGATGGTAGTAAAATTCAGGGCAGAGTAGGAGCTGGCTTGGCCATGTACATAGACCAAACATTAATGAGAACGGGCAAATATAAATTAGACGATGGCTGCTCTAACAATCAGGCAGAACAAGTCGCGATCCTGAAGGCTCTGGAATATCTCTACAAACTTACATAAGCAGAAACACTACTAATGAAATAGCAATTTATACAGACAGTCAAGTGGCCCTAAATTCAATAAAAAACAATCCCATTCATAGTTACCTAATTGAAAAGATAAGAGATAAACTTAGAGAGTGTTCAGCCCAAAACTATATAATTCATTTAGGATGGGTTAAGCCCACACTGGCAGACCAACTCGTCAAGGAAGCTGCAGAAGATGAGGAACTGGAGGTAGTGTTCAGCAAATCTCCGATAACAACTATATCAACCGAGTTGAAGATGAAAAGCTTCGAAATATGGCAGGAAACTGAAAAGGGACAGGTAGAGGTAAATCATTTTCGTAACATCTCTGGGTTTCTCTAGCTGGACAGTGAGCGATCCTAGCAATGCAGCGAAGGGTGGGGGATGTGCAGGGCTAGCTGCTCAGTAGTCAGTAGTCTCGCATTCCATGATAGGTATTGTTCATTCGCAAAATACTCTACCTGCTTCGCAAAAGAAGGGGATGGCACTATGGTATTACAGTTGATTTTTAACAGTACAGTGCACTTGTGCTGAAATTTCAAGATAGTGAAGAAGAATAATTACACAGCGTTGTACAAATGAAAAGCACAAAAATACAGAGTAAAAGTTTAATGTATCGCAGAACAGTTCGCATTTTAGTACGTTATTGGAGAAAACATAAAGGCGCTCTAAAAATGCAAAAACTTACAGTAGGGCATTTCGTGGTCTGGAAGGTGGGAAATATCTCACTATAGGAGATGAATAGCTTCTACTTTAGTTTGTAGAACTGAGAAATGAAAAGTCCGCATATTTTAAGCATGCATTTGTTATTTTTTTAAAAAACTGCTCAAATTATGTGAATAAATACTTTAAATTATTCCTTGCGTAGCAATATTTAATCAATGTTCAACCAAGTTCTTAGACTTATCAGTGGTAAAATTAACTCAACGAATAGTTAATTAAAAACAATTAGCTATTTATGCCTTTATAATATATAGTTTATGATTTAAACTCGACAAAATTAAGTAAAATAACGTTAACTTTTATTTCTAAAAGAAATAGTAAACTATCAGCTTTTTGGTTTTGACGTGTGTAGAGATGAAATATGCAAATTTGCAATTCGGTTCCAAAATTTTGAAAATTGAACTCCAAGGATCTTTTACCATGAAACCCAATAAAATCACAAAATATAAGTAGGCCTATATTTTTTCAAGATTAAATAAACTAACAGCTCTCAAAATTTTTAGGGATTATCCTAAATGCTTCCGGGGTCAGGTAAAACAAATGAAGAAAATGGAATGAAAAATGTAGAAATTATAAATATTTCACAGATCGGTCCCCATAAGTGCGTGTACTCATGCATAACTTTCATTTCCTGAGGATGCCTTTGTTTTAATTTCATTAACAGTGTTTTTAATATTATAAATATAAATATCGAGTGTAAACAATTTTAACGTGTTCGTTTCAATAGACCATGTTTATAACAATAATTTAAATCTTCATTTAAGCTATTTCGTGAATAGGTTTACTCCTTAAAATGTTGATATTTTAATTTGTTGTACCTTATCCCTATAATATAAAGCCACACGGCTGACTGACTCACTCACTCACTCCACTGACATTAATGTTTGCCCACTTCCAGATGAGCTAGAAAATTGAAATTTGGTACACATATAGCTTTTAGGTTGTAAACCACAGGAAAATTCCTAAAACTTAAGTTCTTTATTTTTTAGCCCTAAACCCCCCCGAAAAAGGGCTCGACTCGGCTCACCGACATTAATGTGTGTCCACTTCCAGATGAGCTAGAAACTTGAAATTTGGTACACTTATAGCTCTTAGGCTGTAACTCACAGGAAAATTCCAAACAGTTATTTTTTTTATTATTATTAGCCCTAAAAACTCCCTTAAAAGGGATCGGCTCACCGACATTAATCTTTGCCTAATTCCAGATGAGCTAGAAACTTGAAGTTTGGTACACGTATAGCTTTTAGGCTGTAAATCACAGGAAAATTCCCCCCAAAAATATTTTTTTAAATTTGTAGCCCTAAAAACCCCCGAAAAAGTGCTCGGCTCGGCTCACAGACATTAATGTTTGCCCACTTCCAGATGAGCTAGAAACTTGAAATTTGGTACACATATAGCTTTTAGGCTATAAATCACAGGAAAATTCCAAAAAAGTTTATTTTTCAATTTTTAGCCCTAAAAACTACCGAAAAAGGGCTCGGCTCGGCTCACTGACATTAATGTTTGTCCACTTCCAGATAAGCTAGAAACTTGAAATTTGGTACACATATAGCTTTTAGGCTGTAAACCACAGGAAAATTCCAAAAAGTAAATTTTTAAAATTTTTAGCCCTAAAACCCCCCGAAAAAGGGCTCGGTTTCCATGGCAACGGTATTATCAAACTGTGTTCACGTATGGCTCTGAAAGTTTAGAAATAATTATTTCCGTAAACCTAACGGGGTGGTCGAGATAGTAACGTCTTGGACTTGCGTTCTGAAGTCTCAGGTTCATAACAATTATATCCAATTAACATATTTTTGTCCAGAACTAACAAAATTTTCTTCTATCTGTTAAAGAAATTTCATAATTTATATTCTTTAATAATAACTCGGAGATGAAATCCAGCATTCTTTACAACATATTACAACCAATTTTACTTGTATTTTTCTATGATTTCCGTGGTCGTAAAGGCAAATGCCAAATTGAATACTTTACAAACCATGAATCTTAGTCGCTATTTCATCTTGTATCATGTCCATTTCAGTTGAAATTTACTCCAAAAAATACACCATAAATGTATGTACACTGCCAGTTGATCTACAAAACTACACTTGGCAAACTGATACCTTTTAGCTTGCAACCGATGGGAAAATTCCAAGGAAAAAAAACCCCAAAGTCTTCCCACATTTATTTTTTCAGGTTTATTGTGGCAAAAAAGGTAATAGCCAATACAGCATACTAAATACACACACTCTATCTCCATTGATCTTTTAAAAAACCTTTCCCGATAACCTCAGCAGGGGTTTGGGGGCACAGCCCCCAATGAGAGAAGCGAGTTGTTGTATAAGCTGTAATGAAATAGATTTAACATCTACAATAATAATGCATGTTATGTTCATTAAAAATACCAAATATTTAAGATGAAAGTACAAAAATATCTTTTCCTTACAAAAATTTGTTTTATGCTATTTTTTAAGCTGATGTTCAGTTATTAAGAAGAAGCATTGCACTATCTGGGCATTACTATTAAAGAAACTTTAATGAATTAATTTAGTAAGTATCGTATACGATTTTATGATTTTTTCTTTCTTTCATACTTCGTATTTTTGGCTTAAAACCCCTTACACCGGTAAAAGGTGGCTGGGTGTTGGCACTTCAGAAATACGAATAGATAGGCTCACGGCTTAAACAGAGGTGAAAACTATTTGGACAACAGCTAGTAAAGACGACAGTTTTATTTCAGTTACGACAAAAAATTAAATACGGTATGAGAAATAAGTATTGTAGATTGACCATTGCTATTTGAAAAAGGCGCCTCTTGTGCTCTGAAACCTCTTCCGATGGTCTCGCCTGTTCGTTGGCGAAGTGTTTGGGGGAAGGGGCGGGGAGTCAGCTGCGTGCTAGACTCCAGACTCGCACTCAACCTACCCATAACAGATCCCAGAGATGTTACGGAAATGATTTACCTCTATGCAGATCATTCTTCCCTAGAGTAGAGTTGAGACAGAAGAAGAAAGTCCCTATCACACAGGAGTTCACGGCAGTTGTCACCGGCCATGGGATAACTACATCATATCTGTACAGATTTAAAATCATAGACGATCCAATGTGTCCCTGCAATTCAGGTGAGCAAACATCTGAACACTTAATCTATGAGTGCCAATTGCTATCGAAAGCCAAAGAAATATCCTGAAGCATCAAGTAACAACAGAAGGAGGATCATGGCCTACAAATAATAGTGACCTCATAGAGAAGCATTCGTGAAATTCATTAAAAATAGAGATTTCAACAAACTTCAGTAGATATATCAAACAAAGACCTGGATGTTTGTATATACAGTAAAACCTGTCTTAAAGACCACCCCTCTTTAGCGACCACCTCCTTTAAAGATCAATTTTTCTAGGAACGGACAGTAAAACCCATAAGGCCAATGTTATTTGTACCCCTATTAAACGACCACCCCTCTCCCCGACCAACGACCAGAGTTTAATTTTCGTTAAACTCCTCTATAACGACCAAAATCGTAAAAAAAAATTTACTCAAATGATAGGCATTAATCAGCATTTGAAGAGAAATATTGGGTTGTTTTCTTTTCGCGTTCTGGGAAAATCCTTACAGTAGACGGCGTACAAGTACCGTACAGCGCACAGCGTGAAAAGAACACATTCCAATCTCCTACTTCTGACCTGCTTGTTTCAATACATTTAAGAATTCATGCCTTTATTATCTACATGATCGCAGTGACTCGGGGGGGGGGGGGGAATTCTATTTCTTATGAAAACGTTTATTCAGTGGACATGAGGGGGTTCTGAAATTCTCGATTCTAAGAAACTTGCTGGACGAGTCCCTTTCATTGTCCACCAAGCAAAATGTAATGTAGGGAAAATAGACATGTCTTTCTTTTCCAGGTATACTGTAAATAGAGGCTCGGTGTTCTTGACCTGACTTATTGTTGTGCTCCAAATTTTAAATACATTAAAAGTAAGTAATATTCATAAGACATAAGACACCTACTGTATTGTACCGAATTTATTCTATTGTATTTTCACTTTCAAGACATAAAAATGCATTCCCCCTATTAAGAGACCACCCCTCTTAAAGACCACTTTTTTGTGGAACCAGCGATGGTCGTTATATAGAGGTTTCACTGTATCTATATTAGTTATACATTATATCAAAATTAATTTGGCATTGTAACAGATTATTGCCCAAATTCACAAAACTGTGACTAAAATAATGTTGTAGAAGAAAATATATCATGTAGTATTACTTTGTAATGGAGCATGAGAATAATAAAAAAAAAATTAAAAAAAAACAGTTCTTTAACAGGCCATGGGAAAATGAACTCATACTATTTCAGATTTAATATAAAGACCAGGCCTATGTGTATGTGTGGAAATGAAGAACAGCGGATCACCTACTATTTAAATGTATCAAACTTGAAAGGGAAAGACAAATTTTTAAGAACAATATGATAAGTAAACATGGAAAATGGACATTTGACAAAATCAAATTAATGGGCTATTACATGCAAGAACTAATCTCATTCATTAACTCGGTAGATTTAGATAAGCTGTAGAAGCATGCGGTAGAAATACAAGTGGTTAACTAATATACTAAAAATACAAGTGGTTAACTAATATACTTAATAGAGGATACCTAGATGTTAAGTAATATTGTAAAGGAAAGTATGATAAATTTAGTTTTAATAAGGTAACAAATAAGTTCCACAATAACCAGCCATAGCATAAGGAAGAAAAAAGACAGTATATTATATGCATATGTATACTCTCATTGCAATGGGACATGCAGTTAATAATAATTTATAAAAATAAAAAAGTGTCTGAAGTGTCGTCACTCTTATATTACTGGCAGGATTTCAGTGAAGAGATTTGTATTAAATTCTATAGAGGGAAGTTCTTCCAGGACAGAACTCAAACCAGATCTAGGAAATATTTGAAATGGGAGTGGGCATAATTATGGGGAGCCAAGTGATATTGATTCAGAGTACCAAGCTGAAAAATTGAGTTCAATTCTTGTCCTAGAAAATATTTTCCTCTACAGAAATCAATGATTTCCCTGTTAATTAGTCAAGACATCTGCAGTATGGCAACAAATAAATAATTTCAATATTGTTTGTGTAGCAAACTTTTTTACTCATAAGATTTACCAAAAGAAATCTAAGAAGTAGCAAATCCCTGTAAATCAAAGACATGTTCTGTATGACAAGGAGTAAAGATAGGGATTTGGAGAGTCAGATGGTGTAAACAACCAAGTTCATTAATGATAGGTTTTGAGTCGTCTCAAATCAGTAAAAAGATTTGTTATATGGAGTGGGATTTATATTAAACTAGCAATTCGTGCTAACTAAAATGTAGCTAGATTCATAATGTTGGTATGATTATTTTTTTAAATTATTTTCCAGTGCATAGTGCCAGAAAAACCAGAATTTAGGTAAGTATTTAGGTTCACCATATTATACAGAAACCACCTGTGCAATAACAACAATTAAGCTGAACAGGTTTCCTTTCTTCAATTTTAATGGTTTTACTACTGATCATTTTAATTTTCTTATAATTTTCTATTTTCATTATTGAATCATTAATGATCTAACTGAAAGCTTGTAATTTTTGTGTAAGTGTATATTTTGTTGAAAGATATTCTTTGTCTGCAAGGCAATCTGCATTGTGCAGAAAGATTATATAAATAAATAATCACATAACAAATGCTTAAAAATATATGCCGATTTCACAGAGTGCACTGGCAATTAATGATATTTGTAATTTGATTCACTGAACTTGTAGGTTATGATGGCATACACACAGCGAAGCCACCTTCAAGCTGTAAAAAATATCAGCAAATGCATTAGTGCTGGCTCATAAGTAATTAATAGTGTTTAAAATGAAATATAGGTTACTCACATTAAAGTTGAGTGAAAAATAATTTTATATTCACAGTTGACCATAATCTTTCGTTTCATTGTTTACTGTTTAGTAAGTGCCAGTATGGTACCTTATGAGATTGTGTGTGGGGGACGAAAAATGTCTGTCCATGTGTCTGTACGCGCCATAACTCAAATACGCTTTATCGGATTTGCATGAAACTTGGTATACGCATTAAGGTATAATGTCCATGGGAAGAATCCTATTGTTATTGAACCAAATCGGTTCACCGGTACCGGCATCAAACCCAATTTAGTGTTTTTATTTAAAAGCACCATAACTCAAATACTCTTTATCGGATTTGCATGAAACTTGGTATACACATTTATAATGTCCATGGGAAGATGTATGTTAATATTGGACAAATTCAGTTGGCCGGTACCGGAATAATGCCCAATTTAGTGCATTTTTATGGTATTATATAACAAAAGGCCCCATAACTCAAATATGCTTTATCGGATTTTCATGAAACTTGGTATACACATTTATAACGTCCGTGGCAAGAAGCCTATTAATTTTGTACCTAATCGGTTGACCGGTACCAGAGTAACGACTAATTAAAAGTCACATGTTTTTTTTTTAATTTTTGTCTACAGTTATAATTTGACAGTTAACACTATTCCTTCACTTATGCTTATCAAACGACACCATCAAACTGACTGAGTTGGCCGAATGGTAACGCCTTGGACTTGTATTCTGGAGGTCCCCGGATCAAATCCCGGAGCCAGCCGATTTGCCATGGTATTTTATTTTATTTTTTATTTTTATGTGAGTGCGCGATTGTCAAGGTATCACAAATCTGTAGTTCTGCTGATGATGGTCGATTTTAATCTGATTAGAAAAACTTATTTTTTGCATATCATAATTGCAATTATAATTGATTCAACAAAAACATACTGGCACTTTGTTAATCAGTTTACCTGATTTTATTGAATGGGGCTTTGGATCGAGACATTGTAACCAAAACACTTATTATAATCAACGTATGCAAATTAATTACACAGGAGCGATAAAATCTTTCAATTGATACCTCACATGTACTAAATGATCCAGTATTCGCTTTCAAAAGTGTAATTAATTTACCGGTTTGTGGCAGCTCGGCTCCTGATTGGCTGCCTTTGAGAGCCAATCATAATGCTTCTGGGTTTCGGATATCACACTTTATATAATAAATAGAATTTTTCACTTGTTTCTGCATGTAAATAATGTTTACCGGCTACACGTTCCAAGAAATCCTCCTTACTTATTTTTGCATTAAAGTCACCTGTACATCATATTTAACTTTTTGCATTCTGCGTTTAGTTGGTCGTAAAATGCATTTTTCTCTTTATCATGGTGTACATCATATTTAACTTTGTTGCATTCTGTGTTTAGTTGGTCATAAAATGCATTTTTATCTTCATCATGGTGTACATCATATTTAACTTTGTTGCATTCTGTGTTAGTTGGTCGTAAAATGCATTTTTCTCTTCATCATGGGCATTCTGTGTAAGTTGGTTGTAAAATGCATTTTTCTCTTCATCATGGGCATTCTGTGTAGGTGCACAATCTGATTTAAGAATATGTTTCTGAAACATCCTTTGAGCCTTAACTTACACATGTGATCTCCTAAAGGCTCAAATCCAAGATAGCTTTGTTTCATTCAAGGTGTTTCAAGGTGTTACTCCTCATCCTCCTTTCCCCTATCTCTTCTCTATATACCGGTATATAAAAGGCTTTGTCCTGACTGACTGACTGACTGACAGGAATCAACGTAGAGCCTAAACTATAACAGGTAGAGATTTGGAATTTTGACAGTACCTTCGTTTCATAATGTAGGTGCTCACTAAGAAAGGATTTTGAAAAATTCTGATTTTAAATGCCAAAAATTAAATGTTTTTGAGAATACTTAATCCCTTTTTACACAGAATTATCAAAACAAATTCACAGAACATATTGTTGCCAGTTGTATCAGATGGATTTGGATTAAATGAAATGAATGTTTGACAAATTAGAGAAAGTATCATTATAATTCACATTAGCCTATCTATATTAATGAAAGGAATTATCTGTCTGTCCTCGATGCCCAGCGAATTCTACTGAACGCAGAGATCTGAAATTTTAAACATAGGTAGGCTGAAGGGTTGGAAAATGCACCTCGAAGCCGGAATTTTAATTTTAGCTTTTGTTCGTGAGTTATGAGTGAAAAACGGGCAAAAAACGTGCATATTTTGCGTTTTCAAAACATAAGTTTTCAGTTATACATTTCAATGTCAAATCAATTACAGTTGGCTTTGGCTATTTTTGTCATGCCTTGAAAATAAAACTTTCGCGATCGCTTGAATGTTGTAAGCCCTAAATATGGTCAAACTTTGTTTTATTTGGACGAATCTCACTATACAGGGGTTTTCTGGGCCAAGGAACTCTAATCTGAGGTCGCTTTTATCAGGCGACGCTATCTAATCGTAGTATGTAGTCCACGTTATTTAGGTGTTAATAAATATAATGATTTTACTATTATGCTCTTAATTTTAAATTTTTGAAATAATTATCGCGGGCAAAGCCGCGGGCACATGCTAGTATATTATATATATCGTATTTTTCAGACTTATAAGACGCTCCAGACCATAAGATGCACCTTGGTTTTAAGATGAAAATTTAGAGGGAAGAAAACTAATGTCGTCACCTGTCTGCCATAACCACGAATGTGCATTTTACTAGTTTTGAGAAAAACGCGATTGAAACTTTAGAGCTTAAGCAAAATTACATAATTAAAAAAATAAGTGAATATTTGTATTGGAATATGTCTTATCAGCAGTTAGAAAGGTATGTATACCATAATGTCCATTTAATTGTGAATACAACCCCTTCTATGGATTGGTTTTGTCACATTCGTGGTTTTGGCAGAGCAAAAAGGTTAACAAATGCACTTTTATTTACACATAGAAAAAAGCTTAGATGAAATTACTCTTTATTTTATGTTAAAAAAACTTCAAATGAATACAAAATTAAAAATCATAAGAGGATCACATGAAATTTATAAAAAAAAGTGAATGGAATAACTGTCTCAATCTCAGAAAAAGGATCACACAAACTGTCATCAGAATTTCCAGTAGGCTATCTGCAAGTATCAAAAGTGAAAACATTTTTTATACTCATTGCAATTGAAGTGAAATGCAAGTATTCACTTATGCCCATAAAATATCAAGTAGATAAGTAGAATACGTAAATTGAACAAACCTGAATTATTTTTCATTTTCTTAGCCAAACTAAGAATTTTTCTTGAACGTTCACTCCTAATGAATACGAAAAAGATGCTAGCATAAAGCAATAACACCTGCAAACTATACAAACTATTATTGACAAAATGTAAAAGCTTCTTCACTAGGAGGCTACTACCTGCATTTATACTAACACAATCTTGCCTGGCTGCAGCTGTTCCGGGCTGGTCAACTCTTCAGATCGGAGATTCACCCTCATGTAGCATACGTGCCCTTTAAACATGCCCCCTACTCAGTTTAAATGGCCGTAAATTTTTTCAAAATAAAATAATTGCTGAAATACAAACTTTAGTGCACTAAACAGTGCTAATAGTGCTTCAAAGTACGACACCGCTAGCGATCTAAGTTTATTGGTGTTCTCTGAAAGCTACCCTGGTGGGTTTTTGTGTGCTGCTTAGGGCATTGATGCTTTTACAGATCCTTTTCCCCCTTATTGGGAATTCAAGGCCAACAGCTTATTTTCTAGGAAGTTTTGTTATTTTAGTGATGGGCTGTGACATTTATAGGCATTAAATGCTTTGAATAGGGCGGTATTTAGAAACAGAAGCAGAACAGTTTTTGCTGCATTTAACGGAATTTTCTTAGAGTAGTATGCAGTACTACTAAGAAATCTGCAAAATGATCTGCGTACAACCATACAGTATTATGTACTATAGTTTCTATATTAGTAATTGTAAAAAGGTTGGTGAATACGTTTTTTCCTCTGCTAAGTGAAAATCAAAACAAGACTGCATAATATTGTCTGCCGTCATTGTTATAAGCAAAAAATATAATAATAAAAGGACTTAGTAGAGTAAAGAATACAAGGACAAGAATGCACTTCACTTTCTATTAATTGATAAATGACCATGTTGTATAACCCATGACCTAAAACACAAAAGCTAACTCCTGAGAAATCAACCCTTTGTCAACATAAAGATCTCTGGGGCCAGTCGCGTACTTCAGATACATAGATATCAAGGGCCCATCATCAATGCGTTCGCGAATGTTGAAACCTTTGTCATTGATTTAACCAGATATGTACTGCGATTTTAACGAATGTGGTACATACACCTTATCACCTTTCTTCAGGTGCTGTGTCTGTTCTGCCAAACTCCCGAATGTGACACATACGTGATTATGGCACAACAAATAAAACAGAACTTGCACTTTCGTGGAAATGGAACTAGCTATTACTCACCAAGGAAAGAAGATACAACATTCGCAGTTCTTGCAGAACAAAGATAAATGTTTGTAGATGCCAGCGATGCACTTAACTCAAAACCTCAGTTTTTGCACATTCATGGTTATGGCAGCCAGGTGACGATGTGATTCTAAACGAAAATTCTTAAGGGAATAATGTACTTCATTGCAAGCACAAATCATAACTTTCTACAATGGATTCAATGCAAAGCGCTTCAGTGCTCAATGTTACACTGCCTTCATTTAGACCACCCCACAGAGACAACTTCTTTTATATGAAAAAAAGCCAACATTCCTTTCTTTTCACATTGTATACCTGGCTTTCCGCTACCCTCATTTTTATGGATTGTGGCAAGTGCACTGATGTAAAGTCTGTGCCAAAGTGTGCAACTAACTTATCATTACAACACTTTCTATTAAGATTATGGTATTACCGGCAATATTTACTGTAATTTAATTATTATTATTATTATTATTATTATTATTATTATTATTATTATTATTATTATTATTGTTTACTTCAAATCATTATATTCACCCAATTTTCAAGACTCTGTTTTCAAGGTAAAAAAGTGTGTCTTATGGTCTGAAAAATGGTCCGAAACTTCTGGGGAGGTCTGGAGCATTTAGGTGTTTGCTTTCAATTTCCTGATTCATACACACAGAACTTTGACTAATATCTCCTAACCTGGAATCGAAGGCTCTAGTTGGCCTTAAATCTGCCAGATAAATAAAACTTTATTATGATACATACACACACATATTAAGCTAACTGTATAATTGAAAGTATTTAAAGAATTAAAATATTCAAAAGTCTTAAGCATTTTTGCCAATATAATGTTATCCTGGAGATATGTTGCATTAGAATAGGACATGCAATATTAATCTTCAAAGGTGGCGATCCAAAATTGATAACTAATTATCACCCTATAACGATTTTTCTGTGCTAAGACGAATTATTGAAAGAAGTTTAGAGAAGAAACTGCAACCATTTCTTGACTTACCAAAACAACAGAGAGGTTTCATATCAACCCCTGGTTGTTTCATTAATTCTTCTTTGGTCAATAGCTGTCTTCAAGATTCTAAACTTAAGAATAAAGACTGCTGTATCACTTTTCTTGATGTCGCCAAGGCTTTTGACTCAATAGGACATATGCATATAGAATATACTTTAAATTCTATATCATCTCCTCTAAGACTCAAGAAACTAATTGTATCTCTTCTGGTGAACAATTCTGTAAACATTCAGATAGATGCTACAACTTCCACTAAACAAATATATATTAGAAGAGGAGTAGCTCAAGGATCACCACTGTCACCAATTTTATTTAATATGGCTCTTGACTTCATTCTAAAGGACTTAAATGACAAGGAACAAGCATCCCAGTTAGGATACAATCTTCATGAAAAACTTGATAATTTATCAGCATTAGGATTTGCTAATGACATCGCCTTACTATCGCGCAATGAAAGAGCGGCAGTGAGAATGATGGAATTGACTAACCAGCTTTTAACTAAAATAGGCCTTTCCCTAAATGCCTCAAAGTCTAAAGCTATAGTAATACATAAAGGAAAATTAGTTCCTGCTTTTCTTGAAACATTAAATGGTCTCCAGATCTCTTCACTCAAGGAAAATTATATTATAAGATATTTAGGTGTCACATTTCTAAATGAAATCGTTATTAATAAAAAAGGCATTAGATTGAAGTTGAATAGTATTATCAATAAGCTTGTTAATTCAATATTTCTTAAACCTGGTCAGAAACTAAGCATTTTGAATCAATATATTTGTCCTTGCTTAATATATCCTTTGCAGTGTGCTCTGCTTCATAAACTTAAAAAAAAGTTTTCTTGAAGATATTGACAAATTATTAAGAAACAGTTTAAGAGAAATAATTGGTTTGCCAATTGGCATACATACAGCACATCAACATCTGCTTCCTACTGCGATCGATTTCTGATCCTCACCTCATGCATACAAGGAACTTTACAGAAGAAATTGAAATAAGCTTGTATAAGCTCAGTTTACCTACTGATGAAGATCCTAAAGCATGTTCTCTCTGTAAAAAGCTCCGAAAACAACAATTTAAAATGTGGAAATCCTTACCCCATCGAGGCAGAGGAGTGTTTCAATTTGAAGACTGGCCTAAAGCAAATTCCTGGATTTCTACAAAACAAGGCCTCTCTTCCTCACAATGGACAAATGCCATAAAAATAAACTGCAACTCCATTGCAGTGTGCAGTCTCCCTGGCAGAAGTCAGGAAATCCGTTGCCGTCATTGCAACGAGACAGAAACCTTACCTCACATTCTTGGTTAATGTTGTAGGGGAGAGCTAATTAGAAATAATAGGCACCATAAAGTGAGATCTAATATCGCAGAGCTTTTTAGGAAGAGAGGGGATTGTGAAGTACAGGGTGCGGCATTTAAAGTTTCCCATTTTCAAAACCGTGTAACACATTTATTTAACAAAGAAATAAGCTATATTGAACATTTTTAAATGGCTTACAGTCTTGGATTTACAATTCTGGTCTTACTTTTTGAATATGATTTCCTTGAGATGCACTCCCATTAACTTCAGCACATTGCTGCAATCTCCCTCGTACACTGGCCTTTACGTGGTGTGTGGTGTCTTGCGTAACATTTACACTTTCCTGCTGAATTGCATTGTTAAGACTGCTAATATCAAGGAGGGCATGAGCAAAAACTTTAGACTTCAGATATTCCCACAGAAAAAAAAAATCTGCTGCAGTAAGGTCGGGAGATTTGGAGGGAAAGAATTTGGAAAGAATTCGGCCGGGGAAACCAGCATGAAGGGTGTCCATTGAAAGATGTGCAGTATGTGCTACAACACCATCCTGTTGAAACCACAATCTCTCAATATCCAAGTTATGATGTGTCGATTCTGGTAGGAAGAAAGTTTGCAGCATGTGATTGTAACACTCAGAGTTGACAGATCCGAAGCAACATTATCGCTCTCAAAGAAATAAGGGCCAATAATACCCTGTGCTGCAATGGCGCACCACACCACGACCTTAGGAATGTGAAGTGGCAGCTTATGGATTATGCGTGGATTTGCAGGAAATTGCACATGTTACGCAAGACACCACACAATGCGTAATGGCCAGTGTACGAGGGAGGTTGCAGCAATGTGCTGAAGTTAATGGAGGGCATCTCAAGGACATCATTTTCAAAAAGTAAGACCAGAATTGCAAATCTAAGACTGTAAGCCATTTAAAAATGTTCAATGTAGCTTATTTAAGTGTTAAATAAATGTGTTACACGGTTTTGAAAATGGGAAACTTTAAATGCCACACCCTGTATTTGAGGAGGTGGTATGCCAGTCGACAGAGGGCTCCATCAAACACGTAGATATTGTTGTGATTAACAGGCAGAAGAACTGTGGACTAGTTATTGATCCGACAGTGCGTTTTGAGAGGGATGGAGACCATGCAAAGGAGGTAGACACAGAAAAGAAACTTCATTACCAACCATGCTGCCCAGACTTGAAGGAGAAGTATGGGATAAGAGATTAGAAAGTGGTTGGATTGCTATTTGGGGCGAGAGGGACAATTTCAAAATTTTGTATAAATTTTTTCCGTCTTCAGCCACATTACAGGAATTGGCCTTAAACATACTGCAAGACTTGCTCCATATTGTCCATAACCATTTGTATGCAGAATATTTTAATAAATAGGAAGGGAGTCCTTTATTCTTAGGTGCTTTAAAATTCAATATAAAAATACATGAATATTGATAATTAAAAAAATTAATTCTTATATTAATAAAATATATGGTTCTTAGAATTGTTTTCATTTGGCTGTGTCATTTTGGCACCCTTAATTTAAGGCAGCTATCCTAACAAGTTTTCCCCCACAATGTATGCTAATATAAATAAGGTATCATGAAGGAAGATATAAAATTAGTATAAAATTTTGTCCAATAACTACACATTTTGTGAATTATAGTTATCTCCTGTTTCATCAATCTTCTCAGTAAGCATATGTGGACTTTCTTGGTTTTTTATTGGACACAGGACCTGTTACCTTAAACTTATTTACAAGCATACTTCCAGTGCTTCTGTGTGGGACCTAAATGCCAGGATATTATCTTTATGAACTTCCTATAAATCACCATTTCTTAATTACATCTGTACCACAAAGATTGAATTTCACATTCATTTTGCAAGTCATTTAAAGCTATTATTTTAAACTGTAAGATGTAGGCCTATTTTAGTACATTATGTAAACATTAAGAAATGCAGATAACTCCATGTTAATTAGTGAAAGCAGTGGATTAGGACACTTCCCCCCCCCCCCCATAAAAAGTATTATGGAACTCTCACATTGAGTCTAGTACTCTTCTCTCAGCGGTTTGTTTTACAATGCTTCTAAGGGTTGATAATGGCATAACATGTATGCTGAAATGCAGTCCAGTACTCGTCTTTCACCGGTTTGTGTTACAATTCTTCTGAGAATTGATAATGGCATAACGTGTGCTGAAATGCGTCCCCTACGTGGTTCCTGCCTTCAAAGCTTCTAGACTGATTATATCACCAGAGTAATAACTAGGGACCAGATTATTAGGTTTTTACCTATTTTTTTCCTTTCTTCCAAAACAAAAAGCGCTCATACACTTTTTCGAATCATGTCCATAGGATTCTCCCACATTAATTCTGTGGCACCTAAAAATACCTAAATGGGGTATAAAAACCTAAATATATCCAAACGGTATATAAAATTTAAAATATCTGATTTAGGCTACTTTTTTTTTTTTTTTTTTTTTTTTTTTTTTTTTTTCAGTTGAGGAATCAATATTTTTCGGAGAGAGAACAATTTTTGTTGGGTTGAAATTAATAGCACCAGTGTTTCATTCAACCCATTGTCGTCTAGGATGGACAGTATTAAGAGAGAAAGTGTAGAGTACCGGCGTATTCCTTTTAAAATATTCGTACGAACCACCAGTGTTGCCGTACAAGGATATAGATTTCTGTGTTTTAAAGTGTTTGTTGGCCTTAAGCCTTTAGTACTGTCTTGTTATTCTCACTGAGTGATCACACTGTGTTTTAAGAAGACGTGTTAATTATGTATTGAATCCTATGTAGCACATTCAAATTCATTAAACCAATTATTCTACCCGGAAACGATATTTTGGACAAAAAAAAACTATTTCACCTAATGGAAAACCTAAAAATCCGGTCCCTAGTAATAACTTACACTAACAGCAAAAACAGATCATCACCACAACTTTACAGGCTTCTAACTCACTGTGTTTTAATCTATTTTACATTATTGGCTTGGACACATAGGCCTATTATTTATGAATTGCCGGAATGTTACTTTATGAGATAGTGTGCGGGACGGAAAAATGTCCTTGTCAGTCTGTCTGTCTATGTGTCTGTTCGCATGATAACTCAAATACACTTTATCGGATTTTCATGAAACTTGGTATATGCATTTATAACGTCCATGGGAAGAAGCCTATTGATATTGGACCAGATCGGTTTACCAGAGTAATGCCCAATTTAGTGCATATTTTATGGTAATATATTAGAATTAGTTTATCAGTTCTCATGGCAACATATTGTTTTACAGTGTTCATATAGGACTTTGGAAGTTGCAATACAGGTAACTTTAACAAGTAACACTACCCACATATTTCTTCACATATAGTTATCAAACTAGGCTTTTGTTCTTCCGTAAGCCTGTGGCGGGTCCTCAGTTCGTTGTTGGGCGCCTTGTATAAACCAGTTGGTTTATACTAAATTTATATTTGAGAAGCTGATGTGTTCCGCTCCAGCTAGGCCGATCGGTCTCTGAGCAGTTGACTCTATTCTCAGGGCAGAGAGTGAAGGACGGATGATACTACTTGTTATTAGAAATAATATCCGCAGAGTTCAGGTGTTTTGATTTTTTATTACAAGTAATTAATATTGTCCAATATTATGTTCAGTTTACAATCTCGCATACAAATATTTCTTATCGTGAATTACTTCTAGATAGATTTGCTACGAAGTTATAATGGCTCACTTGATAAAATATAATAACAAATTCCAATTATATGATGTTGGATAACAAGTTAAAGTATCGACTATTTGCTACTCGCCGAAATTATTTAAGTCGATTCAATTGTATGACTGGAAAAAATTCTAAGTTCGGAAAATTATGCTGGAGAATATTGTAACAAGGGCTCGTCGGGGTTCAAAATGAGAACACCGAGTTTATAATTGAAGGATGGAGGTTTCTTTATTTCCTACAACAATTGTCGATACAGCCAGAAAACTCCAGACTATTCGCCAGTTCACTGTCCTGTTCAGTGCTCACTCTCACTGTGCTCAGTCCCAATTACAGCACTGTTCCAGTCCAATCCAGATCATCCCACGTCGCGCCGGTCAACTCCACAGTCCTCGCTGCCGCTGTGCGATCCACCCGTCGCGCCGAGTTCCCCGGGACGGCACTGCCTCAGCCCAGATCAGCTCACCAGCTCTTCCGTTCACCCTTCCTTCCGGTCACTAGTTCCCCGTTGACTAGCTATTCCGCTCTCGGGTCTCTCCGGTCACTGGCTCCTCAGCTTCCCAAGACACACTCACTTGAGGCCGCGCTGATCAGTCCTCTCCGTCCAGCTCACCCTCTGACGCTGACACTCGCCGCTACTCACGGACTGCCTCTCGGACTGTTCCCTCGTTGACCCTCCGGCTCTTCACGGACTGTCTCTCCTCTGATGTACTGACTCTTCACACTGAACTCTCTTCATTCACTGACTCTCTCAACTCCGATTCACTGACTGCCTCTCCTCACTGAACTGACTGACTCTGCTCGCTCGCCGCCCTTATATAGGCCCGTCGAATGTTCCCGAGTCGAGATCTGGAAAGCTCCGCCCGCGTGGAATCTGGAATGTGCGCTGCGTTGCGCGGGCGCACCCCATAGCGCGAGCTCCTCCCAACAGGCCTTCCCCCGAAGCTTGCTCCAATAGCCGTGCTGCTGTCACGCCCACTGGCGCTCGTGAACACGTGCGCTCGTCTGCCGCCCACCCACTAGGGCCGCGATGTTTCCAGACTCCGTCGTTTCTCGTTCTTTCTAGCTTACTCCTCCTTCTAACAGGCTCTAGGCTTTTCTGGCTTTGTCACAATATTTATAAGTACAATAAATTATTCTCACGAAAATTTCTAAGTGTGATATATTATTTTCTCTGAGATCCTAGGCGCGTGCCACCACTAGACAGGACTGATGCATTCCACGCAAAGCACAGCTTGATGCCGTCAGGCCGAGTCTATATCTCACACACTTCAAATATTTAGCATCGACTGCCGAGAAAGACATAGGTTCCCCCTCCATTAATTGTCATTGGTGGATCCTGGTCACCTGACCTTATAACTTATATTTAATTTACATTTAATTTTGCGATCTACAGGACCAATCACGAATTATCTTATACTCCAAACTTTCCAACGTTATAGGGTTTTACCCAAGATGAGATAATATCTACTTATTCATCGCCGGCCATTATAACTGTCGTGCTATTAGAAGTCAAACCTTAGGAACAAAAGGACTGACTCCCAGACCAGTGTACCAGCATTGTATAAGATAAGGACACTTTAACAATACACAGTATATACCTGGGCTTGTAATTTCCAGCTTTCTAGCTGTGAGAGATACCTGCGCATTGGAAATTCCAGCGCGCCTGACTTTTCCCATTAATTAATCGAAGTTTATTTATTTCTTAATGTTAATATTCTTAATAAAATGAATGTTATTACTGTTTATTTTATAATGAGCTGAATCTTTTGATACTAAACACTAAGTATGTATTACCAGTTATTAGTTATATAAAAGTTGAATAAAATTATGAAGTTAAAAATTGTGTTAATTACTCTCATTAATCTAATGCCGGGCTGCTTGGACCGCCTTAAGCCCTGCTTAATGAATCGGTCTGAAGCTTAACTTGGAAATTGATTAAAAAAATAACTTATTTTCTGCATAACATAATTGCAGTTATCACTGATTAAACAAAAGCATTCTGGCACTTTGTTGCATCAGTTGACCTGATTTTTATTGTTTTAATGTATATTTAGAAATACTTGTGCAGGTTTTATAATGAACACAGCAGTTTAGTTGTGACGTATTGTGACAACAAGAACCAGATCAGCACCGCAATATCACACAAGTGTACAGATCACTGTGTTTTAATCTTTTTTACATACTGACTCGTGCTCTGACATATTATTTATTGTGGTTAAATGTTCTGGTTTTAAGCTATTTTTATTATATTACATACTGAAGGAGATCCGGTCCGTGAGGAACAGAAATGAAGGGAACTCAGGTACAATTAATAGGTTTTACGGAGGACCAGGTGATTACACCACTTAAGATTAAACATAGGAGCACTAGGACTGTAGGCTAGCTGGAACAGAGATTTAGATTTGAGGATTTTGCAATAGTATATTTTCAGGAAGCCTGAACTCTGAATAATAAACACTTAACAAATACGATATATATGATTCAATACAGCTATTATTTTAGGAGCTAAGCACTGCTCCCGCCCAATAATATATGCAAGCGCTAGCCACAGTACTGTTCACTGCACGTGTCGGCTAGGCTACGAAGACAATGGAATGATTGTAAATTACACTAAAAATACAATGTGATTCCCGAAACTTCACACGCAGGCTGCTAAACAATACAAGAGCCGATTGGTGTGGAATTGCAGATGAGCACAAACTATATAGAGCGAAAATTGTCCTGAACTCGGAGACAATTGTGATGCGTGACTATATCTGATGAAGCTCGATCCCAACTAACTCGCACTGCACTGGCGTGGCCTGGTATACCACGCTGCAAGCTAGCACCTGCTCAGGAAATGACTAACTCGAGCGCGGCAAATAATTGGCGGTCGCGCCAATTACCACAGAGGCTAATTTGAAACACTATAACTTATAGACTCTTGATCTAACATAACTCCCGCCTAAAATCGACAGATTTTACATAACACTTTGCGGATAGATCAAGATTTACTAATAGATTTACACTTATTGAATAGGCAAGGGACACACTTTTACAATTGGTCGCTTGTATTCACCACTGGACGTACGCACTGTCACAACACGCACTAAACCGTCGTCACCAGGATGCACTGATGAGATGATTCCCAGCTTCCATTGGAGCGGTGGAGAAATATCTTCCTTCAGGAGCACAAGAGTACCAATCTGAATGTTTTCGCTGGACGCATACCACTTCTGCCTCTGCTGCAGTGAATGTAGGTAGTCAGCTGACCAACGCTGCCATATGTGATGTATGTATGTTTGTAGCTGATGCCATTTAGCAACATGAGAGACATTCTCTGCCATAGGAGGAGAAGGAAGGGCTGTGAGTTTTTCTCCAATGAGAAAGTATCCAGGAGATAGATAGGATGAGTCGCTAGGATCATCACTTAGGCGTAGGAGAGGTCGAGAGTTTAGACAGGCCTCAATCTGGGTGAGAACTGTAGAAAGCTGCTCATA
Organism: Ectobius pallidus; assembly: GCA_964059195.1. NCBI lineage: Eukaryota > Metazoa > Arthropoda > Insecta > Blattodea > Ectobiidae > Ectobius > Ectobius pallidus. The sequence goes on from CAXKWD010000009.1 coordinate 35,195,500, forward strand.
GGTAAACACTTGGCTACCCATCACTCGTCGTAAATGAAATTTCATGGATTTGACAGCTGCCTCGTGGAGTCCTCCAAAATGAGGGGAGCACGCAGGGATGAAATGCCATGTGAATTCATTAGAGGATGCGTCTTGGAGAACTTGTTGATGGGAGCTGGACTGAAGCAAGAGACGCAGTTCACGCAGCTTGTTGTTAGCACCAACAAAGTTCGTCCCATTATCACTAAATATTTCCTTGCAAAGTCCTCTACGAGATGTGAATCTGCGCAGGGCGGGGATGAAGGCATCAGAAGTAAGGTCTGAAACCAGCTCGATGTGAACTGCTTTCGTAGCCAAGCATACGAAGATAGCAATGTATGCTTTGACCTGAGTTTTGCTGCGGGGGGATCCGTATCTTATGAAGAATGGTCCGGCGTAGTCAACCGCAGAACGTAGAAATGCTCTAGCAGGGGTCACCCTGTAGCTAGGTAGGCTGCCCATCAGCTGGTGAGCACCTTTGGCTTTCAACTTGAAACAAGTTAAACATTTGTGTAGCGTAGACTTCACAATTCTACGTACACTAGGAATCCAATATCGTTCTCGCAGAGAAGATATAAGCAGTTGATGTGATGCATGAAGCAGTCGCAGATGCTCGGGTTCAATTATCAATCTAGTGAGGTGGTGACCTGGAGGGAGGATAAGCTGATGTCGTGCATCATGTTGTAACTCAGCTTTCTCCAGACGTCCACCCACTCGGAGTAGGCCATCCTTGTCCACAAAAGGCACCAAGGAATGGAGAGAACTCTTAGTATTCACTTGCATCTTACTTTGAAGATCGGACAGTTCATGAGAATAGGCTGCTTGCTGAGCTATTCTTATACAAAGCAACAAAGCTTGTTGTAACTCTTCAACTGTGAGAGGGCCGTGACGTTTAACTTGGCTTCTGCAGTTGTGTATGAAGCGTAGCATATACGAAGTAACTCTCTGTAAAAGTGTTAGCTTGGAAAAGCGTAGCATAAAGTCTTCTGCAGCATGTGCGACTAGGCAGACTGTGTCACGCTGCTCACCACTGTCCTGCAGCTCAAGTTGCTGAGGCTGTTTGGGCCATGATTCAATAGGCTTAACTGCCGGTTGTCTGGACTCACCCAATGACGTTTTATCCTGTTTCATTGGCAAACGTACTGTAAAACTACCATCATCATTGCGAGTGGTATTCTCTGTGTAATGCTGTTCACACCGTTTCTCTTCTGGAGTTAATATGTGTTGTGGAAAGTCTTCGAGGTCCCAAAACCGTCGCAGCTGCTTGTCCACATTGTCCGTAGAGATGAAGAAGTTGTGCTGGGAACCCGCATCTAGATTACCTTTAACAGAGGATTTAGGAATGGTTCCAGACAATATCCATCCGAGTTCTGTACTAATCAGTGTAGGAAACCCAGGATTGGTCAAGATCTTTCCATGGAAAAGCTCGAAGAATAATGCTCCTCCAATCAGCAAATCAATTTCAGAAGGAATATTAAATTTAGGATCGGCTAATGGAATGTCAGAGGGAATGTTCCATGAGGATGGATCAATTCGGACTGCAGGTAGCTTCCCTGTTATGCGAGGAAGGATTAGGCAATCTAGATTCCTTTGATAGTTGTAAACCATGGATCTCACATTAATGTTTACACTATGACTAGCATTTGATGAAGTACCATTTATACCCTTGACAGGCGTATCAGCTGTCATTGTAGGAAGTTGGAGACGCCTCGCTAGATCCGCAGACACGAAACCGGCCTGACTGGCAGAACAGTAGTCGGGACGGTATTGAGCCGGTCTGGGTTCCCTTAGGGGTCGTTCTCTTCGGAGGCGCCCGACCGGGGCCCAGGTCTTACCGTGTTTGGTGTCGGATTCGACGTGGTAGTGGTTCCCGTACTCAGGGTACGAGGAGGGGGGTCGTCGTGTGTGCGTGACCGGTACCATAGTAGGGGGAGGCATAGTCCAACGATCCCTGCCATGACTGGACGTCGGTGGCGTTACTACGGCGATGCTCCCGACCTAGAGGGCGGGGAGGCCTAGGTGGTGCTGGATCCACCGAACGGTTCCTACCCTCCCCAAAACGCCCATCCTTAATCTCCGTGTCACATGGGCTATGCGAAATCGCGAGGCGGCCTCGACAGGTGGATATCCCTACCAGGGAATTTACTCTGAATCTCTCTCTCTCTGTACATATTTACCATGCTTGTCTTGCACTTCGACTCTTGCAGTCGCAAGTAAGACGTGAAGTACTGGCTTTATTTTCACTGAGCAATAACTCTCAGGAGCCTCAGTCCTGTTGCTATTTACTGTATTACTGTCTTCACTGGAGTGCGAAACCGTTCTCCTGTGATCACTGTTGTGCAACATCTTGCTATGAACTTTACCACAGTTGCAAAATGAAGATGCGTTGCACTGATTCACTCGATGTGCATTAGAAAAACAATTGAAACACAAGTTCTTGCTTTTCACAACTTTCCATCGCTGTTCAACACTCAGCTGACGGAATTGTTTACATTTAGACAGGTTATGGCCGCTTTGACACTGAGGGCATAGCTGTTCAGTTGTCGACACATATGACTGACGACTGTCACTATGCTGTTTCCTAGGTTCACGATGTTCACTTCTAGGTTTTGATGGGCTGGACCTGTTGCAAGAATTATTCGACAGCACCTCTAGAGAATGAGACTTCGCTTCTAGAAATAACACAAGTTCACCTAATGAAGTAAATGTTTGAGAATTGATTCTGGATTCCCATTCACGCTGCACACTGTCTGGCAAATGCTCCAATAACAATTGCATTAGAATGACTTCATGAAGTGGCACTTCTAATTCTAACGCTTCAATAGCATGCAAGTTATTTTGGAATTGATTCAACAAATTTCGCAAGTCTGCAACTGTTTCTTGTCGCGCTACAGGTAGGGACAACAGATGCTTGATGTGGGATATAGCAATTAACCGTTTATTGTTGTATCTTGCACACAATATATCCCAGGCAACTTGAAAGTTATCACTCGTCACTGGCAAATTTTCCAATAATGTTTTAGCTTCACCCTTTAGTGAACCAATTAAGTAATGGAATTTTTGAATGGGTGATAAACTGCTATTATTTACAATTAAACTCGAAAAAGTATCAAAATAATGCTTGAATTTAGTTGCATCACTTTCAAACACTGGAATCTGAATCGTAGGCAGTTTTATCACATTACTTGACTGCGAAGCACTAGAGTTCACTGATTGTCGTGTGCCACTATTGTTTGAATTGACACTAACTGATGTAGGCTCATGAGCATGCATCAACTCACCTAACCTTGCTTTTAGATTAATATACAACGTTGATACCTCGTCTGCATATTGTATGTGACTATCAAGTTCTGTATCAATTTCCACCATAGCTTCAATCTGCGTTTGCACAGCTTCAAACTTTTCAATTTCAATCAACAGTTTTTCATAATGTGCTTTGATTAAAAATATACTAACATCTTCAGGTACGTCGTTGAGAAAGTTCTGTGTCAATGTAAACTTTCTTTTACATACACCACGACGTCTAAATAAGAGTTTCATATCTTCCGATTTTCCATGTTGAAACAAAATAATAAACACTGACAGAGGAGAAGTGATTAGACAGTCAACTGTAAACACTGGGGGCGTATGGAGGCGGCTGTCTTCTTTCCGCTGCGTCGGCCATGAAACACGCGGAGAGGCAGCCCAGCTGGCGCGCGCGTCTAGCAGCTTGAAGGTCAACAGTCGAGCCGAGCCGAATACGACGACCCGCACGAATACGAAGTCTGCACGAACGTCACACACGAAAATCAAATACGTGTCGCACACTGTTCAATATTCAGAAAATTATTGCAAATATATCAAACCCTGCCAGGTAGGACCATGTTAGAAATGAATGGAAAAACGTCATATATCCGGACCGAGAGGAGCAAATGAAAAGCGATTTTCACTTGTCGCGAAAAACATACAACCTGATCTCACACGATAGGCCTATAGGTGCAATAATGTAATTGAACAACGAATACAAACATTTGACAAATATGATATATATGATTCAATACAGCTATTATTTTAGGAGCTAAGCACTGCTCCCGCCCAATAATATATGCAAGCGCTAGCCACAGTACTGTTCACTGCACGTGTCGGCTAGGCTACGAAGACAATGGAATGATTGTAAATTACACTAAAAATACAATGTGATTCCCGAAACTTCACACGCAGGCTGCTAAACAATACAAGAGCCGATTGGTGTGGAATTGCAGATGAGCACAAACTATATAGAGCGAAAATTGTCCTGAACTCGGAGACAATTGTGACGCGTGACTATATCTGATGAAGCTCGATCCCAACTAACTCGCACTGCACTGGCGTGGCCTGGTATACCACGCTGCAAGCTAGCACCTGCTCAGGAAATGACTAACTCGAGCGCTGCAAATAATTGGCGGTCGCGCCAATTACCACAGAGGCTAATTTGAAACACTATAACTTATAGACTCTTGAGAATATTATAGGAGAAAAATTCCTCCGGCACTGGGACTTGAACCCAGGACCTTTGGCTATTCGCGCCAATGCTCTATCAACTGAGCTAAGCCGGAGCTCAATTCACAGCGCCAGATGGAGAGAAGTTCCATCTGGCGCTGTGAATTGAGCTCCGGCTTAGCTCAGTTGGTAGAGCATTGGCGCGAATAGCCAAAGGTCCTGGGTTCAAGTCCCAGTGCCGGAGGAATTTTTCTCCTATAATATTCTCATGTAGTGTCCAACAGAGACAATAATCTGTGGCTCATGAATGCTTGTATATCTATTATAGACTCTTGATCTAACACATACGTCACATGTTCTGATAAACTGTAAGTCACACATTGAAGTATAGTAACATTTGTAAAATAATAAATCTGACATGTTGGTCCTGATTTCCATTGTTCAATGTAGTCAAGAATAAAATTGAAGAAAGGAAAAATACACGTGATCCACCGAAGGCAATTTAATTTTATTCTTGACTTGTAAAATAATTTTTTTTTTTTTTTTTTTTTTCAGAATTTGCAGAATTTTTGCACTGCAAAGGAAAGAAATTTGTGGACTTTGAGGAAGTTCGCAAGGAAATTGAAGCTGAAACAGATCGTATCACTGGATCAAATAAAGGCATTTCCAACATTCCCATCAACTTGAGAGTGTATTCTCCAAATGGTAAGTAGTATTTTAAAAAGATTTTCTTTATTTCAAGATTGATACTTCTTAGTGGATTTATATGTTTAACTACTGCAATATATGTAGAGCATCTTTAAATATGGATGCTTATGAGAATATTATAGGAGAAAAATTCCTCCGGCATTGGGACTTGAACCCAGGACCTTTGGCTATTCGCGCCAATGCTCTACCAACTGAGCTAAGCCGGAGCTCAATTCACAGTGCCAGATGGAACCTCTCTCCTATGATATTCTCATGTAGTGTCCAACAAAGACAATAATCTGTGGCTCATGAATGCTTATATATCTGTCTTGAATGTTAACTGTACAATAACAGTGGGAGCCCGGTCACAAAAATCACTACTTAGTGTGCCTCACAGTACTGCATATGACATAACTTGTCTGTTTGTGAGGTAGACCATTAGGGCATTCAGTCATAGGAGAGAGGTTCCATCTGGTGCTGTGAATTGAGCTCCGGCTTAGCTCAGTTGGTAGAGCATTGGCGCGAATAGCCAAAGGTCCTGGGTTCAAGTCCCAGTGCCGGAGGAATTTTTCTCCTATAATATTCTCATGTAGTGTCCAACAGAGACAATAATCTGTGGCTCATGAATGCTTATATATCTGTCATGGATGCTTATATTTTCTTTCATAATTGGTATTTATGTAAAATCTACACTGTAATCTGAGGTCGCTTTTACCAGGCGATGCTATCTAATCGTGGTATGTAGTCTACGTGATTTAGATGTTAGTAAATATAATGATTTAACTATTATGCTCTTAATTTTTAATTTTTGAAATAATTATCACAGGCAATCATTGATTTTGTAAGTCCATCCTGGACGATTCATTTGTTTAAAATATGAAGGCCCGCAGACATATGAAATTTTCAACCTACACGGAAGAGGGATAATCTATATAGGCCTAAATATGGTTAAACATTGTTCGATTTGGACGAAACTCACTATACAGGGTGGGATCAAAAAGTAGTAGGACTGAATTTCTGTAGCGCGAACGGAGCAGTGGAGGACGGTCTGACCACCTGGGCATGGTAGTGGGGAGCCTTCCGAAGAGGCCTATATTTTTTCCAGTCGCCTGCGGGCAAGCGGAGAGTAAGCATGTCGATTTCCGTGAACCTCTGTTAAGAAGTGTCTTCGCAATCCAAGATGGAGAAAAATCTTGAGCAGTGCTACGCCATTAAATTCCACAACAAAATCGGAAACACCGCAACGGAGACCCTTGGAATAATTAAGGATGCCTATGGGGATGCTCTCATGGAGCCGCTCAACAGTGTTCGAGTGGCAAAACTGTTCCGGGATGGGCGGGAGCTCGTCGAAGATGACCAGCGCGCCGGTCGCCCATCAACTTCTAGGATTGATGAAAATGTGGCCCAAGTGAAGGTGCTCCTGGACTCTGACCGGCACACAAACATTCGTCCTCCGCGTGCAGCCAGACATTGCCGATTGTTGGAAGCTTCACCACAGCAACGCGCCGTGCCACACCGCGCTGTTGGTGAAAGAGTTTCTGGCCAAGCACAGAGTTGCCACGTTGCCCCACCCCCTACGGTCCAGATCTGGCACTGCCGGACTTCTTCCTCTTTCCTCGGCTCAAGTGGGACCTCAAGGGAAACCAATACAGGTCTGTAGAAGACGTCCAAGGGGCCGTGACGGCGTCGCTGAAGGGGATCCTGGAAAGCGAGTTCCAGAAGGCGTATGCGCAGTGGGAATCACGTTATACGCGTTGTGTTTTAACACAAGGGTGTTACTTCGAGGACTACTAAGGATTTGTACCCAATAGTTCAATTAAAAAATTTAAATCAATTCAGTCCTACTACTTTTTGATCCTACCCTGTATATGGGTTTTCTGGACCAAGGAACTCGAATCTGAGGTCGCCGTTACCAGGCGACGCTATCTAATCGTGATATGTAGTCCACGTGATTTAGGTGTTAATAAATATAATGCTTTAACTATTAGGCCTATGCTCTTAATTTTTAATGTTTTAAATAATTATCGCGGGCACATGCTAGTAGCATTATAAATGCTTACTTGTATAAATCTTTACAAACTGCTTCAATAAACCAGCTAATGTATGTGCTTAGGCTTTTATGGCTGGCGTCTGAATCAACAATTCCAGGCTGAAGGGCTGTTCCTTATCGGAATGTATGTTCTTAATGTTAGGACATCTGATATATCAAGGACCAGCTTGGAAATATCAGACTCGTCAAATAAGCTAATACTACTTTTATTTTTGTACAAGTGAGTGAATTGGTATAAAATAGCTATTTTTTCTTTTCTTTTGGATTTTAATATGAGTTTATCAATTCATATCATTCTAAAAATAACTAAAAGTGTGCTCCAAATAAAGTTGTTTTCCTCAGAAGTGTTAAAAATGCCAAAAACCAGTGTTTCTGTGCAAACTCGGGCAGCCAAATTTAATAAGGAAAAGTTCTATGTGAATAATAAAATTCTGAAGTGCAAATTTTGTGAAAAAAGAATGGAGTTCAAAAGACAGAACACATTATATTAAGCATATTGCAAGCGACACACAAACAAAAGAATCATACGAAATGCCAGTTATCTCTTGCAGACTCGGTATCTCAGGCAAGAAAAGCAAAAGAAGTAAGACTCAGCTTATTTTGGATATTCCCAACCATTTCTGAGTGCTGATATCAATGTTGAAAAGCTCGACAACCCAAAGATTCACAAGTGTCTGTCGAAATACACTTCAGGAAGCGGGAATTTGCCATCCTTTCTCACGATGGTTGCATTTTCTTAGCAGGTAACTCCTTATTTATATTTAACACACCCATTAGGCCAATTGAAAATGAAAATAAGTCTTTCCATACTTCTTTGCAGACCTGTTTGTAACAAGCTTCAAGGAAGGAATCTGCCCTCACTGAAGAGATCTTCAGTTCAGTTAGATGTTTGTAGATACATGTAGGGCTATACATTCTGTGTTCCTACCATAATACATGAAGAAAGGAGAATTACTCTATATTAAACTGAAATAGACCCTTAAATAATGAACCGCCATACTTAAGATAAACACCAAAATTTGCCTTTTTAAAAATGAATTTTACCATTTTCACAGATCTCTACCAATGCACATAAAAACCATTTGTTCTGTTGTAATATACAAGATAGATAAAAATCTATCTATAGATGTTAAGCTGTCTCTCTATCCCCGGCACTCTTTGCAGTATACATTTAAATAACTTCATTCACATAAATCTATTTTTTTTTTAGTAGTAGTAGTAGTAGTAGTAGTTTAGATTTAAAAAGTGTGGAACTTGTTCATAAATTAGAAATTGGTCATTCTGATGATGAAGATAGCAGAATATTAACATGTTATGTGAATAATTTTCCGGAAAGTGACTTCACTGATGATGGTACAGGAGCACATAGGCTTTGCACGGAAGTTGCATTGCACTTTAGTTGTTTGTAGATACAGTAGAGTTGTGTTTTCATTATGTTTCAGTTCTCAATCTGACACTTATTGACCTTCCTGGTTTAACAAAGGTTCCTATCGGTGACCAGCCTGCTGATATTGAGCAACAGATCAGAGCAATGCTTATGCAGTTTATCACGAAAGATAATTGTTTGATCTTGGCCGTTACTCCAGCTAATACAGATCTTGCAAACAGTGATGCACTCAAACTGGCCAAAGAAGTGGATCCTGCAGGTAGGAACTGGGCATGCAGCCACTTAGTATTCACAATGAGAAGGTTACAACATATTTTGGCTGTTAAATGTATGCTAGGATTACAGAAAATTTTTGATTTAATTATGTTTCCAAAATCAAATAGGCAGATGTCTGTTAAAGTTGTCATATGCAGAATACATTGTCATTTTATAATTTAATTATAAATCCTGAAATTTCCTTTGGTTTTTAATATATAATTTATAATACATCTGACACAAATATGTGTTTGCCAAAAGACTTAGATTGGTTCCGAAATTGTTTGTTGTCGGACAAGAGTAAATGAATTAATGATTTTACAGAAGTTATAGTTTGGAGGCTAGTGTTAATTTTTATAGAGTTACACAGTATGGTGTTTTCTACTGATGGAAACTCATGTTACAATTTCATCTTACATCTCCCATAGCAACTTTATATTTACCAACCATGTAACAAAAGGTCATGAAATAGTCCCTCTAGCTTCTATGAGCAAACCAGTGACCGTAATAAGATTTCTTCCAACATAACTAACTCTCACTGTCTTACAGTTTATATTATAAATCAGGATATACGTTAACTATTTGACGAAATGGCTAACTACTAAAGATAATTAAAATTGGATCAAGTGTTATTTAGTACCTTTATTAAAATATTAAAGAGACTTTTGTTGAAATTTGAACAGTATTAAACTTCTTTCACACTGGCTGTGTGTAGGCTAAGGAGGAAAGGTAGAGTCAGACTTGTCCAATGCCTTAGCCGGGATTTGAACCAGGATCTTCAGCTCTCCCTGCCACTGCTCTACCAATTGAACTACCATGGCAACGTGCCGCTACAACATTAAATTCTCCAACTCACTCACATATCCCAGTATATCACCAGGCGTTCTCAATATGAGATAACATCCCAGTAGTGGCTTGCAAACAAATACTTAAGGGCCAGGATTCATAGTAGACCACTAGTAGGTCACAGTGGAATGATAATTCTTTCACACACAACCAGTCTAAACTTCATGGTTGAAAATGTTGATTCACAGAGATAAATAGAGCAACATAATTACCTTTATTTTCAGAGCTCATTGTTCAATACTTAGCATTTCTCGCTGGATGCAATAAGTCAGCGTTTCTCAACCTTTTTGAACCCGAGGACCTCTAAAATGTCTAAATTTTTTTACGGACTTCTAATTTTACATCCCATTTTTAAAAGTAGGCTATATGTAAGACTATATTCTTAATATTTGGGGTATTAATTATAGGTCATTATAACGAAATAATTCTAAATACATTTTTTTTAATTCGACAGAACCACAGTTATTGAATTGGAAGTAAACTATTGACAGTAAAATTATATTTTGAACAGACTTTTAATGTTTATTACCAATTTCATAATATAATTAGGAATTATAACACAGGTTTACCGGTATCAGACACTCAGGCACCTCCAACAATAAAACCCTTGTTAAGAGAGCACTTCTAATAACAAATTCCGACAAAGTCTTATTTTTCAGGGTTTTGAATGAAAGAGGGAACCATAGACGTTAGTGCATCAGAGGTTTTAAACTGTGGTTTATAACTGCAAAAGTAAAGAAACTTGCAATAGGACCTGTATTTTCGAAGATTTTAAAAACTTTGACATCTAGTGTCCATTTTATGTGAAAAATTGTTACTTATTTACTTGCTTTATGATATTTTTAAATTATGTCTGCGGATCATCTACACCATCTTCGCAGACCACTGGTGGTCCGCAGACCATAGGTTGAGAAAGGCTGCAATAAGTCAATTGTCTTCATTTTCTTAGTGTGAGATTCTTTGCATCCGACCTGATCTAGCCTGGTAATCAATCGTGCTATAAACAAATTACAAAACCTCCGTTATAAATAAATTTACTGTAGCTTGTAATTGGAATGTCTAAGATATATGTTGGTGCCTTGTTGCAGTTGCTTAGGGTATTGTACTACATACCAGAAGATTGTGAGTTCAGTTCGCATTGAAGTTGTTACGGTACTCCAACTGGCCTAATCCTTCTGGTGGCACCTTTATCCTTTAAAGTTGATTTATTATTATTATTATTATTATTATTATTATTATTATTATTATTATTATTTTTTTTTATTTTTTTTTTTTAAAAGGAAATTTCAGTTATTCATTAAAACTCACTTTTAACTTCTGTAATCCTAGTCCATATCTGAAACTAATAATTGATATGTCTTTTAGAATATAAATAGGCCTGTCTTCAGCAGGAAGGTTTTTACAGCAAGTTAATTTGAACAGTTGGTTGCATTATTTTCACTTCATTTGCTGCATACAGTAGTATGTTAAATAAATTATGTGTGCATGAGGTGTTGTGCTTGAATTTGATCTCAACTATATTATTTTATTTCAAATATGATGTATTTTACTGTCTCTATCACAGTTAGTACAAAATTGATTTTGGAATTAATACTCCTATTGTTAGTCTTGTGTGGTAAGTTATGATTTATCAGACTTCATATCATCAAAGGAAAAATCAGCTGTTTCTAATAATTCCACCAGTGTGCATATTTTAGCTAAGTAGCTATTTACCTTTTAGCATTTTGTTTTATGGATAAAAATTATCTAAGATGCCTTTGTGAAAATATTTACAAAGGTAAATGTTGAAACTTTTCAAACAGTGTGAAGTACTTAACTTCATTATTCATTAGTATTATTATTATTATTATTATTATTATTATCATTATTATCGTCATCATCATTATCATCATTGTTATTATTATTACACCTGACATAAGAGGCTATCTGCGAAATCAGGAATTTAAGAAATGGTGTCAATTAAGAACTCACGGAAAAGGCGTTGTACTGTATGGAGAGTGTCCTTTGGCCAACAGGTTGCTTGAAACTAGAAAAGGCCTTAGCAGCTCCGAATGGAGAGATGCCATCAAACTACAAGGTAATGTTGCTCCCGTAAGGGCAATCCATGGACGCAGTCTGGACGGAAACCGCTGCAGACACTGTAGCGAGATAGAAACATTAGCTCATGTTCTAGGCTGCTGTCCACATGGTGAACTCCTGCGGAACACTCGTCACCATCGCATTAGGAGCAAAATAGCTACCTCCCTGACACAAAAAGGGTTCGAAGTCTACGAAGAAGTCCATTGCGTTGCTGATAATGGAAGCAACAGAAGTGTAGAAATCATTGCTCTTGACAGAAAGAAGGACCTGGGCTATATAATTGATCCAACTGTTCGATTTGAACGGGATTCCGAGCACCCACAAGAAGTAGACTGCGAAAAAAAAGGAAATTTATGAATCCACGGTCCAATACTTGAAAGAAAAGTACCGTATACAAGAAATATCTGTAATTGGACTGATGATTGGTAGTCGTGGAACAATCACCAAGATGTTCATGGACTTCTGCAGATCGTTCTGCCTACACAAACATCTGTATTCTGAAATAAGTCTGCTTGTATTGAGGGACTCTGTGCAGATCATGCGTAACCATCTATATGGTCACTCTCTTCGTTGAGTTTGTTGTACTACATATCTTTCTACTGTGGTTTGTTTTTCCCTGTTTGTTTAATTGAATGGTATTCTTTGTGTTTTGCAATCTGTGGTGACAGAAAGAAATTAAAATTAAATTAATCCTTATTATTATTTATTTTAATTTTCTTTTTTTGTTGAATTCATCCTGGTTGATACAACCTATGACTTACATAATTAAGATGTATGTTTTTGATAGATTTAACATGTTCACTGCCTCTAATAATGCTTTTCAACACAAGCCATTATTGTAAGTAATTAATTAAAAAATGTGCATAACTTGTAATACTTGTGTACTACGTGCTACCATCGACACTCAGGGACGTGCCACGGCGGACACTTACACTTGCTTTTTGCATTTCAATAGACATGTGGCATGTCAGCATGTGGTTACTGCAGGGTTACTACTGTGGCACATGAACTGACCTTGCCAGCGGTCAACCATGTCTACCGTGGCAGTGGACAAGTTGATTTTAAATTGTATCATATTAGTTTCTGTTAGAGTAGGCTATATAATTTTTCTTCCTGCCTGAACTGTGATCATTTTATTAATTCCTCTACATCCTTTATGAAGTATTTCAGTTAATTTTGTTTCAGCTGTATTTTGATGTAGTCACAATTTTATTCTGATTAAATTTCAGGTAATTTAGTAATTTTCTATAAAAAATTTATAATGAATAGGGATAAAATTAAAGTTTTGAGCTTAGTTTGCAGATACTGAGACTACATGGCATTCAGGGAATGCACCCATTCCTATTCTAAATTTAGTAAAACCCTTTCAGAGCTGAATTTATATTTTGATTTGAGCATTCATCAAGCAAAATCATAGTAAAATCTGCTATATATATCTCATATGAAGGAAAATGGTGTGTGCTAATTCCTGCCAACTCTTAGTGCAACTTGTCGAAAGAGAAAGAGAGAGAGTTTAGACTTCCTGGGACTACTCGTGGGAGGTGCATGATTGCTCAACAGTCTAACTTATTCAAAACCTCATAGCTCAACAACCACATGTCGCAAAAACATGGTTTTTGTAAAGCTAACTTCAGAAACATTTTTTTCTTTCTCATGGTACAGTTGAAATTTTTTGTGTATAGTTTCTTGGTGTAATACACTTCTGTTAGATGCAGAGTTACCTAAACCGGACAACATTGGTCCCACCCTATTTTCCTTCGTATAGCGTGAGCAATATAGGACAATTTTAATGGAGTAGTTGGTTTCCATGAATGACAATCTTCATTTGTGGATAAATATTTTCATATTTTAAGATAAAGCATTAATTTATTAAGCTAGTATCTTGGCCTTTATGCAATTTTTGCAGCAGCGCAAATGTATGTTAGCAGCAGTGAAACAGCTGAAGGAATCGTTTTAACTATGGATATGCATTCAAATGTCTTAAATTAAAAGCAGAGTACTTTTTATTCAGACCGTAATCAAACCCATTGCACCACTCCTCCGGCGAGTCACCAAGTCGAATATTAATTACCTGGACTTCCTTTCTCTGCTACCGACGCCAGGTCCATTCCCAGAGGATCTAAATAAGTGTGACTAAAAGGAGAACCAGAGAAAGAGGCAACATATTTAACGAAAGGCTTCGAAAACAAGTTTCGATGCCTTTCGCATTTAATATGTTTTCTTAAAAGTCAGAAAACATAAAGGAAGCGTATTAGAAAGAGAAATGGTTTATTTTACAAAACGGCTGAAGGCCTAGAATACATACATAACATTAAATACAAAATAAATAATAACCCTTTTGAATTTAACATAAATTCAGAATAATCAGTTCCTGGAAATATATTATACAGACAATTTCATAAATACGATACTCTTTAAACAATAAAATTTACATAATAAACACTTCAGACTTACATTACTCAAAGGACCAAAAACAGCTTCTCCATCCATGGAGTTGTGGTTGAAGAAGAGGGCTCACTCTCCTCGGACAACGGACATAGGCACAAGGTTCAGGGATAATTAAACTACACAAGGAACAGAGGTACAAGCTGAAGGCAACCGATAGAAATATTAATTAAGGCCATCATAAACACAGAGACGTTCAGGCATCAAGTCTAGAAAACACCGCCTAGCACATTTACATATCGGCCAGAAAGGCTTAATTCAAACTTAACGCATTTCATAATACCCGAGAGAATAAATCAAAGATAAGTACATACCTCTGAATAAGAATCCTAATCGAGACTGAAGCCACATCCCACTGAACCAAGGAGTCCCAGGTTGATGTCCATTGGCCGATGGATAGAAACAGAATGAAGACGACACCCAGACGGAGAATCCAAGAAGTGCCGATGAAGGATAAAACGAGAGTGTGACCGAGGCACCATTGTCCTTGATCATTTATACATAACAAGCCTTTTGTTACGTCAGTGTGCTCTTAACAATATAGAAACACTCCACAATCTCGGGAGAACCAAAGTCTCCTTATAGCACAAGTAACAATAGATAAAAACGCAACAGAACCCACGACAATTTGTCAGTACGTGACATCCTGCATTAAACCAAAACATATGACGCAACACAGCGTATTAACAATTTGCAAGTACAGGGCCGACTATAATATGTTTATAAAAGTAACAAGTAGAAGAACAAAGCCTCCTACATAATGATTTCTTCTCCCAAAATTTATATTAATAAATTCCGTGCGCCAAGTGATAAAAAACTGTTTAAAAATAAAATATTGGCGCACCATGCAAACAGAATCTTGTAAATCTGAATGTTACCGAGATGGAATATGTTTTTATTTGCTTAACAGTTTCTTGCTCACTCATATTAATCAATTTTACTCTCACTGTTAAAGGGTTTATCCAAAAAGTGTCAGTGACGATTAGAAGACATTTATTGATCTGATCAGTACAATACATTAAAAAGTTTCAAATAGGCCCTGCCTGCTTCGGTACATCGCTTTCAGCAAGATTTCCAGGCATCGATGGCATCAGAGTAGGCCTTTTCCAGAATGACCTGTAGAGCCTTGATGCAAGCCTCTTTGACTTCGTCAAATCTCCCGGAACGATGTCCTTTCATGGGAGTTTTCAAGCGTGGGAACAAGAAGGAGTTGGGCAGAGCCACGTCAGAACTGTAGGGCGGCTGGGGAACTGTTGGCACCTTTTGTATCAGACAGAAAGCGGGTCACACAGAAGGCTGTGTGGGTTGGCGCATTGTCATGGTGAAGTTTCCAATCTTCCGTGAAGTTGGGCCAGATGTGATGAACCCTTTGTTTGAGTCTCTTGAGCACTTCCACATAGAATTGGTGTTGATGGTTACACCATGTGGTTCAAACCCTGATGAGCATTATCTTGATTTTTAACTTGCTCATTCTGCCCTTCTTGGGGGAAGGGGATGCCGTCGGCACTTTGCCTTTTAGGTAGATTTCGAAGAAAAATCTACCTATTGCGATCGATACTATGTCATGACTTTCGAAAAATTCCTTCATATCTTTACGTTTCATGCCTCCCCAAGTATGAAGCAACCGCCCGTTCAAAAAAAAATGTGATATTTATATACAGTGGTACCTGATAGGAGTGCCCTAACATACGAGTTATTTGAGATACAAGCTGTCGAGCAAGCGAAGTTTTGTTTTGAAATACGAGCGACATTTGAGATACGAGGAACGGCCAGCTGCGATGCTGCACACGGCCCACCAGTTTACTGCGCCTCGTGCGTCTCGCGCATTATCCCACGTATTCCCCCAGTGTGCTTGTTTACCTCGCTGTCGAAGCATCTTTGCTAAGTTTTTCTAGGGCTTTGCGCTTTTTGTGCATTTACATACTTTATCACATTTCTTTTTATAACCATGGGTCCGAAGAAAGTGTAACAAATATGTATGTACACTTTATAAAACCAGTTTTTTTTTTTTTTGCTTTACATTCTCTTTTATTATGTTTTTATACAATATTTGTCATTTATAAATACATTTTTTTAAATTAAAAAACACGTAACAAAAACAATTGGGGGTAGAATTTTTGGGGCTGGAACGGATTAATGGCATTTCAATTAATTTCAATGGGGAAAATTGCTTTGAGATACGAGCAAATTGACATATGAGCAAGGTTACGGAACGAATTAAACTCGTATCTCGAGGTATCACTGTACAGTAGAACCCCGATAATTCGAGCTAATTGGGGCTGAGGCTACCTCGAATTACAAAAAACTCGGATTATACGGAAATATCACTAAATCAATGGGTAAATTATAAATAAATGTTTAATGAGCACAATAATGATTTAAAAGATAAATAAATAAACAATATACAGTAGTAGGCTTATATACCACTCTAAAATTAATGTGACACAGGTGGGCTACTGTACGTATAGGTACCATCAGCCTGTTCAGTCTGTAATAGAAATGCATTAGCAATCTGAAGCCATGGCTATTTCTGTGTATTATGAACGAAAACCCTAAGTGGGACAGTTTTACCTGCATTTTTGTACCTGGAAAAATTGAAAGAAAGCTCAAAATGTAACACACAAAAGTGCGTAAAACTTACATACGGATACCGTATAAAAACGGGATTTTATTCTAGTTTTATGGAAAATTTTAATTTTCTTAAGACCAGCTCGAATTACACGGAACCTCGAAATACCAGGACTCGAATTACCGAGGTTCTACTGTATTTATATATATATATCCGCCGGCGTGGTCTTGTGGTTAGCATCGCTGACTACAAATCCGTCGGCCCGGGTTCGATTCCCGGTACCTCCTCGGATTTTTCTGAGGTAGGGAGGTCTGGTAGGGGTGCACTCAGCCTCGTGATTCAAATTGAGGAGCTACTTGATAGAGAAGTAGCGGCTCCGATCATGGAAACCACCAATAACGGCCGTGGGTGTCGGCATGCTGACCACATGCCCCCCAATCCTGCCATCTGCCTACGGGAGATGACGCAGCGGTCGGGTGGTAGGCCAAGTCCCTCCAGGGATATAGCGCAACTGAGTTTAGTTTAGTTTATATATATATATATATTTATATCTTTACACACTAGCGATCGTAATTTTTAAGATATTAGAACCAAATTTTATTATGTTATTTCTAGGCCCAATAGTTTGAACATGTTCGTTAATGAGCAAAATTGGCCCAAGGGGGGGGGGGTTGGAATTTTGAAAAAATTGTATCTCGGCCACTATGGAGTTCACAGTGACACCAACGATTCGGGGGTTTCTGGGGTACGAGTGGGGCTGGGGGATGGAAATTCAAAATTTTTGAAACCACGTCATGTGGGGTATCGTTGAATAGCTCTTGATAAGTACTCTACAAATCAATAACTAGTTTCTCGATAGCTCTAATATAAAGCGAGATTTGAAAGTTTGAAAAACAATATTACTTAAAATTATACCTCAGCCTGAAGGCCTGCCGAAAGGAATGTGTGAGGACTGACTACGGATAAAATTATCAATGTAATAGAGTTTGAAATATTAAAAATAATAGTTACACACCTTTAGAACAATGATGCATGGCAAAATCAAAAATAAAATCTAAAATATATCAATTTAAAACATAATAAACAACTCTCTTTTTATAAAAAAAAGTTTTCACATTTATTTATATTTCTTATGGTGCATTGTACACTTTGATATTGCTGTGATAAAATAATTCTCAGTAAAAAGGAAAGTTACGGCTCAATGAAAAGAGGGTTGTCTTCAATGAACATTGGGACTACTCTGTAGCAAGATTGAGATCGGAAATATACACACAAAACTTCACTAAAAAGGTATATTTACCCAGAATGATCATTTCAACGGGTCTTCCCGCCATCATCAGCTGATTCCGACTGGCCCTCTGGCGGCGGATGAATGAACTTGTCAATCAAGGTTCCATGTATGCCAACTGAAGTGTCAAAGTTTAAAAGATTTTCTCGGTTCTTTTTAATGAATATTTTTTCCCATACCATAAGATCTATTGGTTTTTCAACTTGTTTTAATAGTTCAATTTCATTTTCAATTTCATGGCCTACTTCCCAGAAATGCATTGCCAAAGCGGATTTTTCAATTTGTTTATTCATAATGTTCCTAAAATGTTCTTTTCTCCTTGTGTCTAAATTCCTTTTCGTTTGGCCAACATAAAATTTTCCACAATCTTTGCAATTAATTTTGTAAATTCCAGCTTTTTTGTAATGAGGGACCTTATCTTTCTGGTTGGTTTTTATTAGATTTTTCAAACTGAATTTATTCTGTGGTGCCAATTTGATGTTTACATTGTTGAAAATCTTCTGAAATCTGTTGTTTGCCCATGGGTGATAGGTGAATGTTTTGTGATTTTTGTTTTCTTTTTCATTTATTAGTGTAGTTGTCTCTTTAACCTTTTTCTGTTTTTTGAATTTCCTTCCTTTTTTGTCAATCAAATCTTTTTTGAAACCATTCTCTTCTGCAATTTTTACTATGTGATTGTACTCTAGTTTATATTCATTTTTGCCCATGGGAATGTTGACCAATCTATGTGCAAGACTTTTAAATACTGCCTGCTTATGAGAAGTGGGGTTGTAGCTGTTAGATTTAATGTAGTTGTCTGTGTGGGTTTCTTTTCTATAGATTCCAAAGTATGAAAATAGAATGCAAAAATTATTTGATGGTGAAGAATTCACAGAAATCAACGGAGACCAAACCAAAAAATGTACAGCATATGTCAACTCAGTCATTAATAAAACAAAATTCATCCCCGATAAAGAGAAACAAAAATTAAAACGAAGCAACCCTACAACGGACTTCCTAAAATTCACAAACCTGAAAATACAATGAGGCCTATAATAAGTTACATTGGAGCACCTACCTACAATTTAGCAAAATGGTTATTGAATAAATTTCAGGGCCTCCCAAAATTTGATACTTTGAGTGTACAAAATTCTTTAGAACTTGTGGACAAAATCAAGAACTTACAATTGACGACAGAAGACAGATTAGTCTCATTCGATGTTTGTTCACTATTTCCAAGCATTCCAAAAGAAAAATTGATGGAAGTACTAAAAAGTTGGTTATTGACCACAAATTTGGAAAAAGAAGTCATTGACGAATATATTGAATTAACTAAATTATGTATTAGTCAAAATTTCTTCAGTTTCAGAGAATATTATTATGAACAAAAATCGGGTTTGGCAATGGGCAATCCTCTTTCCCCTTTTTTGGCCAATTTATTTATGAGTAATTTTGAGGAAAACATCAACAAAGCATTTCCTTGGATGTTCAGAGTCTGGTTTAGATATGTAGATGACATATTTGCTGTTGTAAAGGAAAAACATTTAAATGATTCAGTAAAACTCCTCAACATTCAAGAAGAAAAAATTAACTTCACCATGGAAATTCAAACAGAAAATTACTTACCTTTCTTGGACCTGAAAATCTACAACAGAAACAACAAAGTAGAATTTGGAATCTATAGAAAAGAAACCCACACAGACAACTACATTAAAGCTAACAGCTACAACCCCACTTCTCATAAGCAGGCAGTATTTAACAGTCTTGCACATAGATTGGTCAACATTCCCATGGGCAAAAATGAATATAAACTAGAGTACAATCACATAGTAAAAATTGCAGAAGAGAATGGTTTCAAAAAAGATTTGATTGACAAAAAAGGAAGGAAATTCAAAAAACAGAAGAAGGTTAAAGAGACAACTACACTAATAAATGAAAAAGAAAACAAAAACCACAAAACATTCACCCATGGGCAAACAATAGATTTCAGAAGATTTTCAACAATGTAAACATCAAATTGGCACCACAGAATAAATTCAGTTTGAAAAATCTAATAAAAACCAACCAGAAAGATAAGGTCCCTCATTACAAAAAAGCTGGAATTTACAAAATTAATTGCAAAGATTGTGGAAAATTTTATGTTGGCCAAACGAAAAGGAATTTAGACACAAGGAGAAAAGAACATTTTAGGAACATTATGAATAAACAAATTGAAAAATCCGCTTTGGCAATGCATTTCTGGGAAGTAGGCCATAAAATTGAAAATGAAATTGAACTATTAAAACAAGTTGAAAAACCAATAGATCTTATGGTATGGGAAAAAATATTCATTAAAAAGAACCGAGAAAATCTTTTAAACTTTGACACTTCAGTTGGCATACATGGAACCTTGATTGACAAGTTCATTCATCCGCCGCCAGAGGGCCAGTCGGAATCAGCTGATGATGGCGGGAAGACCCGTTGAAATGATCATTCTGGGTAAATATACCTTTTTAGTGAAGTTTTGTGTGTATATTTCCGATCTCAATCTTGCTACAGATTTGAACACTTCACTGTAAATTTCCATCTAATATTTATATTGATTGGGACTACTGTTCAGTTATGTTGATACCTTGAGTTTGTTATTAGAGTTATCACAGCCGTGGCTCTCTTTAAGAATTATTTTATCATTAATTTTGTCTTGTTTAGCGGCTTTGCTAATTTTATTCATTGCAGACTTGCGCACGGCCTCCCAGAATATTATATCCTTTTCTTGTTGGCAAAACAAATGCCGGTTGCCTCATTCAGTTCAACATTTATTTTCAATTGCTATTCTTTATTATTTTAATTAAGCAATAATTATGAATATATTTTATTTAGCCTCTCATCATATGACTGCCAGATTGCTTCTCAATCTAAGTCTTCTCTTTTAAGAATATCATTGCTTAGTTGTTCATGTTTTCTTCACCAATGGGAGTGCGTTTTTAATCATTGTTGAATAGCGCTAAATAAGAAACTGTTATTATTATTATTATTATTATTTAGTATTCTGCCTAGTGGCAGGTCCATGTCTTCGTACGGAGAATTTCTGACGCCAGTGTTCCCTATCTCCAGCTTCGTCCTTCAATCTGCTGTATTTCCTCCCATCTTTCATGTCATCCAGATGTTGTATTCTTCTCCTTCCTCTTCCAGCAGTTCCTTTGATCTTCCCTTCGATGACATCATGTATGAGTCCCTCGTGTCTAAGTATGTGTCCGATCCAATTGGCTTTCCTCTGAATAATTGTATTCAGAATAATTTTCCTCTCTCCTACCCTTCTCAGTACTTCGTCATTTGTCACCCGTTCTGTCCACTTGACCTTCTCTATTCTCCTCCAGCACCCCATTTCGAAGCTTTCTAGGTATTTCTTCTCCCTCTTTCTCATGGTCCATGTCTCTGCTCCGTACAGTGCAATGCTCCAGATGTAGCACTTCACCAGTTTCTTCCTTAGTTCCAAGCTCAATTTGCTGGTCAGTAGAGTCCTCTTTTTGTTGAATGCGGCTTTGGCCATGGCGATTCTTGTTCGAATTTCATTCGTGCAGTGGGCATCCTTTGTCAGCAAGCTTCCCAAGTACTTGAACTGCTTCACATTCTCCAGTTCTTGATTGTCGACAGTTATCCTCAAGGGTTTCTCTCGTTTTGATATTCTCATTACTTTTGATTTTTCAATGTTAATTTCCATGCCATATTTCTTTCCTGTTTCCACTAATCTGTTCATCATGTATTGCAGTTGTCTTTGATTCTTGGCGAACACTACCAAGTCATCTGCATACTTGATGGTGTTGATGAGGCGTCCTCCTATCCTAAAGTTTCCGCATCATTTCAAAGCTTCTCTTGCCAGCCAGTCTCCATACAGGTTGAAGAGACTCGGTGATAGACAACACCCTTGTCTGACTCCTCTTCCTATTTCCACTCTGCTTGTTTCTCCGTGTTTTAGTCGTACTTTTATTCTTTGTCCCAAGTACAAGTTGCGAATTAGTCTCCTGTCTCTCCAATTGATTCCTATCTCCTTAAGGATGTTCATCAATTTTATCCAGTTAACTCTGTCGAATGCCTTCTAAACTATTAGGCTAACGTTTCCTTCACAATAGGGTCAATCCATTAGAAATGAACCAGGCCAAGTTGGTCGACATTTTTTATTTTCCTAATTTTTTACCAGTTATTTCCCAACTAAAGGTGAGTTCAAAACTATGGTAAAAAAAATTTGGGCTCATACTTTTTTTTTGGCGGCCATTTTAAGTTTGCTTTTTAACCATATTTCAGTCGAAAACATGTTTTGCACAAATGTATGTAACTCTATTAATTTTATAGATAACAAGACAAAATAAACACCAAAATTATCAGAATGAAATGCTCTACAGTTTTGTTTTAACACAATATTACCTAAGTAGTGAGGAAAGTGAAGAAAAAAATTCAAAACTACAAATTGAAAATTGACTTAAAACGGGAGTTTTAGTGCCGCAAAATTATTAGAAGGAAGAAAGACTCGCCCTTAATTTTTTTTTTCTGGTGTAGACCTACTATAGGACTACTCGCTGTAGAAGTTTAAAGCTTGAGAACTTTGCTGTTTTTTTTATACAATTTTTCACAAATGCCCAAAACCGTATTTTGGCAATATTTGATGTAGAATATCTCAAAAGGGACTGAGTGAAAAATTATGAAATTTATACAGATAACACCTCTTTACGAAATAAAGATGTGATAAAAGTTTGGTGACTGAGGCCCAACTGGTTCCCGAGTTATAGTGCATCGAAGTTGGCCATAACTGCAAACTATGCACCGAAATTTCAACACTCTTCAAAGCTTTGAGAAAAGCAAAAATTTGCCATGCTAACTGATGAAATGTAGCCTACATATACAACTCTTTTGTGTAACAAACTTAGGCTCACAAAAATTTTATATTTAAAATTACAAAGTGAATTTTTAATATTAAATTACCGTTAAATATCGTGTGCCTATAACGCAATTTTTGGCCAAATTCGATGCACTGTAACTCGGGAACCAGTTGAGTCCCAGTCACCAAATTTTTATCACATCTTTATATCATAAAGAGGTGTTTTCTGCATAAATTTCATAATTTTTCACTCAGTCCCTTTTGAGATATTCTACTTCAAATATTGCCAAAATACGGTTTTGGGCATTTTTGAAACATTGTATAAAAAAACCGCAAAGTTCTCAAGCTTTAAACTTCTACAGCGAGTAGTCCTGTAGTAGGTCTACGCCAGAAAAAAAAATTAAGGGCGAGTCTTTCTACCTTCTAATAATTTTGCGGCACCAAAACTCCCGTTTTAAGTCAATTTTCAATTTGTAGTTTTGATTTTTTTTCTTCACTTTCCTCACTACTAAGGTAATATTGTATTAAAACAAAAATGTAGAGCATTTCATTCTGATAATTTTGGTGTTTATTTTGTCTTGTTATCTATAAAATTAACAGAGTTATATACATTTGTGCAAAACAAGTTTCCGGCCGAAAAACTGTTACCAAGAAAACTTAAAATGGCCGCCAAGAAAAAAGTATGAGCCTAAAAAATGTTTTACTCTAGTTTTGAACTCACCTAATATTGGGGAGTAACTGGTAAAAAAAATTAAGAAAATAAAAAATGTTGAGCAAAAATTTTTATTCAATTTGGTTAATTTCCAATGGATTGACCCTATTTTGGCATTATTTGAAGTAGAATATCTCAGAAGGGCCTGAGTGAAAATTATGAAATTTATACACATAACACCTCCTTACGATATAAAGATGTGATAATAATTTGGTGACTGAGACTGAACTGGTTCCAGAGTTACAGTGCATCGAAGTTGGCCAAAAATTGCAAACTATTCACCGAAATTGCAACGCTTTGAGGAAATTATAAATCTGTCATGTTAACTGATGAAATGTAGCCTACATGTACAACTCTTTTGTGTAACATACTTAGGTTCACTAAAATTTTGCATTTAAAATTACAATGTGGATTTTTACTATTAAATTACCGTTAAAATTCATGTGCGTATAATGCAAGTTTTGGCCAAATTCGATGCACTGTAACTCGGGAACCAGTTGAGTCTCAGTCACCAAACTTTTATCACATCTTTATATCATAAAGAGGTGTTATCTGTATAAATTTCATAATTTTTCACTCAGTCCCTTTTGAGATATTCTACTTCAAATATTGCCAAAGTACGGTTTTGGGCATTTTTGAAAAATTGTATAAAAAAACCGCAAAGTTTTCAAGCTTTAAACTTCTACAGCGAGTAGTCCTATAGTAGGTCTACACCAGAAAAAAAAATTAAGGGGCGAGTCTTTCTTCCTTCCAATAATTTTGCGGCACTAAAACTCCCGTTTTAAGTCAATTTTCAATTTGTAGTTTTGAATTTTTTTTCTTCACTTTCCTCACTACTTAGGTAATATTGTGTTAAAACAAAAATGTAGAGCATTTCATTCTGATAATTTTGGTGTTTATTTTGTCTTGTTATCTATAAAATTAACAGAGTTACGTACATTTGTGCAAAACATGTTTTCGACTGAAATATGGTTAAAAAGCAAACTTAAAATGGCCGCCCAAAAAAGTTTTTACCATAGTTTTGAACTCACCTTTAGTTGGGAAATAACTGGTAAAAAAATTAGGAAAATCAAAAATGTCGAGCAACAAATTTTATTAAATTTGGTTCATTTCTAATGGATTGACCCAATAGCAGAATTTTTAATGATACTATCAAGGATTTTTTGGCGTTTTTTCAAGGAAGGATTATTGCATTTGGTTCGACATCAGGTTTGAACCGTTTTGATATTTAATTACCCAAAGGAATCTTCACTATCACAGTGAGTATTTAAAACTGAATTGAGATAATTTATATACAGCTTGTAACATTCAATCTCAACTTTATTCATCGTAAGTTGTATCACTTTACTACGCAACTCGACATGGTGACATAATTAACTATTTGATAATGTGTAAATCGAGATTGGAGAGAATAATTCTAGAGTGATAGGGAAAACGCGAATAAGTCAAAATACCATAATTTTAGGAGAGCCAAAATACAATTTATTTTCACAGCATTGTTACAATTTTCAGTTCAGTCCACTACATATTTTTACACAGTACCTTATACTAGGTAAAAATATCTGGGTGGGCTGATCTAAATAGTGTAACAATGCTGTCAAAATAATTTGTTTTTTTGCCTTTCCTGAAACTCTGGTATTTTGACTTATTAGCTTTTTCCCCTATCACTCTAGAATTCTGAGCATGATTAAAGCTACATGGACTTTCTGTACGTACAATCAATCATTCATGTGTTTTCTTGATATTTAATATCAAGTTGTCCTCCGGAATTGTTATTAATAAATATGCTTCTAAACAATCTTATCTATGTTTTTTGGGCGGAAATAAATCATCACTTGATCTACAATTCAACTTCACCATTCAGAAGACGAAAGACATCATTAATCGAGTGATTGTGATCCTTAAGAATTTATAGTGTCAGTGAAATGCAATGCCTATGAAACATTATTATTGTAATTAAACCTCTCGTTCTCTCCAATAGGGTAAGGCTGTGCGTTTGTTTGTTTTAACTACATTTAACACGCTTACAATCGACTGCTAAACGCACAACTACAAGGTTGGTATTATTGTCTTGTGATATAAAAACATTTCTTGCTTGTATTTATGAAACTAAAACTATACTAAACTCCGTGGCGCTACATCCTTCAAGGGATCTGCGTCATCTACCAAAGACAGATGGCAGGATTGCGGGGCATGTGGTCAGCATGCCGATACCCACGGCCTTTAATGATGGTTTCCTTGACTGGAGCCGCTACTCCTCCATCAAGTAGCTGAAACATAATTGCAGAATACTCTCTTTTTATAGAAAAAATATTTCAGTTCTTATATCAATTTCTTCCGAAGGTTAAGCCCTTCTTAGGCCGATTTAATCAAACAAAATACTACTGTTTAGGTAAAACGAAGTTTTTTCTTTATACACAGTAAGCTTATGAGTTTTAATAAAACCAGAAGTATAGACCAGTAGTTTGTTGGTTAAATCCACCGTTAGCGTATTTATTTGCTCTTTCCTTTTTTTTTTTGCAGTTATTATTGCGGGCTTGCCATGCCAAGGCTAAAAAAGAAGAGTGCTGCGCATATGAAATTAGTAATGCGCAAACGCATGCAAAGTCCCACTAGGCATGAAAAGCACAACAGACTGCTACTAGAATCGCAAAAACGACACCTGCAGAGTCCTACAAAGCGAGCAGAGCACATAAGAAGGTCGGCAAAGGGTTAAAGTCAGCGACTTTTAAGTCCTACTAGGCATAATGTGCACTGAAGTTGGCTGCAAGAAAGTCAGATTCGTCGCCTACAAAGTCCCTCTAGGCATGAAAAACACAAGAGGCGGCTACTAGAATCGCAAAAACGATGCCTGCAGAGCCCTACAAAACGAGCAGAGCACATAAGAAGGTCGGCGAAGGGTCAAAGACAGCGGCTTCAAAGCCCAACAATGCGGACTGCTCATCTGCGGT
This sequence comes from Ectobius pallidus, assembly GCA_964059195.1. Taxonomy (NCBI): domain Eukaryota; kingdom Metazoa; phylum Arthropoda; class Insecta; order Blattodea; family Ectobiidae; genus Ectobius; species Ectobius pallidus. The sequence goes on from CAXKWD010000009.1 coordinate 35,222,076, forward strand.
AACTTCAAGAAAATTTCAGGAAACGATTGCTCATCAAGAGTAAACTTCATCAACATCATGAATGGCTCCGTCTGGCCCAGATGAGGCTGGTAGAATCTTGCACATATCTAGAGTAATTGCTATCAAAAATAAGCTAGCCAATGAGACTTTGATTAAAAAGCGGGAGCAGATATACAAGAAATATCTTACTAAAAAGAAAGATGGACCTGTCCATCCATGCTCTTCGTGCCACAGATTGTGGTTTAAGTCATCTGTCAAATATACGAAAGTGACAAGTCTAGCTCCAGACGGCCTGATGGCTGCCTGCGGACTCATTGAAGGCGATGACGTGTTGTTGTGTAATACTTGCTATAATTCCTTGCGCAAGAAAAAGTTGCCGACATATTCATTATGCAATAAAGAGCTGGAGTTCCCTGATATTCCTAGAGAATTTGACATCTTGACTGAACTGGAAGAACGTTTCCTAGCGCCGAGGATACCGTTTATGTCTATTAGAGCGGCTGTTAGCGATCAGCAGTACCTTGTCAAGGGCCGTGCTGTCAATGTACCAACTGACGTACCAACTTCAGTCAATATACTACCGCATACATTTAATGATACGTTGGTTATTCCAATATGCTTTAGAAGGAAGAAGTCCTATAAAACAAATGTTGCTTTTGAAAACGTCAGACCCAAGGCGATAAAGGACGCTGCTGCTTTTTTAATACAGTCTCCCCTACACCACCATTTCAAAATTGACGTAGACACGGATCGCTTGAATAACGCCAGCTACTTCGAGGTCCCAGGAAGTCACAGGCCAGACATCCAAATGGATGGGGATTATGAACAAGAAGATGGTGAAATCTATGATGAGGAACCAATAAACGTGGCCGATGACATAACTATGCTCACAAACACAATCATATTTGCTCCCAGTGAGGGACGTAGACCTGAATCCCTTTTTGCAGAATACGTTGAAGCTCAGTGTTTTATTAAGATTTACTGTGGTGAGCTAAAGCAAAATCCAACCGGGATGACATTGCAAAATTGGATCAAGTCAGAAATTATGAGAGATGATCGGAGGTGCGCCACCATAACCAAGTTATTCTTCTCCGCACTCAAACTAAGAACTGAGAAAGTGAGTTCTAGTATTTCCTTTTTTTTTTTGTGGAAAGCAAAATCAAAACAAAAGTTCAAGGTCAGGGATGTTCTGGATGGCAACCAATTGAAGGAGCTGGTTCTTCAAGATTCCGGGTACCGCGTTTTCGAAGTAGATCGCGGATCGCCGTCTTTCTGGGAGAAAAAGAAAAAAGAGCTTTTCGCCATGATGAGGCAGATTGGATCTCCCACTTTATTTCTCATATTGTCTCCAGCAGAAACGAGGTGGCCAGAGTTAATTGTCATTCTCAAAAAAGTAGTAGATGGAGAAACAATAAGCATGGACGCAGCCAAGTCTATGGTGTATCAGGAAAAGGTTCGTTTGGTGAAGACAGATCCCATTACTGTTGCAAGATACTTCGAGTACCAGACAAGGCGGCTTTTCATTTTGCTAAAGCAAAATAATTCTGTCTTTGAGGAACACAATGTATTGGACGGAATTCCAACAATGCGGTAGCCCCCACTCGCACTGTCTTCTCTGGTTGGTAAAAGCACCAGTGTACAAGGAACGGACAGAAAATGTAGATGTGGTTCAATTCATTGACAGATTTATAAATTGTTCAAGTTTGCTACCTACAGAGTCACTGGAACTGCAGACACATCGACACACGTTCACGTGTTGGAACAAGTGCAAGAGCAGAGAAAAGATATGCAGATTCGATATCCCATTTCTTCCTTTTACTGAAACAAAAATATTAGAGCCTTTGTCAGGGGAAGATTTCAGCAAAGAGGCATTGAAAGAATTTAAACAAATTTGAAGTAAAATTAAAGAAAGACTTTTTGATATTCATAAAAACCAGCAGATTGTCACTATAGAAGAACTCCTTAATAAATTTCAGATTAACTACTCAGAATATGTTGAAATTGTTCGTAGTGGTCTAAAGAGAGTGACCACATTCCTGAAACGGGCACCCCACGAGTGCATGATAAATAATTACAATCCTCCATGAGGCTAACATGGACATTCAGTACATAACTGATATGTACTCTTGTGCCACATACGTAATTAACTATCTGAACAAGTCGAACGCTGGAATGTCAAAGCTCCTCAGAGAAGCAGAGACTGAAATCAAGCAAGGCAATAAGAGTATGCGAGACCAACTGAGGTTGTTGGCCAACTGCTTCCTCAACGCTAGTGAATTCAGCGCCCAAGAAGCTGTATATTACATTCTAGCCTTGCCACTATCCTTATGCTCACGCCAATCGGAATTCATCAATATGAACAGCCCAGAAAAGCGCTGCGCTGTTTTAAAAAACCGATTGGCATTGAAGGCTTTGAGTCCTGATTCTGAGGATATATTTACGAAAACATATATTGACCACTATGTGTTACATCCTCCAGCCATGGAAGAAGTTTGCTTGGCGGATTTCGTCGCCTGCTGTAATTATTCAACTAGAAATGTTGGAAAAGATCATATCGAAGAGTCTGACTATGACTCTACAGATTAAGCCGAGCTACAAGTTGCCTTAATTGAGCTCATAGACCTTTCTGGCTTCATTCGCAAGAGACAATGAGCAAAAGTTATAAGGTGGAAGGAAAGGAAATAGACATTAAATCCATGTCTGGGATATTAATACAAGTAAGAATCAGCTTGAAAAATTTCATGTCATAACCGGGATTTGAACACGGATCTTCAGCTTAACGCGCTGATGCTCTACCATTGAGCTACCATGACAACATGCCAGTATGACATCAAATTCCTCAACTGATTCAGAAGACAAGGCAAACCACGGGAGGTTTCTCTCCATTGAGAACACACATCCAAATGGCGTCCTACCCTTGTAGGTACTTTGAAGCCTAGTTATTATTTATATACTATTAATTAAGTGGAAGGAAAGGAAATAGACATTAAATCCATGTCTGGGATATTAATACAAGTAAGAATCAGCTTGAAAAATTTCATGTCATAACCGGGATTTGAACACGGATCTTCAGCTTAACGCGCTGATGCTCTACCATTGAGCTACCATGACAACATGCCAGTATGACATCAAATTCCTCAACTGATTCAGAAGACAACGCAAACCACGGGAGGTTTCTCTCCATTGAGAACACACATCCAAATGGCGTCCTACCCTTGTAGGTACTTTGAAGCCTAGTTATTATTTATATACTATTAATTAAGTGGAAGGAAAGGAAATAGACATTAAATCCATGTCTGGGATATTAATACAAGTAAGAATCAGCTTGAAAAATTTCATGTCATAACCGGGATTTGAACACGGATCTTCAGCTTAACGCGCTGATGCTCTACCATTGAGCTACCATGACAACATGCCAGTATGACATCAAATTCCTCAACTGATTCAGAAGACAAGGCAAACCACGGGAGGTTTCTCTCCATTGAGAACACACATCCAAATGGCGTCCTACCCTTGTAGGTACTTTGAAGCCTAGTTATTATTTATATACTATTAATTAAGTGGAAGGAAAGGAAATAGACATTAAATCCATGTCAGTTGAGGAATTTGATGTCATACTGGCATGTTGTCATGGTAGCTCAATGGTAGAGCATCAGCGCGTTAAGCTGAAGATCCATGTTCAAATCCCGGTTATGACATGAAATTTTTCAAGCTGATTCTTACTTGTATTAATATCCCAGACATGGATTTAATGTCTATTTCCTTTCCTTCCACTTAATTAATAGTATATAAATAATAACTAGGCTTCAAAGTACCTACAAGGGTAGGACGCCATTTGGATGTGTGTTCTCAATGGAGAGAAACCTCCCGTGGTTTGCCTTGTCTTCTGAATCAGTTGAGGAATTTGATGTCATACTGGCATGTTGTCATGGTAGCTCAATGGTAGAGCATCAGCGCGTTAAGCTGAAGATCCGTGTTCAAATCCCGGTTATGACATGAAATTTTTCAAGCTGATTCTTACTTGTATTAAAAGTTATAAGATTTGTTAATTACCACGAGAACCAGGAAGACGACTACATGAGAGAAAACTTCATGCTTTTCTGGCACTGGCATGATGAAAAAGTCATTATAAACTCAGCGGCAGATATATTCAAGCAACATTTTCAGCAAATTGCACATAATAGAGTGAGATATGTTTTTAACGATGATATAAATAACGAAATATTCGATATAGAAAATCAGGAAAAGTACACTGAGGAAGAAAGTGGAGATGAGGACATTGAGACTCCTGTAAATCTGAGGATTTTTGGTTCACTCAATTCTCAGACCGCAGGCGCACCTGACGTTGACATAGAATTTGCTGTTCCAAATGAAAAAGAGCACAGACATTCTGGGGACGATATAGTTATACCTGTTCCTAGGTTACTTGCAGATGACGATTATTCAAAAATCATCAGCACCTTAAATCTCAAACAAAGGACTTACCTTCAACATGTACTTCACCAATTCAAGGGAAACAGACTGCCATTTTACCACTGTATTCTTGGAGGAGCTGGTGTAGGGAAGACGTGTGATTGAAGCGATCAACCAAACGATCATCCAATTATTTAGCAATTAAAGTCCATAAACTTTCCACATGTGTCAGATATTAAAATATAATGTACAAGACAAACTAAAATGTTTAAACAGTGGATACTTCGATAGCAAACACACACCTTTACAACGTTTCAACTGGCTCCCAGTTTTCATCAGTCGAAGTATCCACTGTTTAAACATTTTAGTTTGTCTTGTACATTATATTTTAAGATCATCCAATTTTTTAATAAGACTTCATCTTCCAAAAACTTGGAATCACTGAAGGTTCTTGTGTGTGCCCCAACAGGAAAGGCAGCTTTCGGCATTGCAGGTACAACATTACATTCTGCATTTGTGCTTCCGCTTAATCAATGTGGAGTAGAGATTAAGCACCTGAGCAGCTCCACGCGTAACTCGCTTTTCTCCAAGTTGCGAGATGTCGAACTGATAATGATTGATGAAATCAGTATGGTGGGATCGCGAATGATGATGCAAGTAAACATACGGTTGCGAGAAGTATTTCAAAGTGACACTGACTTTGCGGGAATACCTATGATCGTCTTTGGCGATTTTAACCAATTAAGACCTGTGGGTGACCGATACATTTTTGAGCCTCCCAAAACACTAACGTATGACGTTTTCATCGGGAATCCACTGTGGGACCGCTTCGCCAGTTACAAATTGACACAAATAATGAGGCAACGAGATGATGCTCTTTTTGCTGAAGCCTTGATAACTTGGCGCAAGGCAACTTAAATGTGGTACAAGTTCAACTCTTTAAAAGTAGAATTGTTCTTCCAAATCAAATACTGGATGAAACTATTCATTTATTTCGTAAAAATGCAAAAGTTGATTATTACAATCAAACAGTTACTAACTGTGACTGCAACAAAGTCGACGTAGAAGCCATTGATAGGGTGACTGGACAGCCAAATGCAAAAACTAGGCAACGGTTGCTTCAATCTGCACAGTCAGCCGCGACTAATAAATGTCAAGGCCTTCCTTTTCGTTTGTCACTGAGTCTGAATACAAAATACATGATTTCAGTAAATGTTAGTGTAGCTGATGGCCTGGTGAATGGTGCTGTGGGTGTACTCAACGACATAGAAGAGCCAACTTCTAATATTCAAAGAGTTTGGCTGTTGTTCCCCGACAAAAACGGGAAAGTGAGAAGGCGAGAGGTCCGACATGCATCAGATCCCACTCTGACTGCTATTGACAGGGTGAATAGAACAATAAATCCCTGCAAGAGTCCTTACTCCGTCGTCAGAAATAAATTACCTCTGGTACAAGCAGAAGCTATTACCATTCACAAAAGCCAGGGAGGCACCTACGACTCAGTGGCAGTACATTTATCAAAGGGGTTAACCAGGACTGAATTATACGTGGCTCTGAGCAGATGCACCAAACTAAGTGGCTCTACCTAACAGGTACTTTTGTCCCCCCACCTGCACATGAAAAGGACAATTTAGTCCTTCAAGCCATGGAGTGTCTTTCACGGAAACCCATTGTACTGCATGGTAGCTATCCATCTGAAGCTCAAGGAGAATTAACCATACCCTACCGGAACATACAGAGTTTAAGAAATAAGGCCCACTGGGCAGATGCAGTGAACTTCATGCAGTTACACCAACCTGTGGTTTTCATAGCAAGCGAAACTGAAACCTTGTCAAACGATAATATTTACATACTCAACTATGAAACGATATTACGCCAGGATGCAAAGAGGCACAGGCATCAATATGGTTTAGCTGTGTATGCTAAACATGGCAGCGACGTAAGCGTCTTGTACACCTATGACAACGAGACTCTAGGGTCGGCATGTTGTTTGGCTACCCTTCTTGTCGAAGTGGTTGGAATTTGTACGGGTTACAAGCCTCCATCAAATCCATTCAGCGCAGTTCGAGACTTTGTGCAGGCGGCGTTGCGTGCAGCTCTGAAGAATAGTCCTAGAGTTATAATTCTTGGAGACTTTAACTTGCAACCAAAGGCTCAATCAAGCATGTTTGCCTTCTTGGAGGAACAGGGCTTTACCAACCAACTGCCCTTAACTGTCTCCACAACTGATAAGGATACAGCGATTGATATCGTGTATTTTACTTTCGAGCACTACGCAACAGTAGTTGAGACCTTCTACAGCTACCACAAACAATTGTTGGCTCTTCCTATGGTTCCTCCGAAATCAAGAGATATAACACCTGAGTTGCCGACACCTCTTGGAATAGCGATCGATAGAGGGAGAGCACTGTTCACGAGTCTACGTACGTCAATGAATGTGGATGAGGATTCTGTACGATGGCTCTTGAACTTTGTGTGATCAGGAGCATTCGTTCTCAAAAGAAGGGCGACATAGCGAAAAATGAAGCTTCCTGTATCAATCTCCTCACACTTCTGGCCAATTCCCACGACTGGTGACGGGAATTGCTTCTTTATGCAGTTTCGCGACATCTGTGCAGTGAGGAAGCCCTTTGCAACGGTCTTAGAGGCTTAGTGGCTCATCACATCCACATCAACGAGGACTTTTTGGAGCTACTTCCGCTGGCCCATGGATTACAAACCAGTACTTCCGTTGAATCTGTCCATAGAGACAAGAACTATGCAGAGATTCTAGAGGTAATTATAATGAGTTACCTACTCAAGAGGCCACTCAATATATACATTGGAGATGGAACTTCATCCCTGCGTTTCGCTCCAGCCGTTGGTAGACTTGTATTTGTACCTTGACATGTCATCCAAACATTATACCGCACTGGCACCTAAGGGAAAACGGAGGCCACCACTACCAGCTCCAGTAAAAAATTTGCCCCATTTAAATGAATTCATAACATATTAGCAAGAATAGAGCCACAAGATAAGTTACGTGAGTGATTGACGTCCTTAACAAGATTAAAACAAAACACATTCTTTACATGTGCTTGAATTCTTCGGTGACACTTGCCATCTTTGTTGTTAACACTTCGGAGTGATCATTACATGTGCTTTTTTCACCAAATAGAGAACAGTGATTGAGAGATGGTGTTATAGTTTGCTGTCAGTGCTCATGGTCATCTGACTTCTGACAAACAAACATGGCGTTGCTCTTCACAAAGATTTGGAGCTTGTTTGAGAATGAGGAACATAAAATTTTGTTTTTTGGGACTGGACAATGCAGGCAAGATGTCGATATTAAATCAGTACCCGATGAATGAGATAGTGCATACGTCTCCGACAGTTGCTTCTAATGTAGAAGAGGTTGTATGGAAAGATTTACATTTCATAATGTGTGACTACAGCAATACAGAGTTTGATATTGTGGTAATCGACTCAACAGACCGAGAGAGACTAGCCATGACAAGAGAAAAAGTGCATAGCATGCTTACTCATGAAGAGCTTTCGAAAGCTGTGGAGATCAGCAAGCAATTAGACCTCACGCCCTTAAAGAAACATCAGTGACAGATCCAGTCAAGCTGTGCTCTCACTGGCGAAGATCTTTACCAGGGTTTAGAATGAATTTGTAGCTAAAAAAGTAACAGCAAGACAAGCTGTAGTGTTGTATGTTCTGTGACAAAACTACTTTTGTAATCGTGTGACTGTCCTCTCATATCAGTATATGACTATCTCCTCTGGAGCAAGTGGGTGCGACGTTTTAATGTGTAACGGATGAACAATTGTATTAAGTTGGTAACATTGTAGCTCGTTATTTTTTGTTAAGGCTTCCAGTTTTGTATGGATGGATGAGGGGCATGCTATTTAACAATTGTACATAATCTCAGCTGTCATTGCAAGTACATAAGTGATGTCATTATGAAAGAAAAGTTTTTTCGGTTGTGTTACAGGATTAAATGGCATTGCCGCTGTTTTTGGCAGTGTTGCCAATATTTGTTTATATTGTGAATTAGGAAGAGAAACAGAAGTTATGTCTATTGATTGTTCATACTGCTAAGCAGTAATATGTTGAATATGTAACAGAATATACTTTTTTCATTGGCCATAATAACAGAAAAAAATAGTATAAACTAGTGAAAATAAATAGATTAAGGGGAAAAGTAGAGGTGTTTGAATTTTTTTTTCCCACAAGATTTACTGTTTTCAAATTCAAAAGGTGGTGTTTTATGTTTTATTTTTATTTTTAAGGCCCTGAAAATATAAGATGTTAAACATGTAACACGTAACATAATGGTTATATTAATTATATTATTATTTATCTTCACATCAAGCATACTGCATCTCACTGAAGGTAAATCACTGATTGTTGTATACAGGAAGTTTCCTACTTCTCTAAAACAAACCAGCTTCAAAAATGCCAATTTTTGACTTCTTGTAAAATATAAATAACAATTACGTAACTATTGTTTATAATTGATAATAATATGAAGGAATCCTATCAAAATGTTAAATAACTGTGCAATTTCAATAATTATACAAATATTAGAGAGAGAAATACTTTATTCAAGTCATCTGCCTGGCAATCCAGGTGACCATACAGATCCAGAATAAACAAAGAAAAAGAATCATACATTACATAGTAACATGAACTGAATTGAAACGGAACATAAGAATTCTAAGTACCATATAAATGATTGTGCAATAAAAATAGCGAATCTTCTAAAACCCTAATACATATTTTAACAACAGTGTCTTTAGAAATATTGAGAGACTGAAGAAATGAATTAACAAAGGTGAAACTTGCACCGCGTGCTCCGAAAAGCAGACCCTTCACCTCCCATGCATTGACAGGTAAGTTATAGCTCTCACTAAGGTGAGGGATGCATGGTTGGTATATGGCCTCCTTTTCCGCACTCACACGCTTAGCTTGTTCTCTATCCTCTTCTAAGCGAACTGTAGGATCCAAAATTAACCCTCGTTTTACAGTTCTATTGATGGCTATTATGTCGGCTCTTCGATTACTGCCATCTTCCGCGATGCAATGCACCTCTTCATACACTTCCCAGTCTTTTTGTCGTCGAAGGGCTGTGGCAATCGCTGAACGGACACGGTGGTGGCGAGAATTTCTCAATAATTCACCCTTTTTACAACTACCCAATACATGGCCCAAGGTTTCTGGATTATTGCAACCTGTATGCCGGCAGAGTGATGTAGTTTGACTCCTTCCAGGTACAGACCTCACCGCAGAGATATTACAACACATCTTGATTGCATTAGTCCACTGTGAACAAGAGAGACCTTTTCTATTGGATATCCATGTGTTGGTATTGGGATTTTCACTATAGACTGAAACGCCTTTACCTTTGTGAGGGAGTCCACACCATTTTTCAAAAGATCTTTTTCTCATTTCATTTCTTAACCATCGGCCTGTCTTGGTTAGTGTTGTTTCGTCACACCTAATGCTGAAATGTGACAGTATGTCCTCCTTTTCTTTATCTAAATCTCTACAAAAGGGAAGGTGTTCATCATATATTTTACTAAGGCATTGAGCGATGTTGAATTGTTGAATGTGAGCTTCCCATTCGGCATTAACGAGTCCCAATCCCCTGAATTTCCTCGGAGAATAAATCATGTCATTTGGCAAGCTAATAATCTCTTTTATGGTTGATCGTAAGAGTTTGTCAACATCTTCTAAGAACTTGGTTGGAATTTTATTTAATGGAGTACTTTGGATAGGGTATACAATACATGGCCAAATATACTGATTGATTATGTTCGCTTTTTGGTCTGGATTGAGAAGATTTGAATTTGACAGATATGATAAATTATCTTCCAAATCTTTAATTATTTTATTCTGATCAAAAACAATTTCATCATAAAATGTAACTCCTAGGTACTTTACGGTTTCATCACTTTTTAAACAATTTAGGTTGGCAGTTCCCAATTTAACAGTTGAATCTTGACTAAGTTTACCATTTTTAATATTAATCATTTTACATTTAGTTGAATTAAGACTGAATCCAATTTCAGTCAAATGGCTTGTTGCTATATTCAGTAGTGACTGGGCAGATGTTTCATTCTTAGCAACTAGAACTATATCATCTGCAAATGCCAATGCTGATATATTTTTAGCAGAGTGATTTATCTTGAAGCCGTGGCTTTGCTCAATTTCATGATCTGTTAAATTTTTAATGGTATCATCTATGGCTAAGTTAAATAATGCGGGAGAAATAGGCGATCCTTGTGCAACTCCTTTTCTTAGTTCAATGCACGTCGTTTTGTTTTTATTACATTCTATTTGAATGTGATTTCCTTGAATTAGATCAGCAATTAACTCTCTTAGGTTATTTGGCATGCTAATATGCATTAAACACCTTTTAATATGATCGTGTCCCACATTGTCATAGGCCTTTGTAATATCAAGGAATATTACACTACAATCTTTCTTATTTATTTTGGCATCCTTAAGGCAACCATTAATGATAGATGTATTTAAGTGAGTACCAGGAAGGGAGATAAATCCTCTTTGATGTGCTGAAAATTCTAAATATGATCGTAATCTCAAGTCAATTGCTTTTTCAATTACACGTCGTATCACCGAAAAAATTGAGATCGGTCTCCAATTGGATAATTGCTCAGCATCACCGCCTTTAAATATTAGAATCGTCCTAGCCCTTTTAAATATCTCTGGGCATTTCTTAAGGCGTAGCATTGCATTTGCTATTAAACACAACATTTTGTTTGTATGCAGCTCTTTTAATGCCCTAATAAGAACATTGTCTGGGCCAGGTGAAGTGTCAACTTTTATTCTTTTCATAGCAGAATTAATTTCATCGAGAGTTATTTCTATATCCTCTTCAGAAATTGGATCAACCTCTTGCATGTTAGTCAAATTATTAGCTTCTCCAAATAGCTTTTGATAGTACTGAGTAATTGTGGAAGTTGATACTTTACACTGAGGAGAATTATGTTTATTCATTACTTGTCTCACAACTTTCCGACGTTGATTATAATACAAGTATTGAGCAACCTCATATTGGTATTTTTGCCTATTGGCTTGTCTTTTCCTTTTGGTTAACCTAGCTGGGTTATTACTTATGGAATATGAATTACTGTGATTGCCTTGCCTGTTCTTTCTCATCTTATAATAATGAACTGCAGGATGCTTTGGTCCTGGAAGTGAATGAATAGCATGAGATAAGAACTCTGAAATCTCCACACATACATCTTGAAGTACTTCAAGGTTAGGATTTATTACAAGTTCTTCTAATGCACTTTCAAATTGCTTGATTACTTTGTCATTTTCATTGGGTAAAGCATTATCTGCTGATAAAGTATCGTTATTCACATTATTAGTGATACTCTCTTTGCTACTATTAATTGTAGTACAATCATTGCTACCATTAGTATCTTGTGATTCATTATTGGAATTTCCGATTTGTTGTGAATTTCCATTCCTTTTTTCGTATTTAGATACTAATTTTTTGCGATATATTTCTGGATGGGCTTTACTTATGTGTATATTTATAGATTTAAACTCTTTTCCACAATGCGGACAAGATTTGGTATCTACAGATGACTGTGAATCCATGTTTAGATGTCAAATATGAAGGGTTCTTTCTTCAATATTTTGCAAAGCATTACACAAAATGTTCTGCGAATATGATCACATAGACAAAAAGTTCCTTTGATGATTTACACACTGATTAATCTCTGTAATTATTATTTGTGATTATTCTAACAGTACAAATAATATTGCAAAAATTCTTCTTCCTGGCCTAGTAACCGGTAAACAACCTAACACAAATTGACAACAGTTCTTTCTTGAATATTTTGATAACTATCGTATAAAATGTTCTGCAAATATTGTCACGTAGACAAAACGAAATTATCTTTCTTCCACACATTAAAAAACACATTGAAACACCGTATTACTTTTCAAAAACTCTTTTCGTATCCCTGCCCTTCAGACACAACTGCTGATCATGTCCATGGCCACCTAACTTACCAACCTACATTGCAAAACAAACTTGGGAAAATAACCTATTTAATTTTTAAAACCTTGAAATATGCTACAAGAAAGGGTAAAAGTTACGACAGTAAAATCAATTAACAGCTCTTGCATAGATTTCAAATTTTGAATTAAAAATAATGAAATTTCCATTCGTGAAAGCAGTGCAAATCTTCAAAAAGAGGTTTTATTTAGCTGATTGTGGCTTTTGTGAATTTATTTTTGAAATTAACATTTTTCCTGGTTTATCCTGGTTTAATTTTACCCACAATTAATTCCTAATATCATAATATGTTAAGAAAACGTAATTAGGTAGATTTCGAAGAAAAATCTCCCTATTGGGATCGGTACCATATCATGACATTCGAAAAATTATTTCATATCTTTACGTTTCATGCCTCCCTAAGTACGAAACCACCGCCCGTTCAATATATATATAATAGGCCTTAATTATGTAGATATTTGAACCAATTTTTATGATATTTCTAGGCCCAATAGTTCGGACAGGTTCGTTAATGAGCAAAATTGGCCCAAGGGGGGTGGGGTCGGGGGAAGGGGTTGAAATTTTAAAAAATTTATATCTTGGTCCCTATTAAGTATAGAGGGAAACTTTCTTTGAATAAATTAGAGTACTCCCTGTGGAATTCACAGTGACACCAACGATTTGGGGGTTTTGGGTGTACGAGTGGGGATGGGGAAGGATGGAAATTATAAACTTTTTAAAACATGTATTGCGGGGTATCGTTGAAAAGTCCTTGATGAGTACTCTACAAATCAATAACTAGTTTCTTGATAGCTCTCATATAAGGCGAGATTTGAATGTTTGAAAAACATGCGGCGGGTCGGTTTTAATGATGTGTGGGTGGGTGCCAGAAACAGTCTTAGCTATTTCAATATATGTGTTATTTTAGACCCTTCGGTAGCTTCAAGTCGGCTTCGAGCAGAATCCTCTCTTCTCAAGGCGGGAATGGTAGACGAGCAGACTGGTGATCCTTCTTTCATATAAATAACGTTGCGTACAGTTGAACAACAAACTTTTATTTTAGTTATTGCAGAAATATTCTTAATACAATTATTACACTTGTTACAATGATTACAAATAGTAATAAAAAAAATTGATCTTGGTGTTTAGTTACGTAGAAAACTGATGGGTTAGTTATTTACTAATGTCCGATTTATTTGCTTGTGCTCTATTTGAAGTTAAAATATTATGGCGCTGAAAATTCTTCTAAGTTCAAAAATTACAGCCGTGAAAATGTTAAAGTATTGAAATTGAATACTGAAAATTATTCTAAGTCAAATAATTATGACCCACAATGCTCTGTGGTAATGAGGGAGCTACTAATCCCAGAAGACTCCTGTCTTCTCCCCGACCGATGATATTCAAGTGTTCTTACTTGCTCTCTAATAAATTAAACTAACTCCCAAAAATCCGTCTAAGGACGGCCCCTTCCCCCATACGTTTATCCCACGTGACAATTACTCTACATCTAATTGGAAGTGACGAATCTTATCTATAGCCAATAGGATACAGGTGCATCACTAAGCCAACCTAACACTTTCACTTTTCACATTACTAGGAACTCAATGAACTGCATTGTTTAAACTCCAAGAAAGGTTATATGATACCATCAGTTTCCTCCGTACTAAATAATATTAATACTCTTACTTCTATTCATACAGCACTCGAGGTATTGACAGACCCATTGTCCTTTCTTATTCCTTTAAACACTTACAATAGAGGCTACTGCGTGTACTGTTATGTTTTGTTCGAGGGAGATACCTGAAAGCTATTGTGTGCGTTAGTATCAACGGAGCTGGAACTCGCCGGCTACCTGGCCAAGCTTACCATCTTTTATGACCAGTTCAAATTGTTTTAAATATATAAATATTCAATTTGTTAATTACTATACATTTTAAGAGATTTGTTAATAATTGCGATAAACTTTTCTTCAGATTATGCATATTTTGATACCAAACAAGCTACTGAAATATTATCATTTAATCAATTGTCATTTATATGAGCATAATCTACTTTATATGACTTTATACAGGCTGGGTCAATCTGGACCGCGTCAAACAATAACACTTAAAAATATACCTCAGCCTGAAGGCCTGCCGAAAGGAAAGTGTGAGGACCGACTGAAGATAAAATTACCAATGTAATAGAGTTTGAAATATTAAAAATAATAGTTACACACCTTTAGAACAATAATGCATGGCAAAATCAAAAATAAATAATAAAATATAATATAAATTTAAAACATAATAAACAACTCTCTTTTTATAAAAAAAAGGTTTCAGATTTATTAAGTGCCAGTATGGTACTTTATGAGATTGTGTGGGGGACGAAAAAATGTCTGTCCGTCTGTCTGTCCGTCCGTCTGTCCGTGAGTCTGTACGCACCATAACTCAAGTACGCTTTTTCGGATTTTCATGAAACTTGGTATAAATATTCATAATGTCGATGGGAAGAACCCTATTGTTATTGAACCAAATCGGTTCACCGGTACCGGAGTAATGCCCAATTTAGTGCCTATTTTAATAGTATTATATTAGAAAGGCACCATAACTGAAATACGCTTTATCGAATTTTCATGAAACTTCGTATAGGCATTTATGACGTCCAAGAGAAGTATCCTATTGAATTTGAACCTAATCTGTTGACCGGTACCGGAGTAAAACCCAATTTAGTGTCTATTTTAAAGACGTGGTAACTCAAACATGCTTTACCGGATTTCCATGAAACTTGGTGTACACATTTATAATGTCCATGGGAATATGTCTATTGATATTGGATAAAATCGGTTGAACGGTTTTGGAGTAATTCCCAATTTAGTGCCTATTTTATGTAATATACGTATTCAAAAGAATTTATGAAAGTCAAATCAGTTATCATGACAACATAGTCAATTGTTTTACTGTGATCTTATAAGAATTTGGAGATTAAAATGCAGTTGGCTATGACAAATAACATTGTTGCTTTACATACGCTTATCCAACTAGACTGTTAATCTGACCCTGGTGGACAAGATGTTAACGTCTTGGACTCACATTCTGCAGTTCAATGGTTCAAATCCCGAGCCGAGAAATTTGACTTTTTTATTTTTTTATTTTTATGTGAGTGTGCGATTGTCAAGATATCACAAATCTGTACAGTACAGCTGATGCTGGACGATTTTAATCTGATTTATAAAAAAAAACTAGTCCTTTGTTCTTCCGTAAGCCCTGCTTAATGAATAAATCTGAAGCTTAACTTGGAAATCAATTAAAAAAATCTGATGTGAAAGTCACATAACTTCCTCTGCCCAAATAAAAGTTAGCATTATTCACATATCCTTGTACAGAATCGCAAGACACAATTTTACGCTAATTATCCTATAAATACCTCTTCTTTCAATGATGCGACTAAAAGCACAGGCTATAAACAAACTTAAAAAAAAAAGTGACTGCAGACGTTTATTGAACTTTCCACCGTAAAGAATAACACAGGTCTGCAAAAAAAAATTTTTTTTCAGCTGCATGAGATATTTTTACTAAATTATATGTTTTAAAATGCACTAATTACAAAAATGGCATCCATTTTCCCCTATCACGTAAGGTTTTTTTGCAAAACTAAAAGATACACAGTATTGGTAAAAAGCACTCATGTATTAAGATGTATCAAACATATTAATTTTTACAACAAATGAAACATCATTTTGTGACATTTACTCACAATTTTATGTTTATTCATCTTTTTTGTGAAACCTTTTCTTCTTCTCTTTGATGCTTCGCCGGACTCGTTTCCGATTTCCATCTTTGGTTTCCCGCTTCAGCATCCAACAGTAGTCTGCAAGCATATTGACATCCCATCTTCCTTGGTACCGTCTCTCGATATCATGGACATCCTGATGAAACCGTTCACCCATTTCTTCACTGTAAGCTCCTAAGTTTTCAGGAAAATAATCTATATGGGAGTGTAAAAAATGAACCTTTAAGCTCATCTTGCATCCTTGAGCTTTGTACGCTGCCATCATACGATGCACAATGGTTTTGTAGTCAGGATCCTTTGTATTTCCCAAAAATCTTAACACTACACCCTTGAACGATTTCCAAGCTTCTTTTTCCTTCTCATTCATACTTTCCACAAAGAGGGAGTCGGATAAAAGTTTTCTTATGTCGGGACCAATGAAAACTCCCTCTTTCAACTTGGCTTCAGACAGCTTCGGGAATTTAGAACACAGATATCTAAAACAATTCCCATCCTTTTGCAGTGATTTTACACTGTTTCATAAGCCCTAATATAATGTGAAGAGGGGAGAATAAAACCTTTTCTGGTGGAACCAGAGTCGTATTGATGACGTTTTTCTCGCCGGGTTTTAGGGTTTCTCACAGTGACCAGTCACTTTTGGTCCAATACTGCTCTCTGGCTCTACTATCCCACAAGCATAGAAAACATGGGTACTTTGTATAACCTGACTGCTGACCCAAAAGCATGGTTAGTATTTTGAAGTCCCCACAAACCATCTATTGATGGTCTTGATATTTGATTTTTTCTAGAATAATGGCCAAATCGTTATAGTTTTCTTCCATATGCACAGTGTCCCATAGGGAGGGATGCAAAAGTATTTCCATTGTGCAGCAAGACTGCTTTAAGACTAGCTTTGGACGAATCAATGAATAGGCGCCATTCAGATGAATCATATTCTACATCAAAGCACTTCATGAGCCCTTGTACATCATTACAAAAACTAGATGTCCCTCTTTGGAGAAAAACTGTATAAATTCTTTCTCTCGGTGCCTATACCACGAAAATGAGGTACCAGATGACAGAAGGTTTTAGTCTCAAACCTAGCAATTCGGCTGCATCTTTTGATAAACCTAAATCTCTTACTAAGTCATAGGTCTGAGAAAATAGTTCAGGCCCCTCGTCAACAGAAAAATCTGAACTAGATTCGTCCTGGGGAGGTAATGTGTCTTCGTCCTCTGACTCACTCAAGTATTCATCTAAACTGGAAGGTGGCTGTGGGATTGGTATTTCAGAGCTATGGGGCACTGGACGAATAGCTGAGTCAAGGTTAGGATAAGATATGTTCTTTCTATTTTTTGTATTAAATCCATTTACATATACTGAACAGAAATAGCAATCGGTTGTATGATTTTTCTGCTCACGCCATATCATAGGAATTAAAGAACGAAATGAGTTTTTCTTACCCTTAAACCACAAACGAAGATCTTCCTTACATCTTCTACACACCTTGTGAGGGGCCAATGGTTTGTCTTGATCCCCAAGTTTTAATTTGAAGTAAGCAAAATAAACCTTCTTCACAAAATCATCAATGTCTCTCTGTTGACGTTTCACAGTGTATTCACCACAAATAAAACAAAAGCTATCAGGAGACATAACACAACCTTTTGGAGCCATAATTACGAAATAGAAACAACAGCCCTATTCAGTTTGAAAGCGATGTGTCTACTGATGGTGGCTCTACTTTCATGTGCGATACTGAACTTCTTTGACTTGTGCCGCCCCCCTCCACCACTCACCCCTAACAGTTAACATTATATATTGTATAGTTAAGCTATAATTGAAAAAAATTAATGTAAAAATCAATTGTTTAAGAGAATTTGTCATATAAAATACCGGATTTTCAATAAACCATAAATTTTATGAAAAATAAATATAACCACTTCACTTACACAAAAAATGGATGTGATAGAGGTTTTTTGGTATTTTTTTAGGTGTTAGGAAGTAAAATTCTGTACGAAAATTAAGAGACATCCTATGCAGTTTTTTAGTTGCAGACCTGTGTAATTTCCGAAATTTATCGAATATTTCCCTCAGATACTTCTTTACTCTATGCATGGCCAACAATACATCTTTCTCACTTCACATTGTTATATAGAATAAGAGGCCGTGAAAGAGCCCGTATTCAGTTGTTCATCACGCAAGACAAACTTTCTACAAACAGTGGGTGAACAGTGGGTGGCTTGTAACTACCCTCAGAGAATTTTTTTCGAAAAAAAGTTTCAAATAAAAGTTTTAGCTCTCAGTAATGTGCAAATTTTAAAGAAAATCGTTAGAGCCGTTTTCGAGAAAATCGCGAAAAACGAAAATTTCTTCATGTAAAGTCCCTTTAAAAATAAGAGAAAATAGTAGCCAATCTTATCCTCACATCTTCAGAAGGTACCTGACCCAAATACGAAATTTTGTTTTCATACGATTTTCCGTTTTGGAGCTAGAGTGTTCACAGACAGACAGACACACAGACATGTTTCCAAAAATAGTATTTTTGGATTCAGGGGGCCTTGAAACGTGTATATATGCTAAAAACTCAACTTCGAATTTTGGGGTCGAAAACAATACTTCCTCTACCTATAGTACCTATGGTACGGGCAGAGGAAGTAAAAATACACATTGTGCATATCATAATTGCAATGATAACTGATTAAACAAAAACATACTGGCACTTTGTTACATCAGTTTACCTGATTTTATTTATATTTCATATGGTGCATTGTACACTTTGATATTGCTGTGATAAAATAATTCTCAGTAAAAAGGATTTTAATATGAAAGTGTTGTCCTCAAAGAACATTGGGACTACTGTTCGGTTATGTTGATACCTTGAGTTTGATAGAGTTATCACAGTCATGGCTCTCTTTAAGAATCATTATAATATCATTAATTTTGTCTTGTTTAGCGCCTTTGCTAATTTTATTCATTGCTGATCTTGCGCACGGCCTCCCAGAATATTATATCCTTTTCTTGTTTTCAAAACAAATGATTTTAGGCTTTTACTCTTTACCGAATTCAGTTCTTATTATTGTGGGTTTGTTATGCCAAGGCTAAAGAAGAAGAGTGCTGCGCAGCAACAATAAATTAAACTAAAAGCACTTTGAAATCTACCTCAGCCTCTAGGCCTGCCTAGAGGGATTTTTTGTTTTGGGATCGTACTGAAAGACGATCTACTCATCGGATGATAGCTACGATTCACTAGGGTTCGGATGTTTATGACATGTCATATTTTTATTCTGACCACTGTTCTCACCGCAAACACAAATTAAACACGAATTGCATGCTTGTTATTCTAATCGGGCCATTTTAATTTTGCATATAAAATCCTTTTTTTTTTTTTATTACAAATTTAAGTTTATTACAAATTAAAAAATACAAATTGATACAAAATTATTACAAATACAAATAATATACACACAATTTGTACAATTTGAAAAGAGTATTATTTGCCCCGCATGAGCATAGCTCGTGTTCGGGGTCAGTTCAGTCATACTAAAATTATATAAAAAAAACATACATATTATAGTTTTAGGTAAAAAATAAGAATAAAAATAAATAAGATTGCTTATATGAAATAAATGCATGAACAAAGATACGAAAAAATAAATTACAGTAACATAACAGAGTTACAAACAAAATACCCAATGTTAAAAATTAAAAATTTTCAGTTGAGAATGATTAACATAAAAAAGTGGTAAAAGTACAATTACAAGTTAGATTTAATCAAATCGAGTACTCTTTTTTTTTAAACAATTTATTGTTTAGTGGTATCATATTAGGGTTTCTTCTAGTAAAATTGTTGTACAGCCTTGTACCGAAATTTATACTATGCCTTAGACCTACTTCTGTAGCACACTTTGGTTCGAAAAGAGGACAAGAGATATTATACCTCCTTGTATTATAGTAGTGATTTCGTGTTATGAACTTTTCATGATGTTTATGGAAATAATTTAATAAAGTGTAGGAGTATAATTGTTTAATATTCAATACGTCAAAATCTTTATATAAACTTTTAGATGGATAGTCCATTGATTTTTTTAAACATATCTTGATTATTCTTTTCTGCAACAACGACAATGGGCGAAGTGCAGTCTGACATATCCCACCCCATCCTATTATTCCATATTGTATAACTGATTGGACTAAACTTAGATATATTAGTCTTAAAGTACTCTGTGGTATAATGTTTCTTAATATAACAAATTTATATATAGTTTTCCGTAGTTTAAGACACAGATATTGAACATGTTTTTCCCACCGTAAATTTTGATCAATGATAATAATATTTTGGTCATTTTTGTGGTATTGGTCATATTTTAGACATATTTGTAATTTAACGTCATATTTTAGTTATAAATTCGGTGAAGGAGCACAATTATACAGTGCATGTACTACATGGTCAAATTAAATTTGAAATTAATTTAACTAATTTAATGGTTATGCCAAATTAATAGGTAACATTTAACATTAATGCAATTGTTCATATTTTATAGGGACATACAAGGTCTGCAAAATATTACGAGTATTTGGAGCTGATGAAACAAGCAAACAGGAGCAAACTCTTTCAAAACAGTCCATTACAAGAAAAACTGTAAATCACCAAAATTGTTAAAAAGTGATTATCTGATTGAATTCATGTGATGTGTGTCTTTAAACGTTTTAAATAAAAACTTTTTTTAATAAGTTATTTTATTATGTCATATTTAGGATTTTTGGGTCATATTTTGTCATTTTTAAGGGCATATTTAAAGTCATATCTTCCACTTTTTTAGGTCATAAACATCCAAATCCTATTCATCACCTGTGATGACATTGTCTAAAAAGTGGGGGTCACTTTCACACAAGTCCCAAAGATCCTGGCATGTTTGAACTCAACACGATTTTTTGTCGTCCGTTAACACTTTGGGCTCCAGGTTCACACACACTTTTCACATCTGCAGATTATTTATCACAATCTCGTGAACAGTACTTTTTGAAATATTTAATGCCTTTGCCACTCAAACGATGGTCTGGGTTCAAGAGTTCAGTCACACTTGGCATAATTTTTGTCAGTGGTGGTCGTTGATGGCTTTCCAACGCATGCTTCATTACTGACCTTTTCATAGGCTTCAAAAAGCCTTGTGTCACTGGTAGACTTAGTGTTTCAATAAACAATCATCACCAAAGGCAGTCTTTATCATGGGAAAAGTTTCTACTGCGGACTTGCCGAGTTTCACACATTACAACAGTAGAAAGTGCAACAGTGCAAAGAATTATTTAAATGTATAAAACTGTCTTGTTTGGATCTATTTTTAAATAACGTATTTATTCAGTGGAATTTATTTAATTATTCTGAATATGAACCATGTATTCGTGTATTTATTTGAATATTTTAAATATGAAAATGATTGCAATATGCGCTAAACTCTGAAGTATGGAAGATAAAGATAAACACGAATACAAGGCTGTGCAAAATATAATGTATTTTAACTTCAGAAATAGATAGGTTTTTACATTGAAGTCTTCGCCTGGTGTTGTGACGCTTGCTTTCTTCTGGTGTCATTGAGAACTAAAAATATTTAAAAAGATACAGTTTCAGGCAGGAATGCACATTACCCCACAATGTACGATTAGTACATGTTAAATATTTTTAAAAAAAAATGAAAACAATATTATAATATTTTTACTATGAACTATAATTGAAATGTGCAACACTTGTTTTTTCATTTCATTCTGTTTTATAATGCACCATTCCAGGTATCCGAACTATTGGTGTGATCACAAAGCTGGACTTGATGGATGAAGGAACAGATGCTCGTGACATCCTAGAGAATAAACTGCTTCCTCTACGCAGAGGATACATCGGTGTTGTAAATAGAAGTCAGAAGGATATAGAAGGTCGCAAAGATATTAAGGCTGCTCTAGCTGCAGAGAGAAAGTTTTTTCTAAGGTAATTCTCACAAAAATAATGACTGGCTTTCATATAACAACAGTGCTGTGAAAAATAAAATCATGCCCTATTACCACTATTACCACAGCTATTACCACTAACCATATTCAACTGTAAAACTTAAGATCCACTAACTAAGTTCAGCAGTATAATCTATCTGTTTGTGCGGACTGTTTGCTGTTTGCAGTAGTAGATCAATAAAAGAAAACAATTGAGCAAGATAAACATAACTGTATTACCTGCAAAAACTTCTAAATGGCTGATTTAAGTATAGAAATTATGACCAGCATAAATTAGATATCTTTAATACAGTAGAACTCCAATTATCCGGATCAGCTGGGACCAGTCTGGATCCAGATGATCAAATACCCAGATAATTGGATAAATAATTAAAACAGGTAATTTCCTTCAGACAAAAAACTAAATTGTACAGTATTGTTCTTAAAGTGCCACATCTTGAACAAATTGGGTGGTCAGTTGTTTTGCTAACAAACTGTCGATTTTGTAAATAATCTGCCCTGAAAGAGGATTTCCCTATGCTTGTTGCTGCAAAATCCACTTGAATAGTGATCGGAATAGTTGGAGTTTGGATAATTGGAGTTCACTATATTTCAGGATCATGTAGACATATTGAAATTAAATTTGGCATGGTTAACCTACATTGTGTTTACATCTTGATGTATTTTTTATATTTTTTGAACCATTTAGTAATCATTTAAATATTACAAAAATTTTATACTGTCTGAAAGTGTTTATAATTAATGTCTTTGTGTGACATTGTTTTCTTTTTACCAACTTTTCAGTTATATAATAAAATAGGGTCATTCCATGCCAAATCATCCAACAGTGGTTGCATGACCATTTTAGAAAAAAATAATTTTTTGTATATGAGTTCATACATGTTTCAAGATATCAAAACAAGTTTTCAAAAAATCTTTTGTTCTTGGTTTCCCAGGGGTGTCCATTTTTCAATCCTGGTGTAACACTTTTTTGCGAATGTAGCTGATTACAAATATTTTCATAACTCAACAGCCATAAGAGTTAGAAATTTGAATTAAGAACCATTTTGTAAGTAATGAAGCGTACTTTCAGAAATACTTTATTGTTTTCTTAAACACAAAATTTTTCATATGGAAATATGAGTTTGAAATTCGGGTAAATTTTTCCAAAAAAGTCACTTTTTGGGCCAAATTTTATATGAGAAGGAAGTGATTGAAAATGTTCAAATTGTTGTTATGTTCAAACCTGCATGTGATTTGTCTGTGAGGAAAAAATCAGAGTCTAAAAATACATCCCTCATTCCTAAACTGGCCTCAAATATTAGAGTTTTTCCGATTTTGACTATTTTTGGACTTAAATATCTCTGGTGGGTACCCTTCAAAAAATCTGAAAAATTGCATAAAAGAAGCCTTTTATATGCCTAATTCACAGTTAAAATTTCTATTTTTTGATTCAACTCCTATTAACTTTATAGAACTGAAATATCACACTTTTTAGGGTAGCGTATTTGGGAGAAACTACATATAACTCAACAACCATAAGAGTTACAAATAAGAATTATGAATCATTTTATCATTATTGAAGCTTGCTTTCAGAAATAGTTTGTTTTCTTCAACACAAAAATTTTCATATGAAAATATGAGTTTGAAATTCGGGTAAATTTTTCCCCAAAAAATCAATTTTTGGGCCAAATTTAATATGAGAAGGAAGTGATTGTAAACATTCAAAGTTTTATGATTTGTGTGTGAGGAAAAAATCAGGGTCTAAAAATACATCCCTTATTTCTAAACTGGCCTCAAATATTAGCGTTTTTCAGATTTTGACTATTTTTGGGCTTAAATATCTCTTATGGATACCCTTCAAAAAATCTGAAAAATTGCATAAAAGAAGCCTTTCATGTGCCTACCACACAGTTAAAATTTCTATTTCTAGAAACAACTCCTTATATTACTTTCATAGAACTGAAGTATCACACTTTTTAGGGTAGCGTATTTGGGAGAAACTACATATATTAATTAAACAGAAATGCTCACAAATTGTGCAAGTTTTTAAGAGTTATAACATCTTACATCTTACAAAACTCCACTAGGTTCTTATGCCTTTGTTTGCACGTGACGACAAAGTTGATCGCACAGTTGCTGTCAGGGTCGTGATAACTCTTAGTTTTACATATTTTATGGTGGTAGCCATGCACTGCTAACGAGTTTACCAGGCGTCGGAGTTCTTGGTTGGTTTCTGTCCATGTTCTGCTTGTCATGGCCTCCGTCGTGTAGAAGCTGGGCCAGATCTCTTCTCTCTTATTTTGTCTTTCTTGCATCAACCTCTTCCAGCTGTCCGTGGATGGTAGGGCTAACTTAATTCGTAGGTCTTCCATGAAGAAAGGCTCTTTGGCAAGTTCGTAAACTAGTCTGGATCTTGTATGCTTTGATACTCCTAAGGCAGCTTTCAGGAAGCGTGATTTGACAGCTTCCAATGTTCTTAGGTCTCTAACGCTTAGTTTTTCCCATACTATGTCTATTGCATATGTGGTGATGGGGACTATTTTTGCGTCGAATAACTCCATGGCAGTTTCTAGTGAGATTCTGGATAGTGCTGTGATGTCAAACATGGCTTTCGTGGCAGCTGTTGCTCTAGACTTTATATGCGTTCTGAATGACCTGCCTGTGGTTTGTAGTGTCAGACCCAAGTATTTGAAGGCGTTTACGCTCTTGAGGGGTTCTGGTCTTAGGTAGATTTTGTCCTTCGCTGATTCTCGGCCTCCATTGCGGAAAGTCATCTTTACAGTTTTGTCTGCGTTGATTTCTAGTTTTTCTTTGCCCACTTGTCCAGTTGATTGGTTGCCTTCTGAAGTTCTTCTATGGAGTGAGACCCGATAACCATGTCGTCAGCATAAATGTATATTTTCACATTCTCTGCCTCTTGTCTGATCGTACGTACAACATCGTGTGTGGCCACGTTGAATAGCAAGGGACTTAGGGATCTCCCTGAAGTACGCCATTGGTTTGTGTTATTTTCTTGGAGGTGGTGACGCCGTCTGCGATCTGAATGTAGTTGGCTGTCAGCATGTTGTGAATGAGCGTTGTGAATTTGTTTCTTTCTCCCGTTACGGATTTTAGCTTTGAGAGGAGTATGATTCTGTCGAGTGTATCGAAAGCCTTCGTAAAATCTATGAAGACTGCGTGGAATTTTCCTAGGGGGACTCTTAGCGTGTTCTCTATATCATCGACTAGGTTTCTGATGGCCTGTAAAGTGTTCCTTCCTTTTCGGAACCCAAATTGCTCTTCCGGGATCTTGTCTTCAACGTCCTCAGATATTCGTGTTGTGATTAATCTTGTGAGTATTTTCAATATGCCCCTTTCCAGAGCTATCCCTCTGTAGGAGTTGGGGTCCGATTGGCTTCCCTTCCCCTTGGGTAGCATCTTGATTGTTGATATTCTCCAACTTTCTGGTATGTTGCCCTCCCGCACACATATGTTCAAAAGTTCGGTGACTGCCTGGAGTAGGAGACCGACGGAACCTTTAAACTGTTCGTTACAGATACCGTCCGGTCCTGGTGCCTTTTTGCTTTTCAGTGCTAGAATTGCATCATGTACTTCTTCCTCCGTGAAGAGATTGTCGTCTCCCTGACCAGCTTCCATATCGATCGGTTCGTAGGCAGCACTGGTTTTGCTTTTGTTAAGAATATTGCTGAAGTGTTCCTCCCACACTGCTATATCTATTTTCCCGCTGTTCTGGACTCTCCTCGGGTTTAGTGCGACGTATGGGTTACTTTTGGACTCCTCCACCATTCTGGCTGCTTCCAGTTCTATGTACTCATTTCGTTTCTTTCTTAGCAGGTTTTTGTATTCTTTCCTGATTTCGCTGTAAACTCTCGTATCTTCTGGATTCTTGTTGGACTTTGCCTTGTGCAGGGACTGAAGAGCAGTCTTTCTTTTTGCGTAGCACTCTCTATCGAACCATTGTTTCGCGTTTCTTTTGGGTTTGTATTCTAACGCAGACTTCATTATTCTTTCCAGTATTGTGGCAGCAGATTCTATGTCGTTCTCCTATTCGTATCTCGAATTCATGCCATTCCTCTGTCTTCTGGCTTAGTATGTTGTCGATTAGCTGCCGTGCGGCTTTGACATCTCCAGGTTTTCCTCTCCCCTTCATGTGTGGAATATGAAAGCCGGGCAGTGTTTCTTTATAGGTGTTTCATCCGCCAAGTAGCTTACTTTGTGGTTCATTAGTGTAATCGTGGGTCCTTTGTAGAATAGCAGGTCAATGGTGCTGCTTCCTGAATGTGCGAAGTATGTTTGTTTGTGTGCCCTGTTGACAAGGGTGAAGCCTTCTTCTGTCATCATGTCCAGCAGCTCGTTTGTTCTGTAACTAGCGATGTCTAACCTGCAGTTGAGGTCTCCGGCTAAGACGATGTTGCGTCCTGCCGGTACGTATCTCAGGGCGGACATTGTGGTTGCTATTAGCTCTTCTACTGGCGTTAGTGGTTCTACGTATAAAGCTATGATGGAGAGCTTCTCGAAGTTTATAACTAGCATGTCCTGGTCTTGGTGTGTACTCAATACTTTCCCTACTTTTGGTTTGAAGAAGCAGGAGATGCCGCGTTTGGGCCTTCCTCTTGGGCCTTGTGTTGCTGGGATATGCTGTGAGTAAAATCCGCTTATTTCTAAGGGCTTAGTTGTTAAGGTTTCTAGAAGGATCAATACATCGTGCTCCTGCAGGAGGCTGTTGTCTGTTAGGTCTATGGCGCTCTTTAGGCCTTCTACGTTCCATAAGAGGAGTTTACACTGTGAGTCTGGCTCCTGTCCCTTGGGGGCGAAAAAGCCGGTAGCGTCTTACAATGACCCCCTCTGGCCAGGCTTCTGGTTCGTTGATTTTTGTTAGTTCCTGTAGCGGGACAACTATTTTAAAGGCCTTGAGTGAGCCTTTCTTCTGAATTTCTTCACATTCTATTATGTCTGTCACATCTATGTTGTTCAGGTGTTTTTTCACCATTTCTTCTGTTGTGGTGTGGTGAAGTTTTCCAATATAGACCCATGCTCTGCGATCTGCGGCTTTCAGTTCGTCTGTTGGTATTTCACCGTCATTTCCCCTAATAATTTTCCGCGTGCCTACAATTCCGGTGGATTTCGGCTGCGTTTCTTTGGCTCTGGGTTGCGATGTTGAGGTTTCGGCCACCACAGTGGACCAAAGTCTGTCCTCGTTTGAGCGGTCTTGGCGCGATGGCTTGTCTGGTTTCTGTGCGGTTTCCTGTTCTGCCCTCTGGGCTGTTGTGGTCTTAAATTCTTCTTTTACCATAGCTTTAATACTGTTAGAGAGGTTTTCTATCATAGTTTGCAGTTTTTGAGTTACTGTTGTAGTGATCTTTTCTTCAAGTTCTGCTTCTGTGCATACATTCTGTGTATGTTCGGTAGTTGTCGTCTGGTGTAGGCTCTCTGTAACTTCACGATGGGTGTCGTGTTTCTTCTGCTGGTCGGTAGGTGTCGGTAGCGGCTAAAAGCCGCTCGTAGCTTCTTGTGCAGGAACTTCATATATGTGATAGTGTTATATTTAAGTTCTATGAAAGTAATAGAAGGAGTTGTTTCTAGAAATAGAAATTTTAACTGTGTGGTACGCACATGAAAGGCTTCTTTTATGCAATTTTTCAGATTTTTTGAAGGGTACCCATAAGAGATATTTAAGCCCAAAAATAGTCAAAATCTGAAAAACGCTAATATTTGAGGCCAGTTTAGAAATAAGGGATGTATTTTTAGACCCTGATTTTTTCCTCACACACAAATCACATGCAGGTTTGCGCATAAAAAAAAACTTTGAACGTTTACAATCACTTCCTTCTCATATTAAATTTCGCCCAAAAATGGATTTTTTGGGGAAAAATTTACCCGAATTTCAAACTCATATTTTCATATGAAAATTTTTGTGTTGAAGAAAACAAACTATTTCTGAAAGCAAGCTTCAATAATGATAAAATGATTCATAATTCTTATTTGTAACTCTTATGGTTGTTGAGTTATATGTAGTTTCTCCCAAATACGCTACCCTAAAAAGTGTGATATTTCAGTTCTATAAAATTAATAGGAGTTGAATCAAAAAATAGAAATTTTAACTGTGAATTAGGCACATAAAAGGCTTCTTTTATGCAATTTTTCAGATTTTTTGAAGGGTACCCACCAGAGATATTTAAGTCCAAAAATAGTCAAAATCGGAAAAACTCTAATATTTGAGGCCAGTTTAGGAATGAGGGATGTATTTTTAGACCCTGATTTTTTCCTCACAGACAAATCACATGCAGGTTTGAACATAACAAAATTTTGAACGTTTTCAATCACTTCCTTCTCATATAAAATTTGGCCCAAAAAGTGATTTTTTTTTAAATATTTACCCGAACTTCAAACTCATATTTTCATATGAAACATTTTGTGTTTAAGAAAACAATAAAGTATTTCTGAAAGTACGCTTCATTACTTACAAAATGGTTCTTAATTCAAATTTCTAACTCTTATGGCTGTTGAGTTATGAAAATATTTGTAATCAGCTACATTCGCAAAAAATGTGTTGCACCAGGATTGAAAAATGGACACCCCTGGGAAACCAAGAACAAAAGATTTTTTTGAAAACTTGTTTTGATATCTTGAAACATGTATGAACTCATATACAAAAACTTATTTTTTTTCTAAAATGGTCATGCAACCATTTTTAAAAAATTTGGATGATTTCATATGGAATGACCCAATAGAGAAGTCTATTTCTTAAGTTTGTACATGATTTTGAAAAACCCCATAAGGCAGTAATTTTGAAACAAGAATATAAAGTCATCCAAGTATTGTAGGAAGTTTACACAGTGAAGTTAATAATTAGAACACATGGGTGGAGGTATTATACACTATACTTCACTAGATTTTACCACTGACCTGGACATGTTTCGGGATTCTGTCTTATCCCATTGTCAACAAACTCCAACTGTTGGTGTCGTCTGTTTTCCCTCTGGTGGACATCTTATGAACTTCTTGATCAGGTCAACTTCAAAGGGAATGTCGAAGTTCATTAGTTGGTCTGCATTCCTCTGGATGAAGATCTTCTCCCAGATTGTCAATTCCTTATGTCCACTGACAGACTTAACCAATTTAGGTTCATGCTCAATTTCGTGGTCCATGTTCCATACATGGGCTGCTACTGCGGATTTTTCTAGTTGGGCATATTTGATGTGTCGATTGTGTTCTTTCATCCTAGTTTCTATTTTTCTTTTAGTTTTGCCTATGTACTTCTGGGGACAATCTTTACAATTAAACTGATAAATGCCTGATTTTTTGAGGGGTTGTGATTTGTCGATTTTAGTGGACATTAACATATTTCCCAAACTAAATCTATTAATTGGTTCTATGGTGATATTATGGTTTTTTAATATCCTCTGGAACTTTTTATTTGCTATTGGGTGGTAAGCGATTCTCTTATATACATTTTTATGTTCTTTTTCTGGTTTCAGTGTGGTTGTAGCCTTGATCTGTTTTGGTATTTGATATTTTCTTACTTTTTTATCCAACAGTTCTTTTTGGAAACCATTTTGTTGTGCTGTGCTGATGATTGTCTTGTATTCCCTCTTATATTCATCTTGGTTGAGTGGTACATTTACTAACCTATGAGTCAGACAGGGAATAGTTTAACACTGTCTGGTAGCTGCGATGTTTATGGTTTATCTAATCGCTTTATCAAAAGGATCATACCAGTTTTTGCCTTACCACTGATGGTTTTGTTCAACAGGTGTTTATTACAAGGAATTTTTCCTGCTGTCTTGAAAATAGTAAAGGTTAGCCCAATACACAAGAAAGGTGATACCTCAAACTTGAAAAATTATCGCCCAGTGTCACTGGTTCCTATTATATCAAAGCTTTTTGAGTATATCATGTATAGACAACTTATATCACATTTGGAAGTTAATGATATGTTAACATCTATACAGTATGGCTTCAGAAAAAATAAGTCAATGACTTTAGCTCTAGAAGATATAGTAAACTATATTTTAGATGCCTTTGAGGATAGATGCCTTGTGTCACTGATACTTTGTGATCTCACTAAAGCATTCGACTGTGTGGTACCTGAATTACTTATCTGTAAGTTGAGGCACTATGGTTTGAGTGAAAATAGTTTAAGAATTTTACAATCTTATTTGACTGGAAGAAAGCAGTATGTCTCTATAAATAATACCAATTCGCAACTTGTGGATATAAATTATGGCGTACCTCAAGGATCAATATTGGGCCCTCTCCTGTTTATTGTTATGATTAATGATCTTAGTTATAATCTACCCAAGGCCCCTGTCTTGTACGCAGACGACACCACTATAAGGGCAAAAAACAAAAACTTGGATGAATTAAATAATGACATTGATATTAATTTTAATGTGGCTAAACACTGGTTTATGGTAAATGGATTTCTTTTGAACGAAAGTAAAACACAGGTCATGTATTTTGGACTTAAAGATGTAACAAATGATCTTGAAAATGTTAACTTCTTGGGCTTCGAACTTGATTCAAAACTTTCGTGGAAGTATCATATAGATAAAATTTGCAAGAAGCTGTCTCAAACCACTTACCTTCTCAGAAAACTCACATGTTTTATTCCGCTTGATGGTCTTAGAAATATTTATTATTCACTTGCTCAGAGTCATATTGTGTATGGTGTACATTTATGGGGAAGCAGTTCACATGTCAAGGAGATATTGCTTTGTCAAAAGAGAATAATTAGAATAATTATGCGCAAAAAGCCTGATGTTCATTGTAAACCTTTGTTTATTCAACTAAAAATACTTACAGTTTATAACCTTTTCATATTCTATACTTTGCTTCATATCCATTCTAATTTACACCAATATAATTTAAGATCTGATGTACATAACATTAATACTAGAAATAGATACAAATTGAATATCCCTAATTGTCGACTTACCCGGACTAAGGAAACATGTTTTGTTAAAGGTATGGTGCTTTACAACAGATTAACTCTTGAAACCAGAAACTTAAGTATAAGCTGTTTTAAAAGAAAACTCTTTGATTGGTTGCTAAGGCATCCTTTTTACTCTATTGACGACTACCTGAGTTTTAATGTAGTTAATATACTTTGATTTTATGTGAAATGTTATTATAAGTGATTTATTTTAATGTACACTGACAATGTCTATAGCAGGAACAAGCTGCTCTTTGACAATAAAGTATTATTATTATTATTATTATTATTATCCAATACTGCATGTTTGTGTTTCATAGGGTTAAAGCTATTGGCCTTGATGTAATTATTTGAGTGTGTTTCTTTTCTGTGAATTCCGAATTCTAACTTGTTACCTTGCTTCATGATCCCTATCAAACACAAACATGCAGTATTGGATAGTCTGACTCATAGGTTAGTAAATGTACCACTCAACCAAGATGAATATAAGAGGGAATACAAGACAATCATCAGCACAGCACAACAAAATGGTTTCCAAAAAGAACTGTTAAATAAAAAAGTAAGAAAATATCAAATACCAAAACAGATCAAGGCTACAACCAGAAAAAGAACATAAAAATGTATATAAGAGAATCACTTACCACCCAATAGCAAATAAAAAGTTCCAGAGGATATTCAAAAACCATAACATCACCATAGTACCAATTAATAGATTTAGTTTGGGAAATATGTTAATGTCCACTAATATCAACAAATCACAACCCCTCAAAAAATCAGGCATTTATCAGTTTAATTGTAAAGATTGTCCTCAGAAGTACATAGGCAAAACTAAAAGAAAAATAGAAACTAGGATGAAAGAACACCATCGACACATCAAATATGCCCAACTAGAAAAATCCACAGTAGCAGCCCATGTATGGAACATGGACCACGAAATTGAGCATGAACCTAAATTGGTTAAGTCTGTCAGTGGACATAAGGAATTGACAATCTGGGAGAAGATCTTCATCCAGAGGAATGCAGACCAACTAATGAACTTCGACATTCCCTTTGAAGATGACCTGATCAAGAAGTTCGTAAGATGTCCACCAGAGGGAAAACAGACGACACCAACAGTTGGAGTTTGTTGACAATGGGATAAGACAGAATCCCGAAACATGTCCAGGTCAGTGGTAAAATCTAGTGAAGTATAGTGTATAATACCTCCACTCATGTGTTCTAATATAAAGTCATATTTTTGCATGGAAAATATTCTTTTGTGTACAGAAATATTTGTTAAGTTCTTACCAACAATTTCCATTTAAATTCTTCCAATCCTTAACTCAGCATTTCATTTCAACAGATTTTTTATTTCCCCAAACTTTGCATTTCATGACTTATGGGGTTTCTCATAAAACAGAAGTATAATTAAGTATAAGTATATTTGAGCTTTGACAAGCCACTTAAAATAAATATTTCCTCAACTGCTGAATTCATGTGGCGCTGATTCAACCATGATATTTTATTACTACTAAGTTTACAATATCTCCAACATTCAAATGACAACCTACAAAATGTTGGTTTACATCTTGATATTTAACATGGCAGAACAACATACACACTATTAAACAAATACAAAGTAAGATGAACCCCCTGTTTTGGGTGTTTTTTTAGTTACAGCCTTGTTGAAAGGTTAAGGCTTGTGAACCAAGAACAGTGAACCCCTATTTCAAATGTTCTCGTTAGTTACAATCTCCTTTTTAGATACTGGACCACTGGCATGGTTTGGGTAGCGTCGCTGACTACCAGATCCGTTGGCACGGGTTCGATCCCCAGTACTTCCTCATCTTTTTCTGAGGTAGGGAGGTCTGGAACAGGATGCACTCATCCTCGTGATTCAAATTGAGGAGCTACTTGATAGAGAAGTATCGGCTCCAGTCATGGAAACCACCATTAACTGCCGTGGGTGTCTGCACACTGACCACATGCCACCAATCCTGCCATCTGCCTATGGTAGATGATGCAGCAGTCTGGTGGTAGGCCTAGTCCCTTCAGGGATGTAGCACCACAGAGTTTAGTTTTTAGTTTTTCTTTTTAGATACTTTGTAATGAGAAAAATTATTTTCTTTGCTTTAATATTAGTTTAATTGAAATAGTTTTGATAAGTTTGAGGAAGCATTGCTGAGGCAGATCCTGCTAGCATCAAGGAAGGAAACCCCAAAAAACATTAAATACATTTATTCCCTGTACTGGATAACAAGGTACAATCCTTAAATGTGAACTTGAACAAATATCTTAATCACAGAGGTAAATATAAAATACAAGTTATGACAACTTTTTTTTTTTTTTATGAATTGTTATTGGACCACAAAATGGTATGTGGCATGGGGAAGACAGGCAGTTCTTGTGTATGACGGTGTGAAATGAAGCTGGAATGGCCTGTACGAACACAGAGAGCAATGTGAAATCAGTTGTCTGGCAACCAGCCTGTCAGCTAGAAGTAACCCATGTTGAGTGGAGGTCATACATAAAAATAGCCAGTCTCCATGGGAGAACTGCAAGAGAATGTCACAGGGAATTGGTGGAAGCTGTTGGGAATAATGCCCTTCCATACCGGACAGTCGCAAGGTGAGTTGGAGAGTTTCTGCAAGGACCTGTGAGTGTACGGACCAATGTGGCACATGCAGTAATTAATCACCTGCTGGAGGACAACAGGTGATAGAGTTAGAGAACACTAGTGGCATCGAGAAATACACCATCCACAGGATTTTGCAACAAGATCATCTGCACCTGCGCAAATTCGCATCAAAGTGGGTACTACATGCACTGGCGGAGGTTCAAAGGTGGTTGCAGTACACAACATGCTTCGACCGCCTACCACAATAGCAACAGGAGGGAGACCACTCCTTTTGTGAATAATCATATCAATGAATCTTGGGCCAGGGCATACGAACCTGAACTCAAAATGTCAATCTGCAGCATAGCGACATGCCGAATCACCCAGGAGGCAGAAGATCCTTCAGAATCCTTCCCCCATGAAATTAATGATGATTGTCGTGTATGACATCAAGGGCATCATTGTGTGCCTCTTCATTCCACATCGCTGAACAGTGACAGGAGAGTACTATAGGGGCTTCCTGTTGAGGCAGGTATGATGTGGCATTAGGGAGAAACGTCGTGATCCGTTTTACAGTGCAATCATTCTCCAGGACAAAGCAAGATCAGATTAAGCAGTGTGTATCAGGCAGCTATTGCAACACTGGGGATGAGGAATTGGAGCACCCACCATTATGTGGTAGGTAGTTTACGACACATTGAGGACATTGCAAATGCTCTGTGACAACAGATGACCAGATTCCCACTTAAAAAGGAAGGAACTCCTTCAGAATAGCGTAGCCAGATGACAGCTGCCACTAGCGACCGTGCCCCTCCGAGCTGCGTAAAATGCAAAGAGAAACGATCACCGCAGCAGCGAAATTTCCTGCGGCAAAAGCGATTAAACCAGTAGCGCTTGTAAGGAAGGAAAATGGACGCTCTGAAAGATACAGTGAAAAAATATCAAGAAATAATGAAAGAAAAATACGACGTTTGTCGTGGTTCTTATAATAGATCTTCAATAGGAAAAGAAGGCGATCCGAATAGATTTTTCTTTTCAGTTCTTTTCACCGACCCTGAAATGTCGATGAAATTCTTGCAAGAAGTGGGTCTCCTGAAAAGTTCTTGCAAGTGCAAAAATTGTGGGGATGAAATGCAACTTAATGTAAAAGCTGATAGTTGGGCATGTTGGAAACGTACATGCAGATCAAAAGTTTCCGCTAGATACCAATCAATCTTCAACAACAGTAACTAGACGTATCAGGAAATAATACACCTGTTGTACGAAATCTTGAAAAACACGTCCAGAGAAGACATAAAACAAGAATATGGCTTTGCTTATGCTACTATCAGCGCCTGGAGATCGATCGTAAGAGGTGTATTAATTTTTTATGTT
Source organism: Ectobius pallidus (assembly GCA_964059195.1). Lineage (NCBI taxonomy): Eukaryota > Metazoa > Arthropoda > Insecta > Blattodea > Ectobiidae > Ectobius > Ectobius pallidus. Next base: position 35,257,144 of record CAXKWD010000009.1, read on the forward strand.
GAAGTATCATAAAAAAAAATTGGTGGTCCAGGTAAAATAGTCGAAATTGATGAGAGCAAATTTGGCAAGCAAAAATATTATAAAGGTCGTCACGTCAAAGGACAATGGGTGTTCGGAGGAGTGGAACATTGCTTTTTAGTGCCAGTAGAAGATCGATCTGAAAAACACTGATTGCACTTATAAAAACATGGATACAACCAGGAATGACGATTGTATCCGATTGTTGGAAATCGTACACCAAACTGAGTCAGCATGGTTTCAACCATCTAAAAGTGAACCATTCCATAGAATTTGTCACTCAACTTACCGGTGCGCACACAAATACCATAGAATCCACATGGCGCCACGTAAAAGCTTCGTTGCCTCAATACCACCGCAAAAAGAATGAATACACAGGATATATGGCCACTTACATATTTAATAAAGAGTGCAAATGTAATTCAGAAAACCGAATAGTTAAATTCATGTATATAGCATCAACAATCCAATGGGACTAAATTGTCAAAATCAACAAAAACAATCTTACAAATCAAAGTACTTCATTCTTCAGCTTTATCTTCCAAGACAGTCAACAGATAACTTTTTTCAATAATAATATCAGTGTTCCTAATCTAAACTAACATCAGTGTTCCTAAACTAACATCACTGTTCCTAACCTAACATCACTGTTCCTAACCTAACATCAGTGTTCCTACCTAATATCACTGTTCCTAACCTAACCTAACTACCACTGATACTAGCATTACCTGAAAATGTTGGCACTACAATCACTGACACTGGCACTTGGCACTTCCTGAAGTTATGACATGCTAGCACTACCTGAACTTCTGAAAGGAACGAAATTTTCAAAAAGGTAAAATCTAACTTAACAATTTGCTGTAATAACTCCTACGAAATAATGCATTCAATGTTTCTTTCTAATTTCCAAACTCATAGTAACTGATGTTATTAATCATCCTGTATTTAGCATATTTTAGCATTCTAAATAAATGAATACTATTACTATTGTTATAAAATATTACTTTGTAATAATCTCCTTAACACTGATATTATTCATCATTCTTTATTTAGCATCATAATATTATTCATTGTTAAGTATCATTTAAACAGACCGGCACAGCACGCGATGTTTAGCCTTTATTTCTTAATGGAGACTACTCTGCCATCTGCTGTGTTGAAGTCGATATGTAATCATGTTTGTGTTGTTGGCTACATTGTGGACTTGGTCCCAATCGGTACGGCTCGGACGGCGGTCACGTTATTCTCAAGTTTAGCGAAAAGGAAATTGATGATGCAGTGGTATTCATCCCCACCCACTTCGTTGGCAGCATATTGTGAATGTTGTAAGGGACTAGCTTTGAGGGCCTTTAGAACGGGAATGTATGCTGGGCTGTGCTGTGAAACGTGGAACCAGTACTGATGTCATGTCAACTGCCTGATGTCATGTCATGTGAAGCACAATGTTGGCACATTGTTCAAAGTCCATACACATAGTTCATGCCTTGTCCTGTCGTGTATATATCACATTTTCCCCATGCGCTGGTATTCTCACACACACACTGAAATATGACTGGTAAAATTAGCATAACATGATACTAGCAGAAAATACATATTATATACTGAATAAATTGAAGGTAAGCCTCTATTCATTCTGAATGAGCTCTAGATAAGGGAATAATTCCTCATAATTTCCTAATCATATGTTAAGTTCCAATGCAATTTCTTAGTTATTATCAGTATATACTGCAGCTAAGAGAACTTTCTCCTCTAATAACAACTTCATTGTTTAAAAAATCTATTAATTCAGAAATGCTACTCTCAGTTGTGTTTGTTCTCTTACAGTGTGTAATCAAATGACAATAGAGTTCCTTTGAGAATGCTTGAAGAAGTTTTGGAGTTAACTTTTGTCCACAAGCATCCCCCAAAGTTGTGATTACATTCCATATACTTGGCGTTAAGGGCTTCAGCACTTTCGTCAGAACTTGGCTTTATGCTGTCTAAACAAATCAGAGTGTACTTGGACTATGTGATCCTTGTCGCCATATCTAAATTGTAGTATCCGCTTGATCTGCTCATAGGTGTCTCCACTGACTGCAATTCCATCCACAAGATATTTTGGCTCCCCCTCCAAATAACCTTGCAGGAATACATGTTTATTCACTGCTGATAGTGTTAGATTGCTGTCCACTGAGGATATGAACTGATCCCAAAAATGTGACCAGCATTATAAGTTGCCAGCAAATGATTCCAATTTAATGGGAAGTAACTTGACAGCATTAGTGGGGTCAATTAGCTGAAAAAAACTTCACATCTGGCAACCAATGCGCCACTTTGGATTCAGATAGTACATGGGTAGACGAGTCTAAAAAGCCCGAGAAACAAATTTTCCTGGCCATCTAGCGGTTTTGATGACGTAATCAATATGGCCGCCAAAATGTTGTGACACGCTTCTACATTTCCCTATATAACGTGGATTTGTATTTTGATATTAACCTATATTGTTAGTGATTATTACTCAGGAGAAAACGTGCTTTCCAACGGTATATCTGACATTATTGTTTAGGTTCATAGTACCAGAAATATTTGTACCTGAATTTAAAATTTTGATTTTGATTTTTTCGAAACATTTTGCTAAATAACTTGTAATCCGTTACATTTAGATGAAAATGTTTCCTATACTTTGTTGTTTGTCAGACAATTTCCTTTCGGACGGTATATATTACTTGTATTTTATCACAAACAGTTCCTGAAAATTTGCCAAAACAATATAGAGTAGCACTGCGAGTCGTTACGGCAACAATTTAATATATATATAGGTTCCGAAAAGTATTAAAGGGGCTTTATAACTGATCAAGTAGCAGATGTATTTGTTGTAATTTTTAAGTATAGGTAAGTAAATTCTAGATTTTTAGGGGGTACTTTTTAACATCGTAGCCCGCTCTAAATTTAAATTTTGGGGGAAAACTTCAAAAATGTAATAATAAATAAAATAGATTAAATTAATAAGATTCCATTCAGTAATACTAAATGTGTTGTGTGAGGAACTTCACTGTGTAAAGAAGATATTGCTTTCATCTACCTCATAGGAAGACAGAAATTACCCAATCATGTCAATGAAGAGGAAGCATGAATTGGTTGATTCTACGACTGACCCAGTGGTTGCTCCGTTTGTATGGGACCTGTGTTTGTTATGCCAGAAGCAATCAATAGAGTGCTTAATCATTCTGAGGTATGAAGGTTACTTAACAATGACGAAGAATCTTGCAATTTTTGCTGAACATGGCGAGCTTCCAAGTGGTATAAGTAATTTGGTTCAGTTGGACGATGGAAGCTGTCTTTCACATGCTGCCCATGCAGCAAAATATCACAAATCCTGCAAGAATAAATATTACAGTCTAAAGGCAAATAGACTATCTGGTGAAAAGAAACAGAAAGGACGTCCCCATTGCTCAGACCAAACTCCATCTACATCAAAATTAACGAGATCATCATTATTTTGTTCAGATGTGGAAAAGGTGTGCCTGTTTTGTGATGAAGGAGAAAGTAGAGACAAACTTGTGACTGTATCCACGCTGGGAATTGGGCATACAATTAATACTCTTTCTCTACAATTACAGGATGAAAAACTGTTGAAGAAGTTATCGTCAACAGATGTGGTAGCATTAGAAGTCAAATGTCACAAACTATGCTATGCTCACTTTCTAACATGTTGAAGTTGATTATGGTACAGTTATAACAGAATTGGTTCAATATATGCAGGATTTGTAGTCATCTAGCAGTACTTATCCAGTGTTTAAACTTTCTCATCTTACAAAATTAGTGTCTCAGCACATGATGGAAATGGGAATACAAACTCACAAAAAGAATATCAATAGAACACGTCTTAAGGAACAGCTATATGGTCTGAGAGGAGATAAGTCGAGATGTGAAATTATTTTCACTTATGAAGGGGTTATTGGCGATGTCATTCGCGATGCATGTGCATTTAATGACTTTAGTGATGGTATGTGTCTGGGATGGGTAGTAGGTTATTTCAAAGACAGCTCCAAGAACCTGCTCTCAAATGCATAGTTATCTTCGTGATGCTTTGCGCCCACGGTTTTATCATCTTTTAAATTTGATTTCTCTTCAAATTCCACAGCTAAAGAACTGATCCTAGGACCTGCTACCATCCACTTAAGCAGAGCATTTTTACTATCAAGGATGCCAATAGCTCCACCTTCACCCTTTATAACTTTGTTATTGTGTTCATAAGCTGGGATTTATTCCTGTAGTTGGCAGAATAAAATAAAATAAATAAATATTGCAGAAAAGGGTGTTGCAGTTTTGCTGCTCGTCAAGTTGCCAAGAAGAAATTCAGCACGTATATCTGGATGTTTTTCTGGAAGGTCCTGTAGAGAGCGTACGAATACTGGCAACCAACGAGAATAGTGGACTGCATCCAACGCAAATGTCCACGGACATAACTGAGCCAAAGTATCGACATACATTGTGAAGTTAAATGTACGAATACTCAATACAAGTTGCACTAGAAGGGATTCCAGTTTGGAACTGAGGGTATTCAGGTGTTTTCGACAAAAGCCACAGTTCAATACCTTCGCCACTGATGCTTTCACATGCTTCATTGAATGCTGTTACTTGTAGACAATGCAAGGCAAATAAAGTAACTTCATGTGCATACAGAGATCTTTTTACATGCGACGATGTAAGGCAGGATTCTGATACACCAGAACTTGCAATACCAGCGGTTGTTACTAATTCAGTCCATCCACTTGCCAAGTAAGTTAATGACCATCATTTCTATGTGAAGGCCACCCATTATGAGTATGATGCGATCCTTGCCATATTTGTCAGGAAATTTCCATTGCAGTTGTTTCCCAATAGCATATACTGGTTGGTCACATGTAATCACGGGTGTCTGATTTCCATTTAATTTTTCTGTAGCCATTAGTATGATATCCATCATATGAAGTACCATTGCTGGAGTCGCAATTTCGTCATTTAGAAGTGGGAGCAATGACCCATTACACCTCATTTTTCTAACACCAGGTTCATTTTGCGCATGAAAAGTCAAAAATGATACTCTAGGCACATGCTCTATTCCTTGTATGTCTTCAATATGCATTCTCTCTAGGACCGATTTAAGCCAAGGATTTAAAACTTCCTAGGGGTGAAGGCAGAATCATGGTTAGTGTACTGTGGATTAACAGTTGGGAAAGGTGGGTCACTTGTAACTTGACCAGTTGCAGGAAGAGTAGTGTAGTATCCAGGGAGGTCATTGACAATTTGTTTGTTCCACTGCTGGATACGAACGTTGTCGTAGTCAATCTCCATAATTACTTCACTGTGAGGATGCTGAATAATCGTAACACTAGAACCATGGAAAGAAGTAACGCCAACATCCCCTTCGAAAGTGAAAATAATTTCACATCCCGACTTATCTGCTCTCAGACCATATAGCTGTTCCTTAAGACGTGTTCTATTGATATTCTTTTTGTGAGGTTGTATTCCCATTTCCATCATGCGCTGAGACACTAATTTTGTAAGATGAGAAAGTTTAAACACTGGATAAGTACTGCTAGATGACTACAAATCCTGCATGTATTGAACCAATTCTGTTATAACTGTACCATAAACAACTTCAACATGTTAGAAAGCGAGTTTAGCATTGTTTGTGATATTTGGCTTCTAATGCTACCACATCTGTTGACGATAACTTCTTTAACAGTTTTTCATCCTGTAATTGTAGAGCAAGAGTATGAATTGTAGGCCCAATTCCCAGCGTTGATACAGTCACAAGTTTATCTCTACCTTCTCCTTCATCACAAAACAGGCACACCTTTTCCACATCTGAACAAAATAATGATGATCTTGTTAATTTTGATGTAGATGGAGTTTGGTCTGAGCAATGGGGACATCCTTTCTGTTTCTTTTCACCAGATAGTCTATCTGCCTTTGGACTGTCATATTTGTTCTTGCAGGATTTGTGATATTTCGCTGCATGGGCAGCATGTGAAAGACACCTTCCATCGTCCAACTGATCCAAATAACTTATACCACTTGGAAGCTCGCCATGTTCAGCAAAAATTGCAAGATTCTTCGTCATTGTTAAGTAACCTTCATACTTCGGAATGATGAAGCACTCTATTGATTGCTTCTGGCATAACAAACACAGGTCCCATACAAATGGAACAACCACTGGGTCAGTCGTAGCATCAACCAATTCATGCTTCCTCTTCATTGACATATTGGGTAATTTCTGTCTTCCTATGAGGTAGACGAAAGCAATATCTTCTTACACGGCGAAGTTCCTCACACGACACATTTAGTATTACTGAATGGAATCTCATTAATTTAATCTATTTTATTTATTATTACATTTTTGAAGTTTTCCCCCAAAATTTAAATTTTGAGGGGCTATGGTTTCCAAAAGTACCCTCTAAAAATCTAGAATTTACTTATCTATACATAGAAAATTAGAACAAATACATCTGCTACTTGATCAGTTATCTATTACTTTTCGGAACCCATATATATTAAATTGTTGCCATAACCACTCGCAGTGCTACTGTACATTGTTTTGGCAAATTTTCAGGAACTGTTTGTGTTAAAATATAAGTAATATATACCGTTCGATAGGAAATTGTCTGACGAACAATAAAGCATAGGACACATTTTCATCTACATGTAACGGATTACAAGTTATTTAGCAAAATGTTTCGAAATAATCAAAAACAAAAATTTTAATTTAGGTACAAATATTTCTGGTATTATGAACCTAAACAATAATGTCAGATATACCGTTGGAGAGCACGTTTTCTCACTAACAGTATAGGTTAATATCAAAATACAAACCCAAGTTATATAGGAAAATGTAGAAGCGTGTCACAAAATTTGGCGGCCATATTGATTACGTCATCAAAACCGCTAGAGGGCCAGGAAAATTTGTGTCCCGAGCTTTTTAGACTCGTCTACCCATGTACTATCTGAATCCAAAGTGGCGCATTGGTTGCCAGATTTGAAATGTTTTGGTATAATTTTCAGCTAACTCACCCCACTACATGAGTGATCAGTGCAACCAAAAGTGTCATATTGGTAGTTGAAGCTTCAACCAGGGACTCTTCAGAAACAGTGGAAGTCTTATCTCGTACCCTCAATGTTGCCCTTTGAATTGCCCATTTGGCCATCACAGTGTATTCCTCACATGTTACCACATCAGCATCATAGTCTTCATCGGTGAGGTAGTCATGCATTTCACCATCTAGTTTTCGTAAGTGTTACAAGGTCTCTTATAAGTGTTCTTTATAGAACTCATAATGTTCAAGCATTGTATCCTCTGTACAGGAATTAATTGTATTGGAATAATGAGTAACATTAGCCCTCTCGCATATGCGCTTCCTTCGCAACTTCTGTTTTGCATCTTCTGGTGACATGGGTTTTAACAATCAAGTCAGAAGTAGCAGAGTGCGAGTAAATATTCATCAATAATTGTTATAACTAAAGCCCGGATTTTCATGCACTATTGTATCTCCAAATATGCACAATGAAGGGCGAAACATGCACTATAAAAAATCCGCAATGTTCTGCAATATATTTCAATTTCTCTTAAAACAACATACAACAATGAGTTTTTCGAAATTCTTCTCACTTAAACTCGTGCGTTTATCAGTTAGGACATTCTTGAACGCAGAAAAAGATATTTCTACTTCACAAGAAGTAACAGGTGCATGCTTAAGGGAAGAAATTGGACTGAGGGTGAGATCGAATTCCATGTCTTGTAAATTTTTTTTTCCACATAATGCGTCTTTCACTGTTTTGAGATGTTTAAGATCAGGATTTGAACTAAGTACCTTCTTAAGTTTTTCCCTAACTGTCACACCCATTTCTCCACAGCACGATTCTAAAGACAATTAAACGTCTTCAACAATGGCAAGTGACTGACGAATTCAAGCAGTGAACATTCTGTTTAGCAGTTTTCTTTCAATGGAAGGTCTGCGAGTCGGCATTTTCTTTTGTAGCCTGGTGTATTATATTATTGTTTATTTAGGGTAAACAGTAGTTTGCACTCAAGATCAGTAAACTATACTGTAGTTTACAAGCCTTGGTTTGCACTCTCAAATTGATGCAGGTGGCAGACTCTGTTGCCAAGTCAATCAAATACAATACAACATTTTTACGTTTCATTGAAAAGCCAAGATTTTAGGGAGGCACATTCACAATATGCACAGTTATGCATGGTAACTTGATATTATGCACTAAAACCAGAAAATGAGGGTTTATATGCATTAAAAACGTCTGAATATGCTACATTAAACCAAAAGAATCCAAAACATGCATTATGCATGAATTTTGCCATAAAAAGGCCGAAATATGCAAACATGCACGGAAAAAATATGGTTATTTGGAATCCATAAGTCATGTAATGAGTAACTACAAGTTTGAGAAGTCTAACCAAAGTATATAAAAACATGCATTTGCATGGAAATCCGGGCTCTAGTTACAACAATACAAGCACAAATTACATGTGTCTGCAAGGGAAAACTATTGAAATATATGTTAATCTGAGTTTTTTCACTTGTTATGTTGCAGTATTTTGTGCTTGCCATGATTTAATCTTATCCATTTTTCTGCATAGAGAAAGTTGAATTCATTTAGCTATAGTTACGGTATTTACGATGTTCACAATCCTGGGTTTCGGCAGAATACATGTATGTGGGGAATACATCTAGCTGACGTGTAGGAAAGGATCCTACATGTGGTAATATTGTTAATAACACACGAATTACACTCTTATAACTATAATAGATTTATTGGAACTTGACTTGTGTGTATAATGGCTTCTCTTACAACAATAACAATTGCCTGTCTCATAGCCAACACTACAAACAACTGACGAGTGAGGTTAGCTCAGTCCTTAATAGATGGTAGTGACTTTTTAAGATTTCTCACAGTGACTGCTTATTTGCTGTGCTCGGCCAGACAACAGTGAGGGCCCAAACATAATACATGAGCTGGAGAGGGAGAAGAGGAGAAAGCGAAGAGAATAGAGAAAATATATTTCTGCACCTGCAAGAAAGATACAGCAAGTGCAGTGTATGAATTTTACTGCTTGATTTTTTCCATTTGATCTGCTTACCTGATTAAATAAGCAAAAGGCCATGTGTCCCATGTAAAAGTTTAATACTGATTCAGTATCAGTGGACAGTTTTGCTGATCAGTTAAGGGTATATGTACGTGAATTATTTTGAAATTCATGTTTTTTTGTTTATAGCACTAAAACATTGTGCTGAATTTTCTGCATCCATTGATATATAGTTTATATAGGTTTAGAAATTATTTGTGCCATTTAAATGGGCATCTAAATATGTTTACATGCTCTGAGCCCTTAGAAAGGGTGAACTTAAAATTTAATTTCCCGGTAACTCTTATTTTACACATATTGTTAGGTAGCTCCACAACCATTAGAGATAGAAGGCTGAAATTTTTTACACTAATTTTACATGCATATATGCATAAAGTAGACTACAATTATGCCCATAGGTATAAAATTAAAGAAAATGTGTTATGAAATATTGATCAAATTTCAAGATATTTTATGTGCGATATATAAAAATTAATTGCATTAAAAATAATAACTTTAGCTGTATAAAAGTAGTCTACTTTGTAGAAAAATATGTTCATTATATGCATTAAAAAATAAAAGGTGTCAGAGAAACCAGAAAAATGCTATGCCTATAGGAAGTGATAAGTGCATCTGAATTAATTTTTTTCATGCTCCTATAAAACGTGTAATTTAAAATTAACTTGGTCAATTTTTTATACTTTTATCTGCTAGTTATGTTCTAGTAAGCCTTGTTATAGGATCCTGTAATTTTTGTCCACTTCTGAGTTCATTTTCTTGTAAAATTTTAATATTTTAGAATCTGATTTTTTTTTTATCTTTTTGTGGTTGTTCACTGTGGCTTGGGATCGCATGGTCATTGTTTTTATGTTTCCTCTACATGAATTCAGCAGTTGCAGTTTCTGTGCAGTGCTGTTTAATTAATAATTCTTTACTATTTCAGTCATCCATCATATCGTCATATAGCAGACCGCTTGGGTACACCATATTTACAGCGTGTCTTAAATCAACAGCTAACAAATCATATTAGGGACACACTACCTGGCCTGAGGGACAAATTACAGGTAATGTTCCAATCCTTCATATTCCCTGAGGGAAGAAAAATAGGAAAAAGAAGAAAAAACTCTTTCTTTATTATGCGCAGTTTAGTTAGTTAAAACAGACTAAGATAGTTGAAATAGTTAAAACAGGCTTGAGAAAGCATTGGGAGTGATAATTTAATTTTTATTATGCCACAAGCAATATTGTCTGAAGCTCACTGGGAGAAGGAGATCCTCAATGAATGCCTTTAGCAAGTTCTTGGGTTAAAACACAAAGTGACAATTTGGTGGACTTCCAACCAGTTATCATCACATTTAAAATTAACTTGTCTGCACTTATTTTTTAAGGCAAGAACAAAGGACAGGGCATGCGTTCTTAACTTCAATCAGTCAGATTATATTCATTCAAGCTTGAGAAGCTGGCACAGTTCTGAATTATTAAGAATAACTTTCATTAACTATTTATTAAAGAATAACTTTATTGAATTATTGAATTATTATGAATACTTAATTGAACTTTTATTTACAGAAACAACTTCTCACGTTAGAAAAGGATGTTGAACAGTACAAACATTTTAGGCCAGATGACCCTGCAATCAAAACTAAAGCTATGCTACAGTAAGTATTGTTAAATTTATAATATCTTGACTTTCCGGCCTCAGGATTTCAAACCAATGTTTCAATCATCTTGTTGTGATTTCCTTCAGGGTTAGTTTGTAGAAGATTGAGCTGGTGATGTATTGAGGTGGAGGGGGCCTGTTGATCGTAAGCAAGGCATTCCAGGCTGGTTTTATTTTAATTTCTTTATCCCAGTTTATGTTATTGGGGTGCCTGGCAATCTCCCATGCCTCCGTTATTCTTCTAGGTATCAGTAAACCAGTAAAAGGTATCAGTCAACTCCAGGTGAGAGGTAAAGGTATCAGTAAACCAGTAAAGGTATCAGTCAACTCCAGGTGAGAGGTAAAGGTATCAGTAAACAAATCCACTTCAGTATCGACCGCACCACACCACACCTGCTCTGCCTTCCAAATAATTCCTTGCTAAAGATCCCAAATAGTGTAATAATAAAATGTTTCTCGTGTGTTAAAATATGGTAAAATTTTTAATAGAAGCATCAAGTGTAGGTGTATGTGTGACTTGAGGCTTTCCCAGTGTTGAGAATATCATAATTGTTCCATTTTCTTATTGCACCCCCACATGTCCTAGCATATTGTGGTTTCCCTATATAATACATATATTTTCCAATCCAGCTCACTTCTCCCAGAAGATGGCAGCAGAGGTAGCTCCTCAACCTGTTGGAAGCCCGAGAAACAATAATCTACACTTATTATTGACATAATTTCCATTCAGTGAAATGCAGTAAATGCAAAGATTAAGGTTTTTTAATTATTTACGGTATATTTCGACCAGCTTGTGGTCATCTTCAGTGATACATAGTATAATACAGTGGTACCTCGAAATACGAGTGCCCTAACATACGAGTTATTTGAGATACGAGCTGTCGAGCGAGCGAAGTTTTGTTTTGAAATACGAGCGACATTTGAGATACGAAGAACGGCCAGCTGCGACGCTGCACACGGCACACCAGTTTACTGCGCCTGCGCCTCGTGCGTCTCGTGCATTATCCCACGTATTCCCCCAGTGTGCTAGTTTACCTCGCTGTCGAAGCATCTTTGCTAAGTTTTTCTAGGGCTTTGCGCTTTTTGTGCATTTACATACTTTATCACACTTCTTTTTATAACCATGGGTCCGAAGCAAGTGTAACAAATATGTATGTACACTTTATAAAACCAGTTTTTTTTGCTTTACATTCTCTTTTATTATGTTTTTATACAATATTTGTCATTTATAAATAGGCCTAAATTTTTCTTATTAAAAAACACGTAACAAAAACAATTGGGGGTAGCATTTTTGGGGCTGGAACGGATTACTGGCATTTCAATTAATTCCAATGGGGAAAATTGCTTTGAGATACGAGCAAATTGACATACGAGCAAGGTTACGGAACGAATTAAACTCGTATCTCGAGGTATCACTGTATGGTGTAGGCTTAGGTATATGTTCTTTACATGGCCAGCTCTGAACTGAAAACTTCATTATGAGCACAGAGTAGGCTAGACACAATATAATGGGGGATATTCTAAAAAAAGAGTATGAAGTTCTTCCTGGCAGATTTCAAGTTTGTATTTGCAGTTGTATGCATAAAAAGCCTGGGGACTCCCCCACCCACTGCGCCCACGTGACATGACGCTCTTTGTACTCTGTCGCTCAGTGCCTTCTTCAATTCCACATGCAATAAGACCGAGCGGCGGGAGTATTAAGTAGGAAATTTGTGAGCTACCAAAACGGGACACTCACGGGACACTCACTTCACTCACAGCATGCTACTAGGTAGTGATGGGAACCATTCGAATGAATTCATTCGAAATATTCGATTGTTAAAATCATTCGAAATTTTCGAGATTTATAAAAAAATCATTCAAATAGTTTTGCGCTGTTCAAGGCTAGTATTATGTGCTTACTGAACTACTGAGCTTAAGCGAATGAATTCATTCGAATGCTTCAACCTCTCGGAGTCTATCCTCTCGGCTCGGGCTCTTGTTCATTCGATTGTTTTCGTGTTCCATTGTGTCCTAGTAGCAAAGCGTTCGGTAACTTCCGTCTCTCCCATTACAAACTGGGGACAACGCCATGACGTAGTGCTAGAAGATTTCATGAGTTTCCTACCAGTTATTTAGGTTACAACATAACATATTTTGACAATAAATAGCCGTTCGCTCCAAAATTAAAAATATCATTTTTTCACAGATTGCATTATTGTTCTTATTTTACATTCGTTTATCAGCTTCTACATGAAACATATGCCTTTTTCCAGTAGAGTATTTATTTGATTAATTAGCATATATTATGATAATTCTGGCCGTCATTATCATCTTCATCCCCATCCTCGCCTTGTTCTGAGTGAGTGTGTGTGTGTGAATGGTGTGTCTCGTCCTATGTGTTCGTGTTGTCTCGGAGGTGGCCCCGGCATTGGGCTGATCACTCATCCGGGGAGGCCCTCCATGTCCTTGTCTGGTCAAAAAAGTATGTATGTGATCCAAAGATAATCCCTCTCCCGACAGGTAGCGGCCCTGTAAGGTCCGGGCGGCTTGGGTTGCTTAAATCCTAAAAGGGAGAGGTAAAACTACGATAAAGAAAGAAAGAAAGAAAGATATTATGATAAATACAGCCTGTCAATCAAAGTTAAATAGTAACCATATCGATGCACTTTTCGATAGCAATATTTAAAGTTTTAACTCTTTATACTTTCATGTCCTTGGCTGAATGTGGAATTGGAAGGAATATTTTGTTTGACATAGGCTATAGTTCATAAAAAGTTTCTTGCATAACGTACATGTTTTGCGGGATTCACTGGTTCATTAATTATTAACTTGAGATCCCATTACTTAAGAGGGTGACAACATTGCAACATGTTTAGAACCCATTTAGATAATATCGATCATAATTAATAATTACAGACTACACTGAATTGTTGAATTTGGTAGCTGAGATATGTTCCAATTACAAGATAAAAGCAATGACTGATATTTTATTTAAAATTGTAAGAACAAAGAGAAAACCAGTACGAACAGATTTCTTGTTAGTTATTGATTAAGAAGTCTTGAAAATACATAATTTTTACGTTTCGTAAACTGAAAAGTTTTATTATTGTATACTTTATTGTATTATGCTTGTTATTATTAATTATTATTAATAATTATACGAGGTTCTCAAGTTATTCCTGCTTAAGGAATTTATATTTCCAGGACATCATACATTTCACGTTAAGCCTATGTAATATACTGTATTTACTACATACTTTCTTTGTTCAAGACTGCATGAGTAAAATAATAAACATCTGAATGCTGTGTTTGTTGCAAGCTGGTCGCTTTGTTTTAATGCGTTCAAAATGTGCGCATTAAATTTAAATCCACCCGCTTTCGATTGCCAGTGAAGTGAAGTGAGTGAGAACGGAAGATTTCATTCAACAATTTTGAAGCTAGCGAATGAACATCTCGTAGGTTGCATCTAACTAATCCCTACATGAATGCTATATTTCGAATGATTTCATTCGAAATGTTTAGTTCAGTATTTGAATGATTATTCGATTGTTAAAATCATTCGATTTTTCCCATCACTACTACTAGGGTGATTCGCATGGAATATATGGACATTCCAGAAAGAATGACAACTAAAAATTTTTAGTTTTAATCCCTCTGTCAGTACTAGGTGCTAGGGGTCTAGCCATTTTGTTTAAATTTTGTAATTGAGGTGCTTATACTAAGAGCTAAACTTTTATTTGAAATATTTTTTTCGAAAAAATTCTCTGACGTGTAGTTACAAGGCAGGCATCGTTCATAGAAAATCTTATCGTATAGTGAATGCGCACTACTGCAATTCAGCCATATACTCTACACTAGAATAGGCTATATTAAGAGTGGAGGGAGTTATATGAATGTTTCATATCACATTTTAAAAATATTAATTATATTAGCTAAATGTTGTAATTATGTTATAGTGAATTTTCATTAAACTAATTTAATCCTAAAATATTATGGAAATAAATATTTTCATTTATTATATTACTTCACTTAAAGTTTCATGAAGTCCCTCCTTTGTTAAACTTCAGAGAGACCTGATAGAATTAATTATCTTCCTCTTCATTAACGCTGATATGGCTGCCATTTAAATCTCCCATTGCGAGAAGACCCTTGTTTGATTTCATAACTTTGTTTATGCAGGTGCATGTTTCGTGTGGGTTGCCTGAGTAGAAAGTATATGCTGTGAGTTGGATTTATCCTGTCGTCGCGATGTTTTTTTGCATAAAGCGCTCATACTTTATGCTTACTTTTTTAGAATATCCCCCAATGCTATAGGATGTTAGCCAATGTATGAACGAGAACATTATGTTTATTGGCAAGTTGTTCATTTAAATTTCCTTCTTTGTTATTAAGTTGTCTAGGAAAATTTCTAAGTTTTCAAGCATATTCAGAGTTAGACTTTTGTTTTTGACATGTAGAATGTCCATTTTTTTATTTATGGTTTCAAAACCATGTTGTGTGTCTGCCTTGTGCTCAGCGTAAGCTGAATGTTTTCTGTATGCTGTTGCTTTTGTATGTACTTTGAATCTTTCATGGAATTTCCTCCCAGTCTGGCCAACCTAACTACATTGACAATTATGATCTGTACAAGATAGTTTATATACCCCAGACTATATTGTATTTATCTTGGTTATTGATTTTATGGCTATTGAATACAAGGGGGGATAAATTGTTGTTAGTTGACTTAAATATTGCATTTAGAACTTCTTTTGTAATTTGGGTTGTGAAGGCACTGATTTGCATATTTATTTGTTTCTCTGCTAACTATTTCCTAAAAATCATCATCCAGAAATTGATGAAAAATATCATACACCAAAGTTTCATCCCCAGCATTTTTAATGACAGTATCACTTGTTTCTGGAGTTTCCAGTTATTGACAAAATAGTTTTTATTAGCAGTGGGATTGTTGGAGGCTCTGAAGTCAATTGTTATATTGCCAATGAACTGGGAACAGAAGGAGGGTTAACAGAGAAAACCAGACATTTGGGAAAGTTGGATTCAAACGTAAAGACAAAGTTGTTACCTTGGCAAGCATCAATAATTCTGTACAAGTCACACTAATAAGAAGATTGAAGTTGACCCTCTCACAATATTCCAGTGAGTTAGCATCTCCAAAAAAATCCGACAGAGTTGAAAGCCCACTTCAATTATAAATGGCCCTTTACCCTATGCCTCTTTTCAAGGAAGCTGGAATGAGGAAGGGGACTAAGTCAGCTCTATATACCTGTTTCACATCTCTCACTACCAGCATCTCCTGAGACGCCAATACCCACATCGTGCTCAATGGTGGCTACTTGCTCCACAATGTGTGTGGCTTCAAAACGCATCAGTGAAGACCATCATTGACAGCTACATTAATTTTGTGAAAAACCATTTTAGGACAGATGTCATCATCATCATCATCATTGGCTCAACAACTCATCTCTGAGTCTTGGCCTCCTCAAGGCGCTTCCTCCAGTTTCCACGATCCTGTGCCTCTTTCCACCAGTTTCTCAGTCCCAATTCTCTAGCATCGTCATTCACCTCATCCTTCCAGCGGAGTCTTGGTCTTCCTCTTCTCCTTCTCCCTTCTGGTTGAGTGGACCATACCCTTTTGCAAATTTCAGAATCTTCCTTTCTCCTTACATGACCTGCCCATCGAAGTCTAGTTAGCTTAATGAATCTACTGATTTCCACATCTTTGAATAATGTATACAGCTCTTGATTATAACGTTTTCGCCAAACTCCATTATCAAATATGGGGCCATACACTCTCCTCAATATTTTTCTTTCAAAACATTGTAGAATGTGTTCATTGTGTTTTCCAATAGTCCATGTTTCGCATGCATATGTCAGGACAGGTCTTATGAGGGTCTTATACAACAAGACTTTCACCGACCTTGACAGGACTTGACTTTTCATGCTCTTCAAGAGCCCATAGTAGCATTTAATGGCCTTGTTTATTCGGTGTTTTATTTCATGTGTTGTGTCATTATCCATTTGGACTATTGCTCCTAAATATGTGAATTGGTCAACAGTTTCGAAAGTATGTCCTCCTATCTGGACTTCCTTTTTTGTAGCATAATTTCTGTCTGAAGTCATGTACTTTGTCTTTTCTCCATTTATTACTAGTCCCATCTTTTTTGCATTAGATTCAAGGGCGAGAAAGGCTTCTGTCAGTGCCCGAAAGGACCTACCTATTATGTCCACATCATCCGCGTAACCTAATACCTGTATGGATTTGGTAAAGATTGTTCTCTCTCTCTGGATCCCAGAGTCTCTAACCACCTTTTCCAAAGCTATATTAAATAACAGACAGGACAACGCATCCCCTTGACGCAACCCTGTGTTGCATACAAACTCACTGCTCAATTCCGTCTGGATCTTTACTTTACATTTTACCTCTTCCAATGTCATTCTTACCAGACGTACCAGTTTTGATGGAAGTTTAAGCTCTATCATCGCCAGTATTAGTTGTTTCCTGTTTATAGTGTCGTATGCAGCCTTGAAGTCAACGAACAGGTGGTGAGTATTGATATTAAATTCATTAGTTTTCTCTAGTATCTGCTTTAGGTTGAAAATCTGGTCAATTGTGGATTTACCTGTTCTAAAGCCACATTGGTACTGCCCAATTTCTTTCTCCACAAAGGGCAATAGTTTATTATATATTATAATAGTCAGAATTTTATAGGCGACATTCAGTAGAGTTATTCCTCGATAGTTCGAACATACCAGTGGGTCACCCTTCTTGTAGAGAGGGCAAATTATTCCAATCTTCCATTCTTGTGGCATTCTTTCCTCTTTCCAAATCAAGCTAATCAGTTCATGTATTCTCTTGCAAAACTCATTTCCTCCATGTTTAAACAGTTCTGCTTGTAAACAATCTTCTCCCGGCGATTTATTATTCCTCAATCTTTGTATAGCCTTTTTAACATCAAGTAGTTCTGGGGGTTCTATGCCTATTTCATTTGAATCTATCCTTAGTTCTTGTATTCCTTGATGATCTACATCTGTATTTAGAATTTCTTGGAAGTATCCCGCCCATCTCTGTAAGACTTTCCTTCCTTCAGCTATTATTGTGCCATCCTCCGCTGTACAAATGGCTATTCTAGGTTTATATCCGTTCTTAATGTTGTTAACCTTTCTATAAAAGTTCCTTGAGTCATTCCTATCCTTGTCCAGTTGTATGTTTTCAAGCTGCTTTCTCTCCCATTCTCTCTTCTTTTGTCTATGTATTTTCTTCTCTTCTCTTCTTCTCTTCCTATATTCTTCCACTGCTCCTCTAGTATTTTTCTTTTGTAGAATATTTTTATATGCTTCATTTTTCCATTCTGTTACTTTCTGACAATCTTTGTCAAACCATTCACTTCTTAACACCCTTTCAGTAAAACCCAGCTCCTTTTCTGCTATACCCACAATTGTCTGTTTGTACAACTGCCACTGATGGTCGATGTCATCATTACTATTTATGCCACTGTTCACGAGTGATTCATCTAGTTGGGCTTTATATGAAGTTACATTTTCTGGTATTTTCAGTTTATTTACATTAAACTTTTTGCATTTACTTCCTTTTTCTTTTTTTATATTCGATAATCTAGGTCTGATGCGGGCCATTACTAGATAATGATCAGAATCTATGTTTGCTCCTCTGAACGTTCTAATGTTCATTAGATTAGATTTATGTCTTGAGCTTATTAATAGATGATCTATCTGATTTTCTGTGTGCTCGTCCGGGGATTTCCAAGTATATTTATGGATGTTCTTCCCTGGAAACAAAGTACTGCCAACAGTCATACCACGTGATGCAGCAAAACTCACCAGCCTGAGCCCATTATCATTTGTCTCTTCGTGTGCACTAAACTGGCCAATTGTAGGGCATAGCGCTCTCTCTCTTCCAATTTTTGCATTTGCATCTCCGAGGACTATTTTAATGTCATTTCGTGGGCAGTTATCTACTGCTCTTTCTAGATTCAGATAAAAATCCTCTTTCTCTTCCATGGATGAAACTTCTGTAGGGGCGTAGATGCTAAAAAGACTAAAATTAAAAAACCTACCTTTAATACATAGGTAGCAGATTCTGTGATCTACTGCTTTAAAACCAATGACTAGATCTTTAGCCTTTCTACTAACTACGAAACCTGTTCCTGATATGTGCTGTTTCTCATGACAGCTATAGTACACAGCATGTTTACCTTTATCAATGATGCCATTCCCCACCCATTTGACTTCCTGTATCGCTGTCACATCAATATTATAGTTTTCTAGCTGTTCCAAGAGCATCTTCATAGCTCCGGGTCTATAGAGAGACAGAACATTCCATGTCGCAAGTTTAAAATCATTATCCGTTTTACGTTTGCCAGGTTGTGCCAGTAAAGACGAGCCGTTTCTATTTCCTTGAGGTTTCGTAGTTTAAAATGTTTTCTGGGGTGAGGTTACTAGCCTCACGCCTAACCCCCAACCTGGAGGGCCAGGTCATTTGATTTCGGGGTTTCCGTCCCCTAGGCTGATTGCTTTCTCTACAGCTATGGAGTTCAGCCTACCCCTCCCTAACAGAGGTAATCTCTTCCGCCGTTGGGACTCTCACTCCTCTTCCGCCTTCAGAGCCGTTGGATATCCTCTTCTGGGTTGCTTCTTTGTCTGGATCCTCGCCTTGGCCTGGCCGGCAAGGGTGACCCTACCAGTAGCTATGCTACCGCCGGTATAGCCTAAGGTATCATCGGACCACACAAACCCTCCCACCAACGATAAGGTCATGCAACCCCTAGGGAGGGTTAGGACAGATGTAACTCTAAAAAAAGGAACCAAAAGCACTGAACATCTCAGACGATACTCCGCCCTCAACTGCAGTGACATTGTCCTATCAGCTTCAACTACCATCAACATCACGCAAGAGAAGTTCTTATCGAACGACACTAATAAGCGTAGACTGATAGAGATTTTCAGAAGAGGACGCTGATGCTGACATTGTAGAGCTCCATCACCAAAGCTGACACTTCTGAGAAGGTTGTAATCATCAGGGAAGATGAGGACCTGCTTGTGTTGTTAGTTGGTTTGAGTTCCAAAAAAACATGTATTTCCAGAAAGACAGAAGAGGGGAGCCAGACGTCCAATATTCATCTACAGTGTTCACCACCGGAACCTCTGATTACTCTCCCGGAGTAATTATGTTTCTTCATGCATTTAGCGGGTGCGACACAACCTCTGCCCCTGCCCCTTTCTGGCAGGGGAAAACCAAATTTGTCAACACCTTTCTCAAGAACCCAGCACTATTCAGGCAAGCAGAAGTCTTCCTCTACCCAGATGTGAGTCACGATGAAATAGCTGCAGCTGGGGAGAAGTGCCTCATCACAATTGACACCACCCTCAGCGACCTGAGATACCTCCAGTAGATCAGGTCAGCAGCTACAGCCAAAGTCAACCTCGCCCGTTTGCCACCAACCACAGATGCTGCAAAACATCATGTTTATCGTGTGTATCACCAGGTATGTGTATGTATATTTCCTATCATTATGTTCTCAAATTTTGTTGTTCACTTATACACTCTCATTGTACACCATGTGTATGCTTTGAAATATTACACAATAACTCATTTTCATTCTACTTTTTTGCAGGTACAAAAGTGGTTGGGGGTGGAAAAAAACTCACGGATTGGGGGTGGAAGTTGGACGAGTTGGGGCTTACTCCAATCACAATGTTGAACCAGCCCCTCAAACCCTTCTGCAACTGATCTCGTGCAAGTGCGAGATGGACTGGGCAAGATGGCCTGCACAGCCATAGTGTTTTATATCAACATGTGAGAACTGACAGGTATACATTCTTTCATCGCATACCTAGAAGAGTTGTTTGACGAAAATGGAATTGTTGAAATAACATACAAACTGTATACATCTACAGATAGAACAACTCTCCAGACATGTCTAGCTTCTGTGGAAGACTTCTTGGAAACCTTTGCAGACAAAAAAAAAAAGAAACTCCTGCTGCACTCCTTCATAGCCACTCTACAGTCTGAATTTCTACATCTGAAAAAGACACTTTGTGACAATGAGTACATTGTAATACCGTATATACCCGAATACTACCCGCCCCCGAATAATACCCGCACCCAAATTTTCCATTAAGAAGTTTTAAAAAAAATCTACAGGCCCATATATAAAGTTATTTTGCCAGTTTTATTCTTAATTAAACAGTTATAATTAACGTTTCATATCATAAAATAATTAAATATTAAAAGGCACTTATAAAAATAACGTGCATGGTAACAGCCCGCCGAAATCTCGCAGTCTTATACGCGCAGCGTAATACCTCAACAACAACAACAACACTCTTCATTCTGCGGGAATCACCCGCGATGACATGCATCCGACCCAAGGTCAAAGTAATCTGGAAATCGTCGAACTCTACCGAACTTTTCCCCCAAATTATTGTACTACACGTGCGCCGTGACTGCACTGCTTGTTTGGCGTCTCTATGCGGACCATGTGCATAAGAAAGCATCTTCTTTGTTTCATTTTCCTTTCATTACATCTTCGTTACTGTTATACTATAAGCCTACTGTGATGCTACTACAAAGCATCATCCTATAATGAGCCGATATGGTACACAATTGTCAAAATTCAGATAAGAGGAGTCCAGTATTCAAAAATACCCGCACCCCAGTTTTTCGTTCGCGATTTTTGAAAAAAATATGCGGGTAGTATTCGAGTATATACGGTATGTGATTTTGCAGAGAATTATGCATTTGCCCTGCAGGATGAGGTCCTGGGGTTCCACTGGAACAAAGCACAGGCCACCATTCATCCATTTGTTATTTATTATAGACATCCAGAAACCCATACAATAGATCACATTTCCTTTATCATATCATGACACTGTGAGGTTCGTCTTTTCCAACATCATTTGGTCAACTTCATGATATCCCATTTCCTTAGAACATCCAAGGACATGTATTACTTCTCAGGTGGGGCTGCTGCCCAGAATAAAAACCATAAGAATTTTGTAAACATATCTTTTCATCAGAGTGATTTCAATGTCTGTGCAGTGGGGAATTTCTTTGCCACATCACATGGCAGAGGACCATGTGATGGTATCGCTGGTACCATCAAGAGACTTGCTGCCATGCCAGTGTGCAGTGCATCTACAACTCTCAGATAATGACACCCAGACAGTTGTTTGAATGGTGATCCAAGATCATTACAGTGTGTCACTTTCATTATACAACTAACAGTGAGTAAGATGAAGAAGAATCTCTCCTTCAAGAGCGGTTTGCACATATTCACACAATTGCAGGTAGCCACAAGTTTTGCTGTGTTATTCCCGCTGGCCATAACATCCAAACGAAAGTGAATCTCTAATGTGGACCCAACAAGACTCATACCTCGGTGATATCACAGGATTTGTTGCCTGCATGTATGAAGGTCACTGGTGATTTGGATGTGTTTTGAATGTTAATAAAGATACCAGTGGGGTTATAGTTAATTTCCTACATCCTCATGGCCCTTCACCTTCATTTGTATACCCCGAGAAACCTGACATCTTTACTATGGACAAGAAGGACATTCTTACAAAGGATGATGTAAGAACAGCAACAGACCAAATGTATGTCCTTTCACCAAAAGATGCACAGTGTTATATCTTGCTACCCAGTATTGAGGCATGGCAAGTCCTGATGGTACATTTGTCATCGTGTTTGTTTGTGTAAATTTGAATCTGTTTGCCATGCCTTCCACATGTGTTTTGCTGTTGGAGGACGGCATTGCAAGGGGGCGGACGTGTCTATACTGGTTTTCACATCGTGAAGGCACAATGGGCTCTTATGGCCATGCTATTCATATGGGAGAATCAAGCGCGCACGGGCGCTATGTTGCCAAATCGGTCTGGTTTTTCAAAATATTACCAGGGTGAAATAGGAATATGCATTTCTGTACAAAATTTTATGAAGAATATTATGGTAGAAACGAAAATCTCATATTTTCGTTGACTTTTATTTAAATAATAAAAATTGGATTTTTTCATTAAACAAAAATTTTAACATATTTTTATTTCCGAACATTAAAACGTACAAAAATATCGATACAATTGCGACGAAAAAAATCTCAGTTATTCGTTTGTCCTTATCAATGATGATCATTTGAAAAGTTCACCAATATTTTAAAAATGTTGTTTATAAAAAAATAATTTGTCAAATAAGGTGAAAGTGTTTTTAGATGTTGCACTGCAAAATGTCGTCGCTGGCTAAATTTCGTTCTATTAGTCCACATAAAAACTTCCAGCGACAAAGTTGTAAAGAGAAGTGTGAATTTTTATTTCATTATCATTCGAAAGTCCCCAGAACAATATTAGCCATGTATCGTCTGTTTTTTTCTCGGGTGAACAGCGTGCTGTGAAAAAGTGACGTACTATAAGCGTCCGGCTAGCTGTTTCTTTCTGTTCAGTTAACGTTTTGAGTTGTAATATTTTATTTTCATTCAGTTAATAAATTAAGGTGTTGCAGCAGAGTTTAATTCCTTGAAATAACACCTCCAGTATCAATTATTTGATGATGTTAGACATTGCATAGTGTGACCATTATATTCAGAGCTATTAGTCGACATCAGCTTTACAGCTCAAACATTCGATAGAGGATACATTCATAAAGAATGCTTTCACAGCATATTAAATTAACATGCGACAGAAATAAGGCTTTCTTGAACATATCATGTCGTGGATGTTTTCAGTTTCGGTTTGTCAGTGAACCCGAATGTTAAGTGAAATTAAAAGTGTTCTATCCCGCGTATAACCGTGTGCAATATAACTAAGTTTTCAAAGAGCGCAATGGATCGCAGGAAAAAAGGTGATACCATCAGAAGTGGTGAAAGAAAAACAATTTTAAGTGTATTCGAGTATTTGAAGGAAAAAAACCCCGGACGGAGTCAATCGTTTATTGTTAGCGAACTTTCTAAGGCTACCAACGTCAGTAGGCGTACATTCTATAGATTAAAAAAGGAAAACAACGAAGGGCCCATCACCACACTGCGGAAAGAGGCAAACTGGGCTGAAATACAAAACCAGCAGGGAGGCGAAATACAACGAATTTGTACGCAGTGCTATACGCTGCAAATTTCATGGGTTTCTGTTTCAGAACATCCCTCCTACAATTATGTCTGTTATGAAAGCAGTAAATGATGATACAGATTTACCAAATTTTAAATATTCAACGTTTTATCGTTTGGTGAAAGAAATTGGGTTTGTTTTTGAAAAGCGAGGGAATAAATCGCTGATGATAGAAAGAAACGATATTATACTGTGGCGACATTCGTATTTACGAAAAATGAAACAATTCAGGAAAGAGGGAAAGAATATTGTTTATTTAGATGAAAGTTGGGTAAATGTAGGTCACAGTGTGTCAAAGGTTTGGAAGGATAAAACAATAAAAACTCCAAAAGACGCTCTTTTAGCAGGATTGTCCACTGGTCTTAAGAGCCCTACAGCTCGAGGACCACGCTTTTTCTTACATGCCGGTGGCAAGATGGGATTTGTAGAGGGAGTGAAGCACGTTTTCTTGGCGAAAAAAAAATTCTTCTGATTATCATACCGAAATGGATAGTGATAGGTTTGAACAGTGGTTCAGGGATAAATTATTGCCCAACATTCCACCAGGAACAGTCGTTGTTATGGACAACGCATCCTATCACGGTA
This sequence comes from Ectobius pallidus, assembly GCA_964059195.1. NCBI lineage: Eukaryota > Metazoa > Arthropoda > Insecta > Blattodea > Ectobiidae > Ectobius > Ectobius pallidus. The sequence continues at coordinate 35,281,599 of CAXKWD010000009.1, forward strand.
GGAAAAAAGAAACAATCCCCAGTTCCAACTCCCGCAAGGACGATATAAAAAGTTGGCTCTCATCAAAAAATATTCCGTATCCAGAAGATTGCCTTAAAAGAGAATTAGTTAATATCGTAAATTCTGTACGAGATCAGTACAATGGTACAGTCGTAGACTCGATTGCAGAAGAACAGGGAGTAATAGTTTGTAGGCTGCCTCCATATCATTGTGAACTAAACCCTATCGAAATGGTATGGAGTCAGGTAAAAGGGCATGTTGGACGTCATAATATTAACTTCAAGGCGAAGGAAATGGAACCATTGATAGAAAATGCTTTTTCGTCGGTTACTAAGGATCAGTGGACAAATTACTGTAAACATACTGAAGGCGTAGAGGACGATATGTGGAAAGCAGATCAGCTGCAGGATGACATTGAACCTCTGGTCGTTAGGTTAACCAGCAGTTCCAGTAGTTCTTCAAACAGTGATTACAGTGAAGAGGCGCCCCAGGATTCGGCAATGGAGGGAGTTGAACCCATATCCGATTGAGGTACTTTTATTATTGTTACTGTGTATTTATTTAAGGTTTAGGTATAATATTTATACATATTAACAGATTTAATTCCATGCGAGAAAGAATGAACATCACTTGAAGACACAAAAAACAATAGGCATTTTTGTGATTGCGTTTATAAAAGAGTAATAATTTATTATCCTTTTGTTTATTATATTGAACCAATAAATTTATTATATAACAACAACAACAATAATAATAATAATAAGCGAACACCTGCATTGTACAATGGTTGGCTTGCTGACTACTGATATCCTATGAAGACCGAAAGTACGGGTACGATATCCGATATCTCCTGATTTTTTCTGAAGTCAATAATCAGCCTCGAAGTAGCAACTGATAACTACTTCCTAAAAAAGTAGCGACTCCGGTAAGAAAAATCCTACCATCCGTGAATGAAGTCATTAGACGGAGGTAAATAACAGCGGTTGCATGATTGGCCCTGTCACTCGATGTGATGTAGCCTAACGGAATTTTTAAAAAATAAAAAAATAAATCGCTAATAAATATGATCGTAATGAAGATGATTATGATAATAACAATAATTTATTAATGATGATGATGATGATAATAATAATATATAATTTGAATCGCGATATTATGACTCAAAAGTGAACTAAACAGAGAGTTTGTGCTAACCGCTCAATTTCAATATTCAGCTTACGTCAAGCTACATCGCGCGCTGTTATCCTGGGAAAGAAACTAAGAATCCCTATGGATTTATTGTTCGGGGGAGTTTTGAATGTTGATAAAATTCAATTTCACACTTTTCTCTACAATTTTGTCGCTGGAAGTTTTTATGTGGACTTATAGAACGAAATTTAGCCAGCGACGACATTTTCTAATACAAAAATGAAAAATACTCTTACCCTCTCTGACAAATTATTTTTTTATAATCATTACCTTTAAAATATCGGTAAATTCTAAGAACCAGCATTGCCTATAAGGACAAACGAATAATTGAGATTTTTTTCGTTGCAATTATTGAAATTTTTTGGTACGATTTAATGTTCGGAACGAAAAATATGTTAAACTTTTCGTTCAAAGAAAAAATTCAAATTTTTATTATTTAAACAGAAATCAAAGAAAATATAAGATTTTCGTGGCTACCATAATATTCTTCATAAAATTTCAAACAGAATTGCATGTTGCTATTTCACTTTGGTCATATTCTGAAAATAGGCATTTATGTGGCAACAGTGCGGGGATTCTCCATAAGACCTGTAGTGCCTTCACGACGTGAAAAGGACAATAGCTATGCTCCGTGACAACTTAACCTCACTTTTCAGAATGATGGCTATCATAGACTTAAGCGATTCCACACGATGTCGCGAAGAAGTGTATTCGTTACCTGATAAAACTACAATTATAACGGACAATAAGTGTAATAAATGTAACAGAACAGTAAAAAACGGTATTCTTTGTGAAACTTGTGACAGATGGGTACACTTCAGATGTGCAGGACTTAAAGAGAAGGACATACCTAGTGAAAATGTTGGGTGGACGTGTCACAAGTGTGTACTGAACAAAACAGATGTATCAAGTAGTGTTAGTGAACAGGTGAAGCAGATGGAAAATAGTGAAAAATCATTGATGGAAATAATTAATTTGCTTCAGATCAACATGAAAATGTTGGCCGAAGAAAATAGAAGACTAAATGAGCAGATGGATAGTATAAGTAGTCAAGCCATTCTTAAATTAGCTGATACTACTCGACCACCAACTGTTCCTGAAGGACGATGGGAAATAACTAAAACGAGAAATACTTGTAGGCCTAGACTCAGCTTAAAAAACCAGAATGACTTCCCAGCGTTAGGCAACAAATATGAGCTACTTAGCACACAAAACAGTGAAGAAATACTTGAACATGAAGGCCTATCAGACGAAATAGATAAAGACTAAGAGCAGACTTCAAGTAGGCCTAGGCCTAGTAAGCACTCAGAACAAACAAGTATACCTAAAGACAATATTGAACTACCAAGCCAGCATGTGAAACCAATCAGTATAAATTTTTATGCCGATAGTCAAGGCAGACATATCTACAAAGAGGTAAAGCATAGGAGTCACAACAAGATAACTTCGATTATTAAACCTGGGGCAGGTTTCAAAGAGGTGATTCCTAAACAGAGCCAACTTGAATCCGTCGATGACTTCACAGTAATATTTGCGGGGACAAATGATGTAGCTAGAAACAATCGAAATGAACTGTTGACTTCGCTTAGGAAAAGATTACGAGAACTACAAGGTTCGAATGTGTTGATATTCTCGGTATCATTTCGACATGATTTAACTGCCACATCATGTGTAAATAAACATGTACAGGAAGTGAATGCATCAAGTGAAAGACTCTGTAAGTATTTTAAGAAATGTAAATTTGTAAATATAAGCCATCTTGGTAAAAGATTTCACACTAGGCAAGGCCTTCATCTTAACTACTTGGGCAAAAAATTGTAGAGAATGTCAATGAATATCTTAGAAACAAGTATACCTCTTACCTACCAGTAATTCCCCTAAAAGATGTGCCTCATGATTTTTTATGTGTACAGAAACAATCCTGAATAGGACCCTTCTCAATACGCTGGCGGCAAGCTTCTATGAAGAGGGTATTGGAAAGTTGGTACCACGCTACGACAAATGTCTCAATTGGAACGAAACTACGTACAGAAGTAGCTAGAAGGTGTACCTAAATGTTCCAAATAAAACAGTTTTGATTTTCACTGTGGTTTTCATTTTATGCCCCATCGGAACTTGAAAAAAAAAACAGCCCTCGTATGTATATATATATATATTAAGTGGGTGGATTTGATTGTACATATTCAAAGTTCTGTTTATTGGTGAATTTTTGTGCAAGTCAGTGTTTACTCTAGGAGTAAAAAATAGTTTTCTTAATCTACTATTTTTACTGGGTACATATATATCAATTATTTCTATATATGGGAATTAATTATTTTGTACAAAAAGTTTAATGACTGACATGATCTTCTATGTGACAAAGCTTGTAATTCAAAATTTTCCAGGAGTTTAGCATAATTCATATACAATGAATAATAGCCACAAATTTTAAACATTAAAAACTTAAGGAATTTGTTTTGTACTTTTTCGATTAATTTTTTGTTTTTTACAGTAAATGATCCCAAATGATTGAGCCATATTCCAAATTTTGTCTAACGAGAGAGTAGTCTTAGTTTTACCTCTCCCTTTTAGGATTTAAGCGACCCAAGTCGCCCGAGCCTTACAGGGCCACGACCTGTCGGGAGAGGGATTATCTATGGATCACATACATACTTTTTTGACCAGATAAGGATATGGAGGGCCTCCCAGATGAGTGATCAGCCCAATGCCGGGGCCACCTCCAAGACAACACGAACACATTGAACGAGACACACCATTCACACATACATACACACACACACACACTCCAAACAAGGCGAGGATGGGATAAAGATGATGACGGCTAGATGATATCTGGAGACCACAAGGGCCTAAAGTTACCCGAAATTTGTCTCACAGGTGAGGAAAAAAACCCACCTAGGTAACTTGTCCCCTACGCCACAACAGTGGACTTTATGAAAATGTATTAAATAAAATGTAATTGTCTCTATAATTTACTTCTTTCTGTGCTAGCCTTTAACATGTATATGCGAGAAAGTTTGTGCAACATATTTTTGCACCATTTATTTAAGAGTTTAGTAGTAGGACTAAATGATTTATTTTGCCTGGCAGAGTTAAGGCAATAAGGCCTTCTCTTCCACTCAACCAAGTTAAAAGTATATACAATGTAGATTTACATTAATAAACAAAGTAATGAATAAGAGACTAATCTATATATATATATCCGACCCGTGCGCTGGCTAATGTAAATAATGTGGTTTATATGTGAGAATTTTTTGTGAGAAATAAATACACACTACTACTATATATATACACATATATATATATATATATATATATAAAAATGAATGTATGTGTGTTTGTCTGCATTACTAAACCATTCATCCGATTACCATGAAACTTGGGGAAATTGTTGAGTACATTCCCGCGCAGGTTTCTGGCATAGTACATTTTTAATTTTAGCTTTCGTTCGCAAGTTATGAGCGAAAAACGGGAAGACATGCATTTTTTAGCGCTTTCGAAGCATCGGCTCTCAGTAATACATATCAGTTGTCATATCAGTTGCAGTTGGCTTTGTCTATTTTTGTCATACCAGACGGCAGAGGGATAATGAATATAGGTCTCAGTGCATAAACATTGTTCGATTTAGACGACACTCACTGTGCAGGGGTTTTCTGGGCCAGGGAACTCGAATCTGAGGTTATTTTTCCCATGCTGCGCTTCCTAATCATGGAATTCATTTCAAAGGCGGATTTATAGTTGTTTCATTAATTAGGCCTATCAATTGTTTAGTTTAGACCTATGAATGCTTCGTGTGCAAAGTGTTAATAAATGTAATATTTTTATTATTTTGCTCTTAATTGTTAATCTTTCGATTAATTATCGTGGGCGAAGCCGCAGGGATCTGCTATAAGCCATAAAAAGCTATATTTATCGTTTTCTGAGGGAATAGTTTTCATTGTGATAAGTCGTTCTTCCTCATTTCAAATTCTAAATACCTATATGAGGACCTATAAGTTATTTTCGAATTTACAAAATACAAAACCCGAGCAACGCCAGGCCTTTTAAGCTAGTACTATATAAACACAAATCAACTCTTAACATTTGATAAACCAGTAGAATGTCACGCAGCGTTCATGACTCAGCTGTGTGCAGCTGTCTCTGTCTAACAGATAGTGAAGGGAGATGCTTGCCTACTCACTAAGAGGAACAAGCATGCATTGTTTTAAGGTATTTAATTATTTTTAAATGAGCCGTTTTCTCCTCAATGGAGCATCGTACAGATATGGGATTTGGACATTCGGCTTCCAAATAAATACAGCTTTCCAATCGTGATTTCAGAAAACACCTATATTTAATAGCTTTTGAGCGCACAAATTAATAAGTAAAGTACATATCTTTAGCGAGGCAGCACAGTCCATTAACTGTACAACACCGCAACAACCTCATTTGCTTATCACTCGTCACGTGATTCTGCCTGCTCTGCCTCAGGTTCAGAGTTCTGTGTTTACTTTAATACTAAGGTTAAGGCTAATCATAATAATTAATTAATTAAGTAAAAAACATAACTTTCATAAAAAGCACAGGTTTCATCAAAAATAAAAATGAAAAATATATATTACAAGCAAAACAAAGAAAATGTCAAATTTAGTTATAATGAAACTTTAAGTTTGTAAAATAAAGTTAAGTTATAAGAAGATTAAGTAATGCAATGTAGAATGAGAGATGGAGTGATTACAAAGAGCTAGTTCTGTTCAGTGGGCAATAATTTTTAATGAGCGCAGTTTTGCAATAGTTTAAGACAGTAGCGGTGCGTGGCTCAAAATGAGAGTGTGCTGCAAATACCATTTCATAAGAGTAGGTAGTTTTTTTATGACTACTTTTTCCTCCCATTGCCTGGAAGAAAATGGCATCCTTAGCAAGCTGTCCACCGAATTCATACTTCCACAAACATTCACAAGCCACACAGTACGCTAGCACTGAATCACTCGTCTGAAACAGCGTATTCCTTTTCTCAGCGCTTTTACAGCGGGCCGGTGGCAATTGATGACTTCATGCTGCAGTGGAATTTGAACAAAACTGCTGGATTTATGGTGCCATCAATGGCGACTAAATTACTAGTGATTCTAATATTTTCTTACAGGAAGCAATGGTGTTTTACGGTTTAAAGCAAATAGAATTTACATTATTATTGACATAGCTAAACGTCTCCTCATCTAGTAATAACTGAAAATATCCCCCTTTGCCGTACCCGTCACGTCTAACCTAAAACTTTCGGAAGAAATTCTCCATATAAAATCAAAACACAACTGACAAGTGTCACAATTTTTAATATAAAGCATTTTTCCTGCTAGGGTTTCTTAAATAGCGAATACCATAGCGAGTTCTTATAATCTGAACTGGAATATATGTAGCCTACTTCTTCTAATAATGCTTCTAATATTGTTATGCCTATACTCGTTACCTTTCTTCCTAAACATTTTGCAGTTTTACTGTTCCTATGCCTCTATCATGAAGCTATACATACAAAATGAGATATATATATACAGTAAAACCCCTTTTTTACACTTTTCAAGGGACTGATGCAAAAAAGTGTAAATGGCAGGAAAGTGTAAATTGCAGGAAATGTGAAATCTGTAATGCTATATAGTGCAAAATTTAATACATGAAGGAAAAAAAAAACAGGTACCCATGTACACTTACATTATCTATTTAAAAAAAGTCAGAAATGGTTGATTGTCTTTGCTTTTTTCTTATTTGTATCAGTTCGACCTGTCTCTCCACAGCATATAGGGCATCAAAAGCCCCATCCTCTCCCGAGGCACTTGCAATGTACTGCCTCAAAACAGCTATTGCTTCCACGGCTTCTTTGCTAGTAGGTATTTTGGGTTCCTGGTCAGAGTCTTCCTCACCTACTTCTTCTTCAAGGTGGCTAGAAACAATGTCTTCCACTGTGGGCACCACTGATGTTATTACTAGTATTACTAGAGACCGGATTTTAAAGGGAATTCCTTTTTTTATATTTCATCACAAAACGTGATAAAATTGAACAGGACATTACTGAGTAAGTTTCAAATGCAAATGGCCTGGTTTTTATCGTCCCTTTTTTCCTTTTTTAGGCTCATTTCCCTTTTTTTAAGGTAATTTCCCTTTCCAGTACCTTTTTTTCTAATTTATTTTGAAAAATTCGTAAATTACCCAGTATTTGGTAATATGAAAACATTAAAAATTGTTTTCACTGATTCACCATTGAAAAAATAATTCCTCCCAGCAGAATAGAGTGTTACAGGGAAATCACAGGCTTGCCATTGCCTAAGTTTCCCATTATAACAAGGTGGGGAACATGGATATCGTGTGCTATTTTCCTCTGTGAGAATTTCAACAAGATCAAAAAATTTCTTTAGTTATTAGATGTTACAGAATCAGCAGCTGTAGAGCAAGCTGCACCTTTTTTTTGGCAATAATTTTCCCTTTTTTCCCACCTTTTTTTGGCAATAATTTTCCCTTTTTTCGTCCCTTTTTGGGTGAAAATTTTCTCTTTAAAATCCGGTCCCTAGTTATTACATCAGCATCAACGTTGACATAATCTTCGAATGAAGGAGGCTCGTCCACCTCACCCCAGTTGCTGGGCTCTGACATCTCTTCCTCGGGCAGATAGTCCTCTTCTTCCACAAACTCAAACCCGGCCTTCCGGAAACAGTTAGATATGGTCACAGGACTGATACTTGACCATGCTCTGGATACATAATGCATGGCATCAAGGACTGTTATGGTCATTTTCTTAGGGTCCATAGCATTGTCGTGCATGAAGACAGCCTTCTCCACTAGCATCTTCCTGTACTTGAATTTAAGGGCATGAATGATGCCCAGATCCAGTGGTTGGAGCTCGCTTGTGCAGTTTGGCGGGAGAAACACAAGCTTAATGTTTCTTAGCTGCAGATCATCAGGGTGGGCTGCACATCTGTCCAAGAACAACAGTATTTTTCGATGAGTTGCTCCCATTTTAGCATCCAAAGCATGAAGCGTAGACGTGAAGATGCTGCTAGTCATCCATGCTGTGGCATTTGCATCATACTTTGTGGGCAGATTTTTCAAATTCTTGAAACACCTGGGCTTCTTGAATTTACCGATCACTAGGGGGGGTAATTTTTCTGATCCGTCAGCATTGACCATTAGCAGAACAGTTACCCGCTGTTTGCTGAGTTTTCCACCATGACACTTTTCCCCCTTACAGCACAAAGTTTTGCTTGGCAAAATGTTATAAAACAAACCAGTTTCGTCAGCATTAAAAATATTCCTTGGTTCGTAACCCTGAATAATAGCTGGCAGGTTTTGCTTCCACTCTTGTACAGTTTCCACACTGACACTTTTACTTTCTCCACAAAGTTGATTGTAGACAATATTATGGCGATTCTTGAACCGATCCATCCATCCATTAGATGCAGTAAAATCGGTGATTCCCAATTTTGCAGCAAACTGAAGGGCTTTAGTTCGAAGTATGGTGACATCAACTGGAATTCCTGCCGCTCTCGTAGACACAAACCATTCTGCCACAAGTTTGTCCATCTCATCATACGCTGATGTGCGTATATATTTGCGCTTTTTGGACATTACACCACTTTGTTTGGCATTAAGTTCAATTGTCGATCTATTTTTTACGATGGTATTCAAAGTTGAAACAGAGAGTCCAAGCTCTTTCACTAACTGAACACGTGTTCCCACGTGGGAATCAACACGACGCAGAATTTCAGTCTTCTCTTGCATTGAAATGCATTTTCTACTGTTTTTATTAACCTCCATGATACCGCCAAAAATCACGCAACACTTCGCTAAAAATCCACGATGAATTAGGCCTACGCTATGTGAATATCAAATATCTACAAGCACAAAAGAAACCAACTCCCTCTCAACTAACGCAAATAGCCACTGTCGCCGCGTGTAAGAGAGTTGGCAACATAGCGGAAGTGAGACCTTGAGTTCCTTTTTAAAGCGCTTCAGGGTTGCGTTGGTGAAGCGAAGTCTGATCTCGCTTACGGGTTTTGCTGCAAGGACTGTCTTGACCGTTCTTTCTTCGCTGCAGCAAAACTGAAGCGCTTCACGAATTCGCTTTGAAAAAAAACGCATGAAAAACAGTTCATCGAAAATCAACACTACCTTCGGCAAAAATACGTAAATGGTGGGAAATACAACTGTGTAGAAGTAGTTAATGGCGGGAATTCTATGTATTGTCAGCATAGGTTAAAAAGTGGGACCAGCTGAAAATGACATAAATGGCGGGAACGTAAAAACTGTTTTACTGTATATAATTTTGTATGTATGTATGTATGTATGTATGTATGTATGTATCTATCTATATATATATATATATATATAGTGACAGCAGCATGGGCACCGGACAGGATTGAGTGAAGCCCATCATCGTCTGCTAATTCCCCTGCAGTTTTACGTGAGCCAATCAGATTCATTGATGGATCCACGCACCATCTCCACAGGCCGATGGAACCGATGCCAAAGCGCTGTGGAAACTGGTGGCACCGATGACGTCATTACTTAGCATTGGAATAAAAATGCTGCCAGCGCATTGTACCCGCCCTAAGGGATTAGTGGAAGGAAAAATAGGGAAACCACCCCTGGAAAACTAACCTACAACAAAATAAACCCATCCCAAAGGTCATGGTGAAAACCCAGGCGGAACACAGGAAAGAAAACCTTGGTTTCTTCTAATAACCAATAATATTTAAAGTTAAAATGATACAGAAATTAGTTAATTAATAACTAATGTTTCACAAACATAAAATCTCTTACCCTGAAAATAAAACCCTATTTACATAATCATTTAAACAATACATTTGGAATCTATCTGGTTTGATAAATTATTACAAGATAAAAATACAGCTTGGCTTGGTCTATTTCATGTTTTTATTTCATTAAGCCATTGAAAAGGTGTGAGTTATTTGCGTTGACATTTATAAATAAAACTGTGGGCCCAGAAATTTAGTTAACTCATTAAGTGAAAAGAGACGAAGATTAACTGTTAAGAGCCGTCTCTTAACTCTCGTCAGCAGGATATCTGCGATGGCCCGGTAGAGAATGAGCAGCTGTATTAAATACTAATACGTCAATAAATTTTACATAATATGAAAGACAAAATGTAATTATGGAACAAACAGTTTGGGTTTGTATAAGAGGTAAGAATAAATCAAACAAGATGGCAACCAAGTCGGCGTAACCACGCTAGCAGCGAAAACAGAGAAGCGAGGTCAAAATTTCTATATAACTACACTAAGATCCACATAGGGATAAATAAAAAGGAGAAATACTGCCGGAAATAAAAAAACCCACCTAATATGAGCGCCTACTAAAGCCTACGCATCACTACAGCGAAGAACAAGAAGGACCCCACTAATGGCGCGAAACCCAGCAAAGCCTATTACATTTTCAATCCAAAATAAAGTACTTACCCAAATAAGCTTAAAGCAATAATACCTACATACTCAAAATACAAACCCAAGGAGTTAATATAACAACCAAATATGAGAAAAGCTTCTAAAACCAATTAAACGGGCTCCGAAAAGGAACACGGTGACACAGCACAACTCTCTTTGTTGGTCGCCATTGCAGATATAAACAGAAAAACAGATGCTATTCGCAAATGTCGGTAACACAGAGCAGACGGCGAATAGAAACAGTAAGCAGGCGCGCTCTATTGAGTACAAGGAGAAACACCAGCACCAGACTACAATATTAAAATTTGCTTCATAATGTTTTGAGAGAAAAACAGACTTCAGATATAATGCCAGAGCTTAAATAAATTAATGAATACTATAAAATGTCCTAAAAGCAATTAATTAGCCTAAATATGATTAATAATTTTGTAAAATAATGCCAGAAACAGCACTCTCTGTTGGTGGCCAGCGGAACTACAGCTGCCCCAGTGGTGCCACAAGAGCAAGTTCTACATTTACCTTTGTGTTACAGCACAGCATTCACAGCGCTGAGAAAAGGAATAGGCTGAAAGCACGTGTGTAAACACAAGACACCGTAATGCTTCTAGTGGCTAAAACCAGAACTACAGTTTCATCTATATTCCAACAGATGTTGCGGCAAGTGTCGTTTTGTGTCAGCAAGATCTTAACAGCGCGCCAGTGAGATGTGAAGTAATTATTATTAGTAGTAGTAAAGCCTCAAAATCTCGTGCAGGCAATCCAACTGCAGCCTGTTCTGCATGTTGAAACCAGCTTACACGCTTACAGTCAAACTTGAGCATGACGTCACACCCTACGAGAGACGTGCTGTTTGCAAAATGCATTCACGAGGTGGAAAAGATAATATTCACATTGCCGACTTTGATTCTCCAACATAACAGCTAAGGAATTCTCACATGGACACGCCAAGTTCAAAATCTAAGTAAAAGAAAATATAGTATTGCGTTTGAAAATAACATTATACGACGAGCAGAAAACAAGCTGTGTGCTGTAGCACTGCAGCACTATAGGAGAAACCACCACTGGTTTAAGATCAGACTACCCCAAATATCTTATGACAAGGAATTCCAAGAACAGACTGTGGCTATGGTGAATGAGTGAGTGTATGAGGTTGTATGATGACTAGGAATTGATAACAGAGAGTTGTGCTGTGAACGTATACCACGATTATGGTAGGAGGACAGAAACGTAAATCGGGAAGCCAAGTAAAGAGGTATGGAAAACTTAAGAATTTGGAATTTTAGAGATAAAACGAACACAAGTATTGTGAACACGTTGAGGTTTCTGTGACAATTCAACACTCAGATCTCCATACAAGATGTCACAGTAGTCGAAATAAGGTATCACTAGGGTCTGTATTAGAGTTTGCTTTATTCTAGTGGGAAGGAAGTTTTTCAGTCGTTACATGTTTTTTCAGTACTTTATGTCACTTTGTTGCAGTCTGCATACAATTTGTATTGCTTTATTGCACCACATAGCTGTACATTTTAATTTATGTCTCCTAATCCCAATGTCATCCCAACTTGATTTTTTACTATGTTGCATAGTGTTACTTGAAGAAGCAAATATATTTTTTTCATCAATTTTGAAGGTGACATGTTTTGAGATATTCAAGGTCAAAATTTAAGGTCATTGACCTTATTTGTTTACATTGTTTGAATATGGCCATGTTGCATATCATTTGAAAGCTTGTTCCCAGACCTTTCTAAAATTACCTGTTTCACAGTTCTATTTCTATTAGAACAGACAGCCGTTTTTTGTCTGCAGTGTTTATCATATTTTCAGCACATTTTCCAAACTTTGGGCAGCCCATTACTTTTGTTGTACTGATGCTACAGTTCTGTAATTTGGCATTTTTCATTCTCTTGTTAGGCGCAATGAACACACAAAATTTTATGAAAATCGGAGATGGTCAGGTTGGAAATTGTTCTTTTCTGTGTTGATTTGACATGGAATGACATGGAACAGAATACACACACGCTTACATACCATGGTCCAATTCCTTCCTCGCGGGTAAACTTCCATACAGTAGAAATAGTAGAAGAATGAAGCTGATGATATGTAACATGTCACCATGTTAACTAGTTGAAGTCTCCTTCCCTTCCCTTCTGTTGAGGGGATAGAGACCAGTTTCAAACAGATAATTGACAAACAACAAGAGGTACCACTCGTACCAACCAAAATATGTTAACATTATAATATCTTAGATCAAAATATCACAGTAAACTGTACTTATAAATTTGATGACCTCAGTGAGTCAGCACAAGAGGATCCGAAATTGTCAAATTGCAAGCTCACAGGCTTAACATGCTCCATGGATGTATTGGAAAGCTGTTTGTTTGTACAAGATATTAAAAATGTTATGTTATGTATTCTTGTGTGCTTTATTTCTATGTTGCATAACAATCACATATGTTAATGCTGCTGGTTTACTGGAAAATAATTTTAACCCACATACCTAGGTACAACTAAGTTTTGTGATGCTCAATGGGAAGCAACTCCTGAACATACGGCTCCTCACTCATTGTGTTGTATGAATTCGGCTGCTCACCAATTGTGTTGGGAGAATTGTGAGCTGTATATTTTTGTGGTAATAACATTATTAATCTCACCTTTCCTGGTGCTGGATTAACATTGGAAAGCCTTTAAGACATGGATTTGGTTCTCGGGGCTTTTCTGAAAATAAATACGTCTTTCTGTTTCTGCATGGCCATTGTGTTAATTAACAAAATACTAAGTATGGACAAAATCGTGCATTAGAAAGTTTAATTTTGGACTAACTTATACCAAAACAAAGCACCAGTCTTGTTGTGTTTAATATTGTGTATATAATATGCCTATTGTTTTAGTAACGGAGTAATGCAGTTTGCCAATTAGCAATATAGGCACAGGAGAGTAAATTTAAGCTTCTAAAAAATTTGTGCTATAAATGGAAATTTATATTACTGCTTCCCTTACCTCATATTACACCTCATGCCACTGCTTCATGTGTAGGGCTACTTGATGTACTGGCACTGGGTAGTTCATTATCTTGACTGCTATCATCACAGTTATTAGCAGTTTTCCTGCTTTTGTGAACGTTAGGTCCAATCTCACTAATTTTCTAATCGGATCACTGTTGTTACTACCATGCACTGTTACCGTAACGATGTTTATAATTTCTTCGCTCCATGATAATACACTGCAGTCACTTTCACATAAAACGTAATTTAGTACTGGTTTTATTTTATCCCATTTAAAGACATATTGCACACAAATTGAATTATCCACTGCCTGCTAAAGAAAGACACTATAACATCTAACACATCACAAGTCTAGCTCATGGTGGAGCTGTTCGGGTTTCCTACTTGCTCATAAGGCAGACTCATTAGAAGTGTCCAGTGGGTTAAGTTAAATGTAGGAATGCCGTATGTTAACACTGACTGGAATACCAATTAATGTTTCTCAATTTTTCAGAATGATACAGCAACTACAATCAGACTTTGAGCGTACTATTGAAGGTTCTGGGTCAGCTCAAATTAACACTATGGAATTGTCAGGTGGAGCCAAAATTAACAGGCTCTTCCATGAACGATTCCCATTTGAAATAGTCAAGATGGAATTTGATGAGAAGGAACTCAGGAGAGAGATTGCTTTCGCCATCAGAAATATACATGGTAAGTGATTTTTGTTGAAGATAAGTACTACTCTACTTCCACTACTTTATTCACTGCCATACTCAGTTTATATCTTCCCAGTGTTATCTCTTTATTTAGGCCAGCCTCTAATTTCTTTTATCTACATGTGGACCATTTTGTTTTACAGTAAATCCTCAATTATCTGTCTTAATGTATGGGGAAACTGGGAACAATTAAGCGAACAAATTGGATTATCCATATTATTAATTTTAATGCTTTGGTACTATATTTTATTTATTATATAGTGTAATTTATATAATGACCTTCGGCGGGCTCTTGTGGTTAGTGTAGCTGACTACAGATCCGTCAGCCCGGGTTCGATCCCCGGTACCTCGGATTTTTCTGAGGTAAGGAGACCTGTTGGGGTGCACTCAGCCTTGTGATTCAAATTGAGGAGCTACATGATAGAGAAGTAGCGGCTCCGGTTATGGAAACCACCATTAACGGCTGTGGGTGTCAGCATGCTGACCACATGCCCCCCAGTCCTGCCGTCTGCCTGTGGTAGATGATGCAGTGATCAGGTGGTAGGCCTTGACTCCTTTCTGTAGACAGGATTATTCAAGCGTCCTCAGACCTTCCACGCATGCGCGACCTTCCAGCTGTCGACATTTGTTCTGTTGTTGTCCACGCATGCGTGATAAATCCAGCAGTCGACATACAGTGATACCTCGAGATACGAGTTTAATTCGTTCCGTAACCTTGCTCGTATGTCAATTTGCTCGTATCTCAAAGCAATTTTCCCCATTGAAATTAATTGAAATGCCATTAATCTGTTCCAGCCCCAAAAATGCTACCCCCAATTGTTTTTGTTATGTGTTTTTTAATAAGAAAAACGTATTTATAAATGACAAATATTGTATAAAAACATAATAAAAGAACTGTGAAACTCTCTCCCACATTCCCAAGATCTCTTATCTCACTTGTAGAGATAACCTCCTGCATGTAAATGCACAAAAAGCGCAAAGCCCTAGAAAAACTTAGCAAAGATGCTTCGACAGCGAGGTAAACAAGCACACTGGGGGAATACGTGGGATAATGCGCGAGACGCACGAGGCGCAGGCGCAGTAAACTGGTGGGCCGTGTGCAGCGTCGCAGCTGGCCGCTCCTTCGTATCTCAAATGTCGCTCGTATTTCAAAACAAAACTTCGCTCGCTCGACAGCTCGTATCTCAAATAACTCGTATGTTAGGGCACTCGTATCTCGAGGTACCACTGTATTTTGTTCTGTTGTTGTTAAGTTCATAATATGGACAGTTTCTCCTTTTCCAATATTTAGGAGGGATGAGATCACGTTTTAAAAAATAATATTAATAAATAAATAAAAATTAATAGTAACTTTGAGCAACTTGACACTTTATACAATGTAATTCAACCAGTAAAATAAGTTATTAATCTAGGGAACTTTCAAAAGATGAGTTTAGAATAGGCTATCTCAATATTCAAGGTACTGGAGAAAAACATTTAATTACCAATGAAATGTTTGACGTTCTTTGTTTAGATGAGCATTGGTGCTAAAAAGGAAGAACTTCGGGTACAAGATATTAGAAGACTTCACTTTAATTAATAGTTTTAGTAGGGAAAATCACCTACATGGTGGAGTGTCAATTTATGTTAAAACCCCTCTTGCCAAAAGTTTTAGCAGATTGGATCTCAATATATTTTGTGATGATTGCATTTTGAAACAACAGGTTTAGTATTTGACAGTCTTAAATTAATAATAATAGTGGTCTATGGGTCTCTGATAGGAGACCTCTATCTATTCCTTGGGAAACTTGAAGACCTATTAATGTTCCTTTAAAGATATCTACACAGAACATTAATAATGGGAGTTGTAAGAAAAAGGTAATAGGTAATAGGCCAGATGAAAAATAACATGATGCTTTATTCGGCTTTGTACAAGAGAAACAAATCAGACATTTATAAGCAATTGTATTGTAGAGCTAAACTTGACTACAGACAAGCCATTAATGAAGCCAAGAAAGTATATAATATAACAAATATTGAAAAGTCAATATTTGTACAAAATTATGGAGTTTTATTAATTGGATAGCACAAACAAAAAGAAAGATAATATCAACATATCTCAGGATCAGTTCAATAATTTCTGCATTCAATATGCTGTACAATGAATAAGCCCTTAGAAAGTGCACTTGGTTTATTAGAAAGCTGTTATTAAAAAAAAAAAAACCCTCGGTGCAATTTTAATCTTACAGAAGTATGTCCTGAGGTTATTCTTAAAATTGTGAAAATTTTTAAAGCTTCTGATAGTGTTGATTACTATGATCTTGATTATTTTAACTTGTTGAAAGAAGTTATTGACTGTGTAATAGATCCTCTTACTTATTGTATAAACAAATGTCTCCCAGAAAGTAATTTCCCAGATGTATTAAATATCTCTAGAGTTGTGCCTATATTTAAAAAAGGGAAAAGAACTGTTCAGTAATACTGTATATGCTGATGACACAACTTTTTTTCATAATTGTTCTGATGTACAAACTCTCAAAACCTTATCTGAGGCCACACTACTCCAAGCATCTCTATGGTTTAAGGCAAATGGTTCCCTACTAAATGAAAATAAAACTCAAACTATGTATTTTAGCCATAGGGATTTCCTTACTGATGTTGATACATCAAGGGTCAAATTTTTAAGTATATACGTGGATAGAAATTTATCCTGGGAAGCCCACATTAATTATATCTCTGGCAAACTTTCTAGAGTAATCTATTTGCTCAAACAACTAAAAAATCATGTCTCGGAAGATTACGTGAGGTCAGCCTATTTTGCATTCTACCATAATATTATTTCATATGGTATCTTACTGTGGGGAAATTGTAAGCATATTAAAAAATCCTATTGTTGCAAAAAAAAAAAGTTGATCAGAACAATAACTAGTTCTCATACAACTCATACCTCTGTTTATTGAACTTAAAATAATGACAATAGTGAATCTATATATTTTTACAGTATTACTTCATGTAAAGGAAAACTTGACTAACTTAAATTTAAGGCAAGACACTCATTCTCATAACACTAGGAATTGTAAAAAATTAGAGATTCCATACAAAAGATTAACCAAATCAACAAAGAGGTATGAAATAATTTGTATGAAATATTATAATAAACTACCCTTGGAATTAATAGGTGGACCGTTAAAGAAATTTAAAACTTGGCTCTTTAAATGGATAATTTTAAATACCTTTTATAGCACAAAAAGAGTTTCTTGAAAATGTATCAATTTAACGATTGTATATCTACACATAGTGTGTAGCATGTGCTAATATGTAAGGTCAGCATATTTCGCGCGCAAACAGAACACACGTGCACGTCGCTGCCGTCTGCTAGATAACTCACTCCCGTGCATGCGTGCACAATGCCTGCGCTGCACGGATGTCGACTGCTATTTCTCGTGCATGCGTGAAAGGTCTGAGGACGCTTGAATAATCCTGTCTACAGAAAGGAGTGTAGGCCTTGTCTCTTCTGGGATTTTAGCGCCACAGAGTTAGTTTTTATTTATCTAACATTAGAATGCTTTAAAGTAATCTGTCACTTTTGTTTGCACTTTGATGCTCCTTAATTTCTTTTTTATATTCACTCTAATTTTATATATCATAAGTATTTCGGAAAAGTCTTATGTCTTCTTGCTCAAGAAAATCTATCAAAGTCTCAGTTGATTTCAGCACAGTTTGAAGAGGGAGGCATATTGCATCATGAGCTTTGTTGTGAGTGAGTCATCCCCTACTCCATCACTTTTGCTGCACGGGTATCTGTTCCACATGTGATTATATCTGCATCAACTAGTTCGGCATCAGTCATAATTTGATGCCCTCTCAGTGCACGATCATTATTAAGCCGCTATTTTACATTATTATTGTATTTTTTTATTTATTTTAATTCTACTAAACTAAAAAATATCAAAGTAAACTCTTTGACAATCAAATAAAGAACAACAAAAGAACACTAAAACAATTTTGTCATGTTTTACGTACAATTTATTTAGCACTAATTCATTCTATTATTCAATATGGCATAATTGGGTGGGGAGGAGTTGCAAAAACGATCCTCAGCCCTTTGCTTTGTCTTCAAAAACACATTATAAAGATTTGTTTATCTAAGCCTCCTGACTATTCTTCCAAATTATTATTTTCTGAATTTAACGTTTTCACCATAGACCAAATTTACAAGTACGTCATACTGGATTATTTTCATAAACATCGTGACAATTACAAGTCAGAATCTCACGTATATAACACGCGAAGGAATCAATTTAATTTATTACTTGAACCAAAAAATGTTACAACTGCTGGAGCTAAGCACTGTTCAAGTTTTGGCCCAAGACTATTCAATTCATTTATTACCAACCATCCTGATCTAAATAGCTTAAACAACAAACAATTTAGGTCTAAAATTAGAAAATTTATATAATTATTACTTCTGTTATCTACTAATACTGTTATAACATTTTTCATATTAAACTTTAAAATTTGAATAGAACTTAATTTCTTTGTTTTTTACTAAAATTGAACAAATAAATTTTTATGTATTATTATTGTATTACCTCGTACCTTTGTATTGTAAATAGAACATGTTCTAACCTATTATACATCATTTTTGTCATACTTCTCCAAATTATGTATTGCTTAAGTAATTGTTTAGTATAAGTTTTTTTTTTTTTTTTCTATATATTGAACTGAACCACCCCCGAACACAAGCTCTGCTTCTTCGGGTGGTGTATCAACTTTTGTATTTTTCGTGTAATTTGGAAAAATAAATTGTAATTGTAATTGTAATTGTAATTGTAATTGTAATTAAATTAAAACTAAACAAGCTCATTTACAATAATTACAAATGAAAAAAGTTAACAAGTAAAAGAAATAATTATATTTCTTGGTGACTTATGACTGCATGCTATAAATTTTGCAATTATTTTTATAAAAGACTGTTCTGGATAGAAATAAATCTACAGGGTGTTAATGAATAACTTCATGCCTTTTTAGCGATTAATAAAAACCTTATTCTTAATCATTCATCAACAGCTATACCATACTTTAGAATTTTCATCATCATCATCATTAGCTCAACAACCCTTGGTGGGTCAAGCTTCCTTCACAGTCCTTCTCCAGACGTCTCTATTTCTGGCAAGATATCACCAGTTCCGAATTTTCAACGATTCCACATCTTCTAATATTCCGTCTCTCCATCTTAAGTTCAGTCTTCCAATCTTCCGCCTTCCTTCTGGTCCATTCTCCGTGATTCTTTTAACCACTTCACTTTCATCCATCCTCTGTATGTGTCCTGCCCAACAGCTATACCATACTTTACAATTTTCATCATCATCATCATCATTAGCTCAACAACCCTTGGTGGGTCAAGGCTTCCTTCACAGTCCTTCTCCAGACGTCTCTATTTCTGGCAAGATATCACCAGTTCCGAATTTTCAACGATTCCACATCTTCTAATATTCCGTCTCTCCATCTTAAGTTCAGTCTTCCAATCTTCCGCCTTCCTTCTGGTCCATTCTCCATGATTCTTTTAACCACTTCACTTTCATCCATCCTCTGTATGTGTCCTGCCCATCTTAATCTATCTATTTTAATGTCTGTAATGATGTCTGGCGAATTATATAGTTCATAGACTTCTTTGTTATATCTTGCTCGCCACTCTCCATTTTCTTTTAATAGGTCCATAAATCTTTCTGAGTATTTTCCTTTCAAAGACACCCAGTCGAGATTTATCGTATTCTGTCATAACCCAAGTCTCACTCCCATAAAGTAGCATTGGTTTTATTAATGTTTTGTATTGCCTTGTTTTTGTTTTACATGACAAATATTTAGATTTGAAGCATTTTATTAATGCAAAATAGCATTTGTTAGCATTTTGTATCCTTTTGCTTATTTCTTCCTGAATGTTATTATGTTTATTTATTAGGGCTCCTAAGTAGACAAAATTATTTACTTTCTCAAATGTATAATTTTGTATCTTGATATTTTTTCCAGTTCTATTATATTTATTGTTTTCATTAGTGATCATATATTTTGTTTTCTTTTCATTTATACTTAGTCCCATTTTCTTAGCTGAATTTTGTAATGCTAGGAAAGTTTTCTTCAAGTCATATTCAGATCTGCTGATAATATCAATATCATCTGCATAAGCAAGTATTTGTGTGGATTTATACCTTATGTATTTGTGTCTGGATGCCTGCATCCCTGACAATTTTTTCTAGTACTAGATTAAACAATAGACATGATAGTGAATCCCCTTGTCTTAATCCATTTAAGGTTTCTAGGGGTTCTGAGAGATTTACTTGGATTCTTATTTGATAGTAACTATTTTCCATTGTTGCCTTGACAAGTCTAATAAGCTTCCAGGGGATTTCAAATTCCTTCATTGCTATATAAAGTTGGGATCTGTTAATAGTGTCATAAGCAGAACTAAAATCAATAAATAGGTGATGTAACTCGATATTATACTCTTTTGTCTTTTCTAAGATTTGTCTCAAAGTGAAAATCTGGTCGATGGTACCCCTTCCTGGTATAAATCCACATTGATACTTTCCTATTATTTTCTCTGTATATGGTGAAAGTCTAAAATATAAGATTTTTGAAAAGATCTTAAGCTGCGTCTCCATTGATATACATTTAACACCAACATGTTGCAGTTAACATATGTTAAATGTTTTTCATCAACTTGTTGATGTATACAAGTCAAGTGATTTGCCAATTAACAACTGTCTCCACTACAATATTATAGGTTAACATGTGTTGGTGAGGTTACGAACAGAAATGAATAACATTAAAAAAAAAGAAAAGCCTCTGAAGAGGGCAGCCAACATTGCAAAATGAGAGTAGTTTTATATACTCGTTATTATCTTTTTGTTAACTGTCTATGACTTTCTTAAATACTAATTATGTACAGATATCTTGATCTTTTCAAAATAACTATCACATTTTTCAACAATGGAGTATGCCATAAAAAAATAATTTTAGAATTAGATGCAATACTATTGAGAACACTGATATACCAAATACTCACATAATACAAAATGGATGCCGGGAATATTGAGGAAGCTGTCGACTGCTTGTTGTTTACCCGGAAATTCCCGAACCAAAGCCGATTCAGCTGGCGATCGCTTTTTGCTTCCCGGAAATTCCCGAAACAAAGCCGATATCGACCGGCTAGTCAATTGACTTGACATGCTGTCCATTTTCTCCGGAAAACAAATTAACACCTGAAAATGTTAAGTGCAACACGCTGGGTTTGCATGTCAAGTCAATTGGAACGCGAAATTGCAATATACATGTCAATATCAACTTGTTAATATTGACATGTTCGTGCTAAATGTATATCAATGGAGACGCAGCTTTATAGATTGTGGATAACAAAGTAATAGGTCTATAATTTTCACATTTCATCGGGTTGCCATTCTTATGTATCGGGCAGATTAATCCAGTTTTCCATTCTTCAGGAATAGTTTCTTTTGTCCATATCAGCTCAAGGAATGTGTGTAGTAGTTTTCTTAACTTCTTTCCACCATACTTTAGGAGTTCTGCAGGAAGATTATCAATACCAGGTGCCTTGTTGTTCTTTAGTTCTTCAACCACTCTTTCTATTTTTTCTATTGTTGGTGGAGTTTCTACTGTGAGGTCATTTATGGAGTCAAGTGTAAAATCTTCAGTTACATCCACAGGGGGTTCTAAAATCTCATTCATATTTAAATTCTCATTATAGAGTGTGTTAAAATATTCACGCGATCTTTTTAAAATATTGTCTTTATTTGATAAAATTTCCCCTTGACTATTTTTACAAATTGTAATTCTTGGTTTAAAAGACTTTCTTCCATCATTGATCATTTTATAAAATTTTCTAATATTTACATCTCTGTTTTCTTCTAATTCTTTAACTAATTTTGTTTCATACAGTTTCTTCTTCTGTCTATGGATTTTCTTTTCTTCCTTCCTCTTGTTTTTGTATTTCTCTGTTGATTGCCTTGTGCAACTTCTCTGCAACATAGATTGATATGCTTCATTTTTCTCTTTTGTTATTTCTTCACATTCTTCATCAAACCAGTCCCTAGTTTTTTGTTCTTTCTGTAATCGTAGAGTAGTATCAGCTGTGGTAGTAATTTGTGTTTTTAATAGATTCCACTATTCATTTACATTAGTGACTGTATCTATTCCTTCCTGTCTCAAATTATCTAATTTCTCATTTAATTCACCTTTATATTGAGCTAATTTATCACTCTCTTTTAATGCAGCTACATTATATTTATTTTGTCTTTGTCCATACTCTTTTTTATAATTACTGATCTTTGCTCTTATTTTAGTAACAACAAGAAAATGGTCGGAATCTACATTTGCTCCTCTAAAAGTTCTACAATCCATTAGCAATGACTTATGTCTTGATTCAATTAAAATGTGGTCAGTTTGGTTCACTGTGTGGCCATCTGGAGACTTCCACGTTCCTTATGGATTTTCTTATGTGGGAATAGTGTGCTACCTATGACCATTCCTCTAGAGGTTGCAAAATCAATTAAACTTAATCCATTTCCATTACTAAATTCATGTAGGCTGTGTTTACCTATTATGGGGTTATATATTTCTTATTTCCCAATTTGTGCATTTGCATCACCTATTACAATTTTGACATCATTTCTTGGAGATGAATCATATGTATTCTCAAGGAGGTTGTAAAAAGTATCCTTTTCCTCTTCACCTTTCTCTTCTGTTGGAGCGTGTATGTTTATTATATTGTAGTTAAAGAACCGTCCTTTAATACATAAACAGGAGATTCTCTCATTCACTGGTGTAAAACCAATCACAAATTGCTTGATTCTTTTGTTAACTATAAACCCTGTTCCTAGTTGATGTTTATCACCACAGCTATAATGTACTATATAATCTCTCATCTCTATTACTCCATCACCAACCCATCTAATTTCTTGTAGGGCCGTGAAATGTGCTTTATATTTCTGTAGTTGATCTACTAAGAGCTTTAGGGCTCTGGGTCTGTATAAAGATAGAACATTCCAAGTGCATATCCTTAACTCATTCCCCTTTTTCATTGCATTAGGTCGCCTTCGATTGATCCGTCCGGTTGAATTCTGTCAAAAGTAAAATTTTACGAGATGGGATTGTCAATCCCATGCTTAACCCCCAACCTAGAGGACCAGGTCATTTGATTTTGGGGTTTTCGTCCCCTAGATCAGCTGTCTTCACCACGACTTTGGAGCCTGATCTGCCCCTCCCTAACCTTGGCTGGAGCCGCCCACAGAATTTTCATAATCTGCAAAATTTACTCACTAATCGCATGATTGCCCGCCACTGCATTATGTTTTTATTCCTAATTCCAGCGCTGACAAAAATGTTTCGTTTGTCTTTTTCTTCCTCAGTGTTGCAAGATATTGATCATCATTTTTTCATAGTTGATCATTCTGTGTACAGAATAAGTAAATAGTACGGTTTTACTTGTACTACTTACAAAATCTCGAAGTTAATTTAAAGAAAAGAAAATGGAGAATGGTTACACTTTCGCTGAACTTGCTGACATGCATCTTATTTATGGAGAACAAGAGGTAATTCTCTTTAATAGTAGCTGAGCTCTACAGAGAGAGATTTCCGAATAGACGATGTTACGTTGGTTTAAGTCTGCCGCAATTTCCCTCTCTGACTGCCACTGATTACGTATGTATACTGGTGGCGCCAAGCTCGCGTGGGGAGTTTGGAGACTAGCTTGTGGTGCCGAGACAGTTCGTCTTGAGTCTCCTTCAAGTGCAGTGGGCAGCAAGGTTTCTGCTGGGGTCTCCCTCCTAAACGTGAGTTGGCAAAAATTTTCAATATGTAAAATAATGTCTTATTAATGTGCCTTCTGCACAACAATATTGGATGCTTTGGCATCATGAGTTAGAGTACCTTTTCAGACACTTTGAATCCACAGGTGGTTAGGCGATTCCATTTTATTAGTATATACACATAAGTTAATTGCTGTGCCTACATGAAGCATTTATTTCACTGTAAGTTAGACTTCTCATATAAGAAGTGGTATCTTTACGAAAGCAATAGCATGTACATCATAATGGCGTGATTTGTGGAGTTGTCCATATGACGTCACCCTATCTGGCATCGCCGGAGTTTAATTATGAAGTCTTTGTCTTTCAAGTTAAAGTTTGATATATAAATCTTGGTTATTAAATAGAGTCAGTAATATTGATAAAGTTCATGATGGGAATTAGTTATTCATGGGATCTAAATAGTTTTATTGTTCAGCATCTTTTCAAGCTGTTCTTGTCCATTTGGGAAACGCCCCCTTTGAAGATGCATTCCCATTCAAGTTATTAGGCCCCTTATATTGCTTGAGCCTATTACATTCATTTCAGCGTAGTGGATTGTTTTTTTGATTAATTGCTGTTTGCCAAAATATAGCTATTGGGTATCCTTATGATGACATATTAAATTTGATTCAGGTTATTTTTATTGACTCTGAATTTCTTTCCCATGATTCCATACTTTGATCACGTTACCATTTGTGGATTCTGTTCTTAAAACGTGTTTTTGCATATTTTCTATTGCGTGTAGGGTTTGTACTTTCTAATAATTTTTTGGGGGTTTATTCTAGCGCTTAATGATTTTTCATCATCACTCTAGAATTTCCCCTTATCTAGTTTCATGTCAGGTTCATACTGGACTTTTCTAGAAACCCTGTTCATATTAAAATGATTCGTATTAGTTAAACCTTTTGCTCTGTTTGCCCATGCTACGTTTATGAGGATCTTGAGCCTTTCACAAAAAAACTTAGGCCTAATTTTGGTGAGTTTTCTTGTAAACTTTTCTGGAATTCGATAGTTTTCCGGGGTATAGTTTCAGGCTTAGGGTATGAATTAGCTTCCCTGTTTTTCCATTTGCTTTATGGTATTTCTATTTGGGGAATAAGAATTTATTCAGTATTCTAATTAGCTATTCTTTCGGGGTTATGTTAACTTTTAGCTTGCATATAATGAATCCTGCTTTTTCAATCAATATTTTCCTATTCTCATTCAGATTTCTCTTCTGATTTTCACGTTTGGTACCCTTGGCTAGGTGGTATTTCAGATTTCAGCTGTGTCATATATATGCATTCCTATTGGGATTCATATATATCCTAGCAGTCACTGCTGTCTCTGTTTATTCCACATTCTTTGCTCTTCTTATTTCTTGCAAACGCTCCTTAGAAATTTTATGCATATTTTGCACATTTCTATATTAGATTAGAATCTCGAGTTTCAGATATTGTTAAAATTTGGGTTCACTTCGGTTATTGTTATAGCCTACTATTATTGAATATAATTAATATCCAGTTGTGGGGTTCGTTAATTAATACTGTATCCTCCTTAGCTTCATTCTTTGTTTTGAATTGTTCTATTCTGCATTTATGCGATTTCTATCCTTATATTCAGATATATAAATTTCGTTTGATTATGCTGACCTTTGCCCCCCCCCCCCTTTATGCTCCATTGAAGTTACATGCTGGTACATATTTCTAGCCCGTATTATTCTGTTGATATCTCGGTTCATATTTCTCTTAAACAGAATATTTTCATATTTCTTACTTTGGAAATTTTGATCTCTCTCCTTGCTTTCATATATATATTTTTTTCAAAATTTAAGATCTTCACTCTTGTCTTAAATACTTACATTGCCGTCGGCCTTGCGCTGTTCCGTTCTTTAGTCTGGGTCTTTATTCTTTCATATTTTTTATTTTACTGCCAGTTTTTACATTTGGGCATTTGCTTTTTGGATTATCCTTGATGGCCTTTAGCTATACTTAAGCTTTGGATTTTCAGATAACTCTGTGGGATTTTCTTCATATTTATGCATTCATATTTTTCTCTGATTTTTAAAGTTTGGATTGCTCAGTTTTCTGGAATTAGGGAATAGGGTTCAGGGATATTAGGTTATGACTTATGATTATTTGATCTTGAGGCAACCAGCTGTTGGGTTGGAAATTTTCCTTACATAAATTGAATTGGGGTTTTCACATAAAGATACACATTGTCATATTGCTGAGTCCTTGGATATGCATAGGTAGTCACTCACCTTGTATTAGGGGTTTATTAATTTATTTTACAGAGTTTTGGTAAATTATAAATAAGTACCTTTTGTATTTTATATTATTCTGTGTTATGGTTTGTTCATGTTATACCATAACAGTTTAGTGTATTTAGCTATTTGAAATTTGTATATGTGATAACGCAGTTACTTTGAAATATTCATATTTTGGGAATTGTTGAGAATAAATCCCTTGTTATTGGATTTTTCGATTATTAATTGCGATTTATGTTGGTCGTTCCTGCCTCCCATAGTCCCGTGTGCTTTGAACTTAAGATCTCGGCCACTGAGTAATGCACGTTGTAGATAATATGTCATGCAGGGCTGTAAATAATTACAATTGCAAGATTATTTCTCTGTTGAACTTCTCAAATATCTAGTATAATATTTAGATATACTAAGCAACAAATTCAAGTATTAATAAAAATAGTAACTAAACATAAATCACTGTTGCAACGACATCCACACCATTCAACTTTTCTGTCTGTTGATTTGTGTTTGCGTTATTCTGGAACCTTTAAAGTAAACAAGGCAGACTGCGGCAGAAGACGAACTCTCCGTACACCACAATTTGAAGACCATGTCCTCAATCAAATGGAAGAGGAACCTTCTACTAGCACCCATGTTATCGCAAGTGCAATGGGTGTGAACCAGATCAGTGTATGGGAAGAGCTATATGAAGGTCAGCTCCATCCCTTTCACCTTCAATAGGTACATGGTTCAGGTCCTAATGATTTTGGTCCTTGCCTACAATTCTGTAATTGGGCAGTGCAACAACAAACAGATTTCTTTTCTACTGTGTTGTTCACTGACGAGGTTTATTTTTAGCAGAGATGGACTGGTTTTAAATTCAAGGAACAGTCATGTCTGGGATTACGAAAATGCTCATGCCACCGTGGAGGCAAGTCATCAAGAGAGCAGAGTGTCCACTGATCGGGAAAATCCGGGAAAAGGCCGAGAATTTCGTATGGTCGGGAAAATCCGGGAAAAGTCAATGAATTTGTTAAAATATCCGGGAAAATTCGAAAAATTTGTAGCCCACATAAAACAGATGAAAATGAATACAATTTTATCTTCTGCCAGCTTCCAAAACATCTCAGCTGCTCTTGAAGATAAACTTCTCTTGTCAAAAATTACTTTCTTATCTTTAGCAGAAGGTTTACAACCATTTCTAAAAGAGTTTCAAGCTGACACTCAAATGGTCCCTTTCCTACATGGTAACCTCCTGAAAATTTTAAAGAGGCATAATCCATACCAATTCAGGCAGTGGCTTACCTTCATGGTTGTAGGGGTTTTGTCTGGGTTAACCATGTTGGAGTATGTTGGGCGATACATTGTATGGGTTTAAGAGTTATATTGTTTGACCACGGCTGAGCTTATCTATCTATAAATATCTTACCGTTAGGCTAGTGAACACAGTCTGGCTGCAAATCTCTCTCTCCTCTCTGTGATGAGCTAGTGACTGAAATCTTATTCTATTCACTTATAGGCCTAGTTGGGATTGGATATACCTGGTAGAGCTTATTAGAGAACTTTATACTCAAGGGAATTTCAGATTAACTTTTAGGTGTTTTATTCAAATTCACACAAATATTGATGTCAATGCAATTAGCATTGGTACTAGAGAAATCTTTACATATATGTATATAAAAAGAGGCAAGGGGAGAAAGGTAAACCTATTCATAATGAGGATAGTGAGATAATAGCAAGTGTATCTGATGAGAAATAAAAAAATAAAACAGCTGGCTCTTCCTGTTAACCGTGCAACCAATAGGGCATCCCTCTGTACCGGTGGGTCCGTGTGGAAAATTGAAAGCATCAGAAAACAATTAAAAGTCAGAGGCTTCCAGTCTCCTCTGCACACTCCCAGGAAATACCGACCCAGGCCAAAAGAGGAGAATGGATTACTTTGATTTGTGTGTCATTAAGTGAACTGTACAAGAGTTCTACATCACAAAAAAAATAAAATAAAATTGTACCCACCTGTGTAAAGCTACTGCCTTTCCGAGAAAATATTTACTTTCCATGGGGTGCAGAAACTCTCAGCGTAACTTTACATAACATAGGGTTTAAGTGGAAGAAGTGTTGCAGTAAATGAAAGATTCTTACATTGGTGAGCGAAATATTTGACTACAGTAAGGCAGCTTTGCACTGAAGGGGGAGAGAGATTTTACTTAGTTGAAAGCTGGGTGACAGCAAACTCACTTTCAAAAAGTGCTAGCAGAGTGAAGAAGTAGCAGTGTTTGTGCTCATGGAAATGCAGCTAATAGATTAATAATGATCCATGTAGGATCACGATCTGGGTTTTCTAAATGGTGCTGCGCTAGTCTACAAAGCAGGAACCACCACCAGGGAGAAATTATTAACCAATCTTTCTCCAGATTCTGTGGTGGTATTGGACAATGCACCATACCGTAATATGGAAGAGAATAAGGCCCCATCACAATATGCTGAAAAATCTTAAATGGCCTCTTGGTTGCAGCGACAGTATTGTCTGTGAAATGACTATGAGGAAAGAGCAGTTGTATGAACTGTTATACTTTTAAAAAAGGAGAGGGAGAAGATCTTTAAAATAGATCAAGTGGTGAAAGAACAAGGCCATTCTATAGTAAGATTACCTCCATATACGAGGTCTGTTAGAAAAGTATCCGACCTTACTTTTTTTTCTAAAAAACCTGACGGATTTGAACCAAGCCCGCTTGCATGAGCTGACCTTGAGCTGACCTTGAGCCTTCGTGCGTATGTGTGAATTTTTCCCCGCCTGTAGATAGTGTCTGTTGCTGGCAAGCAGCATTTGAGTGAGGTAGTGTGTAGTGCTCTCGTCGTTGCAAGGAAAATGACGGAATGACTGGAGTAGCGCTATTTGTCTGAAACTGGGCGACAGCCAGGTGGAAACCATTCGGCAAATTCAGATGGCTTTCGGTGATGATGCTATGGGCATCACACAAATTAAGAAGTGGTACAACCGGTTTAAAGACGGCCGAACATCGGTGGTGAGTGAGCCACGCTCCGGTCGGCCATCAACATGCGGAAATGAACAGGTCATTGCCAAAGTGAACGCTGTGGTGATGCGGGACTGTCGTGTGAGTATCAGAGATATTGCGGAAGGGATGGGCATCACCACTTTTTCGAAAATTTGGCCATGAAGAGAGTGGTGGCGAAATTCAATGCCAATGCTGCTGACGGCAGAGGAAAAGCAACTTCGTGTTGAAGTCTCACATGACATGCTGGACTCCAAAAACAATGACCCCGACTTCATGAACACCTTAATGAGTGGTGACGAGTCCTGGTGTACGGGTACGACCCGGAAACCAAATTCCAGTTGTCACAATGAATAAACGACAAGAGCACTACACACTACCTCACTCAAATGCTGCTTGCCAGCAACAGACGCTATCGACAGGGGGGAAAAAATTCACATATGCACATGAAGGTTCAAGGTCGGCTCATGCAAGCGTGCTTGGTTCAAATCCGTCAGGTTTTCAAGAAAAAAAATAAGGTCGGATACTTTTCTAACAGACCTCGTATGTGCGCTTAATCCCATTGAGCTTGCGTGGTCAAAAGTGAAGAGAGATGTACATGAGCATAATGTTTTGGGAGGCATGTCTCTGACAGCACTGAGAGAGTTAACTGAACAGGCGATATTATCTGTAAGTGCCGCAGACTGGGATGGTTATTGCCACCATGTAGAAGAACTTGAAAAACAATACTGGGATCATGGTGGTGTTAACGGTGTCATTGATTCCATCATAATAGAACTTCCCAGTGTTGACAGGAATGACGTCTTCTAGTACTACTTCTTGTGAAGAAATTTTTTCAGACTCCGAACTTGCCCAGTCTTTATAAGGTAATTATTAGTGATCATATAATATAATATAATAATGCTCTGTTCTTGAAGGAGAATGTTTTCATAACAGATAGTGTAGTGTACTGTAATTTTAGTAATGGCACAGCACGGTTTTCACTTGTAACGTAACAGTCACATTCCTCACAGGAAAGTTCTCTCCTTTGGACTACTGTAGTTAGAAACCATTGTTCAGCAATATGCAGATATGTTCTTGGGTCTCACTGGTTTTGTCCTGACTATGCTGAATTTAGTCTTATGTACCAGGCGCTTAGCTGAACAAAACTTAGAGAAATTCACGCTTTACAAGTTCGGTCTTTTTATCTTTTTTCCCCCTGAGCATGAAATCTTTTAATACCATTTGACAATTTTTTAGGAGAGGTGGTAGATCTTACTCCATTAAAAATAAAAAAAAAGTGCCAACTTCAGAACTGCTGCTATAACTCCAATCAGTAGTCCCAACGACCTTACAGTCACTGATATTATATGTCTTGGAAAGGTCAGGAATACATGATTCTTATATCCACTTCTT
This sequence comes from Ectobius pallidus, assembly GCA_964059195.1. NCBI lineage: Eukaryota > Metazoa > Arthropoda > Insecta > Blattodea > Ectobiidae > Ectobius > Ectobius pallidus. The sequence goes on from CAXKWD010000009.1 coordinate 35,312,381, forward strand.
TTCTTGGTCAACATCAACAGCCTGTTGAAAATGTTCATCCTGGTGGTCGGATCAGTTACTACTGCAAATTTTATGTGTGGATTTACTGTTATTATGTCAACCTTTCTCGGAAATGCAAACCAACTTCCTCATGTGTCTTCCAGTTCTTTTTTTTTTTTTTTTTTTTTTTAAAAGAAGGCATTTGTGATGAAGGTCCAGATTTTATGATGATGTATGTGCATGAGTAATTCATTCTATGGACAGGATTCCAAGACATGACCTTGCCCTTCATCTTCCAGGAACAGATCTAACTGGAACTGTATTGCAGTTCATTTTAACTGCTGTTGTCCATTCACAACATTCTGGTTTTTGTTGTTTGTTCATCTTGAAATGTTCTTGCTGCATCAATATGAGGGTGACTGGCACATGTCTGTTTTTAGAAATGTTGTACTGTTGAAGATAAGCCTCCCATGCAGATCTAACCAGTTCAAACCTCTGTGTTCTGTTCATATCATAGAATATGTATTTTTTAAGTTTATTTATTAAAATTGCTAATTATTTTCCTGATTGTGTATTTATGTAAATAATTTTCTTCTTGCAGGTATTCGAGTGGGCTTATTTACACCGGACATGGCTTTTGAAGCAATAGTCAAGAAACAAATATCTCGGTTAAAAGAACCAAGTTTGAAATGTGTAGACCTTGTTGTAGCTGAATTATCAAATGTGGTACGGGTTTGTACAGATAGGGTAAGTATCCTGGAATGTTTTTATCATATAATTCATATATTTAAATTATGTGTTTTTTTTAAAGAAGTGGCTGTTTAATTAAGACAAATTAGGAAAAATGAGGGAAAAACTCATACGGGGTGTAGTAGTAAGTAACAAAAGTTCCCTCCTCTCAAGGGTTTGCACTAGTGCTCGGACTATTTGTGTATTTGTGTAACCGAATAGTATCCGGTTACTTGGTCATGGCAAATAAAATTTGGATAACCGCCGTTAGGTATCTGCGTATTCGGATATTCGGTTACTTGTAGATAACTACAAATACCTACTACCATGAGTCATGACAGAGGCTGTTTGTGCAATATCTTGTTTACTGCATTCTTGATGTCGCGCCGTACATACAATATGCAGTCCTTAATTTTACCCCCCCCCCCCCAAGCATCTGTGTTCAATTACTGTAATAATTACATTCTTCTTCTAATTTATTGTATTATCTAACATAAAAATAAAAAAGTATGTGTTTATAGGCCTATACAAATTTACACGCTTTCACTGATTTGCATGAAATTTTGAACACCTACCCCCTTCAACAAGGTAAAAACGATGGGCAATATTAAAATTCAAGTCAGCCACCCCTTCCCTTACTTTCAACCACCCGTGAGTAATATTTTCTGTATACAAATCTAAATTCCCCGAACAATCTCTATACAATTTACACAAACTCTGCAGAACTAGTCACTATTCTGCAATATTCTACAAAACCACCCCTGATTAAGTTTCCAACTCCCATTATTTAATGTCTTTATAAATCTACAATCCTTGAACGATTATTACTAAACTTTACAGACAGACCCTATAGAATCAAGAGAATATTTCAAGCCAAATGGGCAATTCTCTGAGTGACGCACAGGACATTTCCAGGATTCAAATGACCTTAATTTTATTAGGATATAAGGTAACTGCTGCCAGTCAGCTTTGATACCTTACTGATCAGTTGCTGTGTAATGTGTACCAGAAAGAAAAATCTAGCTTTATAATAACATACAGAAAAAAAAACTCTCTGTGATGCACGGGACTCAGAAAAACTACTCTCAGTCACATTGCTTGCTTTGATCCACCTAACTTAGGCCCTAAAGAACCAGGATAAAATTTTAGGCAAAACTATTTTGGAATAAACAACCCCTTATGATTAACCCCTATTATATGACATTTAAATAAATTTACACTCTTTGACCATTTTTATCAAAATTCACACACAGAACCTACAGAACCAGGAGGAAGCTTTAGGCGAAACTAATTTTAGTAGAAACCGCCCATTTCTTGTTTCAACCCCTATTTATGATCTATATTTAAAGCTACAATCTTTGACGAATTTTTATCAAACTTTACACAATACCCTATAGAACCAGGAGAAAATTATAGGCCAATTTAAATTTATTATAAACCACCCTTTACATGTTTCAACCTCTATTTTATCATCAAAAAAAGATCTATACTCTTTGAGTTATTTGTATAACTTATTATTCACAGACCTTTTACAACGAAGATATTTTTCAAACAAAACTAATTTTGGTAGAAACTATCCCTGAAGTGACTCAACCCCTATTTATATCAATATTTAAACCTTCATTCTTTGAGTTACTTTTATTAGATATTACACTAATACCCTCCAGAACCAATTTTTTTTTTTTATACAAAACTAACTTTCGTATAAACCACCCTTAAATGTTTGAAACCTCGTTAAGTTATGTATTTATTTAAATCTTCGTTCTTTGATTAATTTTTTTATGAGACGCAATACACAGAACCTCAATAGGTTCAGGAGAGATTTTTGAGCAAAATTAACTTAAGAAACCACCCCTTAAATGTTTCAACCCCTATTACATTAAATTTTCACTTTTTTGACCAATTCTTACCAGACTCTATACACTGACCCTATAGAACGACGGAAAATTTTTAGGGAAAATTATTTTTGGAACAAACTACCCCTTTATGTGTTTCAACCCCTATTGTATGTGCTTCATTTAAATCTACCCCCTTTGACCATTTTTTAAATGAAAATTTACATACAGTACCAGGAGAAAATTTCAGGCTAAATTAATTTTAATAAAAACCACCCCTTAAATGTTTCGACCCGTTTTTATTGTATATACCTAGATTTACATTATTTGTGTAATGTTTTATCAGATAACAAGCAGAGACCCTCGAGAACCAAGATAAATAAAATTGTTGGACAAAACTAATTTAAGTAGGAGCCACCCTTAAATGCGGCTTTCATTCTCGGTAGACTTTTGTACACTGAAGACATTCACAGCGCAAAAATGTGAGTTAAAACACTGGCACCTTTTTAGGGAATTTTCTTTCATGCAAGTAAGTTCAGCTTCCGAGATAGTTAATTTCTCGTCTAATGTTCTAATATGTGGGGAATTGACCTATACACTTTATTCTTCAAGTTCCCCCATAAATAATAGTCATATAGGCTATTGTTAGAAGAACTTAAAGACAGTATCACAAGAGAAATTAACTCTATCTCGGAAGCTGAATTTACGCGCGTGAAAGAAAATTCCCTAAAAAAGGTGCCAGTATTGTGTGGATGTAAGAGGAGAACATTTCCAATATCTCTTGTGATGAGGTATGTGGTTATTTTCATTGTAATTTTAACTGTAATTGTGAGAACCTGAATCATTACACTGATTGCGACTTTATTAGCGTAGATATTTCACCTGATCGCTCGGGAGTTGGAGCTGTGCCCGCCGCGACACAGAAACCCGCGTCATTGGCCAACTCTTGCGTGGGACTCACTGTACTTGAATTTGAATGAAGTGTGAATCCATCTATCCTCCAAAGCAGAATTTCTTTTTCATCAGGAAGATCAGCATTATTAAGAATTATATTCTTCTCTGTGTATGTATTTATATGACACACAGAATTAATAGAAAGGCCTATGCTACACTTTTCATATAAAGCGGAAGCATTGTAGATTAAAAAACTGTCGGTTTTACCCACTTTAGAAAACGCAAAGCAGATAACTTATAAACAAAATAAACCAGCTACATGTCAACACTCAAACAATAACAGTCAGATTAAACAACACTCCCACGCATTGGGCAACCTGTCACAGACTAATAGCTCTATGACATCAGCCTGCAGTAAACATGTACTGTACGGAGCTCAAGAGAAGACGAGCGGGGTATGAGGAGAGGGGAATATTGTCGCTGTGATTCCCCGTTGCACGTGCGGACCATGCATTGAAGTGTACTAATCATTCACAAAGCCTTGTACTCTTGTACAGTCGTGTGTTAAGTGTTTCATTTTCATTTCAGTGTTTATAAAGATTGTATTTTATTCATCAACGTAACTAAGTTAATGGTAATAATTATTAGTAGGCCGTAGTCAATTTCGTTTACAGTATATCACAATGGAACCACAGAGGAAAAAAGGAAAAACAATACATTGTGAGGCCCGGGAAACTATTAGAAGGGTTATACTTGCTTGTGATGAGGAATCACGACAAGGAAAACTTAGCCATACAGTGAAACAAGCAAATTTGCGAATATCACATTACACTGGTATTTCAGTCAGCACAATAACAAGAATTCGTAGAGAAGGTGCTGATGCCGGTGAGACTTCCCTTTCTACTCCAGGTAAGCACAGAAAACGCCAAGAGGAAAGAAATGTTCATTTGGACGATTTTGATAAAAGGGTAATTAGAGATACCATAAGCGAATTTTATTTAGTAAAAAAAAACAGGTGCCTACATGCCCAAAACTGTTGCCTGTATTGAAAGAAAAAATAAACTTTTCATGGGGGGTACATTCTTTGAGAAGGGTTTTGAAAGATATGGGTTATAAATGGAAAAAATGTCAGAATGCGAGGAAAATATTAATTGAACGCCCACATATTATTGATTGGCGTTGTATGTATCTGAGGGCAATACGGCGATTCCGGGAGCAACATCGCCGTATAATATATATTGATGAAACCTGGATAGATAACAATTTGACGGTCCATAAATGTTGGCAGAGTGATAGTCAATCAGGAGTACTGACTAAGTCAAGTTCAACGAATCGCCTCATAGTCGTTCATGCTGGTTCAGAAAGTGGTTTCGTGGAAAATTCATTACTAATCTTCCAGGCTGGAAGGAGATTACCACGGCCAGATGAATTCAACAAATTTTGAACGCTGGGTTACCACTCAGCTCCTGCCTAATCTACCAGAAAGAAGTGTTGTTGTTATGGATAATGCTCCATACCACAGTATTCAAGAAAATAAACCACCAACAAGAAATTCTGTAAGAGCAGAAATGATTTCGTGGCTGGAGAAAAACAACGTCCCTTTCGCCGTAGAAATGAGGAAAACTGAACTTTTTATGTTAATAGAAAGACACAAATGCCCAGAAAAAACTTTTCGTATAAACCAAATTTTGAAATTTCATGGCCATGATGTTCTCCGATTGCCTCCATATATGTGCGACCTTAGTCCAATTGAACTTGCATGGGCAAAAGTAAAACGCCTGGTACATGAAAAAAACGTTGCTGGAGAAATGTCAATGGCAGTACTGAGGGACATGACAACAAATGCATTTTCATCAGTTACTGAGAGTGATTGGTTAGGGTACTACAATCATGTGCGGAAGCTGGAGACTGAATACTGGGAAAGGGATGGATTGTTGGAAAACACCATAGATCAGTTCGTAATTGCTTTGGGGGGTGCCGAAAGTGATAGTAGTGACTCGAGTGACTCACAATCATCTGAAGAAAGTGACGACACCGAGCTTGCCCGTCCTCTGTCGTCCAGCGAATAAGGAAGTTCAACTTGCATCATATCACGCGAGTTAAAATTATTTTTTCAAGTAAAACTTCTTTTCTCGCGGTTGGGGTAAATCTGGAAAATCAGTCACACTAAAACGAAATCAGTCACAAAATCAGTCACACTCAAAACTACGTATTTCGGAGCGGACTGCACAGAAAACAATCAACTAAATGATTAGGAGTAATCAAAGGAAATTTTTCAGACCTTAATTCCTCAATGGCAATAGACAATTCCTAAGCAATCTGAAGGTATATTATCTATTTTATGGAACCCGGAGGTTCATTACCGCGCAAATACAAAATTAAAAAATACAAATTTCCAAAATAAAAAAAAAAACACAATTAAAAATTAAAACATCCAAAAATCCAAAATTTAATAAATAATAAATTCCAAAATAAAAGAAATTAAAGAAATTAAAAACTAAAAATCGAAAATAGGCTACACAAATTGAAAAAATCTAAAAATTCAAAATTTAAAAAGCTAAAATACAAAATTTAAAAATCCAAAAAAAAATTCAAAGAATCAAAATTGAAAAAAATTCAAAATTAAAAAATTCAAAGATCCAAAATTTAAAAATCAAAAAATCAAAAATTAAAAGAATTGAAAATCCAAAATTAAAAAATACAAATTTCCAAAATTTAAAAAAAAAATTATAACATCCAAAAATCCAAAATTTAATAAACAATAAAATTAAAAATTAAAATATCCAAAAATAAAAAATAAACAACTCAAAGATCGAAAATTTAAAAAATCCAAAATTAAAAATTGAAAGAACCAAAATGAATAGTACAAAATCCAAAATTTAAAAAGTCCAAAAACCCAATATCAAAAAGTCCAATAATGCAAAATTGAAAAAATCCAAGAATAAAAAATTTAAAAAATAAAATAAAGTTTTACTTCTGTCGCGTGGTGTTCCACGCACTCTTTTTTTTAATATACCATAATTATAAGCAGCCTTTATTGTTGCTAAAAATCGTTACATAATATTAGTTTTCATAGAGTACTATTCATTGTTCGCATCTATTATAAAATCGATATTCATACACTAATATTAATTTTATTAATTCCTTTTATAAATTTGTTGTAAGTTACAAAAAACTGCGTATGAATCTCGTACACTTTAAACTCGTTATACAGTGTTATGCTATTATTATATTCGTTACTCGTGTAATAAAGTACAACATTGTAAACCTTTTTTAAATTATATATTACATACAAGTATTATACTATTACAATAATTATTTTTTGCAGATTAAATTATTCTTAAATTGTCGAATTCCTGAATAAAGTAACGGAAGAAAATTAAATTGAAGTAGTTATAGTCTTTGAGAATAACCGGTAACTTATAACTTAATAATTGTAGGCCTAATTGTTAACGGTTAAAAATAAAATTCTTTCACATTAAAACGTTGAACTAGAAACGCGACTAATATTTTCAGGACAGGTAGTATTAAGATGCGATCGCAAAACATGCTGAGACTTTGGCCTTATTCAGCACATTCCTTCCGTTCGTCTTCTCTTGAGCTCCGAGCAGTAGATGTGTGTGATGGAATATATTGCATCATCTACATTTAAGATGGTGCAATATTATGCAAACGTTAATTGAACCATAACTTTTCTTCCAACATTTCTTCTCCTTTTCATTTGTATTTTTCATATATAGGCCTACAATATATTTGAAAAGATTTTTTTTAATAGGACACTTACTATTGCGGTGTTAAATATGATAAACCACTCTTAAAAATTTTTAGCAAGGATTGTTGTTGTAGAGAATTCCACTATTTCATATGTTCTATATTTAAGAGTTTGCGATAATTTTATTTAAACTTTAGCAAAACAGGCTACTCTAGTATACAAGATAACAGGTACATTATAAATTGCAATTGACATAAAACTATAGCCCTAATGTACCTTATGGTGAAACAGGGCTAAAAGAAATTGTATATTAAATAAATATATAATATATTAAATGTGCATTTCCAACAAGGCTTAAATAATTATTTCAATCATGTTTGCAATAAAAAAAAGTTTACTAAATATCTACTTTTGCCTGTACAAATTATTTTGTAAACTTAAAATTGATTCATAACCATCTTAACCACTTCTTTCACAAATAACTTGCTTTTATAAAGAAGGAAGGTAAATATCCACAAATGTTATTCCACCATTTTGTAGCAAATTTTGTGCTTCTTCTAATGGTACCAAGCCCGAGTTTGCAAAGATTAATAGAAAAAAGTTATAACAGGATTACTGAAATCATGTTTACAATTTTTTGTAATTCACTTTTTCCACTTCTAACATAAATTGCACCTACTTCTGGATATTTCATTCTATTTTGCAAGTGATATTTAAAATCGACATGAAATTCTGAATAAGTATGCTGAATTTCATGATTCTACATTAATAACTGTTATTACAAATTCAAGTTGAAGCAAGATGTGTCACTTGGCTTTGGTTGCGGATTGAAAAAATTCCACCAAGCAGAGTGAAACTTTGAAAGGCTATAAATTCCAAACTAGAGCCAATATTCCAAAAATGAAAAATACGGGTTCTTATATTTGTCTGAAGATACCATGTACCAAATTTCATCCAAATCTGAGATGGTGGGGTGGACAATGCATTGCTTGGCTGGATGATCTGGCATGGAATGACCCTAAGGCCCTCCAAGAAAGAAAGAAAGAAGAAAAAAAAAAACGCATGGTGAGTTTCAACCAAATCATTCAGTTCCCATCATTCATTCCCATTTAGGCCTACATTCTGTCCACCTACGTAAATAAATTCAGATTTTATTGTTGTTTTGCAAAAAATCAATCTCAGCGATGCTCTTTACTTCCCAGTTGCTGTGGCGGTAGAGGAAAGCCATCTGTAATCAGTTTTAAAATATATCAGCCAAAAGTGGCACTTTGTTAGCTCAAAGAATTTTTTTTTTTTTTTTTTTTTTTTTTTTTCATTCGTAAGTTGTGAACAAAAGCAAAGATTAAAAATCCAGCTTCAAATTGTACTTGGACCTCCTAAAGTCCTATGTTAAAAATTTCAGATCTATGCTTGGAGGAGATTTCCTGAGCATGGTAGACAGACAGACAGAAAGATGGACAGATACATAGACTAACATGTGCCTGCGATTATTTACTCAACTGCTATATCTTTTATTTGGGGTACGCCATGGCATAGTGGTTGAGGCACAGGGCTACAAACCAGAAGATCGTAGGTTCTATTCTCGATGAGGTCGGTGGGATTTTTCCATTGGCCTAATCCTTCTGGTGGCACTATGGCCTTGGGGATCGACTCATTTTCTGGGGGTAAAAGTGGCCGGTGCGTATGGCTGGCAACCTTACCACATTCCTGTGCCGATGTCTTAATCTGTGAGCCTCAACCTCCCAGAAACCCTACAGGTCTCCAATTGATCAATTGATCATACCTTATTTATTATATATGTATATAGCTTTTATTTAAATTATTTATTTAATAGAAACATAATTTATTAGAATTGTTAGACACAGTAAATTAATAAATAAAATGAATCTTGTGCTGCCATATAGGCATATAGATTTGAAATGAAACTATTAAAATAAACCACAGATTCATGAACCTTGCCCTTAAATGCAAATCATGCATAAACAATTAAAACTATTGATAGTTAAAATGCTAAAAATCTGGCTTTGATGTGCATTTGATTATTAAAATGTGCCACCCAGGAAAGAAACTATCTCGGATTAGAATTCCCTAGCCCCAAAACCCCCCATCCAAATCATTGAATATTTTCCCATTTAGACCTTTATTCATTATCCTCCTTCCTTCCACCTATGTAAGAAAGATTGATCTCAGCATGCAATTACGTTATAAACAATTGAATTAAGCTGAGTGGGCTAACAAAATCAAATTGGTCAAAAAATTATGTTGAAAAAATGTAGTTCAGCAATGCTCTTAGTTCCTGGTGGTTATGGCAGCGGAGTAATTCATTTTACAATTTAAATATTCTAGCGAAAACTGGTAATTCAATATCTGCACCCACAAAGTTTTTACCGTTGTCCAGGTACAAGTCTGAAGGTACGCCACAGCGAGAAACAAATCTGTTGAGTGAAGCTATAAATGCTTCAGTAAGTAGCTGATGTCACTAATTCTATACGAACTGCTTTGGTGATCAGACATACATGCATCGCTACATAAGCTTTGTATGTGGTGCGGCTTCTGCCGGAAGTAGGCTTCAATGTAAGTGGGCCTACAAAATCGACAGCTGTAGCTTGAAATGCTCGTTTTACGGTGACTCTGGGTTGAAGAAGTGTACCCATACTCTGCCGAGCTATAACAGGGTGATGACTGAAGCATACGACACATCCTTTTGGAGCTGATTTCACTGTTTGCACTCCTCTTATTGGCCAGTACTTCTGTCGTACAGTATATAGTATGCCTTGAGGGCCTTCGTGGAGGTTCTTGATATGCAAGTCGCAAATAATCAATGCAGTAACATGATGCTTTGATCTCAATAAGAGTTGATGCTTACTGTAGTAATGCAAGTTAGAGTGGTGCAGTCTTCCTCCAATTCGAAGAACACCTGTTTTGTCTAGATAAGGGTGAAGTGGCAACAATGTACTTTGCCTACTTACATGCTTGTTTAATCATATATCTGCTATCTCTTTGCTGAAAGCTTCTTGTTGAGTCTTCTTTATAATTGCATCATGTGCTGGTTCGATTTCTGGTATGGTAAGAGGTCCAATACACTTGTGTTTGTTAAAAGCATTGTTCTTGAATCTTAGATAGAGGGCGGTGATTCTCAGAAGCCTTCTGAACGTAGAGTATCTCACTAAGTAGTTGTCTGATTGTTTAAGTGTAATGAGAGCTTGTGCTGCTACTTTGCTGTCTAACAACTCTTCTGGTGTAAATGCTGCTTGTGTAATGGGCTAATGAGATTGGTCAGGTTTCAGAAAGTCAGGTCCCTTCCACCATAAGCTGCTGTGATGTAGCTTTGTGCCAGGTGATGGGCTTGGTAATGATGTCTGCAGGGTTCAGCTGTGAGGGTACATGATGCAATATACTGTTATTTGTTAATTGCTGTATTTTTGCTACTCCGTGAGCAGCAAATACATTCTGCTTGCTTTTATTCCAATGCAAGATAATGAGACTGTCAGTCCAGAAATAAACTTTGTCAATGCGTATAGGAATTGCTTACTTGAGTTTGTCATATAACTGGGCGGCTAGTTGCGCTGCACATAGCTTGAGTCTAGGTAAAGTTATCTGCTTGAGAGGTGCTACTTTGGACCTACTGGTTAGTAGGTTAGTAGGTGTATTGTGTATGAGATTGCTGTTTGATGTCAATAGTTTTGACATAACATTAGTGGTGGGGCTTGCATCTGAGAAAAAATGTAATTCAACCTTTAAATATGAATCTCCCATTACATTTCTTGTTATATAGTTCTTGTTGTATAGTTCTAAGTCATTAAGTTGGTGGTACAAGTTCGACCGTGCTTGCTGAATATGATATGGTGCTTGGTCATCCCAACCTATGTTGGTTAACCATAATTCCTGCATAATCTGTTTAGCAGTAGATATGATAGGGGAAATTAGTCCCTGAGGATGATACAATGTGCATATTGCTGATAATATCTTGTCTATTGTAACAAAACAGAATTAAATTCACAATGGATACTTTTTATTATTAATAATACAACTTTTCGGCACAAACCATTTGGCCTTCATCAGGTACAGCAAGAAGAAAGATTCAACTGATAAATAAACAAACTCAAAGAGTTTCCATGGATATGACGTGTTTACAAAGCCGAAACGTCGGATACACCGCCTTCTGGAATATCCGGAAAAACGACGTGAAAACTTGAAGTTCTTCCGAACCTTCTAATCACTCATCTGGGATGTTATAAGGTGTGTCCAAATTACAGACGTCAGGAGGGGATGGAAAAGATACAGACCAACGATTTTTAGATGGAAGGAAGAAAATTTCTACACTTTTAACTAGGATTGGATTTTTACGTACGTGTTACCAGAAGGAGGTAATTCCGAACTTTTTAAAATGGAATTTTAAGCCTTTAACCTGTAAGACTTCTCACTTTAAATTAAAAATACAACTCAGCATGTTAAGAGAGAGTGTGAACGAGGCTTACCGTGAATTGGATAAGGCCAACACTGAAACTTACTATTCTCATTGCGAAGTGGCGAAGGTGATAGCACCGGAACTTTTGTATTCGGTTTTACAAAGGCATCGCCATTTGAATTTTGATCATCTCACCATCTTGAGAAGTAGAATCCATCATAAATATTTAAAATATGGTTTGAGGTTAAATAGCCAACCAAGGAGGGAGGAATCGTACAGCAGCTGTGAAACTTTCGTTAATTTATCCAAGCTTGAGATTCCAAGGACAGTCTCCGATGTGTTTCGATATGGCTTTAAATATGCCCCAAGACCAACTAATTATAATATTGAGGAGATCTTGGCCCCCGCAAATAAAGGATCAAGTTTGATTTTAGACGAGGACCTGAAAAAGAAATTCACGAATGAAGTTTCGGTCACATTGGATGACTTATATAGTAGAGAAATACCTATAATGAGGTCTGTGGTTGATAAGAATATTGGATATGCAAAGAAATGGTTAAGAGAAAATAATATTTTGTTAATTAAGAGTGACAAGGAAAACCAACCGGTACTCATGGACACCAATATGTACGTGGATAAAATGAATGAATGCTTTAAACCTCCAGACTTTTCAGTTCTTCCGAAGGATCCGATGAAAACGATTGCTACTGAGGTTTTGAATGTTATTAACAGCAGTATAACCATCAGCGAGGACACAAAAAAGAAAATCATCAAGAACTTTGAATTACCCACTTGTTTTGGCCTACCTAAGACGCACAAGGATGGCATTCCCATACGCCCTATCGTCCCAATGTAGAGTCACCCAGCCTACGAATTAGCCAAGTTATTTGTAAATAGGCTGACGGAAATCCAAGGTAGAACAAAATGGTCGATCAGTAACTCTTTTGATGCCAAGGAACTTTTGGAAAAACTTAATTGCAACCAAGAACAGTTTATGTTTAGTCTGGATATAGTTTCATTATATCCTAGTATACCCCGCGCTCTTGCTGGAGAATGTGTTTTCCAGTGGTTAACAGAATTTGGTGTTGAAAGTATTATTGCCAACGAATACCGGAGATGGTTTGAGGTATGCACCGAGAATAATGTTTTCCTGTTTAATGGGTTCATTTACAAACAGAATGAGGGTCTTGCGATGGCGAACCTGGTGTCCGGGATAGTTTCTGACATTTTTTATACATTTTTTGGAAAGGCAGATTTTAAACAAATATGTTTGTGACATAACCGCATATATGAGGTATGTAGACGATATTTTGGTTCTTTCCAAAAATGATATTTCTGACAGTTTATTAGAAGATTTTAACAACTTTCATGAAAGGGTGAAATTCACCATTGAAAAACCAATTAATAGATGCTTAAATTTTCTGGACCTCAGAATTATTTTAGACAGTCCAAGAATCCGGGTGGGTATATACCGGAAACCAAATAAAGGAAGGTTATACATTCACAGGAAGTCTGCCCACCATCCTAGAATAAAAGATAACGTATGGCGTAATTTTTCAACTAGGGCCATTAGATTGTGCAATACTGAGGATCTGAGGAGAGAAAAGGATGAAATTTTTAAGTTGGCTGGTGAAAATGGGTTTAGTAGAAGAAGGTTAAATCGAATCTGGAACAGTGCTGAAAATGTATGTAACAATGCCAGACGAGAACAGAAAAACCTTGATAAGAAGTATGTTAGTTTAACATACAATCCTATGACTAATGGAAAGATAGACAAGTTGTTGCGAAAATATGATTTCATTCCTGCATATAAAGCCGGGCCAACTATTGAGAATATATTTTCTCAATATAAACAGGTTGGCAAATTAAGATCTAAAACGGAGCTACCTGGAATATATTCAATAACTTGCAAAGAGTGCAGGGGTTCTTACATCGGTGAAACCGGGAGATCTTTCAAGGTGAGAATGAAAGAGCATGTAAGAGATGTACGGCTTGGGAGGCCAGCAACCGGTTTAAGCCAGCATATGATTGATAATAAACACCATATCAATAATCTCAAGATTTTGAAAATCGAACCCGTCCCTATTAAAAGGAAAATTTTGGAAGCGGTGAATATCATTGATAACCAAGATAATTTGAATAGATACGATGGAGACCTTGGAGAAGTTTGGTTGAATATGATTAAGAATTTTAAAAACGGTAAACGGTCTGTATCTTTTCCATCCCCTCCTGACGTCTGTAATTTGGACACACCTTATAACATCCCAGATGAGTGGATTAAAGTTCGGAAGAACTTCAAGTTTTCACATCGTTTTTCCGGATATTCCAGAAGGCGGTGTATCCGACGTTTCGACTTTGTAAACACATCATATCCATGGAAACTCTTTGAGTTTGTTTATTTATCAGTTGAATCATTCTTCTTGCTGTACCTGATGAAGGCCAAATGGTTTGTGCCGAAACGTTGTATTATTAATAATAAAAAGTATCCATTGTGAATTTAATTCTGTTTTGTTTCAATATACATACAATGGAAAAAGGACTTTCTTCTATTTTATGTTTAATATCTTGTCTTTTAGTCAGGGGTGCCCCCCCCCCCAAACGTCAAGACTCACCCCCCCCCCCCAAACGTCATTGCTCACCCCCCCCCCCAAAAAAAAACCTTCATTGCTCACCCCCCAACCCAATTGGCTGTCGACAAGGGCGCCCATATCATATTTTCTAGGGGGCAATTTTTTTAATTAATTTATTTTTTGTCGCTTTAACTTCTTGGGCCACTTTGTAACATTATATTAATAATATAATAAGTACAACAATGACATAGCCAGAAAATAATTGCGGGGAGGGTCGGAAGTGCCGGGGGGGTTTGGCATACCCCCCAAAAAGGGGGTCGGGGGTCCATCCCCAGAAGATTTTTAAATATTGAACCAACGAAAATCACATTTTACGCTATTTTAGCACAGAAAAAACTAGTTAGGAAATTTGTTTACCATACTTGAAGACATGCCAATGTAAATAAGAAATCATTACCTAAGTGGGGGGTCCACCCCCGGAAAGTTTTTAAATACTGAAATAATGAAAATCACATTTTACGCTATTTTAGCACAAAAAAACTAGTTAAGAAATTTGTTTACCATACTCTAAGACATGCCAATGTAAACAAGAAAATGTTACCTAAGTCGGATTTCCACCCCGGGAAATTTTTAAATATTGAACTAATGAAGATCACATTTTACGCTATTTTAGCACTGAAAAACAAGTTATAAAATTTATTTACCATACTCTAAGACATGCCAATGTACATAAGAAATCATTACCTAAGTGGGGGTCCACCCCCGGAAAATTTTTAAATATTGAATTAATGAAAATCACATTTGATGCTATTTTAGCACTAAAAAACTAGTTAGGAAATTTGTTTACCATACTCTATGGGTGGCGTGCACCAAACTCATGCCATTTACTCTTTTAGTAAGCCTTACTTCTTTAGTTCTAACTACTTTAGTAAGCTACTCTTTTAGTAACCGTACTCTTTTAGTAAGGACGGCGTGCACCAACCAGGAGTAAACTAAACTCGGCGGCTTTCAACATAGAGGAATGTACTAAAGAAGTAAAAATTTTATTTACTCCCAGAGTAAATGAACTTACTCCACAAGTGGTGGAGAGCACCAACACGGAGTACGTTACTAACGTAGTAAGTTGTGGAGTAAATAAGGCCAATATTTACTCCTACTCAGGGGGTGGAGTAAAGTTGTGGAGTAAGTGTGTTCTGTGGCATTTGCGTGAGTTATGAGTTACATATCACATTAAATGGATTACATAGTTCAAACTGAGGATAAGTTATTGAGATGAAGAAGGTTGTATACCAAAAATGAGAGTTGTGTCAGGTGATTTAATAAATATTAAGCGAACCATACCTAGTAGGGCATTTAATAACGTAAATAATTAAGCTCATAAATCCTTACATGAAATTTTGGCGTTTGGAAGAAACGATGTCAGATTCTCACTACATCCATGTGATTTCAGCCAGTCAAATGTGGAAATATCATTGCGGAGACCGATCCAACTAGGAAGACGTCCACCAAAGGTGAGGGGAAGAGTGAGTGGAAGGGACGTTTGCATTGCACGGTACAAGGAGCTCATGTGCTCTTAAATATCTTCCTAGCTGGATCGGCCTTTAGATTTTGCAGTTCTCCCTAACTTTGGGTCAGAAAACGACGATGTATTTCAAGCTAATCATATGGATACAGATATCGGCGAGGTATAGTACATTCCAATAAATGAAAGCCTCCGTTCTTGGAGCTACCCAGAAAACACTTCCCCCTGCTACTTAACCATAGAATTACTGAACAATAGGTGATTCTCATTGTTAAACGATTTAATGTAATTATTGTAAATTAATTTTATTACATTACACTTCTATAGCTTAACTTAAAGCACAACATTGCGAAGGCCAGATTATAATAATAATTATAAGAGCTAAAAGTTCAATAGTTGCACCCGCAGTGTTAATGAATAATAGGTCCTTTTTTCTAACCCAGGTGTAAAAATGTCCAAACAGGCCACATCGGAAGAAAATTTGACTGACTCTGGGATTAGCGTACATTGAGAAGGGGACACATTGTAAAACCATTCCTTAAAGACTCCCCAAGTTTCGAATGGTGGAGTGAGACGAGACTTTCATGTTTGGGAATAAACTATAACAGATGCTGCAGGTCTATAGTATGCTGCTAACTATTGAATTAACCCTGTGGACAGGAAAGTGAGAAGCATTATAAACTATATAGAAAAAAAATGCCAACATGAGTGCCGAAAGAAAATTTTAAGGAGGGGCCCGGAGGTTGAAGCTGCACAGGATCTAGAGAAGTAGTCACTGAAATTATTTTTAAACACACAACCATCTACATAATTATTATTGGAGTTCATAGCTTCCGAAATATTGTACCGCCATTTTTTTTTTTTTTTAAATATTACATTTCTCAGTTGTAATATTATTATTTTTATAAGGTAATA
The DNA here is from genome assembly GCA_964059195.1 of Ectobius pallidus. NCBI lineage: Eukaryota > Metazoa > Arthropoda > Insecta > Blattodea > Ectobiidae > Ectobius > Ectobius pallidus. Next base: position 35,328,945 of record CAXKWD010000009.1, read on the forward strand.
TTTTTTAAGTAAATGTTCTGTGCATTTGAAAAAGGACAAACATAATGCCCCTTATTAGTTTTGTTATCCTTTTTATCCCCCTTTTTCATGATTTTGTGTAATACTTCTTATTAATATTGTTAAACAGTCAATAAGTATTAATAATTCATTATAGTGAGATTTATGATAAACAACTATAGAATAATTGATTTATCGTTTTTGGGGAAGAATATGTAACTTTAGGAAGTATAAATATTTTAATATATTTTAGAACTTTATTATTATTATGAGAGAAATAATTATAATATTGACAGTGAATCAATTATGAAAATCAACTGGAAATTCCAATTGTTTGCATTATAATACAGAAATAGTTTGCACAAAAATTGTAATCACAGTACCCATACGTAGGCTACTAAACTGAAAATACTCAATTGAAGGAATTAAAATTAGTAATGAATAAAACATTACTATTAGACCTATTTTAAAACATGAAGATTGTCATTAGTAATATTTGGAACAACCCAAATTCATATTCATTGTTTCAGCGAACCTTTCCTTTTCATTATCTGGCACTTGAATAATACTGGCAATTGAAATGCACGTGTTCTGCTGCGCTGCACTAACGTTTCTGCTCTGTTCTGCGCAGAATTCGACTACTTATTTAGTAAAAATCGCTTACTACTTTAGTAACAACTAAAGAAGTAACTATCAATTGAGCTCTCCAACACCAACTAAAAGAGTAAGTTACTAAAAGAGTAGCACTAAAGTAGTAAATTTAGGAAGGGAACCTTACGTAACAAAAACCGGTTTGTCTGTCTCACTCTAGCACATACATTAGTATGACTTAAGAGTGAGACAGATGTACTGGTTCTTGTATACTCCAGGTCTCCGTCTTAAATTTACTACTTTAGTAAGATTTACTCCTGGATGGTGCACGCCACCCTATGACATGCCAAAGTAAATAAGAAAGTGTTACCTAAGTCGGGTGTCCACCCCCGGGAAATTTTTAAATGTTGAACTGATGAAAATAACATTTTATGCTATTTTAGCACTGAAAAACTAGTAAGCAAATTTGTTTACTATGCTCTAAGACATGGCTACTTAAACAAGAAATTGTTACCTAAGTTATAATACTTATTACTATTTATAAGAAAAGTTGAATAACACATGGAACAGTGGACATAATAGGCCTACTCATTATGTTATGAAAAGAAAATAACTGCTATATCTTATTTGACACACCAACAAATCTTGTTTAAATAAATAAATATTTTTTTAAAATACAAATATAGAATTTTAGGTTTTGACTTTTGGGGGTCCAAACCCCCTGAACCCCTCTTTCCTAATCCACTGTGGATTCTGCTTCCATGTTGTCGATTTGGTAAAACTTCTGCAATTCAAATAATTGTCTTAAAAGAAAAACACCTGACTATAATAATTATTAATATACATTTTTTCCTTGCGCCCCCCCCCCCCCAGGTATGGGCGCCCATGGCTGTCGAAATTCTTCATCTTTATCTTTATAAAGAATTAGAAGAGACCTTTTGAAGTTATAGAACTTGACCGTTTTTTTTAACATATAAAACGCTAATTTTGCAACAATTTTCAACCCCCCCCCCCCCAGAAAATTCATAAAACGATAATATTTTGCCCCCCCCCCCCCAGAAATTTCAATGACCCAGTCTGCGTCTTAACCCCCCTCTGTGGGCACCCCTGTTTTAGTAACAGCTTCAGGCAGTTGCTTAACTGTGTATTGTAAAGCATCTAACTTAGAATTCCAAATTTTAGGACTATTGGGGTTAATTACAAATATATTACCAAAGAACATTCATGTTGTTCAATAGCAAAGAACTAAGACTGGTTACCAGCCATGCGTATAGTGGTCACCGGATATTCTAAAGAAGTCCAGTATCAGCAATCACTGCCTATAGACGGGCTGGAGCGACCATGGACTTTGATCACAGGAAATGACTGTACATCACTCCTCTGACAGGAAAAAATTATTATTCGACCCCGTATATGTTAACTGCCAGCTTGAAACTAGCCAAAAAACGAAAAATTCCTTCCAGGCATTAGGGAATGAACTAAGACATACTCAAAAAATATAACACACACTAAGAAAAGAAAAAATGGAAAACAGAAACATCACAGGATTGTCCAAACGTTCACACCCTGTATCATTTTCATCCTACCATAACTAGAATAATTAAAAAATAAAAGTAAGGAATGATACACAAGAAAAGAAAAGGAATTAAATGCATAACTGAATACATCCTATTGGAAATGTCTAAATTTAACTGCATGGGTATTTTCAGATCGTAAATACAAGAAGATTCTAATTCACTTATATATACAATGACATTGGCTGTCCCATATGCCATAATATTGCTGACTCCAGCTGACATTGCAGAACTTATCTTGCTGAGATATAACCTTATCTTGACACGTTACTACGCTCAGAGAGAGACAACAAATAATTATCTTACTTCACTCTCTTCCTATTATGAAATACCATACTCCAATCAGACAGCTGTAATTGTGTGCGCACCTACACACTTATTATAAGACATACTTCAATTATACCTTTAAACATCACGAAGTGTGTTTCTCATTTCTATCACATCACTATCTTAAACAATTACCATCAAATTACATCTTCCCAACTAACAATTTGTGACGAACGTAACATTCGGAATTTCATTCATATTCAATCTTTTTATACTTCGCAATAATATATGCAACTCTGTGCGATTTCTTTATACTTTACGTAACGAATGCGTGCAATGACCTTCCACCTGTACATTATTTACGTAACATTCCTGCATTCACGTACAACATAAACATTGACTATAGAATTCCACAACTACAGAGTGTTCCAGAATTCTTTTTACTACAACTTCATACTTGATATAATTTAAGGAAAAATTTATTTAACTAATTGGGCGCCATCCTCAATTGCTCAGCTAAACAAATGAAATTCCTTCATTAAGTAGTTCGTTACAATTAATTACCACGGCTATACATCAGTGGCGAAAGGGGCAGTTCATGTTTATAGAAATCATTGTTTAACTTATTTACAACATTTATTTACAAACTTGACACCAATTAATCTGAGTCAAATATATGAAAACAAAGACGATTCATCCATCAAAAATAAATAAAAAATTCTTTCTTTCTAACCGATGCTTTCTTCCATCTTCTCTTAAGTCCTTGGTCTCTAGAAGTTACTGTCTTTTCAGTCTTGCACTTTCACTTTTAAACATCTGTAAATTAGAAATTTGTAAGGCATCCTTTAATATGACTTCTTAACTTAATTTTATAACTTCTACTACCTTAGCTTTGAAAATCATATTTCTAACCACATAAATTCTACATTCTTAATTATTAAACAATTCACCAACTACTGTTCTCCAAAGCAAAGAACTTCCCTGTGAGGAATGCAAGGAATGTGACCGTTGCGCGCGCAAGCATGCTGGCGACCAATAAGAATCTGCCTAGCCACCTGTGATGGTACCCCTCACCTCCTCCTTCTCCACCGGAGCAATATATCGCCTCTTGCCCCTCTAATCAGCAGTGCACCCCGCAGGGAAGTACTCTGCTTTGGAGTACAGTAAATCTGTTGCTTTTCTTTACTTACACAAATATATGTTTTTCATTAGCGCATCACTAACAATCCACTTTTAGTGACAACCCTTCTTTCGTAATTATTTTATTCTACCATTCAAATATTTATCCCTACAGTCGTACTCTTCCTTTTCTTAACCATCAAACCTCTTTATTACACTGGAATATCTGAAGAATTTTCACACAGAACAATAGGAAAGATTTTCTAGCATTATAAATTTCTTCCCTTTTTAGCTTCGGCCACAAACAGCCTACTCCACTAAATACTTAATTATCAATTTCTCATCCACAACTCTATCAGCCGTCACTCTGTACTTACTTTCTAAATTTCTTCTTTTCCCTCATATAGGGTTTCTATAGGCCTACCTTTGATTATACCCCTCTATTTCAATTTATTTCAGGCCCCTTAACTTCTCGTTCTAACTCTAACCTTTAACCTCTCGAGCCATATGCTCTCCAATTTAACTTTTAACTTACATCTTGAACTAGTTCTGTTCACAATTTTTTTTTATTTTATCTATTACAGATGAACTTTTAAAAGAGTCTAACACTCTCTAGACATCTCACAAATCGAATGGATACGGCACTGAACATGCTCATGAGAACTGGCATTTCCTCCATCCTCTAACCTAGGCAATGTATAGATACAACGCTATACACGCTTAACAGCACCAAGCTTATTACATAATACAGGCTTCACTGCCATCTATCTTCACATACAGGCTCCCTTCATGGCCCAATTTACAATACCGGCCCAGTTGCCCAAATTCTATTACCACATACAGGCACCCTTTATGGCCCAGTTTACAAACTGCCCAAAATTCTACTTCATTTACTACAGGACCTCATTGCCCTACAGTATTTCATTAGAACATTCTCCATAATTTCACAAGATCTCTGAGCATAGCTTTTAACTTCACTTAATACATATTGCCATATAGGCCTATCTCCCTTCATAAACTAAGCCTTTTTATAACTTTCATCTCACTTAGCACCAGGCCTTTCTACAACTTTACCCTCATCTAACAACTTACAGTATTTTCTCTATTTTCTTTATAACCTCCTGGGGCCAGATAATTAGAAAGAAAATAACCTAACTGGAGTTAACAACAACTGGATTTTCTTAACTCGTTCCTTTTTCTCAATTCACGGGTGCACGGGCAAAGAGAGTTAAGTCCACTTTCTTGTTACTGAGTATTAGAATGACTTAACACACTTTACCTGCCCAACATCGCTTTAGAGATGGATAAACCCATGAGGCACACATCCATAACTACCGTACGTTTTTGAATATGACTAGTGGACTTAACACAAATGTAGAGAACATTTTTATCTATAACTGTATGGACACATCTAAATTTTTGAGGATGGTGGACTCTCTTTACCCGTCACCCGCAAATTACAACATTAATTCTCTCTTATTAACTCTTTACTCTCAAACATCTGTAGCCCGCAAATTAACCTTAGGTTCTTCCATGAACTTTGTATTTCCATACTAATGAGGATACAGCAGACAGTCCTGTGGAAGATATCCACAAAAACAAGGCAACGCCAGAACCAGAAGTCAAAGACATGTTCTCAGCGATAATGGCAGAATTACAGAACATAAGAAAGACAAATGATGAATTCAGGCAAGAAACGAGGGATGAAATCAGATCCATTAAAGAAGGAATCAGTAAAATAGACTACAAATGGAAGGAAAGAAGCGACATCCTAGAGACAAAGTTAGCAAATGCTGACAACGCAACACAGGAAAAGTTAAAGGTCTTGACAGAGAAGATCAAAAACCTGGAAGGGCAAGAAGAACTCAGAGCAAGGAGTGAGAGGAGAAACAATATAGTTATCAAAAGCAAGGAGATGATATTCGAAGGCGAGGACAGGAGCCAACTAGAAAACAAAGCCAAGGAAATTCTGCGTAAAATAGATGCCGAAGTTAAAGTGGCAAATATGCAATACTTAGGAAAAGACAGAATCAAAAATGGCATAGTGAGAGTTTCCTTCAAGGCCTTTGAGGACAAGCTAAAAATCGTGAAAAACAAGGCCATGTTAAAAGGGCAAGACCTCTATATAGATGATGATCTAACCAGGACCGAAAGAGAAATACAAGCAGCATTGAGGAAACGAGCCAGAGAAGAGAGAGAGAAGGGAAACAGTGATGTTAAAGTAGGATATCAAAAAATACTCATTAACAGCCATTGGTCAAGCTGGAAGGAAATAAGTTCAAAACGGGTCGGAAAACGACAAGATGTAAATCCCAAAAAGCAAACGTTGAACAAGAAAAACAAGGAAGAACTAAATATTGCCACACTAAACGTAAGAACTGTGAGAACACCAGAAAAAGAACTTGAACTACAACATGCAATAAAAGATCTGAACTTTGACATACTTGGTTTAAGCGAAGTCAAGAGATAAGGAGAGGCCATAATTCAACAAGAAGATGGGAACATATTTAGCTACATCGGCGAAACTAAAGGACAAAGGGGCGTTGGATTCATAATAAAGAACCGACTAAAGGGAGATATTAAAGAACTAAGAGGAATATCTGACAGGATCACCGTACTAACCCTGACCTTGAGCGGGAACACCATTGCCATATTTCAAATATATGCACCCACAGAATCAAGTACAGATGAAAAAATAGAGAGTTTTTACGACCTTCTGGAAGATACGATAAACAACTACAAATCATTGATAAATTTCATCTTGGTTCTTTGAGGGAAATATTAGGTGTATAAAGAAGTTTTTAGTCTTATACCCTCAAAATAAAATACTAAGATATATGAACAACACAGGAAAAGAGGGGACAACCTTTTACAATATAAATTGTTATAATATAATTTGTAAATTATAAATCAATAATATTTTATTAGTTGATTCTTACATTGTATGATATATGGCAACTTGTAATTAAAGTTAGCAAGATAAAATTCTAAGATTAATATTGGATTAGCTATACATAAAACATCTATATCATATAGTCAAGAGTTAAAATTTTTTTTTTTGATCAACTTATATATTCAAGTGATTACATATGTGCATAGTCCATATAGTTGAATTAATATATGAGATTAATATATAGGATCAACTTTGGATTGTTATAGCTGTTACATTAATGGTTATAATGGTTAATAAAATAAGTAGCAAGAGTAATTCTTGCATGTCATAATGTTAAAATGTCACATTTAAAATTAAAATTAATAAATATCTTGAAATTGTGATTAAAAGAAGAGCTTACAAGCATATACTTGTGCGTGACTATTATAATTATATTCTATGATTTTGTAATTAATACTTGAATGTCCAGATTCTCGTAATTATTGTTCACATATATACATGTATACAAAAGCTTGATGCTTCGTGATGATAGATTATTATAAGGTTGTTAAGGTTGTCCTCATCAAAATTGTGTTGTAGATGGTAGTTGTTTTTCTTAGTAGTTAGATATGTACATTTCGGTACAGTATATGTACCATCTTCAGTCTAAAAAAGGTAAAATGAAAGAAAATTAATGAAACAATATATAAGTATGTATGTTGATGGCTCAAAGAATATTTAAAAAAGATTAAATAATGTTATGTTTATCAGTTAAACTAACCTGTAAGCTTAGTAGCTATCTGATGAAAGTTGGACTAGTACTACAGTGATTGTGTTAATGTTGGTGTATTTATAGTTTCAGGGTGAGTTCGAAAAGTGGGCTCCCCCCTTTCAAATATTATGTCCGAAATCTTTTTACAAGACATAGAAAAGTCAAAAATCCCCAACATTGTAAATAAACATAACATAAAAACATATTATCGCTATGTGGACGATACCTTCATAATATGCAATAAGCATAAAGCAGAAGATATATTGCATGACTTTAATAAAATCCACAACAATCTAACTTATACTATGGAAAAAGAAAACAATAATTCTATAAATTTTCTTGACCTGAATTTAACTAGACTAAAAACTAAACTCCACTTTGACATCTATAGGAAACCTACATACACAGATACAATCATAAATAGAGACTCTAACCATCCATACAAACAAAAATTAGCTGCCCTCAATAGTATGATATACAGAATGGTTAATCTCCCACTAGACCCCAAAACTTACAACAAAGAATACAAAATAATAACACAAATTGCAATAAATAATGGATATAACATTCAAACAGTGGATAAATAGTTAATAAACAAACCAAAAAAGCTAAAAACAAAGAAAAATCCTATAGTCAATTAAGCCCTATTAAGAAGGAAAATACAAAACCTAATTTCGCCACATTTACATTCACAGACGGGAAAATACACAAAATCACCAAAATTCTAGAACGTAACAATTTTCAAATAGCATACAAAACCACCAATCATATTAAAGATAAACTTTACAACACAAATAACAACCAGACAGATAATTTGGATAATAATGGAGTTTATAAATTAAAATGTGTTGATTGTAATAAAATATACGTAGGACAAACCGGAAGGAAATTCAAAACTAGATTCAAAGAACATAGAATGGACTTCAAACACAACAGACTAAAATCAGCATATGCTAAACACCTAATCACTGAACAACACAGATTTGAAAATATTGAAAACTCACTCACAATAGCCCACAAAGAAAAGAAAAGTAATAGACTCAACACTCTAGAAGCACTAGAAATCTACAAGAACAAAGACATAATTCTTAATGATAACCCTATTGAATACAACCCACTTTTCGAACTCACCCTGAAACTATAAATACACCAACATTAACACAATCACTGTAGTACTAGTCCAACTTTCATCAGATAGCTACTAAGCTTACAGGTTAGTTTAACTGATAAACATAACATTATTTAATCTTTTTTAAATATTCTTTGAGCCATCAACATACATACTTATATATTGTTTCATTAATTTTCTTTCATTTTACCTTTTTTAGACTGAAGATGGTACATATACTGTACCGAAATGTACATATCTAACTACTAAGAAAAACAACTACCATCTACAACACAATTTTGATGAGGACAACCTTAACAACCTTATAATAATCTATCATCACGAAGCATCAAGCTTTTGTATACATGTATATATGTGAACAATAATTACGAGAATCTGGACATTCAAGTATTAATTACAAAATCATAGAATATAATTATAATAGTCACGCACAAGTATATGCTTGTAAGCTCTTCTTTTAATCACAATTTCAAGATATTTATTAATTTTAATTTTAAATGTGACATTTTAACATTATGACATGCAAGAATTACTCTTGCTACTTATTTTATTAACCATTATAACCATTAATGTAACAGCTATAACAATCCAAAGTTGATCCTATATATTAATCTCATATATTAATTCAACTATATGGACTATGCACATATGTAATCACTTGAATATATAAGTTGATCAAAAAAAAAAAAATTTTAACTCTTGACTATATGATATAGATGTTTTATGTATAGCTAATCCAATATTAATCTTAGAATTTTATCTTGCTAACTTTAATTACAAGTTGCCATATATCATACAATGTAAGAATCAACTAATAAAATATTATTGATTTATAATTTACAAATTATATTATAACAATTTATATTGTAAAAGGTTGTCCCCTCTTTTCCTGTGTTGTTCATATATCTTAGTATTTTATTTTGAGGGTATAAGACTAAAAACTTCTTTATACACCTAACTACAAATCAGACAGAATGTTCATAATGGGAGATTTTAACAGTAAAGTAGGTAGCAAAGAAGTCGAGGAGGAAGAGCCGATGGGGCCCTATGGTTATGCCACGAGGAATGAAAGAGGCGAGAGGCTCATCCAATTCGCACAAGGCCAAAGACTCAAAATTGTCAACACATTCTTCAAGAAAAATCCAATTATCAGATGGACATGGCTAGCCCCTAACGGGGTAACCAAAAACGAGATCAACTTTATACTTGCAAACAAACTGCAATATTCAAGTAATATTCAAGTAATCAACAATTTAAAATTTGACACAGATCATAGAATGGTACGAATGACACTAGAAATCACGAAGAAAAGACGCACATTCTACAAATCCCAGAAAATTGCCACAGAACGAATAAATAAAGAAATATATGCAGCAGAACTAAAAAGGGCCCTCCAAGGAACAACCCAAGAAACTGGACTGAGTGTACAGAATCTGTATAACAAACTGGAAGAAAGCATAAAAAAAGCAGCCAAGAACTCCTTAGGACCAGAAGGAAACCAAGGACGAGAAGAAAAACTAAAGGAGAGTACAAAACACCTAATTGAGGAAAGAGAGAAAATAAAGCTAGAAGTCACAACAAACCAGCAAAAGAGGATGGAATTAATGGAAGTGAACAAACGCACAAAAAGGGAGATAAGGAGGGACCTCAGAGAATATGAAACGAGAAGGACAAAAGAAATAATGGAAAAATCAAAGTCGGTGAAGAGGATTAGAAAGGAATTGACTCCAGGCAAACACTGGATATTGGGAGTGCAGGACGTCAACGGAAAGAGAATAGCTTCAAGAAGAGAAATAACGAGACATGCTACACAATTCTACATAGAATTGTACTCCAGTACACTCGAGAAAGACAACCTGATTCAGAATTACATAATTCCGAACAGAGACGGCGAAGAAATACCACCTATCATGAATGAAGAGGTACGAGTAGCAATAAAGGAAACCAGAAATGAGAAATGCCCAGGCGATGATGAAATACACAATGAGTATTTAAAAATGGGAGGCTAGGCTCTAGTGGCCGCTATCACGGAACTATTCAACAAAATAATACAATCAGAAGACATACCAAAGGAGTAGAACAATAGCACAATAATACTACTCCACAAAAAAGGAGCAAGGGACAATATCAACAACTATAGGCCTATCAGTCTATTACCAAGCATGTATAAACTGTTCACAAAGATCCTAACCAGAAGAATGTCGAAGTCCCTTGATGAGAACCAACCTATAGAACAGGCAGGATTCCAAGCTGGCTTTAGCACTTTAGACCACCTTCAAGTCATAAAACAACTCTTTGAAAAAGTACAAGAATTCCATATAAAAACATATATAGCATTTGTCGATTATAACAAAGCCTTTGATTCCGTGGAACACAAATATGTTCTACAAGCTCTCGAGAAACAAGGTATTCAATCCAACTACATCAGGCTCCTAGCAAAACTTTACGAAAATAGTCAGGCAAAAATAAGAACAGCTTCACTCTAGGCAGGGGGGTGAAACAAGGGGACCCCCTCTCCCCGAAACTCTTCACTAGTTTACTGGAGCACCAATTCAGGAAACTAAATTGGGACAGCAAATATGGTATAAACATTATGGGGCAGAAGTTAAATCACCTACGGTTTGCGGACGACATCGTTCTGGTTGCAAAATCGGCTTCGGAATTATCACGGATGATAAAAGAACTGGATGAAATAAGCAGAGAAGCCGGCCTGACCATGAACACCCAGAAAACGAAGCTCATGACAAACTCAGCAGAGGATCCAATCTATTTAAATAACACTCAACTAGAATATGTGGAAAACTATACATACCTGGGCCAAAACGTGTCATTCCATGAAAGTACAGAGAAGGAGATCAAGAGAAGAATAGGACTAGGATGGAAAAAATTTTGGGCACTGAAATTCATACTAACGGACAAATTTAAAAAAACTATCTACAAAGACAGAAACCCTTGAACAATGTGTCTTGCCAGTTCTGCTCTATGGCTGCCAAACCTGGTCCCTAAATAAAGGGCACAAGCAGATGCTTCAGAGATGTCAGAGGAAGATGGAACGCATAATACTGAAAATATCTTTGAAGGACAAAGTAAGGAATGAGGAGATCCGTCGCAGAACAGGCATGAAGGACGTCCTCAACACAGCAGAGGTACTCAAATGGAGGTGGGGAGGCCACGTCGCGAGGATGGACCAAAAGAAATGGACGTACAGGTTAACAATGTGGGACCCAAGAATATGCTGGAGGAGCATAAGACGACAAAGAACCCGATGGGCGGAATCCTTCAAATCCAGAGCGGGAGGACAGTGGACTAGAAGAGCAAGGAACAGGCAAGAGTGGAAAGCACTTGAGAATCAGAGTTAACGACATAGTGCAAGTAACAATAGTGACAACAATATTGACAAATTTGGTACTGTTATTAGTTATAAGATTAGCAATAGATACTCGCTAGGACTGGCTCACCTAGCGAGACTACACGACCCAAGTCCCTGCAGAGTAGGAGGCCATAGCCCTTATGGGATTTTAAGGCTAAAATCAAATCTAAAATCAAATAACCCCTAATCATCCTTTTACTTTTCCTGGTAGGCCTACTCCTACATTACTCTAATACTAGATTTTGAGTACACTTTTTTATACAAGTCAACCCTGAAACTTTATCATTTTGAATCTTGCATCTTTCTAAAGTTTCTTTGAAAAAGTCATTTCACTTCTACTTAGTGCGTTGCTCCTTCTATGAAGACTGGAATACGAACAGCTCCATCTTCCAAATCTTTACAATCGACCTTCGATTGTACCGCTTGGCTGCCTTCCCATGGTTTCTGCAACTCCTGGTCACTCGTTCAGTCATTTGGAAACCCATTTTTCTATTATTGGCCCCGACCTGTTTCCAGCTTGGAGAAGTCTTGCTTCTTTCTTGATATACGGCTTCTGAGTATGGTAGACCACTCGCCATACACGCTGGCTTCTGCGGTGTCGTCAACCCACATTCCCAAATGTTGATCGGAATTCCTTTTACAGACTATTATGTTGATCTTAAGTTAACGTAGATATGCCAATGCGTATGCATCCCCAATTGGGGTTGCACCGCTTGCTTCGGATCACCTCTCGGTCCCGAGTCTGGTGTCGTTCCCCTTGTCTTTTTTTTTCTTCCCTACCTTCTTTCTTCACTATCTCCATTTAAAATCTTGCGCAGGCACAAATAACTGTCACTCAGCGCCGTGCTAACGGACGTGAACAAAGTGTCTTCATAAACTCAGACCCAAAATCAAGTTCAAGCGTATAATTAGCTTCGTCCAAATCCACAACGTTACAAATTAGCCCTCATTGATTCCTAGATCTCAATGCAATATTTCCTCATCGTCCTTTAGAAAATAAATCTTCCCTCATTGCGTAACTGCTGGCTACAAGTTCCTCAGAACATTTATTGAACAAACTAACACTGCTGCAGAAAATGTGAGGCATACCTTTGTTACACAATCACAAAAAGAACAAAATTACTCTCTGACTCTCTGATATGCGATATATGCTGATTCAACAGAGAAACAATGCTGGCCGGACGTTTTGGTACTCTCAATACCATCCGCATATACCCCAACGTCAGGAAACTAAACCATATAGATCAAGATATTACTCGCCTGGGCGATTACTAGACCACTTCTTGTCATAGCTTTAAGCACTTATCTCTTCACTACCCGTCATACCTCATAGATAAAACTCATAATAACATAAAAACTTAACTTGCACTTACTCACTCATTGCACCAACTGTTTGGCTGACATAAACATTAACTTTAAACACAAAGGTTAAATCTACCCAAGATTATCTTCTTCACCACATACACTGGCTAATAATAAAACCACTTTACTCTCATTATCACTTATAACACTATGAACCCAATTACTTCTCATTACCCTCAGAAACAACAAGAAAAAGAAAGGAAAAAAATACTTTTTCCGCACAAAACAAAAGAAAAACTTATATCTCAAATCAAATTAACTTATAAATTCTCACTTTCTTCTGATTTCACTGGCTGTCACAACGTGATCATAAGAAATACTGATTTTGTGAGCCACCAGGTTGATCGTTGAACTGTTCCTCTCTCACAGATTGGCTCCTAGATCGCAGATTATAGGGAATCCAGGCAGAAGATTCTGCACTCAATGGTCAGCTCCCAGCAGGGCTTTCTGCCCTCTGGGGCGACGTCGGGGTCTATGATTGCTAGCGCTTGGGACGGCTTCTTGTCCCAGCCCGCTTCGTACCCCAAATGATGTACCCGTTCCCTCGTGTAGCCTCTCCAAACCAGGTGCCTCCTCTACCTCCCCCTTGTTATCACTCATGGGGGTGGCTATCGGTTGTGGGCCATCCTGCAGTCTAACAGGTAATGTCTCCCCTTGCTGGCAATCCCCTAGTACAGTTTCTTCAGTCGGCCTGGACTGACTACACCACATACTTAGGGGTAGTTCCACCGAATCCCAACAGATAGCTCCTGGCGCTCCTCCCTTTTTGTCAGATTTGTTGCAGGATGTTTAGGCATTTTCCTTGGCCCACCCCATGGTTTTTCCGATTCCTGGTGTACTCTTCCCTTGTCTTTGTCTTCTTTAGGTTCATACTTCTTTACTCTGTTGTTAGGCACCACTATGGTTTTGTGTGGCAATTTCACTCTTAAATTCACCAGTGGCAGTACCTCCACCACTTCATAGGGACCTTTGTACCTTGAACTAAATTTTCTTGTGAGACCCGGTTTTAGTTGAGGATTGTCAAACAACACCCAATCTCCTAGAACATATTGCACTGTTTCGGTTCCCTTACTATACTGCAAAGCCTGTCTTGTAAATACATGCTGATTCCTCTGCCTCACCAGATTTCAGGTATCTCGTAGTCGCGTGGCTAGGTTCCTCACCTCTGGGTGCTTGACCTGCTGAGTCACTTCCTCCATATCAAACAGCCATCACATTTTTTTACCATACAAAACTTCATAGGGACTTACACCAGTGGATTCATGATCTCTAGTGTTATATGCAGCTACAACATACGGTAATAATTTGTCCCAGTCATCCTGCTTAGCACTCACACCTCCCATTGGCTTAGTTCTCAATTTAGGAATTCTTAGCAGAAGACACACTTGTTCCATAAGATCGGACATGAAGTCTGCCCTCTGATCACTCAAAATGCTTTGGGGTGCCCCAAACTTCAATATCCATTCCATCACTAAAGCTCTGATCTTGCAGCGGCAACATAACTAGGTAACGACTAAAGTGATCTATGATGGTGAATATATATTTACACCCCTGTTCCCTAGTTTTAGAAAAGAACCACAGATATCTAAAGCAACTCGTTTGCTGGGCTGCATAACTTCTGGCAGCTGTTGTAATTCTGCCCTCTTTTTATCCTTATCAATGTGCTTCCCACAAACTATACAATTCTCACCTACAGATTCACATCTCTCCTTTGGCCAGGCCACCAGTACTTTAATGCCACACGCTTATAAGTAAGATTTCCCCCCCCCCATTACCTGCTAACATAATTATAGTCAAGTAAAACTTCACTGCGACAGGCTTTAGGCACCACGATCCTCAGACCCCACTTAGTGCTCTTACACAACAGATTATCTTGCAGCCTAAATCCCTTCTTACTTCTCCATCTCCAACACTGTTCATCTTTCTCCTGTTCTTCATAAATTCTCTCCTTCATGGCAGGTCCTAAAGGGCATAACCAAAGGGACAAGGTGTCTACGTTGCCATGTGCCTTGCCAGGCCAATGTACTACCTCAAAATCATATTCTCACAACTGAGTGTTCTCCGTGGTTTTAGACAATATGATCTTCAATGCCATATGATCAGTTATAATGGTGAACTTAGGTCCACCTATCAAATAAGGTCTGAAATGTTTAATTCCCCACACCACTGCCAATAATTCCTTATGCGAGACTCCGTTACTTTGTTCCACAGATGATAGTTTCCTGCTAGCATAAGGAATGGGGTGTTCCTTCCCATTTACCCTCTGCGACATAATGGCTGTGAAAAATCCGGATAGGCCAGTACTGGATCAGAGGTCAATGCTTCTTTCAATTCTAGAGTGATAGGGATAAAGCAAATTAGTAAAAAAAATAGAAGTTCCAGGAGAGACAAAAAAACAATTTATTTCCACAACAATGTCACTCACCCAGATATTTTTACATACTATCTTATACTGAGTAAAAATATCTGGGCGGGCTGAATTAAATATTGTAACAATGCTGTGGAAATAAATTGTTTTTTGTCTCTCCTGAAACTTTGGTTTCTTAACTTATTCGCTTTTTTCCCATCACTCTAGAATTTATCCATTGCCTTCTGTTCTTCAAACCCCCATTGGAACTTAGTACTTTTCTTTAACATTTCCGTTAGAGGATGAGCTATCTTAGCAAAATCTTTGATACACTTCCGATAAAAGTTTGCCAGTCCCAAAAAACTTTGGATACCTTTCACATTACGGGGTGGTGGGAAGTCTCTCACCGCTTCTATTAATGCTGGGTCGGCCTTCACTCCTTCCGCAGAAATCACATGCCCCAAGTACAACAATTCGATCCTAGCGAACTTACACTTTTCAAAAGATAGGGATAGGTTTTATAATAACACTGGTCAACAATGATTTTGCTACATAAACAATTTTGGGTGTTTCTTATGTATTTTCATCTGCTGATTCCAAAAATGAAGTCAGTAATTTTCCATCACCCACCATTTTTTTTAATCCTGTTTATTAGCATTTCTGGTATATAACATGCTGATTAGAATTAGTATTCTACATTTATATTTTATTTCATTGTGTCAGTAATTGACTTATAACGTTTGGTGATTGTTGCCTTCAATTCATGAGTTACAATACCTTGTTTAATCATCACGGCCTACTTGATCATATGCAAAACTGTGATTGTAAGGTAAAGTTTGAAGATGAATAGAAGCTTTCTTAAAAGAATAAAAGCTACTTGTAATTCTGTACTCTCTTCCGTTGTCATTTGAATTGTGATAGAAGTGTATATTACCATCCTTAGTAGTGCATTATAAGGAGTAGTGTAAAAGTGTATAGTGATAAGAAACATGTCTCGAAAGTTTGTTAATGATAGAAACAACTTCTGTTTTGTGTGTGGTGAGCTGACTTTCAAAGCGCAGAGACGAAACTTTACTCCTCTAATAAGAAGAGCTTATCACTGTTATTTTAACAACAAAATAGACCAGAACAAGACATGGGCCCCAGAAATCTGTTGTACCAAATGTGTAACACTATTATCTGGCTGGTTGAAAGGATCCCGTCATATGCCTTTTGCAGTCCCCATGATATGGCGCGAACCTAAGGACCATTTGACAGACTGCTACTTCTGCTTGACAAATATATCTGGAATAAGTTCGAAGTCCAGACACACTCTTAAACATCCATCTTTAGATTCAGCAATTCGACCGGTGCTTCATGGGCCAGGACTTCCCATACCATCTCCACCAGATGACATAACAATGACTGAAGAATTTCCTGATATTCAGGATGAATTACAGAATGATTCAGATTTTGTGGAAGAAGATGCTACAAATGAACCTCACTTTCTAACACAGGATGATTTAAATGATTCGGTTCGGGATCTTGGTTTAAGTAAAAAAAGGCAGAATTACTCTCCTCAAGATTGAAAGGATGGAAGCTACTGCAGGGTGACACCAAAGTAAGTTTTTCCGCCAACGCCAAAAGGAATTTTAGCATTTGTTTTCTAAAGAGAAGGACCTAGTTTACTGCAATGATGTTGAAAATTTGTTCCAGTCAATGGGTGTTGAGCATAAATCTGAGGATTGGCGTTTGTTCATAGACTCCTCAAAAACAAGTTTGAAAGGAGTGTTACTACATAATCGAAACATATATCCATCCATTCCTTTAGTCCATGCAGTTGGGTTGAAGGAAAATTATGATAATATGAAGCTTTTATTATCCTCTATAAACTATGATCATTTTTCTTGCCAGATATGCGGGGATTTAAAAGTAATAGCCATCTTACTTGGGTTACAGCTTGGTTATACTAAATTTTGCTGCTTCTTGTGCAAGTGGACTAGCAGAGATAGATGTAACCATTATATTATAAAGAACTGGCCAAAGAGAGAGTCACTTAATCCAGGACAAGAAAATGTTC
The DNA here is from genome assembly GCA_964059195.1 of Ectobius pallidus. Lineage (NCBI taxonomy): Eukaryota > Metazoa > Arthropoda > Insecta > Blattodea > Ectobiidae > Ectobius > Ectobius pallidus. The sequence goes on from CAXKWD010000009.1 coordinate 35,346,404, forward strand.
TTCATCAACCACTTGTATGTTCTGAAAAAATCTTATTGCCTCCACTGCATATAAAACTAGGCTTGATAAAACAATTTGTGAAAGCAATGGATTATGATGGCAGTGCATTTCTCTTCCTGCAAAATAAGTTCCCAAGGATCAGCGAAGCCAAACTAAAAGAAGGAATATTTGTTGGCCCCCAAGTAAGGGAACTGATGAAAGATACGCAATTTGAAATCCAATTAAATATGGAAGAAGCAGCTGCATGGCAATCTTTCAAAAAAGTTGTCACAAACTTTCTAGGAAACTTCAGGTCTGATAACTACAGCGAACTTATCAGTGATATGATTGAGAACTACAAGATAATGGGATGTAAAATGTCTTTAAAAATACACTTTCTGCACTCCCATCTTGATTTCTTCCCTGAAAACCTAGGGGCTGTGAGCGACGAACACGGGGAGCGTTTCCACCAGGACATCACGGAAATGGAAAGGCGCTACCAGGGTAAATGGTGTCCAAATATGTTGGCAGACTACTGTTGGACACTGAAGAGAGATGTTTCTCAAGCGAAGTACAGCCAAAAATCCAATTCACAAACATTTTAGGTAGTAAATGTAATTTCAGTTAAGATATAATACTATAGTGTATAGACAAGAAAAATGTTTTCCATGCGATTACTCAAAAACCCTGGGTGATGGAAAAGTTCTGTAAAAAGATTTGAAATCAGCACAAAAAAGTAAGTCAGACACACCCATTGTTTCCCTTATAACATAAAAAAGTTCAAATTTTGTTGACCAGTGTAATATAATATATTATAATTTATGTATATAGCATTTTTGTGTAATATCGAAACCCATTAGCTCTCATAACTTCACTGTTTGTATTTGTTGTTTGCAGATGGCTAGGTATCCTCGTTTACGAGAAGAGACGGAAAGAATCATTACAACATATGTACGACAACGTGAACAACTATGTAAAGAACAAATTATATTACTTATTGATTGTGAATTGGCCTACATGAACACCAATCATGAGGATTTCATCGGATTTGCCAAGTAAGATTTTCAATTTCTTACAGTTCTCAGTCCATATTCAATCTCCGGATAGAATTTATGTTACTGTTATATCTTTCTTTGGGATTCAATTGAACTGAGTTAAGAAAATATTTTTGTATGTTTTTCACATAAGTTAATGTTTTCTTAACTTAGAATTTAAATTTACTTTCTCTTACCGCACCAAAGTAGTAAGTTATAGTTAATGTGTATAGATAATAAATATTGTATTCAATCCTGAAATTCTTTGTAGAGTTTCCTGAATTAATTAGAGCTGTCGAACAACTAAACTTTCTGATGGTTAACGAACTGCCTTTAATCAATTAATCGGACAACTAATCAGATTTTAATCTCTTTCAGACAATGTTTGTAAGTTAAATAAATCACCTAATCTAATATATTTTTATTTCTATAGTTCTGTGTACTGTAAAAAAAGATTTTTTGAAACGTATTTATGTATATCAGTAGAATTATTGATAAGCAGTTAGTATTTAATAATGATGACCTGAAGATAAGAACGGTTGAAAAAAGAGTAAAATTGATGGTTTCTTAGTCATGCCTCTTTTTTGTGTCATTACCTTCAACTGTCGTTTACTTTAAATCCAAAACTTTTCACCAAAACACCAAATACACTGACTTGTGAATAACAATCACACTAACTTTCAATGTAAACATATTAGACCCACTGTAACCTAGACTCATAAAACAATCATTACAATGGACAGTCAGTTGCATGTGAACAAAATAAAAAAAAATCATTTCCAAGATATAGCTTACATGGACCATTTACCCTTTTTCAATTGTCATCTTGGCTACTTTCGGGTGGTGCAATTTGTCTCCAAATATACTACATTTTCTCCTTTCCATGTGAAAAGCTTTGGACATCTAAACCTCGTTTTTGAAGAAGAAAGCATTAAAAAAAAAGGATACTTCTACCTTTCTGGCAGAAAAGTATGAACATTAGCTGGACCTGTAAGTCATAGCTGAGGCACAATATTCACTACAATTCAAATAATATATTTCAAAATAATTAATTATAAACAATAGTGTAAATTAAATTTATTTCTTAAAAAACCAAATACATTTAAGAACAGAGGTTTTGTGTTATATGAAATTACTTGATGGAATAAAGGACATTGATCAGTTAACCAGACTTTTAGTTTAATTGGTTAATCAGTTCAGTTAATCAATTAAGTCGGCAGCTCTAGAATTTATATCATGATTTGAGTTATCCTAAGTAAAAAGGACTAACACATTTAAATACTCCACTTAACAAGTTTTAGGCAGAACTACTTCCTTAGGCCCTCAGCGATTTGTCACCTGCTAGGCCTTGTGTGCTGGGAGAATCTCTACAGAGGTACAGTTACTGAAATCAGATCACACACCTGTAGAGCTTTTGAGTTGCAAAAAATCTACATGGAAAAAATTTGAAATTAGGCTCGTGACTTTTGACTTTTGAACTGAAGACAACCCAGTTGTGAAATACAAAAAAACATCACCTGGTGTACATAGAGATTCTCTTAGCACAAAAGGCCCAGCAGTTTATAAGTAGCTAAAGATGCAGGCTATTACCTCCAAAATACTTTCTGCCAAAAATCTGGTAAATGGAATACTTAAGTATGGGAGTCAATTCACATTATTTAACAAATTTGTCCATCTGCCTATGGACAAAGAAAAATCATAAAATGTTATATTGTAGTTTGTCATTTGTGGGGAAAATTTGTTAAAAGAAGTAACACACTAACCCAGAGTTTAATACTTAATAGTTCACATACGTGATCAGCTATAAAATCTGAGATTATAAGAACTTTAACAAATCCTTGCATCCTCAGTTTATGAAAACTGCTGCATTGGCAATGGAATTTCAGGATTATTAATATTCTTCACTCCTTACATCACAGGAAACCTCAGTAAAAAGAAAACCCAGCATCTGCATTTTTCTCAGATGCTATATTTTGCTGTAGGTGGTGATTTAATTAAATAAGAATGAGTGTGAAATATTTTCCACTCTGGTCCAAAAGAATGAAATTGTTTCCTATAACTCACATAAGGATTGTGCTAAATAGGTAAGTATGGTGTACTGTATACTTTACAGTATTGCGTGTATTAGAATGAAGTACTCTAATAGAAAAATAGATATTTGAACTAAGCCTTTCTTTTTCCTTCAGTAAAAGATAGGATAGTTCATTTGAAATGTCTACAATTTCTCCATTAGGACCTTCTTCCATTTTAGTTGGGATTTTAAGGAAAGATAGATTTTTTAGTTATTACCTCACAAATTGAGGATGATTCTTAAGAGTTTAAAATTGTTTTAGGCTTGACAGTTCTGATGTTTTAGGCTTGATAGTTCTATAAAATAAGCAGAGTTTAAAGGGGGGTGGGGAAATGGTTTTATAAAGATATGGCGCTGACCCTGCCAGGAAGTCAGATTTGGAGGGACACAAAAACATGAGCATGAGTTCACTAGAGTTGTAACTAGAGTAATGGCAACACTTGCACTGTCAGATTGTGAGCAGAGTTATAGGAACTAGTGTCAATATATGCCATTACAGCAAGAGATGTTGCTGTCCATGGTTGAAGTGAAGAGTGTGTATTACAAAACTTAAACAGCAGTCATAGGTAAAAATCCAGATGGTCTATGGCATATTCATATTAAAGGGGCTTAATGTGAAAAACATCTCCAGTTGAAGAATTCCATTTATTAAGTGCCAGTATGGTACTTTATGAGATTGTGTGGGGGACGAAAAATGTCTGTCCGTCCGTCCGTGTGTCTGTACGCGCGATAACTCAAATAAGCTTTGTCGAATTTTAATGAAACTTGGTATACACGTTTATAATGTCCATGGGAAGAACCCTATTGATATTGGACCAAATCGGTTCACCGGTACCGGAGTAAAACCCAATTTAGTGTATATTTTAAAGGCGCAATAACTCAAATACGCTTTATCGGATTTTCATGAAACTTGGTATACGAATTTATAATGTCCCTTGGAAGAAGTCTATTGATATTGGACCAGATCGGTTGGGCGGTACCAGAATAATGCCCAATTTAGTGCCTTTTTATGGTAATATATCACTAAGGCGTGGATAACTCTAATACACTGTATCGGATTTTCTTGAAACTTGGTATACGAATTTATGACGTTCTTGGGTACAAGCCTATTGAATTAGGGCCAAATCGGTTGACCGGTACCAAAGTAACGAGTATATCAATATTAATTTTGTAATCAATATTCTTTCAAGGCCCACAATGTATTAAAAAACTTATAAAATTGCCAATCGTTTATTCATATTGTTAGCAACCTTGATTGATTTGTTTCTTCATAATGATGTCAGTGTGGCTAAATAATAATTTAAATAAACGATTTATAACAACTAGCCGTTGAATGTTGATATTATAATGTGTATTCTATGGTTATGTAGACTACCGATATTTAGATTAGGCTATATTTTACTGTGAGTATTTTTCTTATTCGTTCCTGTGCAGCAATATACCTAATATAATTCCTGACAGATAGATTTCATATGCTTATTATTCATTCATAACCTTTAAGGCTGCTTTAAATTGAAACAGAGATATCAGCGAATCGTAGGTCTATTGCATCATTATTATTATTGCCGGCACATTTTGTTTTTGGAGTTAACTTTTATGCATGGGCCTATCATAATTGCGTGTATCACTGATTTAAAAAAAAATACTGGCACTTAGTTATATCAGTTTACCTGATTTTATTTATTCTGTAACAATTCCTCTTATATCATTAATTATTCTTGAATTCCACATAATATCTACATAACATATGATCGCACGAAACTGAAGTTGAGGTCGTTCACATTATCGCCCTGTGCACCTACCGTGCGTACATAAACAACATTGACTCTGAGTACCAATACCAGTTGATCCAGAACATCTTTAACTTTTCTGTGAGAAAATTTATTTATCCATATGCCACCTGCAGTAACCTTCAAATATTATCTTCCTTTGGAATTCTTTTCAGGGAGTTATCCATTACCGAATTTTACTCGTCTCGCTACAGAGGAGGTAGGGAGTGGGTGGTCCACTTAAAAGTCACCAAATTCCAACTATTTACACTATACACTATTTATTTCTATTATATGCAATTTTTCAAAGGTTTAAATCCTTCTGAGAAGCCAAACAAATAAAAGGTCCTAAGACAGGAAAATTATTTTAGTGATACTTTAGTTCTTTCTTCAAATTGAAAACTACTTCTAACTTGTTGCTTGTTGTGATAGTCACCAGTAGTTTCTACAGTTTTGGATATTTCGACACATACACATATTTCCGCATATTCACAAAATATTTATCTTAACTCTTTTCCCAATTAATTTTCTCATTGCAGTGCCCTGTCCTCTTTAGGGCAATTTATGATATTTTGTACATAATTGAAATTGTTCACTAGTTCAGTTTCACTTTGAAAATACAAAACCCGAAACAAACAGTTGTCTCTAAATTATAAAAATTCATAAAAAACAAACAAAAAAGAATTTATTGTCAGTGGATAAAAACACACACATTAACATTGTCTCTAAATGTGTTCTCCAATTGAAAGAAAGAAGAAGTTGGCTTCAAAATATATTTGTAAAGAGGAAATGTCAGAGCTATGCATTTAAATACTTACAATGCCATTTCAACTCTGGATATACACATTGACTCAAAACTTATTTATTTGCATACAAATTATTTACCACATATTCAGAACTGTTAAGCCTAAATAATTTTAATACTACTACATTTTGAAGTGTTTCAAAATTGTCTTGTTTCACTCTATACATTACAAGTTCTTTGCGATCATAACTGAGTTGATAGAAGTCTGCCAAATGATATTTTTCATAAACAATCAAGGGTTCTCATGAATAATGCCTCATTAAACACATTTTTTTCTTCTCACACAGATGCAGTTATGACCTTTCTTATTTTACAAGACATGTTTTGTTCAACAACAGAATAATAACTTAGAAAAAATCAGTTGTTTTCAGGATAATTCATTTTGTTTTCAGAAAAATTACTTACATGTTCCACACCTTCAAGTTCATAAAGCTGATTTCCCATGATGCCAAATTTTGTTTAACATCAAATTGGATTTTGTGATTTGGATGATGTTTACAGAATTCATTATATATTTTGCATCCAAATAGGAACATTTTACATTTTTCATTAAAAATTATTAATTCAGCCAATGAATGGTGTCCTGTCTTCATGTGATCTGCATAATATTGAAACTTGGCAGTGTTTCTTTGCACATGGAAAGAGGGATGACTTGAGAAAGAAAGCAGAAAGAAAGAGACTTCTTCTTCCTGATGTAGACTATGTCATGGAACAATGAGAACTTTATTCTCAATCCCAAGTTACAGAGGAATTCAGAAAACAACAAGATGTTACAGATATTAGAATTCATAGATGCATCAATGCATATAAGTAAAAGAGACCAGAGTAAGGAATCCACATATATATATATATATATATATATATATATATATATATATATATACCGGTATGTCGTATATGTAGGCCTACGAGAAACCACAGCTGAACTGTCTGTGTTGGGACATCCAGTACTTTCTTCTTCTTCTTCTTCTTCTCCTATACTATTTGCACCATTTAGGCGATGTTAGAAATTATTACAATCTAGCTATTTATCTGTTTCAGAGATAATGTTTTTAGATGAGCAGCAGAAATTCAGTGATTATAACCAAACAAACAACAAAAGTGATCAAGTTATACAGTATGTTGAGATATCGGAAGTTGAGTTAGCGGGATTCTGTTGAATTTGATCAATGTTTTGAACCAAAAATATGAATCATGGGATATCAGCTTAAGGGGATGCAGAACGAACTAACCCCAAAAACCTAATTTTTAAGGTCTTATGATGTGAAAGTTCAGATTTTCTGTGTAAAATGGCATTTTAATTATGTCACTGTCTTTGCTAGAAGTGTCAATATTCACTGTTTGAAAGGTCCATTGTAATTTTGTTTGCAGTTGTTTAAATAGTCATAGCAAGAAGTCCAATTTTGCTGACAGTGATAAAGATCTATGACGTGGAAAATGGGGCATTATTTTGAGAAGAACTTTTGTACCTATATCTACGATAAATGTTTCCATATATTGTGATGAACTATTTTTAAGGAGAATAGTTATAATGGAATTTTATGTACAATTTATTTTTTATGATATATTCACTTTCTTAATGTTCGATTTTAGTGCTCTTGGAAGTTTTTCAAAGTACGTAACTTGGTTTTCACTACACACTTTCTGCTTAACACTATTTAAGTTATATATTTGCTGAAATTGTAAATTATAATAGTTTCCCTTAGATTAATCTCTGTATTTGAGATTTTTCCTGTAAAATTTGATACTTCTGTACACAACTGAAGCAATTTCTGCAGCAAAGATAATTCTATGCACTTGAGCTTTTTAGCCCCAGAACTATGTATTACAGTAATACTTGAATGCCCTTTGCTTTCTGCTTTCAATATCAGCAAATAATATTTCTAATTGAATTATTTAAATTTGCTTGTTAACTGTTAAGTCAGGATCCACATTTATTCTAATTATATTCAATTTCATTTTCACCTGCAAATCTCTTTACTAAAGATTTTGGTTTTGTAATGTGTATCAATGAGATCAGCAACATTGAAACAGATTGTTGGTATCACTAGATCTTAAAGTATTGTCAAAATGGCAACAGAATTTGAAAACTGCTATTGTCTAGAGATGTAGCAATTTCAACCTTTCCTATATTTAAGGGCTTATTATTTATTTATAATAGTTCTTTGGATTGTGGAACGCAAGAATTAATTTTATCATAACGGTTTGCCATGAACTTCAGTTTCTTTATGGCAGTTTACATTATTTTTCTACTTCCTATTACAGATTTAGTGCCCTGGTACTCCCCACATATCAAGTCACGTACCAGCGTTTGTAAATTTAACCGTGTTCATAATAAGATGTTTAATGAGATGTACGCCGTGTACTGTGTGCTTTATCATGTAGTGACAAATAACATTATTACTACTAGTATTTTCTTAGTTCCTTTTTGGTGATTTTAGTGATTCTTCATCGCCAAAGTTTATTTCTCCAGAAAACAACTTATGGGTCCATTCAAATCCTTCAGCAAATAATGCATCATTTTATTGAAGATAATTCTTTAATTAAAGATGTTAAATTGTAAAATAAGGTACCTCAGTATGTTATGCAAATAATTTAATTTGCAAGGCCATACTTGCCATGCATGCTCTCATAAATATGGTGATACATTTTTATAGTTAGTGTCAATTTATAATTTTGTGAAAACAGTGAGAGTACACCAAAAACAGCATACCATACTGAAAACAAAGATAGCAAATTAACAAAGAGATAGGAAGAAAGATGCACTGGGATTTGAACCAGGATCTTCTGGATGGCTTCTTCGCAATTTGCCTCAATGTTACGAAGTGCTCTTAAGCTTGATGTTCGAATTAAGTCTTTTATTACAGTTGACTTTTCTGTTTTGTTTGTAGCCATACTTAATTTGCAATTATAATAATAATAATAATAATAATAATTTTATTCCATGGACAATTGTGTTGGAAAAGTCAGGTGACTTTACAGTCATGTGTTCCAAGGAGTCTGCAGATATTCGTCTATACTATAAAAACAATGTTGCAATAAAAATCTCTTTATAGTTCTTCTGAATTTCACTTCCTCCATCTCTTGCACCTCAGCGGGTAAATGATTAAATAATTTAATTGCAGTATATTTACATCCCGCTTGTGACCTACTATAGGAGCAAAAATATGGTTTCAACTTGTGACTATTTCTAGTTTCATAATTATGGGTGTCTCTAATTTGTTAAAAAGAGATTACTGTTACCTTTGGTATAAATTAGACACTGATAAATATATATACATATCAACGGCAGGATCGCCATTTTAATAAAATAGGGTTTGCAGTGGGTGTGAGGAGCTACTCCAACCATAACGCGCACAGCCCTCTTCTGAAGCACAAACACTGCATTAGCATTCGCACAGTTAGCCCATAGTATGGTTCCATATAGTAAGTGACTGTGAACATAACTGTAATACACTTTCAGTAAAACTTCAAGCGACACCATCTTCTTAAGTCTTCTTATCATAAAGACGCCTTGTGCAATTTTAGGTGTTATACGATCAATGTGCGAATTCCATTTTAAATTATCTTGTATCCACATACCTAAGAATTTGACGGGTGGTTTTGCCCTTTCTGTATTGGCATAGGTAATAACTAAATCCTGAGTTTTATCTAAATTTAGTGCTAGCTTATTGGCTTTACACCAATCACTTAGTACATCCACTTTTTCACCAATTAACAGTACGTTTTTTAACCCACTAGTTTTGAAGTTCATACAGATGTCATCAGCATACATATAGCAAGAAACTCCGTCTCCGCTAACATTCTTGGGGAGATCGTTCACATATATGATGAAAAGTAGAGGCCCCAGAATAGACCCTTGTGGGACCCCGAATTGAGTTAATCTGAAGCCAGAAAGATTGCCGTTATACTATACTGCTTGAGATCTATTCGATAAGTATGATTTTAAGAGTTTGACAGCACCCTCGCTGAAGCCTAGCTGTTTTAATTTACACAATAGTATCTCGTGAGAGACTGTGTCGAAAGCTCTCGATAAATCAAAAAACTTTGCACATACATGTCGTTGGCTTTCCATTGCATCCAGAGTGTCTTGAATGTACATATTTACAGCATCAATGGTTGATCTATTTTTACGAAAACCATACTGCTCACTTGCTAGTAGACCCTTTTCTTAGGATATGTACTAATCTGATCCGCTAGTAATCTTTCAACACGGGCACCAGAGCTATAGGCCTATAGTTGTCAGGATTGGACTTTTCCCCTTTTTTATAAATAGGGATAATTTTCGACACTTTTAACCTGTCCGGAAATATGCTTTTAGTGATGGAATAGTTTATTAAATGAGTAAGTACTTCACACAAGTGATCACTAGAAAGTTTAAAAATCGAGGAGTTTAAATTGAATATATCCAGACTGCCACTGTTATTCATTGAGTTGATGGCTGCAAACACATTTTTCACCTTCACTTGACAGAATTGAAAAACGTTAGGATTCACAGGAGTATTATCCAAGTACTGTTCAACGTTCTTCTTACTAACCTCAATTTTAGACACAAGCTCAGAGATATTGTCTACAAAGTGGTTATTAAATGTTTCAGCGTTCATAGTTGAATTGTCAGAAATGTCCCGAGATACACAGTTCACTGAGCACAAGCTATTGATTATCTTCCACATTTTTCTAGGTTTATCACAGGTCTCACCTATTAGGGTATCGTTAAATGTACGCTTGGCCGTTTTCACGTATCCATTATATAGGTTCATCATGGTCTTGTAGCGTTCCCAATAGTAAGATAGGCCAGTGGTCTTCCCCAAATAGTAATACTCCATACACTTATTTTTCATAAGCTTTAACTCATCTGTATACCACTTCCTGTTTACTTTATTGGCGTTCCTTATTGTAGCCAAAGGAAAGCAAGAGTTCACGTATGTCAACAGTATGTTGAGAAAAAATATAAACTTTAAGTTAATATCTTGTATAATATAAATCTCTATCCAGTTAGTAGATCTGACTAAGTCGTAAAATTGGATATTACTGTCTTGGTTGAATTTTCTAATAACGATAGGATTTACACTGTTTTTATTCCGCACAGATTCGGAGGGAGGATTACACTCCAGGGACATGGAAGCTGTCACTATATAATGGTCTGAGATGGTCGTAGGAATAACCGATGCCATCCAGCGGGAAGAATGAACATTCGTAAAATAATTATCGATGCAAGAACCTAATGAGGGGCTCAGACTACTAGGTCTAGTAATCTCTGTTCGGAGCATGGGTTGAAGGCCACCACTTGACATAATATTGTAGAATTCTTTACTAGTTGGACAGTCTTTGGCTCTCAAATCCAAATTAAAGTCCCCTGCGATTACAACATCACAGTTCATGAGCGATATTGTATTAAATAATATACACAAGTTTTGAAAAAAATTGTCCTTGTTGGTTTTGTCAGGAGTACGATAAATGCACACGACTAGTATCTTCGGACAGTTTAATAATATCGCACTGATTTCAAAAGCGTTTTCTACTGCTATATTAGTTACTAGGTTTGGTGCAATATAATGAATATAGTTAGGATCCAGTGACTCCCAATAGGTAGCAGCATGGCTAAACAAGGTCCAAGTATGTTGTCTGCCATTCTCAATAGGTCAAGTTTTCAATAGCTTTGTCACATGGATAAGATTCACTTATGTAGTCTACAGTTACCAGAATCAGCTAGTTCGCCCCCACAATTGCTTCTTAAAAATAATGGATAGTATTTGATTAATACAACTTGACCCTTTTAGAAAAAGTAGGTTGCTCTAATTTTTACCCTTTGATGTAACATAATTCAAGGTTTAAAAATTAAATAAGGTTATCTTCCCAAGGTTTTTTTCATTGTAGGTACCGTATGTATATTCAAAATTTATTTAGTGTTTGAAATCACAGTTTTTTAAAATGTTGATATGCTTCCTTCTTATTACTATCAACCATAACAGTGTTGTAATTTGCAACATATATATTCTGCTCTCCCGGAAGCCAAAAGGTAAGGTCTTGAAGATTTTAGTTGCTTTGGTTTTTTATAACTGGTTCAGAGCAGTAGGAAACTACTTTTATTGTTTTGCAAGTGCATGCTTTCAGCTACATGCAGTAATGTGAGAGAATATTTAATTGTGGGTACATTCTTACAATCAGTCAGTGACTTCTTTAAAGTGACATGCGGTATGTTGAAAATAACCATTATGTTAGATTATGCATGCATAATGTCTTATATTTTCAGTGCCTCACCAAATAAAAACATAAAACACCACCTTTTGAATTTTAAAAGAACAAATATTTTGAAAACTGAAACATTTTCAAACACATCTACCCACAATGACAGGAAATCCATTCATATTTTATTTTCTTATTGTGACATTAAAGAGTATTTTAAATTATGTTAATTTGATTAAAAGAACATTCTATCATTAATCTGTTACATTATTCAAACACTATTATTGGTATTTGTTTTCCACACAGAAAATTCATTAAAGCTGTAATTCTGAAATAATATGTACTACCCGCACAAGATTTCTTGGGAGCTCGGCTCCCTAGTCCTCATTCGGTAGGTTTCGTTCAACTTCGTAGGTAGAGCTGACAACATTGAAACACAAAGTACGCTATACACCCTGACATCTAGTGGCTTCAATACTAAGCTTTCATTCTGTCTCAAGATCCTTATTTATTTATTTACCTTATCTTTTCTGACGCATGGAGTTATGGGAAAAAATACAATCTTTCGAATTGCTGATTTCACAAACACTTCATTGTACATCCAACACTTTCCTCACCTTTTTAAGAATTCCGTATGTGCTAATTTCTGACGATCCCATGAACTCTGATGTCAATTTCATGGACTGAAAGTTGAGCGAACTTTTCACAAAACGTATTAAATACGTCTAAAATTAGGCCTATAGTTTTCTCCACTTTTAGATGCCTTACCTCTCTTACGTTTTACAACACGAAATGGTGAAGCATGTTCTGCTAAGACTCTTCTTTATGCTTAAAATTAGTCATCCAGTGTAAAAATATTGAGCCTATATTATGTATAATATTCTATTTGATGACTTATTTGATAACCAAACCCTTATAACGTGTAATTAATTGTTACTCAATACCGTCTTCATGTTATATTATTGGACTGCATTAAAATCGTTGTGTATTAATGTCACTACATAAAATACCATACGTGCGATTCTGCTGAAACATGATTTCTTTGGTTTGACACTGCAGAAATACTGGCGGACTAGCTATGTTTTTTCCCCCCGACCCTCACTTCCCCATAAATCCAGCGCCCAAGAAATGGCGCACGGGTAGTTTATAGGATATGTATAATGCAAGCATAGGCGTAGCGAGGGGGGGGTTTTGGGGGTTTGAACCCCCCCCCCCCCCCCATTGATTAAAAAAAGGAAAATTGTATAATTTTTTTAAGTCTGCCCATAAATTGCTTAATACAAGTATAAAGCGTGGGAAGCTTAAAACTCGTTATTTTGCGTCTTAATTTTTAAAATTTTCCGGGGAAGGACCCCCGGAAGCTTAAATCTTGTTATTTTGCATCTTAATTTTTAAAATTTTCCGTGGGAGAACCCCCGGAAGCTTAAAACTCGTTATTTTGCACCTTAATTTTTAAAATTTTCCGGGGGAGGGCCCCCGGACCCCCCTCTCCTTCCATACTCGCCAGACCCTGCGGATGTTATAACCCCCCCCATATGGTCGGCCTGGTTACGCCTATGAATGCAAGCAACCAGAACCTTCATTATTTCTCACACAAAATATTTACACATGTATGCCCAAGGTCTTTACTTTCTGTAACTACTATGTTATATTAATCAAATACTATTGTCTGTTTTCCACACAGGAAATTCATTACACAATTCTGAAATATATACAGAGTATTTGGTAAGCAAACAACCTAAACCAAATATTTACACATTTACATCTTTAGTTATAAAGCTAATGCAGAAAGCCATTTGCTCTTTATACAATACAACAAGTTCTCTAAAATATATTTAATAAAGTTTAGATAATTCTTCACTATGTGATGAATAAAAAAGTCATGTGATATACAGGAATAACTGTAACATATTTGAAAGTATTTGTCACTAATCTGTACATGTCTCTGCAATTGCAAAATAATAATTGTTCCTGTTTCGTATAGAAAATCCCGTGGGTTCATTTCAACATATAGAATATAGATATCTGGCAGAATGTAGATATCTGACTTCTGGAATGTAATACAAACTTTATAAATCCCCAAACTTTGTAACAAAGCCAGCAACATTTACATTTAATGATAACATAAACACGAGGCAGAACAAAGGGGTAGAACCTTGTTGAGCCATGCTGCACTCTTGTGATCAAATTTTTAACTGCACACAAAAGGTTCCCATATGATACAATTTTTTAATGACTATTCAACTCATACGCCGCATACTTGATATTAACCAATAACGTTTAGCAATTCCTCGGATATAGACCAATCACAGCTGTTTATCTTGCAATATTCTTGTAGGAATCGCGAGGATGGTATTTTATCGTGATAAAACCGTGGAGACGCGAGTATCAGTGTGCAGTGATTAATAGTCAGATGTTGCCTCTAAGCAGCACAAAAACAGATTATTTTATACAACAAAACTTGTTTGTAAATTCAAATAATAAAAATGTACATTGATTAAGTACACAGTTTCAATTCGGTGCAAGCCATTTCATGTCCTTTTATTCTGTTCTGCTGTTAGCTTACCTGAATGAAGTTAAATATATCTTATATGATATATAGGACTGATTTACACCATGGTAGCTCGAATCGGTTCATAAATGGTTGATTCACAGTGTGCCGTGACCTCACAACTGTTAGTTTTGTTTTTATACAATAAAGCACGAAAGTAATTATTATTTATATAATCCATTACATATTATTCATGGAATAGTCTTAATAAATCCAACTCGAGTTGATGAGTTGAATCAGATAAATTGGCTCCTGCTGCGCAGTCGCGAATCTATCGATAAACTCATCAACTCTCATGGGATTACCTATTTGGCATTTTGTTTCATAAATAAAGATAAACATGAGGTACAGTAGTGTCTCAGTAATTCGAGACGAAAAACTTGGACTAACGAAATTACGTGAAAAAGCCTATGTTTAGGAAGATTTTCCTTATGCTAAATAATATAAAAAACTAAAATTTTTCCGAGCAGCACTGTTACATCACCATCTAAACAGCAGATTGACCGTCTGGGTCTCCTGGGTGGCAACAAAATAAGTATTACGTAGGTTGTCAGTAATATTATAATGTTGATTCTGTATTCTCAATAACACAATACTGAGGTAAAATGCAGTTAGCAAACTAGAGTAGATACATGATCTCACTAAGATCGTTATTTCATTAAATAATTTTTTTTTACTTCCAAGTTCATCAGAATTGATTGTTTTTCACATATGAGCTTCACTAGAACCATAGAGCTTTTTTTTTTTTCCAGAATATCTCAGATATGAGTTCTTTCTTCTTAATCTTGTCACATCCTCGTCAGTGCCTAGTCTTGTATAAAGCACTAGCACACTAAAGACTGGCAATGTATTAATTTACTTGTTATTTATTAATTGTTAATCCAAGTTTTTCATCTTGGATTTAAGGGGATATCAAACTATCGAGACTTTAGATACCAAGACTACATGTAATATACCATCATAATAGGTTTGTTCTTTAGTACTGAAGGAGTTGTTTCAAGATATACTGTTACAGCCTTACTAATAAAAGCTGCTTATATTTGCGTTGAACTGTTGTTTGGTTGTTCACCGCCAAGTTCTACAAAAGCCGTATTACTAATAAACGCAGCATAACTGCCAAGGGTTATGCAGGGTTTGAATGTGAAGCGTCATCAAACATGTCACGCTGACTGCAAACGCCAATGTCGCCATCTGTTCGAGCAGTGAACAAACAGGAGTGTGTCACCTGCTGAGAGAAAAGCTAGTTTCAGTATTTCATTATATTGTTTTTAGAAAGCTGTAATCATGGGTAAAATTATGGAAATATGTCCCGCAAACAAGGAACAATGTTTATAATTCTGCAAAAGCAGTAACAAATTACTTTAAGAATGGATGCATAACCTCAAAATTCAATCTCAGACATCTATGAAACGACCGGCTGTTATGGATATCGGCCATCTTTATTATTTATGTCAGGCTGTGTAAAGCATTGCACACATTCAGCCTTTATGCAAGGATTATTAGTACATTTTTCTCCTCCGCTGAGTATATTCCTGGTATAAATTATACAACTGGATTATCAGTAAGACCGTTAGTGTTTCCAGAAAATTTGATATTAACTGTTCTCTCTCTTAGTACCTGGCTTTAGATTCTTTATGATATCCTTTGGCCATTATATGTCATTACCTGTATACTTCATCTTAGAATTTCAATAAAGATTCCCGAAAGGACTGTTCTTAGCAAGTAGCCTTATACCAATTCAAATTTTTAAGCTGAGCAGAGTATGAACTGTTGATATGTTATTGTTCTTTTGGACAGATTGGTAGGCTATATACCTTTATGCTAATGCTTGACTAAGGACAGCTATCCTTCAGATTATTCTCTCTTATTTCTTTGTTACATCTCTAGACTTTTTCACTTTCAAATTATCATTCACAGTCACATTTTTTCTGTTTACAAATGACAAAAAGTGTTGCCTGTTAACAGAATCTATCTTTGTTATCTACTTTTGATTCTAAACATAATTATGTGCATGTAAATATGTTATCTTTAAGTAACATTTTCCTTTAAAATAATGTTCTGATTGTATGCACCCTACTTTATTTATGGCCAGTTCTACCTAGTATAGGCTTAGTGTAGAGAGATCTGAAAAAGTAGAAGTATACAATAATTTTAACTTACATATTATCGCAGGCTGTTAGTCCCTTTGGTGCTTGCTGATAATATTTTGAAAGCAGAATATCTTAGTGATTTGTCACCCATGTATCTGAAATCAGAATCTGAGTGTAATACTAACTTAGTAAGCTGCTGTAACTTTTCAAATCGATCACCGTGGCCTTAATTTGTTTACAGAAGAATTTACAAATTTCTTATTGGCTTAAACACTTGCAGAGAATGAAATATGAATGACCAAGTGAAACTATATCGGTTATTTTCAGCCACTATGTAACAGTTCTTAACTTAGACAAGCAAACTTTAATTTAAAAAATAAGATGCACCAACATTAACTGGAATATTATCTAACCAGTGATTGATGAAAGTCAGTTTATCCAACTCAGCCGTCAATTATTTTCTGCTGGATACGAAACTGAACACACAAATTCCTTTATCCATTCATTTTATTGCTTGGGAATAAACAACATTTTTGTGAAACCAATAAAGAATTACCAATGAACAGCTAACAAGTAGAAGGAATTCTTACGGATCAAAGATTCATCGTAGTTATTTGCAGTAGACCTGCCGCATGATTCTTTGTACTTTTGTTGTATAAATATGTAGGAAAAACAATACATATTATAAGCATACGATTTCTGTACTATCAAAACATTATTCATAGATGAAACTGGAAAATTGATTCATAGATGAAACAGGAAAATTACTATCAGTGAGTAGCTTCAATCTATAGCTCTTAAAAGAATTCTGTTTGTGATCAAAGATTTTGTTTATGTTGTCACATTTTCTTTTTTGTGGGTTTATTTCCAAGTACTGTACATCATTCAAAATGTTTTTAAGGGTTTGGTTTCTAACTCAACTGCATTGTGTTGTATTGGAAGTAACGGTACTGTTCTCAGCTCACAGGATGAACTGTTTCAGGGGGTAGTATTCCCTCATTTAAGCAATAAAACATATTTCATCACTCAGTATAGCTGTTGCTTTTGATTTGTGAAGATCACAGTGTTGACATACAATGATAGTTAGTGTGAAATGAAAAGACTTGAACAGACAGGCATTAGATGTTCACCACAGGTCAGCAAACTTCCAAAAACATAGTATGAAATATCGGTTAATGAATTGCAAAGGGAAAACAGAAACAATTAAAAAAAACTTTTTTATTGATTGCTTAAATAGTTGCTTGCAGTCTAGTACTGTAATATATAAGTGGTTCACTGATTCACAGTTACATATTATCGTGTATGTATGAATAAATTGTCTTTAATTCTGGTTTTGTAGTGAATTATTTTATGTGTAATACATAACCTTCAGTTAATTCTTTCTCCTACTGTTATCAGTTGGTTAATATTATCAGAAGCAAACACAATAAGCAGCATGCACTGTATACAGAACATGCATATGCTGAGCCAGAATACCCGTTAAGTATCGGTTTGGATCATCCTCAGATGATGTTCTATTTGATCTAAATAGTCCAAATACAACAACCATCTTCAAAATTATCATGAAATGCCATCATTATCTGCATAGACTTAGTGACTTTGAGGTAATGTATCTAGCCAACAATAAGCTGTTTAAGTTTATGGCTTTTAAATCTGTATAAGGCTGGTTGAATTTTGGTGCATTACAAAATGCACTAGCATTAAGTCGAAAGTTCACAGCTGTTAATTCCTAACCAATGTTGGTGCACTTAACTATTATCTTGTACAAAAATTTTGAATGACGCTTATTAACAGAGTACTTAATTGTCCTTTCCCCCTCCAAGTATGAGGTTGCGTAGTTGAATGAACAGTTTGTAATAACAAAATTATTATAAACAATATTGAAAACTTGTATCATTTAGATAGCCTTTTTCAGTTTATGTTAAAAAAAAAACCCATGGCTACAATGTTTCATTTCAGTTTGAGGTGTTATGTCATTAATTCTTCCATCCACCTTACTCTCAACAGGCCTCTAGATCCTAAGGCTTTATTTTCTGAGGTAATTTTTTGGAAAGAAATTCATCATCTTATAGTGTCCTAAGGTGATCCTGGATAGATTGGAATAGGTGCATTGCCTGGCCGACCTCACCTGACCTAACTTTTATTTTTATATGGTCACAAAAAGTAGTGTAAATTTAAGATAATCCATGGGGCTAACCTTTTTATGGTTTTATTGCTTTACTATTAAGTTTTGTGAATTAGTTTTACGTGAAAGAATGAAGTCCTAGCAAGAACGTAAAAGAGATAATATGTTAACAGTTATTAAGTGCCAGTATGGTACTTTATGAGATTGTGTGGGGGACGGGAAAATGTCTGACCATCTTTCTTTCCATCGGTGTGTCTGTATGCACGATAACTCAAATACACTTTATTGGATTTTCATGAAACTTGGTATACGCATTTATAACATCCATGGGAAGAAGACTATTGATATTAGACCAAATTGGTTGACCGGTACCGGAGTAATGCCCAATTTAGTTCCTATTTTATGGTAATGTGAGGGCAATTTTTTTTCATCCTACAATGGGGCATAAAATGAAAACCACAGTGAAAACCAAAATTGTTTTATATGGAACATTTAGGTGCACCTTCTAGCTACTGCTCTACAAAGTCACACTCTTATTTGAGACATTTGTCGTGGCGTGTTACCAACTTTCCAATACCTTCTTCATAGAAGCTTGCCGCCAGCATATTGAGAAGGGTCCTCACAGCATTTTGAAGTGTTTTGAAGTTCTTCTTTGGTGTGGAAGCACTGTCCTCGCTTCAGCTGCCGAAACAGATGAAAGTAACTTGGCTCAGGAACGAGTTTTTGAAATCCATCGTGACAGGGGATGAAACGTGGATTCATTATGACAATCCAGAATCAAAAGAACAATCCAAAATGAATGCACACAAATTTCCCAAACAAACCCAAGATCTGGCTTCCACACCAACCAAGGATTTCAAAACACTTCTAAATGCCTTGACCCTTCTCAATATGCTGGCGGCAAGCTTCTATGAAGAGGGTATTGGAAAGTTGGTACCACGCTACGACATATGTCTCAATTGAAGTGCGACTACGTAGAGAAGTAACTAGAAGGTTTACCTAAGTGTTCCAAATAAAACAGTTTTGATTTTCACTGTGGTTTTCATTTTATGCCCCATTGGAGGTTGAAAAGAAAATAGCCCTCATATATTAGAAAGGCATGATAACTGAAATACGCTTTATCAGATTTTCATGAAACTTGGTATATGCATTTATAATGTCCATGGGAAAAAAGCCTATTGATATTGAACCAAATTGGTTGACCAGTACCAGAGTAATGCCCAATTTAGTGCCTATTTTATGGTAATATATTAGAAATAATTTATCAAATTCAAATCTGTTCTCATGACAACATATTGTCTTACACTGTTCATATACTGCTTTGGAAGTTGCATTTCAGTTAACTGTGACAAATAACCCTACCCACATATTCCTTCACATATGCTTATCAAACTAGTCAGATGTTTGTTTATTTCGTAGATCAAATTGAAATCGAGTACTACATTA
The DNA here is from genome assembly GCA_964059195.1 of Ectobius pallidus. Lineage (NCBI taxonomy): Eukaryota > Metazoa > Arthropoda > Insecta > Blattodea > Ectobiidae > Ectobius > Ectobius pallidus. The sequence goes on from CAXKWD010000009.1 coordinate 35,366,460, forward strand.
ATACTGTTATATACAGATGGTATATTACTGTGAAATAATTAGGCCTAAGTACATTAAGCGAAGTTCTTTGCCAGTGCATTTTGTGAAATGTTGACATTTTAAGAATTTCTTATATCAGTGTATACGAGTATGAATTATGGTTAGTATCAAACTTTAGACCTTTGTTCTTCTGCAAACCCTGCGTTATGAATCAATCTGGAGCTTAACTCTGAGGTAGATTACAAAAATAACTTCTTTTCTGAATATCATAATTACAATTATCACCGATTAAACAAAAGCATTCGGCACTTTGTTATATCAGTTTATCTGATTTTATTTTATTTTAGAATTATGTTTACAAAATGTAGGCACTAAAAGTGGCTAACTCCATGATATTTAAGTAATTCCATGATACTATTCAGGTATCTTGGTGATGGTATAGTTTTGACAATAAAATGCACATTTTTACTGAATAAATGACTGATTTCTAAATGAAGGGATAAATTATTTTTACTTACAATTTTTTAGAATGCATTTATGTTTCATTGGCAAATAAGTGAAAAAGGGGCATGTGTTAAAAAAAAATCCATCTAAAATACAGTTTTTTCTGTACAAGCTGTGGAGTCCTATAGGCTAGGTTGTGACTCCCAGATGTTTAGTCATTCGCTATGTGAATGTGGTAAAGTTGTTAGTTTTATGCACTGACCGCCTTCACCCCTACAACAGCTCTTGGTACTCACTTCTGGTAGAGGCTGCATAGCCACCAAAAGGATTATGCCAACTAAAAAATCATGACGGACTTACTGAAGATCAACTCCGGACTTTGCATGGAGGCCCTTACACTACAACTCATGAAATTTTTGTTGATTCCATAAATTTTGAAATAAGCAAAGCCTGTGTTGCTGCTGAAATCAGAGAAAAGCTTGGGAGTCACTAAGTATGGCTTATCAATGAAAACTTGGGAAGGTAATGGTCGTGTTCTTAGCACTTGCTGTTAGGATGAGGGGTTCAGACTGCTGACGTAACACTTCAGTAATTATGTTGTTTTGTTGTACCCTTTTTAAGTTAAAAAAAAGTAGCTGTAACAAAGTAATTTATTGAATTAATTAAATTTTCAAATAGCTATTACCGGTACCTCAATCGTTTCCTGTGTGATCAAAAAAGTAATGACATAAGCCCTTGTTTCATAAAACATTGCAGACCATGGGTTACTAAAGGTTACTAAAGGTAAAAGGTTGCCCGTAAGTTGATTGGCCTAATGTAGACACACTCTGCAGTCATTGCAGATTCAAGGATTTACAGATTTAACTTAATTGAGTCAGAGAGAAGCATTTGTTCAATCAATGCAGACAGAGGTTTAAATCGTCATTTATACGTCCTTTCATTGTTAACCTTATTTTTTATGTCTGTCAACATTGAACAGCCAATAAAAATATAAAAGTACATTTTAACCCCTTTTTTTTACTTAATAATATAATTCCAAATGGAGTAAGTTGTTGACATAAGTGTGTTATGGAGAAAAACATTCAAAAATTATAAAAGCAATTATAAAAAATATTCATAAAATGTTTTAAACAGAATAAAGTAAAATTTCAAAAGAATAGTTTTACAGGCCTCACAGGCAATTCTAATATAATTTGTTCCCATGACAGATGTTCCGGTTAAAATTCATTCATTATGGTTGGTGGATGAGTTAGTCTTAAAGTTTTAAAAATGTAGTTCCACATCACCAGATTCCTCCCACAATCATAAGGTAACATTGATTTAAGTAAAAGTGGTCATCAAAGCCATAATACAGTCTTATACCATGTGGATTTATTGATGCATGAGGTAGGCATTTTCAAGTATGCATGCAATCAGAATTTCCCTTTCACTACTGCTTGATTTCTGAGATGCGAGGTGTTGAATCCTTTTTTTGTTCCAAGCATAATACAGCCTGAAACCAAAAGAAAAGTGGGAAAAGTGATGGAAAATATGTATCTTTAACATGCTCTAAACGTTTCCTCACAAATTAAAAAATTTCCCCAAATGATTCACTAGTTCTGATGATACAGATGGTCTTGCAGTGATGCCATAGTGTTCTATTTTAGATATCTAGGAGCCTAATTTTTTAAGAAATAATGTGGGTGATTTTGGTGTTAACATAATTTTCTTTCAGTGGATATTTTGCAAAATACATTTTACATTGACTATTTCATTCATTCAACTTTCAACCAGTGAAGTGGAATGAAATCTAAAATGTTATCTCTTTGATAAAATACCATGTCTGATTTTATCACTACCCTAACATTTGTTTTTCTCCATTATGTATTTAAACAGGTTGTTGTAGTTGCGTAATTCAACTGATTTAGTCTGAATAGCAAAATGATAGAGTTGCTTTCACTCAAATTCAGTGTATTTATTTAATTTCTTTGTTTTAATTAAGTATTAAGTATTTTCTATGATTCATGAAATAGTTCTGTTACATTACTCATAAATTTAATGGGAAAATCACAAGTTCTCATACCGTTTATACATTTTACTTCTTTATTTACATTAACACTAAAATCAGAATGAGATAAATACAGTTATTATAAAACAACTACTGATAGATGTTTGCAAACAGAAGTGGAATCTGTAGAATAGCATACATTTTTTCAATCTTAGCTGCAATTGACCTGAGTACTGATTTTGATATCACAGAGATTGCACATTGCTGAGAGAATGAAAAAGAAATTATCACATGATTTTAAGTATTATTTTCACGCACATTTCTCAATTTACATCTTTGAGGGGAAGTATTTCATGCTCCTTTACACATTTTGCACAATGCCACAGATTTCGTGATATTTCATGAGTTTAATTTACTAAACAGTCTTATTTTAAGCATCTATAGAGCTAAATATAGCTAGGAAAAGCTGTTTCATAAAATTTTCCACCTATTGTTACTGTAAAAAAGTATGGTCCATACGGATGTCAGGTGACTGCTAGTCATTCCCTAGGATCCGAGCAACAATCCAAGACATCATAAGATTATTAGTGTGCCGTGCAAACCATCTGGGTTACTGTAAGATATGTTGGCATGACATCTGAGATACTTTAGACCTGTGCTTAAGATTTCTGGTTCATTATCATGCCAATAATTCCTTAGTGCTACATCCCATGAAGTCGGGTAGCTTTTTCTCCAGTCACTGTATCTTCTATCTCTGTCTTTCAACATTTTTGTAGACTATCAAGGTGCTGAATCTCACATCAGAAAATTAAAGTTTTCTTCATTGGAGTCATGACTAGTTGATTCAAGTCTTCTAGTTATCCTCTCAGTGTACAGACTCTTCCATGCCTCCTTATCACAAGAGAAACTGAAATGCTACAAGGGATTGAACCTGGACCTCAGAGCTGGAGTTGTGTTAATTAAGGAGCATCTGTTGATTTTAGCAATCTTTTAATTATATTTTGTGACACCTATTTTAGGAGCACTTAATTTTATTTCCACAATTATTAATATAAAATCTTTTATTATCATATTATGTCATATTTAATATACAGTACCATAATTCGTTTGAGCAGGAATATGCCTTTTTTTTAAGTGTAAATATATCATGATAAAATCCCCTTTCCTGTTTCCAATATTTTTTCCTTAAATAGCTACGGGAAAGAAGCAATTTTAATTTAAGAAATAATTTATTTGTCACATATATTTTTATATCCATACATGCTATTCATGTTTTTTATTACTTAAAAAGTATTTTTGCAAGCTATTTAAACTTTTGTAACTTTGTCATTTGACAACCTTCAACTGGGGGAAGTTCTAAATAAATAACAGGAGGAGAACATACATATAAATTGAAAATAATGATAATATTTTACAAAAGTAATCTTTATGTACAGGCATAAAAATGAAGGTTTCATACTTCTGTAAAATAATTTTACTTGAGCTCACCCTAATCTGTCTACATCATTTTATGAGGGCAAAATGTTTTTGTCAGATATGCTAGTTGCTATTTTGAAATTATGATACAAGAAAGACTGAAATTTTAAAAATGTTATGAGTATAGATTGAATGCTACATTCTATGCTTTTGTTTTTACAGTGCACAACAGTCATCAGAAAACTCTGTGAAAGCTGGGAGGAAACTAGGGAATCAGGTGATTCGCAAGGGTTACATGTGCATTCACAACTTGGGAATCATGAAGGGTGGTTCCAGGGACTACTGGTTCGTTCTTACTTCCGAAAGTATTTCATGGTTCAAAGATGAAGAGGTAAGATTTACATACAAAGCAGTGATATCAGTTTTGTATTGTGGATACACTTCAGTAGTAGTTATGTATCTACAACAGCTTAGAAGTTGCCCTTTAAAATCTGCCTTTCTGTTGCCAATCAATCTGTGTAAGATTTACTGGGTTTTCCCTATTCCTAGAGGCAAATACCAAATTGGAATCATTTACCCTTGACTTCAGGAAGGTAGTGTATGGTAAGGCTGAATGACTATTGCTAACTCTAAAAGTTAATTTATTTATTTAATCTATTGCTCAGGCTGTTGAACAATTGTCATTAGCCTTCTGGCTTCCCAATACAGCTGTCCATTCGATTTGTCCCAATATTGTTGAAGAGCAGAGCACTTTCTAAGATGTTCCAAGTTTTGAATGGCATCTTCTTGACACAGCAGGCATTTCGGTGAGGTGAATATTTTCATTCGGTGCAGATGTTCTGCTAGACAGTCATTTTGTGTTGCTATCCGAAATGCTGCAACAGTTTCACTTTGGGGGAGTTTGTGTATAGAGTTTCTATTGCTGAGGATGATGGCCCATTTCTTTTCACTGCTATGTCTGGTGATAAAATCGGCTCTTTCAGTCCTGAAGGAAGATTTTATTTTTAATTTTGCAGAATGGAAAGATAAGGTATTCTTTTTAGTGTTTAATATTTTTGTCAGTTTTTAGCCAAACCGTCAGCTTCATTTCCTTTTACTCCAATATGAGATGGGATCCATTGCAGTTTAATTTCCTTTTCAGTTTTCCAAGTAGTTCTTTAATCTCCATTATTCTTGATGATGTAGAGTATTTAGAGTATAAAAGTAAATAATACTATAGCTATTATAGCTACTCTTCAGCTAGGAAAGTTTAATGTAGTGACAAGCGGATCAAACTGGTCTAAAGTGTGAAATTATCCTACTATGACTTGTATAAATTAATTAATTCATATTTGTACTTTGTATCTTGATTATGTTTCGAAGTTCATTTATTATTGTATACGCATATTATACTAAAAACTCATTTGTAATTGTTCTGACTCATTTGTAATTGTATTGACTCTTTTGTAATTATTTTGACTCATTCGTAATTGTTTTGATTCATTTGTAATTGTTTTATTAACTTGTAATTATTTTTACTCATTGTACTTGTTTTGATTAATTTGTAATTGTTTTGACTCATTTATAATCGTTTGACTCATTTGTATTTACTTTGACTAATTTGAAATTGTATTGACTCATTTGTAATTTGTTTTTGATTAATTTGTAATTGTTTTTGAGTAATTTGTAATTGTTTTGATTCATTTGTAATTGTTTTGACTCATTTGTAATTGCTTTGACTCATTTGTAACTTTATTGACTCATTTGTGATTGTTTTGACTCATGTTAATTGTATTGATTAATTTGTAATTGTTTGACGTGTCCCATAACATGAACATATTGATATGGACAAAATAAAATACTAACACTAATACTATAAAACAAATAGTAGAAGGGCTGTGTTCACCAACTTCTATAATCTGTTTTGTCCTAGTTTTGAGACCGAAAAGTTGATATTATTAGTTTTGCATCTCTCCAATAACTTTGTTTTTCGATATCCAAGCTAATTCTTTTACCAGTAAAAGGTCGGCCAGCAATGAGGCTTGGTTTACCAAGCTCGAATTGCTTCATGAAGATGGTGCTTAGGCAATTGGAATATCTGACCAACATGAGAGATAACAGTGACAGGAATATGTTGTTGGCTAAAGCTGAACAGGAATATGAAGCCAGTGACAGGAATATGGAATATAGAATGAAGCCACCTAAATTTATGTTTAATAAAAGTCCTGTTAGTTTAGTTTTGTAGGAAATTATATGTAATATAGAGTGATGATCATTTGATAAAATAAATACTTTTGATGTATTGCATGTTTACACTATTTCATACTTACAACACACACTAATTCATAAGTAACACACCAAGGTGGTTTTATTTTGTTTTGTAAAGGATAGAGTGTTTGATATTAGTTTAGTGCTAGCTGGGACCTATAAAATTTGAATGAATATTTTCAAAATATATAATATGAGCGAGTATTTATTGTAATTTGTAATTTATTGTTATTTGCAAGCATTGGCAGTTCTGGAAATTAACACTAAGACGCATGCTGGTAATCATTTTTTCGCCGTTATTTTGCGTAACACCCACTAAATGATACTGGTTTCTCCTATGAGGATTTTAAGGGTCAGACAAGAAATAGACAAAATCCATGCTTTTGAAAATTGAGATGATAAATAATGTGGTGAAACCCGAAAATCTTACCATCTGAAATAAAGGGTGTCATCTAAGTTCCCGATCTGCAAGGTGATGAGAAACAGTGATGAGAAATTGTGAACAGTGAACGCCGTTTATTGTAATCACTTCGGGATGCAGCTAATCTGATGATATTAACTGATGATAACAGTAGCCGAAGGAATTAAATTATGGTTATTTATTCATATATAAGATAATACACTACAAAACAGAATTTAAAATATTTATTCATAAAATAATACATAACTTTGAATCATTGAACCACTCATAGGCTAATACAGTAATAGACTTCAAGAAACTATTTTTCAACCAGTAAACCACCCAGTAACTTTAGGAGTCCATTAACCAATACTCCATACTCAGTTATGAGTTACGAGTATTTTTGGAAGTATATACTGATCTGTGGTGAACACTGCATAGGAAAACATCTAACGCCTGTCTGTTCAAGCCTTTTCATTTTACACTGAAATCACTGTATGTCACAGTGTTATCTTCACGAATCAAAAGCTGCAGCTTAACTGTGAGGTGAAACATGCTTTATTGCTTAAAAGAGAAAGTTATGTAATGCCATCCCCTCAAACTGGTCATCCTGTGAGCTGGGAACAGAATTGCTACCTCCAGTACAACATAATACAGTTGAATTAGAAACGAAACCCTCAGAAACAAAATTTTGAACGACTTACAGTACTTGGAATTAAAGCAGCAAAAAGGAAAATGTGATAACATAAACCGAATCTTTGGTCACAGTAAACAGCATTTTTTCAATGTGTCAGTATTAATTCGTACGGGACTTCATAAAAGTGATAACTTTACTCAATTGATAACATTATCCACGATTACATTAAGCGGCATTCACTGTATATGGTGAACATGGCCCTTACTTCAGAAGGGTGATTTGAAAAGTAGAATCCCCACCCCTAAATTGAAATGACAATTTTTTTCTACAGGAAAGAGAAAAGAAATACATGTTGCCGCTGGATGGCTTGAAACTGCGAGATGTGGAGCAGGGATTCATGTCAAGAAGGCATACTTTTGCCCTTTTCAACCCTGAAGGAAGAAATGTATATAAGGTAAGTGTTCAGGAATTAATAGGATGTGCAAACTCAATTTCTCAATTTCTAGGTGGTCCCATCACAGAATTTTGGGCTTCTAGATTAAATGCCATTTTATGAAAAAATAAAAAACCAGGCATCTGCTAATTCAAGTTAGTTTTGTCCTAGGTAATAGTTTAATCTGGAGGGCATATTTGAAAAAGCAACCACAGGCTCATTCGTTCTATTTTCTTTTCTGCTTGATTGCTTTGCCACAAGCTGCTTCTGATTTTCATGTATCTTGACTACAGTATGATTCTTCTCTCCGTTTTGATAAATTTTCATCAAGAGTATTCTTTGCTGTTATATTTGGATTCTCCATGTTTCCACTTTTATAACTCACCCATGTTTCTGTTCTATCTCAGTCTACTTTATGTTCTTACTTCACCTTCGGTTTTGTTCGTCATTTCTTCCTTGTCGAAGGACGACGGGCGTGGCATGTCTTCAGTTGACATGTTGCCAGATTTGAAACGGAAATCCACTCTTAGACCTGTGGTTTCCCCAAAGCATCATAATGAAAGGATTGCCTAAGCATCCCAACGGTCTTGGCTGCAGTTTTCCCTAACAGAAAACAAAATTACACACACACTCTTTGTTCCTTGTGGTCGGGCATCTCGCTAATCGCCAACGGGTTGAAACATGAACGCAAACAACAGCGTACCACAACCAAGCCACTTAACTCAAACTGACGCCAGCTCACTGACGGCCGCGGGAGACCCCCAGATAACACCACCTAACAGCACAACTTAATACAGTTCTGAATAGCCCACCAAGACTAAATAATATTAATTTAAATATACTCATATTAAAACAGTAGGTGATTAAATTAAGGATAATTATTACTAGGGACCGGATTTTTAGGTTTTTAAAAACACTGTTTTAGGTTTTCCATTAGGTGAAATAGTTTTTTTTTTAGGTTTTTTGTCAAAAATATCGTTTTTGGGTAGAATAATTGGTTTAATGAATTTGAATGTGCTACACAGGATTCAATATATAATACTTGTAAAGTTTAACTTAACAAAATTGACTTAAATTTGTGTAAATTTGCTTTAGGACAATATTATAGACAATTGAAGAAAGAAAGCATAAACAATCAAAAGAAGCAGTAATAAACTCGATTTCATTTGTTTCGGCATAATTAATACATCTTCTTAAACCTCACACTGTGACCACTCAGTATGAATAAGAGGGTAGTAAATAAAGGCCAACAAGCACTTTAAAACACGGTAATCTATACCCTTGTTCATACACGGCAACAATGGTTGTTCGTACGAATATTTGAAAAGGAATACGCCGGTACTCTTACACTTTCTCTCTTGATACTGTCCATCCTAGACGACAATGGGTTGAACGAAACGCTGGTGGTATTAATTTCAACCCGACAAAAATTGTCTCTCCGCAAAATATCGATTTCTCAACTGAGAAATTTAACAAAAAAGACAAAAAGTAGCCTAAATTAGATATTTTAGGTTATATATCCCGTTTAGATATATTTAGGTTTTTATACACCATTTAGGTATTTTTAGGTGCCACAGAATTAATGTGGGTGAATCCTATGGTCATGATTCGAAAAAGTGTATAATAGCTTTTTGTTTTGGAAGTAAGGAAAAAAATAGGTAAAAACCTAAGAATCCGGTCCCTAATTATTACTCATTAAAATAATATCAAATTGCCAATAGTCATTTTTTATTTTTTTTTTATTAGTCATGTTTGGTATCAAAATAAGCAGAATTACAATAAAATTTAATTGCAATTGTTAATAATTTTACCTAATGTTTAAAATAATGAACAAACAGAATTCATAAATAATTACACTTTTCTGAATAAGCCACAGGTATGAGGGAACGGCTGAGGAGTTAGCTGGAATTCCCATTCCTAACATGAGTGTCAGCCAGGTATCAACCCTTTAACAATGGTAACGGTATAGACAGAAACTTCATCGAAATTTCTAAAGGACTGGTAATTTTAAGATTGATGTTAAGATAATAGTCTTTTGTATGAAACTAAGTGTGTATATCCATATTTACTAGCACAATGGCAAACTGATGATTATCGTATAGGCCTTCTCGGAGGTGAGAACAATTAAACATTCAATGGGTTTCTTGTAGAAAGAAAAGGGAATTTCCAGATGCCAGTTTAGAAAGTCAATCTTATACTATTGGCTGATAGTAAAATTGTTAGCTTCCAATTATACGTAGCATAAGTGTCACGTGGGGTCAATAGTATGGGGGTAAAAGGGCGGTCCTTATATGGATTTTTTAGTTGTTAAAATTTATGCTAGTGTAAGAGCTATCATTTCTACGATCGCAAGTCTTTTGGGGCAGTTGGTTCCCCCAGCACCGCGATCGTTCGCGGAGGAAAATATATCTAACTTAGAATATTTTCGGACATTAATTTCTCATACTTAAACATTTGAGGGATATAATTTATTCCACTTAGAAAATTTTTCAACCACGGGAATTTTCATACTTAGCAACGTGCGAGTGAATATTAAATTGGACTTTAAAAATTATTCACTACATCAGTTTGCTATTAAAATACTCACCAGTAATAATTAACGAGCATTATATTAATTATTGTACAAGTTGTATTTCTGCCATCTGGAATCTGATTTAGTATTACGAATAAAAGCTTTATGTTCAACTTTAAAATTCATTATCATTTATAAAAGAGAAGTGTTATCGATCTGCAAGCCTACCATTCCCGCCTTGAGAAGAGACGAAACCTGCTCGCAACCGACTTGAAGCTACCGGAGGGTCATCATCATCATTTTGATATAGAATATCTATATCTGGCGCCCATACATCTTAAACCGACCCGCCGCACATAACGCCCAAAGTTGGGGCTCGAAATGGAGGAAACTGCTCTACAAAAAAGGGAACTTCGAGAACTTCTAGACCATCGAACATGAAGGGGAGTAGTCAACCCGACCTACCCAGTTACGGCATGGAGGCATCGTCGCAGAACTTCGAGACCTTCCACCTTTAAGTTGGACTCCAAGGAAACGTGGTACATCAGTTCCAGCCAACAGAGGACACCAGCCCATGAGCCAGCGGACGTCAGCATCAACAGAACTTTCAGATAAGAAATATAAAGTATTAATTTTGAGTTCCAGAATAAATGCCTTCAGCATTATATGAATATTTATATTCAGAGAGTATTTTCATAATTAAAAACTTTCATTTGAATTATTGTGATTAACAGTAAATTAACTCAAAAAGTAATTTAAAATTCAAAGATCAATCTGGAACTTATTAAAATCTTCAGAATTTGCATAAAATCTAAAAATCAATTCACCTGTTTATAATACAGCATGTTGTTAGTGTATTGTATTATTGTAGTGTGATATATGTATGTACTTGTCGAACTACACAAGGTAAGGTAGTATTAAGAGGGTAACATAACTTATATGTGGTTAAGTAGTGGTAAGCTTATAGGCAATATGGAGAGTACGGTCGAGAGTAGTAATATTGTTGGGGATGATATGGAAAACTCAGTAATTAGATTAGATAACGTGACTACATCAGATTCAAGTCTAGGGTGTTTATCTGGAGAGGGGCAAAATGCCGATGGTCTTAACATTGTTGGAGATGATATGGAGAACTCAGTAATAGGATTAGGTGACGTGGCAACATCAGAAAATACTACCAATCATGTAGAGGGTATTGGTCAGGATGTAAATAATATTGTAGAGGAAACAGAGCAGAGATATGAACAAAGTCTGATAGTTGGTGATAGGCCTAGTAGACAGAGTGACTCACAGGATATAATTAATGTTTTGTTAGCCGCGATACAGGAGTCTTAAAGAATCCCAAGAAAATAGCAAAAGATTATATGATAAATTAAGTAAGGAATCCCAAGATAATAGTAAGGTAATACAGGAGAATTTAACTAAAGAAATACAGGAAACCCGTAAAGAATCCCAAGAAATCCGTAGGGAATTTAGGGAAGGTCTCCGAGATAGCCGTAGGGAATGTAGGGAAGGTCTTGATAAAGTTGAAAAAGAGTTACAAGTTACCCGTAAAGAATCCCAAGAAATTCGTAGGGAACTTAGAGAGAGTCATACAGTTCTTAGAGAAGAGTTATTAGAAAAACACGAGATCTTAAAAAAGGAACTTAACAAAAATGTGAAAGCTGTAGATGATAAATTAGATTTGCAGAATAAGAAAATCGATGAAAGGGTTAGTCATAAAATTCAGTCCATGGAAGATAATATTAAAAGCACTGAAACAAATATGAAAAAGCAATTAGATAACCAGGTCGGTAAAATGAAAGCCGTATTAAGAGATAGAATTGTTGAAGTAAGCTCCAGGGTAGATTGTTTAGATAAAATCACAAACGAATTATCTAATAAAATAATTGAAGCAGGGAATAACACTAAGAAAAATGAAGAGAATTTTAGTGATAGGGTCACGGAGTTAGAAAATAAAATTTCTGAAAAAGTAGGCCTAATTACCAAAGAAGTTAGCATTATTTCGAAGGAATTGGATAGCGGTAGGCCTAATCAGCAAGGTGATGAGGGAGCCAGCATTTTAAGAGGAAATGTACAAATTCACAATAATTGTTCAGCCAGTTCTCCTGGAAGCTTGTGTAGTGGTAGGGAAAATATTTGTAGGTCACCTATAGAAAATGCTAGCTCGCATGCATCTGCAAATATGATTATACCCCCTATAAATCCTGTAACGTATGACAGCAGAATGAATTTAAGTCAGTGGATAGGCGGGGATCTTGTTCTACCAAGATTCAAGGAAGTAAATATGACTCCCCAGTACTATTTAAATGATCTTGACAAATATTTCGAAATACGTGTGATACCACCTCAGTATAGAATGTTAATAATTAGTCATACTCTAGAAGGGAAGGGCCGGGAATGGTATGATCTCACCATTGACCCGAATTGCACCTATGAGCAATTTAAGATATTATTCTTGGCAAGATTCTGGAACGAATAAAAAAAATCGCAGATATGTAACGATCTTTATAATGGACAATTTCCGGCGAGAGGAAACATCTCTCTTTCTGATTACTTTTTAAAGAAAGCCAGTTTAGCCAGATTGTTGGACCCAAACATGCTAGAAAAGAGGTTATAAGGCTCATAGCCTGCCACTATTCTGCCGACGTGTATAACTTACTCGTAGTTTCGGATCCTTCAACTTTTAGCAAGACACTGGATTTGCTATCGAGTTTTGAAATGAAGGCGCAAAGAGGTAGTGTGGGAGAACAGTTTAGAGGAAATGGATCAGATCAAGCATATAGGCCTAATGAATATAACAGAGGTGCAAATAATGACACCGATAGGAATCGATGGCAACGGGATAACTCTGACAGAAACCGAGACACGAACAGGGGACCGTCAAATAATAACTCCTATCGTAACAGAAACGACAATAATAGAGGGAATCAGAATTCTAATGGGAGATAGCCGACTAACAGCCAAGTAAATAACGTCAGTATTACGGGAAGGGTGCCAAGCAGTAGTATGCAAGATGTTAGAGTTTTATCTCAGAATAACGGGGCAGAGGAGCCTTTAAATCCCACGGCGAATGACTACAGTGTGATCCGTTTGAGATGTCAGAAAAGTAAAACGTTATATTTAAGAGGTTAATGTACATAGCTCTGTGCAATTTGCTGTAATGTAAGTGGAAAGGATGGGAGTTAACAATGAGTGATGTTTCAGACTTCGGCCACATGGCTTGGCGGCGCTATCGTGCAAAGAAGACAAAATGGTGGTCACGCCACAACAGCGCACTCAGTGTTTAGTATGGTATGCGATGTTTTCTAATACAAACACAGCAGACTTTCCGACGTCAGTACAACTGTCGGTATGCCCCTTCGCATCGAGACATTGTTAACTGGTATCACATGTTCTTGGAAGATGGTCTCAAAATGCCTCGTACAGGCGGAAGGTTATGTGATAGGACTTACTCCTCCAGATTTTTTTGTGTGGGGGTACATCAAGTGAACTGTGTACACACAAAGACCACAGAAAGTAGCTGACCTACGACGGATGATTATAGCGGCCTTTCAGCAAATCACTCCAGAAATGCTCTGCGCCACGTGGCGAAACCTGTTTGCGAGGTATGATCTGTGCCGCATTCACAATAGCGATCATGTTGAGTGCTAATGTCCTGGAATACAAAACTTACAGGTTTCCTATACCTGTTTGTACCATTAAAAATTAATAAATTTAAATAGTTTCTTGTGCACAATGCTTTACTTTTCTGACATCTCTAACGGATCACCCTGTATATTCCGATAAATGGGGAATTGCGTGACAGAAACGGAAACAGTTCTGGATCACCACGCAATGAAGATTTAAACTGTTAACTGACGCAATTACGGGGCCGATTGACGTCACACACACTGAAGGACCATGTAAATCGGGAGGACCCACTAGAATGCACAGCATAGAGAGAAAGCAAGAAAAGGTGAATAATAATATACAACTAGACGAGGATATAGGCGAAAAATCGCAACCTACAATGCCTCCACTAATAAGTGTAAGGATTAAACACATGACAGCAAAAATGTTGGTGGATTCAGGAGCTACATATTCTTTGATAAGTGAGAAATTTTACGAGAGTTTGAAAGCTAATAAAATTAAGATTCAGGACCTTAAAGTGCAATCACTTTATTGCCGGACGGCCATAGGGGCCAAGGCCTACAAAATAGAGCATCAATGTATGATACCCATCCAGATAGGGAGAGTCGAAATATATGTTTATTTCTTAACAGTAAAACATCTGTGATTCGATGTCCGATTTTAAGAGCAAAATAAATTTTGAAGATAAGTCAGTATCTATTATAACTGATAAAAATGAAGAAATACGCGTACCATTTTTGTATGAAGAAACTGCCATATCGAACCAAAAAGGATGCGAGCATGAAAATGAAATGCTGCAAGAACCATTTATAGTGGAGAATGTTGAGCTAATTAAGTGCAAATGCAATGACGAATTTAGGCTTAGGGAATACAGACCAGCCGTTTTTATTCTTTACGATGAGGAGGAACTCAGAGTCGGCGAAGGAGCTAACGAGTTATACGAGATGGAACAGGATTGGGTTCTTGACGATAATAGAGAGGAAGATTTTCCGGAGATATATGGCCTAGATAACTTTGACAAAAATGACATACACGTGAACTCAGTTAATATCAGACCAGATAGTATAGAGGGTGAAGGAGCGATAGACATCGAATCAATTCTGAGAGAAAAAGTTGGGGAAATTGAGACTATTTCAAGTAAGCAAAAACAGGTATTATATGAAATGTTATGTAAAAATAAGGCCGTGTTCAGCTCTATCCCAAGGCTTTGTTTAGCCTATGAGCATAGTTTCAAACTAAAACAAGAAATACCAGAAAGACGGTATAAGAGTAGGCCTATTCCTATAGCTATTAGAGAAGAAGCAGATAAAATGATAAAATCTATGTTAGATGCAGGCATTATTGAGGTCTCTAATTCAAAACATATAAGCCCTATATGCTGGGTATATAAATCTAGTGGCAAACTTCGCTTAACCCTGGATTCCAGATTCACTAGTCAGTTTATCGAGCCTGACCAATTCAGAGCCGAACCGGTTGAAGATCTCCTAGCCAAAATGGGGGAATCTAAATATTTCAGTAGTATCGATCTTACATAGAGCTTCTGGCAAATAGGCCTTAGAAAAGAGGACAGACAGTACTGTGCGTTTAATCATTGTGGAGAAACGTACGCATTCCAAAGATGCGCATTCGGAGTAAAAACATCAGGCAGCGCTTTATTAAGAGCATTAAAAATCATGTTTCCTGATGGAAAAGGTGAGTGTGTGACGTCATTCGTGGATGATTTCCTCGTTAACACAATGGATTTTGACGAGCATGTAAAACAACTGGACATGGTACTTAGCACTTTTTTGAAATACGGAATGTCTGTGAACCCGACGAAAATCGCCTTGGTGAGAAAAGAAGTAAAATTCTTAGGCTATGTAATTTCTGAAAAAGGAGTAATGGCGGATCCTGAAAGAATAGAGGCAATCCAGAAAATACCTAGGCCTAACAGCGTAAAGCAAGTAAGAAAATTACTGGGAATTTTTAACTATCAGGCACGGTTTATACCAGGATATGCTGAGTTAATAACACCCATTAGAAGATTGCTGAGTAGTAAGAACAAAAGGTTTAAATGGGGAAATGAGGAAGAGGTTGCGTTCCAGAATATTAAGAAGGCATTCCAGGAATCCATTCTATTAGAAAGGCCTAAAGACGATCTGAAGTATGTAATTTTCACTGATTCTTCTTGTAGCGCCATTGGAAGTGTGGTTATGCAAGAGCATGAAGATAGCAGCAGACACATAATCGCTGTAGCATCAAGGGCATTGAGCGAGATGGAATCTCATGGGTCTGTCACATTGCTGGAAATACTTGGTGTATATTTTGGGCTGACTAGATTTCACAGATACATATTTAACAGGCACATAATTGTATATACTGATCACGTGAGCCTGACATTCATTCACAAGTGCAAACTCAGTAACAGTAAAATTAGTAGAGTGATTCACGAGATAAGCCAGTACGATGTAGAAATAAGACACGTGCCGGGACGGGAAAACTTACTCTGCGATTTCGTTTCAAGAATGAGATGTGAAATTCCTGAGAAACAGCAGTCATCTACTAGCCAGATAGACATAATGCCAGTAGTCCTAGTTAAAGAACTGTCACTGAAAAGTTTGTTTAGCAGAATGGGGGAATTGCAGCGCCAGGATCCCGATATTGAACATATAAGGAACGATTTGAATCTTCACAAGGAGAGGGGTGATGACATGAGCAAGCTTAAATACATGTGTAAAGACGACATAATTTTTAAATTATTTGGACAAGAGGTAAAGAAATGGCAGATGTATATTCCTAAGGAGATAGAAAATACCTTGATAAAGACGGTACATACGGTATTAGGCCATAGCGGGACCGAGAGGGTCTTCACGTGTATATATAAAAAACCTTGGAAGAAAAGTCAGAAAGTTTTGTAGCAGTTGCGACCTATGTCAGAGGGCAAAACCCCTGAATAAAAAGTTTGACAGGCCGCCCCTCACTATCACTATCACTAGAGAGGAAAAAGGAAGCCTCGTAGCAATAGATTTTCATGGGCCTATTCCAGGCGGAAAATTTGGCATGAAATACATTTTTATAGTAGCGGATGTATTTACCCACTTTGTGAAGCTTTATCCTGTTAGAAAGGCAGACAGGAGCCAATGCATTAGGAAGCTTGTAGGACACTATTTACCTACGTACGGCCCGATACAAAACCTATCTAGTGCTTTGAAGAAAGAGTATGCTAAAATGAACTTAATATACGATGGACCATTTGTGGTAACCCAAGTATTTAATGAGGTAACAGTAGAAGCCTATGACCCTAAGAAAGATAGAATTATAGGCAGATATAACCTATCATTTATAAAGCCATACATAAGGGCTGAATAAAATGGAATCAAACTTATACTGAGGTGTAATCACTGTAATATGTTTCTAAGGCAGAGATTTATTCGCCATTCTGAAAGTCGCGTTACAGGATGTATAGGTTAAATGTTCCACTTAGGGCATATTTTAGGAGGAGTGGGTGTATTTGGTAACTTGAATGCCGAATATGGTGGCAAAAAGTGCCGACAAGTTTGATTTTCACTTATGTATTCTGAACACTATGGAGTAGATTGCCGGTGTCAAGTATATATGTAAATAAGTGATTATCTATATTTTTTGTGTGCTAATATGAACAGATGAGGTAGATTTTTCACTGTATATTAAGCTTTTATTCGAGTCAATCCTTTTTTTTAAATATATTCGAGTCAAGTGTATTATCTAAGTGTAATTTTTTTGATATTTGATAAAATAATCTGGCCGGAAAATAAGCAGATTTCTGTGCTATATAAGTGTATTGTATTGCTCCAATGCAAGAAAAATATCTCATGCAAATTGGGAGTGTCGAACCCAAAAGTGTCATATACCAGTGTGCGAAGTGAATGCCGCTTATAAACAAGATACCATCAACACAGAAGACAAGAATGAACTATGTATACAACTTAAGAAACATTAGCATGTAAAAAGTGGAACATATTTTAAGGGGAAATCTTAGGCTAGTATAAAGTGAAGCTATCCTTGAGTGTTGCCACGCGAGTATAAAATTCAATCAGAAATTTTGGAGAGATATGACATACTGAGTATAAAATTCCATCATATGTTAGTGTAATTGTATCCTCAATATATCAGGGCATGTAATACAGTTCTGAATAGCCCACCAAGACTAAATAATATTAATTAAAATATACTCATATCAAAACAGTAGGTGATTAAATTAAGGATAATTATTACTCATTAAAATAATATCAAATTGCCAATAGTCATGTTTGGTATCAAAATAAGCAGAATTACAATAAAATTTAATTGCAATTGTTAATAATTTTACCTAATGTTTAAAATTCATGGTTAGAATTCATAAATAATTACACTTTTCTGAATAAGCCACAGGTATGAGGGAACGGCTGAGGAGTTAGCTGGAATTCCCATTCCTAACATGAGTGTCAGCCAGGTATCAACCCTTTAACAATGGTAACGGTATAGACAGAAACTTCATCGATATTTCTAAAGGGCTGATAATTTTAAGATTGATGTTAAGATAATAGTCTTTTGTATGAAACTAAGTGTGTATATCCATATTTACTAGCACAATGGCAAACTGATGATTATCGTATAGGCCTTCTCGGAGGTGAGAACAATTAAACATTCAATGGGTTTCTTGTAGAAAGAAAAGGGAATTTCCAGATGCCAGTTTAGAAAGTCAATCTTATACTATTGGCTGATAGTAAAATTGTTAGCTTCCAATTATATGTAGCATAAGTGTCACGTGGGGTCAATAGTATGGGGGTAAAAGGGCGGTCCTTATATGGATTTTTCAGTTGTTAAAATTTATGCTAGTGTAAGAGCTATCATTTCTACGATCGCAAGTCTTTTGGGGCAGTTGGTTCCCCCAGCACCGCGATCGTTCGCGGAGGAAAATATATCTAACTTAGAATATTTTCGGACATTAATTTCTCATACTTAAACATTTGAGGGATATAATTTATTCCACTTAGAAAATTTTTCAACCACGGGAATTTTCATACTTAGCAACGTGCGAGTGAATATTAAATTGGACTTTAAAAATTATTCACTACATCAGTTTGCTATTAAAATACTCACCAGCAATAATTGACGAGCATTGTATTAATTATTGTACAAGTTGTATTTCTGCCATCTGGAATCTGATTTAGTATTACGAATAAAAGCTTTATGTTCAACTTTAAAATTCATTATCATTTATAAAAGAGAAGTGTCATCGATCTGCAAGCCTACCATTCCCGCCTTGAGAAGAGACGAAACCTGCTCGCAACCGACTTGAAGCTACCGGAGGGTCATCATCATCATTTTGATATAGAATATCTTTTTCTGGCGCCCACACATCTTAAACCGACCCGCCGCAAACTCGTAACTAGAAAGCATTTGCCCACAACAGTTCGATTCCGGTTATTTTTGGGTCGGACCCAGTCAGACCCACTTCATCACATATGATTCCCTTAGAATGAAGAATGTTGTTGTTGAGGTATTACGCTGCGCTTATAAGACGGCGAAATTTCGGCGGGCTGTTAACCATGCACATTATTTTTATAAGTACCTTTTAGCCTACCATATTTATTTATTTTATGATATGAAACGTTAATTATAACTGTTTAATTAAGAATAAAACTAGGAATATAATTTTATGAATGGGCCTGTAGATTTTTTTCAAACTTCTTTTTGAAAAATTTGGGTGCGGGTATTATTCGGGGGCGGGTAGTATTCGGGTAAATACGGTATTTCAGCAGTGCTCTTTTTACATATGGCAACCGAGCAAGGCCACCTTCAATTGTAGCTGTTCTTCATTAGCATTTCAACATCTTTCTCTCATTTGTGCTGCATTAGGGTATGTATATACCCAAGAAACGCAAAAAATTTTGAAAAATTGCATTTTTTTAAATGCCATAGTAGGTTGAAGTTCTTTTCCCTTTAATATCATGTATTACTTTTTTAATTCTTGCTTCGATAAAGCTCTTTTTCTAAGGACCTGATTTTGCCATGCCCCTTATACAGCTACCAAATTTCAGTATTTTTATTCTTCCTTCTCTGCTAGAAGTTCCCATATTGATTATTAGTTGTCATTAATACACTAGTAAGTAAGTAGAGCTATGCTGGAGTAAAAATGAACTGTTCAAACGTCCTATTTTCTTGTTTATCCTTACATGTGTTGTCCGTGTATTTTGATACAAGCTTTGCTTTCTTCTCGATTTCCCATAAGTAGTAAACCACTGGGTATTCAATTATTTCAGACATCACAATTCTTCTATAAATTAACATATCAAGCTGATTTTGGTGTCATTTTAAAGCTTGAAATGTTCTCCAATGCTTGACCTTCAGGAATTTCTGATATATGAGTAAAATATTCTTCTAGATTTTTGTTTCAATAATGTGAACAAAAAATATTTTTGGTTTACATAAATATGTAAACAATTAAAAATCTGAAGTAACAAACAGAAACTAAATGTCAGGTGCAAGAATTCTTCTGTGTACAGATTAGTGAAAATTTGGTGTTTTTATCTTTTATAGTTTTGAAGTAATCAGGTTGCAAGTTTATAGTCAACATTTTCAATAAAACATTTTTATAAACAAATTAAAAACAATTACAAAACATTTTTCTTGTGAAATAACTTGGTACAGGGCAATTAAAAAAGAATAGTGCAAAACTAAAGCTCGTTTATTCTTTACCCAGGGGAAGGAGAAACATAATACGAGCAGACTGGGAAAGAATCCAAGCCAAAAAGAAATTAACTTCCCATGGAAGCTGAATAGTATATTACATTAAAAACCTAATACATAAAGAAAATAAACATGACAATATTGTCAGGTATTAAAACACACAGTGGAAGTTAGTACAGTAAATATAGATTGAGATACCACAAATTTTAAATCAAACAGGAGTGGTGTGAAGCACCAAAGTAATATTTCAGTAAATTTATGTCACAATTATACAGATAACAAATTCATTTTCAATTACTGATTTTAGAGCTAACAAATGTTACATCAATATCAATTATAAATAAAATACACAAATAATATACACAGGCAGAAGGCCCTATCACACTTTGAATAATTTAATAACACAGGAAGAAATGTCAGACAACTCGATAAATAATGGTACAGAAAGGGTGAGGAGCACCCAGAATATTTTTACTCTTTTGACATTAAAATTTAATTCCTTGTTTAAAATTGACAATAAGTACAATATGCTACTTCAAATTTACAATAATGAATGATTGTATTAATTTCAAATGATAGAAAAGTCCTAAATAAAATCACACAGATAAGTACAAGGGCACTGGTCCTCAAAATTATTAATTCGTGAGAAATTACACAAAATAGATTCCAAAGTGTGGACCAGGCAAGATTTAAAACATAATAAATACTAAAGACCCTGAAATTAATCACAATTCTTATAAAAGAGTACTAATCTTACATAAGTAGGACTTACAAACAGCATCCAGATAAAACATTCCTGCGCAGGCATCCATACTTGCATCTACATGTACTTTTGGCCTAAATACTATTCCATCTCGGCCTAGGATTGGAATAGGCTCATTTGGTAAAGAAAGAATAATTTTGGAAAATCGGGATGGAATCGTGTCATGATCAGTTTCAGCAAGGAGAAATATAGCAAAATAATTAGTCAAATAGTAAAAAAATAATAAAAATTAAAAAAATAAACCACACTGATTATTCAGAAATATATTACACCCACACTATCTATTTAATTAAAATGGCAGAACAATTACTTTACTAATTATATCAATAACTGCCATCACAAAACTTAAAGGTTACCACCCACACAAGCCAGGCTTAAGGCTTATGCCACATGCTGTTCCAAGAAACGAAAACCATCAAGAAATAACAGGTAAATTTATAAACCCCATATCAGGTTTTGTAAAACAAAATACCTAAAGATTAAATTAAAAACAAAAGATTTCATTTGATTAACCTGATCGTGATCACGAACCAAAAGGCCAAGACAATGAGGAAGAGAAATGGGAGCGGCTTCCTTTTATAGCCCAATCCCTCCACTTACAACACATACATCATCACACGGCATACAAGTATTCACTACTCACACCCAATGAAAGACAATTTGACATTAATGAAGAAACAAAAGACTGTCATTATGACTGTAGACAAATTGCATACTTTAAAACATATGCACTAGAACAGACAACACTCCATCTATCTCTGCCACAGAGAAAGAAGTGCAGACAACCGCCTGCTCAAGCGACGTTGCAATACCGTTCAGACTAGGAGATCTAAAGAAGTTTGGGGAGGAAAGGAGGGAAAGAGACAGAACAAGATGTCCTGCGTACATTTAATTGTTACACCAACTTACAGGCAAACCTCATTGTTGCTAGGTGGCCTGCATTGTTATTAACCTGACAGTCCTTTATTTGAGCCTGTAGCAGATTAAAATAATTAAAAAACGTAACAATTCCAATCTTCAATTGTCTGTAATACTTTGAATTGTTACAATACCTGAAGGTATACATATGCCTTAACCTTTTTCCATTTGGCTTTTCGCTTGTCCGTCTCATTCGTTCTATTTTCTTTTACCTTGATTGCTTTGCCACATGCCGTTTCTCATTTTTATCTTGCATTACATTATCTTTACTCCATGTTCTTCTCTCGTCCGCTTTGATGAATTTTCATTAGGAGTGTTTGTTACTCTTTTATTTGGATTCCTTATATTTCCACTTTTACTAACTTCACCCACATTTCTGTTCTACCTTCAGTACAGTTTATCTTCTTACTTCACCAACGTTTTTATTCTTCATTTTTATTAACTTTATTCTCATCACCACTTCTCTCTCTCTCTTTCAACGTCCTTCTCGATCGATCATAATCGATATATTTCAGCGATGCTCATTAATATGTTTGTTATGGCAACTGATCAAGACGATCTTCAATTAATTTCACAATTGAATAAAGTCTACACAGAAACACCAGCTCAAATATTATATTAAGTAAACTAAAGTGTTCCCTATTACAGGCCATGGAGGCCCAGAGGGTTCCAGGAGGTTGAGGCTCCCAGATTTTTAGACATCGGCACATGAAGGTGGTAAGGTTCTCAGCCTTACGCACCGACCGCCTTTACCCCCAGGATTGCTCCTGGTACTCATTTCTGTTAGAGGCTGAGTCGACCCCAGGGCCATAGTGCCACCATAAGGACAAATATTATATTAGCCTTTGTATTACTTGAATTGTGAATTACAGAATAATTTGCATTTCATCAAGGGTGCAGAAATAATAGCATATAATGTGATTTACAATAATCATACATAATTTTGACAGAAATAAAATAGCGTGATATTGAATTGAATTTTTTAAAATGCCGGAGTAGAACGTAGAAAGTACTAAGTTTAGAAAAAGAATGTGATGTTTGTTGCACTATTATGAGAGCATGTCATTAAAACGTATTCTCACAGAATTTGTATTGTTTACCTAAACAGCAGCAGAGGCCTCACTGTTATGTAGAATTTTTTAACACAGTCCCAATGTGTTTATATACACTTTTTCAAATTCCATTAGCTTTTGGATGCTCTCAGAAAAAAATTCTCTGGACTGAGCACTAAGCCATTCATGCACTGCCTCCTTCACGTCTTCATCTTAGGTGAATGCATCTTTTATTACCCCAAAAAATTATACCAGTGGATTGAGATCGAGACTGTTTGCAGAATTTTCAAATACCTCAAAATCCAGTTTCCCAAGAGATTGAACCGTGTGGATTAGGTGGTGAATGAACTGTGAGAAATAGATGTGCATGAATGGTTTGCTGCTCAATCAAAACTTTTTTTCTGCAGGCATTCAAAGGTGGAGCAGGTATACTGAAAAGCATAAGCACTATATTTTGAAAAGTAATACAATTGTGAGACTGTTGAAATAAGTTATAAAAATTGTGTGTTTGTACTTATTGACATACCCTTCTACATCATTTGTTAATTAAAACACATTTTAACCACTGAGTTCAATTTTAGAATTATGTTTCTGCAGGATTACAAACAACTAGAGTTGAGCTGTGAGAATCAAGATGATGTTGATTCATGGAAAGCCTCTTTTCTACGTGCTGGAGTTTATCCTGAAAAATCCACAGACCAGGCCAATGGTGAAGAGGTAGGGGGTAATTTGTTTTATATTTTGACAGTATGAGTGCATTTTTATATGTAGCTGTAATGTAAAGCAGTGATTCATGAAAATAACTTTGCTGATTTCAGTAAAAAATTAGCATTTTGTATTGGTAGAATCTTCATTTTGCAGATGTTTCCAGTACTGTTTGCAGTTTTTTTTTCAGCTTCATAACTTTTTTACAGCGTATACTAATATTAGTATAAGTGTTTTTCGCTTACGCAATGAGTATTCTACTGTATGGTCTGTTAATTCTTCAGAAGTTTCTCCTCAGTTTGTAATAATCAGGGCCCGGATTCTAATGACATGTCATCTTTCTACTGATGCTGCATAGACATTGCCAACTTGTGGATAAGTCCTAATCATGGCCTGTAGATTATAGAAATGCATTTTTATTAGGTCGTTTTTTGTCATTTTATGCAATTTTATATTTTTAGGGCATTAATTTCAATTTTAGGTCATTATTTTGTCATTTTCTTGTCATTTGCTTCCTTTTTTAGTCATTTTCATGTATTTACATTGAGTGTATTAACTTTTCTTTCACCACTAGCGGTCTGTTTTGAAGAGTTGTTTGTTTAATGCAAGAAGGAAAAATTCGGTACCAAAATTTTGTATTATATTACTACTGTTTACCCTCAATAAACAACAATATAATCTGGCAGACCATAAAAGGATGTGCCGAATTTTGAATCACCAGTGTCAGTATAAATTCCCTTGAGATTAGAACATTCGCAACGCTACAGTTATTTACAGTTTCTACAATTGTGTACAAACAAGTCTATAACTTTGTGTGTACAATAATAATTTTTTATAAATAAAATATCAGTTTTTAGGTCATTTTTTATAGTTATTAAGTCATTTTCTTTAAAATTTAGGGTCATTTTATAGGTCATTTTTCAAACAATTTTAGGTAATCAGAATCCGGGCCCTGGTAATAATTGATTTCTCTTCATGTGAGTACTACATGTTTTTTTATCAAATTGACTTATTGCTAAAACTATAATATATTAATAAAATTTAAAGTTATTGAATCAATAGAAACTTTTCAGAAATAGTAAATTAAAGTGAGTAGCTATTCTTTGAAATCTTAAATGATTTACTGTAATTCAGTATAGCATTCTGAAATCGATATTGTTAATCTTCTTGATGTTTTAGATTAGAATATGTGGTTGTCTAATGGTGCTCTATCTAAATTACTACTCTAGGATAATAATATTATTCTGCTGAACCATACTTATCTGCAGATCTGGTTACTGAACAGGTTACCATGTTTATTAGTACTCCTTTGTGTACTAATTCAAACTATAAAACTTATTGTTCAGCTGCAAATTATACCTTTTTATTTTTAAATGAGATAATTTTATTATCTCATGTGACCAGCATGTGACAGCATTATCTCATGTGAGTTATGTGACCAGCAACTAGTCACACCTTAATTGTCATAGGTGATCCCGTGAGAGATTACAAGTTTATCAATAGGTTCACGACTGCGAAGTGGGCGCAAATTTATCTGATGAAACTTGTAATCTTGAGTGAAATTTATTAAGA
Source organism: Ectobius pallidus (assembly GCA_964059195.1). NCBI lineage: Eukaryota > Metazoa > Arthropoda > Insecta > Blattodea > Ectobiidae > Ectobius > Ectobius pallidus. The sequence continues at coordinate 35,391,848 of CAXKWD010000009.1, forward strand.
TTATTAGAGCATATGAGAAAAAGTAACCTAATTCAGATAGCTAACATCAGAACAAATAAAAGCATACGAACTGGCTTGCACCAAATCGGAATTGTGTTTTTAATCAGTGCGCATTTATATTTTTTCAATCTCCAAACAAGATACATTGAATAAAGTAATGTCTTTTATTCTGTTCACTGGCAACATGTGACATATTAATCACTGCATATTGACTTAAAGGGGTACTGAACCAAATTTTTTACTTTATCTTAAAATAAAATATGATTCTCGCTAAGTGCAGAGTCGAAAACCATTTCTTTTTACGTTCACTCATTCTCATTCTGTGAGCAATTTAAGTTATAATGTTGCAAGGCTGTGACGTCACGCGGCTACCGTGCCGCGCCGTGAGCAGTTTCAGTTTGGCTTGCTCTGTATTGTGTGAAAGGTGCCGGTCCTGTATTTCCTAGTATTGTTTATTGTGTAGTGTAAGCGAAGATGCCTGCGTGCAGTGCTTACGGTTGTTCAAATAATTCTGGTGTCCATAGGAATGTTGGTTACTATGTATTCCCTGATAAAAACAAGAACAGACGTTTGTACAACAAATGGGTTTCTTGCATGAAGCGTAAAAATTTTGTTCCAACAAAAAATTCTAGAGTAGGCTATGTGGAAAGCATTTTAAAGAAGATGATTTTAATGAATCGGATATTTTAAAAATCAGAGTATTGAAGGATGAAAAATTCAGGTGCCCTAGACTAAAAGACAATGCGGTACCTTCAAAGTTTTTAGTAGGAAGTAAAGAAATTCCTTCTCCCAAGAAAAGGAAGTCTAATTACTTTAAAAAGAGGGAAGTGTTGGAATTAATTGATAATTCAATAACTGATACTAAACAAGAAAGAGAAGCTACACAAGTTTATGAATGTATGCATGTAGAGTTGAAGACTGACGCAGAAATACAGTGTGAGATAGGCACAGAAATTTATAGAGCTGCAAATTCTGTCTATATGAACTACGTTGATGAATATGACACCTCAGATGAAAAGGATGAAGATTACGTCCCCGATGAAATCACTAGCGAAGGAGAAGAAGATGGCATAGAAAATATCAACTTGTCGAAAAAATATTCTTTTGTGTTTGTCTGTATAAGTGCCCTTCTTACACTGTTCAGTATATGCCATACATGTGGCGCTCCAGTTAATGAACGTAAAGTTGAAACGAGAGGAATAATGTTCCGAATAAAAACTCATTGTGTGAATGGGCATACATACGAGTGGTCTTCTGGAAGCATAGGTAGAAGTTTAAAAAGTAATGTGTTCATAGCCTCAGGAATGTACCTATGCGGATTAACATTTAATTATTTATCAGCTTTCTCAAATTCTATTAAGCTATAATTTTTTTCTGAATCATACTTCTATAGGCTTGTAAAGAAATTTGTATTTCCTTCCGTACACAAAACGTGGTTAAAAGAAAAAGAAGCTAACTATGTAGATGCTATGAGTGATTTAGATTTACGTTTATGTGGAGATGGACAATATGACTCGCCTGGTTTTTCTGCCAAGTATGTGACTTATTCCATTATGAATTTAGCAACGAATAAAATACTAGATTTTGTAATTGTACAAAGAGGAAACAAACTCCCTATTAAATTGTTCCTAACGGACAGACACACAGGTGTTAGAGCTTTAATGAAAAACAAATTTTCACACATACACCATGAATTTGGTGTTTGGCACCTTGCTAAATCTCTAATGAAAAAGATTAACAATTTGCCGAAATCCTCCGTCATTCATGAATGGAAACAATCAATTTATAATCATTTATGGTGGGCATCGTCTACGTGTGAGAATGACAGTATACTGCTAAAGGAGAAATTTACCTCAATTCTCAATCACATTGTTAACATTCATAGCTGGGAGGGTAATGAGAAATACCATTCATGTGCTCACGACATGCTAAGTGCTGATAAAATTAAAAATACTAAATGGCTCAGTAAGCATTCGAAAGACTACCATGACCTATATAACATCATTATGAATACCAGATTTTTAAATGATATTATGCATCTCAATCATTTTTGTCACACAGGAAGTCTTGAATCCTATCATAGCGAACGTCTTAAATATGTACCAAAAAGAACCCATTTTTCATTTGAAGGCATGTATTTACGGTCAATGATAGCAGCTCTTGACCACAACTTCCATCAAGGAAAAAGAGTCGTGGGCGGTTCAGTGGAATTTTCTAAATCATATGGGGATTGGGTTTATAAGAGGAAGTACGACAAGAAAACATTTGAGTGGAGGCAAAATCTTGTAAAGAAAACTGTCAATGAAGTTAATGAACACACATCTCTGAAGTGTCCGTATGTAATACCAGATGTTACCGATCGGAATAACATACCACGCAATATGGGTTGACTCCACAAAACCAAACCTTCAAAAGCAGAAATGAGAGATAGGTACTTTTCTCGGATGGGATTAACTTTGTGAATGAAGAATGCAAACAAAGAAATTAATATGATAAGTTGAAGTGAGTTACGGTAGGAGAGAAGTGTAATTACAACAATGGATACTCAACAGTAAAGAGTGCAAAAATAAAACTAATATTATGTTGTATTGGGGCTGTTCCGTGTCTAATGCTCCCGGTCAGACCCGAGCTAGCCGGGTGACGTCACGACGCGCTGCTATAGACCGCTACAACTCGGAAACGGTAAGTTGGATCGAGTTTTTATTTTCGCCATAGTAATGCACAATCAGAGCTCTTACTCATTTGTAAATAAAATATATATGTAATTTTTTAGTTCAGTTCCCCTTTAAGTTTCCAGTAATGAGCTGATGTTTTATCAGATAAAATCGCATCCTTGTGTTCCTAGCAAGCATATTATTAAGATAAACAATCGTGATTGGTCGATATCCGAGGCATTGCTAAATATTATTATTCATTATCAGAAACGTGTCGTTTGAATGGAATAGGAACAAATAAACTGCTGTCTGGGGCTGATGCACACCATCCAGTCATTTTAATGAGAGATAATCCTTCTGGGTCTATCTTTAGTAGGAACAAGAAGTAAATAAATAATTTAGGAATATTTTATCTAGGATTTAGGTGCACAACCACAGGGACTTTCCAATTTAGTACAGTGGACTCTCGATAATTCGAACCTCAATATGCCAGTCTTTGGATAACTCAGATAGATTCTTGGCAAAAATAAAAGTACAACACTGTATGGAATTTCAAGTTATCACACAAAAAGAAAGATCACAAGAGATGTTGCAACGTGGCACTTCTGTAAGGTCATTTGTGCCCGGGCCAGCTCAGTTAACTAAAACATGCTGAGTTAGCCGACACTGACAGTCTTGTGAGAGCTTGGATAACGGTGCATCACGCAATGGCATGAAAAAGAAAGTCTGTGTCTTTAAGTGTTGTGGAAAAACTGACACTTATCCAGAAGTTGGAATCTGGTGTGTGTGTGTGTAGCAAATTTGTGTGCTGGATATGGTGTCGCAAAGCAGACTGTTTCATACATAAGAAAAAACAAGGACAAGTTGAAAACATTTGCTTTGCATTTCATTACTTACGTACCATTCCCTCATTTCCCCTCCATAAGCTGGACATTTCATAACTCAGACAGACCCCCGCCCACTTTAGTCTGGTTTATCGAGTGTTCACTGTAATTCTATTGTTAGCCCATGAAAAGTTTATTAACATTATATGTTTCAATATTTTTGGTTTTTTAATAACTTTGGATACTCTTTGTTCCTTGACAATGACTGGAGAATAGGTATGGTTTGTCATGACCACCAATACTAGTAGTGTGTACATTAAGGAAAGCTTTGAGGGTTGATTTGATGTTGTTTTCATAGGTGAGGGTAAGTGTTGACTCTGAGTCGGAGGAAGGTTCGAGCAGTGAGCCACCACAGAAGTCATCACACTCGGTGCTGTCTCTGTTTTGCTTATTTCTTAGCTTGCACATGCTATGTTTTGCTCTGGGCCCTACTAACACCAGCATTTCCCACTAACATGATGTTTACAGTACTTTCTATATTAAAGGTTACATTCACGACCTAAGCAAAGAGAATGTATTGAATCGTGGTACTCCTGTTCCGCTTAAAATGAATTTTCTTTCAAGTTGTGTTATATCCATAGCTGTCATGAACAATGATTTTTTAAGTGAAGTTTTTCATGGCTGTTCGTTTATATTTAGTGCAAGCTGAATAAATTTAAAAAGTACAATAATTAAAACAGTTTTATAAAGCTTAACTAGAAGGTGGCCTCTAGGACAGATTATATTACATTGAAACCTTTAAAGGAAATTATGTATCTAAAATGTTAAAAGATACCACAAACATTTGGAAATTCATTTTGACTTTTGAAAGCTAACCAAAAAAATAACTGTACAACCTAGGTCCCCTCCAGAGCCTAGTATACAGGAGACTGAGATGGGGTGAAGAGTGGGAGAAAACCTAAAGCTAAAGTAAAATTTAAAAACTTGTAAATTAAAACCAAATTAAACTTTAAAAAAAAAACACTAAATTAATACTGTACGTCGTAAAACTACATAATGATGGGTTTGTAAACAGTCATGGGAGGGGAGAAGCTAATGAAAAAGCAACCGATTCCTAGTTAGCGTAGCTAGGGAAGCAAATAGTGCGGAAATCTAATGCTACATTACCCAAAAATACACCACAAAACTAAAATAAACTAAAATTCCCTAAAATGTCAAACAAGCAGGGAAAAATGACAATCAATAAGCAAAGTATCATACTACTTAGGAGGGTAGATCGAAAAGTAACGCACTATATATATATATATTTTTTTTTTTTTTTACAAAAGTTTAATAGGTACAAACAAATGCACACATGAAGGGACATATTTTGTCTATTTTTCTACAGAGTGTGGCACAACATCCTCCCTATTTTAAATTTCAAATAAAAAACAGATGGATCAAATATAGAAACTGCATTAATATTAATGATATCTACACAGTGGGTATTTAGGGTTTTCAGTATATTACATTAGTTCACCTCACTGCTAAGTGTAAATAGACCTTAATCTTGTCTCCGTGCTCTTATAGCAAGATTCGCCATATCATTAGACGCTATATCCACGCCGCAACATTCGCACAAGATGGGAGTAGCAGTCAACTTGTGTTGCCATAACAACAGAAAAAAACAAGTGATAAACAGTAAACAAAAATTGAATAGGATATTGAAATCGCGGAATTGACATTCAGTACAGTATCCAACCATGCCATGGACGGGAGAAGAACGTGCTTACGCTGTGGAATCATTTCTGGTAAATGGGTATTCTGTTGTCGTTGCCCAGCGTGCTTTCCGGATTCACTTCCAAATTCCCCCTCGTGGTGCAGTTCCAGATCGGAAAAGCATTAGCTTATGGGTGTCAAACTTTAGAGCAAGTGGTAACATGATTAAAATGGGAGGGGGAAGGCCACACAGCGTTCGAACTCCAGAAAACATTAAACTTCCCACTGTGTAGAATCATTCATGTTCATACAGCTTCTTTATTTTGATCCATATGTTTTTTATTTGAACTTTAAAATAGGGAGGATGTTGTGCCGTACCCTGTATATAGTCGGCAAGTTTCTCAACACATTTCTTCCATCGTGATACCAGTTTTAAAATACCCTGTTCATAGAAGTCTGTTCAGTTGGAGTATAGCCATCTGAGGACTGCTGTTTTCTTTCACTTCTGCATCTGACGCAAAGCGTTTATCGGCAGGAATTTCTTCATGGGACCAAACAAAATTTATTCACTGGGAAGGGAATCGTCACTTGTGATTAGTTATGGGCTTATCACTACATGCCCGAAACAAAGCAGATCTCAATGGAGTGGAAACATGCTGCTTCCCCAGTAAAGAAAAAGTTCAAAGTGACTTAATCTGCTCATAAAGTGCTTGTGACAGTATTCTGGGATATGAATGGTATTTTATTGGTGAACTTCGCTGAACATGGGACAGCATTCCGCAGATGGCTTTACTCCAAGCGAACGGACTTCTATGAACAGGATATTTTGAAACTGGTATCAAGATGGGAGAAATGTGTTGAGAAACTTGGCGACTATATAGAAAAATAGACAAAAGATATCCCTTCATGTGTGCATTTGTTTGTAATTGTACCTATTAAACTTTTTGTAAAAAAAATTATTGTGCATTACTTTTCGATCCACCCTTGTACATTAGCTAATCTTACCCAGTTGGGGGGGGGGGGGAGGCAGCATGATGTCATATCAGACACTGAAATGTGAAGAGAAAGGATACAGAAATCTTTTACAAACCCATACATGATACCAAGCACAGCGTTACTTTTCACTAAACAACAAAACTTTGACTGCAGCATATTATTAGAATTAGAATCTTCTTTTGGGCTGTTTTGCCGTGGTCTGCTTGGAATAATATATCCAGATGTTTCATCCACTGCTGCAGTGGACATCCTCAGTGATCAAAGTTTTCTGGTGCGGTTCTTGAAGCTTATATTTATAACAGTTGAGCCCCTCTGCAGCTGGACCGTGGGCGGGGTGGAGGCCAGTACAGGTGATGTTACCTGCATATTACTAGAGTCTTCTCGTAAGGTGTCGACCTTCACTGGTTAGCTGGGGGGGGGGTGTGAATCTTTGTTGCTGGAAGGTTCTGGTTGGGTGGATTTTTCTTCGGTCTTTAATAACGGGATGCCAAGTGTTGTGTAATTTTAGTGATTTTTCTTTCTTATTTGAAATTATTGAGGTGTTTGAAAATCTCAATGGCTTCTTGCTGCAGACGAGCATGGTAATATGGAATAAAAGAAATAATGCTGGTATCCTGAAACTGTATAATGTGTTCCCTCTGCACTGACTGCATGTTCAGCTACCGTGGACTTTTCAGATTGATATAGGTGGCAATTTCTATTATCCTCGGAGAGTCTGGTGTTGATGCTGTGCTGCATTGTGTTTATGTAAACTTCACCGTACGAACAAGGAATTTTGTAATGCTGGCTGAGGAAGCGGATCCCTGGGGACTGCAGCCTTTACAATTCCAAACATATGTGGGAGCGAACACTCAACACATCTTTCTGTAATGACCCCATCTTACTGACTAACTAGAAGCCATGCACAGTTAAAGTGCCTCTCAAGCTGGATTTGACTTATGGGGCAGGTCGCTGGGTCTATATTATGCAGAACCAGAGATGCTGCGGACAGTGTGAACTATGTGGAGTGTGCACAGAAGCATGCCACAACAAATCCACAAAATATCCTTATTATGTCACACTTTGTTGATGAAGATACGAAACTTTCAATTTACTCAGTCTTCCAGGCACCTTGTACACAACCCCCACAGTGGCCAATCACACAATTATCATTCTCTCACCCATTGTTCTTCCTATTTGAAGGCATCCACAATCTCCCATCCATCTCCCTCCCATTCAGGCTCAACATTCTCTCAAGAAATGGCATGCTCTTCTGTCTTTGGCCAACTCTTTTTCTCTCTTTTACCCCCCAGATTAATATTTTGGTTGCGCTCTTCTATCATATTCATTCTTGCTTTAATTTGGTCTATTTCTTTCTTAATTCCTTGATTCTCCTCTGTTATTCCATCATGTATTTCTGCAACTTATTGCTCATTCTCTCTTCCATTCCCTTTACCTTATTGAGTGTGATCTCCAGTCTCCCCTACTGATCCATTGGCCTTTGATCTTTGGGTCCTAAATTCAGCTCTGCCGATCAGGAGTAGCAGACCAATGTTGCATCCATTTATTAACCCTTTCTATAGTGTTTGTACTGTCATATCTAGGGCTCGGACTTTTAGGTAAATACATATTTTTTTTGCTATTACTTATGATTTCTGGACTTTGTCAAAGTTCAGGTTGGGACCTTTGGATTCAAAATACTGAGTTGCATATCACATAAAAAAAAATATTTTCGATATTTCTTATTTGAATTAATATTTCTGGTAACTTAATTTTTTTTACATATTTTACCACGTAGCATGTTTAGAAATGAATATTTTAACTGTTTTTGTAAAATTTAGCCATATTTTCAATGTGTTGCGTTGTTATGTTGAGTCAGACAATAAATCAGGACTGATTTGGCCTTTATTAGTGCAAATTTCTGTTTCCTCTGTCCTCTCACCATACTAAGTTGGAAACAACAAAACAATTGTTTCAGAATCAATCAAAGAAATCAAACACATTGAAAACAAACTTAACAAAATCAGTGGTTCAAAAGGAAATAAAATTAAAGAAAAATTCCTGTCATGGCTAAATAAGAATAAGTTTTACAAGTGTTGCGCAAGATTTCAGATATTTTAATGGGTAACAGTATAGAGAGCTTGGAGCAGATGGAACATCTGAGTGTCAGTGATATTGCGTTTTACAAATATGCAAGATTAACATCCTGCGATGTTGAACGTAGGCTACATTTTGAAGATACAAGTCTCTGTTCCGTGAAAATCGTCACAGCTTTAAGATGCACAACTTAAGATCTACTTTTGTCGTTCACTGCAACAGTTCTGCACTAGATGAGTAGTTCTGTAAATATTGGTTAAATAAGTTAATTAAAATATTTTCATATTTTTTAAACATATTTTCGACTTTTTAACCACATAAAAAATAAATATTTTCGTTTTTATAAGCACCTAAAAGTCCGAGCCCTAGTCATATCCATTGTGGTTCTTCATCCTTTTAGTTGCAAGGATCCTTATTCTGTAAACCACACCCATTGTCATTTACTTCACTCTTCCACCAATTGCTTGGAGCTCAAACTCAACACAACCGTTCTCTACCAATGCTATATTTGTCAATCCATGTTGGTTGGAGTTGACCAAGTATTGAAGAACACTTTTGTTCATGCCTTATGAGGATCTCCCCACCTTTTCTGTCTTTGGTATTGGCTGCACTTTTTCCGTGCCTGGTTTATGCTGGCATTATTTTTTGGTTTTAATAATAGTTGTTCCCAAAAGCCTGAAGTTTGTCTAGACTATACGATTTTGAGTTCTGAATAAATTAACTAGAAAATGGCAATCAGGCTTGAAAAAAATGGATTCAAGACTTAAAGGACAGCTAGAACTTGTCCAAAGCTTGTAAACAATACAGGTTGCATATTCTGGCAAGCTTATAGGACAAGGGGCTGTGGTGAGCAGGCGGGGTGTGTGACGTCACGTGTTTCCAACTCAAGCTATTCCCGGTGTTTACTCAGTCTAGAAATGCTCATACCTTATGATTAAATATGCAACTTTTAATGAATCCTCTGTTGGATTCCTGTGAAATTTGTGCAGAAATAATCTACACACAATAGCCCTACTGATGGTTAAAGCAGAGCCTTAAAAAATGGATACAAATGTTTTTATTTCATTTTATAAATATCACCAATTATACAAAATTCAATAAAACATCCATATTGGTCCTGAATTCCACTGTGTCAAACACAATTAAAAGATGTATTTAAAAATATTTCTAAAACAGTGGATAAAGGTTAAAAAAACACGATGTTTCGACTCCTCCATAGAGTCTTCCTCAGGTGACACACCACACTGAACTGCTTATAAGGAAGATTAAATTTCGTCATGTTAACTCGTTTGTCCACCATCAATTAAAAACATTGTTCCCAAAATATGTCTTTTCATTCCTTTGGAATATCATACATTGCTCCCTCTATGCATTCCACAGGCAGCAGGGGAAATTTTACCACCGGATTTTCCCTTCTCAGTCTCCTCATTATATCCAACCACTCCTCCCCTACATCTCCATCATATCTATTCAAACACACACCCTGGATGCTGATTATACTCCATGCCTCATAGACCTTTCTCTTTACATGTCATTAAGAATTGAGGATAATTGTGTAAAGAGACATAAGAACACTTTGCACATCCTTTCATATCCTTCTGCAAGGTGGCAGACTTACAACTGAATTATCATTGCCTCTATGCATATAAGCATATATCACACTGTCATCGAATGACATGTCCATATAGTAGAGATATCATATCCTCCAGTGATAAGCAACATCTCATGGTACCATCGCCTTACTTTGACGGGAAAAAATGGTTGCCATGACTAGGGATGTGGGCCAGAAATATTCCCAGTGGGAAGGAACTTATAAAATGGGAATGCCAAGGAAATATTCCCCAAAAGTGGGAATTTATAAAAATTCTTAGTTTTTATAGTTCTAATGCTTATTAATGGTTCAGGTACCTTAAAATTAAACTATTTCAGTAAAATTCCACATGTTTATCTAGGAATCATCATAGGGTAGTATTTACCCTTTCCTATGATATAATTTTTCACTTATTTTCAAAAGCAATGTACCTTGAGTTCATCTTCTTTTCAAAAATAATAATAATTTGTGATAATCTCTTAGGTTTTCTGTATAAACTTATATTTTATAAAGTGATACCTCACATTTATTCAAACAGTATTTAAATTTAAGTAGTTGTCTATATATAAAAGGCAATGTTAGTATGTGTGCCCTTGTAGACTAAAAAACTACTGGACCGATTTACGTGCGGTTTTTTGCAAAATGATCTGTGTTGTCTGGAGAATGTTTAAAGCTATTGAAATCCTTGTTGTGGAAGTAGAAAGAATACAATTAGTCATGTTGTGGTCCTGATTTCCACCGTGATGCCAAATATATGATTAATATTAAAATGAATTGTATAACGGTGGATACCTATAAAACACTTCACAACGTTTCGGCCCTGTTCCTGTGGGCCTTCCTCAGGTGACTAAAAGACAAAATTAGGGACATAATTTCTGAAAACATTACACTCAGTTCTTCAAATGTAATTCAGTTCTCATGACAACATTGTTTGCGATGTTCACATAGGACTTTGGCAGTTGCATTTTACTGGGCTTTGACAAATAAAATAATCTACCGGGTATAATGCATCAGAAAACTTTCTCTACCTTGTACCTTGTACATGAAGAATATAATTTTCTCACTTCACAATTTGATGTGGAATAGGAGGCCATATTGCAGGGACAGCATTTACAGTTGTCTCAGCCTGAGTTTGTGCCAATGATGGGTAGCTAGTAATGCGATACCATGATACTTTATTCATTGATGTAGGCTTTGTATTAGTTGAAAATGTTTATTATAAGCCATATGCATGTAAAAAAAGACAAAATAGGATGGAACATGAAAGTGGGAAATAAAATATCCCATAGTCGCAGTAAAATGATATGTTACCAGAATTTCTGTTCCTTCTTATTTCAACCCCTGCCAGGCTTGGTGTGTAAATGCAATGGTTTGCAAAATTCTAAGTCCTATATGAGCGATAAAAGCCATATCTAGCGTTTTCCGAGGGAATAGTTTGAGTGTCATAAGTCATTCTTCTTCGCTTCAAACTCTATATCCCATATAAGGACTTACAGCTTGGGAATTAAAAGTCCTACACTTAATTTGGAATTACATGCATAATAGAAAATCCAGGCAACGCTGGGCCTTTTAAGATAGTTTAATGTTTAAAATAAAATGCCAAAAACCAACGCCTTCAAGATTAACGATTTTTAATATTACACAAACACAAATTTAAACATAATTAGTTTATAGTCTAAGGTCACAGATTTAACAAAAGGCCTATTTCTAAAAGTTGTTTTGGAACTTATTGTTTATGGTTAAGTTACTACTGTAATTTGTAAGTATTTAATAGCCAGTTTGTTCAATTATCTCTTGTTAATGTTCTTTATTGACCTTCAAGAACCACGACATATTTTAATTATTAATTACCTCATTTGTGAAAACCCTGTAAAATATTGTAAAATGTTTTGTATGTAGGCCTAATTAATTTCTATTCATTTTTTATGTTCTTTCATCTATCTATATAAAAATGAATGTATGTGTGTCCTTTATACATTACTACACCACTCATCCGATCGCCGTGAAACTTTGGGAAATTGTTGAGTACACTCCCATGAAGGTTTGTGGCATAGTACATTTTTAATTTTAGCTTTCATTTTCGAGTTATGAGCGAAAAACGGGAAGGAAATGTGTATTTTTTGCGCTTTCGAAGCATTGGTTCTCAGTAATACATTTCAGTTGTCATATCAGTTGCAGTTGGCTTTGTCTATTTTTGTCATTCCTTAGAAGTAAAAGCATCGCGATCACTTGAATGTTGTAAGCCCACGTTGGTCAATTCATTTGTTTATAATGTCAAGGCATGCAGATATCTGAAATTTTCAACCTAGACGGAAGAGGGATAATGAATATAGGTCTCAATGCATAAACATTGTTCGATTTAGACGACAATCACTATGCAGGGGTTTTCTGGGCCAGGGAACTCGAATCTGAAGTTATTTTCCCCATGCTGCGCTTTCTAATAATGGAATTCACTTCAAACCCGGATTTATAGCTGTTTCATTAATTAGGCTTTTCAATCATTTAGTTTAGACTTATAAATGTTTCACTTGCAATGTGTTAATAAATGTAATATTTTAATTATTTTGCTCTTAATTGTTAATCTTTCAATTAATTATTATTGTGGGCGAAGCCGCAGGGATCTGCTATAAGCCATAAAAAGCTATATTTATCGTTTTCTGAGGGAATAGTTTCAACATGATAAGTCGTTCTTCCTCATTTCAAATTCTAAATACCTATATAAGGACCAGTGCTTTTTTTTGTGACGGTACGCAATGGTACGCAGTACCGGCACCTTTTTTAAAAATAAAATTTGGATATTACTCAGAATATTTCTATCACAATTCCCATAAAGTTATGTTTTATTTAAAATCAAGCTTGTTTGTTGGTTTTGTTAGATTTCTACATACATAATAGCCTACATACGAGCACATGATAGTTTCTGTTAATTGCCATGGCTACTGGACTGCAAGAGGGTTGGGGGTGGAGTTTTCCAGGCCTCAGCAAACTGCTCCTGTGGTCAAGGCCATTCTAATGGTATACGAATTGCACCAAGTGCAGTTAATGCTAACGTAGTAACAAACAAGTAGTAAGTAGCTAACCACCGTAGTTAATCGTGCGTGTTTAAATTTAACTGCATTTGTTGCTTTGTAAAGAAAACCCTTGGTTTGTGTTGCACAGGCAAGTGAATTCATAATTGTTTAGTACGGTTGTAGGAACAAGGGGTGCATGTGGTTCACAAGTAGAGAAGTGAAATGAGTAAAATAATTAATTGTTTTGTACCGGTGCGTAATAAACGAAAGCATGACGATGTTTTTGAAGTATCTCATAAACCTGCCAACAGTGAATAAACTGAATCTGAAGTGTACGTCGCAAGTACCGGTAATTTTACTGCAATTCAAGGGAGAAACATTTCTGGCCATGATAGGCCCGATTGTTGGATATTAACTCAGAAAAATGTCTTCTGGGAGAAGTTTGGGAGCTCCCGTGAGATTCAGTTTCTATGAGTACCACCACCTTTTTAGTTATAAAAAAAGCACTGATAAGGACCTATAAGTTATTTTCAAATTTACAAAACACGTGCGACGCCAGGCCTTTTAAGCTAGTTAATTATATTTTAATATTTGAACTTATGGCAGTTTTTTAGTTTTCTTTAACCTAATTGTGATTAAATTTACATATTATTTAACAATCATTTGTTACTTAATATAACAAATAGGTATCTTTGAGTTATCTTACTCGGAAATCATAAATTCCCGGGAATTTATGAAATTTGGGAATATTTCTGGGAACATTCTCTGGGAATATTTCCTCGAGTCTAACTTCCTGGGAGTTTTACATCACTAGTCATGACTTTGCCACATCCCTCATATTATTATAGACATTAATAATATGAACCCAACATGCATGTACTTCCAGTGGTTAAATTCCTTAAACTGCTTATAAAATACTATTGGTAAATTATTGTACCTTTTCATTGTGTTTTGCTGGAGATAGGTTTTTGTATTAACCATATCTGTAACAGTGCAGTTTAATAGAAATAAATTATAGTCAAACATCCATATCCTAAGGAGTGAGACAGAGCAGTGCAGAGACTGGTATGTTTGGGGAGTGTGATTTTGTTTTATTCAGATAATGGTGTAATAATGCTTTGAGCAATGAACAAAGTAGCTGTGGTTGATATTTCAGTTCTATTCTTATTTTCAGCATTAATAAAATTATTTTCTACGATTCAACTAGTGCTTTAGTTAAATTGATTTCAAGTTGATACTGTAATTTTCCACTATATATAGTTTTTAAGCTGTATTTATTCTTCAAGTTCTTAAAGATGATTGTTTTGAATAATAATTGATATTTATTTTTTCTACATATATAGAAAGCGCTAAATGAATAATTTTAAAAAGATTTATACTTTTTTGTACTGTTTTATTACCACTTCCAAGCAGGAGGGATATGAGGTTTGTGAACTATGTTACTGTTATGTAGCAACAGTGAAATCCCTTGGAACCTGTAGTAGCATGATGCACTTTAGATAGTTGGTAAATCCTAACTACACAGTAGGCCTATGTATTTACATTCATAGTAGAGAACCTGTATTTGTTTATAAAAATATTACATGGAATTCCTCTTACATCAAGAAACTTTCCTAATGGCCGAACAGCCTCCTCCTTTGTGTGGCTGACTGATAAACTGCAGAACAAAAATAAATACATCATTTATCGACACTCAAAGTGGCCACCTTGCTACACATCTTCTAAATGTACATTAGCAACACCACATAATTCGTATTTCATTATGTTTGACATTTCTGTTAAAATGTTGCAGGCCAGTTTTGTGCCATGCCTTGTTCATGTTTTTGGAACCTCTGCTTTAGATGTATTGATTTATTATTATTATTATTATTATTATTATTATTATTATTATTATTATTATTATATATGCAAATCAGCCCATTTGGACTATGCAAAGTACTTAGAGGTGTGCATTTGCCATCCTTTGTGCCCATATCTCTTTCATTCTTTTACTGTGGGCTTTCTTTCTCTCTTTAGACCACGTTGTTCTAGTCTTCTTCTTTGGTTTTTCCTTTTGGTCAACTTGCCATTTGTGAATTTTGGTCCTGAAGATTTCCCGGTTTTGAACATCTTCTGGTGTATTATTATTATTATTATTATTATTATTATTATTATTATCATTATCATCATCATCATCATTATTATTGTTGTTGTTATTCTGTGTTGTGGTTAATCATGTTTAAAACTCATATTGTAAGTCATAGTTGGCAACATTGAAAGTGCAATAGGAAATATTAAGTTGTCATGTTGGCAACTTGTGTTCTGACAGTTACAACATGCAAGCAGTGAAGGTGTATGTGACCAGCAAGCAAATGAGTATGGACCTTCAGTATGATCTTGAAAGTCGTAAGAGACAGATGTGCCTAGTTAGTCTGCAAGTTCAGTATGATATTGAAAGTTGTAAGAGGCAGATGTGCCTAGTTAGTCTGCAAGTTAGTTATGATCTTGAAAGTTGTAAGTGGTGGACGTAACCAGGCAGCAAGCTGTAAGAACCTTAATGGTGTACGTGACTTTTGCATGAAGCAAGAAGTAAGAAGTGAAAGTTATTTATGAACTAAACGACATATGTGTATTGTGACTTTATCCAAGCAAGTTTATGCAAGTGATATATAAACTATCCATATATTATATAGTGAAAGGGTCATTTCATGTCAGTTCATCCAGTCCATGTAACCCACCATCACCGATTTTGATGAAATTTGGTACACAGTTTCTCTGATTGGTTAAATGAAAATTTCCAAAATTTCAGTCTCGTTGGTGAAATAGTTTTTGAGCTATTTAAGTCCAAACATGAGTAGAATTCAACCAAAATTGGCGTGTGACACTGGGCTGCAGTGGGGACACATTGATCTAAGTTTCCTGATATCTCAGGAACTAACAATGATAAAAGAACAATTTTTTTTAATTACTCACCAGATATTAAAGTATGAAAAAAATGCATTGCAGTGAAGTAATCAGACGGATACAATTTTTTAAACACATTTAAAGTTAAAAATCTTGTTCCAATTTATGTTGAAAATAGGTTACATGTAAATCCAATATACCAAGAAAGGCAGAGCGCAGAGCAAGCTGATATTTTTTATACACATTCACCAAGTGGTCTGCATTACTGACACAAAAAATCTATTTGGCTTTCTCTCTGCTTTCTGAGTTATTGCTGTAAATGTAAAAAATACTGATATAAGAATTCAACATGACAAAAACCCAATTATTCTGCTTAAATTTGTCTTACCTTGTCTAACGTGCAGAACTGTGAACAGAAAGCTAGCTGTACTCACATGACCTCATGTCAGTCTTCGAAAATATATATGTTCTTCCTGAACTGGCTGTCACTCGAGTTCCTAAAACACACAGGATGTGTGCAGAAGGGACGTTACATTCATCGTCAGGTGAAGGTCAATAAAATTAACCTGCTGGACCATTTGGATGCATAAAACGGACTGATACATCTCCTTCTTCATGGTTGATCTTTTCTATAATTCCAACATACCACTTTAAATCATACACACAAGCCATGTAACACTGGTATGAATTTGTTTAAGAATTTCTGTTTCGTCACAACAAAAGTCAAAAGTTAAAGAGCAACGATCATCCAGGCTTGTTCTTTTCATAGCTATTTTGGAAGTTGATATGGGAACAAAACTGTGGAAACTATGTGTGCCAGGGATGGTTTTTGCTTTAGAAAACCTTGTATGGAGCTTGGCTCGTGTGTCACTCATTTCAGTTTTGGAAAAGAAGTGAAAATGAATGTTTTCAATGCTTCTGGAACAGAAGTCGTGCATGCCAGCTGCTGTTAATATTTGCTCTTTTTGTGGGCGCTGAAGACTAGATCTAGCAGTGATTCTTTTGA
The DNA here is from genome assembly GCA_964059195.1 of Ectobius pallidus. Lineage (NCBI taxonomy): Eukaryota > Metazoa > Arthropoda > Insecta > Blattodea > Ectobiidae > Ectobius > Ectobius pallidus. Next base: position 35,408,587 of record CAXKWD010000009.1, read on the forward strand.
CAGTGCCACCTATGCCATCACAGGTAGACTTGCCATGACTTGTTGCAAAAAAAGACCATGATGCTGAAATGTCGAAATCATTTTTGTGATGGCACAAATTGATAAAGTTTTTACAGTTCTTATATTGCCCTGCACAACCATCTGAGAAATAGTGAATTTTCTTGACATTTTGAAAATTTGTTTTGATATACGCTGTTGTTTCTTGCTGAATTTTGTGCACCATTCCAACATCATGGTCCAGGTCATCTGAAATGAAGCAATGACTTGAGGTCATTGGTGAATCATCATTGTCTGTTTTGTAGTAAATGGCAACAGGATGAACTGTACATGCACCGTGAGTCCAGTGATAACCTTGTGCCTCATCTTGAATTACAAAAGAATAATTTTCACTGAAGTCCAGCAGCACAAGAGCAGTGTCTGGGTGAAGCGTCTCCTTCGATATTTTGAAAAATGTTGATTGAGCTTTTGTTACATAAGAATGAGGAATTAGCTTCTCAATTTTAGCAACCAACAAATCAATGCATTCTTCGACTGTGGAAGTCATCTTCAGCACCTCTGTTCTGTCTACTGTTACCCACTGGTAATATTCAATTTCATCGATAGGGTCATATTCTTGAAATTTTGAAATTAACATGGTCTTTAATGTTGAACTTTCTGGACAATTCTCACACCTGCGCAACATACATTCTGGACTCTCCTTACTGCATACCAAAATATTTATTAAATCTTGGTAGGTTTGTTCTAATTGTATGGCATTAATCATTAGTACAACACTTTGGTGCATAGTGCATACACACACTGGATGGGTTCCAGAAGATCCTGCAAGAACACACTACTTTGGACGAAGAGTACAAAATTTTGAAAATCCTACTGCAGCACTGGGATATCTTCTTTTAAACTCCTCATATAGTTCCTTCAGATTGCTCAGAATAAGTCTCTTCTGCATATGAATATTTTTTGCTATACTAGCTTTGTCTTTCATGCCTGGCATTTGCCTGGAATACTGGTCACCTGGAAAAATTCAACAACAAGATTCACAGTTTCTGCTGGAAGTGTTTTCCCATGTCGTGGTTCAAGAACAGACAAAACACCCTTTTCTTTTAGCAGTTTTCTTGCCTGACACACCATATATTCAGAAACATTAAATTCTTGGGACACTTTTTTTCTAGACCAAGATGGAGGAACCATTGTTAATATTTGAATTTTGGTTTGACGGTTTAGAGTTGGTAGTTTCTGTTTCATTAAATTAACAAGTTCATCCAAATCTTCTGCTTTTTGCTTTAACATACGGTCCACATCACTTTCACTGTCATCAGAAGTGTTGCCTTTAATATCACAGCATAGAACACGTGGCACTTTACTCTGCAATACTGATTTTACTTGTGAAATCTTTCTCTTTGCGTAGGCTGGTTTACTATGAGAAGGCAAAGAGTGTAGTTTTATAGGTGATAATCCTAAATCTGCCAAACTGCTATTCACTTCTTGAGCAGTTTCTTCTGCTAACACCGATGTCTCTGCTTCAGTGCACTCATCACTTGAAAAACCTTGATCCTGTCTATATTCAATTAAGTTACTTCTGTAGCCTTTTTTCTACACTGTGGACACAATTTTTGGCTGGGGCGAACACTAACATTTTAATTTTTTGGAAAGTTCAAGACTCACTTTACGCAGTGATCCTTTAATGGGCTTTGTAATATCATGGACACCAAAAGGATTACAACAAGTCACTTGGTGACCTTCATATTTTCTTAGTTAGTAGTATTGGTGGTGAAAACAGAGGGATGTAATGTTTTCTTGAGAAACATCACCTCTTAATGAAATTAATTCTTTGTTGGTATCAGAAAGTTCTTCTAGGTTAACAAATCCTTTTGACTTTACATAACTTAATTTGTGGCACTGTGAATTGGTAAGAATTCATATACTGCACTGTTGGTCTGTTTCCATGATTCACTCACACACACACTCTCTGTCACGTACACACAACAGTCAAAATGTCACCGTGTTAATTTTTTTTACATTTACAGCAATAACTCAGAAAGCAGAGAGAAAGCCAAAAAGATTTTTTGTGTCAGTAATGCAGACCACTTGGTGAATGTGTATAAAAAATATCAGCTTGCTCTGCCCTCTGCCTTTCTTGGTATATTGGATTTACATGTAACCTATTTTCAACATAAATTGGAACAAGATTTTTAACTTTAAATGTGTTTCAATAATTGTATCCGTCTGATTACTTCACTGCAATGCATTTTTTTCATACTTTAATATCTGGTGAGTAATTTAAAAAAAATTGTTCTTTTATCATTGTTAGTTCCTGAGATATCAGGAAACTTAGATCAATGTGTCCCCACTGCAGCCCAGTGTCGCATGCCAATTTTGGTTGAATTCTACTCATGTTTGGGCTTAAATAGCTCAAAAACTATTTCACAAACGAGACTGAAATTTTGGAAATTTTCATTTAACCAATCAGAGAAACTGTGTACCAAACTTCATCAAAATCGGTGATGGTGGGTTACATTTGCCCCAATTATTGGATGATTTGACATGGAATGACCCGAAAGTCAAGTTGACTGTAAGAACTATTATTTATATCAGTTATTCATTATTGATTCATATTTACAAGTTTCTATAATAAAATATAATTATTCAAGTATTCATGTTCATTCCATCATTCATAATAATAAGAGGCGTATTCAAGGCTATCCACTACTATTATCAACAGGTTATGGGCCCAGTGTACGTGAACAGCCAACGCCCAGTTTTGTGAATAGAACAACGCCCAGTGTTTGTGAATAAAACGGCCCCAGTTTACGTGAATAGGACGGCCCCAGTGTACATGAACAGGACGGCTGCAAGATTGAATATCGAAGAAAGAAAGTGTGAAAAGCAAGTTAAAGTTAAAGTGATAAAACTGTTACAATCTGACTTACAAACGACCTCGAGCAGTCACGGCTACTAGGATCGTAGCACATCATTTCCACAATAAAAGCAGCAAACACGAAGTTAATCTTGTGCAACGTCATATTTGTGAATTGTAAAGTAAGGAAAAAAAGAAATTGTCAACCATGGATACAGTAAAATCACATCTGGAAATGTTAAGTGAGGACTCACAAGGAGTAGTAAATTATGTGTCATGGCGTTTCAAGTTAAATTTAGCACTCAGAACAAAGGATTTATATGATGTCGCAACAGGTGATTTAACCAAGCCTTCAGGTGCCCGCACTGATGCAGCAGTTAAAGAGTGGTTACAAAAAGACATTGAAGCTCAGTCAATGATAGGATTAAATGTGTCTAGCTCTATTGCAAGAAAAATTGCTAATTGTCAAACATCAAAAGCAATGTTAGATAAATTAGTTACTTTGTATGGAACAAAGACTTAAGTAAACTTAGAAGTATTACTTAGAAAATTTTTCACTTTTGTCTATGATGAAAATAAATCAGCAGCAGAGAACTGTATGGAAATTGTAATGATAAGTGAAGAATTATCAAGAAATGATGACCCCATGAAAGAAAGCTGGATCATGACCAGAATATTAAGCATATTGCCCACAAAACTAGCACACTTCAGGACATCTTGGGACAATGTAACTGGATCTGATAAGACAGTGGAAAACATGATTGAAAGATTAAGACTCGAAGACGAGAGACTCAAGGATGCAATCCAAGGTCAAGAGGACATACAAAATTCTCTCATAGCAAGACATTCTCGAAAGCAAGGACAATCATCACAAAGCAAGCAAGATAAACAATCAGTGATCTGTCACAAGTGTGGAAAGAAAGGAGATATTCTCAGGGAATGCAGAGGCAAACCATGTGATAAATACATAGCATATTGCAAGAAGACTTACCCCTGCAACAAATGTGGAAAGAAAGGACACTACGCAAAGGAGTGTATATTCCAAAATGAAAAGAGCAAAGGAGAAAGTGCAAGCCAAGATGAATGACGAGAACGTCGAGGATTTATAACCATCGCACTTAACACAGCAGACCTGGACAAGCAACACAAGGAAGAAATGCTGGAAATATGGTATCAAGATTGTGGAGCCAGTCAGCACATGACTCCAAATAGAGAGTGGTTCACTCATCTCACCGAGTTGGAAGAACCCATCTCAATTGTAATAGGAGACTCATCCAAACTAGATGGTATTGCAGTTGGAAATGTGGAACTGGAAGCATTTGATGGTGAAAAATGGTATCCAGTTGAACTAAAAGACGTTTTATATGTACCAGATCTGAATTTCATCCTTTTCTCAGTAGGAAAAATGCTAGATAGGGGCTATTTGCAAAGTGCAGACAGTGAAATATCCAAATTTAGCACTTCAGATGGTAAACACATTGTCGCAGTGGCAAAACGTGAAGGAAATCTCTACAAAATGATGTTGAGGAGAGAGAAAGAAGAAAACTGTTTAGTTACATCCATCAGGACATGGCATGAGAGACTTGCACACCAAAATATCAAATATGTGAGAGACATTCTGAATAAGCAAGGAATTAAGTACATAGATGACTGGAATGGAGTTATATGTGAAGGATGTGTATATGGAAAGCAACATAGGATTTCTCATCCAACAAACCCAAAGAAAGCTACACAACCACTGGACTGGGTGCACGTGGATAGGTGTGAAATGGAAGTACCATCGTTAGGAGGAGCAAAGTATTTTCTACTTTTCAAAGATGACTTTTCTCATTTCTGAACAATCTACTTCATGAGAAATAAGGATGAAGCACCAAAGAAATTAGAAAGTTATATAAAGTTGGTAGAAAACCAACTGGGAAAGAAGATAAAAACTCTTAGGTCTCATAATGGAAAGGAAATAAAGAATCTCAAAACAAATGAATTACTTGAAGCACTAGGAGTTCTACACACATTCTCTAATATTTACTCACCAGAGCAGAATGGAAGGATCGAGAGAGAGATGCGGACTATTGTTGAAGCAGCTCGCTCAGCAGTACATGCAAACAATCTAGATAAAAGATTTTGGGCAGAAGCAGCAAATTATGCAGTATTTACCATAAACCAGACTGGAACAAGCACCGTTGAAGGAAAGACCCCTGCAGAACTGTGGTTTGGACACAAAATCGATATAAATAAATTACGAGCATTTGGATGTGAATGTTTTGTATTAATTCCAAGTCACAAGAGAAGGAAGATGGACCGAAAATCTCAGAAAGGAGTTTTTGTAGGATATGACATAAACTCACCATGCTACAGGGTGTACATACCAAGCACACAAGAAGTTATCAGCTCAGATAATGTGATCTTCAATGAACACAAAGAAAGAGAAAGTAAAAGTACAGAAATCAGCATGAATTCACCTGATAATCAAGAAGCAGAAACTGAAGGAGAAGAAGGAGAAGGCAGAACAGAAGAAAGACAGAGAACAGAACCAGTGATAGAAGAAAGAGGAAATCTGCGAGATCGCAGAAAATTGAAACAACCTGCCAGATTCGATGATTACGTCATGGACTATTCTGAAGGAGAAAATAGTGCTACTATTGCCATAATTGGAGAAGTTCAAGATATATCTACTACAGAAGCACTGAAAAATGAAAACTGGTGAAGTGCAATGCAGGAAGAGTATAGCTCATTGATGAAAATGAAAACCTGGAAGCTAGTTAACTGTCCAGAAGGAGTAAAACCGTTGTCATGTAAGTGGATACTTCAAGAAAAAGCAAATGGAAAACTCAAAGCCAGACTAGTAGCTAGAGGATTTGAACAAAAGGAAGGAATTGACTACACAGATACATTCAGCCCCGCAGCTCATCATGCATCAATAAGACTAATTTTAAGTCATGCAGCATCTGAGAAGTTGAAGTTAGTACCATTCGATGTCAAAGCAGCTTATCTATATGGACAACTGGAGGAGGAAATTTACATGTTCCAACCAGAAGGATTCAATGACGTATCTAGGAAAGTATGCAAACTACAGAAAAGTATTTATGGACTCAAACAAGCTCCGAAGAAGTGGAATGAAAGAATATCAAAATATCTTGAAAGCATAGGACTGATAAGTACAGATGACGACCCTTGTATCTACTACAATAAAGAAAAGAACATTCTATTGTCACTATTTGTAGATGATGGATTAATCGCAGGCAAGGATGAAAGAGAGATCTACAAAATTTTGAACAAGATCAATCAGGAATTTGAAATTACTTTCAGTAAGACAGTACAGAAAGAAATATCGTACCTTGGCATGGAACTGAAGATTGAACCAGGGGAAATTTTTGTGAGCCAACCCCGGTACACAAAGAAGATAATCAAGAAGATGAATCTTGAAAAATGCAACCCAGTGTCAACACCGATTGAACCTGGAATGATAACGAAGAAGGAATGCTACATGAATGACAAACTTGTATCAGATAGCATCCCTTATCGTGAAGCCATTGGAAGTCTACTATACCTTGCAACGATTACCAGACCAGATATTAGTTTTGCTGTAAACCACTTGAGTCGCTACTGCACGAAGCCAATGATGATTCACTGGAAGATGGTAAAACGAGTTTACCAGTACCTGTAAGGAACGATTGAATATGGAATCTACTTTGATGGCGATACAACACTTGTAGCCTACACAGACTCGGATTATGGAGGAGATATAGACACAGGACAGTCTACAAGTGGTGTACTAGTGGAACATATTGAAAGCAGTTTCCAAATTGCAGACATTCTGACGAAACCATTGTGCAAGAAAAACTTTGAAAATCTTTGTTGTAAAGTGATTAAGGAGGAGTGTTGTGGTTAATCATGTTTACAACTCATATTATAAGTCATAGTTGGCAACATTGAAAGTGCAATAGGAAATATTAAGTTGTCATGTTGGCAACTTGTGTTCTGACAGTTACAACATGCAAGCAGTGAAGGTGTACGTGACCAGCAAGCAAATGAGTATGGACCTTCAGTATGATCTTGAAAGTCGTAAGAGGCAGATGTGCCTAGTTAGTCTGCAAGTTCAGTATGATATTGAAAGTTGTAAGAGGCAGATGTGCCTAGTTAGTCTGCAAGTTAGTTATGATCTTGAAAGTTGTAAGTGGTGGACGTAACCAGCCAGCAAGCTGTAAGAACCTTAATGGTGTACGTGACTTTTGCATGAAGCAAGAAGTGAAAGTTATTTATGAACTAAACGACATATGTGTATTGTGACTTTATCCAAGCAAGTTTATGCAAGTGATATATAAACTATCCATATATTATATAGTGAAAGTCAAGTGGACTGTAAGAACTACTATTTATATCAGTTATTCATTATTGATTCATATTTACAAGTTTCTATAATAAAATATAATTATTCAAGTATACATGTTCGTTCTATCATTCATAATAATAAGCGGCGTATTCAAGACTATCCACTATTATCAACATTCTGACTATCATAGGCTAGCAGTTTATTTTCATAAAACAAATAAATACAACTCTGTTTTTTAGAGGGACAACATACCATGAGTTTACATATTTATTAACAAAGCCAATCAATGTTAATAAAAGCTATAGCATAAAGTTTTAATTTCTTGATATATTTATGTAATTATTGGTAATTTTTCCTTTTTTATGTAGTTTGTAAATATATAGAAAATATAAATAACTAATATTGGGAATAACACAGTGAAGTCAATGAATATTATTGTTAAATGCACGCACAAAATTTCACTTTGGAATAAATGCCTTACAACTAGTTTCAACCATCATTGTGGTCATTCTCAGCTACATACAATTGGCAGTGTTCCTCCCTTCCTCAGCTGATCTCAGCTGCTGGATGCTTTTAGGTCCCTGTGCCAGTGGATGAATGTACCCTGTGATCATACTGTCGTCTACTGGTGTATCGAAATTCATTAATCTAAGTTTATTTTTCTCAATGAATAGTTTTTCCCAGATTTGTTAATTTTTGCGGCCTTTCTACTTCTGACTTCTTGTTCTATTTCTACTCAAATCTTTAAAGATCATAAAACCAATAGACTGGCATTTAGAATTCACAGAAAAGAAACTCATTCAAACTACTACATAAAAGCCAACAGTTTCAACCCTATTAATCATCAACATGCAGTGTTGAATAGCCTCAGATGTAGATTGGTGAACTGACTGCTCAACGAAGATGAATACAGAAATGAGTATTAAAGAATTATTACTACAGGCCAACAATATGGTTTCGACAGAAGACTGATTGAAACGAAAGTAAAGAAATACCGAAGACAGAAACTGACCACAGACACAACCTCCCTAAAAACAGAAACTAGTATACGAGAAGATCACTTACCATTCAGTGGCAGAAAATTCAAAAAGATCTTCAAGGACCACATATCTCAATTCCCCCAGTTAACAAATACAATCTAGGAAATATGCTTAAGTCCACCAATATTGACCCCTTTATCAGTTCAACTGTAAAGATTGTCACAGGAAAAACAAAGAGAAATTTAGAAATCAGAATGAACACCATAGATGTATTTAATATGCTCAAATTGATAAATTAGTGATAGCAGCCCATGTGTGGAATATGAACCTACAACACCATGATATTGAACAGGATCCTAAGCTAGTTAAATGCATTCAGGGACATAAGGAACTTACAACCTGGGAGAAGGTCTTTATCCAGAAAAATACAGATAATCTTATGAATTTTGATTTCCTCATGGAAGATGATCTAATTAAGAAGTTTGTAGGGCAACCACAAGAGACTACTTGGATCGAACAGCAAGCAGTTGGAGTATGTTGAGGATGAGAATGAATTTCTCAAAACAATTGCCCAGATCAGTTTTATAGTGAAGTTCAGACAAGCATCATTCAACCATTCCAAAAGCTACTTTCCAGAGCTTCTACTAAAAACATAGAAATGCTGCAACCCACATCAGAAAACCTAAACTCTGGATTGTGAAAGGAAGGGATATATCATGCAAATTAATAAAAAAAAATTGTAGTAAATTACTATCTGCAGCAGATATCTCAGGGTTGGAAATGATTTCTACAACACTTGGAAAATGAAAGAATAGATAATAATAATTATTATTATTATTATTATTATTATGTTGATGACAATTACGACGATGACTATGATAATGAATATTAGCCAATATCCATACAGGTAAGGCATCGTCAGTAAACATAATAATAGTTATGATGAAATAAAGTTAGCCATAAGAAATTCGTTCACAGAATAAAATGGTCTGTGAATCAGCCATGAATATACTCAATTTTCAAATCTGTTTATAGGTAAACACGAACACTTAATACCTCTGTTGAATCGACTAATCCCATTATAAAAAAATTATCTATGATTTTTGTTCACTATTATTCTCAGAGCTTTTTTTTTGGGGGGGGGGAGTAAAATAGAATTTATTTCCCTGGAATGACCCCAGATATATAGTTCATAAACAATATTATCTAATATATAAAGTCGAATGTGTGTTTGTGGGTATGTATGTATGTATGTATGTTTGTTCCTTATACAAATCTACATTTCTTTACCAATTTACACGGGATTTTGCACACATACCCAGTTAAGCCCGGAAAGTATAGCGGTCAACATTAAAATTGAAACAAATCAGTCCTTCCCTTGAAAATTATATAATTTCTGTGAATATTCTACTGAAAAACAATGAAATGCTGTTCAGTTCACATGACAACCGTGTATTGTTTACTTTGATAACATTGGGCCTTGGCAACTGGACTTTAACGAATTATTGAATCGATGCAATATATTGGCGAAAATAATTACTGAAAAATGAATTACACGAAAATAAAGCAAAGTGTGATGCAGTCACACAACTTTCTCTACCCTAGACATAAGAAATATTTTCTCACTTCACATTTTGATGTAGAATAAGAGGTCGTATTGCAGGTACAACTTAAGTGTGTGAGTATGTTATATCAGAAGTCGGTAAATAGTCAGTTATCCATAGCTGTAGGCTTTGTATTAGTTGAGATTTATCATAGGCCCTAAGCATGGGATGGAACATTTTGAGTCCTATACTCGCAGTATATTATGTCCCGGGTTTTAGGGGAGGAAAGTATGAAAGTGATACTGCATTTCTATTTTATTTCAGCCCCGAAAGGGTTGTAACATGAGAATGAGAAATAAAATTTTCTGTCAAGTCAATACAATCTTCTGTAATTTATGTTTCTTCTTATTTAAACCCCTCCCAGGCATGATGTGTAGAAGCAACGGAATGCAGCATTCGACATCCTCTATGAGCCATAAAAAGCTATATCTAGCGTTTTCTGATGGAATAGTTTGATAAATCTTTTTCTTCATTTCAAGTTTTACATACATATTATAGGCTATAAGGACCTAGAGTTTCAAAATCGAAAGTCCTCCATAAGTTAATTTCAAATTACAAAATACAAAGCCCGGGCGACGCCGGGCCTTTTCAGCTAGTTATTATATATTATTATGTAAAAGAGCAAATTACAGACCTTAATACCTTCAATGAAATGCAAATCTTACTGGTAATATTTCTTAAAACAAAAATACATCCAGCCAATGTATTATAAATATTTTCAATGTGGAGAAATAAGCTTCGAGTTTAGATAAAAACTAACTCCGTGGCGCTAACATCCCAGAAGGAACAAGGCCTACCACACGACCGCTGCGTCATGTACCATAGGCAGAAGGCAGGATTGGGGGGCATGTGGTCAGCATGCCGACACTCACAGCCGTTAATGGTGGTTTCCACGACCGGAGCCGTACTTCTCTATCAAGTAGCTGCTCAATTTGAATCACGAGGCTGAGTGCACCCCTACCAGATCTCCCTACCTCAGAAAAATCCGAAAAGGTACCAGGGATCAAACCCAGGCCGACGGATCTGTAGTCAGCGACGCTAACCACAAGACCATGCCGGCAGTATTCGAGTTTAGATAAAAACCAGTAATTTAATAGTATCACAGTTTTTGGGTGTCTGCTTGTAAGACCGAAAGAATATTTCTGTATTTCAGGATTGTTTAGAACAAACCCATTTGTATCAAACCAGGCCTTTGCAGCCTAGTGACCATCCGTTTCTACTTATTCCAACATTTTTATCGGGTGTTATTAGAGTAGTATCGTCTGCATATAACACAACATCCAAAAACATCATTTACTGCAATGAGAAAAATTAATGGAGCCAATAGAGATCCCCTGAGTAACACCATTGTTTATGGTTAGAATATCAGAAATTTGATTGTTTATACTAACAAACTGTTTTCTATTGTTTAGAAAGGATTTAATTAAATCTAAATCAACACCATTAACTCCATAGTACTGTAACTTCTTAATTAACAATTCATGATCTATGGTTTCAAAGGCCTTAGTTAAGTCACAGGCTGTTAATGATAGTAGAAACTGTTGAAGTATCAGAGAAGATCTTAGATCAAATTAATACTAGGTTTACTGGTTAATAATTAGCTGAAGAGTTCCTATCTCCTTTTTAAAGATTGGAACAAGTTTACATATTTTCAAACAATGCTCCCCCATCTACTCCTAAAAGGAAATGATGTATCAATGTTGAAGCAGAGAAATGCATTTCTATTGAGAACACGGTATGTAGTGAGATCTCAGTTTCAAAGAAGACACACAACACACCTCAGAATTCAGGAAAAAGAACTGAAGACATTGAACTAGGTATGAACTATTTATCTTGGAACCTGAACTCTGCTTCAATAGATGAAACTGATGTGGATGTGAAGAAAAAACTCTCAAATTTGCATTAAATTATGATAGTTAAGTGATTGTTTCTTATAAGGAGGAATTGTGGCCAGCAAAAGTTAAGTGATTGTTTCTTATAAGGAGGAATTGTGGCCAGTAAAACTTCTGGAAGGAAAGAAGAATGAATCTGTTGTCTCATGATGGCCAGGTGAGGGATTTTTTGTAAATTGCTAGAACAAGAGGACATTTTATTTTACAGAATAGAAGATATACAGTAATTCAAGAGGCAAAAAAATCACAATTTTGTAAGTCTTTGAATTGAATTGCAAGTAGGTACTCAAAGAATGAGAATGATAGTTGCTAATTTTCAGTACTGGTACGTCTCTTTTCATTATTTTTTAAATATGTTTGGTAATTAAGTTACGACGGAACTATTTGAACCTATAAACTTGAAGTATATGCTAACATGTCATTCCAGGTCCAACTCTAGTCCAGATATGATTTTAGAAGTAAATGTATCGAACCATATTTGGGCTACTTTGTACACAACTAGGTACCAATGAATATATACATTTTATATTTGATTTTAGAATTTGCAGTAAGTTTATTTTATATTTTTCATTTGTATAGATTTAAAACTGTGCAAATTTGATATGATTTGGATGAAACTTGTGGCTTTTGTAAAAAAATATATACAAAACCTGGACCATAGTGGTGGGAAACTATGGTAGCTAAAATGGAAAACCACAAACATTTTGACATTCTTAAAACTTTTAAGTTACTTTTGTTGAATTTTGGTTTGTATTGCAGTAAACTGATAAGAGACACAGGACCTTATTATTGGGTTTAGAAAAATGAGTACAGACAACCCTCGATATAATGCCACCATCTGTCCTCTAACATTTAGTGGCACAAAGCGAGGGTGAAACTAAAATGAAATTTAAGTTTTAAAATAAAAATGGCATAATATAGTGCTGTATTAATTTATTGTACTGTATTATGAAAGAAAAAGAAAAGGCAAATAACCATGTTTCTCTCTCATTCACAATATTGCCGGTCCATCTCCGACTAACAGTTTTTCCCCTCAATAATGAAAAATGTGTTGCAGTAGCCTGCTGGCTATACTTTGGAAATCTTTCACTGTAATCACAAACTTCTCATTTCTCTTAAAGTGTAACAACAGCTGTCTTGATTTTAACAATCTTACAAGTAACTGTAGCGTAGTGTTTAGTAGCTGAATGGACACTGGTCTAAAAGAAGTGAAAGTTTAGAATGTCTCATTGTATGAAGGGTTCTTTCTACCTGCTCCACCCTCACACAGGCTATCTGTCTGACTTAACATTCCATCGCACTACATTTACAGTTAGTGGCAGGGAAACACTCGCTTCTTGGAAATACCTTACAGTGGATTTCTTAAATAATCTTCCTAACATCCATGCCAGGTTTAAAAGAATTCTGCAACTGACAAAAATCATTGCATGCTATTTTTTGTAAAAATCTTGTCTTATATTCACTGGCACTAAATGAATTGGCACAGTAACGAGGTTTCTTATGTATTTTATATGGGAGAAGATCCGTTCACTTGCATTTATTGGCACAGTGCGAGGGTGGCACTGTTAAGAGGTGCATTATATCAAGGGTTGACTGTATATAAAATTAATTTTATTCCTATTAGCATATATGCATGGGCTAGTGGTCTATGACACTGACTCCAGGAGTAATTTAGTTTTCATATGTGTATTGTGCATGTTCCTCATTGCACTGTTCATCTTACAAATGTGTGTGTTACCCTAAGATGTTTGTTTAGATTTTAAATTTTTCTCTACTATAGAACCAGCATGAATATTATGTTTTCAGAATGAAATTTTTTCGTGTTGCTGGGAATGTAGAATATTTTCCCACGCCACTGTACTTCCAATTAATGCACTACATTATCGGATTTTCACTGCTACTTACATCCCATCGTCCTCATTTCCACTTTTCTTTTTCCATACCCATTATCCTGTGACACTGTTTCATTCCATCTAACTTCTGCCTCCCGACAATAGTGGTTGTTTTTAGCTGTACCCTTTTTGCTATACAGTAAACTTACACTATTTTGAAATTCATGATAGTTCAGACTACTTTCAACTCATAGTAAAATACAGAACTTGAGTAACGGGCTTTATTTCACAGTACTGTGTGTGTATTGCATAACATTGAATGTACTCACTCCCTCCCCATGCACTTCACCACTTGCTGATGTATAGGCACAAGCTCAGAGGCTCTCCAGTTTTTTTAAGTCTGTATGTTAAGTTCAAAATCTGTGCTTGCTTGGTGCCATGCTCTTGTCATCATTACAATAACTAAATAATAATTTTAATCTTAGGACAGAATCTTGGAGGGGGGATTTGAAAAGGCCATATGTCATTGTTTTGAAATCTGGTGTTTGTGTTATTCCAAGAAATTTAGCATCAGTCCTGAACTTGAGAATTGGGGGGTTTTGAATGCCATTGTGACATTGCAAGGAATTCTCAGGCAGAAAGGTTGCAAACTGTGACTTTTCTGGGTACACTCAGGGTACTGTTAGATCGTGAAAACTAAACTCTTAAGAGATAACATTTATAAAATGCAGTATTATACAATTTAATATGCACTCAAACTAGAACATAATATGTAAGGAAAACTTCAAAATATGCTTTATTAAACCTAAAAGCCCCAAAACCTTTTTTTGCATGACTTCATTAAAAAGGATCACATGCAAATATGCATGGAAAAAGTACACTTATTTGGAATCATAAGCCATGAAATTAATATTTAGCAAGTTTGAGAATTGTAACAAGGTTACATGCCTGTCTTTAAAGATGAGTGTTAAGGTTAAATAAAATTAGTGTGTTGAGTAAAATCCAAGTTGGTACTTCCGCTCAAAGTATTAAGAGTTTGGCATAAGTAAGTTGAATTCTTAAAACAATAAGAAAAATTCCAATAAAACTTCAGACTTTGTACTAAAACAAGATGATCTGTGTTTTGGTGCCAGTAAACAAAAATGGGCAATTATATCAAAACTGACCATGATTGATGATGCAACGTACAGTCAGCGAAATGAATAGCTGGAAATTGTCAGCAAAACGAAACTGGTCAGACACTTTAACATCCCCCTACAAGTACATGATCGGTTACCCCACCCACCTCTGTAAGCTGGAAAATGTAAACAGTTGTGATCAGGTACTTCCTCGTGGCGGAATGGCTCCAATTATTTCGCAAATAAATAGAGGTCGCATTGTGGGTATGTGGCAGGCTAATATGGCACCTCAAGAGATTGCAACAATGATACCATGCAAGCTGGACACTGTGTGGAAGTGGATAGATGCGTGGGAAGAAGGAGGTGAACACGCTCTGAGAGACCATCGGAAACACAACAGGGTAGTAAAAAAAAAAAAACATGCCCGGAGGAGGATGCTGCCATTGTTACTGCCATAGGTGCAGATCCCTTCCGGTCTCTTTAAGAATGTAGGCGGAATTAGACCTACCAATTACCGATCGCATAGCGTCCTTCTTCCCACGCAGAAGCTAAAATCCACTTCCACACTGTGTCCAGCTTGCATGGTATCATTGTTGCAATCTCGAGAGGTGCCATATTAGCCTGCCACATACCCACAATGCGACCTCCATTTACTTTCAAAATAATTGGAGCCATTCCGCCACGAGGAAGTACATGAGCGCAACTGTTTATTTTCCAGCTTACAGAGGTGGGTGGGGTAACTGATCATGTACTTGTAGGGGGATGTTAAAACGTCTGACTGGTTTCGTTTTGTTGACAATTTCCAGCTATCCATTTCACTCACTGTACACCTGGTAACAAATGACAATGTTTCATTGGAGTAAGAATTGCTCACTGTATACAGAATATCATACAGTAAACGCCACTTGATGTAATCGTGGATAATGTTATCATTCGGGTAATGTTATCACTTTTATGAAGTCCCGTACAGATTAATACTGATACATTGAAAAAAATACTGTTTATTGTGATCAAAGATTCGGTTTATGTTATCACATTTTCCTTTTTGCTGCTTTATTTCCAAATACTGTACGTCATTCAAAATTTCGTTTCTAATTCAACTGTATTGTGTTGTACTGGAGGCAGCAATTATGTTCCCAGCTCACAGGATGACCAGTTCAACGGGGTGGCATTACATAACTTTCTCTTTTAAGCAATAAAACATGTTTCACCCCACAGATAAGCTGCAGCTTTTGATTTATGAAGATAACAGTGTTGACATGCAGTGATTGCTAATGAAAAATGAAAAGACTAGAACAGACAGGTGTCAGATATTTTGCTATGCGGTGTTCACCACAGATCAGTATAGACTTCCAAAGACACTAGTAACTCGTAACTGAGTATGGAGTATTTTGTTAATGGACTCCTAAAGAAAAGCAAAAACAATTTAAAACTTTGTTACTGATTGAAAAAATAGCTGCTTGCTATGAATATTTTAAATTCTATTTTGTAGTGCATTATCTTATATATGAATAAATAACCTTCATTTAATTCCTTCAGCTACTGTTATCAGTTGGTTAATATTATCAGGTTAGCTGCGTCCTGAAGTGATCACAATAAGTGGTGTGCACTGTATATCCTTTATGATGGTTTCAGATAACTATTTTAGAAAACATTTTATAATTTGGACTTTCACTAATTCAGACCAGGATTTACTGTTACCTTACTCAGATCAGTCCCAAAACATAGCACTCTCTCCAACTAAAGATCAGCCAACTGGCGTAGCTCAGTTGGTAAGAGCATTGGCACGGATAACCAAAGGTCCTGGATTCAAGTCCCAGTGTCAGAGGAATTTTTCTCCTATAACATTATTATGTAATGTCCAACAGAGACAATAATCTGTGTTATATGAATGCATATGCATGTATCTATCTAGTTAGTAGCCTGGGAAAATATTCTACAACCATTATCATTTACTAAGGTCACTTAAGTCTTTTATGTCAGAATTTTATGCGTGGACTTGCATTTAACGTTTTCTCTTTTCAATTAAGTGTACCAAATTACAATTGCAATACTAACAGGTATGAGTAAATGAGAGGAGGGGTCTGTTCAGTGGTGTATTGTTATATCAATACTTTGAAGCTCAGCCATTAACTACATATGAGTGCCAAAAATCCAGATAGTTGGTATATTTAAAAGAACCCTGTATTGACTGAGTTCAGCGGGATTTTACCAACTTCTACTGCATTATCAATTGGGCATTTTTGTTCCATAAAGATTAAGTGTCCACACAGTTTGGATTTTGGAATTACTAGATGTTTAATTAATTATTCATAGTGTTACTGGATGAACTGCTTCAGGAGTGCAGATAGTTTGCACAGAGTATATCAATGTTCTGGTTTTAGCTCCTTAGAAATTTTATATGTTATGCTAAATAATTTGTAGGAATATTTTTCCTAAAGAGTGGTGAAGAAAGCTCAGCTCTTTGCCTCTTTCTAAATTACCTCATCTATGGAATAATTCTTCACATTTAAGTGTTAATATAACTGCTTCATTGGCTGTGAATGGTTATGATGAAAGGGCTAAAAGAAGGATTTTATTTTGCAGGTAGGTATGTTTGCATAATGAGCCTGTAAGGGCAAGTAAAGCAATCCTACGAGCAAAATAAAATAGTTTCACCACCTTTATCATACACTTTTTTGACAGCCGTTAATATTTGTGAAATAATAATTTTTAATACGTATGGTCAAGCCATTTTGGGAGCTTTGCAGCTGTTCGTGAACTTTCCTGCCACCTAGTATGCACTTGCACAGACAGAGGTTATTGATTTTTCATACATGGCTGCCAATGTAAGAGATTTTCGGCCAACTAATATGACATTTTTGTAACCCACATGAGAAATTTAGCGTTTAAAAAAGTGTAATGTATTTTAACATTTTCAATTTATATGAGACTGAGTCTATTTAATAATCACATGCAATTATTCTTAACTAAAAGAGTATTTTCTATGTAAAACAATCAAAGTTGGTCACCCTGGAGTGTCATAATTTTGTAACACTCAGTGGCATAATTTTCTCCTTTTAATAAATATCGTCTACCGTTAAATGTGCTTTTTTTTACTTTCAACTGACTAAAAAATGTATTACATACATTTTAGTTGGGGTGGATAAAAAGAAGAAACTTTAGTATCCAAAAGAATTTTATCTTGAAAAATCAGATGAGATGACCATGGCAGCCAGTTGAGTGCACCGAAACTTTCCAATGCTTCTGGTTTCTTCTAGTGTTTTTCTTCATTTAAAGTTGGCATTGAATCTCAGTATCATCTGTGATCCACACCAGCCCTGGATGATCCCATCTCTTACTGGTTTGAATTTAAGCCCGAACACATTCATTAGCCTATGAACAATGCTCAAGCGTAGGTGAGCGATGAAATAGGGGTGGAGTATGGAAACATTTCATTTAAGTGGCATTAAACGAATGCCCACACTAACTCCTGGAAAAGTCTGACTCTTATTGGTTTTATGTAAAAAATCTGGCATTCAAACATTAAAATATGAACACATTTCAATTTTAGGTTCATGAGCAAAGGAGTGAGGGGAATAAGGCAAACATTAAGTGGAGGGTTAGCTTCTGCTACATATCTGCCAATGCAAATAATGGATATGTGTAGGGGTAGGGAGTGGCTTAGCCGAGCTGTTCATGTACTCCCTTACCAACATAACTCACTGCAAATTATATCGGAAAGATTTCATGCACTCAAGTGTACATCTCCCCCATGTGGTTGCAGAAGGCTAGCCTGTTTGTCAACAGTTTTAACACAGAAATGATTAGTTTTCAACCATAAAGACTTCATATATATATATATATATATATATAACCTGTTTCAAAGCCATTTATGAAAGTTTTATTCCATTACATTCTGATGCACAAGGTTTTTTTGCCTTTTAGAAGTATGTGTTTGTGTGATGACTATAACATTTCCAGCTGTTGGCAGTAAAGTTATAGAATTTGCTTTCTTTTTTAAATAGTTAGTACTTACACATGTTGGGTATGTTTAGGTTTGTGTTGTAGTGTGTAGGTTACTGCTGTAGTCTGATTGCATTTTATGTTTTGTGTGTTCTCACTAGCATAGATAATAAGGAAAATAATAATTGATTTTCTTCTAATGTGTTGTGCTTTAGTGTTAGTACTCACATAGTCATTTAACATAAATTAGAATTACTTGAGAAAGAAAGGAGAAATCCTCAAATTCCTTTAAAAGCTCTTATTACCACAGTATAAGTATCAATACAGTACAGAAACTCAGTAAGTTTTTCTGCCAGACGAGCATGCGCACGCATTTACTAGCGATCGTAGCGGCCATAAAGTAAGACTACAGAAACTACTCCGGGAAGTATGTAAATAAATAGGAGTGTTGTATTTATTAGAACACGCGATATTTGAAAGGACCTTATTATTCTGCTGTAAATTTCAATAATAATAATAAAAAAATCCTGAATTGCATTTCTTAACTTTCTTGAAACATCCAGCAAGGTAAGAACGAAAATAAGTAATACTTATTGTAGGCCTACTGGCTTACTCGTGATTCTGGTGTGGTTATGTTTCAAGTTACTTTAATGTAATATTTTTATATTTTATTCTGTTGTAATGATTTCTGGTGTATAAAATAGGTCATTAATGGTCGACAAGAAAACCTAGTAACAAATTATGTAAAATATTTGAGTGAAAATTACCGTCTATGCTTGACACACGCCGAAAACCGACAGTTTATGAATTCCTATAAAAACTCGTTAATTAAAACTGCTGTACCGACGGTGTCTTCAATTCCAAATGCTCCAGAATTTTTTGTTTTGTTTAATGGAGTCCATCCTGCAGTAATTGACACTACATAAACCTACAATAAATTGAAGTCGTATATTGCCATATAAGGCAAAGAATCAAAATACACTGTCAACAATGATGTGCAGGATGAACAACGTGACAGACCTATAATATAATTTACGTAATTAATACGTAGGCTATTTAATATCATAATTTGAATTATAAATTATATTAAAGGGCAATGATTTTAAAGGAAAACTACTAGGCCTTGATACAGTCCTTAACAGTAGCCTATTTAGGCATTGTTTACCTCTTCTTAACTAGAATATAATACAGTATCTGTTTTATTATTTCTTAAATTTAAAATTAGATTTGCATTAAATAAAAATATTCTGTATTTTTCTCTTTTAACATAACATATTTTGCGATGTGTTTATGTATTTTCCCAAGTCATTTGATATGATGAGAATGTAGTTTTACTTAATCTCCGCATGGAGCGCTAGTATCGTCCAGCCAACGTGTTGTTATAGGACTTTTACCACACAGTTTCTTTACTGTATTAATACTTATAATGTGTTATTACTCTAAAATAGCATTTTTCTCCAGAGTATGTTTATTTAATGATAGCCCATACTAAACGAGATTATAATTTAGAAATTGGATATGTGAGACTTATAACCAGAAATTATATTACATATGAATGCATAAATTTTCATTAAAGTTAACTTCCAAATTTGAAGAAGTTCCCTACCATATATTTATGTTCATACCTTATTATATTCTTTCTCTAAGTTTAAAAAAATGTTGTGATTCGATGAAACTTATCCTTCTTGTTAGAAAGTTACATCACGCCTATTTTTTACAGAATTGCACCGCGAAAAATTATATGTCTTGTTCTTGTGAGGCAGAATTTTATATAGTTTTTCCCTTTACATTTAATGTAGTACAAGTAAAAATATTAATAATTTGACAATTTGTTGGTGGAATTATCATACGAGGGTTATCCAGAAAGTAAGGAACGTTTCCACCTGATGCCGCTAGGCGCTCGCCAATAGCGTATACAATGGTGTGCTCGTACTCGGCACCTCAGTCAGCATCCAGCTGTGCCAACGGGAACATTCAAATTTGAAATGTGTGCTGCAATCCAAAATCCCGCCAGTTGTGAGGTGCGGTATGTGATTCGTTTTTTGTTGGCAAAATACTTAAAACCAATAGAAATTCATCGGGAACTGTGTGAAGTGTACGGGAACAATGTAATGAGTGTGTCAGGAAGTGGTGTATTCAGTTTAAAAATGGGCGAACAAACGTTCATGATGAAGAGAAGAGTGAACGTCCGAGCATTGTGACTGACGATCTGGTCGCCCAAGTTGACGAAAAGATTCGTGAAAACCGCCGTTTCACAATAACTGAGCTTTCTCTGTGTTTCCCACAAGTTTCACGGACTTTATTTTTTGAAATTGTTTCACAGAAGCTTCACGACGATGAGGAGCTCCAGGTACGCGTCACTGAGTGGCTGAGATCACAGGCGGCAGAATTCTATGACACAGGAATTTCAAAGCTTGTCCACCGCTTGATAAATGCCTGAATTTGTATGGTGATTATGTTGAAAAGTAGTATTTTAGTCGCTCTTTCACATGTATATAATAAAATGTTTTTCTTGTACTTGGTTTTTTTTAAATTCCAAAACGTTCCTTACTTTCTGGATAACCCTCGTAGATTTCCGTCATAGTATGTCCATTTTGTTGGCAGAAATATGAAATGCTTAATTTTGCCCTTATATTTTAAATATAAATAACAAAATAATGAAATTTTTATATCAAAATCTCATTTTTATTCAACCCTAAAATATAATCGTCAGTCATTGGCATCATTGATTAAATTATTACATTTTAAAAAATATTAGAGCCTGTGATTTGTAGCAACAAAAATGAAATTTGACAATTGGACATTAACTTTTCATTTATTGTGAATATCTTACATTCTCATATAAGTCATAGGTAAAATCCCCAGACTTGTGTAGTAGACAGACACAGAAATGGTTACCTATTCCAATGATAGTGTTCCCCCCCCCCCCCCATCACTTCCTGTTCGTGCCACCATGGTGGAAACTCGAGTTCCCTATACTTACCACACTCATGCTTCTTACTGCACAGGTACATTATTATATAAAGACCTGTAACTTCTTTTGATACACACATATATACACGTGGTATAAATGGTTACCCCAAACTCACTTGGATATTATTCGCATGTTATGAGACCTAGAGTGATGAAACGAAAACAATAGACAGAAAAAGTCACTCAGTTTTCCATTGGCTTCTTGTGTGACACATGTAAAGACGGTAACATCTCTTGCCACACACGTCAGAGCATGTCCCTGCCAATTATATTTACAGTCACTACTGTCCTGCTCTTCAGAGCTTGTAAATTTGTTGTAAAAGGGGGTTCATACACTTTATTAAGTGCCAGTATGCAGGGGTGCCCCCCCCAAACGTCATGACTCACCCCCCCAAAACTTCATTGCTCACCCCCCCCCAATACTTCATTGCTCACCCCCAATCCAATTGGCTGTCGACAAGGGTGCCCATATGATATTTTCTAGGGGGGGGGGGCAATTTTTTTAATTAATTTATTTTTTGTCGCTTTAACTTCTTGGGCCACTTTGTAACATTATATTAATAATATAATAAATCCATCAATGACGTAGCCAGAAAATAATTGCGGAGAAGGACAAAAGGGGGGTTTGGAATACCCCCCAAAAAGGGGGTCGGGGGTCCATTCCCGGAAAATTTTTAAATATTGAACTAATGAAAATCACATTTTACGCTATTTTAGCACAGAAAAACTAGTTAGGAAATTTGTTTACCATACTCGAAGACATGCTAATGTAAATAAGAAATCATTACCTAAGTGGTAGGTCGACCCCGGAAAATTTTTAAGTACTGAACTAATGAAAATCACATTTTACGCTATTTTAGCACTCAAAAATTAGTTAGGAAATTCATTTACCATACTCTTAAGACATGCCAATGTAAACAAGAAAATGTTACCTGAGTCGGGTGTCCACCCCCGGGAAATTTTTAAATATTGAACTAATAAAAATAACATTTACGCTATTTTAGCACTGAAAAACTGGTTATGAAATTTGTTTACCATATTCTAAGACATGCCAATGTACATAAGAAATCATTACCTAAATGGGGGGTTCACCCCCGGAAAATTTTTAAGTATTGAATTAATGAAAATCACATTTTATGCTATTTTAGCACTAAAAAACTAGTTAGGAAATTTGTTTACCATACTCTTAAGACATGCCAATGTAAACAAGAAAATGTTACCAAAGTCGGGTGTCCACCCCCGGGAAATTTTTAAATGTTGAACTAATGAAAATCACATTTTACGCTGTTTTAGCACTGAAAAACTAGTTAGCAAATTTGTTTACTATACTCTAAGACATGGCAACTTAAACAAGGAATTGTTACCTAAGTTATAATACTTATTACTATCTATAAGAAAAGTTGAATAACACATGGAACAGTGGACATAATAGGCCTACTCATTATGTTATGAAAAGAAAATAACTGCTATATCATATTTGACACACCAACAAATCTTGTTTAATTAAATAGATTTTTTTTAAATACAAATATAGAATTTTAGGTTTTGACTTTTGCCTAATCCACTGTGGATTCTGCTTCCATGTTGTCGATTTGGTAAAACTTCTGCAATTCAAATAATTGAATTAAAAGAAAAACACCTGACTATAATAATTATTATTAGTATACACTTTTTCCTTGCGCCCCCCCGCCCCCGGGTATGGGCGCCCATGGCTGTCGAAATTCTTCATCTTTATCTTTATAAAGAATTAGAAGAGGCCTTTTGAAGTTATAGAACTTGACTTTTTATTTTTAACATATGAAACTCTAATTTTGCAACAATTTTCAACCCCCCCCCCCCCAGAAAATTCATAAATGATAATATTTCCCCCCCCTCCAGAAATTTCAATGACGCAGTCTGCGTCTTAACCCCCCCCCCCCTGTGGGCACCCCTGCAGTATGGTACTTTATGAGATTGTGTGGGGGACGTGAAAATATCCGTCCGTGTGTCTGTACGCGTGATAACTCAAGTACGCGCTATCGGATTTTCATGAAACTTGGTATATACATTTATAATGTTCATGGCAAGAAATCTCTTGATATTGGACCAAATCAGTTGGCCAGTACCGGAATAATGCCCAATTTAGTGCCTTTTTAGTAACATATCACAAAGGTGCGGATAACTCAATTACGCTTTATCTGATTTTCATGAAACTTGGTATACGCATTTATAATGTCCATGGGAAGAAGCCTATTAATATTGGACCAAATCGATTGACCGGTATCGGACTAATGCCCAATTTAGTGCCTATTTTATGGTAATATATTACAAAGAATTTAACAAATTTAAATTGGTTATCCTGACATCATATGTTTTACACTGTTCATATACAGCTTTGGAATTTGTAATACAGTTAGCCATGACATATACCTTCGCATTTGATTATCAAACTAGTCAGGTGTTTATTTTGTTGATCAAATTGAATACTGTAGATATATACTGTATATATACTGTATATGTACTGTATATGTACTGTAGATATATTACTGTGATTAATTAGGCCACCGTACATTAAGTGGAGTTCTTCGCCTATGTATTTTGTGAAATGTTGACATATTTCAAGAATGTCCTATATCAGTGTATATGAGTTTGAATTAAGGTTAAGTATCAAACTTTACACCTTTGTTCTTCCAAAAGTCCTGCTTAATGAATTGATCTGCAGCTTAATTTGGAGATAAATTACAAAAATAACTTATTTTCTGCATATCATAATTGCAATTAATTTATCACTGATTAAACAAAAGCATTCTGGCACTTTGTTATATCAGTTTACCTTTTTGTTATGCACCCCATACAAAAAGATCACAGGACATCTATCAGGTGACTTGGGAGGCCACTTCATAAGAGCCTGATTGTCGGGCATGCTGTCTTCAACCCAGTGTTACTTCTGTCTTGCTAGATGGTGCTTCTCCAAAATGTGTACGGATACATCTCTCAACTGTCTCTGAACTTTTTCTCATAACACATGCATAATAAGCAAATGAATTTGGGAAAACCATTTGTAGTAGCCCAGTATGATACCTTCTCCGTTTCCATCTGGGTGAAAAGATTGAAGTCAACATTATCTGAATAAAGAAGTCTCAGGCATATGACATGTTTAAACACCAATAAATGGAAGAAAAGTAAGATCAGTTAGTCATAATCAACATAAAAGTGTGAACGTAGAGTTATCAGTTATAAGTACAGGTACTGGGTACATCAGTACTGTACTCAAAAGTACAGTGATGCTGTACTCAAAAGTACAGTGATGATACATTAATAAAATGAATTATTATTGCATTTCACATTAACCTTGTGTTCCTCGCTTGTTCAGGGAGGCAATGAGAGCAGTTCATCAATGGACCCTCAGTTGGAGCGACAGGTGGAAACAATACGCAACCTTGTAGACTCCTACATGAAGATTGTTACCAAGACCACACGAGACCTCGTACCAAAGACTATCATGATGCTCATTATCAACAATGCCAAGGACTTCATCAATGGAGAACTTTTGGCACATCTTTACGCTTCAGGAGATCAGGTGGGAGCAAGTGTAAAATTATAAATCTATTTAAATCAAATTTCAGAAGAAGAATGAATAGTATTAGTTGGGCAAATAGTATAGCTGGCTCGTTCTCCAAAAATGGGGCATTTCAGCTTATAATTTTTTAACAAATATTTTTTCTCAAATATGTGTAACTTTGTTTTTATTTTAGAAGTGTAGAGTGAAATTAACTACCTCACCTTAATGGCCGAGCTCAATATTAATTTTATCATTTCTTAATTAGCACTTCAATTATTTGCAATTATTTGGAGCTGACAAGTGGTTCTGTGGAGTTGATTATTAACATCCAACTTCAAGAAAATACCCCTTTTATGGAACCAAACATGATCATATAAATATTGTTATTGTTATTATAAATGCACAATAGAATAGAAGTAGCTAAACTTTAGTTAGTAAAATAAGTTTGAGACTTATTTTTGAATAAATGAACAACTTTCCACATTTGTACCATATATATTACTTTTTTGGGCAAAGTGAAATGAAACATTGACATAAAAAAGAGAATGTAACAGAAATCAAATTGAAAAGTACTACGAAATGTATAATTGCTCAGTTGTCTCAGGTTAGACTGGAATGATCCAAATCTTAATGATAGCTTAGCCAGGGGTGCCCACCCCCCCCCCCCCCCAAACGTCATGACTCACCCCCCCAAACTTCATTGCTCACCCCCAATCCAATTGGCTGTCGACAAGGGTGCCCATATGATATTTTCTAGGGGGGGGGCAATTTTTTAAATTAATTTATTTTTTGTCGCTTTAACTTCTTGGGCCACTTTGTAACATAATATTAATAATATAATAAATCCAACAATGACGTAGCCAGAAAATAATTGCGGTGAAGGACAAAAGGGGGGTTTGGAATACCCCCCAAAAAGGGGGTCGGGGGTCCATTCCCGGAACATTTTTAAATATTGAACTAATGAAAATCACATTTTACGCTATTTTAGCACAGAAAAACTAGTTAGGAAATTTGTTTACCATACTCGAAGACATGCCAATGTAAATAAGAAATCATTACCTAAGTGGTAGGTCCACCCCGGAAAATTTTTAAGTACTGAACTAATGAAAATCACATTTTACGCTATTTTAGCACTCAAAAATTAGTTAGGAAATTTATTTACCATACTCTTAAGACATGCCAATGTAAACAAGAAAATGTTACCTAAGTCGGGTGTCCACCCCGGGAAATTTTTAAATATTGAACTAATAAAAATAACATTTACTCTATTTTAGCACTGAAAAACTGGTTATGAAATTTGTTTACCATATTCTAAGACATGCCAATGTACATAAGAAATCATTACCTAAATGGGGGTTCACCCCCGGAAAATTTTTAAGTATTGAATTAATGAAAATCACATTTTATGCTATTTTAGCACTAAAAAACTAGTTAGGAAATTTGTTTACCATACTCTTAAGACATGCCAATGTAAACAAGAAAATGTTACCAAAGTCGGGTGTCCACCCCCGGGAAATTTTTAAATGTTGAACTAATGAAAATCACATTTTACGCTGTTTTAGCACTGAAAAACTAGTTAGCAAATTTGTTTACTATACTCTAAGACATGGCAACTTAAACAAGGAATTGTTACCTAAGTTATAATACTTATTACTATCTATAAGAAAAGTTGAATAACACATGGAACAGTGGACATAATAGGCCTACTCATTATGTTATGAAAAGAAAATAACTGCTATATCATATTTGACACACCAACAAATCTTGTTTAATTAAATAGATTTTTTTTAAATACAAATATAGAATTTTAGGTTTTGACTTTTGCCTAATCCACTGTGGATTCTGCTTCCATGTTGTCGATTTGGTAAAACTTCTGCAATTCAAATAATTGAATTAAAAGAAAAACACCTGACTATAATAATTATTATTAGTATACACTTTTTCCTTGCGCTCCCCCGCCCCCGGGTATGGGCGCCCATGGCTGTCGAAACTCTTCATCTTTATCTTTATAAAGAATTAATAGAACTTGACTTTTTATTTTTAACATATGAAACTCTAATTTTGCAACAATTTTCAACCCCCCCCCCCCCAGAAAATTCATAAATGATATTTCCCCCCCCCCCCAGAAATTTCAATGACGCAGTCTGCGTCTTAACCCCCCCCCCCCTGTGGGCACCCCTGGCTTAGCGCATACTGAATATTTCAAAACATAATTCTTTAAATATTTCAAACTTCTTTTTTTAGTTTGTTTTGCCCATTCTCATCAAGGGACAACTGTCCACTATATAGAAATCATTTAGACTGTGGTATCGAAAGCAAAGTGAAACTGCAGGGATAAGAAACCATTATAATATTTCAATTTTGTAGCCCCCCCCCCCAAAAAAAAAAAAAACTGGTAAATAATCCTTTTAATATTATTTCCACAATAGGCAACCAATAAAGTAAATAGGAGTTTTCTGTAAGCAAAAATAATTATAATACTAACTCACCTCCATGGAATTGACGAATTTCTTGTTAAAGCTTGCATACGGCTACCAGTGTTAAGTTAGGAAATCAATATTTTGTTTACACAATCAAATCAACATTACATATGATTAGCTGAAATATTTTTAAAAATTAGTCTAACAATATAGATTTTATAAATGACATGGAGTTGATGATGAGTGAGTGAGACACAACTGAAATTCTGATTGCATCAGCTACAGTGGCGTAGCCTGACATTGGGTTCTGGGTAAACTGGATTTTAAAATATGAATTTATACCTGTTCAACTGATACACGAATTCCCAGTGTTTAAAATAATAAAATAATGTTAATATAATGCACATGGATTCGATTTCGTATATACCTATATAAGTATATTATTATTACTAGTACTACTATTACTACTATTACTAGTTGGCTAGTAGTAGTATTAGTATTAGTACCACAGTCTTTATTAATTTTTATCGAATTTTAGTGGATTTGGATTTTAAACTAAACTAAGTTACATAGATTTAAAAAAATAAAGTATAAGATTCAATTTTAGAAAAATGCCTAAGTCAAGCTTAGAAGTTGGTTTTTACCCTTTAGTTCATACGATAGAGTCGAAAACGGTGTTATCCATACCTAT
Organism: Ectobius pallidus; assembly: GCA_964059195.1. Classification (NCBI taxonomy): domain Eukaryota; kingdom Metazoa; phylum Arthropoda; class Insecta; order Blattodea; family Ectobiidae; genus Ectobius; species Ectobius pallidus. The sequence continues at coordinate 35,436,767 of CAXKWD010000009.1, forward strand.
TATATTAAAACGTGCTACACGGAAATAATCATAATATTAAGATAAACTAACTCTGCACTCAGTCCAATGACTGAGGAATGCAATGTTTATGTTACCGTACCCTTCCCTTTATTCACTCTATTGCCCGGCTTCATACTCGAGCGCTCTTCAAGAAAGCAGGTATCTGAAGAGACTACTTATGGCATCATTTCTTTCCTTCTTTCAATATTACTTAACTTTACATAATATTATCTCTACACAGTCAATTATTTAACAAGGTTATAAAGTCATGCGAGAGTTGTCAGGTATGGAATAAGCCGCGAGAAAATAGTAATTTCTATGCTTAACTTAGAGAAAGTTGTGCGAGTGTTCTAAGAGGTGAAATAAGTTGCGAGAAAATTGTAATTTCAGTGCTTAAGTTAGACAAAATTACGTGACTATTCTAATAGCTGAAATAAGTCTCGAGAAAATAGTTACCGGCACTTTGTTGTTTAAGATACAGATCGTTGTGTGAATTTCCCAAGAGGAAGAATAAGACGAAAGAAAATGACATAAATTATTAGGGTAAAGCAAGTCGTGTGAGAGCTCCCTGAGATGGAATAAGACATGAGAAAATAGTAATTTCAATGCTTCTGTTAGAGAAAGTGTGTGAGTCTTTAAAGAGCTGGAATAAGACGAGAGAAAATAGAAAAAATAATTAGGAAAGAGTAAGTCGTGTGAGAGCTACCTGAGATTGAAGAAGACTCGAGAAAATAGTTATTTTAATTCTTATGGCACGAAACGTTCTGTGAGTTTTTCAAGAGGTAGAATAAGGCTAGAGAAAATAACAATTTTATAAGTCGCGGGAGAATTCCCAGAGATGGAGCGAGAAAACTGTAATTTTAACATTTAAGGTAGAGAACATTGTGTTGTGTTTTCTAAGAGCTGGAATCAGACGAGAGAAAATGGTAACAATTTTATTAAGGTAGAGGAAGTCGCGTGATTATTTCAAGAGCGGCAGAACACATGCTGGGGGTTGTGAAATCCGTTTTCGTGAATTTAACATTCTAATTTGGCGGCGTGATGCAGGAGGTGATGTCACAGCTGTGAAAGCAACTCTTCGCCGTTTTCGAAGAGACTAGCGTTCTCAAAATCCTCTTCAGTTTCTTTGGTGGTGACTTTATGCCGCTCTTGCGAAACAAATTGGCTTGTCTTCGCAACGAGTAAGTTAACGTTTAGTGGGAGAAGTCATATAACTCGCACTTGATGAAACTGAACTGGCTTGAAGCATCACTAGTCTCAGCTCGCTCGTCTTTACTGCCGCATCGTGAGATTTTGAGGCTGCCTAAGCACGCGGCACCACAAATTGACACTTTATGCATTGTAATTGGGCAATGCAACGGCGAAAAATATTTTGATGACCCGGCTAATGAGTTTATAATGATTAATGGCTTGGTTGTTGATGCCTTTATTTATTTGTTTATGAATCCACTATTTCCTTATATTATTTAGGTAGACTCAGTCTCAAAGTCTACCCTTACGCTACGCCACTGATCAGCTATAAAAGTTGAAAGAGACTCAGCTTATGGATCCTTTCATAACAAGAGCAAACAACATGGCTGACACTCTTCTAGATGTATTTCTCCTGGCATTCAGAGATACTAATATATGATTAAATACTAAAATACTAAATTTCCCTTTGTCCATGGACTTGGCATAAAACTGGGTTTCATATTTCCGGCAAAACTTTAAAAATTTGAAGGAATGTATGGGGGCCATATTTAATGAAAAATCAGATGAAATTCACAAAAAAAAAGCATGTATTTTATTCTGAAAAATCACACATGAAACAAGTTGCACTCCACAATCTATTACCAAACATAAAAAATTGTAATTGTGCAAAATTTCACATGTGCCAGTGTTCCGTAAACAGATGATTACCCAGTCATGTTCACAGTTACAAATTCCTAATGAAATGCGATTCAATACCGACGTGAGAAGCACGATCTGCTTTTTTGGCATACATTTCTTCAAACATTCTAATATTTTCTTCTCCTCACCACACGAAACGTAAAAAATTTAAAATATATTTTAGTACCTCAAAATTATCACGATATAAAATGGCGGCCTAACAACTGACTCTGTAAAATCGGCGCCAAGTCAAAATGACCAATGAGAAGCAAACTGCAATGGTTCAAAATGGCTGACGATTGGTCCCATAGAGCAAAGGTTGAGACTTGGACACCAAGAATTCTGACATAGAGATTACACAATCGGATGCGCGAACAAGGTTTATGTTTGGCAAAGTGTGGTTGGCAAGCCAAATACGAACGTACTAAGCGTTAAACCAAAACGTGTTAAGAAACATTTAAACATGTAATTAGTAAGACTGGGACCAGGACTTGCAAAAACCGACGTACTATGTGGGAAAACGTAGTAATGAGGAACGTGCTAACGAGGTTCTACTGTACATATAAGTGTTCATAATTACACTTAATATTTGCCAGTTTCATAAAATGCCCCATTTTTGGAGAATGAGCCAGCTATAAATAGAGACATGTGTCAGAAAATGTCTTATAGTCATTTCGGTATATTCAGCAGTTGTTGATTTTCAGACTATTCATATTCATAATCCATTAAGAAATCCACAAGCAAGTTTATAAGGGTGAAGTAGCACACACTTATACCTACAGTTACCCATCTCCTTACCTTAATTATTTATTTTTCAGAAAGTATCTGTTTAATTTTGTATGGTATATAAAAGACTAAATATAAATTAGATTTGTGTGTACCATGAGTGAAATATTTGATGTATGTCTGGGTGATTTAGAATTTTAAGAAAAAACATTTGAGAAATAAGAATAAGAATTCATGTTTATCTGGGACAAACTTGCCTCTTCATATATAGGAAATGTTTATCTCTTTGTCCTCAGTTTTTAGTTCTGTCGGTGTACAGTAGCCATTTAAATGCCTGCTCTTGCCTTTTTTTGCTTTTGTTTTGCTCATTCGCCCTAAAGTTCAGTTTTTGAAACTGTTTTATATCTAACATTTTTCCATTGTTCGATGTATTGCCCAAGCTTTGAATTACTAATGTTTACAATCCAGAGTTTAATAACTGTTCATTTTGCTACAAGAAAAATATTTTTTAATGGAACGATTCTAAACAAAAGAAGTTTTTCTTTTTTAAGTTAAGAAAGGAATTTTTAAAAAAATATCAATATGTTCATAATCTTTCAAAGAGTAAAGGTATATGTAAAAATAAAACTGCAACGTATAAATATGAATTTCCATCACAATGTCACACACTGATTATTAACTGGGTATGGTGCAGTCATCAATGATGGAGGAAAGTCCTGAGGAGGCTCTAAAACGAGAGGAAATGCTGAGAATGTATCATGCCTGCAAAGAAGCTCTTCGCATAATTGGAGATGTGTCAATGGCAACGGTGTCAACACCTGTTCCACCACCTGTGAAGAACGACTGGCTGGCATCAGGGCTGGATAATCCAAGGTAAGCTAAAGTTATTAACCATTTAGAAAAAACTAAGTATATGGTCATGGAATGTCAAAATAATGCTCCACAAAATATTAGAATAGCTGGTAAATCGATGAAACAAGTGGAGGAATTCAAATATCTGGGAACAGTAATTACAGACACAAATAATATTAAGGCAGAAGTTAAGTGTAGACTCAAATCAGGAAATGCTTGTTTTTATGCAGTTCTGAAACTCTTATCGTCTTGTCTTCTGTCCAGAAATTTAAAAATTAAGATTTATAAGACTATTATCATGCTGGTTGTATTATATGGATGTGAGACATGGCCGCTAACTGATCAGGAAGAACATAGTCTGAGAGTATTTGAAAACAGGGTGCTTAGAAAAATATTTAGGCCCAAGAGGGATGAAAATGGGGACTGGAGAAAATTGCATAACGAGCTTTAGGACCTGTACGCTTCACCGGATGTAGTAATTAAATTAAATTAAATCGCGAAGGATGAAATGGGCTGAACTTGTTGCATGCATGGGGGAGAAAAGACATATCTCAAAAGTACAGACAGGGAGATCCGAAGGGAAAAGACCATGTGGAAGACCTAGACGTAGGTGGGAGGACAATCTTAGAACGGATTCAAGGGAAGTAGGATTTGTGAGGGATGAATGGATAGAGTTAGCACAGAATAGGGTTGAATGGCAGTCTCAGGTAAGCGCGGCAATGAACTTTCGGGTTCCATAAGATAGATAATATTCCTTTAGCTTGCTTAGGAATGTATGTATATATACACCCTATATTATATAGTGTACCTCATTTTTAAGTATTTTAATATCACATTGAGGCATTTTCTCATTGCAGATTGTCTCCTCCTTCTCCCGGTGGTCCCAGGAGGGGAATGCCTCAGCCAATGCAACCAACAGGTGGCTCCAGAGCACCACCTCCCGTGCCAGCCACTGGGCGCCCGGCACCTGCCATTCCTAACCGCCCAGGACCTGATGCTGGCCAACGCATGCCACCTTCACTGCCTGGACGGCCAGGAGGAGCAGGGCTGCCACCCCCACTCATACCCTCGTGAGTACACATTCATTTGTCTTCATTAACATATTTCAATAATTAATAGAACTTTTTCGTCCCCCCCCCCCCCCAGCGTTTAAAAGAATTTGCTCTGAAATGGAAACTGAACCCATGCCTATCTGCATGGATTGCGAAGTTCTCAGGTTCAGTTTCCTTCCCAGGATAAATTTTTGTCTTTCATTTATACTTAAACAAAAATGAGGATGAAAATTGGGCTAGAAAGGATTTAGACTTAAATTAGACTGCTAACTGTATTTATTTATTCATTACCTCAATAACCATTTTCTCATTAATGACACTAATTACACTTATGTATTTCATATACTTCTCTACTAATACTGAATTTAGAACCTAATTGAAGTACATTTAATACATAATATATCACATTTTTCTAAGTCATATTCTCGACAACTTCACTAGTAGGTCTTTTACTCTGCAATTCTTGTTACTATATACCCAGTAGATAGATTGGTTTATTTCATCATCTAAATTAAATACATACATGGAACTCCCAGTTATATTGTATTTTTATTAAATTAACAAGGAAAGTACTCAAGCCTTCATGTCAAAATCTACCTTGAAATTTTGGTGACAGAAACAGTGTTATGAAATTAAATGGAATGGAAAATCCTAATTGACACTACATTAATGACGTTTATCTGAACAACCCTGAGTGCAACGATGTCTCTGTCATGTATGTGCACAATTTATGCTCTCTTATGGAGACTTTGGTGGAATTAAGCACCAAATTCTTTGTATGTGGCCTTATTTACAGCATATTAATTACCTTATAAAAATTACAAGATACATTTGGACATGAAGGATTTACCACTTTGTAAAAATATAATGCCATGAGTTTATTTATAATTTCACATTAAACAGTACATTCAGCCATTGCATTCTTTTTCCAAATCTTAAACCGTAGCACAGAAAATTATATCATATCATATTATGTCATCACATATAAGTTATTCATATTCCCCCAACCTTTGCTTCATTAGCAGCATAATTCAAACTCTGTACATAATAATAATATGTAACAAGAATTTATGTTAAACTTGGATTTTGTTACAACGAAAACTAATCAATCCTACGAGTAACTTTAGTTAGAAATATTGTTCTTCTGTGCTCTAATATTCTTGTTTTAAGCAATTTTGAAATATTTATTGAAGAAATGTAACAATTACCGGTAATATGAAAATAAGTTTTCATAAGTGTGCATATAATTTTTGTTTCAGTTACACTTAGAAACTGTTAACATATGCCAGACATTATGAGTTATATAGCAAATTTAGGTCAGTCATGAAATTTGTTAATCTATAATGAATTAGTTGATTTCAGGTTTTCCATAGGAGCAAATATATAATTCTGTATGTTAAACTTATGTTCCATGGAGATTTCCTTTCAGTTGTTTGTAGCCAGAAAAGTCAGTGGTCTGTAGAATGAATTTCTTATCGGAGAAATAGGCAGTAAATGTAATGGTGGAAATATCCTGCACAAAGATGCTTATAACCACAAAAAGATATAAAAAGGAGAGGAAGGTGCCAGAGAACTTACCAATTGGCAGGAGAAGCTGGTCTTCAATTGGTGCTGGCTCTGGTATCATAGAAACACATAAAAAGAAAGCACAATAAAAACGAAAATTTTCGGACAAACTTTGCCCTTTGTCAATCACTTAGAGAAACTCTCTAAGTGATTGACAAAGTTTGTCCGAAAATTTTCGTTTTTATTGTGCTTTCTTTTTATGTGTTTCTATGATACCAGAGCCAGCACCAATTGAAGACCAGCTTCTCCTGCCAATTGGTAAGTTCTCTGGCACCTTCCTCTCCTTTTTATATCTTTTTCATGCTTAATGGCCTAGAGCCACCTAACTTATAACCACAAAAGAGATGTTTTGTGACATGAAAATAAGAACTTACTTGATTGGCAGTAATAATAAGCTATTAATTATAAATATATGTTTTATATAATATGAATCTATATCAGCTATAGTGTAAATATACCAAAATAAATTATTGATTGAACTGTACTCGTTTCAGTTAGGATCATTCATTGGGTAATGGTTAATACATCCCATGTGCACAGTACAACAAATCCTCAAACAATTGCAGTTTGTTTACTGGAACAAATTATAAAGAACCTACTAGCATACACCTCTAAGCAAATTAAACATACCAATTCATGAAAGTGCAAAAATAATTACATATTAAAAGTTCTATCCAGGACCAGCTGCTCAAGTATTCATGTGCTTACTAGCTCAAATTTTCTTCCTCTGTTCATAATATTATAAAATCTTGTGTTCTTATTATGGAGACTTTTGTTAGTACAATTTCCTTCTTTTTGTCAAAAGATAAATTTCAGTTATGAGTAATCTCTAATACTGACTGTAGAATGTTTTGAATTTTTGGGAGATTTGTGTTCTGTTTGCCTATCACTTCTTACAATAAAAATGTAAAGAATATATTTTGAGAGTTTCTCTAAGTGTCGTCCTAGACAATCTTTTGTAGAATGTCCCCTTCTGTAAGTAACATTTTTGTTCATGTACTTCATTACTGAATTTTTCTCCCATGGGTTTATACACCGGGTTCCATCGAATAGCTTTAGGAAATGATAGTTAAACCTGTGTCCATGAAAGCAGTTTATATCAGCATAATAATATGTTCTATTTGCAATCGTTACAGAATTATCGTTTATTTTTTAAAGATATAACCCATTCCAGTCAATCTATCGTAGTGAGATAGCATTTCACTTTTCATGGTTTCTGAAGTGGAATGTGCTATAAACTCAGTCCAACGATGGAGAATTCTCTGCAGTGCAGTGCAGTGCAATGCAGTCTTAGACAACTCCTTTTAAACTAACAAACCCAATTGGATGACATTCATTCATATAAGAAAAAAATTTGGTGTCTAGAATAAATTTAAAAAATTAAAGTTTTCATAGAAGTAATTAACTCTTCCTGACCGGGAAATGAATATTTCTGCAAGTGGCTCCACACATTCATTGTCACATAGAGCCATCTGTCCTATCTAGAACTTACTAAAACAGGCAGGATTGTTCACTAATGGCATCCAGAGGCTCCTTGGTAAACTAAACTGAAAAATAATTATACTAAATATGGAATTAAACTTCAAGCTTATCACTAGGGTTCGGATGTTCATGACATATCATATTTTTATCCTGACGTCTAATCTTGCCGCAAACTGAAATTAAACACGAATTGCACTTTTGTTATCCTAATTGGACCGTTTTTATTTTGCATATAAAGTCATATTTTGGACATTTTTATAGTTTAGGTCATATTTCGGTCATTTTTTAATTTAATGTCATATTTAAGTCATAAATTCGGTAAAAGAGCACAATTGCACAGGTCATATTTTGGACATTTTTATAGTTTTGGTCATATTTCGGTCATTTTTTAATTTAACGTCATATTTCAGTAATAAATTCGGTAAAAGAGCACAATTACACAGTATACTGTAGGCACTAAATCGTAGAGTTAAATTTTTTTTCGAGAAAGAGTTACTAATATTTTGGTTTGACTGTAACTGGAATGTGAAGGGACAGTAAGTAACAAGTGCAGGTAGTTGAAGCACAATGCACGGGGTTTTACCGCCTTCCTCCTTGTTGTTAACAACTTTCAATAGAGACAGTTTTAAAAGATTTTCAGTTCACACTTGCAGTGGTATCGGGTAACATCAAAATGCCGAAAAATAAGTGTTCTGAAAGCGTAAAACTAAAAAGTTTTGTTAAGGAGTTTGGAGAAAACCACTTCTGCACCGACGGGAAAATTTTGTATTGCAAAGTGTGTGAAATTAAAGTGACGGCTGCAAAACGATTTAATGACGTTACCTGTGACATCCTGTAACGTCGAAAGGAGCTTCTCGCGGTTTAAGACGATATTAAGTGACAAAAGGAGAAGATTTCTATTCGATAATCTTAAAATGCACGTGGTTGTATAGTGTAATGCAGACAAAAAAGGAGACTGAAAACTGGTACGTATTAGCCTACTTTGAAATTTATTTAATTAATTTAATGTTTATGCCCAATTATTAGAAATTTAATTTTTAAATTAATGCAATTTTTCACGTTTTATAGGGACACGCATGGACTACAAAATATTATATTGAAGTGGTGAAGCAATCACACAGAAGCAAATGCTTTAAAATTAGATGTCCATTACAAGCAAAACTGTGAATAATATGTAAAATTCTTAAAAACACGATCCTGATTGCATTCATGCGATGTAGTAATTTAGTTTCATTAAACGTTTAAAAGTGGAACATTTATTATTAGAAAATACTTTCTTTTATTAGGTCATATTTACGATTTTTTGGGTCATATTTAGTCATTTTTAAGGGCATATTTAAGGTCATATTTTCCAGTTTTTTAGGTCATAAACATCCGAACCCTACTTATCACCAATGGATATATCTGCATTCTGCTTGCATTCGGTTTGTTCCTACAGCTATGTCATGTATGTCATGTACCACGATGCATGGACACGTCAGTTAGCTGAAAAATGACATTGTGCGCATGTGATGCGCAGCAAGACTGATAATCTGCACATGTACATTTGTAGGAACAATTCTATCAACTCTATAGCCATGTGAAATAGGACATTCTATAGTAATATAAACTTTCATGAAAATATCAGCTAACTTGTTGAAATCACTTATGAAAAACTCACAAATTACTCTTTATATAGAAAGATTCATTCAGTTGCATACTAATTATCTAAACAGATGCATTTTCTTGTGACTAATCATAGAATGTAAGTACGGTATGTGCAATTTTTTACTTTAATATTGCCTTTTAATTGTATTGTCTTCTCAAAAGACATTTAAGAAATTGACTTATTATGCTAGTTCCAATATCTAATTCTACTTCTAGTTTTTTTTTCTTTTTTTTTTTAATGGATAGGACTGCATTGAATTGATTTGAGTATTTAAAGTTTGTGGATCCTTACATAGCCACTAGTGTAATAATTAAGATAGGGAATATTGCTTGCTGAGGTATTGATTTCTTAACAAAGGTTTTATCAATTTATTCTTGAAGCTGGCTAGGATAGTATGTAATTGATTAAGGAGTCAGAGAAAAATCCATATTGTCTCTTTAAAACGTACTATTGTGTGACTTAACTACAAAGAAGAGAAAACCATATTTTTTTTTTTAATGTTTGGTTTTAGTGGTGTTTTGTTTGATGTAGATGAAATAGTGGAATAAATGTAAGTAGAGAGGAGAGAAAAGTTTGCTCATCTATACTTATTAGCAATGGAATCCAGTGACTTTATTTGAGTTGTCTGAATGAATATAATCACAGAAATTTTTAAGTCCTTTCAAATTAAGAGACCAAGCTGAAGTATGTCTGTCTCACTTTAGCTCGTTACTCGAAATGACCTAAGAGTCAGACAGAGGTACCTACTGGCTTTAGTTTAGTTTTACTTTGGTTCTTAGTGTGGTTATGGAAAATATTGTTGAGGCTTATGTAGTTTATTAATCATCATAATTTAATTTTACAAATAGGCCTAGTTGGCAATAGTTCTTTATGTTAAAGAAAGGAAAATAAATATATATATAGAACCTTCAAGCTAAGAATTCGTTTTTCAATAAGTGTTTATTTTATCCTTCTCTCTTTTCTTCTTAACTGTGTACAACAATTTTTTTCCTCTTCCCTGTTTTTGATCATTCAGCTTTGCCAGTAAGCTGATTTCAATTATTACTAGAAAATTTTAATTTTTTATTTACTGTATAACATTGAAATAAGTACTTCTGACTGGATTTAATGAGTAGCCAACACTCATTAATAATTATATCGGTATGTTAATTTTTTTCTTTAGTTCTAATTCTGAAACTTGCAGTTGTGAGATATCTTTAACTTCATTATTGTGACATTTTAGATGTTATATTGTAACATTAAAAATATAATTAAAAGAAAACTCATCAACTCGTTCAAGGTCCCAAAATGTAAATCTTCAAGTCAGAGCGAATTAGCTCTCCTCTTTTTTATATAATAAATACCAACATGATAAAACATCCACTGATTAGTAGGAGATAAGTATTGCGTTTTTTCTTTCTCTTTGCTTATGTTTATTCTGTCTGTGTTAATCATGCTTACATCTAAAGCTTTTTCACTAGCTTCTGGAAGGCAATTCACTTGTGTGCACAGCTTTGTTTATTGAGGGTTACGTGTTTGTGTGTTTGTCTCAGCTTGAAGTGAAACAAGGCATGTTTCTCTTTCAGGCGGCGACAGTAACTGCATGCGTCTAACATCCTAACAGCTCTTTGTAAACTAATGTTATGTACAATTATTATGTCTCCATTCTGTGTGCTTTGTGTGAAAAAAGAGAGAGGAAAGTGTTGATTCACATTGCTTCTCTGCAATAAACTTTATTGATTGGTTGTTCTTCTGTACAGATAAGATGTCAGATTCTATTTTGATTTCAAGGCAGTAGATGGCACGAAGTTTGAGTGAGAAGTAGTGGCAATAATTAGAATACAGACATTAAGGATGTATTTAAACATAAATTAAGATTATTTCACTAATGTTAATCCTCAGGCAATTGAATTGGTATTTTGTGTGTTTGTCTCAGCTTGAAGTGAAACAAGGTATGTTTCACTTTCAGGCGGCAACAGTAACTGCATGCGTCTAAGCAAAGGCATAAACTATGCTAGAGAATGTGTTCTTTTGATTAATCTTGGAAATGGAAAGTCTGTTTTCTTAAAATGAAATTATCAAGTTCTTCAAATTGTGCTTTGAAATAAGTTCCTTTAAAAGTGTGGTAATCTTTTGTAATACTGCCATTAGAAGCCTATTAATTTTAACTTGAACTTTAAGAAATCACTATTTTTTAGTTTGCTTGCAGTAAAGGTTTTACCTATGCAATACAACATACTGAAATATTAGTGTTTAATACAACTACATAAAATACATAATTTAGTATTGGTATTAGTATTTGTAATGAACAAAAATTATAATTAGAGTACGATTACTTCCACAAAGTCTCTGGCCTTGAAGACTTAACCCAGTCAGCAAGCTTCTCATAACGTCTCGTTACCAGCTTGCGCAGACTCGCATGCGCGAAAGATCACTTAGCTACTGTTGAGCACAGAGTGAAGATCACAAAGCACGTTGCCAGTCATAGAAAATACTATAATAGTTCAGTGGAGGGATAATGCCGTGGCGAGACAGAGACAGACAACACGTTGAATGGGATAAAAGAGCTGAGCCAATCAGGGTGCAGCTACCTCCCCTAAACAGGAACTTTAGGAACGGTGACACTCACTCCTAAGGTATATATGTAAAAACCCAGAGACTTTGTGGAAGTAATCTTACTCTAGAGTCAAACTAAAAGGTACCCCCTCCAGGATTGGGATTTTGGAAATTAAGACTTACTATTTAGCCTTCTGGTGTATGATGGAAATCATGTGACCAATACTGTGCTCTTATCACATTTTATCTCCCACCAGAGAGTTTGTATGAAAGTAAACTGTCTGGTTCAGATCATATAGAAGGAGTGGAAACCTGTGTCATTCCCCAGAATCAAACCCAGTTTAAAAATCTTGATTTTATGTATTACTGTATATTGATCAATTTTATCCTTCCCTTCATTTAAATTGGTGAATTGGGTACTTCCGACACTTGAATGTGGAATGTGTATTATTGGAGTTAAAAAGTTTAAGTTTAAAGCATTCATAAGAAGCACTGATTATTTATTTTAAGGAAATCCCTAAGAACATCTTAAAAACTTAAAAAGAAATATGATGGAACTTAGCACAGTGATGTATAGTAATGTTGTGAAATAATGAGAGTTGACTGAGCGTTTCGCAGGCCTTTGCCAGAATCTTCAAGTGACAAGTATCTGATGATGTGATGATCTTTCCTAAAGAACATGTTGTTCCAAAAACTTGGTAAGCATATTAGACAACGCTCATTATTTCACAAACCTAAGAACATGTTTTTCTGTACGCCTTGTAGTTTTGCTTGTCTGGCTGATCCATTGCAGTGATACCGGATGTCTCACAGATTTTCTTTTTTGTGACTCTTTTGACTAAGGATTTTATTCAGTTGTAATATTGTTAAATTATGTCAGAATGCAGTTTCATGTGTGTATTATATGTTTGCTACTACTTCCCAACCAGTTCTCAAATGTTCGCATAAAGTGGACCAAATTGAACAGTATTACAACTTACGGTTAAATATGGTTGGGTTGCTATAGTGCCTAAATAATCGCCTGACACCTTTTCTGACTTGGACTAGCTCTTTCCATGTATACTGTAATTGTTACAAAGCAAAAGTAGTAACTGTGACTTACTTTGATGGTGGAGAGTGGTTGCACCAGCATAAAGTGGCATATGTAGCCTAATATCAGATAGCAGGATTTGTGATGTAGTAACAGTTTTAAATCAAAACCTCCAAGTTCCATGTGGAATGTGAAATCAATAGAATTACATCATACTCCACCACTATACTTCAGTATTAAAATAGAATTAAGTTAAGTACTTAGGGCATGCGTGATGCAGTAAAACATACTACATAATCTGTGTTTTCATTCAGTTCTAGAAATTATAGAGACTAATGTACTTAATGTCTTCACTTTGTTGTCCAGAAGTAAGAACCAAAAAAGTCTTTATATGAAAAAGGAGATAAATGTTATACATTGGTTACAAACTTCTGGTTTTTGTTTATTGTTTTGTATAGCTTCCACCTATTATAACTCTTACTTCCTTATTGCCTTTTACCACAAGACCATTTGAATTGCAAGTTCCCTAGATGCCCTTTGTCTCTCAGAATTATTCTAGATTCTCCGGTTTCCCACATTATACTGTACACTTTTGAAATACAGCTGTAGTTTAATTACATTTTGGCTCTGGAAAAAACCGAAATAACCTTTGTTAGGGAGCTAGATAGTTTCTTTGTTTCTTGTTCTTTAATGAAGGTGAATTGTACAACTTAAATTCTAGACACACTGTACAGGTATGTACAGTACACTGTACTGTATGTAACATTTGTTTATGCTTATTTGGATTGTAGCGATTCATTTGAAAAGGATTTCATTGAGATATATAATTAATACTGTTGTCAAAGGATTATTAATTGAGGCTGAGATCTGTTCTTACAGGATTGTCTCTTTTCATCCATTCTATTTAGCACAATTGATGGATGAGCTGTGACAAGTCTCTAATTCTGCAGTTATATCAGGTAGATAGTCGAGGCAAAATTTATTACAGAAGGATATGTGATTTGCAATAAATGAAAACAATATGAAAACTGTGTATCTTTGTATAAAAATTAAGTCATGTACATATCCTTAGTCATCTAAAAGCTATTTCTTGTTTCTTACAGGAATAGTTTTAGCTTTTTTTAGCTGCCAATTCTAAAGTAGTTTACTGAACTATGTCTATACGCTGCTGGTATATGTAGAAGCTTGGGTCAATGTTAGAAGATATCTTTCATTATCATAGTGTGAACAAATTATTACACCAATTCTAATTTGGTATCTGAGATGATGCTTTTTTCTTCAGAATTTTAACTGTAAATCTTTTTTCAACCAATGAGTAATTCATAAAATTAATTTAATAATTTTCCTTTACTTTATTAAATGTTCAGAAAGGTTCTGTGTTAATTACTGTTGGCTTATGAGGTCTACTTTAAAAGGTAAAGGTAATGTAATCCCTATACAGGCCATGGAGGCCCAGAGGATTTCATGAGGATGAGGCTCCCAGATTTTGGACATTTCGGCACATGAAGGTGATAAGGTTGTCAGCCTTACGCACCGGCCGCCTTTACCCCCAGGATTGCTCCTGGTACTCATTTCTGTTAGAGGCTGAGTCGACCCCAGGGCCATAGTGCCACCAGAAGGATTAGGCCAATTGAAAAATCTCAATGGCCTCATTGGGAATTGAACTCGTGACCTTCCGGTTTGTAGCGCAGCACCTCAACCACTACGCTACGGTGTACCCCACTTAATTTATATAAACATCAATAAACTTAGAGAGACATTGTATGTTAAGACATACAATAGATCCTGTGTTTGAGGTAATAGCTTTTATCATTTTTTAGCATTATACAAGAGACAAATAAAGGAACACATTAACTCAATTTTCAGCACTGATGAACAATACAAAATGGATTGCTATTTTTCATTACTATATACTCTTGATTATCCGTGGAAATGGGTGGTGCAGTAACTGCAGATAACCAAATTCTCGAGATAATTTGCAAATTGGCAAAAAACAGGACAAAATCAAAAAGAAAATGTTTTCAAACCATTTTTGTTTACAATGAGGTCCCTACACTTCTATGACTTAATAAACAAAAGTGTTCTAAACTTACAAGTTTGTTGCCTTACTTTTTCACAAAAAATCAGTCAACTGCTTTTGTTTCTTTTATTAAAACACTTCTTCTTTATTATGTGATTACAGTTTTATTTTTATTTTATTTTTTATTTTTTTTTATTGAAATGTATTGTCGTAGAAGAAGAAGAAGAAGAAGAAAAAACGAAAAAGAGACCACGGATAATTGAGAGCTAAGTGTTTGTTTATATGTGTGATGCAACAATTATTTACTGCTAGTAAATAATTCCTCTAGTCTCTGGTTTGAGATAGTGAAGGTTGATGTGACCTGATTTTAAGATCAATTTTGGAAATACAGCCAACTCCCTATTATCCATGTTAATTGGGACTGTGACATGCACAAATAATCAAAAACACAGATAGACCAAACCAGGTATGAGATTTTTAAATTCTTGCACATAATTTTGAATTTCTCCATTTTATAGCCATCTTGTGCATATATGACAAAATTAAGTGGAGGAACTTCAAAATCTGATAAAATAAAGTGCGATAAATTTTTTAATAAAGAATGGGAAGTTCAAAATGACATGCAGAAAAATTCAAAATTAAGTGTGGGAAATTCAAATTTTCGCACACATGTAATCCGCCCACAGATAATTGGGAGTTGGTTGTAGCTTTATTTATATCAGCCAATTTTCTCTTTGAGATAATTATTGTCAAATGACTAATACTCTGGTTCATATAAAAAATACCAGAACATGTTTGTAATGACCACTTTACGCTTGTTAATTGTGTAAAACAATGTATCTAAGCTTCATTTTTGTAATTTATTGCCCTCATCCCATATAGTCTGCAACCATAATTGGCATCTTTTTCTCCCATTAAAGGATCTAAAATTTTTGAATGAAACACAGGTTTGTTGTATTAATATGTCAGTGTTTGGTTATTTAATTGCAAAACACATGAGCATCATGTTAGTGTAATTTTTTTTATGTCTGTTGTATGTTTTTAAACTACACATGTAAATCATATTTTTTCCTTTCTTCATTGTGTATTTAAGGCACTAGGAAAAATTGAACACTTATAGAGTAAAGTACTCAAATTATACTAATTTTTCCAATTAGTATTAGTAGTCATGTTAAGAATAATTTCTGATCACCAATTATTATTACTGTATGTTTCAGTAACAACATTGAGAAATAATTAGTTTATCACTGATATATTGAAATGTAGAGACTGTCATAGGAACGGTCTGGTAAAATATATTATCCATGATTTGAGTCTTGTTTGCATTTTTTAGTTTCTGATCACCCCCTATCGTATTGAGGCAGCACCAGAATCTCCCAGAACAGTATGAAATCTGAATAAAACGCTCTGTATTGAATATAGTCTGAAGTTTGAATTGTTGTATTGAATATAGTCTGGAATTTGAATTGATGCTGTATTAAGAGTCGGGAAAATGATCTCCCCACGATAATAGAACTTGAGTTGAGAACACTTAAACAGATACAAGAATTGGTTTGCTAATAACTAGATGTCAGAAGTCAAAGAAGATATGAAGGTCAACGGACGGTAGAAGAGAATGAAAAAATTTATGCTTGTGTGGTATAAAAGTTTCTTTTAATTGAAAATACAGTTTACAAGCTTGAATACATACATGGATATAACTTTCAAAAAACAAGAAAAACATATTATAATGAATTCCTTACAAAATGAGTACTTGCTTACTTATTTTATGGAACTCAGAGGTTCATTGCCATGCTTACCTGAGCCCACCATTCAACTCTCTTCTGTGCTAACTCCGTCCACCCATCCTTCACAAATCCTACTTCCCTTAAATCTATTCTAATGTTGTCCTCCCACCTATATCTATTTCTTCCAAGTGATCTCTTTCCTTCAGGCCTCCCAATCAATATTTTTGAGGTATGCCTTTCCTCCCCATGTGTGCAACATGTCCAGCCCATTTCATCCTCCATGATTAATTACCCATACTATATTCGATGAAGAGTACAGGTTATGAAACTTGTCACTATGGAGTTTTCTCCAGTCCTGATTTTCATATCTCTTAGGTCAAAATATTTTCCTAAGCACCCTGTTTTCGAACACTCATAGATTATGTTTTTCCTGAAGAGTAAGCAACCATCCATGTAATACAGCCGGCAGGATAGTTCTTTTATAAATTTTTATTTTTAGATCCCTGGACAGAAGACAAGAAGATAAAAGTTTCCGAACTGCATAAAAACAAGCATTTTCTGATTCCAGTTGACACTTAACTTCTGCCTTAATTTTATTTGTATCTGTAATTACTGCTCCCAGATATTTGAATTTCTCCACTTGTTGAAATGATTTACCAGCTATTCTAATAATTTGTGGAACATTATTTTGATGTTTCATGACCGTATACTTAGTTTTTTCTGTATTAATTTCCAGTCCGGCATTCCTGCAGGCATCGAAAAGACTTTCTGCATTTTTCCCGATTGTGTTCTGCATTTCTCCCGATTTATTATATTCCCACTTTTTCTCCAAAATTTGGCAAATACAAAATATTTTATCAGTGGTTGCTCTATTTGGCTTAAATCCACATTGATGATCTATGGTGTTAATCTTTACAGAAGTAGGCTATATTAGACAAAATTTTGTATGATGTCAATAAGAGAGAAGTTCCTTGATAGTTATTACATTCGGCCCTATCTCCCTTTATATGGATTGGTATAACAATAGATTCTTTCCATTCCCTTGGCAGTTCTTCCTTTCTCCAAATCTTCCTTTCATGTGATGTGCCGGAAACTGATCAAATTTTCGTTCTACTTCCACATAATACTGTCCTTGTCATCATCGTCTTTATATCTGTTGGTGCATGGACATTCATAACTGTAATGTCACACCACCGTCCTCTTAGAATAACATAAATCCTATCATTAATAAACTCTACTTTCTTAATGGCTGAATGAATTCACCTATGTAAGAAGAACCCAGTCCCTAATTGATGGCTATCATTCCCTTTCCCATAGGAAATGGTATACATTTCTGTCTGTGTATTGAACCTTCACCCTCCCATCTAACTTCCTGTACTGCTGCTCTAACCTTTATTTCTCTGGTTGAGGGGGTCAGCACAACAATCATCTAACCCTTCTGACATGCAAAATTAAATAGTAATGCTATTTGCATTGACTCTATATTCTTATATAGAGGCTGGACCAATTAAATCTGCTGTAAGTAGTTTTGAAGTCAATAATCTTGTTCCCAGAAACAAAATTCCTCTTGTATAAAAACAACCAAAATTTTGAAAACCAAGATAAGTAAATCCAAATAAACTTAGAGACTATTAACAATCTTCCCAAACATGTACTACTCAGTTATCATTAATTTCATGCCAATCTGATTTCTGTAAATGAGGTAAGTGTTGAAGTAACTGTGGAAAATGGTAATAAGCTTTTTTAAGAACTTCGAGTACATTGAGTGTAGAACTGAATAATCATTGAAAATTATAAATACAACTAATACAAGTCCTTTCCTCTTAAAATAACGTTTTAATGTAAAAGTCCAACATTTATTGGATTAACTTTTTTCTCCTCTGTAAAGTATAAATAAGTGCAACAGTGGTCTAACCGAGAAAACAGTATTGCAGGGTCTCATAAAAATAGTATCTCTGAACAGTAGACTATGTATGATTGTAGTTAAGTTGACCAAGGACCGTAGAATAGCCCATTTCCAACAAAACTGTATTTTTCAAATTGTATGAAAACTACAAGTGTAGAACTTTAACTTGCTTTTTCTCTAAACTTGAAATAGATGCAATAGACCATTGCTGTGCTCAGGGTTTGAATTAATGGGGGGGGGGGGATTTCCCCCTCTCATCAAAAAATTTCCACGGCTCAAATAAAAATTCCTTCTATGCCAGGGATATATTTTTCTGCATTTCATAAACTTCAGTTTAAAATTCCAATGCAATTACCAGAAACGTATGATTCTTCATATTGCTGTTTTTTAATGTAACGCTCCTACTTTTCCTTAATTGATTCTTTTGTCTGCCTTTTTCTTTTTCACTCTCTTCTCTTTTTCTCCCACCATTTTCTTATGAGTGGAAGTAAGAATTTTGCTTTTTCGCTCTTTTCCCCCCCCTCATCAACATTGATTTCTTTTCCCAACATGTCTGAATGTGGTATTCTAGTTTTCTCTATGATTCTTTTAAGCAAATGGCATAGGCTTATCAACTCTGTAACAAAGCAGGCCTGTCAGATCAGGAAGTGGTTCAAGTTCTGGAGTTGTTGTTGTGGATGACAATGTTCTAGGAAATTAACCCTAGAGAAGCAAAAAAAAAATGTTGCTATAATTTCATCATAAATGTTTTATATCTCTGGTACTGGGAAAATGGCTACTGCCCGGTAATGTGCAAAAGTGACATCTTGATAAATGTATGAATTAAGTAATCACTTGTAGTTCAATTGTGTTCTTATTATGTGTTTGTGAACTCTGTGAAACAAGAAATAAGATATGCAGTGGAACTCCAACTATCTGGATCGCCAATTATCCAGATCGCTTTGAGGCCGTGTTCAAGTTGTTTTTGCAGCAGAAAGCATTGGGAAACTCTCTTTGAGGGCTGATTATTCACAAAAAAGCAAAACCTTGAGCCAAAATCGACAGTTTTGTCAGCAAAACAACTGACCTCTGATAAGACATTACTTTTTTTTTTATTATTTATCTAATTATATGAATATTTGATTTTCTGGATCGGGTTCAGTCCCAGTTAATCCACATAATTGGAATTCTACTGCATCACAAGTGTGAATCAACTAGCCAAGAACAGTAGTACAGAGTCTGTAAGCTTAGTGGCAGCAGACACAATTCACACATTTTAACTTCTTTCAGTGGTAGCTTCTCACTGACTGGAGAGAGCGATGCTAAAATCTTTACGGTTCAGTTTTGTTAGTAGATAAACACAGTAAGCATCTGATATCTAGAGACATTCACAAGAAATTTATAATGACCGGTACTGGGAAACGTCTGGTACCAGGAAAGTTCCCGTATATCACAATTTATGTTCACGAAAGATTCAACACTAATACTGCCCTCTAAAGGAATACCTTTAAAAGCTGACCATGGTCTGCTTTTATTTATTGAAATTCAAGAAGTAATAAAATTCTTCCCTATGATCATTGCAATGATTGTGCTATACAGGAAGAGAAATAGGAGACCATATCCAATGTCTGATAACCAGGCATACCAGCTTCAAAATTTCAAGTTTTGATATAACGATTTTGCAGCAGATTTTTGTGTACTAATCTATTTTTGGATGAACTACATCTGTAAGAAAGTTTAGGATGGGTTTGGCATGATTTGACTCACATCTCCTGGTTAATACAAAAATGTTATTCACCAAGAGAGCACAATTACCAAGTTCTTTGTGGTATTAGAGAACGACAGGTCAAGATCTAGTAGGGAGACATTTAGAATAAAATGTTGTTAGCTTAGTAGACACAGCCTTGCACACATTTCACCACAGTAGTAGTAAGTTCTATTTTACCTCATGCTCATTAGGCAGTTTGGCTTTCTTCCAAGATTTCCTCATTGTCTTGATCTGTCTGTAAGAAGGAAATATATTAGGAGCAGGGATTTCTGTCTGAAAAAAGTTTGAGAGCCAATGTTATGTTCAGGAGTTTCTAAAATTTGCCAATAAAAGCAGTGAAATTAAAATCTAAAAACTTAAAATTTATTTTACTGAAACTGATGAATTAAAAACAATGGAAGAATTAACCATACAATCAGATATTTTCTAACAAAAAGTAAACTTTCATTAAATTAATAAATTTTCCATCTGACTTCATGAGCTGCAAGAAATGGACCGACAGGCTGCCAGTTGGAAACCCCTGTTTAAGAGTATCTTGCCAGAGGCTAAATCACTGCAATGTTTTGTATGTGTGCCTAATGTGGCATGCTGCTTGTGGACATTCCTGCAGTATTCATATAGTGGGAATTACATAGTAAATTAAAGAGATAATATGGGATTCCTCTGCAACTTTAATGTTTAGCAACATGTATTTCACATATAGATAGATATGTAAGTATTCATGAACCACAGATTATTGTCTGTTGGACATTACATGATAATATTAAAGGAGAAAAATTCTTCCGACACCGGGACTTGAACCCAGGACCTTTGGCTATTCACGCCAATGCTCTACCAACTGAGCTAAGTCCGAGTTCATTCACAGCGCCAGATGGAATCTCTCTCCTATGACTAATTGCCCTAATGGTCTACCACACAGACAAACAAGTTATGTCATATGCAGTACTGTGAGGCACACTAAGTAGAGATTTTTGTGACCGGCCTCCCAACGTTATTGTACAGTTAATATTCAAGATAGATATATAAGTATTCATGAACCACAGATTATTGTCTCTGTTGGACATTACATGATAATATTAGTCATAGGAGAGAGATTCCATCTGGCGCTGTGAATTGAACTCTGGCTTAGCTCAGTTGGTAGAGCATTGGCGCGAATAGCTAAAGGTCCTGGGTTCAAGTCCCAGTGTCAGAGGAATTTTTCTCCTATAATATTATCATGTAATGTCCAACAGAGACAATAATCTGTGGTTCATGAATACTTAGATCTATCTTGAATGTTAACTGTACAATAATGTTGGGAGCGCGGTCACAAAAATCACTACTTAGTGTGCCTCACAGTACTACATATAACATAACTTGTCTGTCTGTGAGGTAGACCATTAGGGCAATTAGTCATATGAGAGAGATTCTATCTGGCACTGTGAATTGAACTCCAGCTTAGCTCAGTTGGTAGAGCATTGGCACGGATAGCCAAAGGTCCTGGGTTCAAGTCCCAGTGTCGGAGGAATTTTTCTCCTATAATATTATCATGTATTTCACACTCTTCAACCAATTTCAAAACAGATTATTTCAAAATTCATGCACATTTCTCTTTGGATGATGATGAGCAAGTACTTGGGATTCAAAACCACTGAGATTTTGTTTTCTAATCTTTTTACAATCCTTCATGTTTTAATTATGTATTATTATTTTCAGCAACATATACTTTCAGATATACAGTGCGTTTCAAGTAAGAGTTGGCCAATCATGCGGATTTCTGCATTGCGGTGGCCACAGCTCTAACTCCTGAGCAATTGGGTGAAATATCTATGCAAATAAACCCGCTAAGAGTGTAATGATTCTCACAGTTACAGTTAAAATTACAATGAAAATAACATGTACCTCATCACAAGAGTTGTTGGAAATGTCCTCCTCTTGTATCCGCACAACACTGGCACCTTTTTAAGAAATTTTCTTTCATGCGCATAAGTTCAGCTTCCGAGATAAAGTTAATTTCTCTTCTGATATTGTCTTTAAGTTGTTCTAATGTATGGGTAATTGATCTATACACTTTATTTTTCAAGTTCCCCCATAAATAATAGTCATGTACTGTTTGAAGAACTTAAGACAATATCACAACATAAATTAACTCAATATCGGAAGTGAACTTATGCGCATGAAAGAAAATTTTCTAAATAGGTGCCAGTGTTTTGTGAATGCAAGAGGAGGAGATTTCCAACATATCTTGTAATGAGGTACGTGGTTATTTTCATTGTAATTTTAACTGTAATCATGAGAACCTGAATCATTATGCCGTTAGCGGCTTATTTGCGTAGATATTTCACCCAATTACTCGGGAGTTAGAGCTGTGGCCGCCGCGACGCTGAAACCCACGTGACTGGCCAACTCTTACACGAAACGCACTATATTTGCCCCATTCAGATATTAATTTTTAGAAGATATTTTATTTGCAGTGATCTTATCAATAAGAATGTTTGAAATTATATTTTAATGTAAACAAAGTAAATTCATTATTTTTGTGTTCAGGATTTGTAGTTGTCCACAATGTGTGTGTCAAACAGGTTTTAGGGTGTTCAGTGAGTTTATGAGTTCTCCCCTCCTCCTTGAGTTTTACACTATTGATCACAGTAATATAATAATAATAATAATAATAATAATATAATAGATAATTGATTGCTAAGATAATTGTTACAAAGAAATAGTTCTGGTTCTGACCCAAATCACTGTCGACATCCATCAGAACATAGTTACTTTAGTGATATCAGTTAACTTATTTGCAGATCCTTTGAGTTTTCGTCATATTTTACATTCCATTTCTTCTTCACTCTATTTAAACACTCCTTTAGTCTCCTTATTTTTGCATTATCATAAAAATATTTTCTTAACCTCATCTCTTCTCTCATTTTAGTCTAGATCTCCATCCCTCTGTTTCCTTACAATAAAAAAAAAATTCTTCTTTCCTTTCATACATGGGGCAAGTACCATCCTTTTATTAATAGACATATGTCGTTGCCGAAGTACCCTCAAAATTTCCTGTGGCAGAGCTCATTCTGCTTGGAGATTTTAACGCTAGAATTGGCCGCGAGAATATTTCAATTGTTGGTAGAGATTTTCAAGAGGAGGACAGGAGATTAGCACAGCAAAGATAATATACTGAGTGGGGAGGGAAGGCAGCTATTAGAATATTGCAATGCATTCAATCTAGAAGTTTTGAATGGAAAATACGAAAGAGATCTAGAGGGATATTTAACTTTCATTTGCGCAAATGGGGCGAGTGTGATTGATTATATAATATGTAGTATGAGATTAATTGAATACATTACTGATTTTTGTTTAGGGGATAGAATTGAATCGCAACACTCACCGGTGATCTTGCAGATAAGTATTCAGCCGAAACATAATGGGAACGAAGAAATAACGCGAGAGAGAAACCAGGGCAAAATTATTAACAAATATAAGTGGAGAACTGAGCTAGTGTATAATTTCCTCAATAACTTAAGAGTACAGCTTCAAGAGAGACAAGACGAGTCAGCGGAGGGGCTAACAGATATTTTAGAGCGGGCAGTGGCTAATATGCTGGAACGCAGGAGGAAGAACGGGAGTGGGAGTGATCACTGGTTTGATGCTGAATGCAGGAATGCAAAGAAGATTGCCGTAGAAGCCCTTAGGGTGTTTTGAAGGGTGGGGAATGATGAAACTAGGTCAGAATATGTGGAACTAAGAAGAATAGACAAAGAAATTATTCAGCTTAAAAAATCAGCCTGGCAACTCAAGAAGGCGGAAGAACTAAGTCATATAGCAAGAAATGGCAACTTGAAGGAAATCTGGGGCAAAATTAAAAGTATAAGGGTAGGGAGGTGGATTAAGAATAAAATTGCATCAGATATATGGCGGGATCATTTTAGGGGCATTTACAGGGGAGATAGGGACTGGGATGGTTTAATGATAGGTCCAGAGGAACTAATGGGGTCTCCGGGGATATCAGCTCTCAACACAGAGATTACACAGGGGGAAATTTAAAAAAAGCTATTATTTCTTTAAAGAATAATGAAGCACCTGGTTGTGATGGCTTGCCATCAGAATTTTTAAAGCAGCTGCAAGAAATGATGAATTTATGGAAAGGCTATTACAGCTTTTTAATAATTTATTTGGGGAGGGTTCATGTCCGAAAATTTGGGCTAAATCAATAATTCATCCTATATATAAAACTAAAGGGGCAATTAGAACTCCAGACTCCTATAGGGGCATGGCATTATTACCTACAATGGAAAAAATGTATTGTAAAGTTACCGTATATGAAAGAATCCGAGGATGGGTTTATCGTCACGAGACCAAATACCGTGAGTGGGAAAAATACACAGAGGCTTGGAAGAAACAGGCATAGGATTTATAAACGAAAGCGGCAGGAGGAACAAACAAAATGTTTGGCAGAAAGTCAGGAATTGTCTGAGAGACATTGACAAGCAAATAACAAGAGAATGTAGGGACAAGGTTGCTCTGGATCCAATCAGTGATTAAAACCAACTGGGAACAGAAAGATCTCTTTATGAGGGGAGCACTGAAGACAGGACGGGTTTAGCCTGGTTTCGCCTAGGAGCCTGGAAATCGCTGAAACGCAGGAGGAGCCAGAATATGCCCATTATGCGACAAGGATGAGACAGCACAGCATATTCTCTCTGAATGTGAAGTCACTGAGACTTAAGTAACGATATCTGCCGGACTCTTTTGTTGTCTCTAGAAGAGGTCACATGGTGATATTCGAGCTGTTGAGTGGCACAAAATTCTCAGAGGGGGTAGGGAAATTCATGTCTAAAGTCCAACAGCTCAGGGTAGAAAAGGATGGGAAGGAGGGGCAGGGGGAGTAACCTTTGTCTATGTATTATTATGTACTAGCATGTGCCCGCGGCTTCACCCGCGATAATTATTTGAAAAATTAAAAATTAAGAGCATAATAGTTAAATCATTATATTTATTAACACCTAAATCACATGGACTACATACCACGATTAGATAGCATCGCCTGGTAAAAGTGACCTCAGATTCGAGTTCCCTGGCCCGGAAAACCCCTGCATAGTGAGTTTCATCCAAGTCGAACAATGTTTGACCATATTTAGGCCTATATTGAATATCCCTCTAACATGTAGGTTGAAAATTTCATACGTCTGCGGGCCAGGATGAATCGTCCAGGATGGACTTACAAAATCACGCGATCGCCCCCGATAATTATTTCAAAAATTACAAATTAAGAGCATAATAGTTAAATCATTATATTTATTAACACCTAAATAACTTGAATTACATACCACGATTGGATAGTGTCGCCTGGTAAAAGTGACCTCAGATTCGAGGTCCTTGGCCCAGAAAACCCCTGTATAGTGAGTTTCGTCCAAATCGAACAATGTTTGACCATATTTAGGCCTATATTGATTATCCCTCTTATAATATTAATAATAATAATAATAATAATCCTCTTCGGTGTAGGTTGAAAATTTCATATGTCTGCGTGCCTTGACATTATAAACAAATGAATCGACCAGCGTGAGCTACAACATTCAAGCGATCACGATGGTTTTATGTCCACGGTATGACAAAAATAGCCAAAGCCTACTGTAATTGATTTGATACTGAAATGTATTACTGAAAACTGATGCTTCGAAAACGCAAAAAATACACATTTTCTGCCCGTTTTTCACTCATAACTCACAAACGTAAGCAAAAATTAAAATTCCGGCTTCGAGGTGCATTTTCCGACCCTTCAGTCCACCTATGTTTAAAATTTCAGTTTTCTGCGTTCAGTAGATTTCGCTGGGCATCGCGGACGGATAGACAGACAGAAGGAAAACAGACACTTCCTTTTATTAATATAGATTATATTGTATTATTATTGTCATATCTTTTTTGTTGTTAGTACTATTTTTTCTTTCTTCATCTTTGTAGAGCATTATTATGCAAGGTGTGGCAGAGGAAACAGACGTTTTTCAAATAACCATAACTCAGAAGATTTTCAAGTTAAACAAAATTTAATTATACAGAAATGAAGCTTGTATAATGCAGTTTCTGTTGACTATTTCAGAATTACCTCCGAAAAATAACATCCATCCAGGGACGACCTTCTTTCTGTATACACTCTCGTAACCTCACTTCGAAATTCTGCATTGCTCTCCCCAACATTTCTTCCTCCACATTAGTGATTTCTACACGAATGAACTCTTGGATGTTGCAGGGTTTGTTTAAGTAAACGGTTGATTTGAGGTAACCCCACAAATAATAGTCACATATGGACAAGTCAGGGGAGCGAGGCGGCCAATGAATGTCGCCAAAACGGGAGATCACATGTTGAGGAAACATGTCGCAAACCACTTGCATTGATGCTCTTGCAGTATGCGCTGTGCCACCGTCTTGTTGGGACCAAATTTTCTGCATGTTTACTCTTCATCTGCGTAGTTCCGGAAGCAGGAACCTGTTGAGTGAGCATTTCAATGTAGCGTGCTAAAGTCACTGTCACTGTGGTATTGTCCTCTTCAAAAAACTAAGGACCGATGATTCCAAATTTAGCAACACCACACCACACTGTTACTGGTATACCCAGAAGAAGGCCACAAGATGAGGGCCGAAACGTTGGTTTTAGACATGATATGGCGCCACCCAGACAGTCAAGGTTATTATTAATGAGATTGCATGTTAGATAATTCCATTGATGCGTCACTTGACGGCATTTATTTTGGAGGTAATTCTGAAATAGTCAACAGAAACTGCATTATACAAGCTTCATTTCTGTGTAATTAAATTTTGTTTAACTTGAAAATCTTCTGAGTTATTTGAAAAACATCTGTTTCCTCTGCCGCACCTTGTATTGTAAGTTATCATATTGTATTGTATTGTTAGTGTTTTGTCTTGTGCATAGTAAAAGCACGAACGGCCATATAGACCCATGCGCTGGATTTGTTTTATAGATAATGTATTTAGTATGTATATAAAAATAAAGATGCACCTTACCATACCACATTAATAGACATGCTAAATAAATAACTAAAACTATTAAAACAAGCCATAGATTCATGAACCCTACCCTTCCATGCAGTTTATTCATTAATAACACTAACCTGCAAAAATACAAAAATTTCTGCGGTAAAAACGAAAATAAGTGTGTTTGATTAACTTCATTGTGCTGAATTCGAAAATGCATTGTGTGTTTCTCTATCACATCTTGTCAATTGACAATTGTGAAAAATGTTATTTTGACATTTCGTTCCCCCCCCCCCCCCCCCTCAGCAAATGGTGTGATAGGTGATCTTAACTAATTTTGAGTCACTGAACAAGAATCCATTGACCGTTTCTACGTATCATGTCATGTTTTCTTGCAATAAGTATATCAAAATGAGAGAGATTAGTTATTGCATAGACTAACCTATAGGATAAAAAATACTGAAAAATTAGGATAATTTTGATAATATTTACAGAGAAAAATAAAAAAATAATGGTTTTAAACAGTCCAAGACATATGTATTCCACTATTTTTTGTGAGCGAAGGCCAAATAAATTTATTTTTGTCAAATCATCTGAAGCCGTACAAACACATAGTGAAAGAAAAATGAAAGTTTATTTTGGAGGGGAAAATATTAAAGATTTGAACTTTTTTGAATTTTCCCATTGATTATAAGCTGAAATTTATTCTAGTTCAACTGGAAGTGAATAAACATCAATGTTAATAAGTGGAAGATTAGATTGTCCTAGATGTGAATGATGTCACGGCTATCCAGCAAGTTTTTCTATACTTACTTCTATATATAACACATCAAATTTTGCACGCTTATGGATGTTGTATGTGCCAATATTCCTGTCAATTTTTTCGATTCTATCTGTCCTATGTGTGTCAAATAGTACGTAATGTGAGGAAAATATACGAAATTTACTTAAAATAAAAAAATATAACTCAATCTAAGAGATAACCGATGGAGATACGACAAAAAGTCATAAGACCTAACCAAAAACAACAAGAATGTGAAGAATTTAATCACCACAAATAATAAAGATTTGGAGACATTGGAAAACAAATCGGGAATTTATCAAATAAGCTGTGAAGATTGTGACAAAATTTACATCGGAAAAACCAAAAGGAACTTGAGGACTAGGAAAAAAGAACACTTCAGACACATAAAATACCAACAGTATGACAAATCAGCTGTAGCAGCACACCACTTTTGGAATGATGGCCACAACATAAGCCAGCAAACAAAATTACTAAAAAGTAGCCAGCGACCAACAGAACTCACAGCATGGGAAAACATCTTCATTCAAAAACACAAAAACAAATTGATTAATTTCGACACATATATAGAGAGTAGCCTCATTCAAAATTTCTACCCGCCACAGAAGTCACCAAACACACAACCCGCTCTAGCGTCACAAGGACAAACAACTGAAATTCAAAACAGTCGGACACAAGCTGAGGATGATCAGGAGGCTCATGGCCGTCCGCAGAAATTTTGTCAAGGGGGGGCAAACGAGCAAATGAGAAAATTACTTCCACCACTATGCTACTATAATACTTTATTATTAATATTATTGTTGTCATTGTTATTATTATTGTTTTCGTTATTATTATTATTGTTATTATTATTATTATTATTATTATTATTATTATTATTATTATTATTATTATTATTATTATTATTATTATTATTATTATTATTATTATTACAATCCACATCCTTGATTTACTGTAACTGGACCTATGAAACTATAATAAAAGCCTAACTATAATTTCACTATATGTGACTATCTTAAATAGTATTTAATTTTGTGCAAATACCTTGATCTTATTCAAAATAATTATTATAATTGCAATAATAATACATATCACAAAATTTTGTTTCAAGATAAATACAATGCTATTAAGATTCTCAAAATTTCCAGGGGGGGGCCGCGGCCCTACCCTGCCCCCCCTTCCGGACGGCCATGAGGAGGCTGATTGAAATCATGATTCTTGAAAAGAAACAAGTAAGTGAAGTTTGAGTTTAAACAACCGACCATATACTACATTATTCATAAGACCAAACTTGTAGGTCTCTCAAAATCCATTACTGCTGGTGCAATTGGTTTTTTGATACAACTT
Organism: Ectobius pallidus; assembly: GCA_964059195.1. NCBI lineage: Eukaryota > Metazoa > Arthropoda > Insecta > Blattodea > Ectobiidae > Ectobius > Ectobius pallidus. The sequence goes on from CAXKWD010000009.1 coordinate 35,466,042, forward strand.
ACTGTTTAGCTACTATAAGCTCCCAAGAAGGTCTACCCAGACCTTAAAGTTGCTTCCGCCATGACACATTTTCAGACAGCAAACACGAAAACTAGATGTGATACAAAAAATATAGTGACATTTCTGAAATCAGGAGACCTTATTTCGTTAAAATCACCTATTAAATGCTTGACTGCAAAATGATGCAGAGTAGTGTAATTAAAAACTAAAAATCCAGCTTTGAGGTGAATTTCACAATAATTAGAAAGCGCAGCCTGTGAAAAAACTGTCTGAGACCAAAGTTCCCTTGCTCAAAAGAAACTCATCTAGTGACGTTCGTCCAAATCGATAAAGCCTCACTTTTTGGTGAAATATAACTGCGGATTTAGGTTTTAGCTCACTTCTGTTTAGGTAAACATTTTGTGAAGTAGATTAATTTATGTTACATCTGGAAAGTCAGGGAATTTTTCTCAAGTAAAGGATAAAGTCAGGGAAATTTGTAAAAAAAATGTGGAATAGTCAGGGAAAGTAACTAGCCCCAGAGAGTGAAATCTGAGGGGCATGTGTTTTGGTCCAGTCTGCTCTAACCCAGACTGATAAGCAATTTTCTTTTCAATGTTTGAGCTAATCATTTCTTATTTTGTTATGGGGATGGGAGGAGGCTGGATTTTTTTACAAAGAACCTTGAAAACCTTGATTCTTGGAATCAAGTCATGGAAAGTCAGGAAATTTATTTTGAAATTTCTGTGGACACCCTGCACATTTCACTTTGATAAAGTTTGCTCCTTTCCTTAACTAAACACTCAAATGTAACAGTGAAAAGTACAACCAAAACTATCATAAAACATTATTTGGCAATGAGAATAGCCCTAAATTTTAGTTTCAGCAATAAATGGTAAAACATTATTAAAAGGGCCTGGATGTTTAAGACATGTCTTTTTTTTCCCTTTCCCTTTATTCTACCGCAAACTTAAAATAAGCTTGATTTCACCTAATTTGATTAAGATTATGTGTTTTTATTGGTCATATAATGCCATATTTTGTAATTTTCCACAAAATTTCATAGTTAGGCCATATTTTTGTCATAATTATTATATTATTCCATTTAAATCCATTTGATTACAGTCATATAAGAGATTGTTTTTGCACACCCCTGCATGCTGTAGATTTGAATGGGCATCGGAACAAAGATAAACACGTCCTCTTAATATATAGATTGTGGGTAGAAATAAAATTCCTTCCTAAAAATAATATACTTTTTTCAGGAGAAAAGAACTGTTATTTTGAATGTGCATTGTCTGAATGTAGATAAACCTCAGTTCATTATTCACGGCTTGGATAACAGGGATGCTAAACTGTAAGCTTCAGTATCAAAGTATTTCAAGTATTTATTCTTGTGTCAGGTTTGTTTTGGATAGTCTTGACCAAGATTTCTCTTTCATTTATACGACGTTTAAAATGTCGTGAGTTCGCTATAAAATACTTAGTTCTGAAATGTTAGTAAGATTTATTCATTTCTCTCATTATGTGTTAACCAAGAAAGAATTGCCCAAAGTCTGTAGTGCTTTGGTATTATTAGTCTTTACTCATGCTACTTTTGCATTTATTGTCAAGATCTTACTGTCCCTGTATTCCACCCTTATGTAATTTGTATTGGCATTTCAATACTGTTATGTTCTACATCCTTCCTGTATTCACAAAAAGAGTCAAGACCAGTGCCGGATTTATACTTTTCATAAGTATAGGCCACTTTATTTGTTGTAAAAAATAGGCTATGTTAAATCTCATTTTGTAAGGCCCAATACTCATATTTTAATAGATAGAGAACTATCTATCTACAAGTGACTTGATTAACGTTTATAATCGCACACAAACTTAACAGCTTACCAAAGCGAGCGAGTGCCCTCTGAAATCTGCCACCCCTAAGACGCTGCCATCCCTAGGCTGCAGCCTATAAGGCCTATTGACTGGTCAAGACCTTTCAAAATTATTTCTGATATGCCTTAGGTTACACTTTCCTTGTCTCTACCAAGCCAGCCCTGTTTTATACCCTGATCTATTACCATATATTATATGATCCCATGTCCCTTTGTTTTTTCATTACATTATAAATAATAATTATCTTTCTTATTCTATTTATATTGTCTTTTTTTTTATCTTTTTTTTTTCATATTTTTGCTTTAACTGTCTTCTGTAAACAGAAATCTAGAGTTGTTTCATCCCGTCAAGCGGTAACATGGAGGTAGTAAAATTGTAAATTTTCCCCATGTGTGAGCTCATTGCTCACTGAATGCAGAGTGAGGACTGGAGAAGTGTCTAACCTGGCTTGTTGGTTGTTTGCACTGCTGCAGTCGATCGCAGATGCAGCAGGTGCAGGGAGTGATGGGAATGATTCCCCAGCGAATGCAGCAAGCTGTTGGACAAGCCGCTGCTCAGGCTGCAGCGCAGGCAGCAGTCAGCGAACTGAAGGGTGCTTTCAGATCCGGATCCAAGCACTAGATTCGTCTTCTTCAAGATCAAGTGATTATTATGTGTGAGGTCATTCTTATGAAAGGGAGATTCTGTTGCTCAGCCTGTCTTCCTGAGAATACTGAGGCAATACAAGAACAAGTCAGCAATACAGACAGTTGCTTATAGCAAAAGCCTGAACTCATTTTTTTCCTAGTGTTCAGTTGTTCAAGTACTGTTCCATACCATCTCAAATCAGGCAGTTCTTAACCAGAATTGTGGCATCCAGTGAGAGAGTGGGCTAAGCCAACATTTTTCAAATTTGAGTTATTGAAATTTCTGTGTAGTACATATAGTCGTGCAACTCTAAATCTAATATTAAAGGTTTGTGTGGGTTCCTCCTTATCTGTTCTTCAAAGACAATTTTCATAAATTAAGGGAATGGGGTTTCTCCAGTGAGAGAGTGGGCTAAGCCAGCTCGGAAGCATTAGCAACGTGATATGCAGGGTGCGGTAATAGTCCAGTCACCAGGTACTTTTACCTGGAAAAAGATCCGAAGTTAATAATTTTTTAATACGTTGTATGTGGGTATTCTGTGGTGTAGAATCCAAGTTTTCCAATTCGAGAACCCTGTGCGAACTTCATTCAGCCAAATATGTCGACATTTTGGGGTTTTTGTAGTTTTTCCCCTCTAAAACAATTCATTACAAAAGTTATAGAACATTAAATTTCCTACCATTTGTATTTAAACGTTTTTTAAAACCAAATAAGTTCCGAGATATGGCACTTCAAAGTTTTGAAGATTTTTAAAAATACCGAAAAACTGCGAAAAAACCTTAAGAAAGTGACATAGGGCACTGTGGTCTGAAGTTAATTTTTGTAAACACTTTGAAATGTGTAAATTCTGATAAGAAGAAATAAATCAAGTGTTAAGATGAAATTTTTTCTCATTAGAAAGCCAAACACAAATCTCAAAATATCTCGATTCCATTATTTCTGGCTTAGCTCACTTCTCACTGGATGCCACAATTAGTAATAGTAATTGCAACCCTCATAGTTGGAAGTCATCTGAAGGTTAAAGCACAATTAAAAGATTTTTTTAAGTCCGCTGTTAGTGCGTGTGTGATTTTCCCTGTGTATTCTCTCTTTTGAGGGCAGTATAATGCTTTGCAGTGAAATATACCAGTTGATAAGGTAAAATTATTTCACCCCTCTCATTACAACTCTAATTCAGGAGTAAAAACAGTATTAAAATGTTACATAAAATACAGTACAATGTGTAATAAATCCTTTCATTACAAACAGTGAAATCTAAACACTTGACTGCATATGCTGATTGAACCATTTAATTACTAGAAAATTGAGTCACAGATCTCTCCCAAAATGTCGAAGTTCAAATGTTAAGCAATTTCTTCTGAGAAAAGATATTTAGATATTCTTGTACTTACACAGGTTTTAAAATTAGTATTCATTAGCATTTTGTAAGGCAAAATTTGATGTGCAGTATTTCAGAAAAATTTATTTTGTAATCAATCTCCAGTCAACAATAATTTTGCTAAGAACACAAAAAGCAGGATGTGTGTTTTGACTGCAGATCACCTTTGGAAATTTTAATTTTCCATTTCTCTTCCATCTTGGATTCCCATTACATTTCAGGAAAGTAGAAAATAAAATAAAGTGCCCAAAATGTTGAGATGGTCTAGCTCAGTACTACATGGTTTCTATAAAAATTTGATTCGAGAAGTTGAATTGTTTTTCTAATGTGATTTCATTTGCCTGAGAGTCCAGTATTATTTTATTGGTGATCGTATTCCTGATAGACTAGATTTAAACTGTCTTGTTTTGTAGCATAACATTTTCCAGTATTTTTATTTGTCTAGTAATGCTAGACACTATTCATGTTTGATCCAAAACTGATTTGTTATATAGCAATTGAAGTGACCATGTAGAAGAAATTAAAACAAATCTCTACGTAAAGAATGTTGTATTACTGTTGTTATAATAAGTTGAGACTTTAGGCCTAATTAAAATTGTACATCTCAAGAATTAGATAATGTGCATGTACCTGTGATTATGTAACCAAGAAGAAGTAGACCATGGGCTGCCAATATGAAACCCTCCCCCCCCCCCCCCCCCCGTGGGAATTTCCGACACATATATTTTTTTGTTGGTATTGTCATCTAGTTTAAGATTTTAGTTGTTTGCCCCTTATCAATTACAGCATTTACCCGGAAACCCCGGAAATTCGCAGAAAATGAATTTGTTTTAATTTTTCATTGTTCTTTGCTCCTAATATTCCCAGGGAATTTCTGACTCACACATTTTTGTTGGTATTGGCATATAGTTTAATGCTCCAGTTGTTTGCCCCTTACAAATTACAACATATCCCCGGAAAGCCCGGAAAACCACGTATATACGGAGAAAATTACTATGTTTTATTTTTTAAAAATCTTAGTTCTTTGCTCCTAGTATTCAAAGGGAATTGGTGAACCATATGTTTTTGTGTTGGTATTCCCATATAGATTAAGGTTCCAGTTGTTTGCCCCTTACCAATTACAGCATAACCCCGGAAAACCACGTATATACGGAGAAAATTACTATGTATTATTTTTTAAATCTTTGTTCTTTGCTCCTAATATTCAAAGGGAGTTTCTGATTCGTATGTTTTTTTGTTGGTATTGCCATCTAGATTAAGGTTTCAGTTGTTTGCCCCCTTATGAATTATAGCATATCTCCAGAAAACTCCGAAAACCACGGAAATCCGGAGGAATTGACTTTTTAAAAATTTCTTTAAAATCTTTGTTCTTTGCTCCTAATATTCCCAGGGAATTTCTGACTCATATGTTTTTTTGTTGGTATTGCCATCTAGTTTAAGGTTTAAGTTGTTTTCCCCTTTTCAATTACAGCATATCCACGTAAACCCTGAAAACCACGAAAATCCGCAGAAAATGAGATTGTATAATTTTTTTAAATATTTCCTCTTCGATACTAATATTCCCAGGGAATTTCTGAATCACATAATTTTTGTTGCTATTGCCATATAGTTTAAGGTTTCAGTTGTTTTCCCCTTACCAATTACAGCATGACAAAGAATACTGGAAAAAATCCTGATGCTGAAGGAATGAAGGCGATTGGAAACCTGACAGAACACACTTCATATTCTAATTTGACATCTGTGAATGATAATTTAACTTACCAAACCTTCCACAGTCACTACCAAACTTTCTTGACAGAAGTTAGAGAAGGGGCATTCGGTAAAACAGCACAATTTTGGAATGGTAATATGGACAAAGTGTCATTGATTTTGAGATTTCAGCGAGCAACTAATGAAAACAACTTTGACTTACACTTGGCATGTTTAGAAGATATGTACCGTATTCCCTTTTCTTTGCATGTGACCATCACAATTATGGCAGATATCTCGTAGTCCATATACTCACCCTTTTGAACCTGCAAGGGACACACTTGAAGCAGAAGAATTACTTCGCAATAACGTTTCAGTGACCGTAGATCACAAGTTCCGAGTTCTAGAAATTCTATGGATTTCCGTGGTTTTCCGGTTTTTACGGGGATATGTTGTAATTGATAATGGGCAAACAGCTGAAACCTTAATCTAGATTACAATGCCAACAACAACAAAAATATGTAAGTCAGAAGTTCCCTGGGAATATTAGGATCAAAGAACAAAGGTTTTTAAAAAATTAAAACGAACTCATTTTCTTCGGATTTTTAGGTTTCCGGAGTTTTCCGGGGATATGCTGTAATTAATTAGGGGCAAACAACTGAAACCTTAATCCACATGGCAATACCAACACAAAACCATATGAGTCACCAATTCCCTTTGAATACTAGGAGCAAAGAACTAAGATTTAAAAAATTAAAACAAAGTCATTTTCTCCGGGCTTCCGTGGTTTTCGGAGTTTTCTGGGGATTTTCTGTAATTGATAAGGGGCAAACAACTGAAACCTTAATCTACATGGCAATACCAACACAAAACCATATGAGTCACCAATTCCCTTTGAATACTAGGAGCAAAGAACTAAGATTTAAAAAATTAAAACTAAGTCATTTTCTCCGAGCTTCCGTGGTTTTCGGAGTTTTCTGGGGATTTGCTGTAATTGATAAGGGGCAAACAACTGAAAACTTAATCTACATGGCAATACCAACACAAAACCATATTAGTCACTAATTCCCTTTGAATACCAGAAGTAAAAAATTGATTCAGAAATTCCCTTTGAATATTAGAAGCAAAGAACAAAGATTTAAAAAATAATACATTGTCATTTTCTCCGTATAAAAGTGGTTTTTCGGGTTTTCCGGGGATATGTTGTAATTTGTAAGGGGCAATCAACTGAAAACTTAAACTAGATGACAATACCAACAAAAAATATGTGAGTCAGAAATTCCCTGGGCATATTAGGAGCAAAGAACAAAGAAAAATTAAATCAAACTCATTTTCTCCAGATTTCCGTAGTTTTCCGGGGTTTCCGGGTAAATGCTGTAATTGATAAGGGACAAACAACTGAAGACTTAATCTAGATGGTAATACCAACAAAAAATATGTGAACCAGAAATTCCCTGGGCATATTAGGAGCAAAGAACAAAGAAAAATTAAAACAAACTCATTTTCTCCGGATTTCCGGGGTTTCCGGGTAAAGGCTGTATTTGATAAGGGGCAAACAACTGAAAACTGAAACTAGATGGGAATACCAACAAAAAAATATATGTGTCGGAAATTCCCACGGGGGGGGGGGGGATGGGGGGTATACAGTAGCCTACGCTCTAAAGTTATTTATTGTTCCAAATGCATCTCCAGTTATGTTTATAAAAACTAAAAAATTGTGCATTAAATTACTGACACCATAATAATATGATGTACCAGAAGAGTGATATAAAATAGGCTTTCAATTCCTGTAGTTAAGTAATAAGGTCTCTTTTGAATCTGACCTCAGTTTAATGGTAAGAGAAAATATTTGCATAAGAAATGGGAAATCGCAGGCTTGTGATGGCTAATAAGAAGCCTGATGAGATACTGTGCTGTAATTAAATAAAGCAGTAATTTGGATGCTAGTTTGCTAAAAGTCAATTTTAGAATGTTTCATAACACCAAACCTGTGTTTTTGTCTTGTTAGAATTTCAGAAAATTTTATCCCGAGTAATTTGGCTCCAAAATTGGAGAGACTGCTCACTTACTACTGTATCTACTGTATCATTATGTTCCAAATCACCAGGGATGGTTATTAAGGGAAATTTATTTTATCTTTTGTGTTTTTTGATAGCGTCAACAGAGATTGTTGGAAATCATTTTATAATCATGGCGGAGATTAATGGAAATTATTAAAAATATAATTATTTTGTAATTTGAATATTAGCTCACTCAGAATAAATATTACTTTCCATTACCTTAAACCTAAACCATAATTAATATGAAAGGTTCATTGAATTTTTGGAAAGGAGTGGTAAAATAATGTAAGAATGTGTATTATTTGTGAAAATTTGACATCAGAATACAGCTCAAACATAGTACTATCTCCCCTACAGTAGCTATGGTACATTTAGGCTACCTTAAATACCAGTCCAATGGGAACCTTTTTCGTGCAGTTAAAAATTTGTCCACAAGAGCACAGCAGGGTCAGACGAGGTCCTGCCATCTCATTCTGCCTCATGCTTACGTGTATCAATAAATGTGAATAATGTTGACTTTCTTATAAAAACTGGCAATTAATAACGTTTAAGTTATATTCCAGAAATCAGATACCTATATTCTGCCTAGGAGAGTGTGAGATCGCCAGAAAAAAGTATTGATTTTTGAAAAGATTAACGAATTAATGTCTGTTTAAAGTAATAATTGGTTATATTATGTTGAAAATAACCCTTGGGGGTTGTCATCAAAAACAGGAACAATAATTATTTTGCAGTGAGAGAGACATGTGTAGTGGCAAATAATGCAAAATATTTAAGTTATTCCTGTATATCGCGATGAAATTTTTATTCGTCAAATGGTGAAGAAATAATTCAAATTTTATGAAACGTATTTAAAACTTATTTTACAGTACTTCACAAAGAAAACATCCCATCTTCTTTAGATTTATAACCATAGGCATAAATCATTTTTAAAAAGTAATTTAGGTTCATGGTTGTTTGCTTTCATAATATTCTTTATATATTTCAGCTTTCCGTTATGAATTTACTGTGTGGTAAACAGATACTAGTATTTTATTAATATAACACAGTAGTTATAGAAAGTAAAGGACTTGGGTATAAATGTGTAAATATTTTGTCTCTATTATCATTGATATTTTAGGTTACGTTTGCTTGCATCTAAGTATCCTATAGAGGCTTACGAATAATAGATGCTCCAGAATTATAGCGGTCATTAATTTTTTGTGTGGAAAACAAATACAAATAATAGTATTTGAATAGTGTATCATATTAGTAATAGAATGTTCTTTTCATGAAGTCAACGTAATTTGAAAGAAGCTGGAATGTCAAAATAAGGTAATAAAGTATGAATGATTTTCTTGTGATTATTACTATATGCGTAATATTTTTAACGTCAACTTCTTTAAGAAGTAGACCCATCCATAACGTAGGTTCATACTTTTTGTTTTAGAATTATATTACATATGTTTCAGAATTATGGCTCGCAGGGAATTGTTATTCATCGTACTGGGTACACATATGCTAATAACTCAAAATACCTTATCCTCTTCGATTCGAGTTAATCGAATTGAATCGTGCATAATTTCAGTTCTAATATTGTGTTTTAATATCATTAGTGTGCATTATAAAAGTGAGTTGTATTTACTAACAGTGTAGTTGATTTTTTTTATTTAGAGGGGAAAAATAGCCATCGACAATTGCCAGTATAGAAAGGAAAAATATGCTTTGGCGTCTTTTTTATAATAAATATTTTTAAAAATCTTCAATTTACAAGAACTACCAATGCCTGTAAGAATAATTTAGTTTTGCAAGTGTTTCAATTTTACGATTTGATTTAATGTTTGTAATGAAAAGCTTACAAATTCCGTTTAAACAAAATATTCATAATTTTATTATACAAATTATAATAAGTGTGAAACAGAAATATGTGAATTTTTGTTATAAAGTTAATAAATTAAGTAAGTTGTATTTATCACATATTGTCCATACCTTTTTAAGAAGTAATTCTGTATCATAGTTTGAAAGAGAATAAATGGTCGAGTTTCCTGCTGGGCGAACTTTCTGTTTCTACCAACAGTACATAAGTGAATCTTGTCCATTTGATGAAGATATTGGAAACATGACCTTCTGTTGTAGATAATGAGAATACTACTTCTTGTTAAGTTTTATTCTTTATAAAAATGAATAAGATAATGAGTCAATTCTGAGGATGTGAAAGTGTTGAGCGAGGAGATTTGAAGGAACTCATAGATTATTAACTAAAAGCATATGTGTACACAGAGGATCACCACAACATGTTTTCTGGCATTCTGACTGATGTTTAAATAGTCTGTTCCATTATGTTCAATGCACAGCAGACAACATGGTTGAACCTCGTGTGGCCCTGCTGCCACCTATCGGGAGTCGCTGACAAAAAGGTTCCCATTGAAACTAACCATAAGCAAGTCTCCACTTCATACTCATGCACACATAAAAGGCATCTGCATATGTGAAAACTGGCAGCTTTTCCAATAATAATTGAGCATGTCTAATTTACTCACAAGTATAATAAATAATGCTTTTAAAAAATGTAACAGTGGTATTCTTGTACAACAAACAGACTGAAATTCGCTATATAACGAGATGATAGTGATAATCCACAGTTGAATTCATATTTTGTATCCCATTTTGCAAGTGTTGTGTGCACTTAGAACCTTTTATTTAATTCATGCATATTTGCTATATCTAAAAGGCTTTTCACACTTGGTCACTTGTGACAGTCACTGGGGAAGAAGCATTGGTGTAAATGGAAGTGTTCACACTGGGTCACCACAGTGACCCACCCAAACACAAGTGACGCTGCAGTGTCTACTCCAAACACATGTGATGGTCACTTGTGACAAGTCACCGGCAAAGAAGCATTGGTTTAAATGGAAGTGTTCACACTTGGTCACAAGTGACAGTCACCGCATTTTGTGATTGCCAACAATGCAAATTGTATATACATAATTCAGTTGTATAATCGAGCACAGTGAAACTAGTTATCCAGCCATGAGTTTAGATTTGATTAATACTGAAGATTTTATAAATAAGTGAAGTTGAATGTCGACCTGCAATTTGGAATGTCAAAAGCGATTACAAATTGTTTTATCATGTAGCTACTATTGGCAGTACTAGCGGTGATCATCACAAGTGACCCGGATGTGTTCATGCAAAAACCGGTGACCGTCACAAATAACCCAGTGTGAAAAGGCCCTAACATGTCATGATTATCATGATCAGCCTTGTATATCACCTTCCTTCCTCTAAAATTATTTCATATAATTCTTCAAAATATTTCTTACTGGAAACATCATCAGCAAGAAATTAGAGTTGATTCTGAGAGAGAAAATGTATGTACTAGGAAGCCATTTTACAAGAGCTTTTGAGTTAAATTGGAAGTTTATGTTTTCTAAAACATTTTAGTTACCTTTTATTTCCTGTTTTTCCAAAGATTTTAAAATAAAACAGATGACTTAGCAGAATTGCACCCAAGTAACAAAGTTTGGCAATCCGTTTTTGTATGGAAATTACAAAAAGATTTTCTGCTACCATTTGACTAATGGAATGTGAACTAAGTGGTCAGCAGTCACTACGTTGAAACTACTTTTTAAGAAACTTTTAAATTACCTGTAGACAAAGCTGCCAAATGCAAGAACATTTTAGCAAAATAAGGGTTAAACTTATTAAGTGCTGTTTTGCTTGTGAGCAACAGTGACAAATCAGCATGTAAGAATTTTATTTGTACCTGCAAAATAAGCGACTGGTATACTGCCACGCATGCCTCAGTAGGAAGTATGAGTTGAAGCGTTGTTCATTGGATAACAAGTGGTGCAAATATGTATTATGTACAGGCCTTAACACCCCATCCTAAAGTTCCTGTGCTGTCGCTTGTTAGGTGAAGATTGCATTTTCTTAAAGTACAATGCATTTGCTGACAGTTCTGTGCAATATATTTGAAAACTTGTAATTTAACAGCTCCTTGTATATTTGATCACAGATAAGAGAAAAATCAGTGTACAGTGTACATTTTCTGTAAGTGTAATCTCTGCTTCGCTTTAATGAGTTGGTGTGTTTTGTATAAATCTGTCTTATTCTCTTCTTTTGTGTGCTGAATATTATTGAATGAAAACAACTGTTTAGGTAGTTTAGTTGGAAAACATGTAGCTTACAATGTGGTCTGTCACCATAAGATAGGGATTAGACATTGTCTGTTTGCACTTTGTCCATATGGGCAGTACATAAGGTGTCTCTTTCTCAACATTGTCAGAAAAAAATGACTGCTTTGGGTGTGTGTGAATGTGTTTGTATGTTGTCGTGGAGTGTTTATTTCTAATGGAGACGATGTCATACTTGTAAAGCAGAGAGATGATAGTGATTTACACAGGATACAGAACCATGATTGTTACTTTCATTTCATTCCTCAGTTTGTACACCATTTGCATTTGTGTCATTATGCTTCTAAAAGATGGTTTTGAAAATCTGTTGCAGGTATACTACTGATCTTAAAATTGTTAAACCAGTACAAAACAATTAGTTTTTTCAGCCCTGTGTGCACCTGGAATGACACAACACACATTGACACAATATTATAAGTTTTTGCCACAGAGCTTGGGCCTGTCAATAGTGTCCACCAGTGGTATGCAATGATATCACAGATATCCTGTCTTTGATATAACTCTACAAAAATAAGTGATCTTGAAATATTAGGTGCTAGTCTGTGGCGTACCCACTTTGAACATAGGCCCCAAAGTTTTATTTGTTTTATTTTACCAGACCAGTGACGAGTCTTGGTTTGAGTCAATAAACAATTATCTATTAAGAACATTATACATTTTTAAACAACAAATTAAATAAAAAATATAGGTTAGAAACAATTACATTGGAAGCACTGTAGGCCCACTGTATTAATAAAAACTCCGAGCAAAAGAAGAGAGGGCAATCTCATTTGTCAAGCTTAGCCATCATCATCATCATCATGGATTAGGCCTATTGGCCTGTTCCGGTCTCAACTTGTGAATTGATCTTTCCATCTCTTCTGCGGACGTCCTTGAGTTCTTTTTCCTGTTGGTTTATATTTTAATAGCTGTTTTGGGATCCGGTGGTCTTACATTCTTTGTACATGTTGTAGATACGTTGTCTGGTATTCTTTGATTTTTTCGTTTAAGTTATATATATTTAGTTCTTTCTGATGTCTTCGTTCTTCTTTTTATCTATTTTTTTGTAACCTGCCACCGGTCTTAGCATTTTCATCTCTGAAGATTCTATCTGTCTGATTTCTTTTTTTGTGAAAGTCCAACATTCGCATCCATACAATAGAGATGGTACGGCCAGCACTTTATAAAATTTTAGCATAGTTTCCTTTCTTGTTTTGTTTATCAGCGTTCGTCTAATTGTACCACATATATGGTTGAATCTTTGTATCTTCTTTTGTATGTCATTTCTTTTAAAATTGCCTATTTCACAGCCTAAATAGGTAAAATTTTGTACTTGTTCAATTATATTATTGTTTATTATTATCTTTGTTCTAAGAGGGAATTTTCCTTTAAAAGCCAAAATCTTTGTTTTAGATGTAGATATTGTTAAATTATATGCAGAAGACACCTTGTTTAATTCAAACAGAAATTGTTGAAGTGAATTCTCTGAAGCAGTCAATATGACTTGGTCGTCTGCAAATAGCAGTGTCGTAAAGTTACAAGTTCCATAGAAACTAATTTGTTCTTGCCATTTTATTATGACATGGTCAAGATATAAGTTAAAAAGTATAGCGGACATAGGACATCCTTGTCTTACTCCTTGATTTATTAAAATCTTATTTATGCTAATTTTATCTCCACATTCAACTCTAAAATTTGTCTCTGCATATAGACTTTGTATTGATCTAATTAGATGCTTTGGAAGGCCTTTCTCATCGAGTATTTACCAGAGTGCATTCCTGTTTACACTATCAAACGCTTTTTTATAATCTACAAAAGCTATATATGTGGGTAGGTTATATTCTTTGCGTTTCTCTATTAATTGAGTCATTGTAAAAACACAATCAATAGTTGAACGTCCTTTTCTAAAACCATTTTGATTTTCTTGCAAAATTACTTCTGCTATTTTGTCAGTCCTCATACTTAGAATTTTTGCATAGATTTTATAAGGGGTATTCAACAAGCTAATACCTCTGTAGTTTGAGCAATCATTTCTATTTCCTTTCTTGAATATTGGGATTGTTATACAGGGTGCGGCAGAAACAATGACCCATTTTACACCCATGTTATTTAAGCTTGAAAAAATACATTTCCACATTATTAGTGGACTGTTCGTAAGAACACTTCATACCATTTATTACACATGTCACTTTTTGTAAATTATGTCCTTCAGGTGTCCACCATTGTTGGCGATGCAACTTTCGGCACGAACATGCAGACTCTCCATAACCTTACGAAGAGTGTTGCCTGTTATGGCTTCAATTTCGGCGTGGATGTTTGTTTTCAAGTCCTCAATAGTTCTTGGCCTGTTAGCATACACTTTGGATTTCAGGAATCCCCACAGAAAGTAATCACAGGCCGATAAATCAGGCGAACGGGGTGGCCAGTTGATATCACCAAAGCGGGAAACAAGATGCCCTGGAAACATTCTGCGTAAGGCTGTCATGGACGTTCTGGCTGTGTGAGAGGTTGCACCGTCCTGCTGGAACCACAACGACTGCATACAAATATTTTTACGGCGCATTTCCTGCATTACGAACTGTTGCAACATAACAACATATCGATCTGATGTTACATAGACACTGTTACCCGCTTCATTCTCAAAAAATACGGACCAAGAATACCCTGTGCAGACACGCCACACCACACGGTAACTTTTGCGCTATGAAGTGGTCTTTCGTGAATCTGACAAGGATTGGTAGGCGCCCAGTACCTAAAGTTTTGTTTGTTCACATAGCCAGATAAGTGAAAATGGGCCTCGTCAGACATCATGAAATTGTTGAGAAAATCGGGTTGAGTGTTGATCATCTCCAGAAGCCGTGTACAGAAAGCTTGACGTGCCTGCAGATCTCTATCCAATAATTGATGCACCACTTGGAGTTTGTAGGGATGGAACTTCATATCCAGATGCAACATCCGTCGCACACTTCTTTCCGAGATGTTAAGGACTTGAGAATGCCGACGAACTGATCGCTGTCCGGGGTGCGAACCGTACATGGCCTTCCAGGGGGCTTTCTGTTTGCTGCAGATGCTGTTGCTCTGAACTGCTGGACCCATCTCATAATCGACTTCCGGGATGGAACTTGATCATTCCGACCTAAGTCAAAATGTTGCCTAAATAAACGCTGCGTTCATATGACACTATCACCACATTTGAAAAACGTTTCAATTACAAATGCACGATGTTCATTCGACCAACGCTCCATACTGACTGGAAATGCTTTGAACTGCACTGCACACTGGTACCAACATCAACTCTCTAGGAAGTCGGGTTCAACAATGGCATGCAATTTAAAATGGGTCATTGTTTCTGCCGCACCCTGTAGCATCTTTCCATTCATCTGATATGGAGCCTGTTTCCCAACACATGTTTATAAGGCTTAAGTATTTTAACGTAAATGAGGTTGGAGCACATTTAAATAGTTCAATATTTAGACTATCTGGACCTGGGGATTTGTTATTTTTAAAGCTTTGAATGGCTAATATCAGTTCTTCTAATTGAATTTTGTCGACATTTAGATCATTTTCTCTGAGCATCATTTGTTCCTCTCTAGGGGCTGTCCATAAAGACGAAAAATGTTCCTCCCATTGAGCAAGTGGTATAGGGTTTAAATTTATTGAATCTTTTTCTGTTCTATTCAGATATTTGAGTACTTTATAGGCTTTCTTTTGGTGTCCATGCACATCGTATTCTAAATCTGCTACATATTTATCCCAGTGTTCTCTATTAATTTTTCTTATTTCTTTCTTCACTAGAGCTGATTTCTGTTTGTATTTAATATGGTCCTCTACTGATTTACTTTGGAGAAATTTAAGATATGCTTGTTTCTTCTGTTTTATTTTTTCAGCTATATCTTCATTCCAAATATGTAGACCTCGTTTTGCATATTTTTTCTTTCTTTTCCCTAGCACTTCTGCTGCTGTCTTATGTAGGACATTTTTCAGTTTTTCCCAAATAAGGTTGATATTATTTCCATTTAGTGTGTCTCCTAATTCTTCTATATATTTATTTAGTCGAGTCTGGTATAGAAACTTTATGCTTTCTTCACGAAGAAGATTTACTTTGTATGTCTCCTTAGGAATTGTTTCTTTAGTTTTATTTTTCTTCCATTGCTTGTACAAAGTCAATTTAGACATCACTAGATAATGGTCAGAACCTATGTCACTGCCTCTATATACTCTTGTATCTTGTATAGAAGGGAGAAGTTTTTTGTTCACAAGAATGTAGTCTATTATACTTTTCATGTTCCTTTGAGCCCAGGTGTATTTGTGGATTTCCCGATGCCTGAAGAATGTATTCGTAATTCTAAGTTCATTGAATAATGAGAACTGTATAAGTTGGTTCCCGTTTTCATTTATAATTGGTTCACCATTTGGGCCTAAGATATTCTTTATTGGGTTGTTTCCCACTCTTGAGTTAAAATCTCCAGCTATAACTACGTGATCATTTTTGTTGATAGTAGATAAGTGATTCTGTAGAGATTCATAAAAGATATCAGTTTCTTTTTTTTCTACCGTTTTCAGGTCCATAAATGCCAATTATCGTTAAAAATCCTCTGTCTATTCTTAGTCTCACATTTATAATTCTCTCATTTATCCAATTATAACTGTGTATCTTTTTCTTCCAAGATTGTTTTAACATTATCGCTACCCCTGCTGATGCTCTTTTTTGTTGTTCTACTCCACTATATATCAGTATGTAATCTGACAAGTCCTTTAAGTTTTTTCTTTGTTTCAGATATGACTGCAATATCTACATCTTTATTATTTAGTTCTATTTGCAGTTCCTGTTCTTTGTTGTTTAGTCCTCTTACATTCTAAGTACAAATTTTGATATTTTCCGCTATTCTAAATCGTTTATCCATTTTCCTCGCTGTGTTCATATCAAGAGTGTCGGTCCGGTTTTCACTTTGAGACTTTTTAGTAATTTAAAGTTTCCCCTGACCGCGTTACAGGCGCTGTGCAGGGTAAGGATGGTGGCAGGGCTGCTGCCTCAAAGCCTTCCATACCAAGGCTCCTCTATGTATTAACCCCTATAGAGAGGGCTGCTGCCTCCGCTCTTCAAGCCATTGTGATGACTGCATGACCTCACGTCGCCTCGAAGATCGTTACAGACTTCGCACGTTTCCCTGTGCAGGGGGACTCAATATACCCCGAGTCACTGGGTCCCTAGCAGAACTTAGCCACCAATATGGTGCCCACCCCCGCGACTTGGACGCGCCTGCTAGGAGTTACCCATGTGCATACAGTTACAGCATTATGCCTACCCTGTATACCATGGGCCGGGTTAATAGTCTTGTATAGACCAAGACTAAAGGCAAGCTTAGCCATAATATCAATTTAGAACTCTGTTGCAAAAGAGTCAGTTTTCATGATGTAACAACAAAATTTGCAGAGGCAAAAGCTTGCAGGAAAGATTTTTACTTTTTTACTGTTTAACTTATTATTAATCTACTTTTAAATCTTTGCTGTTTGGGTTTTCTTTGTTTTGTACATAAAATAAGGTTGTGAAATCACAACTATTTAGTTTAAATAAGCTACCTTCTCAATGCCATGGCTGAAGGAATTGCATATTAGCGTGGTTTTCCTCCAGCCACAAATTAGTAATGATACTGGTACTATAAGCAAACTTATGGCAAAAACACAAAGTTTCCTAATAAATACTAAACATATGAATCCCAAATGAAAAAAAAAATCCATTATTGAATAGTTTGTTCAGGGTCCATAGAAATATAATGAAGTAGGCAGCTTACTATTGTATATTTGTGCGAGTGATAATAAATACTGGGTAGGCCCCATCACTGTTGGTATGCTACTGATGCTAGTCATCATCAGATGTCCATGCCTTGGCAGCACTACATTCATCTTCATTGTAAAAGTGGATAAGATGGTCATCTTGTGGAAGAATGTAATTAGGTATCTTTTGTAATTGAGGCATAAGCCACTGTTAGATCATGTCTAGATACATGATTCTTGAGACTGTTTTCTCCTGAAAAAAGAATACTCTTACTCTTGATATTTCTCAGTGGTGCAGAGGTAGCATGTCCACTTCTGAATCCGAGGTTAATGGTTTCAAATCCATCTGAGGTTGGTGGATTTTTCAGGACTTAAAATCTTGATTATGAAAAATCTTCTGAGAGTGACTATAAAATGGGAATCCCGTGTGCACTCCAAACTGAAATTTGAGCCTCGAGACATAATTACCCAAATCTTTAACATCCTAATAATATCTTACTAGATATTTCTACAAGATGTCTGTCAAGGTCATGAACTTACAACTATCATTCTGCAAATAAAAAAGTCAAGTCAAAAGCAGTAATGAAACCTTCCCCAGGAGGCCCCGATGCTCTTCACTTGGAGTCCATTGTGGTGATGTGTGCTGAGTCATCCTTGGTGTAAACATTGAATATTCATAGTAATAAAAAGAATTGATCTCCTAGTTCGTACTGGACTGGTTTTATTAATGAAAGCTCAGTAGTTTACTTACAAATGAACGTTTGTAATCCTTCAATGCTTTATGAAATACGGTGAATTTGTTTTTAGTTTTACTAGAGAAAAATTAAGAAAATTGTACATACCAAAACGTATGAAAGTATTCACTTGTGCAGTTCCAACGAATATTCGATTGTAAATTAGAAAAGTTTGTTGTTTATAGAATTTTTGTGTCTATACTATGATATTAAACATTCCAGTCAATATAAAGAACATAAATACCGTAGCATGAGATGATACAATGAAAATAACTACTATATATATATATAACACTGCTTTGTTGATAGTTTTGCTAGATATTCACAATTTTGATGTTTTTATGATGAAAAAGTTTTTGTTTTCAATTAGCATCAGCATTCCCAAGCGTAATCTCAGCTGAAACTATGTTGAGAGAAAACTGTAAAATATTAAATAGAAATATTTGTGAATAAACGCAAATGCATTCAGATGTGTGAACGAGATTTGTGCATATTAACACTAAATTTCCTGAGTTCTGTGCAATGTAATTATTAATGTATATATACATGCTTTCAGTATTCATTTCATATTACACTGATGGAGTTCATTTGGATATGTAAAGGGCAATTGTAAAGTAAGAACAAATTATAATTTGATGAAAAATGAGCCGAGGTAAAACAGTGTCGTAGATTTTGCATATTTCTTTCGTACTCAGCGTATTATCCGGTTGTATATCCTATAGAACAAAATTTGTCAGACGTGAGTTTTCAGCTTGGTACACTAATATCAAGAACATATTCAGTCCCGTTTGAAATATTCCTTTAGACCCCTATTTGGCTCACTACAGTCGCTAATACATCTACAATGAAGTTCAGAGTTATTAGAGATAAGTAATCAATGCTTTCAATACCTCGATACTCAAAAGGTGTCAGTGTCGAAATATCTGTCGAGTTGAGCTCGCTACTTTTCAATATTCTTAATTGAATGCTAAAATTTTACTTAACATTGTCAGCTTAGATATTGAAATGTTGACATTTAGTATCAAGAAAAACTGGTATCGACCCATATTGGACTTGTACTAATATTTTACTCTGATGCATCCTCACTACATTTTTCATGTTTTAACACTGTAAAACTTTCAAAAAAACTATGTGGAATGGAACAGGGTATGGTCTGGGGAGTCCACAATCAAGTTCAATTCTTGCTCTGAACAAATTTTCTTCTGTAGAATACAGTAATCAAATAAGGTAATCTAGATCAAATCAGTGACCGCCGGTGTGGTCTTGTGGTTAGCGTCGCTGACTGCAGATCCGCCGGCCCGGGTTCGATTTCCGGTACCTCCTCGGATTTTTCTGAGGAGGGAGAGAGTGCACTCAGCCTCATGATTCAAATTGAGAAGCTATGTGATAGAGAAGTAGAGGCTCCAGGCATGAAAACCACCATTAACGGCCGTGGGCGTCGGCATGCTGACCACATGCCCCCCAATCCTGCCATCTGCCTGTGGTAGATGATGCAGCGGTCGGGTGGTAGGCCAAATCCCTCCAGGGATGTAGCACCACGAGGTTTTAATTTTAGATCAAATCAGTGAGACATAACTGAACATTTGTCATTAATATTGTCCAGTGTTCCTCAAACTTTTTCTTAACTAGAGCATAAAGTTTTTCAAGACAAGAGTTCTTATCCATGTAAGCAAAGACTAGTTTACACAAATTTGAGACTGGGTGGGAAAAGAAAGAAGATATACAGTACAGAACGAAGTACTGTCAATAATTTTACCTTACTGTAATTAAACACAGGCTCTTACTTTATAAATGTTTGTATCCCATTCACCTCTACCTGTTTCATGCATCTGAGTGCATTAAAATAAACAATAAATATTTGTGTACATAAAAACATATATGGATATTTAAAAAAAAAAAGTGTAAGTATATATGATATTAATTTGTAGAGTGAGGAAAATTATATGTGTGAGAGTCAATTATTATATACTTAATGCAAATATGCAATATGCACTATATGTTCCATGTAGGCATTAGTATGTACCTGTCCCAATGAAAGAGAAAACTCGCTACGAGCGAGCCCTCTTAAGAGGACCTGGCAGCTGAATGGGGACAAATAATATCAAATTAATAATCCGGACCAAGAGTAAAGAAATATATATTTTCTGTGAAAAGAAACTGAAAGAACCGTAATAACTGGAATCACACTTAACTGAAAGTCAATTCAGTATAATTATAATTAGCCAACTATAAACAAGATTAATTTGAAAGTAACTTTTAGTTTTATATTTTAACTTCAAATTTTTTGTTTGTAGTAAGTAATCTGTACTTATCTTGTTTTAACCTGATGTTATACATAACTCCCTATGATCTACTTCAGCTTTTGACTGCTAATCTTGAGGTACTTAGTTTGATTCTGATCAAAGCATGGGAAATCTTCATAGCTTCTGGTGACCATGAACTTGTTAGTATTGAAAGGCACTATGTATCCATAAATCAACATCTCATCAGGATAACAAAGCTCAAGCGTAATCGAGAAATGAGGCTACATTTCTGATAAGTGATAAGTCTGAGAATACTACAAACTTGTACAGGGTAGTGGGCATTGAATTTAAGCAAGTGCCTAAAGAATTTTCTCACTAGCTCTTCATAACATCTGTGTCAAAAGATTAAAAGGAGAGGAAAAAAAAAAAACTTTTATTCATAAATAAACTGGTGCGTAGACTTTTATTTTTATTCAAAACAGTTACATTCTTTTTATGGTATATATTAGCTTGTCAAGTTTTCAGTTGTATGTTACATTTCTGATCAAATTTATTTTGTAGTATTTCATCTGATTGTGAGAATCCCTTCATGGAAGAATGACGGACAGTTCAGAATGCTATTTTACTTATAATATTATAATCAGCCTATATCATAATATAATATTGATCAATAAAAAGGTTAAAAATGAACAAAATCAAATTTAAAGGAATAAATATTAATTTCAGTCAGGAAGAATAAATGAAGGTTCTTCCAGCCTTAGCAAGTACAGTCATCTATCTTTAACATTAGCAACAGTGAACCAGAGTTATCTAAGCGGAATGTTTTATTGCTTTTATTTATTAAGTGAATGGAATTCATTTTATTAACTTCCATAGAAACTTTCTTTGGATGGCATTCTGTACACACTTGTAGAGATTTCTATGACACAGTATTTAGTTCTTAGCAAAAACAACCTTTTTGTTTCAGTCTTCCAGTTTTGACGGTTCATTCGGTGGAATGTTAACTGACAATAGGTACTTTTGTTATTATTTATTCCTGTTAACGGCTGCTGGTACATACATAGAAGACATGATTGGCAAAGTATTTTAATGTTCCACAGTGCTTCAAAAAGTTAAGGATTCTAGAGGTTCAGTGTTGCATTGACATTATCAGCATTTTTTTTCATGTGCAATTGCCCCAGTATAACCCTCAAGCCTTTATTTTGTGGTTTCATCTGTTCCACTATTATTTTTTCTTTAACCTACAATAATTCAGTAAAACATATTCCTGGAAGACTTATTTGTTTTAATTGCCTCTTATTTATAACAAGGAAAGTATTGAAGCCTTCATGCTAAAACCTAAATGAAATTTCAATGACAGAACAATTTTGCTTCAAAATGAACTTATGGACAAAATTAGCCACATGTTTGCATTTATAAACACCCTAAAATAGAGCTCTGAATATCACATGTAAGCAGTATGAAAACTATAATACATTCCATAAGAAAAGTAACTCTGCAGTGGTTAGAATGAATCATAACAGTCTTATTTGCTATCCTTTTAGAAGAACCAGTCTAGTGTGGAACTCCATATCATTATATTTGAAGATCTGATCAAATTTTATGTTCCTGAAGTGATTCATTTTCACAAAATCACTAATCTAATCACAAACAGTATCACAGTTGGGACACCTGGAATATGGAAAATACAAAATATCAGTTTCACGTTACCCAGAAAACTTGTTCCACCTAAATCACTTTCTCTTCATTACTGAGCAATACCACCAGGGCCCTATTTCAAATACCACAATTATGTTAAGTCTGACAAATTTGTCAAGATTTCATCACGTTTGTGTATTTCATAATTATTACAAATTCTCCTTACATCACAGGCAATTGTCAGACTAAAAAGAACACTTTCCATAAATGCAACAATTTTATGTCAAACCTAAAGTTTACTTTATTAAAGTGCAGATGGCTCTCATATACACTTGTGATAATTGATCTCAACATTGAGAATGTAATAAATAAGCAATCCATTAATACTATCAAAAATAATAGAAAATAAACTTGACAGCTTTTTACACATTCTAACTTACATACGTAATAAATTCAACAGAATGTCCAGTAACTTTGATAAGATCACAGCTAATTTCACTATCGGTAAATTAAGTTTAGTTAATAAGAAAATTTACGAAGCCACAGAACTTTGTGTTGCAAAAGTTACTACTAGTGTTCGTTATGAACAAGAAAGTTGTCAGCATTTATGAAATACACAATTGTCAAAATATAAACCCTATAAAACAATTTTATGTCATCTTTAAAATTGTAACATTTATGAAATGGGGCCTTCTGATACAAAACAAAATTGCCTTTTTTGTGATAACATTAGCTACACAAATCCACTGATGAATGTGCCAATGATATTCACTGTTGCACATTGCTGTAGCTGAGCATTAGCATAAGCAGACTTAACAGAATATTGCAGCAGGGTGGTTCAGCTATCATGTCATCCTAGGATTCTTGCTTTGATTCCCAAGCTTTGCAGTGCAAACAAGCAGCTATTTTTTTAATGTTGTCTTCTTATAGCATATAGATTCTGATATCGTAATTTCAAGATATGATTGGACATGAAGGCATTGGCATTTTTCTTGTAAGTGTTCAGTTTTCTGAATGAAATAATTTAAATAAGAATTAATCTACTCTTGAGTACTTTTTTAAAATTTGTTTATGGAAATAATATAGGTTGTATTTTTTCTGTAGTTTAGTTTCTAAAGAGTTAAAACCAAAGCTTTGTCCAGTCTTGTCTTTTGTTATTAATAAAAATGGGCTTCCATAAATTAACTGTGAAACTGTATGAAGCCTTTCTACCTTCCCCACATCCATGTTTCAAAATGTTAAAAATCAACAGATATTTATTTTTGTCTATAACCTCTGCCAAACATACTGAGCTGTTATATAATTTTACATATATTTAGATAATATCAGGCACTTCCCAGGGGATTGGGAAAGAAATACAGTGAAATGGTTTGCAGGAATTGTTGATGTAGTTTAAACTAAAGCCCAGGTATTAAGACCATCAGTTGATAATTTAATTCCATTTTATTTTTATTCTGGAATTTAACATTTTTAAGTTTTCTCTTCAGTTTAGTTATGAATTTGACTTGCAATGATTTTACTTTTAATGCAAGCAGCATAAAATGGTGGGCCTTGTTTTCTAAAGACGTCATAATCTGTGTAGGCCTACCAATATCAAAGGAAGATACCAGAAAATAGTTGTAATTATTTCAGACCAGAGGGATATATCTTCATTCTGATTGAAAAAATATATTAAAATAATTATTTGATGCACAGCTGGATGGTGATGTCAGACTTGACGTTTTTACTCAGCAGAATATACCGGTAACAATACAAATTCAGGAAGTCATAAGTAAAGCAAACAGATTTATTGTGGAATCATATCTTGTCATTTTCCTGGCATTGATTATGTAGAATATTGTTCAGGCTTCAAGACAGGAGCAAGGAACCAAACTGCGGTTCATTTTCAAGGAATGGTGATAAAATCCTTCTTTTTCTTTGAATCAAGGACTTCTCTCCATTCCTCCCTTCTCAGGTCTCCCTTGATACTCTCTTGTCATCCACAGTTTGTTTTCAAACTCGACACTTAGTTCCTTGAAAATGGATCCACATTTTGTCTCTGAATTGCTGGAATTAAATAACTTTCCAACCTGCCTAGAATCCCAATAAATTTTCTACCAGTTAACCCTCCAGTCTGGATGCATATTACAGTGTAAACCATAGATGAAATCACTGAACTTCTACCGTGCTTAGCACAAGGGCTTCAGCTTCATTGGGTATAGGTTGTCCGATCACTGCATCCAGTTATTAATTTTTTCTCTGCTACTTTCACCCCTTTCAAGTAAGAGAACGTTCAAATGAAAAGAATTTCAGTATTTAACATACCTGTCTGAAAGTAGATGATATAAGTGCTGTCTCCTCTGTTCTATTCTTAGCTGAGAACAACATATAAATTTTATATGGATGAGACACCCAAGTGTCCTTAACACTGATGTTTGAGAAATCCTAACTTCCCGAGCTAAAGGACAACTGGAATTTTTATGACACTTCAATTCTCATACGAATATCATTAAGATTTTCTTGAGTCAGAGCTCTGTTGGGTCACAATTTCTTCATAACTGTTCCTTAGTTGAAACTTATCTTCCAACTTTTGTTCGTGTGTTATAAAATTGTATAGAAAGTAGCAACATTTTCAGCATCTACTTTAAGAAAGTTGAATGAAATTTATTATCTTTTCATTTGGATATTTTCTTATTTGAATCTTCAGCGAGAGGTGGAAGTGGCAGCAAAAACTTAAAATTGTCACAGGGATCGGTGATCCAATGCCTGATGATGGCCATAAGCTAGACAAGGTAGAAATCCGATGGTTTCAGCTTTGATTCACTCTGTATATTAAGGATGGAAGGACATGAAAAATTACTGTATTCTTCCTTTGTAATAATTCTGATAGAAGTCAATGTTCACAGTGAAAACCCTTTATTGAAAATTCAGAACATACGCAGCAATTTTTGGACATCAGTATAATGTTTCTGTTAATTAGTTTATTTGTGACCGCATTAAAATTCATTTGCCTGGGAAAAGTTGAGAGCAGTGTGCATGCTAATGTGTCGTATATTACTGAACAAACATCACTGAAGCTCAAACGAAAAAATATTCATGGACCTAAAGGTTATGATACTTAAATGTAACCACCCAAACATTGTTATTATTTTATTGAATCAGTTGCACCATGGCTAAACTAGAGTAATAATTGTAATCAGAAATGTACATTTGTTGGGTTGTATAGTATCATTGTTGTTGATAAACAAAAAACCACTCATTTCCCCTTTGAAAATGTTACATTGGTTATAATATCTGTCAGTGAAGGAAATTTAATAAAGAAAATATCTTTACTGGCTAACCTGGAGTAATTTTAAATGCCTGTTTTCTTCCATTGCTTTTCTTGTAAATTGCAGTCTCAGAAAAAGGTATTAAAAAAATTCCAATGTTCTTAATTCCTAAAAATTCCAGTGTTCTTCTTCATTCTTCCCAATCAGTCAAATAAATTGTAGAATACGAGGGGGGACCCAAAAATAACCGGAATCGAACTGTTGCGTGCGAATGCTTTCTAGTTACGAGTTGTGCTGTTAGGTGGTGTTATCTGGGGGTCTCCCGCGACCGTCAGTGAGCTGGCGTCAGTCTGAGTTAAGTGGCTTGGTTGTGGTACGCTGTTGTTTGCGTTCGTGTTTCAACCCGTCGGCGATTGGTGAGATGGCCGACCACAAGGAACAAAGAGTGTGTGTGAAATTTTTTCTGTTAGGGAAAACTGCAGCAGAGATCGTCGAAAGAACATTGACCAAATTTCTGAGGAAACGAACGTGTCATGGAGCACGGTCCAGCGAATTTTAACCGAAGGTTTGAACATGAGACGGGTGTCTGCAAAATTTGTTCCTCGCCTGCTCAGAGATGACCGAAGAGAAAATCGCATGAATGTTTGCTGCGACTTGAAGAGTGAAGTGCAGAATGATCCAAATTTTCTTAAAAGATCTTCATCAATTCCACGTTTGATTTTGGCAATGTTTTCGTCATTTCTTCCTGTCGAAGGACGCCCGGGCGTGGCATGTCTTCAGTTGACATGTTGCCAGATTTGAAACGGGAAATCCACTCTTAGACCTGTGGTTTCCCCAAAGCATCATAATGAAAGGATTGCCTAAGCATCCTAATGGTCTTGGCTGCAGTTTTCCCTAACAGAAAACAAAATTACACACACACTCTTTGTTCCTTGCGGTCGGGCATCTCGCTAATCGCCAACGGGTTGAAACACGAACGCAAACAACAGCGTACCACAACCAAGCCACTTAACTCAAACTGATGCCAGCTCACTGACGGTCACGGGAGACCCCCAGATAACACCACCTAACAGCGCAACTCGTAACTAGAAAGCATTCGTGTGCAACAGTTCGATTCCGGTTACTTTTGGGTCCCCCCTCGTATAAGTAAAAACCGAGCTAAATGCCAAAATGTGGACTAAGTGCACTGTCAAGCAGGCTATTCGATAATGCATCAGGAAATGCATGCAGCAGACATTGTATCAAAAACCAAACTATGTGTCTCATAGGAAGCCATGTTGTTTTTGGAGTTATGAGTTTGTTTGTGTGTTCAGCAGTGCAAGCAGAGGTACTATTTGTTAGAAGCTGTTTCATAGTGTGAAATAAGTTATTTGCATTATTTCAACTTTGTTTTGCAACCATATTTCCAATACCTATTGTTTGCGTACTCTGCACATAACTTGCTTTTTCCAGCATAGTGACTGGTACTTGCCCTGGTTTTGATCCGAAAGTAGTGGAGATTAAAAAATTATTGCCTACAACATTTTATTTTTAAAGGAAAAGTAAACTAAAAATTCAGTGTCACTTTCTTCGTACGGATTGAAAGAAAAAGTTTTTATTAAATGATATTCACTGTTAGAAATGTTTTATACCTTCACATTTAATCACAAAACGAATATGTTTATTGTAACGCGGTGGGCGCGTGACGTCACGCCTGACGAGTGCTTGGCTCAGTCTCGCCCGGTGAAAGACATTTCACAGCATTCTGTCTACTGTTACAGTTTTTTAGTGAGTACCTGTTCAAACAATGGTTTATTGTTGTGTTGTGGGGTGTACAAACTCATCGTCGAAGAGTGATAACACACTTAAAATATCTTTTCATCGATTTCCCAACAGAGATAAGTCACCCGAACGTTAATAAGCAATGGCTGATAAAAATAAAAAGAGAAAAATTTGTTCCTAGTAAATACAGTACGGTTTGTTCACAACATTTTGAAGGAAATGATACCGAGCTTTCGGTACAGTTACGAAAACAGTTAACTGGAGAAACCCCGCAATCTGTTTAAAAAAGAAGTGCTGTGCCATCACTTCTTTTGCGTGGGAAATCTGAAACACCGCCAAAGAAAAAAGAAAATCGTCGTACTTGAGGAAGAAGGAATGAGAGAGTTGTTGCAAGATTCGAACAGTAATCCATCAGTATCCGGGAATGGACAAATCATGAATGTGGAATCTAGTATTTATGACGAAAATTCAGTTTCTAACAGCGTAGGCGCTCAGTGTGAACTAGGAAATGAAACTTATGTCAATGTTTGCTCAGATTCATTGAATGTTTCTTCTAGAAATTGTGATTTAGATAGCTTTTTTAGCATTTCAGACATTTCTACTAGCGCAAAAGATGATTCTGAATCTGAAAGTGACTCTGTTCGTATCTTGAAAAATATTTTGTTTTTGAATTGTATTAGCTCTAAGTATTAACTGATAACGCCTGGCAACTAGTGTATCTTTATTTATAATAACGCTATCGAATGAGGCAGGTTGTGTTATACAGTCTACAACCCCCTTCTGTTCAAAAATTACTTCAGAGTCCCAACAACACACACTCTCGTGGCCCTTTTTCATATGTAGGCTATACACAGCCCACATTCCGTATTTTCTTTTCTTCCTTGCAATTCTTTCAATAATTCCTTGTCATTTTCTTTTCGTGTGAAATTAATTTGTGAATACCGAGATTTGTCCTTATAAGGTAACATTGCAGACATCTCTATCAACAACAAACACAAATGAGACTTTGTGGTGTATTAGAAACACAGGCGCGAGCATTACAGTAGCTGTTGTCCTGCCAGCGAGTTAGTCAGGAGTGACGTCACAGGAGCGTTTTACTTCACCCGTACAAGGCGTAATATTGGGCACCTGAAGTTCACGATCACCATTCGTTTCGTAATTCAAAGCTCCGTGCGATGAGATTAAAATTATAAAATGGTATTTTTTTAGTTTACCCTTCCTTTAAGTTGTAAATAACGTATTCTTTCCCCTTCCTTGTGAAACTGCCACTCAAAAAGTAAGGTACAGAATTTTCACTTTGTATTGATTTTCTTGATTGATTGAAACTTACGTTTTGGCACTTAACCTGATTTTTACTTATAGTCTACAATTATTGTGGCCAGTGCTATGGAATACTGTTTTATTATCCTTTATACTAAGAAGAAGACAACACACTCTGTATATCACCAATTAAATTGAAAGATCATTTGACCACCCATGTGGTCTAGTGGCTAGCATTGCTGATTACATATCTGCAGCTCTGGGTTCAATCCCTGGTACCTCCGCGAATTTTTTGAGGTAGTTATGCACTCAATCTTACAACACCAGCTGAGGAGCTACTTGATAAAGAAGTAGCAGTCATGGGAATCTGCATGCTGACCACGTGTCCCCATTCCTGCCTTAGGTAGCTG
Source organism: Ectobius pallidus (assembly GCA_964059195.1). Taxonomy (NCBI): domain Eukaryota; kingdom Metazoa; phylum Arthropoda; class Insecta; order Blattodea; family Ectobiidae; genus Ectobius; species Ectobius pallidus. The sequence continues at coordinate 35,494,876 of CAXKWD010000009.1, forward strand.
ATGCAGGTTGTCTTGTCCCCAGAGGGACATGGAGTAATGAAAGTACACTTGCAATTATTTTAAATGATATATGAATTAGGGTACGGTATCAATATCGCTGTATTCAAAATATTCAAAACTATTAAAATTTGTTGTTTAATTCAACAGAATTTACAGTTATTAAATTCAGTTACACTGGAATCACAGTATAAAGTCCATCAGAAAAACAGATTATTTAAAGTTTATTCTGAAAATTATGTTATACTGAAAGAATCAGATTTTGTCAAAACCAAACGTTTTACATTTTAATCAGTCGATACGAAATCATTGTGATTCTACAATGAATAATGTGGTAAGAGTTATTCCACAACACATTGCCCTTGCCAAACATTCATGGATTTGAAGAATTTTTTCTTCATCCTTTAACATAGTTGATTCTGTTTTTTATTTTATATCATAAACACATGCCATACCAATTAGCTCATTCCAGCCCCAACTTTTCCAGTGATCTTGACCTTCTGTTCTATGCTAAACTGCTTTCTTTTCTTTGGCTCCGTTGTCACAAATATACAATTCTAATAGTCTGGTATGTACACTATAATTTATTTTTAATGCACACAACACAAAAGTAACATCTCTAGTTTTCAATATTTAGAAGAACATTAACTAAATTCTTAGCTGCTACAGTATACAGTAGGTATCACAGACACTTTTTTCCCATGCTTGGGGAAACTTTTTCCTTCATGTATGTTCCATATTGTATTCCCTCATTATCGACAGTTGGGCTTTCAAAATAGATACGATTCATCATTATTGCCAAAACAGCATAGGGAAATGATTTAAATAATACTGTATTTAATAAATACTTAATAAAAATTTGTGAACAAAATAAAGATGTAAAAGCCAATTGTAAATTTTTGTACTTGATACTGAAATGATCATAAGTAATGAAACCATAAAAATAAAGTATCTTTGTATTATAATGTATGGGGTTTGAGTGGCGGATTTAAAATATGTTCTTAATACTGAAAATTACTGTAAATTGAGGTCATGTAAATCGAGATTATACTGTAAAGTGTTTTGTACCACAATATAACAGTAGTGATGCTCCTCACAATCAAAACTTATAACTTGTTTCTAGTGTTGTGACATAGAAAATGTCTGTAGCACATAATGGAAACACGTGTATTCTATAAACGGTAGTAATAATTAATCAAAAGAATTCTCCCAGTTCTTAATTATTTCTTTTTGCACTGTTACTTACGCATATGTAAAGTATAAGTAAGTTCTGAATTTAAATGTTAATATGTGCTTCTTGAGGTTAATTTAGATTTTCAGTCAGTTCAACTGATTTGATTCTGTGTGTGATGGATAGAAAAGTAACTTGATTTTGTTTAATGATCAAATTTATGTAGAAAATATTAAATTAAATGCTTGGATGACAAAATTTATCACTAATAAAACAAAGCAGGCTAAAGGTAATAAAATCTTGTTTTGTGTTGCTTTATTACTTACAGCGTATAATTATCGAGCAAACTGGATGTTGTGGACTTACATTCAGGAGGTCCTGGGTTCACAACCCATGCTCATTTGACTGGTTTTGTCATGGTTTCCCTAGTCACAGAGGAAAATTTGATATTTATTCACCATGACCGATCACCACTATTTCACCTAATACCATGATCATTAAAAATAAATGTCAGTTAAATGAACTCAAACCATGACATAATAGTTAGACTGCATATTGCTACTCACATACGTATTCTAAACATGTGATAAGACCTAAAACGTGTATAAATAAATACAAAACTGAACTAAACAAACAAAAATTAAATGACTAATATTCTGAACATTTCTACTTTATTATTATTTGCATGATACTGTTCCAACAAGTAGGTCTTTGTACCCCTTCATCTGATTATTATGTTTTCATCTGTTGTTTATCCTAAATGGACAATATAAAATAAAATGAGAGAGCAAATAAATAATTTAGGCATATTATTCAAAGTAGTCGAACGTTTGAAACACTTTTAGCTCACTTACGTACCTTTACTAGGACATGTTTCAAGAGGTAAGTACCCTCCCATCATCGGCTAGCGGTCGACTGGCATTCTGGCGAGTCGCCAGAATGCCAGTCGACCGCTAGCCGACGATGGGAGGGTACTTACCTCTTGAAACATGTCCTAGTAAAGGTACGTAAGTGAGCTAAAAGTGTTTCAAACGTTCGACTACTTTGAATAATTAGTATAGTTTCACTGTCAAAAAAACTTCATTCCTAAACTTTGAATTTAGGCATAGTTGTTTTTCTCCTTCAAAGCAGTGTAGCATGAGGGACAGAGCTTTGGATCTATTGTATTTCTCAAAAAAGTTTGGTATTGCTACATTCAGTTCTTAATATACTTGCTGTCATCCTGTGGATATTTGTTCGTACTTTATTCCATATATTTTCATAGGGATAGCTCTACCTATCCTTGAACTACAGCGTGTTTCATGTATGAGTTGACCAATCATGCAGGTTTCTGTATCATGGTGGCCACAGCTCTAACTCCCGAGCGATCATGTGAAATATCCATGCAAATAAAGCCGCTAATGGTGTAATGATTCAGGTTCTCACAATTTACAGTTAAAATTACAATGGAATTAACCATGTACTTCTTCACAAGAGATGTTGGAAATGTCCTCCTCTTGCATCCACACAACACTGGCATTTTTACGAAATGTTGTTTCACACACATAAGTTCAGCTTCCGAGATGGAGTTAATTTCTCTTGTCTTTAAGTTCCTTTAATGTATGGGGGTTTGAGCTATACACTTTATTTTTCAAGTTCCCCATAAATAATAGTCATATATTGTTATAAGAACTTACAGACAATATCACAAGAGAAATTAACTCTATCTTGGAAGCTAAACTTTTGTGTGTGAAAGAAAATTTCCTAAAAAGGTGCCGGTGTTGTGTGGATGCAAGAGGAAGACATTTCCAGCATCTCGTGATGAGGTATGTGGTAATTTTCATTGTAATTTTAACTGTAATCTGAGAACCTGAATCATTACACCGTTAGCGGCTTTATTTGCGTAGATATTTCACCTGATCGCTCGGGAGTTAGAGCTGTGACCACCACGATGCAGAAACCTGCATGATTGGCTGACTCGTACGTGAAACACACTGTACTAGCTATGACTGGTGGTTACGTAAATGGACCTGAAGGTTTTTCCATCTATTAGAACAATATACTTGTGTACATTTCTCCATTTTGTGCATAAATTTGAAATACAGACTGCAGTATTCCATATCACATATACATTTCTCTTCCATTTCTATGCATATCCTTCCTAGTACAACCTCTCTTTCTCAAAAAGGATAGAATGAAGACATGTTCTTCAATACAAGATTCTATCAGTGGACTCAAAAACTGGTAAAGAGTTTAGAAGTAATTAGATCACTGTTGTCACATTAGTGTGTGTGTCTTTGCAATTATGCAAGCAAATATATGTGTAAAAATCTGCTTCCTGTCTAAGTATGCAGATTGATTGAAAAACACACAATTGCATGTTGCATGATTTAAATTCATGAATGTCTGTTTGATAGCCAGGTTTACATAATGTTAACATTTCAAGCTATATATTCTCAGAATCTATCCTTTGAAGCTGTCTAGTTTTATTATGAATATTATGTAAGGTAAAGCAAAACTATTGTCTTTGAAGATATAATGATAGGAGACAAAAGTGCAGTGTATAGGGACAAGTAATTGCATTTCAAGACAGGTAAGAAGCTGAATTCTCATGACATGAGAGGTCCTGAGTACAGAAATTTTTAGAAGGATTGTAAGGTTGGTGGTTATTCTATAGAGAATCTATTCTGACTCTACCAGATAAAACTAAAGTCCGAAGGTGATTGGCAAGTCATGGAATGGAAAGAAGATACACTTGTACATATTCAGTAAAAAATTCTGCAACAAAGGGCTGAAAAGGAAGAAAATATTTATACTCGACTTAACTCTAACCCTTTTTAAAATAAGGGAACCATCAAAACTGCATTATGTAAAATATATAGAGTGCCTCAAATTTATCTAATTGAGGCACTTGGATGATTGGAAATGTTCCATTCAGAAGCTTTTTTGCTTTCCATTTTCACATTATACAATTTTGCCTAGTCCAGGGAAACTGATATGTTACTCAGGGGATCTGAAAATATTTCCATTTATGACAAGTTTCCATTGGATAAAGGGTCTGTTCAGGGCAGGTTTTACTGAAACAAGTGAAGTATTCAAATAGTCAATTAATTAGGATATTTGGAAGAGCTGCACAAAGCCACAGCCAGTAAAGAGCAAGGTATGCTCCGTGCCGCCTATGAACAGGGGAAAAGAAAAGAGGTACCGGTACAATTGTTGCAGTGTTGAAACTTTCCTTTTGCAGGAATTCAGTATGCTGCTGCTAAACTGATATAACTGTTCCTAACCTAACATAATCTATCTCTGTCAGTACATGTCACCAATCTGGAATCTACCTGCCGCTACTTACTTTAAGGCAGCAGCTTTCCTGCCTTTCCACACCTTTCTTAAAACTTTGTTATACTAAAAAGTCCAATGTCTTTGTTTCTAATAATTTTGTCGTGTAATTCTTACTAACACTGATGTTATTCGTCATCCTGTATTTAACGTTGTAATATCCCATATGAAATAACACACCGCCATTTCATTTATAATCCATTGACTACTTGACCATCAGTCTGCACGTAGCCATGTTTGTGATATTGGCAATATTGTATACTTAGTCCCAATTTGTGCAGCCCAGCTGAGATTGTAGTCAAGGAATTGTGCAGTTTACTGGATATTTAATTATTGTAATAAGAGTTAATGAAGGGCCAGGTAGTCAAATATTTTTGTTATATGAATATCGGTCTTTCATAAAAATATAAAATGCTCATTAAAGTAAATTAATGTTTTTTTTTTGTGCTTCACCTCTTAACCCTGCCTTTCTCTTTTTCATTCACCGTACTGAAGGTAAAAAGAAACCACTGCATGGCACCTTAAAACTACACTGCTACTAAACACAGACCTGATAGAACAGATAAAAGCTTCATGTGTAGTTATTTTTTAGGAATTGGTAATAAATATTTCAAAATGGTAGTAGGAGGAAAAAGAGTGGCAAAAGACAGGGAAAGGTGGAAACTACTTGGTCACCCATGATTACACATCAGAGAGAGACTAGTGGAAGTGTGACAGTGTCGAACAAAAACTCCTTAGGACTTTCTCACTTAAAAGGAGTTAAGTTTACTGAGCTATTCCCTGCACAGGCAGGAGGCCATGGCCCTTATGGGATGTATCCACGACTAATTTCATTCATATGTAAAGCATTTATTTCATTGTACATATTTATATGGTGTGATATAGTAACTTGTTTCTGTTCAAATTCAGGTACCATCTTAAGGTAATAAATATTTTTTTAAATATAGGTGAACTTTGCCATCATAATATGAAAAGCCTTGTTTATGTTTTATAGAAAAGAAAATCGTTACTATAATGTGGGGTAATTTCCATGCATATTTTTAATGCATGTAGTGCCTATTTCTTATTTTCTTGCAGTATATTTCAAATAACAAATAAAATGCTGAGTTTAGGGTTTTTTTCTTTATGATGGCAGTTATATATTTGTGCTTTGATGTTTCTTGCATACTTTCCCTGTAGTAGTTAATGCATGTTGAGAGCCTAAGTACTTAATGTTGTTGAATTCTTCTTTCAGAGTTTATTCAGCATTATCTTTTGTAGGGCCTATATACTCAAACCAGAAAAAAACATTCAATTAATTTAAAAATATATTATTTCTTACAGCTTTTGTGTGGTCATTCAGATGGATATATCAGGGGTGCCCACCCCCCAAACTTCAGGACTCACCCCACCCCCAACTTCATTGCTCACCCTCCAACCTGATTGGCTGTCGACAAGGGCGCCCATATGATATTTTCTAGGGGGCAATTTTTAATCTTTTTTTCTTTCGCTTTAACTTCTTGGACCACTTTGTAACATTATATTAATAATATAGTAAGTGCAACAATGACGTAGCCAGAAAATAATTGCAGGGAAGGTTGAGTGCCGGGGGGTCGGGTGTCCATCCCCAGAAAATTTTTAAATATTGAACCAATGAAAATCACATTTTACGCTATTTTAGCACAGAACAACTAGTTAGGAAATTTGTTTACCGTACTCTAAGACATGCCAATGTAAACAAGAAATTGTTACTTGAGTCGGGTGTCCACCCCCGGGAAATTTTTAAATATTGAACTAATAAAAATCACATTTTACGCTATATTAGCACTGAAAAACTAGTTAGAAAATTTGTTTACTATACTCTTAAGACAAAAAGTTAAATAACACATGGAACAGTGGACATAATAGGCCTACTCATTTTGATATGAAAACAAAATAACTGCTAAATCATATTTGACACACCAACAAATCTTGTTTAATTAAATAAATATTTTTAAAAAATACAAATATAGAATTTTAGGTTTTGACTTTTGGGGGTCCAAACCCCCTGGACCCCCCTTTCCTAATCCACTGTGGATTCTGCTTCCATGTTGTTGATTTGGTAAAACTTCTGCAAACTTTTTATGTCTCAACTGACTTTCAAATAATTCTCTTAAAAGAAAAACACCTGACTATAATTATTAATATAATTTTTTTTCCTCTCCCTAGAGCTAGGGGGCCGTGGCAACCCCCCCCCTTTCCCCGGGTATGGGCGCCCATGGCTGTCGAAATTCTTCATCTTTATCTTGAAGATTCTGCTTGGGATTCACATCAATATATGGTTTCCTTTTATCTTCGAAACTTATATTTAAATTACTGTTGTTTTTTCGGCATTTTCGAGATGCCGAGATGGACTGAAACTGGTAGCCGTAACCTCAGGTTTCAAATTAAGAATGCAGCATTGGTTATAGACATATTTTTCCATACCTTCCCTCCCCTTCTTATATGGTGGCACGTGCTTTTGAGTGCACTTCCGAGAATAATGTTATTATTCTTGCAGGTGGCATTGTACGAAGACTGTAATAACCCAGTAAGAACTAATGGGTGTGAGGGAGGTGGGGGCTGTGATGGGCCAACAATGGTTCAGTTCACACGTGTTCTATGAGTTCGCGGTAGCTGCTATCGGCACAAAGTTATCGATTTCGTTGGCACGGCAGTTGTTTACAAGCAAATGCGTTTCGCTAATTTATTGACTATTCACTTTTAAAGAATTAGAAGAGATCTTTTGAAATTATAAAACTTGACCGTTTTTAATTTTAACAAACAAAATGCTAATTTTGTAACAATTTTCACCCCCCCCCCCCATAAAATTCATAAAACGCTAATATTTTGTCCCCCCCCCCCCAGAAATTTCAATGACGCAGTCTGCATCTTAACCCCCCCCCCCGTGGGCACCCCTGGATATATTGTGTGTAGCCTAGTTATATGAGGCATTCATCTGCTACATTAACAAAAACCTTTTTCTTTATGTTATAAATTTTTTTGAGGGAGGAATATCCCAACCAAGATAGTATCAAACCCTTCAGCAATCTTTAAGCAATAAAGTTTCTGACTTCTTGTTTGTTGAAAATACTCTTCAGGTAAATTTCTAGTTCTCAGAACTATATAATTCCTCACTTGCATTAGCCGTTGTTATAATTATAAATTAGCATTCCAAACTTCAATTACTGTATGGCTGTAAAAATAATTTATTCTTAAAATCATGAAAGTCTTGAATTAAATTATTAATTTCATTTTTGTTTAACAATTTCAAACATTTAAAATATTTAATTACTTTCTTAACTTAGTAAAAATAGGCTACTTGCTGTTTGGTCAAGGAGTTATAAGCTTTCCTAAAGATTGCTGTCACAAGCATTGAGACAAATTCAATAAAATTGTAGAAAAACAAAAAGGAGTTGATTGCAAGTTGAGTGAAACATAGAAATGCTGCACGACAACAGATGTAAATGACATGTTTTAAAGGTTATGAATCCAATTTCGGCATCGCTCTATTATTTGGTGTTCTGTATATCCATATGAATGAAACTTGAAGTTACAGACCTGTAAGATTAAATACATTACATTACATTACCGGTATTATATTATATCTACATAATAAGAATATAAATTTATTGAAACTACAGGTTTTGTTCTTATTTTGTGTTGCTACTTAATTATCTGTTTTCAATAACCAAATTTTGTTAGGTTGGTAGCAATATAATATAAAGTAGATCTGTTGGAAATGACTCATTGCTTTCTTTGAAGAGTGAATTAAGTGGGAGTGTAGATGCAGTAGAGGCTAGTTAGTTACGCTACTGTTAGTGTATGGCTTGTGTGTACCATACTCCTTCTTAATTCTACTGCAAGTACTACTTGACAAAGCGACCAGGCATATTGGAAAATACGCACAACAGCTATGATAATTACATCACTCACACGTCCAGGATACCAGATACCATGCCCATGCAGCGCTTTATTGCTCAGGTTCAATACACCAGGTCCCTTTGCCATGTAGTAATTCTTAGAGTAACTACTTGATAAAGCAAGGTGGGTATTATTAAAGGATTGCCAACATAACATGTAATTGCTGGGATCTCAAGTTTTGTATGGTTTTCTTAAGTTTCTTCATAATAATAATAATATATAATAAAAATTATTTTATTTAAAAAACTGTTTACCATCGAAAGTAGCCACCATGTACTCAGTACACATAATAGTAACTATAAACCGCAGGAAACATTTCCATCAATTAAATAACATTGATAAAATCTTATGACATTTCTTTAAAACAATTGTAATAATTTCATACCTAAGGCCAGTTGGAAGGCCATACTTCTCATACTTTTTCCTGAAGTTCTCGAAGAACAAGGGATGGCAGAATGTGCTCCAATCAGGAGAACCACTGCTCCTATGCTTTTTAAATCATACTTTTCTTGGAAGTAAGGTATTGTGGCATTGTATTTTATGCTTCTTTTCAGTTTACAATTTCTTGGGCTGTTGATGCCCTAGTTCCATTATAATACTATGTTTCACAATAATAGCGTCTTTCGAGGTGTTGGGGAGGAGTATAATGTCAACTTGTCTGTCGAGGGCTCTGAAAATGACAGTGGCCTGAATTATTATTTTGTTGAGCCATCCTGCACAGTGCAGTGAACTTCCTCATAAACTGTCCAATCATTATTCCTCAAAGCTCCAGCTATCTTTGACCTGATCATATGATGATGTGTATTGCACAGGATCTTAGACTAAAGTTTCTTGTCATCAAAGTTTCATTTATGCGAGAAAGAAAATTCATTTAACAATTTGATGTTCCGACATTGCTAATTATTCATGCAGTGGCGGCTTGTGAGATTTCATAAGAGAGGGGCACATGCGAATATAGGCTATAAATGTTAGGAGGAAAATAGTCAAAATTGCATCCAGAAATTCTTTTTGAATGTCCTTTGTTGTACCTTAAAACACACATGAATTATCTAAATGATATTTCAGGACATTGTCAAATGCCGCGGTATAATTAATGAGACCTTTAGAAACACCTGGGTTATAATTGCTTAATTGCCTGTCTCATTATGCCCCCGACAATTCGCCCACAAAATTCTACAGCATCAACAGTGCATGACAAAGATTTTTTCAACAAGCTCATTATGCTTACAAACAGATGATCAGTAACTACCATGAAGTTGTACTAGGATATCAGCATTTCCTTAAGACAGCAAGACTCATTTAATTGTCTAAAATGTTGTTTTGTCCAATAGTGTTTCTTACTTCTATTGGGTTAAAGTTTCAAGGCTTCATATTGGTTTTAGTCCATTTATCTTCACCGAAGAAAATGCATGGAAAACGAAACAGTGAATTAGTTTCACGTTATCAGATCCCCAGATCCACTCCAGTTTTCCCTATATGTTTTTATTAAAATTCCTGTTATAGGCTATGCTCTGTTTTTATCATTATAAGTTAGACTTATCGAAAGCTTTGGTCAAAGCAGGTTTATTTCTTTCGTCATCGAATTTAGATATTTACTTTGTAACTAGCTTACCTCATTCATTTCACTGCCAGGAGACTAATTGAGTAGCACAATGAACACTTGCAGGCAGTAACACTAACATGTGTTTACTTCCAGCCTTCTAGCTTATTTGGAAAATTTTGGAAGGGGGTGAGAAACAGCATTTTTGTATTCTCCCTTCACAAATGTGCAAGTGGACTTGTAAGGTGTTGTGATACTCTGCGGAGGATCAGTCACTGTGCATCCAATCGTGTAGAAGACTTCAAGACTGTAAGACAGCGCCAAAACGTGTCACGTTGCAAGATTACTGTGACCCTATATAAATTAAGCTAGTCGCACCTCCTCCTTGAACTCTCCTCCATGTTTAAGAGATGAGAGACAGCCAGGTAGCCCAGTCACAACGGAAATTTGATTGATGCTATGTTGCCAAACTTGACTTAGGTCACCACAAACAAGCAAAACAAATGTGCGAAGTTTGAAATAGATAAATATTATATAATTTCATACTTTGCTGGTGCAGTTCATATTCAAAATAGATGTTGGAGAGGGGGGGGGGCATGTGACCATGTGACCTATAGGTAGAACCGCGCCTGTATTCATGTATGTGTGTTTAATATTACAATTATATCTACAGTGTATAACAAGCTTACTAGACTTCTTTTCATCAAACAGAGAACATAAACAAAAATTTCTACAATATAATTTAAGATATTGTAACAAGGGCTCGTCGGGGTTCAAAATGAGAACACCGAGTTTATAATTGAAGGATGGAGGTTTCTTTATTTCCTACACAATTGTCGATACAGCCAGAAAACTCCAGACTATTTGCCAGTTCACTGTCCTGTTCAGTGCTCACTCTCACTGTGCTCAGTCCTAATTACAGCACTGTTCCAGTCCAATCCAGATCATCCCACGTCGCGCCGGTCAACTCCACAGTCCTCGCTGCCGCTGTGCGATCCACCCGTCGCGCCGAGTTCCCCGGGACGGCACTACCTCAGCCCAGATCAGCTCACCAGCTCTTCCGTTCACCCTTCCCTCCGGTCACTAGTTCCCCGTTGACTAGCTATTCCGCTCTCGGGTCCCTCCGGTCACTGGCTCCTCAGCTTCCCAAGACACACTCACTTGAGGCCGCGCTGATCAGTCCTCTCCGTCCAGCTCACCCTCTGACGCTGACGCTCGCCGCTACTCACGGACTGCCTCTCTGACTGTTCTCTCGTTGACCCTCCGGCTCTTCACGGACTGCCTCTCCTCTGATGTACTGACTCTTCACTGTACTGAACTCTCCTTGACTGACTGACTCATCACTCCTCGTTGCCGTCTCTGACTCGTTGACTGACTTGCCGCTCGCTCGCTGCCCTATATATAGGGCCGACGAATATTCCAGACCCGGTCTCTCGAAAGCTCTCCGCCCGCGCATTGTCTAGAATGTCCGCGCGGGGCGCGGGGCTCCACCTCTGGCCCCTCCCACGGGCGCGCACCGTCCTCACCGCGCCGCCGTGCCAGGGAGTAGGCCGCACCCGTCGACGCGCGGCTCCAATCAGCAATAAGAGGGCCGTGCCTTTCTAGATTTATCTAACTCTAGTTCTTTCGGGCTTACTCCTCCTTCTATCAGGCTCTAGGCTTTTCTGGCTTTGTCACATTGCCCCCTCCTTAAGGGCCTTCGTCCCGAAGTGCCCCATGATATACCGCCAGACGGTTCAGGTGAACTACCAGCATCTTCCCCTTGGCTGTCGTTGGATGCGGTAGACTTCTGGCCATTTGCTGAACTACTCCGTGGCCAACAACAGGTACCGATTTCCATCACCAGTAATGGAGCATGGGCCTGCCACGTTGTATTGCCTCATGGCCCCACGGCTGCAATTCGTAGGCCTTCTGCTGGCATCGCCGGTGTCGCAGTGTTGACGCCACCTCTCGACGTCACTGCATTGGTACAACCAGTAGAACCTTCTCCGCAGTTTGTCGAGGATCTGGTTTACTCCCGAGCGGTCACCTGTCGCTCCTGCGTGGACTTCCTCCAGGACCTCCTTGACTCCGGCTCTCGGAAGGACTTGGTGCTCCGCAGTCGCCTTCCCATCCTCAGACTCCCAGCTTCCTTTCAGGACCCCGCCCCTGACCACTAGGGCGTCCTGCTGGTTCCCACAGCCTTCGTAGAAGGCGCTGCGACTGGCTACCTCTTCCCGCGTCGGTCCCGTACCTGACATGACGTCCCTCGGTGTCTGTCCCCCGTCCACGCCGTCACGCGGTATCTCCCCGGCGTCCACGTAGTCCCGCGGTGCCTCTCCTACATCCAAGTCGTCCTGCGGTGCCTGTCCTACATCCACGTCGTCCCGCGGTGCCTGTCCTTCGTCCACGTCGTCCCGCTGTGGTTCACTCAGGGCGTGATCTTCCCCTTCGGTAGCTGGTGGTACGGTGATGGCCATGTCCTCTTTCTGCACTTCCTGTTCTTCCACCTTGGCCGGTCTCTCCGGTTCACTTCTCACGGCCACCAGTTCGCTGCCCGGTTCATTCGGTCTTTCCTTGGCCGATGTCAGTTCCTGCTCGAGTTCTTTCTTAGGGCCTAAGTTCAGGTTCTTCAGTTCACTTCTAATTTCTCTGCTCAGGGCCTCTCTCGTTTCGGCCAGGGCATCTCTCATCTCGGTGTTCTGGTCTTTCAGGTCGTTCAGTCGGTCATTCTGCTGGTCCATTTTCTCGTTCAGGCGGTCAATCTTCTGGTCCATTTTCTGTCTCAGATCGTCCATGGCGTGTAGTAGCGACTTCATCATGTCCTCCATCTTGCGTTCCTCCATCTTGCCTTCCTTCAATTATATCCCACTTCTGACACCAGTGTAACAAGGGCTCGTCGGGGTTCAAAATGAGAACACCGAGTTTATAATTGAAGGATGGAGGTTTCTTTATTTCCTACACAATTGTCGATACAGCCAGAAAACTCCAGACTATTTGCCAGTTCACTGTCCTGTTCAGTGCTCACTCTCACTGTGCTCAGTCCTAATTACAGCACTGTTCCAGTCCAATCCAGATCATCCCACGTCGCGCCGGTCAACTCCACAGTCCTCGCTGCCGCTGTGCGATCCACCCGTCGCGCCGAGTTCCCCGGGACGGCACTACCTCAGCCCAGATCAGCTCACCAGCTCTTCCGTTCACCCTTCCCTCCGGTCACTAGTTCCCCGTTGACTAGCTATTCCGCTCTCGGGTCCCTCCGGTCACTGGCTCCTCAGCTTCCCAAGACACACTCACTTGAGGCCGCGCTGATCAGTCCTCTCCGTCCAGCTCACCCTCTGACGCTGACGCTCGCCGCTACTCACGGACTGCCTCTCTGACTGTTCTCTCGTTGACCCTCCGGCTCTTCACGGACTGCCTCTCCTCTGATGTACTGACTCTTCACTGTACTGAACTCTCCTTGACTGACTGACTCATCACTCCTCGTTGCCGTCTCTGACTCGTTGACTGACTTGCCGCTCGCTCGCTGCCCTATATATAGGGCCGACGAATATTCCAGACCCGGTCTCTCGAAAGCTCTCCGCCCGCGCATTGTCTAGAATGTCCGCGCGGGGCGCGTGGCTCCACCTCTGGCCCCTCCCACGGGCGCGCACCGTCCTCACCGCGCCGCCGTGCCAGGGAGTAGGCCGCACCCGTCGACGCGCGGCTCCAATCAGCAATAAGAGGGCCGTGCCTTTCTAGATTTATCTAACTCTAGTTCTTTCGGGCTTACTCCTCCTTCTATCAGGCTCTAGGCTTTTCTGGCTTTGTCACAATATGGTACTTAATTCTGCAAAACTAAAAAGCTTAAACAAGGCAATGTCAGTATTAAAGTGAAATATTCATTAATCATAATACAATCTCAGAAATATTAAGCACTTCTTTCGGGCTTGTAGGCCGTGGTCTATTTGACATTTCTGTGCCAAACGTTTTGTCCGCGACTGCGGCGGACATCCTCAGTGGCGGTGGAGTCTCGGGCGAAGCGTTCTGGTCGGCGGCTGGCTGTTGACTGAGTTGTCACCATGCTCTGCGGCAGTATTTATAGTCCTTGGAGTGGGGCAGGGATTTCGTGCGCTAACTTCCGATTGGTCGGCGATGAGTGAGTTAGTGTGTGAATTGGTTGGACCGGGGCAGGCATCTCTGTTTCCAAATGGTTTTTTCTTGGTATTAGCTAATACTGGAAACCAAATTGAATGAAGTTTAACACCTTCCTCTTTTCTGTTAAAGTTGTTGGGATGCTTATGGATCTCTATTGCCTCTCGTTGTAACCTGGTATGATAATGATTAATGGTGGACAGTATTTCAGTTTCTTGAAACAAGATGTCGTGTTCTCCGTCGGCAAAAGCATGCTCAGCCACTGCAGATTTCTCTGTATGACCCAAGCGGCAGTTCCGTTTGTGTTCGGCAATGCGGGTCTTAACACTGCGCTGAGTCGTGCCAATATAAACTGAACCACAAGAACAGCGGATTCTGTAGACACCTGCCGTCATTAATGGCTCTCTGCGATCCTTTGCTGACCGGAAAAGATTTCGTAACTGAGTGGTGGGTGTAAATATGGTCTTGATATTATGTTGCTTCAAAATCTTGGCAATCCGGTCCGTAGTATTTCTCAAATATGGCAATGTAATCTGTTTTGTTTTTACACCGTCACAAATGCTGCGTGTACTATTATTCGGGCGTAGTGCTCTCTTTACTTCACGAGACGAGTATCCATTGGCCTGTAGAGCATTATCTATGTGGCGGAGTTCCGCGTGTATATTATTGTCTTCACATATGCGGTTGGCACGGTCGACGAGTGTTTTCATCATTGCTCTCTTTTGGCTAGGATGGTGATTTGACATTTTGTTTAAATATCGGTCTGTGTGGGTGACTTTGCGAAAAACTCTATGACCCAGGGACCCGTCTTCTTTCTTGTTTACTAGTACATCTAAAAATGCCAGTTGTCCATTCTGTTCTTTTTCCATGGTGAACTGTATTCGATTGTGGATATTATTCAGATGTTGACGAAATCCTTCTAGCTTTTCCTCCCCCTGGCTCCAAATGACGAAGGTATCGTCGACGTAACGAAACCAGCATCTGGGTTTGTGTGGTGCAGTACTTAGTGCTGAGGTCTCGAAACTCTCCATGTACAGGTTAGCCACAATCGGGCTTAGAGGGTTCCCCATAGCTACTCCATCCTTCTGTTCATAGAATTCACCATTCCATAAGAAATATGTAGTGGAGAGTACATGATGAAAAAGTTTTATAATGTCTTCTGGGAATAAATCTCGCAGCAAACTTAACGTCTCGGGTACTGGTACCATAGTAAATAAGGAAACCACATCGAAACTGACAAGTAGCTCATGTGGTTGTAAGGTTAGAGTTTTCAACTTTTCAACAAAGTGTGCGGAATCTCTTATGTAGGTGTCGGTATTGCCTATGTGAGGTTTGAGTAAGTCACATAGGTACTTGGAAACAGAGTAAGTGGGTGAACCAATGGCACTAACAATGGGTCGTAGTGGAACGTCTGGTTTATGGATTTTTGGTAATCCATAAAGTCTTGGTGGTAATGCTTCAGATTTCTTGATAGAACGTTGTATATCTTCTGCGATGGAATCTTCCATCGCAGAAGATATACAACGTTCTATCAAGAAATCTGAAGCATTACCACCAAGACTTTATGGATTACCAAAAATCCATAAACCAGACGTTCCACTACGACCCATTGTTAGTGCCATTGGTTCACCCACTTACTCTGTTTCCAAGTACCTATGTGACTTACTCAAACCTCACATAGGCAATACCGACACCTACATAAGAGATTCCGCACACTTTGTTGAAAAGTGGATGGAATCTTCCATCGCAGAAGATATACAACGTTCTATCAAGAAATCTGAAGCATTACCACCAAGACTTTATGGATTACCAAAAATCCATAAACCAGACGTTCCACTACGACCCATTGTTAGTGCCATTGGTTCACCCACTTACTCTGTTTCCAAGTACCTATGTGACTTACTCAAACCTCACATAGGCAATACCGACACCTACATAAGAGATTCCGCACACTTTGTTGAAAAGTTGAAAACTCTAACCTTACAACCACATGAGCTACTTGTCAGTTTCGATGTGGTTTCCTTATTTACTATGGTACCAGTACCCGAGACGTTAAGTTTGCTGCGAGATTTATTCCCAGAAGACATTATAAAACTTTTTCATCATGTACTCTCCACTACATATTTCTTATGGAATGGTGAATTTTATGAACAGAAGGATGGAGTAGCTATGGGGAACCCTCTAAGCCCGATTGTGGCTAACCTGTACATGGAGAGTTTCGAGACCTCAGCACTAAGTACTGCACCACACAAACCCAGATGCTGGTTTCGTTACGTCGACGATACCTTCGTCATTTGGAGCCAGGGGGAGGAAAAGCTAGAAGGATTTCGTCAACATCTGAATAATATCCACAATCGAATACAGTTCACCATGGAAAAAGAACAGAATGGACAACTGGCATTTTTAGATGTACTAGTAAACAAGAAAGAAGACGGGTCCCTGGGTCATAGAGTTTTTCGCAAAGTCACCCACACAGACCGATATTTAAACAAAATGTCAAATCACCATCCTAGCCAAAAGAGAGCAATGATGAAAACACTCGTCGACCGTGCCAACCGCATATGTGAAGACAATAATATACACGCGGAACTCCGCCACATAGATAATGCTCTACAGGCCAATGGATACTCGTCTCGTGAAGTAAAGAGAGCACTACGCCCGAATAATAGTACACGCAGCATTTGTGACGGTGTAAAAACAAAACAGATTACATTGCCATATTTGAGAAATACTACGGACCGGATTGCCAAGATTTTGAAGCAACATAATATCAAGACCATATTTACACCCACCACTCAGTTACGAAATCTTTTCCGGTCAGCAAAGGATCGCAGAGAGCCATTAATGACGGCAGGTGTCTACAGAATCCGCTGTTCTTGTGGTTCAGTTTATATTGGCACGACTCAGCGCAGTGTTAAGACCCGCATTGCCGAACACAAACGGAACTGCCGCTTGGGTCATACAGAGAAATCTGCAGTGGCTGAGCATGCTTTTGCCGACGGAGAACACGACATCTTGTTTCAAGAAACTGAAATACTGTCCACCATTAATCATTATCATACCAGGTTACAACGAGAGGCAATAGAGATCCATAAGCATCCCAACAACTTTAACAGAAAAGAGGAAGGTGTTAAACTTCATTCAATTTGGTTTCCAGTATTAGCTAATACCAAGAAAAAACCATTTGGAAACAGAGATGCCTGCCCCGGTCCAACCAATTCACACACTAACTCACTCATCGCCGACCAATCGGAAGTTAGCGCACGAAATCCCTGCCCCACTCCAAGGACTATAAATACTGCCGCAGAGCATGGTGACAACTCAGTCAACAGCCAGCCGCCGACCAGAACGCTTCGCCCGAGACTCCACCGCCACTGAGGATGTCCGCCGCAGTCGCGGACGAAACGTTTGGCACAGAAATGTCAAATAGACCACGGCCTACAAGCCCGAAAGAAGTGCTTAATATTGACTCCAGCCGTGAAAGCCTACAGTGTTTTATAATCTCAGAAATGTTTTTACTTATTATTGTTGTTGTTGTTATTATTATTATTATTATTATTATTATTATTATTATTATTAATGTGGTTATTATTGTTATTAACTCGGTTTTTTTCTGGGGGTACTCTGGGGTACACATACCCCTTAAAGATTTTTCCAGGAGAAAATCATTAATTTCATAATTTTGAAATCTGTGGAAATTTGTCCCAAACAAAATAATGAAAGTGATTATAATTATGCATCGTTTACATTAAAGTAGCTATATTTAGGGTTGCATTCATTATCATTTTCGAGAGGTGGGGCCTGACGTAGTGCTGCAATCAGGAAAACAAATGAGTGCTACAGCACTGCTGCCAATGTTACGGATTTGACATTACAACATGCTCAAGAGTTTGTTGTGTCCCTCTGAATAGATGACTAAAATCATGCACTCTTATGTGTTGAATGAACTGACTTGGAATATAAAGGACTGTACGTTGTGTCCCCTTTCATATTTAAGAAAGGTCCAAGAAACCCTGTGAGTATATCATAGACTTAATTGCAGCTTACAGGCAGATTTGGCTCCACCTTAGAGGATTTAAAAGTCATATAACCTTATGCATATTGTCTGGCAATATTCCGTCAAGTCAGAATCGAGAGTACCCCTTAAATGTTTTTTTTAGAAAAAAGCACTGTAATTGTTGTTATATTTATTTGTATTATCATATTTATTGTGTAAAATATAAATTTTAACTTTAGTATACACACTTTACAATAATCGTCTAATTGTCAGGGAACTGTTCTTTAAAAGGAGGGGGAAAAAACAAGAAGAACCTGCTTCACACTGAGTTTTTCACATGAAAAGTGAAAGTTTTTTTTTTTTACTTTTAAAATACTTTAATTGTTTTTTATTTCATTCTTGGCTTTTCATCAGTCCACGAGTTCATTGTGGAGAAAGTTTGTTCATAAGGTAAAATACTGGAAAACTTTTAAAATGGGATGCAGTTTTTATTCTGAATTGCTAAAATACCTGATATCACTCATGGTCTTTTGACATTTTACAAAAATACCCTCTTTTTTTATTTATTTATTTACTTAGAAACTCCCTGTGACAAACTAATGTTTTCCATTGATGTTTGCTGTCTGGCACACAACTGAATATCAGGGGTTGTCAGGGATAACTGGTCATCATAATTTATATCACAGTTTAATGTACCGTAACATGGGGTGACAACGGACATAGTTGTGAATTTGGGCATTTTGTAGATATTTATTCTGATATCGTTTATATATTTTTTAATAATAGATCATACACTTTTATATTAGCCTAAGTTTAAAAGTAGATACTTTATCTTTACATTTACATTAGATTCAACACCCAATAATTTATGTCACAAATAAAAAATAACAGATGAAGTTGGTAGCATTTTTTAATAGAATTATTATAGGCTCTAAACTTTCTCCATTATTGATGGACAGCTGCAGATAAGTTAAAACTAAACTAAATCAGACTACTGAACAATGCACTGCTTTGCCAGCACTCTGTTGATAATTATAAAATTACACAGCATTTAGTTCTTGGTTGTGTTCGTAAGCAGAGGTGTTAGTGTTTATGGTGAGTTCGGACATGCCGAGATTTATAAAAGAAAGCTTGGAGTGCAACCTAAATGCTAGTATGATTTCAAAAAGCTAGAGGACAAAAAATATCATTTAAATAAAAAATATTTCGTTTTAAACAATATATTTCACTGAAAGTAACGTAAATTATCTAACAAGGCAGTTAAATGGCTTCTGATCGGTACCAGTGAAGTGAGCCATGGAGACCCATAGGGTCAGCCCAGGATGGTGGTAAGGTTGTCAGCCATATGTACCAGCAACTTTTTACTCCAGCACCAGCAAGGAATACTCCAACTTTTCGCATTTCTGTTAGAGGCTGAGTCGACTCCAGGGCCATAGTGCCACCAGAAGGCCAATGGAAAAATCCCACAGACCTCATTGGGAATCGAAAATACAACCTTCCGGTTTTTGCACAGTGCCTCAACCACTACACCACGGTGTATCCCAGGTACCATGTAACACAATAGAAAACAGGATGAATAAAAACTCTTTGCTGCATGGCCTTCTACTTCCTGCTCATTGAGATTACCCCTTCACTTGCGAGGATGTAAGATGTATAGTAAAGGGTTTTTTAGGCATTGTGGGCACAAGGAAAAAAATATTTACAAATAATCTACCTGGGGTTGAATGAAGATGTGTTGTAAATATTTATATACTATTTTCTAAGTGTAATTATTTGAAGTAGGGGTACGCCGTAGCGTAGTGGTTGAGGCGCTGCGCTACAAACCGGAAGGTCGTGGGTTCGATTCCTGATGAGGTTGGAGTTTTTCAATTGGCCTAATCCTTATGGTGGCACTATGGCCCTGGGGTCAACTGATCTTCTAACAGAAATGAGTACCAGGAACAATCCTGGGGGTAAAGGCAGCCGGTGCATAAGGCTGACAACCTTACCACCTTCACGTGCCGAGTGTCTAAAATCTGGGTGCCTCAACCTCCTGGAACCCTCTGGGCCTCCATGGCCTGTATAGGGAACACTTTACTTTACTTTACTTTAATTATTTGAAGTGTTGATTGATATGTTTTGTCAGTAGTCTTACATGTTATATGTTACCTATTACCGGTATATGTTGCCTAGTGGCTTCCTAAGAAGGAGTGCAAGAGAAGAAAAAGAGAAAGGAAAAGACACAAAGGTAGGCTATCAGAAAATTATGATGGACAACCAATGGTTAAACTGGGATGCCCTACCTCCGACTCAGAACACATAAATCAGAATGCGACCCACAAGATTCCCACAAATACAAGAACTGAACGGGAACTTACTATAGGCATATTAAACGTAAATACACTAAGAACACAAGAAAGAGAAGAAGAGCTACAGTACACATTGAAAGACATCAAATACGACATTCTCGGACTAGGCGAGGTTAGGAAAACAGGCGAAGCCATTGTTGAAAATGAAAACGGAGATATATTTTGCTATATTGGAAAAACGAAAGGACAAAAAGGAGTAGGATTCCTAATAAAAGAAGATAAGAAGTATATGATCGAAGAAATAATAGGAATATCTGAGAGAATAATAGTCCTAATAATTAAGATGAATAAACAAAAAATAACCATCATCCAAGTATATGCACCAACAGCTAAGAGCAGCGACGAAGACATCGAAGAGTTCTACCACCTACTAGGAAATGCACTGATAAAATACAAGTCGGCTCGTAACTTCGTTATTGGTGACTTCAATAGTCAGGTAGGAAAGTAAGACCACCCAGGCGAAATTCCAGTAGGTCCTTATGGGTACCGAACCAGAAACGGAAGAGGTGAAATGTTAGTGC
This sequence comes from Ectobius pallidus, assembly GCA_964059195.1. Lineage (NCBI taxonomy): Eukaryota > Metazoa > Arthropoda > Insecta > Blattodea > Ectobiidae > Ectobius > Ectobius pallidus. Next base: position 35,515,796 of record CAXKWD010000009.1, read on the forward strand.
AATTTGCCATGGAACACCAACTGAAAATTCTAAATACGTTCTTCAGAAAACCACCAAACTACAAATGGACATGGCGACATCCGAATGGATCCACAAAGAACGAATTGGACTATATACTAACTGATAGCCTAAATGAGATAAGAGACATCCGAATCATACAAAACCTCAAATTCAGCACAGATCATAGGTTGGTACAAGCCAAAACTAACACTAAACAGCACAGCATCGAGGAAATAGATATGAAGAACTTCAATAATCTACTACAAAACCAACTGAGAGATGTCAAACCTCAGTCAGAACAGTGCATGCAAGAATCATATAACTCACTTGAAAAGGCCTTGATTCAAGTGAGCAATAAAGCCCGAAAAGCTTGACATGGAAAGAGGACAAACCACAAACTAAATCCCAACACAATAGCACTAATAGAACAGAGAGAATACCTCAAACACACCAGGGACGAAAGCGAGAGGCATAAGCAAGCATACACAGAAATTGATAAAGCAACAAAAAGGGAAATACGCAAAGATCTTTGCGAACACCGCCATCAAAAAGTAAAACAAACTCTAGAGTCTACTAAATCAACCAGGAAAGCAAAGGAAAGAACTGGGAAACAGAAAACAATGGATCCTAGGTACACAGGACCCACAAGGTGAACGAGTAACCTCTAGAGCAGACATCATAACAGAAGCCACGGAGTTCTACAAAACCCTCTATACAAGCTCCCTCCCAAATACAATCAATACTGCCTACCAATTAAGGACAACAATGAAGAAGTCTTACCATTCCTACAGAGCGAAGTAAGATCCGCCATAGAAGAGCTTACACACAGCAAAACTCCAGGTGAAGACTATATATATAACGAACTCTTGAAAGCAGGACTAAATCATATATTAGCACCCCTCAGAGAAATTTTTAACAAAATCCTAGACTCGGAAACCTTACCAACCCAATGGAAAACCAGCAAGATAATTCTCCTGAACAAAAAAGGAGCAAAAGACCAACTAAATAACTATAGGCCAATAAGTCTGATGTCAGACGTCTATAAGTTGTTCTCCAAGCTACTAACAAAAAGGATCACGAGGACATTAGATGAAAACCAACCGGAAGAGCAAGCAGGCTTTCGCTCGGGCTACAGCACGGTGGACCATCTGCAAACAATCACACAGGTCATGGAAAAAATGGACGAATTTAACCTACCGCTATGCATTGCCTTTGTCGACTACAAAAAAGCCTTCGACTCTGTGGAACACCCAAGTATTTTCCAGGCACTGACTAAACATGGAGTAGAACAAAAGTACATAAGACTAATAGCGAAATTATATGAGGACTCACATGCTACAGTGATGACTGAAAGAAAAGGGGAACCTATCAAACTAAACAGAGGTGTAAGACAAGGGGACCCAATATCCCCTAAACTCTTCACCAGCGTGTTGGAAGAAATTTCATAAGATAAAATGGGGAAGCAAATTTGGAATTGTAATGAACGGCTACAGACTCACCAACTTATGATTCGCCGATGATATAGTCTTATTTGCCAGAACGGCAGAAAGCCTTCAAGAAATGTTACAGGAGCTCAGTGACCACAGTAGAATGTCCGGACTACACATGAACATGGAGAAGACACAAGTCATGACAAACAGACAACCAAAACTCATCAAGATTAATGGGTCAGATCTAAAATATGTGTCAGAATACATTTACTAGGAGCAAGTTGTATCATTCCAAAACCATATGGGGAAAGAAATAAAGAGGAGAATCTCCTCAGCATGGAGAGCTTTCTGGGGACTGAAATTCATCCTGATGGACAGATCACTAAACAAAAGACTAAAATTAGCAGCACTAGAATCCTGCATCTGTATGGATGCCAAACATGGAGTTTGACGTTAGCTCAGAAGAATAGCGTATAACTTGCCAACGGAAGATGGAACGGAGGATAATGGGGATATCCCTCAGAGACAGAATTACAACAGAAAGACTGAGGAAGATGTCAGGACTAACCGACGTGGCCCAGCGTGCGTGCAGCCTAAAGTGGAAGTAGGGTGGTCATGTCGCGAGACTTCCAGGTACCAGATGGGGAAACATCTCTACTGTATGGGACCCTAGGATCGGCAAAAGGGAGAGAGGAAGACCAAGAACGAGGTGGGTAGATTTCTTCAGAAGGCATGCCGGGGTACACTGGTCCAGCGTAGCAAAGAACAGAGATGTCTGGAGAAACCTACACACAGAGTTGCTGGAAGAAGTTTAGTTAAAGTGAGTGAAAGTGAAGTGTTCACCAAGCTCATATGGATCAGCTCACCATATGAGATTCTAACTGAGCTACCCCTCATCAGAAGGAGGCCCTAGCCCTAAATGGGACACATGTGGCTCATTCATTCATTCAGTGGCTTGAAAAAAAAAAATAGTTTCTAGGATTTTAGATTTCTCAAACATGTGCCCCATGATATCTTCCTTTGAGAAGTGTGTAACATTTGTTCTTTAGGAGCAGGGCAATAAAATATGCAAAATCATCTGATCTCACCGGTATAATTTACGGTATAAGTTACGGTATAATTTTCTCACACTTGGGCAACTTAGTTGAAGCCTGAAGGTGATTTTAGAATTTCAATAAAATACTTGTTTTATTCTGCCGAGGCTTTGATGCTCTTAACGTCTTCAAGGCATCCATAGGGTTGTTGGAACTTTTTAGAGATTTCACTATCACACTTTCTTCTTGTCATGCTTTTTATTAGAGCTGTCCAATTTTTTAATGTTCTGTATTGTCACCCTATTAGCAATGCATAATCATCATATATGAAAAGGAACTGCACTAAAGATGATATAAACTTTTAAAGGCCTAAACACAAACAGAAATATTTAACAAAACATATGCAAAAAATTGGAGAATTCAAGCTCATTGTTATCTGGAAATAAGGCATCTAACCATTCTGGGAAGAACATTTAGCTGTATGTCCCATAATGTGTTATGTTTTTTCGTCTAGTTTGTTACGAGGTGGCTCACATAGTAGATGGATTCAGTAAATTTGTTTTGATCCTAAAAGTGTATTTCTATATCAAGAATTGTTGGCAGTTCTAACTATTAGTATATAGCCTACTAGTTTAAATTATGAACTTGGACTAAGTTGTACTTGTTTCGTTTTACAGGCGTCCTGTTCCCACTATTCCTCCAAGACTTCCAGATCGGCCCAATGTCCCAACAAGGCCTCAGTAAACATGAGAAATGGAAGAATTTGCAAGTGCTAGCAAGGCTGTGTATCGAAGATAAGTCAGTGTGGATGATAACAATTACCTCTAAGCTAAGGTTCTGGGGACCAAGAAGTGGCTAGTGAGGAAGAAAGGCCCCGAGACAGGCGTTGTGGGGTAATAGAGAATGCTTGTTCCGTCTCCCAGAATGCTAGTCTGACGTGCAGGAGTTTGCATTTATTTTATTTCAAGACTGCTGCACTCACGAAGCGTGAATGTGGGCACAGTACTGAGCAAGTGTGGATGTCTGACATTTAATTGTTTTAATTTGCAAAGTCAAAAGTTTATGTACCACACAGATTATTTATAAGCAGAATATTGCAGAGTATTTTGTCATCTGAATTCAAGAACTTGATCTTCTTTATTCCTTGTTAAAAACAGTTTGACGTAGGGCTTCTACATAGGAGGAGCTTTTGGGGACATGGGGTCAGCATGTCACACCATGACTGTTAATTACAATTTCCTTAAGGGATTAAGTTTTGAAAAATCTGAATTTTTTACCCTGTTGAGGTGAAACTTATAACAATAATAAGATATAGAATAATTCAGTAGCATACCAAGTTTAAGCTAGATTGGACTAATGGTTTAAAAGTTATAAAGTATTTAGACCTACTTTAAAATTTAAACATTTAAGTTACATATTTTCTTTTCTTTTTGTACAAAATGTTTCATAATTTTTTTGCATTTTTATTCTTTGATATACAAAAAAATAATGTAAAAATGTTATGAATATATAATTTATGTTTGAATCGTAAACATTGTTTAACAAAACTATCTCCTTCTATGTAATGTTTCATTTTACAGGTTAAGCCCATTAAGGTAAAAAAAAATTGCAAGCGTGTTATAGAGATTATAGAGGATATCCCCAGATGTCACTGTCATTCTTTTCAGTTTTGTACAACATATTAATTATCTATCTGAGTCTTCCTCAGGTGACAACTCATTCTATACTGCTCGGAAGGAAGATTGAGTTTCGTCTTGGTAACTCGTTTGCCCACCATCAATAAAAACACTATTCCTAAAATGTCTATTGTTCCATTCCTTTGGAATAACAAATATTGCTTCATCTATGCATTCCACATTACTCCTCACCTATATCACCATCACATCTAATCAAACACACCCCCTGGTTGCCGATTATACTCCATGCATCATATACCTTTCTTTTTACGCAATCATCCTTGATTCTTAAAATGTCTACATCACCAATATTGTGTTTGTTTTCCGTCATATGTTGGCTTAGTCCAGTAGAGCATTTACCACTACTTACATCCCTTACATGCTCACGGATTCTAGTTTTAAAGTCCCTTCATGTTTCCCCTACATAGATTTCTTCACAATCACTGTATTTTACTGAATACACTCTGGGAAAATTATTTTTGGTAAGACGTTTATACTGGGAAAACATTTTTTCAATAGTTTTTTCCGTTTTATATGCGAGTACTATTCCGTATTTCCGCAAAACTTTCCCTATGCATTTGCTAACGCGAGGATTATATGATAATCCTATAATATATCCTATGTTATTGTTTTCTTTCCTTTTATCATTTTTTTAGCACATCCATTTTCAACACTTTTCCATATATTGTCTATTTTTCTACCACAATACCCATTTATTTCTGCTAGTCTAAATATTTCTTCCTTTTCCTTCTTTAATGATTCTTGATTGTTGCATAAACCGATGGCTCTATGAGCGAAATTGCGCCATAAGTTGTTTTTAATTCTACGGTGATGCGTTGGACTCTTGTGTATATACATTTCCCCTTTACTTCTTTTTCTATACACGCCCAACCACACTCCATGTTGATATAGTCTAATCCTAAGGTCCAAAAAGTTGATGTTGTTGTTCACTGATGTTTCAATCATAAATCTTACCCTATTATGGTAACTGTCTAGCGTTGTGTCCAAAATATCCTTCCTAGCTATCACCAAAATTTCATCCACGTAATGCATGTAAAGCAATATATTATCAGTGTTCTTCCCACCTGTCTTTCCATGAAATGCAAAAACACATCCGATATGAACCCCGACACCTGGTTTCCCATAGCTAAACCCTCTTTTTGTTTGTAAACAATTCCATCAAATCGAAACATATTCATTATACACCGTGAACCATCTATCATATTCGTTGGCCACGACACAGTTCACTCTTTGTTCGATAAGCCACCTAAACAAACACTCACTTGCTTGTTCTCTAGGTATGCTAAGATATAAAGAGACCACATCCAAACTAAATACACAAATCATTTTTATACTCCATATTTTCTAAAAGACTTCTTGCTTCGAAAGAGTTGCCATTAGACCATCTTGTTCTCTTTTGTATGTCAGTCAATCCTATCACCACAAGTTTAGCCAGCCCAAATGCTGGATGGTTATACATAGAGATTATAGGTCGTAAAGGCACATCCTCCTTATGTTTATTAGGCAAACCAAAACAACATGGTAGATCAGATTTGTTGGTAAAAAGACTTTTTTTTTTTTTTTTTTTTTAGAATCCTCACTAATTGTTATGCTACTGTTGATCACTTTACCCATTTCCCTTCTAATACTCATGATTAGGGTTGTTAGCCTATCAAGAATTGTGAAATCTGGGGGTCTGAAGCATTCTTTCATTTTTTGTACATATGTGACAGAGTCAATGAAAACAGGCCAATTTTCTTTATCACTTTTTATAATAAGTATTTCGTTTTCACTCAATTATTTCTTAGCATACACAATGATTTTTCTCATCTTCAATCCCTCACCACTTATCATCGCTTTTTCTTTTTCTTTAACCTCGTCCATGGCTAAAGAAACTTCTTGTATAAACTTTTTTTCATCACCCTCAAAGATCATTCCAGACCTTTGATAGCAGACGCCAGCCAATCTTCAATCTTATATTCATTGTTCTTTGGAGCAAATTTAAATCCATACTTAAAATATGTAAAGATGATATGCTAGCCACTTTTGTTGGAATTTCCATTTTGGCCGCCTGTGGAATGCATAGAGGAAGCAATATTTGATATTCCAAAGGAATGGAAAAATAGATATTTTAGGAATAGTGTTTTTATCAATGGTGGGCAAACGAGTTCCCAAGACAAAACTTAATCTTCCTTCTGAGCAGTATTGAATGAGTTGTCACCTGAGGAAGACTCAAGGGTAGAGTTGAAACGCCGTGTTTTTTAATTTTTTACTTTTATCCACTGGTTAAAAATAATTTTAAAAACATCTTTTAATTTATGTGAAACGGTGGAATTCAGGACCGATATGGATGTTTTATTGAAATGATTTTTGTTTTAAAGTAATTTACGCTCAAAATAACATAAAATGTCAAACGATGTTCAACCGTTATAACTTTTGTTAACATTGTGCTTGCATGTTAAGTTCTATATAGTGGTCTTACATCATAAATAACTAAGAAATATGATTGTTTTTATAAAGATAACATTTCTTCCTATGATTTAATCAGTAAATACTAAAGCCTGTGCTAATATCATGTTCTAGGACAACATTTTAATTATAAAAAGTATTCATTGGCCTGTATTTAAGCAATCTTTGGTTAACAGTTAAAAGGGGGCATGGTGACGCTTGACTGTTTGGGCAAAATCACCAAAACTTAATTAGTTTTTGATTACTAATGGTTTGAGGTTTTATGCTAAAAAAGAACATCTTGATTTTTCCATTGCATTGTGCTAAAACTCAGTCCAGTGTTCCTTAATTTTCTTCTCAATTGTCCTCCTGAGGCTGAGTTAATTTTGTTCCAGACCTCCCTACATCATAAAAATCTGTACAACTTATATTTCTTCCAAATTTCAGATTAATGAGTTCTTAATTCTGGTGATGATTGTTTTAGAACTTGCATCCATCAACTGGTATTAATTTTGTAATTTTAAATTACTTGTATGTGAGTTTTGATTTCATGGAATGTTTCATTCAGACTGGTCATAGTGACAACATTTATCAGTACAAATGAACATTTTTTGTGTTTTACGAGGGCTATTTTTTTTTTCAACTTCCAATGGAGCATAAAATGAATACGTGTGTATCACAAAATGGTTTTATTACCAGGAGTCAAGTACAATCACAGTTCCTTTTTCAAATAGTCACCATGAAAATTAAGACATTTGTCATATCAGTGGACGAGCTTCCCAGTACCCTCTTCACAGAAGGTTGCCACCAGGGTATTGAGATAGATCTTCATGGTGTGTTGAAATTTCTGTTGGTGTGGAAGCGTGTCCTCCCAGGTCTTTCTTCAGCTACCAAATAAAAGAAAGTCATTCAGTGGTAGATCTAGACTGTATTCCAAGTGATCAAACACTTCCCAGTAAAATGAGTAAGCACCTGTTGAGTTACTGCTGTGAAATTTTTGCTAAAATGGCAACTGAAGAAAGATCTGGGAGGACACGCTTCCACATCAACAAAGAATTCCAAGATGCTGTGAAGACCTAGCTCATTATGCTGGCGCCAACCTTCTATGAAGAGGGTATTGGGAAGTTCGTGCACTAATAAGACAAATATCTTAATCATCACATTGACTTTGTGGAAAAGTAACTCTGCTTGTACTTGACTCCTGGCAATAAAACCATTTAGTGATTCACTCTTGTCTTAATTTTATGCTCCATTGGAGGTTGAAAAAAATAGCCCTTGTATTTTCTTGTCTTGAGGGGTACATGTAATACATAATCATTTACTATCTTCTAGCTGGAAAATTTGTAAGTCACTTAATGTAAACAATTGACGGCATATGAATACATACAATAATGTATGTATGAGAGCTTAAATTCACTAGTGTTAGCTATCATTGTTTAATTTATATATTTTGTTGTTTATGGAGAAAAAACTGTCATTAAGTGATTTGTGGGTTACTTTGGCCTGTCGTATGGTAATATGTTTGAACAAAATTAGTGGAATTGCCACAAACATCTTGTTTTTTGTGTAATACAAGTGCCATCATATTTTATCTGAATTTGAACCAAGAATGTTTAGTAACATGTTAGTGACAGGTAGGCATGAACAATCTTTACAGATGTTGTTTCTGGGCCCTCATGGTAAAGCAAAAGCTCCCTTTTTTTATGATATTCAAGGGCAGTCATTTTTCCAAAAGGACTTTGCCTTTTTATTACTTATACAGCAGTACCCGGATTTTCCGTCACCCTATTAACTGATCAGCCTCTTGCTCAGTCTTTAATCTCACATTTATTTTTCGTATAGTGTTTTGCTTTATTCTGCAGTGTATTTTTTCAAGAGGAAAATATGAACAACTGAATATGATAATAGTGTATTTATTTATTTATTTATTTCAATATAGTGCCATTATACTACCTGAAGTAGGGTGTAGTTATGCTCACAACATTGCTGCTTTCAAAGAAAATACCTTCAGAAATTCCAATGCCTCTGTATTGTAGAAAAGGTGTTTTTTCTCTCTAATTAACAATCCTCAGAGATTCCATATAATTATTGCAAACCCATGTAGACCCACTTTAATTATTCAGTTCCTATCTTATAGTGTTTGAGTTAACGTGCTAATAATGCAATTTTTGTAAGAAATGTCTTTCGTGGGAGTGAGCAAACGTGTTGTCTTAAATATCAGGGGGGAATGGAAATAATTGAGTGGTTTAACTGTGGCTCGTCTCACTTCAGAATTTGAAGTTGGCTTAACAACTGTGCGTGATGTAATAGCAAATCAATTTTTTGGTGTTTTAGTTTTATCGAACTATATTTTATCGAGTTTGTTAGTGTTGTGTAATATTCTTCAAATTATGAAACCGTGAGTACTGCACAATTAATATATGAAATTATTTTATTGAATGGATTATCCAACATTTTTGCTTAACTTATCACCCCATCCCCTTCATTCCCTTATATTGAGGACCTCCTTTATTAGCTATTCATGTTTTAGTTAATACTAACTTACCATACAGTTATCTTTGTGTTACAGCAAAGTTACATGTGTCAACAGAATAAAAAATACAGTATGGTGTATACCCTAGATTTCCAAATGTTAGACACAGTGATAAATTAAAAATGTAGACATAAAAATATGTTATAGGATAGATATATAAGCATTCATGAACCACATGTTAGAGGAGATCATAGAATGGTACATTATGCAACAACCCTATAATATAATAATTAAAATTTGAGTTGAACTTAGACACTTATGCTTCACTTACCAACTTTTTGGTAGAACATGTTTCAAGGACCCTTGTCCCCATCCTCGGCTATGTGTCCAACTGACAAGTCCTGCTTTTGAAGGTCATGAAGTGTCCCTGGTGGTGGTTTTATGAACTTCTTGATGAGGTTCTCATCCTCTGGTATTTCGAAATTCATGAGATTCCTATCAAATTTCTTTATATAGATTCTCTCCCAGATGTCCAGTTCTTTAGTTTTGCTTACTGATTTTAACAATTTTGGTTCTCTACAAATTCTGTGGTCATTTTCCCAAGAATGCGTTGCAACGGCCGATTTTTCCAACTGACAATTTTTAAGGTTTCTCATGTGTTCCTTAAATCTAGTCTCAACATTTCTTTTTGTTTTTCCTATATAAATCTTGCTGCAGTTAGTACAATTTATCTGATAGATCCCTGATTTCTTTCCAGTAGGTATATCATCATTCTGTTTGGATTTAATCAAATTTTTTATGCTGAATCTGTTGTGAGTGGCCAAAGTTATGTTATGATCCTTGAATATTTTTTGAAATTTCGGTGTTGCCCAGGGGTGGTGAGTGAACCTTTTGAACTTTGTTTTTTCTCTTTCGGTAGACAATGTAGTAATTTTTCTTATATCTTTCTGTTTTTCAAATTTGGCTATTTTTTTATCTATTAGTCTTTTGTCGAAGCCATTCATTTTAGCAGTTACTAGTATGTGATTGTATTCATTATTGTAACCCTATAATGTTTAAAAAATGATGGAACATAAACAGTGAAGCACCAACCAACTTTTTGGTAGAACATGTTTCAAGGACCCTTGTCACCATGTCATTTCTTGATATAGATCCTCTCCCAGATGTGCAGTTCTTTTGGTTTGCTTACTGATTTTAACAATTTTGGTTCTTTACAAAAGAGATTGAGAAAGAAAAAACACTGATTTTTTTGGATTTGAAGATAAAAAGAACAGATGGCAAATTAGAATTTGGAATATTCAGGAAACCCACTCATACAGAAAACTACATCAAAGCAAATAGCCATAACTCCAGACCACATAAGCATGCAGTGTTCAACAGCCTGACCCACAGATTGGTGAACATTCCCCTTACAGTTGAAGAATACAATAATGAATACAATCACATACTAGTAACTGCTAAAATTAATGGTTTTAACAAAAGAGTAATAGATAAAAAAAAAATAGCCAAATTTGAAAAACAGAAACTTATAAGAAAAATTACTACATTGTCTGCTGAAAGAGAAAAAACAAAATTCAAAAGGTTCACTCACCACCCCTGGGCAACACCGAAATTTCAAAAAATATTCAAGGATCATAACATAACTTTGGCCACTCACAACAGATTCAGCATAAAAAATTTGATTAAATCCAAACAGACTGATGATATACCTACTAGAAAGAAATCAGGGATCGATCAGATAAATTGTACTAACTGCAGCAAGATTTATATAGGAAAAAAGAAAAAGAAACGTTGAAACTAGATTTAAAGAACACATGAGAAACCTTAAAAATTGTCAGTTGGAAAAATCGGCCGTTGCAACGCATTCTTGGGAAAATGACTACAGAATTTGTAGAGAACCAAAATTGTTATAATCAGTAAGCAAACCTAAAGAACTGGACATCTGGGAGAGGATATATATAAAGAAATTTGACAGTAATCTCATGAATTTCGAAATACCAGAGGAAGAGAACCTCATCAAGAAGTTCGTAAAACCACCACCAGTAACACTTCATGACCTTCAAAAGCAAGATTTGTCAGTTGGACACGTAGCCGAGGATGGGGACAAGGGTCCTTGAAACATGTTCTACCAAAAAGTTGGTAAGTGAAGCATAAGTGTCTAAGTTCAACTCAAATTATAATTATTCAACCCTGTAATGGCTTTTATTAAGATATGAGTATATATCTTGCCTTGCTTGTTTCATAATTTTCATACGAACATCTTAATTACCATTATGCCAAGTTGCATACGACTCTGTTTGTTCGACCATAATTAGTCTAAATGTTTAAATTTTGAGATTTAGTTAACTCAAACAAATGGCCATGCTGCCCTTTGCATCAGCTGGTTCTCGTAGTTCTTGCCATCTGCAATGGATGGCAGCTCATGGCATCCGGTCAAATTGAATCTTCTTTTGGGTTGTCTTCTTGAAACCAACGGATTTTGACAACTCGAAATGAATTCACTTTAGCATGATATTAAAATTAACGCAAACAGAATTGATTTTATTTCAAGCACAGGTTGTTTATTGCTCAGTTTCCAGTTGTACTGTCAAGACTTCAAGGTAATAATAAATGTTCGATAATAATAATCAATACCACACCAATGTTATAATGAAAATAAATTTTGAAATGAGTATCATTATGATACCCTTACATCACACATAATATGAGTATTATAGTATGGTCGAACAAAAATATTTTGTTACAACATAACAAGTTTTAGGTTGGTTCTCTTTTCAGTTGGCTGTCATGTTTTTAAACTATCTGTACCAAGCATGCATTGTTGAAAGAAGTGTGTAAATTTGATATTAATCAATCATGTTATTTGCTAATAAGAGATAAAGAATTGTGCTCGCAATGAGTGGTATACTTTTAAGGGTGGTGTGGTATTCTGTTGAAGCAAAACAGTTTACTACGTAACTCACTGCCTTTAATAAGAAGTTAGATGTGATCAGTTCTAAGGTAGCTTATCATAAAGAGAAATATGTATGTACAGGTAGGGAAAAAAAGCGGACTGACTAAAATATCTAAGTTGCCAATATAAGCCACTGCGCATGCCCAGCGACATTCACAGGATAGCAGGGAATGTATTGAAATTTGTTCTAGTGTTGACTGTTGACTTAGCCCATTCGAAACCCATTAGAAAATAAGCTAGTAAAATTAATTTTCTGGGAATAATTCGTTAATTAAGTATTTAAATATTGCAGCAATCGAAAAGTAGTGGGAAAACAATGTGAATTAAGGAAACAAAAAATTTCCTTCCTTGGCAGAATGTGAACCGAGAATGAGTTACTTACCAGTTGAACGTGCTATCATTGTGCTACAGTATTGCTTAACAACCAACGTTCCTTGAGAGTCTGTACTGAAACAAGTGATTGACAAGGAGACTACAGCCGATAAATTGCTTGAATTGAGAAATAATTTCACGTAATTTGCATTACTTGTGAAAACAAACATTTCCGTTATATCTCTATTCAACTAAGATGAAAGCAGTAACCAGCTGCGTGGCTGTTTTCCAACTACACAGGTCTAAGGAATACGCATGGACACTGGTGTGAAGAAGGCTCTGAAATCAGCTACAAGAGTCGGTCCGCTTTTTTTCCCCTATCTGCACAATGTTGGTCGGACAGGTTCACAACCAAATAACTAGGTGAAATAATAACATCCATTCTGTTTTATTGCATATCGTCTGTAAATATGCCGTACCTATAAAAAGTGCTCAGGAAGAAGAATTCAACATAAATAAGTCATGCATCAAACTGTAAATTAAAAAGAAAAGAAGAAAAAAGCTACAGAGGAAGGATCAAATGTGCAACCTGTCATGTAGTAAGCAAGAGCTGTAACCACTGCACTATCCATAACCATCTATGTTGAGCCAAAGAGATCCATGGTTACCTTACAAAATTGAACGTTATTTTGACTTAATATTAAATGTTTAAATGAATTAGTACACTTTTGCATTAATTGGGGAAATAAACCATCTTGTTATGCCCTGTGGTTTATAAATGAAGAAAAAGTTGTGAAAATCATTACTACTTTGCCATATGTAACCTGCTTCCTATTAATAATAAACATTTAATTGTAACTCCATTCACTAGGGATATCCAGCCATCCAAAAAAGGCAAGAATTATGACATTCATTTCGTAAAGAATGACATCGTTTAAAAAAATAATAATAATACAAAAAATAAAATCTTATACATGAGGGTGTTCGGAACAAACTTCCATCCTTCTGAGTTAACCATCTTAGGCAAAAATAATGGTATTGCTCTCGGTGGAAAGATTTACTGGTTTTGATGCCCAAGTTGGTCCGCTTATCTTGCTTTGCAGTAGGCTAGCTATAAGCCACATACCTTAGCTTTCACATCTGTAGAGGTGGCGCAAAGAATGTCTTAAGCTGGCCTACTTTTCAATATTGCACGTGCTGCAAAGCAAAGATAAGCATACTCCTGTGAATTTGGAATTAAAAATTGTATATTTTCCACCAAGAGCAACACTATTATTTTTTTATCAAGTGACTGCGATTTGCTGAGTGTTGCAAGAGAGAAGTTACCTTAAATGCCAAAAAAGTGTGAAACCTGTTCAGTGTTGCAGGAACAAATTTTCTTCACTAAAGTATGATGCCTTGTTTGCTTTCAACGAGAATAGAAAATCATTCAGAGCCAAGTAAAGGATGGCATCCCAAACACTTGATATTGTATCAGGACTAATAATCTGAATATTGAACAATGAATTAAATTACTACTCTAGTATTCACTTACATAGAACATGTTTTGCAATAAACAAACTCGTCAGTTGATCTCAGCTGAAGATTATACAAGATTCTATACTTACTATGTAGAAGATAAGTGGTAATTCAGTTCAGTGTTCATGAAGATTAAAGTTTATTACTTATTATTATGCAAATATATAGTATATTATTTGGAAATTCTCACTTTATGCGAATATAAGGTTCATGGTGATTTCGAACAGCCAGTAATGGATAAAAGATGTGTCTTACATTTGGAAATATATGGTAATAAAATGTTATCACTTCAGGACGACAACTCATTTTTTTCACTCTTGTTTCTTTTTTCTGACCTAGGCCACCTTAAATGATAGTTGTTATGTCCATATTTTATATTTTATTTTGGTGACATGCTTAACCTTAGCAAACTTATGAATAAATCAAATAATGCAATTACAGACCCAATTTTAGTTGCAATTTAATTCTACATTTATATTAGTGGGCAAATGTGGGTTAAGGCTTAGTAAAAATAAAATAATAATTTACTATAATTTCCAATGTATAAGAAGCACCCCATTCATGAAGATGGGCCAAAGTGACCTTCGCATGGGTAATTTGTATGCGTACCTGTTGAACCTTATTATGACATGTTTTATCAAATGAGTTGACCTTAACAGCTTTTGGGCTGCTGAGCAAGTAGTGACAGAATATGTTTCATAGATTACATATCAGTTCTTGTTTCAAATGTGCCTACTGCATGTTTGGCTCTGGGGTAATTTTACACAAAATATATGACTTAAGCTATAGCTAGTACTGTTAATAACAATATTAATAATAATGTAAACTAGCGAGATTTATGCGAGATCACATCTGAGTAAGCAGTGTCTGGAGTAAAATATAGGCCTACACTATAATTATCCTTTGGATTCATTGAATTTCAGAGAACTGCAAATCACATTTTCCTATAACATAGAACTTCAAAACACACTTTTAACACAAAATTCCTATTTTTATATTCAAAACCATACTATAACTGTGCCTACACAGGATTGTCTAATCATTCTATTAGAAGTTATTGCTATAGAGAAAGACATTGCCAAGGCACTGGATATAGACAAAATTATCAGTATGATAAGTTTGATGATATCCATGGTAAAGGACACATAGCTTTGCATTAGAAAGTTCAATGTGACCTGTTCAGATAAGCTTACTTGTCTATAAAGTCACAGCCTGAAGTTTCACGATAGGTGGGTTTGATGAAAATTGCATAAGTTGGGGTGCAACTTTGCATGTTAGTATAATATAAATTTTGTTTAATTGGGACAAAGAACTAACAAAAACATTTTTAGAGAGAATTTTAATATCTTGGGTGCTAGTTTTATGGGGAAACGAGGGTCGGGGAAGAAAAGATAGCTAGCCCGCCTGTGTTTCTGCAGTGTTGCCAACCAAAGAAACCACATTTCAGCAGAATCCCGCATATGGTAAGCACGCTTCAACAGCTAAGTGTGAGTTATGTGGACAAACAATCAATTGAATGCAGAATTGATAAATACTTACCATGAAACATCCTCACTATTTCATCCTGTAGCATATTCATTTAATTTAATACCAGTTGAAATTTACTATACACAAACAATAGAAAAGTTGACAATCAGTAATTGCATGGCCTACAGTAACCAGCGTTTTTCAACCAGTGTGCCACAGCACATTGGTGTGCCGTGAATGAGCCGTGAGAAAATTAAAATAAAGTTTGTCCTTAATTGAAGATAAATGTTAATGTAAAACAATTTTAATGCAATGCAACAATATAACGGGATGACTGTATTGTGTAACAATTAATTACACATCATAAGGGTTTGGTTATCAAATAAGTCATTTTCCTCCGGGAATGAAATATTAAATAATATAGGCTCAATATTTTTACATTCGAAGGCTTGTTTTAAGAATATAGAAGAGTCTTACTAGAACATGGTTCACCATTCTGTGTTGTAAAACATAAGAGAGGAAAGGCATTGGAAGTGGAGAAAACTATAGGTCTAATTTTAAATGTATTTAATATGTTTTGTGAGAAATTCGCTCAAGTTTCAGACTGGGAAATTGACATCTGAGTTAACTGGAGTGTCAGAAATTAAAAAGGTATTAAGCAACAGGAAAGTATTGGATGTGCAATGTGTCGTGTTTGTCAAATCAGCAATTCGCAAAAGTTCCATAACAACTCCATACGTCAGAAAGGTAATGTCAACAGTAAATAACGATCCTGAGCCAGAACAAAAGCTTAGTATTGAAGCCACTAGATGTCAGGCTGTATAGCGTACTTCGTGTTTCAATGTTGTCAGCTCTGCTTACGGAATTGAACGAAACCTACCGAATGAGGACTAGGGAACCAAGCACCCAAGAAATGGTGCGTGGGTAGTACATCTACCTTCCACTCTGGTTGCCTGGGTTTGATTCCCAACTGGAATTTTTCAGAAGTAAAAAATTTCCTGCCTGGGTTCAAGATTTAGTGTTTTGTTATCCCTGTTCAACTAATTATCATCAGTAGCTAAGAAACTGTTAAAGGTCAACTAATTTGAAAAATGAGCTTTAAAACTGAATTTGTTTAGGACGAGCTGCAAAATTTATTATTTTATCTCCAAGATAAGTATTATAAATTTCTTCTTTCATGCATGTGCTAGATAATTTATTTTATCAGTCATTAATGTTATAAATAAAGTACCCCAACATATCAATGAGAAATATATTTAAGAGTTCAATTTTTTAAATGTATAGATTTGCAGTAATTTGTACTGTACTCTGTAAACCTCTTCAGTTTGCTGTTTTATTGTACATAGGCAGGTACTGCAATTGTGTGAAGCTTTATTGACTTTCAGACTAGTAGCAGACAAATATGTTAGTACAGCTTGTTCCATGGCATATTATGAAACTCCAGTTCTAAATGAGGGTTCCTCTATTAATTTAGTGAAAAGATATTAGGGAATATTTGTACTGATACTGTACAAAGAGAAAGTCACTTTGTAAATAACATTATGTGTAATTGTATTTGTTACAAAAGTTAGGCACACCCCACAGTTATATGTAATTTTAAAATATTTATTTATGAAGGTTTCAGATTTGATTTTGTTCAAAGAGAATCATGAAGTTTAAGTTGTGTATAACGACAATTGTACATATATTACTTGTGATATTGTTAACAACTATTATTTCTTTTGTATTACAATTTTCTTTTGACTTAATTGTGGCATTGTTTCTTGTCATAAGAAATATATATATATATTTTAAATAGTGTCCAGTTTCTTTTATTTATTCTCTGCTTAGTTACCAAAGGTCATAACTCCAGTTTAAATATTTTGTAACAGAAACAAAAATATTTTTAAAATAATTTTTAGTTGTGAAAGTTTTAATTTACAGTAATACACTTGGGTCATTCCACACAAAATTTTAAAAAAGAAGATAGTAAGGTCTCAGATGTTTTGCACATTCTAGTATGTGAATTTTTAAGTTAAATGGAAAGTGGGATGGTCAAGTGTGAAAATAATAAGATTGGTGATTTACCTGTAGTGATGGATGAAATTATAGGGGCATTAAGATGGAAGAGTTAATTTAAAATATATGCTTCATGGCAGTAAAATAAAATGGGTATCATTTCATAAAAAAGATTTACATATTTTAAATCCTAAATATTTTTTTAAGGGTTTTCATCTAGAGTATATAAAAACTGACAACTTCTATATCTATGGTGCTTTGTTTACTGTGAAATAAACACTCGCTTTAACTATTCATGATGGAATCTTGAAAAGAATAGCTGGGTCAAGCCATGGTATTTATTTTGTTACTGAAGGAAGATATCCTAATGTGCAAGTTAAGTAATCTTCGGGGACTTTCAGCATGTTGTTCAGGACACTCCCTCCTACAACTCTGCAAAATTTCAAAACTACACGATTTTTTTTTTCTATTTTCCGTTCGTTGCCTGGACTAAATACTTCAAACACCATAATCATAAAAACTATTACTTCTACAGCTCTGAAATTCTTTTGTAATGTATGGATGTCATTAGAATGAAAATACACTAAAGAAAAACAATTGTGACCAAGAGGGTTTTTGATCTACTGTTTTGCAAGGAATGACAAATATAAATTCTTCCTCTGTTTCCAATGTGCTATCTGACCAACAGTTGATGACTGCTGGAGCAGGTTTATATTCTGCTATATATGGATCTTGGTGGAGTGAAGTGGGGGAAGTAAGGTGCAAGTACAATGCATCCAACAATGCAGTAACTAACACATTTGTATTACTATGAGGGTTACCATGTTAATGTGTGACGAATATCTCAGAGTTAAGAATTCCATTTACTTATTACTTCAGTATTTCTGAATAACATGATAAATTGTATATGTTATATGTAGCGTTTTAACTTTCAAGTGAGCAATGACTTTCCACTTGAACCTTCACCACACAACATTACTTTACTTCCACACTACTGCACTATAGGGTGTTCTTGAAATTCTTTCACTACACTTCTCCTTTCTACTGAAACTTACAATTCTTGCATATAATTGTAATGTGCTTAGAAGTCAGAGATTCAACTATTTACAAACTTTACATCTTAAACTTGAGTTCAAAGAGTTGAGAAGCAAAGAAAATAATTTATCTGTGTTTTAGATTGAACAAAAGAAATATAACTTAATTATGCATAGAGCTAGTTTTTCTTCCTACAGGTGACTCTTGTATCTTCTTGTATTCTTTTAATGTCCATCTTCAGTTAATTTTACTGTCTTTCCTCTGCGTCACTCTCACTTCAAATAGTCTGTAACTTTAAAACAACAATAGTCTTTATCTCTTGTGATTTGATGTGCGCTTTACCTAAGCCTGACTTGCACTATAACTTTTAACTAATTTTCACTCTTTGCATTACAATAAAATTAAATAGTAAAATATGCCGTGTACATCAGCTGTTGAAGAGTAGAGTGCCCTTCTTGGTCTTCTGAGCAGTTGTCACTCTCGGCTGCTGCCCTTAAGGTTCTGCCAATCCCTCTGCAGGTTTTGAAGGTGGGATAGTGCTGGGATCTTTGTGCATAAATGATGACTGCGCAATTTTCCCAGTATCCCATTTTATTTACACTTTGTACATAATCTAGACACTATAACCCTTTTCTACTGTTACCACCATCCCCTCCAGTCAGTTCATTCCCTGAGCATCCCCTCATGGATCTTCACAATTAGTATATGAAAACGTCCATCCCAACTCCTTCCTAGCAGAGACCGACTCATCGCACACGCGCCTGGCCGCTACCGGATATTAAAGGAATTTATACATCAGTGATACCAGCCAGCATACGGAGCTGAAGTGACCCTTGGCTTTGTCCACAGGATGTTCCACCACAACAACCCCCTCCCTCAGTGAAAGGGCTGCTCGACCTCAAGCACAATGAGAACCAGCAAAAGTAAAAAGAAAAAAAACAAAAGAATCAAAAACTAATCTGGGATGTCAGGGGACGAACTCGAACATACATTGGGGAAGATGAGCATAACACACTAAAATAAGAAAAAACATTACAGGATCGTGGAAGGACCCGCACCCTGTATCATTACCATCCTACAATAATTGAAACAAATACATGAAAAACCAAGAAATCACACACACAAGAACAAATTTCTTGCATAATTCAGCACATCATGTTGTAAATATTTAAATCTGACTGCCTAGGTACTTCCACTGGTGAACATAAACAAGATTCTGAATTAGTAATGTACACAGTGACGTTGATTATATCATATACCACAGCACGTTGCTGATTACAGCTGACGTTATCAAAAACTGCCTTGCCGTGACACGACACTTCCTCACATATGCCAGAGCTTACAAAGAAACATTGAATAATTATCTAAGCTTTCACTCTTCATATTTTGTAATGATACACGCAGGCGTAACAGGTGGTTTGTTTGGTGGGTGGGTTTTGATTGTTTGATTACTTCTGCTATCACTTGTAATTTGATGAACTTTGTGAGTTGAATTATTTGGATTAATTCTTTAATTCTGAATATTGGTGAAACTTGAAAATCTGGTTCTGCCACTATCAATTATTGTGATTTGAAAATTAATTTTAATAACATGTAAGAAATAAATTTTATCAACAAGGATATACATGAACTTTCATTTCTTATCCATACTTATGCAATAAATTACTAAACTAGGCATTAATTAATAGAGTGAAGTAAAAACTGTAAGTACCACCACTAAGTAATTTTAAATATTTGGCAAGTTTGAAGTCTACGGACTCAGTTCAAATGAATGTACACACAGAAGCGTAAGAACTGGGATCATTTCCCAAAGGAACAAGTAGACCGTCTCATTCAAGGAGAGAGAGAGGAATGCGTCATCACAATAACAAAATTGAAAATCAATATAATGTTGATTTATTTGAGTATAATAAAAAAATATATAGATTTAACATATGTTCAAATAATTTGGTATAGGTGTATATAATATTATATATAAGAAAATATAATAGTTAATTTAATATATAATGATATCGGTGAGACTCAGTTCTGGTCAGACACAACTGGTTTAGATCATTTCTCATAAGACAATAAGAATACTCTGAACTATGTTATTCAACAAAATCTCTACCACATGAAAATGCCAAACCTAACAACCTATTAAGCATACGGGATGTTATCTCCTGAGTAACAGATAAATACAAATAAGATAATTTGAAGTTCCTTTAGAAAAATTATCTATATACTGCGTCACATAGCTTTAAAATTCATAACCAAATTCAATAATGCAAATAGATAGTATTAATCAGAAATTAGCAAAAAGATATTTAACAAGCATAAATCTGAATAGAGGTTACTTTCAGTGCTTTTTTTGTGACGGTACGCAGTACCGTCACTTTTTTTTTCAAAAACTAATAAAAATAAAAATTGCTATTATTCAGAATATTTCTATCACAATTCCTATAAGTGATGAAAAATTGCTTAAAATCACACTTGATTGTTTGCTTGTTATAGATTTCTGTACACATAATATATAAGAGCACATGACAGTTTCAGTAAATTGCCGTGGCTAATGGACTGCAAGAGAGTTGGGGGTTGGTTTCCCCAACCCTCAGGTAACAAACTGTCCCTGTGGTCAAGGACACACTAACGGTATCCGTGTTGCACCAAGTGCAGTTAATGCTAACGTAGTAACATACAAGTGGTAAATAGCTAACCACCATGGTTAATCAGAGGTTAGTGCCTGTTTAAATTTAATTGCATTCGTTGCTTACATATATTTTGAAAAGCATTAAACCCTTGATTTGTGCTGCAGAAGCAAGCGAGTTTAGAGTTGTTTAGTCCGAGATTGTAAGAACAGTGTGCACGTGGTTACTAGTAGGCTAGTGAAGTGAAATGAGTAAAATAAATAATTATTTTTTACCGGTGTGCAATAAAAGAAAGCATGATGATGCTTTTGAAGCATCTCACAAACCTGCAAGCAGTGAACCAAGTGAATGTGAAGGAAACGTCGCAAATACCGGCAATTTTACTGAAATTCAGGAGGGAAACAGTTCTGCCCAAGATGGGCCCGAATGTTGGACATATTTAAAAAAAAAAAAAAAAAATTCTTTCAGAGAAATGAGTGGCTTTTTGCAAAAAATAAAATGCTAGGTTGTAAAGTGTGCCAAGATGTTACAAGTTTAGGACCAGCAAAACAGATGGGAGTGAAAATTTCTAGAGTGGGCGAGTGGTAAAATCGGTACCTTTGGAGAAGACCGTAAAAAACAATTAATGTCTTTGAGGAAAAAGATTTACGACCATAAGGAAAGTGCAGCCCACAGAGCAGCTTCAAAAATTAAACAACAAGCTAAACACGAAGCTTTGGAAAAAAGTGTGTTTAAAAGCTCTGTCTCGTGAAAAACAAGTTACTGCTATGGTGTTTCGAACGGCTTATAAAGTGGCCAAAAAGAATCAATCTTTCAACAACTTTGAAGATGAAATAAACCTTCAGGAGCTTAATGGTGTAGATATGGGCCGCATTCTTCATTCCACCAATGCCTGTTTTAATATAATTAACCATATTGGCAATGCAATGAGAAAAACATTGGTCAATGAAACTCTCAATTGTAAAAACAAAATTTCCATAATTATTGACGAATCAACCACTTGTAGTACCAAAAGTGCTTTAATAGTTTAATGTTCATGTGGCACTACCTGAAATGTCTGCTCTGGTGAATCTTTTCCTTGATTTAATCGAACTTAGTGATGTAACTGCCAAAGGAATCTTCTGTCATTAATGAGTAGACTTGAAAGCCTTGGAATGTCAGAAGACTACTTAAAGGATTACCTGTTGTCTGTCACTAGTGATGGAGCAGCAGTTATGTTTGGTGCACGTGGTAGTGTTAGAAAATTACTAAAGGGCAGATTCCCGAATGTTGTTGTGTGGCACTGTGTGACGGACTTTCTTACTTTATGTTATAAAGTTCCCTAACTTGTTGGATTAAATCTTCGCCAAAATTCTTCGCCAAAATCTGTGACGACTAATATGTGATTATTCTCAATCGTAGTACATAAGTTTACTGAACTCCTACAAAACAAGGTCACTTATGCACCTGTTGTGTCATCATAACACGGCCTGCATAATCCACATTCCAACGTTCAGTACAACTACCTCCTCTACCGGGTGGTTGCAAATTTCCTACACCCAGTCTACTTTCTCTTTCTTTTAACAATTTACCCAGTTTGATAATATTGATGAAAATTTAAATTAACGGGCGCCATCATCAATACACTTCCTCTCTTCTTTTTGTTTTATATCAGCCCAGTCACAAATTAAATTATAGATACACAGGCTATGTACCTACATGCCTCTCGACTAGCTTTTAATTTAACAGTGGAGACGGGAAATGGGTTCGGATTTATCTTTCTTTTATTACTCTGCTTCTCTCTATTTCTTCTTTTTCTCCTTTTTCAGTGCTCACTACCAAAGTATGTAACTTAGCCCAAAAATCAGCGACTCTCAAACCATTACAAGGATAAGGGTCAAAAATCTGAACTTCACGTTAATTTACTTTGCATAACAATAACCATAATTTATTTAATATATTATTTTTTTTCTCTTTTCAACAATAACAATCTTATATACAATAAATTACATTTGCACTACATTAACCATTCAACACTTTTATTGGTAGGATAGTATTTAATTATTCAAGGTTAGTATACACAGTTTAACTGTATAAGTACGTTCTCTGTTCAACAATAACAAATCCCTAATTAATTACTTTAATCTCCTTTCTTTCTTTATTTCCAGGTATCTACTAGAACGTCTCGTATTATCCTTCTAATTTACTACCAACTTGTGTAGTCATTTACATTTGCAACTTCAGGATATTTCAATATATATATATTATACTTTCTTCCGAATAAATAAAGGTTTTCAATTCATAATCCAGTCCTTAACTCTACATATTACACTCAATAATCCCACCTATGTCTCCTATACTAGTCTACTAGTCATCTTAGTCCATGAAGAATTGTACTTAAAGATAGATAGGAAAGACAGTCTCATGAAGAAAGAAATGGAAATTTAGGCCTATACCCACAGAGTGACTGTGACGATAGACCACCGATACAGGGGCGGCGTCTAGATCTTGAGTTACAAACAATCTGACTCCTCTCCTGCAACCGGGAAAATATTAATGGGCCGCAAACAAAAATACAATTTTGAACAATCGATGTCAGAGGTCCCTGACACTCTCTCCTAGAGGCACGTGGGGCCGTTGTTCGCCTCCAACACCGATGACTTTCACAATTCTCATAAATCTCTTTAGATTCCACTAGTATAGGCTTCGCCTACTACTAGATTTATATTTATTTTATTTGGGACACTTCCGGCGTTCCCTCACCTCACCCTTCCTTTTTTTTTCTCCTGGGGTAATCTCTAGTACCTGCTAATGACCTACTTGTCATCAACTCACTACACAAAATTACCAATTCTCCTCTTTCTAATCTAACCAGTTATTGTTGATTATCTTTTAACTCCTCTCTCTTTGAGCAGTTTATACCATTGTTCTAATTTTACCTATTTCCTGTTACTCTGGTTTCCATACTTTTCAGGTTACTATTCTACTCCCTGGGCACCCAATTTCCTTGTTTCTAAATTCCCTAGAATTCTAACTGAAACTAACTCACGCCCCAGATCAGTAACTCTCTCTTTATAACCCTTGAGTAACTCCTACTTCTATCCTAACATGTAAGTTTTCCAATGGTATGCGCCTAATCTACTACTACTCATAGGCCTTCTTCTGCCTCTCACTGTTCACTTTCTTATTTCCCTTTACCATGATCCATACGGTTCCCACTCTTCGATAAATCTCTTAAAGAAAACAACTCAATCATTACGGGCCAGCATGAAATCTACTCATAGATAATCATCTGTCACCCAACAAAAACCAAGAGGGAGAGGCCCTCGCAAGAAATACTAAGTAAGCCCCTATTACCCTT
This sequence comes from Ectobius pallidus, assembly GCA_964059195.1. NCBI lineage: Eukaryota > Metazoa > Arthropoda > Insecta > Blattodea > Ectobiidae > Ectobius > Ectobius pallidus. The sequence goes on from CAXKWD010000009.1 coordinate 35,540,107, forward strand.
CTTTCTTACTCCCCTCGCGTCCTGTCTTATAAAAAAACAAGGTTTGTATGAGCATCACCAACTGCCTCGAGCTATGTATTCATTCGTGAGACAATCACCCATAGAAACCCAAGTATAGAGATTTATCTTTACTATCCCACGGTCACTCTCTTTACTGCTCTTTTTATATTTAGCTTAGACCAGAAATAGAAACGGGTTGGATTACTGTATTTTATTGCCTCACCCTAGATTTATCACACCTCTATTTTTCTAACCCTACTCTTAATCCTTCATTTACGGCGTCTAGTCGCCACACATTTCTTAGAAACAATGCCTCAAAATTTTCCCATTTCCCAAAAACAAAAGAAAATGTTTATGTGATACTCAACGGGTGATGACCATCTTATCCTCTGATCCCGTACTGTTTCCATCTACTTCCTGATGTCCACATCTTCCCTTAGTCCAGACTGAGCAGTCGTGACCCACTCTTCTCTCCACAGCTGGTGTTCGCTGAAGCGGTCTCTCGTACCGGCGGACGTGATGTACCTTCCCAGCTAACGACTATCTCCATATAGTCATATCAGTGAAATTCCCATTCAGAATTTCCTTAGATGAAAGTCTGACACACCATCATGCCAGGACGCCTCTACCGCTGTCACACATCCCAGTCTCGTCTTCTCCCTTCTGCCTTTTCAACTTCTCTCTCTCGTAGTCAGGCACGTACTCTGTAACCGTCTTTCAGGTTCAACTCCTCTCTCGTCGATTCCCCGTCGACGCATGCGCACCTCTCCTTTTTCTGTAATTCAAATAAATTCAGGGCAGTATCGATAATCATGAAAATGTTCAATATCGATTAGTTGCGGTCCCCCAACCCTTCCTTTGTTTAGGAATGGTCTCCTATCGTTGATTATGCACGTCGCTATTTGCGTCGTGACATTCTTCTCACACTCACCATAAAAAAAAAATAATGTTGACACAGGTCACATTTTTTTTTTTTTTGTGCGTGTCTCTTTTACCAGCCTTAAAGAACTTTTACCCAGGTACAAAAGGTTTCAAGTCTTTAACGTGCCACTTCCCCAACTGTTTACCAAAACGGTTTGTCAGTTCATAACTATTCTCGCTGAGCTTTTTCTTTATAATATAGGGGCCGACGAACTTTGCACTTAAGCCTGCTGCATAACTTAATTTAAAGTTTCTTCTTAACACAAGATCTCCTGGACAAAATCTCACCTCTCTCCTCCGAAGTTTATAATAATGACTTGAATTCTTATAAGCAGTTTCTAAGTTATGTCTGACCATTAGACGTACCGTTTTTAATCTATCAAATCTTTCTACCCAAAGTTTTGGAATTTCTTTCTGTATTTGTTGATTTTCAATTCTCTCAATCTTACTGATAATTTCAGGTTCTTTCCCATAATTTAGCACATAAGGAGTGCATCCAGTGGAACTATGCTTAGCCGTATTTATAGCAAAATTAAATTCTCTCAAATACACATCCCAAACTGTTTGATCCTTTTCAATGTAACTCGAAATCATGGTTTTCAATACTCTATTAACTCTTTCTACCGGATTTCCTTGTGGTGAATATACAGGTAAATAACAAGGGGTTATATTAAAAGCTTTAGCTATCCCACGCATTAGTTTACTAGTATATTGCGGCCCATTATCCATCAGCAAATATCCCGGAATTCCCCATTTAAGGATAATCAATTCATAAAATGCTTCCGTAACTGCTCTACTGGTTGCTTTCCTTAACGCTTTACATTCTATATATTTCGTAAAGGTATCCTGAAATACTACAATAAACTACAATAAACCTGTTTCCTCTCTTGGAACGTGGAACAAATCAGTAGCTACAGTCATCCAAGGTTTCTCTTTCTGGTAAAAATGCATTGGTCCTGCTTGAGCCGTTTGTAACACTTTCTGTCTCTGACATATTTCACAAGCAGTAACATACTTAGCAACATCTCTGAACATTCCCGGCCAATAATACTTGTTTGCTATTCTAAAGAAAGTTTTCGCTATCCCCATGTGCCCTGCAGTAGGTGCATCATGACATTCCTGCAATATCTTACTCCGATAATCTTGCGGTATAACCAATTTCCACCTATTCACTGTTCCCTCCAAAGTTTGTTCTAACTGATCTAATCTTAAATGGTACAACTTCTCATCTACGACCTTCCAATCTGGCCAAAATTTAGGTTTACTTTGTACTTGTGCTTTCCGCTTAATATACCAAGCATCTTGTATATTTTCCCATTCGACTACTTCAGAGTTATTAGTTAACAAAAGGCAAAATTCTTCCTCTACCGTTTTCTCTTGAACTTTCCCTTCGTGTATTCTAGATAAAGCATCCGGAACTTTTTGTAATCTACCAGGCCTATGTATTACTTCAAAATCATACTCTTGGAGCAGTAAACTCCATCTAGCTAATCGTCCGGTCGGATTCTGTAATGTATTTAACCATTTCAGAGCAAAGTGATCAGTGTATACTTTAAAATGATAACCTTCCAAATAAGGACGAAACTTTTGAACTGCCCACAATATAGCTAACAATTCTTTCTCGACTATTGCCCACTTTTGCTCACCTACCGTTAAAGTTCTACTAGCATAAGCTATTACTTTTTCCTCTCCTTCCTCTCCTGTCTGAATTAATGCTGCTCCTAGCCCTGAAAAACTAGCGTCGGTCTGTAGGACTAGGGGTTTAGTATAATCTGGACAAGTTAATATAGGACTACTAGATAATTTCGATTTTAATTCATCAAAAGATTCCTGACATTCCTTAGTCCAACGCCATTTCTGATTCTTTTTCAGAAGTGCAGTGAGGGGCTTTACAACTTCAGAAAAAAATGGAATGAATCGTCGGTACCAAGAAGCCAGTCCTAAAAATGCTCGTACTTCCTTGACTTTTGTAGGGGCTGGATACTCAAGGATACACGAGATTTTATCTGAATCTACAGCAATTCCTAATGGAGTAATGATATGACCCAAATATTTTAATTCACTTCTGCAAAATTTTGATTTTTCCCTATTAATTTTCAGGTTAGCTTTTCTTAATTTCTCTAAGACTTTTTCTAACAAGGACAAATGTTCTTCAAACGTCTCGCTAATAAGTACTATATCATCCAAATAACAAAAGCATTTCTCTCCTATCTCTTCTCTTAATATAGTATCAACTAATCTTTGAAACGAGGCTGGTGCGTTATGGATTCCAAAAGGCATAACTCGAAACTGATACAATCCTCTACCAGGTACGGTAAATGCTGTTTTTTCTTTACTTGCTTCATCTAGTGGAACTTGCCAATACCCATTTTTCAAATCTATTGTACTGATATACCGAGCATGTCGTAACTTACTCAACACATGTTCAATGTATGGCAAAGGATAACTATCTCTTTTAGTACAATTATTTACTTTTCTGAAATCTACGCAGAACCTCCATGTTCTATCTGGTTTCTTTACCATAACTACCGGAGAAGACCAAGGTGAATTTGAAGGTTCTATCACTTTTTCCAATAACATTTTATCTATTTCCGCGTGTATAACTTTTTCCAAAATGGGTGATACTGGATAATATCTTTGTTTTATAGGTTTCGCATCGCCTGTATCAATAACATGAGAAATCAGATCGGTAAGTCCAGTACACTGATCAAATTTCTGTAACTGATTTTCCAAAAACATATCCAATCTGCCCCTTTCCTGAGGTGTAGGTAAAGTAAGAATATTATGTAGTTGATCTTCTTCTTTCAAATCTATAGCCTTAACAAATTGAAAAATTTTTGTCGGTTCATCTTTGAAATACCAAGTCCCATCTTGCAAATCTACTACTAACCCAATTTGTTTCAAAACGTCCATGCCTAGAATCATATCTACTGCTAAATTTGGCATAATTTTACATTTTATCTGAAAGATCCTGTCCTGCAATTTCATCTCAAAAGTTCTCTCTCCTGTTATAGAACTATAAGTTTTATCTGCTAGTTGCACTACCCTAACTTCAGATTCTTCTACTGATAAATCTAACATTTTACACAAAAAGTCACCTTTCTCTCCCACATAAGTTTTATCTGAACCTGAATCTATTAAAGCAATAAATGTAATATCCTCCAGCAAAATTTCAACAAAACATCTGTCTCCATTAACTAAATCTGTAGGATTTATATTTAAGATCACACAAGCCTGACTTTTAGTTAATTGTCTTAAAGAATTTGTAGGCCTAACTTTTCTTTCCTGGGGCATCCTACAATCAATAGACCTATGTCCAAGCTTATTACAATTATAACATTTAATCGTAGTGCGTGGAGTAACTCTACGAGGTGCCTTACACTCGAACTGCCTATGTCCTATTTTATCACAGTTCCAACATCGCTGGTTATTTGAAAAATGCAAAGTGGTGTTTTTACCATTTTCCCTCGACTCATCCTGTCTCTCTTTATTTTCTATTACTTTAACCATTCTAGAATCATTTAGAGAACTTGAATTTCGTTCCTTATCCCACGTCTTTGCAGAAAAACTAACATTGGGTTTCTTTTGTAACTTGGACGATGGAAGTTCCTGTTTTCCCTGAATTCCTAACGCTGTATGAACTGAAGGTATAACAACTTGTCTCTGAGGTTTATAAGCCGTTTCTTTAATTGTAGCTCTAACCTGCGTTGGAGGAGGAATATATCTCTCAGAATCTAACAATATTTGTTCATACTGTCTGCCTACACGTATTAAATCTGTTATAGTTTGAATCTCTGCAGGTCTAATGTACAATTTTACGTCAGGACGCAAATTTTTGATAACATTCTTCATCATTTGTTGAGGACTCATTGGAGTACTCAGCCTCCTCATTAACGTTTGAATAGCATTGACATAATCAAAAATCGATTCTTTAGGACCTTGCGTTCTCTGTCTAATCTCATCCAAAAGCGAGTCTTCCTCATCAATAGGCAAGTAATATTCTCTAAATTCTTTCAAAAAAGCTTCCCATGTAGGCCAATCTGTTAATCTGTTCCTGTACCAAAGTAAAGCTGAATCTTGTAAAATTTCGGGTAATACTGACAATAACTCTACACCCTGTAACTTAGAACTTTGTTTTAAATCTTCCAATCTCTCCAAAAATAAGTAAATGCTATCCCCAGGTTTGAATTTAATGTTCCATTTACGAACCAGATCCAAAGTATTTGGTTTATGCGGCTCTAACTGAATTGTAAATGATGGTATTACTGGTACAACTTCTTCCGAATCAGCTACCGCCATGGCCTTCCTACGCATTAACTTAACCCATGTATACACTACATCCCCATAGGAATCTTGTGGAACCGTTATATTATGTTCAACTAAGTCTTCTTCCAAAACTTCCTGACTCAGAGCAAAAGCCGTAATTCACACTTGAAATGACTGAGGGTTCTTACGGGCATAATCTAACAAGCGTTGTCTTAACTCATCCCTTGTACCTGTGGTCGGTAACTTTACTCTATCACATTCTGCCTCTAAATCCGCCTTCCTCAACTTCCTAATAGCTTGGGTTAACTCAGCTGCTCTTATTTGTGCATATGGATCAACATAAGTAGCCATATTTATATATTAACAATACCACTGAAAAAAAAAGATTAGAACACAATAGTTCAGTCGTCTGTTTTAGTCATCTATAGAAGTCCTTACTTTGTCAATAGTCATTATTCTTCTCCCAAAAATATGTTATTATTATTTTTTTTTTTGAGAATAAATTTCAGTTATACTAACCTAACTCCCAAAACTCTTTTAACACTATCTCGCCTCACGTTATGGGATATCAAACTATCCTACTATCAAACTATCACGACCCCACGATATGGGTCAAAATTACTATCAAAATCACTATCAAAATTATCCTACTATGAAACTATCACAACCTCACGCTATGGGCTATCAAAATATGTGATTTTAACACAACTCACCCCACGCTATGGGCGCCAAACTTTTTGATGGCTGGACTTCACGTTAACTTTGCTTTAAGTTAACAATAACCATAATTTATTTAATATATTATTTTTTTTCTCTTTTCAACAATAACAATCTTATATACAATAAATTACAGTTGCACTACATTAACCATTCAACACTTTTATTGGTAGGATAGTATTTAATTATTCAAGGTTAGTATACACAGTTTAACTGTATAAGTACGTTCTCTGTTCAACAATAACAAATCCCTAATTAATTACTTTAATCTCCTTTCTTTCTTTATTTCCAGGTATCTACTAGAACGTCTCGTATTATCCTTCTAATTTACTACCAACTTGTGTAGTCATTTACATTTGCAACTTCAGGATATTTCAATATATATATATTATACTTTCTTCCGAATAAATAAAGGTTTTCAATTCATAATCCAGTCCTTAACTCTACATATTACACTCAATAATCCCACCTATGTCTCCTATACTAGTCTACTAGTCATCTTAGTCCATGAAGAATTGTACTTAAAGATAGATAGGAAAGACAGTCTCATGAAGAAAGAAATGGAAATTTAGGCCTATACCCACAGAGTGACTGTGACGATAGACCACCGATACAGGGGCGGCGTCTAGATCTTGAGTTACAAACAATCTGACTCCTCTCCTGCAACCGGGAAAATATTAATGGGCCGCAAACAAAAATACAATTTTGAACAATCGATGTCAGAGGTCCCTGACACTCTCTCCTAGAGGCACGTGGGGCCGTTGTTCGCCTCCAACACCGATGACTTTCACAATTCTCATAAATCTCTTTAGATTCCACTAGTATAGGCTTCGCCTACTACTAGATTTATATTTATTTTATTTGGGACACTTCCGGCGTTCCCTCACCTCACCCTTCCTTTTTTTTTCTCCTGGGGTAATCTCTAGTACCTGCTAATGACCTACTTGTCATCAACTCACTACACAAAATTACCAATTCTCCTCTTTCTAATCTAACCAGTTATTGTTGATTATCTTTTAACTCCTCTCTCTTTGAGCAGTTTATACCATTGTTCTAATTTTACCTATTTCCTGTTACTCTGGTTTCCATACTTTTCAGGTTACTATTCTACTCCCTGGGCACCCAATTTCCTTGTTTCTAAATTCCCTAGAATTCTAACTGAAACTAACTCACGCCCCAGATCAGTAACTCTCTCTTTATAACCCTTGAGTAACTCCTACTTCTATCCTAACATGTAAGTTTTCCAATGGTATGCGCCTAATCTACTACTACTCATAGGCCTTCTTCTGCCTCTCACTGTTCACTTTCTTATTTCCCTTTACCATGATCCATACGGTTCCCACTCTTCGATAAATCTCTTAAAGAAAACAACTCAATCATTACGGGCCAGCATGAAATCTACTCATAGATAATCATCTGTCACCCAACAAAAACCAAGAGGGAGAGGCCCTCGCAAGAAATACTAAGTAAGCCCCTATTACCCTTCTTTCTTACTCCCCTCGCGTCCTGTCTTATAAAAAAACAAGGTTTGTATGAGCATCACCAACTGCCTCGAGCTATGTATTCATTCGTGAGACAATCACCCATAGAAACCCAAGTATAGAGATTTATCTTTACTATCCCACGGTCACTCTCTTTACTGCTCTTTTTATATTTAGCTTAGACCAGAAATAGAAACGGGTTGGATTACTGTATTTTATTGCCTCACCCTAGATTTATCACACCTCTATTTTTCTAACCCTACTCTTAATCCTTCATTTACGGCGTCTAGTCGCCACACATTTCTTAGAAACAATGCCTCAAAATTTTCCCATTTCCCAAAAACAAAAGAAAATGTTTATGTGATACTCAACGGGTGATGACCATCTTATCCTCTGATCCCGTACTGTTTCCATCTACTTCCTGATGTCCACATCTTCCCTTAGTCCAGACTGAGCAGTCGTGACCCACTCTTCTCTCCACAGCTGGTGTTCGCTGAAGCGGTCTCTCGTACCGGCGGACGTGATGTACCTTCCCAGCTAACGACTATCTCCATATAGTCATATCAGTGAAATTCCCATTCAGAATTTCCTTAGATGAAAGTCTGACACACCATCATGCCAGGACGCCTCTACCGCTGTCACACATCCCAGTCTCGTCTTCTCCCTTCTGCCTTTTCAACTTCTCTCTCTCGTAGTCAGGCACGTACTCTGTAACCGTCTTTCAGGTTCAACTCCTCTCTCGTCGATTCCCCGTCGACGCATGCGCACCTCTCCTTTTTCTGTAATTCAAATAAATTCAGGGCAGTATCGATAATCATGAAAATGTTCAATATCGATTAGTTGCGGTCCCCCAACCCTTCCTTTGTTTAGGAATGGTCTCCTATCGTTGATTATGCACGTCGCTATTTGCGTCGTGACATTCTTCTCACACTCACCATAAAAAAAAAATAATGTTGACACAGGTCACATTTTTTTTTTTTTTGTGCGTGTCTCTTTTACCAGCCTTAAAGAACTTTTACCCAGGTACAAAAGGTTTCAAGTCTTTAACGTGCCACTTCCCCAACTGTTTACCAAAACGGTTTGTCAGTTCATAACTATTCTCGCTGAGCTTTTTCTTTATAATATAGGGGCCGACGAACTTTGCACTTAAGCCTGCTGCATAACTTAATTTAAAGTTTCTTCTTAACACAAGATCTCCTGGACAAAATCTCACCTCTCTCCTCCGAAGTTTATAATAATGACTTGAATTCTTATAAGCAGTTTCTAAGTTATGTCTGACCATTAGACGTACCGTTTTTAATCTATCAAATCTTTCTACCCAAAGTTTTGGAATTTCTTTCTGTATTTGTTGATTTTCAATTCTCTCAATCTTACTGATAATTTCAGGTTCTTTCCCATAATTTAGCACATAAGGAGTGCATCCAGTGGAACTATGCTTAGCCGTATTTATAGCAAAATTAAATTCTCTCAAATACACATCCCAAACTGTTTGATCCTTTTCAATGTAACTCGAAATCATGGTTTTCAATACTCTATTAACTCTTTCTACCGGATTTCCTTGTGGTGAATATACAGGTAAATAACAAGGGGTTATATTAAAAGCTTTAGCTATCCCACGCATTAGTTTACTAGTATATTGCGGCCCATTATCCATCAGCAAATATCCCGGAATTCCCCATTTAAGGATAATCAATTCATAAAATGCTTCCGTAACTGCTCTACTGGTTGCTTTCCTTAACGCTTTACATTCTATATATTTCGTAAAGGTATCCTGAAATACTACAATAAACTACAATAAACCTGTTTCCTCTCTTGGAACGTGGAACAAATCAGTAGCTACAGTCATCCAAGGTTTCTCTTTCTGGTAAAAATGCATTGGTCCTGCTTGAGCCGTTTGTAACACTTTCTGTCTCTGACATATTTCACAAGCAGTAACATACTTAGCAACATCTCTGAACATTCCCGGCCAATAATACTTGTTTGCTATTCTAAAGAAAGTTTTCGCTATCCCCATGTGCCCTGCAGTAGGTGCATCATGACATTCCTGCAATATCTTACTCCGATAATCTTGCGGTATAACCAATTTCCACCTATTCACTGTTCCCTCCAAAGTTTGTTCTAACTGATCTAATCTTAAATGGTACAACTTCTCATCTACGACCTTCCAATCTGGCCAAAATTTAGGTTTACTTTGTACTTGTGCTTTCCGCTTAATATACCAAGCATCTTGTATATTTTCCCATTCGACTACTTCAGAGTTATTAGTTAACAAAAGGCAAAATTCTTCCTCTACCGTTTTCTCTTGAACTTTCCCTTCGTGTATTCTAGATAAAGCATCCGGAACTTTTTGTAATCTACCAGGCCTATGTATTACTTCAAAATCATACTCTTGGAGCAGTAAACTCCATCTAGCTAATCGTCCGGTCGGATTCTGTAATGTATTTAACCATTTCAGAGCAAAGTGATCAGTGTATACTTTAAAATGATAACCTTCCAAATAAGGACGAAACTTTTGAACTGCCCACAATATAGCTAACAATTCTTTCTCGACTATTGCCCACTTTTGCTCACCTACCGTTAAAGTTCTACTAGCATAAGCTATTACTTTTTCCTCTCCTTCCTCTCCTGTCTGAATTAATGCTGCTCCTAGCCCTGAAAAACTAGCGTCGGTCTGTAGGACTAGGGGTTTAGTATAATCTGGACAAGTTAATATAGGACTACTAGATAATTTCGATTTTAATTCATCAAAAGATTCCTGACATTCCTTAGTCCAACGCCATTTCTGATTCTTTTTCAGAAGTGCAGTGAGGGGCTTTACAACTTCAGAAAAAAATGGAATGAATCGTCGGTACCAAGAAGCCAGTCCTAAAAATGCTCGTACTTCCTTGACTTTTGTAGGGGCTGGATACTCAAGGATACACGAGATTTTATCTGAATCTACAGCAATTCCTAATGGAGTAATGATATGACCCAAATATTTTAATTCACTTCTGCAAAATTTTGATTTTTCCCTATTAATTTTCAGGTTAGCTTTTCTTAATTTCTCTAAGACTTTTTCTAACAAGGACAAATGTTCTTCAAACGTCTCGCTAATAAGTACTATATCATCCAAATAACAAAAGCATTTCTCTCCTATCTCTTCTCTTAATATAGTATCAACTAATCTTTGAAACGAGGCTGGTGCGTTATGGATTCCAAAAGGCATAACTCGAAACTGATACAATCCTCTACCAGGTACGGTAAATGCTGTTTTTTCTTTACTTGCTTCATCTAGTGGAACTTGCCAATACCCATTTTTCAAATCTATTGTACTGATATACCGAGCATGTCGTAACTTACTCAACACATGTTCAATGTATGGCAAAGGATAACTATCTCTTTTAGTACAATTATTTACTTTTCTGAAATCTACGCAGAACCTCCATGTTCTATCTGGTTTCTTTACCATAACTACCGGAGAAGACCAAGGTGAATTTGAAGGTTCTATCACTTTTTCCAATAACATTTTATCTATTTCCGCGTGTATAACTTTTTCCAAAATGGGTGATACTGGATAATATCTTTGTTTTATAGGTTTCGCATCGCCTGTATCAATAACATGAGAAATCAGATCGGTAAGTCCAGTACACTGATCAAATTTCTGTAACTGATTTTCCAAAAACATATCCAATCTGCCCCTTTCCTGAGGTGTAGGTAAAGTAAGAATATTATGTAGTTGATCTTCTTCTTTCAAATCTATAGCCTTAACAAATTGAAAAATTTTTGTCGGTTCATCTTTGAAATACCAAGTCCCATCTTGCAAATCTACTACTAACCCAATTTGTTTCAAAACGTCCATGCCTAGAATCATATCTACTGCTAAATTTGGCATAATTTTACATTTTATCTGAAAGATCCTGTCCTGCAATTTCATCTCAAAAGTTCTCTCTCCTGTTATAGAACTATAAGTTTTATCTGCTAGTTGCACTACCCTAACTTCAGATTCTTCTACTGATAAATCTAACATTTTACACAAAAAGTCACCTTTCTCTCCCACATAAGTTTTATCTGAACCTGAATCTATTAAAGCAATAAATGTAATATCCTCCAGCAAAATTTCAACAAAACATCTGTCTCCATTAACTAAATCTGTAGGATTTATATTTAAGATCACACAAGCCTGACTTTTAGTTAATTGTCTTAAAGAATTTGTAGGCCTAACTTTTCTTTCCTGGGGCATCCTACAATCAATAGACCTATGTCCAAGCTTATTACAATTATAACATTTAATCGTAGTGCGTGGAGTAACTCTACGAGGTGCCTTACACTCGAACTGCCTATGTCCTATTTTATCACAGTTCCAACATCGCTGGTTATTTGAAAAATGCAAAGTGGTGTTTTTACCATTTTCCCTCGACTCATCCTGTCTCTCTTTATTTTCTATTACTTTAACCATTCTAGAATCATTTAGAGAACTTGAATTTCGTTCCTTATCCCACGTCTTTGCAGAAAAACTAACATTGGGTTTCTTTTGTAACTTGGACGATGGAAGTTCCTGTTTTCCCTGAATTCCTAACGCTGTATGAACTGAAGGTATAACAACTTGTCTCTGAGGTTTATAAGCCGTTTCTTTAATTGTAGCTCTAACCTGCGTTGGAGGAGGAATATATCTCTCAGAATCTAACAATATTTGTTCATACTGTCTGCCTACACGTATTAAATCTGTTATAGTTTGAATCTCTGCAGGTCTAATGTACAATTTTACGTCAGGACGCAAATTTTTGATAACATTCTTCATCATTTGTTGAGGACTCATTGGAGTACTCAGCCTCCTCATTAACGTTTGAATAGCATTGACATAATCAAAAATCGATTCTTTAGGACCTTGCGTTCTCTGTCTAATCTCATCCAAAAGCGAGTCTTCCTCATCAATAGGCATGTAATATTCTCTAAATTCTTTCAAAAAAGCTTCCCATGTAGGCCAATCTGTTAATCTGTTCCTGTACCAAAGTAAAGCTGAATCTTGTAAAATTTCGGGTAATACTGACAATAACTCTACACCCTGTAACTTAGAACTTTGTTTTAAATCTTCCAATCTCTCCAAAAATAAGTAAATGCTATCCCCAGGTTTGAATTTAATGTTCCATTTACGAACCAGATCCAAAGTATTTGGTTTATGCGGCTCTAACTGAATTGTAAATGATGGTATTACTGGTACAACTTCTTCCGAATCAGCTACCGCCATGGCCTTCCTACGCATTAACTTAACCCATGTATACACTACATCCCCATAGGAATCTTGTGGAACCGTTATATTATGTTCAACTAAGTCTTCTTCCAAAACTTCCTGACTCAGAGCAAAAGCCGTAATTCACACTTGAAATGACTGAGGGTTCTTACGGGCATAATCTAACAAGCGTTGTCTTAACTCATCCCTTGTACCTGTGGTCGGTAACTTTACTCTATCACATTCTGCCTCTAAATCCGCCTTCCTCAACTTCCTAATAGCTTGGGTTAACTCAGCTGCTCTTATTTGTGCATATGGATCAACATAAGTAGCCATATTTATATATTAACAATACCACTGAAAAAAAAAGATTAGAACACAATAGTTCAGTCGTCTGTTTTAGTCATCTATAGAAGTCCTTACTTTGTCAATAGTCATTATTCTTCTCCCAAAAATATGTTATTATTATTTTTTTTTTTGAGAATAAATTTCAGTTATACTAACCTAACTCCCAAAACTCTTTTAACACTATCTCGCCTCACGTTATGGGATATCAAACTATCCTACTATCAAACTATCACGACCCCACGATATGGGTCAAAATTACTATCAAAATCACTATCAAAATTATCCTACTATGAAACTATCACAACCTCACGCTATGGGCTATCAAAATATGTGATTTTAACACAACTCACCCCACGCTATGGGCGCCAAACTTTTTGATGGCTGGACTTCACGTTAACTTTGCTTTAAGTTAACAATAACCATAATTTATTTAATATATTATTTTTTTTCTCTTTTCAACAATAACAATCTTATATACAATAAATTACAGTTGCACTACATTAACCATTCAACACTTTTATTGGTAGGATAGTATTTAATTATTCAAGGTTAGTATACACAGTTTAACTGTATAAGTACGTTCTCTGTTCAACAATAACAAATCCCTAATTAATTACTTTAATCTCCTTTCTTTCTTTATTTCCAGGTATCTACTAGAACGTCTCGTATTATCCTTCTAATTTACTACCAACTTGTGTAGTCATTTACATTTGCAACTTCAGGATATTTCAATATATATATATTATACTTTCTTCCGAATAAATAAAGGTTTTCAATTCATAATCCAGTCCTTAACTCTACATATTACACTCAATAATCCCACCTATGTCTCCTATACTAGTCTACTAGTCATCTTAGTCCATGAAGAATTGTACTTAAAGATAGATAGGAAAGACAGTCTCATGAAGAAAGAAATGGAAATTTAGGCCTATACCCACAGAGTGACTGTGACGATAGACCACCGATACAGGGGCGGCGTCTAGATCTTGAGTTACAAACAATCTGACTCCTCTCCTGCAACCGGGAAAATATTAATGGGCCGCAAACAAAAATACAATTTTGAACAATCGATGTCAGAGGTCCCTGACACTCTCTCCTAGAGGCACGTGGGGCCGTTGTTCGCCTCCAACACCGATGACTTTCACAATTCTCATAAATCTCTTTAGATTCCACTAGTATAGGCTTCGCCTACTACTAGATTTATATTTATTTTATTTGGGACACTTCCGGCGTTCCCTCACCTCACCCTTCCTTTTTTTTTCTCCTGGGGTAATCTCTAGTACCTGCTAATGACCTACTTGTCATCAACTCACTACACAAAATTACCAATTCTCCTCTTTCTAATCTAACCAGTTATTGTTGATTATCTTTTAACTCCTCTCTCTTTGAGCAGTTTATACCATTGTTCTAATTTTACCTATTTCCTGTTACTCTGGTTTCCATACTTTTCAGGTTACTATTCTACTCCCTGGGCACCCAATTTCCTTGTTTCTAAATTCCCTAGAATTCTAACTGAAACTAACTCACGCCCCAGATCAGTAACTCTCTCTTTATAACCCTTGAGTAACTCCTACTTCTATCCTAACATGTAAGTTTTCCAATGGTATGCGCCTAATCTACTACTACTCATAGGCCTTCTTCTGCCTCTCACTGTTCACTTTCTTATTTCCCTTTACCATGATCCATACGGTTCCCACTCTTCGATAAATCTCTTAAAGAAAACAACTCAATCATTACGGGCCAGCATGAAATCTACTCATAGATAATCATCTGTCACCCAACAAAAACCAAGAGGGAGAGGCCCTCGCAAGAAATACTAAGTAAGCCCCTATTACCCTTCTTTCTTACTCCCCTCGCGTCCTGTCTTATAAAAAAACAAGGTTTGTATGAGCATCACCAACTGCCTCGAGCTATGTATTCATTCGTGAGACAATCACCCATAGAAACCCAAGTATAGAGATTTATCTTTACTATCCCACGGTCACTCTCTTTACTGCTCTTTTTATATTTAGCTTAGACCAGAAATAGAAACGGGTTGGATTACTGTATTTTATTGCCTCACCCTAGATTTATCACACCTCTATTTTTCTAACCCTACTCTTAATCCTTCATTTACGGCGTCTAGTCGCCACACATTTCTTAGAAACAATGCCTCAAAATTTTCCCATTTCCCAAAAACAAAAGAAAATGTTTATGTGATACTCAACGGGTGATGACCATCTTATCCTCTGATCCCGTACTGTTTCCATCTACTTCCTGATGTCCACATCTTCCCTTAGTCCAGACTGAGCAGTCGTGACCCACTCTTCTCTCCACAGCTGGTGTTCGCTGAAGCGGTCTCTCGTACCGGCGGACGTGATGTACCTTCCCAGCTAACGACTATCTCCATATAGTCATATCAGTGAAATTCCCATTCAGAATTTCCTTAGATGAAAGTCTGACACACCATCATGCCAGGACGCCTCTACCGCTGTCACACATCCCAGTCTCGTCTTCTCCCTTCTGCCTTTTCAACTTCTCTCTCTCGTAGTCAGGCACGTACTCTGTAACCGTCTTTCAGGTTCAACTCCTCTCTCGTCGATTCCCCGTCGACGCATGCGCACCTCTCCTTTTTCTGTAATTCAAATAAATTCAGGGCAGTATCGATAATCATGAAAATGTTCAATATCGATTAGTTGCGGTCCCCCAACCCTTCCTTTGTTTAGGAATGGTCTCCTATCGTTGATTATGCACGTCGCTATTTGCGTCGTGACAACTGTGCCAATCGTCATTTGGAATTATCTGTTAATGATACAGTAAGTAATATGGCTGCAGTAAACAGATTTAAGAGTTTTATGGACAAACTGTATGTAACATACCATGCTTCTCCAAAAATTGCAAGGCAACTGCAGGAGTGTGCAACATCATTAGAATTGTAGCTCCTGAAAATAGGAAGGGTCTTGAATACACGATGGGTAGCATCAATCAGTAGCGGCTCGTGGCTCAAAACGAGAGTGTGCTGCAAATACCATTTCATACAGCAAACTTAAAATATTTAATAAATTAGTAGGCTTACTTACATAATTACCAGGGCCCAGATTCTGATGACCTAAAATTGTTTGAAAAATTACCTACAAAATGACCCTAAATTTTAAAGAAAATTACTTAATAATTATAAAAAATGACCTAAAAACTGACATTTTTATTTATAAAAAATATTATTGTTCACACAAAGTTATAGACTAGTTTGTGCATAATTGTAAAAACTGTAATGTTGTGAATGTTCTTTTCTCACGGAAAATTATACTGGCACTGAGGCACTGGTGAGTCAAAATTCGGCACATCCTATTGTGGTCTGCCGGATTATATTGTTGTTTATTGAGGGCAAACAGTAGTTTGCACTCTCAGATCCAAGCAGGTGGCAGACTCTGGTGCCAAGTCAATCTAATAACAATAGTAATACAATACAAAATTTTGGCGTTTTTTTATTCTCACTTCCGGCTGAGACATGTCAACACATTAACGCCGAATTTTTCCTTCTTCCATTAAACAAACAACACTTCAAAGACACCGCCGCTAGCGACGAAAAAAGAGTTAATACATTCAATGTAAATACATGAAAATGACTAAATAAGGAAGCAAATGACACGAAAATGACAAAATAATGACCTAAAATTGAAATAAATGCCCTAAAAATATAAAATTGCATAAAATGATAAAAGATGACCTAACAAAAATGCATTTCTATAATCTAGAGGCCATGATTAGGATTTATTTTCAAGTTGGCAATGTCTATGCAGCATCAATAAAAAGATGACATGTCATTAAAATCCGGGCCCTGATAAAATACTGTCTCAGAGTGAAGTCCATGCGACGTTCCTTCTTACTACAGAAGTTATCGATGACTTTCGTGTTGAATCCATCCATGTTTGCAACTATCTTTTTCTCTATGGAAAGCATTGCAAGAGCTGTTCTTGTGTTAAGGTATTCCTCAGGAATGTCTTTATCCTCTTCAGGGTAGAAAAGCATCTTTCTGGTTCTGCTGTGGTCATAGGATTGGTGATTATAATCCTGAGAAGCTTTGTTATTTCGGAGGATGTTCCTACCAAATTGTTTTAATTATAAGCTCGAGTAGTGGAACAGCTCCATGAATAATGCTTTTAGTGGCTAAAACCAGAACTACAGTTTCATCTATATTCCAGCAGATGTCGCAAGTGTCGTTTTGTGTCAGCGAGATCACAGCGCGCCAGTGAGACGTAAAGAAACCTCAAAATCTTGTGAATACAATTCAACGGCAGCCCGGTCTTCACGTTAAAACCAGCTTACACGTCACAAAGTCAAGTGTAAGCATGACGTCACACCCTACAAATGATGAGCTGCTTACCAAGTGCATTCACGAGGCGGAAAAGATAATATTCACATTACCGACTTCCATTCTCCAACGTAACAGCTAAGGAGTTCTCGCGTGGACGCGCCAAGTTCAAAATCTAAGTAAAAGAAAATATAGTATAGCGTTTGAAAATAACATTATACGACGAGCGGAAAACAAGCTGTGTGCTGTAGCACTGCAGCACTATAGGAGAAACCGCCACTTTTGGCCTTGATTCAAGCTTCCGTACAGTCCATGCAGTGTGGCAAGATTACCCAGCTCTAGTTTGCCATTTCCAACAAGCACAGAATGATTCTGCAAGAAGCAAAACAGACCAGTGTCTTGATGAGGGCCTGCTGAAGAAAATTACATCTTGTGATTTTATTTTTGATTTGGGGCTAATGTGTGACGCTCTTCAAGAGCTGAGTGATTTGAGTTTAGAACTGCAGGAAAGAAACATAAACTTGTACAAAACTGACAAGAAGATAAGGAGCACAATAAAAGTGTTTGAAGAAAGAATTGTTCATGCTGGCCCATATTATAGTGACTCTCTCCAAAGCAAAGACCACATGAAGTTCAAAGAGATTGAACTTCACAGTGAAACAAACAAGAAGCACAACTGTTCAGTGAACCCTAGCAACTTCTATCAGGGCCTAAAGGAATCTTTAGAAAGAAGACTCTTAGAGGGGTCGGATGCTGATTTGCCTCATTGTGCTAAAGTTTTAGACTCTCATTACTGGCCAGAAAAGACTGAAAGACAAGTCACCTTTGGTGAAGCAAGCATTAGAAAGTTGGCATAAATGCTTCGAGTAAATGAAAGAGAGGCTGTTCTTGGTTTTCGTGAGTATCTTGAAGAAGATAAACTACCAGATAGAATGCTTCCTCTCTCAAACGCATTGAGCACCATTGCAATATCTTCCAGTGAATGCGAAAGAGGAATTTCGCAGATGAACCTGATACTGTTCACTTCGATTTTACGATTTCCGATTTTACGTTTCCCCCCCATTTTATGTCAAGAATTTAAATCCCGGCTTAACGTCCATAAGAGCAATAAATAAATTTTCGCGATTTTACGTTCTCTGATTTTACGTTTTCCTCGACTTTACGCAGGAGTTTTTGGTCCCATGGTATATGAAACCTCGATTTTACACGGAATGCGGCAACTACGGAACAAAAGCCTCCGTGGTCACCATTATATTCCTCCTTGTTCTGTTAAAGAGCATAGTTCGTCACTCCTTTCTGTAGACAGAATTATTCAAGCGTCCTCAGACCTTCCACACATGCGCGACCTTCCAGCTGTCGACATTTGTTCTGTTGTTGTCCACGCATGCGCGATAAATCCAGCAGTCGACATATTTTGTTCTGTTGTTGTTAAGTTCATAACATGGCCAGTTTCTCCTTTTCCAATATTTAGGAGGCATGAGATCACGTTTTAAAAAATAATATTAATAAATAAAGAAAAATTAATAGTAACTTTGAGCAACTTGACACTTTATACAATGTAATTCAACCAGTAAAATAAGTTATTAATCTAGGGAACTTTCAAAAGATGAGTTTAGAATAGGCTATCTCAATATTCAAGGTACTGGAGAAAAACATTTAATTACCAATGAAATGTTCGACGTTCTTTGTTTAGATGAGCATTGGTGCAAAAAGGAAGAACTTCGGGTACAAGATATTAGAAGACTTCACTTTTATTAATAGTTTCAGTAGGGAAAATCACTTATATGGTGGAGTGTCAATTTATGTTAAAACCCCTCTTGCCAAAAGTTTTAGCAGATTGGATCTCAATATATTTTGTGATGATTGCATTTTGAAACAACAGGTTTAGTATTTGACCGCCTTAAATTAATAATAACAGTGGTCTATTGGTCTCTGATAGGAGACCTCTATTTATTCCTTGGGAAACTTGAAGACATATTAATGTTCCTTTAAAGATATGTACACTGAACATTAATAACTAGGGCCCGGATTTTTATGTGCTAAAACTTAAAAATATTTATTTTTTATGTGCTAAAAATGTTTAAAATATGTGCTAAAACTAAAAAAAAAAATTCTGAAAAAGAAACAAAAACACCAGAATGTGTGTTGAAACTCACCAATTGCAGCTAAACATCAGATGTAAAATGCTAACTGGAGTTGCAGTGCGCAACAAATGTCATCACCAGATTATGGATCACAAATCCTTGCCTATTATCCGAGAATAATGCCTTACATTGAGAAAAGGAACGTTCTACATCACACATTGTTAACCTTGCATATTTGAAGAGGTGTACTGTACATCACTAACACACAAACGATCAAATTCACTTATGTTTTGGCCTTCCAAAACTAGAGTGACTTTGCAGAGGGTTTGGTAGCCACCATTTTTCTCAAACATACCTTTAAATTTTGTTCTTAGAACTTCTATTTTCGAACCTGAGATAACATAGTGTTAAGTTGCCTTTCAACATATTGTGTTTCTTTAACTGAACTACGCAATGTTGAGATTGTGTTCTGGGATTGGGACCTTGATATGAGCATCAGGAAAAAAATTACATAACAAATCCGGAAAAGTACTAAAATATGTATTTATGGAGAAAATATCGAAAATATTTATTCACATAACATTTTTTGTAAAATATGTGTTTTTATGTTACATAAAATTTGGAATTTGCGTTTGCCGGACCTCAATTTGGATATAAAACTTTGTTGTAGGAATGTACGCATCAGGAAAAAAATATTTTTTCACATACAAATCCGGGCCCTATTAATAATAATGGGAGTTGTAAGAAAAAGGTAATAGGTAATAGGCCAGATGAAAAATAACATGATGCTTTATTCGGCTTTGTACAAGAGAAACAAATCAGACATTTATAAGCAATTGTATTCTAGAGCTAAACTTGACTACAGACAAGCCATTAATGAAGCCAAGAAAGTATATAATATAACAAATATTGAAAAGTCAATATTTGTACAAAATTATGGAGTTTTATTAATTGGATAGCACAAACAAAAAGAAAGATAACATCAACATATCTCTGGATCAGTTCAATAATTTCTGCATTCAATATGTTGTACAATGAATAAGCCCTTAGAAAGTGCACTTGGTTTATTAGAAATCTGTTATTAAAAAAAAAACCCTCAGTGCAATTTTAATCTTACAGAAGTATGTCCTGAGGTTATTCTTAAAATTGTGAAAAATGTTAAAGCTTCTGATAGTGTTGATTACTATGGTCTGTCCTTTAACTTGTTGAAAGAAGTTATTGACTGTGTAATAGATCCTCTTACATATTGTATAAACTAATGTCTGCCAGAAAGTAATTTCCAAGATGTATTAAAAATCTCTAGAGTTGTGCCTATATTTAAAAAGTGAAAAGAACTGTTCAGTAATACTGTACTGTATATGCTGATGACACAACTTTTTTCATAATTGTTCTGATGTACAAACTCTCAAAACCTTATCTGAGGCCACACTACTCCAAGCATCTCTATGGTTTAAGGCAAATGGTTCCCTACTAAATGAAAATAAAACTCAAACTATGTATTTTAGCCATAGGGATTTCCTTACTGATGTTGATACATCAAGTGTCAAATTTTTAAGTATATACGTGGATAGAAATTTATCCTGGGAAGCCCACATTAATTATATCTCTGGCAAACTTTCTAGAGTAATCTATTTGCTGAAACAACTAAAAAATCATGTCTCGGAAGATTACGTGAGGTCAGCCTATTTTGCGTTCTTCCATAATATTATTTCATATGGTATCTTACTGTGGGGAAATTGTAAGCATATTAAAAAATCCTATTATTGCAAAAAAAAAAAGGTGATCAGAACAATAACTAGTTCTCATACAACTCATACCTCTGTTTATTGAACTTAAAATAATGACAATAGTGAATCTATACATTTTTACAGTTGGCCTATTACTTCATGTAAAGGAAAATTTGACTAACTTAAATTTAAGGCAAGACACTCATTCTCATAACACTAGGAATTGTAAAAAATTAGAGATTCCATACCAAAGATTAACCAAATAAACAAAGAGGTATGAAATAATTTGTATGAAATATTATAATAAACTACCCTTGGAATTAATAGGTGGACCGTTAAAGAAATTTAAAACTTGGCTCTTTAAATGGATAATTTAAAATCCCTTTTATAGCAAAAAAAGAGTTTCTTGAAAATGTATCAATTTAACGATTGTATATTTACACATAGTGTGTAGCATGTGCTAATATGTAAAGTCAGCATATTTCGCGCGCAAACAGAACACACGTGCATGTCGCTGTCGTCTGCTAGATAACTCACTCCCGCGCATGCGTGCACAATGCCTGCGCTGCACGGATGTCGACTGCTATGTCTCGCGCATGCGTGGAAGGTCTGAGGACGCTTGAATAATCCTGTCTACAGAAAAGAGTTAGGTACTCAAGACGCTATCGCGGTGTAGCCAAATACTCTCAATAAGAATACCGCCCACTCTACTCTATTCCCTTTGTTCAAAATGTCCACTAGCACAGAGGTGCCATCTGTTGAGTAGGAATGGGCAGCAGTCTCAGAAGCTACTTAATGAACCTATATAGCTGCAGAAATAAATTTGTTTTTCAAAGTCCTGATGACACAGTAACTTATTTTTGTGCTCGATAATGCAGGAATTAGGTCGGGAAATAACATAATTTACACTACCGCTAAACTAACTTAATTAAATGACGATAACGCTATTTTTTTAAAGTAAAACTTCTTTAGCCGCGGTAGGGGTAAATCGAGAGCTTGTGTAACGCTCAAAATCGTCACGAAATTAGTGAGGTGTGACGGAACGGACTGCACAGAAAACAATCAACTCAATGATTAGGCTTATCCAAAACTGAAAAAGTCCAAAAATCCAAAATTTAAAAAGTTAAAAAATACAAAAAAAATAAAAAATAAAAGATCCAACATTTAAATAATCTAAAATTTCAAAATCAAAAAATCCAAAGAACCAAAATTAATAAGTCCAAAATTTAAAAAATAAAAAATCCAAAATTAAAAAAATCTTAATATCCAAAATTTAAAACATAAATATCCAAAATGATAAAATTCTAAAATATAAAAATAAAAAAATTAAAAAATACAAAACTAAAAAAATTCAATGATCTAAAATGTAAAAAAAATAAAAATCCAAAATTAAAGAATTAAAAGATCAGAAATTTAAAAAATCCAAAATGTAAAAAATAAAAAATAAAAGATCCAACATTTAAATAATCTAAAATTTCAAAATAAAAAAATTCAAAGAACCAAATTTAATAAGTCCAATATTTAAAAAATAAAAAATCTAAAATTAAAAAATCTTAATATCCAAAATTTAAAACATAAATATCCAAAATGATAAAATTCTAAAATATAAAAATAAAAAAATACAAAATTAAAAAATTCAATGATTTAAAATGTAAAAATTAAAAAATCCAAAATTAAAGAATTAAAAGATCAGAAATTTAAAAAATCCAAAATCTAAAAAATCCAAAAACCCAATATTAAAAAGTCCAACAATCCAAAATTTGAAAAATCCAATAATCCAAAATTGAAAAAATAAAAAAAAGTTTCACTTCTACCGCATGGCGTTCCACACACTTTTTTTTTAATAAGTATCAAAACTAATTGTTTCACTTTAATATATTTTCGTGAAAATCAGCTTTAAATTTTAATTCATACGATTTGCAAGATACTTTGTACAATACCGGTATATACTTTTTTTTTTATTTTGAAATTTTTACATGTAAAACAATTCGGATGGTAAGCCAATGAACATCTGAATGAATCAGTCTTGTACACACTCTAATTAACGATTTTACTTATTTTACTCTCAAAATAACTATTACAACCATAGACGGCACATATCATGCCACCTACATAACCGGAGATTTTCTTTAGGCCTATGTTGTATTTATTATTTTACTCAGGGGTACCCACCCCCCAAAACTTCATTGCTCACCCCCAACCCAATTGCCTGTCAACAAGGGCGCCCATATGATATTTTCTAGGGGGGGGGGCAATTTTTTTAATGAATTTATTTTTTGTCGCTTTAACTTCTTGGGCCACTTTGTATTTTATATTAATAACATAATAAGTAGCCAGAAAATAATTGCGGGGAGGGTCGGAAGTGCCGGGGGGTTTGGAATACCCCCCAAAAAAGGGGTCGGGGGTCCATCCCAGAAAATTTTTAAATATTGAACTAATGAAAATCACATTTTACGCTATTTTAGCACTCAAAAACTAGTTAAGAAATTTGTTTACCATACTCTAAGACATGCCAATGTAAACAAGAAAATGTTACCTAAGTCGGATGTCCACCCCGGGAAATTTTTAAATATTGAACTAATGAAAATCACATTTTACGCTATTTTAGTACTGAAAACTAGTTATGAAATTTGTTTACCATACTCGAAGACATTTCAATGTACATAAGAAATCATTACCTAGGTTGGGGGTCCAGCCCCGGAAATTTTTTAAATATTGAATCAATGAAAATCACATTTTACGCTATTTTAGCAGTAAAAAACTAGTTAGGAAATTTGTTTACCATACTCTAAGACATGCCAATGTAAACAAGAAAATGTTACCTAAGTCGGGTGTCCACCCCCGGGAAATTTTTAAATGTTGAACTAATGAAAATCATATTTTACGCTATTTTAGCACTGAAAAACTAGTTAGCAAATTTGTTTACTATACTCTAAGACATGGCAACTTAAACATGAAATTGTTACCTAAATTATAATACTTATTACTATTTATAAGAAAAGTTAAATAGCACATGGAACAGTGGACATAATAGGCCTACTCATTATGTTATGAAAACAAAATAACTGCTAAATCATATTTGACACACCAACAAATATTGGTTAAATAAATAAATATATTTTTTAAATAAAATAAATAAATAAAATAAGCCCATCGTGTCCCATGTAGGGCAAAGGCCTCCTAAGAAGGGTTTAGCTCCTCTTATCTAGCACGGCGAGCTACTCCGCGCTAGTGAAGTTGTTCGTGATTTTGAGCGTCATGCCGTCATGTACACTTGAACTTTAACACTTGGTCTTGAGCACTTAGTCTTGCGTATTGTTCAGGGTTTTCCCCAGTTCTTTCCACTCGTTTCTTCTTTTGGCTACCCTGGTCCATTGTTGGCCCACTTTATCCTTGAAAAGGTTCTCCCATCTCCTTTTTGGTCTTCCCGCGCAGCCTTCTTCCTTGTCTGGGGTCCCATATGGTACTCCTGTATGTCCATCTATCGTCCACCAACTTTGAAACATGGCCACCCCATCTCCATTTAGTGCTTTCTGCTAGGTGAGCGATATCTGTCTATTTTGCTGACTGGATTAGTGTAGTATTGGGGATTCTGTCTCTCAATGTTATGCCTAGGACTTTTCTTAACATTTTCCTCTGGCATACCTGTAGTAACTTTCTGTGTCGATGTCAGCGCCCATGTTTGACAGCCATAGAGTATCACCGGGTAGATGCAGGATTGTAGAGCTTCTATTCTTAGTGTCCTGCTGAGTTTTTTTATCCATAAGCACAAATTTGAGGGACCAGAACGCTCTCCATGCCTATGTGATTCGTCTGTGTACTTCCCTGTCCATGCCGTTATCAAAGGATATTATTTGGCCTAGGTATATGTATTCATTTACATATGGTATTTGCGTTCCCTCGATTGTGATCGGAGTTTGGGGGCCATTAGTCATCACTTTGGTTTTAGTCATGTTCATGGAGAGGCCCACTGATTTACTTCTTACGTTTAGTTCCTGAAGCATTGATTGCAATTCTTTTGGTGATTTCCCGAATATAACTACATCGTCTGCGAATCGCAGGTTAGTCAGTCTTTTTCCGTCCAGGTTTATACCATACCTCGCGTTCCATCTCATATTTCTGAAAACATCCTCTAAGACACTTGTAAAAATCTTGGGGGATATTGGGTACCCTTGTCTCACTCCCTTTTCTAGTTTAAACGTTTGTCCTTCCTCTTCTGTCTTCACTTTAGCCATACTTTGATTGTATATACTGTATTGTATAAGATCCGTATATATTTTGCTTCTATTTGTATTTTTTAAATACAAATATAGAATTTTAGGTTTTGACTCTTGGGGGTCTGAACCCCCCTTTCCTAATCCACTGTGGATTCTGCTTCCATGTTGTCGATTTGGTAAAACTTCTGCAATTCAAATAATTGTCTTAAAAGAAAAACACCTGACTATAATAATTAATAATATACATTTTTTTCCTTGCCCCCCCCCCCCCCCGGGTATGGGCGCCCATGGCTGTCGAAATTCTTCATCTTTATCTTTATAAAGAATTAAAAGAGACATTTTGAAGTTATAGAACTTGACCGTTTTTATTTTTAACATATAAAACTCTAATTTTGCAACAATTTTCAACCCCCGGCCAAAAAAATTCATAACACGATAATATTTCCCCCCCCCAGAAATTTCAATGACGCAGTCTGCGTCTTAACCCACCCCCCCCCCCGTGGGCACCCTGTTTTACTAGAATTTATATTATATTTTCGTACACAAAACACAACAGACAAACGTTAACTATATCAGCTGACGAGTAACTGCCCATTCCTGGTCACTGGCGGCGCTAGTAGTAGCGTGTCCCGGAAAAAGACAGGGAGTGGACGGTATTACTTATTGAGAGTATTTGGTGTAGCTACTTCGTTTCTGCTTCTTTGCACATTGTGCGCACTTATAATACTTTCGTTTGTTATAAGCCTTTGTTTCTGCTTCTTTGCACATTGTGCGCAGTTCTCTATTAATAACGTTTCCTTTCCTTCTTGGCTCCGCGACTTATACTTCCGGCGGAAGAGTTTGGTTCTCCATTGTGAATGCTAGAAGAGCTTCGTCAGAAGATCAAATATATTATAATACTGTTTCGTTACGCTAAGTTTGTATCAAGTGTTGGTAATCATAATGGCTACAAATCCAGCAAAAAAAGAAAAGTGTTTTCCATCGCGGAAAAAATGGACATCCTTGCTAAAGTCGATGCCCACATGGGCACACGTGTTGATCTAGCGGCGAGTATGAATTTACCATTGTCAACGCTGAATACAATAGTAAAAAATCGCTGTGACATTGAAAAGTGTTTTGCAAGTTGTGGAACATTCTCAGGTAGGTTCAGGTAGAGAATGTTAACTTCTTAGATGCCCTACAAGGCTTACAACAAGCAAGAGCTTATGTTCAAAAGTTCAGTGTACCTAATGAAATTCTTGGCATGTGCCAAAAAATGGAAAATGAACTGTACAGACTAAAGGCTCAAGAACAAACAAAACAAACATCGGTAACCCAAACATCTTTGTTAGGTTGGATTAAAATGTAAATTATGTTTGGGTAAAGTCGCATTGCAGGGGGGCCCACTTTGAAAACCAACTTTTACCTCATGAAACGCTTAATATCACACGTCTTTTGTTATAGATAATTCTCTGGAGAGGAGATGTTGCCTCGACGAATGATTTGATCCAACCCACCCTCCCTAAACGCTACACTTTCTTTTATAACATGATCTAGCGAAAAGTAGCGTGAATTCCACCATATTTTTATATGAAGAAACTCGTGATTGGACGTTAGATGTGTGACGTCACAGCAGCTGAACACGTTTAATTCTGGGAAACAGGTTCACCAATACAACAAACCTCGTCTTCTGCAGAATTTAGAAAGCCTTACTAAATTAATATCACCGTTCATAACCTAACAGAACCTGTCACTAATTAGTAACACCGTTCCTAGCCTAACTGCCACTAAACTAGAATTTCAGGAGAATTCAGAATGCCTACTAAATTAATATCACTGTTCATAAGCAATGTACAAGAAGCGTCATGTCCATCAACCTGCCACGCTGAGAAACAAAAAACATCACCCGTCCGTGGAAAATTGAGCACATCGCGAGATGGGCCCCCTTACATTGCGACTTTGCCTATGTTTGTTTATAAAATGCAGCATTAGGTCAGCTTTTAGTTTTTTATTCTTTACCTTTTGTGTGTTCAAAATTATGGTAGATCTGTCTTGATTTATTCATTTGGTTATTAAAATGTGAGTTAAGGGTATTTTAATGGTGTAGCCTATGCTTTGTTTTGTCTCCATGCTTCTCTCTTACTATTCCTCGACTTTACATTTTTTTGGGGGGTCCCCTATAGAAGTGTAAAATAGAGGTTTCACTATAGTTGGACCTCCTCTTACCAGATTCAAACCAGACAGATACGTTGATTTGTGGTTGCTGCAGGGACGGCATTCTGCTTTGGATGCAAACAGCAAACAGCGATCAAGAGAAGAAGAAGGTACTTCTGAAGACATGAAGAAAGTGTGGGAGCTCCTGTGAGATTCAGATTATAAAGTTTCTGTGAGTACCGCCACCTTTTTTCTTACAAAAAAAGCACTGGTTACTTTCATTAAATTAATTCTTACTTATTATGAAAATGAAATAGGCTAGCAATTATCTACTCTTGAAGTGGTTAATGAAAGGAAATATAATCTGAAGAAATGACTAAATATGTAAAAACACAACTGAGTGAATAGATGTTTTATATATACCAAAATATGAATATATATATACTGTATATATATCAAATTAAATATAATGAAAATTTAGATTGGAAAACCAGAATGGTAAACTAATAGTTAAACAGAATATTAATAATCACTGACTTGAAGAGAAATGCTAACGCAAAAATAGAGACTAAATTAAACGCTCCAAGAAAGATCGAGAAACAGAAGCATGACATCAGAGTTATTCCATAACTGAAAAATCAATTTTTACATTTATAGAAAGCAGAATTATATTTGCAATAACTATTTACATGAAAAACACCGCGACGGCATTGTTTTTAAGAAAGCTTAAAGTGAAAATACAATTTGATAATGTGAACTAGGCTTATGCAAATACTAAATTTCAGTACTACCTCACGCCAAAATGCAATACAAAATATAGTAATGAGATACCCAAAGATTAGTTATACTTTAAATAGAGTGGACTTTGTGATGTGTTCAATATAATGGTAGAGAAAATATATTTTTACGTATAACACACAATAAACCTGGTCAGCAATAAATCGGTGAATGCAGTTATTTTTACACAGAACTAATGTAACTCACGGCCTACTGTATCATACATGACGATATCTTTAATTAAGATACCAACTAGCAATACTGAACGATATATATATATATATATATATATATATATATATATATATATATATAACGCCAGCAATCCTAATTGCATAATGCGTAAATGGGAACTTGTATTTATACATCTTTATAAGAGAATAGAAACATCATTAGCTTAACGGCATAAGAAATATACAAGAAATTAGATTCACCGGGACTGACTAGAACAGAGGCTGACCTATAATATCACCCATTAAAATTTATGTCTCTCAAATCCAACGGCATTTATCAACATGCCCTCCCGAGCAATTACTGAAAAGAACACAAAACTTGGGTTGTGTGGGAAACCCAAAAATGAATTTGAAAGGACATATTACATTGTTAATAAAACTGACGAAAAGACTAAAATCCCACACTATGGATTATTTACTCACCTCATCCTGAAAGTTGGCGAAAGCACCAGAGAAGCTTCAGAGCACTATATCATTTCAGTACTAGCAACACACTGACTGCGCTAGCCACGACACGCCGAGCACCCCCTCAAGCCAGGAAAGACCGACGCGCGCATGCAGTAGAAACAATTGCAATACGAAAGTCAGGCCACGTTGAACAATATACTCTTAGACCAGCGGATAACTGCTTCAACCCTCCCCCTTCAGCCAAGAAGGAATGAAAGCCGAGCTCATCTTCAATACATATCAATATCGTAATCCATGACCAACTGTTAGTTCTCTGATTTAACAGTCTTGATGCGTCATTAATACTTGTTGAGAGTCCCTTTCTTCAGTTATAATCTGTTCATATGAACGTAATTCTAGAATGTTGTAATATGGCGGGTTTAATGTGATGGCCTTATACACACGTGGATTTGAAGAGTCTGTACTTCTTCTTAACAACGTGCATTTACCTAATAATTAACCTGTCCAAGAAGTGGACAGAACAAAAAACACAAGAGATACTCTTGCGGTCCAACATTTGTTACTTGTATATAATAGGTGTGTCCAAACTTTCACACCGACACATATTCAAACGGAGAGCATACAGGATCAGATGTTCCATCTTGAAATGTTCAGTGAAGAAATCTTGCAAGCGGAGCGAAGTAAGGCGGGCAACAGAAGAAAGGGGCTTATCCGGCCACACAGGATGGCAAATTCAGAAATATGGGAGCGACCCGGTGATACAGTCCACAAGATATGTCCAGTCAGGCATGGCATGCACATGCACATCCAGAAAAAGCACAAAACTCCAACATGTCCATATGTTACACTGAAACACACCCCA
Source organism: Ectobius pallidus (assembly GCA_964059195.1). Lineage (NCBI taxonomy): Eukaryota > Metazoa > Arthropoda > Insecta > Blattodea > Ectobiidae > Ectobius > Ectobius pallidus. The sequence goes on from CAXKWD010000009.1 coordinate 35,569,778, forward strand.
GAACCACACAGTATCCGAACTTCTTGTAAGAACAGGGGGAAGTCTCATCCGAGACTGGTTAATATTGTTGCTTGTTCATTTGTCCTTGGAGGTTAAATTACAATATTTCTTGGAGGTTAAATTACAACATTTCTTGGAGGTTAAATTACAACATTTCTTGGCCAAGAAATTGCTTTCAATCAAATGTCTTAGTTCATCCTCAGCTTTTTTTTTTATCAAAGCCTGAGCATCAAGGTTTATTCTGAATACTGCAGAAGAAACTAATACAAATAATTTCTTTTTTTAGAATGTCACATCAAGTTGGCCAATTCTTTTTTCAATATTTACAAGATTTTACAATATATTACAATCTTTTTACAATTACTTAAAGTTTTAAATTACATGATTACACAATTTAGGGTAGTTCTCATAAACGAGGAGTGTGTTGCAAAAAACAATTATAGCAACCATCAAGTTGAGGCATGAGTAAAATAATACATAGTGCGTACTGCAAAAGTTGGGATTTTAAGATTAGACGATAACATAAAATTGTAGCGTGCTCTGCGGGTTTGTACCCAGAGCCGTCATAATGTAATGACCCGTAACCCCAAAACCTGTAGCAGGGAACAAGGACGGTCACGTACACGTAATATCAAAGTGCAGAAATTCAAAGTATGCCAATTTATTGTAAAACTCAGTGAAACAGTAATAACATAGAACGGCACCATAAACAGTAGGATTTACATATGAACCATTCTTAGATAAAACCTGTGAAGCAGATAGACGTAAAACAAGTCTCAAGATGTTCTATTAGCAAGAACATTTGAGATGGCTTAAGGCCATTTTTAAAAGGGACCGAGGTATTTTGCAAGCAATCCTCCGCAACACAAAACTAAACGAAACAAAACGGCATTAATGAAAAATATGAAAGAACAAACCGAGCAAAACTGAAAACTGGTGGGTGAAACAAAAGCGAAAACTAAAGAAACTAAAGAAAACCCACCAGCAAACTATGCAATGATTAAACTAAAACATACCTGCTGGTTACCTGAAATATGTAGAGAGATACCAAACTACATGCCGGAAAACCACACTATATTTAGATCACCACACTCAACCTTCAGTGGAAGGCTGGCAGAACTCCTCTCTACGACGATCGGAAGATTACTCTCTCACGACGGTTGGAACATGACCATGTCTCACGGCAACGCCCATCAAGATAATACCGAACAAGCAAATAGAGGGCGCTGGCAGAACAAGAAAATAGAGGACGCTGATGGCCAGAAGGGCAGTTTATGAAAACACACGAAAACAAAAGAAGGAGGGCTTGCAAAATACGACAGAAAATGTGTACGTAAACAGGGCAAGGACAAAGTGAACGAAACATCACAATTAAGTAAGGTTAGAAACCAAAACATTATATAGAATAAATAAATAAGATTAGTTAAATAAATAAACGTGCCGGAAATGAGCGGCACAAAATTAGACTCGGGGCAATCCACACAAACCAAGAGACAAATCATATAATTTACATACATTTAAAAATACCCTTAAGAACTCTTCACAACAATAGAATTTCTTACCCAACAGCTATACCAGAACGATCCTTATGGTACTCCTGCAAGAGGATCATTTTGAAAATATTTAAGTTGTGCAGCATGACATCGACGAATGTACTGATCAGAACAATGCTGCAACAAGAAAGACAATCCATTATGTAACACTTCAATAATTCGATAGGGTCCCAAAAAACGAGCTGCCAGTTTCTTAGCAAAATGAGCCGCAGCTTTACTTATAGGATAGTTTTTACACATAACAATGTCTCCAACCTTAAATGAGCAGGGCAGCCTACCCCTGCTGTACCTAATGGCTCTTCTGCGATGAGCTAACCTCAAGTTGCGGGCAGCAGAATTCCAAGTCCTGATTATGTGTTCTGAGGAAATGGTATCAGGAAGAAGGTCGGAGAGTTTCCATAAATTACTCAGAGGATTTTTCGGTGGGAAAGTAAACAATAAAGAGAACGGAGTGTGCCCATTACTCTCATGTTTGGCAGTGTTAAAAGCAAACTGCAACCACGATAGGTCTCTGTCCCATAAGGTATGATCCTGATGATGAAAATCAATTAGTGCATCCTTTAAATTCCTGATCACTCTCTCTGCGTGTGAGGGGTTGGGGTAAAAAGGTGTAGTTGTAATGTGTTGGATACCCAAACGAAAGCAAAAGTTCTTAAATACATACGAGAGGAAATGGGGAGCATTGTCCGACACCAGAGATTGGCACACAACCAAAGTTCTGAAAGATAGAAGAAAGAGACGAAATAACTTTCTCAGCTCGAGAGTCCCGCAAAGGAAACAACCATGTGAACTTAGAGAAGGCGTCAACCACAACCAGAATGTAATCATTCCCCTTCCGGGATCTGGGCAACTTACCTAAGAAATCTGCAAAGAATTTCTCAAACTGTTTCTGAGGTACAGAAAAAGCAAGTTCACCAATGCGCGAATTCAGAGCAGTTTTGGCCATAGCACAAATTTGACATGCTTTAATCCAATGCCGTATGTCTTGTGGCATGCCATCCCACCAAAAAGCAACTTGAAGTTTAGCCAGAGTTTTCTTTATTCCAAAGTGAGCTCCAAACGAAGACGCATGGAAATACTTAAATACCATCGGCTGGAGACTAGAAGGAAGGACAACATTCGGTGATCTTTGCCTACCTGAAAGAATCTGTAGGGTATCACCAAGCATACGATAGTTACCAACCGTTTCTCCAGCTTTTAACCTGGTAATAAGAGGAGCTAGATCTGGGTCCAAAACTTAATAATATGAAATATCGGAGAAAGCCAACGGGGCATTAGAAAGAAGAGGCGCCGAGACATGCTGAAGGTTCTTCAGGCTCCGAAGGATAGCCCTCGAACATACGCGAAACCGTATCAGCCAGAATATTCTCCGTACTCTTTATATGGACACTAGTGAATTTAAAAGCTGAAAGCCGGACTGCCCAACGAGCCAATCGTCCAGTCTTTCGAGGTCTTCCAAGATACCGGGATAGCGCCTGATTGTCGCATTCAAGAGTAAAATTCACATGTTCGACATGCATCTTGAATTTTTCAAGCGAAAACAGCACAGCTGAAAGCCGGACTGCCCAACGAGCCAACCGTCCAGTCTTTCGTGGTCTTCCAAGATACCGGGATAGCGCCTGATTGTCGCATTCAAGAGTAAAATTCACATGTTCGACATGCATCTTGAATTTTTCAAGCGAAAACAGCACAGCAAGAGCTTCCATTTCGTATATGGAGAAGGCTTGCTCTGGCTTAGTGAGAGATCTCGAAGTGTAAGCGATAGGCTAACGTCCCTCCGGAAATTCCTGTAGTAGTACAGCACCTAACCCTAAAGCTGACGCATCGGTCTGGACAATGAAAGGCTTCGATAAATCGGCCATCGCCAGAATAGGTGGATTCATAATGGCGGACTTTAGGTCTTCAAAAGCAGCTTGTTGCTCCTCCGACCATACGAATTGAGCTGATTTAGCTGGAAGACGGTTCAATGGTGCTGCACGAGCTGAAAACTTAGGGATAAATTTGGAAAAGAAGTTAAGCATCCCGATAAAGCGAGCTACACCCTTGACATTGATAGGCCTAGGAAAATTCCTAATGGCAAAGGTGCGCTCAGGATCAATAGCTACACTCTAAGGGGAGATAAGATGACCAATAAATGACAACTGGGTCCCAGCAAATTGAACATTTCATGGTTTTACGGTAAGACCCGCATCCCTCAGCCTGCGAAATACTTCATGAAGATGTAGGATATGGGATTCAAAATCCTTACTATAAATGACCAATTCATCCAAATAGTTATATACATACTCGAACTTGATATCAGAAAAGATGGAATCCAGAAGGCGTGTCAACGCTTGAGCCCCAGTGGCAAGGCCAAATGGAAGGCGGCAAAACTCGAAATGGTTCCACTCGGCCGGGAAGGCTGTAATATGTCCAGATGACACCTTTAGTGGGATTTGGTAGTAAGCGCTATTCAAATCTAGCAAAGAAAAAACGGTGGCACCAGCAAACCAATGTGCGGCAGAATGAGTGTCAGGTAGTGGCATGGCTTCAATATGAATTTTCTGATTCAGAGCACGATAGTCAATTACAGGACGGAAGTCGTACCTATTACCAGCAAGGTTACCGTGAGAATTTTCACGAGGCAATCTCCCTCTAAGAAAGGCATCGTTCCCACTCCTATTACCAGAAACATACCTCACATTAGAGCGTGAGTTAAGAGTACGGTGTACCGGAAAACTTTGGCTACTGAAATTACTAGAATTTCCCCTCAAAACCCCAGAGCCAGCAGGATAGTTAGGCCTACGGCTGTCTGAGCAGGCGACCTCAGCCGCTTGACAAATAAGACAAGATAACTAATCAAAGTTAGTAGGTCTTTGAGCAAACGTAAAGCAAGATCTCGTGTTAGGCTCGAGACCGGAAAGAATAACTTGTATAATTTGCAATTCAGAATCTGTTATCTGAAAAACTGCGGCCTGAAGCCTAATATCTTGTATAAATTCAGGTAAGGTTTCGCCTACTCTCTTCGGTCTGTAGTAATATTCATTCAATAAGTCATATCTGATACGTGAGGGAATAAACTGAGTTAATATTTGAGCATGAAAAGAAGCTACTGATTGATCAAGACAAACAGCTTTACAGAGGATGTCGAGAACACGACCTGAAACTATACCCAAAAATAACTGCAAGACAACACTATCCCTGACCTTAAAGCAAAGGGCTTGTTGATTGAACTTAACCAAAAAACTCAAAAAGACCAGGACATCTGAAATCTGAGACACAACAAACATGGGTTGCCCATCTATTAATCTTTGCAGAACCTTAAGCGGCGCAAAAGCAGTATTAAACCAGTTGGAGTAGGAGTTGCCAGATTCCTCGTCATCGGCGAAGAGATAAATGGGGCTCATTAGACATTTGGCCTCAACCGCATTAGGTCTATCTAACAACTGCGTGGTAGCCTGCGTTAGCACATCTTGAGAAACCCCAGACCTATGGAACAACTGTGGGGTAGTCTGAACTAACACATCTTGTGGTGCATTAGGCCTATTTAGAACATGAGGGGTAGTCTGCACAATATTATCATCTGCAAAATCAATTAACTCCGCCTCAGGAGTAGAAAAAAGTTTGTCTAAATCTGTAGAAAACATCTGAGTACTAGGCATGTCGCTTAACATGAACAGACGATTCTCTACATGCCATAAACGATGACGAAAACGTCTCTTTTGTTTAACGGTCGCATCAGGGTCAGCAAACAAATCAGCCGCTAAATTAACTAACTCAGCTACCTTTGATTTAAGTAAAGACAGTTCAGCTAAAGCTGCTTCCTCAGAAATAACTTGTTTAGCGGGAACAGTAGTTGCAACTTGTGTAATTAAAGACAGTAAGGAGGGCAAGTCTAAAGTTTCACTAACAGAGACACCACGAGCCCTAAGTTGAAACAGCAATTCATCCTTTCTTAGAAGGTCCCACGAAAGGGGGCAATGCAAGTCCATACTGAATTTATAATCAAACTCAATAATAGCAATAAAGAGAGAAAGAGATATATTACCCAATTAACGCATTGCGATCTAAGAGCGTATTCCTCCCCCGTCAGCCAAAATGAGATCAGCTAACAACATAAAAAAGTAATGGGATCAGCAGAAGGCCGACACCACAAGAAATATTGGTAGCTGACTGCTAACACTAGTAAGAGGTGGTTTGTTTGGTGGGTGGGTTTTGATTGTTTGATTACTTTTGCTATCACTTGTAATTTGATGAACTTTGTGAGTTGAATTATTTGGATTAATTCTTTAATTCTGAATATTGATGAAACTTGAAAATCTTGTTCTGCCACTATCAATTACTGTGATTTGAAAATTAATTTTAATAACATGTAAGAAATAAATTTTATCAACAAGGATATACATGAACTTTCATTTTTATCCATATAGACCATGGGCTACCAATAGCAAACCCTCCCCCCTCCCCGTGGGATTTTCTGACACACATATTTTTTTGTTGCTATTGTCGTCTAGTTTAATATTTTAGTTGTTTGCCCCTTATCAATTACACCATATACCCGGAAAACCACGGAATCCGGAGAAAATGAGTTTGTTTTATTTTTTTATTGTTCTTTGCCCCTATTATTCCCAGGGAATTTCTGACTCACACATTTTTATTCGTATTGCCATCTAGTTTAAGGTTTCAGTTGTTTACCCCTTACAAATTACAACATATCCCCGGAAAACCACGTATATACGGAGAAAATTGCTATATTTTATTTTTTAAATCTTTGTTCTTTGCTCCTAATATTCAAAGGGAATTTCTGACTCATATGTTTTTTTATTGGCATTACCATCTAGATTAAGATATCCGTTGTTTGCCCCTCATCAATTACAGCATATCCCCGAAAAACTCCGAAAACCATGGAAATCCGGAAAAACTAACTTCGTTTAAATTTTTGAAAAGCTTTGTTCTTTGTTCCTGGTATTCAAAGAGAATTGGTGAACCATATGTTTTTGTGTCGGAATTGCCATCTACATTAAGGTTTCAGTTGTTTGCCCCTTACCAATTACAGCATATCCCCGGAAAACCACGTATATAGGAGAAAATGACTATGTTTCCTTTTTAAGAATTTGTTCTTTGCTCCTAATATTCGAAGAGAATTTCTGACTCATATGTTTTTTTTTGTTGGCATTACCGTCTAGATAAAGGTTTCAGTTATAAATTATAGCATATCTCCAGGAAACTCCGAAAACCACGGAAATCCGGAGAAATTGACTTTTTAAAAATCACTTTAAAATCTTTGTTCTTTGCTCCTAATATTCCCAGGTAATTTCTGACTCATATGTTTTTTTGTTGATATTGCCATCTAGTTTAATGTTTCAGTTGTTTGCCCGTTATCAATTACAGCAAATCCACGTAAACCCTGAAAACTACGAAGTCCGGAGAAAATTACTTTGTTTTAATTTTTTTTACATCTTAGTTCTTTGCTCCTAATATTCAAAGGGAATTTGTGACTCATATGCTTTTGTGTTGGTAATGCCATCTAGATTAAGGGATCAGTTGTTTTCCCCTTATCAATTACAGCATATCTCCGGAAATCTCCGAAAGCCACGAAAATCCGGTGAAAATTAGTTTGTTTTAATTTTCTAAAAATCTTTGTCCTTCGATACTAATATTCCCAGGGCATTTCTTAATCACATACTTTTTGTTCCTATTGCCATATAGTTTAAGGTTTCAGTTGTTTCCCCCTTACCAATTAGAGCATGACAAAGAATACTGGAAAAAATCCTGTTGCTTAAGGGATGAAAGCGATTGAAAACCTGGCAGCACACCCTTCTTATTCTAATTTGACATCTGTGAATGATAATTTATCTTGCCAAATCTTCCACAGTCACTATCAAACTTTCTTGACTTGGATTGGTAATATGAACAAAGTGTCTTTGATTTTGAGATTTCAGCGAGCAACTAAAGAAAACAACTTTGACTTACACTTGGCATTTTCTTTGCATGTGACCATCACAATTATGGCAGATATCTCGTAGTCCACATACTCACCATTTTGAACCTGCAAAGGACACACCTGAAGCAGAATTACTTCGCAATAACAGTTTCAGTGACTGTAGACACAAGTTCCGAGTTCTAGAAATTCCGTGGATTTCCGTGGTTTTCCGGGTTTTGCGGGGATATGTTGTAATTGATAACGGGCAAACAACTGAAACCTTAATCTAGATGACAATGCCAACAAAACATATGCAAGTCAGAAATTCCCTGGAAATATTAGGATCAAAGAACAAAGAATTTTAATACATTAAAACGAACTCATTTTCTGCGGACTTTCGTGGTTTTCGGAGTTTTCCGGGGGTATGCTGTAATTAATAAGGTACAAACAACTGAAACCTTAATCTAGATGGCAATACCAATACAAAAACATATGAGTCACCAATTCCCTTTGAATACTAGGAGCATAGAGCTAAGATTTAAAAAAAATTAAACAAAATCATTTTCTCCGGGTTTCCGTGGTTTTCGGAGTTTTCTGGGGATTTGCTGTAATTGATAGGGGGCAAAACTGAAACCTTGATCTAGATGGGAATACCAATACAAAAACATATAAGTCACCAATTTCATTTGAATACTAGGAGCAAAGAACTAAGATTAAAAAAATTAAAACAAAATAATTTTCTCTGGATTTCCGTGGTTTTCCGAGTTTTCCGGGAATATTCTGTAATTGATAACGGGCAAACAACTGAAACCTTAATTTAGATGGCAGTACCAACACAAAACCATATCAGTCACCAATACCCTTTGAATACTAGGAGCAAAGAACTAAGATTTTAAAAAAATTAAACAAAGTCATTTTCTCCGGGTTTCCGTGGTTTTCGGAGTTTTCCGGGAATATGCTGTAATTGATAATGGGGAAACAACTCAGACCTTAATCTAGATGGCAATACCAACAAAAAAAAATATGAGTCAGAAATTCCCTTTGAATATTAGAAGCAAATAAAAAAGATTAAAAAATAAAACATTGTAATATATACGTATATACGTGGTATTCCGTGTTTTCCGGGGATATGTTGTAATTGGTAAGAGTCAAACAGCTGTAACCTTAAATTAGATGGCAATACCAACAAGAAATATGTGAGTCAAAAATTCCCTGGGCATATTAGAAGCAAAGAACAAAGACAAATTAAAACAAAGTCATATCTCCGTATTTCCGTTGTTTTCCGGGGATATGCTGTAATTGATAAGGGACAAACAACTAAAAACTTAATCTGGATGGTAATACCACAGTATAAGTATTAATACAGTAAAGAAACTGTGTGTTAAAAGTCCTATGACTACATGTTGACTGGACGACACTAGCGCTACATGCGGAGATTGAGTAAAGCTACATTCTCATCATATGAAATGGCTTGGGAAAATACATAAACACATCGCAAAATATGTTATGTTAAAAGAGAAAAAGAGAAAAATACAGAATATTTTTATTTAATGCAAATCTAATTTTTAAATTTAAGAAATAATAAAACAGATAATGTATTATATTCTAGTTAAGGAGAGGTAAACAATACCTAAATAGGCTACTGTTAAGGACTGTACCTAGGCCTAGTATTTTTCCTTTAAAATCATTGCCCTTTAATATAATTTATAATTCAAATTATGATAATAAATAGCCTACATATTAATTACGTAAATTATATTATAGGTTTGTCACGTTGTTCATCCTGCACGTCATTGTTGACAGTGTATTTTGATTCTTTGCCTTATATGGCAATAAACGACTTCAATTTATCGTAGGTCTATGTAGCGTCAATTACTGCAGGATAGACTTCATTAAACAAAACAAAAAATTCAGGAGCATTTGGAATTAAAGACACCGTCGGTACAGCAGTTTTAATTAACGAGTTTTTATATGAATTCATAAACTGTCTGTTTTCGGCGTGTGTCAAGCATAGACGGTAATTTTCACTCAAATATTTTACATATTTTGTTACTAGGTTTTCTTGTCGACCATTAATGACCTATTTTATACACCAGAAATCATTACAACAGAATAAAATATAAAAATATTACATTAAAGTAACTTGAAACATAACCACGCCAGAATCACGAGTAAGCCAGTAGACCTACAATAAATATTACTTATTTTCGTTCTTACCTTTCTGGATGTTTCAAGAAAGTGAAGAAATGCAATTCAGGATTTTGTCTTTTATTATTACTGAAATTTACAGCAGAATAATAAGGTCCTTTCGAATATAACGTGTTCTAATAAATACAACACTCCTATTTATTTACATACTTCCCGGAGTAGTTTCTTTAGTCTTACTATATGGCCGCTACGATCGCTAGTAAATGCGCGCGCATGCTCGGCTGGCAGAAAAACGGGCTGAGTTTCTGTACTGTATTAATACTTATACTGTGGTAATACCAACAAAAAATATGTGATTCAGAAATTCTTTGGGCATATTAGGAGCAAAGAACAAAGAAAAATTAAAACAAACTATTTTCCGTACTTTTCCGGGGTTTCCGGGTAAATGCTGTAATTGATAAGGGGCAAACAACTAAAAACTGAAACTAGATGGCAATACCAGCAAAAAAATATGTGAGTCGGAAAATCCCACGGGGGGAGATGGGGGGTATACAGTAGTCCACGCTCTAATACTTATGCAATAAATTACTAAACTAGGCATTAATTAATAGAGTGAAGTAAAAACTGTAAGTACCACCACTAAGTAATTTTAAATATTTGGCAAGTTTGAAGTCTACGGAATCAGTTCAAATGAATGTACACACAGAAGCGTAAGAACTGGCATCATTTCCCAAAGGAAAAAGGAGACCGTCTCATTCAAGGAGAGAGAGAGAGAGGAATGCGTCATCACAATAACGAAATTGAAAATCAATATAATGTTGGTTTATTTGAGTTTAATAAAAACATGTATAGATTTAACATATGTTCAAATAATTTGGTATAGGTGTATATAATATTATATATAAGAAAATATATTAGTTAATTTAATATATAATGATATCGGTGTGACTCAGTTCCGGCCAGACACACAGCTGGTTTAGACATCTCTCATAAGACAATAAGAATACTCTGAACTATGTTATTCAACAAAATCTCTACCATATGAAAATTCCAAACCTATTAAGCATACGGGATGTTATCTCCTGAATTAGAGATAAATTCAAATAAGATTATTTGAAGTTCCATTAGAAAAATTATTTATGTACTGCATCACACAGCTTCAAAATTTATAACCAAATTCAATAATGCAAATAGATAGTATTGATCGGAAATTAGCAAAAAAATATTTAACCAGCATAAATCTGAATAGATGTTACTTTCATTAAATTAATTCTTACTTATTATGAAAACGAAATAGTCTAGCAATTATCTAATCTTGAAGTAATTAATGAAAGAAAATATAATCTGAAGAAATGACTAAATATGTAAAAACACAACTCAGTGAATAGATGTTTTATATATACGAAAATATGAATATATATATATATATATATATATATATATATATATATATATATATCAATAATATGTATCAAATTAAATTTAAAGAAAATTTAGATTGTGAAAACCAGAATAGTAAACTAATAGTTAAACAGAATATTAATAATCACTGACTTGAAGAGAAATACTAACAGAAAAATACACAGACTAAATTAAACGCTGCAAGAAAGATCGAGAAACAGAAGCGTGACTTCAGAGAAATTCCATAACTGAAAAATCAATTTTTACATTTATAGAAATGAGCAGAATTATATTTGCAATAACTATTTACATGAAAAACACCGCGACGGCAATGTATTTAAGAAAGCTTAAAGTGAAAATACAATTTGATAATATGAACTAGGCTTATGCAAATACTAAATTTCAGTACTACGTCACGCCAAAATGCAATACTAAATATAGTAATTAGATACCCAAAGATTAGTTATACTTTAAATAGAGTGGACTTTGTGATGTGTTCAATATAATGGCAGAGAAAATATATTTTTACGTATAACACACAATAAACCTGGTCAGCAACAAATCGGTGAATGCAGTTATTTTTACACAGTACTAATGTCACTCACGGCCTACTGTATCATACGTGACGATATCTTTAATTAAGATACCAACTAGCGATACTGAACGAAATATATATATATATATATATATATATATATATATATATATATATATATATATAACGCCAGCAATCCTAATTGCATAATGCGTAAATGGGAACTTGTATTTATAATCTTTATAAGAGAATAGAAACATCATTAGCTTAACGTCATAAGAAATATACACGGGTGATCCGTTAGAGACAGTGGCGCCGACTCCATGGGGCCTGAGGGGGCCCGAGCTCCCTCAAAAATTCGTAATAATTTAAGAAAATTATTAGTTATATTATGCTTTGTAAAATCACAAAATTATGTTGGTATCTTTTATTTTCCTTGTTTGACGATAGTTACCTTTTAAAATACATTCAGTAATGAGTTAAAACAAATAATTATTACGGTAGTAAGCAGGTTAACTGAAAACGAGTGGTGTGAATCATGATAGTGTTAGTGTAAGGTCTGGCGGGCCAGCGCTGCGGCCGCGGCGACATCAAAAGGACTGGAGCAGAAGTGCCTGGAACCCTCCACCTCGCGTCGCTTTGACGCTTCGAGACATTACGACGCCGTGGCTATATAAAAGCCCACCCTGCTGGAGCAGTCATTCAGTGTGGATAGTTTCGTTCAGTGCATGCTGCAGACGTGTTTAGCTTTCCGACTTTAGTGTTTAGTGGACTCTTTTATATGACTATATTTTATTCGTTTACTTTAGTCTCTTAGTGTATTGTGAATTAAGTTTGCAATGGATAAATTTGTTACCAAAAAGGTGCGCTTGGAAGTTGATGATACTGCAAGTCAACCTCCGACAATAATTGTGTCGTCAATTGCTTCGTCGTCTTCAGGCGAGAACTGTTCACAGCCAAAACCTGGACAATCCGGTAAGGGAAGATCATTTCAGAAGTCTTGGTTGATCAAATATACATGGCTAGAATATGAAGCATCTACCGAAAAAGTTTTTTGCAAAACCTGCAAAGAGGCAGATGCTAAAAATCTATTACAATTTTCTTGAAAAAAAGAAGATGCATTTATTTCCGAAGGGTTTTCTAACTGGAAAAAGGCTTTGGAAAAATTCCGTCTTCATGAAAATACGTTTACGCAAAAAGAAGGTGTTCTGAAACTAAATGCCATCACTAACCGAAGTGTGGCCTCCCAATTGAATGAACAGTTAGATAGTGATATGAAGAAAGGCCGTTTAGCTCTTGTGACAATTTTTACTACCGTGCAATTTCTATGCCGACAAGGCCTAGCAATTAGAGGGCACGAAGATGTAAACTCAAATTTTTTTCAATTATTGGAACTCCGAAAGAATGACGTACCTGAGTTAAAAGATTGGTTAGGGCGTTCGGGGTATAAGTGGACGTCCCACGATATTCAAAACGAGATCATTGATCTACTAGGAAAGTCTGTGTTGAGAAAAGTATTGGCTTCAATCAAGAAGACTGAACATTTTTCTATTATGGTTGACGAAACAAGTGATTCTTCGATTCACGAACAAGTGTCATTTTGTATTCGTACTGTCAATGATTCCTTAATTATCAACGAAGACTTTATTGGCTTATACGAGACCCCCAACACTGAATCACAAACTCTGTTTAGTATTTTAAAAGACGTATTTGCTCGTCTTGATTTGTCAATGGATAACTTAAGAGGACAGTGCTATGATGGTGCCTCGAATATGAGAGGTAAGTTCAAAGGACTAAAAAAGTTAGTTTTGGATATACAACCAAAAGCACGTTATGTGCACTGCACTGCTCACAGTTTAAACTTGGCAGTTGTAGACAGTCTCCGCCATCTTACGTCTATGAGGGATATTATGGCCTTAGCCAAGGACTTAATAAACACCGTAAGGGAATCCAACAAAAGGATAGGACTTTTCAGAAGCATACGCTGTGAGAGCACGAACGACCAAGCTGGCCTACGACCCCTTTGCCCGACTCGATGGACTATGCAAGCTTCTAGTATCTTGAGAATATTGAAAAACTTTGAAGAACTTCTAGAGTTTTTTGAAACATTTTCTGCAGAGGACAAAACAGAGGCAGGTTACAAATGTGCAGGCTACCTTGAGTCAATGTTACAATTCAAAACTTATTTCTTTTTACGTCTTTATTGCCATGCAATGAACCCAGTAGAGGATGTCAATGAAAAAATTCAATGCCCTCATCTAAGTGTTGCTGATCTGGAAAAAATATATGAGGCCTTGATTTGTATATTGAATGGAAGGCGTGATAGTTTTGAACACTTTTGGGAATTGTGTTTAAAAGAAAAACCTTCACAAGTTGATGATCCTTCGCTTCCTCGGAATCGACGTATACCAAAGAAGTATGAAAACAACGAAGCCAGCTCACCGCACACTTTCAAAACCCCAAAGGAATACTACAAAGCTATTTACATTGAAGTTTGTGAAACGGTGCAATCTTGCATTACTGAGCGGTTTGCATCAACTGGACTCACACAGGTCATTGCAGTTGAACAAGAGTGCTTGCTTTTAGTAAACAGAGGTGAAAAAAATTTTGAAAAATCAACTGAGTTTTTAAAAAATGACCTAGACATTGAGAGACTGCGCTTACACTTGAATATGTTATCCGATATCGCTAATAAAAAACAACTGGTCTTAAAAAACATGCGGGATGTGAGAAAGTACATTACACAAGAGCCTGCAGTTGGAGAAATGTTATGTGAAGTAGTGAAGTGCATTAAGCTTCTCCAAGTAGTTCCAATCACGACAGCAACAGCAGAACGGTCATTTAGCGCCCTTAGGCGGTCATTCACTATCACTCCAAATGATCGTCATCCACTTGGATGTTGTCCACAGGACGACATCCAAAATTAGGTGGTCATTCACTGTCACTCCACCCACGCCAGTTGCTTCGTGGAACAGACCCGCGCCAGTTGCTTCGTGGAACAGTAAGGTTGAACCTTGACTTTTGAAAAATTGGCGCCAACGATTTAAATAAAAATTTAAAATTTGAAACTCTTGTCTATGGCTAATAAAATGACTATATCCGTTTTACCGCAAAAATTACTTGGGGGCTACTTTACTCATTTCCATTTTCAATTTTTCTAGATTATCTCCATTAGGCCTACAGTATGCGACACATAAAAACCTTCCACAGTAAAGTTGTAGAAAAAATTAAAATGAACCTTTTTTGTTTAAAACAATTTTATACATCTAATAGATATTGAGATAAACAGCTTAAATAATGAATACAGCTTAAACGCAAATTTCATAACATACATATGAAGGGCCTAGTTCCATAAGGGCGTAAGGCACAAGGACATAGTTTCGAGAAATATTGATGTTTTTAAACAGTGTTACCACTCACAAATAGGTGGTTTAAAGTCTAATTTTATAACATACTAGCATGTGCCCGCGGCTTCGCCCGCGATAATTATTTCAAAAATTAAAAATTAAGAGCATAATAGTTAAATCATTATAATTATTAACACCTAAATCACGTGGACTACATACCACGATTAGATAGCGTCGCCTGGTAAAAGCGACCTCAGATTCGAGTTGCTTGGCCCAGAAAACCCTTGTATAGTTTCGTTCAAATCAAGCAATGTTTCACCATACAGTATTTAGGCCTATATTGAATATCCCTCTTCCGTGTTGGTTGAAAATTTAATATGTCTACGGGCCTTAACATTCTAAACAAATGAATCGACCAGCGTGGGCTTACACCATTCAAGCGATCGCGATGCTTTTATTTCCACGGTATGACAAAAATAGCCAAAGACAACTGCAATTGATTTGACATTGAAATGTATTACTGAAATCTGATGCTTCGACAGCGCGAATCACGTTTTCTGCCAGTTTTTCACTCATAACTCGCGAACGAAAGCTAAAATTAAAAATTCGGCTTCGAGGTGCATTCGCCCACCTTTCAGTCCATCTATCTTTAAAATTTCAGATCTCTGCGTTCAGTAGATTTCGATGGGCATCGTGGACAGACAGACAAACAGCATGTGCCCGCATGTGCCCGCGGCTTCCCCCGCGATAATTATTTCAAAAATTAAAAACTAAAAATTAAGAGCATAGTTAAATCATTATAATTATTAACACCTAAATCACGTGGAGTGCATTCCACGATTAGGTAGCGTCCCCTGGTAAAAGCGACCTCAGATTCGAGTTCCTTGGCCCAGAATACCCCTGTACAGTCAGTTTCGTCCAAATCGAACAATGTTTGACCATATTTAGGCCTATATTGATTATCCCTCTTCCGTGTAGGTTGAAAATTTCATGTCTTCGGGCCTTGATATTCTAAATAAATGAATCGTCCAGGATGGACTTACAAAATCAAGCGATCGCCCGCGATAATTATTTCAAGAATTAAAAATTAAGAGCATAATAGTTAAATCATTATATTTATTAACACCTAAATCACGTGGACTACATGTCACGATTAGATAGCGTCGCCTGGTAAAAGCGAACTCAGATTCGAGTTCCTTGGCCCAGAAAATCCCTGTATAGTGAGTTTCGTCCAAATCGAACAACGTTTGACCATATTTAGGCTAATATTGATTATCCCTATAATAATAATAATAATAATAATAATAATAATAATAATAATAATAATAATAATAATCCTCTTCGGTGTAGGTTGAAAATTTCACATTATGTTTGCGTGCCTTGACATTAAAAACAAATGAATCGACCAGCGTGAGCTACAACATTCAAGAGATCGCGATGCTTTTATATCGAAGGTTTGACAAAAATAGCCAAAGCCTAGTGTAATTGATTTGTATTACTGAAAACTCATGCTTCGAAAACGGAATAAATACACGTTTTCTGCCCGTTTTTCACTCATAACTCACGAACGAAAACTAAAATTAAAATTCCGGCTTGGAGGTGCATTTTCCGACCCTTTAGTCCGCCTATGTATAAAATTTCAGATCTCTGCGTTCAGTAGATTTCGCTGGGCATCGCGGACAGACAGACAGACAGACAGACACTTCCTTTTATTAATATAGATATTTTTGAAGGACAGGCTAAATTAGTGTTCTGCAAATTTACAAGGTTGAGAGTATTGGGATCTTTTACAACTAGAGGCACCTAAACATGTTAAACAGAAACTGAAATACTTTTACAGTAGCAAAATCTTTTTACTTTGTATCATATTATTTGTTTTTATTTTATTTTAGTAAAAACCTGTATTATACAGTGACAATTGCACGTTTGCCAATGAATACTAGTAGGCCTATGTTATACAGTCAAAATTGCATGTTTGCCAATGAATACCAGTATCCTCATTAATACAACAGATGATAAGCAAAACAATCTATTTTGAACATGGGCGTAATTTCAGCATTTTAACTGGGGTGGCAAGGTCTGCCGGGGGGGGGGGTCTGGAAATTTTTTAAAATTTGGCATTAAAATGATGTAGTTTAAGCATTTTAAAAGCTTTTTTACATATCAAACCAGCATAAATGTTAAGTTTAATATAGAATCAGGATTGTGTCACGTTTATAAACTGTAATTTTTCACTTGTTTGCAAATCTATATTAATAAAAGGAAGTGTCTGTCCTCCGTCTGTCTGTCTGTCTGTCCTCCGTCTGTCCGCGATGCCCAGCGAAATCTACTCAACGCAGAGATCTGAAATTTTATACATAGGCGGACTAAAGGGTCGGAATGTGCACCTCGAAGCCGGAATTTTAATTTTAGCTTTCGTTCGTGAGTTATGAGTGAAAAAGGGCAGAAAACGTGTATTTATTGCGTTTTCGAAGCATGAGTTTCAGTAATACAAATCAATTACACTAGGCTTTGGCTATTTTTGTCATACCTTCGACATAAAAGCATCGCGATCTCTTGAATGTTGTAGCTCACGCTGGTCGATTCATTTGTTTTTAATGTCAAGGCACGCAAACATAATATGAAATTTTCATCCTACACCGAAGAGGATTATTATTATTATTATTATTATTATTATTATTATTATTATTATTATTATTATTATTATTATTATTATTATTATTATTATAGGGATAATCAATATTAGCCTAAATATGGTCAAACGTTGTTCGATTTGGACGAAACTCACTATACAGGGGTTTTCTGGGCCAAGGAACTCGAATCTGAGGTCGCTTTTACCAGGTGACGCTATATAATCGTGATATGTAGTCCACATGATTTAGGTGTTAATATAATGATTTAACTATTATGCTCTTAATTTTTAATTTTTGAAATAATTATCGCGGGCGAAGCCGCGGGCACATGCTATCTTTAAATAATAAAAAGACGTGTTTGTCTGTCTGTCCACGATGCCCAGCGAAATCTACTGAACGCAGAGATCTGAAATTTTAGACATAGATGGGCTGAAAGGTGGGCGAATGCGCATCGAAGACGGATTTTTAATTTTAGCTTTCGTTCGCGAGTTGTTAGTGAAAAACTGGCAGAAAACGTGATTTTAGCGCTGTCGAAGCATCAGATTTCAGTAATACATTTCAATGTCAAACAGGGGCGGCCGGTGTTAATGTGCTACTGTGCTATAGCACACTGTTCATTTCGTTAAAGAAAATATTGTTGATTACTTAAATAAAAATTACCAATATTCTGTTAAAAATACTTTTATAAAATTTTGATCATCTTAGATTTCCAACCGTTATACAATATGCGATATCCCTTACAACGTCGAGGGGTCAGCTTGAGCTGCTAAGCATTATACTGCAGTGTGCTCTGTCCCCCAGTAGCGCTGGGCTCCTTGATGACGAAAGCGTGGAAAGTGCCCTGAGGCGAAGTGTAAATTTGTCGCTGTTAGCATGAAAACCGCATCGTTGGAGCTATTCGTGGGATAGAACCCGGCCCCCTATAGGTATGCTACATGCCGCACAAGAAACTGGCTGGTTAGGGTGGAAGGTTGACGACCTCTTGTTTGGTATGGTTGGGGTGGATATTTTGAAGGTTGTTTTTCAAGTCTATGGGAACAGTCCTTGTTAACACATCTTATTGATGGCGGCTTTTCTGGAAGTAAAGTTTTAATAGCGTTCAAATCCGTGGCTTGACATTAAATTTTATGAAATTATGAGACAATTTAGCTTTGGGAACTAAATCTTTCCTAAATATTACCCTCATAGATTTGTTTGCTGAATTCAATGAGTACATACAAATACATAAATTCATACAAATACATAAATTCATCATAATAATAATAATAATGTAAATACATAAATACGTGCAAAGCTAAAATCCAAGTTCCATTCCCGCCCAAGATAAATTTTCCTCCATAGATTATACAGTGGAATTGAATTGCGAGAACTTTAACAATTACCCAGGAAAGAAGAAAGTGAATGCTGAAAACTACTCATAAACATTGTATTAAAATATTACTTAAGGCAGTATAAGGAATAATTTTTAGCGCCGAGAAAAGTAAATTTAACGCGCACGTTAGCTCAGCGACTGACGAAGAGTAAGTTAGTACAATCTTATTTCCGGGGGGACAGGGCATTGTGACCAGACACCCTCTCAATTCTCAAACTGCATTCTAGTTTCTGTGCAAAGTGCGACGGACAGAACCGACAGTGGAATGATGCGTGTGTGTTCATGTTCAGAATTATTGCTGTGAATGTGAAGAATGATTACAGTAGATAGTTTAATAACTTATCCATTTTCTAGGAGTAAGGAAGAAAAAATCGAGATAAAACAATTAGGGAGATAAACGCCCGAGTTGATTGTGAATCAAAGAGCGAAAAGCGGAAAAAAAATGCGTTTACAACAGAAAATTTCATAGGGCGGTATACGAAAACAGTTGGATATGAGGTTGTAAAATTAGGAATGCTCTCTTCTGTTTTCCTTGCCTTCTATTTGGTGATTCCGATTCCTGGAGTAGAATGGGATTAACAGATTTAGGACACCTTAGTAAGTTGACAAAACAGCATAAAGATAACATTTAGCACACGCATAATGTATTAAATATTAGTTCTCTAGACAGTGTGAATACTGGAGCACAGTTAAGCCAGGCATATCACGACGAAAAATTGAAACACAACCAAGTGGAAAAAGAAGATATGTACTTAAAAAAATTATTGATTGCATTAAGTTCTGTGTGGCTTTTGAACTTGCTTTGAGAGGTCACGACGAAACCGAACAATCTGAAAATCCTTGCATCTTCTTAGGGCTGATAGATTTCGTTTCGAATTTGGACACTGCTGTGGGGGAACACATGGAATTGCATGGACATCATTTTTCGAAATAGGTGAATGGCATGTGACGTTTTATTTTTTGCATGTTCATACTGTAGCACACAGAATGTTTTTGTCACCGGCCGCCACTGATGTCAAATCAATTGCAGTTCGCTTTGGCTATTTTTGTCATACCGTGGAAATAAAAGCATCGCGATCGCTTGAATGTTGTAAGCCCACGCTGGTCGATTCAATTGTTTAGAATGTCAAGGCCCGTAGACATATGAAATTTTCAACCTACACGGAAGAGGGATAATCAACATAGACCTAAATATGGTTAAACATCGTTCGATTTGGACGAAACTCACTATACAGGGATTTTCTGGGCCAAGGAACTCGAATCTGAGATCGCTTTTACCGGGCGACGCTATCTAATCGTGGTATGTAATTCACGTGATTTAGGTGTTAATAAATATATTGATTTAACTATTATGCTCTTCATTTTTAATTCTTGAAATAATTATCACGTGCGATCGCTTGATTTTGTAAGTCCATCCTGGACGATTCATTTGTTTAGAATATCAAGGTCCGAAGACATATGAAATTTTCAACCTACACGGAAGAGGGATAATCAATGTAAGCCTAAATATGGTCAAACATTGTTCGATTTGGACGAAACTCACTGTACAGGGGTATTCTGGGCTAAGGAACTCGAATCTGATGTCTCTTTTACCAGGCGACGCTATCTAATCGTGGTATGTAGTCCACGTGATTTAGGTGTTAATAAAATTAATGATTTAACTATTATGCTCTTAATTTTTAATTTTTGAAATAATTATCGCGGGCGAAGCCGCGGGCACATGCTAGTAACTGATATTTTTACTGCCGATTTTTGACGTGGCAAAAAGAGAGGTTTGGAAATTATGGGGCGGCAACTGCCACTCCTTGCCACCCTGTAATTACGCCACTGATTTTGAATGAAGTTATACTTCAGAAATGCAAGTTCATTTTTTATAAACATTTGCTTGGATGGTAGCACTGCAGAAAATAAAAATAATTGATAAACACACCTCAATAACAGATAGGAAGTGTGCCTTACGCCTTTATGGAACTGTCATGAAGTAGAATGAATGTGCAGTTTCACATGTCTTTTCTTATAACTGAGCAGAGGTTTAAGGCACAAGTACAAATAGTTCATTGAGTATTTATTAGATATGAGGAGAAGGCATAAATGTTAAAAATTCAAAATTAAAGATTTGTGCCTTACGTCCTTAAACACGAAATATATACAGCTTAAACGAGAATTTCAGAACATACATATCAATTAAAATATTAACGACATTTTGTTGTCCATAGTAACATAAAAACTATAATCTACTTATTGCTGTAAATGCAGTCAGTTTAGCTCAGTCGTATTGAACATACCAAAACCAATTACAGCGACGAGGTATAGGCTAATAGGGAAGAGGTCCTGGGTTCAAATCAAATTTCGTGGCCACCCAAATTTACCGTAGGCTCTTGTAAAAACGCATTCATGAAACATTTTGCTTCTATTGTTCGGCTACATCTCAACGCATCCTGCATTTTTGCCTTCGAGATTGAGGAAAGCATGCAAACCGCAAGTTATTATGGTACTTTATGAGATTGTGTGGGGAAGGGGAAATGTCTGTCCGTGTGTCTTTACGCGCGATAACTCAAATACGCTTTATTGGATTTTCATGAAACTTGGTATACGCATCTATAACGTCCATGGCAAGAACCCTATTGATATTGGACAAATTCGGTTGACCGGTACCGGAGTAAAGCCCAACTTAGTGCCTATTTTATGGTAATATATTAGAAAGCATTTATCAAATGCAAATTAGTTATCATGACAACATATTGTTTTACAGTATTCATATAATACGGCTTTGGAAGTTGGAATACAGTTAGCTTTGACAAATAACATTATTCCTTCACATACGGTTATGAAAGTAGATCGTTAAATTGGGCGAGGTAATTGAGATGGTAACGTCTTGGACTCACATTTTGATTGTTCCTAGTTCAATTCCCGTAGCCGGCCAATTTGACATATATTTTCCGTATTTTTATGTGAGTATGCGATTGTCAAGATATCACAAATCTGTATAGTTCTGCTGATGCTGGACGATTCTAGCTGATTAAAAAACTAGACCTTTGTTCTCCCTGAAGCTCTACTTAATGAGTGATTGAATCTGGAGCTTACCTCGGAAATCAGCAAAAAAAACTTATTTTCTGCATATCATAATTGCAAATATAACTGATTAAACAAAAGCATACTGGCACTTTGTTACATCAGTTTACCTGATATTATTATTATTATTATTATTATTATTATTATTATTATTATTATTGTTATTATTCACAGTAAAAGGATTGAACATAAGGATCGTCCCTGATGCTTTCTTTTCTAGATACTGTACTTGCTAGTTTTATGAAATTGAAATAAATAAAATTTAATTGTCTCTATAACTTACTTTCTTCTGTGCTAGCCTTTTAACACGTATATACGAGAAAGTTTGTGCAACATATTTTGCACCGTTTATTAATTTTGTTGTGATAATCGCAGTTAGTAACTTGCCATAGGCACGGAAACTGTTTATAGGATTCGATTACTTCGAGTAGAGTGTCTCGCCCCGACATGGCGCTGAAATTAGAAAACACGTCTGCACTGGAGGACACCTGAAGACAGAATGAGGCTATTTGGATGTGGGTTTGGCCACTGACTAGCAGAATGGCGGGATGGCTTGGAGTCACTCCACGTCGTTTTCCGCATTCATTGTACGATGGCTTGATGGACGGATGGAGTGAACGGATGGATTTTTGCTCGAATGGATATCCAACCGGTCCATCGCTCCACGCCAAATGGACGACAGCCTTCCCATTCATAATGAGATTTTGGACTGACATCACTCCATTTGGACGTTTGGAGCGATAGTGAATGGCCGCCTTTAGACGTCTGAAGTCATATCTCCGATCAACAATGGGACAGAAGCGATTGAACAACTTGGCTGTTCTTCAAGCCCACCGAGATGTTTTGGATGAATTGGATATCCGACCAGTCATCAACGACTTCATATTCAGTAATCCAGTCAGACGGTCGACATTTGCACCTTTCTAAAGACACTCTGTAGATGTAGATGTAGATGTAGATGTCTCGTTCTGTAGATCCTGTGTTGAGCAGGGCTCAAGGATATAGAACACGTCAGATAAAAACATACATGCATGTTATAAAAAAAAACATGATACAAGAATTGTTATGTCACACTTACTCAAGCTGAAAAGAAATCATCCATATTGTAGAAGGTGTGAGTTACTAAATATTGCTTCAGAGCTCTTTTGAAAGATTTGCATTTGCTTTTAATACATAGTGATTTAATCTCTTTTTGAAGGTTATTGTATATTTGTATTGCGGAATAATAAATACCTTTCTGAAAAAGTTTTAATGAGTTAGCTGGTCTATGTAAATCATTCATGTTTCTAGTAGTACGCCCGTGTATACTGTGATTACTTTGAAATTTATCAATATTATCTACCATGTAACACATAACAGAGTATATATACTCTCCGGTGAGAGTGAGGACTTTTAATTTTTCAAACAGCGGTTTACAAGATTCTCGTTTTTTTCTTTCCACATATTATTCTTATTGCTCGCTTCTGTAATCTAAATATTTTTTCCCTATGTGCCGAGTTACCCCAAAAAATGATTCCGTACCTCATAACAGAGTGAAAATATGCAAAATATACCGTGAGTAATGCGTCCTGTTGTAATATATCATTCAAAGTTCGTAGCGCAAAACATGCTGAACTTAGCTTAGAACTTATCATTACAATGTGTTTCTTCCAGTCAAGATTTTGGTCAATTTGTAGTCCTAAGAATTTTATGTTGCTAATTTCCTCTATGATTTGTGTTTGATAATTGATTACAATGTTTGAGATATATCTATTTTTTGTTCTAAATTGAATAAAGTGGGTCTTATCAATATTAAGTGACATTTTATTAGCTTGAAACCAAGTATTTAATTCGTGAAAAGTCTTTGTAGCTAGTCTTGCTAAATCTTCTTGTGACTTTCCTGTTACGAGTACACTAGTATCATCTGCAAAAAGCAATGCCTTTGATTCGTCACTTAAGTTATCTGGTAAGTCATTGATGAAAATTAAAAAGAGCAAAGGTATTTAGAGCAATATTAAAAATCTTTATAAAATAGAGAATTAAATACATACAGAATGTTAAATTTTCAGTTTTGAGATATTAGTACTAGTTTAGTACTGTATTTCTATATTACTATAGTACTGTATTAGTTATTTTCAAATACTTAAATATTTTTAGGGTGTAAGACCCAATTAAAGCCCGTTATTTACATACTTTTTGACTGAAAGTATTAGGCATACTGTATTAACTTTATTAACTGTATTAAAGCATTAACTTTGAGATATTGTTTTTATTTAATGAACCCTCAGCCTTATTCAAAGTAAGCTTAAATTAGCTATTTCACTTATTAATCAAAGTGCTATTACTGTGCGACAGCAATATTTTATGTTTTATTCTTTTAATGATAGTTTAGGATTTATTTAAATATAATTTCAGTCTTTTCAGAGCTATATATTCACTGCTCTGTAATAGTCTATAAGCATAATTATTACTGTAAATTAAATTAGCTTTTTACGAAAATACCGTGCGTGTTTATGTTTTGTTTCTTTTTTCAAAGCCAAAAAGTGTTTCAGGCTTGTCGAGTTTCCCGGAGGTGGAGTTATAGAGAGTCGAGTTTTCGGGGTTCTAATGTTGATCATATGACTCTAAAATACTTAAAAAAAACTTTAAAACTCACTAATTTTCATCTAAAATTTAGAAAATTTCCCGGGGCAGGACCCCGGTATGGGACCCCCGATATTTTTTATAAGTCGGCGCCCCTGGTTAGAGATGTCAGAAAAGTAAAGCATTGTATACAAGGAACTATTTAAATTTATTAACTGTTATAAAAAATCTTCTTGTTCTCGTGGAATATTAATACAACAAATTGCAGAGACTCTTTACTCAATTTATTTATAATACTCCATATCTTACAATGAACTCGGTACATTTATCTTCTCACAAGATATCACTCTGAACATATTGAGAACAAGATAACATATTCACTGCAATATATGTTCTGCGTCACTACATCTCGCCATTGCGCGCTCTTTCTATTAACTTCCAAAGAGAAACGAAAACAAATGAAACAAAAGAACTATCTGGAAATTACTTGGTAATAAAAAGAGGGAAATACAAAATCAAGAAACGCCTATTACATAAACAGTATTTCAACACTCCCCCTCGTTTCTAGATTTTTCTTCTCTTTTTTTTCATTCATTTAATCATGATAGTCCTAACATATCACAAAACTTTTGAGTGCTAACAGCTGACAAAGACTTGGTTAATAAATCTGCCACATTATCATTTGTGGATACATACTTAAATTCAACAAATTTATTTCTTACTGATTCCTGCAAAACATATGATTCTACAGCACAATGTCTGGTCCTATCTGTTATGCTTTCTCCCTTTGAGATATCTATAGTACCTTGATTATCAGCAAATATTACGCAAGGCTTTGAAAGATAATTGCTTTGACCAATATCTGAGAAAAAAATATCTAGCCACTTAATCTCACTTAACACATCTACCATGGCTAACACCTCAGATCCATTATTATGAAGAGAGAGTCTCTTTTGAGTAACACTTTTCCAAATAACAGCAGCTCCTGCCATAATAATTACATATCCAGTAATGGATTTTCCATCCCTCTTATTCTTTGCCCAACTAGCATCTAGATACACTTTAACAGGTGATTTTTCACTGTTTGAATAGCACAAAGACAAGTCTTTGGTTTGTTTTAAGTATCTTAAGATGTGTTTTACCTCCTTCCAGTCACATAGGTCAGGTTTCTCATTTTTCTGGCTAAGCTTGCATACAGAAAACATGATATCAGGGCGACTAATATTAGCAATATGGCGTAAACTACCTACAGCACTTCTATAACAGGTAACATCATAAGGTTGAACATCACAAATTTTTGGCTTACTTGAGTCTCTCATTGGTACTGGTAAAGGAGTTCTCAATCCCTTACAATCTAGCATACCATAATCTCACAACACAGATTCAATATAATTTGTTTGGTTCATCTTTACATTTCCCTCACAATCTCTAAGAAATTTTACAAGAAATTAGTTGGAAAACCTAAATCTCTTATTTCTAATTTCATTGACAACTTCTTAGTAAATGAGTTAATGCGCTCCTGTTGCCCCCAAATACCTAGATCGTCCACATAAACAGTCACAAACAATGTCTTGTTTGGATGAACATAGAGGCACTGATCACTAATGGAGTTAAATAATCTCAGATCAGTTAATATTTTATGCAAATGGTCATTCCAATCCCTCCCAGCTTACTTAAGTCCGTACATACTTTTGTTAAGTTTACACACATATTTGGGATACTTCTCACTAACAAAACCTTCAGGTTGTTTAATATAAAGACCCTCCTTGATTTCACTGTTAAGATAGGCTGGCTTGACATCTACATGATGGCACCCCAATCATTAATTACAGCTTGAGCGGTCATCAGACGGATTACTTTCCGTTTCACAACTGGACTAACAGATTCCCAGTAATCTATTCCTTGAATCTGATTAAAACCCTGTGCTACAAGGCGGGCCTTAAATTGTGTAACATTTCCATCTTGATCCCTTTTAACTTTAAAAACCCATTTGGTACCAATAAAATTTACAATTGATGGGCTTCTTAACTAGATCCCAAGTTTTGTTTCCCATTAACATAGACATTTCCTCTTCCATGGCTTTAACCCACTCTTTTCTATGTGTACTACTTAACGCCTCCTCTACAGTTTTAGGTTCACGTAATTCACAACTACTATTGAAAACAGCTGACTGACAACAATTACACACTTCTTTGTGTTTTCTAACCCTCTCAGATCTGCGCAGTATAGGTGGTTCAATTACATGAAGAACATCAGGTAATTCGCCTACTCCTCTTAGATTCTGAACATCAGATAAGAGGTTCGATTACCTCATTAAGAATGTCAAGTAATTCACCTAGGCCTACTCCCCCTAGACTCTGAACATAATAATAATAATAATAATAATAATAATAATAATAATTTGCTGTCAATTGACTTGATACAAGTTTCTGACATTGTCAAGCTTACAGACTAAGAGCTAATTTCTACAACCTAGAACTAAGGATAAAAGATTGATCAAAATGTAATAATGTATAGGCCTATGTGCTAATCAGTTATTACAATTCGTCTAAAGAATATAAACATTTTTCTATGAAGTATTTCTTCAGAAGTGTTTTGAAATTTTTCTTGTCAGCATTCTTAATTTCTACAGGTAGCTTGTTGTATAATATAGTTCCAATTACACTTACGTCCTTAAATATAATTTGCTTTTTTGCATGTATATCTATGATAATCTAAGCTACTTCTTGTGCTATATAATTATGAATTTCACTATTTTTTGTTAGATTTCTGTTTTGTATATACAGTACTGCTCTATAAACATACAATGAGTACACTGTTAGCATGTTTTGTTTCTTGAACGCAGTTCTACAAGATTCCTTACATTTTAAATCACTAATAATTCTAACACATTTCTTCTGTAATACCATTAGCTTATTCATATGCACCTTTGCAGCACGTCCCCAAACCTCAATCCCATAAAGGAGATGTGGGTAGATCACCCCATAGTAGATTGTTTTCAATTCTTCCTTTGCTAATAAATTAAAAAAAAATCTCAAAATGTAAATGGACTTGCTAATTTTGGCAGATGTCTCATCTATATGCTGTGCCCATGTTAGTCTGCTATCTACCCATATCCCTAAGAACTTGTGATCAGATAAATTCTCACCAAAAAATATTTCCCCAGTATCATCATCATCATCAGACTCTTCGTTTGTTATTTCTATATAAGAATTATCACCATTCTCAGTAACATTTATTATAACAGGTGTTTCTACTGAATTGACATATGAATTGCCTTTAACTTTGTCTTTCATTGGGAAAATGCTCTCTTCAAATCTGACATCTCTGGATTGTATTACATAGTTACCAGTTACACTTCATAAACGATAGCCTCTTTTGTCTTTAGGATAACCAAGCATAATACATCTTTCTGCCCTAGACTCCATTTTACTACCTTTTGCAGTGTTCTTAAATACCCATGCTTCACAACCAAACACTTTCATTATTTGAAGCTCCTCTACATTCAATTGCATTTTGAACCACAACTCGTAAGATGTTTTACCAATTAAGGCTGATGATACACACCTATTCTTTATAAAACAGGCAGTGTCTATGGCTTCACCCCAGAAAGTAGCTGTCATGCCAGTTTGAATAAGCATACATCTAGCAAGAGTTAATAATTGTTGATTTAACCTCTCAGCTACTCCCATCTGTTGATGAGCACTTGCCGTAGGAAATCTATGAAAAATACCTTCAGTCTTACACAAGGATTTAAATGTTTCATTATTATACTCCTTCCCATTATCTGTCTGAAAATCCTTGATTTTTGTACCCAACAAGTTTTCAGCTCTATTTTTGTACTCTAAAAACTGTCAAACACATCATTTTTCCCTTTTAAGACACTAACTTCACTATATATTGAGAAATCATCAGGGAATGTGCAAAAATAATTACCACCTCCTTTACTTTCAGGCTTCATGTAACACACATCTGAATAGACTAACTCAAGCAATTCGGATGATTTTTCCTTTCTTTCTGGATATGGGAGTCTTTTCGCTTTACCCTGATGACAAACACTACAGTCTATAGTATTTTCTTTCGGGATTACTTCACAGTCAGGAATGTTGTTCGCGTGACCAAAACGCTTATGCCATATGTCTCGTGTTACTGCTTTCAGCACCGTCACTCCCTCGATGCATGGTTTGGTCTCTGTTGAAAGCACAGATGAACTGCTCTGTCCAATACAATCAACTTTGTCCATCTCGTATCAGTCACAGTCAATGGCATACATATCGTCCTCCACAACTCGGGCAGAGAACACTTCTTGGTCACCATTCAGTTTATCATAACCACAAAATAACCCATTGTCAATGTTGAAACAAAAACCTGATTTTTCAAGTTGACGCACTGACAAGAGATTATCACTCACTTCAGGTAGTCACAGAGGTAGTCCTCTGCTAGCTTGAATCTATATAGGTTCGCAGTGAAGTATCCGTGACCTGTGTAAAATTGTGCTGTCGCGTAATCTATACGTATGTGTTTTTGTTTTAATATAGTTTTAACACATGGGAAGTAGTCTTTGGTGATTCTACCCTTTACTGACCAACTCCATTGGGTTATCGTGTGTTCTCTGAGCTTGGAGTTAAGCTCCTGCTTGTTCAGTGTGTTGTATGTTTCTGGTGTTATGTCTGTTTCTCCTATTCTAGTGGGTATTTGTTTTCGAATTTTGTATGATGTTACTTTTTCCTCCAGTACTAAGTCCATAGGGATTTCTCCTGCTATGACTTGTAGTGCCTCATTTGAGGTTGTGGAGTACACTCGAGTTACTCTAAGTAAGGCTTTTCTTTGGGCAGAAATTAGCTTATGTTTATGTCTGGCGGTCGGCCGCGGTGGTCTAGAGGTAGCGTGCCCGCCTCTAGATCCGCAGGGCGCGGGATCAAACCCGGCCGCGGTCGATGGATTTTTCAGGACGTAAAAATCCTGGGCACGGAGTCCTCCGGGAGGGACTTTAAGCTGGGGGTCCCGTGTCGTAGATTTACGGCACGTAAAAGAACTCCAAACTTAATTAGAGCCTCTGGACAAAATTTCTCGGCCCTTTCACGTCCAAGAAATACTTCGTTTCCAGAGAGGGGTTGCGAGGCGATGGGCTTACCACCTGTCCCTCTACCCTCTCTCGGAAAATAAGCATATCAAAATTAGTATAGGTAATGAAACCTCCGTTGGAGGCCCCTTCGCCCCACCTGGGGAACATAGCGTACCAGATACAGATACGAGTAAGTACGGAGCCCACCCGTGCGCCGCGTATGTTATTACTGATTCAAATACTGCCCGATATAGACGCTTGTAGTTTGTGTACTTATATCCCCATGTTTGGTCAGATAGTGCTCCTAACGCGTGAAATAGGTGAACTGCTGAGTTGCATACCTTATATACCTGATTCTCCATTCTGTTTCCAGCTTGGAGTTCTACTCCTAAATATCTAAATCCTCGTACGTATCGTAAGTTTGTCCCTAAGAGTCTGATTGTCGGGGGTCTTCTCGGATGAAGTTTACCCTTTAGTAGGAGAGTTCTTGCCTACTCCTTTGAGATCTTTTACTTGGCCATTTCGCACCAATTGGTGAATGTTAACATGGTTTCTGTTCCTTTTCTTTCTAGTGGGGGTCGGCTGTCGGTCTCTATTAAGAAGACTATGTCATTCGCAAACACTATTGGAGCACTATATCATTTCAGTACTAGCAACACACTGACTGCGCTAGCCACGACACGCCGCGCACCCCCTCAAACCAGGGAAGACCGGCGCGGGCATTCAGTAGAAACAACTTAAATACGAAAATCAGGCCACGTTGAAAAATACTCAGACAACGGATAACCGCTTCACAGGTCTGACAGCTCCGACTTTGCACATTGTTCAATCTACTTTCTCATATCTCTGCTTACACGTAAGAACTCACTTGCTTAGTTAATGTATTCACATACGTACTGGAAAGTATATCTGAAAGAACTATCAATTTCTGGAACCTTAACCTCATTACTACCTCAAACAAATGCCTCAAAATGTTACCCCCAACAAATAAAAATTAGCCCTCTTTGCTCGCAAAACCTTAACTCATTATTCCAATCATCCGCTTCTAAAAAGGAAAAGAGCGGTCGCTGGGAGAAAGTTTCTGTCGTGTGCTCATATGCACGCTCTCGTCGATATCCCGGCATCAGCCTGGAGCAAGTGCCTCACAGCCCCATTCGTTTCCGCCAGAGAAGCCCTACTAAAAGTTTACGGCTTCATCGCGTAACTAACTCGCTCTCTGTACCCAAGATACTAACTCTTCAAAATACTGCTTAAACACGCTTAGCATTGAAAAAATGTTAGGCATACTCATGTTACACAACAAAATTAATCTCTGATTTGAGAGAGTATGCTTGGCCTTGCGAAAGGAACAAGATACCGACGGGATATCTTGATACTCTGAATTCTTCCATCTGCATACACCCCAACATCAGGAAACTAAAACATATAAATCAGAAACATTGTTTCGCCTGGGCGATTTCTAGACCAATTCCCTGCTGTGGATTAAGGCAACTTAACTTACCTCCTTACTGCCCGTTACACTTCATAGATAAAACACACACAAGAATACCAAAATTTGACATACACGGACTCCCTCGTACTGACTTACTGAACCCGCCCTAAGGGAAATGCGGAAGGAAAATAGGGAAACCACCCATGGAAAACTAACCTGCATCAAATACGAACCCAACCCAGAGGTCACGGTGATATCCGAGGCGGATCACAGGAAAAGCCCCATGGTTTCTTCTGATAACAATTAGTATTGGTAGATAAAATGATACATAAATTCATTAAAGTAATAAATATTACACATTAACATAAATTCCATGTCCTGCGAATAAAAAACCTTTTTACAGCATGAAATAAATAATACATTTTGAATTCATTTGGGTTTCTATAATATGTCAAGATAAAAATACAATTTTGCTTGGGGGATTTTCCATGTTTTTATTTCTTTCACCCATTGAAAGGTGTAATTTATTTGCTTTGATATTTACAATTAAAATGCGGGTCCCTGTAACATGTTTATTGTTTTCACTAAGCTTTATATACACTGGTCCCAGAAATTAACTTTAAATCATTAAAGGAAAGGAGACGAAGGCTAACTGCTGAGAGGAGTCTCCAAGCTCAATTCAACAGGATATCTGCGATGGCCTGGTAGAGAATGAATAGCTGTATTAAGTATTAATCGTTAATTAAATTCCAATATGAAAAACAAAAAATGTAATTAATGAACAAACAGTTTGGGTTTGTATAAATGCAAGGATAAATAAAGCAAGATGGCAGCCAAGTTGCCGTACCCACGCAAACAGCGAAAGCAGAGAAGGAAAATGTCTACATTACTAGACTAAGACCAGCACAGGAATAAATAAAAAAGGGCCAAAACCGCCGGGAATCAAAAGCCCAACTAATATAAGCGCCTACTAAGGCCTACACAACACTATAGCAATGAAGAAGAAGAAGATCGCCACAATTGACGCGAAACCAAGCAAGGCCTATTACATATTAATCCAAATTGACGTACTCACCCAAATAAGCGTAAAGCAAATATTCCTACATACTAAAATATACAAACCCAAACTGACAATGTTACAAAGAGATGAGAAGAGCGTCTAAACAAAATTTATGGTCTCCAAAATGGAGCACTGACACAGCACAACTCTCTTTGTTGGTCGCCATCGTAGATATGACAAGAAACCATACGCTATCCGCAAATGTCGGTATTGTAACACAGAGCAGTGGGCATGGCCTCCTTTATTGTACCAGGCCGGAGCAATTCAATCTGGGAACATTTTATTCCGGCCGGCCGAGAATAGAAATTACGAGATGTAATATCATAGTATGTTGTGTATATAGTGTGACATTTGTATAGTAATATAATATGGAATGAAGTATTGCATAATATTGTTTACGGATTCAGAAAGGTGAGTGTGTTATGTCGCGAGTACGAGCGGTTTCATTTTATGTTAAAAATCGACATAATAAATCTATCTTTATTCTTGGAGGTTTACTTCACACGTAAAATTATCAGTAACTGAAAATAAATATCATTAAAGATTTCAGCTTCCCACGCATGTCTTGAAGCATTAGCGTAATTCCATAACACAAACCGGCCGGAACTGATCAGCTGGTGAGAAGCTGTCCTGGCCTGGTACAATAAAGGAGGCCGTGCAGTAGGCGAAGAGAAACTGTAAGCAGGCGCGCTCTATTGAGTATACGCAGAAACACCAGGGCCAGATTACAATAATATTTGTTGCATAATATTTTGAAACAAATCCATTTTAGAGACAATGCCGGAACTTAAATAAATTAATGCATTCTTCAGAATATCTTAAAGAGCCATTATTTACGCTAATTATCATTAATAATCTTGTTAATTAGGAGAGAAACAGCACTCTCTCTTTGTGGCCAGCAGAACTACGGTTGCCCCAGTGTAGCCCTAAGAAAAACGTAGAAATTTCCCTTTGTGTTACAGCACATTACTCCACCACACTGAATGGCTTATACAAAAAAATCACATACAATAACACAAAGATTTGACCTACACGTACTCACTTGCACTCATTCTTTTCCGCCACTCTGAATGGCTGACATAGAAAAAATTGACTCGTATTGTTACGGACTTTCTAGCTTTAATTCTATAGCTGATCTTAATAAGGTTAGTATCCTTACTTAGTTTGCTTTGAGTGTTGTACTAGTCTAATAGCTTTCAGCCAATTAAAGTAATTTCTGATTTTATTTTCCAGGTTGATTTCTGAATTCTACAATCAACTATTTATTTCATCACACATTTGAGACATCAACAATTGAATTTCATAGAAATAGAAGACCCTATAGAACCCTACAATGTGAATACTTCTCTAATAAATATCCATTTTCAATTATAACGTATTTTATTTTATTTTCTCACCCTACCAGTCAATTATGATATGATCCTGTATTAGTCTGTTCTGGTCTGTCCAGTCAAAGCAGAATAAGTTGTTTTGTTTTTAAAGATAAATAGTAAAGACAAATGTATAGAAGAATGAAATAGAAATTTAGATCTATATCCACAGATTGAACTATGGCGATAGACCTCCGATACAGCGAGCTATGTCTTGATCCTGAGTTACAGCCAACCTGACATCTCTCCTGCAACCGGTGAAATATGAAAGGCCTAAAAAAGAACTTAATTTTGATAAATCGATGACCAAGGTCCCTGACAAGTCTACTAATTGCTCTTGGGGCGGATGAACCCCTCGGGCATCGATAAGCTCTGGTAACTTTTCAATAATTACTCTTAACTCGCTAGGTTCGGACTAGGCCTACTACTAGACTTAACTGCTTGTTTTATTTTACTTGATACTTGAAGTGTTCACATCACCTTACAGTATCCCCACCTTAATAATTCTTCGTTATTTTTAATTTATTTAATTTTTAACAACTATAAAATAATTATCAAGTTTTCTCATACTTTTTTTCTTGTATTCGCCTTAAGCGATTTTACAATGCTACTTAACCCTCTCTCTTAAATTCACTTCGACCCTTAAGTTCTTCAACCCACACTACTTTCATTTCTGGTCGTAATTCATTCAAATTCCTATCTACTTCAATTTCACTAATCCTTTAGTTGCATGACAGTTAATGCTCTCTTGTTACTTACTTTTGGTTTTG
Organism: Ectobius pallidus; assembly: GCA_964059195.1. NCBI lineage: Eukaryota > Metazoa > Arthropoda > Insecta > Blattodea > Ectobiidae > Ectobius > Ectobius pallidus. The sequence continues at coordinate 35,604,000 of CAXKWD010000009.1, forward strand.
TGTACATTTATGCTTCTGAATTCCCCTGAATTCTAATCTAATTTGAAACCCATCTACACCCTTTTCAGTAACTCCTATCTATCCTCTAACTTCGTGAAATTCTTTTCTGTTCTAATCTAACCACGAATTTGAATTAAACATTCTACACTTCCAATTTATTTCCAAAGTGAATTTATATTAACCCGACTTTCTTTCCTCTCACTCATCTCCTGCCAAATTTTGATACTTGCTCTACTCTGTTCCAAAGCTTTCTCCTATTAAATCTCTCTATTAATAAAGTAACCAAACATTAAAGGCCAGCATGCCATCCAAACATGTAGATACCCATCTGTTACCTTAACGAAAACCAAGTGGGAGGAGCCCAAATAAGGATTACTTTCATGCCCCTTATAATTTCTTCCTTACTCTCCTCGCGACCTGTCTGAAAATGCAAAAAGTAATCATAGGCTTCTCCAGCTGAGACCAGCTACGTATTCGTTCGTGGCCCAACAACATACTAACACCCTAAGTATAGAGATTTCTTACCCACTATTTCTTTATTCCTTCTCAAATTTACTACTTTCTTAACTTTCCCGACAGAGAGTGAAAACACAGGACTACTGCATTACTGTTAATACATCTAACTCTGCTTATTCGTTCTGTTTTACCAATACTTATACAATCAAGATATTCGTTTTCTCACCAGAAAATCTGTTCGTCAGTCATAATTTAGAATCAACAGAACTAGAATGGTAATTCAGAATCTCCCGCTTCAAAAAGAAATGCCTTATATTAACAGTTTTTTATACTCAACAAGACGTAGACCAGTGTTGGTCTTCACTCTTCCGGTTCAGTCCTTCTTCTGTCGGTGTCCGTTTTCTCGTTGGATCCCATTCAAATCTAAGCATCACTTAGACTCGGCCATATTCTTCTCCTTCCAGCTGATGTTGGCTACAAGCGGCCACGACATAAGCCAACCAACGCTCTGGCCCGTTCCAATCCAACAGCTATCTCCATATAGCTATCGGCCGTTGTTTCCTCGTTTAGATGGTCATCTCGGCTTGTGTTCTGACACAGAACGCCAGGCAACTCCGTCGCCACAACTGCCGCTCACTCCAAGTCTCGTCAACCAACTCTTCCTTTCTACACAACCTTCTTCAACCTTCCAATGCTGACTCTCTTCCTCTTCAACACACCAACCGTCACTTCTCATCACTTTTCCGCGCGCGCATGCGCACTTCCTTCTTCCTGTAATTCAAACAAAACTCACACAGTATCGATAGTTTATTTTGTTTTGTTTTTTTTGTTTATGAATGGTTTCCTGTGGTCCATACCACTTTTTATACGTCACGAATTTACAACGTGACAGTATCACTACTAGCACCACGCGGAACAAAACTTCTCTCACCACTTTCACAAAACAAATTAAAAACGCTATGTTTTAACTCTGATTAATCTTGCAAACTTTCACCCTGTCAATTTCATTGGCTGTCATAGCGTGGGAATAATAATCTACTAATTAGCAGGAAATACTTTTCTGCGATTATTAATTCAGAAAAGTATTTCCTGCGAATTAGTAGATTATTATTCTCTCGTCGACTGCGTTCTGGATCTCAAGTTGTAAGGGGTTCGGGGAGAAGATTCAGCGCTAGATGGCAGACTCCCAACAGGGCTGATTGACCTCACCGGTTCCGGGGCAACGTCTGGGTCTATGGTCTCTGGCACAGCTCCCTCGACATCAAGCGTCGGGATGGCTCCTTGATCCAGCCCGCTTCGTACCCTGGACGACGTACTCGCCCTCCCAAACAGCCTCTCCGGATCAGGCGACCCCCTTACCTCACCCTCGGCGTCACTCACGGGGGTGGCTGCTGGGTGTGAACTGTCCTGTAATCTCGCAGGTGAGATACTCCCTTGCTGGGAGTCCCCTGGTACGGTCCTTTCGGTCGGCCTAGGCCGACCCCGCCACGTACTTAGGGTTAAATCTTCCTCTGAGTCCCATGAAACCAGCTCCTGAGACTCCTCTCTTCTGGTCGATTTTATTGCGGGTTGCCTAGGTTTCTTCCTTGGCCTACCTTGGGGTTCTGCCTGTTCCTGGTATGCTCCGCCCTTATCTCGGTCCTCCCTTGGCTCGTATCTTTTCACCCTATTGTTATGCACCACTATTGTTCTGTACGGCAATTTTAATATCAAATTCACGGATAGCAATACTTCTATCACCTCATAAGGGCCTTTGAAACTAGCGATTTTTTGTTAGACCTAGTTTCAATTGGGGATTGTCAAGTAGCACTGCGTACTGTAATGTATCCGTCCCTCTCTTGAACTGCGCCGCCTGTCTCGCGAACGCACGCCGATTCCTCTATCTCACCAAATTCCAAGTATCTTCTAGTTGCGTGGCCAGGTTTTACACCTCCGGGTGCGTGATCTGTTGACTCATTTCCTCCATATCGAACGGCAATCGCATTTATCTGCCATACAAAATATCATGAGGACTCGTGCCCATGGACTTCTAGTGTTATATGTATAATGACCACGTAAGGCAATAATTTGTCCCAATCATCCTGCTTAGCATTCACATATTTTTGTCAATATGCCAAATATAGTCCTATGCACCCTCTCACATCTTCCATTGGCTTGTGGGTGGAATGGGGTGGTACTTAGCTTAGTGAATCTTAACAGCCGGCACACGTTCCAAAATATCGGACATGAAATTTGCACCTTGGTCACTCAAAATGCTTTGTGGTGCTCCAAACTTCAGTCCCCATTCCATCACGAAAGCCCTGTCAATGGTTTCCACCCTTTGCTCTTGAAGCGGCACTATAACTAGGTAAGGACTAAAGTGACCAGTGATGGTCAGTATATACTTGCATCCCTGTTCCCGAGTTTTCAGAAACGGACCACAGATATCCAAGTCCACACGTTCACTGGGATGCATAATTTCTGGCAGCTGTTGCAATTCCGTCCTCTTCCGATCTCGGTCGGTATGTTTCCCACAGACTAAACAGTTCTTTACCCATCGATTTACATCCCTCCTTCGACCAGGTCACCAATACTTCATTGCCACGCGTTTGTTGGTAATATTCTGCCCACCGTGACCCGCCAAGACGTGGTCATGGCACTCAAACAAGACCTCACTCCATCAGGCTCCAGGAACTACGATCCGAAGTCCCCACTTACTGTTCTTCCACAGTAAATTGTTCTGCATTCTGAATCCTTTCGCACCCTTCCATTTCCAACATTGCTCATCTCTTTTATGTTCTTCGTGATTCCTCTCATGACACAGCTAACAAGATAACGCATCTACGTTGCCATGAGCCTTTCCAGGACGGTAACTATCTCAAAATCATATTCTGACAACTGTAGATCCCATATCGCTAGCTGAGCGGTCTACGTGGTTTTAAACAATATGTTTTAATGCCGTGTTGCTGGTGATAAGGGGGAACTTGGATTCCCCTATCAGTTAAGGTCTGAATCGCTTGATTCCCCATACCGCCGCCAACAACTCACAGCGGGAGACTCCATAATGTTGCTCCGTAGGCTCTTCTGGCGTAATTCCCGCCAACCACTTCCGACAAAACCACCCCTAGGGCCCTATCGCTTGCGTCACTGGCTACGATGAAAGGCCGTCAAAATCCGGATAAGCCAATACTGGATCAGAGGTAAGCGCTTCCTTCAGTTTATCCATTGCTTGCTTCCCACTCAAAACTTGTATTTATTTAATCTCTCCGTCCTTATTGTATCGCTAAACATTATCCAATCCTAAAAAACTTATTTCCTTTCACATTACGAGGTGGAGGAAAATCTCTTACTGCCTCTTTCAGCGCTGGGTCGGCCCTCACTCCTTCCGCAGAAATAAAATGTCCTAAGTGTAACATTCCACTTCTGGCAAACTTACATTTCTCGAAGGATAGGGACAAGTTTGCTTAACTCAGCCTCCTCAGTACATTTTCTAAATGTACTGCATGCTCCTCCATGTTAGTTGACATAACGCATATATCATCTATGAACACGAGACACTGCTGCGGTGTTAACCCCTTTATCACCATTCCATTAGACGCTGGAGGCATAAGCTTGCATTCTTTAACCCAAACGCAGTCTCATAGTGTCCTTGAGGTACATTGAATGTCATTTTATGTCTATCCTTAGGATCCACCTCAATCTGATGAAAACTAGGTCATGTCTAGGCTAGAAAAGATCTTGCATTTACCTAAATTATCATTGCATTCTCGAATATCGGGAAGATGGTACACATCAGGGGTAGTCACCATGTTTAGGGACCTAAAATCACATGTAAACCTGTATTTCGGGGTGCCTCCTGGCGATTTCTTCACATTCACTATAGGTGCTGCCCAAGCCGAAACACTATGCTGGATAATTCTACCTTGTAGCTGGGTTTCAATAAACTCTTGCACCACCGGTTTCAAGTGGTGGGGAACTTAATATGGTTTGTGGTAGATAGGTTTGGCTTTCCCGGTCTCTATCGTATGTTGTAATAAATCCGTAGCCGGCAACCATATTTTCCTGATTAGTCCTGCGTACTTTTTCAATATAGGCTAAATTTGCAGCCTGTCATGCTCCGCTATATGTTTTAATGCGGGACCGAATTCAAGGGGAGTGTTTCGCACCTCCACGCGGTATAAACCCCGATTCTGCCCCTTAGTGCATTGGATGTTATATTCTTGTTGACTAAATAATTTTTTGTCCGCTACCCTGATGCGGTAGGTTCACTTCCACTTCACTGGGTTTGATTAGGCTAACTACGGCACACCCCGACAAATTCCCTTCACACTTGATGCTTCTAGCGACATATATTCGGTTGGACTCTAGTTCCGTATCTACAACTGGCTCTACCAGACACAAATATGGCGAAACCCAACGATAAATGATTTAGTTCACCCTTCTATTGGCACGCAGAAACGAATTTCCGAGTTGGGAGGAAGAGATGTGGCTTGGCTCAATTCCAGAGTTCCCTCCTTGGTACCCACTTTCGGCTTTTTCTTTGCTCCTTGGTTGTTCATCCTCACTACATCCCTTCAATCCCATTCGGTTCGGTCTCAATCTGATCACAGTCGAGTGCTTGCTCAAAAAATCCATCCCTAAGATACCATAACATATGGTGGTTACTGGAGTGGTGACATGGACATACAGGCTATAATTTTTTCACCTATACGCACTCTAATCCGTGCAGCCCCCAACTTCTGAGAGTTTGCTTCGTAAGGCCCATAAAGCCCACATCTAAGTTTTCCAGCTTACATTTATTTAAATATCGGGTGTCACGCTATCGCAGATTGGGCTCCTGTATCCACCATAAATTGTAGCTCTTTACCTTGGTATACCACCAGCATTAATATGCCGTCTCTCGGTAGGATCGGAGCCCAATTCACGTCTAATGGGGTGCACGATTCGTGGCTCTTGCCACCCCTGCGGCATTTGACCTCACCCTACAATACCGGGGTATATGCCCTCTCTTATGGCACCAGTAGCATTCGATTTGATTAGGCCCGCTTTGTCTCGGCTCTTGCTTAACCCCTAGGGAGTCCTGTAACTGCCCCTTTCCTTGCCAGGTCGATTTCGGATGTGAGTCGACGTTTCGTATTGAGCTGACAAATAGTTTCTTGCCAAAGTTTTCAGGCGGAACTAGTCGAAACAGTCGGTATCGCCATAATTCGTTTTACCTATACGCACTCTAATCCGTGCAGCCCTGTGCTGCAGTGCGAACTCCAGTAGTTATGTTTCAGCTCAATGGATACCACCAAGTATCTCGCATACACTACTCACCGGCAGGATGAGGCAGCAAATAGTTGCAATTGCATTGCATTTACCTGTTTAAATTATTTAAAATTGTTAAATATCATGTGATGCATATTTTCAGTCAATAAGAACCTATCACAAAGACGATTTGGAAGTAGTTTAATAGTATAAAGTAAGAAAAAAATCTAAATTACGTTAAAACGTTTCTTTACGTTAAAACTGGTCGTTGTGCAACATGATCAGAGGCCGCCACTGGCTGATAGTGCAAGGCAGTGTTTTTTCCACTACCGGTATTCATTCACATACAATATTAACAGACCCCTTGGAGGAGGGCACTGGAAGTGCAAACTTTCCCTCTTATCCCCACTACTCTCTTTCAAGAGCCAGATAAAGACAACTAACCCGGTTGATTCTGGGACTAGTTGTGTAGCAGGTAGAAGGAAAAAGAAAGGGGCGAATGTAGGGGTAGAGCATTTGGCATTCCCAGTTACGTGCTTTCCAGGTCTGACATAAGCTATGCCATATCACTTGTTCTCCATTGTCATTCACTGAATAATATTTGCTTTTTACCTCTTGCGTGCCCATCTCTTTAACTTTAAATGGGGCTCCAGTATTCTTTACTGATCTTATTACAGTAGTGGATTTTGATGGAACATAGATAAAACCACTTCTCAGAATTCTTTTCTTTCTTTCAATCGAAGAGTGCATTATAATCCCATCGTGGTAGTCCTCAGCTAATGTTTGACTGTTTTGAATTCCCATTATTTGCTGGTGTAGATGAAATTGGTGAGGGTGGAGTGGGTGTGTTTTTATGATATCATTCTGTGGTGAGTAGAAATTTTAAGAGTCTGCTTTCAATATGTGAATTGAAGTTACCATAATTAATTTGTGTGTGCTCCTTTGAATAAAGATGTTTTCCCATACAGTAAGTTCAATGGCTTTTGAACACAATTTAGTAATTATGATTATTCACTATAGGCTATTGGGTAGGCTGCAATACGACACTTTCCTTGAAGAATATTCTCAGCCTAACTCCCAAAATATTATTCATAAAAGAATTATAGAATCAAATCAGTGTTTCTATCTAAAGAGCATTATCTCATTTAGTGCAGTACATTCCAACTCAGTCCAAGTATTGACCTACACCAAGTTAAAATGATGCACTATAGCTCTAGGAGTTCTGAAAATTTTCTTTAAATGCTATGTAGCATTATAGATTATTTAATGATCCATGGTAATGTTACATTAGACAGTGCCACTATCTCAATTTTTTTTTTTTTACATAGTGGTGTATAGTATTGGATTGACGATATTTTAGAGTGTAGGCTACTGTATACCCCTATCCCCCCAATGGGAATTTCTGACTCATATATTTTTTGTTGATAGTGCCATCTAGTTTAAGTATTTAGTATTTAGTTTGCCCCTTACCAATTACAGCATTTACCCGGAAACACCGGAAAACCACGGAAATCCGGAGAAAATAAGGTTGTTTTAATTTGTCTTTGTTCTTTGCTCCTGATATTCCCAGGGAATTCTGACTCACATATTTTTTGTTGATATTGCCATCTAGTTTAAGTTTTTAGTTGTTTGCCCCTTATCAGTTACAGCATATCCCCGAAAAACCACGGAAATCCGGAGAAATTAGTTTGTTTTAATTTGTCTTTGTTCTTAGCTCCTAATATACCCAGGGAAATTTTGACTCACATATTTTTTTGGTATTGCCATCTAGTTTAAGGTTTCAGTTGTTTGCCCCTTACCAATTACAACATATCCCTGGAAAACCACGTATATACGGAGGAAATGACTGTTTTATTCTGTTTAATCTTTGTTCTTTGCTCCTAATATTCAAAGGGAATTTCTGACTCATTTTTTTTTTTTTTTTTTTTTTTTTTTTTTCGTATTGCCACCTACATTAAGGTTTAAGTTGTTTACCCCTCATCAATTACAGCATATCCCCGGAAAACTCCGAAAACCACGGAATTTGGAGAAAATGTCTTTGTTTTAATATTTTAAAAATCTTTGTTCTTTGCTCCTATTATTCAAAGGGAATTGGCGACTCACATATTTTTCTGTTGGCAATGTCATATAGATTAAGGTTTCAGTTGTTTGCCCGTTATCAATTACAGCATATCTCCGTAAAACCCGGAAAACCACTGAAATCCGGAGGAAATTACTTTTTTTCGAATTCATTCCTATTTTAATCAAATTTTCGTTAAAGAAGATTTATTTATATTCAGTATTTTGTGAAGAAGTTCTTCCCGTAGTTTTCCTTGAAATTATTAATTTCATAGGGGGCCGTGTTGTCCTTGGAAGCAACAAAATTAGTGCTCCAATGTTTGTTCTATTTTGTGAGGATAAAGGCAGATATTTTAGTTTATGTATAAAACATTTTCTGCCTTCCTTATTCAGTAATCTATTTTATGTGTTATCTTCAAAATTTATTATAATGCCATCAAAGAAGAGGAATAATGAAGCTGTCATGAATCCAGGTAAAGGCGACCATGATAGCGACAACATAACCATAAAAGATCTATATAACCTGATGCAAACTATCATATTTGATCTGTAAAAGCAAATACAACAGCTGAATAGTAAATTAGAAACTGAATTGAATGAATCCTTCGATAGTGTTCATCAGCAACTTACTGAAAATAAGCAATTGATTTTCGATCAATCCGAGAAGGTTTCCCAGTGTATTTTAAAGATGGAAAGTCTCCAATCTGAAAAAAGTGCTTTTCGGAAGGAACTGATTGAAACAAAGCAACAATTAGAAGAGTTACGGCAATATACAAGGAGGAACATGGTAGATATTGTAGATATTCCTGAACCGCCTTTAGAAAATGTAACAAATTTGGTCATGAAGGTAGGAGAAGCTCTGGGTACTGAAATCACGCCAACTGATATTGAAGCTTGTTATCGACTTAAGCGGCATCCTCATCAACCAAGTGCTTCAATTGTAGTGAAATTTGTTCTCCGGGTTGTAAAAGATAACTTGATGTGAAAAAGGAAAATTATGCATCAGCCAGGGGCGTGGCGTTAATGTTGCCTTTGTTGCCGCCGGCAACAGCTAATAAAAATTAATAAAGTGTATCCAAATTTTACATGATTTTTTCAAAGAATAATGGGAAGTCTAAGTAATTTCACTTTCAGATTTCTTCATTTCTGACCGATCCGCCGAGACAGGTCGATGAAACATCCTCCAGTTCTAAATAGCTCGTTACTTTGCCAATGGCGCTTACCGGCACACTCGAAGCTTACAGACTCGTGTAGGATGTCAGTGACCCTGCGAGGCTTCAGTTTGTTTTTATAGCACGATTGTTGACAGTGCAGTGAAAAGGCAAACCTTGAGTTTTAGTGTTAACTCTTCACGTATAATAATGGTATGGTGAATGATGTAGTGTTAAAAGTACAATAAGAAGAATGACATCACAATTTGCGGGTAAAAGTGACTGTGATTGTGTGATCGAAAACCTTTTAAAATGATCCTTGGGTTCGCGTTCTTTTGGTGAAAAATGTCGCATAATTTCAACAGGAAGGCCAACTCCGGATTTTAAACCTTTAAAACTAAATCACACTTTGGTTTCGAAAGGCATTTTAGTAGCTCTTGGCAAAAGGAGTTTCCTTGACTGTGTGGTTGTGACAAATTATTGAAACTATTTTGTTGGCCATGCCTGCTTTTTTCTAATGAAAAGAATGCGTGGACAACAGATGGCATCAGTAACATGGATAGTTTTCGCACCTTGAGGAAAAACAAGAATTGACACTTCTTTGAGTGAGGCGTTTAAGAATTCAGTTGAAAAGTATAATGAAGGTGTGAAAAGAAATAGGCATATAATGAGTCGATTGCTAAATGCTGTTTGCTATTTGGCTCAGCAAGAACTCCCATTTAGGGCTAGTGACGAGTCCGCAATTCGGATAACAGAGGTAACTACATAGAGCTCTTACCTTACACCTAATTGCTCAAGCAGATGCTAAGTTCGAGGAACATCTTCGGACTGCAACTGTGTTTTCAGGAACGTCAAATGAAATTCACAATGACATCATTGAGTGTATTTCTCGTGTTTTGATTAATTAAATAAAGAACGAAATGAGTGAGGCAAGTTTTATATCACTAATCATGGACGAAACCACTGATGTATCAAATAAATCTCAATTGTCAACGGTTCTTCGTTACGTCACACCAGAGGAATGGGTTGAAGAAAGCTTTGTAGGGTTTTGTGAGGTCAGTAGTGACCGCACAGCAGTTAGTTTGTCCAAGCATTTGTTCGAACTCATGGAGGAATTCAAATCTGGCGCGAAACTCATAGCGCAAACATATGATGGTGCGGCCGTCAAGGCTGGAGAGCATAACGGTTTACAGTCGATTGTTAGCGTGAAATATGAACCATCTTTGTTTGTGCATTGCTATGCCCACATGCTTAATTTAGTTTTGCAGCAATTTACCAGTCAGATAAAGAAGTGTAGAGTATGTTTTCAAACAGTGTCAGGACTGTCTACATTTTTTTCAAAATCGCCCAAAAGAACAGACGCTTTAGACACTGAAGTGAAAAAAAAAACGCATTCCATCAGTGTCTGCCACGAGATGGAACTACAAAAGAAGAATGACTGATGTCATTTTCAGCTTGAAGACTGAACTTGATGCCCTATTTAAATTAATAGCAGAAAATGAGGATGAATGGGATGCTGAAACAAGAGCTTGTGCATCGGGCTACTACCAGAGCCTCCTAAGCTTTGATTTCAGATTCTTACTTTTGGTGTTTTCGCTTGTATTTCCTAAGTCTGATTCTTTGTTTAACATCCTTCAGAAAAAGATTTTTGATATTGCTTTCTGCAAACAATAAACCAGTTACTTCAAAAACTGTATGAACGACTTGTGTGAAAATTTTGACGAATTAATTTGGTCAAGGATAGAATCTGATCAAGATTGCTTCGAAAACCCAATACTTTCAAAGAGATCGAGACTGGATAAAGGAGAAAATGACACAAAATCATCCTATCGACTAATATTTTATGAGAACATAGATAGGATACTTGGCCAAATAACCAACAGATTCTCGAATATAGACCAACTACAGTTCCTATCATTGTAGGACAGTGCTTCATACGCCGGATATGACAAGACTTTCCCAGAGAGTGCGTTTAAGACGTTTCTTACTTCTTACGGACAGTAGTTCAGCACAGTGCGATTAAGGAACAAACTCTGTTATTTGTACTCTTCCCCTGAATTTCGAAACAAAGCAGTCTACGAAGTTCACCAAGAGTTGTATGCCATGGGACTTAAAGAAGCTTTGCTCCAGGTGTATAACCTTCATGAATTAATTTTGATTATTCCTGCCACCAGTGCATCAGCAGAACGATCTTTTTCAGCGCTTCGCAGAATACACATTTATCTAAGAAACACTCAAACTCAAAATAGACTTTCATCTCTGTCTCAACTATCAGTGGAAAAGGGGTTACTTCGTAAACTTAAAAAGTAACAGCAAGCAACATTTGAAAATTCTGTCATTGATGTTTTTTGGAGAAGAATCGGTGGATTGAACTGAAGTACAAATAGGCACTGTAAATTGGAGATATTGTAAATAAATTTTAAATAAGGTATGCAATTATAATTTATATTTATATATTTGTTTGTGTTTGTTTTGTTTTACATAATTGCATACAACCTATATAATATTAACTTAGAAACCCTCGGAATTCACGACTGGCGCTCCCCAAATTAAGTCTGAAGCCACTGGCAACACTTATGAATCACCCACGCCATTGAAATATCCTGTTTGGTTTACCAAGGAGATAATCGAACTCTGATATAAAAGGAATATTTTAGGAAAAGAAAAAACTATTCCTCATATTATATGGAGAAAATTGAAGAACTTCGGAAACTAGCTAAAACGCTTGTAAAAAAACGTACAATGAATATATGATTACTTGTGTCCAAAATATTAAACTTAACCCGAAATATTTTTTGGAATTATGTAAAAAATAAAAGAACCGAAAATAATAGTTCTAGCATCTTTTTGTCTTTGGATGGTACAATAATGAATAATTCAAAGTCCATATATGATGAATTTGCTACTTATTTTCAAAGTGTATATCTTCAAACGCAGTCATCTTATAAAATACCCTATACCATTACTATGCGCCCATCATATTCCTTATCTCTGTACCCAGTAGACAGAGTAGAGTATTGGAATGCTATTAACAAGCTTAAGCCAAAGAAATCAGCAGGCATGATGGAATTCCTCCTTACGTTTAAAAGGTTGCGCAACAATATTAGAATTCCCTTTTCTATCAATTTTTAACCGAATACTTATGTGCCGTGTGTATTTCGACACCTGTTTTTATCTAGTTTCACTTTATATATTATTGTCTTGTTTACTTACGTATATTGCCAGTTACGTAAATTTTCAGTTTCTTTGCGGCAGCCATCTTTTTAGGAAGATTTTGAAGAAAAATCTACCTATTGCAATCGATACCATGTCATGACTTTCGAAAAATTCTTTCATATCTTTATGTTTCATGCCTCCTTAAGTACGAAACCACCGCCCGTTGAAAAAAAAAATTGTGATATTATATATATATATATATATATATATATATATATATATCTTTACACGCTAGCGGCCGTAATTTTGAAGATATTTGAACCAAATTTTATTATGTTATTTCTAGGCCCAATAGTTCGGACAAGTTCGTTAATGAGCAAAATTGGTTCAAGGGGGTGGTCGGGGGAGGGGGTTGAAATTTTAATACATTTATATCTCGGGCCTTTGGAGTTCACAGTGACACCAACGATTCGGGGGTTTTGGGGGTACGAGTGGGGGTGGGGGATGGAAATTCGAAATTTTTGAAACCACGTCTTGTGGGGTATCGTTGAAAAACTCTTGATGAGTACTCTACAAATCAGTAACTAATTTCTTGATAGTTCTCATATAAGGCGAGATTTGAATGTTTGAAAATGTGCTCGTTCCACTTTTTTTGCAGTTATTATTGTGGGTTTGTCATGCCAAGGCTAAAGAAGAAGAAATAAATTAAACCAAAGCATTTCGAAATCTACCTCAGCCTGTAGGCTTGCCTAAAGGGATTTTTGTTTTGTTTTGAGTGTGTTTAGTTTTTCTCTTTCTATTTCTACGCCCCCTATATAGCTTTGTTCGCGGGGTTTACTATTTTTCTGGCGCAGCGCCTCTCGCGGCCGGTTCGCGCATGTTTGTAAAATGGGCGTTTTCGCTGAGAGAGTTGAAGTTTGGATTTCGCCGAAGTAAGACGTGCTCCGTGATCGTCCGGCGGTAGGACTTCCATCCGGCATGCCTTGAGTTCGCTACTTCTATATACCAGCAGGTACCTTATGTTTAGTTTGTAATTTTCTAGTTTTCGCTGGTGGGCTTTTGTTTTTTCTACTTTTTTCGGTTTTGCCCACCAGCTTTGAGTTAGTTTTCGTTTTTTTATTATTATTAAATTTCGCATAGATTCATGTTAGGTTAAAATTTTCTTTGGGTTTTTTTTTTGTTACGAAGAAGGATGGCTCGCCGATTAACTATCATAATTCTCGTCAGGCCTTAATCCGTATGAGTTGGGCCTTCAGCCTTATTATACTTGGGAATTTTTAGCAAAGCTTTTGCTATTTCCAATTATTATTGAAGCTTTCTGTATTTTGATTGATGACTTGCCTCTTAAACTGATGTTATTCATACCAGATCTTTCGCCTCACCTTCATACGGGCCCTCAGCCTTGATGTTTTTCCTTTGGTTTTGAAAGTTTTCGCTATTTGTAATTATTTCTGAAGCTTCTTGTATTTTGCCTTGTTAAGCTACGGCTTATCCTGTAATAAAATCTAATTCTCATTTTTATAATTACTGATTTTTATGTAAAATGCGAACCCTATTCTATCCTCACTCACATGTTTCCGACATTATATAGTGCGGCTCTGGAAAAAGCTCATAAAGCACGTTACACTTAGTTCTCAAATATTTCCAGATGCAACTGTCGGTTGGCAACGGTGGAATTGCAACAGTAGAAATTGTAACAGTATCTGTATCTGATGGCACTTCAACAGTCTGGATTGCTTTAGTTAATTCTATAATACTGAATATAGTTTTTTTGAATATAGAGAATGACTTGTATCTCTAAGTTCAACTTATACTTGTAATACTTGAATCTGGGTGAAACTTGAAAAACTGGTTCTACAACTTGAAATAGCAATGATTGACAATAAATATTAATAATGTGTAAAAATAAAAATTTATCAAACACGAGATACATCAACTCTCATTTCTTATCTTTAGTTGAAATAAGTTAATAAACTGGGTAATAATTGATTGAACAATCTGTAAGTACATCAATTGAATAACTTTATATATCTGGAAAATTTACTATCTCACAACTCAGTTCAATAAATGTATTCAACTTCAACAAGCAGAACAGAAGCGTAAGAACTGGGATCATTTACCAAAGGAATGTGTAGATCGTCTCATTCAGGGATCAAGAGAAGGAATACGTCAACGCCCTAATCAAATCCACTAGTAGTGTAAAGTAAATATATTTGAGTATCATAAAGAGGTGTATACTAACATTACTTGAATAAAAAAGATCTATACAGGGTGTTAATGAATAACACCGAAATATTTTACCTGTGTATAGAGGGGACAAAGACAAGCAACTTTTATTAGGAGATTTTTGCTCTATGGCGTAAAACGTGTATGCTACAGGGCATTAAAATCATTACAATTTGGTGCTTATAAGTCAACTAGCTTAAAAGACCCGGCGTCGCCCGGGTTTTGTATTTTGTAATTGGAAATTAGCTTATGAAGGATTTTCAATTTTAAATTCTAGGTCCTTATATAGGCATTTATAATTTGAAATAGGAAGAACGACTTATTATACTCAAACTATTCCCTCAGAAAACACTTGATATAGTTTTTTATGGCTCATAGAGGATCTAGAATGTTGCATCCCATCGCTTGTACAGTGCACAGCAAGCCTGGTAGAGGTTTAAATAAGAAGAAACAAAAATTCCTGTAACATAAAATTGTAATATCGAGGCGGGAAATTTCCCACTCTTATGCTACCATAAAGCATTATCACTTTCATACTTTTCTCTCCAAAAACCTGCGATATAATATAATAATATACACATTACCATACCTCGTTTTGTTTTCTCTATGTCCAGGGTAGAGAAAGTTATGTGATTCCATTATTTTAGTGAATTTCATTCTGTAATATTTATTTATAACATGAATTATTTTGATAACTTCTCTTATTTGTCAAAAGTGCATTTCAATTGTTTTTTCCAAGCACACCTGATACCATTTGGCAACAATATATTCTGTGATTTGGAATTGATAATTCTATGTAAAAAGGGATTAAGTATTTTCAAAAACATTTAATTTTTGGCATTTAGAATCAGAATTTTTCAAAATCCTTTCTTAGTGAGCACCTACATTATGAAACGAAGGTACTGTCAAAATTCCAAGTCTCTAGCTGTTATAGTTTAGGCTGTACGTTGATTCCTGTCATTCAGTCAATCAGTCAGTCATTCATTCAGTCAGTCAGGACAAAGCCTTTTATATATATATAGAGATAATGAAGTGAAATATGGTTAACATTTTCGTTAAATTGGCTACATGCCTTCTCAGTGATCGATAAAAACCTAATTCTTAATCATTCATCAACAGCTATACCATAATCTTAAATTTTTATAATCTGCAAAATTTACGTACTAATCACATGACTGCCCGCCACTGCATTATGTTTTGATTCCTAATTCTAGAGCTAATAAAAATGTTTCGTTTGTCTTTTTTTCCCTCGGTGTTAGATGATATCGATCGTTATTTTTCACAATTTTCCCGACCACTACACACTATTCACTGTAACTTTGTTTCACATCGTTTCAAATGTTAGAAGTCAGTGACGTGCATATCCTTGGGAGATTTTATGTTATAACGGGAAGAATTTAATCCATAGAGCAAAAATCTCCTAATAAAAATTCCTTGTCTATGTTCCCTCTATACACAGGTAAAATATTTCGGTGTTATTCATTAACACCCTGTATATCAAAATGTATATATATAAAATACAAATATAGGTATATTTAATTTAACATGGTACAATCCCAGAAAGACTCGGTTCCAGTCAGACAAAAGAAGACTTTTATCATCTCTCATATGACATTAAGTATACACTGAATCATGTTACTCGACTATCTGCACTATATGACATTTTTCAACCTAACAGAGTATTAAGCATACGGAGTATTCACTGTTCAATCAATAATTTCAAACTAACTTGAAATAGCATAAAGGTTCATGCACTGCGTGACGCAGCTGACAAGATAATCAAATAATGAAATAACTACAAGCTCAGTTTAATCCACACAAATAATACTGATGCAAAATTATCAGACAAGAAAGGTAAATCTAAATACATTTACTTGGTTTGAATAAATACTTATTATGACAATAAATTAAGGTAACAATAATCTATACTGGGTAGGCAATGAAGAAAATTAATAAGTAAGAAAAGGCTAAATGTGTAATAAACACCAAAGAGTAAGTATTTATATGTTATATATACTGCAATATAATTATAAGACAATGGCATGTGCGAAATTTAAGTATAAGAAAAATTAAGAAAGGCAGAGCAGAAAAATAGTGATTAGCAAAATATTTGATAAAACAAAAAATAACGATAACTGATTTGAGGAAAGATACTAACGGAAATGTACAAGCATAAATTTAAACGTAAGAAGAAAGGTCTAGAACTCGCAGCGTGACGTCGGAGAAAAAGCAGTAACTGTAATATCAATTTTACATTTATAAAAGGAGCAGAATTAATATTTCCAAAAATTAATTATGTGAAGGACACCACGACGGTAATGTATTTAAGAAAACTTCAAATGAGAAAAAGACTTTAGTAATGTGAACTAAGCTTATGCAGAAGTAAAACCTTACAAGAAAATACAGAAATATTAGCTGTAATTTAATTAGAACGTAATTCTCCAGAATATACCGGCAGAGAAAAAGAGTTTACAATTAAATACACAGGAAAACTGGGAATGCATATATGTAACACGCAAGCAAGCAGAATCAGGTAATTTTTACGCAGCACTGTCATGACTCACTGCCTACCGAATCATACGTGTCTACCTTTAGCTGAGATGCAAGCAATGAAACAATGTGAAATAAGCGTAGAATGAAAATGGGAAATTTTACTCATACGATTCTGTGAGAATTTAGAAACATCATTAATTCTATGTGAATAAGAAATAGAGGAAAGGGAATAACTGGAGCTGGCTAGAACAGAGTCTGACTAGACATAATGAACATCTTAAAATTTATTCTTATAAAATCCCACGGCATCTATCAGCATGGCCGCCTGAGCTTTGACTAGCAAAATTCCGAAACTGGGCTTGTGTGGGAAACCCAAGACCTTACTTGAACTTGCATAGTAAAGGATACATTAACTACCGAACAATATAAAACTGGCACTATATGTCATCACTCACCTCGAGCAGAAAGATGGCGAAACACCAGAGAAAACTTGAAAAGCACTACATGGCTTGGCTCTTAGCAACACACTGAATGAGCAACAGCTGCGTCGCAGAAACTATGCTGAAACCAGGAAGACCTGCGCGCGCATATGTAAGAAACAAGTGAAATACGCAAAGCAGACCATGTTGAAAATGCTCGCGGACCAAAGATAACCATTTCACAGATGTGTGGAAAATCACTCAAATAACTCCTGTATTCAAAAGTGGTGAGAAAATAAAAGTAGCGAACTACAGACCTATTGCTCTAATAAGTGCGCCAGCAAAAATTTTAGAACCAATTCTATATGATAGAATATTTTATCATGTGAAACAATATATATCTGTTTTTCAACATGGTTTCTTTCCTCAAAGATCGACTTTAACAAACGTAATAAATTCATTCGGGACATATCAGAATCTCTAGATAAGAAGTGAAGGATTGATGTTATCTACACTGATTTTTCAAAGGCATTTGATAAATTAGATCATGATATTCTGTTGACTAAAATGTCTATGTTGGGTATTAATTCGATATTTTTGAAGCTGATAGCATCTTACTTAAAAGACCGTAAACAATATGTTGTTTTCAATCACTGTCCTTCCTTTGTTTATAATGTAAATTCGGGTGTACCACAGGGCTCTAATTTAGGGCAACTTCTTTTCCTAATCTTTATAAATGATTTACCAGATATTGTTAAAAATTATAAATGCTTATTGTATGCAGATGACTTAAAAGTGTATGACGTTTATTAATTATCAAATGAATTGGAATTACAATTAACAATAGACAATCTCTTTGAATGGAGTATCCAAAACAATTTGGCGTTTAATGTTAGAAAATGCTATTTCATGAGTTTTCACAGATTTTTCACTTCACCCGCTTATTCAATACAGTATGAATTCGGAAACGTTAACGATAATATTTACTATTAAATATTTAGGATTAATTATTACATATAATTTAAATTTTCGAAAGCACATTGTTGATAAAATAATAGATGAAGCTTATAGACAGTTAGGAATTATTTTTCGTAATCCCAAAAATGTTAAAGACGAACGTGTTTTACAATTATTTTATAATAGTTTTGTACGCAGTAAGTTAGAGCATGCATCAGTTATATGGTCACCATTGTATAAAACTCATATTAATGATATATAAAAAAATCAGAAGAGTTATCTTCGATATATGTATTTTTTAAGATATGGTAGATCTGCTTTAATTGATAGAATTTCTCATAATACTTTATTAAATGAATTTAATTTTGTTACTTTAATTGGTAGAAGATTGGTAGCGCAACAGTTATTCTTACATAAAATTATCAATGGTATAATTGATAGTAATGAACTTAAGGAATAATGAATTGTTATATATTCCTGTCAAAAAATATTAGAATGTCCATCTTTAATTCAAATATGTAAACAATATAATTCTCTATCACTTCAAAATGCTCTTCTGGATTTTGACTTATCATTAAATCAGTACATAGGATTTCTTCATAAAATTTTATATATTCCATATGATTTGTCTTAGTTTTTAGATTGTCTTGTTAAATTAATTGTAGTTATTACAAATCATTCATGTATTTTCTTCTTTATACTCACACATTCGTTCATGTATTGTATTGTATTTTTATAATGTACAACACGTATTGGCGAACTACGCCAACTGTAATTAGGATTTATTCCTGTAGTCGGCAGAATAAATAAATACATAAATAAATATTCTTCCATTCACGGTGAGAGGTATCAGTGGTATGTAATATACTTGCTTTTTCAAATGACAAATCAACGTATTTAGCACGTTCATGTCTTATAATACACCATCGTGCATATGCCCAGAAATTTCTGCTGTGAGCCACTATTCCGCCAGTACATTTGTCATATCGACTGATTGTTCTATTCTGATGTCCTCGGAATTTCTAGAACTCGGAACTTGTTATCTACAGTCACTGAAACCGTTATTGCGAAGTAATTCTTCTGTTCCAAGGGTGTGTCCTTTGCAGGTTCAAAAGGGTGAGTAAGTGGACTACGAGGTATCTGGCATAACTGTGATTGTCACATCCAAAGAAAAGGGGAATCACATCTTCTAAACATGCCAAGTGTAAGTCAAAGTTGTTTTCTTTAGTTGTTCGCTGAAATCTCAAAATTATTGACACACTGTCCGTGTAACCAATCCAAAATTGTGCTGTTTTACCCAATGTCCCTTCTCTAACTTCTGTCAAGAAAGTTTGGTAGGGACTGTGGAAGGTTTGGCAAGATAAATATCATTTACAGATGTGAAATTAGAATATGAAGGGTGTTTTGCCAGGTTTTTAATCGCTTTCATCCCTTCAGCATCTGGATTTTTCCAGTATTCTTTGTCATGCTGTAATTGGTAAGGGGGAAAAAACTGAAACCTTAAACTATATGGCAAAGGCAACAAAAAATATGTGAGTTAGAAATTCCCTGGGAATATTAGGATCAAAGAACAAAATTTAAAAAAAATTAAATCAAACTAATATTCTCCAGATTTTTATAGTTTTCGGAGTTTTAGGGAGATATTGTAACGTTGTAAATATGTTACGTATCAAAAGTGCTATGGACCACGAGGAAACTATTCATAAACAAAGGAAACCATAGAAACTATCGATACTGTGTCAGTTTTGTTTGAATTGCAGGAAGAGGAATGTGCGCATGCGCGCGCAGGAATTTGAAAAGAAAGAAGTCCGTTAACGGGAAAAGAGGTGAAAGAAGGGAGGACACGACGGGAGTAAGGAGCAGACAGTCGAGAGAGAGAGTCAGAACTGGGAGGCTGAAGTAGAAGGTTGTGGAGTTGGCGGACGAGGCCTGAGATGGACGACGGGAGTGACGACGTAGTGGCCTGACGTTTCCTGTCAGACGTAAATTGGGAGGCAACCATCCAACTGGAAAGCAACGATCGGAGGCTATGTGGATATAGCTGTGGATGGAATGAGCCTGAACGTAGCTGGCTTATGTCGTGGCTGCCGACAGCGAACAACCGCTGCGAAGAGAAGAAATGGGCCGAGTCTAAGTGAGGCTTAGATGACGAATGGAATCCTACAGGAAATGGACACCGGACAGAAGAATGAAGAACAACACTAGTCTACTTCTTGTTGAGTATAAAAACTATTAATATCAGACACTTCTTCAGTTTCTGTAAATGGAAAAGATAATTGATAAATACATTTCCGTAGTTTCTAAGGGATGGTTGGCTAATAGATTCCTAAAAGAACAAGGAAAGTTTGAATTGGAGAAGTGTTGGTAAAACAAGATTAGTAGAAGGTTAGGAGATTTAACAGAAATACAGTAATCCAAAGTTTTCACTTCCTGTTGGAAAAGTTAGGATAGAAGTAGTTGAGAAGAAAGAAGGGAACAGTAAAAATAAATCTCTATACTTTGGGTGTTTTTAAGGGGTTGAACCACTCACGAAATCGTAAGCTAGGTTCAGCTGGTGATGCTTATAAATGCTTTTATAATTTTAAGACAGGTCGCGAGAAGAGTAAGGAAGAAATTATAAGGGGCATGAAAGTAATCCTTATTTGGACTTCTCCCACTTGGGTTTTGTTCAGGTGTCAGATGGATATCTACATGTTGGATGGCATGCTGGCCTGTAATATTTAGTTGCTTTATGAACAAAGAGATTTATTAGGAGATGGTTTTGGAATAGAGTAGAGCAAGTGTAAAAGAAAGGTAGCTTGGTTGATAGTGACTCGCTTACGAATGAAAGTAAGGATTATCGGTTGTGTAGTTCAAGTTCTAGGCTAAAAGAGAATAAAAAGAAAAGAAAAAGAAGTGAGAGAGGGAGAAAATAAAGAGAAGTTACTTAGGCGGTGTTAATTAGTTTCGTAGTGGAATTCACAGGGAATTCAGAAACATTAATGGGCACAGAGTGAAATTAAGTAACGGGAAGACAAAATTGTAAAAGGAAATTAATTTTGTGAATTCTAATTGGAAGGAACTTGAATAAACTACGCCGAATAATACAGTATGTTGGGTTAAGATAATTCAAATGTAATTGAGTTAGAAGAATAGAATGTATAATTCAAATTCTAAGTTAGGGTAGAATAGAAAAGAATTTCACAAGTTGGAGAATAGATAGAAGTTACTGAAAAAGGTGTGGATGGGTTTCAAATCTGAATTCAGGGGAATTTAGAAACACAAATGTACACAAAACCAAAAGTAAGTAACAAGAGAGTATAATAGTTATACAGTGGAAAGGCTAGTGCAATTGAAGTAGATAAGAATTTGAATGAATTATCGACCATAAATCAAAATATGGTGGGTTGAAGTAAATTTAAGAGGAAGGTCGAGTAGTATCGAAAAACCACTTAAGGTGAATGTAAATGTGAAATAACCTGAATATTGTTGAATAAATCATTATTGTTATTTGTTGAAAAGAAAATTCAGTTAAAGTGGCTTTATTTTTTTTCAAGTGATGAAATGAACATATTAACTCCTTTTAAATAGTAAGAACCCGACCCTATCTCCACTGTTTAACGGCTAAGCCGAGGTATTTGTATATATAACCTTGTATATACTTAAAAGATTTTGTGACTGGACTTAAACAGGAAAAAAATTGTAAATAATAGGGAAATTTATAATGCTGATAAATTAACTTGGGAATTAGATAATGAATTGGTAGATGGCGCCTTATACAAATTTTTCTACCAATAAAAGAGAATTCTTATAATAGTAAAATTATGATGAAGGAGTTTGAGAACACCCTGTAGATGTGGTGCATTGATAGTAACATTGGAATGTTGGAGTACGCGTGGCGTACTTTGGAATGTTAAGACAGGTGTATTTACGTCACTGCGTAACTGCGTCACTGTTACGATAGTTTATCAGACGTCAAAGTAGATCACGTAAAGATATACTATTGGAAGACAGAGTAATAAAATAAGTTGTTAAGTAAAATGAACTTTATTTAGATAAAGTAAAGTAAGTCCGTCACAATATGCTGTAATTTATAACGGGAAAATAACTGACCCTTAATCTACACGGCATTACCAACACAAAAAACATATGAATCACAAATTTCCTTTGAATATTAGCCGCGGAGAACTAAGATTTAAAACAATTAAAACAAAGTAATTTTTCTCCGGATTTCCGTGGGTTTCAGGATTTTACGTGGTTACGCTGTAATTGATAACGGGCAAACAATTGAAACCTTAAACTAGATGGCAATACCAACAAAAGAACATGAGTCACTAAGTCTCTGAGAATATTAGGAGCAAAGAACAAAGATTTTAAAACAAAATTTTGAAAAGTCATTTTCTCCGGATTTCCGTCGATTTCCAGTTTTCTGAGGATATGCTATAATTGATAAGGGGCAGACAACTGAAACCTTAATCTAGATGGCAATACCAACAAAAAACTTTTGAGTCAGAAATTCCCTTTGAACATTAGGAGCAAAGAACAAAGATTTAAAAAACAAAACTTTGTCATTTTCACCGTATATACGTGGTTTTCCGGGGATATGCTGTAATTTGTAAGGGGCAAACAACTGAAACCTTAATCTAGGTGGCAATACCAAACAAACAAAAAACGAGTCAGAAGTTCCCTGGGAATATTGGATACAAAGAATAAAGATTCTAAAACAAAATTTTAAAAACCAATTTTCTCCGGATTTTCGTGGTTTTCGGAGTTTTCCGGGGATATGCTACAATTCATAAGGGGAAAAAACTGAAACCTTAATCTAGATGTCAATACAAACAAAAAAACATATGAGTCAGAAATTCCTTTTGAATATTAGGAGCACAAACAAAGATTTTAAAAAAATAAAACATTTTCTCCGTATATACATGGTTTTCCGGGGATACGCTTTAATTGGTAAGGGGCAAACAACTGAAACCTTAAGGGGAGGTTGTAAGCTGTATCTCTGCCATGTTAAATTATTGATGTTCATGTTCCTTTTTCTCAAAAACTATTTGATTAATTGAAACAATATTTAGTAGACTTTTAGATCTGTATCTTGTCTTTAAACGTTGGTTTTTTAAACGGAATATGTTTGTAAACAAATATTTTATAACGTTTTTTGGAAAATTCAATTTTGTCATTCGGTTTTATTCATTAAAAATGAAATAAATTTCTTACCATTGAAGATAAATGCATTAAAAAACCACCGTTTCTGTATTAATGTAGTTTTATTAACTGGAAAAAAAATCAGATCTCTACTCTTAATACTTCCCGAGAAAAAGGAACAAATGTGCACAAAAAACAAAATGAGAGAAAAAGGACGTTAAAGATAAATTATACCATAATGTGCTCGAAGTGCATATTCAGGACAAAACTTGTATGTCGGATGAAACCCTATGGAAGAATGTAGCCCACACTGCTCTCTACATGTTTTCCAAGCTATCTGTATTAGTACCTACATCTGTTTTAGTTCTAAAACCTTGCCCATAGTACAATTGCAGCTCCTTCTCAGTGAGCCTTCGTTGCTGTGTAAGTGGCTTCAAGACGGTTCCCACTGTACTCTTTTCTCGATTTTCTAAGGCGTGAGTCCAAAAGGTTTTTGTACATGCTAAAGTTTAATGGATACGTTTTTTTTTAACTATAGAAAAGAGCAAAATACCTTATTATTCGAGAGGCTCCTTCATACCCCGTCATCTTCCACGCTTGCCAACCACCGATGATTTTACGTGGGCCCTCCCACCTCAGTTCCACAGGCATCCAGAGCCTCTCGAACCCCGGATACTCCGGGAACATTGCGTCATCTGGCCAGGAAGACAACAATGCTAAGGTTGATAAAAGTTCTCTCCGAACTGCATTATATAGTTACTTCACTGCTGCGCACAGTACAAGCGAGGGATATGCAAAAAAAGAAATATCTATGAGTCCAAAAGGTTTTTGTACATGCTAAAGTTTAATGGATACGTTTTTTTTTAACTATAGAAAAGAGCAAAATACCTTATTATTCGAGAGGCTCCTTCATACCCCGTCATCTTCCACGCTTGCCAACCACCGATGATTTTACGTGGGCCCTCCCACCTCAGTTCCACAGGCATCCAGAGCCTCTCGAACCCCGGATACTCCGGGAACATTGCGTCATCTGGCCAGGAAGACAACAATGCTAAGGTTGATAAAAGTTCTCTCCGAACTGCATTATATAGTTACTTCACTGCTGCGCACAGTACAAGCGAGGGATATGCAAAAAAAGAAATATCTAATTTTTATGAATATATATTTGGGAAATTATTGTTTTTTGGGTAAGATAACAATTTTTTGCAACATTCACTCGGTAGATATGACAGCATATGCTAAGCTGACTTCCGTGAAAAACATTTTAAAAAACACAGTAAATTCAGCTGTAAATTTGTACATAGCATATTGCGCCATCTACTCAGGGAAACATAGAACTAAAAGGAAAAGGAATTGGTCCCGTCTGACAGCCGGCAACGTATGAATGGACTTTCATTATTGTGCCCAGCACTCAGCCGGTAACGAGTTAAAGAGATTTACTACGCCATTATGGCCCTTATAGCACAAAACGACTATGTAACATGTAAATTATACTTAATTCAATGGAAATATACAATAAACCGAAAATCCACATTTTTTATCAAATGTGCTTACAACCTCCCCTTAAGCTAAATGGCAATACCTGTTCACAGCCTACGGTGCGCCGATCACTGTCGTCTCGGATAACGGCCGACAATTCATTGCAGATGAATTCAAGACCTTTTTGAAGGCTAGTTTTTGTGAAATACCACAAGCTGTCTGTGCCGTACCACCCCTCAACCAATGGCCAAGCTGAACGCTAAAACTGAAAACTTAATCTAGATGTCAATACAAACAAAAAAACATATGAGTCAGAAATTCCTTTTGAATATTAGGAGCACAAACAAAGATTTTAAAAAAATAAAACATTTTCTCCGTATATACATGGTTTTCCGGGGATACGCTTTAATTGGTAAGGGGCAAACAACTGAAACCTTAAGGGGAGGTTGTAAGCTGTATCTCTGCCATGTTAAATTATTGATGTTCATGTTCCTTTTTCTCAAAAACTATTTGATTAATTGAAACAATATTTAGTAGACTTTTAGATCTGTATCTTGTCTTTAAACGTTGGTTTTTTAAACGGAATATGTTTGTAAACAAATATTTTATAACGTTTTTTGGAAAATTCAATTTTGTCATTCGGTTTTATTCATTAAAAATGAAATAAATTTCTTACCATTGAAGATAAATGCATTAAAAAACCACCGTTTCTGTATTAATGTAGTTTTATTAACTGGAAAAAAAATCAGATCTCTACTCTTAATACTTCCCGAGAAAAAGGAACAAATGTGCACAAAAAACAAAATGAGAGAAAAAGGACGTTAAAGATAAATTATACCATAATGTGCTCGAAGTGCATATTCAGGACAAAACTTGTATGTCGGATGAAACCCTATGGAAGAATGTAGCCCACACTGCTCTCTACATGTTTTCCAAGCTATCTGTATTAGTACCTACATCTGTTTTAGTTCTAAAACCTTGCCCATAGTACAATTGCAGCTCCTTCTCAGTGAGCCTTCGTTGCTGTGTAAGTGGCTTCAAGACGGTTCCCACTGTACTCTTTTCTCGATTTTCTAAGGCGTGAGTCCAAAAGGTTTTTGTACATGCTAAAGTTTAATGGATACGTTTTTTTTAACTATAGAAAAGAGCAAAATACCTTATTATTCGAGAGGCTCCTTCATACCCCGTCATCTTCCACGCTTGCCAACCACCGATGATTTTACGTGGGCCCTCCCACCTCAGTTCCACAGGCATC
Source organism: Ectobius pallidus (assembly GCA_964059195.1). Taxonomy (NCBI): domain Eukaryota; kingdom Metazoa; phylum Arthropoda; class Insecta; order Blattodea; family Ectobiidae; genus Ectobius; species Ectobius pallidus. Next base: position 35,630,006 of record CAXKWD010000009.1, read on the forward strand.
CAGAGCCTCTCGAACCCCGGATACTCCGGGAACATTGCGTCATCTGGCCAGGAAGACAACAATGCTAAGGTTGATAAAAGTTCTCTCCGAACTGCATTATATAGTTACTTCACTGCTGCGCACAGTACAAGCGAGGGATATGCAAAAAAAGAAATATCTAATTTTTATGAATATATATTTGGGAAATTATTGTTTTTTGGGTAAGATAAACAAAAAACGAGTCAGAAGTTCCCTGGGAATATTGGATACAAAGAATAAAGATTCTAAAACAAAATTTTAAAAACCAATTTTCTCCGGATTTTCGTGGTTTTCGGAGTTTTCCGGGGATATGCTACAATTCATAAGGGGAAAAAACTGAAACCTTAATCTAGATGTCAATACAAACAAAAAAACATATGAGTCAGAAATTCCTTTTGAATATTAGGAGCACAAACAAAGATTTTAAAAAAATAAAACATTTTCTCCGTATATACATGGTTTTCCGGGGATACGCTTTAATTGGTAAGGGGCAAACAACTGAAACCTTAAGGGGAGGTTGTAAGCTGTATCTCTGCCATGTTAAATTATTGATGTTCATGTTCCTTTTTCTCAAAAACTATTTGATTAATTGAAACAATATTTAGTAGACTTTTAGATCTGTATCTTGTCTTTAAACGTTGGTTTTTTAAACGGAATATGTTTGTAAACAAATATTTTATAACGTTTTTTGGAAAATTCAATTTTGTCATTCGGTTTTATTCATTAAAAATGAAATAAATTTCTTACCATTGAAGATAAATGCATTAAAAAACCACCGTTTCTGTATTAATGTAGTTTTATTAACTGGAAAAAAAATCAGATCTCTACTCTTAATACTTCCCGAGAAAAAGGAACAAATGTGCACAAAAAACAAAATGAGAGAAAAAGGACGTTAAAGATAAATTATACCATAATGTGCTCGAAGTGCATATTCAGGACAAAACTTGTATGTCGGATGAAACCCTATGGAAGAATGTAGCCCACACTGCTCTCTACATGTTTTCCAAGCTATCTGTATTAGTACCTACATCTGTTTTAGTTCTAAAACCTTGCCCATAGTACAATTGCAGCTCCTTCTCAGTGAGCCTTCGTTGCTGTGTAAGTGGCTTCAAGACGGTTCCCACTGTACTCTTTTCTCGATTTTCTAAGGCGTGAGTCCAAAAGGTTTTTGTACATGCTAAAGTTTAATGGATACGTTTTTTTTTAACTATAGAAAAGAGCAAAATACCTTATTATTCGAGAGGCTCCTTCATACCCCGTCATCTTCCACGCTTGCCAACCACCGATGATTTTACGTGGGCCCTCCCACCTCAGTTCCACAGGCATCCAGAGCCTCTCGAACCCCGGATACTCCGGGAACATTGCGTCATCTGGCCAGGAAGACAACAATGCTAAGGTTGATAAAAGTTCTCTCCGAACTGCATTATATAGTTACTTCACTGCTGCGCACAGTACAAGCGAGGGATATGCAAAAAAAGAAATATCTAATTTTTATGAATATATATTTGGGAAATTATTGTTTTTTGGGTAAGATAACAATTTTTTGCAACATTCACTCGGTAGATATGACAGCATATGCTAAGCTGACTTCCGTGAAAAACATTTTAAAAAACACAGTAAATTCAGCTGTAAATTTGTACATAGCATATTGTGCCATCTACTCAGGGAAACATAGAACTAAAAGGAAAAGGAATTGGTCCCGTCTGACAGCCGGCAACGTATGAATGGACTTTCATTATTGTGCCCAGCACTCAGCCGGTAACGAGTTAAAGAGATTTACTACGCCATTATGGCCCTTATAGCACAAAACGACTATGTAACATGTAAATTATACTTAATTCAATGGAAATATACAATAAACCGAAAATCCACATTTTTTATCAAATGTGCTTACAACCTCCCCTTAAGCTAAATGGCAATACCTGTTCACAGCCTACGGTGCGCCGATCACTGTCGTCTCGGATAACGGCCGACAATTCATTGCAGATGAATTCAAGACCTTTTTGAAGGCTAGTTTTTGTGAAATACCACAAGCTGTCTGTGCCGTACCACCCCTCAACCAATGGCCAAGCTGAACGCTAAAACTGAAACCTTAATCTAGATGTCAATACAAACAAAAAAACATATGAGTCAGAAATTCCTTTTGAATATTAGGAGCACAAACAAAGATTTTAAAAAAATAAAACATTTTCTCCGTATATACATGGTTTTCCGGGGATACGCTTTAATTGGTAAGGGGCAAACAACTGAAACCTTAAGGGGAGGTTGTAAGCTGTATCTCTGCCATGTTAAATTATTGATGTTCATGTTCCTTTTTCTCAAAAACTATTTGATTAATTGAAACAATATTTAGTAGACTTTTAGATCTGTATCTTGTCTTTAAACGTTGGTTTTTTAAACGGAATATGTTTGTAAACAAATATTTTATAACGTTTTTTGGAAAATTCAATTTTGTCATTCGGTTTTATTCATTAAAAATGAAATAAATTTCTTACCATTGAAGATAAATGCATTAAAAAACCACCGTTTCTGTATTAATGTAGTTTTATTAACTGGAAAAAAAATCAGATCTCTACTCTTAATACTTCCCGAGAAAAAGGAACAAATGTGCACAAAAAACAAAATGAGAGAAAAAGGACGTTAAAGATAAATTATACCATAATGTGCTCGAAGTGCATATTCAGGACAAAACTTGTATGTCGGATGAAACCCTATGGAAGAATGTAGCCCACACTGCTCTCTACATGTTTTCCAAGCTATCTGTATTAGTACCTACATCTGTTTTAGTTCTAAAACCTTGCCCATAGTACAATTGCAGCTCCTTCTCAGTGAGCCTTCGTTGCTGTGTAAGTGGCTTCAAGACGGTTCCCACTGTACTCTTTTCTCGATTTTCTAAGGCGTGAGTCCAAAAGGTTTTTGTACATGCTAAAGTTTAATGGATACGTTTTTTTTAACTATAGAAAAGAGCAAAATACCTTATTATTCGAGAGGCTCCTTCATACCCCGTCATCTTCCACGCTTGCCAACCACCGATGATTTTACGTGGGCCCTCCCACCTCAGTTCCACAGGCATCCAGAGCCTCTCGAACCCCGGATACTCCGGGAACATTGCGTCATCTGGCCAGGAAGACAACAATGCTAAGGTTGATAAAAGTTCTCTCCGAACTGCATTATATAGTTACTTCACTGCTGCGCACAGTACAAGCGAGGGATATGCAAAAAAAGAAATATCTAATTTTTATGAATATATATTTGGGAAATTATTGTTTTTTGGGTAAGATAACAATTTTTTGCAACATTCACTCGGTAGATATGACAGCATATGCTAAGCTGACTTCCGTGAAAAACATTTTAAAAAACACAGTAAATTCAGCTGTAAATTTGTACATAGCATATTGCGCCATCTACTCAGGGAAACATAGAACTAAAAGGAAAAGGAATTGGTCCCGTCTGACAGCCGGCAACGTATGAATGGACTTTCATTATTGTGCCCAGCACTCAGCCGGTAACGAGTTAAAGAGATTTACTACGCCATTATGGCCCTTATAGCACAAAACGACTATGTAACATGTAAATTATACTTAATTCAATGGAAATATACAATAAACCGAAAATCCACATTTTTTATCAAATGTGCTTACAACCTCCCCTTAAGCTAAATGGCAATACCTGTTCACAGCCTACGGTGCGCCGATCACTGTCGTCTCGGATAACGGCCGACAATTCATTGCAGATGAATTCAAGACCTTTTTGAAGGCTAGTTTTTGTGAAATACCACAAGCTGTCTGTGCCGTACCACCCCTCAACCAATGGCCAAGCTGAACGCTATGTGCAAACGGTCAAAGATGCCCTCTATGCTATGAAGACAACCAAGGGAACTCTTGACGCAAACTTGAACGAGTTTCTTCGACAATACCGCAAGGATCCACACTCCACCACCGGCCAGTCTCCAGCTCAACTGTTCTTGGGGCGAGATCTTCGAACAAAGATCAACTTGACCAGACCTGACGACATTCACACGAGGGTCATGGAAGAACAACGAGCACAAATGAGCTCAACGTTCCGTACCCTGGAGACCGGACAAAGCATTTTTACAAACATTAAATCTGGTACCTCATAACAATAAAAACTTTATGTTTCAGGCAAAATAAAGTTTAGTAATGTAATTTGAGGTACAGTATGAATTTAAGGCACAGGCTCAGTTTAATTTTCATAATCTTTTTTTTAAATGTGAAAATCTTCCTTTTCATTGATATTATTTACTCTATTTCCTGGAGTTCATTTTTCTCACTGGCTTGCTGCTGATGATCATCATTAAGAACATTCGAGTAATACTGAATGTTGGGTAACTCATTCCATTTTTCTCCGAAATGTTTAGTTAAGAGTTTCTTAATATATATATTTTCATCTTCACAAAGTTCTTGTATGGTAGTTCTGGTCGATTCCTCATGTCTCTGACGGCTTTTTCGCTCTCTGTTTTCTCTTTAAAGACACCAATATCGGTTCTGTAGTTACATTCTCCCTTCACAAGGACTTTACCAAATTTTGTTTTTTTAAGACAAATTATCTTTGTTGGACCAAATTTGAAATGTCACTGTCCACTCGGCTATGTCTTCTGCTACAGTATACTTCCAGTTGTAGAATCTATAATCCTCATGTTATTGTAATACTTTTCCGTATATTGATATGATATCTCTATACTCTTTTGGCTTTATTATTTCCTCTTTTTTCTTCACGTCCTTTTCCATTCTGCCAAAAATTCTGTCCAATGGTAAGAATGACTGTCCTACCACAGGATGTTGATCTTCTTTACTTTTGAAACTGTCGGAGAATCTAACCACTTGTGCAGCATTCCTATAATTGTGACATTATCCAGAATATGCGAGCTTAATCTCATTGGTTTCTTCAGAACCTGTTGGGATGACGCTTTGTAAAGATGTTCCTTTTGGTGCTCCGTTCGATTTAGGCTTTTAACTGAATTTAAGAAGTATTTTAAAGTTACATTAGTTTGTGTGTGTTCTGACGGGTGTATGGAAGCTATGTAAGTAATTGGTTTGTCCGGATGGTAAGGGAATCTTCAGATAATGCATGTTTAATAAATAGCCTAGATCTGGCCATAGCCGCCATATTGATAATTTGGAATTTAACTTATTTGAATTGGTAATTATAAATAATATAAGCATCCCTGTCTGCATGTAATGTAATTTAATTGTGTTATAATAAGTGCACTTTAAGTTTGGGGGTACGCCGTAGCGTAGTGGTTGGGACACTGCGCTACAAACCGGAAGGTCGCGGGTTCGATCCCCGATGAGGTCGTTGGAGTTTTTCAATTGGCCTAATCCTTCTGGTGGCACTATGGCCCTGGGGTCGACTCAGCCTCTAACAGAAATGAGTACCAGGAGCAATCATGGGGGTAAAGGCGGCCGGTGCGTAGGGCTGACAACCTTACCACCTTCATGTGCCGAAGTCTAAAAATCTGGGAGCCTCAACCTCCTGGAACCCTCTGGGCCTCCATGGCCTGTAATAGGGAACACTTTACTTTACTTTTTTTACACTTTAAGTTTAGATGAAAAATCAAGGGAATGTGGAATTATTTAACATAAATAATTGCCTAAAGAAGTTAGCAAACATAAAAATTGTAAAATATATAATATATTTAGGGCAATAGTGGAAAATCGGAATTTTATCGAAGTGCGGAGGGAACTGGTTATTATTATTGTTATATTCGTGTTCAGAAGGGTCGCATTATAGGTTACACATGTATCTTAGGTCGGAAAAAAATGTTCCTCCATGTAATGAATTTTTGTTTGGAACGTTCCTACTTTTTTTTTGCGTAAACTGTGTGACACTAATGGAAAATCGGAATTTTATCGAAGTGCGGAAGGAACTGGTTATTATTATTGTTATATTCGTGTTCAGAAGGGTCGAATTATAGGTTTACCCATGTATCTTAGATCGGAAAATTTTTTCCTCCATGTAATGAATTTTCGTTTGGAACGTTCCTACTTTTTTTGTGTAAACTGTGTGAAACTATTGGAAAATCGGTTATTTTATCGAAGTGCGGAGGGAACTGGTTATTATTATTGTTATATTCGTGTTCATAAGGGTCGTGTTATGGGTTACACATGTTTCTTAGGTCGGAAAAATTGTTCCTCCATGCAATGAATTTTTGTTTGGAACGTTCCTACTTTTTTTCGTAAACTGTGTGACACTAATGAAAAGTCGGAATTTTCTCGAATTGCGGAAGGAGTTAATTATTACCGTTGTGATATTCGTTTTCAGAAGCGTCAAATTATAGGGAACACATGTATGTCAAGTTAGAATAGAAATTTTCCTCCACATATTAAATACTTTTTTATATCGTTGCCGCATTTTGTGCGTAAACTGTTGGAAAATCGGAATTTTGTCGAAGTACGGAAGAAGCTATTTATTACCGTTGTCATATTCATGTTCAAGTGCCTATGATAAATTAAATTTTCACCTGTGAGCACAAAGGGATTTTTTAACCATCACCTGTGAGTAGAACGTTCTTTTGCGTTTGTTTTTATTTTAAAACTTTAACTGCAAGTGCCTATGCCAAATTTAACTGTCACCCGTGTGGAGAACGGGGTTATCTAACCATCACCTGTGAGTTGAACGGGCTCTTGCGCTAGTTTTGATATTAAACCTCAACTACAAGTGCCTATTCCAAATTTAACTGTCACCCGTGAGCAGAACGGAGTTATTTAACGGTCACCAGTGTGTAGAACGGACTTTTACGCTAATTTTTATAGTAAATCTTTAACTAGAACTTCCTATGCCAAATTAAATTGTCACCCTGAGTAGAACGGCCACCTGTGTGTAGAACGGGCTTTCCCGCTAATTTTCATACTAAATCTTTAACTAGGACTTCCTATGCCAAATTAAATTGTCACAAGTGAGTAGAACGGGGTTATTTAAGTATTTGCAGCGTTTCCCATTCTGTTTGGTTCTTTTTGCTGGCTATTGTGTTTCACTGCCTCTCTGATGAACATTGACTGATGCACGGTAAAATGTAGTGGAGACAAGCTGCTTTCCTGTGTAGACCCAAGAGCCAGACATGTACACAGCCCTCCTCTGCAATGGAAGTTAGGTGTTATTACAGCAATACACCCTGGTGATGATGGTTTAGTGCAAGTAGTAACAGTGCATACCTCCATTGGTGAATATAAGCGCCCTTTAGTGAAAGTGTGTCCTTTGCCTAAAGATGAATAGCAAATTACATTCATTATGTTTCACATATTCCAAGAGGTCCATACTTATCCACGTCTTTAGTTAATCTCAGCTAAATCAAGTTATATTCCTGCCATATATACAGTAAGTCAGTGTTTCAACATATATAACATGTTTATTTCTGTAAACTTGTCGCTTACACTTTCTTTTCTTTTTGTTAAAGCATATGCATTAACGGCAGGGTGTATGTCAGTGCAAGCAACATGTTTAGTAAGTTAGTCTATTCAAATAGCCACTAAGACATTTCCCGCGCTGACTAAGCGTTTCGATATGTGGTGTAATTGCTTTCCGCCTTTGGATGATGTAATGCTTACCATCGCGCTTGGGGGAAGCCACGCTTTCAATCAGTGCATCGACAGACTTCATTGCTTGTGGACGCATGAAGGTCTCACTCCAATTCGCGCGGTTTTTAGCATTGTGAAAAGCTTTGTTCAAGTGCTTGTAAAACACTGATTTGCTACAAAACTACAATTATCAAGTTTTATTTAACATTCGCAATTAAGTTCAATAATTGCAGCAGTGTTACATTCATTACAGCTAACATCCGGTGTTAAGCTTGCATAAGATTGAGTGCCATTGTGAAATAGCTGTTTTCCAGTGCATCATTCTTATAGTGGAATTTACACGTAACATTCAGAAGTTTGTAATTTAACATAAATCAACAAACTCCAGTACTTATTTTGAGTGTTTTAATATATAAATTATATCTTTCAATTACATATATTTCTAGAGACGTGTGGTATTTTCCCGCCAATTTCTGCATCGTATATAAGTCCAGTTTATTAATCATTACATTCATTTATTTCAATTATACTATTCAATCATTTATTAGTTCACGTGTGATTAAAGTTTTAATGTTTTATAACATGTACGCGTATTTTGGTTGTAATCCCATTTAGATCCGTGGATCTCTGTTCCAAGTGACCTTCGATAAGTCCATTGTTCTCACAATTCATTCAATTAATTGTTTCACGGTCCTCCACCTATCCCAGAGGTTTTAATCCTATTATTTTCAATATATTCCCTCATACCCTAACATACAGGATTATTCAGTAACTGACTGTTAAGAAAAAATGAAGTAGAATACATTATAATTGGAAATGAACATTTGTTAGAAGAAGATTTACATTGTGGAGTCTTACATAGTTTTTCTGTGAAGTCTATGATAAAAGCAAAATTTTATGGTAGAATTCAGGAACTCATCTGTAAAATAAAATCAGAAGCTGGATTAACTGGTTGGAATTAAGTATAATGGTACAATATTGAAATAAAACTAATTTGATAGTACTAACCTTAGTAAAACAGATAATTGGAGATTGTTCTTCATATGATAAATGTTGATTTTGGTGATAGTAATGAAATATGCACATATAATGATTCTATTGAGTTAAAAGTTGTTATTAAAGAAATAAAAGGTTATTGTAAATAAATGTAAAACTTCTAAAACAACAGAAAAAAACTGATTTTTTTAAATAAAAATATTAATTGTATCATAACGTAATTTGGCGTTATTATTCACTTCATAATATAGGTATTGTGACCAGTGGCGGCTATTCAGGGGAAGTAGGTGAAGTAGCGCTTCACCAGTATTTTTCCTTTACAATACGTATTTTTAAAGTTTATTTTCCATAACACGAACGTTGGTTTTTACTATAAATGTATCTGTATTTTTTAATAGCCCGCCACGCCACCACCTGGTGTCAAAGCTGGTGACACTGAGATCCTGCAAGAAATTCAAGTCAGCCGTGGTGAAACGGAACTGGTTTGCCATTCCCTCGGCTGCATGGGTAGTCTGATCCACTAAAATTGGCTAAAGATCCACTAAGGATGGCAAGCAGCAGTTTTCTCGCTTATCCCACGTCCCCAAACCGACGCGAACAGACTACCCACGAAGCCGTCCCCCTTGTTCAGGCATTATCTTCGCCAGTGTACCTCTCAGCTCGGAGAAATAGGTGGGCACGTTTGCACTTGAATACAGGGTTCATAAACACATATATTATCCATAACAGCCTTGATGTTAATGCATTGGACACTACAAATATAATTACACTGTAATTGTTCTTCTAATCCCAATCCATTTGCCAGTTTATACTCCGAAGAGAACGTGGATCATGACGTTTCATTCCTACAATGCATATTTTTTCATAGGTAATCATACGACATGGAACATATTAATTACTCCATATTAATGCCTTGAAGTATCCAGTAACGAGCTGAAGTTTATCAGATAAAATTGCATCTTTCCGACCCTCGCAATATATTAACTTATAAGATAAACAACAGTCATTGGTCGATTGCTAAAGATTATTAGTCAATACCAAGTCCGCATCGCATGAATGGAATATTCTGAATAATCTTATTAGGATAATAATAATTACGATAAACATCAATAGATTCGCGGCGGAAAAGCAGGATCGAATTTATCTCATGAAACTCATAATCCCGAGTGGGATTTATTAAGAGTATTCCATGAATAAAATGTATCAGATTTTATTAAATAATAACTACATTCTTACCAGCATTGTTTAAAATCAAATCATCATTGTGCCAGCTGATAGATCACGACGTAGGCCTACTAAATGAAGAATAAAAAATATTGCCAGATACTAACTAACCTGACAAGTAGCCTATCTTGTTTAGCGAATGTTTCAATTCAGAAAGAACTTCTACTGCAACTAGAAGAAAAGCAGCCAATCTATGATGATATCACCGACAAGTTCTCAGCCTTAAAGGGCTACCGAAGGATTGTTTTGGTTTACAAGACATAGGTGAATTCCGTTATTAACATAAGCATGTGGCATTTTTTCTCTTCGCCTAATTGTCCGGCCACGAGCCGCCACTGATTGTGACTCACTTAAAATACTAGAACCCATCCCATTCTCGACTGTCTAAAAGCTGGCTGAAAGGCATATATATATACCATGTGAATGGACTTCAGTGGGAATTTAGTAAAGGAAAATAATTAGAAGAAATAATTAATGTTAATAGCCATCAGTGGATGGATAAGATTGTGTTTTGTGGATGGCGCCCTTAACAAATAAATATTTCAACAAATAGAAGAGAAATCTGTTGATAGTAATTTAAGGTGAAGAAGTTTGGGAACACCCTGTATGGTGTTGTTATTTAAATAGTATTGGAATATTAAAGTGCACTTGTAGTATCTTGTGGTGGAAAAGACAGGTGTAGTTATGTAACCACTGAACTGGGTCATTGCCACAGAAGGCGATCGTGACATAGAATTTTATTACGTAAAGGAAAAGATAAAGGAGTTGAAGATTTTGAATACAATAAGTTAATCAAAGATAATTAACACTAAAGCTCATAGATAGTTCGTTATAATAAATAATTCGGCGCTACTAAACTCCCCCACATATGCTGAAGAATTATGGGGAGAAATTGAAGCTTGGGAAAATTTAAATAGAGTTAGGGCCAGATATTGTAAAAAAAGTGCTGGGTATACCGATCACCACAGCAAATATTGCAGCTCTATTGGAATTAGGAATAGAAAGTAGCAGAGGCACATTCCTAATTAAAGAAATAAAATTTATTCATCATATTGTGTCAAACCCAGAGGATAGTTTTGAGAAAGACTGTTTAAAATTTTTACAAAGTACAAAGGTTATGAATAATTGGTGGAAAAGTTTAGGAGAAAATATAAAGAGTATCAGATTGAATTGGATATGGCATAGAATGGGTTCATGGAAAATACAGATTATATGCAAATTAATAAAGGAAAGGTGTAACGATATTGCTAGGCAGGAAATGTTTTCTGAGATGACAAATTTTAAATCACTAAAATGTTATGCAGAGATGAAATCAAATGGGGTATGGAAGCATATTTATTTTCATGTAATCTGGAAGAAAGATCCAGTTTGGCCTGGTGAAGACTAGGAATCTGGAGACTGAAAAACATGAGAGGATCGGTAAGTAGAGGAATATGCCCACTATGTAACGAGGAAGAGGATGCAAGACATATAATTTTAGAGTGTAAGGAAGCGGAGAGGTGGAGGGTAAATTTAATTGATAGTATATTACTAAAAATTAATAATATTAATAATATAAGAAGCTGTGTTTAACAAAAAATAGCTTTTTTCACTGACATTCACTATTGTGGTATGGCAATGTTAATTACCTTGTTGGAGCGCTTGTAGTAGTACGACACAGTCATTCAAATATGTCTTCCTAGCCACAGCAGTGGCATCATGGGAGTTGTTCACGCAAGCTATAGGTTTTACTAGCATTTTTCTACGTGTCTATTGAGTCTGTATATTTAAACTCTCCGCTAAGTCTATTTTTGCTGAGCCAGCAATCTCAGCGCAGTGATACAAGTGATTGCAGCCTGTTCTTGGCACTATTTCCGGCAGGTGCTTACTTGTAAGACGCCTCGTTATATTAAGCAGCGTCATAGCCAAGCCAGTTAGATCCCAGCATTCACACGTAGCAGATATGTGGATCGCTTTGCAGATTCGCGCCATTGCAAGACAATAGCCTAAGTGGTTTTGTTCTTAAACGCGAATAAATACATAATACTTACAGTTACAAGTATTATCGTGTGCGAGTATTCAATCTACACTATTTACAGTAGATTCATCACTATCGGCTTATTAGATTCTACTAAAAGCTCGTGTATTAGTTCGACAGCATTGTGCAACCCCAAGCGGTCATTAAATCAGCTATACAGTGTACTGTTCTACAGATATCAGTCTTAAATCATCTTAAAAGGAACACAGCAATCCTTACGAGCATTTTGATATATCATTCAGTACTGGCATAAATTCCTTACATTTATCGCCACGTGTGTGTACAGCTTCCCGCCAAATCGCATTCCATTATATAATGCAAGGGTCGCATCATATTTAATCTTATATTTTATTCAGTATATCAATCAGTTAATTCAGTGCATCTATTTAACCTATATTGTGTGAAATAAAGTTCCATCGTATTGTTACATGTTATATGGTTTGTTCCAATATTACATTCGTGGACCTCTGTATCCAGCAACCTCAATCTATGTCCACTTAGCTTCTACTCCTTTATTATTGCTTTAAAGCAATAATTGGTCCTCAGCTATCAGAGATTCTTTCTATCATCCCTACCCATCATTCCCTTCTACGGCAGGGTCATATGCCGTTCTTGTCCTCAACATTTTGCTCCTATTGCTACGGAAGCAAGTAAACCCAACAGAGTCAGTTGCTGAAAATGGCCGCTCCATGCAGTTGAAAGCGCCCCAACAAGGTAATTAATATTGTCATACCACAGTAGTGAGTGTCAGTGAAAAAAGCTATATGCTCTAAGTGAATCATTAAGTCATTACATCACTACAAAATGGACAAAACAGAAGAAAAATGCAGATTTATTAAAAAGAATGGGGAAATTTTTATTTGTAGTTAAAAAGAAATGGTTAGCCAAAATCGAAGAAAGTAACACTATAAACCCAAATGAAGTGGGGAATTATAATATATAAACATACATGGTTGTTGTATTTAAATAATAGGTAGAAATAGTTATATAATGTTTGTTTAGTAATCAAGGGACTGAATGGTAAAACAGAAATGTAACCAAAAGTCCCTGTTTGTAATGAAGATGAAATAAACCTATTTATATTTATTTATATATCAGAAATGTTGTTTCTAACCTGCACTACCTGTTTGCGACTGTTCAAGTAAGATTTCAGAATATCTAATTCATTAGCTATTATTCCGTAATGATGCAGTTTTCTTACTAAGTTCCTATGAATTATTGTATCATATGCTTTATTGAGGTCACAAAATACTGCACTGGTATGTTCTTTATTTTTGGATGCATTTAGTACATATTTTACTAGATCACACACTGCACCGGTGGTTGAGTGATGTGCTTGGAAACCATGTTGTGATTCTGTGAACAGATTATTAACTTCAAAGTAACTCATTAGTTCGTCTTTAATCAGTGTTTAAAGGGATGAGGGACATTTTGCAACTAATCTTACAACTTGGATAAGAATGTGATTGTAGGTAAAAGATTGCGGATAAGGTTCTTTTTGGAAATAACATGAAAGTTCTCTTTACATTTACATAGGGAAAAAGAAGAGATTTCAGAGTGCCTCTGAAACTAAATTCCTCATACTATCACAAGTTGGAGCCCAGCAGAGTGATCCATTTGGACCACTTCTGTTCAGTATTATTATCCAACTAATCACTGAACTGTTAAAATCAGACCTAATGTTCGGTTCCTTGATGATGGCACTTTGGCTGGTCCACCTGATGTTATGCTGAATGATTTTCCGTACACAATATAAGAATGTCATCAGCTATATTTACAGATCAACCCATCCAAATGCAAATTATACTTCTTTTCCGAAAAGTCCTACTCAGTTATTGAAGATCTTGAGATTCTCTCTCCTGGAAATAAAACTGTGAATGATCTCGAATTACTTGGGGCAGTGGCGGCTATTCAGGGGAATCACCAGTATTTTTCCTTTACAATACGTATTTTTAAAGTTTATTTTCCAAATCACGAATATTGGTTTTTACTATAAATGTATCTGTATTTTTTAATTGCCTGCCACGCCACCACCTGGTGTCAAAGCTAGCAAACACTGAGATCCTGAGCGCGCAGCATGCTTCAAGTCGGCCATGGTTGAAGCTGAACTGGATATCATTCCCTCCATTGCATGGGTAGTCTGTTCAACTCAAAATGAGGATGGCAAGCAGCAGGTTTCTCGCTTAGCCCACATCCACTTGGTGATGAGAACAGACTACCCATGAAGCAGTCCCCCTTGTTCAGGCATTTTCTTCGCCAGCACTCACACTGTCAGCTTGGAGAAAGAGGTGGGCACGTTTACACTTGAATACAGGGTTCATAAAGCACATATATTATCCATCACAGCCTTGTAACCGTCTGGGTTTCATTAAATTATTATTCTGTATTTTCTGTAACTTTTGCTAGCTTAAAGATTTCGTGTTTTTTTCTATCTTACGCGGTTTTCTATTCAGATGTTTTCTTTTGGTGACGTCTCTCGTCAGAGTTCCGTATTTTCCCGTTTGGCGGCGCCCCGAGCGTTTCCTTGTCTTCCTCGCAGCTGCAGAGCTTTGTGCTCTAGCAGTTGTTGGGTGCAGCCATTCTGTGATGGATTAACTTTGCCACGTCTATACTCGACGTGGAGTATCGTCGGGGATTTTCTATGTAAGTGGAACCCATGGTTCTTTATAATACTAAAGCCAACCCTTAAGATTTAACTCTTTTTCAAATCTATGTCTTATTCCTTCAGAATGTTATATTCTAGTTATGGTTGTGGCGTAGACCATATTGCTTTTCTAAGTGCTTTTTCTGGCATAGTTTATCGGGCCGGAACCCGTTGTTAGGGAGCCCATACACTCCATCTAAGACACTTAAGTTAAGTATACGCTTGCTTTTGCGTATTAAATAGTTGGATCAGCATCCAACTAAAGTTACTATAGGAATGTTTCAGTATGCGGAAGCATATAAGCAGTTTCTGTTAAGGGCTGATAGTCATTATTCAAAACTATTTACAGTTGTATATGATTTTTGAAGTCACTGATTTATGCGAGTTTCTTGGTAATGCAATATTTCCCCCCAGCCAGGTGTCCGGTAAATTGGATAATGTTATATTACAGTGGATGTTTCAATGTTAGTGAAGCTTAAGATTCCTCACTTTTCATATTATCGTGATGTGGCATGATGCTATTTTTGGGGGCAAGGTCACTTGCATTGAGGTCATGAACTCTCTCACGCGAGTTCTACGCACAGATTTTACGTAGGCCTTTCGTGCTTATAGGTAACTGTACTAGTAATATTCCCTCGATTTATTTCTGGGAGTCCTGTGTTATGGGGATTTAAAACCTTACAGATTTTGATGGCATACTTAAACCTTGGTCAGTGGTATAAGGCTATAGGTTTAATATTGCTAGTTTCTTACGGGTTTCTTCTCCGTTACCAGTAATATTTTCTCACTAATTTCTTAAATAAATTCCCGCACAAAATATTTCCATTCAAAGTAATATTGCAAGTTCTCTTATTGGGAATTTTTCTATTACTAATAGTTTGTAAAGCTGAATTTTGAAATACATTCTGTTGGAAAATATTTCCATTCAAAGTAATATTGCAAGTTTCCTTATTGGGAATTTTTCTATTATTAATAGTTTGTAAAGCTGAATTTTGAAATACATTCTGTTGGAAAATATTTCCATTCAAAGTAATATTGCAAGTTTCCTTATTGGGAATTTTTCCATTATTAATAATTTGTAAAACGATATTTCTGAGATAAATTATCTTGCAAAATATTTCTATCCAGTATTTAATATTACGAGTCTCTTTATGGAATTTTTCTCCGTCATTTCCTGTTTGTAAAATTAAATTTTGTAAGAACTCCCCTTTAAAATTTTTATCAATTATTCAAAGTTAACACTGCAAGTTTTTCATTGCTTATTTACCTATTATTAAATATTAGCTAAACCTAAATGTTTTTGAAAGTACTTTTGTCTGGAAATTTTTGATTGCTTAAATTTTTGGCTAGCATTTGTTATTGGGCCATAACACCCAGTTTTCTGCCTTATCTTTTCGTAACTTTTTCTATTGAAATAATTATTTTATTTTTAAGACATTTTCAATTCAAACCCTTTTTGCATTTAAATATCTCTGCTATCAAATTAAATTTATATTTTCTCACCTGTGTTACAGAAGTTAACCACTCCCCTCTATAGTATTATTTGCTTGTATTCTGATTTAATATTTTTCTATGTTAGCTGCCACCTTATGAATCATCCTTATGCGTTGGTAGTTATTATACCGCTTGAGCTTAATATTTTATTAATTCTCTGCCTTGCATATTATTGAATTTCTGGTTAGTGACTTGACAGCCCAGATTCGATATTGTATATTGGATGCCCAAGTTTATTATTGAGTGGCAAATTACATTTCCCGTGTTTGTGTTGTTTAACTTAAACTTTTCTAATATTGCTTCACTCTATCTCAGTGAGAAGCCTTAGCTTGAGATTCTGGTGTAGTGATTATAAACTCTATAGAATTTTCCTGAGCTTTAGTAATCAGTACTGTTACTCTCTAGCAAATGATTACCCTGCTTGCTTAGTCATATTTATAGCTTACATAATCTGTGTGATTTTGCATATTGACTGAGACTGCTTTTCACATTCTAAGTTTTTTATGATACTACCTGATTAGATCTATACACTATAGAAGCGTACAATAAGTGTACAATTATATTGTATCTTCATACTAAGAAGTTATATATATATATAGAGTTGCTTCGCTTTCTGAGACTATTTTATAGGATAGTTGTGTAGACTGTTGGTTCACAAGGTTATTTTACGATAATTAGATATACATTGATACATACATATTTTCATATTCTAAACTAAATATTTATTATATACAAAATTGTTCAATTGACTTTACAAGAATATAATTTGTTAACACTGTTCATTGCGTTTATCTCATAATCTGGTGTCTCCTGCCGTTTCTCTTTGCTGTCCACCGTCCACATAGAAATTGTTTCGATCCACTACCTCTGGCTAGGTGCGGAGCAGCCACAAGATTGAGCAGGCACGAAGAGAAGTGAGAACCACCCAGCCACACATAATGGCAAAAATCAAGTCCGAGAGGCCTTCTCGGTGATGGTCTCTACACCATCCAAACAGGCATGGGTACTTCACGCCCGGACGGAAGAAAGCAGGCTCCACACACCCACAAACCCTGTAACAGAATCCACAGCGCACAGTATATTGATTCATAATAGGGTGAGGGGAACGCAGAGTGAGTTGCACTTCCCAAAATGTTTTCATAGAGAGAAAGTCATTTTTCTCTTTTGTTTTTATAGACACTTGATACTTTATTTTCGATTTGCCATGGCCGGAAATTCTTTGTCCAAATGGATAAGTTGAGATGAGAGAATATCTATATCTCTTGTTACTTCTTATTCTTCAATGACGTCACGTCCTTTTTCTTATTTTTTTTCAGTTAACCTTGTATTATTTTCTTATGGAAATCTTTGCTGAGTGGAATATTAAATGTCACAAACAAGACTTAATTACATGGTATCTATAACCATAATTTCATTTTTATTTTAAGAAGGGGCCCCCCTTTTTTTGTCTCTCTTTTTGTTGACATAAGGTTATATAATTTTTCCTTTAAGGATTAAGTTTATCTCCATTTATTTTTACAATTAGTTGCAAGATTAACTTTAAATATATATTAAACAAATACGGGCAGATCCATAGAGGAGTTGTTGAGTGCGGAAACATTTTTAGACATGGCAAATAGACAAAGAAAGAAACTCAGAAGAGAGCAAAAATTCGCACGCCCGGGAAATGTAAGAGGAAGTCATGGTTCAAACAAGAAAGTCAAGAACGACTAACATAGCCACATAACTTCATTATATTAAAAATTACTTAATGGGGGCAACTCACACATTATGCGTACCTCATCCAAGACACTTAAAGAAACACATAGATAACACTCAAAAACAAGAAATAACTGCATGAGAGCAAATTATTCTCCAACGGCCTAGCAATTATACTAAATAACTGATGCGACAAGATGGCGCATCCCTCCACCGACCACACAGAAGGAAAAGGGATACGTGCTACCATCTGCACCGCAATGACTGGGTTAGGATAGAATATGTATACTGATTACAGAATTACACTTTAAGTCGGTGCTACCAGGTAATACTAATAAGGAAAAATTCAGGAAGCGAGGAGTAATACTGCACCTAGCCAGAGGTAGTGGATCGAGACAATTTCTATGTGGACAGTGGACAGCAAAGAGAAACGGCAGGAGACACCAGATTGAGAGATAAACGCAATGAACAGTGTTAACAAATTATATTCTTGTAAAGTCAATTGAACAATTTTGTATATAATAAATATTTAGTTTAGAATATGAAAATATGTATGTATCAATGTATATCTAATTATCCTAAGATAACCTTGTGAACCAACAGTCTACACAACTATCCTATAAAATAGTCTCAGAAAGCGAAGCAACTCTATATATATAACTTCTTAGTATGAAGATACAATATAATTGTACACTTATTGTACGCTTCTATAGTGTATAGATCTAATCAGGTAGTATCATAAAAAACTTAGAATGTGAAAAGCAGTCTCAGTCAATATGCAAAATCACACAGATTATGTAAGCTATAAATATGACTAAGCAAGTAGGGTAATCATTTGCTAGAGAGTAACAGTACTGATTACTAAAGCTCAGGCAAATTCTTTAGAGTTTATAATCACTACACCAGAATCTCAAGCTAAGGCTTCTCACTGAGATAGAGTGAAGCAATATTAGAAACGTTTAAGTTAAACAACACAAACACGGGAAATGTAATTTGCCACTCAATAATAAACTTGGGCATCCAATATACAATATCGAATCTGGGCTGTCAAGTCACTAACCAGAAATTCAATAATATGCAAGGCAGAGAATTAATAAAATATTAAGCTCAAGCGGTATAATA
The DNA here is from genome assembly GCA_964059195.1 of Ectobius pallidus. NCBI lineage: Eukaryota > Metazoa > Arthropoda > Insecta > Blattodea > Ectobiidae > Ectobius > Ectobius pallidus. Next base: position 35,648,754 of record CAXKWD010000009.1, read on the forward strand.
ACTACCAACGCATAAGGATGATTCATAAGATGGCAGCTAGCATAGAAAAATATTAAATCAGAATACAAACAAATAATACTATAGAGGGGAGTGGTTAACTTCTGTAACACAGCTGAGAACATATAAATTTAATTCGATAGCAGAGATATTTAAATGCAAAAAGGGTTTCAATTGAAAATATCTTAAAAATATAATAATTATTTCAATAGAAAAAGTTACGAAAAGATAAGGCAGAAAACTGGGTGTTATGGCCCAATAACAAATGCTAGCCAAAAATTTAAGCAATCAAAAATTTCCAGACAAAAGTACTTTCAAAAACATTTATGTTTAGCTAATATTTAATAATGGGTAAATAAGCAATGAAAAACTTGCAGTGTTAACTTTGAGTAATTGATAAAAATTTCAAAGAGGAGTTCTTACAAAATTTAATTTTACAAACAGGAAATGACGGAGAAAAATTCCATAAAGAGAATCGTAATATTAAACACTGGATAGAAATATTATGCAAGATAATTTATCTCAGAAATATCGTTTTACAAATTATTAATAACGGAAAAATTCCCAATAAGGAAACTTGCAATATTACTTTGAATGGAAATATTTTCCAACAGAATGTATTTCAAAATTCAGCTTTACAAACTATTAATAATAGAAACATTCCCAATAAGGAAACTTGCAATATTACTTTGAATGGAAATATTTTCCAACAGAATGCATTTCAAAATTCAGCTTTACAAATAATAGAAAAATTCCCAATAAGAAAACTTGCAATATTACTTTGAATGGAAATATTTTGCGAGGGAATTTATTTAAGAAATTAGTGAGACAATATTACTGGTAACGGAGAAGAAACCCGTAAGAAACTAGCAATATTAAATCTATAGCCTTATACCACAGACCAAGGTTTAAAGGAAAAGTAAACTAAAAATTCAGTATCATTTTCTTCATACGGATTGAAAGAAAATGTTTTTAAGAAATGATATTCACTGTTAGAAATGTTTTACACCTTCACATTTAATCACAAAACGAATATGTTTATTGTAACGCGGTGGGCGCGTGAAGTCACGCTTGACGAATGCTTGGCTCAGTCTCGCCCGATGAAAGACATTTCACAGCATTCTGTCTACTGTTACAGTTTTTAGTGAGTATCTCTCCAAACAATGGTTTATTGTTGTGTTGTGGGGTGTACAAACCCATCGTCGAAGAGTGATAACACACTTAAAATATCTTTCCATCGATTTCCCAACAGAGATAAGTCACCCGAACGTTGATAAGCAATGGCTGATAAAAATAAAAAGAGAAAAATTTGTTCCTACTAATTACAGTACGGTTTTGAAGAAAATGATACCGAGCATTCGGTACAGTTACGAAAACAGTTATCTGGAGAAACCCCGCAATCTGTTTAAAAAAGAAGTGCTGTGCTATCACTTCTTTTGCGTGGGAATTCTGAAACACCGCCAATGAAGAAAAGAAAATCGTCGTATTTGAGGAAGAAGGAAATGAGAGAGTTGTTGCAAGATTCGAACAGTAATCCATCAGTATCCGGGAATGGACTAATCATGAATGTGGAATCTAGTATTTATGACAAAAAATCAGTTTCTAACGGCGTAGACGTTCAGTGTGAACTAGGATATGAAACTTATGTCAATGTTTGCACAGATTCATAGATTCATTGAATGTCTCTTCTAGAAATTGTGATTTAGATAGCTCTTTTAGCATTTCAGACATTTCTACTACCGCAAAAGATGATTCTGAATCTGAAAGTGACTCTGTTCGTATCTTGAAAAATATTTTGTTTATGAACTGAATTGGGTCTAAGTATTAACTGATAACGCCCGGCAACTAGTGTATCCTTATTTATAATAACTCTATGGAATGAGGCATGTTGTGCTATACAGTCTACAACCCCCTCCTGTTCACAAATTACTTCACAGTCCCAATAACACACACTTTCGTGGCCCGTTTTCATATGTATACACAGCCCACATTTACACCATTCCGTATTTTCTTTTCTTCCTTGCAATTCTTTCAATAATTCATTGTCATTTTCTGTTCGTGTGATATTAATTTGTGAATACCGAGATTTGTCCTTAGAAGGTAACATTGCAGGCATCTCTATCAACAACAAACACAAATGAGACTTTGTGGTGTATTAGAAACACACGCGCGAGCATTACAGTAGCTGTCGTCCTGTCAGCGAGTTAGTCAATCGTGACGTCTCAGGAGCGTTTTACATCACCCGTACAAAGCGTAATATTAGGCGTGTGAAGTTCACGAGATCACCATTCGTTTCGTAATTCAAAGCTCAGTGCGATGAGATTAAAATTAAAAAAAAAAGTATTTTTTTAGTTTCCCTTCCTTTAAGTATGCCATCAAAATCTGTAAGGTTATAAATCCCCATAACACAGGACTCCCAGAAATAAATCGAGGGAATATTACTAGTACAGTTAACTATAAGCACGAAAGGCCTACGTAAAATCTGCGCGTAGAACTCGCGTGAGAGAGCTCATGACCTCAATGCAAGTGACCTTGCCCCCAAAAATAGCATCACGCCACATTACTATAATATGAAAAGTGAGGAATCTTAAGCTTCACTAACATCGAAACATCCGCTGTAATATAACATTATCCAATTTACCGGACACCTGACTGGGGGAAAATATTGCATTACCAAGAAACTCGCATAAATCAGTGACTTCAAAAATCATATACAACTGTAAATAGTTTTGCATAATGACTATCAGCCCTTAACAGAAACTGCTTATATGCTTCCGCATACTGAAACATTCCTATAGTAACTTTAGTTGGATGCTGATCCAACTATTTAATACGCAAAAGCAAGCGTATACTTAACTTAAGTGTCTTAGATGGAGTGTATGGGCTCCCTAACAACGGGTTCCGGCCCGATAAACTATGTCAGAAAAAGCACTTAGAAAAGCAATATGGTCTACGCCACAACCATAACTAGAATATAACATTCTGAAGGAATAAGACATAGATTTGAAAAGAGTTAAATCTTAAGGGTTGGCTTTAGTATTATAAAGAACCATGGGTTCCACTTACATAGAAAATCCCCGACGATACTCCACGTCGAGTATAGACTTGGCAAAGTTAATCCATCACAGAATGGCTGCACCCAACAACTGCTAGAGCACAAAGCTCTGCAGCTGCGAGGAAGACAAGGAAACGCTCGGGGCGCCGCTAAACGGGAAAATACGGAACTCTGACGAGAGACGTCACCAAAAGAAAACATCTGAATAGAAAACCGCGTAAGATAGAAAAAAACACGGAATCTTTAAGCTAGCAAAAGTTACAGAAAATACAGAATATTAATTTAATGAAACCCAGACGGTTACAAATCCTCTTACTTCTGCCCGAAAGGCACTCCATTTGGTTACTCAAAATACATTAATATATTTTACAAGTCCAAGATAATGGCACTTTGTACTTAAATGTCTTTCTAAAGAACAACACTGATTTAGATTTAAGATATTTAAAGTTTAAGAGGATGCTCAAAAATAGAGATTATGTACATAGAACTGTTAAATGAGCATGATAATACACTGGTAAATTCACTCCTAATAATTTACATACACACATCACATATAGAATAAAATATGGATCTGCAAAATTAATTAACCTAAATGGCTAAATGGAGACAACACTAGCATACACCATGACTGAAATATGCCAAAAACATTTTGAAATGAGACATTCAATATATGAACAAAATACCTCTGGCAAAAACTTCCTAATATGAATTAGAAAATGTTTATAATTACTTGTTACCATGTATATACCTGATACACCATGAAATGTTTTGTGTTAATATTTCAAAAGGTACCGGTACATAACTGCTCACACCAAGGTATGCAACCATACCTACTGGAATCGAATAGAAACAGGTCATGTGTCCAAATTACAAATCCAAGATTAAGTCACAGCATGATTAATTGTTCTTTGGGAAAATTCAGAGTTCAAGTGTTTTTTTTTCAGAAAATAGGCCATTTGGCCAAGTCCAAGATTTAAAGTAAATTTGATCAAATATTTGCCTGCTCGGGCCATTCCAAAATTTTAAGCAAATTATTTTTGTTTTAGTTCAAATATTTCTTTGTATAATACTGCATAAGCAATCTCGGAGAATAAGATCTTCACCTAAATGCAAAGGTGAGTAATATCAACATTAATTAAATACTGGTGGAAGGTACACAACATAGTCAAGAACTAAAGGCTACAACGCTGCCTCCGTGTAAAAGACCCCTGTTGGATACTGCAGTGTTTGTGCTTTATGGTGATTCTAACTACTAGTATGGTAGGTGTTGAAATAACACTCACTATAAATGTGTAACTAGGCTGTCGGTGTATTAGTGGTAAAGGATCGATGTTCACAACTTCAGGTTCCATGACAGACTCTCTGTCAGCGTCCTATCCCGGGAAGGAAGGTAGGCTGCCATTGGTCAATGGGAAACACCTGACAGCCGGGTTTATTCAATGCTGCCAACTTACATTTTAACACACCCAGTCATACCCACACAGGCACTCAACTACATACATTACACTCCTCCCCTCTTAACTGTTTACTATTCCACTAATTTAGTAATAACTTACTCAAGTAACATTTATAACAAAAAAAATACACAGTAAACATGACAATAGTTACAGATTTAGCCTTTCTATTGGTTTGCGTTCTCTAACTGGGTAACGCCTTTCTGAGTTAACAAGTGTTTGTTTTGTACCGTCCGAGCTTACAACAGGTGCGGTAACGTCACTAGTCATTACCAAAGATCTACGATTGGTAGAACGGTGTGGAGAGGATACGGAGTGTGGTGTTTCCACAACTGCTGCGTTCCTTCCACATCTCAACCACTGATCGGAAGACACACTGGGTAACAATAAGTGGTCATGTGTGGTGTCACTACTTACTCCAGGTGCAGGCACCTCTATCTCACTATTCAAACCTATTATCTGATCAATATGACGTTTCCAAATAACATCATTTTTAAGTTTAACCAGATATGACACTGCACTTATCATTTTTACAACAACACCTTCGATCCACTTATTTTTACCTCTATAGTCTCTTACAATTACTGGTTGTCCTTCACACAATACTCTTGTCTTACTTCCACCATAATTAGCAATTTGTTTACCTTGTTTACCATAAACGAAACTTTGCAAATTTGGCCTAAGTAAATCTAATCTTGACCTTAAGGGTCGGTTGAACATCAACTTAGCTGGTGTTTCATTGGTAGTGGAGTGTATAGAATTTCTATACGCCAACAAAAACTTGCACAAAGCTAAATTGTCCTCCTCCTTATTCATAATAGCCAATTTGATTCTTTTCTTGACAGTTTTCACAGAATTTTCTGCTAGACCATTACTAGCTGGATGAAAGGGTGGTGTTAGCGTATGCTTAATGCCATTGCCTTTCAGAAACTCTTTGAATTCATGTGATGTAAATGGTGGGCCATTGTCCGAAACTAACTGAAACGGTAAACCAAACCGTGCAAATAATGGCCTTAATTTAGAAATAGTTTGTTTTGCTGATGTCGAGTGTACCTCTTCCACCTCTAACCATTTGCTATGGGCATCTACTATAATAAGATACAACTTATTATTTATAGGACCTAAAAAATCTACATGTAAACGTTCCCACACGTTTCTTGGGTACTCCCATACATGCAAATTACACTTAGCTGGATTCTGACGTACTGACAAACAGAGTGAACAACTGTTGGCAAGATTCTCTATATCTGAGTCTAGGCCAGGCCACCAAAAGTAAGACCGAGCCATAGCTTTCATTTTGACTACACCAAGATGTCCACTATGCAACTCCACTAAGAGTGACTTACGTAAACTGTTAGGTACAACTATTCTATGTCCCCACACAAGAATACCATTTTCAATAGCTAGTTCACTTTGTCGCTGAAAATAAGGTTTTAAGTCGTTATCGACAACTGTTCTGTTGTTTGACCAACCATACAATACAAAATTGTACACTCTCTTAAGCAAACTATCCTTCTTAGTTTCCTCTCTTACATTGTTAAAATCTACAGGTATGTCATTCTCTTGAATATACCGCAAATACGTTCCGACATAATTGATATCTTCTGATTCCCCCAGAAGGTCTTTTATGTTTAAGGGCAATCTAGATAAACAATCGGCATTTGCATTGTCCTGAGACTTAACATATTTAATGTCAAAATCATAGTTGGTTAAAAATAGTGCATAGCGTTGAAGTCGACTTGCTGCATAAGCAGGCATTCCCTTTTTAGGTCCAAAAATTGATAACAAGGGTTTATGATCTGTGATTAAAGTGAATTTCCTGCCATACAAATATTGATTGAATTTCCTGACTCCGTACACTATGCCTAATGCCTCTTTATCTATGACACTATAACCCAATTCAGCTTTGGATAAAGTCCGTGAAGCATAACAAATTGGTTTCACTGAACCATCCCTCTGAATTTGGCTTAACACACAACCTAAACCATAGTTAGAACTATCTGTCGCTAAACTTACAGGTAAGTTAGGGTCGTAGTGTGCTAAGATTGGTGCTGACACCAATTTACTCTTAATTAGCTGAAATGCTTCTTCACAAGCAAGGGACCACTCAAAAATACAATCTTTCCTCAACAATTTATATAAAGGCGCTGCAATAGTTGACAAATGTTGTACATATTTGCCATAGTAATTTATCATGCCCAGAAAAGCTTTTAACTGAGTGACATTCGTTGGAGTAGGTGCATCTACAATAGCACTTACCTTAGATTGAGACGTACTTAGGCCTTCTTTACTTAGTACATAACCTAAGTACTCTATTGATTGTTTAAAGAACTCACATTTCTTTTTACTCACTGTCAGACCATTTTCACTCAACCTTCTGCAGACTTCATACAACCTTTGTTTGTGTACATTCATGTTTTCCCCGGTGATTAGTATATCGTCTAGAAAATTAACCACCCCGGGTATACCAACAAGGATTGATTCTATTATTTTCTGAAAAATGCCTGGCGCTGATGCAACACCATAAGGGACACGATTGTACATGAATAACCCTTTTGTAGTACTAATCGTACAATACTTTTTAGATTGTTCATCTAAACATACTTGCTGATATGCCTGAGAAAGATCAATTTTTGAAAAGGTTTCACCCTTTTGTAGAGTGTTGAAAAGATCCTCGATACGAGGTATTGGATGTCTATTCACAATTAAAGCATCATTCAGTGAAGACGCACGAAAATCTGCACACAGCCTCAACTCTCCGGATTTTTTAATTATTGGGACCACTGGACTTCCCCATTCACTATTAGCTATAGGTGATAGAATACCTATGTTCACTAACCGATCGATCTCGGCCTCCACTTTGTCTTTTAAGGCAAAAGGAATCGGTCTAGGCTTAAGAAATTTGGGTACTACATTTTCTTTCAATTCTAACCTAGCTGGTTCACCCTTGTAGCAACCTAGTTTGTCTGTAAACACATCTGGAAACTTTAGGTATAGATCACTTACAACTTTGGATTCAATGTCCATTATGTTACAAAATGATTGGTTTCGATCATAGTTAGGACTGACCTCTCTAACTTCACTGGGTTGACCAATTTGTATTACAACTCCTAAATCTCTTATCCAATCTCTACCCATGAGTGGGTTTGCTCCCCTAGCAATTACATACAGGGTTAACTGCTTAGTTTTACAACCATATTTTACGTTTACACACAATTTACCCAATGGCTTTATCGGTTGATTAGTGTAAGAATTCAACACCAAATTTGTATGTTGCAACTTTAGAGAACTGAAGTTATCCCTATAGCATTGTCCATTAATCGCCGAAATACACGCACCACTGTCTACCTCAAAATTCATTAACTTGTTTTCTATTTGCAAGTTTAGTGTAATAGGCATAACTCTATCTTTTTCCATTCTAGGCTCCTCAACTTCATTTAAAGCGAAAAGGTTGGTTAGGTCATAACTTTCCTCATTTTCATCATTAGAAACAAGATTAACTCTACATTCATTAGTAGGCTTAATACCACTACTTATAGATCCATCACTGCTCAGTGATCGATCTACATCTACGTAGTTTTGCTTACAATTAAAATGCTTTTTCTGCTTGGGAGTTGACTTATCCCTACTGTGACAAGCCTGCGCCAAATGGCCAGTTTTACCACACTTATTGCACTTATATGCACGAAATTTGCACTGATTTGACTTGTGGCCCTGCTTGCCACAACAATAACACTTCACTTCACTAGTAACTCTCTCCTCCCTCTTATAGTCGAACGCTCGCTGGTGACGCTGCTGCGTGGACCTGCTTGAAGTTCCACCGCTACTAGCGCTATGGTGCTCTGCTGCTGAACTCTTCCGTCCTGTGCTGTAGTGAAGTTGACCCACTTGTGAATTGCCCCATGCCGCTGGTAGACCCGCTGTAAGCGTAGCCGCTTCTCTATCCGCCATTTCCATATTTGTTGCTATGGTCACTGCCTTCTCAAATGTAAAGTCCGTTTCACCAAGTAATCTTTTCTTGATTGCATCATTCCGTATTCCACTCACTAGTCTATCCCGCAAATACTCAGCCAGATTACTTTTAAAGTCACAAAACATGGAAAGTTGCTTTAACTGTACAACATACTCTGCAATTGTTTCATGTTCTCGCTGGTTTCTCAAACTAAATTTATAACGTTCTGTTATAGATGAAGGTTTTGGGCTAAGATGACTTTCCACCAAGGTCACAATTTCCTCGAAAGTTTTTTCCGTTGGTTTGGAAGGAGCACACAAGTTCTTAACTAAATTGTAAGTTTTGAGACCCATCACTGTTAACAATGTAGACACCTTTTTTTCAGATTTAATGTCATTAGCGTCTATGAATATTTCTAACCTTTCAATGTACGATGACCAACATTCTTCTGCGGAGTCAAATGCATTCATCGAACCGATGAGAACTGCCATTTTGGAATTATTTTCCCGCCACAGCCTGTCCAAGAATAATGGAGTCGGCGTCAATTCTGACATACAATTTGTTCGTACACCTTACTGCACAAAACGTTGAACCTGAAGGAACATTCCTAAACACCATAAAGTCACTGCTGCTAGCTAGTACACCTTTCTGTACAGCTACCACTTCTTTCACTTTCAAGGCCTCACGCGATAGCCCTTCCGCCGATCGCCGCCAACTCACGATGTGGATTCCAATTTTAATACTGCCACAATGCAGTCCTGTGTTTACCGCCTCGTCGCCAAAATGCAGTGTTTGTGCTTTATGGTGATTCTAACTACTAGTATGATAGGTGTTGAAATAACACTCACTATAAATGTGTAACTAGGCTGTCGGTGTATTAGTGGTAAAGGATCGATGTTCACAACTTCAGGTTCCATGACAGACTCTCTGTCAGCGTCCTATCCCGGGAAGGAAGGTAGGCTGCCATTGGTCAATGGGAAACACCTGACAGCCGGGTTTATTCAATGCTGCCAACTTACATTTTAACACACCCAGTCATACCCACACAGGCACTCAACTACATACATTACAGATACATCTACAATAAGAGACTCCAATATAAATCGAGATATCAATGAACATCTGATATTTCCTAATGGCCGAACACCACAGGAAATTAACAGCCCATCATATATGGGTTCAAGCATGGACTTTAATAATGCATCTCGATTCATAAAGCACTCTTCCAGTGACTTGACTTATTTCCTGTTATTCCTAGGTGGAACATAGGGTAGCAGTAAAGTTCCTCCAGCGCACTCTGTTTCCAGCCAACCATTTTACTTCCTTCCAGCTTTTCCCACATCTCTCTGCCTCCTTTTCTATCGATCGTTTCCATGTTTTCCTAGGTCGTCCTCTCTTCCTTGCCCCTTGGGGGTTCCAATCAAGTGCAGTCTTCTCTATAGCTCCAGCTGGCTTCCTCAGTGTATGGCCTATCCAGTTCCACTTTCTTTGTTTTATTTGGCGACATATTTGAAGTTGGTCAGTTCTTCTCCACAGTTCTTCTTATTTATTGTTTCAGGCCATCTTACATTTATAATAGGCCTACGCCTCAGGCATCTATTAACAAAGGTCTGTATCTTATTAGGCCTACTCATTGCCTCTGTAACTTTCCATGTCTCACATGCATAAAGAAGAACTGATTTTACATTGGTGTTTTTGTAACTACACTTCCCAAATACAGGAAAGTGTCAACTTCTTCTATTTCTACATTGTTTACTGTTATTTTATTGTCGTGCTTGCAGTTTACCCTCATCCGTTTGGTTTTAGAGGAGTTTATTTTTAATCCAATCTCCTTGGCTTCTTCTTGTAATCTCTTGACCTTAGTTTCCATATCCCTGAATCTCTGTGCTAGCAAACATATCATCTGCAAAGTCGAGGTCTTCAAGATGGTTATTAATCTCCCACTGGATTCCCCTTCTTCTTTTTCCTATAACCTTCCTCATAGTTCTATCCAACACCATCAGAAATATAATTGGAGATAGAATGCATCCTTGTCTCACTCCAGTTTTAGTTTCTACAGGTTCTGAGAGATTCCCTTCATATAATATATGTGCCTTGGAACCCTGGTACATATCCTTAATAATGTTAATAATCTTAGGTGGAATACCATACTCTTTCAAGGTTTGCCAAATAGCATGTCTACTAACAGAATCAAATGCTCTTTCAAAATCTATAAACGTTAAATAGAGCGTATTTTGCCATTCTACAGATTGTTCCAAAATTATACGCAGCGTATTTATTAGGTCTGTACAGCTACGATGTTGTCTAAAACCAGCTTGTTCTTTCCTAAGCTTCGTTTCTATGGCCTCCTTTATTCTATTCAATATAATTCTTGATAAAATCTTGCTAGGGACTGATAGTAAGGTAATACCTCTCCAGTTTCTACATATTGTCAGGTCTCCTTTTTTGGGCAGTTTTACAATAAGCCCTGTTTTCCATTCCTTTGGAATTTTTTCCTCATTCCAAATCTTCTCCATTAGAGGTTGCAGTAGTTCTGCTGAAGTTTTAACATCTACTTTTAAAATGTCGGGCGGGATATTATCTATCCCTGGTGCTTTACCATTACTAATATCTTTCAGAGCAGCTACTATTTCATTGTGTGTTGGAGCGTGTGTTGTAATATCAGGATTAATTTCAAATTCAGTCCCTTCTTCCTCTATTTCTTCTTCGGTCCAGCTGAGAATTTCCATGAAGTATTCCTTCCATCTTTGTAGCTGTTCATGTAGACTCGATAGCAGATTTCCTCTACTATCTCTTATTGGTTTATTTTTTATAAAGCTCTTCTTGGCCAAAATTTTTGTAATTTTATATAGTTCCTTGGAATCTCCCTTTCTTGTTGCTTCTTCCGCCTTCAGTGCGTAATCATCTACCCATTTTCTCTTATCCTTTCTAGCACATCTTTTAATTTGTCTCTCCACTGCTGCGTATTCTGCTTGTACTTGAACTTTTTGGTTTCTTGTCTTGCTTGTATTTAATTTGGCTTTGATCTTTCTCCTCTCATTTATTAGGTCCCAGGTACTTTCTTGCATCCAGTCTTTCTTTTGTCTGTTTTTGAACCCAAGAACTTTCTCACTAGTATTATGATATACATTTTTTACTTGATCCCAGAAAACGTCAATATCCTCTTCCTGGGTATTTCCCAATTCTCTAAAACGGTTTGAGAGTTCTATTTGGAATTCCTCCCTATTATTTTTCTCTTTCAATTTGTTGGTATCATATATCCTGCTTCTCTTTTCGAACTTCCTACCAGCAGCAACTATCTTCATCTTGAACTCTGCAAACATCAAGTGGTGGTCACTTCCAACGTCAGCTCCTCGTTTATTCCTCACATCTAGTAGAGATCGTCTGAAGGTCCTTGATATTGCTAAATGGTCAATTTGGTTTTCTGTGATGCAGTCTGGAGATATCCACGATACTTTATGGCAGTTTTTATGTGGAAATATCGTCCGCCTATTATCAAATCGTGACTAGCACAAAAATCTATGAACATCTCACCATTCTCATTTATATCTCCAACTCCATGTTTTCCCATCACTTGCTCCAATCCATCATTCTGGTTTCTCTTCCAGTGACACTTCCTCCAAACGTCCCAGAGGGGAAAGTATACCGATTACTATGTCGGGTGCAAGTAGTCAAGAAGAAATCGTAAATAATGATACAGAATCTGAACGAACAATCATTAATAAAATTTTTCGTAAGATGTTAGAGAAAGTCCCGAATCACATACGTAAAGACATACGTGACATGAAAGCAAAATATTTTGATAAAATATAAATGAATTGGAACACAGGATGGGGAGGTATATGCTTCGGCATTAGAAGAACATTATATAAACAATTTCACATTCAACATTGGGTTCAACATTATTCGGAAAAAGAAATACAATCTGCCACTATCAAGATCAACGACATAATTATAAATGGTTTTTATATCCCCCCAAATACAATTATCACAGAGGATATTTGGCAAAACTGTATCAAAATGCATGATAAACAAATCATTATAGGAGATTTCATCATAGAAGCCTACAGTTGGATCACGAAAAGACATGCCAATGCTCTCAACCTATATGAAAGAATACTAGCAAACGGATTGACTTGTCTAAATGATGATACACCAACCAGAATAGGCAATTTTCGGCAAGCGGACACAAGGCCAGATTTATCTTTTGCTAGTACAAATATGGTACATAATATCAAGATACAGATACTACATGTTACTATGGGAAGTGATCATCGTCCTACGATAATCACAGTTGAGGGAATACATGCACGTACTATCTAAAGACGGCATAATGTTAGATCTATAGAGTTGAATCTATTAATTTCTGAAATACTTCAAACAATTCCAGAACCTTATAAAAACGATGACTAATTACAATAAATTGACCATCCATACAGTATTACTTAGATACTCACCATCCCATTGTTGCTATAAACAAACAGAAACATAACATCTCGAGATCCCCTTGGTTTAATTCAGAATGTTTGCTCCTCATAGCACAAAGAAGACTAATGTAACTGCACTAGATCTTATGAATAAGAACTGTAAACAGATTTTAGATTATAATTTGCCTAAATTTGCTTTTCAAACAGTAACTTCACATGAGGTAAATAAAACTGCAAATAATTTTAAACCATCAGATAGTTCAGATCTATATGGATTTAACTACAATATACTGGGACAAAGTATGGACTGTATTATAAAACCATTTACTCATTGTTTGAATAAATGTATTACAGATGGTAAATTTCCAGAGGCACTGAAGGTCTCCAAAGTAATACCGGTTTTTAAAAAGGGACCAAAAGATAACGCATCAAGCTATCATCCGATTTCATTGGTACTATATTTTTCAAAAATACTGGAAAGCATCATGCATAAGCAACTATATGATTATTTACATCAATTTAATCTATTTAACAACTCACAGTTTGGTTTTATAAGGGGAAGATCAACTATAGGAGCTATAGACGCACAAATAAAAAATGTTCTTAGATCTTTTGAAAACAAAGAACACAGGCCTTATTCTGTGACCTCAGCAAAGCATTTGACTGCGTAAACCCAAAAATCTTGATAGATGAATTAAAATTTTATGGTGTTGGGGAGACTGTCCTAAAGCTATTCGAAAGCTATCTATTGGATCATAGACAAGTTGTATGTGTTGAGGGGAAAAGATCAGAAATAAAAGAAGTAAAATATGGTGTACCGCAGGGTTCGATACTTGGGCCGCTTCTATTTTTATTAATGATAAATGATCTTCCTTGTGCTTTAGATTGCTACTCAATATTGTATGCGGATGATTCCACCTTTTTTCACACCAACCAAGACTTACAGTCCCTCAAAGCTTTATCTGAGAATACATTGCTACATGCATCCCTGTGGTTTAGAGCAAATGGTTTTCTATTAAATGAAAATAAAACACAAATCCTATACTTCAGTCTCAGAGATGGACTTTCTGAAGATAGACATAATGTAAAATATTTAGGCTTATACGTGGATAGTAATTTGTCATGGGATGCCCACATCAATTATATATCAGGAAAATTATCAAGATCTATTTACTTATTGAAACAACTAAAAAATTATGTTCCTCAAAGTTATGTCAGATCAGCCTATTTTGCATTTTATCATAGTATAATCTCGTATGGTATTCTATTATGGGGCAATAGCAAACATATTAATAAGATTCTCTTATTGCAGAAGAAGGTAATCAGAGTAATGACAGATTCTTGTATAACTGCACATTGTAAACCACTATTCATACATCTTAAAATAATGACGGTAGTGAATTTGTATATCTACACAGTTCTGATGTACATTAAAGAAAATCAAATCAACATAATTCAGAGGCAAGACACTCATTCTTACAATACAAGGAATTGTAATAAAATTAATATACCATACCAAAGACTATCAATAACAATAAACAGTTATGAAATATTAGGTATGAAACTATATAATAAACTATCTATAGAGATAACCAGAAAACCTTTAAAGGAATTTAAGACCAAGCTTTATAACTGGCTTATACTAAACCCCTATTATAGTATAAATGAGTTTCTTGAAACTGTTCAATATAATGATAGATTGATTAATCAGGCCTGAATATGTATGATGGTTTTTAGAATATATTTAACTATAGGTATAGCATGCGATTTGCTGTATATAAAGAGAACGGTGTCATAGTCATATTATTTATTGTGACAAATGATATATTGTAATGTTTTAATTTATTATCACTGTTGTTTTTAACTCTTTTACTAACTAGGGCCTATCTTATTTTAAAATGTTATAACCTGACTTTGTCCATTGTTCATTGAACTCAAAGACAATAAAATATGATTGATTGATTGCTATTAAACAATTTTCAAAAAATATGACGTGGGATAACTACATAAACATGAAAAGACAAATAGCCAAAACTAAACGTAGACTGAAACAGATCAAAAGAACGGCATGGATTGAATATTCTATTATGGATCAAATTTCTCACTCCACTACCCTACAACAACTATGGGCTAAAATAAGATGGTTCACCAAGGGCAACCTAAAAGAATCGTGCACCACACCATCATCACAGAAGTGGAGATACGATTATCTTAAAATGATAGCCCCCGATGAGGTAGCATACCCCACAGCAAGTTTGCAAGTTGAAGGGACAACACAGCAGCTTAGTAAAACATGGTCAAATATAACGATACAAGAAGTAATCAATGCTATAAGTACTACACCAATACACTCTACTCCTGGAGATGATGAAATCACCTATGAAATTATAAAACACTTACCATCAGTAGCAATAGAAATCATAACAGCAACTTTCAACTATGTCATAACTAGGGCCCGGATTCTGATGACATGTCATCTTTTTATTGACGCTGTATAGACATTGCCAACTTGTAGATAAATCCTAATCATGACCTTTAGACTATAGAAATGCATTTTTATTAGGTCATTTTTTGTCATTTTATGCTGTTTTATATTTTTAGGGCATTTATTTCAATTTTAGGTCATTATTTTGTCATTTTCGTGTCAAATGCTTCCTTATTTAGTCATTATCTTCCTTATTTAGTCATTTTCATGTATTTACATTGAGTGTATTAACTTTCTTTTTTCGTCGCTAGCAGTCTTGTTTGTTTAATGCAAGAAGGGAAAATTCGGCATTAAGTGTTGTCATGTCTCAGTCGGAAATGAGAATCAAAGAAACGCCAAAATAGTGTATTATATTACTACTAGCATGTGCCCGCGGCTTCGCCCGCGATAATTATTTCAAAACTTAAAAATTAAGAGCATAATAGTTAAATCATTATATTTAATAACACCTAAATCACGTGGACTACATACCATGATTAGATAGCGTCGCCTGGTAAAAGTGACCTCAGATTCGAGTTCCTTGGTCCACAAAACCCCTGTATAGTGAGCTTCGTCCAAATAAAACAATGTTTGACCATATTAGGGCTTACAACATTCAAGCGATCGCGAAAGTTTTTTTTTTTTCCAAGGTATGACAAAAATAGCCAAAGCCAACTGTAATTGTCAATCCGGCTGACCACAAAAGGATCTGCCGAATTTTGCCTCAGTGCCAGTATAAATTTCCGTGAGAAAAGAACATTCACATCATTACAGTTATTTTCAGTTTTTACAATTATGTACAAACTAGTCTATAACTTTGTCTGTACAATAATAATTTTTTACAAATAAAATATCAGTTTTTAGGTCATTTTTTATAAGTATTAAGTCATTTTCTTTAAAATTCAGGGTCATTTTATAGGTCATTTTTCAAACAATTTCAGGTCATCAGAATCCGGGCCCTGGTCATAACAAATAATACCATAACTTACCTCAGGAATGGAAAAACTTCACTATAATGCCCGTCTTAAAACAAACAAACCACCAAATTCAATAGAAAGTTACCGTCCAATAGTACTCACTAATACCATACGCAAGATTTTTTTAAAAATAATTTCGCATCGTTTAGTTCACCACCTAGAATATACTAACCAATGGCCACTTAACCAGTATGGTTTTCGAAAAGGATATTCCAATATGCACAATCTTACCATCTTAGTTACAGACATATTGCTAGCCTTCAACAAGAATTTTATTGTTGAAGCCATATTTATTGACATAGAAAAGGCGTATGATAACGTACAACTTCACATCTTACGGAATAGTCTAATTGAATTGGACGTCCAATGCAAATAACACAAATAATTATTGCACTGTTTACGGATAGGAGAACCCACATCAAAGAAGATCAGGAATTCAGAATAACATCCAAAGGCATCCCTCAAGGCTCCTGCCTAAGTGCAATCCTTTTCATAATTTATACTAGCAGACTGAGACAAGTACTTAAAACGACACGCAAGTTATCATATGCAGATGACATAGTGGTATACCGCTCATATAAAAAAAAAATACAACAGCCGAGAAGATCTTTCAAATGATTTGGATAATATACATCAAGATCTACATAAACTGGGTTTATATATAAACTCTAGCAAATGTAAAAGAATCATCTTTGATAGAGGACCAAGATATACACCAACATATGACGTATTTATACAGGGGAAAAAAATTCAAGCAACAAATTCACACAAATTTTTAGGAATGACACTTGATAAACGATTAGCGTGGCAAGCACACATAGAATCATTAAAAGAACAAATACAGCAACGGGCAAAGATCATATCACACCTGACAGGAAAATCCTGGGGTTCACATCCGACAGCCCTGATTAATATTTACAAAGCAATAATCAACTCTAAAATCGATTATGGAAGCTTCCTAATGGACCACACATACAAAAAATACGACCGTAGATTACAATCTATTATATACCCCATATTAAAAAAAATAACAAGAGCCACAGGCAATCCATCATTGCAAGCAATTCAAATAGAACTCAACATTTGGCCTCTTGAACTACGCAGAAAAAAACTAGCTGCTCAATTTATATCTCGTACATTAGCCAATTACAAACAGCCACTCATACCAAAATTGACACTCCTTCTCGAGAAACACAATGCATGGAAAATATCACGATCTCATAGTGCTCCGGCTATATTAGAAAGTTTTCAGTATTTCCACAACAAAGATTACATATTGAAATCAGTTAATTTCCTATGCTACACCATTCATTATCAAGAACATGCATATCAACACAATACAATATATACACGAATCATGCCACTAAAGAGGAATACTATGAAACAATTGAAAAAATAGAAACAAGATTCGACAAAGTGAACCCTAGCCGAAAAATAAACTATGTCAAGATGTATACAGATGGATCCAAATCCCAGTCGGGAGCAGGTGCAGCGGTAATCATACGTAATAGTAATAAAGATTACATGATAAAACTAACTAACCAACCTCCTCATATACAGCTGAACTGGTTGCATTAAGACACGCCCTCATTATAATATTGAAATATAAAATTTGCAATGTGAAAATAAGTTCGGACAGTAAAAGCGCACTGCAATCCATACAACTTAATACTTATAATATTAAATAAAATTGGTTCATTACCAACATCAAACACCTATTATGGAAAACAAGAGAATACAATGTTCATCTTGTATGGTCACCAGCTCATTGCAACATTCAAGGCAATGAACTAGCAGACAAGGTGGCCAAAAGTGCTTCTAAATTGACCCACGACAGTTTATTACAGATACCCTTAAATGATATATTGCCGCACTACATAGACATATTGAAACAGAAATGGCAATCCTCTTGGAGGCAATACCACCAACAACAGTCGAAGGCATATGGCATAATCCAACCTACACCCCAAAAGAAACCCTGGTTCGATACCATCAAACTGCCTGCCAGAGAATCCATAATTATTATGCATCTCCGATTGGGAACAGCATTAACACCCAAATACCTACATCGAATGCGAAGAATACAGTCGCCCATGTGCGAGTGTGGTCAGTTAGGAGATCTACACCACGTATTATTTGGTTGTCTTCGCAACCCACACATATCAGCATTCATTCAAGATCTACACAAAGTTGGTTTACCATTACCAATACACATCAACAGTATACTACATGAACCGAAAAAGGAAGTCCTTCAGATTTTACTCAACCATCTGAAAAAATGCAAGATGAAACTATGAAGACCCATAGAAATATAGTATAAGATTTACTGAACTGTCCAAATAATTAATCATGAATACAAGAATTCCAAAATACATAACGGAACAAAATACACGTGACACTCAAGAGTAATCTACCCCTAATCCGACGGTATAAGGTCGATAAGGCACCAACGCCGTCGTAAAATAAGAACAACAAGACTATTATTGCGTTTATACTTCACGGCCTTCACTTGTCCTTTTAACAACTTCATCGTTTACCGGTAAATAGCTTTGAAATCCGCGGTTGATATGCTTGACGCCATTCATTTGTCAATGTAAAAAAAAATAAATAAACGTGCCTTGTAGTGAAACCAGTGATCTCAATATATAAACAGGATACACAACAGCTGTGCTTTGGAATTGCATAAATCGTGACGTTCACTTGTTAAGTTGGCTACACCGCCGAGCGTATTGGTGAAGTGTGCTTCGTATGGTAAACATATATTTATGAATGTGTTTTTGATATTTTTCATGACAAAATGGTCGAATATTGCGTGGTATATGGCTACACAGAGCTCCAGAGAAATAGAAGTGGACTTAAGTTTCACAAGTAGGTTATTTTTGTTTGGAACATTTGAGGATACTGGCCAAATCTAAACTTAACCTCAATCGTAGATTAGACACGAACGCTTGTCTTTTTCTTGCCTATTTGTACAGGTTTCCATTTTCTTGGCCTGATATTCCGAAGAAGTGGGTTCAAGCAATCCGCAGAGAATATTGGTCACCCACAGCGTACAGTAAATTAAGCAGCAGACACTTTACACCTGATTGCTATCAGTCAAGGTCTGGTGCACTTGTAAAATTACTAAAAGATGCTGTACCATCAGTCTTCAATTTTCCAGGACACCTTCAAAAAATTATTATTCCAAAAAGACAACTGGTTCGTAACAAAGCGTAAACAGGCCGACCATATGGGGGGGGGTTACAACATCTGTGGGGTATTACCCCCCAGGGAGAGGGGGGTTCGGGGGTCCTCCCCCGGAAAACTTTAAAAATTAAGATGCACAATAACGAGTAAGCTTCCCACGCTTTATACTCGTATTAAGCAATTTATAAGCAGAATTAAAAAAATTGTAGAATTTTCCTTTTTTTAATCAATGGGTGGGGTTCAAACCCCCCCTCGGTACGCCTCTGGTTCGTAATGTGGTTAGTAGTAGGCCTACTTTAGGTACCAAGTAGGAATATAAATTATGCAATATGTCAGTCATGTAAACGTAGTATTCTTATGCATGTAGGCCTAAATTTTTCATGCTAGTTTTTAATTGCAGAAATAAGAGGAAGCAGATGTTTTTGTATAAGACCTCGCTGAAAATTATACGAAAATAGATAAACAGACGCAAACAGATGATCTCCCACCATCTCCTATCCAAACAGAATTGAGAAACAACAAAAGGCTACAGACGATTGTCTGTCGCAAGAATAAGAAGATAAATAGCATGGTTAATTAAATTTCAGATTCGAAGAAAATGAACTTCTAAGTAGGCCTACTGACTTAAAGTATTTTGAAATTTCATTTCAGTGGCTTCCCTTTACACTAATCTACGGGAATTATTAACAAAATAAATAAATAATGTGAATTGTATCCAGTACAGTAACGGTACAGTTGAAGGTCACGGTTTATACATTTCCAAAGCACTTAGAACAGATTTTGTCTATTCTCTTTATATATCGAAATCAAGCATAATATCGCAAAATGAAGGCCTATTGTGAAGTTATTTTAATATTTAAAATGCGAGTGTTTACAACTGTTTACCAATGTAGGCTATATTCACGCATGATCGAGATTAAATACTTTTACCAAACCATTACGATATGAAATTAGTTTTGTTATGTACTTAAAAAGCATCAAGTAGTTTATATTGGAGCGTTTCATTCATAAAAGTGTTTTAAAAACGCCAATACATCTTCATAATTCCCTTAATACACATGAGTTTGTTAGGAGGAGATACGGGATAGGAGCTAAATTATACGCTCACTTTCATGGCGGACCGCGAACTCTGCCGTCACGATTTTTCATCATGCAGTGCTACCTCCAGTATGTAATAGAGCTCAATGAGTGAAACCTGCAGTCTGAACTGGAAGACATTCTCGATTTGGTATCGATTCTTCAACTCGATTTCGAACACGTACGATGATTTCATAACCAGCGAAACGTTTCTGTACGGTGCAAGCTATTGGACATTGAATGAAATACTAGCCAATGACAATTGGTGTTTGTCGACGGACATTGACAAGTGCAATGGAATCCTAGTAGAAGTGAGAGTTGGTTGCAGCAAATAAAATAAGCGTATTATTGTGTCAGTGAAGGAAAGTGAAAGTGATTATGAATGAAATGAGCTGAAGAAGCTTATCATTAACCGATATAACAGGTCGTGCAATGAGTGGATTTATTTTATAGCATTTGTATTGTTTCTGTTAACCCACTTCCATTATTTTTGGAGTGCATTATTTCAGCTTTGGGAGAGTACTGTACGTCCTGTCTAACAGTACATTAAATTTCTGGGTTTACGAAGTTTGTGCTCAGATAGCCTTTTTCCAAAACATTAAAAATGATTATTGTAAATTCATTTGTAGAAAATCCGTATCTTTGCGCGTTCTTCAAACCAATGATCAGAGGTTGTGTTGGGTTAAGTGACATTTCAGCGTTATGGTAACATGCTAAGAACATCGTGTGATTTATGCACTTATGAGATACAGTTATCTGAAAAAATGGAATTTCATTCGAGAAGACATTTTTTTAAATTACATTTGTGTTTACGTTATGCATAATCCAGAATATAATCAAGATTAATGTTGATAATGTTTTGTGATAACATGATAAATTTATTCGTGTGAAATTGAGTTTTGATAAAACGCCCATGTCTGTCGTTGTGTAAAACCATGGCGTTTATGATGAAGAAAAAGAAGTACAAGTTCCAAGTGGAGTTGTGTTTAGAAGAGTTGACAGCTGTTCCATTTGTAAATGCCGTCCTTTTTGCCAAAGTTCGTCTTTTGGATGGAGGGAACTTCAGCGAAATATCAACAAGGTAAGACTTCACTTTCAAATACAAACTGTGGGGTATAGTACCTTATTTATGTAGCTACATTATCAGTTGGACTGAAGAGTTGTTAATAATAATAATAATAATAATTATTATTATTATTATTATTTAAAAAAACACTGCTTTCCATGTTTATTGTTGGTGTATTTTCATTTCATAATGCGAGTTCTTGCATCATGGGTCCACTTCCTTCACAAGGGTCAGTCCTTACACGTCCATATAATGAAGATCAATACAACAGTAAACACTTACCAATAATTTTCTTTGGTCCATTTCAATTTATAATTGGGAGTAGCAATCTTCCGGGCTCTTAGGCCATGATCCAAGGTGTGTTTAAAACCTGACATTTCGCCCACTACTCATCGCAAAATATGTTATGTTAAAAGAGAAAAATACAGAGTATTTTTATTTAATGCAAATCTAATTTTAAATTTAAGAAATAATAAAACAGATACTGTATTATATTCTAGTTAAGAAGAGGTAAACAATGCCTAAATAGGCTACTGTTAAGGACTGTACCTATAATTCAAATTATGATAATAAATAGCCTACATAGCCTATTAATTACATAAATTATATTATAGGTCTGTCACGTTGTTCATCCTGCACGTCATTGTTGACAGTGTATTTTGAATCTTGCCTTATATGGCAATATACGACTTCAATTTATTGTAAGCTTAGGTCTATGTAGCGTCAATTACTGCAGGATGGACTTCATTAAACAAAACAAAAAATTCTGGAGCATTTGGAATTGACGACACCGTCGGTACAGCAGTTTTAATTAACGAGTTTTTATAGGAATTCATAAACTGTTTTCGGCGTGTGTCAAGCATAGACGGTAATTTTCACTCAAATATTTTACATATTTTGTTACTAGGTTTTCTTGTCGACCATTAATGACCTATTTTATACACCAGAAATCATTACAACAGAATAAAATATAAAAATATTACATTAAAGTAACTTGAAACATAACCACACCAGAATCACGAGTAAGCCAGTAGACCTACAATAAATATTACTTATTTTCGTTCTTACCTTTCTGGATGTTTCAAGAAAGTGAAGAAATGCAATTCAGGATTTTGTCTTTTATTAAGTGCCAGTATGCCGGCGCGGTGGCTCATGCTGTAGCGCGTGAGCCTGGCATGCTAGCGGTCCTGAGTTCAAATCTCGGGGCCGGCGGGTGTGTCATTCGTGGTGGACGAAGCCGTGCCTTGGGGGTTTTTCTCGGGGTTCTCCCGTTTCCCCCTCTCATTCCACCAACACTCTCCACTTCATCTCACCTTTCCCCCTTTTCATCATCATCCCGTTTCCACTTCCGGTATCGGGCCTGCTTTGGGGGCCTCTCCCGTCCTCCCCGCTGCTTGTGGTCAAGAGGTTGTTGGTGGTGTGTGCCGCGGACCTATCGGGGCTCCGGTTGGAGGGACCGAAGGGGGTGGCGTGTGTCGCGGACCTGTCGGGGCTCCGGTTGGAGGGACCGAAGGGGGTGGCGCATACGTGGCATGGTAATAAGGCTTGCTGGATGTAGGGGAGTTCCGTGGGGGCCTGCGGGGGGATCTGCAGTCCTGGGCGGCCTATGGGCACGCAACTCATTCCATCCCGGAGGTAGGTACAATAAGCCTGCGGCTTCGGTGCTTAGGGGCGTTCCCACCCCGCCTCCCGCCTAAAGGGCACTTATTCAATTCAATTCAATTCAAGTGCCAGTATGGTACTTTATGAGATTGTGTGGGGGACGAAAAAATATCTGTCTGTCCGTGCGTCTGTACGCACCATAACTCAAGTACGCTTTTTCAGATTTTCATGAAACTTGGTATAAACATTCATAATGTCGATGGGAAGAACCCTATTGATATTGAACCAAATCGGTTCACCGGTACCGGAGTAATGCCCAATTTAGTGCCTATTTTAATAGATTATGGCAGAAAGGCGCCATCACTCAAATACGCTGTAACGGATTTCCATGAAACTTGGTAGGCCTATACCCATTTATGACGTCCATGAGAAGTGCCCTATTGAATTTGAACCTAATCTGTTGACCGGTACCGGAGTAAAACCCAATTTAGTGTATATTTTAAAGACGCGGTAACTCAAATACGCTTTACCGGATTTTTATGAAACTTGATATACACATTTACATGTCCATGGGAAGACGTCTATTCATAATGGATAAAATCGGTTGATCTGTTTCGGAGTAATGCTCAATTTAGTGTCTATTTTATGGCAATATATGTATTCGAAAGAATTTATAAAAAAATTGAAAATCAGTTATCTTGACAACATAGCCTATTGTTTTACTGTGATCTTATAAGGCCTTGGAAATTAAAATACAGGTAGCTATGACAAAAAACATATTGATTTACATGCGCTTATCCAACTAGACCGTTAAAATGACCCAGGTGGCCGAGATGGTAGACCTTTCTTCTTCCGTAAGCCCTGCTTAATGAATAAATCTGGAGTTTAACTTGGAAATCAATTTTTAAAAAAAACATATTCTGCATATCATAATTGCAGTCATAACTGATTAAACAAAAACATACTGGCACTTTTTTACATCAGTTTACCTGATTTTATTATTACTGAAATTTACAGCAGAATAATAAGGTCCTTTCGAATATAGCGTGTTCTAATAAATACAACACTCCTATTTATTTACATACTTCCTGGAGTAGTTTCTGTAGTCTTACTTTATGGCCGCTACGATCGCTAGTAATTGCGTGCGCATGCTCGGCTGGCAGAAAAACGGGCTGAGTTTCTGTACTGTATTAATACTTATACTGTGGTACTACCACTCAAGATGGGCTTGGCTGACAACCACCTCCCACTCCAGGACCATGGTCCAGGGTCAGAGCACGGCCTGCATGAGGGCATTCCATGATAACATTGACACAGATTGAAAGAAATAAAATGTTGTACAAATATTGTAAATTATTGCAGTTTCTCTAAGTCAAAGAGTTAAAATTTAAAAAAATATAAATATTTCATGCATTTGCCTTTTGAATGTTGACCTAAAAAAATAATCTTTTAGATAGGCCTAATTGTTAGAAAACACCAAATTTACATGAACTTAGACATTCACAATTTAGTCCAACAGATGCAGCAGCAGTGCTTTCCAAGGATTCTTTTCATCATAAAACAAAAGATAACTTATTATGGAGGGAAAACATTACTTCGTTGAATTGCAGATGGCAAATTAGGTAAATAATATATGGAAGGAAGTCCAATAATAGGCCTACACATAAATTGTTAGTCCGTGACAAAAAATAAATTTTAAATTTACCAGATCAATAAATAATGCCTATATTGTGATTATATTTTATATTCTCTTTGTACTAGTATGGAGCAGTACACCTTCACTTGGTTGCTGAAATTGAATGTTTTTTCTCCACAAATAATGGTGTCACAGACTAACAGTCACAGAGTCTCAATGATTGCACAGATATTAGAGAATTTTTAACAAAACGTGAAAGATAGTGGAGAAAATTAAAGAATAATTAAATGTTTTATGGACCTAATCTATTTTTATATAAAACACATTTCATTTTCAAGAAGAAAAACTTAAATTTTCTAAATTATTGAGATCAAAATATAACTTAGTTATGATATTCAAGGAAACTAACTTTTCTGAAAAGTTCACACACTTTTCTTTTTTCTTTTAGACCTATACTATGAAAATGGTGAAGACATCTGCTGAAAGAACCAAACAATATTGTGATAGGTTCAGCAATGCTACATTTGTATTCAACAACCTGATAATTGAGAATTTCAGAAGCAATATTTTGTATAGCAATAGTGAAGACAGTGATGAAGGGGTTAAAAAATAAAGTTGTTTTCAAATGGTTGACTCAAATATTTGCAACAGCTGAAAGAAGGCCAAAATAGTTGCAGAGCTGTAAAAGATGAAGACTACTCGCCTTTCAAAATCATCTTCCATGCACTGACTGAAGAGCCCAAACCCACGTCTTCAACACAAACTAACATACTTCGAATCAATAAAAACGAGTTTGAGATTATTAGACAAAAGTTTCAAATCATGTACCGTACTAAGCTTTCCACCTCTTTGTTATGTTGTAAATATGATTTTCTGATTTACATCCAGAAGTTAGTCCGTGACAGCAAGTATTCATTTTTTAATTACTATTAAACTGATGCTCATATTTTAAAGAACCATATCATAAACTGCTATATACCTACCTACTTCAAAACAAATAAAACACGTTCCTAATGTATATCAAATCACAGAAATTTTCTGTTTTGTTTCTACAAATGTAACCCATGTCCGAAATAAGTTAGTCTGTGACAAGGTGCTATAAAGTTAAAAATATCTGTGCATATAAATGTTAGAGAACTGTAAGATTATTTGTAAGTACTTCTTTATGTGTTGATCTGCATAACTTATGTTAGTTTCTTCTTTGTTTAATTTATGTTGGTGTAGTGACTTCCAGTAAAGTGACTTTTCTCTCTAGTCCGTGACCATGGAATTGCCCATGAGTTCAAACCCTATGCAAACAACAGTTAGCATAAGCAAAGTACCGTCACGTTTTAGGACGCAGCAGTGCATTTCATATGCAGGTATGGAATGGAGTTAAGGTTGTCATCATTTGCCTACAATACTCAGCCCTCGGTTAGCTTATTTGGTCTGGTCAGATCTGATCAGAGTGCAGTCTGTGGCCAGAGCTCAACATTAACACTTAATGCCAGTCAACACTCCAGCAGCCTCTGAAGATCCACCATAGCAGCAGGTGAAATGTCGGCTTTTAAATACCTTGGGCCATGGCCGGCGAAACGGTAATACATGCTGCGCACATGTCCCCCTTCCACTCAAAACCTGCCTGTCCGGCCGCTTCCCCGTCTGGCCGCTTCTATCCCGCCGGCCGCTGCTCAATGCCGGTAATACTGTGCTATATTGAATGCAAGTTGTATTGAATGCAATTGCAGTCACCAGAGCCTCTTGGGTCATTCCACACGAAATCAACCAATGGTCCAAACATCAAGTCATCAGGTTGTTACGATTTTTTAATATGAGGTAGTATTAGCTGAGTAGGTACAAAATGCAGATTATTACCTTTTTTGGACTTATAGTTTTTGAGATAAAAAATTTTGAAAAATTACATAATGACAGTTTTCAGGGACGTTTTGAGATATTAAAAAGCATGTAACTCAAAAACGGTTGGTCCTAGAAAGCTCAAATTTGTACCATTCTTTTTAGAATTACAGGGGCTTTAATTTGACATCTAACTTGACTGTATCACATCACTGTATATTTCTTCCAAAAACTCAAAAAAAAAAAATTTTATCAAAAACTAAAAATAGGAATTTTTAATTTTCATGAAAAAAATATATTTTATTCCAAACCTCTTTAGTAAGTTGTGTACAAATTTTCATGATGGCATTTTCATGGTTTCATACTAAAATTAATTTTTATATGAATTGAGGCATATAGAAATTCTGGTAAATTCATTATTACCCTATTAAAAATTAATCATACTATTTTAATTAAACTTGCCCTTATACTAATTTACTTTTTTACATTAGGGTCTATACCCTGAAAGTTTATTTGATAAAAGTTAGGTCTATATAATAAGATGATGATGGTCCATATGGTAAAATAACTGGAACTAACAGGAGTTACTGAATCAGTGACATGTTTTCTTTCCTCCTGTTGAAAATTGATATCTTATCTATTTTAAATATGAAAAAAACATTTAAACTTACTTTGAATCATGGAACAATTTTCATTATACTCGAAATCAGCAGGGATGGTTTTTCTTCTTTGCCAAAACTTGTGTTGCTTTTTCCATCTCCTCCGCTGTAACTTGTTAGGTTCTACCTGTTGCTGTGGTTGGATTTAGTTGGCACAAACCATAGATCATTGGCACTGCTAGGGCATTTGCTCTCCTAGGATATGTGAATGATGGTAATTTGGAATTACATCGTGTTGAGAATTATTATAATAGTTCTTTTATTCCTGAAATCTTTACATCTTTACAATTATTTAATAACAATATTTTACCTTTCTCTTTAACTTTTAAACATTCTTTTTATTCATGCATATTTCTGTTGAAATTTCATGTTTAAATATTACATATAGTGTATATTTCACATATGGCACATAACAATGTAGCACATATAGCTTATATTATATGTCAAATAGCATGTGTAGCACATTTAGCACATAACAATGTTGTACATGTAGCGCATATAGCCTTTCATTGCTATCAGTGTAAATACACATTCTTTTTCTGGTATATAACTTAATTATATATTAATAATTCTCTTTACAAATATATATTATAGTATTTGGTTGCTTACATGTTTTATCATATATTTGCTTACATAATATAAATTTATCTGATGGTAAGTATGCATATTTAAATTTTAATTGATCTAATACAATATATTCTTGGTTTGGCTAGAAATATTGAATATATTGATATATTGGTATATTGAGTAATAGGCCTATTACTATCCATAACTGTTTGAAAATAAAACACATAAAAACGAAATTGATTAAATAAAGTACTCGAATTTCATATACCAACTTATTTTCTTGAAAATAAATAACTGGTTCTAATAATTTAATGGCTTAATTTGGTACAACAAGTGGATAATATATTCATGAGGTCCTATATCATGTAATATAACATTGACCTTTTGATAAGTTATAATTTGTAACTGTAACTGTAACTGTAACCTGGTTGAACAAAAAGTAAGCTTCAACTAATAAATCAAAATTATGTTGACATTCAAAAATAAAATTACTTAAATGTTCATCGTGGATACTATTTCATTCTCATATTTAATGTTAGTAAAAACTGTTGAAATATTCTTTTCAAATGCATTAAATTGTATTAAAAAACATAAAAATTACATTTGTCATTTATGAAACAAGTATTTAATGCAAAAATAGTGGATTTCACTATTGATATTTATTTTAAATTTAATTGCAATATGTTTTCATTTTGAAGTTCTAAATTTCTCAATGTATTTTTTTTTTTCAATTATTTCGAAGTATTTCTCCTACAAAAATAACTCTTTTACTTCTATGTGTATTCAAAGGAATGTTTGTCATTTCACTGAAAACTTTAATTGATCTATTTATCAATATTCCTTTTGAATCAAAATAAAATAAACTTTAATCACAATTTTTAAAACTGTATCATGGTTGATCTGACATAAGTTTACATTTCTTAAGGAAACCTCTTCATTTTGTTTTCTTACCTTGTAATTGAATACCTAGTATTTTGTATTTTACAGCAAATATCCTTTTTAGTACATCTAAAATTTGCTTGTCTCGCATTTACATTCAAATATCCTTTTTAGGATTGTTACATCTTAAATTTTTCTTAACTTGCTTTTACATTCACATATCCTTTTTAAGGTTACATCTTAAGTTTGTTTAACTTGCTTTTACATTCCAATATCCTTTTTAAGGTTACATCTTAAGTTTTACTTAACTTGTATTTACATTCAAGTATCCTTTTTAGGATTAGGTCTTAAGTTTTACTTAACTTGTATTTACAGCTAAACCAGTAAGAGAAGAGAGACTTAATTACACATTTTGGCACGAACCTGTTACACAAGGTTTCGTCCTACCATTCTCATAATGGATACATTTTTCTTACTTTGTTCCTTTTGAACAACAACCTGGTTACACCTTACTCTAGTGTACCTAATTTCTTTCTTTGTTCCTCTTGAACAACAACATGGTTACACTTTTACCCTAGTGTACCTAATTTCTTTCTTTGTTCCTCTTGAACAACAACATGGTTACACTTTCACACTAGTGTACCTAATTTATTTTCTTTGTCCCTCTTGAACAAAGACCTGGTCACCCACCTTTCACCATTTTGAACGTTGTTCCCTCTGGACACAACATGGTTTCTCTTTGAACCTTTCAACTTTTGAACATGCATGTTCTTAACTTTTTACTTACTGTTTTCTCTTTCTTTCTTTCTTTCTTTTAATCAAGCTATTCCTAACATCTCATGCTGGAATTTCTGTTTTTCCTTACGAATATAGTCATCATTAGAGCTGGGATTTTTATGTAGTATCAATTGGAAAATATGTACATAAATATGTAGTGAAAATTGGGGAAATATGTAGAGAAATATGTAAAATCTTCAAAATATGTAATGTAGAATATTAAATATTTCATTTCAATTTCTTAACATTATGCTCAAGAGACATTCATACGTTAACATTAAATTTTTGAGTACAGTGAACAGTTATTATTTGATGAAAATGTAACCTAGAAACCACATTGTATTAATCTGATTTCGAATATTAGCTCTCAGTCCTATCAAGTAAAAATATTATAATATGAGTAAACACGCAAATTCCAATACTAAAGACATTCATTCATTAAATTTTGCAGCACAGTGAACAATTAAATATTTTTCTAAGTTCTCTGGGGTGAATGACAGCCGTTTGTCAGATAGAATGTTCATATAAGCGGAAAATGACCGCTCAACATTGCATGATGTGACTGGGGCAAATTTTAGCAAAGGAATATTTCCCGGTGAAATGTCCTCAGGACAATCTATAATGTCCCCATTTAGAATTTGACACACACTGCGAACTGTTGAAAATCCAGGGTTTTTTCTCAAAACGGTTTTTAATTTATTCAATGCATTCTCACCATTCTTTGCAGTAGATTAAACACGGGTTAGAAGCACTGTCAGGTTGCAACTTTCCTACCATGAGATTTGCTATGTTACGTCTCTTAGAATCAGTTGTTTCATCAACCGAAACCCATATGAAAGAATCGCCGGTGTGTTATGCTGTCCATTACCTCATCGTAGCAGATATGTAGATAGTTTTTGCGTAGTGTTGAATGGTCAGGTATATGTTGCTTGCAGTGTTTTTCCAAGAAAGAACTGAATTCAGGTACTTGAATCTTGTACCATGGAATGTTAGCAGCAATCATTGCACTGCACAAATCCTTATAGAAAGGGTTAATTGAAGTTAAATTTTTCATCTGTGTTAAAAGCATTTGCTTTGTCGGTTGACGTACTTGTTTGTTTTTTCTATGCAGTGCACTTCTTAAATGCTGTTCAAGCTGGGATTTCATAAAGCATCCTATGTGTTCATTGCAATCTTGACAAATCGCTATTTTGCCGTCAGTCGTAAAACACTCGTCAATTGCAGTCCATGATTTTAATTTTGAAGACACCAAAGATGACACTGGTGCCATGTTTGTACTAGAAAGAACTGAAGTAAACTGTTCACTTACCCACTTTGATTCTGAATGAAAATAAAAACAGTTTAGGATTTAGGGTTAACTGGAATTCCCAACAAAAGAACAAATTTAAAAATATTACTGGAATATCCAAACAACAGTAGCCTACCTCTTTGAAAAGAAAAATTAGGCATTGTTAAAAGGGAGATGTAAATTATATAGGAAAAGTATTGAGTGGAGAATTCACAACAGTTTTATGGAATAATTCGCAAAACCATTAGGGCTCATAGGTTTCTTTTCATGTAGTGGTCATGCTCTTAAGTGGCTGCCAATCATCTGTCATCCGTTTCTTACCTGGTATGGTCATTCCTTGCTTTTCAATACCCATCAGTGATCTTAATCTTCCTATTGTGGCAAGTGACAATATCCACATAGCTTCAGTATAGAATTTATAGAGAAATTTACACATGTGAAACAAGAAAATAATGAAATATGTAATTTTATGGAACATCACAAGAATTTGTAATATACTTAGAAATATATAAAAATATGTAAAATGAAATTCAGTTACAGTAATCCTAACATAGTGGTTTGTGAAGATATCTCTTTTCCCAGCATGTAAATAGCAAGGAACAAAATATGTAATTACATAGAAATCCCAGCTCTAGTCATCATAATTGTACACAATTTCTGGTTTCTTTCTAAAACACTCTATAGGTTAACTTTCCTACCAAATATAACTTCATAAAGGGATTACTTTGAATTTGTGTGGGGAGTAGTGTTGCATGTAAATACTGCAAAAGGAACTCATCTGTTCCATTCATCTTGTTTGTTATTGCAAAAAACATCTTAAATATTCAACTAATATTTTAAAAAACTTCTTTAAACTACCGTTTGACTCTGAATGGTACACGCTAGTTTTTTAATTTTTCTATTTTTTTTTTTTTTTTTAACAACTTACAAAGTCCTTTCATTAGTTCTCCTATGAACTGTGTTCCTTGATACGTCCGTACCACCATATCATATTTTAATATAATTTCAATAATTTCAATAAATATTTATTTCCTTGCTCTGTGGAACAAAATGAACCTAGTATATTTAATGCGATTTTCGTTCATGAAATTTTACTTGTATCTGCTTATTCAAATGGTAACTTTACTCTTAGTTCACATGTTTGTTTATTTGACAAGTAAAACAAATCCTAATATAATTTTCTACGTCGTGAAACATGTTTGGCTAATTACAATATAATTTAATTCTTTTATATATTCTTTAAATTTACATGGTTCTTCCTATTAAATCTTCATGTATTTCCTTTAAAATTCGTATTTTTCTTTCATGTGAAATAAAATCTATAGTTAATGAGATGAATGAACTGACTGACCTTCTACGTCTGAAAATGTTGCTGCTGTTATGTTCTGTATGCTGAATAAATTCTGATCTGAATGAATTCTGATCTCCTCTTACTTGAGACAATGAATGTAAATATCTTAACTTCCGCTGAATCATGGCTTTCTAGAGATGAACTGGTTTACAAACAAAAACTCGGGAAATTATTTTTAAATTAAAAAGGTACTGAAAAAGAATATTCCCCAGTAAAATTACTTGGTTTTGTTTTAAACAAAAAATTATTATGCAATGATCACATCTCAGTACTGTGTAGTAAATTATTTAAAGTATTTTTTCTTCTTTGTAAACTTGTTTTCTCAGTTTCAAATAAATTATTTAAACAGATATACTTTGGCTTTTTCCATTCTCAATTGTCTTTTAAAACTTATATTTCAGGTAACTTATCTCATGTTGATAAGCTATTTATATATATATTTTTTGTCTTTAATAATTTATTAAGGAAAAATAAATGATTATGCTATTCGTTCCGAAATTCATTCTTATAATACTAAAAATTTTGTAATGTTCTTCAGACAAATCAAATTCGCATATCAATGGCTTTAAATAGCTTGAAATATATCAGTTTTTTTTAATATGTTATCCCTTTCTGCTAAACATGTACACATTATATATTTTTAAAAGAATTTTAAACACTTAGTTAATCAAAGTTAGTTAATCACTTAACTAACTAAGTTAACTAACTAACTAACTAAGTTAACACTTAGTTAATCAAAGTTTTTTAGTCTGTTGATGATTTTTATATTATTATTATTATTATTATTATTATTATTATTATTATTATTGTCTGAATTTATCTGTTGTTTATCAGAATGGTGTATTATTTCATATTCATATTCTTCTAAAAGTATTAAATTTCAAAAAATCTACTACAATTGGTAATGGGGAATTATTATTATTTTTAAATAATATTTTTATCTAACATCATTTGAACTTGTCTGTTTCCTTCTTCTTGTTGATGTTGCGGAATTTTATAATATTTCAAAATGATTGGTCTAATATCAGCGTAGGTGTAACAATATGTTCACTACCTTTCATCTCTGTTAATATGTTGCCTGATAATCTAAAATATCATTGGAATATTCACAAATTTGTTTTATTTCATCTGCTCCTTCTTTAATGTGAGCTAATCTTAATTGCGTATTTAATATTTTACTTTTTATTCTTATATATTGAATGGTTTTTCAAAAGTATTTTTTAACCTACAATCTGTGTTAAATCACATTCACCTTCATTTAAATTCAGTATTAAACAACTAAATTCTTCTCTTCTTATACTACTTATACTACTACTCCCTAAATATATTATTGGTTAGTATTTGTTTTTCACAATACCTAATTCTTTTTCTCTTATTAAAAAACCGAACAAAAGTTTCTAAATATCCTGGTAGTTTACTTTTATATTCTAATTCTTTTTCAAATCCTGGCTTATTATTGCATCATAAGTATCAGGTAATTTTTCCTTTACTTAAAATTTACTTATTTCTTTCTCATTGTACACTACCCTCAACTGTAAATGAT
Organism: Ectobius pallidus; assembly: GCA_964059195.1. Lineage (NCBI taxonomy): Eukaryota > Metazoa > Arthropoda > Insecta > Blattodea > Ectobiidae > Ectobius > Ectobius pallidus. The sequence goes on from CAXKWD010000009.1 coordinate 35,682,544, forward strand.
TTTCCTGTAATCGAGTTACACTGTAATTTATCTTTCTTACTTATTCCCTTCTTTTATTTATGAGACTATTTCGCCTTACTAATGACTACTGAACTAGTGTCAAAAGCACTAATCCAACTCCATTTAGCAAGTCCTCGAACGTTGCGTAAAAGGAAAATGGATTTAAATATTTCTTTTCTTTCTTGATTAATCTCTTTATTACTTTCTTTCTTCTCTTTGTATAGTCTGGCCTGGACCTATACCTAACTCTACCTGGGTGAACACATGGCTGAGCAGTACAACTACTGTGTTTCCCTGGCTTGTGGACTGAACTATCTCATGTCTCACAATGGTGCGGTGACCTTTTACATGTGATTGCCCTGCAATCCTTCATAAAGTGTCCAAACTTTTGGCACTTATGACATTGTATCGCTACAGCGTATACATTTTTTTTTTTTTTTTCTTACCATTGCGCTAAGCAACTGGTTGTCTCTCATCTTTTTCTGTTTGGTTTAAAGCTGTTTACATTGGATTTGCGCTCACTCTCCTCTGCATTAGTTCTGTCAAAAATTTCTCAAAATTAAAGTTTAACTGCCTCCCGTATTACATCATTAAAAATACCGTTAATAAAAATAATTTTTAATAATCTGATTATCATCTTACGGCCATCTGACGATAGGTCAGCTCCTCATGACGTTGTATATTTTATTTGTGCTGTCTAGTGCACTCGCAATCAGCTGTGCTACTCTCTTACCTTACTGCATTACGTTCTCATTCGGACTTTGCCTTCCCTGACATAACTGATTAAGGTTACAGTAGTAAACAAACGTTTGTTGAACTGAATAATGTGTCTAATTTCTGCTTAGAGTCATTCCTCATTATCTTTAATGTTTAATATCCTTTTAACCTCTCCTGTGATTTTTACTAATACATATCAAAACAATGCTCTCTCTTAAGTGAGTTCTACCAATGTGTAAACTGATTTTTACATTATCAACAAAATCGTTAAAGTTCTTTTGTATCTCCCTTAAAATCTTTATCAAATAAATTTGCTGCTGCTATTGTTAAAATCTCTATAAACATTAGCTCTCAAAATAATTTGTATTTAGTAATTCCATTCTATTCGCGTTTTGTAAAAAATGCTGTTCTTTTACTTGTTCTTCCATAATTAAAAAGTTTATTAATTAAATAATATATACTTTATTTATTATTTCTTTATTATTATTTATTTCTTATTAATTAAATTATTATTGATTATTGTTACTATTATTACTTAATATTTATTAAATGAACTAATACTGAAGCAGATCGCACATCCAATGGGGGGTTTTTTACGTCGTATTACTGTATAACTTACTTGGTGAAGATATTGAAGAGAAGACACCACACCTCGGTGCGTCACGAACAATTATTGAACTTCCACACAGACTGGATAGGGCCTGCTTACCGAAATGGCGCCTCCATTCTGGACTGCTAGTCCTCGAACCTCAGAATGGTTCCGGCTGTGAAAGGTGTTCGCCACTGATGCCTTCGTCTGGAAAATACCGGGGTTTCGGGTATCACCAAGAGGAAAGAAGTGAAGACGTCTCCTGGTCCCTCGGGGAGATGAGTCTTCTGAAGTGAAGAGTAGAAAAGTTACAGATGTTCTATTGTTGTTATCGTTACGCCGTTCTCCGTAGTCGTTCTTCTTCCAACTATTCTGCCAAGCACTGGAGGTTGTTCCGCAGCTACTCGTCTTGTATTTTCTATTTGATGTCTTTTTCTATTTCGTGTGGTTAATGCTGCTGGGACTTTTATTATTCTGATGATAATGTGATTTCGTTGGAGTTCAGTTGGGTTGTTGGTTACAGGTGCTTCTTCAGGTATAAAGTTTGAAGTAAATCTCTCCATTCTAGCGTAGATATAGTTTATGAAGTGATGTGTAGACTATCTACCGTAGCTTAAATCAATGAGCTTATATCCAACACCGCTGCCACCATGACGTGTAATCGTACTGGTAGCGATAGTACGATACCGCTAATATTAATTCTTCTACGTCAAATATCTATTTCTTCTGTGAATTCGGCTTTCCCCTTGAGAAAAGCTAAGCTCTTGAATATCAGCTGTTCTTGTAGATGTAGTCTAGTTGTTTATTTGAAGCACTGAAGTCTAGATGAGGAGAGTAATTAATTACTAAAATAAATACGAAGTATTGACGTGATGAATAACAGTAGTTCTATAGTTTATTCCAATCAAAGTATACAGTAATGAAGATTTGACAGTAGTCAACTGTCGACGTTCAAGTTACATTGTGCCCCCTGAATAACTAAAATCCAGAGTTTTTATACAAAATAATACCTCATTGATGACATGGTATTTCCTGCTTTGTTAGAGAAATGGGAGAAGATTAACCTTCATATCAGCAATAAAACTGCTTGTATAATTAGTATTATTGTCTTAAAAATGACATTACTAAAAGAATTGATGAATCGGGTCTGCTGTAATGCGATATTATGCATGGTATTGCATCCGCTTTCCTGGTCATATGAGACACTAAGCAAGCGACTCGCATACTTATCAATGCGTGCAAAACTGGCACTCATACATTAACTTTAACTTTCTATTATAAATCTGTCAGGAAATATTACTTGAAATTTTCCTAAAATAAATGTATTACAAAAGTGTCTTTATAATATACTTTTATATAACACTGTTACACGACAATGGTCCTTTTGGGTGAATAAAGGAAACATGAATTTCCTTCTCAACATCATCTTTTGGGTCAACATGCACCAACCAACACTCTTTATCGTAAGCACAAGAGACAAAACCCACAATATCTTCAAATGCAATGTCTTCATCAACAGGGCTGATCTGTATGTGTTTCTGGATCACCAGAAAATGAGTATATTTTGGTTTTTACCCTGTTTAGGTCTAGAGGAATGAAGGCGTGACATTTCTGGGTCCCCAAGATTGCCACAGCTTCCTCAAACCTTGATTTCAGAACTTTTTCTTCATCAGAATAGTCTTCATTGGTTGTGTAAAAAGATGTGATGGATGGTAAATGTTGCACACCCCACTGAAAAAGCTGAAAAGGTGTTAAAATTTGATTTTCTAATGGATTTTGGAGGCTGACTTTGGCAGCAAGCCTTTTGACTGTACCCTCTACGCCATCACCAACTCCCTTTCCATGTGATGTAGCATAAAAATGCCATTTAGCTTCAAGTCCATCAAAGTCCTGTTTGTGATAGCAGAGGTTCAGAAAATTCTTACGATTTTTGTATTGTGCAGCTGAACCATCTGAAAAATAGTACAGCTTTTTCAAGTTTGGTAGATAATTTCTTAGATATAGCATTAATTTTTTCTGGAAAGCATGAACAAGTACAGTATTGTGTGCTAGGCAATCTGATATAAATACATAGCTCCAGTTAACTAGCTCTTGTTTTCCTGTTTCTTGATTTCTTTCCTTGAAATATATTACAAAAGGGTGCACAGTAGCCATAGAATTTTTCCAATGAAACCCTTGAGCCTCGTCTTGTAGAACAAATGAATAATTTTCGGCAAAATCAAAAGTTACTACAGCTTCATTTTCTTCCAATGGGGATTTTGTTTCAGAGAAGATTGTTGTTTTGCAATAAGATCATGTTTTTCTAAGGTTACTCGATTGCAAAATTCTTGGACAAACTCATCAACTGGTTTTTTAAATGTTTCAAAATTACACCTGTCAACAGTAATCCACTGTTTATAAGCAATGTTGACTGTTGTGAGAGAGAACTGCTGACTGGAGGTTGCAAGTTTCAACAGGAGGAAAGAAAACGTGTCACTGCTTGACTTAACTCCTGTTAGTTCCAGTTATTTTACCATATGGACCATCATCATCTTATTATATAGACCTAACTTTTATCAAATAAACTTTCAGGGTATAGACCCTAATGTAAAAAAGTAAATTAGTATAAGGGCAAGTTTAATTAAAATAGTATGATTAATTTTAATAGGATAACAATGAATTTACCAGAATTTTTATATGCCTCAATTCATATAAAAATTAATTTTAGTATGAAACCATGAAAATGCCATCATGAAAATTTGTACACAACTTACTAAAGAGGTTTGGAATAAAATATATTTTTTTCATAAAAATTAAAAATTCAAATTTTAAGTTTTTGATAAAAAAAACTTCTTGAGTTTTTGGAAGAAATATACAGTGATGTGATACAGTCAAGTTAGATGTCAAATTAAAGCCCTTGTAATTCTAAAAAGAATGGTACAAATTTGAGCTTTCTAGGACAAACCGTTTTTGAGTTATGTGCTTTTTAATATCTCAAAACGTTCTTGAAAACTGTCATTCTGTAATTTTTCAAAAACATATAACTCCAAAACGAAAGGTCGAAAGAAATTTAAACTTTGTACTTTTGGTCATAGTGATGAACAGAACACAATCCCTGAATATGAGCCATTTTGAAAACCTCAAGGTTAAAAATTATATTTTTATTGGTTGATTTGATATGGAATGACCCTCTTTAGCATTACTCAGGACCCGTAGATGGCAGAATGGACCCGAATGGGGTAAAGCCCTATTCCATTAGCCATACAGTTTTCCTTCCTGATGCTGAAAACGTAATTTAATGTAGGCCTACTTACTTTTGTTGAAGGAATCGATTCAGGGGTGAAATTAGTAGTTTTGAGAACTTTATCTTGTATTTTTACCCCTTGCAATCAGTTCATTTTTATTACGCATAAAACACGGTAGCCATATTATGGTTTTGAGTGAAGTAGGATAAGAACTGCGAAGCAGGATGACCAACTGATCTTCTTGCAATAAGGTAAGTAGTGGCAGGTTCCGTCCATTCCATATATCCTGAGAATAAAAGACGCGGATCGATAACGGAGGTATGCGACCTTGCGGTGAATGCTCATCCCCCATTGGCTAGCAACCAGCCTTGTTCAGACACACCTCCTACAACCCTAAGTCCAATTCACATTCTTTCGTTTCACAGTTCGACAGATCTGTTGTGATCTGTGAATGGATAAGATTGAAGACACGTGAACGTAATTTTCAAAGTATTGTGTGGATTTGGTGGAGTTTTTGTTTTGTTTTTGTGATTTTATTCTTTCTCAATTATTTTATACTAATGTTAATTTTTATTAATGGTTTTATTATATAATTATATAAGTGTTTTCAAAATGGACAATGACCGTCAACAAGGGTGTTCTGGGCTTGCTCCAGTAAAGAAACATAAGCAAGGCAAAGGTTTCCATACAGGAGAGAAAACCCAAATCATAAACACCTACAAAACATTGTTGAACGACAATCCTGATGTAGCCAAAACAGATATAGTTGCAAAAGTTTCGTTGTCATTAGGTGTGTCAATAGCTAGTGTCTACAGAATATTAAAAGAATACAGAAGTGAAGGTGAAGTGAAATCGCCGCAAAAAAGGAAACCAAAACATACCACAGTCATAAAAGGGTGATTCTTCAAATACGGGAAAATTTGTATTCCGGAATGATATTTCCCTTCAAATTCAACTTTAAAAAAATTAAAATAAAAAGTTTGTTTCTACTACTTCCATACTACAACTATCACTTTGAAATGTCACTAACTTTAAATTCTGATATTCCAAAATCAAATTTAATTCAATGAAATGTCATCCACATGCCCTGTCCCAAACCCCGGTTTTGTATATTCTAAGTTTAATGCATTTTTCCACAAAACAAAAAGTTATTTCCTTTTCAACTTTTTCCTGCCAATGAGTATGAATGTGTGAAGAATATTAACCCCTAAAAAATAAAATGAAATAAAATTGTCGCCCCACCTAATGAACAAAAAGAATGTCCCAAGGGTTTTTGGTCATCCACATGGCTGAAAAGAATCGAATTTTTTCTGCAGAAATGAGAAATTTGTATAACTGGCAACAGTGTTAGAAAGCCAAAGCCAAAGCCAAAGCTTGTGGTTGAATTGTAAGGTTGAATTTTGCTTGCTTACAAACAGTTTGGAATTAACAAAGGACTTTGCATCATTTTCAAGGAAAGCGTTTTTATTCCCCGTCATTAACATGGTATCGAAGTCATCTGGGAATACCTTACAGATTCTAATCTAGCTACAATGGAGAGAGTGAAAGCATTATATATCAAAAGAGCCATTGGTGTAGCTAAATCCACTAGATCAAGGCTGGTTTATGTTCTAGCAAGAGAATCTTACTTAATAGAAGACATAAGAATTAAATTTCTTCTTCAATCCACTAAGGCATATGAAAACCTGAGAAAAACATTGCTGACAAAAAGATCGCAAATATGGTCAGATTTTTACTCTACCGGGGCAATGATAGACCGAACATGGACTTCTGCAAACTTTGAGATGCGTCATGTCATCACTAGACTGTCTATAGCCTACATGGATTCCATCATTTAGTGTGCATGAACAAAACATATCATGAGCCAACAGCGTTGTGTACGTGTGAGCTTTGTGGACAGTTTTGTGATAGATATCATATAGGAATATGAAAGAAGAGAACCAGATCAGTAAGTGAATATGCAAAAGTCAAGAGTAAAAAGGTAAAGTGATCCCTATACAGGCCATGGAGGCCCAGAGGGTTCCAAGAGGTTGAGGCTCCCAGATTTTGGACATTCGGCACATGAAGGTGGTAAGGTTGTCAGCCTTACGCACCGGCCGCCTTTACCCCCAGGATTGCTCCTGGTACTCATTTCTGTTAGAGGCTGAGTCGACCCCAGGGCCATAGTGCCACCAGAAGGATTAGGCCAATTGAAAAATCTCAACGACCTCATCGGGAATCGAACCCGCGACCTTCCGGTTTGTAGCGCAGCGCCTCAACCACTACGCTACGGCGTACCCCAAAAGTCAAGAGTACCAACTCAAACTGAAATGCACATTTGTGCGCGTTACAGATATATATTAACATGACTTCTAGAAAGTAGGCAGAAAGTGAATGTTAATTAATTTTGATTATGCACTATGATAAACCTACCAATTCAAAGTAGGCCTACCTGATTAAAGTTCAGCCTACAGAGGTTTAGGAATGGCTTGCTGAGACCACTTAAATTCCTTTTTTGTCATCCACATGCCTGATTTTTGTGTCATCCACATGCCTCATGAAGGGGTATGTGGATGACTCTCAAGTCATGTAGGCCTAGATGATAAATGTAGGGTACTATTGTGTTTGCGGTGTCTGTGACCTGTAGGCCTACTTAAAATCTTAAAACTGATTAAATGAATTTCTGCTTGATTCCCCCCCCCCCAAAACCATAAAAACACAGTCTAGTTAAAATTACAGTATTTTTCAAATGAGAAGCCATCACCACCAATCACGTGTACGTAGTGTTGTAAAATTCTCGAGAATAATCTTTTGGAGAATAATCTTGAGAATATTCTCGATTACCGAGAATATTAGAGAATTTTCATTCAAAATAGGAGAATATTTGTTTCAATGCAGTGGAAATGGCTTAAATAAGTAAAATGTATATATATTCACAGGTAAACTTGTACAGATGGCAACCAAAATCTGTACAGACACAAAAAACCAAAGAATATGAATTAAGTATGTTGTCCCAATAAGTAAAAACTTTTAGCCGACAAAAATCTACAGTTTATCACCAAAACAATTGAACCTGACCGATATGTTCAAGATGTAAAACTTTATGTAAATACAGTACTGTACAATTTAATTCTTTATTTTTTAAAGAAATTACCTTTTTTGTGATTTATCCAATTATCTGGATCTGGTTCGGTCATAACTTATCTGGATAATTGGAGTTCTACAGTATTTGGAATTTTGGGATGGAACAATTTTATTATTGGAAAATTAGGTTTCACAAATTCAGTGCATTAAATAAATTAAATTAAATGCAATTTTATTGTGATTCGGCCATGGGCAATAGACGTCAAACTTACATGCTAGAATATTATTCAGATTAAATAATTACAACTGAATGTACCACTTTTGACTGTGAAAATTGTAAAAATTAAGTTAAAATTAAATACCATAAGCTTCAAAACAAAATAATTACTTATTCTGACATCATTTAGGGACATTTAGAATTTATCACTGTTCATTATTGCTAAAATTAGGATGTCACTCCACTCAGCAATCAGCATCTTCTTCATCTCCGCTGGTAACTGTGAGATGGTCGTGATCATTATCACAGAATGATGTTGACGTTTGTGGGTGCTGTACTTTTTTTTCTTTTAGAAGCTTCAAGTTATGAGCTACATATGTGAGATTTCCTGCTCTGTCTACAGTAAGCCTATTCCTTTTTGCCGAATGAATAAGTCCATAGGTACTGAAGCTGCGTTCTGTTGCTGCTGTTGTTGGTGGCATACTTAAAATGTCCACAGCCACTCTACTAAGCTTTGAACCAAAGCATATTCCCTTCCACCATACAATTGCATCCACTTTTTCTATAGACTTCAATAGATACGTCTTACTAAAAAAACCTTCCTTTGCACGATATTCTGCCAGCTCTGCCAAAATATCTTGTGCATGTGCATCATTCAGTGCATTGGTTGATATTTTCTGATCAATGAACTCTGTACCCTGAATCTGTTCATCTCGTGATAAATGTACACCATTATATTTGGGATCAAGGATGTTTGCAGCAAAGTGAATTGGCTGCAGTGCCATATCTCTTCTGAACAGCCTCTTTCAGTTGTTTCTCTTCTTGCTTTGTAAAACTCTGGCTAACAGCTCTTCAAGCTCATCCTAAGAAAGAAAAAAAGTTTTCATTAAAGGGTGTTATCCTTATTAACGTATTAATGTTCTAGTTTACAGTGTTTTGTGTTTACCTATCACTTTTTTCAATTAACTTACTTGTTCTTTTTGTACCATGCTGTCAAAATATCTGGATATATTTGAATTGGATTTGTTTGATGTAAATGAAGCAGAAGCATCAGTCATAGTTGTAGCAGTAAAAGAGCTTGCATTATTTGAAATATGTTCAGATTCAGAGTTGCTTCCATCAGACCCTGTAAACATGTAAAGGATGAGAATGAATAACAAATTTGAATTGGCCACAAATCAGAATAATAAATTATACATACCCTTGTCTTCGCTGGTTTGTGTAGTTGGACTGGTTACACTCCATTTTTCTGCTTTCATCTTGACAGTATCGTTAGCAAATTTCATAATTTTCCTTACTGCATTTGGGCACTTTGGACAGTTATGAAGATGCTTCTTCATCCTTGTGGCATTCTTGGTGTATTCAGTTTGGCAGAATTTGCATTGAAATACAATTTTATCCTCCACTTTCTTTGTATTAAAATACTGCCACACACTACTTTTAGGCTTTGTTTTCATGTCTGGTTAATCTTCTGAGTCCCAAGAATCGCAAATTAAGACCTGAAGCCTGTGTTCAACAATCAACTATGCCAAGCCAAGCCAAGCCAAGCCAAGACAAACAATATGGCTGACAGTGTGAATGGGTTCATGGGAGTGGGAAAAACAGAACTCAGCGCTGTTGCCAGTTGTCATATAGGGAGACTTGTTTAGTAAAGGAATCAATCTGATTCACATTGAAAATATATGAACAAGCCTACCTATAAGTATCAAAAATAAAATAAAATATGTCTTACAGTTAAATTTAAACCATTCTAAAACTTGAATTAAGTTATTATTTACCTGAAGTTTTAAATGTGGGTTGTAAAACTGATTCTCACATTACAATTAACAGTTTTGGAGAATATTCTCCGGAGAATTTTCTAGTTGAGAATATTCTCCCGAGACCTACGTGTACGAGCTAAAGAAGCGTCGCTAGCAGTAAGAGTCTTCCCTCCGTCTCGCCATCTCTGATTGGACCGTGTATCTAAGCAGGAGAATGAACAAACGGCTTGTCATCTGCAAAACACTGTACATTAATTCCGGAGTATGCACACAAATTTGCAAATTTGGTGCAAAATCAACTGAAGCACACTGAGAAAAATATGAAATCACATAAATAAAAGCAGATTGTTGCCAAAGTTAGTCATTAATGTGGCCTTCTGCCATTCACATGGCTTTAAACAAATTTTAAAATAAAAATAAATAAAAATATAAACATTTAATCTCTACTGGTGTCTTATTATAATCAAGAAACCCCTGAAGTATTTTAGTAACTGTTTTGAGATTTAAAAAACAAAGTAAAAAATTTGGATTTTACACACTCCAAATTTTTCCGTATTTGAAGAATGACCCAAAGACGACCAACGATTTTATCAAGGCTGCCATCAGAAGTAAAATGCACACGTTTTATTCTCGTAATGAGATTCCAACGTTAGACAGAATTCTTTCTGAAGTCAATAACAACAAAGACCTCCCAAACTTTAGCAGAACAACATTCTATAGGCTGATTCAAGACATTGGTTTCAGATATAGGCCTAAAAAAACAACAAGGAAAACTTATCTGTTGGACAGAGATGACCTAGTTATTTGGCGTCGCAAGTTTCTTCGTGATATTATAAGATATCGGGAACAAGGGATACCTATATGGGTCATTCTACAGAAACCCTGCAGTTTTGATGCAAGAATAATAAAAAAACGAATTTATCAGATATGTCCTAGAAAAATATTTACAGTACTAGTTTTAAAGTACTTAACCTGTGACATAGGTCATCTCTTTTTGATTTTCTTTAAAAAAATCTAAAAGAAAAATGCTGTCCACGGAAGTGATTGCATGTCCACAGAAGTGACTTTTGGTTATAATAATGGACTTTTGTTATAAATTATGCTTATGACACTATTTTTTCTAAAGGAAAAAAACAGATTTAGGTTTATTATTCAAGAAATTAATTTACTGCCACAGAGTAACCACTTGTATAATATACACAAGATGTCATAAAAAATGTCACTAAAAAATAAAACAAAAACTTAGAAATTATTAAAGGTTTACAAAAAGATACAGGTCTTTCTCAAATACATAACATCCCCTAGTGTTCATGTTTGGAGTTTTCAATTTCTTTATAATGTTCTCCTTAGGAACCATATCTTTATCAGGCATGTCAGGAAACGAAAACAATTTGTCTCTTTCAGTGAACAGTTATTGCAGTTAACGCCTGCTAGATTCATCTTTTTCTAAGAATCTTATCACATCTTCACTTATCTTTTTCAGTTTCATTTTTCTCAAAGTTTGTCCATTTGACAGCTTAGTTCTCCATTGTGAGGTGACATAAAATAACCTTGGCACTGATATTTTTCAAAAAAATTTCCACATGTAATTAATTTCAATATTCTCTTTTCCTTTACAGATTTTTACTGTGTGTATTTTGACTTAATCTGTGATTGTAGCACTTCTGCATAAATTAGCTTTTTCCTCACAACTTTGGAAAGTTTTTTACACCACTTAAAAGCTTCTTTACCTTTCTTCTGCTTTTTTAAACAATGGTTCTGCTGTCAAAGCTTCGCATTTTTCCTTTCTGTAATTTCAAGTAATCTCTTGTCTTGTATTTTTACTATCTTCTCACCCCTTTCTCTTCTACTTGATCCTCATTTTTATAACTGGTAAACGGTTCCGTTCTTGAAGACAGCTCTCTGCCTATCAAAATATATGCCCTCGAGACACGTGTATGAGTTAGCCAGGGAAATGTTCTTCTTTGAAGATCTCCGATTACATCCGTTACTACCATGCACAGAAAGTTACAAGATCATAATGATGGAAGAAAGGGAAAGAAAAACAAGAGAAATATGGAACGATTTCTTTGCTACAGACGCCATGATACACCATGAGTGGGCGGAGGCAGGATTTAAAATGAGGCATACAGTAACTGGTCTAGCTGTACATGGATTCCATTTCAAGATATGTTCTAAGAAAAGGTTCCACGACCCAGACGTTGAATGCACCTGCGAGCTATGTGGACAACAGTGCGAACGGTATCACATACTGACCTGTGCACGACGTGAGAAGAGCATCTCGGAAATAATAAAAGAATAAACAATGCACATTGTGCGCATTTCAAACTTATTATTATTATAACTGGTAAATGTAAAGGGCTCTTATCGTATGACTGAACGAAATCAGGAGTAGTATTGGAGCCTGGCATCGGTTCTTGAATTTCTGGACTGGTAGGTGGAGTATGACTCTCAGTGAAATCAACTAGTATGATTATTTTGCTCTTTCGACTGTCTGTAATTCGTTCACCGTTTTCTCCACTCTTTTCGAACTTACCTTCTCTCCCTGTGTGTCAGCTGTGACACAGGTTTCCTTTCCTGCTTTTTTTCTCCTTTGGTATCGCTCATTTCTCTTCTTCATGCTTCACTGAATCCTGTTACATTTTTACTCTAGCTCTTCTCATACTTCCTTTTTTTCGTTTCCTTCTCTTTCTCAAATAATTTTTCTTTACTCTTGTCATTCTGGTACAAATATCAAACATTTTTAATCTATGCTTTAAAAATGAACATTAGACTTGTCCATGGTAATATAATATATATTATAGTGATATTAGTCATGAAATCTTCTAAACCCTGCTGTTACAAATACATGATACTATAATTTGTTTTGAAAATAATAAGTAACCTACCGTTCAATATATAATATAGTAAGTAGCCTCCCCAAGCCATCCCATTAATTATGATGGGCAGGAGTAGACCTATATCAGGAGGCACTAAAGAGAATATTAATTAATAAAGTGACAATTTAAAGATAGTGTAGGCCTACTCATTGAATAAGACTTAACTGTTTATGAAAAATAAAATGTTACAATACTGGTAAGGAACTAAAATATTAATAATATTTTTTTTATTCAGCATGTTGTTATAAAATTTAATGTTAGTGGTCAACTGGATACACCACAGCAAGTGCGTAATTTTAAAAATAATGAATCAAATCACTTCTGTGGACAGTTATCACTTCCGTGGAATCCACATGTCCACAGAAGTGATGTCCACGGAAGTGATAAAAAGTTATGTTTCTTTGCAAACTGTCTTGCATTGTGAGGTCGGAAACAAAAGCTCTTCAGGTTATTGAGATTATCACGTTCTAAAAGTCGTGTGTACTAAAAATTATTTTTTAACTTAAAAACTAAACTTTAATAAAGACCACAGAAGTGACTGGATGAGCTATGCCACATGCAAAAAGTGAATAGAAACTTGATACATACATGAAAAAAATCCAATCCAGAAGAACAAAGACACTCCACTCTGCAATATGGCCATATGGGTGCCTTTCCTCTTCAGCTGACTCTCAGAAAAAGGTAACTAGCACACACTGGTGAATATTTTAGGCATTTTTTGAGTGTCCACGTCTTGCATTGTGAGGTCAGAAACAAAAGCTCTTCAGGTTATTGAGATTATCACGTTCTAAAAGTCGTGTGTACTAAAAATTATTTTTTAACTTAAAAACTAAACTTTAATAAAGAGCACAGAAGTGACTGGATGAGCTATGCCACATGCAAAAAGTGAATAGAAACTTGATACATACATGAAAAAAATCCAATCCAGAAGAACAAAGACACTCCACTCTGCAATATGGCCATATGGGTTTTTCCTCTTCAGCTGACTCTCAGAAAAAGGTAACTAGCACACACTGGTGAATATTTTAGGCATTTTTTGAGTGTCCACAGAAGTGATGGCAAACCTTGTGACATGAACTCAGGTTGAAAAATATTGTCAGTGGAGCAAAAAAAAAAAATATTTTATTCATCATTATGCTCAACTGAAGTATTTTATGACTAGATACTGTTATACTGTACTTTTTAAGTGAAAATGTTAAGAAGTACAGTATCTGTGATCTTTGGAAGTTCTCTACCTGAGGGTTGTGACAGTCCACGGAAGTGAGAAATCACCTTTTGTGGACAACTTTTTACAGCTAATTTTTTTTAAATTCCCCAAAGTAAAGTAGGCCTACTAACTAATAGATAATATTGTATTTTAATATCTGATTTTGAAAAATTGCAAATATTATAACTAGTTTCCAATATATTGTCCTGTGACATTAAAATGCAGGTTTTCTGTAGAATGACCCATATATTACCTGGATAAAACTTGGATCAACGAAGGCCTTGCAAGGTCGAAAGTGTGGCAAAATCAAACCATTTCAAGCGTAAAAGAAGCGTTTCTGAAAGGCCCTTACAACAGGGTTGAAAAACCCTTCAGGAAAGGGAAAGCGACTTATCGTGGTTCACATAGGAAATAAACACGGGTTCGTGAACAATGGTTTGTGGGTTTTTTAATCCCATTCTACAAACGAGTACCACGAAGAAATGACAGGAGAGGCCTTCCAAGAATGGTTTGGGAAAATACTACAATATCTTGAACCAGGTAGTGTTATTGTACTCTGATAATGCTCCATACCACTCAGTATAAAGTGAAAAGTTGTCTGTAACCTCGTGGAAGAAAGAAAACATCCTTGCATGGCTCAAAACAAAAATCATTGCAATACCTACTGAACAACTAGCCTACTGAAGAAAGAGATATTGCAAATTGTGTCACAATACAGAAGTGTATATGATAAGTATGTCGTAGATGAAATGGCAAGAAGTCGTAACATGACTGTGCTTCGTCTTCCACCTTACCACTGTGAGCTCAATCCTATTGAGTACGTGTGGGCTCAAGTTAAAGGTTATGTCGTGGGTCATAACACAACATTTAAGATGAAAACGATAGAAAACAATAGAAGAAGTTACAGCCAAAAAATGGGCAAACTGTGTTCGTCATGTGATTGAGACAGAAGAGACTCGCCTATGGGGCATGGACGACTGACTGGAAGAGGTAGAAGAATTGATCATCAACCTGGAGGACGAAGCTACGTGAGAGAGTGAATAACGATTAGATGTTCAAAAAAGAGCTTACCATAATTAATGTTGAAAGTGGCACTTTAATGTTCTTTATTATTTTCAATGTTAGTTTCGGTAGCTGGTGAACCGCGCTTTTCTCCCGTTACAACCACTGTTTACTTCTTTTCTCAGGATATCTGGAACAGATAGTAGATTCTATTTTAGTGACAGTTAGGTTAAGTTAGGTTTTTTTGGTTAGTTAGGTTGGTTAGGTTATGAACAGTCATATTAGTTTTGTAGGGCGTACCAAATTCACGCGTTTTGGAAATGAGCCATATTATATCTCCAGTGAGGTTTGTCGTGTTGGTTAACCTGTTTACCCATATAAGATGGCTGCCAGTTGTATGTTGTTGTCATGAATTATGTATTTTAAGATAAGGGAATTATAGGATATAGGCTATTCTTATATAACTTATATGAACTGATTTCGCACCTAATTATAGGTTTGCACATAGGGACACATTTTTAACGTTGTTCCATTTAGTAAAAATTAAAACTGTCTGGCTAAGGATATAAGGCTGAGAGCAATTTTCCTTCCTGGAACTGGAAACTTCATTAAATTTACTTATTTTTCTTCAAGGAATTGATTAAGGGGCGAAAGTAGTAGTTTTTAGAACATGCTCTTGTATTTTTACCCATTTCAATCGGTTCATTTTATCACGCATAAAACACACCAGCCATATTATAGTTCATCATCATCATCATCATCATCATCAAAATGTCTTCTCCACAATACACTGGATCTGGGAATCGTCAATCTTCCTCCCTCCACAGGGTCAGTTCCTCAAATTGCACTCACCTAATGTGTTGTAGCGTGTGCTCTTCTACATACTCAGAGATGGAGTAGGCCTAATAGGGTCTACTTAATAGATACCGGTACTGTTTAAGTTTGTTGTTGAACCTGTTTGTTTTTATAGCAATCTTAATGTTTACTGGTAAGAGATTAAAAAAAATATGACCCTGAATACTGTGGAGTGTTACTATATTTCTGTAATTTGTGTTAAGTAGGCCTACTATATTTCTGTAATTTGTGTTGTGGTAGATCTATGTTGTTTTTGTTTCGTGTATTGTACAAATGTTGGTCTTGTCTTTGAACAGGTGTTGAGTCTTTAGTAAGGATTATGGTTTCCAGGATGTAAAATGATATTACGGTAAGGATATTATGTTTCCTGATAAGAAATGGTTTGCAGTGTTCCAGAGGATTCAACTTAAGTATTGTTCTGATAGGTTTTTTTCTGATGATGAGTATCCGTTCATTATTTCTTGATGATGTCGATCCCCTTGCAACTATTCCATAGTGCAGATGTGAAGAGAAGAGGGAGTGATAAGCCACAAATGCAGTTTCTTCGTTGGTAATAGTCCTGATTCTTCTTATTGCATAATGTGCCGATGATAAATTTTTAATAAGAAAATCAACGTGTTTCTGCCAAGTGAGATTTTGATCTACCCGAACTCCAAGAAATTTTTTTGAGTTTGACATGGGGATGCTTAGGCCTTCCCAATTTTCTTCTATTTTACTCATATTTCTGTTATTTGGAGTGAAATTGATATGAACTGTTTTTATTTTATTGATTTTTAAATTTAACAAATTGCAGATTGTTGTTACTTTATCCAGGGTTGCATTTATTAATTCTACTATTGTTGGCATGGCGTTCAGTTGGTATTACTATGGGCATAATCCGTGTCAATTCAGGCAGGGGCTTAACTTCATAGACTCAGATGTTAATGAATTTAATAGGCCTATATGTTAAAATTCAGGACAAAGTAAGAAACCCATTTTCTTTCTTTTGCCCAAAAAAAATTCATGGGCCAAGATACAGGCCACCAAAGATGGCGTCTCAGATGCCATTTCTCTAGTCTGATTTTTTGAAAAACTTTAAAGTGCTCTAATTATTTCTGGAACGGTTCAAGATTTTTATTTTTTATTTTTTTATTTGAAAGATAATAATGTTCTGCGTCAAATGATTCCTAAGTTTGGAAATGCGTGTAGGCCTATAGGGTGTTTTAGCCTTCTGATTTTTTTTTTTTGTGATAAAATTAACAACACAATGAACTAAAAATTTGTTCATCTGCATCAGTATCCTCCTTTGATATTGAGTGATGCCTTCCTGTTGAATCAATAGGAACTGGGTACCCACAATCATTAAAATATCACAAATTGGAAGTGAGCACTGGTGGAGGTGTTGTCTTGCAGCTGGAAATGTATATACCCAGAAGCCAATCCATGTGGTAGCATAAAGTTCACAACTGATATCTATAACCTCTGCGATCCACACGAGCCACAAACATCCCTCTTCATAGTTTGTGAATCTGAATATTCTCATGCCGTTTCTGAGATCTTGGTTGGACAAATGAAATTTCGTCTTTTTTGCTGTTTAAAGTTAGTGTAATATACGTTCGCCCATCACTGTGAATCCAGACATGTGTCTCCTGGATTCCTTTTGCAGGGTTGGTTTGGTTGGACCATTCTTCTATCTTCTGCTGGCTGAATTCTTCATCTTCCTCTTTGGGCAACAGTATGAGGTCTGTTGATGTGTATGACTTCACTACTCTTGTAAACTCCTCGGTATTCTGAATTGCCGTTGTACTTGGGCTGGAAAGATTGTGTTTTGTAGCATGGTGCTTCAGCAGGCATTCTACACCATCGCAAGGCCCCTTTCCATGACCAGTAGCACTGTATACCCACTCCATTGGCACAAGCAACTTAGCCAATTCAAACAGTTGGTAACGATTTTTGAAGTGACTATGGGCACCATCAGAAATAATGTTATATTTTCTGCCTGTGATTGCAGATTTTGAAGAATTTTGCATATTGCCAACAATGTATGTCCCGAGTCATGTCCTCTGTCGTCACTTATAATCACAACACTTGTGGTCCTGTTCTGAAAATATGTGACTCCTGTAAAAATTGAAACTTGGTCATTACTCCAGTGATATCCTTGTACTTCTTGTGGGAGAATCACAGACCAGTTCTCAGCAAAATCATAGCGAAGCACTAAACTTATTTGATCATCCTCTACACGTCCCTTCACTTCTGCAATGTGTTGTTGTTGCAATTTTTTCAGATGGTGATGTGTTACTGCTTTCACTGTCCATTTCCCAAGTTCGTCGATGAAGGTATCAATGGCAACAGTTTTCTTAATGAGTTTATTTGCCTCCCATATTGCATGTATAACTTCAGAAAAGTCATCTGCTATGTTTTCCAGACAAAGTGTCTGTACGGTGAGTCCTCCCTTTCCAGGGCAGTCACCACATTCCTGAAAGAAACAGGTCTCTCGTTCTATATCACGGACTACACGCGACTTCACACATCCAACCAAAGTGTCATATGTCACGTCTTCAAGTAAGTTCTTCAAAGTTACCACGCAAAGTTCAAAAGTGGCATAATGCACACATAAACAGACATCTCTAGGTGGATGTGGTACCACCCACGTAGGTCGTAGTGCATACAATTTTGATCTTCCAATGTGGAATTCTGAATATTCCTTTTTATACAAGGCAAAAGTTTCTTTAATACTATAGGTCATGTATCTTAACACTTTCATTGCCAACATATGTCCAGCAATGATGTGACAAACTAAGAAAACCTAATTTACCGGTAAAAATGTTTGCTATCCTTATGACAAACATTACTTACTTTTTAGTAATTAGTGTTCTATTTGATATTGTCATATTTGACAGTCAGTTTTTTTTTTCTTGTTTAAAGAAGATACTGGTGTAGCCTAATCAGGACTACTTTATGACAAAGTAACATATGTTGAATTAAGATTTTGGTTTTAAGGTGACTATTCAACTCATACACCGCGTGTTTAATATTGACCAATAACGTTTAGCAATTCCTCTGGTATAGACCAATCACGGTTGTTTATCTTGCATTATTCTTGTGGGAATCGCGAGTATGGTGTTTTATCTTGATAAAATCGTCTGCTCGTTACGAGACGCGAGTATCAGTGTGCAGTGATTAATGGTCAGATGTTGCCACTAAGCGGCACGAAAACAGATTATTTTATACAACATAACTTGTTTGGAAATTGAAATAATAGAAATGTACATTGATTAAGAACACAATTTCGATTCGGTGCAAACCAGTTCGTGTGCTTTTATTCTGTTCTGCTGTTAGCTTACCTGAATGAAGTTAACTATGTCTTATATGCACCATTGGTAGCTCTGATTACACCACGGTAACTCGAATTGATTCATGGATGGTTGATTCACAGTGTGTCGTGATCTCACAACTGTTAGTTTTGTTTTTATACAACAAAGTACGAAAGTAATCTAAAATAAAAATAAATTGCCACATATATGTCGCAGCATCACTTGAGAACGACTCGACCGATTTGGCTGATTTTTTGTTGTGTTCGTAATTGTCAGGACAAAGTTTGTATGAAAGAAAATTTTCGGAAAATTCACGGAAAAAGTCGGAAATGTGAAATGAGGTACAGTTTGAGAGTTCTGCAAAAAAAAAAAAAAAAAAAAAAAATCTATACTGCTTTGCAGTCGCGAATCTATCGATAAACTCATCAACTCTCGTGGGATTACCTATGATAATCTATTTTAACATAGATAAAAATTAGTAAAAAGTTGTGTGTTAATCCCTTTGTATGGTAATAAATATTGTTCTTTTTCATAACATTTAATGCAGTAAATTTAATCTAATTCTCACAGAACTTACACAGTTTCGTTACTATTTTCTCACCTCCGTGAATGTGCCATTTTCTAACGTTGTTAATTTAGGACCAGTACCTCGGTAATAGTTTTCAGAATGAAATATTACTTAGAAAACATTTCAGGGTCCTAATAAACAAGATGATTTTTTTAAATTCTAACATTGAAATCTGCCCATTTTTGGAGAATGACCCGTAAATAAAAGTTACACGGTAGGCTACCCATTGTATGGTTTGTAGGGGGATGGGGGATTTCCCCCACTGGTTTGAACCATCCCAACCTCTGGATATGGATGAAATATCCCTACCAGGGATAATTATTTCTCACCCACTAGAAAATGTTAAATTCACATAAATATTTAATTCATATTCATATAGTTAGATAGGCTACTAACTTAATCTTGTTTTACTAAAAAGGATTGTATTTTTCTGGCATAAGCTTACAAAATTGTCTGTCTTTATTTCCTTTAAAACGTAATTTATAGGTCTGTGGTATTTTCAGCAGTTTTATTTTTTTATATTGCTCTTTGTTTAAAATGGCAAACTATGAAGAATGCACCATGTGCATAAGACTCTCACCCCACTGATTGTGAGTTGCTCCATTCACTCCGCTTAAAACATGTACCTCCTATTTAATGCAGTTCAGTTTGGTCTGAAGACACTGAACATTTTTAACTATAAAACTGGTTAGAAATATATTGATGATTAGGCTTACGTATTTTACTGAGGTGAGAGCATAATCATTGACAAGTTAGGCCTAATAGAAAGAAACTTGGACTGCCATGTCTACTAATGTTTCTTCTTTATGCTCTACATTTAATTAAAGACACGCTTCCCCATATTTTTGCTTGTATGGAAAACTATACTGTAAAATATTTCTTTTCTGAAGGAAAACAGTCATGATGCAATTTTTGTTTCATTTACCTGTACCGTTTTCAGGGAGGTATTTGAAATTTTAATTCTGGTAGAGAACCTATTTTTTTTTTTAAATTAAACTTTATTTATATTCCTTTAGGCATCGAGGCCATGTCAGGTGTATACTAGTAGGCCATACAACTATTGATGCTCAACTATTTTCTATAGTTGGTGTGTTTTATGGCGTACGGTAAGTAAATATCAACTGATGATACAGGATGAAACAGCGATAATGAGAAGTAAATATCCAGTGCGACATTTGCCTTTATGGTCGGGGAAACCTTGAAAAAACCCATGTCAAATTGCCTGGCCATGGGATTTAAGCTTGGGACCTCCTGAATGCAAGTACAAGACGTTACCATCTTGGCCACCTTGCTCGATAGTAGGGAACCTATTATTCATTCCCCTTCTGGTTATATCATAAGTCACACACTACATGTACTGATAGATTAAAAAACTAGAACACAAGCAGTAGAATAATACAAAAACTTTCTCTTGTAAATGTGTTAGGAAGTTTATTAGCTTTTATAAATTATGAACATTAACATTTCAATTGTTCTGTTGTAAAGAAAGAAATTGTGTATGAATACTAATTTGTATGCTATTGGAACATGATCAACGATCATATAGGGTTATTCCAAATCAAATCATCCAGAGAAAACAACATTTTGCACCCCACCCCCTCAGATTTTCTTGAAATCTTTTTTACATCATCTATGGACAAATATAACAACCCGTATTTTTCATTTTGTGCAAATTCGCTTTAGTTTCTTTTTTTATGATTTTTTTAAAAAAATTGCGTGTTTTTAGACAATTTGTTGCAAGGAGTGCAGGTTGAAAGTGGCACGTTTTGGTAAAAAATTATTTGTAAAGTTGTTACTTAATATTAAGTCATGAAACCCAACTGTTCTTACTTAAAATTTCACCAGGATTCCAAATATCTTATTGAAAATAACATTTGACTCACATAAAACTTTGTTTTTACTCTTCAAAGTTGGTGCTTCTGAAGTTTTTTCTTCCGTGCAGTCATATAAGTAGAAGTTCATAACTTTTTTCTGGCTGGTGGTATCAGGGTGAAAAGGGTCTCATTTGAAAGAGGATGAAACGTACTACAATAGTATCAAATAAAATTCATGGGTATTTGATATTATCATGTTATAAAAAAAGAAAAAGTTTTATGGATGAAAATTTCCATTTTATCATTAGATTAGTTAGATTAGTTATATTAATTTTATACAGCAATTAACATATAGATTTGAATTTTCAAAGCGAATCTTTAAATAGATGCTAACATTAGACTAAAATAAATGCTTGTATTAAAATTTTTCCGAGAGAATGTAGCATAGAGAAAATAGCTTCTAGGTGTTGTTGTAAAATAAAAGTTTTCCAAGTTATTTTATGAGCTTTATAACTGGTTCCCCCTTCCATCAGTATCCTGTAGTCGCAAACACTTTATAATGATGAATAATCGAAGTTTTTGTAATTTTACCTTTATGAAAATACTTCAGGCTGTTTGTTACTTGTGGTTTAAGTCAATTTACCACAAACGTTTTGCTAGTGGTGAGAATTTCATGAACATGCTCAGAACAGAATGCAGCTTTTTTTTCGTTCATATAGACTATGAACAAGTAGATTAACTGCATTCCCAATTTCTTCAGCAACCTAGCAAAGAGAGCACAATCTTGGTAGGCATAGGTGGTAATGATGCTTTACAATAATTACAAAAGAAATGTATACTGATATGGGCTATTTGTATTTATAAAAAAAAAAAGTGGAAAATATTCTCAAAAACAAGTTACTTAAAATGGATCTCTGAGATAGCCTGTTTTATTAAAGAAAATATAACTTACTGATTAAATATATTTGCAACCAGGTATTTGCTAGTGTTTGGCTTCAGATGCAAATAAAATGTTAAAATAGGCTATCATGTGTTACATTTAACAGGCAAGATTACTTTTGCAGTTGAATATAACAAGCATAAGTTATAGCTTTTAACTGTGAAATAATCACTAAATGCAACTACGAATGCAGCCCAATGGTTAGCATTATGACAGCAAGTTAGGTCTTGGTTCAGTCACCAGTTCCAGCTCCTACTCACTGTAGCCAGTCTTTTCAAAGCAAACTCAATAAATCAGTATTATCCACGCAGGATTCGGGACCACGGGGTACCATGCCAACTCTCATGTACTTGGGTTGCCATGTTTTTAGGAGAAACATGAGTAGAAGTGAACACAACTTTGGAAGCCGAAATCCATCTTCGTAGGAGAACCTGCTGGCATGAAAGGTAGTAGCAATACTCCATATTTAGATAGATAAAGTCTTGTGAATGTTACACAAACAACTTTTTTCTTTTTTCAATGTGTAAGTTGGGATTAAATTGTGGTAAGTCATAGGCTACTGAGTGGGATGTTCCCTGCTGGCGGAGAAGAATGCCTGATTGAA
Organism: Ectobius pallidus; assembly: GCA_964059195.1. Lineage (NCBI taxonomy): Eukaryota > Metazoa > Arthropoda > Insecta > Blattodea > Ectobiidae > Ectobius > Ectobius pallidus. Next base: position 35,705,276 of record CAXKWD010000009.1, read on the forward strand.
ATTTACTTCCCTTTAGTTTAAGAATAGATTTAATAAAATAATTAGGCCTTAGTGACCTATAACTGTTGAGAATCCTCTGAATATGTACTATATGAAAACCAAACTTCGTGTACATCTCATGAACCTATTAACAGGATAGCGTGATGTAGGTTATGTAATAAAAATGAAATGCAAAAAATTGTGAGATTAATTGCCATAGCATCAGGGGAAAAAAGAGCATTGAATGACTTGGACGAAACTTACTATATGCGGTTTTTTTTTGGGGGGGGCCTAGAGAATTCAATCTGATGTTTTTTCCCCGGTCATCGCACTTTAATCATGAAATGTACATCGAAACCGGGATTTAATATTTTAATTATCAATATTGTTTTAATCGCATGCATGATTTAGGCAAGATTTATGAGTCTGTGGTATGTTTTAATACTTTCATTTCGAATCTTTATGCCTTTACGGAATTATTTATATTTGTTACGGAAAAATAATATAATTAAGAATACAATTACCGGTATGTAATTCATGCAATTTATGTAAAAACGATGTAATTTAAGTGTTGATAAATATGTTATTTTTCTGTTAAATAAGTTACTTTTTGAATAAATAATTGCGGGCGAAGTTGCGGGCACATGCTTGTAAAATTAATAACGACAATACTGATAATTATGATATGGATATATTTAGATGGATAGATCGATGGATAATAGTATAATAATATTCTGTTTTATATTATTAATAATACTATTTCCTACTTCCCTTTAATTATTGCTATTATTATTATCATTTGCTATAATAATAATACTGCAATATATTCGCCATTAAATATAAAAATACAATAGACTTCGTCATAATAAAATCATAATGGCAGCATAATTTTGAACAAATATCTAATATAAAACCAGCATTAAAACAAACATCATTTGATGATATCATTTTGTTCAAAAAATTCGTTTAGATTATAAAATGGTCGCATACTAAGCCACTTCCTTAGTCTATTCTTTACAGTGGCATATGGCAGGTCTAATAAGCCAGTGGCAGCTGGAAATTTAGTCAAGATTGTGTGAGCCAGAATATGGTGATTTTTTGTGGTTGTTATGAGTCTAGTGTAGGGTCTATTTCTGGTTTCATAGCTATGAACATTGTTCCTTCTGTTAAAAGTATCTAAGTTAGATTTCACATGTAACACACAGTCGTATGTATATAAACTCGCTTCGCTCATTGGGTGCTCCGCCCCCAAACCCCCGCTGAGGTTCTCGGGAAAGGTTTTTTGGAATTTTCCTGTGGTTTACAGCCTAAAATCTATATGTGTACCAGATTTCAAATTTCTAGCTCATCTGGAAGTGGGCAAACATTAATGTCAGTGAGTGAGTCATTTTCCGGAGGGTTTTTAGGGCTAAACATTTAAAAAATCTACTTTTTGGAATTTTCCTGTGATTTACAGCCTAAAACCTATAATGTGTACCAAATTTTAAGTGTGTAGCTCATCTTTAAGTGGGCAAACGTTGTCATTGAGTGAGCCCTTTTTCGGGGGTTTTTAGGACTCAAAATTTAAAAAAAAAAATGAATTTTCCTGTGGTTTACAGCCTAAAAGCTATACATGAACCAAATTTCAAGTTTGTAGCTCATCTGGAAATGGGCAAACATTAATGTCAGTGAGTAAGCCCTTTTTCGGGCGATTTTTATTAACATATACTTTTTGGAATTTTTCTTTGGTTTACAGCCTAAAAGCTATATGTGTACCAAATTTCAAGTTTCTGATTCATCTGGAAGTGGGCAGACATTAATGTCAGTGAGTGAGTGAGTCAGCCATGTGGCTTTAGGGACTCGCTTCACTCTTTGGGGGCTCCGCCCCCGAACCCCCGCTGAGGTTCTCGGGAAAGGGTTTTTTAAAAGATCTCTGGGAGATAGAGTGCGTGTATTTAGTCTGCTGTATTGGCAGAGCCCTATGTGAACTCTGTTTGATAATACCGTTGCCATGTAAACCGAAACTTTTTTGGGGGGTTTTAGGGCTAAAAAGTAAAAAAAATAGACTTTTTGGAATTTTCCTGTGGTTTACAGCCTAAAAGCTATATGTGGACCAAATTTCAATTTTCTAGCTCATCTGGAAGTGGGCAAACATTAATGTCAGTGAGTGAGCCCTTTTTCGGGGGTTTTAGGGCTATAAATTAAAAAGAAAAAAACTTTTTGGAATTTTTCTGTGATTTGCAGCCTAAAAGCTATATTTGTGCCAAATTTCAAGTTTCTAGCTCATCTGGAAGTGGGCAAACATTAGTGTCAGTGAGTGAGCCCTTTTTCGGGGGTTTTTAGGGCTTAAAATTAAAAAAAAAAATACTTGTAATTTGCCTGTGGTTTACAGCCTAAAAGCGATGTGTACCAAATTTAAAGTTTCTAGCTCATCTGGAAGTGGGCAAACATTAGTGTCAGTGAGTGAGCCCTTTTCGAGGGTTTTTAGGGCTAAAAATTAAAAAAAAAATACTTTTTGGAATTTTCATGTGGTTTACAGCCTAAAAGCGATGTGCACCAATTTTTTTAAGTTTCTAGCTCATCTGGAAGCGGACAAACATTAATGTCAGTGAGCCGAGCCCTTTTTCGGGGTTTTTAGGGCTAAAAATTGAAAAAATAAACTTTTTTGGAATTCTCCTGTGGTTTACAGCCTGAAAGCTATATTTGTACCAACTTTCAAGTTTGTAGCTCATCTGGAAGTGGGCAACATTAATGTCAGTGAGTGAAAGAGTGAGTGAGTGAGTGAGTGAGTCAGCCAGTCAGCCGTGTTGCTTTATATTATAGGGATTTACTATGGTTAGATTATTGGTAATGCATTGAACTAGTATTAACAATAATAAAAAGTAATATCCATACATAGAGAGTTAAATAAAAGTATTTTTTTTTTTAATTTTATTTAAGAAATAAACTTATTATTACTATAGGCTTATTCGTTTTTTAAAGTTATTCTACGAAATCATTTAGCCTCCATAAGAGAATTCCCTTCCTTAAATTGATGCCCTTAAGATAAGATCAGTAATGATAAGAGTTCTATACAGACAGCTTTACAATATGATAATGAGCAGGAGAAACGTCCTTGATGTTAAAACTGGTCGCCCGTTGAGCAGGTGTGTGTGTGTGTGCGTGTGTGTGTGTATGTCAACTTACGTAATTCCCTACTCCATATAGCCTAACACCACAACCACTAAACCCTGCTTTACGCTAGTGTTGTGTGGAAAAGTATAGAACTCACAACTTGAAAGTGCTAAATTCTACAAATTTCATCCCATTGAAATTTATCTTTTACGTTTATGTTAATATTTCGTGTTTTACCTTTACAACATTTACTTGTAATAAAAGCTGTGCCCTTCGTACGGGTAACCAACTAGTAGTACACAGGGTGATTCAGGACCTCTGCAACAAACTTTGTGGAATTGTAGGTATCTTTTTTTGCCATCAAGAGTTTAATTTTTTGTTATGCAACTGATGTTGGTAGATTCATTGTTTAGGCACGGAGGAAAGAATACATGGAGATGCCCTGAGACTGCAAGCGTGAAGCCAACTGTCCGAGCGTTTGGCCCTTAAGGGGGCGTGTCACTGTTTCACGTGTTTATGTTTATAGCTTGCACGGATAGCGTGGTTACTCGTCTTTGTTTCTTTGTTTCTTTGTTTGAACAATTCAGAAATAAAAATGAGTGCATGTTGTGCATATGGATGCACAAATCGAGGAAGGAAGACTGAAGAAATAAGTTTCCATAAGTAAGTTGAAAGTATTAAAACTATACTGTAGTACTGTCCATTAATATGTTTATATTTTAGGTTATTCACGTTTCATTGCGGTAAATCAATTTTGTAATGCGTTGTAATATTTTTGCCTTATTATTTTCACACGAATGTACCACAAAGTAACCTACAATAAACATTATTGTAACTGAAATAGTAGGCTAATAATAATAATAGTAATAATAATAATAATAATAATAATAATAATAATAATAAATAAGTAAATACGACTGAAGCCTACAGACAAATAAGTAAATAAATAAACAGGTGCATGTTGAACTCACCAAACTGAAGTCAGGCAACGAGTGGTTTGAGTGTATTGGTGTCATTGTTTTTCATTTCTATTTCATTGTGTGTTACATTAGTTTACTATTTTGAAGAGTTATGAACAAAATGTTTAATGTTAAAAAAAGTAAGATCCTAAAAGCCGCCCCTTCAAATCTGCCGCCCTAGGCGTCTGCCTAGGCTTAAATGCGGCACTGCGATGGGGATATATTATATAGGCCTATAGATCTATGAAGAAGAGAGAATTTTTATCTCCGAAAAGTCATCTTTAGATTACCGGCACAGTTATGAATATTCAGAAAGAAACAAGCTTGGTATCGTGAAATTCATTAACAGATTAGTCTGAATTAGGCCTAAATATATTTAAAATAGTTCTGTGAATTGAGGTTGTGTGTTTCACTGGTGAATTTGGTGTGCATTTTTTGTCTTGTTTTTAATTCAATAATAGAACAGACTGAAGTAGGTCTATCTAACATATTTCCGATATATTTAGAGTTCCGATAGTTTGACTAATCATTTAGTCTTATTTTATTTAATACTTTGAATAGAAAAATCATAGTAGGCCTAGCATAAACTATTGTATCTCCGAAATTCATGTTGTTTAGGCCTAAGTGGTTAAGTGATGTACATAAAGACAAAACTAGACAAGTAGATAAATTTCATGTAGATAATTTAGATTTAGATTTATTAGCCTAATGTAAGAGGTTTACATGGCTTTGTCAAGTACATGAGTTGAACAATTTGTACAAAATAAATGTTAGGTACATTATACTTAATTTCTAGGTAATTTTTTTGACAAGTACATATTGAACAATATTGAAGAAATTAAATTTAAGGTAAACAAAAATACTTAAATTCTATGCTATGAACTTACCTTAAAAATTAATAATTTTGTAAAATTTAGGTACTGAAAATAATCAATTTTTGGGATGAATGAATATGGGTATAATTGCTAAGCATAATTTACTTGTATTTTACACTAGGCTGCTAATTATTGATGTATTTTATTTATATAGCATTAGGCTATTTGTAATTAATCAAATAAAGTGCATTTGTAGGTATATAACTGTCAAGAATATTTTTCTCGTTCTGAATTATCATAGTCGCATGGTCACTTAATCATTTTCTGACTCAGTATTTATACTCGCACATGTCAAGTTGCTCATTTGAAAGTTACATTTTTGGCTCTTCTGAGATAGGTTAATGCTTACTACCGGGATTATTATGATGTCAGAGTATGTAGTTAATATATGAAATTGGGATATTACATATTTTCCCTACCGTTACGTTGTTATAACCCGTGAAACTTCGGAGTATTTGTGTGCTATTGTATATAGCAAGCCTCCTTTTTGGTCCCTTAAGGGGGCGTGGTCATTGGCTTCATCTGTTTCCCATACAACACCGCAAGCACGGCGTCTCCGTGTATTCTTTCCTCCGTGTGTTTAGGAGCATGACCAGCGCTATCGCCCAACTTAACGCCGCTGGGAGCATATGAAGAGTGTCGTGTATGCCAACCCATTTGCCACAAGGAAAGAATTGATTGTGCGCATACACGCTTGCCTTTGACTGCACGTTGGACAGGGTTCGACAGGCACTGGAATGACGGTGTTTTGTATGCATTGGGCCGAAGGTGGACACTTTGAAGGCCTTCTCTGATTTACTTTTTCATTTAATTTGCAGTTAATCTTATGCAGTAAAAGAGTTTATGTACCTATGGATCCTGTCTGCTCTTTCGTCTGACTCCTAAATAACGCATCTGCCAATATCGATTGTATGACAAAAGAAATCCTCTTGATGAGACCTATCATTCCACAAAGTTTGCTGTAGAGGTCATGAGTCACTTTGTACATGTGTGATGAGTTGAGCAGATTGGGTGTACTACCTGTAATGTATTAATGGGCTGGAAACGCTGGATTCTATGAGGTCTCAGGAATATTTGCCGCGATACATTACATAATATAATGTAATCAATCACTGTGTTTGGAATCAATATGGTCATCATCAGACACCACGCCCGGTGGTAGCGGAAGGGATTCCATAGAAAGTGGAAGATCTAGTCTGGCATCTGATGTACACTACTTTCACTATCACTGCTGCAGTTTCTTTGTAAACCTGCCCTCCGGCTTTCTCAATTCCTTGTATTGCTTTTCATTGCATTCTACTGAATAAAGTTGTAGGCGCCAGCATTTATGGGTTCTTTATAGGGTGATCATGTTGTAAAACAAAACAAAACAATAAAGAAAAGAAAGAATGGGACACCTTACCGAACAATACAGTATTCTAACTTTTCCAGTGTATTATTTATTTTAGCGTATACGAACTAAGTATTCGAAGGCACTTGAAGATCAAACGTGGATACAAATGACTCAAATAAGACAGTTTTTTTTTACTTACTTTACTTTTTAGAAATATTAATTTGCTTTACGAGCTCCTGATTTTTCTTTTCTTAATGTCTCTTATCGATGAAAAAATCTGTCTTTAGTGCTTCACAAAACAGAATACACGTTTTCTTTTAAACATATCTCAGTGGCGGCTCGTGGCCGGACAATTAGGTGAAGAGAAGAAAATGCCACATGCTATGTTAATAACGGAATTCACCTATGTCTTGTAAACCAAAACAATCCTTCGGTAGCCCTTTAAGGCTGCAAACTTGTCGGTGATATCATCATAGAATGGCTGCTTTTCTTCTAGCTGCAGTAGAAGTTCTTTCTGAATTGAAATATTCGCTAAACAAGATACTTGAGAATATTATAGGAAAAAAATTCTTCCGACACTGGGACTTAAACCCAGGACCTTTGGTTATTCGCGCCAATGCTCTACCATCTGAGCTAAGCCGGAGTTCAATTCACAGCGCCAGATGGAACCTCTTTCCTATGGCTGATTGCCATAATGGTTTACCTCACAGACAGACAAGTTATGTCATATGCAGTACTGTGAGGTACACTAATTAGTGATGTTTTGTGACCGGGCTCCCACTGTTATTGTACAGTTAACATTCAAGATAGATATATAAGCTTTCATGAACCACAGATTATTGTCTCTGTTGGACACTACATGAGAATATTATAGGAGAAAAATTCCTCCGACACTGGGACTTGAACCCAGGACCTTTGGCTATTCGCGCCAATGCTCTACCATCTGAGCTAAGCCGGAGTTCAATTCACATCGCCAGATGGAACCTCTCTCCTATGACTGGTCTTTCCTCTTACTTACTTACTCAAAGGCAATAGACAATTCCTAACCATGCTAAAGAAATATCTACTTTTTGGAACCTGGAGGCCACCATTCGACCCTATTCTATGCTAATTCCATCCAACCATCGTTCGCAAAACCCACTTCTTTTAAAACTATCCTAATATTGTCCTCCCACCTATGTCTAGGTCTTCCAAGTGGTCTTTTCCCTTCGGGTCTCCTAGTCAATACTTTTGAGTCGAGTCTTTCCTTCCCCCCCCTACGCGCAACATGTCCAGCCCATTTTATCCTCCGTGATTTAATTTCCCTTACTATATTCGATGAAGAGAAGGCCTACATATTATGAAAGTCGTCATTATGCTGTTTTCTCCAGTCCCCATTTTCATCTCTCTTAGGCCCAAATATTTTCTTAAGCACCCTTTTTACAAGTAGACTACAGTACTCTCAGATTATGTTCTTCCCGAAGAGTAAGCAATTTTAAATATAACCATTTTAAATCCATTGCAATATCTGTCATAAATGTCAAATCTTCAAGCCAATTAATATCCTCACATAGATTATCATGTGATTCGCCTTTTATTCTTAGAAAACTAATTTTTTTCTCGAATGGGCCAAAAGCGTTTTAAAACTTGATGACAAGAAAGCCAGCGAACTTCTTAATGGCATGGCAACCCTCAAATTCACTACCTATATCACTAATCAAAGTGGGAAGCTGAAGTTGATTGAGCCCCTGTATCAAATAAAATTCACTGTTTTTTACCAAATTAAAAATTCTGATTATTAAGTGCCAGAATAGTACTTTATCAGATTGTGTGGGGGACGGGAATAACTCAAATACGTCTATCGGAATTTCACGAAACTTAGAATAGGCCTACGTATTTATAACGTCCATGGCAAGAAGCCTATTTATTTTAGACCAATTAGGTTGATAGATACCGGAGTAACGACTAATTAAAGGTTACATACTTTCCAAATGGGAAATCATGACAATACCACAAAGCCGCGTCGCTAATCATTGAGGGCCTTGACTCCAATGCAGTAAGATGTTTGTTTATTTCGTTGTTCAAGTTTAAATGAGTATTACATAAATACTGTTTTGGCCTACGTACATTAGAGCCTCGTACACACACGGCCAACGAATGTCAACCAACCGCTTCTAGTCCAGTCAATAAACGTCGAAAAACACCGAATAGAACAAAAAAATCGTGTAGTTTTGAAATTTTGCAGACATGTCGGAGGGAGTCTCCTGAATAACATACTAAAAGTCCCCGACGGTGGGGGGTGAGCGGTGGCAGGGGGGCCCGCAGAAGGTGCCTTTTTAGGTTTTTCGCTTATATCTAAACAATGGTGCATCGTAGAGGAAAAATTGCTATGTACAAAATTAAAGCTGATAAAATTTCCTACACGTTCGATCTTACACATTTCTTCCTATTTCCAATAGTTTTGGAGATATCCGCCAACGAAAATAACAAATTTTCGAAAATAGCTCTTTCGCCTCGCGCTTTTCGACACACTTTGTCTCCTAGCGCTTCATCCCTTAGGTATACAGCAATGTTCTCATGAAAGAAGTTGTAGGGAAATAAATTAACTTTAAAGTGAGTAGTCATTTGTTATTTTGTCTTCAAATGTTCAAAAGTTATAACAATTTAAGTTTCGGTCAAATTTCGAAGTTTCGAAAGAAAACCGTACATCGCACTTTCTCTATATTTAGGGGTTATATCTTTGTATATAAACTGTATATTGTATATTTACATCATGAAACAAGTGGAGAAATATCACACAACCATTAAAGTTTAATTTATTAAAAATCGATCACGGTACAAGCACAGGACATGTAATGGAAAATACATTATATTCCAGGAAAGAAAGGAAAACTAAGGACAAAAAAAAAATAATGTAGTTTTGAAATTTGGCAGGGATGTGGGGGAAAGTGTCCTAAACAACATAGTAAAAGTCCCCATTGATAGGGGGTGACAGGGGAATGGGGGCACTTTTGAATGTCATTTCTCGCAGTTTTCCCTAAACACACAAAAGCTATGGGTTCTAGCAAAAAACAGTTCATGCACAAAATTAAACTACATAGAAGTTCTTATAAAATTGATCTGAATGATATTTTTGTGGATTTAATAGTTCTGGAAATAGAAGGATATGAAGTATAACATAGTTCTGGAAATTCTGTTTTACATACACCTATAGATTTTTTTTTTAAACGAAAATGAAATCAGATGATAATTAAATTATTATGATGCCAAGCAAGCAAACTAGTTCTTAGAAAAATATACTTACTAATGGTTAACGTTACACATAAAAATCATCATTATTATTATTATTATTATTATTATTATTATTGTTGTAAAGATTAGCAGTTTTATGTTTTATTAAAAAAATTACCAGTATTTTGAAAGATGGTAAGGAATTAGAAATATTTATTAGATATTGTAAGAATAGTAGGCCTACCTATTACTTTAAATAAATGTTTACTTGTCTATGTGGCTTCTGAGAATATTTGCACATCATATTTTGTCACTGTGCAACTCGGTATGGTGGAAGATATGGATGAAGAAAAGCTGGTATTAAATGCTCATCCGTTTGTGGAACCTGTCATGGTACGTGCACCAACAAGTATACCATTAGAAGAAGAAGAAGAAGAAGAAGAAGAATAGTTTAAAATTGATGACAGCCAAGCAAAATAAGTTGTTCAGGCACTCTTTAATTAATGTTGTATATGTGTGTAAATACTGAATGTTCGGTAAATAGAACGATATAACTCTAACTTACCATACGATGTACTAGGATTCCAGTATTGGCGACTGAAAAAAGTAGACAGCTAAACATTTATTTAAAGTACTATGTAGGCCTACTAGGTCTTATAATTACTAAATATATCTAACTCTTTACAATTTTTCCAAATGATATTTTATAAGAAATACAGCATATAACGGATAATAGGCCTGGTTTATACAGTGTGTCCCACGCAAGAGTTGGCCAATGACGCGGGTTCCTGCGGCGCGGCGGGCACAGCTCCAACTCCCGAGCGATCGGGTGAAATATCTACGCTAATGAAGCCGCGATCGGTGTTATGATTCAGGTTCTCACATTTACAGTTGGAATTACAATGAAAATAACCACGTACCTCATCATAAGAGATGTTGGAAATGTCCTCCTCTTGCATCCACACAACATTGGAACCTTTTTAAGAAATTTTCTTTCACGCGCATAAGTTCAGCTTCCGAGATAGAATTAATTTCTCTTCTGATATTGTCTTTAAGTTCTTCTAATGTGTGTGGGTTTGATCTAATTTCTGTTCAGTAAGTACGCGCCGCTTGGTCCCTCGTTTACTATCGAGAATCGAACCCGTTTCCCGAAGTTTGCTTACAAGTTTTCGCACGGCTTCTCTGCTTGGAGGACGTACACCTGGGAATTTTGCTAAAAACCGACGTCTTGCGTCCTTGCAAGATGATTTAATAAATCACTTTATGTTTTTCTTTGTGAGAACCTGAACCATTACACCAACAGCGTAGATATTTCACCCGTTTCCTTTTTTAATGTACGGGAAGTTGACCTATACACTTTATTTTTCAAGTTTCTCCATAAATAATATTCACATACTGTTAGAAGAACTTAAAGACAATATCACATAGGCCTATCACAAGAGAAATGAACTCTGTCTCGGAAGCTGAACTTATGCGCGTGAAAGAAAATTTCCTAAAATGGTGTCAGTGTTGTGTGGATGCGAGAGGAGAACATTTCCAACATCTCTTGTGATGAGGTACGTGTTTATTTTCATTGTAATTTTATCTGTAAATGTGAGAACCTGAATCAAAACACCGATCGCGGCTTCATTAGCGTAGATATTTCACCCGATCGCTCGGGAGTTGGAGCTGTGCCCGCCGCGCCGCAGGATCCCGCGTCATTGGCCAACTCTTGCGTGGGACACACTGTATTTCTTATAACGTACACTCATACCATGCGATTTTTGTAAGCTTTATAATAATATTTATAATAATAATGAGTTTTATTTTTGATGTTTACCTTTAGTACAAATATTATTCTAAGAACTATTTTACTTGCTTGGCATCATGCTAATTTAATTATCGTCTGCTTACATTTTCGTTAAAAAAAATATAATATAGGTGTATGTAAAACAGAATTTCCAGACCTATGTCATACTTCATATCCTTCTATTTCCTGAACTATTAAATAAAAAAAAATATCATTCAGATAAATTTTATAAGAACTTTTATGTAGTTTTATTTTGTGCATAAACTGTTTTTTGCTAGAACCCATAGCTTTTGTGTGTTTAGGGAAAACTGCGAGAAATTACATTCAAAAGTGCCCCCCACCCCCCGCTCACCCCCTATCAATGGGGACTTTTACTATGTTGTTTAGGACACTTTCCCCCACATCTCTGCCAAATTTCAAAACTACATTATTTTTTTTGTCCTTATTTTTCCTTTCTTGCCTGGAATATAATGTATTTTCCGTTACATGTCCTGTGCTTGTACCGTGATCGATTTTTAATAAATTAAGCTTTAATGGTTGTGTGATATTTCTCCACTTGTTTCATGATGTAAATATACAATATACAGTTTATATACAAAGGTATAATCCCTAAATATAGAGAAAGTGCGATGTACGGTTTTCTTTCGAAACCTCGAAATTTGACCGAAACTTAAATTGTTATAACTTTAGAACATTTGAAGACAAAATAACAAATGACTACTCACTTTAAAGCGAATTTATTTCCCTACAACTTCTTTCATGAGAACATTGCTGTATACCTAAGGGATGAAGCGCTAGAAGACAAAGTGTGTCGAAAAGCGCGAGGCGAAAGAGCTTTATTCGAAAATTTGTTATTTTCGTTGGCGGATATCTCGAAAACTATTGGAAATAGGAAGAAATGCGTGAAATCGAACCTGTAGGAAATTTTATCAGCTTTAATTTTGTACTTAGCAATTATTCCTCTACGATGCACTATTGTTTAGATATAAGCGAAAACCCTAAAAATGGCACCTTCTGCGGGCCCCCCTGCCCCCCGCTCACCCCCCCCCCCCACCTTCGGGGACTTTTAGTATGTTGTTCAGGACATTCCCTCCGACAACTCTGCAAAATTTCAAAACTACACGATTTTTTTTTCTATTTATCATTCGTTGCGTGGACTATTCGTTGGCCGTGTGTGTACGGGAGACAAATCAGAACCAACGAATTCGTTGGCGTTGGTTCAGGTTCAGCAGCGTACACACAGGGCCAACGAATTCGTTGGCCTTGGTTTAGGTTCGGACTTCTGGCGGTAACATCAAAAGGTTGGCGTTGGGTCCCCTCTCCTAGTGTAGTGTAGAATCCCTTGGCCCAACCCCTTGGTTTGGTGTGGACGAGAGTCCGAACGCGAACGCGTTGGCGACCCAAGGTTTGTAGATGGTAAAGCCGCGTACTCAGGGCCAACGAACGACAACCAGCCGCTTGGCCCTGTGTGTACGGGAGACAAAAAAGAATCAACGAATTCGTTGGCCTTGGTTTAGGTTCGGACTTCTGGCGGTTAAACATCAAAAGGTTGGCGTTGGGTCCCCTCGCCTGATGTGGACGTAGTGTAGTGTAGAATCCCTTGGCCCCAATCCCGTGTTTTGATGTGGACGAGAGGTCGAATGCCAACGCGTTGGCGACCAACATTCACCCCAATGCATTGGCGACCAACATTCACCCCAATGCATTGGTTGACATTCGTTGGCCGTGTGTGTACGCGGCTTAAGCGGAGTTCTCTCCCAGTGCATTTTGTGAAATGGTGACATATTTTAAGAATTTCTTATATCAGTGTATACGAGTATGAAGTAAGGTTAAGCAACAAACGTTAGACCTTTGTTCTTCCGCAAGCCCTGCTTAATGAATCGATCTGGAGCTTTACTCGGAGCTCTATTACAAAAATACTTACTTTCTGCATACCATAATTACATTTATCACTGATTAAACAAAAGCATTGTCGTACTTTTTTATATCTGTTTATCTGATTTTATTTTTATTGTTTTGAGCATAGTGTTTCCTGGTGAACAATGCACTATATAGGTCTACCAGTTTTATGAGACACTAGTCTTCTGCACTGATAGAAAATCAAGTTTTAGAAAAAAAAATTGTTTTACATTACATTTTTGGGTGGACATATTTATACATTTTACCTAAAACTTTAGGGGGCCGCATTTCGTAGCTACACACCTAATTTATATCCTTGCTGCACGTAGAGTCTCTAGCAAAAGTAACAGTTCCTCAAAATCCGGAACATACCGAATGTGCAGAAAAGCTTTCTCCGGACACGGGGCACTATGCTTAATCGGCAGTTCTGGTCTCTCGTATAATGTTATAGCTTATTTCGAATTACTAGAATTATTTATATTTCAAGTATCGTGCTTTAGCTTGCAAAATTAAATGAAAATGAAAAGCACACTAACGCTAAAAGATGCTGTTTCACTACCGCGAGCAGGTGCATCACTTCTATTTTGTGCTCTGCTTCCCTTGCACCTGGTAGCAATTCTTCACATTACCATACCCATTTTTCCATTAATCGTTTAATTGTTCCTTAATAAAAGAAAGAACTAAGTGCTAGTTTGTCGTTTCTGCAACACCAATTAATATGATACAAGCTAGTAGTTCTGTGAACAGAAAACCACGCGACAAAAATATTAATGTAAGATCCGCTCTTCATCAGTTAAAACGACCACCATCTTGAAACAGAATAAGAAAATAAAAATCATCACATATCCGTCCTTTTTAATATTAATGCTAAATTGGTAGAAAATCGAAAAGGTGTTTCGTCGTGACAGTCTAACATCAGATTTACACAAAACAGACGAAATGCCGGTAAAGAATTAGAGTAACGTCAAAAATGTACTGGAAATAGGTTGTAGAAAATTTTGCACTCGAGGGTGCAGATGGTCCTCGAATGTATATAGGCTAGCGTGAACCGTTAGGCTAAAATCGTTGGAAAAAAACTAAATATTACATGAGGTGGAACTGTTGAAACGGCCTCCTGCTTGAAATGGAATCAAAAAGTAAAATCCCTACACATACGACGTTTTTAACTGCTTCATGCTAAATTTGAAGAAAATCGAACAATACGTTTGATCGTAATTGCATAAAACACAGATTTACACAGTCGAAACGCCGAACGGTGAGTTAAAATAGGTCTTTGCTTCACTCGGTCAATTATAAAAACACACTAATGGCCGAGTTCACCATTCTCCGGTTTTCTCAGCCGTCTCGTTACCGCGGTAAACGTAATACCGGAGTATTCTCAAAATCTCTGTGCACCATTGCTAAAATACCGCGGTTTGCTAATGCTTGGAAATATTGCGGTTACTCTGCTCCGACTCCAATTCTCGTTGATGGTTTCTTCCATGGCCGCTAGGTTCTCTCTCTCTCTCTCTCTCTCTCTCTCTCTCTCTCTCTCTCTCTCTCTCTCTCTCTCTGCACGTCTGCCAGTCACGGTGGCTCCCCTAGGCTATTGGTTTTCCAAATTCAATTTATTTGTTGCCTTATTATTCAATAAAAAGATGTTCATAAGGATAAAAGGGAATATTATATTGCGTATATATGTCGTCTGAATTCATACTTTGAATTCAAGCACCCTAGATACTGTACCAATCGTGAAATGAGTTAGTTTCGCCTAGGCTACTACTGGTTTGGTGGAGTTCGACATAGCCTCACTTTTATTCCTGTTCGACTAGTGGAGATTTTAGGTGCAAAGTCATCTACATAGCCATGAAAGGGCTGTTATAATTATGTTCGCGTGTGTGTGTGTGCAAATATGAAAAATTGATTACATACACTATATACCGGTAGATAGGCTGTATCGTGATGCATGTAGCCATTCACTGCAAAGTTGGCCTAGGCCCACGGGTTTTCCACATTTCATTTATTTGTTGCCTTCTTGTTCAGTAATAAATGTTCATAAGGATAAAATGGATTATTATATTGCGTATATATGTCGTCTGAATTCAAAGTTTGAATTCAAACACCACAAATACTGTACTAATCATACTAATCGTAATTACGCCCACTAGCCTACTCGATGGACCTGGTTTAGTTGAGGTAAGAAAGGAAGGTAATTTCAATCGATGTTACAGCATAGTATTTGCAAAGATATGCACCATCGTTCATTCTTCAAATAGATCCCACCTGTCTCTCATTATTCTTTATATTCAATTAGCTTTTGGCCTAGATATCATAAATATGATACATTATGCTGATCTCCATCTTGGAAAGAAAACAGAGGTTTTCTCACTTTACAGTTCCTTCACGGCCGGTTTGCATCTTACCGCGGTAAAAGTCGAAACCGAGCACGATGCAACGAAAATTTGACTTTACCAGGGTAAACTAAGCAACTTTACCGCGGTATTCTGAATACCGAGATTGGTGCACTCGGCCATTAGAGGTCTTTTCTAGTCTCGTGGCGCCCGTCCTACATGCCGTCCGGGGAGCGGCAAACAAACTAATCCGGAGCGATGTGAGAAGACAGTGAAAGAAAGAGACAGACGATACTTCTACAATGTTGCCGTGTCAAGTGGCGGTGCGTTTAAAACCAAAATCCATGAAATATAGAAGTTCATAATTATGAGGTTTATTCATTAGGTTCATTGTAATTAATTGGCCTACCAGTGTATTTATCTACTCTTATACAATTCAACGGCCCTAAATAGCGTGCTTGCTCGCCCGCTTCGTGAGACATCAGGTGTACTCGGCGATGTTCGTCTCTCGCAGTCTAAACTTTCATGACGACTACAAAATTAGGAAGGAAACCCGTTTCTTTATTATATAAGGTCTAAATGAAATGAACACAATGAACAAATATTCTAATTTTATTTTTACTTACAATTTTCATAGCTCTGAACCACAAACATTTTTAATAATCTACCAGTGTAATTTTCTTAAAAATCCTGGAGTCAATGAATAATGGCGGGCGAAGCCGGGGGCAACAGCTGTAAAATATTGATGGTTTTATCTCTTGAAATATCGCTGATAATAATAATCCAAACAAACCATTCCTTCCCTTGAAACATTATATAATTTCTGAAAATTACACTGAATTGATAAAATAAAATTCACATCATATTCATGTCAATAAACAGCTGAGAAACAATACGTATTATGTGTTCACAGGTTCTTTGGAACTGCATAATCGATTCTGATATAGTTTTCCCAGGGGGCGCTTTCATGTCGTGGAATGTACTCTAAAGCAGGAATTTTAGCTGTTTCATTAATTATTAATGGCTTAGTTCATGAATGATTCGCGTGCAAGTGTTAATAAATATAATGCTTTAATAATTATTATACTCTTAATTTTTAATTTTTAGAAGAATTATCGTGGCGAAGCCACGGGCACCTCCTAGTATTCGTCAATTTAACGACACAGTTAGGTAGTCGACATTTTGCATAGTCATGTTCGGCATACAAGTTACTGAAGCTATAACAAGTTATACAAACTTAGATACTACAATTTCTGTAGTCACATAGCATAGAAAAATTAAACATTCTGTCAGCCTCTCCATTGTCCATCTATTCATTTGACGGTGCATCCATCCGTACGGTAACGTTTAAAGCACAGAATAGTTTGGTTATTTGTAAAGTACCCATGCTATATCTCAACAAAGACATGATGTTAATATCAAGAAACGAGATTGAATTGTTGCCTAACAAATGAAGCAATCATATCAGTATGGTAATCATCAGATATCGGTTTTGATTTTGGTCTGAAAACTAACTTGCATTCTTCGAGAAAACTTGCGTGGCTGGATCGTACGAGGGATGTTCTGAAAGTAAGTTTCGTCATTTTTTTTCACATGGAAACTTTATTACCAAAACAAATACACCATGCAATCATGAAATATACCCCTTGCACTATTTTTCAACATAGTCTCCACCGACATTGAGACATTTGTCATAGCTTGCAATCAGTTTGAAGAAACCACTCTGGTAAAACTCGGTGCCCTGCTATGCAAGGAATTGTCGCACAGCCTTCTCCACCTCAGCATTGTTTTGGAAGTGACGTCCCGAGAGTGCGGCTTTCATTGCATGGAACAGGTGCCTTCCTTCACTGAACATGCAACACCAGCGACCAACAATTTGATGAGACATGGCCTCTTCACCATACACAGTCTGTAGGCGTCCATGGATGATGGACACACTAGTCCTACATGCCCATTCATACCGGATAACAGCATGTACTTCCATTGTCCACCACGTTTTCAGTACACGTCCATCTGCCATCGTGATTTGTACTCAAATAACCTCGGGCACGCCAGTCTACTGCTACTCTCTCTTCTTCGGGACTCTACTCATGCATCGTTTCTCCTCTGCTGACGCTCTTTCCGTCGTTGAACCAACAATAGGTGTCGATTCTTATGGCAGTTGTTTGCTTCATCTGCTTTACCATCTTCACTTTTTAAAAAAAACGACGAAACTTACTTTTGGAACATCCCTCGTACATGGCAGACAATAAGTCGACCTCCTTTTCCTACGGGAATTTTTAAGCCCCTGCATCATCATTATCTTGCCAGATTTTCGTTAGTGCTTAATTCTGGTGAATATATGTTTCGTCCAATTAAATACATGGGGCGAAGGATCCCTTTTTCTTAGATTTTGCATTTTCCGCAAAAAAAAAAAAAAAAAAAAAAAATTTAAAAAGTTACCCTAGATGTAACGATATCGGCTCCCTCCATCAGAAACCGTCTCCAATCGTTGATCTTAAGGCGGCCATTCACTATCGCTCCAAAAGTCCAAATGGAGTGATGTCAGTCCAAAATCTCATAATGAATGGGAAGGCTGTCGTCCGTTTGGCATGGAGCGATGGGTCTGTTGGATATCCAGTCGAGCAAAAATCCATCCGTCCATCAAGCCGTCGTACAATGAATGGGGAAAACGACGTGGAGTGACTCCAAGCCATCCCGCAAATCTGCTAGTCAGTGGCCAAACCCACATCCAAGTAGCCTCATTCTGTCTTCAGGTGTCCTCCAGTGCAGACGTGTTTTATAATTTCAGCGCCATGTCGGGGCGAGACTTTGTTCTCGAAGTAATCGAATCCCATAAACAGTTTCCGTGCCTATGACAAGTTACTAATTGCGATTATCACAACAAAATTAATAAATGGTGCAAAAAATGTTGCACAAACTTTCTCGTATAGGCCTATACGTGTTAAAAGGCTAGCACAGAAGAAAGTAAGTTATAGAGACAATTAAATTTTATTTATTTCATTTTCATGAAACTAACAAGTACAGTATCTAGAAAAGAAAGCATCAGGGTCGATCCTTATGTTCAATCCTTTTACCGTGAAATAATAATAATAATAATAATGATAATTATAATAACAATGTTAATAATAATAATAATACAATAATAATAATAATAATAATAATAATAAAATCAGGTAAACTCAAGTAACAAAGTGCCAGTATGCTTTTGTTTAATCAGTTATATTTGCACTTATGATATGCAGAAAATAAGATTTTTTTACTGATTTCCGAGGTAAGCTCCAGATTCATTCATTCATTAAGTAGAGCTTCAGGGAAACAAAGGTCTAATTTTTTAATCAGCTTTAAATCGTCCAGCATCAGCAGAACTATACAGATTTGTGATATCTTGACAATCGCATACTCACATAAAAATACGGAACAGATATGTCAAATTTTCCGGCTACGGGAATTGAACCAGGAACAACCAAAATGTGAGTCCAAGACGTTACCATCTCAACTACCTCGCCCAATTTAACGATCTACTTTCATAAGCGTATGTGAAGGAATAATGTTATTTGTCAAAGCTAACTGTATTGCAATTTCCAAAGCCGTATTATATGAATACTGTAAAACAATATGTTGTCATGATAACTAATTTGCATTTGATAAATGCTTTCTAATATATTACCATAAAATAGGCACTAAGTTGGGCTTTACTCCGGTACCGGTCAACCGAATTTGTCCAATATCAATAGGGTTCTTGCCATGGACGTTATAAATGCGTATACCAAGTTTCATGAAAATCCAATAAAGCGTATTTGAGTTACCGTGCGTAAAGACACACGGACAGACATTTCCCCTTCCCCACACAATCTCATAAAGTACCGTACCATACTGGCACTTAATAACTTGGGGTTTGCATGCTTTCCTCAATCTCGAAGGCAAAAATGCAGGATGTGTTGAGATGTAGCCGAACAATAGAAGCAAAATGTTTCATGAATACGTTATTACAAGAGCCTACGGTAAATTTGGGTGGCCACGAAATTTGATTTGAACCCAGGACCTCTTCCCTATTAGCCTGTACCTCGTCGCTGTAATTGGTTTTGGTGTGTTCATTACGACTGAGCTAAACTGACTGCATTTAACAGCAATAAGTAGATTATAGTTTTCATGTTACTATGGGCAACAAAATGTCGTTAATATTTTTTTGCACTCCTTAGCTAGTAAGTGTTACTTACGTAAGTTGTTTACATGGCTCGTAACTTGACATTACCACACGCAATCTTGTTGCTAGGGGCGACGGACGGAAAGTGAATTGTTGCTAGGGGCGACGGGCGGAAAGTTACTTTACCGCCCGCAAATGCTTATTTGCGAGCAGAAATGACCAAGGCCTCCCCGCTTTATAAATATTCGGTTGCCATAAACAATAACAAATGCGAATCCCTTTCTGAAATAAGGACCATTCTTCAAGACTGTATTTACATAATATTGTCAGATAATATCACAATTAATATAATTAAATTGATATAAGTAACCGTCGTGCAAAAAATAGCATGCAACACACGGACCGTAAAGGCATTTACGGGTCTCGAAAACTTAAAAACCCTCGGCTGCGCCTCGGGTTTTCAATCTGTTTCCTCGACCCGTAAACGTGCCTTTCCGCCCTTGTGTCGCAATATACTATTTTGCACTCCTTAGCTAGTAAGTGTTACTTACGAAAGTTGTTTACATGGATCGTAAGTTGACATTCCCACACAGTATTGTTGCTATGGCCGTTGCGATGAGGTTAAATTACTTACGGTCCTTGCGCTACGTCATAATTCATTACGATACACTTCATAATACATGCCTTTATGAACAAGGCCCCCAGGACAAATATTCGGTTCCCATAACAACAAACACATGCGAATCACTTTCTGAAATAAACATCTCTCTTCAAGAATGTATACACATAATATTTTCAGGTAATATCACAATTAATATAATTAAATTGATATAACTTATAAGTAACCGTCGTGCAAAAAATAGCATGCAACACACGGGCCGTAAAGGCATTTACGGGTCTCGAAAACTTAAAAACCCTCGGCTGCACCTCGGGTTTTCAATCTGTTTCCTCGACCCGTAAACGTGCCTTACGGCACTTGTATCGCAATATACTATAATTGATATGTATGTTCTGAAATTCGCGTTTAAGCTGTATTTATTTCGTGTTTAAGGACGTAAGGCACAAATATTTAATGTTGAGTTTTTAACATTTATACCTTCTCATATCTCTTAAATACTCAATGAACTATTTGTACTTGTGCCTTAAAACTCTGCTCAGTTATAAAAAAAGACCTGTGAGACTGCACAATATGGTGGAACGAAAAACATCAACTTTTGATTTTCAATTTGTAATAGCGCGGAAAAGTTGCCTTTCGGTGTAAATGAGATAAATTTAAAATATGAAAAATATTGGATTATGTCTTGAGGTTCCGCAAGGACGTTAAAGTTTCATAAAACACACACTTTTTGCAATTTTTTCAAACACTTTTGCGAAACAATCAGCTTTTGATTTTTAATTTGGAATAGCGCGGAAAAGTTGCCTTTTGGTGTAGATAAGATACATTTAAAATATGAAAAATATTGGAGTAGGTCTTGAGGTGTCGTAAGGAGGTTAAAGTTTCCAAAAAACACACTTTTTTGAATGTTTTCAAAGATTTTTGCGAAACAGTCATCTTTTGATTTTTAATTTGTAATAGCGCGGAAAAGTTGCCTGTTGGTGTAGATAAGATAAATTAAAAATATGAAAAATATTGGAGTAGGTCTTGAGGTACCGCAAGGACGTTAAAGTTTCATAAAAAACACTTTTTGGAAATTTTTCAAAGATTGTTACGTGTCTCGATTATGAAATAAAAAGTTTCAAATAGGCGTTATAATATGAATAGAAAGATAAAAACAGCTTTACTATCTTTACTGAACTTTACTGCTATTGGGTGTGATGGAACCGTTGTAAACACTGGACATAAAAATGGTGTGATTTCTTTGATGGAAAAGGAAATAGGAAGACCTTTACAATGGTTAATTTGTTTGTTCCATGGTAATGAGCTACCATTGCGACATCTTTTTTTGTCATTTAGATGGTAAAACGAAGGGACCCAATGAGTTTAAAGGCGAAATAGGTCAGCAGCTAGAAAACTGTGCTAATCTACTTGTGGTTACTTTCTTCCCAATTGAAAATAACCTTCCTCTTTTGGAGATCAAAAATGATTTAAGTACAGATCAAAAATATTTATTGGATATGTGTATCGCTGTATTAAGTGGAAATTGCACACTAGATTTATCTTTAAGAAACCCTGGAAAAATTGCTCACTCCAGGTGGTTGACATTAGCCAACCGCGTGCTTAGATTGTATGTGGCAACTGAAAATCCAACTGAAAATCTTAAGCCTCTGGCTAAGTACATTGTGAAAGTATATGCGCCTGTGTGGTTTAATATTAAGTTAAAACCTTCATGTACTTATGGTCCCAAACATGTTTAACCTTATCTCATATTCACGCTATCTCTCTGACGATCTCAAGAACGTTATAGACCCGATTATTGAAAGAAATGGGTACTTTGCTGATCCGGAAAATCTCCTTTTGTCCATGCTATGTGATGAACGCAAAATTCAAAGAGAACTTTGTTTACGACGTGTTTTAAAAGCAAGAACAGAAAGTAGAGGCGGAGTCAGGAAGTTAAACTTTGATGCAAAGGATTACATCCACATGATCTCATGGCCTGAAAATGACGTAACTGAACCTCCCTTGTTCAAACATGTATCCAGTGACTCTCTCAAAGACTTCATACGGAAGGTATCTGAATCTGAACCAAATAGTAAAATGGATCCCGTTATCGACTTTCCCCGGCTTCCTTGTCACACGCAAGTAGTGGAAAAAGCTGTGAAGCTGGTGACCGAATCGGCTCAAAATCTGTGTGGTTCAATCGCAAGAGAAGGATACATAAGAGCAAAAGTTGACTCACGTGTGAATATGCCAAAATTTAATACAAAAAAACAGTTTAATGTGGCAAAGAAGTAGAAACAAACCTTTTGCTGCTGTACATTTTTTATCATTAAGGATACAGAAGTAAGAAATACAAAATTTGACATTACAAAATTTTTATTCATATTATTATTATTATTATTATTATTATTATTATTATTAAGTTATTATTTGTAATTAATAATTTTTTTCAATTCTAATGCTTATATATGTATTTGAAACCAAGTTTTGTAACATTATATGTACGAAAAATTCATAAAAAATAATTTATCAAAGTTTATACTTTCTCAATTTTTTCAATTTTTTTACAAACTTTAAGCTCTTTGCGGCCCCTCAAGATGTTGTAGTATTGCAACCAAATTTTGTTTAATTCTTTTTGAGCCTAAAAGGCAACTTTTCCGCGCTATTACAAATTAAAAATCAAAAGCTGATTGTTTCGCAAAAGTGTTTGAAAAAATTGCAAAAAGTGTGTTTTTATGAAACTTTAACGTCCTTGCGGCACCTCAAGACATAATCCAATATTTTTCATATTTTAAATTTATCTTATTGACACCAAAAGGCAACTTTTCCGCGCTATTACAAATTGAAAATCAAAAGTTGATGTTTTTTGTTCCACCCTACTGCACAATCATTCTACTTCATAACAGTTCCATAAAGGCATAAGGCACACATCCTATCTGTTATTGAGGTGTGTTTATCAATTATTTTTATTTTCTGCAGTAATTTGCAAACAAGTGAAAAATTACTGTTTATTAACGTGGCACAATCTTGATTCTGTATTAAACATTATCAAACTTAACATTTAGACTGGTATGATATGTAAAAAAGTTTTAAAAATGCTTAAACTACATCATTTTAATGCCAAATTTTAAAATATTTCCAGACCCCCCCCCCCCGGCAGACCTTGCCACCCCAGTTAAAATGCTGAAATTACGCCCATGTTCAAAATAGATTGTTTTGCTTATCATCTGTTGTATTAATGAGGATACTGGTATTCATTGGCAAACATGCAATTTTCACTGTATAACATAGGCCTACTAGTATTCATTGGCAAACATGCAATTGTTACTGCATAATACAGGTTTTTACTAAAATAAAATAAATAAAAACAAATAATATGATACAAAGTAAAAAGATGTTGCTACTGTAAAAGTACTTCAGTTTCTGTTTAACATGTTTAGGTACCTCTAGTTGTAAAAGATCCCAATACACTCTACCTTGTAAATTTGCAGAACACTAATTTAGCCTGTCCTTCAAAAATATATGTTACAAAATTAGACTTTAAACCACCTATTTGTGAGTGGTAACACTGTTTAAAAACATCAAGATTTCTCGAAACTATGTCCTTGTGCCTTACGCCCTTATGGAACTAGGTCCTCCATATGTATGTTATGAAATTCGCGTTTAAGCTGTATTTATTTCGTGTTTATCTTGATACCTATTAAATGTATAAAAATGTTTTAAACAAAAAATGTTCATTTTAATTTTTTCTACAACTTTACTGTGGAAGGTTTTTATGTGTCGCATACTGTAATGGAGATAATCTAGAAAAATTGAAAATGGAAATGAGTAAAGTACCCCCTAAGTAATTTTTGTGGAAAAACGGATATACTCATTTTATTAGCCATAGACAAGAGTTTCAAATTTTAAATTTTTATTAAAATCGTTAGCGCCAATTTTTCAAAAATCAAGGTTCAACCTAATTTTTCACGAAGCAACGGACGTGGCAGTGGAGTGACAGTGAATGACCACCTAGTTTTGGATGTCGTCCTGTGGACAACATCCAAGTGGATGACGATCATTTGGAGCGATAGTGAATGGCCGCCTTTATATTTAAAACCCATAGATTTCAATATTATCCACAACGAAGAAACTCCCCATTGAAAGTTTATTTTTTCCTGCAAATCAATGCATAGTTTGTTCAGAGTTGGGTATTCACCCTTCACATAGTAACTAAGAATAGTTCTTCTTATGACATCTTTGTCGAACCCATCGGTTGTCTTAATGACATTTCTCCTTTTAATTATTTTTGCTCGGCGATTCAAATGTCACGGAGCCAGACGATTCAAGACTATCTTTGCCTTCTTTTACGATTCGCTGAACAGTTCGCCTACTGACTTGGCAAGCTTCTGGCACTCTCTGTTGCACTTTATGTACATTTGTTAAGGGGGCATTATTTGCTGCTTCCCTTTGAAAATAATCATTCACATTATTAATAACCTTTCTGCCTTGACTATGGACTACAGAATTCTTGTTTGCCATTGAAAAGATCTTTACACTACAATATTTTATACAACGCGATACACTATACACAATAAAATACACTGCGTTAACACAATCAAACACGAGATAACTATTCACAATAACGATAATCCTAAAAAGGCATATAAGCTTTTTTTATAATGCCATACTGTATTTAACACACTAAGCAACAAAACTAACTGGCAACACAGCAGCTGGGAGAGCGAAGTGAACGTGAAAAAATTCATCTCGCTACTGAACCACCGCTAGGTGATCGGTTGTGTGATTGGTCAGAGGTATATTCCCCGCTCTCCACTTCCCCGGGCGGCATGTAGGACAGGCGCCACGAGACTAGAAAAGACCTATAGTATAAAACTAAATTTAGTCCTGCCCCAATTATGTCATAAAATTAATAAAAAATTCTGCAAACAATAACAAGGTGAAATAGCATTTTATGGAGGGTGCAGTTGTGAGTTTTTGTAAAATGAACGGTGTCTAATGTCAGGATGTAATATTATGCACGTATGAGACGGTGGCTGAAGTGGTGAATCGTTGGGCTATACAAACGGGAAGCCGCTCTTTGAAATTATAGAAAGAAGCACTGGTTAATTGCTTGGGAAATAACATAAAGTAGCCACTATGTTACAGTAAATCATATTGGAGGAAGCCCGTATGACGTTGGCCTATCGGTAATGTAACAACGCTATAATATGATTTGTCTTCTCCAATAAAATTATAAGAAAATAGGCAGAGTTTATACGAATGTATCAAAAACGATTTCTTTCGTTGTGTGAGGATTTTTCACTCTTAATCCAGCTAGCCACGTCTCTGGGTGATCTCATTCGGAGAATCACTTGTAGAATACATGTATAAGCACGAAACGCGTTCAAAACATATAAAATGTGGTTTATAAGTATAGGTTAGATATTATATCATAAATAGTAACATCGATCAAAGTATACCCTAAACTATAATGGCATATGACTGTCATACAGGGTATTGTACCAGAGCAATAAAATTATGGTAGAAATGTAGCCCAGAATAGGAGACTTGCACTTAATTTGCTAAATTATCATTCATAAACCCGGCGGGCGGAGATTCACCAAATCAGCGCATTTTGGATAAGTGTACCCAGTGGTGATATTCAAACAGTTTAACAACCGGTTCTCATCAGGGTATTTGATGTTGATTCAAAATAGCCCAATGTGCTATTTTGTCCAGTGGCGCCAACTTATATGGGCCCTTGGGGTTCAAGCGCACCCAATAATTTGCTGCGAATTATCTTAAATATTTATTATAATAATTATTAGGCCTATTATTACGAAAAAAATCACGTTTAGTCGGTGCAAAACCAAAATCAGGCTAGCCTAGGCCTATAGGTTTATACAAGCGTTGACACAAGTAACATGATCTCCCTTGTTTCAATTAACTTAGCCTACGGTACGATCGCGATCGTTTGCAATTGTTTCTGAATCCTTCAAATTTATAGCCTACGACAAATTTACTCTGTTAATGCCAGTTTTCCCAGCATTTTCCGAAATACTTTTTTTTCCGCTTTGAAAAGACTGAAGACGTTATTACGCTCGACAATATTATAGAGAAGAGTTAATTTCACACAATGCTCTTCTAAGTGTAACCCTACATACGGATAACGGGGAAAAGTTGGTTTTCGATTTTGCTTGTTGAAGAATTTATAGGGAGAAGTACTGTACATGTAGGCCTACAAGATGCAGTGCTACTCAATAGTTATTGCTTGTTTTACTTTATTTTAATTTATTTTATTTTATTTTAGTTGTTACCTAATATCTTTCCTCCAAAGGTCCCCATAATTATAAACTTTGAAGAATTAAATTAGAGTCCCACCCGGGAAGTGTTGGTAGCACGGTTGCCTTCCACCTTGTCGGCCAGTGGTTAAAAATTTCCAACTTAACCGCACGCCCGCTACCTATGGTGGTAGTCCACCGCTAGCGAACATAAATGGCGTGTTTTGGTTCTAGCAAATTCGTATATGTATTATCACTGTTGTGGATTGGCGTGAATCTGATCTTGGAAAAAGGCAATTACTCATTGTGAAACTACCGGTTCGGAGAACCTACAAGATATTTAACAACCGGTTCTCGCGAACCGGCTGAATATCACCACTGAGTGTACCTGTAATCATCTGTGACATCTGTAACCATCTGCTAAACATATATCTCCGGATGAGGTATAATAAACCGATACTTGCCTATTCAGTGTACATCTTTGCATTTTGTCCACACAACTCTGCAGATCTTCGTCGTCTCCCTGAGGAAAAGAGACCCTCATGTTTGAAGACGGACAGACCGCCGAGGCAGACAGATAAAAAATTACGTAAGTACGACTTGATACTTACTGGCGCCCAAAGAACCTATCGCACTTGTTGCCCAACTCTGGGACAACAACTAATTTCTGTCGCAAGAGGAGCTTCTCCATGTACAAATCGTTACTTTCAGAAAACAGACAATCGTTTTTATTTGAGAATCTTCGCCAAGTGTTCAAAGGTCATTTTAATTCTGGTTTATTGTAAACACCATAGCAGTTTGTCTTGTAGCAATAAAGATTTTTTTTTAATGGCACATATTTTCTAGGAGCAATTTGATGGGCATGCCAATTCAGAAAGAGTTTCTTTTTTGCTAAGGATGTCCAAGAAGTATAAATTTACTTACTTGTTTAGTAACAAAATAAGTGTATTTTATATTGTAAATTCATTTATATAATGCACTGTCATGCATTAAATTGTTTTGAGCAATTCATTACTAAAAAAAACTAATTATAAGTAATAATGGTAAATTTATATATCTTTTTTAAATTATGTGTCATTTTTCACTATTTTTAGGTCATAAATGCATTTTTTTTTTTTGCATTTTTACTATTGTATGCCTTATCCTATTGATCAACATTCATACAAATATATATATTGAAAACCTCCTCCTTGTTTGAAGTCAGTTAAAAACGATTAACAACATTGCTACGTACCGGTTAATGGATTAATCATCTTGATCAAAAAATTGTATCCATCCTCTCCTATGCAAAATATCAGCAGGAATTGTAATGCATCATACGAACGATGGGTTTCGCTGACACGCTGAAGGTTATTACCAGGGCCCGGATTCTGACGACCTAAAATTGTTTGAGATGACCTATTAAATGACCCTAAATTTTAAAGAAAATGACTTACTAATTATAAAATTAATAATAAATTAATTAATAAATATAAAAAAATTACCTAAAAACTTATATTTTATTTATAAAAAAATATTATTGTACACACAAAGTTATAGACTAGTGTGTACCCCAATTGTAAAAACTGTAAATAACTGCAATGTTGTGAATGTTCTTTTCTCACGGAAATTTATACTGGCACTGAGGCACTGGTGAGTCAAAACTCGGCATTTCCTTTTGTGGTCTCCCGGATTATATTGTTGTTTTTTGAGGATAAACAGTAGTTTGCACTCTGAAATCCAAACAGGTGACAAACTCTGGTGCCAAGTCAATCTAATAACAACAATAATGTAATACAAAATTTTGGAGTTTCTTTCATTCTCATTTTCGACTGAGACATGACAACACTTTAACGCTGAATTTTTCAATCTTGCGTTAAACAAACAACACTTCAAAGACAGCAACGCTAGCGACGAAAAACGTTAATACACTCAATGTAAATACATGAAAATGAATAAATAAGGAAGGAAATGACACGGAAATGACTAAATAATGACCTAAAATTGAAATAAATGCCCTAAAATATAAAATTGCAAAAAATGACCTAGTAAAAATGTGTTTTCTATAATCTAGAGGCCATGAT
Source organism: Ectobius pallidus (assembly GCA_964059195.1). NCBI lineage: Eukaryota > Metazoa > Arthropoda > Insecta > Blattodea > Ectobiidae > Ectobius > Ectobius pallidus. Next base: position 35,733,814 of record CAXKWD010000009.1, read on the forward strand.
TAGGATTTATGTACATGTTGGCAGTGTCTATGCAGCATCAATAAAAAGATGACATGTCATTAGAATCCGGGCCCTGGTTATTACCATCACGCCGTCGAATCACAATATCACGAGATTCCAAATTCTCGCCAGCAACCACAATGGCAACTTCATTCAATGTCGGTGCATTGAAGCGTCTTTCATGCTCGCCTGCTGGTCTTTTGTCTGCTTTGATCACTATTTTGTGATCATCTGGAGGCATCATTCCTTGTGAAAACAAACGTTTCCGTTACATCTCTTACATTTATTTACGTATCACAAGGGTCTGAAATCAGCTAAAGAGTCGGTCTGCTTTTTTTCCCCTATCTGTATATAGTTGGCGGATTTCCCTGGAGGTTTTGTCAGTATATTGATCATTCATCAGATACTGTGCTTAACAAAATTTATAAAATGGGGCATTTTGCGAAAAAATGATAGAGGAATAATATCTTCCTCTTACTCTTCGCTTTGATAACCTAATTTCTAAAACCTGAGTGCCAGTTAATGAAGTTCAAAAATATGAGACTTTTTATCCTAAGCTATTATTTAAATACTAAAATATCAATTGAAATTTCCATTACCTATAACGTAAAAAAATATATTCTTAAAAGAGGGCACTCATCCTGTATAACGAGCAATTAATGCGAGCTAGCTGACACGTATGGGCCTACATGAATGGATACGGTACTGTTGATAATTATACACTATATAGTTACGTTGGTAGTGTGTATTTTCTCGTTTTTGTCATGTAAGTAGAACAGAGGAAGCTTATTTTTTCTTTCTTTACGGCGACGTTGAATAGGGACTTAACTGAAAGTCGTGATGATAAAAGTTGTGAAATGCGGCACCTAATTTTATAATCCCAACCCTTTCCAAGTTGTGGAACTAAACGCGTGCCAGGCTAGGGTACGGCCAACTGCAAGCGGTGAGCGGCGCTGCGCGTTGAGCAGCGACGCGAAGGTGTGTCAAACCTGTGTTTTGGCAGGGTTCACACTCAGGCGATAAGCGATAAGCGATAAGCGATATACGATACGCGACACGCACGGACAGATACTTAAAATCTAAAGGGAGGCGATAAAAAAGGTTTACACTCACGCGATAGCGCAACATATCGCAAGCGATATATCTCTCGAAGTGCAGCATGCTGGTCGCCTGAGCGATTTGTGGCTTACGATATTTCGAGCAGTGAACGTGTCGGGAAGAAGAGAAGACAATTCTGTAATTCATTTAATTCATTTAGTGAAAGCTCATGAGTGCATCTGGAACTATTCCATTGCCGCATAGTAGTAAGACAGATGTGACGAGTGCCGAGTATAGACAAATTGCAGCAGAAGTAAAAGACACTGGTAAATACATTATTTATTTATTTATTGTGTAAGACAAGTAAGTAACAAATTGTTATATTATTAACTCATAATGTAAATATTTCGAAACCCTGACCCAATAAATAATTCATTTAATTATAATTCAGGGATTAATTATAATCAGGGCCCGGATTCTAATGACATGTCATCTTTTTATTGATGCTACATAGATATTGCCAACTTGTTGACAAATCCTAATCATGGCCTCTAGATTATAGAAATACCTTTTTTGACATTTTATGCAATTTTATATTTTTAGGGCATTTATTTCAATTTTAGGTCATTATTTTGTCATTTTCGTGTCATTTGCTTCCTTATTTAGTCATTTTCGTGTATTTACATTGAGTGTATTAACTTTTTTTTTCGTTGCTAGCGATGCTGTCTTTGAAGTGTTGTTTGTTTAATGCAAGAAGGAAAAATTCGGCGTTAAGTGTTGTCATGTCTCAGTCGGAAATGAGAATCAAAGAAACTCCAAAATTTTGTATTATATTACTATTGTTATTAGATTGACTTGGCACCAGAGTCTGCCACCTGCTTGGATTTGAGAGTGCAAACTACTGTTTATCCTCAATTAAATAACATAATCCAGCAGACCACAAAAGGAAATGGCGAATTTTGACTCGCCATTGCCTCAGTGCCAGTATAAATTTCCGTGAGAAAAGAACATTCACAACATTACAGTTATTTACAGTTTTATAATTATGTACAAACTAGTCTATAACTTTGTGTGTACAATAATAATTTTTTATAAATATAATGCCAGTTTTAGGTAATTTTTTTTTATAATTATTAAGTCATTTTCTTTAAATTTAGGGTCATTTATCAAACAATTTTAGGTCATCAGAATCCGGGCCCTCATTATAATACAATTTGACAGAATTAACATGGGGAGTAGCCTATATTTTGCATAGCCATTGCCTGAGGAAATGAAATTTTCAGAATCCCGGGGATGTCATATATTGTCATGCTCTTCTCAGGATTGTTTATCATTCAAGAATCGCTAGCTCTATTTACTGCTTACTATTTATAATCTTTCAACAATTGACACGAAACTTAACACCTGCTTAGCTAACACCCGCTTCGTGGGAAATTGCAAGCGGTGCTTGTCAAGGGAGAATCTTTCCCACTTAAAACCAATGACTCCTGCCAACTGTATCCAGTTACTTACTATAGAGTGGGGAAAGGCATTTAATGACCATAAAATAAGGAAAAAATGCAAAATAGAAAAATGCATTTATTACCTAAAATAGTGAAAAAATGACAAGGATTTTTTTTAAAGACCAATGAATTTTCCATTATTAGCTACTTACACTTATTAAATTTTTAAACTTGGGTATTCTTTTTTTTTTCCCCCAAGCATATACAGGTATATAAAGTATTTGTTGTACGAAATGGCTGGGTATTGTAATCCGACACATCTCCAAAATTTAAAAATCCAAAAAATAAAATTCAAAGATCGAAAATTTAAAAAATCCAAAATTAAGACATTCAAAGATGTAAAATTAAAAAATCCAAAATTAAAAATTTAATAAGTCCAAAAACCCAATATTAAAAAGTCCAATAATGCAAAATTGAAAAAATCCAATAATCATACATTGAAAAAATAAAAAATAAAAACAAGTTTATTTGTTCAACAGCCAAAACAGAGTTTCTACAAACTGTGGGTGGCTTATAATAATCCAAAATTAAAAATTTAATAAGTCCAAAAACCCAATATTAAAAAGTCCAATAATGCAAAATTGAAAAAATCCAATAATCATACATTGAAAAAATAAAAAATTAAAACAACTTTATTTGTTCAACAACCAAAACAGAGTTTCTACAAACTGTGGGTGGCTTATAATTACCCTTCAGAAAAAAAATTCGAAATAAGTTTTCAGGGTTCATTCGATAAAACTCCCTGAATTTTGATTCATGTTGAGACAGCTCTCGAGAAACAATAGCCGAGCTATGGTGCACGTTGGTAAGATTGTAGGGATGTACCCAATATTTTCTATTTCTTCTCATTCTACGCCTGAACCAATAAGCCACTACAACGTCTTCCTCACTTGAGCTCATAATTGTAACTGAAGTAGTGAGGATTGTATTCCACCATATTTTTATCGCCCAGGTCGCGCCGATTTATCGCTCGCTGTCTGAACCTAATGTAAATATTTCGAAACTCTGACACAAGAAATAAGTAATTTAATTATAATTAAGGGATTAATTATAATCAGGACCCGGATTCTAATGACATGTCATCTTTTTATTGATGCTACATAGACATTGCCAACGTGTGGATAAATCCTAATCATGGCCTCTAGATTATAGAAATGCATTTTTATTAGGTCATTTTTTGTCATTTTATGCAATTTTATGTTTTTAGGGCATTTATTTCAATTTTAGGTCATTATTTTGTCATTTTCGTGTCATTTGCTTCCTTATTTAGTCATTTTCATGTATTTACATTGAGTGTCTTAACTTTTTTCGTCGCTAGCAGTGCTGTCTTTGAAGTGTTGTTTGTTTAATGCAAGAAGGAAAAATTCGGCGTTAAGTGTTGTCATGTCTCAGTCGGAAATGAGAAGCAAAGAAACTCCAAAATTTTGTATTATATTACTATCGTTATTAGATTGACTTTTCACCAGAGTCTGCCACCTGCTTGGATTTGAGAGTGCAAACTACTGTTTACCCTCAATTAAATAACATTATAATCCAGAAGACCACAAAAGGAAATGCCGAATTTTGATTCCCAGTGCCTCAGTGACAGTATAAATTTCCGTGAGAAAAGAACATTCACAACATTACAGTTATTTACAGTTTTTATAATTATGTACAAGCTAGTCTATAACTTTGTGTGTACAATAATAATTTTTTATAAATAAAATGTCAGCTTTTAGGTCTTTTTTTTTAAATTATTAAGTCATTTTCTTGAAATTAAGGGTCATTTTTCAAACAATTATAGGTCATCAGAATTCGTTCCCTCATTATAATACAATTTGACAGAATTAACATGGGGAGTATATTTTGCATAGCCATTGCCTGAGGAAATGGAATTTTCAGAATCCCGGGGATGTCATATATTGTCATGCTCTTCTCAGGATTGTTTATCATTCAAGAATCGCTAGCTCTATTTACTGCTTACTATTCATAATCTTTCAACAATTGACACGAAACTTAACACCTGCTTCGCGGGAAACTGCAAGTATTTGTCAAGGGAGAATCTTTCCCACTTAAAACCAATGACTCCTGCCAAGTGTATCCCGTTACTTACTAATGAGTATGAAAAGGCATTTAATGACCATAAAATAATGAAAAAATGCAAAATAGAAAAATGCATTTATTACCTAAAATAGTGAAAAAATGACAAGGAATTTTTTTAAAAGACCGTTGAATTTTCCATTATTACTTACACTTATTAAACTTTTAAACTTTGGCATTCTTTTTTCCCCCAAGCATATACAGGTAAATAAAGTATTTGTTGTACTAAATGGATGGGTATTGTAAACCGACACATCTCCAAAATTTAAAAATATAAAAAATAAATTCAGAGATCGAAAATTAAAAAAATCAAAGATTCAACATTTAAAAATCCAAAATTAAAAATTAAAAAAGCCAAAAACCCAATATTAAAAAGTCCAATAATGCCATATTGAAAAAATCCAATAATCAAACATTGAAATAATTAAAATTAAAACAAGTTTCACTTCTGTCGCGTGGAACTGTCGCGTGGCGTTCCACGCACACTTTATTTGTTCAACAGCCAAAACAGAGTTTCTACAAACAGTGGGTGGCTTATAATTACCCTTCAGAAAAAAATTTTGAAATAAGTTTTCAGGGTTCATTCGATAAAATTCCCTGAATTTTGATTCATGTTGAGACAGCTCTCGAGAAACAACAGCCGAGCTATGGTGCACGTTGGTAAGATTGTAGGGATGTACCCAATATTTTCTTTTTCTTCTCATTCTACGCCTGAACCAATAAGCCACTACAACGTCTTCCTCACTTGAGCTCATATTTGTAACTAAAGTAGTGAGGATTGTGTTCCACCATATTTTTATGGCCCAGGTCGCGCCGATTTATTGCTCGCTGTGTGTACCTTTTTTTCAATATATCGCCGCAACATATCCCTTGCGATATATCGCTTATCGCCTCAGTGTGAACGCTGCCTCACGCGCTAGTGCAACATAATCGCAAGCGATATATCTCTCGAAGTGCAGCATGCTGGTCGCCTGAGCGATTTGTTGCTTAAGATATTTCGAGCAGCGAACGTGTCGGGAAGACGAGAAGACAATTCTGCAATTCATTTAGTGAAAGCTCATGAGTGCATCTGGAACTATTCCATTGCCGCATATAATAAGACAGATGTGACGAGTGCCGCATGGAGGAAAATTGCAGCAGAAGTAATAGAGACAGGTAAACACATTATTAGTTTATTTTTTGTGTAAGACAAGTAAGTAATCAAATTGTTATATTATTAACTCATAATGTAAATATTTCGAAACTCTGACACAAGAAATAAGTAATTTAATTATAATTCAAGGATTAATTATAATCAGGGTCCGGATTCTAATGACATGTCATCTTTTTATTGATGCTACATAGACATTGCCAACTTGTTGATAAATCCTAATCATGCCCTCTAGATTATAGAAATACATTTTTATTAGGTCATTTTTTGTCATTTTATACAATTTTATATTTTTAGGGCATTTATTTCAATTTTAGGTCATTATTTTGTCATTTTCGTGCCATTTGCTTCCTTATTTAGTAATTTTCATGTATTTACATTGAGTGTATTAACTTTTTTTCCTCGTTAGCAGTGCTGTCTTTAAAGTGTTGTTTGTTTAATGCAAGAAGGAAAAATTCGGCGTTAAGTGTTGTCATGTCTCAGTCGGAAATGAGAATCAAAGAATCTCCAAAATTTTGTATTATATTACTGTTGTTATTAGATTGACTTGGCGCCAGAGTCTGCCACCTGCTTGGATTTGAGAGTGCAAACTACTGTTTACCCTCAATTAAATAACATCATAATCCAGGAGACCACAAAAGGAAATGCCGAACTTTGACTCCCCAGTGCCTCAGTGCCAGTATAAATTTCCGTGAGAAAAGAACATTAACAACATTACAGTTATTTACAGTTATTGTTGGGGAAAGCTATAGGTTCTACTAGCATTTTTCTACGTGTCTAGTATGAGTGTATATTCAAATGTTCCGCTCAATGCATTTCTCAATCTCAGCGCATTGATATTAGTATAAGTCCGCCTATTTCTGTGAATCCCCTTTCATCGGCAGGTGCAGATTTAGAGGCAGCATGACATCACAGCGTCATGTTAGAACACAGTTAGCTTCAAGCATCCACGCATGAGAGACGTGCTGGATCGCCCGCGAGAATCCCGCCTAATTCAGACAATAGAACAGAGGTTTTCTATTAATTAGCGAATAAATACATAATACTTCCATTTACAAGTATTATCGTGTGTTATTAATTAATCTACACGGGCACCTGCTAGTTATAATACAATTTGACAGAATTAACATGGGGAGTATATTTTGCATAGCCATTGCCTGAGGAAATGCAATTTTCAGAATCCCAGGGATGTCATATATTGCCATGCTCTTCTCAGGATTGTTTATCATTCAAGAATCGCTAGCTCTATTTACTGCTTACTATTTATAATCTTTCAACAATTGACACGAAACTTAACACCTGCTTCGCGGGAAACTGCAAGCGGTGCTTGTTAAGGGAGAATCTTTCCCGCTTAAAACCAATGACTCCTGCCAACTGTATCCAGTTACTTACTAATGAGCAGGGCTAGGATTTATATGTAATTACATATTTCTTAATTTCACATATAGACACATTTTTTTCACTTATCTCCATCTATTATGTTGTCCTCTATTCAATTTAAATAAATTTATTTTACATATTTTTCCATATTTCTGACATTAGTACATATCTATATGTAAAATAAATATTTGTCCATATTTAGTGATTTTAATGCAATATTCGTGCGTATTTCATTCTTAAGAGTAAAACTATATAATACTGTCGTTTTCAGTGACAGAAAATATGGCAGCACAGGATAAGTCTACAGTTATGTACAGAAATGAATGTGTGAAAAATGTTTTGTGTTACATTGAATCAAATTTTTGTAATATAACAAAAATAATTCAGAAACTACAAAATAATAATCTGACATTACTTGGAAATATTGGCATTGTGAAAAAACATTATTCATGAACTCAAATGTATACGTGGACATTTAGCCGATCTTATCAAATATAAAGTGGACAATGTGTTTTCAAGAAATCCAGGCTTTGAAGAAATGTGTAAAATCAGTGCAATCTTAAGTAGCTCGTCAAATGTAAAACTAGAATCAGTGAATTTTAAACATGCGCCAGTCACTTCATGTGCAGTAGAACGAAGCCTCAGCCAATACAAATCACTTTTGAAAATTTAAAACAACATTTTGTGGCATACTGTTGTAGTAGCAGAAATAATCAATGAATGAATAAAGTAAGTAATCTGGAAAAAAGAAATTGAATAATTTAATTTATGAATCCAGTATTTGTAATGCATTTTTATAGGTTCTAAAAGTAACAAAGTTAAAAGTCTAGAGGTTAAATTTGTTTTGATGTCCATATTTTACAAAATATATTTGCATATATATATATATATATATATATATATATATATATATATTTACGTATTTTGACATTTTTAGTACATATATATGTACATATTTTGACATTTTTAAGTACATATATTTTGACATTTTTTAGTACATATAAATCCTAGCCCTGCAAATGAGTAAAGCCCGGATTTTCATGCACTATCGAACTTAAAAATATGCATGCATTCATGCACTATCGTATCTCCAAATATGCACAATGATGCACAGTCGAATTCCATGTCTTTTACATTTTCTCCACATAATACGTCTTTCACGTTTTCAGAAGTTTAAGATCAGGGTTTGAACTAAGTACCTTCTTAAGTTTTTCCCTGACTGCATAATGTTGACTGTCACACCCGTTTCTCCACAACTCGATTCTAAAAATATATTCAAAGTCTTCAACAATGGCTAGTGACTGACAAATTCAAGCAGTGAACATTCTGTTCAGCAGTTTTCTTTCAAAGGAAGGTGGTGGGGGTCGGCGTGTCGGCATTTTCTTTTGTAGCCTTGTGTATTTATTTAGGCTGTTTATTTAGGGTAAACAGTAGCTTGCACTCTCAAATTCATGCAGGTGGCAGACTCTGTTGCCAAGTCAATCAAAATATTATAACAATGGTAATGCAATACAACATTTTTACGTTTCTTTGAAAAGCCAAGATTTTAGGGAGGCTTATTCAAAATATGCACAGTTATGCATGGTAACTTGATAGTATGCACTAAAACCAGAAAATGAGGGTTTATATGCATTAAAAACGTCTGAATATGCTACATCAAGCCCAAAAAATCCAAAACATGCATTATGCATTAATTTTGCCGTAAAAAGGCCGAAATATGCAAACATGCACGGAAAAAATATGTTTATTTGGAATCCATAAGTCATGTAATGTGTAACTACAAATATTGAGAAGTGTAACCAAAGTATATAAAAACATACATTAGCATGGAAATCCGGGCTCTACTAATGAGTAGGGAAAGGCATTTAATGACCATAAAATAATGAAAAAATGCAAAATAGAAAAATGCATTTATTACCTAAAAATAGTGAAAAAATGACAAGGAAGTTTTTAAAAAGACCAATGAATTATCCATTATTGTCCGTCGCCGTGGGTGAGTCGGTAGTGCGCCTGCCTTCCCCTCCGGCGGCACGGGTTCGATTCCCGGCTGGGTGAAATATCCCTTTCCCGGGTTCAGGACTGGGTGTTTGTCAGTAGGTTAAGTCTTAGGTTAAGATAATGCACATTGTGCGCGATTCCTTAATTAATTTTCCATTATTACTTACATTTAAATTAAACTTTTAAACTTTGGTATTCTTTTTTTTTCCCCAAGCATATACAGGTATATAAAGTATTTGTTGTAGACTACTAAATGGCTTGGTATTGTAAACCGACACATCTCCAAAATTTAAAAATCCAAAAAATAAAAAGTTCAAAGATCGAAAATTTAAAAAATCCAAAATTAAACATTCAAAGATCCAAATTTTAAAAATCCGAAATTAAAAAAGTCCAAAAACACGATATTAAAAAGTCCAATAATGCAAAATTGAAAAAAAATCCAATAATCAAACATTGACAAAATTAAAATTAAAACAAGTTTCACTTCTGTCGCGTGGCGTTCCACGCACTCTTTTTTTAAGTTTCTAAATTTTAAATTCTATAAAATATTAGGCCAGATGTAATTAAGACCTTCAGGTAGGCCTATCGTTTTATCACAAGACTCAATTGTATTTTTTTTAAATTTATTTGTTTATTATTTGAGTTCATATTTTCTTATTGTCCATTCTATTTATTTTAGTAAATTTCCAGGTTCACTGTGTTTTCTATTGTTATAATTTTAAATATGCATACACATATGATCTATGTTACTTCTTTTTGTCCATTTTACGGTATGCTTAAACGTATGTTATGCTTAAGCATGTTGTATCAGCATTGTGTTTATATTCTTTAGTAGCCCATTACAATAAAAAAGTAAAATTGTTTGAATTTGTTTTCTTGTCATGTAAGAAACCGCCTGTGCATTTGTTTGAAATTAATGTGAGTTAATTTCATCCACAAACAAGTTTATTCTAATTAAACTTATTTACATTCTTATGGGAGCTTTTAGTTTTAAAATATCCTTACCTCGATTTTGAAACTCTAGGTCCTTATATAATATGTACGTAGAATTTGAAATGAGGAAGAACGACATAACACACACAAACCATTCCCTCAGAAAACGCTAGATATAACTTTCTATGGCTCATAGAGGATGTCGAATGTTGCATTCTACAAACCATGCCTGGAGGAGTTCAAATAAGAAGAAAAAGAAATTCCTGTTACATAAGATTGCATTGTCTTGACAGAGAATTTTATTTCTCACTCTCATATTACCATACAACCGTTTCGGGGCTGAAATAAAAAAAAAAATTCAGTATCACCTTCATACTTCCCTTCCCAAAAACCTGGGACATAATATACTGCCCGCGTAGGACTGAAAAAGTTCCATCCCATTTTGACTTTTAGATGCTTAGGGCCTCTAATAAATATCTATTTCTCAACTAATACAAAGCCTACAGCTATGAATAACGTATCAGTAGATAGGATTTTTTTTTACCTACTTCACCCTTTCCAAACATTTTTATTTCAAACACAGGGGTGCCCACGGGGGGGGGGGTTTAAGATGCAGACTGCGTCATTGAAATTTCTTGGGGGGGGGGCAAAATATTATCTTTATGATTTTTTTATGGTGGGGGGTTGAAAATTGTTGCAAAATTAGCGTTTTATGTGTTAAAAATAAAATCGGTCAAGTTTTAACTTCAAAAGGTCTCTTCTAATTTTTTAGAAGTGAATAATCAATAAATTAGCAAAACGCATTTGCTTGTATATATAAACAACTGCACCGCCAACGAAATCAATCACTCTGTGCCGATAGCGGCGACAGCGAACTGAATCATTGTTGGTAGAATTATTGGAGTATTAGTTCTTACTGGGTTATTGCAGTCTTTGTACAATGCCGCCTGCAAGAATGAAGTGATTTTACTGCACTCAAAAGCACGTGCCACCTTATAAGAACGGGAGGGAAGGTGTGGAAAAATCTATCTATAACCAATGCTGCTACTGGTTTCAGTCCATCTTGACATCTCGAAAATGCCGAAAAAACAACAGCAATTTAAATATAAGTGTTTAGAATTATTGTGGAATGCCATTATTAGGCATGGCAAATAGCAAGATCACTGCAGAAAGAAACATCCGTATAAACTGAAACATAATTTAGATATAAATACAAGATTGCTGAAAGTAAAAGCAGTGGCGAAGATAAAAGGAAACCGTATATTGATGAAAATCCCAAGCAGAATCTTCAAGATAAATATGAAGAATTTCGACAGCCATGGGCATCCACACGCGGGGTAAAGGGGGCCGAGGCCCCCCTAGCTGTCAGGGAAAGGAAAAAAATGTATATTAATAATTATTATAGTCAGGTGTTTTTCTTTTAAGATAATTATTTGAAAGTCAGTTGAGACAAAAAGTTTGCAGAAGTTTTACCAACGCCGGGTTTCCGAAACGTAAGATATCTACTAGATGGCATTATTCAATCCGTAAGCGTTTCTGAAACGTTCGATGGCGGCTAATCGTTCAATAAAACGCCCTACAAACTATCGCACCATAAATCACTAGATATCTGGCGAAACGGTAGATAAACACGCAACATGCCGGAAATGCGAAATATTTATGTTGATGTATGTTTCGTTATTATGTTAGCATTTAATCTTACATTATGTTACTAGCTTGTTATGGTATTAAAATTAAAAGTAGTAATGAAACTGACATTGGTTATTAATTTGTGTGTGAAATAATTCATAATACTGTACTGGAAAAATTGTATATTATCGGTTAGATGAACTTTGTTATAGCCTAGGCTATTGTATCCATCGTTTATTTGTATTAATTTCATTTTCTGTTGTTAAGTTAATACTTTAAGAAAACATCGCGAATATTAATTCACATCATATTTTCTTGCTGGTCATTTTCAATGCCAGATCGTATAAGGCCTAGGTCTATACAGAAGTAAATATTTCCTGAAAGAAATACAGCAATCCTTTCAAGAAGTAGCCTACGATGATATTCAGATTCGGAAAAAATGTAGCTTAAGTATATTAATTTTATTTTGTGATGCAACACTTTATGAAGAAAATATTGCCATTTTACAGCACGAATATTAATACATAATCATCATCTTTCTCGTCATCTTCATCCTGAGGCAATAATTAGGCCTAGAGATGTGTAAAGCAAAAAGTATTCCCTGAAAGAATTAGATCTTTGACGATATTGAGTTTCGGAAAGAATCAGGCTGTCAAAGGAATGACCTATGGATAAATAGGCCATCATATTAAATAAGGAACAACTGCAAGCATGCCTTTTTCAGCGTTAAATTGCCCATCATTAGAATTGGGAACAACCATCGAAGCATTCCTTTCTGTGGTAAATTAGCTATAACTTAATTAATGTGTTACGTTTTACGCATTATGTTGTCAGATTGTGATGGGTGACATTTTTCTCTAATGCACAAGTCTCGAAATCGAAATTACCGTAGTTTATCTCACGTTTTACATTCATTTTAGCAGACAAACAGCAGGCAAGGAAAAGCAGAAAGATAATTCAGCCATTTTGAATAGAATAGCAAGAAGCGCTCCGATTGGTTGCTATTCAATCACGGCCAACTTGATATTAGAGTAAGCACCGTGTCTCCATCTATTGACAAAGTGCTCAACTCATTTATCTGACAATAGCTATTTCTTGAGCAAATTCGCTTTCGGAAATGGGAAGGTGTTTATCGAGTCTATATATGTATAGAACGATTAGCTGTCTAGAAGATATCTGGACCGGGCCCAAGTCGACAACATGGAAGCCGAATCCACAGTGGATTAGGAAAGGGGAGTCCAGGGGGATTGGACCCCCAAAAATCAAAACCTAAAAGTCTATATTTGTATTTTTTTAAAAATAGTTATTTCATTTAACAAGATTTGTTGGTGTGTCAAATATGATATAGCAGTTTTCTTTTCATAACATAATGAGTAGGCCTATTATGTCCACTGTTCCATGTGTTATTCAACTTTTCTTATAAATAGTAATAACTAATAAGTATTATAACTTAGGTAACAATTTCTTGTTTAAGTTGCCATGTCTTAGAGTATAGTAAACAAATTTGCTAACTAGTTTTTCAGTGTTAAAATAGCGTAAAATGTGATTTTCATTAGTTCAATATTTAAAAATTTACCAGGGGTGGACACCCGACTTAGGTAACATTTCTTGTTTACATTCACATGTCAGAGTATGGTAAACAAATTTTCTAGCTAGTTTTTGAGTGCTAAAATAGCGTAAAATGTTGTTTTCATTAGTTCAATATTTAAAAATTTTCCGGGGGTGGACCCCCCCACTTAGGCAATGATTTCTTATTTACATTGGCTTAACTTAGAGCAGCGGTTCCCAAACTTTTTTGTCCTGGGACCCACCTTCACCTAGACATTTTTTTCGCGACCCACTACTACATAACTATAACCAATATAGGCTATATAAAAAAAATCGCCACCCACTACATAACGATAACCAATATAGGCTATATAAAATGCAGCACATGTTTTTCATATGCTCTTCAATAGCTTTATTGTGTTCAAATGCTAAATTAAACTCTCTTTCCTTATATTGAAAACAAGTTTAATTTTCCCGCCCTTTTCGCGACCCACCAGTGGGTCGCGACCCATAGTTTGGGAACCACTGTCTTAGAGTACGGTAAACAAATTTCCTAACTAGTTTTTCAGTGCTAAATTAGAGTAAAATGTGATTTTTATTAGTTCAGTACTTAAATTTTCCGGGGGTGGACCCCCACTTAGGTAATGATTTCTTATTTACATTGGCTTGTCTTATGGCCGAGTGCACCAATCTCGGTATTCAGAATACGGCGGTAAAGTTGCTTAGTTTACCCTGGTAAAGTCATATTTTCGTTGCATCGTGCTCGGTTTCGACTTTTACCGCGGTAAGATGCAAATCGGCCGTGAAGAAGCTGTAAAGTGAGAAAACCGCTGTTTTCTTTCCAAGATGGAGATCAGCGTAATGTATCATATTTACGATATCTAGGCCAAAAGCTAATTGAATGTAAAGAATAATGAGAGACAGGTGGGATCTATTTGAAGAATGAACGATGGTGCATATCTTTGCAAATACTGTGCTGTAACATCGATTGAAATTACCTTCCTTTCTTACCTCAACTAAACCAGGCCCATCGAGTAGGCTAGTGGGCGTAACCACGATTAGTACGATTAGTACAGTATTTATAGTGTTTGAATTCAGACGACATATATACGCAATATAATAATCCATTTTATCCTTATGAACATTTATTACTGAACAAGAAGGCAACAAATAAATGAAATATGGAAAACCCGTGGGCCTAGGCCAACTTTGCAGTGAATGGCTACATGCATCACGATCATAGGCGTACCGAGGGGGGGGGGGGTTTGGGGGTTTGACCCCCCCCCCCATTGATTAAAAAAAGGAAAATTGTATAATTTTTTTTAAGTCTGCCCATAAATTAATTAATACAAGTATAAAGCGTGGGAAGCTTAAAACTCGTTATTTTGTGTCTTAATTTTTAAAATTTTCCGGGGAAAACCCCGGAAGTTTAAAACTCGTTATTTTGCATCTTAATTTTTAAAATTTTCCGGGGGAGAGCCCCCGGAAGTTTAAAACTCGTTATTTTGCATCTTAATTTTTTTTTATTTTCCGGGGGAGGACCCCCGGACCCCCCTCTCCCTAGGGGGTATTCCATATCCCCTAGACCCCGCGGATGTTATAACCCCCCATATGGTCGGCCTGGTTACGCCTATGATCACGATATAGCCATGTGTACCGGTATATAGTGTATGTAATCAATTTTTCATACTTGCACACACACACGAACATAATTATAACAGCCCTTTCATGGCTATGTAGATGACTTTGCACCTAAAATTTCCACTAGTCGAACGGGAATAAAAGTGAGGCTATGTCGAACTCAGAACAGAGATTTCATGGTGTTGCTTTGCCTTAGATTCCACAGGTGTGAGAATTATTCTTTAAAACATAAATGTTATTTTATTGAAATGTACAGACAGGTGGGATCTATTTGAAGAATGAACGATGGTACATACAGTATATTTACAAATGTTGTATGTACATCGATTGAAATGACCTCATCCAAACCAGGTCCATCCAGTAGGCGTAATCAACTGATTTTCACGATCGTTACAGTATCTATGGTGTTTGAATTCAAAGTCAGACATATATACCCAATATAATATTCCATTTTATCCTTACGAACATTTATTATTGAACAATAAGGCAAAAAATAAATGAAATTGGGCCTAGCTGAGTCACCGTGACTGGAAGACGTGCAGTAAGAGAGCGAACCTAGCGGCCATGGAAGAAACCAACACAAACCAACACAAAATTTCTCCATGGGGTTGGCTTCATAGAGTAACCGCGATATTTCCAAGCATTAGCAAACCGCGATATTTTAGCAATGGTGCACAGAGATTTTGAGAATACCCCGGTATTACGTTTACCGCGGTAACGAAACGGATGAGAAAACCGGAGAATGGTGCACTCGAGCATTAGAGTCTGGTAAACAAATTTCCTAACTAGCTTTTCTGTTCTACAATAGCGTAAAATGTGATTTTCATTAGTTCAATATTTAAACATTTTCTCGACCCCCTTTTTCGGGGGGTATTCCAAAATCCCCCGGCACTTTCGACCCTCCCCGCAATTATTTTCTGGCTACGTCATTGTTGCACTTATTATATTATTATATTATTAATACAATGTTACAAAGTGGCCCAAGAAGTTAAAGCGACAAAAAATAAATAAATTAGGGTAATTCCGGGAGAAACGGCCACGCGGGGGAGACCACCAATCGCTCTGATTTCAAGGCCGATAAACATACTGTATTTGAACGTAACTTGGTAGGCGGCAAGCTTTTGGTACTGAGAGTCGATTGTTAAATACCTGGGCTGTTTATATTTAGAAATCCGCGATTGATTTAACAGTTTTGTTTTCTAACTGGCCATTTATTTTGTGTATGTTGAATGAAATAAATAGAAGTCCGACGTTATTACTAACAGTTAAACGATACTTACTGTGTGAGGTGAGCGAACCTTATACGAGGTCTGTTAGATAAGTAACCGACCTTTTTTTTAGGTAGATTTCGGAGAAAAATCTACCTATTGCAATGGATACCACTTTATGATTTTCGAAAAATTCTTTCATATCTTTACGTTTCATGCTCCCCTAAGTACGAAACCACCGCCCGTTCAAAAAAAAAAAAAATTGTGATATTTATATATATATATATATCTTTACACGATAGCGGCCGTAATTTTGAAGATATTTGAACCAAATTGTATTATGTTATTTCTAGGCCCAATAGTTCAGACAAGTTCGTTAATGGGCAAAATTGGCCCAAGGGGGTGATCGGGGGAGGGGGTTGAAATTTTAAAACATTTATATCTCGGCCCCTATGAAGTATAGAGGGAAACTTTGTTTGAATAAATTAGAGTACTCCCTATGGAGTTCACAGTGACACCAACAATTCGGGGGTTCGAGTGGGGGTGGGGGATGAAAATTCGAAACTTTTGAAACAACGTCTTGTGGGGTATCGTTGAAAAGCTCTTGATGAGTACTCTACAAATCAATAAATAGTTTCTTGATAGCTCTCATATGACGCGAGATTTTAATGTTTGAAAATAATAACACTTAAAAGAATTATTATAATATCATAATTTTGTCTTGTTTAGCGGCTTTGCTAATTTTATTCATTGCTGATCTTGCGCACGGCCTCCCAGAATATTATATCCTATTCTTGTTGTCAAAACAAATGATTGTAGGCTCTTCCTCTTTATCGAATTCAGTTCTTATTACTGCAGGTTTACCATGCCAAGGCTAAAGAAAAAGAGTGCTATGCAGCGACAATAAAATAAACCAAAAGCACTTCGAAATCTACCTCCACCTATAGGCCTGCCTAAAGGGATTTTTTTTTCTTTCTCGAAACCCTGAAGGATTTGAATCAAGCCCGCTTGCATGAGCCGACCTTGAACCTTCGTGCGCATGTGTGAATTTTTTCCCGCCTGTCGATAGCGTCTGTTGCTGGCAAGCAGCATTTGAGTGAGGTAGTGTCTAGTGTTCTCGTCGTTTTTTCATTGTGACTCCTGGAATTTGGTTTCCGGGTCGCACCCGTACACCAGGACTCGTCACCGCTCATTAAGGTGTTGATGAAGTCGGGGTCACTGTTTGTGGTGTCAAGCATGTCATGTGAGAATTCAACACGAAGTTGTTTTTGCTCCGCCGTCAGCAGCATCGGCATTGAATTTCGCCGCCACTCTCTTCATGGTCAAATCTTCGGTCATAGTTGAATGTGCCGAAAAAGCAATTTCTTGGATACTCACACGACAGTCCCGCATCACCACAGCGTTCACTTTGGCAATGACATGGTCATTTCGGCATGTTGATGGCCGACCGGAGCGTGGCTCGCTCACCACCGATGTTCGGCCGTCTTTAAACCGGTTGTGCCACTCCTTAATCTCTGTGATGCCCATAGCATCGTCATCGAAAGCCGTCTGAATTTTACGAATGGTTTCCACATGGCTATCGCCCAGTTTCAGGCAAAATTTAATGCAATAGCGCTGCTCCAGACGTTCCGTCATTTTCCTAACAATGAGAAAACGACGAGAGCACTAAACACTACATCACTCAAATACTGATTGCCAGCAACAGACGCTATCTAAAGGCGGGAAAAAATTCATGCATTCGCATGAAGGTTCAAGGTCGGCTCGTGCAAGCGCGCTTGATTTAAATCCATCAGGTTTTCGAAAGAAAAAAAATAAGGTCGGATACTTATCTAACAGACCTCGTATATTTCACTTGTATTACGTGTTGTTCTAAACATTTCCATTTTTAACTACTGACTATGGCCATCTCACCTTTACAAATAGGAGAGATGGCCCACTTTTTTCCGGGAGAGTTGGCCAACAACTTAAGAGCCATAGTTTCAAGATCTTCTAATTTTTTCTAACACGGAAAGGAAAAATTTTCACTTAAGACTAATTTCCATCGATTCTCAATTACTTATTTATTTTTACTGATAGGGAAATGGCATAAACGAACATATTAATACGTATACTTTAATGAAACAATTTTGAAAATCCAATCCAGAAAGATGTATGTAAATAGAGACGACTTTGACAGTGTACCCCTAATTAAATAAATTATTCAATTCATTTTCAAAATTATTTATTTATTTAAAAGCGGTCATTTAAGTCGGCATGCCGACCAGGCGCTCTCGATCCTGTCATCAACTAACGAAGTCGAAAGATGGAGATAAATGATGTAGAGGTTAGATGGTATGCCCTTCCCCTCCATCGGATGTAGTAGCATGAAGTAGAGTTTAGTTATCTTTTCAGAAATATATCAGAATTTTTCAGTTACTCAGAATTGATTCTGTTTTCCAAAATATGTTTATTTTTACGTTGTAATAACTTATTTTAGCACTTAGATTTATTTTTTTGTATATATTTATACCTAGTCTTTCTACTTTGTTACCTGTACTTTCTGCCTTCGAAAATGACGTGGTCGACTGTCCGTATGTCCTATGGCAATCTCCCCCTGACACCTCGGGTGAGATGGCCAACGTACCGTTTTTTTTTAAATGTTGGGATTTCTCACCCTGAATTACTTTTTTTTCTCCAAAAACGTTATGTTATGAAAATGTGACATCCAGGGACCTGACAGAACATTTTGCACACGAATTATCTTTAAAATCCTTCAAGTTATTGAACATTTAAAAAAGCGTGGCCATCTCACCCGGATTTACCCTAAAAAAATTGCCCCCCCCCTCTAGAAAATATCATGGGCGCCCTTGTCGACAGCCAATCAGGTTGGGGGGGGGGTGAGTCTTGAAGTTTGGGGGGGCACCCCTGTCATACAAACCTTGTCCTGACAATTACGAACAAACAAAAAAACAAAACCAAAAAAATCCAAATCGGTCAAGCCGTTCTCAAGTGATGCGGCAACATACATGTGGCAATTGATTTTTATTTATATAGATTGTATCCTTGATAGTGAAATCCACAATATGGTTACTTTTAGTTCAACTAAACGTAAAGGCATTTTAATATACGACAATTTAGGAGTACCGTTACCATTTCAGATTGAGAAGGAAAGACGGGCTGTCAGCGTGATATTTGTATTGCTACATGCATCACATGTTTGGACATGAAAGATGTATTGCTTTACTTGTCTGAATAGTCATCGAAGGGATTTGTAGTCGCCATCATTCGAATCGTGAGTCCTTGATACCGATTACTTGAATTCCAGCGGGTACCAATTCAGCATCACTAAGTGTCTGCATGGATGTCATCTTTAAAATCCTAAATATTTTAGCGTCACAAATTATTAGTCACCGGTACATAGGTAGGGTCCGCCTCCGTGGGTGAGTCGGTAGCCTTCCACTCCGGCGGCCCGGGTTCGATTCCCGGCCGGGTCGGGGATTTTTCAGTAGTGAAAAATATCTTTCCCGGGTGTGTGTGTGTCCTTAGGTTTAAGTAGGTAGGTACTTTAAGTAGGTAGGGGACTGGCGCATCCCGGTAACAAATACGCTGAGAATATCCCCTTACGGGATCACCAGGGCCCTGTTTCATAGAACTTGCTAATAATATTAGTTAATAATATTAGAACTCATAATATTATTCATTAGTTATCAAAATCTTGTTTCATAGAAATATGAACACTACTCATAAAATCTCTTCACTAATATTATTAGTTCATTAGTCAGCTGTTTGATTTGGAGGTTATGTCTGGATTGTTGTTAGTTTTTCCCCTTCTCAGTCTTTTTGTCAATACTATTTCAAAGCAGCACGGCCTACATACATCTTCATAATAACTAGCTCTAAGAAATGAATAAACCTGCCAGGCACTTATTCAAAATAGGTTTATGTACTAAAAACTAACCTCAAATCTTAAAAACTCGTTTTGACAAACATTCCTTTGATAGTGTATGTAAGCTTTTTCTAAAGTGATAATTACATCAGAGTGATTCATTTTCCACAAATTTAAAATCACAAAATCTGAATTACATGGGTTTGAGAATAACTTATTAGCCCAAATACACTTATAGAAAAGCACCTAATATTATTAGTAAATTTTATTAAATTCATATGTTTGTTCCATAAGATTATAGGCTATTCTTGGCCTAAAATTCCTTGGTCTGCGAACATATACTTCTTCATCACTGTTACTTGAATCAGAATCAGCCATTTTCTTGATTTTCACAACATTGATGTCACAAATTCAACCTCTCTGCTAATCTTATGGGAGAAAATTCACTCATAGAAAAACAACTAATATTATGAGCAAATTCTATTACCATTGGTGTGTATGAAACAGTTCACTAATAATAATAGTAACATTTACTAATAATTTAGGGCCATGAACTCATAACTAATAATATTAGCTAATATTCTTATGAAACAGAAGACTAATAAAATTAACTAATATTATTACGTTTTTGCTAATAATATTAGTGTAAAGGTTCTATGAAACAGGGCCCAGGGGTCGCTCGCGAACATGAGGAATAACTAACATAAGTAGGGTGGTATTTTGATGTTTTGTTGTTCGATTTATATTATTTCTTATAAATTAACTGAAATTCAATAATATTTTTCAACTGGCTCTCAGGCATTCCTTGTCTACAGAATGAAAGGGAGTGAGTGAGACAGCAGTTGTGTATTATTATTATTATTATTTTGCATTTATGCAACGTTGAGTTGCAGGTACATCTCCTACACTATGTTCCTACCCTGAATCCAAGTTTATAGTGTGAACCAGGTTTTTGTAGTTACTAAAATCAGTACAGCATGGAAAGCTTAAGAAATTGGAGCTAGGTTCCCGAAGCGATAACGTCTCAGAGTAGCATTCGGGTTGTTCCGGGCTCAGTTCCTTGGCCGGCCAGTCTGAGTGGAGTTTTGGGGGTTTCCATCCAACGCAAAGGCGATTATCGGATTGGAATTTACTTACCTTCGGTTTACATTGTTGTCTGTAGGTTTCTAAATTTAACAATTAGGTAAATAAATATGCAATAATAATTCAGGACCTCGAATTATTCAGGAATCATATGTAAGCAGTTTCTTCCTGAAAATGGATGCTGGTAATGTTCCCTCAAATTAAAATCGGATAATTTAATTTTTAGGACCACATGACGTTCTTTACACAGAGAAAATTAATCTGCTAAGCCAAATTCCAGTGTCATCTGGTGCTCCAAGCGAAATTATGATTTCTCTTGTCCTATTCACATTATTCACTGTAGGGTTTAATACGACCATTTCATTCTAGTAATATAATTTCGCAATATTTCCCGGTCCGTTTTCCTCTTTCTCCTCCGACATTCTCATAACTGATTTTGCTGATTGGCAATTTTTTTCTTTTTAAAGCAGTATTAGGTGTCCTGGTTTGCATAGATATTTCCAACTGAATTGAGTCTACGCCGTTATCTTCTGTTTGAATAACTTGAAGTCGTAGAACTCTTTATGTATGATTAATAGAGCTTACCAATTCCATATCTTGGGTGAGGGATCATTGCATGCCAAATCATCCAACAATGGTTGCACGACCATTTAGACATAAGTATGTTAAAAATTGCCTTTTGGTCCTATTATTTAATTAATATGAGGCTCTTGGCGTAATATGATTTCAATAAATTTTATATTGTACTTAGTTGTATATATCTATTATTAGAATTTTATTCTGGCCTCAGTTTATTTCCATGGCAGAAAGTTTTCTACTAATGTGGTAGACCTGTCTGAAGTAAATGTAAAACATCCTCAAGATTAACTTTGTTGTAGATTCTAGGGTTTATGCCCTTTTCTGCTAATAATAAGAATTGGTAATCTGTTCCTTTTAACTTACCAGTATATAAAGATAAAATCTAATAGTCAACGTTGCCCGAGGTGGTACACCTCTTGTCTTGTTTGCATAATGTTATGTCCGAGTTTAAGTGAAGATGATGTTTTGAACCAACCCCTTTATATTATTTATGTAGTTTATTAAATTTGAGCACGTTAAGTACCTACTATTCAGCATTCTAGCTGCGTGTGGGTAGCCTAGTCATTTCTTGCCAAGAATTATTCTAACATTTACTTGAACTGTTTTAAAAACTAGAACTAGGCCGAGGGTGTTACTTGTAACATTTTTGAGAAACCCCTTCAGGTTATTTCAATTTAGCTCTGTAAAATAAACTTGAATTATAGGCAAATATTTGATGGGCTTACTACCTGTCCCTCTGACCTCTCTCGGAAAATAAGCGTAACAAAATTAGTATAGGTAATGAAACCTCCACTTGGAGGCCCTATGCCCCACCATAGGGGTTACAGGAACAAGTCATATCAAAGATTATATTTTATAGCATTTTTCAAACTATTAACTTGTATTACAAAAAACAAAACTTGAGTAGGCAATCTAAATTTGTAACGGCTTTATATAATTCCTATTGTGAATTTTAATGTTCTCTAACATTTATTTGGACTGTAATAGACACTTACTTGAAGGTAGGCCTAGAGTTTTGGTTTCGTTCAGGTAATCTATACAGGGTGTTAATAAATAACACCGAAATATTTTACTTGTACTGTATATAGAGGGGACTTAGACAAGCAACTTTATTTTTGCTATATGTCGTAAAATGTGTATGCTACAGGGCATTAAAGTCATTATAATTTGGTGCTCTTAAATCGATAATTGCGCGAAATAGGGTTAAAATGTTCATTACATTGACTTCATGCCTTCCTAGAGCTCGATAAAAACCAGACAGTGTTTCCATAATCTGGAAAATCTACAGACTAATTACATGACTGGTCGCCACTGCATTAGTATTTTTTTTATTTTTTGATTCATAACTACTTAATACAGTGTTAACAACTTAATTACTTTGCTTTGCATGTTTTCTAATGTTAGAAGCCAGTGGCGGCCATGCACTGGGAGATTTAAGCTGTAACTGGAAATATTGAATGCATACAGCAAAAATCTCCTAATAATAGTTGCTTGTCTATGACCCCTCTATACAAAGGTAAAATATTTCGGTGTTATTTCACAATACAAGGTTTGTATGAAAGAAAATTTTTGGAAACCACGGGAAAAGTCGGAAAGTGAAGTGAGGCACAGCTGTCACATGTTTTTTGCACTCCTTAGCTAGTAAGTGTTACTTACGAAAGTTGTTTACATGGATCGTAAGTTGACATTCCCACACAGTCTTGTTGCTAAGGGCGGTTGCGATGAGGTTAAATTTCTTTCGGTCCAAGCGCCACGTCATAATTCATTACGATACACTTCATAATACAAGTCTTTATGGACAAAGCCCCCAGGACAAATATTCGGTTCCCATAACAACAAACACATGCGAATCACTTTCTGAAATAAACATCTATTTTCAAGAATGTATTTACATAATATTTTCAGGTAATATCACAATTAATATAATTAAATTGATATAAATAATCATCGTGCAAAAAATAGCATGAAACACACGGGCCGTAAAGGCATTTACGGGTCTCGAAAACTTAAAAACCCTCGGCTGCACCTCGGGTTTTCAATCTGTTTCCTCGACCCGTAAACGTGCCTTACGGCACTTGTATCGCAATATACTATTATATAACAAAATAGAAGTGTGACATAGGCACAGTTTGAGAGTTCTGCTGTCACATGTTTTCATAACAAACAAACAAACAACAAAAAAGTGTGAATCTTGCAACCAAGCAAAATCGACAGTGTGTATGTATGTATGTTCCCTATACAAATCTACATTTCTTGACCAATTTATATGAAATTTTGCACACATGACCAGTTAAACCCGGGAAGTAACGCAGTCAGCATTAAAATTCAAACAAGCCACTCCTTCCTTTGAAAATTTATATAATTTCAGAAAATATTGTACTGAAAAAATGAAATGCTATTCATTTATCATGATTCATGACAACAGTGTGTTGTTTACAGTGTTCAAATAGGGCTTTGGGAACTATATAATACTAGGCTTTAACAAATTCTGATGCTATCGATGTAATACATTTGTGAAAATAATTCTTGAAGAATTGCAGTCAAATAACTTTCTCTACGCTCGACGTGGAAAATATCATTTTCTCACTTCACATTTTGATGTAGAATAAGCGGTCATATTGCAGGGACAGCTTAAGGGTTTGCCAATGAATATGCTATATCGGAAGTCGGTAAAAAAAATCCTATCCACTGTTATTCATAGCTGTAGGCTTTGTATTAGTTGAGAAATAGGGATGTTTATCAGAGGCCCTAAGCATCTAAAAGAAGACAGAATGGGATGGAACATTTTCATTCCTACGCGCGCAGTATATTATTATGTCCCAGGTTTTTGGGAAGGAAAATATGAAAGTGATATTGAATTTATTTTTTATTTCAGCCCCGAAACGGTTGTATGGTAATATGAGAGTGAGAAATAACATTTTCTGTCAAGACAATACAATCTTATGTAACCGGAATTTCTTTTTCTTCTTACTTGAACCCCTCCCAGCCATGGTGTGTAGAAGAAATGGGGTGCAAAATTTGACATCCTCTATGAGCCATAAAAAGCTTTATCTAGCGTTTTCTGAGGGAATAGTTTGAGTGTGATATTTCGTTCTTCCTCATTTCAAATTCTACATACCTATTATATAAGGGCCTAGAGTTTCAAAATCGAAAGGTCTCCATAAGTTAATTTCAAATTACAATATACAAAACCCGGGCGACGCCGGGCCTTTTAAGCTAGTGTGTGTGTGTGTGTGTGTGTGTATATATATATATATATATATATACACACTTCAAAGATAGTTTATGAGAATCCTATCCTGTCTTTCCAAAAGACATGACCCGGTTAGAATATTTAACCTGAGGCCATATTTGCTTTAATCCCTAACTTTTATGCGGACCACACTTTGAAAATGAACTTTGTAATAGGATATTCTGCGGACCTTAATTCTGGGTTTAGTTAATTAAATCTTTAGAATTATTATCACCATTCGGCTCAATTCAGTACGGGCCCTCTTGACAACAACAAAAAAGCGTTTAGGTCATGGGTGCGCATCTGTAGCACATTGTGTCACTGTGCGGGAGGGGAATTTATCCCACTACAGTCGCCCTTGACGTCAGCATAAAGCTGTTTCGACGTGACACTGAACATGAAGAGCAGGTTTCATACGTCACAGCAGGATAGGGGACGAAAACGTTCCCCCCTCAGTTGCTCAGGTGTGGTTTAGATTGATATGTCTCACAGGCTTAGTTCTTGTATATTTTTATGGATTAAATATTTAAGAAGATATACGCTTTTCTTAAAGCTCTCTAATTATTATTGAAAATCGTTTCGTTACATGTTGTTGTTTTTGTTTAATCTTCCGGTTGCCACAGTAATTTACTTTAAGTGGTCTTTAATTAAGTTATGGTAAGTTCCATTATTCCATTTAATAGTTAACGCAAATTGACATAACTTCGAGCGCCCCTAGAAAGATTGAACAGAAGCAGTGTCTTGTGACCCTAAACTCGCTTGAGTATAGTTTGTAAACATTAATTTGAATTCTCGTGTGTTGGAATGTCTTGTAATTTGAGCTTTAAACGAATTGCTAGTCTTCCTCGCGGTGAGCTGAGAGGTTTGTAAAAAGCATTTTCGCTGGGAGTAATTATCAGTAAGTTACTACAGTACTTCCCTTCTGCACTGAGCGTTGACACTCTTCCATACTGCAATTTCTTTCTCTTTGAGACTTGAAAAAGAGCGCCCACGTTAAACTTTGGAGAATGCCCAGTTTCTTAAATCTACTGTTTTGCAACATCATTCAACTCATTTACATTGGTGCAAAGCACAAGTAATACTGTATTATTGTAACTATTTATCTCATGAATCAGTGACCAATCCAGTACAAGATTATGTGAAATGTCAACCAATTGCAATTGTTAATCGTCATAATTTTATCGTTTTATTTTTGTCGCACCTACATGCACATGTTTTTTTTATGTAAATTCACAAGAACTGAGCACTGAAACATCTTCATACCCGTAGCTTCTTAGAAAAAAATTAATACAGCGATTGGCTATTTATTATATAAAGTGCGGTGTCCGAACCCCCGAAGCATTTTGATTGGCTCTTGCGGACACCCAATCAACGGTGGAGCCGTCACAAGCAATTAGTATTCCTAACTAAGGTAAACAAGGCAAACTGAGATGAATCAACCTCTGTCAGGAGAACTAATAGACGAAACTACTTATTAAAGAGCATTCTTTCATTTCCACAAGTTCTATCCAACTGACACTTTACGTTGAACTTTATTATTTGTCCACTTGACTGCACATAAACGTTCATTAATAAGTACTTAACTTATAAGTATAATGGGCATAACATATGGTGCTACAACAATATTGCGTGGCCCACTCTATCCTAAATATAACGCATATCAAATTGTCGATAGCTTTGATATTGTATCCCGCTCTGTTTGATTAATTTCTTTATAACAATGTCAGTGTCATTAAACATAAATAAAAGATTTAAAAAAAAAACCTAGCCGTTGAATAATAAAATGCATTTGCTCTTGGTATAATGTTGTGCATTCTGCATATTATTTTAATGTAAGTACTTTTCAGTTTAAACACGTCTCACTTATGTGCAAGTAATAATAATAAATCCTGACGAATTGTTTTCAGATTGAATTTAATTCATTCCTAGCCTATAGGGCTGCTTTAAACCTATAACAAACACTTCAGTGAATCATAGACCTACACTTTCATCATTAATATTATTACCAGTGCATTTCGTCAAATCTTCACATATTTTAAGAAAATATTTTATCAGTGTACACGAGTGTATGTGAACTAAGGTTAAGAAGAAGCACGTAGAAATATTAACTATGTGGGCTGTTGTATGAATTGTGCTGATATGTATAATTTCAGTAAAAAAAAAGTTTATATGGAGAAACAGTGTTACAGCTAATGAAATTTAAGTAAAAAATGTAAAATAAGAAGTCGTATTGCGGGGACAGCTTTAATACAGCTGTCTCAGTCTGAGTGTGTGTCAACGAGTAGGCCTAAGTTATGCCATATCAGAAATCGGTAAAAAAGTCTACCCACTGATACGTTATTCATAGTTGTAGCCTTTGTATTTATAGTTGAGAAATATCGATGTTTATCATAGGCCCTAAGCATGTAAAAGGAGACAAAATAGAATGGAACATTTTTAGTCCTGTGCGTGCAGTATATTATTATGTCCCAGGTTTTGGGGAGGAAAATATGAAAGTGGTATTGAATTTCCTTTTTATTTCAGCCCCGAAACGGTTCTATGGTAACATGAGAGTGAGAAATAAAATATTCCGCAAAGACGGTACAATAATTGGCAAGACGGTACTTTGCGAGACACGCTACTCGCCTGGCCACTTCCCCGCAGCGCATGCCATCATGCCTGTAGTCGCTGCTCAACTTCAGTGCCGGTCGGTAATGCATAATTGCAATTAACATGTCACCTAATATTTCACAATAAAAAAAGACCCTTGCACCTCCACATAATATTTCACAATTATAAAAACGACCCTTGCAACAAAATAGGCTATTTCACAATACAAAAATACCCTTGCACCATAGTCTATATAATATTTCACAATTATAAAAACGCCGTATTATAACAATAAATATGACTTAATTTATGCAGGAAAATTCCCTTGCACCAACACTACTCTTTTCATAACGAACAAAATATATCAAAATAATGATCAACAGATTCTTGCGTTCAAACTCATGAAATCCCCCTATCATAACTCAAATATACGAAAGCTTCCTTCAGTGCTCAGCGTTCACTTGTGGCGTAATGGTTAAAACTCCTAGCTATAATGCTAGGGGTCCCGAGTTCAAATTCCGGTCGACCCAAAATTTACTAGTAGGAATAAGTGTCAAATAGGTAGGGTGAGAGGAATAGAGGAAGGAGACGGGAAAGGAAGAGAAGAAGAGAATAAAGAAGAAATAAATAATTTGGTTCTGTTTCATGAGTTGCGTAAGAGATGGCGTTACCGTCGCTGCTAGTAGTTCAAATGCCGCCGCTAGGGGAGGGATTGAGAGTAGGAGTGGGGGACTCGGTTGTGTCGTAAAGTACAATTTTTTTCCAATAATTTACTCCTTGATCTGCCATGGTTAAAGTTTTCTGTTAAATAAAAGAACAGAAAAAATCAAATAAAATAGCTAGAAACAATAATAGTCTAATTCTACACTTTATCACAGTCAAGAATATGGTAATTGGGTTTTAAGGACAACACACGCAGAGTTTTGCCAGGGTCGGCACTTTGGGAGCGACAGTGCGCTCTCCCTCGCAGCCCGCGTGTAGGTTCCTATATCGGCATGCACACAACAGTCAAACACAACGCCGCTGGAACTGTGCGCTTCACCTTAAAAAAAATATATATATATTTTCCATAAACTGGGAGGTGGCTGAAGGATTATATTTGTACAAGTATAAAGAGAGAATTAAATAAACAAGGACTCATTTCGATAATATCAAATGGAAATAGGGGGTGCTGCATTTCCACAGTGCTTATACACGAGCCGCCACTGCTCGAATCTAAACTGAAATTTTGACATTAAAAATTAACACTGAACTATGATTTGAAAATTAATACTGACCTATAATTTGAAACGTAACACTGAACTATCATTTGAAACTTAACACTGAATGATTTGAAACCTAACTCTTAGCCGGCAATCTTTAATAGATAGGCCTATAGTGTAAATTTAAAGATATAAATATATATCTATTGGAGGAGCCGAATTGGCCAATCTCGGCATGCTATGTATAAGGGTTATGCTTTTCTTTTTATCTTTGATCTGTAAAGTAGTGTTGCTGGTCGATCACAAATAAAATAAAATAAAATAAAATAAAACGTTCTGTCCCATCACTAAGCATGGAAACCTGCGCAACGTAAGGGATTCGGACTTGATTCACGCTGGAATAAAATGCAGAACGTATCCCGTACGAGCATGGTTTCGAAAGTATTAAGTTTATTACATAGAGGTTTTACTAGCACCTTTTTGCCCCCTATTTTGCCTTATTTGTAGTACCTACTCCGTTCCTTGTTCCATACGAAAATTGCACCTGAAAATCCTAACCCTAGGCATTGTATAGTCCAGTTATTCATTGCACGGTCAGGCGGCTTCCTTTCGTCAGGAGGAAAAGTTTGCCGACAGTTCAACCCACGTTCTTTATTTTTACCGCACCAATCAGCTAGTTACCCCAGCCAATCAAAATGTAAGAATGTCCTGTGACGATTTTGACAGCTACTCGTCAACTCCGCGTGGAGTGAAATGCGCCGTTGCAAGATCAAGTTACAGTAAACAATAACACGTGTGAATTGATTAAAACGAAGAAAGAACTGAGGTCATTGACAACAATGAGAGAATATTGCAACGTTGCTTTTGTTTTGGAAAGACCGATTTAGTTAGATCAATTAACGTAAAGAAACACCGACTTAACGGTTTAAGTTATTCCTCTGAAGCCGCCTGGCCGTGCAATGAATAACTGCAATATAGACCTACACGAATGAAAAAAATACAAACTTCATCCAGCCAGGATATTTGTACAACTGCAATTTTTTATGTCAGAAGTTAAGCTTATGTCTTCAAATTCTTAATACAATTACAAGGAGTGTCGTATTGATTTTATTTTTACTAGGTAGGTAGTCTAACAGGTTTGGCACCATGAGGTCTTCGTGTAGATCTATGCTGCATCCACAACTTGTATCTCATATGCAAAACTCATACCGTACTAGTCAAATGGGGACTGGTTATTGCTTGGCAAATATGGCGCAAGTAAGAGAGGGGAGGGGAGTCTTGTGACCCAAATGTCCAACACCCACAATTTGCATGTTCCATATTCAATCGCTCCATTGTCTGAAATACGAATAGATTTGCTTATATAGGATGTAAAGCTAGTCTTTCTTTTTTACGTGAATATCTTATACTGTACCTATAATGAGTATGCATTGAAGTCGGGAATATTTTGCTGCTGTATGCAGTTTAAGAGAAGAATTTAAATGGTGATCGTAAAGGTAATGCAATTATTTAGCTCTTTTTGTAATTGCTTTTATAGAAATCAAGGATCTTAAGAGATTTTTAGTTCTAGTGGGAAGTGGGGGTTGATGGGTGTTCATAACATGTAGGCCTAACACCGTAGGGCATATCCATATCAAGTATTCTATAACCAGGAGGGGTGCAACAGGGCTCTAACATAGCAGGTGTATGGGCGATGTTCCCTTTTTTCCCTTGGTTTTCAAATAAAATAATAAATCAAATCAGGTAAACTGACATAACAACGTGCCAGAATGCTTTTTTTTTAATCAGTGATAATTGCAATTATGATAGGCCCATGCAGAAAAGAAGTTATTTTTGTAATAGGTATCCGAGTTAAACTCCAAAAACAAAATGCGATGACAGTAATATTAATGATGCAATAGGTCTACGATTCGCTGACATGTTTGTATAAAGTTTAAAGCAGCCTTATAGGTTATGAATGAATAAAAATTCAATCTGAAATCTGTCAGGAATTACATTAGATATATTGCTGCACAGGAACGAATAAGAAAAATACATTAAAATATAATGTAGATATCGGTATCTATAGAATGCACGATGTAATATCAATATTCAACGGCTAGTTGTGTTTTAGTCGGCTGCGGTGGTCTAGAGGTAGCGTGCCCGCCTCTAGATCCCGAAGGTCGCGGGATCAAACCCGGCCGCAGTCGATGGGTTTTTCAGGACGTACAAATCCTGGGCACGGAGTCCTCCGGGAGAGACTTTTAAGCTGGGGTGCCCGTGTCGTAAATTTACGGCACGTAAAAGAACTCCAAGCCTAAATTAGAGCCTCTGGACAAAATTTCTCGGCCCTTTCACGTCCAAGTAATACCTTAGTTTCCGGAGGTGGGATAAGGGGCGATGGGCTTACCACCTATCCCTCTGCCCTCTCTAAGAAAATAAGCGTAACAAAAATTCACATCGGTAAACAGAAACCTCCACTTGGAGGCCCTTCGTCCCAATATGGGGGCACAGGATGAGAGAGAGAGAGAGAGAGAGAGAGAGAGAGAGAGAGAGAGAGAGAGTTGTGTTTTAAATCTTTTATTTACACTGGTATCATTATGAAGAAATGAATCAATCAAGGCGGGCTAACAATATCAAATAACGATTGGCAATTTGTTACGTTATGTTTAATATTATATTGTGGGCCGTGCAATAAATAATAATGTAGCGTTTTATATCCATTACGAAATTAATATTGATATACTCCTTATTTCGGTAGCGGTCAACCGATTTGGTCCAAATCCAATAGGCTTGTACCTATTGGACGTCATAAATACGTATGCCAAGTTTCATGAAAATCCGATAAAGCGTATTTGAGTTATCGCGCTTTTCTAATATATTACCATAAAAATAGGCACTAAATTGGGCATTACTCCGGTACCGGTCAACCGATTAGGTCCAATATCAATAGGCTTCTTCCCACGAACGTTATAACGTTATAAATACCTATACCAAGTTTCATGAAAATCCGACGGATAGACATTTTCCCGTCCCCACACACAATCTCATAAAGTACCACACTGGCACGTAATAAACAGAAGATTTTAAGGGAAGAAGGTACCGTACCTTAAAATTGGTCAAAATACCACTTTTTATTTTATTGCTTAATCTCATAGTTTGAAGCGTGCTTTATGAAAATATAAATGTATTTTGAACGACAAGCCTATTTAAAGGTTCTAAATGACAAATTATATGATAGATTATTTTTACGCCCATAATATACTTATACGCCTATTTTGTTCTAGTCTGTGTTATGTAACTCAAGACGAGCATAGAATTGAATTAAATCGAATGTAGATTAGATAGTGTAAGCTCTGTGGTGAATGGTGGATCAACGAACAGTAACCTAAAAACTTAAAGTCGTCTTCCCGTAATGTTTATGTTTTCTAGCCTTATGTACCTTTCCTCTTAAACTATTCATTCCAGAACATTGAAATTTTTACTGTCTATTTATGTCTTATATGGGCACAATTTGACCATTTTTTTAACTTCCTGGTACTATTGTTAATTTGTTTCATTTCAAAAATTTAAAAAAATAAGAGCAATTATTTTAAAAAAATTCTCGATCAACATTTTTTAAGATAACTTTCCAAAATTGTAACTTTATTGCTGAGGAGTGTAAATGTAAGTGGAAAAAATTTCCATTTGTGTATTATTTACAGTTCTTGAAAAAAAAAAGTTATTGAATATGACAAATTTAACATGACAGATATAGAAGGTACCTTCTCCCCTTAATGAATGGAATATCAGGATCAGAATTAATCAGGATCACCAGAGAGAAAATCAATCCGATAGTGATTTCAGGAAACACCATTAGGGAAAAAATGACTGGATGACTTGCAGTGTCGTTTAACCTTTTCACTGGTACTGACTTAAAAATGAGTCGCCTCAAAAATTTTATAAGAGCATTTTCATAAAATAAATAGAGTAATGATTTGTGCTAAATGTGAGGATTTTTATCCATATGTTACGATTGTCGTTCTTAGAAATCAGCTCTTCCACTGAAATTTTCTTAATTGGTTTAAAAATTATAACCCACTGATGATTTCACTTCATAATTGCTTATATTAGTATATAAATCCAGCACCAGCTTTAAAGGGTTAAGGAAAATCAAATAATATGGAATTAAATAATTAGCTCCTGCAAACGCTAATAAAGAAGAAATCATTAACAAGAGGAAGAAACTTGGGCAATCCCTGGGCAGATAGGAGAAGGTATGGTCAAAGTAAGAGCAGGCCAGCAGAGGATAAACAACACGGACGAATGGCTTATTTAGAAAAACAACACTTATTACTTTTCCTATACCTTTTATTATATCAAGTTAGTGGAAAAAATTATATTTACTGTATGTCTCAAATTTACAAAAGAATTCATGGCGACGTCACCACAATGAGAAAGAAACCGCGCTATTTTGTTAGCCTTGTCCTACCATATTTACGGAAAACAATTTCGGTGTCTGAAATTTATAAATACAGCCTTCTTAGAAGTGCCCATCTTATATCTGAAGCCTTCTTTAAAATATTAAACAGACCAATATTAGTTTTATTTTTTTAAGAGATAAACTTCTCTATGCTTCGTATATATGTATGTGTTTGGGTATATATATATATATATATATATATATATAAGAGACTTTGTCCTGACTGACTGACTGACTGACAGACAGAGAATCAACGTAGAGCCTAAACTATAACAGGTAGAGACTTGAAATTTTGACAGTATCTTCGTTTCATAATGTAGGTGCTCACTAAGAAAAGATTTTGAACAATTTTGATTTTAAATGCCAAAAATTAAATGTTTTTGAGAATACTTAATCCCTTTTTACACAGAATTATCAAATCCAAATCACAGAACATATTGTTGCCAGTGGTATCAGATGGGTTTGGAAAAAAATGAAATGCGAGTTTGACAAATAAGAGAAGTTATCAATATAATTCATGTTATAAATAAATATTACAGAATGAAATCCACGAAAATAATGCAGTCACATAACTTTCTCTACCCTGGACATAGAGAAAACAAAACGAGGTATGGTAATGTGTATATCACAGGTTTTTGGAGAGAGAAGTATGAAAGTGATATTGCTTTCTGTTTAATTTCATCCCCAAAACAGTTTTATGGTAACATGAGAGTGGGAAATAAAATTTTCCGCATCGATATTACAATTTTATGTTACAGGAATTTATTTTTCTTCTATTTGAACCTCTATCAGGCTTGCTTTGCACTGTACAAGCGATGGGATGCAACATTCTACATCTTCTATGAGCCATAAAAAACTATATCAAGCGTTTTCTGAGGGAATAGTTTGAGTGTAATAAGTCGTTCTTCCTATTTCAAATTATAAATACTTATATAAGGACCTAGAATTTAAAAATTGAAAGTCCTTCATAAGTTAATTTCCAATCTATCTATATTATTAAAAATGAATTACCAAATGGTTGTTGCCGCATCACTTGAGAACAGCTCGACCGATTTGGCTGATATTTGTTTTTTTGTGTTCTTAATTGTCAGGACAAGGTTTGTATGAAAGAAAATGTTTGGAAAATACACGGGAAAAGTTGGAAATGTGAAATGAGGCACAGTTAGAGAGTTCTGCTGTCAATTGTTTACATAACGAATTTCTAAACTGGCCTCAAATATTAACGTTTTTTTTCAGATTTTGACTATAAGGGTAGTTGTTACCTAACAGGGAGGAGAGCCTTAATTCTTTCTTCTTGAAAACTTAAGGAACCAACCTGGACAACTACCTAGCGTCCCATCACTAACCTTCACGTGGTGCAGCTGTTAGTAATCGTGTTCACACACGATGAACCAAAGGGAGGGGCTACTCATCAAATAGCACTGGTCAGCTTTATGAGTTAATGACCGAACCTAGTATTCTTCCTTTCTTGGTTCTCTCTTTATACTATCCTATCCAGTCTTACCTGACTGACCTCTTGTTTTCTTCGACCCCGAAGGTATTAGAGTATTCGAGGCCTAGGGGATCCTTTTCATTCCTTTCCTATCACTTCTTTCTTCTCGTGGGTAACGTTGTTCACGTCCGTGGAATCCCTTAATCCACACGTGCCCACAGGGTGGTGTTAAATGAACACCAATTTTAAGCCCTAATGTAATGATATGCTTCTTCAAGAAATTAATTGCGGAGTTAAAATAGTCCCCAAATCGGATCTCCGGCAGGGGACCAGAAGAGGTAAAGCTGAATTGAAACCTTACAACCCCACTACGATAAACTTACTCCAGTGGAATGCTGGAGGAATGTCACAAGCTAAGAAGATAGAATTGTTAAAAATTTGCCAAGAAGAAGAAATAGATGTCTTCTGTATAGTAGAAGCTAACATTTCCAATGAAAATTTAAAATATTTTGAAAACTCCCATTACATCTCATATATCCTACCTAAGGGAAGACAAATAGCCAGCGGAATCCTTATTGGAATTAATAAGGAAATAACTCATAAATTTACTATAGTTAAAGAAATGCAAGATATGGACTTATCAGAGATAGTTAAAATAGATATCTGGAAATATAATCAACACTTCAAAATGTTTGGAATTTATAATCCCCCTAATAACAAACCCAACTTGGACCTATTAGAAACAAACTCAAAGGTAATCATAATTGGAGACTTTAACGCCCATTTTGAAACAGCCGGCTATAATGACCAAAATGAAGCTGGTAAAGAATTGAAAGACCTCTTGGCCTCATTTAGTTTGGAATTAATTTATAGTACTGAAGACCCTCCAACCTACCTACATTATAATGGAACAGGAACTAACCCGGATCTAACCCTGGCATCTGCAGATATATCGCATAACATTACAAGGAAAATAATTGCAGACTCAGGGAGTGGGCATAGAATTATAGTCTGTTCACTAACTGTCAAAACAAAACCTGAGATAATATTCAGACAGGCAAAAATATCATGGAATCTTAAAAAAGCAAATTGGAAAATCTTCAGCAATGAAATTGAAAGAGAACTCCAAAAGGTTAATTTTGATTATGAGGAAACAGCACCTGATAAAAATTGCAACAAATTCTGTGATATAATCCTACAAGCAGCAAATAATAATATCCCACGGGGAAGAGTGGGGGGGTACAAGCCGTTTTGGTCCAAAGAGTTAGAAAATCTTAAAGCACAACGGGAGGAAGCTAGAAAATTAGCTGAAAGAACAAAAGACCCTAAAGATGTAAATAACTGGAGACAAAAAGCAGCACAATTCAGAAAAATCATATCTCAATCAAAGAAGCAGACATACCAGAAATTTGTAGAGAACTTAGATTATAGGAAAGATGGTGTCAAAATTCACAAATTTGTATCTTCCCTTGAGAATAAAACAGGATCAACAGGAAATCAACCATTATTATCATCAGGAAAACTTGTTTTTCAAAACAAGGATAAAGCAGACAAATTTAATAAATACTTCACAAAAAATAAACCACTTCCTAATGGCTTAAGGAAAAAAGAAAAACAGATTAAATTTCAAATTAAACAGCATGCAGAACATCTAGACGAAAAAAGTATTTTCAATGCTGACTTCACTATGCCCGAACTAAACCAAGCAATTAGATCTTTAAAAGATAAAAAACAACCAGGACCAGATAAAATCTTAAGTGAGTTTCTTAAACAATTAGGACCATTCTCAAAGAACATCTGTTTGAGACTATTTAATCAGATATGGAGAACAACAGTACCAGCAGTATGGCGGAAAGCAATTATAATACCTATTCTAAAACATAATAAACCTGCAGATAAGCTTGAGAGCTATCGTCCTATATCGTATTTTAGCCAAGACAATGGAACGGATGGTTAATGACAGACTATACCATTATCTGGAGACACAAAACATCTTATCTCCTGAACAGGCTGGTTTCCGGACATACAGATCAACCACGCAACAGATCACTAAACTGAGCCAACTAATCAAAGACTCGTTGGATAGTAGAGAAACTTCCTTAGCAGTATATGTAGATTTCCAAGATGCCTATGGATCTGTATGGAGAGCTAAATTGATGGATAAATTACACAATATTGGAGTTAAAGGCAAGATGATACAGTGGATCTATAATTTTACTAACCAAAGATTCTGCGCTACCAAGTACGGTGATGTGATGTCAAAAACAAACAGCAACGTAATGGACTACCTCAAGGCTCTGTTATCAGTCCAACACTTTTCAATGTTATGGTCAATGACTTACCACCTCAACTAACTAAAAATAATATAAGATGTGCTCTCTACGCTGACGATCTAGTAATCTGGACATCAGTCCCAAGAATCAACCAAGATCTCATTTCAGAGAAAATGGCGAAGCCACTTCGTTCTTTAGAGGAATGGTGTAAAGAAAATAATATGAAAATTAATGCATCAAAAACCTTTTACCAGGTATTTACACTAGCACATAGTTATCCGGATATAAATATAAAAATAGATGATGTCCAAATTCAAAATCAGACGTATTTAGGTGTGATTTTAGACCAAAAACTAACTTGGAGTACACATGTCAGTAAAACAGTGGAAAAAGCAAATAAACGATGCAGCATCCTTAAGAGGTTAGCCAGAACCAAATGGGGCTGTCAGAGATCTGTTCTGAACACAACTTACAAATCCTACATAAAACCAGTGCTTCTCTATGGATGTGAGAATCTAATCACTGCCAAGAAATCAGTAGTACAGAAATTAGAAACAGTACAAAACCAGGCATTGAGGCTCATCACAGGAGCAGTGAAAACCACCCCCATAGCTGCTATGCAGATTTTAACAAAAAACAATCCAATTGAACAAGAAATAAAAAGATTGGCTCTAATACAATACGAGAAATTAATCAGAATACCTAATGAAAATTATTGGTGTAATTATCAAACCAAACCCAGAAAACTGAAAACTCAAAATGGCTATTTTCAACTAACTCAGGAAATACGTCCCAAGCAAATAGCTAATTCCAAGATAGAAAAATTGCTACCACCTACATCACCGTTAGAATACTCCCACATCAACTATAAACTGACACTTCAGGAAGATGTGAAGAAGACTCAATGTAACATAGATACCATAAAAGCTTTGGCTTTGGAAACCATACACTCTTTGTATCCGAAGTCTGAATGGCTCCATATTTATACTGATGGGTCACTGTACGATAAAGAAAGTGGAGCTAGAGCCGGGATACATTCAGAGTTATTTGACTACTATATATCAGCTGGAATTAACACAACACATTTTGATGGTGAAATTTTGGCAATAAATATGGCAGTAACACAATTACTATATAGAATTAATATGTTTAAAAAAGCAGTAATATTAAGTGACTCAACTGCAGCCATTCAAGCAATTGTATCACAGAAGCAAATAACAAGTATTAAAATAAGGGAAACCCAAAACATCATGCAAATGCTCACTGCTCTAAATAGAGAAGTAAAATTACAGTGGGTTCCTGCTCATTGTGGTCTTCAGGGTAATGAACATGCAGATTCTCTTGCCAAAAAAGGCACCCAAATCTTACAAAAACCAAACAGCATGCTAACATATCATTCCACGAAATTAATCATAAATAGCATTATTAAAAACCAAACGGCAGAAATATTCAGAACTAAAAACAGTAATAAATCCTGGTATCCCATTTTCTCCAAAAATGATGTCCCAGAATCACCAAGACATGAAGCCGTAGCACATTTTCGGTTGATAACTGGACATGATTGCATGGCTGCTCACTTACACAAAATTGGCATATACCCTTCACCAAAATGTGTGCTCTGCAATGAAGAGGATTCACACATGGATATGGACCACTTGCACAAGTGCACAGCTTTAACCTCAACAGATTTGGCTTCAACTTCAAAGTTATACTGGGAAGCTAGAAGACGAATGGAGATCATCCAAGTGTCTGGGCATTAGATACTACTACTACTACTACTACTATTTTTGGGCTTAAATATCTCTGATGGGTACCCTTCAAAAAATCTGAAAAATTGCATGAAAGAAGCCTTTCATGTGCCTAATTCACAATCCAAATTTCTATTTCTTGACTCAACTCCTCCTATTAATTTGATAGAACTGAAATATCACACTTTTTAGGGTAGCGTATTTGGGAGTAACTACATATAACTCAACAACTATAAGAGTAAGACATTTTAATTATGAATAATTTTATAACTATTGAAGCTTGATTCCAGAAATATTTTATAGTTTTCTTAATGTTTCGTATGAAAATATGAGTTTGAAATTCGGGTAAATTTTTCCAAAAAAGAATCACTTTTTGGGCCAAAATTTATATGAGAAGGAAGTGATTGTAAACATTCAAAAAAAAATTTATGTTCAAACCTGCATGTGATTTGACTGTGAGGAAAAAATCAGGGTCTAAAAATACATCCCTTATTTCTAAACTGGCTTCAAATATTATCTTTTTCAGATTTCGACTATTTTTGGGCTTAAATATCTCTGATGGGCACCCTTCAAAAAATCTGAAAAGTTGCATAAAAGAAGCCTTTCATGTGCCTAACTCACAGTTAAAATTTATATTTCTAGAAACAACTCCTATTAATTTGATAGGACTGAAATATCACACTATCACATTTATGTAGTTTCTCCCAAATACACTATCCTAAAAAGTGTGAGAGTAAAGGTAATTAAATCACGGCGGATGAAATGGGCTGGACATGTTGCGCGCATGGGGGAGGAAAGACATATCTCAAAAGTATTGAATGTCAGACCCGAAGGGAAAAGACCACCTGGAAGACCGAGACATAGGTGGGAGGACAATATTAGGATATATTTACTGGAAGTAGGATTTGCGAGGTATGATTGGATAGAGTTAGCACTAAATAGGGTTGAATAGCGGGCTCAGGTAAGCGCGGCAATGAACTTTCGGGTTCCATAAAATAGATAATATTCCTTTAGCTTGCTGAGAAATTGTCTACTGCCATTGAGTAAATGAGTAAGTACCGGTAAGTAAGAGATAAACTTCTAAATGATATTGTTTAGTTTTTATTTTTAGGTAGATTTCGAAGAAAAATCTACCTATTGCAATGGATACCATGTCATGATTTTCGAAAAATTCTTTCATATCTTTACGTTTCATGCTCCCCTAAGTACGAAACCACCGCCCGTTCAAAAAAAAATTTTGTGATATTTATATATATATATATATATCTTTACACGATAGCGGCCGTAATTTTGAAGATATTTGAACCAAATTTTATTATGTTATTTCTAGGCCCAATAGTTCGGACAAGTTCGTTAATGGGCAAAATTGGCCCAAGGGGGTGGTCGGGGGAGGGGGTTGAAATTTTAAAACATTTATATCTCGGCCCCTATGAAGTATAGAGGGAAACTTTGTTTGAATAAATTAGAGTACTCCCTATGGAGTTCACAGTGACACCAACAATTCGGGGGTTTTGGGGGGTGGGGGTGGGGGTGAGGGGATGAAAATTCGAAATTTTTGAAACTACGTCTTGTGGAGTATCGTTGAAAAGCTCTTGATGAGTACTCTACAAATCAATAACTAGTTTCTTGATAGCTCTCATATGACGCGAGATTTTAATGTTTGAAAATAATAACACTTAAAAGAATTATTATAATATCATAATTTTGTCTTGTTTAGCGGCTTTGTTCATTTTATTCATTGCTGATCTTTCGCACGGCCTCCCAGAATATTATATCCTATTCTTGTTGTCAAAACAAATGATTGTAGGGTCTTCCTCTTTACCGAATTCAGTTCTTATTACTGCGGGTTTGCCATGCCAAGGCTAAAAAAGAAGAGTGCTGCGCAGCGATAATAAATTAAACCAAAAGCACTTTGAAATCTACCTCAGCCTGTAGGCCTGCCTAAAGGGATTTTTGGCTTTAATTTAAGGATTTTGAAATATTTTGCTTCAGTCTCTTAATTATCGCGTAATTAGGGCGCCTTAGAGGTGCCTGCGGACCCTGGGACTTAATAAACATACACACAGTATTTTTAATAAACAAAAAATAATAATTCTGACCAAAAGAAGTAAATATTTCCCCCTCTTAAATATATAGGCCTATATATATATATAAAAAAATTGGAACCAGTTCGCAATACTGAACTCTTGGATGCGTGTTTACAGAGGTGAAGCCTTTTGGGCTGTCGGAGAAGGTCAAGTTTGTTTTCATTCCAACTTGAACAACCAATCAGTCATCCAGGATTTTACATGCTAGTAAAATAATTGAAGAAAATGTATTTTTTAACAAATATTATTTTGTTTCTTTTTAATTACATCACGTACTTCTTTAGGCAGATAACTAAACTCAGGTTGTTTAAGAACTTACCTTCACTATAGTCTGCACATCTTTCACTGTTCTTTCCTTCACTTGACTAAAGCATGAACTATTGAGAAATCGATAGGCCTACCTCTGAGTGTCATAAATAACTCACACTAATTCAACATTTTACTGAAGGTTTTATATTTGACTTTGCATTAAAAAAAAGTGAAAGGAAAGAAAACTTTCTTCACTCTCTACATGCCAATATTCTCGAGTCATTTTAACTTATTTTATGTAAAAAGAACGCTAGAATTCACAATGCATGTAGTCGTAACTCACGTGAAGAAACATGGCACGGCCAGGAGACTTGGTCGAGTATAGCACCTAAACATTTCAGGGTGTAATTCGAGATCTGTTAGTAGTAAATTCTATGATAGATTTCCTTTCGGACTAAGTTTTTAAAAATTGATTTCGATTAACATATATGAGTATATGCTACTACTATAATCGTAGCTGTTATTACATGGTGAATCAGTTCACTAGTCTTGGTAATCGCTGAATGTAACATGGACAGTGCTATTGTGTGCAAGCGTGTAGCATGAAATGGTAAATACATAATGATGGTAGCCAAACACAATGGAACATTCGTGTTACGATGTGCTGCCAAATAACGCTTCAACTCTGTTAGTTGTGGGTGGCTTATTTCCTACCATGGCATCACCTTTCACAATAATAATTGATTATATGCATTCAATTCACGAACAATCATGAATTGCTTAATTCACTTTTTTTTTTTAGTGGTTGTCATATTATTACTTCCTCTGGTCGTACCGTAGGTACTATTGGTAGAGGAATTGTTGTCTTCGACCCCCAAATTCGAAGTTGAATTTTTAACATAAATACACGTTTTGAGATCTCCTGAATCCAAAATACTATTTTCGGAAACATGTCTGTGTTTATGTCTGTATGGGAACAGCCTAGCTCCAGAACGGAAGATCATATAAAAACAAAATATTGTACCTGAGTTAGGCACCGTTTATAGCTATTTTTTCGAAAATAGTTCTTACGATTTTGTTTAAATTTTATGCAAGGGGTGCTTACTTACTCAATGGAAATAGAAAATTCCTCAGCAAGCTAAAGGAATATTATCTATTTTATGGAACCCGAAGGTTCATTGCCGAGTTTACCTGAGCCCGCCATTCAACCCTAATCTGTGCTAACTCCATCCAATCATCCCATGCAAATCCTACTTCCCTTAAATCTATCCCAATATTGTCCTCCCACCTTACGTCTAGGTCTTCCAGGTGGTATTTTCCCTTCGGATCTCCCAGTCAGTAGTTTTGAGATATGTCTTTCCTCCCCCATGCGCGCAACATGTCTAGCCCATTTCATCCTCCGTGATTTAATTACCCTTATTATATCCGGTGAAGAGTACAGGTCATGAAGCTCGTCGTTATGCAATTTTCTCCAGTCCCCATTTTCATCTCTCTTAGGCCCAAATATTTTCCTAAGCACTCTGTTTTCGAACACTCTCATGCCCGAGTGCACCATTCTCCGGTTTTCTCAGCCGTTTCGTTACCGCGGTAAACGTAATACCGGGGTATTTTCAAAATCTCTGTGCACCATTGCTAAAATATCGCGGTTTGCTAATGCTTGGAAATATCGCGGTTACTCTATGAAGCCAACCCCATGGAGAAATTTTGTGTTGGTTTGTGTTGGTTTCTTCCATGGCCGCTAGGTTCGCTCTCTTACTGCACGTCTTCCAGTCACGGTGACTCAGCTAGGCCCAATTTCATTTATTTTTTGCCTTATTGTTCAATAATAAATGTTCGTAAGGATAAAATGGAATATTATATTGGGTATATATGTCTGACTTTGAATTCAAACACCATAGATACTGTAACGATCGTGAAAAGCAGTTGATTACGCCTACTGGATGGACCTGGTTTGGATGAGGTAATTTCAATCGATGTTACATACAACATTTGCAAATATATGTACCATCGTTCATTCTTCAAATAGATCCCACCTGTCTGTACATTTCAATAAAATAACATTTATGTTTTAAAGAATAATTTTCACACCTGTGCAATCTAAGGCAAAGCAACACCATGAAATCTCTGTTCTGAGTTCGACATAGCCTCACTTTTATTCCCGTTCGACTAGTGGAAATTTTAGGTGCAAAGTCATCTCCATTGCCATGAAAGGGCTGTTATAATTATGTTCGTGTGTGTGTGCGCAAGTATGATAAATTGATTACATACACTATATACCGGTACATAGGCTATATCGTGATGCATGTAGCCATTCACTGCAAAGTTGGCCTAGGCCCATGGGTTTTCCATATTTCATTTATTTGTTGCCTTATTGTTCAGTAATAAATGTTCATAAGGATAAAATGGATTATTATATTGCGTATATATGTCGTCTGAATTCAAACACCATAAATACTGTACTAATCGTACTAATCGTGGTTACGCCCACTAGCCTACTCGATGGACCTGGTTTAGTTGAGGTAAGAAAGGAAGGTAATTTCAATCGATGTTACAGCACAGTATTTGCAAAGATATGCACCATCGTTCATTCTTCAAATAGATCCCACCTGTCTCTCATTATTCTTTATATTCAATTAGCTTTTGGCCTAGATATCATAAATATGATACATTACGCTGATCTCCATCTTGGAAAGAAAACAGCGGTTTTCTCACTTTACAGCTCCTTCACGGCCGGTTTGCATCTTACCGCGGTAAAAGTCGAAACCGAGTACGATACAACGAAAATATGACTTTACCAGGGTAAACTAAGCAACTTTACCGCGGTATTCTGAATACCGAGATTGGTGCACTCGGCCATCAGATTATGTTCTTCCCAAAGAGTAAGCGACCATATTTCACATCCATATAAGATAAACCGGCAGTATAATACTGCTTATACTAAGAGTAAAACTTCTATTTGAAAAAATAAATTAGACATAATTCTCTGAAGGGTGAAAACGCGCTCTTTGCAATATGGCCTCTTGTTCTATATCAGAATGTATTGGCCATGCTTAAAGTAAAGAAAGTTAGAGAGTGTATTAATCAGATTTTATTTGGGTTATGTATCCTTCAGGGATACGATTTGATGTGACGACATTCTCTTCAATTTTACAACCAATTTACATGAAGCGAATGTCATATATAATGTATAATACGAAGAGGTTCTTATTTGGGCCGAGGAAATTGTATGAGTTTCACGTCAAATTTTTTTTCCGGGAACACTATGTATTTCTTACGCTATGTTCACACTGAGGAGTCTATTGCAGACACAAATACTCCATACAAATTCAAGATCCATTTCCGTGATTCCTGTAGCTGGATATTTATCCTATGTACATGTTCTTTGCACAAATATCCCATGTGAGCGTTCACACTGAGGAATTTGTTGTCAGGCACAAGTATGGCTTTAGATGCAGAAATGTTTGCTTTTTTCTGCTTTAAATGCATTGATGATTCACCCAGAACAAG
This sequence comes from Ectobius pallidus, assembly GCA_964059195.1. Lineage (NCBI taxonomy): Eukaryota > Metazoa > Arthropoda > Insecta > Blattodea > Ectobiidae > Ectobius > Ectobius pallidus. The sequence goes on from CAXKWD010000009.1 coordinate 35,778,207, forward strand.
TTTGTAACCCACAAACACTCAATTAGCGGAAGAAAATGGTAATATTATACTGTACTAATGCTGATTAAATCTTCGGAGCTCTAGGGTCACGTTAGTCGGCCGTTAAAAAGGGGGGATTTATATTTATCTGGGCAGTCAGAATTTTTAAATCTGAATTTTACAGTAAGAATGGTTTATTAAAGATTGATATTTTAGCTTTATAGCTGTGCTCGGTCGTATAATTTTTTGCAAATTCAAACTTATTTAACATTCTTTAGCGGAGGGTGTTTTATGAGACCGGAGCCTCGGAATCAAGCTGCCCGGCAGGTGACGCAGCGATAGCGGAACGATAACTTTGTTCATTGCAGTCGGTATAGAAAGGGTTTGTTTAATCTCGCAAAATAATAGTATAATCATTATTAAATTTATATATTATTGTGCTCAAACTGTTTATAATAGGGGCTTGAAGTGCCTACCCTTCATTTACCACATATGTGGCAGCTTCATAGAAAATATGCTTCAAGTTTTACAGACACATTATCTGCCATGAATCCCGCCTAGGCCTAATTCAATTCTGATGCTGTTCTAATATCTCTTCTATTTCATAAATGTTTGTCAGTAAGCACATGTAGATGTAAAAATAGGTCTTAGCTTCATCTGTACTAAACCTGATAGTTTTCAAACTAAATTTATGGAAAATGTGACCAGTGATGTGGTTTAAAATCGTATTTGAAAGTTTCGTATTTATTTATTTAACTAGCTGAAAAGGCCCAGCGTCGCCCGGGTTTTGTATTTTGTAATTTAAAATTAACTTATGGAGGACTTTCGATTTTCAAACTCTAGTTCCTAATGTAATATTTACGTAGGATTTGAAATGAGGAAAAACGACTTATCAAACTCAAAAACTATTCCCTCAGAAAACGCTAGATATAGCTTTTTATGACTCATAGAGGATGTCCAATGTTGCAATCCGTTGCTTCTACACGCCATGCCTGAGAGGGATTGAAATAAGAAGAAACAGACATTCCTGTTACATAAAATTGTATTGTCTTGACGGAAAATTTGATTTTTCACTCTCATGTTACCATACAACCGTTAAGGGGCTGAAATAAAAAAGAAATGCAATATCACTTTCGTGCTTTCCTCCCCTAAACCCGGGACATAATATACTGGGCACAGGACTGAAAATGTTCCATCCCATGCTTAGGGACTATGATAAACATCCCTATTTCTCAACTAATACAACGCCTACAGCTATGAATAACGTATAGTGTTGGACTCAGCTAAGCTCCTCTGGTATGCGGAGGAAGATAAGGGGATGTAGGGCCTATTGGTCTCCCCGCGCATTCCAGAGGAACTCAGCTGGGTCCAACACTATATCAGTGGATAGGATTTTTTACCGACTTCTGATATAGCATACTCACACACTTAAGTTGTCCGTGCAATACGACCTCTTATTCTACATCATAATGTGAAGTGAGAAAATATTTCTTATGTTGAGGGTAGAGAAAGTTATGTGACTGCATCACAACGTGCTTTATTTTCGTGGATTTCATTATTCATTACTAGCGTGTGCCCGCGGCTTCGCACGCGATAATTATTTCAAAAATTAAAAATTAAGAGCATAATAGTTAAATCATTATATTTATTAACACCTTAATCACACCTTAATCACATCGTGAATTACATACCACGATTAGATAGCGTTGCCTGTAAAAGCGACCTCAGATTCGAGGTCCTTGGCCCAGAAAACCCCTGTATAGTGAGTTTCGTCCAAATCGAACAACGTTTGACCAGGGCCGGATTTAAGAGTATACCGCCTATAGGCTAAGTCCATTTGCCGCCCCCTCTATAGTTCATATTTGCTTAATACATTTGTTTTATACAACAAAAGGATAGAGTTCATTAGTGTTTTCAACTTTTTAAAACATAAAGTTCATTTAGATTAGATAAAACTACAATTTTAATGGTTTACATAATAAATCATATAATCAAATTAGTTATCTATTTTTTTACTTCTTTTAAGATTCGTTAAAAAATGAAATGGGTTTCGAAATTAATTCATTAATTTGTTCTTGGAGATCAGTGGTCACTATTTTAAACACATTTTTATAATTCAGTAACTAATAACTATCTTTTGCTTAATTGAAGAACTGTGTTGTCCTACACGGTGAAATTAAATTACACAAAATGTAGTTAATTACTGGTTTATGTGTTGAAAAATATACAAACTTCTCTAAAACAACTCATCCCACGTAATCTTCATAGCTTTCTTACGAGATTTCTTAATGGCAAACTCGTTAATAATGTATTCTTAAATTCCTACGGAAAATATTATCTTCTGAACTTCTTAACTTTTGAATAAATTGCCAAACTGCCGCCCCTGAAAATTTGCCGCTCTAGGCTGCAGCCTACTTAGCCTATTTAGAAATACGGCCCTGCGTTTGACCATATTGAGGCCTATATTGATTATCCCTTTTATAATAATAATAATAATATTAATCCTCTTCAGTGTAGGTTGAAAATTTCATATGTCTGCGTGCCTTGACATTATAAACAAATGAATCGACCAGCGTGAGCTACAACATTCAAGTGATCGCGATAGTTTTATGTCCAAGGAATGACAAAAATAGCCAAAGCCTACTGTAATTGATTTGACATTGAATGGTATTACTGAAAACTGATGCTTCGAAAATGCAAAAAATACACGTTTTTTGCCCATTTTTCACTCATAACTCACGAACGAATGGAAAAATTAAAAATGTAATATGCCAGAAACCTTCCGGGGAATACACTCAACAACTTCCCAAAGTTTCATGGCGATCGGATGAATGGTGTAGTAATGCATAAAGGACACACACACACACACATACATTCATTTTTATATATATAGATTTATTTACATAGATATTTATATATCGATGACCGCCGGCGTGGTCTTGTGGTTAGCGGCGCTGACTACGGATCCGTCGGCCCGGGTTCGATCCCCGGTGCCTCGGATTTTTCTGAGGTAGGGAGTTCTGGTAGGGGTGCACTCAGCCTTGTGATTTAAATTGAGGAGCTACTTGATAGAGAAGTAGCGGCTCCGGTCATGGAAACCACCATGAACGGTCGTGGGTGTCGGCATGCTGTCCACATGCCCCCAATGCTGCCATCTGCCTATAGGTAGATGACGCAGCGGTCGGGTGGTAGGCCTTGTCCCTTCGGGGATGTCGCGCCACGGAATTTAGTTTTTTTTTTAATTTAAATATCGATAGCTTCTCTAATTTGTCAAGCCCTCTTACTTGCAATTTCCAAATCGTTATGTGAACACTCCAACAACACACTGTTGTCATGTGAACTGAATTGCATTTTCATTAATTCAGTATAATATTCTCAGAAATTATATAAATGTTCAAGGGAAGGAGTGGTTTGTTTGAATTTTAATGTTGACCGCGTTACTTCCCGTTACTGGGTATGTGGGTATGTGTGCAAAATTTCGTGCAAATTAGTCAAGAAATGTAGATTTGTATAGGGAACATACATACATACATACATACATACATACATACATACATACATACATTACATTACATTACATTACATTATCCTTATGTAAATAAGAAAATGTAAATAAGACTTTCTGTAGGGATTTGATATTATTCTATGAAATTTTATTTTAATTTATATCCAAAGTTCCTTTTAAATTATAAGTAACTGACAGAATGCGAATGTAAACATTTAGATTGGCATGTACACATCTAACATGTACAAGAACAAGAACAAGAGCAACATTTAAGGAAAATGTAAATAAGACTTTCTTTAGGGATTTATTATTATTCTATGTAATTTTACTTTAATTTATTCTAAGTATCTTTGTTATAAATAATGTATATATTATCATTATTCAACTTGAAATTATGGCATGTAATGCATGTAATATTACTCCGTAATGGGGCATGCTGTAATAATGAATTTAAAAAAATGACATTACATTACATTACGTTCCGTTACGTTACCTTACGTTACGTTACTGTTAATAATTTAAGGTGAATCTATCAGAGAAGCTGAAAATTTCACCAACATAGATTTAAATAAAATTTCTGAATGGGCTAAAAACTACAAAATGAGTTTTAACGAACAAAAATCTCAAAGTATGATCATTTCAAGAAGAAAACGAAGGGAGGACAAAAATATAAATATTTATCTAAACAATAAAGTACTAGCACAAGCTACCATGATAAAATATCTGTGAATAATATTTGACAGTAAACTTACCTTCAAAAACCATATCGAACATATAGTTGAAAAATGCTCAAAATTGATATTCACTCTATCAAAGTCGGCCAAGCTTAACTGGGGACTAAAGCACGAGGCTCTAAAAACAATATATAAAGGAGGAATACTACCTCTCATACTATATGGAGCACCAGTTTTCATAAGAGCACTGGACAAAAGATGCAATCAGCTGAAACTTTTCGGAGTGCAGAGATTAATTAACATAAAAATCGCAAAATCTTACAGAACAGTGTCGAATGAAGCCCTTTGTGTGATTAGTGGACTAACACCTATAATCATAAAAATAGAAGAATCAATCAAACTTTTTCATACTATAAGAAGCAAAGAAAACCAACACATGTTTGATCATGACATGGAAGTCAAGCACTGGCCTCACCCAGCAGAAACTGTTAAAGTGAGTGAAGATGATGTAAGCGAGGATCCGTTTCAGTAACTACAAGTATACACAGACGGTAGCAAGAATGAACACGGTGTAGGATCAGGAATTGCCATATACACAGAAGGAAACCTTATAGAAGAGTTCAGCTATAAACTAAATGATAAGTGCTCCAACAATCAGGCCGAGCAATTTGCAATATTAATGGCCCTAAAGAAAATAAAAACACAAAGAACCAATAAAAGTAAAATTTTAATTCATACAGACAGCCGAGTAACTTTGGATGCTTTAAAAAACAGAAAGAACCACGCACATCTAATCGACGAAATTAGGACGATGGTCTCGATAATGTCAAGAGAAGCTAATTATGATATAGTCTTTTATTGGGTGAAGGCGCACGTCGGAATTCAGGGAAATGAATTAGCAGACCAACTTGCTAAGATTGGAGTGGCCAGCACAGATAGTGTAAGCTACAGGAAGATCCCAAAAACCGCTATAGCAAGAGAGTTGATAAAGGAGAGCTTGATGAAGTGGCAAATAGACTGGGACCAAACTAACAACGGTGCAATCACCAAGACATTCTTCCCAAATATACAAGACCGGTTAAAACTGAAAATAAATGTATTACCAAATTTTACTATGATAGTTACTGGGCACGGAAAACTCAGAACATATCTTAAAAGGTTTAAAATTTCAGACGTTTCTGAATTTGTGTGCAATAAAGGTGAACAAACTGTGGAACATTTGTTATTTCAGTGCGAAATTTTGAAAATGGAAAGAGACTTATTAATAGCAGCAGTGTTAAAAAATTAAAACTGGCCGATAGAGAAACACGAGTTTATAAACAAATACCTTAAGAACTTCTTAAAATTCACGAACTCCATACCATTTGACAAAGTATAAGTATAAATGTAGGGTAAAGTAAGGTAATTTGGTGATAAATTTACTTAAAAACGAATTTGTTTCAGCGAAAATACAGAATTATTTTTTCAGGTTGTACTCATGATTTGAAATCATTCTTCCAGACAATGTTTATCGCTGTGTTACTAAATTCGTACACACCCACTCTGATTTACAAATATTTAAAGATAACACTGAAAGGGAAGGTAATTTGACGATAGTGCTAGGTTATTTGGAGACAATAGGTAGGTAATTTGGTGACAGTCAGTTTTCGCGATTATGACGTCATATAAGGGAGAATTTCAAAATGTAAATAGATTTTATTATTTTACGTTAATTGTTGCAGAATTATATGCATGTATGAAATAACTACTTAATGAACCAAAGATGCTGTACTGAAATTTCCCTGAATGATTCAAACGTTATTACTCGCTAGTGCTATGGCGTGAAGAATACGTACTATATATACCCCAAATGTCCAGTCCCTATTACGGGTGACTCACACTTACACTTGCCAGGTCAGTGTGAAGTTCACTGGTAGCACGTGTATTGCCTGTGGGGGCTGTCACTGAACTCCTGAAGGGATGAGACAAGGGTAGCAGCAACACTTGGATGGTGAAGTTACGCTAGAACTCGCTCTCGCCGCACCAGGATAGGTGACAGTCAAGTTGGGACGGATCCTTGAAACGGCGAAGGCTTTGGTTTAGGACGGGGCGGTACCGTGCTACCAAACACCCGTTTTGTTTTGTTTTAATTTTAAATAGTTCTATAACTTCTATAACTCATAATATATAAATAAATTAGCTGTGGAAGGGCTAGAGGTCCCTGATGTGGAAGGATTATGGTTTAGAACAAGGCTACTATACGCCTGTTGGAAGCTTTAAAATTTAAGTAAGTTGCAAAATAAGAAAAACGCTAAAAATTAACTGGAACGCTATAACGTATGTACTGAAAAGCGAAAATGTTATTAAGCCGAATCACAATTTAAAAAATAATATCTAATATATAAAATCGAAAGTGTGTATGTATGTTTGTTCCTTATACAAATCTACATTTCTTTACCAATTTACACGACATTTTGCACACATACCCAGTTAAGTCCGGGAAGTATAGCTGTCAACATTAAAATTGAAACAAATCAGTCCTTCCCTTGAAAATTATATAATTTCTGAGAATATTATGCAAACAAAATGAAATCCCATTCGGTTGTCAAGACAACAGTGTATTGTTTACACAGTTCATATAGGGCTCTGGACATTACATAACATTGGACTTTAACGAATTCTGATGCTAACGTTTTGTAAAAATAATTCTTGAAGAATAAAATCCACGAGAATAAAGCACATTGTAATGCAGTCACATAACTTTCTCTACCCTCGACACAAGAAATATTTTCTCAATTCACATTTTGATGTAGAATAAGAGGTCGTAATGCAGGGATAACTTAAGTGTGTGAGTATGCTATATCAGAAGTAGGTAAACAATCCTTTCCGCTTATACGTTATCCATAGCTGTATGCTTTGTATTAGTTGAGAAATAAGGCCCTAAGCATGGGATGGAACATTTTGAGTCCTATGCTCTCAGTATTTTATGTCCCGGGTTTTAGGGGAGGAAAGTATGAAAGTGATACTACATTTCTCTTATTTCAGAACCGAAACGGTTGTATGGTAACATGAGAATGAGAAATAAAATTTTCCGTCAAGTCAATACAATCTTATTTAATTTATGTTTCTTCTTATTTCAAATCCTCCCAAGCATGATGTGTAGAAGCAACGGAATGCAGCTTTCGACATCCTCTATGAGCCATAAAAAGCTATATCTAGCGTTTTCTGATGGAATAGTTTGAGTGTGATAAATCTTTTTCTTCATTTCAAGTTTTACATACATATTATATAAGCACCTAGAGTTTCAAAATCGAAAGTCCTCCATAAGTTAATTTCAAATTACAAAATACAAAGCCCGGGCGACGCCGGGCCTTTTCAGCTAGTTGATTATAAAGAACAGATTGGACGTGGTAACAATGACATCTAACGAACATTTGCTGTTCTTCCAACGAAATGAAAACGCACGTGCAAAGAATTACCTACTTGCTGCTTTATTTTTCTAATGTTTACTGATATTTGTTACAGGAACAAGATATTTAGTGATATTGTAAGTTTCAATTAACAGAGAGGTATGCGAATGAATGAGGTAACATGTGCACTGCGAGCCAAATCATAAAATATGTATCTTATCTGATGGCACGACTTAGAAGAATTATCACCAAATTACCTTTCTTCACCCTACATATATGCATGAAACCACAGTAATCGCCTTAATTTGTTTAATGATTCAGATGTTATAACTCTATATTTCATATAATATTGAATGTAAATATGTTTAGACATTGCATGTACAGTATTTTTCAAATGGGAAGCGTTTTCCTTCACCGCCAATCACGTGTACGAGCTAAAGAGTACCGCTATCAGGAAGGGTCTTCCTTCCGTCTCGCCGTCTCTGATTGGACCGCGTATCTAAGCAAGGAGAAGAACAAACCGCTTGTCATCTGCAAAACACTGTAGTATTACGAATGTAATGGGACATGCAGGAATTAAATAAAATAGAAAATAAAATACATACATACATACATACATAGAGCTAAACAAGATAGTAAGATGTTATCATATAGCTAGAGGATCTAACGAAAACATAGATTTTGATACCGCTAAAGATTACAGAAGTTGGAATCATCCAGCCGGTATAGTTAGAATAGAAAAAAAATACAAGGTAAGAAATACAGTATAGAAATGTACACAGATGGTAGCAGAAACGAGTATGGAGTGGGTGCTGAGGTCGCCATAATTCAAGACAACAAAATCATAAGACAAATTCAAAGAATGCCTATACAGACCCTTTAAATTTTATTTATGTGCAGATTTTCGGATTTGTTCATACTCATGCGTTGTTATGCATATGTAGGGAGAGTTACAAAATGTTGCAGATCAAAGTGAAGTGTTAAACAAGGGGCGAGTTGGTGTCAAGTGAATCAATAATTAATGTCGCTGCTATTTAATCTGGGTCACCGTGCACTTACTGCATCAATCTTCGCACATTTTGCAGCTTTTCGTCACATTTGCCCGTATTCGCATTTTTGCAACCATGCCTTCAACCTATACCGAAAGTGAGTTAAAATTTATTTTTCACAAATTTCCGTGGTTTTTCAAGATTCCAATAGGCTAAACTAAAACTAGTTTATTCGTGATTTTTCCCCTTCAATTTTCAATTTATTGCTACAAATTACAATATAAATGTATACAAATGTGGTTTCAAACACCACCCGAAGAAGCTTGTGATCGGGGGTGGTTCAGTTCAATACAATAAAGTAACTTAGACTAAAATAATATGTAGACTATTTCAAACAAATTATTTACAAAACATAGAAATGTGAGTTAACATTATTTACAGTAAGGACTAACATGTTATATTTACAAATTGAAATGTAAGAATAAATATGTTTTGTTTTTTAAGTTACGTTCAAATTGTTTAATGTCACACAGTTCACTGGCATAACCGTTTAAAATACTAAAAATAAAATTTAGATTAACGGGGTGGTAACAGATATTCTTTCAGCAGTACTGAAGTTATATTCTTACATGTAAATCAGCTGCTCTGTAATAGGGTTGGTTTCAGTTAATTTGTATCAGTGCTTTACATTTCAAGTTTATGTATGAATATATTAGCGCCGTCGATCCATCAGACCAATAATTTATGTTTTAATCAATTAATGGATCTTCTCTTTCTCTGAGTTTTACCTCTTCCATTGTAGGGACGTTTATGCGACCCACGCCGCCCGGGCCTCACAGGACCACGACCTGCATGGTTCACATATATACTTTTTAGATATGGAGGGCCTCCCCGGATAAATGAGAGCGCAATACCGTGGGCACCTCGGAGACAACATGAACACAAAAGACGTGACACACCAGTCACAACACACTAATTTCCAAACAAGGCCTGGTTAGGATGAAGGTGATAATGACAGCCAGATGATGTCCGGGCACCACGCGGACCTCAAGTTTCCTAACATTCTTCTCACTGGTGAGAGGAAAACTCCACCTAGAAAACTTGTCCAGGCCAACACGTTTAACTTTTTCAATTTGTCCCGACACTACCGCCATGAGATAAAATTATGGTCAACAGAGTTGGGTTTGCGATCCATAAGACTTGGGGGGGGGGGGGAGCATAAAATAATAACAAAGAAATGTTTTCAGAAATTCACCACTTACAAAATTTATTAATAATTTTCACCCAAACTTTTAACATGACCAACTTGAAAATAATATGAAAATTAGATAATCATTTCACAAGATAGTTTTCACAAATAGAGTTATGGCATACCTCATGAAGTTATTTCCATGTCATACTTTTTAACATTGGCTTGTTTAGTAGTTTTTTGATTGGGCAAAAATATGTTTTTAAAAAATGTATTTGATTAATAGAACCCATTAACTAATTTTTCGAATATGGTCATAGCTTAATTTTTAGTGATTTAAAAATAATAAAGGCTTAAAATACAGTACGTACGAGTATGTTGTAATCTTTTTCATAAAGAGAGTTTTTCTCTAAATTCTTGGCATTTTATTGTTTTTAGTTTGTGCCTCAGTAATAAAAACACATGACTCTGGTGAAAATTCGCAGAAAACTAACAATACAAGGAGTAATTCAGAATTTCTTATATGGCAAAACTTATCGGACCTGGAAATTGCCTGCAAACCTCCAGAAATAACTACTCTGGGGTTAGACAATAAGCTTGTTTCTATCGGTTGGTCACGGACTTGTTTAACAATTTATCTAATTTTGTTCGCAACGAGCGAGGTCATATTACATAACGTATATTACTGTATATATATAACAAATTATTACTGTATATGAAACTTAGTTATTAGTATACCCTCACTCCTTAAGGATCAGGCAGTGTTCAGTCTGTGGTTAACGGTTATTTCAGATTCTGCAATACTGATTAGGTTTTATTTCCTCCAGTTTACTTAAATTTGTAACCTGAACTTATAACTGTAACATTTCACGATAGTCGTAATGTACAATTTTTGTATTTATATTTTGGTTTTAAACTCCTGGTGGGCAAGTTCTCAAGTGATGCTCCGTCATACATTTTGGAAATTCATTTTTATTAATATTGATAGATTAAGATTATTTCTTCCTCCGAAAGGAATGGCTAGGTAAGTCTTCATTCATTTATGTGGAAGTGATTCATTTATATGGAAGCTTCTTGAATTTTTGTAATTAGTCAGTGGGATGTATTAAGCTTGTGTCCTCATATTTTATTGTTTTTGTACTGCTTCGATTGAGTTTAATACTAGCCAATCCGGCTTGAGAATAGAACTGATTAAGGGAAGGGTTGAATTAAAGATTGTGTTTAAGTCCAGTTAGAATGTAAGCACATTCTGTGGAACTTTTGTTTTCAATCTTGTTCTGTTATAGTCCTTTTCCAACGTTGTAAGCCAATGCACCAGGTGCACCTAGAAATTTCCTGTAAAATGATTTCTGTGTTCGAAAGCATTCTTATTAGGGAAAATTCCAAGTTCATTATGTAGTTGACTATTTCTTGGGAAATTTATTCCGGGCTGTATAGATATCGATCGATTAATCGTGTCCATTATGTGATTAACTTCTCAACGGTAATACGACTGGAATTTTTTTTATGGTGTTCTAATATTGCCATAATAAATGTGAAAATGATTATTTGCAGGAAGTGATTTTAGCTTATATTTCCAAACCTGGGGGTCCGAGAGAGATAATTGGCAGGTATTACAAATTTGCAGGGGATAAAATGAGAGAAATATCCAACCAACGTCTGATAAAATAAATTTGAACTTTTTGTAGGCCTAATTGTCCCTGTTTTTACAGATGTGTTACCACTATTAAATTTCCTCTATTAAATAATCCTCGTATGGAATATTTTGTGTAAAGTGTATTAAATTAATTTAATATATTTTTCCAACTGACTTCGCGGGCCGTCAGTATAGATTGTTACTAACAGTAAGTTTTATTATTTACAGAGATCAGTTTAAGAGAGACTAGAAAGAATGGCATTAAGCAGTCTTTTAATGTTTTTTTATGTATTTATTGTTTCAGGTAAGATCATCGAACATTTTAGTGGATGAGCCTGGTATGTATGGCGTTAATAATTATTCATGATGTGTTGAATGGCAGACAAGGAGAGACCATATTGGCTTTCCGTTAAACCTAATTGAAGGCAGCTGTTATACACATTACTACGGTATTGAAACCAACCTCAATTTATAACATTGCCATTATTTAGAATGTAAGAATACTAGGAAGGTGCCCGTGGCTTCGCCACGATAATTCTTTTAAAAATTAAAAATTAAGAGTATAATAATTATTAGAGCATTATATTTATTAACACTTGCACGCGAATCATTCATAAACTAAGCCATTAATAATTAATGAAACAGGTAAAATTCCTGCTTTAGAGTACATTCCACGACATGAAAGCGCCCCCTGGGAAAACTATATCAGAATCGATTATGCAGTTCCAAAGAACCTGTGAACACATAATACGTATTGTTTCTCAGCTGTTTATTGACATGAATATGATGTGAATTTTATTTTATCAATTCAGTGTAATTATCAGAAATTATATAATGTTTCAAGGGAAGGAATGGTTTGTTTGGATTATTATTATCAGCGATATTTCAAGAGATAAAACCATTAATATTTTACAGCTGTTGCCCCCGGCTTCGCCCGCCATTATTCATTGACTCCAGGATTTTTAAGAAAATTACACTGGTAGACTATTAAAAATGTTTGTGGTTCAGAGCTATGAAAATTGTAAGTAAAAATAAAATTAGAATATTTGTTCATTGTGTTCATTTCACTTAGGCTTTTTCCTAATTTTGTACTCTTCGTGAAAGTTTAGACTGCGAGAGACGAACATCGCCGAGTATACCCGATGCCTCACGAAGCGGGCGAGCAAGCACGCTATTTAGGGCCGTTGAATTGTATAAGAGTAGATACTATTTTAGCAACAATTAGCTCTCAAGCATATTGTCAGTAGTAACGTTGTCAACATTGGAAATACCTTGTTTCACCTCAATACTCTTAGTTTCTTTGTTTTCTCACACCTTACCTTGATGGATATGGTAAACTCAATTACTCAATTATCTGGCCAAACATGGGGATACAAATACACGAATTATAAACGTCTGTACAATGCTGTTTTTGTGGCTCTTATAACGTATGCAGCACATGGTTGGGCACCATACCTAACAGTACGCCAAAAGAATAAGTTGATCTCAGCACAAAGAAAAGCCCTGCTTAGAGTTACGCGTGCCTACTCGACAATATCAAATAATGGGTTAATTGCTGGAGAAATACCAGCTGTTTTGCTGGTTGGCGGATGAAAAGAACACGAGGTCCGTGGTCGATCTACCGCCGCCGCTGCCTCCCGCCCCAGCACCACATTTCCAACAGGAGATCCAGGAAAATCAGGCACGAGATCGCTAACAATATCCATACCGACTTCACTATTACTTCCTGCCGGTTTTGAAGTCTTCGCAGACGATCCTGTTGGAGCGCCTCGTGGGCAGATCCGCCTCTTCTTCCATGGGCCGCTGTCGGTGGTCTTTCCACCTGAGGTCCTAATCCTCCTGCAGCAGCTGTAGTGGAAGGTCCGGCTTCCCGTTGATCGACCGCTGGAATATTAGCCAGAAACTCGTCGAAATACGAATCGTCGAAATCAAAAGGAGGTATTTCTCCTTGATCTACGGGCGTGTTGTCTTCGCCTCTGGATTTTTTCTTCGGTGGGCTCACGTTGTCGTCGCCTTCCGATTTCCTCGTCTTTGCTTTGGCTTGGTTGATTTTTCTTATTGCTCCCCAATTTTTTGAAAGACCGGGTCGTCTGGACATATCATTGGGATACCGTACGCCGAAAACGCTTTCTGCTATGTACTTTAAGCTGAGACCCAACGCCCCTGCTGCTGCGTCAGGATTACCGTAAAACAACCATAGATCTTTGAACTGTCCGATGGCCGTGAAATCGGCGTTCCTTACTTCCGCGTCGTCTCGTGCGTATTGGTAGAGGAAATCGTGCACTATGGCGATTTGATCGTCTTCGTCTACAGGTAGTACGTTAGGATCGCTTAAATCGCTGCCTGGACCAAGATAGTTGTGTCCGGGTATATGTGGCATACTATATTTCGGTTAAGCTATACCTCGTTTATATATTAGAAAGGCACCAATCCCTATCGGTGTTGTCTAGGACGAGGCTTGCTTGTATAGGTAACCTTGCCACGAGCTCGCCTGCCCACACGTGCGACCTTGCCGCGTGTATGTAATGCTGCATGTACGTGCGCCCCGGCGCGCAGCACACGCCTATAGATTAAGACAGCACCTTCCAACGAGGATCGGAGACATAGAAGTCACACAGTTAACGTACAACACAAGAAATAGAAAAGAACTGTGTTCACCGCTTAAAGAACACACTATGAACAAGTGGGAAGACCGTTGGAGACATACCACAACGGGCTTAATCACAAGAGACTACTTCCCGACTGTCAGAGATAGGCTTAAGCAGAAACATTTGCAGATAGATTACGCGACAGCACAGTTCTATTCGGGCCATGGATACTTCACAGCAAACCTAAATAGGTTCAACCTGGCAGAGTACTTCCTCTGCTACTGTGAAAATTCCGAGTTACACATAATGTATCATGCGCTATACACGTGCGCGAGATATAGAGAGGCACGCCGAAACCTTATTCAGTTGGCAACACAAGCAGGAGAACGATGGCCGCCAGAACTCAAGTAAACACAGTATTCAAAGACTTTGCAACGTATGTAATAGGAATAAGAAAACAACAGGAGATTGACGATGTCTAAACATACCAGATTCGAGACAAACTAATTATGAGACGTATCTCAGGAGAAAACTCAGACTCCTGGGATTAAACCGAGCACTACTATATGGGCAATAGTCCAAGTTCTCGGGTTGCTGTGGGAAAGTCTCACAGCAGCCGATCCGAGTGGGGCTTTTCGGGGTTTTTCCTCACTCATTAGGTGAATACCGGATCGGAGAGACGACCCCCGCATACAGATGACATAACACAAACATAGTTACACAGTTCTATTAGTGCTGAATTTAACAGCTGGCTCAAAACACATTACCCAAACGCGTAAAGTACACAAGAGCGAAAAGTAGAGCAATAGTACACAAGCGCCTAAAAGTTGTTGGGACCGGAGTGTGGCCTATGGTCGAGGGCTCCGGGGGTGAAGGGAAAAACAAACTTCTCCGTAGTTTATCGAGGGTCCGGTTCACTCCCAAGTGATCACCTGTTGCTCCTGCGTGGACTTCTTCCAGGACCTTCTTGACTCCGGCTCTCGGGAGCGCTTGCTGCTCCGCAGTCGTCTTCCCATCCGCAGACTCCCAGATTCCCCTCAAGACAACCAGGGCGTCCCACTGGGCCCCATAGCCCTCGTAGATGGCGCTGCGACTGGCTACCTCGTCACACGTCGGTCCCGTACCTGACATGACGTCCCGCGGTGTCTGTCCTCCGTCCACATCGTCCCGTTGTTGTGCACTTAGGGCGTGATCTTCCCCTTCGGGAGCTGGTTTTACGGGGATGGCCCTGATCTTTCTGCTCTTCCTTATCTTCCACCTTGGCCTGTCTCTCTGGTTCTCTTTTCACTGTCACCAGTTCGCCGTCTAATTCATTTAACCTTTCCTCTGCCGGTGTCAATTCCTGCTCGGGTTCTTTCTCGAGGCTAACCGCAGGTTCTTCACCACACTTTTCATTTCCCTGCTTCGGGCCTCTCTCGTTTCGGCCAGGACATCTCTCGTCTCGGTGTTCTGCTGGTCTATTTTCTCGTTCAGTCGGTCATTCTTCTGCTTGGACTCGGCGTTCTGTTGGTCCATTTTCTCGTTCATTCGGGCATTCTGCTCTTTCAACTCGGCGTTCTGTTTGTCCATTATCTCGTTCGGTCGGTCATACTGCTGTTTCGACTCGGCAATCCACTGTTCCTTTTCTTCCTTCAGTCATTCTGCTGTTTCAAATCGGCGATCCACTGGTCCTTTTCTTCCTTCATCTCGTTCAAAGCGTGGAGTATTGATTTTAACATGTCCCCCATTCTGCGTTTCTTCAATTATATCCCACTTCTGACAGCAGTGTAACAAGGGCTCGTCGGGGTTCGAAATCAGAACACTTATTTTCTCAGATTCCAGGAATGTGTTGAAGTTACAGTAAAAGGCCGGGAATATATGGATGTTCTATGGATAGGTATTGAAAGCAGAGAGTCATGTTGTGATCTGGTATTTAGTGAGTGATTTGAAGATAAATACTGAATACGATTAGCCAGGTAATGGGGAGTTGAGGTTTGGAGGATTTTAAAAAGAAGAGAAAGGGAGTGCATAGATCGTATTTCACAGACACGGAGCCATGATAATCTTAGAAGGGACGGTGTAACATGCTCAGCTAGTGGGGTATTACACACAAAGCGAATGCATGCATTTTGCGAGCGCTGCAACTTTAGGACAAGGCTTTCACTAAGGTCACATAAAACATCACAATAATCAAAATGAGGCATTACAAGTCTTTCAATTAGGGACTTCCTCAAAGAAAATGGTAAACAGAACTTCAGACGTTGCAAATAATGGATTGTGGCAAATACTTTCTTGCACACTTGTGTTATCTGAGTGACCCATTTAAGATTTTGATCCAGATGGAGCCCTAAATTCTTTACGGAAGAGCTGTGAGGGACTGGCTTATTGTTAATCATAACTTGCAGATTCATATTATCTAATTTTGAGAGTAATCTCTGATGGCCTATAATAATGGCCTGGGATTTATCTGGGTTTAATTTGAGACCAAATTTATTACACCAGTTAGATACAGCATTGAGATCGTCATTTAGTCGAGTCAGAGCGTCATGCAATGTTTCGGGGCTAGTATGAATGTAAATCTGCATATCATCTGCATAGAGATGATGTCTACTGTGTCGGAGTAGTGTTGAAATGTCGTTAACATATAATGAAAATAGTAGAGGGCCAAGAATTGATCCCTGGGGGACTCCTCTCTTCACGGGACGCCAGGAAGACGACCTGCAGTTTGGAAATATGTATGTCAATGTCTACAGAGTCGAGCGCCTTCCTGAAATCTAGGAGAGTTAACACAGTTATTTCACTTTTGTCGATGGCTTCGCGTATGTCTTCAGTGACGTTAAGTAGTGCAGATGCAGTGCTATGTCCACTTCTAAATCCGGATTGATAAGGGTCAAGAATTTGGTATTCATTGAGGTAGTCAGTCATTTGTTTGTGTACGATCCGTTCCAGTGCTTTTGAGACAGTAGGTAATATGCTGATAGGTCGGTAATCACTTGGGAGGGTGGGTGTGTCATTTTTAGGGATTGTTCGTACAATTGCTTGTTTCCATAGTCTGGGGTAAGTTGATGTCATTAGAGAAGCATTGAAGATATGTGATAATGTCGGTAATATCACGTCGATAATTTTATGAATGAGGGTTATGCTAATATTGTCACTTCCTTGTGCTTTAGATTTGATACGATTCAGGGCCTTCTTAACATCGATGGGAGTTACATACTTAAAGAACAGCTTATCTCTTATTGGCACGTCAATATTGTGCAATTCATAAATCGTATCTCGTTTGCTCTGGTCATCAATCGTCTCAGTCTGGAAAGACATAAAATATTCATTAAGTTCGTCTGGGTGAATTGTGGTCGCATCGCCATTTTTTTTTAATTTACCTAATCTCATGGTTTTTAGGCTCTTCCACAAGTCAGAAGTCATGGGACTGTTGTCTATGAGACCGTGATTGTGTCTTATTTTAACGTTCCTTATGGCCTGCGTTGTTCTATTTCTTAAATATTTAAGTTATATGTTCTTAAGTTGTCTGCAATTTTATCACGTCTGTATTTTCGGTAAGCATTGTCTCGTTCGTTCATGAGCTTTCTAATGTCTTCAGTCATCCATGCGTAGTATAGGGAAAGTATTGTGATCGTGACAAAAAATCGAAATCGAGATAACACCGGAAATACATGTTTTATGATGCCTAGATGCCGAAAGAAGTGTTTTTGGAATGACGTCTGTCCGTCTGTCTGTGGACAGCTGGTAAACGGTTCGTTGTATTTATTTTATGTTTTGAATTAAATAATTTTTCGGAATTTCATCGAACCGTCCTGAATTTGGTTTTTATAACTGGAATTTTAAGGGGCTTTTCATGAAAACTTTTGTCAAAAATTTGATTTTTTAAAAAGTGGCTCTAACTATTTTAATAAAAATGTAAAATCTGATAATTTAATATGCGACTAATGAAATGGCTATATCTGTGTTTTTGTAAAAATGACTTAGGGGATACTCGTATCCATTTTCAATTTTTCTAGTTTTCTCCATTACATTGGGCGATACGTGAAAACTTAGCACAGTCAAGTTGTAGAGAAAATAAAATAGAACACTTTTTGTTAAATACATTTCTTTATAACATTACTATGTATCAAGATAAAAAAAAATACTTATTTCCAATTTCAATTTTCTAGGTTATCTACAGTACATTTTGCGTTACGTGAAAACTTAGCACAAGTCAAGTTGTAAAGAAAATTAAATAAGTCTTAGAACATTTTTGTTAAATACATTTTTAATAACATTAATAGATATCAAGATAAAAACTAAATAGCACGACTTAAATGTAAATTTCAAAACATTTTTATTAAAATAAGTTATGAACCTTTTGTTGCCCATAGTAACAAGAATAGGCCTACTATAATCTATTTATATTGTAATGAACACATCAAAATCAACTAGAGCGAGGTGGTAGAGGGTAATAGGGAATTTCCGACTCATATATTTTTTTGTTGGTATTGCCATCAAGTTTTAGTTTTTAGTTGTTTGCCCCTTATCAATTACAGCATTTACCCGGAAACCCCGGAAATCCTGAGAAAATGTGTTTGTTTTAATTTTTCTTTGTTCTTTGCTCCTAATATGCCCAGGGAATTTCTGACTCACATATTTTCTGTTGGTATTGCCATCTAGTTTAAGTCTTTAGTTGTTTGCCCCTTATCAATTTACAGCATTTACCCGGAAACCCCGGAAATCCGGAGAAAATGTTTTGTTTTAATTTTTCTTTGTTCTTTGCTCAAATTATGCCCAGGGAATTTCTGACTCACATATTTTTTGTTGGTTTTGTCATCTAGTTTAAGTTTTCAGTTGCTTGCCTCTTACCAATTACAACATATCCCCGGAAAACCCGAAAAACCACGTATATACGGAGAAAATGACAATGTTTTATTTTTTAAATCTTTGTTCTTTGCTTCTAATATTCAAAGGGAATTTCTGACTCATATGTTTTTTGGTTGGTATTGGCATCCAGATTAAGGTTTCAGTTGTTTGCTTCTTATCAATTACAGAATATCCCCAGAATACTCCGAAAACCACGGAAACCCGGAGAAAATTACTTTGTTTTAATTTTTTTAAATCTTAGTTCTTTGCTCCTAGTATTCAAAGGGAATTGGTGACTCATATGGTTTTTTTGTTGGTATTGCCATGTAGATTAAGGTTTCAGTTGTTTGCCTCTTATCAATTACAGAAAACTCCCGAAACCCGGAGAAAATGACTTTGTTTTAATTTTTTTTAAATCTTTGTTCTTTGCTCCTAGTATTCAAAGGGAATTGTTGACTCATATGGTTTTGTGTTGGTATTGCCATGTAGATTAACGTTTCAGTTGTTTGCCTCTTATCAATTACAGCAAATCCCCAGAAAAATCCGGAAACCACGGAAACCCGGAGAAAATGACTTTGTTTCAATTTTAAAATCTCTGTTCTTTGCTCCTAGTGTTCAAAGGGAATTGGTGACTCATATGGTTTTGTGTTGGTATTGCCATGTAGATTACGGTTTCAGTTGTTTGCCCCTTATCAATTACAGCAAATCCCCAGAAAACTCCGAAAACCACGGAAACCCGGAGAAAATGACTTTGTTTTAATTTTTTTAAAGCTTAGTTCTTTGCTCCTAGTATTCAAAGGGAATTGGTGACTCATATAGTTTTGTGTTGGTATTGCCATGTAGATTAAGGTATTAGTTGTTTTACCCTTGTTTGCATACTCCCGGAAAACTCCGAAAATGTCGAAAATGCGCAGAAAATGAGTTCGTTTTAATTTTTTTTTAAACCTCTGTTCTTTGATCCCAATATCCCCCGGGAATTTCTGACTTACATGTTTTTTTGTTGGCATTGTAATCTAGATTAAGGTTTCAGTTGTTTGTCCGTTATCAATTACAGCATATCCCCATAAAACCTGGAAAACCACGAAAATCCACAGAATTTCTAGAACTCGGTACTTGTGATCTACAGTCACTGAAACTGTTATTGGGAAGTAATTCTTCTGCTTCAGGTATGTCCTTTGCAGGTTCAAAAGGGTGGACTACGAGATATCTGCCATAATTATTGTGATGGTCACATGCAAAGAAATGGGGAATCATATCTTCTAAACATGCCAAGTGTAAGTCTAAGTTGTTTTCTTTAGTTGCTCGCTGAAATCTCAAAATCAATGACACTTTGTCCTATTACCAATCCAAAATTGTTCTGTTTTACCGAATGTCCCTTCTCTATCTTCAGTCAAGAAAGTTTGGTAGTGACTGTGGAAGGTTGGTAATGTCACAGATGTCAAATTAGAATATGAAGTGTGTTCTGCCAGGTTTTCAATCGCTTTCATCCCTTCAGCATCAGCATTTTTTCCAGTATTCTTTGTCATGCTGTAATTGGTAAGGGGAAAACAACTGAAACCATAAACTATATGGCAATAGCAACAAAAATTGTGTGATTCAGAAATTCCCTAGGAATATTAGTATCAAAGAGCAAAATTTTTTTAAAAATTAAAACAATATCATTTTCTGCGAATTTACGTGGTTTTCGGAGTTTTCCGGGGATATTCTGTAGTTGATAACGGGAAAACAACTGAAACCTCAATCTGGATGGCAATAACAATAAAAAACATACTAATCAAAAATTCCCTTTGAATATTAGGAACAAAGAACAAAGATTTATATAAAAAAAGTCATTTTCTCCGTATATACCTTGTTTTCCGGGCTTTCCGTAGGCTATGCTGTAATTGGTAAGGGGCAAACAACTGAAACCTTAATCTAGATGGCAATACCAACACTAAAACATATGATTCACCAATTCCCTTTGAATACTAGGAGCAAAGAACAAAGATTTTAAAAAATGAAAACGAAGTAATTTTCTTCGTATTTCCGTGGTTTTCGGAGTTTTCCGTGGATATGCTGTAATTGATAAGGGGCAAACAACTGAAATCTCAATCTAGATGGTAATGCCAACAAAAAACATATGAGTCAGAAATTCCCTTTGAATATTAGGTGCAAAGAACAAAGATTTAAAAAATAAAACATAGCCTAGTCATTTTCTCCGTATATACGTGTTTTCCCGGGATATGTTGTAATTTGTAAGGGGCAAACAACTGAAAGTTTAAACTAAATGCCAATACCAACAAAAATATGTGTCAGAAATTTTCTGGAAATATTAGGAGCAAAGAACAATGAAAAATTAAAAGAAATTCATTTTCTCCGGATTTCCGTGGTTTTCCGGCTAAATGCTGTAATTGATAAGGGGCAAACAACTAAAATCTTAAACTAGATGACAATACCAACAACAAAGTATGTGTCGGAAATTCCCACCGGGGGGGGGGGGGTCCATCTTGGTAGCCCATGGTCTATTAGTTCAAATCAAACCTCGTGGCCACCCAAATTTACCAGTAGGTTCTTGTAATAGCCTAACTCATTCGTGCAGCATTTGCTTCTATTGTTCGGCTATATCTCCATGTATCGTCCTTTTTGCCTTTGAGATTGAGGACACCATGAAATCCCAAGTTATTATTATTATTATTATTGTTGTTGTTGTTGTTGTTATTATTATTATCATCATTATTATTATTTCACGGCAAAAGCATTGAACATAAAGATCGGCCCTGATTCTTTCCGTTCTAGACACTTGTTAGTTTTATGAAAATGTAATAAATAAAATTTAGATGTCTCTATAATTTACATTTTTCTGTGTTAGCCTTTAACACGTATATGCGAGAAAGTTTGTGCAACAATTTTGCACCGTTTATTTTTAATATAAATTCTTGGAAAAAACGTTAAAGTTGTATAAATATAGCCTGCATGTAAATTAAGAATATTATCTACTTAACTGCTAACTAGACGGTAGTCATTTTTGTATATATAACTTGAAGCTTTAGAATGATTGGGGGGGGGGGATAGAACATGAAAATGATTAGAATTATTTGAGTTAAGAGGAAACCCTAAATTCTCACAAGAAAGTAGCTGTGATTTTGGGTAATTAATAAGGCCCCGGTTCTGAGGGTTTAAACTACAGTACTTTGTTCCTTGGTAGCTACCTGCATTATTGTAAGATAATTATTCATTTCATTGTCATGGTAGTCGCCTAGTTCATCAATCTTATGGAACCTAAAATTGACTAAATAAGACGTTAAATACTAAAATGGCTGAATTTAAAAAAATTAAAACATGATAAAATTAAACTAATTAATCTAGTTATTATTGTTCTACTAAAATTACTTTTACTTTCTCGCATATACGTTGTATAGAGGAAGTATTGTGATCGTGACAAAAAATCTAAATCGAGATAACACCGGAAATACATGTTTTACGATGCCTAGAGAACTGAAAAAACTGTTTTTGGAATGACGTCTGTCCGTAAGTCCGTATGTCCGTATATCTGTAGGCCTATGTCTGTATGTCTGTCAGTCCGTCCGTCTGTGGACAGGCACAACGTGTAAATGGTTCATTGTATTTACTTCATTTTTTGAATTAAGGACTTTTTGAAAATCTTATCGAACCGCCCGGAATTTGAGTTTTATAACTGAAATATTAAGGAGACTTTTTCACGAAAACTTTTTGAAAAATTGGTTCTAACGATTTTAATAACAATTTAAAATTGGAACTCTTATTTATGACTAATGAAATGGCTGTATCTATTTTTCTGTAAAAATGACTTGAGGGTACTTTTACTCGATTCTATTTTCAATTTTTCTAGGCTATCTCCATTACATTGGACGATAGATGTAAACTTAGCACAGTCAAATTGTAGAGAAAATTATCTTTGTTAAATACATTTCTTTATAACATAATACGTATCAAGATAAAAACGAAATAGCATGACTTAAATTCGAATTTCAGAACATTCATTTTGATTAAGTGTGAGTGATAGATATCCTTCTGTTGCCCATAGTAACAAGAATACTATAATCTAATTACTGTAGTGAAATAAGCCAGTTTACCACAGTCGTAATGAACACACCCAAATCAATTAGAGCGTGGTGGAATAGGGTAATAGGGAAGAGTTCCTGGGTTCAAATCAAACCTCGTGGCCACCCAAATTTACCAGTAGGATCTTGTAAATGACTCATTCGTGCAGAATTTTCTTCTATTGTTCGGCTATATCTCATTGTATGCTGCATTTATGCCTTTGAGATTGAGGAAACCATGCACACCCCAAGTTATTATTATTGTTATTGTTGTTATTATTATTATTATTATTATTATTATTATTATTATTATTATTATTATTATATTCACGGTAGAAGCATTGAACATAAAGATCAGCTCTGATGCTTTCCGATCTAGATACTTGTTAGTTTTATCTAAGTGTAATAAATAAAATTTAATTGTCTATAATTTACCCTTTTCTGTGCTAGTCTTTAACAGCTCTGATGCTTTCCGATCTAGATACTTGTTAGTTTTATCTAAGTGTAATAAATAAAATTTAATTGTCTCTATAATTTACTCTTTTCTGTGCTAGTCTTTAACACGTATAGGCCTATGCGAGAAAATTTGTGCAACATATTATGCACCATTTATTTAAATGTCTGCTACATTTTGCATCTTGCTCATTGTTGGAAGAACATTTATAAGAGAAAATATAGCATTACTTTTTGTACGTTTTTCATTTTGTACCCCGTTGCCCCGGTCAAGGAAATCGTCAATGAACCTAAATCACTGGCTTTTTTACAAGCAAATTAAAGGCATTTGTACGGTATCAGGACCGTGAGGAACAAATGTTAGGTTAAGGTACGTCACAAATAGGAATAAAATGTTGCTTTTAGTTTTGGAAGGGACTTCAGTCGGAAGTGCATAAGATAGGAAAGATTAGCCACCTCTGAATAGCTAGTGAGGACCAGATTCGAATGAATCAAAATGAGAGCAAATAGACTGTAACCTCAGGACTCTGGTATCAGGAATCCACGGACTACTTAAGGAGAACAATTGAAATATGAAATAATCACAACTTACTAGATTCACACACAATAATTATTGAAACTAATTGAAAAGAAACACTGATACATAAGATGCAAGAGTACGTATTCACCACGTGTCTGTAAATATTAATTTCTTGAAAACCTTGATAAATAATAGCTTAAAATGCGTAGATTAAATTGCTCTTGAAGTTAACACTAAACTTTTGTATGTAGTTTAGTCATAAACGCTGATATAAGCACTGAAACATATAGCGTGGGTTGCACCACTGTTGCGAAATATCAAACTTCTGTAATTCGGAGAATTCACTCGCGAACTTTATGAATTATATGTAATTATGTATGAATAATTACTGAGAGCCACAATTGCGCACAATTGTGACTATTCGCCGCTTTCCAGAGCAAGTTTAAAGGAAACTTGGTAGAAAAGCGGGAATGACTCGAGCCTACTAGATACACTGTTATCTGAGTGAGGTCTCGTACAATACTAACTGAAGTGACGCTAAGCCACTGCATATAACAAAGGAAATTAGCAAGTCATGCATGATCCCACAATGCCTTGAGGCGGGAATAAAAAGACAATCAAAGCGGGACATTGCAAGCGGACAGTTTGAAACATTCTAAAGTAGAAACATGTTGCTTGCGCGAACATACCGACCCCTTTGAACTATTTAGTTCAACAAAATAGATAAAGAGCAAGCTATGAAAAATACATTCAAATGGAGAAATAACATAAAGAAAAACACTTATTATATACATCACAATAACACAGTTTATCTCCGATATGAGAAAATAAAACCTTATTGTGTAAGGAGAAAAACCAAAAACACTTATTACAATGTAACGGTTTGTCTGCTCTATAATTGGTTGTACAACGATAAAGAGATATGAAATATTGATTGCACTGTATTACACTTATTATTGATCTGGCAATGGACATAATTTCACTACCGGGCGCTTATATTCGCCACTAGGAGTGCGAACTGTCGCCACACGAATTAGACCGTCTTCTCCCGGATGCACCTTGGTGATGACGCCTATCTTCCATTGAAGTGGGGCTATGTTGTCTTCCTTCAGAATGACTAAGATACCTTCTCGAAGATTCTCACTGGAAGATGACCATTTTTGTCGCTGCTGAAGTGTATGCAAATACTCGGAAGACCATCTTTTCCATATATGATGCAGATGATTTTGTAGAATTTGCCATTTTTCAAGACATTTCATATCATCTGTGGGAGGATGAGATGGCAGGGAGGTGAGAGGCTCACCGATGAGGAAATGCCCAGGTGAAAGATATGAACAGTCGTTTGGGTCGTCACTAAGACGAACGAGTGGTCTGGAATTCAAACAAGCCTCGATCTGAGTGAGCAGAGTGCAAAGCTGTTCAAATGTGAGGATTTGTGCACCCATCGTTCTCCTTAGGTGAAACTTCATAGATTTCACCGCGGCTTCATGTAACCCACCGAAATGCGGAGACGAAGGTGGAAGAAAATGCCAGCTATAATCATTGGTTGCAGCAAAATCTTTAACTGACTTCTGAAATTCTTCTGATTGTAGTAGAATACGAAGATCTTTCAATTTGTGATTCGTGCCTATGAAATTAGTGCCGTTATCGCTGAAGATATCCTTGCATAGGCCACGACGGGAAGTAAATCTTCTTAGTGCGGCTAAGAAAGCTTCTGATGTGAGGTCTGATACCAATTCAATATGAATGGCTTTAGTTACAAGACATACAAAGATTGCAGCGTATGCCTTGGCAATGATTTTACTTCTAGGCGATCCGTATCTTATGCTGAAGGGACCAGCATAGTCTACTGCTGTGCGTAGAAAGGGCCTAACAGGAGTTACTCTGTAGTTAGGAAGATTGCCCATCAGCTGTTGAGCAGATTGTGCCTTTAGTTTATAGCAAGTCAGACACTTGTGTAGAACAGATTTCACCAGTCTGCGCACGCAAGGGATCCAATATGCTTGTCTTAAAGAAGCTATCGTAAGCTGATGTGAAGCATGTAGCAGCTTAAAATGTTCATGCTTTACAATTAGAGCAGTCAGATGGTGCTTGGTTGGCAATATAATCTGATGTTTAGCATCATATGCAAGATGAGATTTATCTATGCGACCACCAACTCGAAGAAGACCATTTTCGTCCAGAAATGGTGTTAATGTATGAATAGAACTTTTAGCAGAAGTTTCTTTCTGATTTTTAAGATCTGCAATTTCACTCTTAAAAGATGAATGCTGAGCACTTTTAACACAAGTTTGTAAAGCTTGTTGAAGCTCTTCAGCTGTAATAGGTCCATGAAATTTTGTTTCATGGCGACATGCAGCAATAAATCTATTCATGTAGCATGTTACTCTTTGCAGGCGTCGGAGATCTGAGAATGTTGTAAGAAAATGTTCTTTCTCCGTTGTTGACACCAGACAGACATTTGTAAGTTGTTCTGATGAATCAGGAACACTTAATTGTTGTGGTTGTTTTGGCCAGGATGTCTCTGGTGAAGATAACCAGTTAGGACCGTGCCACCACAAATCGATTTCAGATAACTGCTCACAAGAAATTCCCCTTGAGACAAGATCTGCTGGATTTTCATGTGTGGCAATGTGTCGCCATGTAGCAGTCTCCGAAAGTTCTTGTATCTGTGACACACGATTTGCAACAAAGGTTTTCCACTTTCGCGCATCAGTTTTGAGCCAAGAAAGTACCACAGTAGAATCTGACCACAAACAATTTTTTGAAGGTTGTACCTTGAGGTCACTTAGCACTTTGTTGTATAATTTAGCTAGCAGAAGTGCACCACAGAGTTCAAGGCGTGGAATGGTTTGCTTCTTTAGAGGAGAAACCTTAGATTTTGAACATAATAATTGAACAGTAGTTTCACCTTCACTATTTACAGAACGAATATATATACAAGCTCCATACGCCTTCTCGGAGGCGTCACAGAAACCATGTAATTGAATGTCCTGCACTGTACCAGATGTAAGCACATATCTGGGAATACGCAAGGTGTGAATAGTAGCTAATGTTTCACAGATTTCCAGCCATTTCTCCACCAGATGTACAGGTACGGTTTCATCCCAGTCTAATTTCTCAATCCAGAGAGATTGCATAAAGATTTTAGCATTTATAACAATAGGACTAGCCAATCCTAGCGGATCAAAGATAGATGAAATAAGTGAAAGGATATTTCGTTTGGTTAGTTTACCTTGCACATGGGTTTGGAGTGAAGGATGTGATTGGATCTGGAATTCATCATTAACTGGATGCCAAAGTAATCCTAGGGCATGTATGTTTTCATTGTTATCAAGTGCCAGGGGCAATTGAGTTTCTCGATGTGAAGGAGGTACTGATTCCAATAAAGCTTCATGGTTGGAACACCATTTTCGCAGAGGAAATCCACCACAATTGAGCATATCTGTAAGCTCCCTTTGCAGTTTCAGGGCTTCTTGGATGTCATTGTGGCCTGCTAAACAGTCATCAACATAAAATGATTCCCGTACTGCCTGAGCAGCAAGCGGATACTTCTCTTCTTCTTCTAGCGCAAGCTGATGTAAAGATCTTATGGCCAAAAATGATGCAGATTTGGTACCATAAGTGACAGTAGTTAGAGCGTAGTCTTGTATGGGTTCATTAGGACTTGAACGCCACACAATTCTCTGAAGATTCTGATCATCTATATGCATTCTTACTTGTCTGTACATTTTAGAAATGTCTGCTGAAAATGCATACTTGTAGGTGCGGAACCGAAGTACAATAGATGAAAGATCGTCTTGCATAGTTGGCCCTAGTTTCAAGATGTCGTTCAATGACTTGCCTGAAGACGACTTTGCTGAGGCATCGAATACAACTCGGGTTTTCGTGCTAGTTGAACTAGGTTTTATAACAGCATGATGCGGCAAGTAGTAACATTTTTCTCCAGGCTGAGGAAGTGAAACCTTCTTCATGTGGCCTAGATTTTCATACTCTTCCAGAAATTTGGAATAGTCTTCTTTTAAGCTAGGGTTAGCTTCAAGTTTGCGTTCCAGGTGTCCTAAGCGTTTTATAGCTTGTTGCCTAGATTCGCCCAGAGAATCTACAGGTTGATTCTTGGGGAGTTGCACTACGAAGGCACCATCAGTTGCACGAGTAGTGTTTTCTACGTAGTGTTCTTCACATTCACGTTCCTCTTTAGTGTGTACTGCGCTGGGGAAGTCTTCCAGCTCCCAAAATTGCCTTAGTTGCCTGTCCACGTTGTCGACAGTTACAAACAAGTTATGCTGTGAGAACGTCACCTTCTTGTTTTTAATGGCAGACTTAGGAACTGTACCACTGATTATCCAACCAAGTTCGGTGTTGGTCAGAACAGGCTGATTTGGCTTAACTATTCTTTCGTTTGTGATTAATTGGAAGAATAAGTTGGCACCAATTAGCAATTGTACATCACCAGGTACATGGAATTTAGGATCAGCTAATGGAAGTTCACTGGGAATATTGAATTTGTATGGGTCAATTTGGACAGCAGGAAGCTTATTTACAATGTGAGGTAGAACTAGGCAGTTTAGGTTAGCTTGGAAAGCGTGGATCCTGGATCTCATATTAATAGTGATGCTGTGACCACAAGCTGAGGTGCCATTGATACCTCTTATGTGAGTATCCACTGCGCTAGTTGGTAATTGTAATTTCCTTGCCAAATCTTCCGTGATGAAATTAATCTGACTACCAGAATCAAGCAAAGCTCTGCATTTTACAAGTTTTCCATTTTTGTCTTCTATTTCGACCACTGCAGTTGCAAGAAGAATTTCACATTGGCTAGCCTTTTCCTTTATAGAACAGTAACTAGCTGGAATGTTTGTTGCCGTGCTGGCTGTAGAACTTTCTGAAGAAGGATTCTGGCGAGAAACCTTTTCACTTGAATGTGTGTCATTGTGTAACCATTTACTATGAAAGCCTTTCCCACATTTGCAAAACGATTTTAGCTTGCACTGATCTCTTCTGTGGTTAGGAGAGAAGCAGTTAAAACACAAGCGTTTAGATTTAATGACATTCCATCGTTGTGATACACTTAGTTCTTGGAAGTTCTTGCAATTTAATAAATTATGATTATCATCGCAGCATGGGCACGTGTCTTCTTTTGTCGCAACATAAGAATGACGAGTGTGTTTCTCTGACTTCTTCTTCGTACTTTGCTCACCTTTGTGCTTAGATGGGCTGGACGTGTTGTTTACATCTGCCAATACTTCAAGGGAATTTGCCTTAGCTTCTAAAAACTTGATGAGGTCTTGAAGTGGTGTGAAGTTCTGAGAATCAATTCTTCCTTCCCATTCTTTTCGTACGCTCTCACAAAGGCTGTCCAAGATTAACTGCATAAGCATAATATCTTGTAATGGTATCTCTACATGTAAAGCTTCCACAGCATATATGTTGCTTTGGAATTTGTTAAGAATACTACGAAGATCATTCACATTTTCACTCTTCATCGTTGGTAAAGAGAGTAGATTACGTACGTGAGCTGTGGCAATAATTCTTGTATTATCGTACCTGGAACATATTAGATTCCATGCTACACTGAAATTTTCACTAGTCACTGGTAGATTTTTTATCAGTGCATGTGCCTGGCCCTTTAATGATGACAGAAGGTAATGCAATTTCTGTATCGGTTCTAAGGCTGCATTATTGGCTACAAGACTGCCGAACGTGTCTTGAAAATGTTTGAACGTTGTGATGTCACCAGAGAAGGTTGGAAGCTGTATAGCAGGAAGTTGTATTGGCCTATTGTTGCACTGAGAAACAGCTGAATGACAAGTATGATGTGAATTGGCACTGTTATGAGATCGCTGACTGTTCACAGAGTTTGCACTATGCACTTGCTGCTCGTGATGACATAGGATTGCACTGAGTTTAGCTTTTAACTCGAAGTAACCATTCATCATAACTTCCTTGTATTCTGCATGTTCATCCAAATCTTCTTCTGCTTCCACAAGAGATTCTATTTGTGTTTGAACAATATCAAATTTGTCCCATATTTCATTTATCTTGTCAAATTTAACTTTTAATAAGAACACATCGGTGTCTTGATTTGCAGTTTCACAAGACTTTTGTAGAAAAGTAAGCTCTCGCTTAATAACGCCTCTACGTCTAATTAAGGCTCGTAAATCACCTTCCATGTTGTGTGTGAAATGTGGAAATTACTTGCAATTGACAATTGAATTCTACCACTGCTGCACGATAATATGTGAGTCAGCTGTTCACTGCTTTCTTGATGTCTTTTGAGCTGTTGTGTTTTCTGTAGTACTGAAGCACTGCCGAATAGATGATACAGAGTTTATGTACTAGAAATCGTAGCTCTTGAATACGCGGATGCCGTCGCGGTTGAGTCTGCATACAATGAACGAGATCGATAAGCCGAGACAAACCATATATATGTGTGTGTGAATAATGAAATTGTTTCTTTAGTAGTCCAGCCCGGAGGACCAAATGTACGGTATCAGGACCGTGAGGAACAAATGTTAGGTTAAGGTACGTCACAAATAGGAATAAAATGTTGCTTTTAGTTTTGGAAGGGACTTCAGTCGGAAGTGCATAAGATAGGAAAGATTAGCCACCTCTGAATAGCTAGTGAGGACCAGATTCGAATGAATCAAAATGAGAGCAAATAGACTGTAACCTCAGGACTCTGGTATCAGGAATCCACGGACTACTTAAGGAGAACAATTGAAATATGAAATAATCACAACTTACTAGATTCACACACAATAATTATTGAAACTAATTGAAAAGAAACACTGATACATAAGATGCAAGAGTACGTATTCACCACGTGTCTGTAAATATTAATTTCTTGAAAACCTTGATAAATAATAGCTTAAAATGCGTAGATTAAATTGCTCTTGAAGTTAACACTAAACTTTTGTATGTAGTTTAGTCATAAACGCTGATATAAGCACTGAAACATATAGCGTGGGTTGCACCACTGTTGCGAAATATCAAACTTCTGTAATTCGGAGAATTCACTCGCGAACTTTATGAATTATATGTAATTATGTATGAATAATTACTGAGAGCCACAATTGCGCACAATTGTGACTATTCGCCGCTTTCCAGAGCAAGTTTAAAGGAAACTTGGTAGAAAAGCGGGAATGACTCGAGCCTACTAGATACACTGTTATCTGAGTGAGGTCTCGTACAATACTAACTGAAGTGACGCTAAGCCACTGCATATAACAAAGGAAATTAGCAAGTCATGCATGATCCCACAATGCCTTGAGGCGGGAATAAAAAGACAATCAAAGCGGGACATTGCAAGCGGACAGTTTGAAACATTCTAAAGTAGAAACATGTTGCTTGCGCGAACAGCATTCTTAAGAAATTTACACTGCAGTTTATTCAGCAAGACGCCAGAAGTAAAGTAGAGTATTCTAAAAGTTGGTTCATCAATTGAAAACGTTTAGGTGAGTTTATTTGGTGAAGTTGGAAATGACAGGGTTAATTTAAAATCAGTGATATTCTATAAACTATAAAGTGTTAAGCAAACGGTATCCCTTTACTTTTGTGGTTCTGAGCTATGAAAATTTAAGTAAAAATAAAATTAATTGACATGTTTGTTTCAGTGTGTTTAACTGTACTTATTAAAGTAAAACTTATATTACAAATTTGAAAAAAGGGTCATATTTTCAAATTATTGACTTTTCATTGTAGTTATCTGCAATTTTATTTGAGACATGCATCACTAAAAATAATAAACAAGGTTAATTTATTATGTCGTATAGATCTTCGCTTAAGATGTAACTCACGCCTTTGTACCCGCCCGATGCAGGCCTATTTACTATATTATGCATATGCTATAAACGTCTGTTTGCACAAAATGATCATTGAGATCAGGGAAGTCATTCAAAACAGACCGTGTCCCTACATTAACATGATACGCTACATAGCTGTCATGTAGGAATAAGCATTGCTGTAGCTCATGTTAAATGGTAGAATGGATGTTAAATCTTTTGATTTTTGCCCGCTATTGTAAAAGGGAGTGAGAGCACCTTAATCAGATTAGCGAATTAATTCAGTTGTTCCCTGACATCTGCAAATGCTTCTTCACGATCATCTGAATACCCCCACGCTTTATACAGAGTGAAAGTGAGATAAATGTACAGATGTTCAAGTCTTTTCTGTTTCTCGTGTTTTTCTTGAGAAATTGTCTCTATTGACTCGTAACTATAAATTGACTCGTAACTATAAATTTACAGTGGACAGTAGATAACATTAAAACACACCCAAAATCGGTTTTGCGTTTTATGACTAGTTCCGTAGTTTATTAGATAGTTAGCTTAATAGTTTCCGCAGAGTAGCAACAGCGCAAAGCTAGATTGCTCTTTCGTTGGCAATGGCCTGTCCAGGGCGTGTA
The DNA here is from genome assembly GCA_964059195.1 of Ectobius pallidus. NCBI lineage: Eukaryota > Metazoa > Arthropoda > Insecta > Blattodea > Ectobiidae > Ectobius > Ectobius pallidus. The sequence goes on from CAXKWD010000009.1 coordinate 35,810,421, forward strand.
AAGCTTGGCCTGTCTTGTCACTAGTTTGAAAATAAACCCACTGTGTGACTGATGCACTTTGATATCGTTGAAGTAAAAATCTTTGTATTTACAGTAATTTGCACGAAAACTGCTAACTTAATTGAAAACCGCAGAAGGAAAATTTATTCCTTAGCCTATTCTTTCTCTTGCTGATGTGAAAAAGTAAAAGAATACAGCTATACTACTTCCACCCATGTGGCTTTCTCTGCACTAAACATGGACAGCACAATTTTCTCATTACACATTCCTATACAGATTAAGAGACCATATTGCAGGGAGTTGCATTACACCGTGTTCCAAAATTATGGACGGGGGTTTTAATTAGTTGGTATTACTTTACAAATGAAAGTGGATGCGAGATTCTTTCTTATAATGAAAGAAAAACTGTGAAAGACGCAGCGATTATGTTTCTAGTCATTATTGCGACACAGCGTTAAATTTAACAATGGCGACTCCCGTGCTAAAGTCATTTTCTGTTTTGCAGTTTGCGAAGTTAGGTTCCTTTGTTACAGTACAGCGAGCTTTCCGACGGCGATTTGGAATTGATGTCATGTCTCAACGAAAAGTCTACGGGCCGTTCTTTTTCAATGCAAAAATAGTGACAGACATTGTACCTGGATCTAAGCTGCAGAATTATCTTTTCCCTCAGCTAAATGAGTTTCATCCTCTAGACTTCATTCGGCACAAGACGGTGCTCCTCATTTTCTTCATAATGTGCGAAATTGGTTAAACATTGTTCCCCAACGATGATAGGACGTGCCTGTCCGAATGCCATGGCCTCCACAATCTCCTGATCTCACACCATGTATTTCTTTCTGTGGGTATGTGAAGGATCGTGTGTGCGTACCACCGCTACTCGTAGACCTGCCAGAGTTGCTGCTGTTGAGTCCGTCACTCCAACGTTTTGGGAGGAATTCGACTATCGGCTAGATGTGTGCCGTGTGACGAATGGTGCTCACATTGAACATTTATAAGTATAGTATGAATTCTCGGAGAGTGTATATCTAATCCCATGTTAGGTTTGTTCTTATAGACTATATTGCATGCAAGGGAAATTAAACAACGTTGAAACCCCGTCCATTATTTTGGAACACGGTGTAGATGTATTGTTCGCTAGGCAGGAAAGAAGCATAAATTTCTGACTGGCCTATATTGATGGGAAAAACTCGACGTCGAACGAAATGCTTCCTGTCCTACAGTATCTATGTTACAAATGGAAAAAGTACAGAAAGAAGTTTAAGTCATTTTTGTAACATTATTAAGTGCCAGAATGGTAGTTTCTAAGATTGTATGGTGGAAGGGAAAATTGTCTGTCCGTGTGCATGTACACCCGATAACTTGAATATGCTTTATCAGATTTTCATGAAACTTAGTATACGCTCCTACAACGTTCATAGGACGAACTCTATTGATTTTAGACCTAATCGGTTGACCGGTACCGGAGTCATCACTATGCTTCAAAGCCGCGTGCCTAACTCACTCATTGACGTAATTGTTTGCCCACTTCCAGATAAGCCAGAAACTTGAATTTTGGAATATTATAGCTAATAACCGACAGAAATATTCCAAAAAGTTACGATTCTTAATTTTTTACTCCCGAAAAACATTCAGAATGGCACGAAACTTTAAGGTCTGTGTAGATCTTTTTTGGAGGTTTATAGTAGCTAAACGGCAAGTCGTATGAAAAATCCGATTGCACGAACAGTAACGGATTTTGAGAGATCTACAAATTCGGTTCCTAGATTTTTTATCGTATCTCGATTGGTTATATATTAGGTTGAGTTAAATTTTTTATTCTAAGTGAATTTTTGTATTTTTTCCTCACATTATGAAATTTTTGACACGCTTAGAGGACAAATAAAATCGTAAAATTTGTCAAGAATATTGGCAAATACAACAGCCATAATCGTGTAAAATTTGGTGTGTCTAGCTGCCCCATAAGTATGTAAAAACTGGCCGGATATCTGTAATGTCATTCACATCTACGACAGTCTAGACCAGTGGTCTTCAACCCGCGGGCCGCTTGCGGCCCGCCGTGTATATTTTTGTGGCCCGCCGAATGATTTTGTTTCCAAACAAATAGGAAAACATTGCAGCACTGAAGTTGGCCAATTGCTTCGGCCGTAGTAGGGAATTCGTTAAGTGGCAACCCTGATGCTCAAGGTCACTCGTAGCATCGCAACCCACGCCAGTGTCATTGTCTCAGTCTGTTTCACCTATTTCTATTGTCTGCCCGCAAGTGAATGTTAGTTTAAGTTTAGTGAATAATGGCTTCGTGTAGTAAGAAACGGAAGATTACCGATGAGTGCCGAGTGTTTCAAGAAAAGTGGATTGATCTATACTTTTTTGTAAATATAAAAAACAAACCAGTTTGTTTGGTTTGTAATGAGTCTGTCTCCGTAATGAAAGAGTACAATTTAAAGCGGCATTATGACACAAAGCACGCTTCCAAGATGGACGCAGTACAAGGTCAGTTTAGATTGGATAAGGTGCGAGATTTAAGGAAAAAACTTGAGAATCAACAATTTACGTTTACTCGGCAAAACGCCGAAAGTGAATCAAGTGTTAAAGTTAGCTATATCATTTCTGAACAAATTGCTAAGCAATCAAAGCCATTCACAGATGGTGAGTTTGTAAAGCAGTGTATGGAATTGGCAGCTGAAATCCTATGCCCAACACAAAAACATTTGTTTTCAAAGGTTAGTTTATCTGGGGTCACAGTTGCCAGAAGAATTGAGGAGCTATCTCAGGATATTGAAATCTCACTTAAAGACCGTGCTTCAAAGTTTGTTTTTTATTCAGTAGCACTTGATGAAAGCACTGATGTTACAGATACAGCTCAGTTAGCCATTTTTATTAGAGGAATCGATCAAAATTTCTCTATTACCGAGGAAATGGCAGCACTATTTCCAATGAAGGGCACTACTAAAGGCACTGATATTTACAAGGCTTTGACTTCAACTTTAAACCGGTTTGGCCTAAATCTGGATAACTTGAGCGGTGTTGTAACTGATGGGGCCCCAGCAATGACGGGAAAAAATGAAGGTGTTGTAGCTCTGATTAGAAAAGATGCAAGTGAAAATGAAAAGTTCATACAATATCATTGCATTATCCATCAAGAAAATTTGTGTGCAAAAAGTGTTTGTTTCAAAGATGTCATTAAAGATGTGACTAAAATCGTGAATTTTATCAGATCACAAGGACTGAACCACAGGGAATTCCAAACCTTCCTTAGTGAGATGAATGCAGAGTATGGTGATGTAATTTATTACACAGAGATTCGTTGGCTCAGTCGAGGAAAGTTTTTAAAAAGGGTTTTTGATTTGAAAGAAGAAATCTGCATGTTCATGGAGAGTAAAGGGAAGGCAGTTCACTACTTCAAAGATCCCAGTTGGATGGCTGATTTTGGGTACCTAACTGATATTTCAATACATCTCAATGACTTGAATATTAGGCTACAAGGGAAGAATGCTATGATACACAATCTCTTTGATCAAGTTGAGGCGTTTGAGAGGAAACTTAGTTTGTGGAAGAATCAAGTACAACAAGGCGACTTCACACATTTTCCAACACTGTCACAATGTGAAGTTCAAAACAAAGAAAAGTACAGCGAAGCACTCTCCATGTTACAGCAAGATTTTAGCAACAGGTTTTTAGACTTCAAGCAAAATAAAACTATGATGAAGCTTTTTTGTGCTCCTTTCAGTGTTAATGTGGAAGACTATTCCGGAAATATACAAATGGAACTTATTGACTTTCAGTGCAATAGCGATTTACAGGAGAAATTTAAAAACTTTGGACTTCTGGAGTTTTACTCATTGTATGTTGAAGGTGATCGATTTCCAGCAATCAGATCTCATGCTCTGGCCACAGCATCTCTTTTTGGCAGCACTTACATCTGTGAGCAGCTATTTTCAAGAATGAAGAACGTGAAATCGAAACTGAGAAACCGTATCTCTGACACTCATTTAGAGAACTCTCTTCGAATTGCCACATCTGACATAAAAGCTAATGTTGACAGATTAGTAAAAGATAAACAATGTCAAATTTCTCACTAAACTACAAAAGTCACAAATTTGATGTTTTCAGTTTAATTTTGAGTTTTATAACATGTTTAAATATATGTCAAGTAGACCTATATTGTTTTCAATATTGATGTTTAATACAGTTATCAACAAATATAAAATGTTATAACAAATTCATGTAAATTATTTTAACCTGAGACAAAATTCACACACATACATATATATATATATGTATATATGTATATGTATATACACGCTTAATCAATGCGGCCCTCCAAGTCCTCCATGACAATAATTTGGCCCTTAATTAATAAAAGGTTGAAGACCACTGGTCTAGACTCTAGAACAGTGGTTCCCAACCTGGGGGCGATTTGGGTTATCAGGGGGCGGTGAGTATTCAAAGGGGGAAAAATTAAAATAGTACCGTACAGTAGAACCTGTACTATAGAAGTTGCCGGGTAGCACGAGTTACTGGCTATTCTCAGCCAGCGAGATCACTGCACTCACCCCTCTCCACAGTCCCCACCTGTTGTTGTTGTTGTTCCTCCCCCTCCTGCCATCACAACACACTTGCCATTGACTTACATTCGTCTTCTGTCTTCACTAGCCTTTGTGTGCCTTACCATCAGTTTTTGTGCGTGTCTTTTCTGTTTTTGTGCATTTGTTTTGAAGTGTAATGGATTTAAAAAAGAAGAGCTGAGTATTTAAAATACGGTGTTATCGCGTCACCCCAAAGTGTGCAGTTTTCACATTGTCTTTTATGCGATAGGACATTTACTAGTAATGAAGCCATGAAGCCTTCGCGATTGAAAGATCATTTATCAAGAGTACACAGTGATAAAGTGAGTAAAGAACTTAGTTATTTTCAACACCTCAAAGCTAAAGCTGATAAACGGGCTAATGTGAGTGAATTATTTAAATAACGAGCAACCAATCTTGACAAAGGTCTTCTTGATCGCTAAATGTGGTAAACATCACACAATTGGCGAAACTTTTGTTTTAACGGCTACCAAAAAAATTGTTGAAATCATGCAAGGCGAGGGCCCTAGTAATAAGATAAGTCAATCGGTTCCTGTGAGCAACAATACTGTTTCCTGGCGAATTGACGAAATGGCCACGGACGTTGAATCCAAACTCACCAATTTGTTGAAATAAAGTAAATTTGGGTTGCAGATTGGTGAATCAACTGTGATTGATAACAAAGCAATTTTATTAGCTTATGTGAGGTTTATCAAGGAAAACAAAAGGAAATTACCGAGGAAATATTGTTTGCTAGAACTTTGATCACTGATGCGAAGGGATTGTCGATTTTTCAAGTGGTACAAGATTATTTAGAGGAAAAAGAGATTCCCCTAATAAACGTGAGCGCGTGCGCAACAGACGGTGCTCCTGCCATGTCAGGTCGTCATGCTGGGTTTCTAGCCCACCTTAAGAAAGAAGTGCCAGAGGTCATCACTATTCACTGTGTCATTCATCGTCAGCTCTTAGCTGCGAAAAAATTGAGTGGTGTCCTGGCATGAAACCCTACAACTGGTTATTACTGGTGCTAATTCCATCAATGACCGTGTGTTCCGACAACTTTGCCATGAAGGAAGTTGGAACTTGCGTACCTTACAGATATTTTTGAAAAAATGAACGAAGTCAATATAAGGCATCAAGGAAACAAGATGAATCTTATTAAGGCCAAAGGAATTATTTCATTATTTATCTCCAAGTTTGATATTCATAAGGTAAATATTAACCGTAAAGAGCTGATTCAGTTTCCGACCCTTAAAAAGTGTTCAGTGTCAGATAACGAGACTCCTGAACTCTCAGAAAACAAAATCATAATTTTTACCGATCACCTTGACCAGTTAAAACTGACGTGGAATCAAGATTTGAAGATCTGACCAAGTTACAAATTCCGGATTGGATTCTAGATTCATTTTCGTTTCAAGCTGTGGATAAGCTTGACAACTCTTTGCAGACGGAGTTTCTAGATCTGAAGTATGACTGTGAGGCGAAAATCATTTTCAAGCAGAGCGGTTACGAGTTATCCTGGGTGAAGCTTACGGACACTTATCCACAACTGTGGTGAAAACTGAACCACTTCTCATCTCGTTCCCATCAACATATATAGTTCAAAAAGGATTTAGTTCTGATGTCCAGCTCCTCACAAAACAATGAAATATGTTGGACATTTACCTCAAAGGAGACTTGCGCCTGAACTTGAACATCCCACGTGCTTCCTGAAGTGATGTGGCATCTTACTACTATTGTAGGCCTGGGCTATGCAAATCAGTCGAGAAGGGGTGGGTTCTTGAATTTGTCAATATCAGGTAGTTGTTTGGGCGCTAGGTTGTCTGAATTAACATGAACGGAAGAGATGTGACAACCAACAAACTCAACCATAAGAAGAAAATAAAGTTGTATTGATGGTTCAAGAACTCACAATGTATACAGTTCAAAATAAAGAAAACTTTTTATGCATTATCGTAAGTCAATAAATTAATTTGGCTAATTCTATTCAAAATAGATGTTCTTTCAAACAGCTCGTTAGATAGATCACAAGGGAATGGTTTGACTCCCATGTGAAAAGTTGCTTACACAATTTGTAGGCATAAGGTTTCTGAATAATTGTAACTTCTTTCTCCTGCATATCATTTAGTACAGCGATCACAAGAAAACGGCTTTCTTCCAGAGATCACAAGAGAATTACTTTTTCCCATAATTTAATACAGTGATCACAAGACACTGTTCTCCCCTGCGCAAACTATGTCACCTCTTCTAGTAATAAAAACTTGGGCAGCAAAATCAATTGTTATGAACATATCTGATTCACAGAAACTTAATATTCTTCAAAAACTATAACTGTCAACAAAATAACTTCCTGCGCTTTACAGACAGTCAAGACATAAAGTATACCACTTCCTTCCTCTTGGTTGATCGCCTTTGCTTTTCAGAAACTCAATGTTCTTCAAAACTGTTTCTAACAACAACAACAAAATAAAGGATTCTTCCATGAAAAACCAGAGAGAAAAACATATTATCAAGTCATTGTTCTCCCTTAGCGCAGAATGTCTCGAATCTCTTGTACTTCTAGTTATATTACTCATTAGCTCCACATTAACAAGTTGAACCACAACCTCAATGCCCATGAACATATGTAACACACTGATCCTTAATGTTCTTCATCAATATTCCTACAAGAAGTAACTTCTTGTACAGAAATGCACTTTGCAATCAGTCCAGACAAAGTACATGCCACTTTCTTCTCTTTTCCAGGATAGAAACAACACAGAAATTATATATATGCCTCTCAGATTCTGGAATCTCTTCTACAGACTTCTCCTTCAACTTCTTCTAACATCCTTCCTCTCTCACGTCCTCTGACCAACTGCCTCTATTCAAAACTTCCCCTCTACCCCCTTGGGTTCCATAGTCTCTCCTCTCCAGCGTTCTCTTGATACCATATTTCGCAATTCGTCACACAAAATTTATATCACGTGACAAACATAAAGCCGGATATTCAAGCTTTAACTGAAATCCACCAAGCACAAGGCAGCCATTGAAAAGGTAAAATGAAACAATAACAAAGTTTTCAAACTATCATTTATTTTTTGAAATTTTAACTTTCAACTTTCTTAATTTTCCAGATTCCAGTTTAAAAATGAAAACATGTACTCCTGTTTTTTAAATGTACGTCAGTGATCTTAGGTAATTATTTCACTTCTTTCTTCTTTAAAAAATCTGTAAAAAATGTATATTTTAATTTTTTTCTATTTTATTTAAGAGTGACCGAATAAAACTGCTTTATTATTTACACTTTACTTCAAATTAAAATTAGTCATACAGTGAAAATGAAAAGAGGGTGATAGGTGTTAGTCAACCCCCAGAAAGGGGAGATCGGCCACAAAAGGTTGGGAACCACTGCTCTAGAACATCTATTTAGTAACATGATGTTTATTCTCTTCTAGATGAGCTAGAAACTTGAAATTTGGCAAACTTATAGCTTTTAGCCTATAACCGGTGGGAAAATTCCAAAGGGTTCAAAATTTCAATTTTCCCGTCCAAAATAAACTTGAAGTTCTTTACTGCGTATTTTGTACGGCTTCAGATGTTTACAAAAATAAAGGAATAGGCCTATCGTTGACGTGATGACTTTGTTGTAAATTCGTTCTCTGCATGTTCTAGTTATCCCACTTATTCCTTGACATAAGCTTATCAAACTTTCCCAGGAAACAGTGGTCTAAAACTTAACAGTTTCTGAAATATGGTCTATTAACCCCATCTGGAACTTTGTTACATCAGTTTACCTGATTTTATCGTGTTTTCTAATAAGTTCGATGGTTTTTATTACATGAAGTCTTTACCTTACAGAACTTGTTCTACTGTATATCAGGGCCGGAACATGAACATGGAACGTAGGAGAGGGACATCTTGGAAATTGACTTATGTAGCGTCAAATAAAAAAGTTACGGAAGTAACAGTGCAAAGAAAGAAGGTCGTTACAGATAATTCTTTTAGAAACGCTACATTTCTTACATTTGCCGATAGGTTTATAACAGCAAACGCAAAATATTACCTAAATGCCAGTAGAAACATGCTCCTTTGTATTCTCCAGCAGGCCGTGAAACCAATATCATTAGGCGTTAATGCAGGCGTAGAGCAGTACTCCATGGGTAAGAAGTATTTCTCCTCCTTCCCCTCCCTTCGTGATCTCCAAAGCGCAACCCAGAACGGACACTGAAGGTGGTCTGCTTGCGCCAATTTCTACTGCGCATGACCGAAGTTCGCCATTTTGAAATGTATTAACCTGTGCCTTACTGCCTTGGTTGTGTATGTAGGTTGGTGGATCGTTATCGACATTCTTCGAGAATAATTACGAAAATAAAGTACGCTGTGCACTTCTCTTATTGTTATTATTATTATTATTATTATTATTATTATTATTATTATTATCATCATCATCATCAATAATGAGTGTTGGTAAGCCCAACATAAAAGGCGGCCACTGGTGCTCAGCACCCTACTGCAAGAATAATTTAAACACGAATAAAGGCATAAGCTTTTTTCCATTTTCCGAAAGATGAACAACGGTAAGTAAAAATCAATGTAAAGTCTTTTATACAGTAGAGCATGTCCAATTAAAATTAAAATTAGTCAAACATTGAAAACACTTCTTGCTCCACTTACATTATTTACGCATAAATATGCATAAATAATGTAAGTGGAGCAAGAAGTGATTTTAATGTTTGACTAATTTTAATTTTAAAAATCAGTATGTTTGTTAATAATTTTTTTGAAGTGAAACTTCTTTAGCCGCGCTAGGAGTAAATCGAGAGCTAACCCAAACTTGCGTTACGAACAAAATCGTCACGAAATTAGTGGGGCTGTGATGGAACGGACTGCTCAGAAAACAATCAACTCAATGATTAGGCTTATCAAAAATTTAAGAAATAAAAAAATCCAAAATATAAAAAATCTAAAAATTCAAAACTAAAAAATCCAAAATTGAAAAAATAAAAAAATCCAAAATTAAAAAATCCGAAAAATTAAAAATCCAAAGATCGAAAATTTAAAAAATACAAAATTAAAAATTCTAAAATTAAATAATTCAAAGATCCAAAAATTTAAAAAATCCAAAATTTAAACAATAAAAAATCCAAAATTTAAAAATCTAAAAAACCAAAATTTAAAAAATTTCTAAATTCTAAATTAAAAAATCGAAAATTAAAAATTAAAAAATCTAAAAACCCAAAATTAATAAATCGAAAATAATAAATTAAAGAAATAAAAAATTCAAATATCCAAAATTTAAAAAATCAAAAATTAAAGAATCCAAAATTCTAAAATTAAAAATTAAAAATATAAAAAAAGTCCAAAAACCCAATACTAAAAAGTCCAAAAATCCAAAATTGAAAAAATTCAATAATCCAAAATTGAAAAAATCCAAATATTAAAACAAGCTTCACTTCTGTCGCGTGGCGTTCCACTCACACTCTTTTTTATTTATTTACCATATATATATTTTTAGGTTGAAGAGGTGAATGTAAATGTGAGTCACATCATCAACCCTGAAATTCCTGTAGACTGTAGAGTGTACTGAAACTCATCAGAGTCTCTCATCTGTGATTAAGGATTGCCAATATGTTTCATGCTGATTATTTGTACTAAGTATAATACAGTGTATATGGATTCCATGTAACTATGATTTACCTACAACTAAAATTTGTCTAGCTCTTGTATAATATTTATGACACTCTTTCTTCCTTGTATTTTCTTCCTTCCATTGTATTTAATGTAAATGCAAATTGATCATTAGGTCTATATTTTTAGTGAATAAATTGGAGTTACCAACAATAATACGTAAAGTTCATTTTGTATTTATATTCGATCTTGATTGGTACTTGTATTCTTAAGTTGCTCTTGTTTAACTGTATGTGTGTTGGGTAAACAATAAATAAGAAGTAATATAGACATACAAACCTCATAGTCTATTGTTCACTTAAAGTACGCAGACTTTTTTTTTCAGCCAGGATGTGTTTTGCTACGTTGTGTTTTATATTCGAGGATTTTTATCCCTCGTAATTATAACAGGTAAGTTAAGATTGAAAACTTTATTCTTATGCGTAAAAACTCCCTTGACAGCGAAAGAAACCGTGTGTGACAGTAGTAAGTCAGCCGTTGTTTAATACATTTCAATATGGCGGCCAGCGCTGGGTCGGGCACGACTCTTGGCTGAACGAGATCAAAGGAGCCGACCGCTAGTGTCCATTCTGTAGGCGCAACTGAACCGATCGCTATGCTTTGGAGGTCACGGAGGGAGGAGAAGTAGGACCTCCAAAGCGTAGCGATCGGTTCAGGTAAGGGAAGGGAAGGGAAGCAGGAGAATGGCTTCACGCCTTTGGAGTATAGAGCTCTGCGTTTTTAAGATGGCCGCCGAGAATGAGGTATTAACCACTTCCGGTTATCTCAGAGGCCTGTGTTTACAATACAGTTCTGTGCTTGTGTCTTGTTTTGGAAGTAATTATGCCGATTATCAGCTATGTTTTCGGCTGTTCAGCTGTTGCAAACAAAAATTTAGGACTTAGTTTTCCAAAAGAAAGGGCTGTTTTCAAGAATGGATGGTAAAATTACGCCATGGAGAAACACCTTCCCAGTTTGCAGCTTTCACTTCACAGAAGATGATTTTAATGTTCCTTTGAGCAGTTTTGGCGAGTATTTCATGTTTTTTTAGAGTGATTTAAGATATTTTTGATATAGTAGATGTTGAAAAAAATATATAAGCCTATAAAATAATAAGTTTACCTGACCAACTTAACCACGTTTAGGCTCATAATCAAGTTTCATTTCCATGTTAAATTAGTATTTCATCTTTTCAGTGTAATTTTTTATGCCAATTTATTTGGTCATTTATTTTGACATTTAAGAATGTCAACGTCAATCGAAATTTCTCCCGTAACCGATAAAATGGTCATTCTGTATTGTAATTGAGTAAAAAACAAACTACATACAAATTTTTAGGAAAACATGGGTCCGGGCTTGATGTTTTTTTTAGAGTAGAATGTGGGCCTAAGGGTAGCTTAAATGTATCTGAAAATGTCCAGATTTGTTGTATGCCTGTAATAGAAACTCTTGTAAGAAGTAGATCACAACCTGATATAGAAAAATGTAATCATAATAGGCCTATAGTTAATTATAACACTAATTTTGTAAATGTCATGTTTCTTGACATTCAAGGTTTTCTAGGTAAATGAGATATGTTATGTATTATGTCATCAGACAATAATTTGGAGGTAATTGGGATGGCGGAACACTGGCTGAGCCCAGAATATATAAATTTGTCAAATACTCAAAATTTCAAAGTAGCCTCTTATTTTTGTCGTAGTCATAAATAGCATTGTGGATCAGCTATTTTTATTTAAAACAAATCAAAAGAGAATAGCAACTGTACAACTAATCATTTTTATTGGTATTTTGCAGAAGAGGCAAAAATACTGTTTGATAATAAACATTTACATTATGAAGTAGCCCCTCAGAAAATGTTTTGTTAAATTTTGTGTGTTGAATAATGATGCCTTTCTTAGTCCAAATAACAAAGTCACACCTGTGAATATCATTCAGTAACATCTGTGCCTGTACTTGTGCATAATGTTTCTTATTCACTAACTTGAACTTGATGAATTTTCTAATTGCTAGAGTCCGGCCAGCTTTCATACTGCTGCCTGCCCTACGCTTTTCGGACCAAGTGGTTATGGAGTCTTCGTCAAAAAGTTAAACCGTTCTTTCTTGAATTAATTTATCTTGAAGAAATTTCTCGAAGGAAAGTCGTGGGTACTTTCTGATTCTATAACCTCAACTTCGAATAAGGCAAAGTTCCTATCCGGATTTTTCTCTCGCCTGAGCAACCTGCAACCAAAACAAACAGCGTCGTATATTAGACTGTGTGCTCAATATGTTATGATACGAAAAAGTTCTTGCATATTTGTAAAAAGACATGAAAATAAATCGTGCAACAGTATACAAGAATATTTGAGACCGCAGGCATATTGCACCATATTAGAACAGTTAGCGAACGTTTCAGAAGACAGGTAGCTTTGATTTCTCACCTTGCAATCAACTCTTGCTTTGTTAACTATGAAATATTTGTTGCGCCATCTTCGGATAACATCCTTTTTAACTCCTTCACTGTAAAATTGGCGAACCGTCCCGAACTCATATTGAAAACACACAAGAATGAGGAAACCGGAAGTTGACAATACCTGAATGTGGAGAGCAGCGCGCTCCAGTGGCAGGAGGAAAAACTACAAAAGCCCAGAGCTCTATTGTTCAACATGCCTCGTTGTCATCATTATCCGAAAAAAATCCTTACTCCTAAAACCCAGATTTATGTTATCTTATACCAGAGTTGGATTACATACCAGCTGTAGAATTGCACTAAAACAGAGGTCGTTTATACCACTTTCACCTAGTGTGGGTTGAATATCCAGCATATCACAGGGAAAAAATAATTTTCCCTCTCTGCACATACGCGTCATTAGAATTAGAACACCTTTGCAAGGTGTTAAGGCATGAGGTTAGGCCATATTGTTTTCTAACCTGTACGTGACTATTGGAGCAATTTTGAGATGAATTAGCCATATCGGTGATTGCTAGGCGAAATTTTACAGGATGTTATGCCACCAATGTTAAAAATCGAACTTTTGGTATTTACTCTGTGACATAACCAATGAAGATACTGTAATGACTAATGACAAGTCGCACCACAATCCACAAAGTATCCTTTATAGGCCTAATATTGTCTCGGCTTATAACCGTTTCATCTATCCCAGGTTGAGAACTGTGGCGTGTAGTGAGGTAGCGTGCAGGCAGGCACTAGTCCCGAGAAGTCTAGCTTAAACGAATGATTTGTTTTAATATAGGCCTAACTGGGATAATCCAGTCAGTGCGTGTGTGCTTCTCTCTCACGACAAAATTACCACTTCATTGAGTATATATAAATAAGGCACACTTATCTCATTTCGTTGAATTAAGATAGGGTATTCTGCAGGTCTTGAAATTGAGATTGCGGGATCAAGAAATTTACTGAATAATGAAGAATAACGTCAAGTAACTGAAGTAACTTCGAATGCGCTTACACAAACATCTATCCCGGAAACTTCCTTTACCCAAAAGGAAAGGAGTTATTCGAAATTCACTTGTGCATTCACAACCGAAATGGCCTAAAATTATTTTATAAACTGTCTTACTTTGTTAAATAGGCCTGATTCTTAGCTTAGATCTCTAGTTTCTTTTTTTTTTATAATTTGCCTCTTGGCGAAGCCTGCGGTATGAACCTGCAGTAAATAAAGATGATGGTGGTTTTAATAATTTTACTGTTTTGGAAAGTTTGAAGAGGGCTTAATTTTTGCCAATATTATGCTCTATTGAGCTTTTAAAATTGTATATTTCTAGGAATCTATCATAGCCAAAGATAAGGTTCCAACCGCAAAAATAAAAATATGTATTTAATTATTATTATTGCTGCTCTTTATGATTTTGCTATATTAAAAACTACGTCTCGAAAGCATAATTACTGTATTTTGGTTTTCTGTTTCACGCCTACCTTCATTTACTCAAATCTCCAGTTGTTCTTCTACTTAATTGTATCCATGGCACAACAAAACTGATTTCAGTAGCAGTACTATATTATTTCTTCGGTAGGGCTGTAGTTTTTGTTCCCAAGTTCGTGGGTTAGATCCTTACTCTGTGTGCGTAAACTGTCTTAACTTTCGTTAAATAACTGTAATTAACAAACAATCCTCGTTTGCTACTCTCTTCGCAAAAATATAGTGCAATTAAAATGTTCGGTGCAAGTGTAGAGTACTACGAAATGGTGGCATCTGTGGATGCGTTAAAATGCTTGTTATTTGGAATCTTGGGGGTACGCCGTAGCGTCCCCGATGAGGTCGGAGTTTTTCAATTGGCCTAATCCTTCTGGTGGTACCATGGCCCTGGGGTCGACTCAGCCTCCAACAGAAATGAGTACCAGGAGCAATCCTGGGGGTAAAGGCGGCCGGTGCATAAGGCTGACAACCTTACCACCTTCATGTGCCGATTGTCTAGAAATCTAGGTCTCAACATCCTGGAACCCTCTGGGCCTCCATGACCTGTAATAGGGAATACTTTTTTGTTCTTAAATATTGTTTAACAGAATTCTTTCCGGCAGTGTGAAGTTCCATTTTACGGGCAGAGTGTTAAAAAAAAGTGCTAGCCCGTTATAATAATTATTGAGGATATCACCAGATGTAATGATCGTTCTCTTCTCTTTTTTGACCTTCATTTGAACCAACATAGGCACTATCTCTTCTACTACTATCATTATTATTATTATTATTATTATTATTATTATTATTATTATTATTATCGTGTATCGGTTAATGATTTACAATTCAAAATAATATAAATAACTTTAAATGTTTTTGACAAAACACAATTTTAAATCAACTGTTTACATCCAGTGATTTGTTTCCGACATTGTTGCCAAACCATAAGAGGCTGAATTTCTCTACAATACGTAATTATGAAATAGCTTTTCTATTCATTATGCTACTATTCGAAACACAAGCGAAATTAAATTATTTTAGTTTTAAAATTTACAATTCAAAATAACACAAAACGTCGTAAAACGTTCGACCGTTAAAATGAACTTAACATGCTCACACGAATTCGTGCTCGCACGTTCAGGTCCATATAACGGTCTTACATTGTAAAAAGCTATTAAATAATTCCAGTAAACCCGTGCGAAAAACTAAGCCTACGGCCAGGGGCGTAGGAAGGGGGGTGCGGGCCGCCCCGGGTGCCATCACCCAAGGGGGTGACAAAATAAAAATATATCTTTGTAAGTAAAAAATCGCTCAAGGGAAATTAAAGAAAATAATAATATTATTTAAAACAATTAAATAAGCTTAACAACTATCTACAAGTCAACATGCGTATTGAAACTTCTTTTAGTTTTAAATGCAGTCAACAAAGGTAATAAAACGCGGCTGAACTGGCCGCTATGTTGATACGAACAATAATATTATGGTTAGGGGGAGGGGTGTTTATTTCTGCCGATGCTTGTCACTGCAGTTTTATTAATTTAAATGAGACTTCAACAATCGGTGATATTTTATATCACTCAAGCCGCAACCAATTCTACCCGCTGCGGCAGTCATGACTTTGACGAAAATAAACTTCGAATGTCAGTTGACTCCGAAGTCTCCGGCAATCTAGATTTTGAACTGGTATGTGCGCATATTTAAGAATAGATTATTAAGAATACAGTTCAGTAAAATACTTACATTACTTGTTTATGAAATTTATTAGGAACAACCTATAAAAAAAACTGATGTATAATTCACATAACTTCCCCTGCCGAAATAAAAGCCTCTCCTTAAAAATAAGAGAAAGTCGTCGCCAATCTTCGTGTTAATCCCCAAAAGGTGCCTACCCAAATACAAAATTTTGTTTTCGTACGATTTTCCGTTGCAAGAGGCCGTATTGCAAAGAGCGCGTATTCAGAGTGGGTGACTTATAACTACCCTTCAGAGAATTATTTCGAAAAAGTGTTTCAAATAAAAGTTTTAGCTCTTAGTATAGACTAAGAAACCCACGGGCAAAATTTAAAGAAAAACGTTAGAGCCGTTTTCGAAAAAAAAAAAAAACTTTCTTTATGTAAAAATAAGGAAAACTCTTCTCCAATTTTCGGTTCACATTTTGAAAGGTACCTGACATAAATACAAAATTTTGTACTTTTCAACCTTCCAAAATTCGAGATTTCGCTTGGAAAACAAAATATAAAAATATAAAAAAATCACTCCAAAAATAAAACTTTGCACAATTTCGGGAGTGTATTTTGGCCTAGAAATGTGTGAAACAAAAGATGTTCGCTTTATTAAAGTATTTTTCAAATGAGAAGCATTTTCCTTCACCGCCAATCACGTGTACGAGCTAATGTAGTACCGCTAGCAGGAAGGGTCTTCCTTCCGTCTCGCCGTCTCTGATTGGACCGCGTATCTAAGCAGGAGAAGAACAAACCGCTTGTCATCTGCAAAACACTTTAATGGTAATACCCACAATTCGTGAATCTGCCGCTCACGAAAACAATGTATATCTGTCTATAACGTACTTTAGATTAATAATAATAACAAAATAATAATAATAATAATAATACTAATAATAATACTAGCATTTATTGTCGTTTAACAGTACTATGTACAATGTACAGCAAAATGTGCTTGATATGTATGTCTCCTTAATCCTAAAAAAATTGGTTACCTATGTCTTATTTGCACCATTGGAAGCACTGGTTACAACATGGCGACAACATGGTAACTCGAATCGCTTTATGGATGGTTGATTCATAGTATACCATGATTTTGGAGCTTAGTTTTGTTTTTATATAACAAAGTAATTATTACTAATTTTGTATAATCCGTTGAGTTTGCGAGTTACATCAGATAAATTCGTTGCAGCTGCATCTATCGATAAACTCTTAAACTCTCGTGGAATTACCTTTGACTATCCAAAAAATAACACTTGGAACTGTTCCATCTTTTCATAATTTAAATTGGGGGGTGACAAGAAATTTTCCGCACCGGGTACCACCTAAGCCTGCTGCGCCACTGCCTACGGCGATGAATAAGGTATCAGTGAATAGGATTTTTTGCCGACGTCTGACATAGCGTAGCCTACTCAGTTTATGTAAAAAACATAGTTTATTATTTTTATTATTGTATGAATGAATGCATATGTGTATGTGTGTAAAAGTTATGTTGTCAGCATCCCCTTTTTTCAACTAACGGTAATTCAAATCCTATTGCGACCAGTGGTAGAATTTTTTTTACTGACTTATGACAGCATCGTTTGCACAAACTCAGGCTTGCGTGAAACAATTGAATACGCACATGAACGCACAGCCAACGCCACCAATTAACAAGACAGTATCCAGTTGTGAGATTAATTGACAAAGAAGTCGGGAAAAGAAGAGCATCGAATGACTTAGACCAGCGCTTCTCAACCTATGGTCCGCAGACATAATTAAGATGACTTAATGTATCTGCTGATCTTCGACTAAATTTGACTAATATTGAGCCAGATATCCAGGTACTCTGCAAGAGGCGACAAGCTTAACTGTCTCTTTAAAAGTAATGTTATTGCTAATAACATAATTCCTAATTATATCATCAAATTGGTAATAAATATTAAACTGTCAATAGTTTACTTCCAATTCAATAACTGTGTTTCCATTGAATTAAAAAATGTATTTTGATTTATTTCGTTATAATGACCTATAATTAATACCCCAAATATTAAGAATATATGCCTACATATAGCCTACTTTTAAAAATGGGATGTAAAATTAGGAGCCCGTAAAACTTTTTAGACATTTTAGAGGTCCTCGGGTTCAAAAACGAAACGCTGACTTAGACGAAACTCACTATGTGGTTTTCTTTAGGCAAGGGAACTATAATCTGAGGTCTTTTTTCCCCAGGCATCGCACTTCAATCGTGAAATCTACATCGAAACCGGGGTTTTAGTTTTTTTTTTTTTTTTAAATTATCATTGTTTTAATTCTTTATGCATGATTTGGGTAATGTTTATGAGTCTGTGGTACGTTTTAATCGTTTCATTTCGAATATTTATACCCTTACGGAATTATTTATATTTTTTGCAAGAAAGCAATCTAATTAAGAATACAATTAAGTAATTCATGCTATTTATGTAAAAACGATGTAAGTGTTAATAAATATAATGTTAAAATATTTTCTGTTAAATGAATTATTTGAGTAAATAATCGCGATCGAAGCCGCGGGCACATGCTTGTTTTATTATAGACCTATAAATGAGCATTTTGATATAAAATATGTGTTTTTACGTAAACTGAGTAGGGTATGGTGTGTCAGAAGTCAGTAAAATGTCCTATCCACTGATACTCTATTCATTCACGCGGGCTTACGATTACGTCGGTGCTGGCGAACGTGTGATTTGCATGCCACGCGGCATCGAGTGTGCGTGGATCAATGATTAGGCTAAATTACCCGCACCGCTCTCTCAGTGTCTTAAAATAGTTCATGTTCATGCTGGGAATACCTCATCAGATTGATAATTGTTTCTATAATTAGTTTCTTGTGTGAATACAGCCTTTCGTTTTCTTTATCCATTCATTTTTTTTCTCACTTTCGTGTGATCTTTTTTCTTCTTTCTTCATAGTTATTAAAATGTATAAATAAAATAATATGTTTTTCAACATTTATTTAATTCTATATTTAATTATTCTTTCTACATTTATTTTTTTCCTGCCATCTTCCATGTACCTACAATCATTCTTCTTTCTTCCTTTCTTGTGGCAATCTGCCTGTATAGGTAGCCTATATATAAGTTTGTATTTGATACTTTTTTATTCCCCCCTCCCCTTTCATTTCTTTTATTCTTTATCTCACCGACTTCTTAATATCTTCTTAATATCTTCCTTTCGGTAAGTTTGCTCTGTACGTTTTATACTTTTATTTTTTTTTATCTTTCAGCGCATTTCGTTCTTTTTCTTCTTTTGCCTTCAAGTGTTGAATTTTTTGGGTTCTTCCATTTTATTGCGATTCTGCTCTCGCTAATTTTTTATTAGTATATTTCTCTTTCTTGACCGCCTATGTGATCTAATGGTTAGCGCTGCCGGCTATGGATCCACAAGTCTGGGTTCGATTCCCGGTACTTATCGGATTTTTCTGAGGTAGGGAGGTCTGGTACGGGGTGCACTCAGCCTCGTGATACATACTGAGGAGCTACTTGAGAAAGCAGTAAACCATCAATAACGGTCGTGAGAGTCAGCATGCTGATCAAGTGCCCGCCAGTCCTGCCATTTGCCTATTGTAAATGATACAGCGATTGGATGGTAGGCCTAGTCACTCAGAGGGATGTAGCGCCATGAAGTTTAGTTTTTTATATTTCTCTTTCGTGCTTTAGACCTATTTGATTCGAATTCCTCATTATGTACGTGCTTCCCTCTTTATTCCTCTTTTCCTTTCCTTCCCACCCTTTTCCTACATACGAGTAGCCTATTTTATTTCTTCCATCTCCCATTTTTATAGAGTTTCGTATTTTATCTGTGTGACATCCCTTTCTTGTTTTCCTTCTGTTTTTCATAGTCCCTTTATGCATTATTCTCATCAGAACCAAGTTTTTACATAACAATTCGTTAGCATAAAAGGTCTTCGTCCTATATCCCCCCCCCCCAGCTCGTCTATAGAACATTCGTTGGAAGGGCTAAGATGTGCCGTAGAAGCAAACTATATCCTTGGCATTGAATCAGGTTTTATGCTTTTATGTCACAGCTGGAAAAGGTATGTGCTTGAGTACAATAAGTGGCAGCAGAAAAAAATTCATCCGGATGGTAGTTTTCATAAAATCCAAGTCTTTGTCAATTATGCCGAAAATACTTCATTTAACTCAATTACAGGGAGTCCTATGAACCCTCAGCTGTTTGTACTGAAGCCGCATTCCCGAAGCAGCAGGCCTACATTTTCCTGCGCATATATGAATATAAGTAGGCCTACTGTAATTTAGAGCACGATACATCGAAGCATGTTAAACGTCTCGTCAACTAAGTACTATTGGATAGTACTAGTGTACTGCTTACTAGTAAAAGTAAACGTAAAAAAAAGGAAGAACTCTTACGTACACTTATGTAATTTGACTAAATACAAAAACCATGGCAGAAACTTTGGTTGGCTATTATACAGTTCAAGAATAAAAAGAGTTCTACGCCTTATACAACGTAAGAAGCGTCTGTTTCAATTATTTTATCAAACGATGAGCCCGGAATAGGCAAAAGCCTAAACCTGGAAAGAAGAAGAATAATTGAGCTACTTCTTCAGTCCGTGGGTCTGGGTGGTACAGTTGGTATCGCGCTGGCTTTCTGTATGGCTTCCACCCCGGCCTGGATCGATGGAATTTGTGTGTGCTTAAATGTAATAGGCCCGTGTCTGTATATTTACAGGCATGCAAAGAACTCCTGCAGGACACAGGGCTAAGTTGCAGTACATCCCCGTCATTAAATAACCATAAAACCAACTATCTCCTCCAGTCCACTTCCTAAAACTATTTACAATATCGCCCGTAATTTAAATATTTAATATTTAATTGTATTATTCACAGGTTCTTTTGTTGTAATTCTAGTGATCACTATGTAAATTTCCGTATTTTCATCAAATTGTCTCGTAATCTAAGTATAATTTTAATCGGCAATTGTCATTTACTGCTATTAATGGGTATATTCAATTAATACTGAACGGCACCCATACGCAAGCAATGCTCATTTGGGGTTAAACTTAATTCTGTATTTTAT
The DNA here is from genome assembly GCA_964059195.1 of Ectobius pallidus. NCBI lineage: Eukaryota > Metazoa > Arthropoda > Insecta > Blattodea > Ectobiidae > Ectobius > Ectobius pallidus. The sequence goes on from CAXKWD010000009.1 coordinate 35,831,313, forward strand.
TTATTGTATGTTGTATTTGATTTCAATAAATTCATTCATAAAGTCATACTTAAGTATTATAACAGTTTCCGCTTATAAAAATGTATAAATAATAAGGTTCTATTGTAATGTAGTTTTACAGTTGTAGTTGTGTCATGTACATTGCAGAGGCAGTGTTGGAATGCGCGCAACTGGCAAGGGGATCTTGCACTACCGATAGCTGGCAAATTAGTTTTTCTGTTTCTGTTATCAGTAAACGCAATCTGGTGACGGCTCGGGTTCTCTGTTCCCTCGAGATGAACTGGAGAAATGTAGTCCCACTTTTTTGTTGTCTCCAGACTCGCTGGAGAAGAGCTGAAATTAGCTGGCATGCAATCTTTCTATGTCGCCCTTCTGACATCCGTAAACAACAAAGATTTTTTTTTTTTTTTTATAATTTGTAGCTATTTTTAGGGTTGGAGGGAATATCGTGAGGAAAATGCTGAGGTCGTCATACCACATTCATAAATAATGTTGCAATATTCTGATTTAAGGAAAAAGTCTCCCTAGAGAGGTTTGAATTTTCATATTTCTAACATGTCCAAGTGAACTATTTCGCCCTGTGAAAACTGAGGGAATCCTGATTCTAGTATCAAATATAAAACTATAATCATGATGAATATCAAGCTAAATCAAATAGAATATAAAACCTTCAAATTACGGGAGCTATTAATATTTCATATCAAATTGAATCTCAGATGATACTCTATTAAATCACGCTTAACATGCAATGAATAAATGAATAATATGGATTGAAGATAAAATAAGTTAATATTAAATATAAGTATATCACGGGGTGTAGAAAGTACCAGACAAGATTCCGAGTACTTCACATAGGCTAGCTTGCTTGTACTATTCATTCACTGCGGGGAGCCGGCGACATTTATTGTTACCGAGCAGTACTTCCTTTATGCAAAACGTTATACAAAGACGACGAGAGCCTGATCAAAAGAACATACTTGGAAAAAGACTTGGGAAAAGAGTACTGAATGCCCATACTAGGAAATTAGAGCTAGTAGCGAGAACAGGAAGACAGTGGAAACTTGAGAGGTGCATCTCGGAGCGTCCTAAAGCTTGGGTTTAAAGGCCCAATAAAAAATGAGCTACTAACTAAAATATGGGTAAAATACTATAACATAGAACTTCATTTGCTAGTGTAAGAGTGGGGGATTTGTCTGTGTTGCCACGGCTGTAGAACATCGCCATTTTTAATATAAGACTGTTCTGCCGGACTTCTAACCGGTCGGACGTATTCCTTGTTAGCTAAATTTTTCCGAGTGGATACAATAGTATTCCACTCGATTTTATATTCACGTTGGGCAGTACCCAACTTGGATAATTAATCTTTTATATCAACACACCCAGTAATCGCGATTTGTGGTAATAGCTAAGTTAAGGCTATTACCGAACTTAAATTCAGTGTGACGCAGTAAGTACATGGTCGACGAAACAACATTAAGATAATTACACCAAGGAGGGTAGTTATAACATCACTGCTAATACGTAGGAAGAAAGTAATAACTGATAAACTTTTAGTGGCCAAGTTCTACAATCGGGACATAATATCAAAGTATCCACCACGAGTAGATTTATCACATATTAATTGGACTTAATATTTGTTGAACAATAAATCAACTCATACCAGTATAAACGTTATTGATATCATAATTACAGTAACTAGAATAGCCATTCACCAAACCCATATTTCCCTGTTAAAAAGTAAGAGTTTAAATCTTGTAGCTCGACTGACTCCGAGGCAGGTTCAAAGGAAGCTCATTAACTGTAAGTACTAAATAAAAACCTTATTACTTCTTGAGTGTGAACCTTTATAGTGGCATTACCCAATAGCAAAGGGGTGAACTGCTTCAAAACATATATATTTTATTTAAAAATGAGTAAGAGCTCTGATTGTGTATTACTATGGCGAAAATAAAAACTCGATCCAACTTACCGTTTCCGAGTTGTAGCGCTCTATAGCAGTGCTCGTGACGTCACCTGGCTAGCTCGAGTCGGACAGGGAGCTTTACACACGGAACAGCCCCAACACAACATAATATAAGTTTTATTGTTGCATCTTTATTGTTGAGTATCCATTGTTAGAGATGTTTGTTCATTAACATCATTGATAGTTTTCTTTACAAGACTTGCCTCCACTCAAATGTTTTCTTGTACAGCAGAGACGATAGTTCTCTGCCGGTGTGTTTTCATGCTCTACCCAGTCACTGAGCCTAGCCTGCCAGTCATGCGCAGTATAGAACATTTTCAGCCGGCCGGTCATGCGCAGGACATTAAATATTTAGTTTGGAAGAAGATCTCGAAGTTGTATAGTCTCGCCACCGTCGTGTGTGCATAGGTTGTTTTAAAATTGAGTGAATCGTGAATAGTAGGCCTACTTGTTTCTTGTTTTAGTTTTTTCTTGTTAGTTATGTTTTAGTTGTTGTTAGTGTTTAGTTAGTTGTTAGTTTTTTTCGTGTTATGTATTTAGTATAAACTAAAATGCCACCAATTCAATCTAAACTTGGCAGAAAAACATTGCACAGTCAAACCCGAGAAATTGTGTATAATGTGCATTCATTTATGAAAAGTATGAAAAGTGAAGCTGCTTCTGGGGAGCTTTTAATACCGCTAAAAAAGGTCCAAGAGAGAGTCAAAGCTGCTACTAAAGTGCCCGAAAGAACAATAAGAAAGCTAATTAATGAAGGGAAGCAATGTGCAGAAGAAGGCACCTCCTTTGGAACACCAGGTAAAGAACATAATGCACCAAAGCGCGTTACAAATATTGACGAGTTTGATAAATGTGTGATACGACGAACAATAAATAACTTTTACATAAATGAAAAAACAGTACCAACGATCAGCAAATTGTTGCCGAAACTTCGAGAATCCATAAAATTTAATGGAGGTAGCACAAGCTTAAAATCTGTTTTACGCGAGATGGGATACAAGTGGTGAAAAACAAGGAATAACAGAGTTAGCCCAGTCAAATGTTACAAAAAAAATGCGTGAACTTACATTAAATGGAGTGTTAATGATTTTTGGAGGGGAGTTTAGGACCAATACTGGGATCACAAATCCAGATTTGCAACCCTCAGAAACCTGTGCTCGCTGAATGGCGGTCGAAATAAAACGGTTTTTTCGGTTTTTCGACAATATCTCCTAAACTATGCGTTTGTTGGAAAGAATATTTCTTAGAGTTTTTAAAGTAAATTAAATTATCTAAAATATGAGATCAAAATCGGTTTTGTACGTTATATGGTTACCGAAATACGGCTTTTCAAAGACTGGCCTATTTTTCAAAAAAGTAAAAATTTTAAGTTTTCTTCGTGTCTCGAACTGAATACCGGCAAAATGACACGTCCTACAGAAAAGTCAAGAGAACAAAAGTTGTAGGTAATTTAATAAGCTTTAATTTGAGTTATAGCTGGTTCTTGTAGCTCAGATAGTCTCGTCACAAATGACAAAAACCGAAAAGATGAAAAAATGCATTTTTTTGGGAAAGTTGAGTAATATAGTTTCCTCCACCAACATCTTAATTTTTTTGCTAACATGTTGGCGGATAATTTCTTATAACTGTGTATAGAAACTATTTGTGTGTATGTGCGTCTGTGGGAGATGGATTTTGCCATAAAAAAATATTTAAGCAGAATATTTCATAAAAATGTATTTACTTTTAAACCAACAGGCATATTTAAACCATGTGTGAGGTTCCTGGTATGGGATGGTATGGGACCTGGGAAGTCGAGGGTGGGGTGATGTCTTCATCCTCACTTGAAGAAATGTCATTCTGGGGTGTGGGCACATTGCATTTCAGCCCACTTTTGCGGCAGCTGCAGCCCCCAGCGCAGCCCATCTTACACTTGCACAAGATCAGTTGCAGAAGGGTTTGAGGGGCTGGTTCAACTTCTATTGCAATTGGAGTAAGCCCAACTCGTCCAACTTCCACTTCAATCCGTGAGTTTTTTCCACCCCAACCTATTTTGTACCTGCGAAAAAGTATAATGAAAATTAGTTACCGTATTCTATAATATTTCAACGCATACACATGGTGTACGTGTATAAGTGAACAAAGAAATTTACGAACATAATGATAGACATAGACATACCTGGTGATACATACAATAAGCATGATATTTTGCAGCATCTGTGGTTGGCGACAAACGGGCGAGGTTGCCTTTGGGTGTCAGGTCGTTGAGGGTGGTGTCTAGTCGCTCCTTCATAAACTGCGACGAGGTACTTCTCCCCAGCTGCAGCTATTTCATCGTGACTCACATCTGGGTGGAGGAAGACTCCTGCTTGCTTCAATAGTGCTGGGTTCTTGAGGAAGGTTTGACAAATTTGGTTTTCCCCTGCCTGAAAGGGGCCCGGGAGAGGTTCCGGTGGTGAACGATGTAGATGAATATTGGACGTCTGGCTCCCCTCTTCTGGAAGTAGATGTATTTTTTGCAACTCAAACCAACTAATAACACAAGCAGGTCCACATCTTTCACGATGATTACAACCTTCTCAGAAGAGTCAGCATTGGTGATGGCAGCTCTAACAATGTCAGCATCAGCGTCCTCTTCTGTCACCTCAACACCATGCTGCTCAAATCCAGTTTTCAGTAGCTCTATCAGCGTATGCTTATTAGTGTCGTTCGATAAGAACTTCCCTTGCTTGATGTTGGACATTGAAGTTGATAGCACAATGTCACTGCAATTGAGGGCGTCTGAGACGTTCGGCGCTTTTGGTACTTTCTTGAGAGGCGTCCTCCGGGTATCCATCGAAGACAATGGGTTACATCTGTCCCAAAATTGTTTTTTACAAAATGAATGTAGCCGTCAATGATGGTCTTCACTGATGCGTTTCGATGCAACACACATTTTTGGAGCAAGTAGCCACCATCGAGCACGATGTGGATATTTGCATCTCGGGAGATGTTGGTAGTGAGGGATGTGAAACTCGAATATACCTAGGTAGAGCTGCCTTAGTTCCCTTCCTCACTCCAGCTTCGTTGAAAAGAGACATACTTCATACTTGAAGTAGGCTTTCAACTCTGCGTCGGATTTTTATGGTGATGCTAACTCGCTGAAATATTGTGAAAGGGTCAACTTCAACCTTCTTATTGGTGACTTGTATGGAATTATTGACGCTTGCCAAGGTAACAAATTGCAACCAAGGTAACAACTGTGTCTTTACGTTTTAATCCAACTTTCCCAAATGTCTGGTTTCCTATGTTAATCACTCCTTCTGTTCCCAGTTCCTTGGCAATTTAACAATTGACTTCATAGCCTCCGACAATCCCACTGCTAATAGAAACTATTTTGTCAGTAACGGGGAACTGATCTCGTGCAAGTGCAAGATGGGCTGCGCTGGGAGCTGCAGCTGCCGCAAAACTGGGCTGAAATGGTCAGTTTTGTGCACTTTCTGCAAGGGAAAAATTATGCCGAAATGTTCCCACACCCCAGAATGACAGTTCTTCAAGTGAGGATGAAGACATCACCCCAACCTTGACTTCCCAGGTCCCATACCATCCCATACCAGGAACCTCACACATGGTTTAAATATGCCTGTTGGTTTAAAAGTAAATACATTTTTATGAAATATTCTGCTTAAATATTTTTTCCTGGCAAAATCCATCTCCCATAGAGACATATACACACAAATAGTTCCTATACACAGTTATAAGACATTATCCACCAACATGTTACCAAAAAAAATTAAGATGTTGGTGGAGGAAACGATGTTACTCAATTTTCACCCAAAAAAGCATTTGTTCATCTTTTCGGTTTTTGTCATTTATGACGAGACTATCTGAGCTACAAGAACCAGCTATAGCTCAAATTAAAGCATATTAAATGTCCTACAACGTTTGCTCTCTTGTCTTTTCTGTAGGACGTGTCATTTTGCCGGTATTCAGTTCGAAACACGAAGAAAACTTAAAATTTTAACTTTTTGGAAAAATAGGCCAATCTTTGAAAAGTCGTATCTCGGTAACCATATATCTTACAAAAACGATTTTGATGTCATATTTTAGAAAATGTAATTTACTTTAAAAAAGCTAAGAAATATTCTTTCCAACAAACGCATAGTTTAGGAGATATTGTCGAAAAACCGAAAAAAAAGTCCGAAAAACCGGTTTATTTCGACCGCCATTCAGCGAGCACAGGTTTCTGAGGGTTGCAATTCTGGATTTGTGATTCCAGTATTGGTCCTAAACTCCCCTCCAAAAATCATTAATACTCCATTTAATGTAAGTTCCGATGTAACATTTGACTGGGCTAAGTCGTATTAGTGGGAAAGACATGATATTCAAAATCTGCGTGTATCATATTTGCGCGCAATAAAGATATACAGAGAAGAAGGCAGGCCTATAATTTACGAGGATGAAACTTATATTCACTCCACTCACACAAGACCAAAAAACTGGAGCGATGACAGCACTTCAGCTAAAATACCTTCTATAGCCTAAATGCCTAAAAGTCCGGACCCTATATATTACCATAACATAGGCGCTAAATTGGGCTTCACTCCGGCTTCAGTCAACCGATTTGATCCAAAATCAATAGGCTTCGTCCCATGGGCGTTATAAATGCGTATGCCAAGTTTTATGAAAATCAGATAAAGAGTATTTGAGTTATCGCGCTTACTGGCACACGGATAGACGGACAGATATTTTCCCGTCTACCACACAATCTCGTAAAGTAACGATACCATTCTGGCACATAATAATTATACGAGTATAATATCATTACGTAATCTTTTTGTTGCATACATTACAAAGGACGAGTTTGGGTTTCAGTGGTCAATTTAATATTTGAAGGGGGCCCGGAAAAATTTGTCCCTGGGGCCCTTGCTTTCTCTCCACGGCCCTGATTACATTGTAATAATTGTTCTAATCCCAACCCATTTGCCAGTTTATACTCCGAAGAGAACGTGGATCATGACGTTCCATTCCTACAATGCATATTTTTTCATAGGTAATCATACGACATGGAACATATTAATCACTGCACATTAATGCCTTGAAATATCCAGTAACGAGCTGAAGTTTATCAGGTAAAATTGCATCTTTCCGACCCTCGCAAACATATTAACTTATAAGATAAACAACAGTCATTGGTCGATTGCTAAAGATGATTAGTCAATACCAAGTCCCCATCGCATGAATGGAATATTCTGAATAATCTGATTAGGAGAATAATAATTACGATAAACATAGATAGATTCGCGGCGGAGAAGCAGGATCGAATTTATCTCATGAAACTCATAATCCCGAGTGGGATTTATTAAGAGTATTTCATGAATAAAATGTATCAGATTTTATAAATAATAACTACATTCTTACCCGCATTGTTTAAAATCAAATCATCATTGTGCCAGCTGTCAGATCACGACGTAGGCCTACTAAATGAAGAATAAAAAATGTTGCCAGTTACTAACTAGCCTGACAAGTAGCCTATCTTGTTTAGCGAATATTTCAATTCAGAAAGAAATTCTACTGCAGCTAGAAGAAAAGCAGCCATTCTATGATGATATCACCGACAAGTTTTCAGCCTTAAAGGGCTGCCGAAGGGTTGTTTTGGTTTACAAGACATAGGTGAATTCCGTTATTAACATACGCATGTGGCATTTTTTTATCTTCACCTAATTTTCCGGCCACGAGCCGCCACTGCTGAATGAGCATTGTATACCTCGTTTGGACAAAGAACCACCCATTAATAGTACTTCGCGAAGGGCATAAACTACAATTCATTGCTGCCAGGGATAGCCTCATGTGGAAGCAGTAACGATAATTCCTGGAAAGACTCTCTGTTTCTCTCCCTTCCTCCCTCTCCCTCTCTCTCTCTCTCTTTTTCTCTTTCTCTGAGATAGGGTATATCCTTCCATGCGTCCAAATTTACCATCCGTATAAAGCAATTCTCCAAACCTAGCACTGTTTTAATTTCTTCCTCAAATCCAGGTTCAAATTACTAGTCATCAGTTTTTGTGTGTGTGTATGAATGCCATCTTGGCCTTGGAAATTTGTGATCTGATTTTCTTGGTCATTCCTCAGCAGACTTCGTAAGTATGGGTAGGAAAAGTAAAACGCATAGACCTAATGTTTAAAGAGTAGAAAATATGAATCACGTAATGCTGTTGAAGTGGTTAGGCGCAATGTCCATTGTAGGGGTATGGCATATGTTTGGTTAGCCCCCAGCGCCCGGTGTTATAACCAGATTACACGGAAACGTGAGGCTGCATGTGTTGGGTTTCTCTGGTAATCGATAGCATCCCAGTGGACTCACAGCTCGTGATGCTAAGAAATAGCGAGTGTCCTGTGGATTTAAAGGTTAATGAGTTCCTCTGGGCACCTAACCTTACCCTCACACAAATGCATTCCCACACAAAACGTTGCTCGTGTTTAACATTTAATCTATACGGCGTGGGAATAATATGACCATCTTTTTGTCATAATTCTTGTCATTATGCGAGCGTTGTTCCAAAAGTAATGCCTGCTATTTATTTTCATGGAAACTGCAGCAGGTGCAGAGACCACACCACCACAGTAAAATACAATACGATTTCAGCTACATGCACCATTTGTTATTGCACTTCTGCAGCCTATGTCTGCCATACGCTTAAAAATCTGAACTGTTCTACATCGTTTTGCAAAATGATGGTCCTTAGGATGGCGACTTCTACATTTAAGACAGCTATCAACAGGGAAAGCGAGGTGCCCTGTCTTTTGGATTAGGCAAGTTGTGATTGTATTATGTCCTAGAGCTCAAGAAACAGCAAATTTTGAGTGAACTGACAAGATGCTGTTTAAGCTGAAAATCTGAATTTTTAGATTCAGGACAGAGAAGAGACTACAGTAAAAAGAGACTTAGTAAAAATATTTCCGATATATTATTACCGGTTTTATTATTTTATTATTCACTGCACCATTTAACATTTAGTTCACCAAAAGTGAATTTCCTTTGTTCCTGTCAGCGTTTTATCTTGAGTGAGCGTTTATAGGCTATGCTGAGGTTATGAAAGCTAACAAATTTCCAAATTCCATGCCCCCCACCACACCGAGCTGTTTGACATGGCCAACTATAACTGTGGATAGCAACAGTATCATGGACGATGATCTCCCGTAAAGAAACCACCCCTACAACGATGATCGCTGACCCCGGCGGTGATCGCTGTAGAAAAACCATAGCTTTAAAGCAGTGACGCGACATTCGTCATGGCAAGTCAGCATTTCTGCGGAAAAACGTGGCAACGCGACATCAGCTGAGATGAGCAGAAGTCTTTTTTTTTTTTTTTTTTAAATGGCGACCACAGTCAGAGCAATTTACGGGGAGCGATACTACATTTAATTAGATTTTTGTATGGTTTCTAATCATTTCAAGACGGGTTCAAGAAATTAAAATTAATTTTCTCAGCCTATAAAACGTATTTATATCCCTTTCTTTGAAAAGAAGGTTATGCGTTCCACATTATAAAACTAAGCTCAAACTAACCTCAACTTCAAAGTTAATTACCGAGCATTAGAGGCTCTGTTGAAAATAATGCTTCTGGCATTGAAAATTCATTTATGCTGTATGAGGACCAGTGATTTACAACAAGGTGACATTCACATATAATTCTGATAGTAGGATTCTTGATCCCGGTATTTGTCTTTTTCTAATTTGATCAAATCTAATCTATTGTGATACTGCAATATTACGCCGCGTGTTGCGGGGTTTCACAATATATTGTAAATGTCACTTTATGGGTTTTGCTACATGAACTGTCATGGCCTTCTTTTTAACCCCAGTGAAGCTGAAGCGATTTACAGATTCGGTTTAAAAAAGATAGAAAAATGCACCCTAGGCCTATACATTTTTTTTCTCAAAAATTGTTCAGTTAAAATGTTTTCACTAAGAACATTTCTTATTTAAATATATTTTGAAATTTGCTTCTCATTTTCAATTGCTATAGGCTAACGTCGTCACAACTAATATCCAGGTTAGAGGTAATATTAACAAAACTTACTCAATGTGTATGGAAATATTGGTATTGATCTGTTTTGTTTGTTTGGTCATTAATAATTTTAGACTTTGTAACGTCCCAAGCAACTTTATTTGCTGAATGGCCCAATAGTTTCTGCCCTTTTGCCCCCCCAAAAAAGAAAAAAAAGTAGGTACCGGTACTGCCATTTTGTAAAGTAATTGTAATTGTAATTTTACTGATTACTTTTTTGTGCCCCCAAAAAAGAAGGCATTTTTAGGTACTGCCATTTTGTGAAGTAATTGTAATTGTAATTTTACTGATTACTTTTTCAAAAAGTAATTTGTAATTGTAATTAAGTAAAAATTTTCTCAAGTAATTGTAATTCAGCCCAATTACTATTTTTTTGTAATTTTCCCATCACTGAAAGAATAGTTTCTACTCACGATTCAAATTGATATCAATGTTTTTAACAAGAATAAAGTGGTTTCTTGTGCACCATTTTGATAGCACATGGACGATACATGAAGATGATGCTCACAGTCTTGTATCACAACTAATCACGTTTGCATGCATTATTGTAAGGCGTAGACATTGCAGAATCATTTTCCACAACGAGAAATTGTATGTATCTTTTTTTTAAATTTTATTCTTCATAAATCTCATGCTCCATTAACAAAGTAATACTACATGATATATTTTCTTTTACAACATTATTTTAGTCACAGTTTTGTGAATTTGGGCAATAATTTGTTACAATGCCAAATTAATTTTTGATATACTGTATAACTAATATAGTTATATACAATCATCCAGGTCTTTGATATATCTACTGAAGTTTGTTGAAATCTATATTTTTAATGAATTTCACGAATGCTTTCAAGTGTTTCTCTATGAGGTCACTATTATTCGTAGGCCATGATCCTCCTTCTGTTGTTACTTGATGCTTCAGGATATTTCTTTGGCTTGATAACAATCGGCACTCATAGATTAAGTGTTCCGATGTTTCCTCACCTTGAGTTGCAGGGACACATTGGATCGTCTATGATTTTAAATCTGTACAGATATGATTTAGTTATCCCATGGTTGGTGACAACTGCCGTGAACTCCTGTGTGATCGGGATTTTTTTCTTCTGTCTCAACTCTACGCTTCTTAAGATAAAGTTCTATAGGCCTTTGCTATTTTAATATTTATAATCCTTGGCACACTCTGCAATTTACAAAGGTTCTTGCGTTTTTTTAATTGCCTGTTTCCATACCTTCGCGCCGTATGTTATCAGGAGAACTATTGCACCTTCATATATTATTTTTAGTGATTTGTGTCCCAATCCCCATTTCAATTTCGCTGATCTGCCAAGCATATGTATAAGCTTAGTTGATTTTCAGCTATTGTATCTACATGTTTGTCGAAGTTCAGTTTATGCTCAAACCATATTCTCAAGTATTTCATTTCCGGCACTATTTCCAGCTTTTTGTTGTCTAGATAAATTTTCACATTCTCAATAATCCGTTTCCTTGATATAAACATTGCTTTAGACTTACTCTCATTGAATTCCGTTTTGTTTTCTTTAGCCCATTTCACTATTTTGTCAAGATCTTGTTGCTGAATAGAATTAGCTCACGCCTATTGACAAAATAGGAATGCTTTTAATGATTTATGCGTAAACTCAAGACCATCATAATCATATGTTAGGATAATTCTAAGTTTACATGGTGTTTTTACTGGACTAATCCATTCTACATGGCTATTTTTACATGATGTTTTTACTGAACCAATCCACTCTACATGGATAACAAATACTACTGATTTAGTATTTTATTGATAGGTTTATACTGATGTGTACACTTTGAACAAGTGTCTTTATAAATACATTTTAATATTGTAATGCAAATTGTTAACCATTTAATATCTCTGCAGTTTCTCTGTAAATATGTAAATATGTTTTAATTTTTAACGCACCTGTTCAACCATTTAACTTGCATAAGGTACAAAATAAATACTGTATAAAAATCTTGTAATTTTCGAAGCAATCCCAAAATCATTTGAAGTTTTTGTAGGTTATATATATTTTTGAGGGTATAAGGTGGAAAACATCTCTTTAAATTTCATTTCATTGATCAACTCTGAAATTTATGTGGCTGCGGAGCTCCATTGTCCATCAAGTATGCCTTTCTGGCGGTTACTTGTTTATCGGCTACTCTACTCTGCCGATGGCCAATCTGGAGGATGTTCTTGCAAAAATAAATGATTGAATGAATGATTGTTGATCGGAAAGACGCTTACTTAGCAAATCAAATTTTAGATTATTTGCCTTCTGCTCGGTTTGGAGAGAGGGAATTCAAATGGTATCCAAACAATACTTGTTACGCTTTCATGGCTTGCCAGTAAATTCAGTCATTGGGTGTAGGTAGGCTTTGTTAATAATCCCTTTTGAAGAAGTTGAAAGCAAATGAGTCAGTTAAAAGCGACTGTTGATACGACAGTATACGTATCTATCTCCCTGAGTGTTTTATGTAGGCCCACATCTTGTAAAGAATGGGAAATGCGCTGATTTTTCTGTATTACACTCCTTTTGAATTATGTAGTTAAAAGTTCGTAATATTCTTTATTTAATCTTTCATAAATATCCTTAAACTGCCGTAGTGACAATAAATTTTGTATGTGAGGTGCAGATGGTTATGGATTCCGAAGAATCATAACACCGCACGCTTCTGTGATTTGGCTTGCGACGAAAGTTCTGCTTGCAATAATTACAGGTTTAATTAGAAGGGAAACAGAATGCACTTAGTTACGCTTCTGCTTGAAGAGAGCTTTTACTAATAACTGCGGTGGAATTTGTTCAAATTTTATCAATTTGACTGCGGTTTCAAAGAATAAACGGTGTCAGTGGTACTTGCTGAAATTTCAAGACAGTCGTTCTCATATTTTTTATAGTTTGGTCTCTGATGTTCTTGCTAAAAGAAAGAGGTGGAGAGAAAAAGAATTGTGAGTGAAAATACATCAAAGGTAGGGAGACGAGTTAAAAGAGAGGATAAAGTAGGAGTAAAATAGGAGAATCAAGTAAATAGAGGAACATGAGAATAAAGAGGACCGGAGGAAAGAAATAGAAATAAGGGATGAAAGAGAGAGAAGGGAAGGATTCGTGAGTAAGTAGAGAATTGAGAGTAGGAAGATAGAGAAAATGGATAGGAGGGAAGAATGAGAAGAGAGATGTAAGGAAAGAGAAATGGGAAAGGCTGAATGAGAAGGGACAGAAGAGGAAACATACAAGGAAAACAGGAATGAGAGGAGGGAGAGAAGAAAAGTGGAAGAAGAAAGAAGGTTAAGAATGGAGAAACGAGATAAAATAGAAATCGAAGAGAATAGAAAATGGAAATAGGCTAGCGAGTGGGAAAACGAGAGAAATGAGCGGCTGAAAGAAATTTGTCGTAGCCAAAAGCTTAGACAAGGTATGTCAACTCAACTATTATTGAGGGCCAACTCGTCTTGATAAATAGAAGTCCAATAGCCGCATGCCGAAATGAAAATATAATCTTTTGTTCTTGTAAAATTACTCTTGTTTTAATATTTTGTAAAAATTAACCCCTCTACTTTTAACAAACTCTGTCATTTGTGTCATTTGATGCTATGTGAATTACAATTTTTATATTTCAAAAACAGCTAATTGAAAATGTGTGAATAACCAAAATAACTTAACTTCAATGCAAAATTGCTTACAAATTTTAGGCTTACCACTCATTATTCATTAATAATTGTGTTATGTTGGAAGCATACTGACTAGAGTCAGAAGCATTGCGGGAATCTTGAAAATCCTGGTGAATTAAACTGCTACTTACCGGTTACCCTTCCCAAGGCCTGACTTTTAATTTGAAAGCCTTAATTTTATCATACAATAAAGTTACAAACTGATCTCTCCCTTGCAATTTTAAATTTAAGCACTTTAAGTGCCCTGTAATATCTACCATGAATGTCAAATCTTCAAGCCAAATGGTTATTGTCACATAGCTTATCGGGTGATTCGCCTTTCGTTTCAAAGAAAATCCAATTTCTTCTCGAAGGGTCCAAAGGCGTTTTAAAACTTGGTGACAAGTAAGCTAACGAACTTCTTAATGGCGTGGCAACCCTCGAATTCAGTACCTATTTCACTAATTAAAGTGGAAAACTGTTCCCCTGGAACAAATAAAATCCACAGTCTTCTTTAAAAATTCTAAAGTCGGTTCATTTTATTATTTTGAGCATAGTGTTTCCTGGTGAAGAATGCACTGCCAGTATTTTATGAGACGTCCTCTGTACTGATAGAAAAAGAGTTTAACAAATTTTGTTTTGCATTACTTTTTGGCAGACATATTTATACATTTTACCTAAAATGTTAGGGGGCCGCATATTTGACATACCTGACTTAGACAGCGTTGAAGCCATGATCGGTAATAGAAATACTGTTTATTTTATTCTTGACCATAGTACGTTATTCGCAAATCTCTCGACTTTGAATTTTGTGCCCGCCTTTTTGCTCTATTGTTTAATTTAGAGGACAAGAAGAACAGACCACAATATCCAAACGTTGACGTAGGTAAAATAAGAAGTTTCAAAGGAAAAAGAAAAATAACTATTTATGTTAAAAAGAGGGTATACAATATTATCATTGCTGCATTTTATTTACGATGTCTAGGGCAAGGCATTTGATGATTTTGCATATTTTTTGTATGAAGATTAAAAACCTCGAATGTGTACAATTCTGAATCATGAATTAATTGATTAAATAAAGGCAGTTTGTTTTTGCATTTTTCCTCAATTTCGAGATCGTACTGCTTTTTTCTTGCTTATTTTGGTTTGTTTATATATATATATGTACACACACACATGTATTGTATTATTATTGTTAAAATAGACTGACTGATATTAGAAATTGAGGTTTACTAAATCAAAACAGTGCTATGATAAATTATACTTAACTATACGAAATTAATTTGGATATATAAGAAATAACTTCTCAAAGTAATTGTGAAGTTGAATGCTTTAATTAAAACATATTGACTTGATTTACTACTTGATGTATTGATTAACTACCTTAGAGTAGAGTAGAAAGGTCCAGCTGCGAATGCCAGAACAAGAAGCAACCGTCCCAAGGAAACCTCGGAATGTCCAAAAGTTAAATTACGTTATATTTTCAATTTTTCATTATTATTTCTGTTTTTAATGTTTGCCTATTATAACTTCGTAAGCAAATAACGTCCGTAGGAAATAAAGCAAATTTGCAGCATAACTAGAAGGAATGTTCTTTTTGAACTTTACTACATTTTCAAGAAAACATGGTATAGGCAGTAACTTCTATTTTAAAAGAATGTGCATAATGAACTCAGCTTGCCCATTGTTATTCATTCACATAGAGAAGCGTTTCTCAACCTTTTTGAACCCGAGGACCTCTAAAATGTCTACAAAATTAAAAAAATAAACATTGGGGAAAATATTAAAGCAAAAATTAAATCTACCCTGCAGATACAATGTCATAAATTCGATTGATTTGGTTAACAAAATAAAAGACATTTGTGTTAATAAAGAGGACCTTATAATATCGCTGGATATCACCAACTTGTATACAAACTTACCAATAAATGATTCAATCATAACTATAGAATATAGGCTTCTATATTCCTTTTCACATCGTGAAGGCACTACAGCTCTTATGGAAAATCCGTGCGCTGTTGCCAGATATGTCTATTTTCACAATATGGCCAAAGTGAAATAAAAACATGCATTTCTGTATATAATTTTATGAAGAACATGATGGTAGACTCGATAAGCTTATATTTTCGTTCCGAACAGTAAAACATACAGTAAAATTGAAACAATTGTGACAAAAAATAGCAATTATTCGTTTGTTCTTATAGGCAATGCTGATTCTTAGAATTTACCAATATTTTAAAAGTTGTGATTCCAAAAAAATAAATTGTCAGACAAGGTGAGAGTATTTTTCATTTTTGCACTGAAAAATGTCGTCCCTGGCTAAATTTCGTTCTATAGGTCCACTTAAAAACTTCCAGCGACAAAGTTGTAGGGAAAAGTGTGAAGTTATTTTTAATCATCATTCAAAAGTCCCCCGAACAATATTAGCCATGTATCCTTAGTTTCCTCTGGTGAACGGCGCGCGAAGTAGAAAGACAGTAGATTACTTTTATATGTGACGACATGGATGGTTTGGATGGTATATATATATGACGTCATGGATGGTATATATGGATGGTATATGGAAGACCGTTATAACCGTTAAAAAATTTTACCGCCTTTTTTTGTGATAAGCCTTAATGCACATCCGGTCAAGATAAGACCCAGCTGTCCACCTGGTCAAGATAAGACCACCTGGTCCTTTACGCCTCAATGGTCAAGATAAGACCATATGCACATCCGGTTACGGCTTTACGCCTCAATGGTCAAGATAAGACCATATGACCACCCTTTCATCCGGTTAGGATATGGTCCATTGCTTTCAGGCATTTGTATCCATACAATGATAAGTCCGACATGGATGGATGGTAGGGGTTAAGACCTTTTAGCGCAGAGGTGGCCACACACTGTGGTCACCCCACATTCGGTCAAGATAAGATCCGTCATGCATCATTATGAAGGAACTACTTTAACCCCGACTCGCATGAGGAGGTCCTGCACTGTGTTCATTCAGGTCGAGACATGTTTCGGCGGTAAGTTTAAAAAATAACGATTATTATGCGCGTCATTACTACAACGCATGCGCACACAAGCATTTTTTTTTGCGGTTCGTACCCTAACGCCATATGTTCCAGCGGGTACATCTCCAACTAACACTTTTTGGTTATCAATTAATTATTTTTTTTTTTGAACATTGGGTATATTTTTTATTTCATTTCGCTATTAAATATGATTCCGAATCGAGTATATTTACGAGAAATCGATACAATGATTAATTTTATCGATTGGTATTTTATTCCATCCAAGTCAGATTGGCCGAGCGGTCTAAGGCGCCAGACTTAAGTTCTGGTCCCCAAAGGGGACGGAGGTTCGAATCCTTCATCTGACATATCTTTTTAATTTAATATACAATCTATACAAATCTAAAAATATCATATCTGATCATAGTTTATTTAATTACCGACAGATAGCGTTATATTACAGTGAACATTTAATCAGTAAAAAATAAGAGAAAATCGTGTGACTAGGATGGCGAGGAACCGAGAAGTCTGGAAGGAACACGTAAACCTCATAAAATACTAAGAACAGACTAAGACAGTGAAAGTGAAAATAAGTGAATAGTGGAGTGAAAAGGAGAAAGTGTAGACTAAAAGTTACCAGAGACCAAGACAAACGAATTCAGAAGGACAAAGACAGGAAAATTCCACATTCGTAGCTCAAATGTGGGAAGAACAATCGAGCTACCCTCCTTTTAGGAGAGGCCATTGCCCTTTAGGGATTGAAGGCTATTTTCATTTTTATTTTATTTAACTATAGTTAGTTAAAAAGACTGTTGGTTACCCTTACTGGAACCGAGGTTCTTCGATATTATTTTTCAAAATGTTTTTATTTACGAAATTTGTGTTATTTCAAGGTTAAATTTGATTGCAAATGACAACTTACATAATAATGAAGGACTTAATGATATAATTTGTGGTAGAATAAAAAATATTTATAGAATGAGTTGCATTTTAAACCTGAATATTATGGGTTCGATTCCTGCCTAATCCTTCTGGTGGTACTATGTCTCTGGGGTCAACTCAGCCTTGAACAGAAATGAGTACCAGGAGCAATCGTGGGGATAAAGGCGGCCGGTGCGTAAGGCTGACAACCTTTTTACCATCACATGTCCAAAATCTGGAAGCCTCAACCTTCTGGAACCCTGTGGGCGTTCATGGTTTGTATAGAGATCACTTTATTTATTTCTGAAATGACTAACCAGAGCATATTTGCGAAAGAAAATCATAACACTTTAAACACTCATGTTATACATGTGTGTGTGGATATATGCGGGCGGAAGGACACAATTAGATACAGGTGTTCGCTAGTGTAGAATTTGCCGTGTGTGACAACTGATTAACTTCAGAAATAGAATTGATTGCAGTAATTAGCTAGTTGATCACCGTACTCCGATATTAATTTCAAAATGTGACATTGTAGCTTTATTTACGAAATTCGCGTTATTTCACGGGTTAAATTTTTCCGTAAATGGTAACTTTCATAACAGTATAGGATCTAATGCTATAAATTTGTGACGATTCAAAAATATTTATCCGTATTGTGAGATAACACTGCAAGACGTGATAAGAAAGGAAGTTTCCATGGTTTGCTAGATCTTAATGGAATTATGTTGCCATGGTATTTGACTGAAGAGTTTTGATATCATGAGTTGGAATAAATACAGTTAATAGCAATGTCTTGTTTTTATTGAACCACACCTGTATGATGTTACACAAGGTTGAACAGTTTCCTGTAGTGTGATATGTGGGCCTGACATCTGCATGTTTACATGTAACGTTAAGCACCTTTCTGTAAAAAAATAAATATATTGATATGACGTGTCTTATAAAATAACTTTAGAAATTTGTGGAACAACAACTAAAATAAATCCATACATGATGTGTGCTATATGAAAACAGGATTAAATGGTAAAATTTAAAGGTGTTTTTTCTAAAGATTACACACGATTTTCTCTTAGTTTTTACTGATTAAATGTTCACTGTAATATAACGCTATCTGTCGGCAATTAAATAAACTATGATCAGATATGATATTTTTAGATTTGTATAGATTGTATATTAAAGTAAAAAGATATGTCAGATGAAGGATTCGAACCTCCGTCCCCTTTGGGGACCAGAACTTAAGTCTGGCGCCTTAGACCGCTCGGCCAATCTGACTTGGATGGAATAAAATACCAATCGATAAAATTAATCATTGTATCGATTTCTCGTAAATATACTCGATTCGGAATCATATTTAATTACGAAATGAAATAAAAAATATACCCAATGTTCAAAAAAAAAATTAATTGATAACAAAAAAGTGTTAGTTGGAGATGTACCCGCTGGAACATATGGCGTTAGGGTACGAACCGCAAAAAAAAATGCTTGTGTGCGCATGCGTTGTGGTAATGACGCGCATAATAATCGTTATTTTTTTAACTTACCGCCGAAACATGTCTCGACTTGAATGAACACAGTGCAGGACCTCCTCATGCGAGTCGGGGTTAAAGTAGCTCCTTCATAATGATGCATGACGGATCTTATCTTGACCGGATGTGGGGTGACCACAGTGTGTGGCCACCTCTGCGCTAAAAGGTCTTAACCCCTACCATCCATCCATGTCGGACTTATCATTGTATGGATACAAATGCCTGAAAGCAATGGACCATATCTTAACCGGATGATAGGGTGGTCATATGGTCTTATCTTGACCATTGAGGCGTAAAGCCGTAACCGGATGTGCATATGGTCTTATCTTGACCATTGAGGCGTAAAGGACCAGGTGGTCTTATCTTGACCAGGTGGACAGCTGGGTCTTATCTTGACCGGATGTGCATTAAGGCTTATCACAAAAAAAGGCGGTAAAATTTTTTAACGGTCATAACGGTCTTCCATATACCATCCATATATACCATCCATGACGTCATATATATATATATACCATCCATATATACCATCCAAACCATCCATGTCGTCACATATAAAAGTAATCTACTAAAGACGTAATCTCCCTGTAAGGTTTGGCCGGTGAGCTGTAATTTTCTGTTCATTTAGCTTTGTGAGTTGTAATATTTTGTTTTAATTATGTGAATAAAATAAGCTTGTGCAGTTCATGCAGCAGAGTTTAATTCTGTGAAATAACACCACCCTGTAGCAATCATTTACTTGACTGCTGACAGTACTGACATACACCGGACGGTGTGATCAGTAGAGAAAGGATTTCCATTCAAATGCATGTTTTTTGTAATACATATTATAATAAAATAATATTATAATAAAATGAGAAGAAAACTCACCAGTGCAGGTCACAGCGAAATTGATACCATCTGTCGTCCTTAGTCACTATCACTATCATCACTGGACTAGCGTTGTTATCACTACTGCTTTCGTCACTATTCACTTCGTCTAATGTTACAATTAACTGAGTTGATGATACCTTCATTTCCCAGATAGATACTTTCTAACCTTTTTACGCTTTTACAAAGAGGTTTCCATGCATCATCCATTGTACTAAACTTTTCTTGTCTAACATGTTCCGTTTTAAACATGGTATTTCTAACACCAACATACTGTTTCATTTCAGCCCAGATTCTTTCTGTTGGATTTAAATCCGGATGATACGGGGGGAGACGAAGTACAGAAAGACCGTAATCAGCGCATATCCGATTCACACAGAGTTTCTTTTGTGCTGGTTTATGCTACAAAATAAGTTTGTATAATTGTGGTTTGAGCATGCTTTCATCAATATCATATAAACCATGAAACCAGGCAATCACATCACAATTTTTGCTATTTGAATTTGGGGCTTTATCAACTTGCACATTATGGCATGGTGCATTGTCTACAATGAGAACAGAATTGGGCCTCAGATTTGGTGTAAGTTTTTCAAGTAAAACAAACAAAAGCACTTCGAAATCTACCTCAGCCTGTAGGCTTGCCTAAAGAGATTTTTGTTATTGTTATTAATGATTTTATGATGTTTTCTCGAAAGTGTTTGAAAATTTTTCCCATGCCGGACTAGTACCTTTGTTCATTGATAATTCAAACTCTCCACATTTTAGTTTCTCCTCGGCTTCCTTCAGGGTAAAATTCTCTAAACACATCTGAAGTTCCTCAACTACGTAACTGCACGACTTACCAGTGCACTGATATACCCAGTTTCTTATTCTTTCCGCCAGGCCTTGCAGTTTCCTTAGGTCCTGTGAAACCCACCAAGTTATGAAGAGCTTGTGACTCATAGCGACAGTATTTCTTATCATCGTTGTAATCTGGCTTGCTTTCTAGTCAAGCAAGTTAAAAGCTGTGGCTGGTTGCAGAATTTCAAAGGAGCAAGCAAGCTAAAATCAGAATATGTACACCTCTATCCTACAGTTGGAACGCATTTTTCAGTCTAATAGAAATTGTGTACTATTCGTCTTACAGTACATTAATAAAAATTATCTAGCCCCGTCACTGTTTTTTTACAGTTACGATTTTTATTAGGCGTACTGAACGTCGATGGAGACGTTGCAGCGGACGTCAGTTTTTCTCCTTCATTTTTAATTTTACGTATCGTACGTAGGCCTACACCCGTAGCAGAAGCTGTTCTTTCCTGTACTTTTCTTAGAGGATTAAGACTTACTTTTAGCCATTTTTTGCTTCACCATCCCTGAAGTTTAGGACATTGTACACTACCTCTCTTGTCTGGCTATGCACGACTTTACCATTAAGATTTTTCAGGCAAATCTAATGGCACTACACAAACAAATATTACTAAATATTCTTTCAAATAAATCACAACTCCGGACCACTACTTTCTATGACACGCAAGCAATAAGCTGTCTCGACCGCATGTTTTCGAACCGATCCGAAAAACCCTCCCCAACCAAGTCCCCACACCACCAGCTGCGCAGACTGCGTGAAATGGCTCCAAATAGAAGTGGTCGCTCGCCGCCATCTTGTCTGCAAGAAATCATTTAGCAGACGACATACAGCTGTTAAACGTAAAAGGAAATATAAACCTATCGGTATTTAATCTCATAAATAATGAAAAAAATTAATTAAACACGAGTTAAGAGTAATATCGCTATAAATAAGTGTAAGAACTAAACATAATTACCTGCAGTTATTGCATGTGGACGCAATAACACAACAACATAGGCCTGTGTTGACATTCCCACTAAGTAATTTTTCTCAGTCATTTTATTGAATAATTTAAGTTGTAACCTTTAAACATAGCCCTTCGGGTCCTGAAATATGTGATTAAATTAATACAATTAGGCCTACAATAAAATCAAATGTAAAGAAATTAAACGAAATAGAAACCATACAATCTAATGCTCACCTATTGGTTCATAAATAGATGCAATAACACAAAATCATAGGCCTGTGTTGACATTCCCAGTAAGTCATTTTTCTCAGTCATTTTTGTGAATAATTTAAGTTGTAATCTTTAAACATAGCCCTTCGGGTCCTGAAATATGTGATTAAATTAATACAATTAGGCCTACAATAAAATCAAATGTAAAGAAATTAAACGAAATAGAAACCATACAATCTAATGCTCACCTATTGGTTCATAAATAGATGCAATAACACAAAATCATAGGCCTGTGTTGACATTCCCAGTAAGTCATTTTTCTCAGTCATTTTAGTGAATAATGTAAGTTGTAATCTTTAAACATAGCCCTTCGGGTCCTGAAATATGTAATTTTATGGAATGTCATTAGTCATTAAGATATGAAATTTAAAATTACTGTTCTCAACCTATAGAATATAGGGGTCTAGCCCTATATAGTAAATTACTATGAACAATTACAGTTGTGCAATCCATTCCAAAATACAACACCGCTCCTAACCTATAATATAACTAGGCTATATTACTTACTTGTGGAAAGAAATCCCCGAATCCTTCTTCTGACGATTTGTGCAGTTGCATGCTGCACAAGAACACACCATATTTTTAGTAATCCCAGGAACACTATAAAAAACACGGGTCGAAAATATAAATTCTAACCAACACGCGTGGCCTACAATATTGAAATGTATCCGCAATAATAATAACCATATTATAGCTCACTACACTTCATGCAATTACTAAATAGCACACAATACTAAAATGAACACAAACACTGTAATTCTAAGCTTACATTTAGTTTTTAATATTTAAAATATCTCACTATTGACATTCTCACGTGTGTCAGAAGCATAACACATGCCGCCAACATGGCGGATGCGCGAGTTGTTCAATTTTAGCCACTGCTGCGTCGCACATTGTAAGTCTAGGTAGGTATATAGAACGTCTTTGTCCCCAACCATCTACATTCCAAGGAATGTTTTGACCTGAGTAACTGTCGTCCAGAGGCACTCTTGGAGTGCGCGATCTGTATGTATGTATGTATTTTTTTTAAATATACTTTATTTATCAGCATGCCCCATTACTGTGCGTAGTATTACATGCTATACATTATCTTCGTACAAAATAATTTTATGTTTATAATATTATTTAGATGCTGTAATTTATCATAGTTTGAGCGTAATATATCTTAACTATAACACTGTCGATTATAGTGTGTCCAGATCAATTGATGTTACGTATTTTAAAAAAACTCTTAAACAGGGTGTCCACTGGTCGGGAAAATCCGGGAATCCGGGAAAAGGCCGGGAATTTCGTATGGTCGGGAAAATCCGGGAAAAGTCAATGAATTTGTTAAAATATCCGGGAAAATTCGAAAAATTGCAAAGTGTGATCAAAAAAGACTTCTTGACAATAATAGGCCTATATGAAAGTATATTTAATTTATTTTATTGTTACTAATTTTTGTATCTGTTATAGCCTAAATAATTATTATTTGCAATTACTTTTGTTACTAAAAGTTGTTCTTATTTAAAGTATGTATAATCCTACAATTTTTCTTCCCAGTTATTAGAAAGTGCTTCATATTTTGGTCGGGAATTGCTGAAATGATCAATGAAAATCAGGGAATAAGCCGGGAATTTCTTCAGCATTACTTGGTGGACACCCTGTTAAAGTGTCTTTTCATTAGTTCATCATTTGTTATCGGCCATTTACCACTACGTTTAATCACTTCACTACGGAAAACATTCCCAAATAAGATGATCAATTGTCTGTACATTTTTGTTACATGAACAATAGGGACTATCAGTGATTTTGAACCTATGTAAATACCGTACTCTTTCAGTTTGCCATGTCCAGTGAGGAAAGTTGATAAGGTACCTGTTAATTATTGCAAGTTTAGAGATAATCTATGTTGAACATTAGGAAAGAACGATTTTGTAACTTTACCCTTCTCGGTAGTTTCCCACTCCCTTTGCCACTCTTCTACACTTTCTTCTTTCACTGTTCTATACACTGCACTTTTTTGTATTTTCTTGTAAGGCACCTGAAGGGCCTCGTTGCATGCTGCTTCTTTAGCTAGCTGGTCTACTAGCTCATTTCCCTTGATCCCCACATAAGCCTTCACCCAGGTGAAGTGTTTCGTCCATCCTTCCTCTTGTCTGCTTCTTAGTTGCTGCCTGATGTCAGTTTCTGGTGGTTGTTGTAATTTACCAGTGAGTCAAGCGTAATTTTGCTATCTGTGTGGATAGCGGCTGTCTTTTTCTTTCCTTCCACATACCCAATGTTTCCTATTGTTTCTAGTGCTTTAACAATGGCTAGTTCTTCTGCTTGTTTTTTTTTAACAGTTGTGATTAAGTTTATATTGAAGTTGATGAGAATATGATTGTTTTCCATTATGGCCACTCCTGCGCCTACCCCTCTGTCGCATTTGCTGCCATCTGTATAGATTTCAAGTGTATAAATTATACTTTTTCTTCTATTATGATGGTGTCAGCAGGATGGTTCCATTCTTTATAATTCTTTGCAGCATCCAATTCATGGTATTTTTCGAACTCTTTAATTTTTTGTCTGTATCTCACTGCTGTTTTTAATTCTATAATTATCGGAGTGATTCCTGTTACTATACAGAGTGCTTCATAGGATGTTGTGCGGTAGGCCTTAGCTACCTTAATGTTAACCAATCTCTGCACCTTCTTCAATTTCATTGCATTGCTACCTTTACAGGCATAGTCGATCCATACCGGAGCTGCATATGACAATAAGGGAAATACTGCCCCCTGATATACCGTCTGCAATACATTCTGTTTGAGACCCCAGTTAATTTTTGCGTTCTTTGCTAATGCGTACAAAAGCTTCTTACATGTATGTATGCATGTATTTATGAATGGGGTAGAGGCGGGTTGGGAACTACCCTAAGCACGTAGGCCACTTCATACAACTTGACTTATAGCTAGTTCTTAGACTAAAACGAATGTTTACTTCCTTTGCCAGTGCCATTGGTAGAGGAAGTGTTATTTTTGACCCAGAAATTCGAAATTAAATTTTTAACATAAGTTCAAGTTTTAAGGTCCCCTGAATCCAGAAATACTATTTTCAGAAACATGTGTGTGTCAACAGTCTAGCTCGGCAACGAAAAATCGTATGAAACAATATTTTATAATTGGGTTAGGTAACTGCTGGGGATCTGGAACAATTTGGCTTTGCATGTAAGGTGCTTATATGAAGAGATAAAAGTTTTGTTTGAAAATTTTTTTCATACAAATTCTCTGAAGAGTAGTTATAAGTCAGGTTGGCCTACCGTTCATATAAAGTCAGTCTTGCCTGGTAAATAATAAATCTTTGGATTAGGCTGAATCAACTGACTAGGCACTCCTTGCAATAAGACCTCTTATTGTATGTCAAGTGAGAAAGATGTATTGCCCTGGGTTGCCACCTGTCCCGAATTAGGCGGGACATCCCGCATTTTAAGGACATTTTCAGCGTCCCGAATTATGCCTAAGTGAGACGCATTATATTGCGGGACGCCAAATTATTCCAAAACAAAATATGAGACAGCAATTCTTAGTGGCGTCTTTTGTGAATTTCGTCTCATGGTCAAGATATCGATGTCGTTCCATCGCTAAAATGTATCGTGTTGGCAGCATTGAAATCACCGCCCATGATGTTATTCTTTGTAATTTATTTGTATAAGTCGCGCGGGCATTCTTGGGGTATGTCCGTGATCTGTACAACCAGCGTGCGAGCCATTAACTGGTGATCCGACGGGGAAGTACCGAAAACAGATCATATGACACTCTGCACTGATTTGCCAAGTATAGTTCCTTCTGGAATTATAGCACAGCAAGACGTGTGTAGTGTTATCAGTTGTAATTTGAATCCACGTTCTCTGTGTGTTTTATGTGTCGTTCGTTGAGTAAGAACTGATTAAATATTTCTCCTGTTATTCCTAAACCTAGTGGTAAGCCATTATCTAGTCAGAGTCTGAATTGAAAATGTTCATAATTTTTTCGAAACATGTCTATGAGTGTACATTGTGTTTTGAAATTCTATGAGAAACCTTTAAGTTCCTTAGAGAAAGTATTTGACTTCACAGAAAACAATCTTTATGGCACACTGAAGAACTTGAATCCTAAGAGTTCACTGTCTTTCAAACATCTCAAAGACTCTGTGAAGGCACATCATGTAGAATCTGATGTTAATTTGGATGAGTTAGGCCTATATGAGGAATTCTGCTTTAGTTCAGATATAATAAATGCTACTAAAGTGAACTATACAGAAGGAGAGACTAAGACTTAGTATGAAATGGAAGAAAATTATTCAGGAGATTGGTAAAGAACACATTCCCAATCTCAAATGCTTTGTTCTGAGCATTCCTGGTAGCAATGCCTTTGTGGAAAGAGTGTTCTCTCTCTTGAATCTAAAATGGACAGAATCCAAAAATAAGTGCTCAGCTGACCTCATAAAGAGTGAAATTATTTCTACAAATGTTACAGATACCTGCAAAGATTATTTAGTGAGGGTGAAACAGAACAAACAACTATTAGAAGCTGCCAAATCAAACAAGAAATACAGCTTCAAGTCATGAATTTGCCCAGGTTTTTTTTTTTTTTTTTTTATTATTTTGCTAATCTTTTCTTTTCTAATGTTAGTGTTACTGTTACATAGCCTATTCAGTTTTGGCTTTGTGATATATTCCGTCTTTCAGTTATTAATAAATTGTTCCGTGTACAAATTTAGGTATGAAGATCGGCGATCTGCATATATTCGATAAGTGTCCCTCCTTAGCCTTACCAAAAGGTGGCAACCCTAATTGCCCATGCTTAGAGTAACGAAAGTTCTTGGAATGCATCAAATCAGATTTTATTTGGGTTATCCTTCGGAGAACGACTTTCTCTTTATTTTTTTACGATTTTGCCATGAATAGGATTTCGTTTTTCGTAATTTTCTCGAAAATTGCATTAATGATTTTGTTTAAATTTTCTGCATGAATTGTATAGGCCTAATATACATAATATATTATATACGGTACACTATGTTTTATATTATGCTAACAGCATAAACTATCACTTGTATGTTTTCCTAATAAACTCTGAAGGATAGTTATAACTTTATAAGCTACTCATTTCATACACAAATTTGCCTCACGAATAATGCAACTTTCGACACTATCAGCATTTGCTGAAACAAGTATTTCTTTTTTCACTCATTTTGATTTATTTTCTTTTTCTTTTTTAACATTCAAATTATATATACTGCTTCTGTTTACATCCTCTGGAACTTGATTTTACCACACTCTCTGGTTAGTATAAGAACAAAAGAAATAGCGTTTTTATTACCCAGCACGCAACAATAATAAGTGAACTAAAATGTGCCGCCTTTATTTATACTAAATTAATAATATGCTATCAGAATAAATAACAAACCAACCAAACCATTTTTTAATTTTTAAGTAGGCCTAAGTGTTCCTTGCAAAAGAAATGCGTACCGGTATTTATTGTGGAACTTCTAAATATGTTATGATTCTCGTCCAAATTGACGCGTCTCTAAGGTTCCCTTGGATATAACTTACTAACATGCATTTGGGTTCTTAATGCGTAATAATAAATTTTCACAATTTGTTTCTAAAGCAATTGTAACACATATAATAATTATTATACGATACACAGTTACTTATATATTATGACTATTTCGTACTTCTGGAAATCAGCTCCAAGGCTTTTAAATTTTAAACTTGTGGCAACAACGCACATCTTAAGCTTCAGGCACGTGCTACAAATTTTCCTTCATTCCTTTCCGGCTATTGTATCCCAAGATGTTTATGGAGGGTTGGCCAGGGGTGGGGTTAGGACACTGTATTAGACGGTTGCCGACTGGGGACGGTTTGGACGAGGCCACTATATGCAAGTCCTTCGGCCATGGGAAAGAAAAGATAGGTCAACTATATATAAATATACTTGTGTTTTCACAATATTATTTTATGTACAAAAAAAAAGAAACCGCAAACAGCAAAGATTTAATGTAGATTATTAGTAAATTGAACAGTACATATATTAATCTTTCTTGTTAGCTTCTGCCTCTGCAGATCTTGTTATTACATCGTAAAAACTGACTCGTTTTGCAACAGAGTTCTCAGTTGATATTAGAACTAAGCTTGACAAACGAGATTGCCCTTTCATCTCTTGCTCGTCGGGGCTTATGTTATTGCAGTGGGTATACGGTATTTCTAATGTTCTAACTTGTTTTTTGTAGTTAATTTACTGTTTTACAAATGTACAATGTTGTTTAATAGACAGATGCTATCTATCAAATCAAGACTCGTCTCTGGTTCTGGTAAAAGTAAATAACATTTTGGGGCCTATGTTCAAAGCAGGTCCCTCCCGATGCCGCCTTGGTACGCCATGTGCTGCCATCTTCTTCGCCCGCCATTTTCCATCGACTATCGCTTGAAAAACGAACAGGTTTGATTTCACAGACCAGTTGATCCCTCACGCTCGTTGTTGATCGCTGACGATCGCACGATAATTCTATGTGACTGGTACTACTGCTGTCTATTGGTTCGATATATCAATCGGTTGATTGCTGTCGCTCGATCGGTTTAGTGTGACAGCCCCCTAAGAGTTGAGAAAGGTATTTGCTAGGGATAATTTGATGGACATGCCAGTTAGAATTCTTTTACGCAAAGGGTGTCCAAGTAGTTTTCATTGACTTACTTCGTAAGGGATTTAAATTTAACACACTGCCTTTCATTAAATTGCTCTGCAAATTCAACTCATTACTTCTAAAAACTAATTATAACTCATAATGGTTAATTTATTGAACTTTTTTAAAATTTTGTGTAATTTTTCTACTGCTTTAGGACATGCAGTTTTACTTCCTCTGTCCATGCTATAGGTAGATGAAGTATTATTTTCGACCCCAAATTCGAAGTTCAGATTTTAGCATAAATACACGTTCTGAGGTCCGATTACAAAAATACTATTACAATTTAACTCCGGAACGGAAAATCATGTGAAAACAAAATTTTGTTTTTGGGTCAGGTACCTTCTGAAGATTGGTGAAGATTGGCGACAAGTTTATCTTATTTTAAGGGACTTGACCTGAATAAATTTTCGTTTTTCGCGATTTTCTTGAAAACGGCTCTAACGATTTTCTTTAAATTGTTCACATGGGTTGCTTATACTAAGAGCTAAAACTTTTATTTGAAATTTTTTTTTTTCGAAAAAAAATTCTCTGAAAGGTAGTTACGAGGGTGAGTCCGAAAATAAGTTTCCCCTGGCGACTGTGTACAGAGGAATGGAGGAAAGACAAAAAATATGAGACATTAAAGATAAGACGTCCTTTATTTTTCCACATAATTACCATGTACATTGAGACATTTGAAAACCCGCTTTAGAAGGTTCAAAATGCCCTCCATGAAAAAATCAGGCCTCTGCATACGGAAGAAGCATCCGATTCCAAGTTCTTCCGCTACTTCATCGATGGCGATACGCCGGTTCACTTTAATCATGTCATCTACCATCCTGACATTTTCGTCTGTAGTGGCCGTGCACGTCCGTCCAGGTCTCGGCGTGTCCAGCACCCGCTGACACTCCTAACTGAATTGGCGGCACCATCTCCGCACCATTTGTTTCGACATATATCTGGCCCATAGACATTCACGAGGCGGTTATGTATTTCTGCTCCCGATACTCCCCGTGTCCATTCTTAGCGGACAACCGCTCTCACTTCCTCCTTTGTCCACGACGACAAAACGCACCTTCTCTCCATAGCCACCGGGACCAGACTGAGAGGCTGGATCGCGGTCGAACAATACCCAATGGTGTATGGGTGTCTTTCGCGTTCAACCGGTGTCTTGTTTCCCCATTGCTGTTCGATTTTCTGGGGGAAAAATGGAGAGGAAACATTATCGGACTCCCCCTCGTATAAGCCATCCACTCTGAATGCGCGCTCTTGGCAATACGGCCTCTTGTAACAGAAAATCGTACAAAAACAAAATTTTGTATATGGGTTAGGTACATTTGGGGATGTGACACCAAGATTGGCGACGACACTCTCTTATTTTTAAGGGGACTTCACATGAAGAAAATTTGTTTGTCTCAATTTTCTCAAGAACAGCTCTTACAATTTGTCTAAATTTTTCACATGGGGTGATTACAGTAAGAGCTAAAACTATTATTTGAAACATTTTTACGAAGAAATTGTCTGAGGGTAGTCATAAGCCACCAATTTTGAATACGTGCTATTTGCAATATGGTCACATGTTCTGTATCAGAATGTGAAGTGAGAAAGATGTATTGGCCATACTCAAAGGAAAGAAAGTTACGAGAGTACATTAATGATTTTATTTGGGTTATGTTATCCTTCGGGGATGCGATGTGATGTAACATTTTCTTCATTTTTACAGCCAATTTACATAAAGAGAATGTCACACATAATTATATTATACTAATAGGCTAACTTTTATTTGGGCAGAGGAAGTTATGTGAATTTCACATAAGATTTTTTCACTATTTTCTGGCCATTAAATGTGCCTGTTGAGCACAATGAACGATATATTTTGAACCAATTTGTAGCAAATTTGGAGGAATTTCCTCCGTTTGGAGGAACAAAATATAAAGAAAAAATCATGCTTTTGCACTTGTTAGTAAACAGTAATATTAGAATGAAATAACACTGAATTAACACTTTCAGAACTGAATTTGTATGGTTATACTGTATAAGCAATCATCAAGTGAAGTGTCTTAAGTTTGAACTCAATGAAGAAAGTTTCAGTAGAATAGTAAATTATAACAGTAATGCTCGGATAAAAATCCTCACATTTTATATAAAGCGTTGCTCTATTAATTTTATATTTCTGCTTTAAACAATTAGCAGTGAAAAGGTCAACAGACAGTGAAATAAATCATTTTTCTTCTCCTACAGGATATTGCATCGTTTTAGGGTTCGGTTTATGCAGAACATTGGACTTCCAAGAATTAAATAGTCGATTTCTATAGGGATTCATAGAATCCCCAGTCAGTTGTATTCCCAGTTTAATACTAGAATTGTTGCTATATTGTAAGAACACTGAATTAGGGCTCTACCACACCATTCTAGAGTGGGCGTCACGGCGTCAGCAGGTAACTAAATTACTCCAGCAATATTCCTGGAAGCCAGCGAGAGAAAAGCAATTTTTCAAAACGAGCATGAAACGCGCTTAAGAAAAGCGTGGGAGTTATGTAGGGCAACTTAAGCAGCTTCCTATTCACGTCCTGAAAGCTTTTTCTCCTTCCTATATCCATCTTTATGTAAGTTCTTGTAAAGACGCGTGCTCTCTCCTATTTTTAGAGCTTCACTGTCTTTTTCTCCTTTCATCGGAATCACGGAGCGCTGCAAATCAGGCATTTTATAATTTACTTATGTGTTGTGAAACTGTGGCCAATAATGAGTCATATTTCATTAAACTTGGATTGCCGGTTACCAAATTGTACTTTCTAAGCATGGATAACGATATTTTCTAGTTTCACTTTGTGATATGCAGTAGCATTGCAAGGAAGCGCCAAGGTGTGTCGTGCGCATGAGTTTGTTCATGGCGAGCTAGACTTCGGATTTTAGGTAAAATCCTGTTTTTATCCTTAAAGGGTACGAACACAAAAACTTGCATATACGAGTTTCGTAGGGGACAGTGCCTGAGCCTGATGCTTTTATAGAACCTAAAACGGCCTAATTTGATGTTAGATGCCCAGTACTGCCTTTCTACATGATTTTTTTCTCTTAATATAAGTTCCAAATAAGTTATTTTTCTACATTTCTGTTATAAACTGTACAATTTATTGTCCATGAAAATAATATTCCTTGGTTTTAAAAAGTTTCTTATAAATATTGCCACAAGAATATTTCATTAGAATGCACCATATAAAAAAATATTCAGTTGTTGTGGAGCGCTCATTTTAGCTATAATTTAGTGTTGAGCGCAAGACGGCATTGCTTTTCACTAGACAGTATATAAAATGTTTAGTAATT
Organism: Ectobius pallidus; assembly: GCA_964059195.1. NCBI lineage: Eukaryota > Metazoa > Arthropoda > Insecta > Blattodea > Ectobiidae > Ectobius > Ectobius pallidus. Next base: position 35,863,315 of record CAXKWD010000009.1, read on the forward strand.
TATTGTGAAGCCGATTATGGACAAGAATTGGTGTAAATTAATTAATGTTGTTTATAGGCCTATTATTTAATGAACTTCTACATACTAGGCCTATATGAAATTCTCATGTTAGTAGTGTACTACATTTAATTGATAATTATAGGCCTGTATGTTTCCGTGTACTGTATGTCCCTGATGACCATAATCGTTGATAATTAAGTGGACTTAATAATAAATACATTTCTGTATTTGGAAACTTATATGGAATTAACGATTTTATAACAGAGCCTATTTTCCTATTTATAGAGTCTATTGCACAGTCTTTTAGACATCTAAAATTGCATTTTAGCAACTTAAAAAAGTCCGAAGTCTACTTATAACTAGGGGAGGGATTTCTATTACTTACGACCAAACAATCTTATTTTCAATTAATTTAAATTATAAACTACAGTATGAGTTTATCTGTTAGTTGTTTTAGAACTACAGCATTTTCTTGATCCTGTTGTGGGTGTGTGTGTCAGGGTGTCTGTGTATATGTCTGTGAACATCCTAGCTCCAGAACGGAAAATCATATGAAAACAACGTTTTGTTTTTGGGTCAGGCACTTTTCTCAGGATGTGACACGAAGATTGGCGACGACATTCTATTATTTTAAGGGGACTTTACATGAAGAAAATTTAGTTTTTAGCGATTTTCTCGAATACTGCTGTAACGATTTTGTTTAAATTTGCAGATAGGGGGCTTATACTATAAGCCAAAACTTTTTTATTGGAAACATTTTTTTCGAAAATCTCTGAAGGGTAGTTATATTGCAGAAACTAAGTTTCGCCTGTTGAACAATAAAGCTTTGCTTGAATGCTTTTAATACTTTTATTACTTTAATACTTTTAATAAATTAAGTGGTTCAGATTTAGATTTCTAACTCTTGTCATGCAGTACGCAATCAAAGGGTTCATAGTTCTTGTGAAGAATTTTACTTGCTTATTTGACCATACTGCAGTGCAAAATATTTATCATACGTGATTTTCAATTATTTATCAATACAAATAGTATGAAGTGCTGTCTTCAAGATTTGAAGTATTGAACCTTTTGTTGAATAGATCGCCAGGAGTATCAGAAGTTGAGAGAGGTACTTCAAAGTTTTGTAACTTTTATCCACAACATATCAGCTCTGACTTTTCCCATGTGTTATCGCCAGGGCACCCGGCCTCTGGAGCGGACCATAGAATTCAAGGTATATTCCCGGCGATAACAGTATCGGAATGAGGATTGGATGGTTTGAAACACCACCTTATTGTATTTCCAGCAACCAGTAAGACGTTCTCGTTGAAAAATACAACTTGATTGCATTAAAACGAGAAAAGGAATAAACAGCTTAGGAACACACAGAAATCACAGTCGGAGTGACGTCACTTGATTAACATAAACATGCGCTTGAAGGAATATTCGTCGTAAATCTTGATGTTTATGAAGCTAATCAAATACACATGTCAATGTATTGGAACTGTATACAATCGGAGGACCAGCTATAATTGTAGCAAAAAGATGTAGCTTATTGAAGTTACTTCTCACTAGCCAGAATATTTGCATATTAATGTTCGTAGAAATGATAAAATTTGAATGTTTACAGTATATGAAGCTCAGAACGAGGATTTGCATTGAATTAAGTGATTCACACAGTTTACTTGCTAATTGACAAATGTCTACATTTATTATCAATCACAATTACAAAAAACTCTCTTTGAGACTGCGAATCTCACGAAGCCAACTAATTCTTGGTCCAAATATGTTGTGAAACGTACCTTTGGTATGCGATTCACGAAATTACTCACAAAATGAAGGATTTTCCCCTTGATTAGTATGAATGCCCTGAGGATTGATGAAGATTTATTATTTTCGTAAAGAAGTCCTTGAGGGCCTTAATATTGCGTTACATGCAATCTTCATGGTCGTTGAATTACTGAATCCATGATAAAAATGAAGAAAAAAGGCCTTCCGCCCGAAATGAGCAATATCTTGAAATGCTAGAAACTTTTAATAGGTTGTAAAAGAGCTCCTTGCTCTTGGAAAAGGTGAATGGAACGTGGATGAAGCTATCCATTTTGAAGAAGTGTAATTAAAACAACAGAAGATTGAAATAATTAGATAATCGCCAACGCAATAAATAGCTCGATCAAAGTATTGAATTAATTAATCAATTCATGAAAAAACACTATACTAAATATATAATCTCAATATAAAATAAATAATCGAAATATAAATAGGAAAGTATTTAGAAATAAATGAAGGCATTTGATTTCGAGATTAATGACAATAATTGTCAAGACATACTGTAATAACTAAAACTATGAGGTTTTTAAGACTAACAAATGAAAATTACATCAAAGCCATCTATAAGCTAAATTTATAACATAGCATTAGCAAGTAGGTATCACAAGACGTAACACCATGCATGTGCACATTTAAATAAATGGTGCAAAAATACGTTGCACAAACTTTCTCGCATATACGTGTTAAAGGCTAGCACAGAAAAAAATAAATTAAAGAGACAATTAAATTTTACTTACTACATTTTCATAAAACTAACAAGTATCTAGAACGGAAAGCATCAGGGTCGATCTTTATGTTCAATGCTTTTACCGTGAAATGATAATAATAACAATAATAATAATAATAATCAATGACAGTAAAACTGCATATTATTAGTACTACTACTACTACTACTACTACGGGAAAGTTCAAATATAAGTCGCACCTTGGGATAAATCGGTCCCACCCAACCTATCTTCACCGATGCAGTTTCATTTATACCACGATCTAGCGAATTCTTCTGTCCTAGTATTATGAAGAAACTCGTGATTGGACGTTGGAGGTGTGACGTCTTACCGCTAGACGAAAGGTGGCAGGCTGACAAACCTTGCGGGAGATATGATATGCCACATTTTCGAAACCTACAAACAGTGTATCGTGCATTATTCGAAAATGCAAGGGCGCTTCGCTACGGCTGCCGCCTCCGCTTCGCGCACTTAACTATGTGGTTAGTGTTATGCATTATTTAGCTATATGCAACAGTATACAAGGGCAGTTGGTCACTCTGCTTCGCTCAGAAACAAAATACATCACACAGTCCGTGCAAATGTGAATATCGAATGGGGAGGCTTAAGGGGCGACTTATATTTGAATTTCGCCACCACCACTACTACTACTTAGGTTATATTGCACGCTTTAACTGCACGTAGGTCATATCGCGTGTTTAGTATGTTTGCGTGAAACATTAGTCTATATCAGCGTTTCTTAACCTTTTTGAACCCGAGGACCTCTAAAATGAGTAAAAAACTTTACGGACCCTTAATTTTACATCCCATTTTTAATATTTGGGATATTAAGTTATAGGTCGTTATAACGAAATACATTTTTTTTTAATCCGACGGAAACACAGTTATTGAATTGGAATGAAACTATTGACAGTAAAATTATATTTTGAACAGACTTTAATATGTATTACCAATTTGATAATATCATTTGGAATTATGTTATTACTCACTTTTAATGAGATGGTTGAGCTTGACGCTTCTTGCAGAGTTCCTGGTTTTTTGGCTCAATATTAGTCAAATTTAGTCGAAGATCAGCAGATACATTAAGTCGGTTTCTGTATTATGTTTTTAGTTAAACGAGCGATGAAAATCCCTTCTCACAAAGATAGGTTGTTGAAAATAAAATTGCATGGCGCCTCTAAAAACAAATTCCGACAAAGTCTTATTTTTTAGGGTTTTGAATGAAAGAGGGAACCATAGACGTCAGTGCATCAGGAGTTTGAAACTGTGGTCCGTAATTGCAAAAGTAAGGAAAATTGCAATATGACCTGTATTTTCGAAGATTTTAAAAACTTGGACATCTAGTGTCCATTTTATGTGAAAAATTTCTACTTCTTTACTTCCCACTTGCTTTATGATATTTTTAAATTAATTATGTCAGCGGACCATCTGCATCGTGTTCTCGGACCACAAGTGGTCCGCGGACCATAGGTTGAGAAACGCTGGTCTATATTAACAACTTATTCGCGTCATGTTTCTATTGTTTATTGCTGTAATTGGTTTTAGTGTGTTCATTGCGACTGAGCTAAACTGATTGCATTTCACAACAATAAGTACATTAGGCCTATAGTTTTCTTTTTTACTAGGGGCAACAAAATGTCGTTCATATTTTAATTGACATTTATGTTCTGAAATTCGCATTTAAGCTGTCCTTATTTCGTTTTTATCTTGATATCCATTAAATGTACAAAGAAATGTATTAAACAAAAAATGTTCATTTTAAATTTTTCTACAACTTTACTGTGATAGGTTTTCATGTATCGCCTACTGTAATGGATATAATCTAGAAAAATTGAAAATGGATACGAGTAAAGTACCCCTTAAGTCATTTTTGCAGAAATACGGATATAGCCATTTTATTAGTTATAGATAAGAGTTTCCAATTTTAAATTTTTATTAAAATCGTTAGAGCCATTTTTTCAAAAATCAAATTTTTAAAAAAAGTTAGGATTTTCCGAGGTAGGGATGTCTGGAACGGGGTGCACTCAGCCTCGTGATTCAAATTGAGTTACTTGATAGAGAAATAGCGGCTCCGGTCATGGAAACCAACATTAACGGCCGTGAGTATCGGCATGCTGACAACATGCACCCTAATCCTGCCGTCTGTCTATGGTAGATGACGCAGCGGCCGGGTGGTTGGCCTAGTCCTTTCAGGGATGTAGCGCCACGGAGTTTAGATTTTAAAGTTATAAAATATCCATGGATACTTTCTTCCCGTTATTGCTCTTATCCGTTAATGGATTGCTGAGATGTATTTATTGATTCTCGATATTTTATAAATATTCCAAATTATTGCTCCTGTGTTAAACTTCATTTAGCCTATTAAGTGCCAGTATGGGGATTGTGTGGGGGACGGGAAAATGTCTGTCTGCCAGTCTGTCCGTCGATGTGCCTTTACGCGCGATAACTCGAAACACGCTTTATCGGATTCTAATGAAACTTAGTATACGCATTTATAATGTCCGTGGGAAGAAGCCTACTGATATTGGACCAAATCGGTTGACCGGTACCCGAGTAAAACTTAATGTAGTGTCTATTTTAAATGCGTGATAACTCAAATACGCTTTATCGGAGTTTCATGAAACTTGGTATACGCATTTCTAATGTCCATGGGAAGACGTCTATTGATATCGAACCAAATCGGTTGGCCGATACCGGAATAGTGCCCAATTTAATACCTTTTTATGGTATATCAGAAAGGCGCGATAACTCAAATACGCTCTATCGGATTTTCATTAAACTTGGTATACGCATTTATGTCCATGGCAAGAAGCCTATTTATTTCGGACCAAATCGGTTGACCGGTACCAGAGCAACGACTAATTAAAAATAACATTTAAAAAACACATGTTTGTACTACAATGCCGCATTTCTAATCATTGAGGGCATTGACTCCAGTGCAGTCTGATGTTTGTTTATTTCGTTGATCAAGTTGAAATTGAGTACTACATGAATACTGTTATATACAGAAATATACTATGAAATAATTAGTGGAGTTCTTTGCTACTGAATTTTGTGAAATGTTGACATATTTTAAGAATTTCAAGTTGTATTACATTTAGCTTTGACAAATAACACTGTTTTTCACATATGCTTATCTAACTAGACCAGTGGTTCCCAAACTTTTCAATCCGCGGACCCCTTGAAAAAAATGAAAATTTCGCGGACCCCCTCTGGGTTTGGAAGGAAAAAAAACCTAAATGAATACTTTGATTCAAATGTATTAAATTCAATAGACAAAATAATACCATCAATGATAACAAACAGAGTTTACTCCTTAATGTGAACAGTAAAGCTGGTTTAGAAGATATGTAATTTGAGAAAATCACGGGATATGCTATTTCTTCTTAAACCGCCTGCGGACCCCCTGAAACACCATCGCGGACCCCCGGAGGTCCGCGGACCCCACTTTGAGAATCACTGAACTAGACCGTTAAGCTGAGCGATGTGGCGAAATAGTAACTTCTTGGACTCGTATTTTAGAGGTCCCTGGTTCAAATCCCGGACCCGGCCAATTTGACATGGATTTCTTAATTTTTTTATTTTTATGTTAGTGTGCGATTGTCAAGATATCACAAATCTGTAGTTCTGCTGATGCTGGACGATTTTAATCTGATTAAAAAACTTATTTTCTGGATATCATAGTTGCAATTGATTCAACAAAAGCATTCTGGCACTTTGTTACATTTGTCAAGAGTTTGTTACCTTTTTTCCGCCGCAACCACACAAGATTACAAGAAAACGTGCAGCAAGGACACCATAATCTAGACACCTGGCAGTTTCCTGTTAACACGAACATGCAGACATAAGCAAGCGTGCTTCTGGAATATGCTAATTTTATTGCTACTAAAAATAGGCATTCACAGGTTATATGAAGCTGATCTCAACATGGTCTTTAAGTAATGTTTGATCAGCAGTAAACGCAGTAATAAATTAGGCCTACTGCTTATTGTTCAACATGGCAGTAATGCGCTGGATGATCTATATGAAGCCTGTGAAGGAATTAGGGGCCAAATTTATTAAGGACAAGTCATTTTAAGGGCCGCACCCAAAATTACTTATTGTTGACTAGTATTTAGATAATTTAACCAGTTGCCTTGCCGCTTAGAATGAAACCCCACTATTTCATTGGTAGACGTGATAAACAATTTTAAAATACTGTGACAAAGAGAAGGAAAATGTTTGTCTTCACATAAAATGGTTATTTATTGATACAACTGGTGAAAGAAGGAATTTATATTGCGAGTAGGTATGTTTCCAGAACGAGCCCGTAATAACGAGTGAAGCAATCCTACGATTGATGTTTTTACCATTGTATCATACACTATTTTTAGACAGCCATTAATATTTGTGAAATAATAAAAATTAGATATTCATCTTTATTTATACTCGTTTGAACATCAAGGTTATATTGAGGAGTCAGACTATGTGTGTATTTGTGTGTAGGTATATCAGTAGGCCATGTTCGTCTAACGATTGATGTGCGACTGTTTCATATTGTTGATCTGTTTTTGGCATCTGTTAATTTGAACTGATATTAAATTTTTAATGAATATCATACAGGATGAAATAGTAGTTATGAGTCATGGTAAGTAAGTAAATATTTAATTCGGAATTTGCCCTTACGACGGGGGGAAAACCATGAAGAAAAAGTAAAGTGTGTTTCCATGGGAACCTTTTTGTCAGCGACTCCCGATAGGTGGCAGTAGGGCCACACGAGGACCAAGCATGTCATGTCGTCTCCTGTGCATTGAACATAATGGAAAAGACTATTTAAACATCAGTCAGAATGCCAGAAAACATGTTGTGGCGATCCTCTGTGTACACATATGCTTTACGAAAACTATGGTTATAAAATATAAAGATTAAACGGATGCTAGTAGTTAATAATTAGACCTGGGATTTTAGGCTCTAAAAAAATTAGTTTTAGGCACCTAAAATAGGCTTTTAAAAGAGAAAATAGGCACTCAAAATATGCTTTAAAATGTGTAAATAGAAAGAAAATAGACTTCAAAATATCACAATATACACTTAAACTGTAACGTGATCTTTTTTTACTGTAAGAAATGTGGTATACCTATTCTTAACAGAAATAACTGCAAAATTAAGACAGAATTAAAAAGGAATTTATTAAAAAGAGTTATGGATTATATGAAAAATCATCAGTAGTAAACTAAAACCTTAATACTAAAATCACTGAACATAATTACAGCACTGTAGGCATCCCCTAACGAAGTATTTGCGAAGAACATTCACTTTCATTTGTAATTTGCTTTGCAGTACATAACGATGATCTTCTCCAAATTTTCCACAGTCAGGCTGTGTCTTTTGTCTGTTAAAATCATTTTGAAGGCAGAAAAAGAGCGTTCCACACTCACAGACGTTAGAGGGGCATAGGAAAATTTACCTACATTTTGCAGTTCAATTTCACTAGGTAACTCTACCTTTTCCCCATCCATTACCTGGTGTACTCTTTTCAGCACTGAATAACCTGGATTTTTCTGCAGTACACTAGCCCACTTGTCTCTTATTTTATCCCCTACCTTGCCCCTAGCACTCTGTATATTGTTCTCAGCTTCCTCAATTACAGAAAATTGCTGATTGAGACTGTTTCCTTTTTCCTCCATTTTTGTAATGGTGACTGGAAGAAATGAAAAATTTGCCTGAATATATGCAATGTCTCTCTGAACACTGGAATAATCCTTTAGCAACTCTTTGACAGATGACACACATGCAGAGTTGTCCGTTAAAGGAAAATCGTCTATCACAGTCATGATTTTCTCAAGATGTTCTGCATAATAGAGGGCCGCTTCCATCCAGGAACCCCAACGGGTGATGATTGGCTGTGGTGGAAGGGGAATAGAGGGGAGTTTCTCTCGAAAGATGGCTATTCTTGATGGAGCATTACAGAACACTTTCTTCATTGTTGAAACGAGGGTATTTACTGCAGGAAACTCGGCCCTAACTGTTTCTGCGAGTCTATGCAAGGCGTGTGCCATGCAAGTAACATGAATTAAAGAAGGGTAGAAAGTTTTTAGGAGAGGTGCAGTAGCCATCATGTAGGAAACAGCATCGGAGACAAGAAGAAGGACTTTAGAATCATGAACACTCCCAGGATACAACAATTGCAACCCCTTGTTGATGAAGTATGCAATGCTTTGACTATTGACTTTCTCTAGCTGCTTAGAGCAAAGAAGGTGAGCAGTAGATGCCTGATTGGGTTCCAGTTTTCCTACTATAAGATTAGCAATGTACCTGCCCACAGAGTCTGTGGTTTCGTCCACACACAACCATATGCAAGACTCCCCAATATCCTCCCTGATTGACAAAATGACCTCATTGTAGCAAATATCTAAGTAGTTTTTCTTTAATGTAGATGCTGATGGTATGTGCTGCTTGGTGTATTTTTGTAAAAAATCTCTGAAAACAGGATTGTGCACAGCATTCCAGGGAATATTTGCTGAAACTAGGGCTCTACATATATCAGCATAGAAACCATTTTGGGTTGTGGGAGATATAGTTTGTGTGAGCAGAGTCTGTCTAATGTTACTTTTCATGGCTGCTTTCGCTTTATGACTGGCACTATCTGCATGCTGCTGAAGGTGGCATTTTTTTCTCATGTGAAATCTAAAGCACAATAAAGGTGATGCAAATTAGAGACTAAAATGAGGAATAGAAAAGGTGAATAGCTATTCAATGAAGTTTGTAATTTTGAACTATTTTTTTTAAGCCACTATTACTCTAAAGTTAATTAAGAACAACAAAGTTTATTTTGTCAGTTAAGAAAGTTGGCTTTCAATAACGGCTGCTGCCCAGCTCATGGCCTGCAGATATTGGGTGGTCGTGTGGTCAGCACGACACATACCTCAGCCGTATTGCGTTGCCTCCATGACCACTGCTCACAGTAGCTTCCCAATTGTCCTCACGACGCTGAGTCAGCGCCGTTCCAGACCTCATAGCTTTCTAAATTACTGCCGGTACTTGAAATTGAACACATGCCACCTGGACGAGGTCTCTAAAATTAATTAGAGGAGCCAATATCGACAAAACCTTGGTCTTAGATTAATATGAAAAATACACATAGGCCTACCTGTTTAGTGCAGTACTGGCAGAAAATAATCTTGCCATCAAAAGACATCCCTGGATATTGTGTAAGCCATTGCTGTATAAGCAAGCTCTTAGATGATTTTGTTTTAGGCATCACGAACGAACTTAAGCACTTCACTTGTTCTTTCACTGGCGAATTGACACAGTGTGTCCTGTCTTACTACCTGCTACTTGTTCTTTTGAGCTAATCTTCCCCCTTCCTCCGTCAGTCAGCATTTCTTTGGTGAAAGTTGTCTGGGAAAATCAAGTTTGTGTGAAAAACCCACCCCCTGCTGTTTTGCCGTTCTGCTCTTCATTCAGGGATGTCCATTATATGTTTGTAAAAATTACAGAAGTAGAATTTTATATTAAATGTATAAAATAGGCATTTTTAGGCATTAAAACAGTGAAATAGGCTCTAAAGGACCAAATAGGCATTTTAGGGCACTATAAAACTCTATAAATGTAAGTGACCTATCATGAAACGTCGACATATTAAAAAATTTTCATGTTTTTTCTTAAGGAACAAAATAGGCATTTGCCTTAAAATCCCAGGTCTATTAATAATCTGTGATGAGTTCCTTCAAATCTCCTCGCTCAACACTTTCACATCCTCAGAATTGACTCATTATCGTAATCATTTTTACAAAGAATAAAACTTAACAAGAAGTAGTATTCTCATTGTCTACAACAGAAGGTCATTTTTCCAACATCTTCATCAAGAGGACAAGATTCACTTATGTACTGTTGCTGGAAACAGAAAGTTCGCCCAGCAGGAAATTCAACCATTTATTCTCTTTCAAACTATGATACAGAATTACTTCTTAAAAAGGTATCAACAGTATGTGATAAATACAACTTAATTTATTAACTTTATAACAAAACATTAAAACAAATCGTAAAATTGAAACACTTGCAAAACTAAATTATTCTTACAGGCAATGGTGGTTCTTGTAAATTGAAGATTTTTAAAAATATTTATTATAAAGAAGACGCCAAAGCATATTTTTCCTTTCTATACTGGCAATTGCCGATGGCTATTTTTCCCCTCTAAATAAAAAAAGTCGATTACACTGTTATTAAATACAACTCACTTTTATAATGCACACTGATGATATTAAAACACTATATTAGAACTGAAATTACCGATGCATGTAGATATTTTAACTCGAATCGAAGAGGACAAAGTATTTTGAATTATTAGCATATGTGTACCCAGTACGATGAATAACAATTCCCTGCGAGCCATAATTCTGAAACATATGTAATATAATTCTAAAACAAAAAGTATGAACCTATGTTATGGATGGGCCTACTTCTTAAAGAAGTTGACGTTAAAAATATTACGCATATAGGCCTATAGTAATAATCACAAGAAAATCATTCATACTTTATTACCTTATTTTGACCTTCTTTCAAATGACGTTGACTTCATGAATAGAACATTCTGTTACTAATATGATACACCAAAAAATACTATTATTTGTATTTGTTTTCCACACAAAAAATTAATGACAGCTATAATTCTGGAGCATCTATTATTCGTAAGCCTCTATAGGATATTTAGAAGCAAGCAAACGTAACCTAAAATTATTTCTAAAATATCAATGATAATAGAAACAAAATATTTACACATTTATATCCAAGTCCTTTACTAACTGTGTTATATTAATCAAATACTACCATCTGTTTACCACACAGTAAATTCATAACGGAAAGCTGAAATATATAAAAAATATTATGAAAGCAAACAACCATGAACCTAAATTCCTTTTTAAAAATTATTTACAGAATAAAGAATTTTTTACATATTTACGCCTATGGTTATAAATCTAAAGAAGATGGAATGTTTTCTTTGTGAAGTACTGTACAATAAGTTTTAAATACGTTTAATAAAATTTGAATTTTTTCTTCACCATTTAACGAATAAAAATTTCATCGCGATATACAGGAATAACTTAAATATTTTGAATTATTTGTCACTAAGCTACACATGTCTCTGCCACTGCAAAATAATTATTGTTCCTGTTTTTTATAACAACCCCAAGGGTTATTTTTAACATAATTTAACCAGTTATTACTTTAGACAGACATTAATTCGTTAATTCTTTTAAAAAATCAATACTTTTTTCTGGCGATCTCACACTCCCTTAGGCAGAATATAGGTATCTGATTTCTGGAATATAACTTAAACGTTATTAATCGCCAGTTTTTATAAAAAAGCCAACATTATTCACATTTATTGATACACTTAAGCATGAGGCAGAACGAGATGGCAGGACCTCGTCTGACCCTGCTGCGCTCTTGTGGACAAATGTTTAACTGCACGAAAAAGGTTCCCATTGTGTATTCTTGGTTGTTGTTACGTTGATGGAACAATTACTGCAATTGCTGATAAATAGGCCTATTCCCTGTGAAAAAATTAACATTTAAAAAGGCGTAATGAATTTTAATATTATCGATTTTCATCACACTGAGTATATTTAATAATCATATGCAAATATTTTAACTAATAGAGTACGGATAGCGAAGTTGTTACCCTGGAGTGTTGTAATTTTATACCTCTCAATTGCATAATTTTTTATCATTCTAATTAATTTCGTCTACGGTGAAAAGTAGGCTTAATTATTTTACCTGCGACTACCTAAAAAAATTTGTTGTTTTTGTATTTATGGTTGTGTATAATTTAATGTAGCCTATTTTATACAATTTAATAAAATCAGGTAAACTGATTAACAAAGTGCCAGAATGCGTTTGTTTAATCAGTGATAATTATAATTATGATATGCAGAAAATAAGTTATTTTTGTAATCTATCTCCGAGTTAACCTCCAGATCGATTCATTAAGCAGGGCTTGCGGAAGAACGAAGGTCTAAAGTTTTATACTTAACCTTAATTCATACTTGTATACACTATTATAAGAAATTCTTCCAATATGTCAACATTTCAGAAAATACACTGGCAAAGAACTCCACCTAATGTAGGCCTAATTATTTCACAGTGACATACCTTCTGTATATAACAATATTCATGTAGTAGTTATTTCAACTTGATTATCGAAATAAACAAACATCTGACTAGTTTGATAAGCATATTTGAAGGATTATGTGGTTAGTGTTATTTGTCATAGCTAACTGTATTGCAACTTCCAAGGCCGTATTTGAACAGTGTAAAATAATATGCTGTCGTGAGAACTGATTTGCATTTGATAAATTCCTTATAATATACTACCATAAAATAAGCACTAAATTGGACATTACTTCGGTACTGGTCAACCGATTTTGTCCAGTATCAGTAGCCTTCTTCTGAAGTAAAGTAAAACCATTCCAGTGTAGATTTCCATTTCATCTATACTGTGAGAACAATTGCCATTCTTTGACAAAAATAAACATCACTATTATTTGAATTAACATAATTCACTGCAATAAAAATAATAAAATAACTAACTGAAATAATTTCTATACAAGTTCGTCTGCACCTTAGATGATACAAGATTACACAACAATTTTCTGACTTTCCTGTATCTTTTTTCTTTAACAAGTTTATCAATGTTGGGACGTAATGTTTGAGCAATATTTAATCGAAGTCTACATGTTAGGTTGTGATCTGACAATGTACTTCTTGATTTGAGCTTTGCACATTTCATTAGTGAAAAAGAAACTTTTCGGCTACATATGTCGATCAAACATACACAACATTCGTGCAGCAAGTGCATAAAGTCTCGGGAATCTGGTTCCAGAGAAGTTTCTGTAAAAGTCACCCAAGTCCACTTTACTTTCGTATTTGTCCTTTAACAGATCGTCGCATTGTAAATTTAGCAGTTCCAACTGATACCGGCAAGGAATGTCTTTGCTATTAACTGAATATGGGTAGCAAAAAGTTTAAACATTGGAGAAAGGTTTTTCACATCCTGAAACCTCGATTCGAACTGAAGAAGAAGATTTTGCAGAACTAACCCATATTATGCAGAAAGAACTCTATCAGGATCGCGTACTTGCGTTAACTTTGACAAATGCTCCGTATTTTCAACCATCAGTTGTTCTACCCACAGAGCTAAAGCCAATTTGAAAGATTTTACTCTATAATATAACTGGGACGCTAGGACCTGAACCAAACTCGCGCAGATAGTTTATCGTCCGCCGGTAGCAATGGAGTAGAAGCAGAAGAGAATGCATATACAGTAGAGCCTCGGCAATTCGAGCCCCGGTATTTCGAGGTTCCGTGTAATTCGAGGTGGTCTTAAGAAAATTAAAATTTTCCATAAAACTAGAGTAAAATTTCGTTTTTATAAGGGGTCCGCATGTAAGTTTTACGCACTTCCAAATGTGTTACATTTTGAGCTTTCTTTCAATTTTTCCATGCACAAAAATGCAGGTAAAACTGTCCCCGTTCATAATACACAGAAATAACCTTGACTTCAGACTGCTAATGCATTTCTATTACAGATTGACAGAAACCGTTAGGTTCGATCTTTCTTTGTTGGGACCTCGTGTCAATCAATTGTACAGTGCATATCATCCTTTCAGAAAAGAATACTGTATTGTTACAGTAATCCCTACTCAGTGTTTTCCTAGTAGCGCCGCCTTCCCGTTCCACTCCATTAAGGATCAGACAATGACTTAATCCTTAAAGGATGCCGATGTAGCAAATTGGAAATGTTTGCCAATATACATACAGGCGTAACACAGGTGTATAGGCCTACTATATTGTTTATTTATTTATTTTTTTAAACCATTATTGTGCTCATTAAACATTTTATTTATGATTTACCCATTGACTTAGTGATATTTCCGTATAATCCGAGTTTTTTGTAATTGGAGGTAGCCTCAGCCCCAATTAGCTCGAATTATCGGGGTTCTACTGTACTGTACTATTCATTTCAAACTATGCGGTTCATAATAGCCCGTAACTATTGAAAACAAAAGTAAAGTGAATCAAGTATTTGTTTTTTTAGTTATGAAATATTATTTAAGTAACGGTATGTAACTCATAGAATATCGCTGTTGGGGTCTACAAAGCTGCAACGCCAGACATATACCGGCGGCGTCATCATCATCACCATCGTCATCTGCGACATTGTCATCTCCCACTTGAATTACCAGCTGTTCTGTTACTGCATCAATGGTCTGTTCTTGGGCAATGTACGTTTCTTCAATGTCTCGAACATGTTGGCATCTTGAAATCCTGCCTTCGGATGTCATGGACTGACATTTCTCTTCTACCAATTGCATTGCAGAGTCCAAAGTAAAATGTACATTTTTATTTTTCATGTGGTCTTTGAGTGACTTCCAAATTCATTCTATGGGGTTTAGGTCGGGGTGGTAAAGTGGAAGTCGTAGAACGGAATGTCCATGTTGAGAAAGAAGGGCGTCAATTTTGAAGGGTTTTCCAAGCGGGCTTTCTGAGTTTAATCAGTTGATATAATTCTGGTTTCAGCATTTTCGAGTGAAATGGAATACCATTTAGCGTAAGCCAATCCATCATGACTGCTTTCCTGCATGAGGAATTTGGAGCGGGATTAAGTTCTACGTTGTGGTTTGTTGCATTATCGATTACCAGAACAGAGTTTTGGGGAAGGTTGGGTATTAATTTAGTCGTAAGCCATTTTTGATCATTGACCAAATTCATGCCATCGTGGTAATCTCCTGATTTTGTACCCGACTTAAACATTAGAAGTGCATTGGGCACAAAACCGTCTTCACCAGCTGCATGCACAATTATAGACCGCTATCCCTTCGAAACCGGAGCTAGCAGTCCCGTGTGACTGTTGTCACTCCATGCGTGTTTTTTGGTGTGCGATGAATGAATGTAGGTCTCGTCCATGTAGATGATTGGTCGCCCTTCTTCCCTGTACGTTGTAAATCATCGTAAATACTTCAGACGTAAATTACGGATGTCCATTTTCTCAATTAATATCTTCCGGTTATTCACTGTTTTCCTCCACCTGAAATGTAAATCTTTCAACACTTGCCTTAAAGCCCATTTACCTCCAGAAAAATTAATTTTGTTCTTTAGGACAGGTATTAATGTTTTTAAAGTTGGCCTTTCCTATTTTTTTGTGAAATTCATTCACCATCCTTCTAATTACACACTTATCAAAATCATCTAAGTCTGTTTTCACTTTTTTCTTGGTCTTTTATTGTGTGGAAGTACTAAATCTCGTTCCATCTTGAACACATTTCTCGCCTTCTTTTACAATTCTTTTAATGCTGCTGAATGAAATTCCTCTAGCATCCGAAACACGCTGCTGAATTGCATATTTAGGGTCATCTTGGTGCACCTGTTTGAAATACCCATATACATTCCACACTATTTCCCTACTCTGACTGTGAATCACTTTACTACCACCAACCTTTTTGCTAGAATAACTACATCCGCTTTCCATTGCTCTTATTAACGTATCACACTTCACTATTGAATGCTGTGAGGCTAACTAAGATGATTTTACATGGTCCGTACAGTATGAACTGGCAGGGAACATCACGTGCTATGAAGGTCAGGCAGTCTAGATTACGTCACCGTAGCCTACTGCGCATCTGTTTGTTTGGCTCAGGTTTTACCGATCGAGTTATACATATCTGTGATGATGATGCCCTTGCCTTGATGTGACAGATTTAAGCCCTTTAAATGTCCTGTGAGATCAGCGAGAAAGGCTAGGTCATACACCCAGTTTTTATCTTGCAATTCAGGAATAGGCTGATTTAAACTAGTCACGAATAGTGTTATTTCTTCTCAAATGAAACGATTTGGCACCTTACTTCTGCTTAACCATCGTACATTACTATGATAGGGCATATTGATACCGCATACTGCAAGAAATGATTTAAATGGTCGATGTCTAAGACCTCTAGATCGGATGAAATTTGTGACTTTTACCATTGTCGCCATCACATTTTTTACCTTGATGTTTCTCGCGCACAGATTTTCTTGATGGAGAATACAGTAGATTGAAATCAAATCATGAGTTGCGTCAGAAAGCAAAGTTTTCTTTCATCCGGTTTACTAGTACAACGTTGACTCCTACCATAGATGGTGCTCCATCAGTTGACACAGACACAAGTTTCGACAGCTCCCTCAACACCTTTAAATATGTCCAGTCCATTTGTGGTATCCTTAAGAGGAACTAAATCTAATAATTCTTCTATAATATTTAACTTCTCATCCACTCCCTTAGTAAAAATGGCAAGATGTGCAGTGTCTCATACGTCGCAATTCTCATCGACAGCTAACGAGTAATTCACAAACTTACAGGCGATATCACTTAATTGCTTCTGCACATCTACGGGCCTTGCTACACGGACGGAATAAACGCGGCCGAATATTTGGACCGAGACCAGCTAATTTTGACCATGTTATACGAACCGAATTTCGGTCGCCGAACTTCAGCGACCGAAACGCGTGATGCATGTTACACGGGCAGAATGTTGACCGAAAAACGCAAGCTGGAATTCTTTCGAGGGCAATATGTACGGGGTTGGAAGTTTAAAAATGGCAACGCATCTATAAAATCCTCCGCGAGCGTGCATATGTTCGACATTCTGCCCGTATAAAAGGCCCATGTTTCACGGAGACCGAAAAAACGCGGCCGATTGTCAGCGAACGAAACGCGTATCCATTGGGTCAATGGGTAGGTAATGTTATAAATTACACGGACGGAATAACCGCGCCTTCAGACGCGTGTAGGCGGTTTTTACGCCTAGTGACCGGTAAAATTGCGGAAAGAAGGCGCGCAGAAAAAACGCCTGTGAAGTTATACGGGCAGAATGTCGACCGACTGCACGCGCGCGGAGGAGCAGCAGCGGACAGGGTGGGAAAATTTTGAAATACGTTGTGGTGTTTGTGCACGGCGATTGACTTGCGACTAGATATAGGAAGACCCTACCAACCACGCATGGCTACTGCACGTTTAATTCCTGGAGCCGTGAATGCGGCTCATGTAAAATAAATGTTTATTCCCCTATAGCATTTCTTAAACAATAGCCTTTCAAAGTAAATTAGTAAACGCGCCCGAGCTGAACAAGTGGTTGTAAGTGTTCATGAAAGCGGCCTGCGCTCGTGATAACTGGAGAGACATGTTTTTGCGAACGGCAGTTGGGATTATGAAGTCGTGAAGTAAGAATGTAGCTGAAGGTAACAGTGATTTTGGTGGGCGTGTCAGCTGTGCGAAGATGTACCGTACTTTCTACCGCTGTTCTTGGGTGAGCTTGATCCTTTTCCTGTTCGCTGTTAACTTACTAAATTATTCAATTTTCTAAACTTCTCACAGAAATTTTGGATTCAAAATTGCCGTCTAAATATTTAGTATACTTTCAGGTTCAATTAAGTTCATTCTTCCGTTTTTTCTGTGTTTTGTTTTTTTGTTTTTTGTTTTTTTGTTTGGCTGTTGAAATTCTCGCCCACATCATGTAGCAAAGAAAATCAAAATTTGTAATAGTCCATCATGTCTAGTCTGTCCGTTTGTACCGTTCAGTTTAGCTTAAACATTTCCCTTCAGTTCTCCTGCGTTCTAGCCAGTTCAGAATCTTTTCGAAATTACGAACTAGATTAAATTTTGAAACAATACCAGGATGCTTCGTAGCCTAAAATATGAAGAGCAGGACATTTTAATAAAGGCTAAAGTAGAAACAAAAGGGGTTTTGACACTGAGTTTTCAAAGAGGACAAATTGATATGAATATTTTCCCATTTTAAACGGTAATTTATTAATATGTATTCAAATGTGTATATATTTTGTAATATTCGAAGATTATAATGTATTAGTTCCAAAATAATTTTCTGTGCAGTTGGGAGAGAATAAAACCATTATAGGAATTTTGGCATTATGTCTTCAGTAGTTGTTGGTTATGACCTAGTCTGTTTCCTGTAATTTGATTGAAGGATTTTCAGATTTTCATAAGAAAATTATGGGTGCCAGTTATAAAGATTCAGCAGTGGCGTTTACAGATTTAGTTAAAAATGGTCGAAACCAAATCTAAATTCAAAACCGTATGTACTAGCTTCCAACATACGTAATTAGTGTCCTATAAGGGGCACAATCTACAGAAATTGATAAACTTAGAAACTTTGGGTATAGCAAGAATTTTAGATTTAACGCGGTAGTAGTCAAGCAGCCGACGTGTGTTCTGTAAGACTCTACTGACCACGCATGCACGGTAAAAATGTCAGCTTGGGATGTCGTGGTTATATTTTGACAGATGACAGGTATTGCACATAACACATAGGCCTAGCTTTTAAGTTCATAAACATGGACAGTTATTTCTTTTCGGATATATAGAATTAATTTAGGAGGCATATAAAAGCACGTTTTTTAAAATATTAACTAAATACAAATTGTTATGAACTTGGAGCAACTTTACTTTTTTCAATAACAATGCTTGCAGCTTGTCAGGGTTCGTGGAGGTTTCTTCTGTGTCTCTCGGTATTAATTTGTTGCAGTCCTTGGTTTGCTGAACTGCCTTCATTAGAGTCGGCATAGGGGCTATATGTTTGGCTAGAGCATCTATTTGTTTTTCTCTACTAGCAGAATTGATTATTTCTGTTACCTTCGCAACTTTGACTTTCATGAGGGACAAACTCATTTACAGATTAACAGTCATACACAAGGGAAAGATTACCGGAACTTAAAAATATCTCACTTGAGGAAGCACCATAAGAAAAGTATGGATTTCCAAACTGACAGAATTATGGAGCAAGACGGATACCGGCAAGTTGTTTCGTCGTCAAAAATTAAAAAATTGTACGAAATTAGACAATTTATTGTTCCACTGCGATTGTCAGATTGTGTCAGGAATGTAGTTCTTGCCTGCAGTTGCCATGATTCAGCTATCAGATGGAATTTGTGCAAGCAAATCCATATACCATGCCGGATAATTAAACCGTGTGCTTTGCCCTTCCGAGTATAGCTGCAAGCATTATTATTGAAAATAAGTAAAGTTGCTCCAAGTTCATATTAATTTGCATAATGGTTATTAATATTATTTTTAAAAACGTGCTCTTATGCCTCCTAAATTAATTCTTAATATCCGAAAAGAAATAACTGTCCGTGTTTATGAACTTAACAGCTAGGCCTATGTGTTATGTGCAATACCTGTCATCTGCCAAAACATAACCATGGCATCCCAAGTTGACATTTTTACATTGTTGTAGTAGTGTGTGCAGGCTGTGGTCATTGTAATTGAAGTTACCAAGCAAGTTACGGACTATTGCCCTCGAAATAATTCCAGCTTGCGTTTTTTCGGTCACCTTTCTGCCCGTGTAACATGCATCACGCGTTTCGGCGACCGAGATTCGGCTTGTACTCTAGTTTTTACACGTCTGAAGGTGCGGTTATTCCGTCCGTGTAATTTATAACATTACCTACCCCATTGACCCAATGGATACGCGTTTCGGTCGCTGACAATCGGTCGCGTTTCTTCCGTCCGTGTAGCAAGGCCCTACACCCATGTCCTGAATACGCCGCGTAAGTCTTACGTTTTCAAACTTACTTTTTAAAAATCTTCTACCAACTGTTGACATTTTTCCTCTGCAACCATCACAATCACTTCTTTAGCGAAATCCCCTTCCGTAAATGGCCGCAGTTTTTTTTCTATACGAAGGACTATTCAATAGCTGAGACGAACAGAAGATTCGCTATTTTGGTAATCTTCACGATCAGGTCTTCAACTCCATTTGCAGTTCATCACGCTCCGAATTTGTCATATTCATTTGCGTGGTACAAAGCATAATGACGTAAATTAAACTTCTTAATACACTGCAGTTCTCTATCACACATTAGACACTTTGCACACTCTCCATGTTGTACAAATAAGAATAAATTTTCCCATATTGACAGAAAACGGTTCCCTCCCTAGTCGAGCTATTAGCCATCATTATGTGAGTACAAGTGGTAGGTCCTCTAGTACCTAGCTCTAGCGTACTCTAAATGTCCCTACTACCGTGCGCTCTTGCTGACGTCACACACAAGGGATTCGCGTACACTTGCTCCACGAACGTCATCACAAGACGAAGTTGACTTCCACTGTGACTTAGACTATGGTAAACAAATTTGCTTACTAGTTTTTCAGTGATAACTAGGGCCCGGAAGTTCATGCATTTGCATGTCTTTTCTTAGGGGTTAAAAACGTATGCTTATACATTATGTGTACGAATTATGTAATTTTCAGTAATTTAAACATGATTTTATGGTGCATATAACTGCATATTTTGATGATTTTTTATAAAAGCAACATAATTCAACATTGTAGTGCTTATGTGGCATATTTTTAACTAGTTTTAAGGTATTTTTAATTTTTTTAAAATTTGAATCTTATTGTCAGTAAGGTTGAGCGTGATTACGCAACTTGAGTCGTCACATGGAGAGGAGTAATGCGATGTGATGACGTCATGCAGTGAATCCCCTGTTGCATCATCCTTCCATGCATTGTAGCTAAGCTTGGGCTGGCCACCCGCAGTTGATTGTAACAGTGGTGTGATCTGGTTGAGTGCTAATTGTATTAAGTTACGCGTATAAAGTGAGTGTTAAAAGCCCTTTAATTGCCGAAAATAAGACCAACTTCGAGTGGTAGATTAACTAATTTGCAGAAGGAGATTTCAGGTGACTTAATATCTACCGATAATAGGGTGCTGTTTTGTGGAGCGTGTGAGAAAAATGTAGGGAGTGAGAAAATATTTCAAGTAGTTCAACATATAAACACAGCAAAACATAAGGAGAATTTAACCTGGAAAATAGCAAATAAACAACCTGTTCAAAAGCAACTAGTAGGGTGTTTAGGAAGTAGGCTTACTGAATTTTCTTATGACTTGTGCAAAGATTTTGTAGCTGCTGATATTCCATTGTGAAAAATTAATAATCCCACATTAAAACATTTTCTTGTGAAATACACCCAACAACACGTGCCTGAAGAAAGTACATTGCTTAAGACATATTTATGACTCTAAGGTGCTGGCCTCGTAGCCATAACCTCCTGTGACGTGGAGAGAAGTTTTTCACGTTACAAAAGTGTTTTGCGAGACAACAGACGAAGTTTCTCAGTTGAAAATTTGTGCAAAGTGATGGTGGTGAATTGCAATTCATCAGTCAACATTGACAACACTTCTGCTTCATCCTCTAAGAAATAATGTAAGTCTATTAATTTAATGCTAACTCGTCTTTTCTACTGCCTAGGGAGAATAATTCGTTCAATTTAATAGTGCATATTTATTGGCATATTTCCAGGTTTTTAAGAGCATAAGTGCATGCATATTTCCTGTTTTTTTAGGGCATGAACTTCCGAGCCCTAGCGATAACTTAGCGTAAAATGGGATTTTCTTAAGTTCAATATTTAAACATTTTCCGGGGATGGACCCCCGACCCTCTTTCTTGGGGGGTATTCCATAACCCGCCGGCACTTTCGACCCTCCGAAATTATTTTCTGGTTACTCCTTTGAGAAGCCCGATTATAGTATGGCGCGTGGACAAATAAGGTTGTTTGGGGGGGGGGACTAAGCTCTATGACATACTTCCCAGCAGTAAGGGAAATGTTTATATTCCACCAAGTAGCACTGTAGAGCATTCCTTCAGCACACTGCTTAGAGTGAAGACGTGGCTGAAATGTTCTATTAGCCAGGACCGTCTGTCAGGCTTGTGCCTTCTTAGTCTACGGCCAGACAGAAAGCGATAAAGTAGTGCGATACGTTTTAGCGATAAGCTGTTTTTGCGATACGTTTGAAGCGAGTTGCACGATAAGCGATACTGGCCAAACAGAAGAAGCATGTTGGAATCTCGCTCGCTGCTACAGTAGAATGACGCTATCAAAGAGTGAGAATAGTAAGAATTTGTCGTGGAAACTAGATGATATACCAGAGAGAGAGAGTGGGTTCATAAAATTAACAGACAAAGACTGGAATATGGGGAATACCATACCTTATTTCAAAATGTTGTGAGTATCCGGAAAAGTTTTATGAGTACTGTCGGATGTCGAAAAGCACAATCAAGTTGATTTTGAAGGCGATTGAGAAGAAACTGGAAAATAAGGAATTGAATTACAGAAGATCTATTTCACCAGAGGAATGATTAGTTGTAACTCTCAGGTAATTTTTTTATTTTAAACCGTTAAATTGCACATTTTAATTCACAAGGAAGAAACACCTATCAAGGCGGAATAATAGACGGCTGTAAATAGGAGCAATGTGCATTATCAGGAAATAAAAAAAGGATCAAAACATGGTGCACGTGTTCTTTACTAGCAGCAACTCTCGACTGACGTAGCGTGTTAAGCGATAAAATATCAAACTACTTTGACTTTCTGGCGAGTAAAGCGATTCTAGTATCGCACTCTTATGACGCGCGATTGCCTGTGTGGACATCGAATAGAATGATCATTCATTTGACTGCATAAGCGGGAAACGCGTAAGCCGCTTGTAACGTATAGAACGCAACGCACGCTTTTATCGCGCTCTGTCTGGACGTACCCTTAGGGTGGCGTGCACCAAACTCATGCCATTTACTCTTTTAGTAAGCCTTACTTCTTTAGTTCTAACTACTTTAGTAAGCTACTCTTTTAGTAACCGTACTCTTTTAGTAAGGACGGCGTGCACCAACCAGGAGTAAACTAAACTCGGCGGCTTTCAACATAGAGGAATGTACTAAAGAAGTAAAAATTTTATTCACTCCCAGAGTAAATGAACTTACTCCACAAGTGGTGGAGAGCACCAACACGGAGTACGTTACTAACGTAGTAAGTTGTGGAGTAAATAAGGCCAATATTTACTCCTACTCAGGGGGTGGAGTAAAGTTGTGGAGTAAGTGTGTTCTGTGGCATTTGCGTGAGTTATGAGTTACATATCACATTAAATGGATTACATAGTTCAAACTGAGGATAAGTTATTGAGATGAAGAAGGTTGTATACCAAAAATGAGAGTTGTGGCAGGTGATTTAATAAATATTAAGCGAACCATACCTAGTAGGGCATTTAATAACGTAAATAATTAAGCTCATAAATCCTTACATGAAATTTTGGCGTTTGGAAGAAACGATGTCAGATTCTCACTACATCCATGTGATTTCAGCCAGTCAAATGTGGAAATATCATTGCGGAGAGCGATCCAACTAGGAAGACGTCCACCAAAGGTGAGGGGAAGAGTGAGTGGAAGGGACGTTTGCATTGCACGGTACAAGGAGCTCATGTGCTCTTAAATATCTTCCTAGCTGGATCGGCCTTTAGATGTTGCAGTTCTCCCTAACTTTGGGTCAGAAAACGACGATGTATTTCAAGCTAATCATATGGATACAGATATCGGCGAGGTATAGTACATTCCAATAAATGAAAGCCTCCGTTCTTGGAGCTACCCAGAAAACACTTTCCCCTGCTACTTAACCATAGAATTACTGAACAATAGGTGATTCTCATTATTAAACGATTTAATGTAATTATTGTAAATTAATTTTATTACATTACACTTCTATAGCTTAACTTAAAGCACAGCATTGCGAATGCCAGATTATAATAATAATTATAAGAGCTAAAAGTTCAATAGTTGCACCCGCAGTGTTAATGAATAATACGTCCTTTTTTCTAACCCAGGTGTAAAAATGTCCAAACAGGCCACATCGGAAGAAAATTTGACTGACTCTGGGATTAGCGTACATTGAGAAGGGGACACATTGTAAAACCATTCCTTAAAGACTCCCCAAGTCTCGAATGGTGGAGTGAGACGAGACTTTCATGTTTGGGAATAAACTATAACAGATGCTGCAGGTCTATAGTATGCTGCTAACTATTTAATTAACCCTGTGGACAGGAAAGTGAGAAGCATTATAAACTATATAGAAAAAAATGCCAACACGAGTGCCGAAAGAAAATTTTAAGGAGGGGCCCGGAGGTTGAAGCTGCACAGGATCTAGAGAAGTTGTCACTGAAATTATTTTTAAACACACAACCATCTACATAATTATTATTGGAGTTCATAGCTTCCGAAATATTGTACCGCCATTTTTTGTTTAAATATTACATTTCTCAGTTGTAATATTATTATTTTTATAAGGTAATATTTTTTAAGTAAATGTTCTGTGCATTTGAAAAAAGACAGAAACATAATGCCTCTTATTAGTTTTGTTATCCTTTTTATCCCCCCTTTTTCATGATTTTGTGTAATACTTCTTATTAATATTGTTAAACAGTCAATAAGTATTAATAATTCATTATATAGTGAGATTTATGATAAACAACTATAGAATAATTGATTTATCGTTTTTGGGGAAGAATATGTAACTTTAGGAAGTATAAATATTTTAATATATTTTAGAACTTTATTATTATTATGAGAGAAATAATTATAATATTGACAGTGAATCAATTATGAAAATCAACTGGAAATTCCAATTGTTTGCATTATAATACAGAAATAGTTTGCACAAAAATACGTACCCATACGTAGGCTACTAAACTGAAAATACTCAATTGAAGGAATTAAAATTAGTAATGAATAAAACATTACTATTAGACCTATTTTAAAACATGAAGATTGTCATTAGTAATATTTGGAACAACCCAAATTCATATTCATTGTTTCAGCGAACCTTTCCTTTTCATTATCTGGCACTTGAATAATACTGGCAATTGAAATGCACGTGTTCTGCTGCGCTGCACTAACGTTTCTGCTCTGTTCTGCGCAGAATTCGACTACTTCTTTAGTAAAAATCGCTTACTACTTTAGTAACAACTAAAGAAGTAACTATCAATTGAGCTCTCCAACACCAACTAAAAGAGTAAGTTACTAAAAGAGTAGCACTAAAGTAGTAAATTTAGGAAGGGAACCTTACGTAACAAAAACCGGTTTGTTTGTCTCACTCTAGCACATACATTAGTATGACTTAAGAGTGAGACAGATGTACTGGTTCTTGTATACTCCAGGTCTCCGTTTTAAATTTACTACTTTAGTAAGATTTACTCCTGGATGGTGCACGCCACCCTTAGGGTGGCGTGCACCAAACTCATGCCATTTACTCTTTTAGTAAGCCTTACTTCTTTAGTTCTAACTACTTTAGTAAGCTACTCTTTTAGTAACCGTACTCTTTTAGTAAGGACGGCGTGCACCAACCAGGAGTAAACTAAACTCGGCGGCTTTCAACATAGAGGAATGTACTAAAGAAGTAAAAATTTTATTTACTCCCAGAGTAAATGAACTTACTCCACAAGTGGTGGAGAGCACCAACAAGGAGTACGCTACTAACGTAGTAAGTTGTGGAGTAAATAAGGCCAATATTTACTCCTACTCAGGGGGTGGAGTAAAGTTGTGGAGTAAGTGTGTTCTGTGGCATTTGCGTGAGTTATGAGTTACATATCACATTAAATGGATTACATAGTTAAACTGAGGATAAGTTATTGAGATGAAGAAGGTTGTATACCAAAAATGAGAGTTGTGGCAGGTGATTTAATAAATATTAAGCGAACCATACCTAGTAGGGCATTTAATAACGTAAATAATTATGCTCATAAATCCTTACATGAAATTTTGGCGTTTGGAAGAAACGATGTCAGATTCTCACTACATCCATGTGATTTCAGCCAGTCAAATGTGGAAATATCATTGCGGAGAGCGATCCAGCTAGGAAGACGTCCACCAAAGGTGAGGGGAAGAGTGAGTGGAAGGGACGTTTGCATTGCACGGTACAAGGAGCTCATGTGCTCTTAAATATCTTCCTGGCTTGATCGGCCTTTAGATGTTGCAGTTCTCCCTAACTTTGGGTCAGAAAACGACGATGTATTTCAAGCTAATCATATGGATACAGATATCGGCGAGGTATAGTACATTCCAATAAATGAAAGCCTCCGTTCTTGGAGCTACCCAGAAAACACTTCCCCCTGCTACTTAACCATAGAATTACTGAACAATAGGTGATTCTCATTGTTAAACGATTTAATTTAATTATTGTAAATTAATTTTATTACATTACACTTCTCTAGCTTAACTTAAAGCACAACATTGCGAATGCCAGATTATAATAAGAGCTAAAAGTTCAATAGTTGCACCCGCAGTGTTAATGAATAATATGTCCTTTTTTCTAACCCAGGTCTAAAAATGTCCAAACAGGCCACATCGGAAGAAAATTTAAAAGACTCTGGGATTAGCGTACATTGAGAAGGGGACACATTGTAAAACCATTCCTTAAAGACTCCCCAAGTCTCGAATGGTGGAGTGAGACGAGACTTTCATGTTTGGGAATAAACTATAACAGATGCTGCAGGTCTATAGTATGCTGCTAACTATTTAATTAACCCTGTGGACAGGAAAGTGAGAAGCATTATAAACTATATAGAAAAAAAAATGCCAACATGAGTGCCGAAAGAAAATTTTAAGGAGGGGCCCGGAGTTTGAAGCTGCACAGGATCTAGAGAAGTAGTCACTGAAATTATTTTTAAACACACAACCATCTACATAATTATTATTGGAGTTCATAGCTTCCGAAATATTGTACCGCCATTTTTTGTTTAAATATTACATTTCTCAGTTGTAATATTATTATTTTTATAAGGTAATATTTTTTAAGTAAATATTCTGTGCATTTGAAAAAGGACAGAAACATAATGCCCCTTATTAGTTTTGTTATCCTTTTTATCCCCCCTTTTTCATGATTTTGTGTAATACTTCTTATTAATATTGTTAAACAGTCAATAAGTATTAATAATTCATTATAGTGAGATTTATGATAAACAACTGTAGAATAATTGATTTATCGTTTTTGGGGAAGAATATTTTAATATATTTTAGAAATTTATTATTATGAGAGAAATAATTATAATATTGACAGTGAATCAATTATGAAAATCAACTGGAAATTCCAATTGTTTGCATTATAATACAGAAATAGTTTGCACAAAAATTGTAATCACAGTACCCTAACGTAGGCTACTAAACTGAAAATATTCAATTGAAGGAATTAAAATTAGTAATGAATAAAACATTACTATTAGACCAATTTTAAAACATGAAGATTGTCATTGGTAATATTTGGAACAACCCAAATTCATATTCATTGTTTCAGCGAACCTTTCTTTTTCATTATCTGGCACTTGAATAATACCGGCAATTGAAATGCACGTGTTCTGCTGCGCTGCACTAATGTTTCTGCTCTGTTCTGCGCAGAATTCGACTACTTCTTTAGTAAAAATCGTTTACTACTTTAGTTACAACTAAAGAAGTAACTATCAATTGAGCTCTCCAACACCAACTAAAAGAGTAAGTTACTAAAAGAGAAGCACTAAAGTAGTAAATCTAAGACGGGAACATGACGCAACAAAAACCGGTTTGTCTGTCTCACTCTAGCACATTACTAGTATGACTTAAAGAGTGAGACAGATGTACTGGTTCTTGTATACTCCAGGTCTCCGTCTTAAATTTACTACTTTAGTAAGATTTACTCCTGGATGGTGCACGCCACCCTTAGGGTAGTAAGCGATTTTTACTAAAGAAGTAGTCGAATTCTGCGCAGAACAGATCAGAAACGTTAGTGCAGCGCAGCAGAACACGTGCATTTCAATTGCCAGTATTATTCAAGTGCCAGATAATGAAAAGGAAAGGTTCGCTGAAACAATGAATATGAATTTGGGTTGTTCCAAATATTACTAATGACAATCTTCATGTTTTAAAATAGGTGTAATAGTAATGTTTTATTCATTACTAATTTTAATTCCTTCAATCGAATATTTTCAGTTTAGTAGCCTACGTATGGGTACTGTGATTACAATTTTTGTGCAAACTATTTCTGTATTATAATGCAAACAATTGGAATTTCCAGTTGATTTTCATAATTGATTCACTGTCAATATTATAATTATTTCTCTCATAATAATAATAAAGTTCTAAAATATATTAAAATATTTATACTTCCTAAAGTTACATATTCTTCCCAAAAACGATAAATCAATTATTCTACAGTTGTTTATCATAAATATCACTATAATGAATTATTAATACTTATTGACTATTTAACAATATTAATAAGAAGTATTACACAAAATCATGAAAAAGGGGGGATAAGAAGGATAACAAAACTAATAAGGGGCATTATGTTTCTGTCCTTTTTCAAATGCACAGAACATTTACTTAAAAAATATTACCTTATAAAAATAATAATATTACAACTGAGAAATGTAA
The DNA here is from genome assembly GCA_964059195.1 of Ectobius pallidus. Classification (NCBI taxonomy): domain Eukaryota; kingdom Metazoa; phylum Arthropoda; class Insecta; order Blattodea; family Ectobiidae; genus Ectobius; species Ectobius pallidus. The sequence goes on from CAXKWD010000009.1 coordinate 35,892,108, forward strand.
TATTTAAACAAAAAATGGTGGTACAATATTTCGGAAGATATGAACTCCAATAATAATTATGTAGATGGTTGTGTGTTTAAAAATAATTTCAGTGACTACTTCTCTAGATCCTGTGCAGCTTCAACCTCCGGGCCCCTCCTTAAAATTTTCTTTCGGCACTCATGTTGGCATTTTTTTCTATATAGTTTATAATGCTTCTCACTTTCCTGTCCACAGGGTTAATTAAATAGTTAGCAGCATACTATATACCTGCAGCATCTGTTATAGTTTATTCCCAAACATGAAAGTCTCGTCTCACTCCACCATTCGAGACTTGGGGAGTCTTTAAGGAATGGTTTTACAATGTGTCCCCTTCTCAATGTACGCTAATCCCAGAGTCAGTCAAATTTTCTTCCGATGTGGCCTGTTTGGACATTTTTTACACCTGGGTCAGAAAAAAGGACATATTATTCATTAACACTGCGGGTGCAACTATTGAACTTTTAGCTCTTATAATTATTATTATAATCTGGCATTCGCAATGTTGTGCTTTAAGTTAAGCTATAGAAGTATAATGTAATAAAATCAATTTACAATAATTACATTAAATCGTTTAACAGTGAATATCACCTATTGTTCAGTAATTCTATGGTTAAGTAGCAGGGGGAAGTGTTTTCTGGGTAGCACCAAGACCGGAGGCTTTCATTTATTGGAATATACTATACCTCGCCGATATCTGTATCCATATGATTAGCTTGAAATACATCGTCGTTTTCTGACCCAAAGTTAGGGAGAACTGCAGCATCTAAAGGCCGATCCAGCTAGGAAGATATTTAAGAGCACATGAGCTCCTTGTACCGTGCAATGCAAACGTCCCTTCCACTCACTTTTCCCCTCACCTTTGGTGGACGTCTTCCTAGTTGGATCGCTCTCCGCAATGATATTTCCACATTTGACTGGCTGAAATCACATGGATGTAGTGAGAATCTGACATCGTTTCTTCCAAACGCCAAAATTTCATGTAAGGATTTATGAGCTTAATTATTTACGTTATTAAATGCCCTACTAGGTATGGTTCGCTTAATATTTATTAAATCACCTGCCACAACTCTCATTTTTGGTATACAACCTTCTTCATCTCAATAACTTATCCTCAGTTTGAACTATGTAATCCATTTAATGTGATATGTAACTCATAACTCACGCAAATGCCACAGAACACACTTACTCCACAACTTTACTCCACCCCCTGAGTAGGAGTAAATATTGGCCTTATTTACTCCACAACTTACTACGTTAGTAACGTACTCCGTGTTGGTGCTCTCCACCACTTGTGGAGTAAGTTCATTTACTCTGGGAGTAAATAAAATTTTTACTTCTTTAGTACATTCCTCTATGTTGAAAGCCGCCGAGTTTAGTTTACTCCTGGTTGGTGCACGCCGTCCTTACTAAAAGAGTACAGTTACTAAAAGAGTAGCTTACTAAAGTAGTTAGAACTAAAGAAGTAAGGCTTACTAAAAGAGTAAATGGCATGAGTTTGGTGCACGCCACCCTTAGGGTAGTAAGCGATTTTTACTAAAGAAGTAGTCGAATTCTGCGCAGAACAGAGCAGAAACGTTAGTGCAGCGCAGCAGAACACGTCCATTTCAATTGCCAGTATTATTCAAGTGCCAGATAATGAAAAGGAAAGGTTCGCTGAAACAATGAATATGAATTTGGGTTGTTCCAAATATTACTAATGACAATCTTCATGTTTTAAAATAGGTCTAATAGTAATGTTTTATTCATTACTAATTTTAATTCCTTCAATTGAGTATTTTCAGTTTAGTAGCCTACGTATGGGTACTGTGATTACAATTTTTGTGCAAACTATTTCTGTATTATAATGCAAACAATTGGAATTTCCAGTTGATTTTCATAATTGATTCACTGTCAATATTATAATTATTTCTCTCATAATAATAATAAAGTTCTAAAATATATTAAAATATTTATACTTCCTAAAGTTACATATTCTTCCCCAAAAACGATAAATCAATTATTCTATAGTTGTTTATCATAAATCTCACTATAATGAATTATTAATACTTATTGACTGTTTAACAATATTAATAAGAAGTATTACACAAAATCATGAAAAAGGGGGATAAAAAGGATAACAAAACTAATAAGGGGCATTATGTTTCTGTCCTTTTTCAAATGCACAGAACATTTACTTAAAAAATATTACCTTATAAAAATAATAATATTACAACTGAGGAATGTAATATTTAAACAAAAAATGGCGGTACAATATTTCGGAAGCTATGAACTCCAATAACAATTATGTAGATGGTTGTGTGTTTAAAAATAATTTCAGTGACTACTTCTCTAGAGCCTGTGCAGCTTCAACCTCCGGGCACCTCCTTAAAATTTTCTTTCGGCACTCATGTTGGCATTTTTTTCTATATAGTTTATAATGCTTCTCACTTTCCTGTCCACAGGGTTAATTAAAGTAGTTAGCAGCATACTATAGACCTGCAGCATCTGCTATAGTTTATTCCCAAACATGAAAGTCTCGTCTCACTCCTCCATTCGAGACTTGGGGAGTCTTTAAGGAATGGTTTTACAATGTGTCCCCTTCTCAATGTACGCTAATCCCAGAGTCAGTCAAATTTTCTTCCGATGTGGTCTGTTTGGACATTTTTACACCTGGGTTAGAAAAAAGGACATATTATTCATTAACACTGCGGGTGCAACTATTGAACTTTTAGCTCTTATAATTATTATTATAATCTGGCATTCGCAATGTTGTGCTTTAAGTTAAGCTATAGAAGTGTAATGTAATAAAATTAATTTACAATAATTACATTAAATCGTTTAACAATGAGAATCACCTATTGTTCAGTAATTCTATGGTTAAGTAGCAGGGGGAAGTGTTTTCTGGGTAGCTCCAAGAACGGAGGCTTTCATGTATTGGAATGTACTATACCTCGCCGATATCTGTATCCATATGATTAGCTTGAAATACATCGTCGTTTTCTGACCCAAAGTTAGGGAGAACTGCAACATCTAAAGGCCGATCCAGCTAGGAAGATATTTAAGAGCACATGAGCTCCTTGTACCGTGCAATGCAAACGTCCCTTCCACTCACTCTTCCCCTCACCTTTGGTGGACGTCTTCCTAATTGGATCGCTCTCCGCAATGATATTTCCACATTTGACTGGCTGAAATCACATGGATGTAGTGAGAATCTGACATCGTTTCTTCCAAACGCCAAAATTTCATGTAAGGATTTATGAGCTTAATTATTTACGCTATTAAATGCCCTACTAGGTATGGTTCGCTTAATATTTATTAAATCACCTGCCACAACTCTCATTTGGTATACAACCTTCTTCATCTCAATAACTTATCCTCAGTTTGAACGATGTAATCCATTTAATGTGATATGTAACTCATAACTAGGGTTCGGATGTTTATGACCTAAAAAACTGGAAAATATGACCTTAAATATGCCCTTAAAAATGACTAAATATGACCCAAAAATCGTAAATATGACCTAATAAAAGAAAGTATTTTCTAATAATAAATGTTCCACTTTTAAACGTTTAATGAAACTAAATTACTACATCGCATGAATGCAATCAGGATAGTGTTTTTAAGAATTTTACATATTATTCACAATTTTGCTTGTAATGGACATCTAATTTTAAAGCATTTGCTTCTGTGTGATTGCTTCACCACTTCAATATAATATTTTGTAGTCCATGCGTGTCCCTATAAAACATGAAAAATTGCATTAATTTAAAAATTAAATTACCTATTAATTGGGCATAAACGTTAAATTAATAAAATAAATTTCAAAGTAGGCTATTACGCACCAGTTTTCAGTCTCCATTTTTGTCTGTATTACACTATACAACCACGTGCATTTTAAGATTATCGAATAGAAATCTTCTCCTGTTGTCACTTAATATCGTCTTAAACCGCGAGAAGCTCCTTTCGACGTTACAGGATGTCACAGGTGCATATTTGAAGAACGTCATTAAATCGTTTTGCAGCCGTCACTTTAATTTCACACACTTTGCAATACAAAATTTTCCCGTCGTTTCAGAAGTGGTTTTCTCCAAATTCTTTAACAAAAGTTTTTAGTTTTACACTTTCAGAACACTTATTAGTCGGCATTTTGATGTTTCCCGATACCACTGCAAGTGTGAACTGAAAATCTTTTTAAACTGTCTCTATTGAAAGTTGTTAACAAGGAGGAAGGAGGTAAAATCCCGTGCATTGTACTCCAACTACCTGCACTTGTTATTATCCCTTCACATTCCAGTTACAGTCAAACCAAAATATTATTAACTCTTTCTCGAAGAAATTTTAACTCTACGATTTAGTGCCCTCAGTATACTGTGCAATTGTGGTCTTTTACCGAATTTATTACTGAAATATGACGTTAAATTAAAAAATGACCGAAATATGACCAAAATTATAAAAATGTCCAAAATATGACCTGTGCAATTGTGCTCTTTTACCGAATTTATGACTTAAATATGACGTTAAATTAAAAAATGACCGAAATATGACCTAAACTATAAAAATGTCCAAAATATGACTTTATATGCAAAATAAAAACGGTCCAATTAGGATAACAAAAGTGCAATTCGTGTTTAATTTCAGTTTGCGGCAAGATTAGAGGTCAGGATAAAAATATGATATGTAATGAACATCCGAACCCTACTCATAACTCACGCAAATGCCACAGAACACACTTACTCCACAACTTTACTCCACCCCCTGAGTAGGAGTAAATATTGGCCTTATTTACTCCACAACTTACTACGTTAGTAACGTACTCCGTGTTGGTGCTCTCCACCACTTGTGGAGTAAGTTCATTTACTCTGGGAGTAAATAAAATTTTTACTTCTTTAGTACATTCCTCTATGTTGAAAGCCGCCGAGTTTAGTTTACTCCTGGTTGGTGCACGCCGTCCTTACTAAAAGAGTACGGTTACTAAAAGAGTAGCTTACTAAAGTAGTTAGAACTAAAGAAGTAAGGCTTACTAAAAGAGTAAATTGCATGAGTTTGGTGCACGCCACCCTTAGTGTCTACAGGAAAAGGGCAAAGTCCCCTGGTTTCGAGGTTAGCTTTTGATTTATGAGATAACAGTGTTGACTTGCAGTGATGGCTAATGTAAAAACAAAAATTGAAAAGACAGGCGTTACATGTTTTGCTATGCGGTGTTTACCACAGGTAAGTAGACTTCCAAAAACGCTCGTAACTCGTAACTGGTAACTGAGTATGGAGTATTGGTTAATGGACTCCTAAATGAAAACAGATACAATTAAAAACTTTCTTACTGTTTGAAGAAATAATTGTTTGCAGTCTAATGCATTATTATGAGTGGTTCAATGATTCACAATTACATATTATCTTATGAATAAATAGCTTTTAACCCTATTTTTGGTAGGGTATTATCTTATGTATGAATAGTCTTGTCTTAATAGTCTGGTGGTGTCTATAAAAAAATGGACAGACCCTTTAAGTTTCTACTAGCCTACTGGCATTGTGTATAAATAAAGAATTATTTACAAAAGGGTAAACCCGCCTCTGCGTGAGACAGAAAAAATCCTATACGCTACTTCCCATTCTGAGTCATGCCCAAACGAGTTGTAAAAGTATCCCAAATAAATTTAGAGAGAGAAGCCTTGCCAGAGAAATGTAGGATGTTGGTGTGTTTTCTTTATTTTTCAATTAATTATTTCGGCTACTGTTATCAATCGGTTAATATTGTCAGATTAGTTGCATCCCGAAGTGATCACAATAAGCGGTGTTCACAATAAGATTGTCTCGTTCCTTGCTGAGTTGATCACCTACACTAAATTTGTCAAAAATGTTCTATTTAATATTTTCTAATACCGGTGTTGAATGTTCTGACTCCAGAAACTCCGGGGAGTAAGGCCGGGTTTCTGAAACGTTAGATATCTTTTAGATTGCATTAATCCATCGATAAGTATTTCTGAAACGTCAGATGACGGTTATCCATTCAATAAAACACTCGATAAATTATCGTTAGACAGATCACCAGATATCTCACGAAGCTCCATATAAACATTCAATATGACGGAAGTGGATACATTTATTTTCATGTATGTTTCGTTATTATGTTAGCATTTTATCTTACATGATGTTACTATACTAGGCTGCAGCCAAAAACGAGCGTCAAGGTCGCTGGCTGTCTTCAACCCCCTGACCCCGCAAGTCTAAATTTTTAACACTACGTTGCCAATCTGGAGAACAGGTGCACCCTCACAAGTTCAACACCCTCACGTTTCAATACAAGAAAACTGGTTCGCTCCCCCGCCTCCAACCCTCCAAAAAGAGGGATTTATCCTAAAGGAGCTACTGTACATCTTGAAACTATCAGTCTCTTTTCAGAAATCTTAGTGGGGTGTAGGTTGTTCTGTGAGAAGCGAATTTTTAACGATATTGTAATTTTTTGTTTTGTTTCATTGCTTATTGTTTTACTATTTATTGTTTTTCAATCATATAATTTTTATGCTGTGTTAGTTTTTCTATTATTTTTATTCGTACATTTATAAACGTGATGTCGGGAATTGTTGAACGCTCTCCTAATCTTACTACACCAGTAAAAAAAGGAAGAGGAACTGGAAATTCTGATGTGAGAAGCAACGCCAAAAAAATTATTAAGTGCCAGCCAGTATGGTACTTTATGAGATTGTGTATGGGGACGAAAAATGTCCGTCTGTCTGTCTGTCCGTTCGTGTGTCCGTATGCGCCATAACTCAAATACTCTTTTTCGGATTTTCATGAAACTTGGAAAACACATTTATAATGTCAATGGGAAGAACCCTATTGATATTGAACCAAATCGGTTCACCGGTACTGGAGTAATGCCCAATTTAGTGCATATTTTAATAGATTATATTAGAAATGCGCCATAACTCAAATACGCTGTATCGGATTTTCCATGAAACGTGGTATACGCATTTATGACGTCCATGAAAAGTACTCTATTGAATTTGAACCTAATATGTTGACCGGTACCGAAGTAAAACCCAATGTAGTGTCTATTTTAAGGGCGCAATAACTCAAATACGATTTATCGGATTTTTATGAAACTTCGTTTACGCATTTATACTGTCCATGGGAAGACGTCTATTGATATTCGACTAAATCGGTTGGCCAGTACCGGAATAATGCCCAATTTAGTTGATTGCCATCATATGAAATAAGGAACAACTGCAAGCATGCTTTTTCAGCGTTAAATAGCCCATCATTAGAATTGGGAACAACCATCGAAGCATTCCTTTCTGTGGTAAATCAGCTATAACTTAATTAATGTGTTACGTTTTATGCATTACGTTGTCAGATTGTGATGGGTGACATTTTCTCTAATGCACAAATCTCGAAGTCGAAATTGCCGAAGTTTCTCTCACGTTTTACATCCATTTTACCAGAGAAACAGCATACAAGAAAAAAGCAGAAAGAAAATTCAGCCATTTTGAATACAATAGCAAGAAGCGCTCTCATTGGTTGCTACTCAATCACGGCCACTTTGATATTACAGTATTCATCGTGTCTCCATCTATTGACAAAGTGTTCAGCTCATTTATCTGACATAGCTATTTACCGAGCGATTTCCCTTTCGGAAATGGGAAGGTGTTTATCGAGTATATAAGATGTATAGAACCATTAGCTGTCTAGAAGATATCTGGAGCTTTTATGCAACCGGGCCTAAGCCGTGTGTCTTAAGAGCAGTCAAACATACTGTTTAATGGAAGAATTCCCGTTCCATAACGAAGCTGCTGATTTTGAACAAACCACTTGTCCATGGACAAAAATATTTGTCAAGGGTTAGAAAAATGTGATTTTACCCTTCAGATATAAAAATTGTAAATTGTGAAACAAGTGTCCCTTTTAATATGCTCAGTTCAAAGGCTAAGGCTAATAACTGATTTGTAGCGCTGTGAAATAAAATTTACAGCATTCAACTGACATACCAAACAATACATATGCCATATAGGTTATACAAGGGCCTTTCCATCCTATGCACTTCATGGGAAGCCTATGTACATGAACATAATATTAACAGGATTTTTAAAATCCTTAAAATCCGAACCCTGGTAATAATAAATGGCGTGGTATTGCTAAGGGTTATCGAGGTAGCCTTAATGCTTTAATGTTTTATTTCCATCCAAATCTCGGCTGGGATTCGCCGGTATCTCCTTTTCAGCCTGGATAGGGTCCAGGAACTGCCACGATCTGGTGGGTGGAATTTTATAACTGTTGTCTGAAATATCCATCACTTTAACTAACTGGATAGTCAGAAATGACATCGGCTGTGGGCTTGTGAAGGTCAGTTAAACATATACGATACTAGGGTCACTGTGGTTTGGATGTGTTCAGCGAGAGCTTTGGGAGTGGTCTGCGGGAGGTTTCGGCAGCACATGTAAAAAGTTCCCAATAAATGGGGATTTTGAAAGCGATGAACGTTGAACGAAATGAGTTGAATATATCTGTGCCGATGGCTATCAGCTGTTGAATTGAAATATATTTTAAATAATTAGCCTATTATTAGAATATAAGTTAGTAAAAATAATTTTCTTAACTTATGTTTACATTTGACATAATATGAAATCTCACCAACATCAGACAACATGAAAGGCACAGGGCTCTACATATTAACAAACTTTTATTTATTTAATAATTTGTTTTAGCCTAAATTGTACTGTACACTAATTAATAATAATAATAATAATAATAATAATAATAATAATAATAATAGTAAAAATTATATGTTCTAAAAACTGTTTTACTTAACCTTTGAATTTGGTTAAGGGGAAGGCGCTGAGGAAGGGTTTACAGCGGGTAGGGGGTATGGCGGGGGTGAGAGTGGTGGTCCGCAGACTTGAACGGGTTGGGAATAGTCCAGTCAATAAACGTCGAAAAACACCAAATAGAAAAAAAAATCGTGTAGTTTTGAAATTTTGCAGAGATGTCGGAGGGAGTGTCCCGAACAACATACTAAAAGTCCCCGAAGGTGGGGGGTGAGCGGGGGGCAGGGGGGCCCGCAGATGGTCCCAGTTTTAGGTTTTTCGCTTATATCTAAACAACGGTGCATCATAGAGGAAAAATTGCTATATACAAAATTAAAGCTGATAAAAGTTCCTACAAGACTGATCCTACACGTTTCTTTCTATTTCCAATAGTTTTCGAGATATCCGCCAACGAAAATAACAAATTTTCGAAGAAAGCTCTTTCGCTTCGCGCTTTTCGACACACTTTGCCTTCTAGCGCTTCAGCCCTTAGGTATACAGCAATGTTCTCATGAAAGAAGTTGTAGCGAAATAAATTCGCTTTAAAATGAGTAGTCATTTGTTATTATTTATTCAAATGTTCAAAAGTTATAACAATTTAAAGTTTCGGTCAAATTTCGAGATTTCGAAAGAAAACCGTACATCGCACTTTCTCTATATTTAGGGGTAATGTATTTGTATATAAACTGTATATTGTGTATTTACATCATGAAACAAGTGGAGAAATATAAAAAACCATTAAAGTTGAATTTATTAAAAATCCGATCACGGTACAAGCACAGGACATGTAATGGAAAATACATTATATTTTAGGCAAGAAAGGAAAAGTGGGCACAAGAAAAATCATGTAGTTTTAAAATTTGGCAGAGATGTGGGGGAAAGTGTCTTAAACAACATAGTAAAAGTCCCCATGGATAGGGGGTGAGCGGGGTGTGGGGGGAACTTTTGAATGTAATTTCTCGCAGTTTTCCCTAAACACACTAAGGCTATGGGTTCTAGCAAAAAACAGTTTATGCACAAAATTAACTACATAAAAGTTCTTATAAAATTGATATGAATAGTATTTTTGTATATTTAATGGTTCAGGAAATAGAAGGATATGAAGTATGACATAGTTCTGGATATTCTGTTTTACATACACCTATATATTATATTTAAAAAAAAAATGAAAGGAGATGATAATTAAATTAGCATGATGCCAAGCACGCAAACTAGTTCTTAGAATAATATTCGTACTATACGTTGTATTCTTTCCTCCGTGGGTCGCTTCGTAGATGTCTGAGATTGAATTTTGAGGTTATGCATCCATTCTTAAGGTAACTTGTTATGAAACATTCTGGGCTACTTTAGCGGAATTATAAACATTGTTCCTTGTTTGCGGGACATATTTCCATACTTGTACCCATGATTACAGCTTTCTGAAAACAATATAATGAAATACTGAAACTACAATTAGTCTGCAGACGATCCATCGTTGTTTGCCCGCTACACCGATAGATGGCGTTCAGCAGTCCCTTCATAGCCTGAGGCTAGTAACGTCATGAAAAGCGTGACGTATTTGATGACGTTGGACTTACAAACCTCGGCAGTTACACACCTATTATTGGTAATGCGGCTTATGCAGAACTTGCACGGTGAACAACCAAACAACCGTTCAACGCAGGTATAAGCAGCTTTTATTAGTAAGGCTGATAACATATTAGCAAGACTACGTACAAAATATTTAGGCCTAGTGATGAAACTGGTGGTTCCCATGGAACGCGGGAGGAGCGCCATGAAAGTAATTTCAACGAATGGTTCCTAGACCTAAATCATAAAGATAGCTATGGTTGCATGGAATTTTTGGACAAATGTATTGTGAATCGTGAGAACGGTCATCACTCATTATTGACATTAGTCATCACCAGGGCCCGGATTCTGATGACCTAAATTTGTTTGAAAAATGACCTATAAAATGACCCTAAATTTTAAAGAAAATGACTTAATAATTATAAAAAATGACCTAAAACTGATATTTTATTTATAAAAAAATTATTATTGTACACACAAAGTTAGAATAGTTTGTACATAATTGTAAAAACTGTAAATAACTGTAATGTTGTGAATGTTCTTTTCTCACGGAAATTTATACTGGCACTGAGGCACTGGCGAGTCAAAATTCAGCATTTCCTTTTGTAGTCTGCCAGATTATATTGTTGTTTATTGAGGGTAAAAGTAGTTTGCACTCTCAAATCCAAGCAGGTTGAAGACTCTGGTGCCAAGTCAATCTAACAACAATAGTAATATCATACAAAATTTTGGCGTTTCTTTGATTCTCATTTCCGACTGCATGACAACACTTAACGCCGATTTTTTCCTTCTTGCATTAAACAAACAACACGTCAAAGACAGCACCGCTAGCGACGAAAAAAGTTAATACACTCAATGTAAATACATCAAAATAAAAAAAAAAGTAAGAAAATGACATGAAAATGACAAAATAATGACCTAAAATTGAAATAAATGCCCTAAAAATATAAAATCGCATAAAATGAGAAAAAATGACCTAATAAAAATGTATCTCTATGATCTAGAGGCCATGATTAGGATTTATCTACAAGTTGGCAATGTCTATGTAGCATCAATAAAAAGATGACATGTCATTAGAATCCGGGCCCTGGTCATCACTGTCGCTGAGATAGACGTTTTGTGGCAATCTTATTTTAAGTGCAGATGGTTGGCATTTCTAATACCGGTGTTGAATGCACTGACTCCAGAAACTCCGGGGAGTAAGCCGTGTGTCTTAAGAGCAGTCGAACATACTGTTTAATGGAAGAATTCCCGTTTCATAACGAAGTTGCTGATTTTGAACAAACCACGATGCATTTGTCGCTATCTGAAGAAACCTGTTCGAAGAACTTGCTATTTTTGATGCTACCCACAGCAACATGGAGTCTGCGATCTATTAATCTGGCTATTGTGAGAGTAGACCGTCAGAAGGAAATTGAGTATTTGAGAATAAAAGTATGCTTTAATTTATAAATTTTATTCTTTGTAGTGTTATTCCCTAAAAATTCAATTATACAATATCGTTATCCTAATGGCTGTTATCAGACGAAATGCCTGTTTTATAAGAGCTATTCAGCAATACAAGAAAGTATTTTTACTAGTAAACACTTCCTTTTATTATATACATTCTGTCACGTTTTGGATGATTTATTTATACTAGCACTATGTGATAGGAACATTCAACAGTCCATTGCATGATTGACCATTAGTTTGCCTCACGTCATAAACTGGTCTCGACAGATTATCACATAAACGTGTTACGTGTTACAGAATGAAAGCATGATATCCTAGCATATTCCGATAAGAAATAACTTTTCATTTTTGTTTCCATTCTGTGGATTTGATCGTTCGATACAATGATTATTTAATTACAGTAATATAAATTTTCAGCTACCTTTGTATTTCAAAATGTAATAAGTTAGTATTTTAAGACTATTATATAAATATCAGGGGTGCCCACAGGGGGTAAGACGCAGACTGCGTCATTGAAATTTCTGGAGGGGGGACAAAATATTATCGTTTTATGAATTTTCGGGGGGGGGGTTGAAAATTGTTGCAAAATTAGCGTTTTATATGTTAAAAATAAAAACGGTCAAGTTTTATAACTTCAAAAGGTATCTTCTAATTCTTTAGAAGTGAATAGTCAATAAATTAGCGAAAAGCATTTGATTGTATAATATATAAACAACTGCAGCGCCAACGAAATCGATCACTCTGTGCCGATAGCGGCGACTGCGACCTGAATCATTGTTGGTTGGAATTATTGAAGTATTAGTTCTTACTGTGTTATTACAGTCTTTGTACAATACCGCCTGCAAGAATAATATTATTCTCTTAAGTGATTTTACTGCACGTGCCACCTTATAAAGAACGGGAATTTCTTCAGCATTACTTGGTGGACACTCTGAGCTAGGCACGAAAGGAATGTTACCACGCAGCATCTCGTGTAGGGGGCAATCTGGCAAGGTTGGAGTTGGTTTTTGCCACGGAGTTGGAAAATATTCGGTAGCGAAGAACGTCCAGAGTATGTGTGTACATGTTTCCACCGTACAGTGTCGCAAGAAACTTTTCCCCTGCTTCTGAAATTTGGAGTGGTGTTGCTTCGTCATCTTTGAGAACACTTAAGTGTCAGTCATAAGATCGGGGTTTCTCATAAATAGTGAAAACTTTCTTCTTTCCTTGTCCAAGTGGGTTTGATGTCACAACTGCTTGCTGCATGGAGGAAAAGAATATCCTGAGTATAGTATTTGCACGAAGCTGACGAATACAAAACAGTGTTACCTCTCCCACTCTTTTGGAAATAAACGTTCTTTTGAGAAGAGCCAAATGCAGTCAGCAATACTAAGAGATCGACTTCTTCACTTGTGGAAGTAACACTATCGAAGTTAGCAGCCTTGCTTATTGCAGTTTTCTCTATCATGACATCAGCATCTTCTGTTGCTTCCTTAACCTCGATACCCTTTGCTGCCATTTCAGTCATTAGCATTGAAAAAAGTTTCTGTTGTTGGTGTCGTTGACAGAAATTTTTCTTGTGACAGTGTAACGGCCGTTGTTAACGAAAAAAAAAATTCTGAACTATTGCAGCAAAACACGGCGATATTGTTCAGTTGCTTTGGTGTTCTGATAAGGGACGTCACTAAGGTATCCATCAAATACTACTATGGCATTACACCCAAATTGTTTCTGTACGTAGGTTTTCACACTGACTCGAACATGGGTGATGTAATCTTACCCCATACAACCTTATGCTGTTAATTACTGCACATTTTCTGCTGCCCGAGTGAATGCTTCGTACAACACTGACTCAAATGGCAGCAAAGGAGGACGTCATCGATGAGATCATTGCTCAGGAGGAAGAGGAATTACTGAGAGATGATGCCGACTTGCCATCGGGAGGAAAGAGGCCAAGGCTTTTATGAATCAGTATTAATGGATAATTTGTATTAATTTACATATTTTCAACTTATCCACGTATCATCACATGTATTATAGATTTTTTAAAATACATTTTTATACATCGATAAATGTGTTCTTTATTCTGAAATGAACATCTCATTAAGGGTGGGTTTTCTATTGCGTAGGTTATTGAACGTTATTCATATAGAAATGTTGAAAGATGAAAGTTACTAGAGAAAATCATGCATTTTTCGCAGTTTTTCGATTTTTATTGAATACTTTGAAGCACCATGTCTCGGTACGTATTTGGTTTTTAAAAAAAAAAAACCTTTAATTAGTGCAAATGGTAGGAAATTTAATGCACTTCAATTTTTGTAATGGGGTGTTTTAGGGTAAAACGCGTTGTTTAGGAGTTGTAAGGAAAACACTAAAAATAAAACCCAAAAATTTCAATGTTTTACGGCTGCCCTGAAGTTCGCACAGGGTTCTCAAATTGGAAAACTTGGAATTTACACTACAGAATACCCACATACAACATATTAATAAAATCATTAACTTCGGACCTTTCTTCCAGGTAAAAGTATCTGGTGACTGTACTGTTAGAATATTTATTGTATTTTATTTATGCATACTTCTGTGTGAAATGTGAAATGGGAATCAGGTAAGATTAAGATAGGATATAAGGTAGTATTTCTTTTATGGAAATATTAATAACTCTCTACATAATTATGTTGTGGTATATGTTCATATGTCCTCAAACATCAAAATTTGGAAATGGTCACCCTACCCACATCATCGACTGAATCAATGAACAGTAATCTGCAAATTTTCTCCATTTAATAATGACACTTCATGTGCCGATGTTTGACAGTGTCGTATTTGTGAGATATGTGTGTGCGTGTGATTGCTTGAATAATTTGAATTGACTGTTGCGTCTAGCTTAGAATAGTTGTTTGAATTATGAGGATCCCAGTTAATTAATGATGTTAGGACTGCTATAGCAATAATTGGTATTGCAGGAAGCGATGTTACGAGAGCTGGGGAAGGGTCTCCAGCCAGACGGGTCTGACGTTAAGAGCATAATTAATTGGGACTAGAGATTATCACCAGTGCACTGTTGCCATGCTATCACATCACATCAGTCATTTTATGGTATAGGCTATTACTGTTTAAGAATCTCTTAGATATCACCAATCAGACCGTGATTCTTATTATAATTTATTGCTCTGAGATTTTCAATTTTAGGTGACGCAGCTACTACTGTTTAATGTAAAGGTGTGCCAGGCGATTCTCAGCCAGAAATATACCTATCATTATTAATGGAAATGCATGCTCAAATATACCTATCATTAATAAATAACTAAACTTCGTGGCGCTACAACTCTGAAGGACTAGGCCTACCACCCGACCGCTGCGTCATCTATGAAATAGCTCCTCAGTTTGTATCACGAGGCTGAGTGCACCCTATTCCAGACCTCCTTATCTCAGAAAATTCCGAGGAGTACCGGGGATCAAACCCGGGCCTGCGGATCAATAGCCAGCAACGCTGCATGCGCGCGCGGTCATCTTACATAAGTATGGAAAAGAAAATTTTACGTTTATTGATATTACGATATTCGAGCAAAGTTAAAATTGAGCATTTCAATCACGTATGATACGGGTAGAGGAAGTAAATACATAGTTGCAAGGCACAGAATTGAAAGAATTATACATAACACTGTATTTATTTGTTTTATAGATGGATGGATGGATGGATGGATGGACGGACGGACGGACACAGACGGACACAGACAGACAGAGACGGACACAAACAGACAGAGACGGACACAGACAGACAGACACACATACAGACAGACACACACAGATAGACAAAGGAAAGTCAATTACAATAATATACAGTAACAATACAACTTAAAACCAATTTACATTATGAAACTCTCGTACACTATACAGAGGATTAGCCAATAATGTAGTGCGCACTGCCTTCTTAAACTGTCTAATAGGCAAGTTCCTAAAATGCAAAGGAATAATATTTAAAAAAATCTTAGAAATACAATCAAAAATCTTTTGTAAATTTGCATTTATCCGTATATATATATATATTTATTTATTAGATCTGGTCCTGGTATTATAATTATGAACAGAGGAACATGTGGTAAAAATAGATAGATTAATCTTAGCATACAGAAGGCATTCGAGAACGTACATTGATGGCCGAGTAGGAACACCTAATTTGACAGAGTGGTTTACAGTGAATTTTTGCTGAAGCTCCACATATTAATCTAATTTTTTTTTTTGTAAAATTAATTATCTTTCTGCAGAAGAGTGGTTACCCCATAAGATAAGACTTATGCTGTAAACTTATGCTTAGTACACCTTCAGTAGAGATTTTAAATTCAGATAATTCTTTAATAATCTCATCATAAACATTGATTTGCTAAGTTTGCTAGCCACGTGGTTCACATGTGTTTGCCAACCAAGTCCGGTTTCCATATAAATACCTAATACTTTAACGACGTTGTCCAAATTTTCCTATTTAATACTCATTTTTAGATCAACAGTTTTATTATGATTTAGATTAAGATTATTTGCATTGCACCAGCTAACAACAATGTCGTTAATTTCATTTAAATATGTATTTAATAGAATTCCATTGCTGTGAAAAGCTGTTAAAACTAAATCATCAGCATACATATGAGGTATGAAACATTCCTTGTTAATAAAAGCAGGAAGATCGTTCACGTTTATAATAAAGAATGATGGGCCAAGGACAGATCCCTGGGGAACACTATTTGACTTATTCGTAATGAGATATATTACCATTATAAAAACAGCTTGATATCTATTAACAAGGTAAGATTGAAAAAAAACTGTTTGACACTGTCATTTAACCCATAAAATGCCAACTTTTTAACGAAGTATCATGAGATACGGTGTTAAACGCCTTAGTTAAGTCATAAAACATATTCAATACAATTTTTCAGCTTTCAAGACTTTCAATAGGTACGTAATTTGACAAAGGACTTGACAGCATCCACCGTACTATGTTTCTTTCTAAAGCCAAACTGTTTATTTGAGAATAAATTGTTGTTTTTAAAATACACAGTAATTTGATCATTGTTTCAAATATCTTTCATATAGCTTAGAATAATGCTTATAGGGCGATAATTATTATAATCTAGTTTATCTCCTTTTTTATGAACTGGTATAACCTTAGCATACTTGAAAGCATCAGGAAATATGCAAGAAATCAAGCAAGAGTTAAAGATATGACACAAAGGCTCACATATGTAACTAGCAGATAATTACAGTCTTACTAATAATCCAGTTGTAACATTTATACCAGGAATATACACAGCTGAGGAGAAAAAGTGTACTAATAATCTTTGCATAAGACTGAATGTGTGCAACCTTTACACAGCCTGGCCCCCTTGTATAAACTTGACGTAAATAATCAAGATGGCCGATATCCGTAACAGCCGGTCGTTTCGTAGATTGAATTTTGATGCTACGCATATTCTGAGCTGCTTTTGCGGAATTATAAACATTGTTCCTTTTTTGCGGGACATATCTCCATACTTGTACCCATGATTACAGCTTTCTGAAAACAATATAATAAAATACTGAAACTACAATTAGTCTGCAGACGATCCATCGTTGTTTGCCCGCTACACCGAGATGGCGTTCAGCAGTCCCTTCATAGCCTGAGGCTAGTAATGTCACAACTAGAGTGACGTATTTGATGACGTTGGACGTACAAACCCGGTGTAAACCGCATGTAAACTCGGAGTTACACACCGATTATTGGTAATGCGGCTTATGCAGAACTTGCACGTTGAACAACCAAACAACCGTTCAACGCAGGTATAAGCAGCTTTTATTAGTAAGGCTGTTAGAGTATATTTGAGTTTATACCATAAACATCGTAACAAGAACTGTTTTTATTTTATTTTTTATTTTTTTAAATCGTTGAATAAATCATGTCAACAGTAAAATGAGTAAAATCAAATGAACAGTTTGGCCTGTTGATATCACTCAAATAAAAAATAAAATCATTAATAGGTAGTATTTGATTGCTTACAATTTCATCAACTTTAGTAATAAAAATGAATTAATTCCATCAACACTTATTTCAGTGGGCAGATTCAGCCGTATGATTGTTATTACAGATATCGGAGACCATGGACCAAATATATTTAGTTTTGTTAGTTGAGCTATCATCGTCGAAAAATAGTAAGTTTTAGCCCTTCTAATGGCGTTCTTGTATGTTTGTTTACTTTCAATGTATTTATATTTATAACTGACTACTCCAAAATATTTGTTTAGGTCATAGTAATATAAACATTCTTGTTTTAAATTGTAGAGCTCAGCATTATACCAACCTTATAAAGCCTTATACAGCCCTTCCAGTAGGACTAGTTTAACAATATTAAAAGTGAGCGCTTTATCAATAGCATCTAAAAACAAAAATATAAAAAAAAAACAGTCAACCTTCTCATTAAGATTTTTAAAATTATAAACACTCAACCAATTTATATTGTGCAATAAATGTATGAAGCGTACAATACTACAGTATTTTTCAGATGAGAAGCGATTTCCTTCATCGCCAATCACGTGTACGAGCTAACGAAGAGCCGCTAGCAGTAAGAGTCTTCCCTCCTTCTCGCCGTCTCTGATTGGACCACGTATCTCAGCAGAAGAAGGACAAACTGCTTGTCATCTGCAAAACACTTTATAATCGTTTATTAATCTAATATACTTGTTGGGGCATTAATTAATTTAGGTTGTTTGGGTGTGGTTAATTTTGAAATAAATATTATTGGTTCATGATCAGACGGAGGATTTGACATAACAGAAAAGGAACGATTATAACAGTCAATATTAGTAACCACATTGCCAATATAGGTACCTTGTGACTTATTAGTACCAAATCGGATTGGTTGATGGACAGTACATCGAAGTCCAAAGCAATTAAAAATGCTATTAAATTTTCGGGTACCATTACTATTTATAAGAAAATCATTATTAAAATCGGCAGCCAGAATGATATTTATACTAGACTTTACCGTGGAAATTTTTTTTAAAAAATCATAAAGATTATTTAAATATGTTAAAAGTATCTCTACAGTTGTCAGTGTAGTTGCCTGTGTAGTGCTAAGCTCAAAAGTACTAGGAGTAATTAAGGCATCAAAATCTGCCAGCTTGGTACCGGCATATTTATTTTGAATATAGATAGAACCACCATGCAAGCGATTACTGTCACGACAGAAGCAGTCAGGTAATAGCCTGGTATTTTGATAATGGGCAAATCATTTTTAGAAAGCCAATGCTCAGTAACACGTAGTACATCTGCACTAGTAACTTCAATGAGTGAATCGATTTCGTCAAGTTTGTTCATTAAGCTTTGAACGTTCCAGTATGATAGGCCAAAATCAGATTTCACACTATAATTATGTAGGCCTAATCGAACTGAGGGTAAATGTCAGTATTTTTTTAACTTCAGTGTCGTGTATTTGTTCAGGTCGAAGCTGTCCGTATTCACTTATCATGCTTCCTTCCGGCCACTTTTCATCCAGCAAGTATGATTGAAAGTTTCCTTTTTCTACTTCTATGTAAAATGATGCGTATGTATCAAACTTTGTTCTCATTTTGATAACTTTCAGAGCATTTAAATAATGTGCTTTTATGTGGTTCATTACCTCTGTAGACGTTGTTTCAGGTTCAAGTCTAGTAATGAAAAATGATTTACGTCCTACCTGCTTCTCCATCACTTTTAATCCACTAGTCTTACAAGACCCGTTAATTACAATTTTATTTGTTTTCTTCTTGGATGAGACCTTTATCCAGCCATCGTCCGACATTTCCTGAATGTTGTTAACTGTTCAGTTATCGTCACAATTTAGCTTGCCAATATTGTTTTTAACCGAATGCAGACCACTTGCACTTCGACTATCAGGTGATCCTTTGTCATTGCTGTTAATAACACGAGCCGATACTACATCACTGAATTTGCGAGAAATATCCTGGCTTGCTTGTTTGCTTGTACCAGGAACTTTACCATCGTCATTTAATCTAGCAGTGGCTTGTCGTTGGTTTCCCATATCACTATTAATATTGCTAGTAGCATGCGACGTAATGTTTTTATCAGAACCAATAGGCCTACTGCTTTTACAGGAACACGCAGTTAGCTCCAATAACCTCACTTTGTCATTTAAGAGTTCAATTTCAGCAATTATAACATCTTTCAGCTCCACAACTTAATTTAAGATATTAAAATTATTTATCTTAACACTCTGATGATTCCTCCAATAATATATCATACTCACTTTCAGAATTAATACTGTTCTTATCAGTATGACAGCACACAAATGAGTCTCCGTAACATGTTTAACATTCGTCGTTATTTTAGCACAACTCGGGGGGAATATTCATGAACAACTTTGGCATTTCAAGCCATTCACTAAAGACTTCTTGCAGCGTTTACACACTTTTATTTGGTTCGATGTGCAATCAGCTGTGCATGCCCCCCATATTGATCCATCCATTAAAGGATAAACTAACCCGAGTTTTTCTGTCATTTTCATATTTACCCAGAGGACAAACTTTTATCTAGCTTTTTAGAAATTCGCCATTATTGATTTTTAAAAATTATTGAACATTAAACAACAATTCATTATCCTACATGTAGGGCTCAATATGGACACCATCTTTTCTCACGCCTTCTAACATTTTTCCGGCACTCGTTGAGTTTGTGGTCTTTCCATTCCCAAATTTCCTCTGGTGTTCTTGCCTTTGTTATTAAATCCTATACACTTGATAGAGACCAATGCTTCCAACGATACTTTTTTACAATAGAAAGGGCCGATAAATGATTATATTCAAACAAAAATTCAACTTTTATCAAGTTTTCAAATTTTCAGCGTGTCAACAGTCGAAGTTTGCGCGCTCAAACCCGGCCAAGGTTGACATTATTCAGGATATATAAATCCTGAACATAAAGTCCTCCGGGAGAGACTGTAAGCCTCGAGTCCCTTATTGTACGTTTAGGTAATTAAACTCCCAAATACCAGAATGTTTCGTGTCCTAGTTATTCGAAGGCTATTTTTTCAGCCTCCGATGAGGCATAAAAAGAAGACAAGTGTGAATCACAAAATGATTTTAATACCAGGAGTCAAGTACGATCACAGTTACTTTACGACATAATCAGCGAGCAAATGAAGACTTTGTCATATCGGTGGACCAGCTTCCCAATACCCTCTTCATAGAAGGTTGCCGTCAGCATATTGAGGTGGGGCTTCACGGCGTCTTTAAGTTCTTTGACGGTGTGGAAACACTGTCCTCTCAGATCTTTCTTCAGCTGCCGAAAAAGATGAAAGTCACTCGGGATGGGGACGAGTTTTTGAAATCCATCGTGACAGGGGATGAAACCTGGATTCGTTATGATAATCCAGAATCACAAGAACAAACCAAGCAGTGGATGCTACAAACTCCCCGAACTAACCCAAATTCTAGGAGGACGGTGCTACTACACCAACGAAGAACTTCAAGACGCCGTGAAAACCTCTCAATAGTTAGGCTGGCGGCAACCTTCTATGAAGATGGCATTGGTAAGCTCGTCCGCCGAAATGACAAATGTCTTAATTTTCACGGTGACTATGTGGAAAAGTAACTGTGATCATATTTGACTCCTGGTAATAAAATCATTTTGTGATTCCCACGTCTTGTCTTCATCGGAGGTTGAAAAAATAGTCCTCGTACTTTCGTTTTCTCCTAGGGACCTACTATTATCACTCTCTCCTCTACAAGGAAACAAGTGTAACCAAATTAGCCTTTGGTAATGAAATCTCCTTCGGGTGGCTCAGGACACGGAGTGTGGGTTGATTAATGTCACGGAGTGTACGAAGGAATTCTACAAGTCGTAAGCAATTAAACAGATATACTAGGATAAGAAAAATATATCGGCTTATAATTCATACAATTTTGCAAGTGGATCAAAAGTATTGTAATGTTATATTTATAGAATGTTGAAGAATTTTAATTGATCACTTGCGCCTTTCGACGATTCTGCGCCATAGGTGCTGCTACAAAAGAAAGCACACATACGAGTACACACACAAGGCACTGAATGCACTGAGAATGGTATCGGCACACTCCGCTATTCGATGAGAAGCATTATGTTTTCATAGTATGACTATTGTTTTT
This sequence comes from Ectobius pallidus, assembly GCA_964059195.1. Taxonomy (NCBI): domain Eukaryota; kingdom Metazoa; phylum Arthropoda; class Insecta; order Blattodea; family Ectobiidae; genus Ectobius; species Ectobius pallidus. The sequence continues at coordinate 35,914,052 of CAXKWD010000009.1, forward strand.
TATAATGTTCTTTTGCTATATAACATTTTAAATTATCTTATCCCGGTAAAACTATTTCAAGTCGGATATCGGCAAACGCCTTCGTAAAGTGCAAATATTAATTTACAAGATACCTAAGAAGTCCTTTCGAATTTCCCTCCAGCTTAGTCATCCGAATATCGGCTCGCTTTTATTGCAAAAACTACCTGCGCCTGTGCAGAGAATGAATTGCTTTCTAGTTCTACATGAAACAAATTTTATAGCTCATCAAATCTTGCAGGGTATTGCAGGGTATCTATGAATTAAGAAGTGATTGTAGGATGCGCACTTGGACTGCGTGAGACGGCGTTTCCATTGTGATTGAGTAAGAAAGGAAGTGAACTTGGGAATTGGGCCGTGCGTTGACAATGTGGGTTTGAGTACCAACTTCCATTTTGTGGTAATTAGGGCTAACCTAAATTAATGGCGTTCCATAATTGGTTCGCTTCTAATAGGTCTACATGCCTGATTAATGATAGGCCTACTCAACGTCTGTGCCATTTTTACAATCGTATAGAGGCAATGTAGTGATCGTGACAAACACAGGTAAAACTGGTAAAACATTGTTCCCGAAGATTAGAATGTGACAAAAAAAAGAAGATTTTTAAGATGTCTGTCTGTGTCTATATCTGTGAATAACTTCTTCTTGCCACCCCTAGATTAGGTTTCTATAACTTACGTATTGAGAGTAGTTTTCTTGAAAACGTTTTTGAAGATGTAGAGTTTTTATAAAATTGCTCTAACGATTGTGATCAAAATGTAAATTCACGAATAATAAAATGGGTATGTTCGTTTTTATGTAAATGATGATCACGCAACTAAATGGTAGCCTTAAACGAAGGAATAAATAACATTTATCAAATTTCGAAGTATTCAAGTGATAATACAGTCGAGTCCCGCTAATCCAAACTCCGCCCGACCGGACATACAGTTAATCCGGACGGGATTTTAAAAAAAATACAAAAATGTTTTGTTAATTCTACATAAGTTCGTATGTTAAACTTACATGTACGTATACAATCGTATTAAAACTAAAATTAAGTTGTAGGAAAAATTATGTTTATGAAAACCATTGATTTTTATAGTTTGACCCATCTAAAACTTGTATTACATGCATACATGTACGTGCATTTTAAGGCAAATTACGTTAGTCCGGACTCAGTGATCCCATCTAGTCCGGATTAGCGGGACTCTGTATCAATGATGAGAATTCTCGATTGAAATTATTTGATTCTTGAAAGTCCTGGAGATATCAAGAATTTTATAAAAATAATTATTTAATGGCATCCAGAGGAGGGGTTTCACAAAACTTGACATCTACAAAAATAAAAATTTTCAGGAGAGATATTTTTTTAATTAATTAACAAATTAAACAAATTATTTTCGCAGTTAATATCAGTTTTGAGAAAAGGACATAAAACAAATATAGTATGGAAATTTTACATATTTTTATACGTAAATATTGTCTGTAAATTAACCCTGAAAATAACAAGTTTTCACAAAAAGTCAACATCTACGTACTTTTCAAATATTTTTTTAACTTGTTAATCAAGATTTTCAAGAAAGCCCTACTGTTCTTTCACTTTTAAAGCATATTTTGTAGTATAAAGTGTATTAATAAATCTGAGGCATTTATATGCCTTTGTTCTATTGTATCTAGTGGCGTACCAACGCGGGAGTGGGAGGGCACTCCGCCGCAGGCCCTGCTTTGATCATAAGCCCATAAATTCTATTTATGTATTTTTACCAGACCAATGACGAGTCTTGGTTTGGGTGAATGAACAGTTGTCTATTAAACAACATTATATTTTTTTAAAATAATGAATTTAATAAAGAACGATTAGAAACAACAACATCCGAAATACCGTAGGCCTACTATAATAAGCTAACATAATCCTCTACCAACAAGAGAAGAAACGGCAATCTCGTTTGTCAAGGTTAGTCCTGAGCACTCTGTTACAAAACGAGTCGATTTTCATGACGTAATAAGAAAGATTTTTGTTTTATGTGCTGTCTAGTTTATTATTAATCTGCTTTTTACATCTTTTAGTCCAGTCAATGAATGCTCAAAAAGAGGTGTAGAGGGAAATGGAAGGAACACAATTTTTGACTTCGGGACTTTGTTTGGACTAGTAAGGAGGTAAACATACTAAAAGTCCCCACTCCTAGGGGGTGAGCGGGGGGCAGGGGGGCCCTTAGAATGTCCCTTTTTTCGGTTTTTCGCTTATATCTCGGAAACTATGGGTCCTAGCGATAAGATCTTTCTATACAAAATTAAAGATGACAAAATTCTCCACAAGATTGATTCCATTCATGTTTTCTCTATCTCGCCTAGTTTTCGAGATATCTGCGCTCAAAATTAGCTAATTTTGAAAAAAAATAAAACTGCCTCGCGTTTTTTGCCTTATTCCGTTAGCTAACTTTTCGGCCCTTTGTCCTACGAAAAAGTCATAAGGAAAGAAGTTGTAGAGCATTAAATTCCCGTTAAGAATATATGATAGTTTACGTCTTTATCTTCAACCGTTCAAAAGTTAGAGCAATTTTAACTTTATGTGTAAATTCCGGGATTTTGCATAAAAACTTAACTTTCGTATTTTCTATGATTTCACTGCTCTAACTCTGTATAAAAGCCAATATTACGTATTTATATGTATAAATAGTACGTACTGTATATAAGTTGTACATAAATGAATCAATATATATGTATATATGTGATGTATTTTGTAATATATTTTCAAGTAATATATATGCTTATGTATAGTCCAGTCAATGATTGATGAATAGAGGGAAATGGAAGGAACACGGTTTTTGACTTTGGGACTTTGTTTGGACTAGTTAGAAGTTAAACATACTAAAAGTCCCCACTCCTAGGAGGTGAGCGGGAGGCAGGGGGGCCCGTAGAAGGTCCCTTTTTTAGGTTTTTCGCTTATATCTCGGAAACTATGTGTCCTAGCGTTAATAGCACTCTATACAAAATTAAACCTGATAAAATGTTCTATCAAGACTGATTCATTTCACTTTTTCGCTATCGGAAAATCGGAAATGTGATCGGAAATTAATTTTCAACAACAACTATTTTTTTCTAGAGTTTGAAAATAAGTATCAAACTGTCTCGGAAAGATCGAGCACTCCCCCTTTCGAATGTTAGCTCGTCAATCAAGATTAACGACGAATGGGTGTCTGTGGATCCTTTTTTGCTATTCCAGCGCAAAACCATAAGTAAGAAAACCGACGAAGATTTGAAAACTTATTTGCAATATGAATTAGCCCCTTTCCCTTTGGCCTTCTTCAATGAGGGTGGGATGAGGAAATCGACGAAGTCAGTTTTCTCTAGAAAGAGCTCAATCCAACTATCAAAGATGTACGTGTGACACACTTTGACATTGTTATGGACGGAGGACTTCTCCTGCACAAAGTTATTTGGCAAAGAGGTTCCACGATATCTGGCATTTGCTCATCCTCAAGTACAAAGGTCGTTGAGCAGCAAAGGCGGTACCGTCTCAGTAAGTCAGCGGACATACATTTCAATCAGGAGACAGTCATAACGGTGAAGAAGGAAGACTTCCTGTCAAATGTCTACAAAAAAAGTCTGCTGATTAACATGCTGAAAGTCACACTACAGGCACATGTAGTCAGAACCCTGCAAGCACGGAATGTTGCGGATGTCCTCATTGTAGACATTGGCTATGGAGTTGTCACATACCACCGCTGTAGCAGTTATTGGTGAGGATGTCGACCTAATAGTCCTGTTGATGGCCAAAACACCTAGTGACCAGAACATAATTTTCGTCAAGCCTGGGCGTGGAAACATAAAACCTACAATGTTTTCTACCCAGGGGCTGCGAGACATACTATTTCTGAATGCCTTCACTGGGTGCGATACCACCTCAGCAGCCTTCCGAAAGAGTAAGCTGGGATTTATCAAACTGCATTTGAAGTCTCCAGATGTCCAGGGAACTGCTACAGTTTTCTCAGACCCTTCCTCAAACAAGGATGATGTAGAGGAAAGTGTATTTTGAGGTGGTACGGGGTCCCACCTAAAGAGAGAAATCTCTAAACGCTTACCGTTACCAATCCTATGTAAAATCGGTAGCCAATATCAAGCCGGACATCTCATGCCTCCCACCAACTGAGGGGGCAGCGAAGCAACATTCTGAGGACATATGACAAAGTCGAGATGTGATTGGGACATGCGCCGCCTCCTCAGATGTATGGGTGGGAGTTAACTAACAAACCCCGGTGCACAGTGAGCAGCAGGCTGCACCGGATGAAATATTATTTTTTTTTGTCGGTGCACAAAGGATTCTGCCACCACCAAATGCGGATGCAGAAAGGCATCTCTCAAGTGTTCCCCTGCGTGCCAAAACTGCCACGGGAACTGTCTTAATGGGGGCCCCCTCTTGGTCAATGAGGATGAAGAACTCGACATTGATCCTCTGCCAGTTATCCTAGAAGATGTATCCCCTTTCTCAATGGATGAAGAAGAAAACGAAGCAGAACAATATCCAGGACCAAGTTACCATGACGAGGAAGGACCCTCCGGCTCCAAGAGAGTCAGGAATTTATAGTTCAATTGTACTATAAGGTGTAAATATATTATTAAATTGAATGTAACACAGTTTCAAAAAACATTCACGAGTTAATGTGTTAATAAAAAAAAAAGTTATGTACAAATTGTTGTTTACTCTGGAATCATCCTACCCCAATGCCTTTCCGGAGCGAATGTGTAGTTAATATAGGCCTATATATTATATTAACTGTACATTATATATTATATACATTGAATACAAGTATTATTATCTATGTAGAGGGCAATTATGGCTCCTAAATAACAATAAAGATTCAGCGATCCTCGATAAATTGTCAATTTTGAGTATTATCAAAACTTTCCATCATATATTATAGTAATTGTATTTCTGTGGGGTAAATGGAGCTCTCAAAGTGGTTCCACTAGGTTCGGGGTTAGAAATTAGTATTAAACGACACCAAACAATATTACTTTGAAGAACTCCATATATACTTGAAAATATATTATAAATACATAGCCTATATATATATATATATATATATATATATATATATATACATCATTTCTTTATGTGCCATTTATATATATATAGTACATACTTTTATACATATAAATATATATAATACGTATATTTTGGATTTATATAGAGTTTCAGCAGTGGAAGAACGGAAATATGAAAGTTAAGTTTTTCTGCATATCCCGGAATTTACACATAAAGTTAAAATTACTCTAACTTCTGAACGGTTGAAGATAAAAAGTAAAGTAACATATATTCTTGAAGGAAATTTAATGCTCTACGACTTCTTTCCTTATAACGTTTTTGTAGGACGAATGTCCGAAGAATTAGCTAACGAAATAAGGCAACAAACGCGAGGCAATTATATTTTTTTTCAAAATCATCTAATTTTGAGCACGGATATCTCGGAAATTAGGCGAGATAGCGAAAAAATGAACTGAATCAATCTTGTGGAGTATTTTGTCAGCTTTAATTTTGTATAGAAGGGTCTTAACGCTAGGACCCATATTTTCTGAGATATAAGCGAAAAACCGAAAAAAGGTACCTTCTAGGGGCCCCCCTGCCCCCCGCTCACCACCTAGGAGTGGGGACTTTTAGTATGTTTACCTCCTTACTAGTCCAAACAATGTCTCAAAGTCAAAAATTGTGTTCCTTCCATTTCCCTCTACAACTTTTCATTGACTGGACTATTTGCTGTTTGAGCTTATTTGATTTGTAGTCTGCATAAAATAATATTTAGTTGAAACACCTTTTCAATGCTAATGGAATTGCATACTATCGTGGATTTCCTCCGGCCACAGGTCAGTACAGGTACTAGTACTCTAAACAAACTAACCGTAAAAACATAAATTTGCTTAATTCATAATAAACACGTGAATGCCAAATTAAAAAAAGAAATCAGTTAGGCCTATTTAATAGTTTATTCAGGATCCACGAAATGTAATGAAAAAGGCAGCTTACTATCGTATATTTGTATAGACTCTGTGAATGGTATAAATAGTAGATTAATAGTGTCAATAATTAAGTCATAACAATAACAGCACACCTCACTGATATCGTCTAATATGAAGCTTCTTCATCAAGATGCAAAGACGCTGCATTCTTGTAACAATCTCGGTACACCTCTTCATAAAATGTTATGCTTCTTCTGAAGACACATCGAAGTAACTTCTTTACGTCAGAACTCTTTTTTCCTCATTAAAATGATTTATGAAAGGAGGATTCATAGCTGTATCAATGGTCTTTGCATTACTCATTCTCAGCTTAAGAACTTCAACGTCAATGTGTATGTTTTCATGGATACCTGTCCCCTCTTTTATATCGCAGCACATGGACGTTAGTCATTTTGAATGGAAGCTTCTTCTTCAGAATGTCCTGAGATTTAGATTTTAAGTCAAATATTTTCCAGTCTCTACCAAGAATTAGACACTCGCCATATATATTTAAACAAAGAATTACAAGTTTCAGTGAGTGATGTGTAGATGTACACTTTTGTAAAAACCCGTTGCAAGTAGATGTTAAGTTTTGTGAAAACTCCGTCACTTCATCCGCCTTTTACGTCAGTAGATATTAAGTTTAGCTAAATTTCGTCTACGCCAATGAATTCAGCTGCTGCCAAAACATGAGGATACACCAATATCTCAAAATTGAAAATTTTGTAGTTGTTAAGTTTTGTGAAACCTATCTTCGTTCCGAGTAACATAAGTTAACGCAAACCCTTACAAACGCAAAAATCTGGCTGCCTTCGGAGTTCAGAAAAAGATACAAATTTAAAATTAGTCTTTTTGGCTCTCTAATCTTGTAGGAATCAACAAACAAAAAATAATTTGATTATTAAATGGTCAAGCAATCACTATTGGGTGATTTGACATGGAATGACCCATATATATATATGAACGCACAGCTACCATGCGCCCAGGGTTGCCAAACTGCCGACTCTTAAAATACCATCCCAGAGCAGTCGAGACAAGTGTATTGATCTTATTGGTCTTTACTCTGTGAACGCTAGATTATCGCAATATCTGACGGCATCGCGTGAAACCACTCCCATTGCAGGAACCGATAAGTAGTAAATCTTGAAACACGATGAAATGTCCCAACTGAACGTTCGATTAACGATTTGAATTATCAATCGTGTCAGGTTTTAGTAGTTCTCATTTCTCGGCTACCGACACGAGTTCTCACATCTCGCATTGCAAGTACTCGGACTTATCCGAGAACTTTTCATTCGAATGATCATTCAATTCTTTCTATTATACCAGAACAGATTACTCGATTCTTAAAATCATTCGACTATGGCCATCACTAAACAGTATGCAATAGCGGCCCGTGTTCTAGCTTTCGAGTGCATGCCCGGTTCATACTGGCCCACTGGAAGCAAACAACTGATTTAATCACAAGTTCTCGGGAAATCTCCCGGGTGTATGGGAAGATACTCACCCAGGTAATTGACCGAAAACATGTGATTAATAGCATCCTCCGGATTAGTTTTTAATCCATAATTAAACTAACTTAATTCCCCTATGTTTTTACAAAATGTTTTTGAATGTCTACATTGACCGTGTAATGTATGGTGTTATAAGGTATAACTAACTGAACTTTTTTATTTATTTATTTTTTTTTTTACAGGGAGGAGGTTCAGGACCACAATGTACGCTGGGGAGCAAAGTTTGAGTTCGTGTGTAAGATGAGTGCCAACGCCTCCACGGGAGTGCTGGACCCCTGCATACTCAGGGTCTCCGTCAGAAAGGTAAGTTGCACTATTTAGTTAAGGAAACATAACTTACATGTCGATGATTAAATAAGTAATTTTTGTAATGGGTAAATGTTTTGGTTAATTCTGCGAATACAGTATGTAATCTTTGTATTTAATTTTTACGAAAACTGCCAAAAAACAGCAAAGGGAAAAATTATTCCTTATTGTTTTCTCTGCATGTGCAAACAAATAAAACTGTGCCGATGTAACAGATCAGACGTAAAGCACAGTCAATGTTTACGGTCATTTTTTTTTCTGAGAAAAGTACTCACTTGGGACAAAAATGGTATCTGAATTTTTGGTTTGTTTCTTCCGAAAGAATACGCTGTTAAAATTTGCACAGTATTTTTTTTTTTCCAAGTGGGTCCCTAATCTTTAATCGTGCTTTACTTCATAAATAATATCAGTACTGCTCCAGATTTTTCCCCTCATTAGCTGAGAAAGAATGATGAATGCTTTTTCCCTTGGATGTTTTTCACTAAAGTTGGTAGTTTCCATGCAAATTAATTACAAAGATTAATGCGTTAGCCATGTACTCACGAAGTATGATAACGTCAAGGCAAATATCTTCATCACGTAATGCTTCTTTTGTACGACTGAGAGATCATTGGCAGTGCGCTGTTGCAATTTTATGGAGACTAATCTAATAAACGCAAAACGCAAAATAAGTTTTATTTTAATGTCCCCTTTAATCTGCACGGTTATACTACATCCATTGTGATAAGCCCTTGATTTCAAATGGCTTATTTCATGGAGAACTTTTTCATAAATTCTCCCCCCCCCCCCAAAAAAAAATGATATAACGACGGAATGGTGTTAGTCTAAGGGATAAGCTGGTCAAATGTCTAATATACAAATTTTTGCTTTTAGAATTGTAAGAACTAAATTTGTACTTAGTTTTCATTTATTATCCACTGCACTAATAAACAGGCGCACGCCGTAGCGTTGTGGTTGAGGCGCTGCGCTGTAAAAGGAAGGTCGCGGGTTCGATTCCCGATGAGGTCGTTGGAGTTTTTCAATTAGCGTAATCCTTCTGGTGCTACTATAACCCTGGGGTCGACTCATCCTCTATCAGAAATGAGTAGGCTAAGCCTGCCAGGAGCAACCCTTGTCGTAAAGGCGGCCGGTGCGTAAGGCTGACAACCTTGCCACCTTCACGTGCCGAAGTCTAAAAATCTGGGAGCCTCAGCCTCCTGGACCCCTCCATGGCCTGTATAGGAACTACTTTACTTTACACTATTATGCAGGATTAGGAAGTTCATGCATTTGTGTATTATCTTTTTCAGAGCCTTTTATTGATATACTAATAAATTATATTTACGAATTACGAATTTTCTAGTGCTCTGATTACATTTTATTCTGCATGTAATGGCATATAAGCTCTTTTAAGTAAATGTATAATATTTTAATGAATACTTTGACATATTTTAGCACTCAAATGAGGTAACAATTGATTTTTTTGTGACATGGTCAATAATTTTTTACTCCAAACTGAAGCGAATAATAAAATAAAAATCGGATACCGCTTCGTCCTCAGTCCTCACTCGGTAAAGAAATTCAGTGGGAAGGACCCATGTTCCAGCTTCAGAGGAATTTTTCTCCTTAAATATTATGTAATGTTCAAATTAAACAATGTTCTGTGGTTTCATGAAGTCATATCTACTCAAATAATTCAGCGATTGACGGTCAGTGATTTACAGAGTGAATTTTCTGGTGATCATACTAGTTCGGATGGCATGGGAAAACATTTTGGGAATGACAGCAAAAAGTCTGATGTGAAACATAATTTCCTCTGCCAAAATTAGTTTTGCCTCTTAGAAGGCTATAGTATACTTTTTGTATGAAATTATCTTCGTGTAAATTGGTTGTAAACATGAAGTGAATGTCCTTACGCATCGCATCCCCGAAGGATACAAAACTCAAATAAAATCGTATTATTGCACTCACGTAACTTTCTTGCATGGGCAATGCTCCTTTTTTACTTCACCTTCTGGTATAGTCTTACGAGACTGTATTGCAGAGACTGCATATTCAATTATTTCAACGTGATGCAAAGCTTTATTGATCACGGACAAAACCAAGTTTCTACAAACAGTGGGTGGATATAACAACCCTTCATAGAATAATGTTTCGAAAAAAAAAAATAAAGTAAATCTCGAAAAGCTAAATACTTTCTTCATGCAAAGTGGCATTAAAAGTAAGAGAAAGTCATCGCCAATCTTCATGTCACATCCCCAGAATGTACGTAACTCAAAGCTGTTCACAGGCACACACACACACACACACAGAGACGTGTTTCTGAAAATAGCATTTCTGGATTTAGAAGACCCCAAAACGTGTATTTATGTTAAAAACTCAACTTCAGATTTCGGGGTCAGTGGCAAATTGTAACTAATCCTTTATTTTGAATGTGGTGTCATGTGCATCTACTTCTCATATATGTTTGCACGGGTACATAGTCTTAAGTGTGTTTCTTTTTGGGCATATCTGGCCATTTTTAGGACATATTTGCGTGCATATTGCAAGAGGTTTAGAGCGTCAAATATTAAAATTTACTTTTGTGAAATGAAAACATGATAAAACCTTAGTTTTTTTAAAATAACTGTGAGCTCCTGAATATAAATTAATTCTTTTTTCTAAATTAAGCTGCTACAAGAACGAACATTTTAATGTAATTGCATTGTCCTAGAAAATAATTTACTAATTTAAAATGCTGACTTCATGAATTTTCAAAATTATAAACAAATTATTGATTCCCACCCTGAATGTGCGCTGAAAATATTAATTATCTTAGGGTTTATTCGGAGTTATTCAAGATGAACCCCACTGTTTCAGGCCACTAAAAAGTAGATTATATTTTATGTAAGACTTACAGGAAGAATTGGGGTACCTAAAGACAGTGCTTTAGTTGGGCCGGTACGCACCGGTACTGCGTACCGGTATAAAATTATTTTCCTTCTACCATGCCGGGAAAAATATGTGCTCCGGTACGTCGTACTGGCAGTACAGGAACGATATTGTCCTAAAATACTTATTAAATGTCCAATTCACGAGAGTGTATTTGTTAATAAAGAAAAACACTATTAAATTCGCAATAGGTATGCGTTCTATGGAAGGTGAGTACCCCCATAAAATATTTTCCAACTAAAGCACTGCCTAAAGACATTTCTTTTCTGTATGCTAACGAAATGGATAATTTTTTGACCGGCTTATACCCTTAAAGTTGTATTACCTAAGAAAATTAATTTTTATAGCTTTTACGAAACACTTAGGGTGTAATAAGTAGGTAAAAAGTGATTCTAGAGGTTTTAATAGAAATGTTACATGTACTTTGGTTACAGGGAACGTGAGACTTGGGATACACGCTGGATCGATAAGCATAAAGACAGACCTTATGATTGCTGTTTACTGAAAGCATTGTACCCTTATTTATGAATGAGCCTCTGATTTTTTAAACAGGCCTAGTCATGCAATCTGCCTCGTACTCGCGACCATAGGCAATCTGTTTCGCAAATTCACTTGCTCATGAAACTGTGCAACTGTATAACTCACGTTTTACTTTACAGTAGTTCATATCTCACCAACCGAAATGGCAGACTTCTAACGGATATAACAGCAACATTATGCAGGGGGAATACGTATAATATGAATATTTCGGCTTAATTTTGTTTTTTCGTGGAGGCGAACTCAGCCCAAGGCTAACCTAATTCTATACGCCTTGAACTCAGCCCACTGATAACGTAGGGGGTTCCACTATAGCCTTTTGAAGTGCATAGCTGGCGCGAATGTATTTTCACCACCGGTACCTGTCCTCACATATTGAGCGTGCAGTGAATTCCTTAACGCCAGTGGCGTAACTGAAGGCCCCTCAGACCCCCACGTTGTAGGATGGAGGGGGGGGCAAAATGAAAACCGGAAAAAAGGGAATATAAACAGGTTGTCATAATGGGGCGGGGTAAAATGCAAAGCAGTAAGAGAAAAAGACTTCGTTTAGCTGAAAGATGGTTTCTCCTGTGAATAATACAACTAAAGCCAGACAAAAGTCAAGCAATAATTTTCATAAAGTTTTATTTCCTAATTTCCTACACTACAAAAACTACTACTACCACTACTACTACAACGACTAATAATAATAATAATAATAATAATAATAATAATAATAATACAGGCAAATTTTAATACCTCCGAGGTCCTGACAGCCTATCAAATTTGGTATTTCCCGCGGTGGAAATCATGCTACCGAACTCTTATGCTTGACAGTGAATTATTGTTAAGGGCCCCAAATTAAACTTTGCAGAGTGCCCACTGCTTAACGCTATACATTAAATAACGGAAAGGCTTATGAAAAAGAATAAAATGAAATGAAGTGTTTACTGGTGGTGAAAAACATTTTATGGGGATTCATTCACCAAAAATTGTCAAAATGTGCTTATGTGTTTTATCTTTTCAAATGATACCATCTGTTTTTCTGTACACAATTATACATTTTCAGCTTAAAATACCATTTATTATTTACATCCTTTCTTTAGGATTCTTTTATGTGGGGGTGAGTAGTAATACTCAAGATTTAAAGCAAAATGGCCGCCAACCGACGCCGGTACCGACGCCACGTCACGTATAAGACAACGTGACGTCATTATAGTCGATTCGAAAAAGCAAGACGAGCCCGTTCGTCCTGTGCTAATGGCCACCCGTCCAGACCCCCCGTTAAAGAGTCAAGCCCCAAAACAAAACCGACGCCGCCCCCGACGCCTACTTAGGCCCTTTGGTCCTGTACGTTATATGACATGATGGGACTCGATTCGAACAATGCAGACGAGGGCAGTAAGGCTGTGCTACCCCCAGCCCAATCAGACCCCTTTCGAAAACCGACGCCTACTTAGGCCCTTTGGTCCTGTACGTTGTATGACATGATGTAAACGAGGGCAGTAAGCCCAGGGTAACCCCACCCAAATCAGACCCCTTTCGAAAACCCATGCCGCCCCCCTGAGGGTTAGTTATGCCTCTAGGGCCTTTGGTCATGTACATTGTATAACATAATGGGATTCAATTCGAACAATCCAGACGATGTCTCTAAGCCCGTGGTACCCCTATCCAAATCAGACCCACTTCGAAAACCGACGCCTTCCCTCAGAGTGCTAGTTACGCCCAAAGATACGAGTCGAGGGCAGAGGATATATATGTAAAGGAGGTCTAAACCTCACTATGAGACCATTTTCCCACCATTGCCCTGTTTCAAACCCCTTTTCGAAAACCGAAGCCTTCCATCAGAATGCTAGTTACGCCCTTAGATACGAGGCGAGGGCAGAGGATATATGCAAATACGTTCTAAACCTCACTATGAGACCATTTCCCTACCATTGCCTTGTTTCAAACCCCCTTTCGAAAACCGAAGCCTTCCCTCAGAGTGCTAGTTAAGCCCTTAGATACGAGGCGAGGGCAGAGGATATATGCAAATACGGTCTAAGAAACACGTCCTTATGTTATCCAGCTCCTTTAGTTACATCGTAATGATAAAATATAGGCCTAGTGTATTAATTAGATTCATATGGGTTGTGTATCCTTCAAGGATGCAATGCAGGTAACGTAGGAATGAAACGATATGCATTGTTTTCACATAGGTGTCTAGAAACATGTCCTTCGTTTATACCGTTTTACCCTTAGGCCCTATGGCTTGATAGTGTAATATCAACATACGTACAACATGGCGCAAGGGCACATGAATACCTCAGTATATTCCCAACATTACCTAGTTATGAAAAAATAAAATAGGTTTATACTTACATAACCAATTCTTCTTCCTTTCAGCATCTTTTCTTCTTCCTGATGAACACTGTTACTAATACTATCAACTATTGAAAATGATTATGTAAGGAACAGGAACTGGGCAAGGTTATATTTTCATTTCAGAACGTCACAACTTTATTCTAAATCATAAGGTTGTCACGCTCCTATGAAATAATGTGTATAAACAAATGGCTTTATAGTAATAGAGTTGGATGGTTTATTTCAACGGTATACATATCGAATAAAGATAGGTTATCCCAACTTGTATGTTGTTTATATAATTAAACACTTCGCTATGCATGAGATCATATGGTCTTGCTCTTGCTCATCTCTGACGAAGACATCCCGATGGATCTAGGATGAGGAGAACCTCTCGTTCCAGACAATGCAGCGAAACTGAGCTAGACCAATGAAATCGAACTGGTTTCATTCTAAAAACAATAAGTACAGGTTTTAACATGTGTGTGTAAACTACTTTCTAATCTGAAAATAAATCCCTGTTGTTGTTAAATACTTGCATTCCATATTCGTGGAAAACATCTCTGCCCTCCTCATCCTTTCCTCGTTCCACACAGAGATCCTAGGATAATGTGGAAGATGCGGAAGACCTCTATGTCCAGATACGTAGTAAACATGTTTACAAACACATGCATCATTCAGCCTTTATTCATGAAGTATGTGAACAAGCAGACATAATGTCCACATACAGCCTTTGTCAGTCCTTGTAGTCTTTGAGTGTTGTATAGCCATTGAATAGAGTTTTGATTTATAAATTTAGATATCCAGGATTGATGGGTGGTAAACCAAACCAATCACATCCATTTCGAGAACCGATGCTACCCAAAGATAGCTAGTTATGCCCCTAGATACGAGTCGAGGGCAGACGATATATGCAAATACGGTCAAAGATACACGATCCTATGATATCAAAATCCTTTAGTTACAATGTAATGATAAAATACAGGCCTAGTGTAATAATCAGATTCATAAGGGTTGTGTATCCTTCAAGGATGCAATGCAGGTAACGTAGGGATGAAACGATATGTAATGTTTACACATAGTTATAATAATAAGGTATTGCATCGTTCCGTATTCTGTTAACAAATGACTCGCACAAACGCAAATACGTGGTAAAGGAATATAATGTCACCTGGAAGAAAGAACCACGTCTCATCATCATATAGTTACAAAGTAATGGTGAAACAATGGAGGAGTGTATTAATAAAAAAAAGTCGGAAGGATATATGCACGCACAGTCAAAGAAACACGTACCTTTGTTACCTGCTTGTGCACCTACATCGTAATGATATAACATAGGCCTAATGTATCCATATGGGTTGTGTATCCTTTAAGGATGCAATGCATGTATCAAGGAATGTGGAGTAGAACCTTTCATCTCTGTCTAGGAACCTGATTGTATAAACAGATTCTCTCATGTATCCTAATGCCGAAAACAAGTATTCTATTTAAATAAAAACATGTCATTTTGGTGGACGCATGCCTAACAAATAGTTTAAACTCAGACTCTCTCTCCCTTAGGCGATTCATGTTTATACATTGAATACCATTCATCAGATTGCAATGTCTCGTAGGAATCTGTTGTTTAAAGAAGCTTATGGCTGAATGTTAGTGTAATAAACATATTACGTAAACTTGTTATAGCAAGAGTAAATATTTCGTTCATTTACTCTATAAAGTACGTGGATTTGTCTTGTGACACGAGATAAACAACTTAGGTGCAAATAAATGGTGTTGCAATGAAGAATATCCGCATTCATTTAAAGAAAACATTAAATACTGCACACATGCATAGGTCTATAAGGCATCCGATCGATTCATATCAGATATGTAAATAAAACGTTAGCATTTAGTCAGTATTAGGATTATAGTAGACTGCAATAACTTGACAATGAAATGTAGTAACGTTCATGCCAAGGTCAAATGTATTTAAATAAAGAAACAGATTTAATGACATGTGTTGCGCGAATTGATCGAGGAAATTAAAAAACTCGGCGCGCGCGCCGAGTTTTTTCTCCAATTTCCTCTGAGATCCGTACGCGCAACTTACGGCACATAACCTAACCTAACATAACATAACCTAACCTTTCGTAACCTATTGCCTTTACATTTCGAAAACCAACACCTAAACATGCGCAGTGGCACCGTATCGATTTTAAAATATCCCTCCTGTGGTATTCACAGTCTGTGTGAACCTAAAATACTAGTGCCGTTCTATTAACGTGACTAAGGACAATGACAAACACCTTGCGATTATAACTATAAGTCATACAACGATTGTTATTATTATTATGTTGTTCAAACACTACCTAAATTCGTTCCAGTGTTTAACCCTGAATTGTATACATAATTTAATATTCGTGAGATTTCATAGTGACTGAAGTGTACAAGGAAGACAGTTGTGTTTTATACAGTTTGCGCAAGAGTGCTCATCCTGACCTCATTGACACTATTGCATGTTTGAAGGATACACATCGCATATGAATCTGATTAATACAATAGGCCTACGATTTCTCATTTCGCTGTAACTACAGGAGCAGGGTAACATTGGAAACATATTTCCTTCGGAAGGTACAAAGGTATGCATGCCTATGGAGGTATAGGATTTCTTCCCTCTATATTAAAATCATTTAAAACGTATCTGTGTTTTAGACTTTTCATTTATTAATAGGCAAGAGTGGGAATAATGGTCAAATAATAAGGTATTCATGGGCGTTACAGCCATGTTGTACTTTGGTCCTTATTACAGTAACTGTAACCATATGGCTTAATTAGTAAAAGGGATATGAACGAGGGAATCTGAGGAATAGTAACATAGGAACCTATTTCTTTGACCGTATGATAGGCGCAATAAACAGAGAGGAATGTTATACGCGGACAGTAAATTAAAGATAAACACAAAGGCATGTTGAAAACAATAAAAAAAACTCCAGGTTAGGTGTTTATTACCACTTTCCATCTCGACAATAATACAAAGGCATTCAAATATGTTTTACATAGTTATGTGATAACAACCTTAACGATATATCCAGTCTTTGTTACATCGTAATTGGAAAAAACCCATATACCTAAACTACGTCATAGTGTTGCTCGGTTAGTTTTGTATAAAAGACATGTATTTAGGAGGTCTTGTTATTGTGTAAACAGCTCTACAGTCATCATCATCATCTTCTGATTTTAAACTAACAAGGTAAGACTACATCTACCGTATTTTATGACATAATCAATAAAAAACTTTGTGTGGTAGCTATATTATTGTTGTTATTAAGTTAATTAATTAGACTTCGTTCATGTTTACAGATGACATCTCTAGTAGATAAGTTCAATTCAACCTCATCACAACCAAGATGTGTCAGTATATCAGACCTCGAAGAGAACAGGAGTTACGCTAGTTTATATGCATCTATAAAGGAAACCAGATATGGACGATGTGTACTGCTACATATTCGTATGAAAGATAGTGTAGAAGTGTTATCGGTATTTTTACCGAGAAAATATACAGATGTGTTTGAGGATAGTGAGATCGCCGCTATAAACAGAGGAGAAAGTAATGTTTTTCTAATTTATAAAGGAAGATTTCCGAATTCCCAGGCGTTTAACCTATGTTTGATTAATGGTTAGTTCACTACTTCTCCGTCTAGGAACTGAAGTGTACAAACGAAAGAAGACTGGAATGTTAGGATGCCTAGTTACCTGTTATAGATGTGTTTTAGGAACAGTTGAGGTAAACAGATTAATGCTAAGTGTCTGAATATCTAACACACAATGTAACAATGTTAATATTAATAATCAGATTCACTTTGTATCGTATTTATTGTATTCCATTCCTCTTTCATACACAATCCTGCTCCTATTTGTTAAGTTCACAATATTAGTTATGTAATGTCAGGATTAAATTATTATTATAGACTTAATGTCACCTTAAATCTATATTCTAGCACGTGGTATGCATATTATATAGACCTATTAAAAGTGTTCCTTATTACATGCGATGGAAGCCCTGAGGGTTATAGGAGGTTGAAGCTCCGTGATTAGGACATTCGGCACATTATTTAATTGATTGCGGATATTCATTATTCCATCACCCTTTTAATTACATCTAAAGCTGATTATATTCATGACACATGCTAATCATACTGAAAGGAGGGAAAGCATGTTTACGTAATATGTTTATTGCTCAAACATTCAGACAACAGTTTCTTTAAACAACAAATTCCTGTTGGACATTGTTATCAAAACACAGCCCTCCACCTTGACATGTGTGTGTGTGGTAGGAGGACCCTGCATGCGAACTCTCGTATATATAAGGAACTATTAATTTTTAACATTAAAAACTTAACCATGTCTACACTAACTCCATCGCAAGATCTAATTCACGAGATGTGCAAGGATATCCCCGAAGAGGTTATTCCTCAGGCCGAGGAATATATCATCCCTGACATGGAGACGCCTACCTCCTCGTCGCCTGAGCCTACGGAATCCTACACAATTAAGATACATAACGGTTGGGGGCATGATGTGGGGACTGAGGAGTTCCCCATCCGAAACACACACGTATGGGGCTATAATCAGGAGCATGTCGAGCTCTCCGAAATTCTACCCTGTGGTAACACTCTTCACGATATTGCTGGAGAAGCTATTACCCACACGGACGCAGGACACGACCAAGTGTGCTATGGTTCAAGGCATTTCCACAGGTGTCAATCTCCTCGAGAGGGCCATTATAGGCATTGGAAAAGGAAATGCACGGGAAAGTGTAAAGTATTCCTCACCTTGAAAATGGCTGTATTTTTATCACCTACCTTAACATTTAATTCTAGTATCATATTGTGTTAGTTATGTGATGTTTATTATATGTTTCAGACGAGGGCTGCATTCTTTCATGACCAAAATTGTGGTCAAGGTAGTGAGTGTCGAATGCCGGAATGTATTACAAAAAGGACTTTTGGCTCATGCCTAAAAATGTAAATATGTTTCATTTAAACCTAGGGTACACATATTATACGAGTATTATAAATAAAAACGTAATTGTATTGCCTTATTACTTGGGTTTGTCTAGATTCGTAAAATAATCCTGTTGTATTACAACAACCTTTCCTTACGTCTATAAAGTTAGTATTTCAGATTGCTATGATCTACATTTTTAAATCTCGATGTATCGTATTTCATATATGTAGGTATATACGAAGTAACTAATTATTCTTGAAGCTGTTAATTAATTATCACGTATTGGGATTTTAACTTGATGTAAAGCGTATTTTTTTTCTAGAGGGAACCGACTGGGCATCATCTTTCTCTCTCTCTCACTCGATGTTATTCTTATTGCAGTATGGAATGTTTTTTTCTGTTGTTGTTATCACATAGTTTTGTGGAATGACTCTATACTAATGTTTTTTGAGAGCGATATCTCTAATACTCATCAAATCATAGGGGGTTATTATTGTTATTCTTGCGGAGATGTTTTCAACAGCCCTTTGTTATTGAATTCACTGTCCTTGTATTCCCATATTACACAACTACACATCGTCCTGATAGATGTTATATTATCGTTAGGTTTTCTCCCATTGAATATGAAAATCATTTACAACGTATCTGAGTACTTTTGATTTGCCGCGTATTTGAGTTATAACCCTTCATTTGCTAATCTTGTTACAATTTCAATAATTCTAATTCTGATTTCAGATTATTGTTAGGAATTGAAATTACGATAGATATAAATTGTTTAAGCAACTAATTGTTTATACTCTATGCAAATGAACAAACAAATGCATGACAAACTATAGGTAATCTTACAATATAAGAATATAACTAACTAACTGTATGACCATTACGCTGTTTCTTTCTTCCTTTGACATTATAATCATTTCCCTCGTATTTGGGTTATAAACCTTCATTTGCTAATGCTGCTACATTTTCATTAGTTCTAAATCTGTTTCTTTATTTAAATACATTTGACCTTGGCATGAACGTTACTACATTTCAATTGTCAAGTTATTGCAGGCAACTGTAATCCTAATACTGACTATATGCTATCGTTTAATTTACATATCTGTTATGAATCGATCGGATGCCTTATAGACCTATGCATGTGTGCAGTATTTAATGTTTTCTTTAAATGAATGCGGATATTCTTTATTCCAACACCATTTATTTGCACCTAAGTTGTTTATCTCGTGTCACAAGACAAATCCACGTACTTTATAGAGTAAATGAACGAAATATTTACTCTTGCTATAACAAGTTTACGTAATATGTTTATTACACTAACATTCAGCCATAAGCTTCTTTAAACAACAGATTCCTACCAGACATTGCAATCTGATGAATGGTATTCAATGTATAAACATGAATCGCCTAAGGCAGAGAGAGTCTGAGTTTAAACTATTTGTTAGGCATGCGTCCACGAAAATGACATGTTTTTATTTAAATAGAATACTTTTTCTCGGCATTAGCATGACGTAGGATAATAATAGGATACATGTGAGAATCTGTTTATTCAGCCAGCTTCCTAGACAGAGGTGAAAGGTTCTAATTCACATTCCTGGATACCTGCATTGCATAGTTGAATGATACACAACCCATATGAATATTGCATATATCGTCTGCCCTCGACTCGTATCTAGGGGCATCTTAGGGTAGCATCGGTTCTCGAAATGGGTGTGATTGGTTTGGTTTACCACCCATCATTCCTGGGATATCTAAATTTATAAATCAAAACTCTATTCAATGGCTATACAACACTCAAAGACTACAAGGACTGACAACGGCTGTATGTGGACATTATGTCTGCTTGTTCACATACTTCATGAGTAAAGGATGGATGATGCATGTGTTTGTAAACATGTTTACTACATCACCGGACATAGAGGTCATCCGCATCTTCCACATATCCTAGGATCTCTGTGTGGAACGAGGAAAGGAGGAGGAGGAGGGCAGAGAGATTTTCCAAGTGATATGGAATGTAAGTATTTAACAACAACAGGGATTTATTTTAAGATTAGAAAGTAGTTTACACACATGTTAAAACCTGTACTTATTGTTTTTAGAATGAAACCAGATCGATTTCATTGGTCTAGCTCAGTTTCGCTGCATTGTCTGGAACGAGAGGTTCTCCTCATCCTAGATCCATCGGGATGTCTTCGTCAGAGATGAGCAAGAGCAAGACCATATGATCTCATGCATAGCGAAGTGTTTAATTATATAAACAAGTTGAGGGATAACCTGTCTTTATTCGATATGTATACTTTTGAAATAAACCTTCCAGCTCTATTACTATGAAGCCAATTGTTTATACACATTATTTCATGGAGCGTGACAACCTTATGATTATGAATAAAGTTGTGACGTTCCGAAATGAAAATATAACCTTAAACATTTCCTATTCCTTACATAATCATATTCAATTAGTTGTTAGTATTAGTAACAGTGTTCGTATGGAAGAAGAAGAAGAAATGGTTATTTAAGTATAAACTTATTTTATCTTTTCATAACTAGACAAAATGTGGGAAATAGGGAGCAATGGATATTAAAACGTATCTAAGTTAACAGAATACACACCTATGTATTACCTATATACACGTTATTTATAGAAGGAACTTGCTGTACAGAATGTAAACGAAAGCATTCTTTGACCTCTCTCTCTCTCTCTCTCTCTATGATGATATAATTATTGCAGTATGGATAACACACTAGGCCTATATTTTATCATTACGATGTATCTAAAGGGTAGGATAACATATGAACCTGTTTCTTAGACCGTATTTCCAAATATCCTCTGCCCTCGCCTCGTATCTAGGGCGTAACTAGCCTTCTGGGGGGAAGGCGTGGCTTTTCGAAAGGGGTGTGAAACAAGGCATTGGTGGAAAAAAAAATGGTCTCATAGTGAGGTTTAGACCGTATTTGCATATATCCTCTGCCCTCGCCTAGTATCTTGGGGCTTAACTAGCCCTCTGGGGGAAGGGTGGGTTTTCGAAAGGGGTGTGCAACAAGGCAATGGTGGGAAAAAGGTCACATAGTGGGGTTTAGACCGTATTTGCATATATCCTCTACCCTCGCCTCGTATCAAAGGGCGTAACTAACACTCTGAGGGAAGGCGTCGGTTTTCGAAGTGGGTCTGATTTGGATAGGGGTACCACGGGCTTAGAGTCCTCGTCTGGAATGTTCGAATCGAATCCCATTATGTCATACAATGTACATGACCAATGGTCCTAGGGGCATAACTAACCCTCTGGGGGGCGGCATGGGTTTTCGAAAGGGGTCTGATTAGGGTGGGGTTAGCATGGGCTTACTGCCCTCGTTTACATCGAAAATCCATCATGTCATACAACGTACAGGACCAAAGGGCCTAAGTAGGCGTCGGGGCTGGGGGCGGTTTTCGAAAGGGGTCTGATTGGGCTGGGGGTTACACAGCCTTACTGCCCACGTCTGCATTGTTCGAATCGAGTTCCATCATGTATAACGTACAGGACCAAAGGGCCTAAGTAGGCGGCGTCGGTTTTGTTTTGGGGCCTAACTCTTTAACGGGGGGTCTGGACGGGTGGGCATTAGCACAGGACGAACGGGCTCGTCTTGCTTTTTCGAATCGACTATAATAGCGTCACGTTGTCTTATACGTGACGTGGCGTCGGGGGCGGCGTCGGTGTCCGCCATTTTCGGGAACATAGCTTGACCCTTACTACTAAAAACCCTTTCATATTACAATACGAAAAATAGCAAATTCCAAGAACCTTTAACTGATTTCATTAAAATTTTGGATGGAAGTTGTTTATCATCATCAGAGCATTGACCAAAGAGGTTAATATTAATCATAAAACAAATTAACTAGGAGATAAAATATTTTAGATAATAAATTAAAAAATTGTAGGATTTCAGGAAACGGTTGTAATAATTGACAATATTTTGTCACTTTTGGTATTATATTTTTAATTGATGTATGATTATTTTTAGAAAAATTAAAAATATAAGTTACAAAAATAATTATTGGATGTGTTGTATACTAAATTACAGCTTCTCTCATGTAGAATAAATGCTATTTTTTTATTTATTTTTTTATTTCATTTATTTTTTAATAATCTGTCCAGTCAAAGTAAAATTTGAAGATTTTTAAAAGGTGGGTTCGCTACTACGTGAGCCCTATTAAAATTTGCCGTGAATTCTAATATTAAAATGAAGCTATTAGAGGATTTTATTGCTCGATATTGATAATGGCAAAGTATAACATTATTTTATAGGATTAATAAGGATATGAACCTTGACAACGTGAGAGACAACACTAAGGCCTACATTTGAGCACTGGTAATAATAAAATATTGAAGCTATAATTCAGAATTTAATGTTTTAAAAATTATAATGGAAGATGAGAACTACATAGTTAAGGTAAGATTCAAGTAAAATATATTTAATAGGAAAGCTGACAAAGGCAAAGAATACTGCTACATAGTAAGTAGTTAGATAGCAACCATGGCCTGTGAGATGAAGTGATGACGTCATCGCCTTATGATTATATAAAATATATAAATAAGTAAAATATATTCAATAGGAAAGCTGACAAAGGCAAAGAATACTGCTACATAGTAAGTAGTTAGATAGCAACCATGGCCTGAGAGATGAAGTGATGACGTCATCGCCTTATGATTAACCCTCGGTTGCGTACGTACGCTCTTGTAGTTAAGCCCTTTAGCGTCATCAGACGAACAGCTATCCCTTTGAACTCCAGGCAGTTAGGACTTCTTGCATATGTCACCGTGATATCCCAGACTAACCCTCGGTTGCATACGTACGCTCTTGTACTTAAACCCCTTGGCCCCATCAAATCAGCAGCTATCCCCACACAGCGTTTCGTGACGTCATGATATCCCAGCTTAAGCCCTTTTGATCGTCCTCAGGACGCTCTTATGTCATTAGCTATCCCGGTTGAACCCTAAGCAGATAGGACTTTCCGTTAATGTGACGTAATGATACCCCCTCCTTTTGCACATCGAAGGGAAGGGAAATTGCGTTCTTGTGCGTATGTTGATTTTATATTTATTATTTTAATAAAAAGTAGTCATCGGGTGGGCTTTGAACCACTGATGTCGGGATTTCTAGGTCCCTTTCTTAACCGCGTAGCTACGATGAGACTTACTACACGTAGCTTCCTTAGTGGCACCATGGTTATATACTTGTGATATCCCTGCTTCTAACCCTCGGTTGCCTACGTACGCTCGTGTAGTTAAGCCCTGGAGATGGTCTTACATCATTAGGTCAGCAGGTATCCCTCTTGAATTCCAAACAGTTACTACTTTTCGTCCATAAGACGTGATATCCCAGCTTATAACCTTTGCTGTGTACGCACTCTTGTGAAGTTAAGCCCCTTGAAGTGGTCTTACCTAACGACATCGTATCCCTAGGTTCGTGACGTCATTCCTCTAGCTAATACCCTTATGACCGACTCTAATTCTCGGTTACGTTCGTACACTCGTAGTTAAGCTCTTTGGGATGGTCATTTATCATCAGATCAGTAGGTATACCTCTTGAACTGCAAACAGTTACGACTTTTCGTCCACGATATGGCGTAATATCCAATCTTCTAACTCTAGGTTGCGTATGTTCTCTCGTGTAGTCAAGCCCCTTGAGATGATTTTACGTCATCAGATGTTGCATGTGCTGTAGTTAAATATTTTAGTCACACCTCTCAGATGATGTCAGAACTATCCCAAATTCAAATCAAACGTTCTTATGACCTTGTGTGATTTTATTTAATTACTAGCATGTGCCCGCGGCTTCGCCCGCGATAATTATTTCAAAAATTAAAAATTAAGAGCATAATAGTTATTTAATTATTATATTTATTAACACCTAAATCACGTGAATTACATACCACGATTAGATAGCGTCGCCTGGTAAAAGCGACCTCAGATTCGAGGTCCTTGGCCAAGAAAACCCCTGTATAGTGAGTTTCGTCCAAATCGATCAATGTTTGATCATATTTAGGCCTATATTGATTATCCCTCTTCCGTGTAGGTTGAAAATGTCATATGTCTACGGGACTTGACATTCTAAACAAATGAATCGTCCAGGATGGACTTACAAAATCAAGCGGTCGCCCGCGATAATTATTTCAAAAATTAAAAATTAAGAGCATAATAGTTAAATCATTATATTTATTAACACCTAAATCACGTGAATTACATACAACGATTAGATAGCGTCGCCTGGTAAAAGCGACCTCAGATTAGAGGTCCTTGGCCCAGAAAACCCCTATATAGTGAGTTTCGTCCAAATCGAACAACGTTTGACCATATTTAGGCCTATATTGATTATACCTCTTATAATAATAATAATAATAATAATAATAATAATAATAATAATCCTCTTCGTTGTAGGTTGAAAATTTCATATGTCTGCGTGCCTTGACATTATAAACAAGTGAATCGACCAGCGTGAGCTACAACATTCAAGCGATCGCGTTGCTTTTATTTCAAAGGCATGACAAAAATAGCCAAAGCCTACTGTAATTGATTTGACATTGAAATGTATTACTGAAAACTGATGCTTCGAAAACGCAAAAAATATACGCTTTCTGCCCGTTTTTCACTCATAACTCACGAACGAAACCAAAAATTAACATTCCGGCTTCGAGGTGCATTTTCCGACCCTTCAGTCCACCTATGTTTAAAATTTCAGATTTCTGCGTTCAGTAGATTTCGCTGGGCATCGCGGACAGACAGAGAGACAGACAGACAGAAGGAAGACAGACACTTCCTTTTATTAATATAGATTTATAAATCTTCTCCCAGTCTCGAACCATCCAATCTAACGTCCGTAACTCTATCCACTGAAGTATTCAAACTATACTTCTCTATTCGTCGGTCCATTGGTCCGTTTTGTAAATACGAGTATCTATGTTTGCAACAGTTTTTCCCCTGAAATTGGCCCGAGTACTGAGGAAACACGACATCAGGACAGTGTTCAAACCACCACCTAAAATAAGAAATCTCCTACGCTCGGTAAGAGACGACATGGACCTAAAACATCTGGCGTTTACCGCAATCCGTGTGAATGTGGCAAAGCATATATTGGCCAGACATTACATAGGCCTATATTTGAACAGCGAGTAAAGAGCACCAACGTAGGCTCTTCTGTCCCGAAAAGTCAGCGTTAGCCGAGCATGCCGTCTACTCGGGACCTGGCCGCGGAATCAATTTCGCCAGTACAACAATAATTGTGCTTTCTAAGTCAGTTGGCCATTGGGACAGGCTAATCAGAGAAGCCATTGAGATCAAATTGGAGACAGACAATTTAAATTTAGATGGCGGATTTAACATCAGCCCCATTTGGAATAGCTGTATTCGTAATTTAAAAGACCGAAGAGAAAGACTGACTTGGAAAAAGACATTATCCGCAGACAAAGGAAAATTCATGATTGGTCGACCCCCTCCCATCTTCTCGATGCTTCCTCGATGATTGATTGACCTCCCTCAATTCTAGAACAGTCGAGTTGTCAACTCATTGGCTGACTCTCGCACGTCCACGGGTATAAATACCAGCACTCTGTCAACTCGACCCTTCAGTGTTCCTGAAGATGGTGGAAGCGTGTTCCTCTGAAATGTCAGTGCTCTTCCAATCACTCATCTGGCTAGCAACCCGAGAACAATGTACTTATATTCAGTGTTTTTATCACTTTTATGGAAATCTATACTTATTAATTGCATACTTACGTAAATGTTCTCTACTGGTGTTTGATTCAACTAGAGATGTAAAATTTATGTTTTGATATCTCCAGTATTGTCCCATCCCCCATTTCGATATACCCAAGTTGCAGTTAACAATCGTCCATGTTGATATAAGCAGGAATGATATCAATTGAAGGTTACGATATAATATTGTGCATTCTATCGAAATATACGGCTACCTTGGATTTTCAGATTGAATGTGTTTTCGTTGTAATCCAATTCCTAACCTGTACCTTGTCAGTGAATCATACACTCACATTATTAAAATTATTCCAGTGCATTATGTGAAATGTTCACATAAAAGCATTTCTTTTATCAGTGTACAGCTTGCGAATATCCTATATATTACGAATGAATTTAATTACTTATAGGTTGTCCAAGGTTAAGAATAAACTTAGCGCTTTATAGCATCAGTAGTCCAGTCAATGAAAAGTTGTAGAGGGAAATGGAAGGAACACAATTTTTGACGTTGGGACTTTGTTTGGACTAGTTAGGAGGTAAACATACTAAAAGTACTCACTCCTAGGAGGTGAGCGGGGGGCAGGGGGCCCTCAGAAGATACCTTTTTTCAGTTTTTCGCTTATATCTCGGAAAGTATGGGTCCTAGCGATAATATACTCTATACAAAATTAAAGCTGACAAAATGGTCCACAAGATTGATTCTATTATGTTTTTCGCTATCTCTCGTAGTTTCCGAGATATCCGCGCTCAAAGTTAGCTAATTTTGAAAAAATATATAATTGCCTCGCGTTTTTTGCCATGTGTCATTAGTAGGGACCGGATTCTTAGGTTTTTACCTATTTTTTTCCTTACTTCCAAAACAAAAAGCGATTATACACTTTTTCGAATCATGTCCATAGGATTCACCCACATTAATTCTGTGGCACCTAAAAATACCTAAATGGGTTATAAAAACCTAAATGTACCTAAACGGGATATAAAACCTAAAATATCTAATTTAGGCTACTTTTTTGTCTTTTTTGTTTGTCAGTTGATAAATCGATATTTTGCGGAGAGACAATTTTTGTCGAGTTGAAATTAATAGCACCAGCGTTTCGTTCAATCCAATGTCGTCTAGGATGACAGTATCAAGAGTACCAGCGTATTCCTTTTAAAATATTCGTACGAACAACTATTGCTGACGTCATGTGAGGTTGAAAGTACATTTTCTGCCTTCAAATGTATTCTAAGAGATAACAGGAAGAACTTCACAGTTGAGAATCTTGAAAGATATTTAGTGATATACTGTAACCAGGAAATGTGAGACAATCTTATTTTCACTGCTTCTTTTGATTGTTTATGCTTTCTTTCTTCAATCGTATAATATTGTCCTAAAGGAAGTTTACACAAATTTAAGTCAATTTTGTTATGTTAAACTTTACAAGTATTATGTATTGAATCCTATGTAGCACATTCAAATTCATTAAACCAATTGTTCTACCCGAAAACGATATTTTGGACAAAAACCTAAAAAAAACTATTTCACCTAATGGAAAATCTAAAAGAGTGTTTTTAAAAACCTAAAAATCCGGTCCCTAGTCATTAGCTAACTCTTCGGCCCTTCGTCTTACAAAAAAGTCATAAGGAAGAAAGTTGTAGAGAATTAAATGCCCTTTAAGAATATATGATACTTTGTGCTTTATCTTCAACCGTTCAAACCTTGAAGCAATTTTAACTGAATGTATAAATTCCGGGATTTTGTAGAAAATCCTTAACTTGTGTATTTTCCGTTGTTTCACTACTCAAACTCTATAAAATCCAATATACACGTATTATATATAGTTAAATGTATGTATTTATATGTATAAATAGTATATACTATATAATTATGTGGCACATAAATCAATTATATGTGTATATAAGTATTTATACTATATTTTCGAAATTAATATTGTTTGGTGTAGTTTAATACTATTTTCCAAACCCCGAATCTAATGGAACCACTTTGAGAGCTCCATCTCCTACCCGTACATAAATACAATTACTATATATATGATGGATATCTCTGATAGTACTCAAAATTGACAATTTATCGAGGATCGCTGAATCTTTATTGTTATTTTGGAGCCATAATAACCCCCTTCATAGGCAATAATACTTGTATTCAATGTATATAATATATAATATACAGTTAACATAATATATTAACTGTACATTCGCTCCGCCAAGGCATTAGGGTAGGGTGATTCCAGAGTCAATAACAATTTGTACATAACTTTTTTATTAACACATTAACTCGTAAATGTTTCTTTGAAACTGTGTTACGTTTAATTTAATAATATATTTACACTTTATAGTACAATAATTATTATAAATTCCTGGCTCTCTTGGAGCGGGGTGGTTCTGGCTGGTCATGGGAACGTGGTTCTGGGGTGGGTTCTGCGTCAGTTTCTTCTTCATCCGTAGAGAAAGATACATCCGTAGATACATCTTCTTGGTTAACTGACAGAGGATCAATGTCGAGTTCTTCATCCTCATTTTCCAAGAGGGGCCCCCCATTAAGACAGTTCCCCTGACAGTTTTGGCATGCAGGGGAACACTTGAGAGATGCCTTTCTGCATCCGCATTTGGTGGTGGCACAATCCTTTGTGCACCGACAAAAAATAGATTTTAATATTTCATCTGGTGCAGCCTGCTGCTCACTGTGTACCGGGGATAGAAATTCTTTGGTGGTTAACTCCCACCCATACATCTGAGGAGGCAGCTCATGACCCAACCACATCTGGACTTGGTGATATGTCCTCAGAGAATGTTGTTTCGCTGCCCTCTCAGTTGGTGGGAGGCATGAGATGTCTGGTTAGATATTGGCTACCGATTTTACGAAGGATTGGTAACGGTAACGGTAGGCGTTTAGAGATTTCTCTTTAGGTGGGGCCCCGTACCACCTCAAAATACACTTTTTTCCCCAGCTTCCTCTATATCATCCTTTGTTGAGGAAGGGTCTGAGAAGACTGCAGCTGCTCCCTGGACGTCTGGAGACTTCAAATACAGTTTGAGAAATCCCAGCTTACTCTTTCAGAAGGCTGCTGAGGTGGTATCGCACCCAGTGAAGGCATGTAGAAATAGTATGTCTCGCAGCCCCTGGGTCTGAAGCTCCTGGCTAGAAAACAGTGTAGGTTTTATGTTTCCACGTCCAGGCTTGACGAAAATTATGTCCTGGTCACCAGGTGTTTTGGCCATCAACAGGACTATTAGGTCGACATCCTCACCAACAACAGCTACAGCGGTGGTACGTGACAACTCCACAGCCGTGTCTACATTGAGGACATCCGCATCATTCTGTGCTTGAAGGGTTATGACTCCATGTGCCTGTAGTGTGACCTCCAGCATCTTAATCAGCCGACTTTTGTTGTGAGCATTTGACAGGAAGTCTTCTGCTTCACAGTTATGACTGTCTCCTGGTTGAAGTTTATATCTGCTAACTTGCTGAGACGGTACCGCCTTTGCTGCTCAGCGACCTTTGTACTTGAGGATGAGCTTGTGTACCCAACAAACACTACAGTGATACTCCTTTCACGATAGTGACTGTTCACAAAATTGACATACCCATCACAAATGGCAGATATCGTGGAACCTCTTTGCCAAATAACCACAGTATCTGAGACATAAAAGAAAAACAAAAAAAAGGGACCTTCTACGGGCCCCCTGCCCACCACATAGGAGGGAGGATTTTTAGTATGTTTAACTTCTAACTAGTCCAAACAAAGTCTCAAAAGTAAAAAATTGTGTTCCATTTCCCTCCATTCATTCATTGACTGGACTATGCATAGGCATATATGTTATTTGAAAATTTATTATAAAATACATATACTGTATGCATATTAATTCCTTTATGTACAACTTATATATAGTGCATACTATTTATACATATAAGTATGTATATATTGACTTTTATATAGAGTTAGAGCAGTGGAATAACGGAAAATACAAAAGTTAAGTTTTTTCTGCAAAATCCCGGAATTTACACATAAAGTTAAAATTGGTTTAACGTATGAACGGTTAAAGTTAAAACGCAAAATATCATATATTATTGAAGGAAATTTAATTCTCTACAACTTTCTTTCTTATGAGTTTTTCGTTGGACGAAAGGCCGAAGAATTAGCTAATGAAATATGGCAAAAAAACCTGAGGCAATTTTTTTTTTTTTTCAAAATTAGCTAACTTTGAGCCCGGATATCTCTGAAACTACGAGAGATAGCGAAAAAATAATAGAATCAATCTTGTGGACCATTTTGTCAGCTTTAATTTTGTATAGAGTGGTATTATCGCTAGGACCCATAGTGTCCGAGATATAAGCGAAAAACCGAAAAAAGGGATCTTCTAAGGGCCCCCCGCTCACCTCCTAGGAGTGAGGACTTTTAGTATGTTTACCTCCTAACTAGTCCAAACAAAGTCCCAAAGTAAAAAATTGTGTTCCTTCCATTTCCCTCTACACCTCTTTTTGAGCATTCATTGACTGGACTACAGTGTTAACTAAGTTATATGCGCTGTTACATGCATTACGCCGATATGTAGGCCTCCTAATTTAAGTCTAAAAAATAGGCTAAGTATATTGGCGTATTGAGAAATTATATTATTATATTACGTACTATAAATATAATTTTACATATCTTCTTATCAGTCTCCCATTTAAAGAAGTATGCAAATTAAGAGAACCTTCAATTTCTTATTGTGGGGACGGTACACGTAAGGAGTAGCGCATAAGACATTCACACCAGTTAAAAGAGGCGAATTGCGAAAACTTCGCACTGGTTTACAATAATGTCAGAATTATGAAGGTAACTACTCTCAACAAATAAAAAAACTGCAGCATATCGAAGTAGACCTACTATTCATGTAATAATTACGAATCGATATACCTTGGTTTTAAATCTGTAGGCCTAATACGGTAATAAGAAGTGTTTGTCTCTGTGTGTGATGCCAACAAAGTCAACTACACGCAGATATCTTAAATGTTTAACTTAGGTGGATAGGTGGAAAGAAGGTGGTCCGAAAGCATCTCGAAGCCGAATTTTTAATTTTCGCGTTCGTTGTCGAGTTATGAGCGAAAAACTAGTGGAAAACTTGATTTTTAGCGCTTACCCACGCAAATTGATCATGTATGTAAGCCTAAATGGAATCGATTTGGTGGAACCTCACTTTGCTGGTTTTTTTGGGGAGGGGGGAGGAATGTATATTAGTATTGAATAAAGCAAATATATTAGTATTGAATAACGCAAATTGAAATAAATCTGATGACGTAATCAAAGACTATCTTACGTGGTAAGCTAATTAAAAAATTAAATTAATTACGGAAGCTACTGTTAACGTTTGGTTAGGAAACTGCTTAAATTTTTTTTAACGAAATTACAAAATTTGTAAAACAGCATTTGTTATGGAGAATTCCACTGAAAGGAAGATAAATACTAGCGCTGCATTTGCGAATTTTCAAAATTATTTCGCATCTTCGAATTTCGAAAGTAGAACATTGGAATAAAGTATAATATTAACAAATGCAATTATATTCCCTTTCTAAATCTCTGAAATGTGTTCCAAACTTACCGTGTCCTCTTATAACTGACTTATCACAAGATTCGAAGAGTTTATACTTACAGGTACATATCAGTGTACTTAAAACACTGTAGAACTGAGCAAAGCATAGAGCGAAGACTTATTATATATATTATTTCTATACTAATCCCACAACAGGCCAATTAATAGCTTTGTATCGCAGCCAAACTATTTCACATGCTCTATACAAAAAGCTTTGAAGTAGATTTAATACAGAAAACGATAAAATTTACTGCCTTCCGCCATAAACTCTCATTGATAATATATTTAGAATAATATCTTGATATTGTGGAGGAGAAGACTTTGAATGCCATTGGAAATTGTATTGATAACAATCCAGCGTTCTCCACAGCTCTCTGTGTTTTTCTTTTTCTCCTAGCGAAGCTGCTGCTCCTTTTGTTTGTTAATTGCTATGTCAAATGCCGTTGCAGGCTTGTAAAAGACGCTTCGATCGTGCTTCAAGGAAGACGTTTATTTCAAAGCAGAGCAAATTATAAGGAAACGGTAAAGAAAATAGTCTGCTATTCTAGTAGTGAATTCAAATGATATATATATCAGTCTAAATGTTGCACAAACCATTGAACAGGGAAGGGAACTCTTAAAAAATATTCTCCTTTATTATTATTATTATTATTATTATTATTATTATTATTATTATTATTTAACGTTTTCAGACCATTCAATGCCTATAAGCTATCTGGGCCGTTGTTTACTTTCGCGCGTTGTATTGTTATCGTGACAAAAATCGAAATGGAAGCAGTGGCGTAGCCAGAAAATAATTTCGGGGAGGGTCGGAAGTGCCGGGGGGGGGGGTCCCCACAAAAAAAGGGGGCCCGGGGCTCCACCCCCCGGAAAATGTTTAGATATTGAACTAATGAAAATCACATTTTACGCTATTTTAGAAAATTGTTTACTATACTCTAAGGCAGCGGTTCCCAACCGGTGGGTCGCGACTCGATCCTAAAACTATCAGAAACCATCGAAAAACCATACAACGTATTTATGTGAACGTACTTTTTCAACTTTGGTTTTCCAAATACAAAAATACAGAAATCAACTCAATGTTGAAAGTGACTTACGATTAAAAAAATCTTCATTCAATCCTGACATTGACGTGTTAGTTCAATCGAAACAGTCCAAAAAATCTCATTAATGTAGTATTCTTACTTAAAAACAGCATTTTTGCCTGAAAAATTAAAATGGTCTTCGTGTAGTTTTATAATTGTACTTTTTTTCTTCACCTATGAACACTTGTTAGTGAGTATGAAACCACTTGTTGCATATATTGCAAACATATATCTATTGTTAAATAAATAACTGTTTTGCTACAAAGTGCTTATATTTTATCAACCATTTTCAAATCGGAACACAAATTGTTTATCAATAATCAATCTGTATCTTCAAAAAAGCATTTATATATTTGCAATATTTGACGGGATACGATACAAATAAGGTTTTTTTACTCCCCGATGGACCGTGGAGGTATTCTGATAAGGAAAGGTGGGTGTTCAGCTGAAAAAGGTTGGGAACCACTGCTCTAAGGCACTTTTTCCGAAATTGAAATTACCTTTTCCGAATTTAAATTCACCTTTTCCGAAATACAAATTACTTTTTCCGAAATTGACATTACTTTTTCCGAAATTTAAATTCCTTTTTCCGAAATTGAGGTTGAAAAGATGTAGAAGACTCCGACCATTAGGAGTTATAACTATACAGCCCCAAATTTAATTTTTACTATTTAGGTTTCCTAGGAGAATGGTAGGAGTGGATACTGTATATCGAATAAGTTCTGAAAGTCTTGCTAGTTCAGGCGTGCAGAGGGGGTTTACAATATCATATTTAACGAATTACATAAGTATATTTATATTTTTTGTCTGTTCTAATAGTTCCTACACTTCCTCGTTCTCATTACTATGTTCGAGTGAATATTTTCAAGAAATTTATAGGCAATTAACTCAGTATTGACTGTTTTTGTGTTAGCTGCATTTGCATTTTGCATCGTAGCCATTTTGTGATATCGTTTAGTGTCATAAGAATAACTAAGTTAAATACATTTCGATGACTCCTACCATCAGTCCTGATTCTGGGCAATTAACAATCAACAATCCATCTTCTTCTGCTAATATGACTTCGTCCGCTGAAACTCAAAACAAGCTTCAGAATAGCCAAAATGCAACAACAGACCAGCTTACCAGGCGCCAAAGCCTTCTGCACCCACCATCACTAGTGCTTAATCAGTCTGTAAAACAGCATATTACGCAGTTATCAGTTTCAACAGCAAGTCCTAATACACACCATTCTCTTGGCTCAGCACATTTAACTAAACAAAATAATAAACGTCAACGTGATGATTATTCTAATTCCATGGACACTAATTCTATTTCTGAAGGCACTTTTCAAGTTCCTAATAAAAAACATACAATTTCAGCTGCTCATGTTAACAGCAAATATGTGGTTGCCTTAACAGCCATTCACAACAAGTTTGCTGTGCTAGATGACATGGATGAAACCAGTTCTAACACAAGTGATTCTACACAGTCAGTACCCAAGGTCAAAATACCACCCATTTTTCTACACCAAGTAAATAACTACCAACAAAATAATAAAAGATCTGACCTCTATAATTGGTGATAAATTCTCAACGCAGCAGTAAGGTGAAATTTAAAAATAAATACACTTAGGGTGGAGTGCACCATCCAGGAGTAAACCAAACTAAAGTAGTAAATTTAAGACGGAGACCTGAAGTATACAAGAACCAGTACATCTGTCTCACTCTTTAAGTCATACGAGTAATGTGCTAGAGTGAGACAGACAAACCGGTTTTTGTTGCGTCAGGTTCCCGTCTTAGATTTACTACTTTAGTGCTTCTCTTTTAGTAACTTCTCTTTTAGTTGGTGTTGGAGAGCTCAATTGATAGTTACTTCTTTAGTTGTAACTAAAGTAGTAAACGATTTTTACTAAAGAAGTAGTCGAATTCTGCGCAGAACAAAGCAGAAACGTTAGTGCAGCGCAGCAGAACACGTGCATTTCAATTGCCAGTATTATTCAAGTGCCAGATAGTGAATAGGAAAGGTTCGCTGAAACAATGAATATGAATTTGGGTTGTTCCAAATATTACTAATGACAATCTTCATGTTTTAAAATAGGTCTAATAGTAATGTTTTATTCATTACTAATTTTAATTCCTTCAATTGAATATTTTCAGTTTAGTAGCCTACTTGATTACAATTTTTGTGCAAACTATTTCTGTATTATAATGCAAACAATTGGAATTTCCAGTTGATTTTCATAATTGATTCACTGTCAATATCATAATTATTTCTCTCATAATAATAATAATAAAGTTCTAAGATATATTAAAATATTTATACTTCCTAAAGTTACATATTCTTCCCGAAAAACGATAAATCAATTATTCTACAGATGTTTACCATAAATCTCACTATAATGAATTATTAATACTTATTGACTGTTTAACAACATTAATAAGAAGTATTACACAAAACCATGAAAAAGAGGGGGATAAAAAGGATAACAAAACTAATAAGGGGCATTATGTTTCTGTCCTTTTTCAAATGCACAGAACATTTACTTAAAAAATATTACCTTATAAAAATAATAATATTACAACTGAGAAATGTAATATTTAAACAAAAAATGGCGGTACAATATTTCGGAAGCTATGAACTTCAATAATAATTATGTAGATGGTTGTGTGTTTAAAAATAATTTCAGTGACTACTTCTCTAGATCCTGTGCAGCTTCAACCTTCAGTGCCCCGCCTTAAAATTTTCTTTCGGCACTCATGTTGGCATTTTTTTCTATATAGTTTATAATGCTTCTCACTTTCCTCTCCACAGGGTTAATTAAAATAGTTAGCAGCATACTATAGACCTGCAGCATCTGCTATAGTTTATTCCCAAACATGAAAGTCTCGTCTCACTCCACCATTCGAGACTTGGGGAGTCTTTAAGGAATGGTTTTACAATGTGTCCCCTTCTCAATGTACGCTAATCCCAGAGTCAGTCAAATTTTCTTCCGATGTGGCCTGTTTGGACATTTTTACACCTGGCTCAGAAAAAAGGACATATTCATTAACATGCGGGTGCAACTATTGAACTTTTAGCTCTTATAATTATTATTATAATTCTGGCATTCGCAATGTTGTGCTTTAAGTTAAGCTATAGAACTGTAATGTAATAAAATTAATTTACAATAATTGCATTAAATCGTTTAACAATGAGAATCACCTATTGTTCAGTAATCTCTATGGTTAAGTAGCAGAGGGAAGTGTTTTTTGGGTAGCTCCAAGAACGGAGTTTTCATTTATTGGAATATACTATACCTCGCCGATATCTGTATCCATAGGATTAGCTTGAAATACATCGTCGTTTTCTAACCCAAGTTAGGGAGAACTGCAGCATCTAAAGGCCGATCCAGCTAGGAAGATATTTGAGAGCACATGCGTTCCTTGTACCGTGCAATGCAAACGTCTCTTCCACTCACTCTCCCCCTCACCTTTGGTGGACGTCTTCTTAGTTGGATCGCTCTCCGCAATGATATTTCCACATTTGACTGGCTGAAATCACATGGATGTAGTGAGAATCTGACATCGTTTCTTCCAAACGCCAGAATTTCATGTAAGGATTTATGAGCTTAATTATTTACGTTATTAAATGCCCTACTAGGTGTGGTTCGCTTAATATTTATTAAATCACCTGCCACAACTCTCATTTTTGGTATACCACCTTCTTCATCTCAATAACTTATCCTCAGTTTGAACTATGTAATCCATTTAATGTGATATGTAACTCATAACTCACGCAAATGCCACAGAACACACTTACTACACAACTTTACTCCACCCCCTGAGAAGGAGTAAATATTGGCCTTATTTACTCCACAACTTACTACATTAGTAACGTACTCCGTGTTGGTGCTCTCCACCACTTGTGGAGAGTAAATAAAATATTTACTTCTTTAGTACATTCCTCTATGTTGAAAGCCGCCGTGTTTAGTTTACTCCTGGTTGGTGCACGCCGCCCTTACTAAAAGAGTACGTTACTAAAATAGTAGCTTACTAAAGTAGTTAGAACTAAAGAAGTAAGGTTTACTAAAAGAGTAAATGGCATGAGTTTGGTGCACGCCACCCTCAGTGTATCAGATTTCAAATCCATTACAAAGTTCCTTGAGGATAGTAAGTTGCCATTTCATACTTACAGAGACCCAACTAACAAAAAACTGGAAGTTGTACCTCGAAATGTGCCCTTCTCACTTAAAAATGAAGAAGTGCTTGAGAAACTAAAATCTGCTGATCTCTCTGTAACAAACGCAGTTAGATTACTACATCGTGACAAACAGCCTGTGCCCATGTGTGTAGTAGAATTACTCAATAACGAGGAAGCCAAACGCATATTTGAATTGACTCATATGCAGTATGCTATTATCTCGGTAGAATATCGCCGTAAATCACCAAATATACCACAGTGCACTAGATGCCAGCGTTATAGTCATACGAAAAACTTTTGTCATCTTCACCAAGATGTGTGAAATGCAAAAATGACCACCATTTTTCCGACTGTAACAAGCCCAAACATATAAAACCAACTTGTGTTAACTGTGGACAGAATCATCCCGCAAATTTCAAAGGTTGTTCCTACTACTACTTGGCTTATAAGGAGAGCCATAAACGGCGCAATTCTATAGTACCGAGTGCAACAATCAACAATACATCAACATCACCATCTCCAGTCAATGATGAGATGAATTTTCCACCCATGCCCAGGAGGTCTCCAACGACTGCAGCAGCACAGCAAACTTCAACTTTTGGTGCTCAATCAACGGCATGGCCCCTACATCCGAACATCAATAGGCCTAGAGGATCTACTATTACAGTAATTTTCAAATGGGAAGCGTTTTCCTTCACCGCCAATCACGTGTACGAGCTAAAGTAGTACCGCTATCAGGAAGGGTCTTCCTTCCGTCTCGACGTCTCTGATTGGACCGCGTATCTAAGCAAGGAGAAGAGCAAAACGCTTCCCATTTGAAAATTACTTGTAGTGCTACTAGTTCTTCATCCCTTACTGATCACATAATTAATCTTATCCCAGTGCTACTGTCTTTTATCAAACCTTACCTTCCACAAATCAAGTCTATCATTGCAAGTATAATAACTAGTGTTATACTAGTGATTCAAGATGTTCTTTCTCGTCCCTCACTTTAGTGAACTGGAATGCAAACGGCATTAAAGCTAAACACCAGTGTTTCCTTGGATTCCTATTCAGACACAATATACAGTGAGTCCCACACAATAGTCTACCAATGTCAACGGTCAGTGCCTCGCTGCGGGCACAGCTCCAACTCCCGAGCGATCGGGTGAAATATCTACGCAAATAAAGCCGCGATCGGTGTAATGATTCAGGTTCTCACAGTTACAGTTGGAATCCAATGAAAATAACCACGTACCTCATCGCAAAAGATGTTGGAAATGTCCTCATCTTGCATCCACACAACACTGGTACCTTTTTAGGAAATTTTCTTTCACGCTCATAAGTTTAGCTTCCGAGACAGAGTTAATTTCTCTTGTGATATTGTCTTTATGTTCTTCTAACAGTAGTGACTATTATTTATGGGAAACTTGAAACTTGAAAAAATAAGTGTATAGGTCAATTTCCCATACATTGGAAGAACATTACAAGAGAAATGAACTTTATTTCGGAAACTGAACTTATGCGCAAGAAAGAAAATATCCTAAAAAGTGTTGTGTGTGGATGCAAGAGGAGGATATTTCCAATAACTCTTGTGATGAGGTACGTGGTTATTTTCATTGTAATTCCAACTGTAACTGTGAGAACCTGAACCATTACACCGATCGCAGCTTTATTTGCGTAGATATTTCACCCGATCGCTCGGGAGTTGGAGCTGTGCCCGCCGCGACGCAGAAACCCGCGTCATAGGTCAACTCTTGCGTGCGACTCACTGTAGATGTAGCTTGTGTTACAGAAACACACTTGATTGCATTGGAAAAGTTTAAAGTTACAGGATATAAGATATACAGAACAGATCGAAATGCTCCAATAGCGTCAAGAGGTGTGGCTGTACTTGTTAAAAGTGGAAACACTATTCTGTACACTTACCCTCCCTGAATGGTCTTGAAGCTTGTGCAGTTAAACTTCACTTGCACAATAATACTGAACTGTTAATTACCTAGGTATAATATCAACGCAGTCATCATGTTAATGTTGAAAAAACAAACTTTTGAATTCATCTTTATTGGAACACGTAATTAAAAGCGACTATTTTTTAATACGGTTAAAGAAGAATATTTTTCTATCTTCCTTAATTAACAGGGTAGTTGAAGCCCTCTGTGAGTTACAGTTTAAATATTTTACTATAACAAACTAGTACATTGATGGCGAGTTCCACCGACCTTCGTTACGGCTAAAACGCGTCGTTTTCTCCTGCTTGTACCATGTTTAGGTTCCACCGAGCCTGATTAGTCCATCACGCCCGTTAATACTTGCGTTAACTTAAAGACAGAAATTCCTTGCGTTAAATCTCGCGTTTGCTTGGAAGCAAGATGGCCGAATGTGGTTGCATGCTACAATATGCAATATTATCCACATTAAACAATAAACCCAGTACATTAATGCATTAATTATAGTTTCTGAAGAATAACATGAATACAAGGGAGTGATTCATTTATTTTCTTTGCTAGGGTAGAGCAGTCAGGTAGCCTAGCAGAATGTGACCCTCAGCATGAACACAAAAGCAGGATCTGGGGTTTTCTCACATTCCACAAGACAAACTAGTCACTCAGACGAGAGGATCAGTTTACACTGCAACATTAAAGCAGGCGAGTGGTTACAAAATAAAATGTTTTTCGCAGTTGCACGACATACAACAGTATTCCGAAGTATTTCGCTCATAGTTACGCCTAGGCTACATGCCATCGAAAGTGCCGCTGTGTATTTGTCATTTTCTAGCTTGTATTATTACTAGTAGGTTTACGAAATGTGAAATTGATTAATATATCTCTATTGGATTACTTCTCAATAAATTAAGAGTGCACGGTGTTTATTGTTATTGAAGAAAAATTAGGCCTAAGTCAAATCGTTTTTTGTGTGTGTTATTCCCGTGTTTATCCAGGAAAATGCCATTTTCTATCTCCTATGACTACAAAATTAAGGTAAGAGCTAAGCTGTGCACTTATCACATTGTAATAGTTTGCAATAATATGGTATAATAAATTGTAATAATATTACACCAGCAGTAGGCGTATAGCCTAGGCCCAATTCACATTTTATGTTTGATACATTTTTGATACCAATAGCATCGAAAGAATTACGGGTTAGCTTACAAAATTATGATAAAGTTATGATAGGTTAATAGTGCGAGTGCAACATCATAAATTGTATAATATACTGCATTAATAAAATAAATAACATTAATAATTGCGTTCTACTACTAATGTTTATTTTCTGCTGTACTGTGAACCATAGCAGCCAACGTTGCCAATGGAAAAATGACTTTGAATGGCGAAGGAATCGGGCATGGAAACGATATAACATTCAATTTTTGCATCTCGATATATAAAAAACAATACTCGCCCAACATATTTATAATTTTGAATGATGTAATATGAAAATTACTAGTCGTGTGTTCTCAGGTTTAACATTGTATGTTGGCAGTAGCGACAGTGAATGTATGAGAAGGTTGTGTACCAAGATTGCCTGCCTTCTAACGCGCGTTTGGAAACGGGTGTTTATTTTAACGACAAAAGTGTTGGTGGAACAGTGTCCACTTAACGCAGACGTTATACAGTAATAGCGCGTTACTAAAGTCTTCGTTTGGGTATATTTAAAGATTGTCGGTGGAACCGGCCATGAGTATGTTAAAAATCTGCGAGGTAAAGTTTCAGATTTTATGCACGTCCTTTAAAACTTAATTTGATGCTTAGCCTTTTAAGGTAATCATGAATATCTTGAATGTGTTCATGTTTTACAATTACTTTGCGAGGTAAAGTTTCAGATTTTGTGCACGTCCTTTAAAACTTAATTTGATGCTTAGCCGTTTAAGGTAATCATGAATATCTTGAATGTGTTCATGTTTTACAATTACTTTGCGAGGTAAAGTTTCAGATTTTGTGCACGTCCTTTAAAACTTAATTTGATGCTTAGCCTTTTAAACTCCGTGGCGCTACATCCCTGGAGGGACTTGGCCTACCACCCGACCGCTGCGTCATCTCCCGTAGGCAGATGGCAGGATTGGGGGGCATGTGGTCAGCAAGCCGACACCCACGGCCGTTAATGGCTTAGCCTTTTAAGGTAATCATGAATATCTTGAATGTGTTCATGTTTTACAATTGAAGGGTCGGGGGAAAAAACCAGGTAAGTCACTTTTTTTAAAAAAAATGGAGATATCGTTACAGTTTACTTCAGATTCATCATACCCATCAGCTGAAAGGTCGAAAGCGGAAAAAAAGCAGACCAGTCGGGAGAAATTAGCAGTCAAAGTTTCACTGTAAGGGGAAAGAACTAGGGAAGTCAAGCGCAAAGAGGAAAGAAGCAGGCGAGTCAATGGTGTCTCAACTGGCTTCATTAATATAACAAGCAATCAAATTGCTGGCCTCAAGGAAATCAAACTGACATTCCGTATCCGCGGCCATTTGTACTTGGAGTGCGATAAAAACGTAGGTTTATGGAATCTAAAAGCATTGATGGAAACACCTGAGGATTTCAAAGAAATGGTGAAAGCATCAAGATGTAAACCATCCCCTTTCACTGTGGTCAGCGTTACCCAACAAATGGTGCTAGACTGGAAGACAATGTTGGACTCAAAGTGCGCTGCAAAGTGCCCTTTCAAAACACAGCCTATTAAAGTAATATCTTCTGCATCCAACCACAGCCGTATGCTGCAATATCGCACGACATACTATGGAGGGATGAAAACTGGGATTATAAGGGCACCTCGACAAGGCCAACCATTGGAGGATGGGCTGTTTGAACTTCCAATTTCAGCTTATAATGGTATGTGTAGCTTAAAAAAAAATTGTCTCCTGCAATAGTT
This sequence comes from Ectobius pallidus, assembly GCA_964059195.1. NCBI lineage: Eukaryota > Metazoa > Arthropoda > Insecta > Blattodea > Ectobiidae > Ectobius > Ectobius pallidus. The sequence continues at coordinate 35,956,006 of CAXKWD010000009.1, forward strand.
TATCACAATTTATCAGATATTTTCTTTCTTTATTCTAGGTCTCCTGCCGATTTCAAGACAAAAATTTAAAGATATACAAAATCTTATGAAGTTTTGTAGTCCTCATGCTGTCAAATTCTTCAGTCAGCTGCCCATTGTCTAAGTGATGTGAGTCTGTTCCACTTGACTTACCTGTTTTTTTCCACTTCAAAAGGTACCTTTGACAGGGTTTCGTGGAATTACATCTTTATGGGGACAAACTGGTTGCCAACAGCTATGATTCGACATTTCCTGATTCCAAGACTTCATTTTTCAGAAATCATAATTATTTGATGTGCAGATACATTGATGTTATAACAATTTGAACATTAAAATTGCTTTTTCTCAGTTTGTAAAACATTGACTCTCCTGCTTTTTTCCCCTGACCCTTCAATTACTTTGCGAGGTAAAGTTTCAGATTTTGTGCACGTCCTTTAAAACTTAATTTGATGCTTAGCCTTTTAAGGTAATCATGAATATCTTGAATGTGTTCATGTTTTACAATTACTTTGCGAGGTAAAGTTTCAGATTTTGTGCACGTCCTTTAAAACTTAATTTGATGCTTAGCCTTTTAAGGTAATCATGAATATCTTGAATGTGTTCATGTTTTACAATTACTTTGTGTCGTGTTATTGAGATGAATTTTGTTGGGAGTGGAGACGTCGGGTTTGATTTTTTAAACACTGTGGAGAAGGAACCTCACAAATCAGCACCAGCTGTAGAAGTCGGGCGCACTGCCAATACGTCGTCCCGTCTGGAGCACACCAAATACTTCCAGCAATTCTCTTTATTATACAGATGTGTTGGGTTGTAAAAATAGAGTTTTAAGTCGTTTGATTGTATTTGGCCAAGTTTTAAACAGTTTTAAACATGGTTGTTTGGTTGCAAAAATCGCTGCAACCAGTAGGCTATTACAATTGAGTAGCCTACTTCAAGGCGATTCCTAGATCGAAATAAATTAAGAGGGAGTCGGTTGTGGTTGTGGATGAAGAAACGATTATTATTCGCGAAAGCAGTATGTTGTGTTTTAATTGTAATAGTAATTTTTTCTTGTATCGTGCACTTTACATCCTTGGTGTTATCTGGAATCACTTCGATGGGTACGCCTGCGTGAGCGAAGATATTTTCACTGTCTCATACTGCTCTATAGAATCCTGCTTACCTCCACACCTAGCTATCTTTCCAGTCGCTTTCATTACTTTTCTTCCTACCATAACTTGGGCACGCGCTCTCAGCTTGACCCCTTACTATCCATGCCTCTTTACAGAACTACACATTATTCGAATTCGTTTACAACAACAGCTATTCGTCACAGGAATTCACTGCCTAGCCATCTCAGGAGCTGCCAAACGACTTCACAGTTCAAGCGCCATTTAATAAATCTAGTATACAATAACATTTAGGAATTGATGCTAATTAGTAATATACATTTAATTTTCATTACATTTTGTAATAACTAAGAATGTATTTGTTTAGTCTTTAATCTTGTTTTTCATTTCTTTATTTTAATCATTTGTATTATATATTATTCAAGTACTTACGTTCGAATTTTTTCTTTGTATTTAATGTACGTTTCTTGTATTCAGGTATATCATTTCTTGTTTAAATTTATTATTATTATTATGTATTTCATGTTTTTTCCCTGGCTGAGTGGTAGAGAAGGCCTTATGGCCTTAACTCCGCCAGGTTAAATAAATAAATAAATAAATATGCATAGTTTCTCACCGAAGGATGTACTTCGTACAAATGGATTACATTTAACATTAAATGTTATTAACTTGTTTGTTTTATAAGTTATAACTTCCTCACTTATCTCACATTCTAATGTACTACTACCCGGCTGTACTATTGTTCTTCTAATTGTTTAATTGGTTTTCCCATTTCCTTCAATGTTTTTATGTTTTTCTGTCTTTTCAAATTTCTTATGTGCTATTTCTACGTTTAATTTTAGGAAATTTTTAATCCTGAAATTCATATCCAATCGTTTTAAAATTATGTGCTCGGCATCATCTTTAATTATTCATAAAGGACATCTTCCTTTCTCAGTACTTTTCTTGTCCCCCCTAAGACTCCATCCCCTAACCCCACCAAGCCACACCAGTTCTCTGTGTCTTAGAATGCCCTGTGACATAATTTTCCATTCTAGTTATTGAAAACGGCATAGTCATATTTTTCGTCATAACTCGAAAAAGGTAGGAGATATTTTAGTATTATTATATTTAAATCAAAGAGGAAAGTTCACTTATTAAAATAGAAAATCTTACAATTGTTTACCCTTCTTTTCCCTCTTAATTTTAGCCGATAAGTGCCCAGTTTAAAGAAAGCATTTTCTGTTAAATATTTTTCTTATTAATTCACGCAAATGCCCATCGGGGGGGGGGGGGAGGCTCGAACCGGCAGTCTCCTGCATCACAGATCCGAGGCAAGCTACCGCGGCTAAGAACACCGCAGAGAGTTTTAGGGATGCTTTTGAAACCTTGGAAGCCACGGACAACTTCGGGTCATAAGCCACAAACTGCAATCCGCCACCATGAGCTCCAGGAAACGTGGAGGTTCCATCCAGGATTTGAACTCGGGACCGCTTGCACCGTAGACACAAATGCTAAGATCCACAATGGTGTACATGATGCCATAGTGAGATTGTTTCATAGCGGAAAAGCCTCTCACCATTTTGCGTGAGCTCTGTAACATCCGAGAGAAGCCAAGTGTGAATATGAAAATCGTTCTCCGGAACACAGGATTATGTGGCTCATAGGATTGCATACAGCAGGAACTTTTCTTACGTGCAGCGCCGTGCTGAGGGAAAGTTTGGCCAGGGCGTGTAAAGCATGACGCCCTGGTTTGGCTGTTATCGGATTCGCATCAACACTTATATTGAAAAAGCTTTCACGTATCAAATTTGTTTAAACTTATATGATATATTCTGTTCCTTGAAAAATACAATACCTATAACACAGATTCTTGAAGACAAAAGTGTCTGCCAATATTTACAAGAAAGTTTGTGTAGTACCAAAATATAATCTCTAAACGCTTATTTCTCATTGTAAGCTGCATTTTATATTTGATTAAAGAAGTTCGATAACATAATTTTGGGTATGATGGAGGAGGTAAATGAAAAACGTTTTATTTGTGTCTATAATATTCATGTTGCTCTACTAACACCTAAATCCGAACTAGGCTCCTTATGTTTAAAATAATGTACTTGATTTTAATTACAATGAGGCTTATGAAATACATTTCTTTCTATTTTAAATAAGTCAGTGACTCATCAACAAAACAAGCTTTTAGTGAGTCTTTTGCGATAGGTGGCAGGTGACGTCGTGCAGGAAACTCAGGGTCTGCATTAACGTTTTAACCTCAACGCAACGCACATTAAAACACACGAAACGAACTGAATTTAGTATAATATTAAAATTAACACGAACAGAATTTATTTTATTTTAAATACAGGTTATTTATTATGCTGCTTTCAAGGCTTGAAGATTGTTCCGTGTTCGATATTAATGGATACCACAACAGTGTTAAAATAAAATTACGTACCTTAAAGGATCATAATGATACTTTTACGTCATATGAGGAGCTCTGAATCAAAATGCGCTCAGTCCATCCTCGGTCGAAACTCTGTTTGATACGGATTCCCCCTATTTCAGTAGCGCTGAATCGTTCTGTGTAGTCAGAATGTTTCTAAAAGCACTCCTCAGTCTAAAATGCCATTGAAATACTGCGTTTGCTTCAGAATGCACTGAGTCCAGCACCACGTTTGGAACAAAGTGCGCTTTGTGATATACGCGGAAATATCAGTTATTTGATACCTTCCTTACACCTGCATACCGTGCACAAAAGAGCCGCAAACATGTGCAAATAAGTGGTAGGATTAAAATGTATCAGCTGACCCACTCTTGTACTATAATTGTCAACAATTTCCATCTGCTTGTGGAATGAATTTAAAATAGATACCATGCAATTATAATGAGTTTAAACGTTGTGTTGTAAATGAACGTTGCTAGGACCAGCTATTGGCCGGTTACACACATGGCGTTTTTTTTTTTCGTCGCGGAGAATTTACCGTCGCCGCCCAAAGAAATGAAACGTTTAGCCTGGTTACACACATGGCGTTTTTTTTCCGTCGCGGAGAATTTGCCGTCGCCGCCCAAAGACAGTAGTACATTGAAGTGAATTAGAGCTTGCACACGAGGCGGAAAAAAAACGATCGTTAAAATTTCCGTCGGCGGCAGTTTTGCATCCGCCTGGTGCCACTGGAGCCCGACGGAAATTTTGCCGTCGCTTTGAAACATGCACCTGCATAAACAAACTTACGAAAATAAACAAGGGTCTTCTCGCAGTGGGAGATGCCAGATCAGCATTATGAAGAGGAAGACAATTAATTATTTCTGCTCTCTCTGAAGGGACTGCATAGAATGGTCATTTACATAATCATATCAGATACCGCAATGGAAGAAGAAGTACAGGATCACATAATCCATAACATTAATGAAAATTCATTATAACATAATTGCAACATTTAATATAATTAGTATTTTTAAAATGTGATATGAAACATTCATATAACTCCCTCTACTCTTAATATAGCCTATTCTAGTGTAGAGTACACGGCTGTATTGCAGTAGTGCGCATTCACTTGTATCTGCCTCGTTTCCAAGTCGCATTATTCGCGAGGCAAGACCAAAAAATCCAAGTCTATATTGTATAAAATGAATGGCTTATAACTAGCCTTCAGAGAATTTCTTGGGAGAAGTTTTTCAAATAGTACTTATTACAATATATTATAGTAGGCCTACATAATAAGCCTATAAAATTGTTAAAACTATTTCGAGAAAATTAAGAAAAATTAAATTTTCGTCAAATAAAGTGCTTGTAAAAATGAAAAGAAAGTCGTTGCCGTACCTCGTGCCGCATCCCTTAAGGATACACAATCCAAATAAAATCTTAATAAATGCACTCGAATACTTTTGTATAACCTAGGCGTGGAAGTACACCTTTCTTCAAATTCTAATATAGAATAAGAGGCCGTGTTGCAGAGTATAGGTATTCAGTTGTATTCAGTGCTTTAGTTGGAAAATATTTTATGGGGGTACGGTACTCACCTTACTTCAAAATTTTCCATATCGCCTCATACAAAAGAGTTTTAAAAAACCGAGTACCTTATCAGGATAGCCAACATGTAATCTAAAGCGAAAGTAATTATTGTAGAAATGCGCACGAAGGTGAAGATTAGAACGCATATCTATTGCGAATTTAATAGTGTTTGTCATTATTAACAAATACACTCTCTTATTGAATTGGACATTTAATAAGTATTTTAGGACAATATCGTTCCTGTATTGCCAGTACGACGTACCGGAGCACATCTTTTTCCCGGTATGGTAGAAGGAAAATAATTTTATACCGGTACGCAGTACCGGTGCGTACCGGCCCAACTGAAGCACTGGTTGTATTAGCCTGATGCAAAGCTTTACCGTTCACCAGATAAGATTGAGTTTCTGTGAACGATGCCTGCCTTGTAACTACCCGCCAGAAATATTTTTTCGAAAAAAATATTTCAAATAAAAGTTTAGATCTTAGCATAAGCACCTCAATTACAAAATTTAAACACAATTTTTAAACCCCTAGTACCTAGTACTGACAGACGGATTAAAACTAAAAATTTGTAGTTTTCATTCTTTCTGGAATGTCCATATATTCCACGCGAATCATCCTAATAGCATGCTGTGAGAGAAGTGAGTGTGCTGTTTTGGTAGCTCACAAATCTCCTACTTAATACTCCCGCCGTTCGGTCTTACTGCATGCGGAATTGAAGCGGGCACTAAGCGACAGAGTACAAAGAGCGCCATGTCACGTGGGAGCAGTGGGTGGGGGAGTCCCCAGGCTTTTTATGCATACGACTGCAAGTGCAAACTTGAAATCTGCCAGTAAGAACTTCATACTCTTTTTTTTTAGAATATCCCCCAATAACTGCCGTAGGAGTCGGCATGCTGACCACATGCCCCAATCCTGCGATCTGGCTATTCAAAATGTGACACTTCATTGTTACGCTCATATTATTGGTAAATAATAATAAATAAAATAATATTTGGAAGAAAGCAGATCGTTCGTTGAAAATGTCACTGTTCGAAATAGTACCCACTGGTGTTTAGAATTCTATCTACATTTTCAAACGTTATTCTGGAAAGATTGATTGCCCTGACAAATTTTACAGCTGTTTACAGCTCATATTTTTGTGAAGGGTCGACTACATTTCCAACTTTGTGATTACAATACAATTGAATTTTTCTTATGTTTATTGTGTTCATAAAATAAGAATATTTGTTAAGTGTTCGAAAATGTACCACCTTACCCTATATCGAGGTTTGACTGAAGTATATATGTTTCTCAGAATTAAATTAACGGATATCATTTCACGACGGAATATCAATAACGCTAGAAGCTGCTCCCTGTTCATTTCAAACTACACTGCAATCAACAATTTGAATAACACAGTTAAACTGATGTGAATTGATCTGAAGTTGAAACTATACTGCATAAACCAGCATGATCATACGACGGCGACGGAAATTTTTCCGCCCCGTATGTAAACGTTTCATTTCTTTGGGCGGCGACGGCAAATTCTCCGCGACGGAAAAAAAACGCCATGTGTGTAACCAGGCTTACACACGGGGCGGAAAAATTTCCGTCGCCGTCGTATGATCATGCTGGTTTATGCAGTATAGATTCAACTTCAGATCAATTCACATCAGTTTAACTGTGTTATTCAGATTGTTGATTGCAGTGTAGTTTGAAATGAACAGGGATCAGCTTCTAGCGTTACTGATATTCCGTCGTGAAATGATATCCGTTAATTTAATTCTGAGAAACATATATAGGCCTACTTCAGTCAAACCTCGATATAGGGTAAGGTGGTACATTTTCGAACACTTAACAAATATTCTTATTTTATGAACACAATAAACATAAGAAAAATTCAATTGTATTGTAATCACAAAGTTGGCAATGTAGTCGACCCTTCACTAAAATATGAAAGTCAAACAGCTGTAAAATTTGTCAGGGCAATCAATCTTTCCAGAATAACGTTCAAAAATGTAGATATAATTCTAAACACCAGTGGGTACTATTTCGAACAGTGACATTTTCAACAAACGATCTGCTTTCTTCCCAATATTATTTTATTTATTATTATTTACCAATAATATGAGCATAACAACGAAGTGTCACATTTTGAATAGCCAGATCGCAGGATTGGGGCATGTGGTCAGCATGCCGACTCCTACGGTAGTTATTGATGGCTTACTGAACAGGAGTCGCAACTTCTTTATGAATTAGTCCCTCGGTTGGTGTCAGGAGGCTGAATGCACCCCGTTCCAGATCGCCCTACCTCAGAAGAATCCGAGGAGGTACCGGGGATCGAACCCAGACTTGCGGGTCCGTAGTCAGGAACCACTAGACCATACAGGCGGTCTGTCATAACATCAAGAGCAATAATAAAAATACTTAACAGCTGCATGCTATATTGCTGAGAGGAAGTGTCGAGTATAACTTTTCGTTAAAATAATACCACTGTTGAAAGACGTATCTTATTTTGAGTAGCACAGGTTATAATAATAAACATGCAGAATGCTGTGTCGGCAAAACAGCTTCTTCCTGCAAGACATAAGCGGGTTAAACTGCTGTTGGAAACAGTACCTAAAAAATGTGCTCGTATTTGTAACTTGAGCTAGTTTTTGTAAATTGTAAATGTCGAGGGTTTTATTCCATAAAACAGGTCTCGCTTCGATTAATGAAATGAGAATTTCATTATCAATAATACTCGTACTACTCATAATCAGGGCCCGGATTCTGATGACCTAAAATTGTTAGAAAAAGACCTATAAAATTACCCTAAATTTTAAAGAAAATTACTTAATAACTATAAAAAATGACCTAACAACTGATATTTTATTTATAAAAAAGTATTATTGTACACACAAAGTTATAGACTAGTTTGTACATAATTGTAAAAACTGTAAATAAGTGTAATGTTGTGAATGTTCATTTCTCACGGAAACTGAGGCACTGGTGAGTCAAAATTCGGCATTTCCTTTTGTGGTCTGCCGGATTATTAAGGGTAAACAGCAGGTAGCAATCTCAAATTCAAGCAGGTGCCAAGTCAGTCTAATAACAATAGTAATATAATACACAATTTTGGCGTTTCTTTGATTCTCATTTCCGACTGAGGCATGACAGCACTTTTCCTTCTTGCATTAAACAAACAACATTTCAAAGACAGCACCGCTAGCGACGAAAAGAAGTTAATACACTCAATGTAAATACAAGAAAATGACTAAATGAGGAAGCAAATGACATGAAAATGACAAAATAATTACCTAAAATCGAAATAAATGCCCTAAAAATATAAAATGACATAAAATGCCAAAAAATGACCTGATAAAAATGCATTTATACAATCTAGAGGCCATGATTAGGATTTATCCCCAAGTTGGCAATGTCTATGCATCATCAATAAAAAGATGACTTGTCATTAGAATCCGGGCCCTGCTCATAATACTCATGTTAATTGATGAACGAATATACGATAAACCTGCCACTGAGCATATAACTTCGACGGCAGAAAAAACGCTGTGTGTGTAAATGTTCATATGCTCACGTGGACCACTACTTCAAAGCGACGGCAAAACATCCGTCGGGCTCCAGTGGCACCAGGCGGCTGCAAAACTGCCGCCGACGGAAATTTTTCCGATCGTTTTTTTTCCGCCTCGTGTGCAAGCTCTAATTCACTTCAATGTACTACTGTCTGTGGGCGGCGACGGCAAATTCTCCGCGACGGAAAAAAAACGCCATGTGTGTAACGGGCCATCGCTTAAAGTTGTACAAGATGGTAAATGAAGTAGGTGTTGCTGGCAACAATAGAGTGATTGTATACATATCAGTTTGATGCTATAGTCTGGTTATTCATTGCATGGCAAGGCGGCTTCCTTTCGTTAGGAGGAAAAGTTTGCCGACAGCTCAACCTATGTTCTTTATTTTTACCGCACCAATCAGCTAGTTACCCCAGCCAATCAAAATCTAAGAATGTCCTGCGACAGATATGACAGCTACTCGTCAACTCCACGTGGAGTGGAACGCGAGGTTGCAAGATCTAGTTACAGTAAACGATAACACGTGTGAATTGATTAAAGTGAGGGAAGAACTGAGGTCAGTGATAATAATGAGAGAATATTGCAACGTTGCTTTTGTTTTGGAAAGCGGAAACCAAGCCCGATATAGTCAGATCAATTAACATAAAGAAACACCGACTTAATGGTTTATCTCTTTGAAGCCGCCTGGCCATCCAATAAATAACTGGACTATACCATAGAGGGCTGCAGAGGCCAAAATAGAAACTCTCACATCGTGCATGCTTTCATTTTATGGCTCCCTAGGAAATCCACCTTCCCATCTCAACATTACGAAGATAATTCCAGTCAGAGGACACTCTTACTTCCCGGCTGATAAAATGTTTGGGGTGATGGAAAAGTCCTTTCGAAAACGTTCTGAAATTATGAATCCTTAATTTTCCATTGAAATGTATAGAGAAGTTGGTGAAGTGAGAGTTCTGGGAATTGACAGGCAACTCGGGGATGTCATACAGCTAACTAATTATTTAAATAAATTATTAATTATTTAAAGAAATTAACAGGAAAGAAAATAAATCTACATTCAGTATTAAAATGCAACAAGCATACAATTTTTATGATCCATCAAAACTTTTTTCTCTCCTTTGAAACGAGGGGTTAAGTTTGGGACCATACCCGAGATTCAGATTGTAGAAATGAAAAGCATGGTTAGTGACAGAGAGAAAACTGGTGTTGACGGATTACTGAAGAGGAGGTTTGGGGAGTGAGACTGAACTGCAATTTTATGTCAAGGTCTTAGATGAACAGCCTGGAATTTTCAATGAAGACGGAAATGAAAATGAGGAAGAATATGAATGTTTGGAAGAAGTGAGAATTATATAAATGAAGTACTGACAGAGATCGAGTGGTTTATAACTTTAAAGTGATGCAAATAGATTTCAGCTTCCAGTATGCTAGTTCGTTTCTAAATAAGTTTGAAGTTTTATTGTTTTCTGTAGAGAGCAAGTGACAAGTGTAAAATTGGGATCGGAACATTGTTAAAAGTGTCCCATATATTTTGTCCCATATATATTTTTATATATCACTGTCCGTTTCATTCATATTTGAACAGAAAATATCAGTAAAATAAATTTTGGCAACTATTATTTATAAAAAAAAAAAAATTCTTATATGACTGCTTCAAAACGCTCTCAGTGCAAATTATTTCTTTAAAAAACATGACAATACAAAAATATGATTTGTTTGTTAAGTAGGGCTAAGTGTATGCGTCGCACACTACAAATTAAAGTAAAAAGTTTTTTGATATCCTGGAATGTTTAGGAGTTATTAGTTTTTCCTCTCTCCTGAAAAATTATTTATTATGGATTGAGTGCATTTTGATGTATTATAGTATTGTCGACCAGAATTATTTTATTGAGGTAATAGTACCAACAAGAAGATTTTACACACTTCAGGATTAACTTTAGCAAATAACATCACAGAGTGAAGCTGTTATGTATTCTAGGGGAGAGATTCCCTTATTGATTTTGTCTTATTTTCGGATACCAGTGAGAAAATGCAATTTTTATAGGTAATCTTTGGTTCGCGCTTGCAGACATTTGGCAGTAAGTTATCTTACATAAGCATTCATTTTGCGTTTATATGAGTTTGCTTTTGGCTTCCCGTGAGCATTTAAATTCTTAATTATAGCAGAGACGTTCTAAGTAATAATTACACTGTTTCCTTGCCAAGCAGAGAGAACACGTCTCAATCGAAAGGACCGGTTCCTGAAATCAAAACAAAATACGACCAGGTGTTTTCTCATCTTTAACCATTGTACACTTACGTCTTAATAGTTTCCTCTAATTCAATCTACTTCTTTATCATTATTTTTCAGACATTTTGTTTATTCCTTCATTTTCGCACCCTGACACCTTATTCGTAACTGTGATAATTTCTGTTACTGGCTTTGTGTGCTTGTTATACTTTTTATTCCTGTTGTTATTTGTGCTCTTTTCTTTCTCTTTTTACTATCCGTTCTTTATTATTTCATTTTCGTCTAGTTTATCCTTTTCATTGGTATCCTTGCTGCCTGGTTCACTTCGTGTTTCTTTTTCAGCTTTTCATTTTTCTTCGATTTTCCCTGTCTCTTCTTCTTCTTCTTCTTCTTCTTCTTCTTCTTGATTTGTTTGTTAAATTTTCTCTTTTCGTTGTAGATATGTACTTATTTTTCATTTCCTCCTTTATTCGTCTAAATTTCTATTCTCTTCTCGCTTTTATTATCGAAGCTTTTAAATCAATTTTATCCATTTTTCATATCATTGTTTTCTTCATTTCTTCTCATTCCTGGCTCGTCTTACGCTTGATAAAGAGTGTTTTTAGCGTTCATACAGAATAGGCTTGACGATATCCGTGCATGTTATCACTCCACTCTCCGTAGCTACCAAAACACGGTTTTAAATGTGTATTTGGGAACAGATCACACTTCTTAGCAGTATTTTTAATTTTATTTCATAATTGACATAGAAACCTTGGTAAACTAATAAAATCTCATGGTTGATTCTGATTTTGAATTTGGCCATAGATTTGTTTTCTCCATCTAGATATTGTGAAAGAAAGTTATTGTAATTTTTAAGACTTATTTTTCTTTAAAACTGAACCTACCCTCTTTATTTAACACCTACTCTCTTCCGCTTTTCCGTTTAAAATTGCATCTAAAAATCCTAATCCTAGCATTGGTGACCAGAATTCTGAGTGGAGAGACAAATATTAAGTTTTGAAAAACTGTTACCTTGTGTATTTTTATTATTGTTCTGCAACAAAAATAAAATTTTGTAGACTAGATTTTGCCACATGTTCGACATAAGCAAGATGTCAACTCGGACCGCGGAAGCCTTCGATTACAAGATGACTGAATATTCTTATTTTCTTTTCAGGGTTTGAGAATATCATTATACTCGTACTAATTTCAGTCATACGTGACTTTAATAGTTTTGGTTCCCTGTGATATATCAGCTCAATGGGTTTAACTGATCATCGCTCTAGCTTATCTAGTAACAAACAATGAAGTTTGTGTTCGGTTGTTACTTCTTACAGCCGAAGAATAAAATCAATGAGTTGAAATGCTCCAATATATAACAGGTGCGGCAGTGCAACGGGCGATTTTGAAACCTCCACCAGCGCTACAAATTTATTCACAGCGATATAAGGGAATTATTATTTATTTATTTATTATTATATCATTACATTATTACATAGAATTGCAAATACAAATACATATTTATACAAGTAAAATAAAATAATTTTCAAATTTCAAAATTATCTACAACTACTATTTAAAAAGAGGAAAAGAAAATATAGGCTATATCTTCACAAGAAGTATTAAATTTAGTAATACACCCGAATGAGCAAGACTGCTCGTGCTCGGGTGCCGTTTCAAAAATATCAAAGTGAAGAAAGAGGAGTGACAAAGAAATAGAGTGTATAATGTGCTTAACTAAAAAAGAAAGTAAAAAAAAATATTAAACATAAATACATAAAAGGAATGAAACAAAAATTACTTAAAAGCTAAAAAATCACAAAAAATTCTTTACGTATCTATTAAATTTAACAGTGGAGTATGCTGAGAGATCAGGATATTTTCTGATAATTGAGTTATAGAAGCGCGGTCCAAAATTAATGCTATGCTTTAATCCTGCCGATGTGAGACATTTGAGTTCTAATAGGAGTAAATTAGTATTTCGTCTAGTTTTGTAGATATGATCACTGGAAGAGTATTTTATATGATGTTTGTGAAAATATTTTAATATAGAAAATTTGTAAATTTGGTCCAAACTAAAAACATAAAATTCCGAAAATATTAGGGTAGTTGGGTAATCAATGTGTTTTCTTAGACAGATTTTTATTATTCTTTTTTGTAAAAGGCAGAGAATGCCGGAGAATAGGATACCAAAAGCTATAATGAATTGGCAACCAGAGGGGAGAAGGAAAAAGGGAAGACCTGCTAGAAAATGGGATCATTGCGTTCGAGACAATTTTCAGTTAAACCCAGAAGATGCAATGGGCAGGGATAAGTGGTACCATGCAACACATTGAACATTCTTTGGAAATATGTTAATTTTATTAAAATATGTAAAAATTTGGGTAAATTGTAATTTAAAATTTGGTTAGAAATTACTGAACTTTTATACAAATGTTATTGTAATAGAGTTGTTGTGTTGGTGGAGTTTAACCTCAGAAATGAGGAAATCGCTCAATAAATAATAATAAATAAAAGGCAGAGGGGCTTAAGGGTAGTTTTCGATAATCCTCCCCAGGCGAGAATGCCATATTGGATAATGGACTGGAAAAGTGCTAGATAAACGGAACGTAAAACAGTAATGGGCATACAGTGGCGTAAAATGACAAATTTATGAATTGTTCTGCGTAGACTATTACAGATGTAGTTAACATGGTGAGACCATTTAAGGTTTTGATCAATAAAAATACCCAAATATTTCACAACGGCTGTTTCTTTCAGTGGTAAGCATTTACAATTCACATCAAAATTACAATGATGTATTATTAAATTTAAATTTGTACATTTTTTCCGCGCTATCTGACCAGTAGAGGTTAATGAGAAAGGAACCAATGTTGATTTATCCACGTTTAGTGACAGAAGGTTAGAATCGAACCATTTTTTACAATTTCCATGCCTGTATTAGCGTATTTATATGCTACTTCCCATGAATGACCACTGAAAATCACAACAGTGTCATCTGCGTATGAAAATATGGAGCCATTTATTTGATCTAGGTTTAAATTTAGCAAATCATTTACATATATTATGTATAAGATTGGTCCTAATATCGTTCCTTGTGGCACACCAATATCAATATTTGATATTTCACTTATATGGTTGTCTACTTTGTCATTATACATCTATTGCTCAGATATGATTCAAATAATTTGTAAACTGTTCCTCTAATTCCTATCTTATTCAGATTATCTAATAGTATCGAGTGAATAACATTATCTAAAGCTTTGCGTAAGTCCAAGAAAATTCCTAAACAATTATTACCTTTATCTAATTCTTTGATAATGTTACCTGTAACGTTAATAAAAGCATCGTCAGTAGATATGTTGCTCTGGAAACCAAATTGATTTTTTGATATAATTTCATGTTTTTGTAAATAGTTTAGTAGCCTAACTTTTATGCATTTCTCTAGTATCTCGGAAAAGGCCGGAAGTAGTGATATTGGTATATAATTGTTTAAATCATTCATTTTCCCGGATTTATGTATAGGTATTATGACAGCATTTTTTAGAGTATTGGGGAAAACACCTTCTGTGAAACAAAGATTGAAAATATAGAAAAGAGGTTTTACAATATATTTAATGATAGATTTCAATGTAATGTTTTTTATTCCATCAATGCCTGGAGCTACATTATTATTTAAGGTCTTCACAATGTTAATAATTTCGCATTCATTAACAGGACTGGGAAACATAGATGTGATTGGATTCATGGCTGTTATATTGTACTCCGAAGAGTCTGACGGTGTCTTATTAACGTTTGAGGTTACACTGTGCCCTATTTTTGAGAAGTATTTATTAAATTCATTTGCGATATGCTCTTTGTTTGTTATGTGAGTACCATTTTCATTTATTAATTCTGAAACCGATTTATTTTTTCCAATACCTATATCTGTGGCTTCATTAACAGTTAGCCAAAATTTCCTAGGGTTGTTCTTATATTCTTCAAATTTTAATTTATAATAACTAATCTTCATATTTCTTATAACAAGAGTCAGCATATTTCTATAATTTTTATAATAATTTTTCAAATTTTCATTGTTTGGGTCATGAATTACTTTTCTCGCAATCTTGTCTCTAGTACGAATAGATTTGATTATGCCTACAGTGATCCATGGCTTAATTTTTTGAATTTATGAGAAAGCTTTTGATTGCTGGTCGAACTACTTATTATGCATTTCTTAATTAAATTATAACATGAATTTACAATGCTTGCAATTTGTGAGGAATGTTTCTGATCAACTTGCACATCTTGCACAGACATGTCACTTCACAAACTGTCCGTCACTTGAAAATGACATCACGTAGGTGGCCCCCATTTTCTTTCACACACATTCCAAGTTAGACATCACATCTTGCAGGACTGGCACTGGAATTCGATTAACTTCCTCCCGAATTTGATCCTTCAGTTCCTGGATGGTGTGTGGTGGCTCACACCGGAAGAAGTCACTTCACAGTCGGAAAGTGGTAGGGTGGTGCGGCGTATCATCATTTGGAATCATTGGGCCTTAATTTTTTTTTTTAACGGTCGCGGCAATGCTGTTACTGCGAATACAGAACGTTATTCTCACTTGTTGAACCATTTCCTAGTGCCACAGCTTGCTGATCTTCCTGTAGCTGCAAACAAGACGGGGCCACATGCCATACCTCGCGGATTTACATTAATGCGCTGCATCTTTCCTGGTCAACTCATCTCCAAGAACGGGGGCAGTTCCTGGCCTCCAAGTTCCCCTAACCTTTCAGCGTGTGATTTCTTCCTTTGGGGTCGTTTAAAATCAGAGATCTTCTGGTGTGACCCACCACACACCATCCAGGAACTGAAGGATCAAGTTCGGGAGGAAGTTAATCGAATTCCAGTGTCAGTCCTGCAAGATGTGATGTCTAACTTCCGTAAAAGACTTGGAATGTGTGTGAAGGAAATTGGGGGCCACTTACGTGATGGACAGTTTGTGCAGTGACATGTCTGTGCAAGCTATATATATATATTACAAATTGATTTATGCCATGTAATAAATACAAACTAATGTTCAGTCTTTATTTAAATATTGGGAAAGTTCAGTTAGAGTGTTTATTATTTACTTTATTTTATTTAACATATTTAAAACGGATATAGCCTGTGCTGTAATGTTTATATAAAAGAACAAAGGGCAGGCCGGAGGGATAGTTGTTCATAATTTCCGAAAGGCTGTGATGCTTTTCCTCATGTAACAATAATGACGACTAAAGTCTTGGTTTGGCTCAAGCCTTCAGACTTTAAATTGATTGTCCTGTAATAGAACAGGCAGATGGAAATAAAATGACGAATTTACGATAGCGATGTCGATAAATGTTAAATCGATAAGATTGATTGTGTAGGATTAATAAGGTTAATGTATAGAAGTCGGGGATAGGTAGGCCTAATTCAATACTGGACGCCGTACTGCGCATTTGGGAAGCGTGGGTGTTTCTGTGCATGCAATGCAGTAGAACGTCAAATTGTGCATGACGCCACTCCAAACGCCACCTCGAAACATTGTAAGGTTACTAATCGTTTGCTTTCTTCTCTCCTCATGTTTTATTTTGTAGTCACCCAGAGTCTCATGGCTCACTAACACTTTTAACATTCAAAATTTAATGACTTTTAAAATCCAGAAGTATGTTAATTTTATTCTAACTTAAGTTTTCAATATTTAAGAGTTCTAATGGTGCTTTTAAACTCCATCAATAATAATAATAATAATAATAATAATAATAATAATAATAATAATAATAATAATATCTCTAAAGATATTTACCTGTATTCTGAAGAGAAAAAAAAATCTTTCCATGAAAATTTGTCAATTATATAGACCAATAAAGTCCTCGTTAACTAAAACCCCTAATTGCTAAGTAGCCTAGGAAGTTCCACTTTCTTTAATTATCATGGAAAACCCCCCGAAATACCTGTCATGCCCAGGATTTAAACATGCTAATGGGAGTAGTAGGGACAGTAATAGTAATAATATTAACTTTTTTTCATGACGAACTATATGTCTGTTTCTAAATTACCAAAATTGGAAGAGAAATAACACATTATCTTCCTACAGAAAGAAAATAAAAAAAATTAAACTGTGATAGTTGCATATTTGTCTAGTATTTTGGGAAGGTAACTTCCACCATTTATACATTTTCGACAGCGATCTAATCTTAATGCATAGGCTACTAGGCTAGTTTAATTACTTATCTAACAAATACACGTTGCCATCCGTTTTGATAAAGAAATATCATCACCCCTCGACAATACTTCAGACTTTTTTGGCGATATCAAACTGAAATCCTCTTTAAAAGTGAAATAAATTTTCCATTTGCTAATATTTTTATAATTATATAACACGATGTTAACTTAGAATATTGTGCCCATATCGTAGAAGATTTATCATAATGATACCCTTTTCGAAACTGATTTCCATTTTGGCATCTATGTGGTGTGGATTATTTTCGAACACGGAACGAACTTGAGACCTTGAGAGTAGCAGCTGGGAACTAATAAATAGCTTGTATTTAAAATAAACGTGTTCATGTTAATTTTAATACCATACTAAATTGAATTGATTTCGTGTTATAAAAATCCGTTGGTTTTAAGAAAACGACCAAAAGGAAGCTCGATTTGACCGACGCCGTAAGCAGCCATGTGCCGGAGAAGACAAGAACTACGACAATCAGCGGATGCGAGCTCATCGTGTGAACTCATGGTCGTTTGTTTGAGTGAATCTAAAATCTCAAAATTAAAAAAAAAAATTATACTAATTATGATCGAACAATCTTATGGAACTTGCCTATAACAGTAATTAAAATCTTTCGAAACCTGTGCCCCCTTCGGATCTAGAGGCGGGCACGCTACATCTAGACCATCGCAGCCGACGTAATTAAAATAGTTATATGAAAATTATGAAACTCGCTTTGCTCGTTTCAGGCCCGAAGCCAAAGTCAAGTTTCCGAGGGGGCAAATCAAATTTCCGAGGAGGTGAGCATTTTCTTTTAATATACAGGGTGTTAATGAATAACACCGAAATGTTTTACCTGTGTTTAGAGGAAACATAGACAAGCAATAACACCGAAATGTTATACCTGTGTATAGAGGAAACATAGACAAGCAATTTTTATTAAGAGATTTTTACTCTATGACGTAAAATGCTACAGGGCATTAAAGTCATTACAACTTGGTGCTCATAAGTAGATGATTAAGCGAAATAGGGTTGAAATTTTCATTAAATTGACTTATAATGCCTACTTAGTGATCGATAAAAATCTGATTCTTGATCATTCATCAATAGCTAAGTTATATCATAATTTAGAGTTTTCATAAATTGCAAAATTTACGGACTAACACATGACTGACCGCCACTGAATTAGACTTTTATTTATAACTTCAGTGTTAACAACGAAGTTCCTTTGTTTTGCATATTTTTCAAATGTTAGAAGTCAGTGGCGGGCATGCCCTGGAAAATTTTATGCTGTAACAGGAAAAATTGAATCTCCTAATAAAAGTTGCTTGTCTAAAAATGTTTCGGTGTTATTCATTAACACCCTGTATATCCCCACCCCTAAGAAGAATGTAAGGAGATAACCACTCCACCAGATAAAATACGGGTTGTTTGTGATAATGATGGTTGATGTGAGGAAGTCAGAGCGGTGTGCGGTGTGTGTATTTAAACGGGCACTTCCTCGTTACAGTCTGGGAAAGTGCTCAAGTGATTGGAATACTAATGCAGGCTTGTGTTTAATTGTAAGATATTTCATGTTCATGTATAGCCTGTATCAAAGTAATGAAATCACTGCCCTGATTTTCAGTACGTTTCTAATTTTTGTGATCTTATGTTAAAAACGCATGAGTAAATCAAAACATTTCTCGAATAAACTGATTGATTGTAGTTGATTTAAGTATAAAGTGTATTATGCCGGGGACAAAATAATTTATTAAACAACAACAACAAAATGAAGCTGCTTGCATTGCATAAGTTGCCCAAGATGCAGGGCAAATAATCAGTCATCCTAATATTTTGTTTCTGTTATTACAGGTAAGGTGAATTTCACCACAGCTTCACACCATTCTTGAGTTTGGTATGTACAATTCATTTATATACTGTATATATGAAAACCAATATATATTATATGTTTTTCAAATAGACACAAGTACATAAACTTGCATTATAAAAGTTTACCCGAATGAGATATGTACCCGAATGAGCAAATTCTCGTGCAAGGGATTAGTTCCAGAAACATAAACAGAAGATATATATATATATATATATATATATATATATATATGTAATACATTGGGAATACAATATATTATTAAAAATAAGATATGATTAAGATTAAGAAATTAGCCATATAAAAAGTTTCGCATCTTTTGCCGTCGACACATTTTTATGAGCTTCCTCGCAAAAATCTTGCACGTTGATAATCAAAACACTATTATAAATTTGCAGCGATTTTTTTTTTTTTTTTTTTTTTTTTCGAGAATGTTCAAATTAGTGGCGAATCGTGGGTCAAAGCAGGTTGAACCAGAGCACATTCTCGAAGTTGAGGTAATGGAGTGGAGTGGGCGAAATCAGTAAAAGCTCGATCCCAGTCATTCAGTGGTATTAGCATTTTCACTTCATATTCACTAGAAACACATTCCCATTCAATGCAACTTATACCTCTTGTATATTGTATATTATTTGCTATAATTCACATTTTTACGATTTGCTCATTATCGTCAGCGTTTGAAACAGGTTTAGTTTTCATCGAGATGCGTCCCTTAGGTACAGTAACATTTTTTCCCCAGCTGAACCTGCTCAGGAAGATGCTCTGTGGTCTGGACAAGTCTATTGTCGAAATATTATTTGAAGAGGTGTTATTTCATTCGTACGCAAGTCTTCAAGGTAGTCGCATCACGCTAACTAAGGTATACGTCTACGGCTGTCATGACTGGCGGGAGGGGAAGATGGATTGTCTCTCTGGTGTTAAAATTATGTTGCTTGTATCGCTGAGTTCTATTCATCTTCAGGGAATCTTATTTGTAGAATTACGTATAAAAAGAGTAAAGCTTTCTTAATAAAGGCGTCATTGTTGGTTAAAGTCACTAAAACTTAAAAGTTCTTTAAAATTCATTAAAATTCACTTCTTTATTCTTCTACGTTGTGTGCACTCAACAGTGACGCCTTTATAAAGACAGCTTTATTCGTTTTCGTATGTAATTCTACAAATAAGATGCCCTAAATATGGTTGTACGAAACCGAAAGGCCTAGACTCAACAAATCATTAAGGTTGAGATTAAGGTTAATGTAATTATTTTATTGTCTCTTTGAGTTCAATTCCCCATCTGTGAATTCCATTCTCATTCACATTCCACCAGTGTCAGGAAGGAAAAAATTGTTTCAATGTCATGTCTCTTTAAAATTTTTTGAATCTGGTCCGTGACTCCAGCGATGTAGGGAAGATAGGCCTTAGACTTAGGTGGCGGCTTTTCAGTAGGATCTGTTAAGTCTATTTGGTTTCCAGATTGTCTGTTTTCCACTTTTTTGAGACATCTTCGTATTTCACGCGATGGATAACCATTACACCGAAAGGTATAAGATAAAGACTTCAGTTCCTGTCGAAAGTTATCACTGTCACAGATTTCAGCAGCCCTCGAGGTCAGGGTGTTTATAATTCCTCTTTTAACTGAAGGAGGATGGTGTGAAGACCAGTTTAGATACCTGTCTGTGTTTGTCGGTTTTCTATATACAGCATGGCTTAATGACCCATCCGATTTTCTTTTGATCAGCACATCTAGAAATGGCAGGCTATCATTTTTCTCCTTCTCCATAGTGAACTTTATGTTTTTATGCAAGCTATTAAGATGATTTAAAAAATATGTCAATGTATCTTCTCCGTGAGGCCAGATTACGAATGTGTCGTCTACGTATCTCAGCCAACACAGAGGCTTCAATTCACTATTTCTTAGTGCTGCATTTTCGAAATTCTCCACACCATCCTCCTTGAGTTAAGAGAGAAATTATAAACACCCTGACCTCGAGGGCTGCGGAAATCTGTGACAGTGATAACTTTCGACAGGAACTGAAGTCTTTATCTTATACCTTTCGGTGTAATGGTTATCCATCGCGTGAAATACGAAGATGTCTCAAGAAAGTGGAAAACAGACAATCTGGAAACCAAATAGACTTAACAGATCCTACTGAAAAGCCGCCACCTAAGTCTAAGGCCTATCTTCCCTACATCGCTGGAGTCACGGACCAGATTCAAAAAATTTAAAGAGACATGACATTGAAACAATTTTTACTCCTGTCAACAAATTGGAAGGCTTTTTAAGAAGAGAGAAAGACGAAATCGACATTTTACACAAAGCGGGAGTCTACTCAATTCCATGTATGTGTGGAAAAGTATACATAGGACAAACGGGACGCTCTCTGGATGCCAGAAGAAAAGAACATATAAGACACCAGAAACAAAACAACACGGACTACTCCACCATAGCATCTCATTCGGACGAAACAGGTCACAAAATACTTTTCAATGACATAACTTTTCTTAAACATGAAAACAGAAGATTCCCTAGACTTGTCACAGAAGTCATAGAAATTATTAAACATCCCCATAACATAAACAGGGAAGATGGGTATAAGATCAGTGACATCTGGCGTGAAACAATTAAAACTTTAAAACTGACGTCATGACAACCGCGACTGTTTACTATCCACAGGCACTTATTTTTATTGCGATTCTTTCTCAGAAGAAGGACACGATATGATGTCCGAAACGTCAGAAGACACCAAAAACACGACGCGGCCCAACCCGGATAGCAACACTTTATGTATAACTCCGGCCGTGGAAGCCTGCGAACTAAGTTATTACTTACGGCTTTATGAATAGCTATTTCGAAGTCGGCGACTATAAATGTGGGTTGAAATGTGTAGTTCAAAGTACCACAAATGTTTATTAACTCACGAAATAAATTCTCATACGTAACTGTCTTTTTGTTTGCTAGAAAGAATACTAATGGTGTGTTACTGATTGTTTCTATGCACGTGAATTGTAAAGAATTTATAAAAATAAAATTACAACAGAACTCAAAAGTGCCATCAACAAAAATCTTATCAAGCTCACATAGAACTCGCAGATTTCTCTGAGTAGCAAAATACGCTATATTTAATGAGGTGTCGTTAATAAGAAGCAAGTTTTCCTTTTTATTACTCAAAACTGTCATTTGTCCCAACTCTGTGTGAACTTCACTAATACTCTTTGGTAATGGCTGAAAAATCGATCTTCTCGTTCTAAGTTATACAAATTTTGTCGAATTCTAGGCAAGTCTCGGCTTGTTATATCAATTTCAGAGTTCGAAACTTCCCTCATAAGTTTCAACGGCCTTTCTGATAAATCATGTAATGCTTTCCTTTTAACACTATTAGAGATGATTTCTCTATTTAAATTTTCACTAGCCTGATGATTATGATCTACTTCATTATTAAAGATAAGGTGTGTTCATTAACATAAATTCTAGACTTACGTCTCCTTACAGTGTATCCCCATGCCACTCCTCTTTGTGTGTGTCGATCTTTACGAAACTTATATCCATTAGTAATATCAAATCAGAGCCTTTCTCGCTTACAATAGTACACAGTCACTATCCATTACTGCCCTGTTCGAATTACAAGTAATGGTAACCGTTAAAAGACACAAGAGGAGATGTGAAACAAAGACAAGTGACTAGTACCCAGTGTTACCATACACTAATTACATTAAAACAAAAATTCTCTAGGATCAGCGTTGCCACACTTTGCACACAACATTTCTCACGCCTAGGGAATATTGTTAGAGCCAGTCCTACATATAAGAAGAGGAAACAGTATATAGAAGAATTACTTTATAATCGCGCTCAACTGATGCATTCCAAAATTAACCACCGCGCTCAATAATTGATGTACACCCAAAAGTGACCCCGCGCTCAATTGATGCATTTTTATTCAGTTCGCGCTCAATTGATGTACGCCCTATGACTGATTGCCCTTAATGGTCTACCTTACTGACAGACAAGTTATGTCATTTGCAGTACTGTGAGGCACACTAATTAGTGATTTTTGTGACTGTTATTGTACAGTTCACATTCAAGATTGATATACTGTATATGAATTCAAGAACCACAGATTATTGTCTCTGTTGGACATTACATGAGAATATCATCTCATAACATCTTGAATGTTAACTGTCCAATAACAGTGGCCACAAAATCACTAACTAGTGTGCCTCACAGTACTGCATATGACATAACTTGTCTGTCAGTGAGGTAGACCATTAAGGGTAATCAGTCATAGGAGAGAGGTTCCATCTGGCGCTGTGAAGTGAACTCTGGCTTAGATTAATTGGTAGAGCATTAGCACGGATAGCCAAAGGTCCTTGGTTCAAATCCCAGTGTCGGAGGAATTTTTCTCGTATAATATTCTCATGTCCAACAGAGACAATTATCCGTGGTTAATGAATTCATATATATCCATGTCTTCAAATGTTCTGCTGGTCATTCGTGAAATAATATGCATACTGTAACCTGATTTTAAGTTCTACGTTAAAAAAAAGTACAACCCCTAAGATAACTTCTTACCCTCAATTTCAGTACCACTGGTTAGGGTCTAACTGAATGGAAAAAGGAAAGTACATCAACATATGCTAGATTCTAATGCCCTACGGCTATGATTACGCAAATGCCTTAAGAAACTTGACAGCTGAAATAACTTTGTCGCTCCAATCTCTTAATATTCCTTCATCTGGCTATCTGAAGAATTCTCGTCTGGGAAAATCGATACGATAAAAGTTTAGAAAATAAAAGATCCAGAGCATTTAACCGACCGGAGCAATTTGAACAGGAAAAGGGTGTGTCAAATTCTTGGATCCGAGAACATCGAGAATTATGTTGTAGTAAGTGGCGTGGAGCCTTAAGATGACGGCTGATATGTTAGCTGTTAGATCCTTACCGGGACAATTCCAGAATTGATTCCCTCCATAGGTACTGCCACAGGCCCCCATCCGCCATCACACAGTCCATTCCAATATAGCTACTGCTTTAAGAGATCAAGGATTTCAGGTTTTCGAGGAAGTAATGGTTTAGTTGCAAATGAGAGTCATAGAAGAATAGGTATGACAAGGAAGGCTTTATACTGAATTTGAAATTAATTTAATTAGCCGTGAGCACCGAGAAGATGCTATAGGCCATTTAAAATTAAAATGAATTACAAATAAAGTAAATTAAATTGAGAAGTCAAATACAAATATGGCAATACAATTTCATTCAGAATGTATAGACCCTATGCAAAAAGGATAAGAATAAAATAGAAATTACTGTGAAAATTTCACACTAAAGAACGATGTTAACAGAAGAGTAAAAAAAATATCGTTTACATCATAAAAGGGATTTTCTGTTAGTCAGCCATTTCTTTGATTTACTCACTGTTACATTTGGGTCCGAAAGATTATACCTTACGTGATAACTAGAGCTGGGATTTTTATGTAGTATCAATTGGAAAATATGTACATAAATATGTAGTGAAAATTGGGGAAATATGTAGAAAAATATGTAAAATCTTCAAAATATGTATTATAAAATATTAAATATTTCATTTCAATTTCTTAACATTTTCTCAAGAGACATTCATACGTAAACATTACATTTTTTAGTACAGTGAACAGTTATTATTTGATGAAAATGTAACCTAGAAACCACATTGTATTAATCTGATTTCGAATATTAGCTCAGTCCTATCAAGTAAAAATATTATAATATGAGTCACCACGCAAATTCCAATACTAGAGACATTCATCCATTAAACTTTGCAGCACAGTGATCAATTAAATATTTTTCTGAGTTCTCTGGGGTGAATGATAGCCGTTTGTCAGATAGAATGTTCTTATAAGCGGAAAATGACCGCTCAACATCGCATGATGTGACTGGGGCAAATTTTAGCAGAGGAATCTTTCCCGGTGAAATGTCCTCAGAACAATCTATAATGTCCCCTTTTAGAATTTGACACACACTGCGAAATGTCGAAAATCCAGGGTTTTTTCTCAAAACGGTTTTTAATTTATTCAATGCACTCTCACCATTCTCCCCATGCACTACACTTAGCTTTTCAACTGCATCTTCCACAACACCAATAGAATCTTGAATTGGAAGTCCTGAAGTTTCCAAGCGTGTGATGCTCTCCGGTAGCCAGCTAAAGTTGCTCCTAATGTAGGAGACAGAACAAACCCCTTTGGAATCGCTGAAGGCACGCTGAGATTCACGAATACATGCAGCATTTTTAGGATCAAAAGAATCTACAACAGTCTTTATGTCATCGAAATGTTCACCATAAAAGTTCACTGCTTCAATCCATGTTCCCCCCTTAGTTAACACTGGTTCTGGAGGCAATGGTGTTCCAGCTACTTGCTCTTTGTAGGAGTTCACTCACTGTGGGGCTTTTAGAAACACTTTGTTTGTTGCCGAAATTAATGTGTTGACTTCTGGAAATGTAACTCTTATATCCTCGGCAACACGTTGCAAACCATGAGCCAAGCACGTCAAATGGAGCATGTTGGGGTAAAATGCCTTCAGAGAAGTTGCAGCTTTAAGCATGTATGGTGCTGCATCAGCACATAGCACTAACACTTTCTCTTCTTGAGTTCCGGTAGGCCACAACACTTTTAGTCCATCATTCACAAATCTTGCAATAGTTGAATGATTTGTACGGCCCAGCTCTTTGCAGTAGATTAAACACGGGTTAGAAGCGCTGTCAGGTTGCAACATTCCTACCATGAGATTTGCTATGTTACGCCTCTTAGAATCAGTTGTTTCATCAACCGAAACCCATATGAAAGAATATCCGATGTACTCTCTTATGCTGTCCATTACCTCATTGTAGCAGATACGTAGATAGTTTTTGCGTATTATTGAATGGTCAGGTATAGGCCTATGTTGCTTGCAGTGTTTTTCCAAGATGTAGATGTAGATGTAGATGTAGATATCTCGTCCTGTAGATCCTGTGTTGAGCGGGGCTCAAGGATATAGAACACGTCAGATCAAAAAATACATGCATGTTATAACAATAATATAGGCCTACAGAAACTGTAAGCTGGAAATTTATCCAAGCTGGAAATATTCCTCCAAATTGTAGAAGGTGTGAGTTATTAAAAATTCCTTGACAGCTGTTTTGAAAGGTTTGCTCTTTCTTTGAATACATAATAATTTAATGTTCTTTGGAAGCTTGTTATATATCTGTACTGCAGAATAATAAGCACCCTTCTGAAAGAGTTTTAACGAGTTATTTGGTCTGTGTAGAGCATTCATGTTTCTGGTAGTACGTCCGTGTACACTAAAATTAGTTTGAAATTTACCAATATTATTCACTACATAACACATAACAGAGTATATATACTCCCCTGTAAAAGTGAGGACTTTTAATTTTTCAAATAGCGGTTTACAAGATTCCCTTTTTTTCTTTCCACATATTATTCTTATTGCCTGCTTTTGTAATCTAAATATTTTCTCCCTATGGGAAGAGTTGCCCCAGAGTATGATCCCGAACCTCATTACCGAGTGAAAATATGCAAAATATACCATAAGTAATGCATCCTGTTTTAATATATTATTCAAAATTCTTAAAGCAAAGCACGCTGAACTCAGTTTTGGACCTATCATTTCTATGTGTGTCTTCCAGTCAAGATTTTGGTCAATTTGCAGTCCTAAAAATTTTACATTGCTAATTTCTTGTATGATTTGTGTTCCATAATTAATTTCAAGATTTGAGATACATCTGTTTTTTGTTCTAAATTGTATAAAATGGGTCTTATCAATATTAAGTGTCATTTTATTAGCTAGAAACCATGTGTTTAACTCGTGAAAAGCCTTTGTAGCTATTCTTGATAAATGTTCTTGTGACGTTCCTGTTACAAGTACACTAGTATCATCTGCAAAGAGCAATACCTTTGATTCGTCACTTAAGTTATAGGGCAAGTCATTAATGAAAATTAAAAAGATCTGAATTCAGGTACTTGAATATTATACCATGGAATGTTAGCAGCAATCATTGCACTGCACAAATCCTTAAAGAAAGGGTTACTTGAAGTTGAATTTTTTATCTGTGTTAAAAGCATTTGCTTTGTCGGTTGATGTAATTGTTTGTTTTCTATGCAGTGCACTTCTTAAATGCTGTTCAAGCTGGGATTTCATAGAACATCCTACGTGTTTGTTGCAATCTTGACAAGTCACTATTTTGCCGTCAGTCGTAAAACACTCGTCAATTGCAGTCCATGATTTTAATTTTGAAGACAGCGAAGATGACACTGGTGCCATGTTCGCACTAGAAAGAACTGAAGTAAACTGTTCACTAATATTTTGATTCTGAACGAAACTAAAAACAGTTTGGGATTTAGGGTTAACTGGAATTCCCAACAAAAGAACAAATTTAAAAATATTACTGGAATATCCAAACCACAGTAGCCTACCTCTTTGAAAAGAAAAATTAGAAAATTGTTAAAAGGGAGATGTAAAGTATATACAGTAAAAGTATTGAGTGCAGAATTCACAACAGTTTTATGGAATAATTCGCAAAACCATTAGGGCTAATAGGTTTCTTTTCATGCTGTGGTCATGCTCTTAAGTGGCTGTCAATCATCTGTCATCCCTTTACTTCCCTGGTATGGTCATTCCTTGCTTTTCAATACCCGTCAGTGATCTTAATCTTCCTATTGTGGCAAGTGACAATATCCACATAGCTTCAGTATAGAATTTATAGAGAAATTTACACATATGAAACAAGGAAATATTGAAATATGTAATTTTATGTAACATCACAAGAATATGTAATATGCTTAAAAATATGTAAACATATGTAAACTGAAATTCAGTTACAGTAACCCTAACATAGTGGTTTGTGAAGATATCTCTTTTCCCAGCTTCTAAATAGCAAGGAACAAAATATGTAATTACATAGAAATCTCAGCTCTAGTGATAACTGTATAATTTAGACTTATATGTTCATGTTCTTTTTGACTTGGAATAAGCAATTTAATATATGTATAAATCTACAACTGTTAACAATTTTCTCTAATAAATAAGGGCCTATAATGTGCATTATATCGAGAGCCAGCAAGTATTCGTTCAAGCTTTCTTTTGGAAGAATGAGAACATAGTAGGCTATATGGGCGATTCTTCAAATACGGGAAAATTTGTGTTCCGGAGTGATATTTCCCTTCAATTCAACTTTTAAAAAAATTAAAATAAAAGTTTGTTTCTACTACTTCCATACTACAACTATCACTTTGAAATGTCACTAACTTTAAATTCTGATATTCCAAAATCAAATTTAATTCAATGAAATGTCATCCACATGCCCTGTCCCATACCCCGGTTTTGTATATTCTAATGCATTTTTCCACTAAACAAAATGTTATTTCCTTTTCAACTTTTTTCCTGCCAATGAGTATGAATGTGTGACGAATATTAACCCCTAAAAAGTATAATGAAATAAAATTGTCACCCCACCTAATGAACATAAAGAATGTCCCAAGGGTTTTTAGTCATCCACATGGCTGAAAAGAATGGAATTTTTTCTGCAGAAATGAGAAATTTGTATAACTGGCAACAGTGTTAGAAAGCCAACAGGGCAGCTTGTGGTTGAATTGTAAGGTTGAATTTTGCTTGCTTACAAACAGTTTGGGATTAACAAAGAACTCTGCATCATTTTCAAGGAAAGCGTTTTTATTCCCCGTCATTAACATGACTTCTAGAAAGTAGGCAGAAAGTGAATATTAATTAATTTTGATTATGCACTATGATAAACCTTCCAATTCAAAGTACCTGACTGAAGTTGAGTCTACAGAGGTTTAGAAATGGCTTGCTGAGACCACTAAAACTCCTTTTTTGTCATCCACATGCCTGATTTTTACGTCATCCACATGCCTCATGAAGGGGTATGTGGATGACTCAAGTCACGTAGATGATAAATGTAGGGTACTATTGTGTTTGTGGTGTCTGTGACCTGTACTTAAAATCTTAAAACTGATTAAATGAATTTCTGCTTGATTCCCCCCCCCCCAAAACCATAAAAACACAGTCTAGTTAAAATTACATTAATTCCGGAGTATTCACACAAATTTGCAAATTTGGTGCAAAATCAACTGAAGCATACTGAGAGAAATATGAAACCACATAAAGAAAAGCAGATTGTTGCCAAAGTTAGTCATTAATGTGGCCTTCTGCCATCCACATGTACACGGATGTCATTCACATGGCTTTAAAAAAATTAAAATAAATAAAAATATAAACATTTAAGCTCTGCTAGTGTCTTATTATAATCAAGTAGCCCCTGAAATATTTTAGTATTTTTTTTTGAGATTTTAAAAACAAAGTAAAAAATTTGGATTCTACACACTCCAAATTTTCCTGTATTTGAAGAATGACCCATATAGTACTGCTATTCTTTCAGGTGTTAGCTGTATACCGTTCTGTTGCCTATATACATGGGAAATAAAATATCCCGTCAAGACAGTAAAATCTTATGTTACCAGAATTTGTTTCTTCTTGTTTCAACCCCTACGAGGCATGATGTGTAAAAGCAATGGGTTGCAAAATTTTAAGTCCTGTATGGGCGATAAAAGCCTTAATTATGTAGCGTTTTCTGAGGGAATACTTTAATTGTGATAAGACGTTCTTCTTCGCTTCAAACTGTAGATCCCTATGTATAAGGCGTTGGAAGTCAAAAGTCCTCCATAATTTAATTTTGAATTACACGGAAAATACAAAACCCGGGCGACGCCGGGCCGTTTAAGCAAGGGTAAATATAAAGTAATATGAATTTTATACTATAACATTATTTTAATGGTCTAGTAGGAGTTTTGTGCTTGAACAATGAAAGAATGCTTTGTTTTAACACATTTGGCATCATCATGTATGTGAGAGAACTGACGTAACACATTACCAATCAAACAACTTTATGGGCGGAATTATACAAACAGTGGCGTGGGAAGGGGGGTGCGGGGGGTGCGGGCCGCCCCGGGTGTCTTCACCTGGGGGGTGACAAAGTAAAAATATGTCTTTGCAAGTAAAAAATCGCTTAAGGAAATTTAAAGAAAATAATAATATTATTTAAAAAAACAATTAAATAAGCTTAACAACTTTCTACAAGTCAACATGCGTGTTGAAACTTCTTTTATTTTTAAATGCAGTCAACAAAGGTAATACAACGCGGCTGAATTGATACGAACAATAATATTATGGTTAGGGGGAGGGATGTTTATTTCTGCCGATGCTTGTCTCTGCAGTTTTATTAATTTAAATTAGACTTCAACAAACGGTGATATTTTATATCACTCAAGCCGCAACCAATAATTCTACCCGCTGCGGCAGTCATGACTTTGATGAAAAAAAACTTCGAATGTGAGTTGACTCCGAAGTCTCCGGTAATCTAGATTTTGAACTGGTATGTGCGCATATTTAAGAATAGATGATTAATAATACAGTTCCCTAAAATAGTTACATTACTTGTTTATGAAATTTATTAGGATCAACCTATAAAAAAATCTGATGTATAATTCACATAACTTCCTCTGCCCAAATAAAAGTTAGCAAGTCGTCGCCAATATTCGTGTCACATCCCCCAAAAGTACCTAACACAAATACAAAATTTTGTTTTCGTACAATTTTCCGTTGCAAGAGGCCGTAATGCAAAGAGCGCGTATTCAACTACCCTTCAGAGAATTATCTCGAAAAAGCGTTTCAAATAAAAGATTTAGCTCTTAGTATAAGCAACCCACGGGCAAAATTTAAGGAAAAACATTAGAGCCGTTTTCAAGAAAACTTTCTTTATGTAAAAATAAGGAAAACTCGTCTCCAATCTTCGGTTCACATTTTGAAAGGTACCTGACATAAATACAAAATTTTCTTCTTTTATCAAAATTCATCTTTCCAAAATTCGAGATTTCGCTTGGAAAACATAAAAAAAATCACTCCAAAAATAAAACTTTGCACAATTTCGGGAGTTTATTTTGGCCTAGAAATGTGTGAAACAAAAGATGTTAGCTTTATTAATGGTAACACCCACAATTCGTGAATATGTCGCTCACGAAAACAATGTATAATATTATTATTACTATTATAATTAATAATATTATTAATAATAGCATTTATTGTCGTTTAACAGTAGGCTACAATGTACAACGTACAGCATAATGTGCTTGATATGTATGTCTCCTTAATCCTAAAAAAAATTGGCTGAGTTAGGTTAACTATGTCTTATATGCACCATTGGTAGCACTAGTTACAACATGGCGACAACATGGTAACTCGAATCGCTTTATGGATGGTTGATTCATAGTATGCCATGATTTCGGAGCGTAGTTTTGTTTTTATATAACAAAGTAATTATTACTAATTTTGTATAATCCGTTGAGTTTACGAGTTACATAAAATAAATCCGTTGCAGCTGCATCTACCGATGAACTCTTAAACTCTCGTGGGATTACCTTTGAGTATCCAAAAAAATAACACTTGGAACTGTTCCATCTTTTCATAATTTAAATTGGGGGGGGGGGGGGTGACAAGAAATTTTCCGCACCGGGTACCACCTAAGCTTGCTACGCCACTGTATACAAATGCAGTGTTTACATACACTGGAGCTTACGTCGGATATGTCGATTGCGCAATTCTAATGGCGCATAAGCCCATCCCATTGTCTTTTATTTCCAGGGTTAGGACCTTTATGCTCTAAAAAATTTACAATAGGCATGCAACCATATCCTTAAAATGTGAATATGCTCAAAACATTCACGAATATCTCTGAATCTAGCAAGGTACGTATGCAAACTCAAATGTATTGTTGAGGAATATATCACTTTTGTACATATCCGGAATTAGAAATTATTTTTTGCAATTTACCAAAATTGTGTGACCACCATTTCCATAGATAATATTTACTTGTGCTCTCTCAAGATCACTAGAAAATTCAGTTTAGAAGCTTTTAAACAAGAACGCATTACTTGGTTCCTCTTTCGGGATTTTTAAGACTGTTCCTTTCACTAAGCAAACGCACCTGTCTTTTTTTCTCTCTCTCCCTAGACCCTTCCTTGTTGTGTAATATATTTCACCAAGGCAGGTAATTTCCTAATGCAATACTGTACTACATGCCTCCTTAACCAGCCGGCCGGGGCATTCACTGTTCACACTATCAGGCCTATATAGTCGACGATTGACTGAAGATGGGCTATTGAGGTCGAAATGCATACATATCCATTTTACCAAGAGTTAAGAGGACCCTACATAGACACAGAAGACACAGAAGATTTTAACATTTTAATTTTTTGACTGTAACTAAAGACTTGCAGTTTTTAACATTTCAGTTCACTGGCGAGTATTTTGTACTATTTCAGGAAATAGGTTATGTTTTATGTTGTCTGACTCTACAACACTTTACAAAACTTTGTAATTTTAGGTTATAACATGTTTATATACTAATGTAAAGTAAATAGATTCTAGGCCTATTATGTAAGGGTACCTCATAAAACGTAAGTTGTGGGTATAAGGCAGATCGCCTACAAGTATTGTGCAAATCAGTACAGATGGTGCTTTGGCAACTCTTCTTTCCTGCAGTAGGCCTACACGTTAGGATCAGTTTCAAACACAATTTATGACAGGCCGTGGAAAATTTGGGAGCTATTTCTTGAGATTTCAGATTGTTTTAGACAGCTGTTATTATTATTATTATTATTATTATTATTATTATTATTATTATAAGAGTTGAAAATCTATACTAACCGCAAAGCCCGTTTTATTTGATTGGCCTATATTCGAAAGGAAAAGACTCCAACTAAATTTACTTTTTGCAGATTGTGATGATACATCCATATGGAAAAAATCTTCAAGAACCAGTTTGTTTTATAAACAGTAATAAACATTTTACGCAGTTTATAACACACATTCATAATCATATGTAATTTTAATTTTGCCAATTTACTGAACATATTGCAATGTAAGGTTTAACCCTAACGTGCCTTTTCTGACAAAATTATTTAAGATTTGGAGATTCAATAAATAAACATAAATGCTTTTAACAATCAGCACAGCAGCCAATTCATCAGGCCCAAATGATAGTTTACGTTTAAGTTTGTTTTATCTATAATAATATCTTGGACTTCAAATTCTGAAAACTATCTGAAATTCATGGATTTGTAAAAACATATTTAAAGTTATTTATATTAAAATCACTATTTTTGCATTTAATGTTTGGAATAGCTTCCAATGGTGTATCTTTAAAACTATTGAATTTTATCTGGCAACTATGAGGATTATCCACTATAGCATTATTAATAGAAATTCTGCATTCTTTAAACATTTTTGTACTAAAAAACCAACATCCCATTTCTTGTTCATTAAGAGACTTCAACATCTATAGGCCTAATATATTCGACATTTTCACTTGGGTAAGTAAGCCCGCTCCATTTCAGCCTTAGTATTTTTGTAAGACTGTTATTGTACCACGTAAATAAAGGAATAACTTGTATGGATATAGCAAGTAGGACGAGTCTCATTGTCATACGTTACCGCAACTACAGAAAACGTGCGACACGTGACACATGTTCAAGGTTCAAACTGTTCATCTCACACAACACACGTTGTAAACAGCCTTATAAGCATTTGAATGGCTTCCTTGCATGGTAGACACGGATAATGAATGGGCATGGGTCATTCCATATTAAATCAACAAATTTTAAGAAAATTTCTTGCCGCACATTTTTGATTTTGATGAAATTTGGTAGGTGATGTGTACCAGTCTTCTGAACCCCAAAGCAAATCTTGTTATACCTCTAAAAAATTTTACTCCTGAGATATAGACATTTGTTTGGAACACGAACAAGCAAAAAATGTAATTTCAGACCTATTTTCTGAAAGCCGTAGAATTTCTATTTGAATTAGTAGGATGATCAAATAGGGCTCATTGGAAAGCTTAAAGAATGGACTTTCATTTGTGCATACTAAATTAGATTTAAGTTAAGTCTAAACAGACGTTTCTAGGGCTCAAATCTTCGTTCGTGAACTGTCGTTTTGCGTAACTTTAGGCATTTAAAAAACAATAAAGGACTTAGAGTAACAGGCCAATTTTTTTCCCTGTTACACTTATGTATGAGGAGTATGTGTAGGAAAAAAACTGAGCTGTTACTGGTGGTCCTTCACCCTGAAAAATTTGCTTAAACTTCGAAAAAAATGTAAATCGGGCTTTTTCTCGGTCCCAAAAAGTAATGTGGGACAGGTGATAAAAATCTGAAAATGCCAAGATGAGAAGCCCTTATAGTGTACTTTAAAATAAAAACAAAATCATTTTGTGACCCGAAGGGATAGAGGAGCTACAAGCCTTTGAAATATCAAGAAAACAACACTTGACCGCTACTGAAAATAGGCTAAGCAGATAGGATAATTACCACAAAATTTAATTTAAATTTACATATAATATAAATAATTTATTTACAAATGAGAATTTTCCTCAGTCATACAAATTTCTGATTTTTTGTAATTTTTGTAACAATTTTTCACATTTGACTTCTTTTTAAGCTACATTGATGGCAATTTCAAGTAGGCCTACTGTATTTTCAACTATTGTATTTAGAAACCATTCTTATCCTGGTTTTTTGGATGTAGGTAATGCATTACACTAAAAGCTGCCTAAAGCTCTTTAAGGTCACATCAAATTAACCTTTTCTGTATGTTAACCTTTTTCTCCATTAGGTCCTCTAACAGATACACAGTCCCTTTTCCTTGGCATCATTCTGCTGTACTCATCTTTTTCGTAGAAGTCTTGTACAGTTTTGACTGAAACTTCATCAAGTTTATTCCTAGTCCTGTTCTCCTTATTCTGTTGCAAAATCCCGTTCTTTTTCATAAATTTCTTGACTGGCGGGCTAAGTATTGGCTGACATTAAACTCACTCTGAACTACACTAATACTCCCAACTACTACAGGAGCTAAACTTACAATGTTGTTTAGTAGTTGAAGCAACTTTCATTTTTTTTCTTTAAGCTTGTGAATTAGTTGCTTGTACTCATTTGCTAAACTGGCAGGCTGCATGTTCATTGAAAATTCCTCATTATCAGTTGAAATGTTCAAATCAAAAGACTTGCTTAACTTTCCTGTTATAGATTTGACTATCTTACTAACTTTATTTGTTAACACTGAGGGTCTAGCTTCAACTGACAGCTTCTGCACCTTAACAGG
Source organism: Ectobius pallidus (assembly GCA_964059195.1). Lineage (NCBI taxonomy): Eukaryota > Metazoa > Arthropoda > Insecta > Blattodea > Ectobiidae > Ectobius > Ectobius pallidus. The sequence goes on from CAXKWD010000009.1 coordinate 35,991,157, forward strand.
AGAAATACCAAGGACTGAACAAGCATCATTAACTGTTTCAACAAGAATGGCTTCAGGTTCATAAATGTCTGGGCATTCATCTTCACTGTCAGTACCGGTCTCTGTGCCTTGTTTTGGATTTTTAATTTTTTAAACATTTTGTGCACAATACCTTCCCTGTGATTAATTTCAGCTCAGGACTGCACATGGAAAGTGTCATTGATATTTATCTGAGAGATATTTTTAATAGGTTTTGAGTGAACACTGTAGGGGCAGAGCAAGACCATACACAAGATTTGGAAGTATCTGTCCAAAATTTCAGCCTTGTGAAACATTTTATATCATCGCAACCATTTCTAATTGAATATAATGTTTTTTTGTTCTTCAGTGAACTCGGAAATAGTATTGAGTACTGAAGACCTAGAGTAAGATAATTTATTAGATACCTCTCCTCTGAAGATGCCAACAGTACAAGAACACTCAATCATAGTAATATACTGGTAACAATTTCAATAGCATGTATTCAGCACAAAATAACAATAGTAATAATTTAAAAAATAAATAAACTAATCAAAAGATAATGAAGCACAAACACAACCTACTTGCTGTGAGTCAGCTCAGTAAGTGGATAGTGGACAGCAATGAACAGAGGGGCTGGATCATATGAAGCTATGCGTATTCAAACATGACTTGGTCAGCAACCAGACTCCAATGAACAGTGCGTGTCCAGAACTTATCCTATCATAACAGTTAACATATAATTCAATATACTGTATAGAAGAGTAGAGTTTAATGCAGTACCTACACCTAATAAACCAGGATAAGAATGGTTTCTAAATACAGTAATTGAAATTGCCATCAATGTAGCTTAAAAAGAAGTCAAATGTGAAAAATTGTTAGAAAAATTACAAAAAATCCTAAATTTGTATGACTGAGGAAAATTCTCATTTGTAAATAAATGTTTTATATTTTATGTAAATTTAAATTAAATTTTGTGTAATTATCCTATCTGCTTAGCCTATTTTCAGTAGCGGTCAAGTGTTGTTTTCTTGATATTTCAAAGGCTTGTAGCTCCTCTATCTCTTCGGGTCACAAAATGTTTTTGTTTTTATTTTAAAGTACACTATAAGGGCTTCTCATCTTGGCATTTTCAGATTTTTATCACCTGTCCCACATTACTTTTTGGGACCGAGAAAAAGCCCGATTTACATTTTTTTCGAAGTTTAAGCAAATTTTTCAGGGTGTAGGACCACCAGTAACAGCTCAGTTTTTTTCCTACACATACTCCTCATACATAAGTGTAACAGGAAAAAAAATTGGCCTGTTACTCCAAGTCCTTCGTTGTTTTTTTAATGTCTAAAATTACGCAAAACGACAGTTCACGAACGAAGATTAGAGCCCTAGAAACGTCTGTTTAGACTTAACTTAAATCTAATTTAGTATGCACAAATGAAAGTCCATTCTTTAAGCTTTCCAATGAGCCCTATTTGATCATCCTACTGATTCAAATAGAAATTCTACGGCTTTCAGAAAATGGGTCTGAAATTACATTTTTTGCTTGTTCATGTCCCAAACAAATGCCTATATCTCAGGAGTAAAATTTTTTAGAGGTATAACAAGATTTGTTTTGGGGCTCAGAAGACTGGTACACATCACCTACCAAATTTCATCAAAATCAAAAATGGTGAGGCAACGCCCATTTGTTGATTTAATATGGAATGACCCGCATAGAATTAGTTCATATAAAGATCAGTTTGCTAAACTATATATAGCCTATTATAGGCCTATAATAGATTATTGGCAGATCCGGTGTATTACGGGAAATGAGCAATAAACAACCTTACTTATTGGATCATTGCATCCTACTCATTAGTTTTCCTGGGTTCCTCTTTCTGAATAGAAATGGAAGAAAAGGTTATAAGCACCTCGGGGATTTACCTTGAATAAAAAGCATAACATTTAAAAAATCAAAGTAATGGCCAGTTCCACCGACATTCTTTAAGTATACCCAAACGAAGACTTTAGTAACGCGCCATTGCTGTATAACGTCTGCGTTAAGTGGACACTGTTCCACCAACACACTAGTCGTTGAAATAAACACCCGTTTTCAAACGATCGTTAGAAGGCAGGCAATCTTGGCACACAAGCTTTGGAAAGTTGGTACTTTGCGACTCACCCTGCTCCCCTTTCCACTTGCCTGGCCGCTTCCCCGCCTGGCTGCTTCCCGCGGCCGCCTGCTCCGCTTCCCCGCAACGCATACCTTCATGCCTGTAGCCGTTGCTCAACGCCGGTAATGCATAATTGCAATTGATATGTCACCTAATATTTCACAATAAAGAAAGTCCCTTGCACCTCCACATAATATTCCACAATTATAAAAACGACCCTTCCAACAAAATAGGCTATTTCACAATACAAAAAATACCCTTGTACCATACATAACATTTCATAATTATAAAAAACGCCGTATTATAACATAAAATGTGGCTTAATTGATGCAGGAAAATTCCCTTGTACCAGCACTACTAATAAAAACCGATTCTTGCGTTAAAACTCATGAAATCCCCCTAACATAACTCTAATATACGGAAGCTTCCTTCAGTGCTCAACATTCACTCGTAGCATAGTGGTCAAGACTCCTATTGTCCTTTTCACATCGTGAAGGCACTACAGCTCTTATGGAGAATCCGTGCGCTGTTGCCAGATATGTCTATTTTCACAATATGACCAAAGTGAAATAAAAACATGCATTTCTGTATGAAATTTTATGAAGAACATGATGGTAGACTCGATTAGCTTATATTTTCGCTTGTATAAATACTAAAAATTTGAACTTTTTGTTTAATCGAAAATTTTAACATATTTTTCGTTCCGAACAGTAAAACATACAGTAAAATTGAAACAATTGTGACGAAAAAATCTCAATAACTCGTTTGTTCTTATAGGCAATGCTGATTCTTAGAATTTACCAATATTTTAAAAATTGTGATTACAAAAAAATAAATTGTCAGACAAGGTGAGAGTATTTTTAATTTTTGCACTGAAAAATGTCGCCGCTGGCTAAATTTCGTTCTATAGGTCCACTTAAAAACTTCCAGCGACAAAGTTGTAGGGAAAAGTGTGAAGTTATTTTTAATCATCATTCAAAAGTCCCCCGAACAATATTAGCCATGTATCCTTAGTTGTTTTCTCTGGTGAACGGCGCGCGAAGTAGAAAGACGTAAGTCTTGGCCGGTGAGCTGTAATTTTCTATTCATTTAGTTTGTGCGTTGTAATATCGCGCTTCCCTTCACACCAGCCATACCTCTTCTTATTCTTTTATTATTATTATTATTATTATTATTATTATATTATCATCATTGCTATTAGTATTATTATTATTAAATTTTAACATGTTATTGGAAATTTCATTTGCCTACAGCATATCAAGAGTCATGTAACCGCTGTATTATCTATCTCCATCTGCTGACTTCATTCTTAGATGGCAGGTTTTGGGACTTGTTGTCAAATTGCCCCTTCCCGTGGTCATTATTGATGTTTTTAACCGGAGTAGCTACTTCTTTATCAAGTAGTAATCAGCCGTCCTTTGGAGGTTATATAGTGATTTCAGAAACATTTAGGAGATACCGGGTATCGAACCCGAACCTGTATATCAGTAGGCAGGAAGTCAACCATTATACAATGCAAGCTTTTGCTTATTATTATTATTATTATTATTATATTAGCCTTTAATATTTTTATCACTTAACATTCTGGTTCACTGACAAACGAAACCTGAAAACATCCAATGAGGATTCGAACCATTGCCACCTGAACTAATTACAGTAGTCATCTCTCAACATGTTAAGTTCAAGAAAGCCTTATTTTTACAGCTTGTTAATTTCTTTTGGAGCCCGAAACACAAAATGCATGTTGATCTTAAAATAATCTTGATGATGAATACTGAAGATTGGTGTTATTATTGTTGCGGAACGATGCTCAGTTTGTTTGCAATACGAGGAAATATAATTCCCCGTGACGTCACTGGAGCTCGGCGGCCACGCGCGCCAGTTACCTGCATGCAGTGCAGTGGTGGGATTGGAATATGCTGGTTCAGTCACTTCTAGTTCAGTGTAATAACAATTTTTCTTAGTGTTTCTTTTCGAGTTTTATAGTCTTATTAATTCAGTGGAAAAATGCCATTCTGTAGTGTGTTTGATTGCAATATAAAAGGTGAATCTAAAATGCTGGGAACATGAGAGAGAAAGATGTTTACATTCATTGAAGACAGATGATAAACGTGTATGGTTAGCAGGAGACGGTCAGTATGACTCCCCTGGGTTTTCAGCAAAGCATTTTATTTATTCAATGATGGATTTAAATTCCGGAAAAATAATCGATTTTGAAATGTTACAAAAGGGGATGGTGATAGGTGATTTAGAAAAGGCTGCCTGTGAACTTTTAATGAACCGATTAGCAGAACAGGAAAATGTAATATCAACATCTTTCTTTCTGACAGACACAAAGGTGTCAGGCATCTATTAAAAACGAAGTACCCCAGTATTGAACATGAGTTTGATGTTTGGCATATGTCGGAAAGCCTCATGAAGAAACTAAAAATTCATGAAAAAAAATTCCGAATATATTCACTTGGAAGAATAGCATAAACAATCATTTGTGGTGGTCTGCTCAGACTTGCAAAGGAGAGAGCGATATTTTGATTGAAAAACGTATTTCTATTTTCAATCACATAATGAATTAGCATAAGTGGATGGAAAATGGGATATGGAAATTCTGTGGAATAATGGATTTTCAAGTTAATATAAAATACTTGATAAAATTATTTTAGATAAGACATTCTTAAAAGATTTGGCTCACATCAAACACTGTTATATTCACACAGGCAGTTTGGAAAGTTACCATAGTCTCAGGCTTAAATACACCCCGAAAAGAATACATTTATCATATAATGGTATCTACCTTAGGTCCATAATTACAATTTCGGATCATAATTCTAATGTAAATAAAGAGAAGATTGGGGTTAAAACACAATACTCTAAAACCCTCTGCATCGTGGGTACTCAAGAATAAATATGAAAAATCAAAGATTGAATGGAAACTTGAAATAATAAATAAAATTAAAAGTAACGTACAAACACAAGTTCGAGGATCATTACCAGAGGTTCAACTAATTGATCTATCACTGCCTAAAAACATTGCTCCAACACCTTGCCCATCATATGATGAACTAAGAAAAAGGCACTTCTCAAGATTCCAATAAATTGTTTTAATAGGTAAGGAGAGTTTAATTAACTTTTGGAACTAAACAAGAATTTTGTTCGATAAATTAAAGTTAAAACTGGAATTTTGAATGTTTTCGACTTATACTTTTACAGCTTGAAGCCGACGTACACAACTCTTGTTTCTGGAAATGTATTTCTTATAATGTTGACTACACACGATGGAATTACCACTCTTCTTTTATATCCAATGGCAGTCCATGAATTGACCCAGGCTGTGAACTGCTTATAACTAGAGTTCGGATGTTTATGACCTAAAAAAGTGGAAAATATGACTGCAAACATGCCCTTAAAAATGACTAAATATGACATAATAAAATAACGTATTTTTTAAAAAGAAATGTTCCAATTTAAAACGTTTCATATGAATTCTATCAGAAAATCACTTTTTAACAATTTATTGATTTACAGTTTTACTTGTAATTAACTTATATTTTTAAAGAATTTGTTCCTGCTTGCTCGCTTCATCGGTTCCAAATACTCGTAATATGTTGTAGACCTTGCGTGTCCCTATAAAATATGAACAACTGCATTAATTTTAAAATTTAAGTCAATATTAAGTTGGCATAAATTTGGCATAAATTAATTAAATAAATATTAAATTTAACTCCACCATGTAGTACATACATTGTATAATTGTGGTCTATTACCGAATTTATGACTGAAAGATGACGTTAAATTACAAATATGGCCAATATATGACCAAGTCCACAAGAAAGCCCAAAATATGACTTTATATGCAAAATAAAAACTATCCGATTAGGATAACAAGCGTGCAGTTTGTGTTTGAGCGAGAATGGAGGTCAGAATAAAAATATGGCATGTCATAAACATCCGAACCCTACTTATATAATACGTATAGTCAAGTCTTAGCTGCTGGATTAGGAGAGGTTAGTTTTTTTTTTTAACTCTTTGTTTTCGCTGCTAAATATTTGTGTCTTGTAATTTTTAAAACATCCAGGTCTAAAATTAGTTTAGTGAAATTTGGGTTTTGCATTACACATAAAAATTCATCCCTCTTAACTAATTTTACATTTTCAAACTCCCAAAATTTTCGTAATCTCTACACTTGCACCAAAACACTGATCCTGCACGCATTTCCACATTTATGTTTGCGATATCAGAATCACCGTTATTTATTTATTTATTGTTTAATCCTCTGAGCAAATACATGTTATCATAATTTATTCTTTCGGGCTCAAACTGGAAGGGGCGAATTTCATTTAAAGTAGGGCTGAAAATCGATTAAAATTTCTAATCGAGTTAACGCTTGACTTTAATCGATTAATCGACAAACAGGTCGGTGTTTTAAACGAAACCAAAGTGTGCATTTAATATGGTTTTACACGTTTAATAACTACTACACTACAGATAATCAGAAGAAATCCTAAATTAATTAATACCATTATTAGTTAACTAGTGAGAAAATATACCCAAAACGTACATTTCCGAGTTTGTTGACTAAAATACCCTTCAGGTTTCTGAATAACGGGAATTGTTTGGACACAATAGGCTGAATGACACATGATGTGCGAAGGCCGGAGAAGCGAGAGAAAAGAGTTTGGTCATTTGACCCATTTCACGAAAAACTTTTTCAGAATTCTACTAAACCGATTAATCGGAAAATTCCAAAGAGCTGAATGAGCGAAAACTGCGGTATGAGATCGCGATTCTATGTAAGCACACGCTGAGAGTTCAAGCTCCAATGACGTCACGCGACAATGTTTAATTCCTCACAACTCACTGAGTATTGCTTCAATAATGGTGGGATAAGGTTCATTATGTTTTATTTTTGTTTCTCTACCACTAGCAGCACAGAATGAAAAATGCATTTTTGTGTTTCGAACCCCTTTATGCTCTGAAAGCATTTCTTTATGAGTGTATCTTCTATCTACACTTTGAGCTGTTAAGCTGATGTCATAGTTTTTCAGTCGACTGAATGATCAGTCAAGAGATGCATTCATGCTCTTTCAAATGACAAACATGCATAATGCAAGAGAAAAAAAAACCACTACAAATATGCAGCATCAGAATTCAAACTTACATGTTTCTTTTTCTAGTGGCACAATGTAGGCCACTTTCCAAACGGTGGGCATTGCGATTTACTTACACTTCACAGTTCACCATAGAACATGGCAATCGACAAAGAAACCGTGTACTGTAATGATAATTAATTAGGATAATTTAGACCTAGACCCAAAATGAACTGAAGTTAGCTATACTGCATTCTTATATAATAATTTTAGTCTCTGGACAGAATCTTTAAGGGAGGGATTTGAAAAGATCATATAACATTGTACTGAAATCTGCTGGTGTTTAATGTGTTCTAAGATTTAGCTTTAAATCTGTACATAAGAGTTGGGGGTTTGGAATTCCAAAGTGACTATGTAAGAAATTCTCAGGTAGAAAAATTGCAAACCGTCAGGTCTATTTCGGGATATGGTAAGATAAGGAAAACCAAACTCTTAAGAAATAAATTACAAAATGCTGTATTATAGGATTTAATATAAAAATACACTGAAACTAGGCAAATGAGCGCAATATGCAAGATAAACTTCAAAATATGCTTTATTGTCTAAAACACCAAAAAGATGCATTATGCACAAAATTGTCCCTAAAAAAGGCCTAAACATGCACGGATGAAGTCTACTTATTTGGAATCAGTAAGTCATGACATGGATATTTAGCAAATTTGAGAACTGTAACAAGATTATAATATATATATTACAAAAAACATGCATTTGAATGGAAATCCTGTCTCTAATGATTACACCGTCCTGTGTATGTCAGTACTGTCAGCAGTCAAGTAAATGATTGCTACAGGGTGGTGTTATTTCACAGAATTAAACTCTGCTGCATGAACTGCACAAGCTTATTTTATTCACAGAATTAAAATAAAGTATTACAACTCACAAAGCTATATGAACAGAAAATTACAGCTCACCGGCCAAACCTTACAGTGAGATTACGTCTTTCTACTTCGCGCACTTTCGCCAGAGAAAACAACTAAGGATACAAGGCTAATATTGTTCGGGAGACTTTTGAATGATGATTAAAAATAACTTCACACTTTTCCCTAAAACTTTGTCGCTGGAAGTTTTTATGTGGACCTACAGAACGAAATTTAGCCAGCGACGACATTTTTCAGTGCAAAAATGAAAAATACTCTCACCTTGTCTGACTATTTATTTTTTTGTAATCACAATTTTTAAAATACAGTATTGGTAAATTCTAAGAATCTGCATTGCCTATAAGAACAAACGAATAATTGAGATTTTTTCGTCACAATTGTTTCAATTTTACTGTATGTTTTACAGTTCGGAACGAAAAATATGTTAAAATTTTCGATTAAACAAAAAGTTCAAATTTTTAGTATTTATACAAGCGAAAATATAAGCTAATCGAGTCTACCATCATGTTCTTCATAAAATTTCATACAGAAATGCATGTTTTTATTTCACTTTGGTCATATTGTGAAAATAGACATATCTGGCAACATCTCGCTCGCGCGCGCTTGATTCTCCCATATGAATAACATGGGCCATAAGAGCCCATTGTGCCTTCACGACGTGAAAACCACTTATAGCTATAATGCTAGGGGTCCCGGGTTCGAATCCCGGTCGATCCAAAATGTACTGTTAGGAATTGGTCTCAAATAGGTTGGTAGGGTGAAGAGGAGGTGAGAGGAAGGGAGGAAGGAGACGGGAAAAGAAGAGAATAAAGAAGAAACAAATTATTTTTTTCTCTTTCATCAGTTCATTAAGAGATGGCGCTACCGTCGCTTTTAGTAGTTCAAATGCCACCGCTAGGGGAGGGATTGAGAGTAGGAGTGGGGGACTCGGGTGAGTCGCAATGTACCAATTTGCCCAAGCTTTTCATACATTCACCGTCGCTATTGCCAACATACAACGTAACCTGAGAGCACACACTGCACACTACTAGTAATTTTCATACAATATCATTCAAAATTATAAACAAATTAAGTGAGTATTGTTTATTTTTATTTTCTGAGATGCAAAAATCTTATGTTATATTCTTTTCATGCCCGATTCCTTCGCCGTTCAAAGTCATTTTTCCATTGGCAGAAAATAAACAGGAGTAGAACCCAATTATTACTAATATTAATGCTATTAATGCAGTATATTATACAATTTATGATGTTGCACTCGCACTATTAACCTATCATAACTTTATCATAATTTATTATATGCTAACCTGCAATCTTTTCGACTGCTGTCGGTATCAAAAATGTATCAAACCTAAAATGTGAATTGGGCCTAGGCTATACGCCTATTGCTGGTGTAATATTATTACAATATATTATACCATATCAAAAAATTATTGAAAACTATTACAATGTGATAATATACAGCGTAGCTCTTACCTTAATTTTATAGTCTTAGGAAATACAAAATGACCTTTTCCTGGAAAAACACGGGAATAATACACACACAACACACCCAAAAACGATTTGACTTAGGCCTAATTTTTCTTTAATAACAAGGGACATTGTGCACTCTTATTTTATTGAGAAGTAATCCAGTAGAGATATTATATTCAATTTCAACCTACTAGTAATAATACAAGCTATAAACTGACAAATACACAGCGGCAATTTCGATGGCATGTAGGCGTAACTAAGAGCGAAATACTTCAGGATACTGTTGTATGTTGAGCAACTGCGAAAAACATATTATTTTGTAACCATTCGTCTGTTTCAACGTTACAGTGACAACTGATCCTCTCCTCTGAGGGACTAGTTTGTTTTGTGGAATTTGAGAAAAACCCAGATCCTACTTTTGTGTTTATGCTAGTGACAGTAGGAGGGTCCCATTCTGTTGCCTGACTGCTCTAAAGTAGCAAAGGAAGTAAATGAATCACTCCCTTGTATTCTTATTATTCTTCAGAAACTGTTATTAATGCATTAATATACTGGATTTACTGTTTAATGTGGATAATAATGCGTATTCTAGCATGCAAGCAGCTTCAGCCATCTTGTTTTCAACAAACGCGAAATTTAACGCAAGGAATTTCTGTCTTTAAGTTAACGCGAGTATTAACGGGCGTGAGGGAGTAACCAGGATCGGTGGAACGTAAACATGACACAAGCAGGAGAAAACGACGCGTTTTAGCCGTAACGAAGGTCGGTGGAACTCTCCATAAGAGCATTTGTAAATGTAAGATTAAGATCGTAACTTCCAAAATATTGTACATATTTTAAAAATTTAACCACTAACATGAAGACAAATGACTAGCTCAGAAATCAGTGTCCAATCCAGCATAAGAATATGTGGAATTTCAACCACTTATATATCATTATTTCATCGCTTGCTTTTACCACTTTCATTTTATCTCACCTACATGCACTTGTTTTATATAAACCAGCTGATTTCCACGACGAAATGTGATAAGAACCGCACGCAACGCGACCATCGCTAAAATATCGATTGTCTCGCAACCGGATCTCGCATTATCCCTTATAATGACACATTACGTGCTTAATTCTATGAGTGTTCACTAAATAGTGACAAACGTAACTCGGGATTCGGATTCTCTCAAGATGACCTATGATTAAAAAAAAAGTTTTATCCTCATACCTTCATTCTTCTCTTAAGAACATCTTGCTGAAATCCACATCCCTCGGCCAGAATGAAAAGTTGTATTGTGTGCAGGGAATTTTCTGAAAGTAGTATAGGTTGAACCCAGATTTTTAAACAACATAAAACAGTAAAATAAGCAAGCAACTAAGCACGAACAATGTAAGAAATAAGTAAATAATTATACGAGCATCTAATAAATGATTACTTTCATAGAAATCTTATCTCATTCCGCTGTTACAGTGTGTGAAGCTCCTGTGTCTGTCAATGAAGAACGATTTATGAAATGAAAATGTTGTCATAGGCCCATGTGAAAAGCAATACAGTTCTTCGATTAATTCCTCTTCAATATCCGTTTCTTCACCGGAAAGATTTTTAGAAATTTCACTGACAAATGAGTGTTTTATAGCCCGATTTTTTTTTAGTAATTCTGTTAGCCGACAAAAGAAAGGGAATCGGTGATAATGACCTCTCCGAGTGAAATACGCACTTTTAATGTGACAGTTTTTAGTTAAATGTGCTATTTTAATTCAGTATCATAAAATAGAAGCAAGCAAAATCGTATTTCTCTCAGCATAAGCAAAATAGGCACTACCAAAATATATAAAATTGCTTACGAATTATAACATTTCTGCTCATGTTTAGGAGTCTGAAAACAAACATGTATTTTGCTTAGAATTCAGGGCTCTAGTAATGGGTATAAATAGAAAGTGTGTTCACTGCAGTCATCTGTATGATGTAAGGATGACGCGATGCACAAGTATGTGCTTCGAGTATAGTCAAGGTCAGATTTTTACTACCATAAGGAGAAGTTCTGTGTTGAACTTCTAACCTCCATAAAGTATCTCAATTTCACTGTCATTTCAAAATGTCTCATAAGGTGTTTGCGAAGCTTCGTGGTAGTAGTATGAGCATGTTCTACTCCAGCCTTGCAGCAAACCAAGTAAACTTCAACTTCCACTATCCGAGCTAATACTTAGCTTCTACAAAATATGAAAACTCTTGTTTATATAAATAAACATCAATTGCCATATATATGTTGCCGCATCACTTGAGAACGGCTCGACCGATTTGGCTGATTTTTTCCCCCCGTAATTGTAAGGACATGTCCCTCTACCCTTTCTCGGAAAATAAGCATATCAAAATTAGTATAGGTAATGAAAGGCCCCTTCGCCCCACCTGGGGATCATAGGGTACCAGATACAGATACAGAATTGTAAGGACAAGGTTTGTATGAAAGAAAATTTTTGGGAAATCCACGGAAAAAGTCGGAAATCTCTCTCTCTCTCTCTCTCTCTCTCTTTCTCTCTCTTTCTCTCTCTCTCTCTTTTTCTCTCTCTCTCTCTCTCTCTCTCTCTCTCTCTCTCTCTCTCTCTCTCTCTCTCTGTGTCCTGACTGACTGACTGACTTAATGACAGACATGGCAGAGACATGGAATTTTCACAGTACCTTCGTTTCATAATGTAGGTGCTCACTAAGAAAGGATTTTGAAAAATTTTGATTTTAAATGCCAAAATCAAATATTTTTTAGAATACTTAATCCCTTTTACACAGAATTATCAAATCCCAATCACAGTTCACATGACAACAATGTATTGTTGGCAGTCTTCACATAAACCTATATTAATAAAAGGAAGTGTCTGTCTGTATTATTTTCTGAATTTAACGTTTTCACCATAGACCAAATTTACAAGTACGTCATACTGGATTATTTTCATAAACATCGTGACAATTACAAGTCAGAATCTCACGTATATAACACGCGAAGGAATCAATTTAATTTATTACTTGAACCAAAAAATGTTACAACTGCTGGAGCTAAGCACTGTTCAAGTTTTGGCCCAAGACTATTCAATTCATTTATTACCAACCATCCTGATCTAAATAGCTTAAACAACAAACAATTTAGGTCTAAAATTAGAAAATTTATATAATTATTACTTCTGTTATCGACTATTACTGTTATAACATTTTTCATATTAAACTTTAAAATTTGGATAGAACTTAATTTCTTTGTTTTTACTAAAATTTGAACAAATAAATTGTTATGTATTATTGTTGTATTGCTTCGTACCTTTGTATTGTAAATAGAACTTGTTCTAACCTTTCATACATAACATTTTGTCATACTTCTCCAAATTATGCATTTTTTTAAAGTAATTGTTTAGTATAAGTATTTCTAATATATAACTGAACCACCCCCGAACACAAGCTCTGCTTCTTCGGGGGGCGTATCAACTTTTGTATATATTTTTCGTGTACTTTGGAGTAATAAATTGTAATTGTAATTGTAATTGTAATTGTCTGTCTGTCCGCGATGCCCAGCGAAATCTACTCAACGCAGAGATCTGAAATTTTATACATAGGCGGACTAAAGGGTCGGGATGTGCACCTCGAAGCCGGAATTTTAATTTTCGCTTTCGTTCGTGAGTTATGAGTGAAAAATGAGCAAAAAACGTGCATTTTTTGCGTTTTCGAAGCATCAGTTTCAGTAATAAATTTCAATATCAAATCACTTACAGTTGGCTTTGGCTATTTTTGTCATCATACCTCATACCTTGGAAATAAAAGCAACGCGATCGCTTGATTTTGTTAGTCCATCCTAGACGATTAGAGTGTCAAGGCCCACATACATATGACATTTTCAACCTACACGGAAGAAGGATAATCAACCCTAAATATGGTCAAACATTGTTCGATTTGAACGAAACTCACTATACAGGGGTTTTCTGGGCCAAGGAACTCGAATCTGAGGTCGCTTTTACCAGGGGACGCTACCTAATCGTGGAATGCACTCCACGTGATTTAGGCGTTAATAATTATAATGATTTAACTATGCTCTTAATTTTTAGTTTTTAATTTTTGAAATAATTATTGCGGGAGAAGCCGCGGGCACATGCTGTTTGTCTGTCTGTCCACGATGCCCATCGAAATCTACTGAACGCAGAGATCTGAAATTTTAAACATAGATGCACTGAAAGGTGAGGAAATGCACCTCGAAGCTGAATTTTTAATTTTAGTTTTCTTTCGCGAGTTATGAGCGAAAAACTGCAGGAAACGTGATTTTAGCGCTGTCGAAGCATCAGATTTCAGTAATACATTTCAATGTCAAATCAATTGCAGTTGGCTTTGGCTATTTTTGTCATACCGTGGAAATAAAAGCATCGCGATCGCTTGAATGTTGTAAGCCCACGCTGGTCGATTCATTTGTTTAGAATGTCAAGGCCCGTAGACATATGAAATTTTCAACCTACACGGAAGAGGGATAATCAACATAGACCTAAATATGGTTAAACATCGTTCGATTTGGACGAAACTCACTATACAGGGATTTTCTGGGCCAAGGAACTCGAATCTGAGATCGCTTTTACCAGGCGACGCTATCTAATCGTGGTATGTAATTCACGTGATTTAGGTGTTAATAAATATAATGATTTAACTATTATGCTCTTAATTTTTAATTTTTGAAATAATTATCGCGGGCGAACGTTTGATTTTATAAGTCCATCCTGGACCATTCATTTGTTTAGAATATCAAGGCCCGAAGACATATGAAATTTTCAACCTATACGGAAGAGGGATAATCAATATAGGCCTAAATATGGTCAAACATCGTTCGATTTGAACGAAACTCACTGTACAGGAGTATTCTGGGCCACGGAACTCGAATCTGAGGTCGCTTTTACCAAGCGACGCTATCTAATCGTGGTATGTAGTCCACGTGATTTAGGTGTTAATAAATACAATGATTTAACTATTATGCTCTTAATTTTTAATTTTTGAAATAATTATCGCGGGCGAAGCCGCGGGCACATGCTAGTATGAAATAAATGAAACGGGACTTTGATAATTAGAGAAGCTATTAAAATTTATATTTGAGTAAATTGTTTCTAAAAATGTTGTAGATTATGTAAAATAATCAGTAAATTCAACCTTGTAATTGAAATGTTCGAATTAATCAATATGTTTCTTACCGATTACAAGTTTCGCGGGCTAAGCATTAATGGGAAAGCATTGAATGATTTGGACGAAAATACTGCGGGTTTTTTTTTTTTTTTTTTTTTACTATCTATATAAATACAAATCAATTGCCACATGTATGTTGCCGTATCACTTGAGAACGGCTCGACCGATTTGGCTCATTTTTTTCGTAATTGTCAGGACAAGGTTTGTATGAAAGAAAATTTTTGGAAAATCCACGGGAAAAGTCGGAAATGTGGAATGAGGCACAGTTTGAGAGTTCTGCTTCACATGTTTACGTATTAAATAAATCTAGATTTCTTGCCCGATTTGCTTGAAATTTTGCACACATAATCAGGATGTAACGCGGTCAGCATTAAAATTCAAGCAATCCACTCCTTGCCTTGAAAATTTATATAATTTCTGAAAATATATTTTGAAAAAATGAATGCAATTCAGTTATCATGACAACAGTGTATTGTTTATAGTGCTAACATAGGGCTTTGGGAACTATATAATACTGGGCTTTAACACATTCTCATGCTAACGATGTAATATTTGTGAAAATAATCCTTGAAGATTGAAATCCACGAAAATGAAACACAATGTGAAGCAGTCGCATAACTTTCTCTACCCTCGACATGGAAAATATCACTTTCTCACTTCACATTTTGATGTAGAATAAGCGGTCGTATTGCAGGGACAGCTTAAGTGTATGCTATATCAGAAGTCGGTAGAAAAATCCTATCCACTGATACGTCACTTATAGCTTTGTAGTGGGA
The DNA here is from genome assembly GCA_964059195.1 of Ectobius pallidus. NCBI lineage: Eukaryota > Metazoa > Arthropoda > Insecta > Blattodea > Ectobiidae > Ectobius > Ectobius pallidus. The sequence goes on from CAXKWD010000009.1 coordinate 36,006,754, forward strand.
TGTTTATCATAGGCCCTAAACATCTAAAAGAAGACAAAATAGGATGGAACATTTTCAGTTCTATGCCCGCAGTACCTGTATATTATGATCCAGGTTTTGGGAGAAGAAAGTATGAAAGTGATATTGATTTTTTTTTTTTTAATTTCAGCTCCGAAACGGTTGTATGGTAACACGAGAGTGAGAAATAAAATGTTCCATAAAGACAACACAATCTCATGTAGTAGGAATTTATGTTTCTTCTTATTTCAACCTCTCCCAGGCACGGTGTGTAAAAGCAACGGAATGCAACATTCGACATCCTCTATGAGCCATAAAAAGCTATATCTAGCGTTTTCTGAGGGAATAGTTTGAGTCTGATAAGTCTTTCTTCCTCATTTCAAGTTCGACGTACATATTATACAAGGCCCTAGAGTTTGAAAATCGAAAGTCCTCATCAAGTTAATTTCAAATTACAAAATAAAAACCCGGGCGATGCCGGGCCTTTTAAGCTAGTAATATATAATAGGTGGTTTTTGGTTGGTTAGTTTTATTTTCGTTACATAGTGCAGAGTTTTACTAAGTCCTTTAATTTCAAACGTTTCTTAAGTACATTTTTTGCTTATTAACATAGACTTGAAATAATCGTAATCTTAATGTTGTGTAACCTTAATATCAATATTAATATCTAAATTATTACTTTAAACTGTAATGATGTAAACTATTAAAATATAATATAATTTTCGTTTTGTGCTGAACATAGAAAATTAATCTGTGAATTATTGACATTAATGTGACACGAAGAAAAAGAATAATCTATTTAGGATATATCCTGAGCTCGTAATAATTGTAGTCTAATTTAGAGTATATTATACCCTTAGCAAACAGGGATGGCGTGTGGGGCCAGGTACGTTCCTTCACCCGCAAGCACCCTCACATTTACAAGTGCAGGGGATCAGGACCGACCGTAATTTCCGCCCCATGAGTCACCTAGTCTACTTCAATCAATCTTAGATTTTTTAATATGTCGTTTTATCTTAAAATGTTTGTTATATATGAATTCTACACATACTTACAAGAAAAATGACACCAAACAATGTAGGAACGTAGGAACGTAGGGCTACGTAGGGCTACGTAGGAATGAATTGTACTTTGATAGGAAATTCAGGGCTTAAAAGCAGTTTTCACGTAACTTTTATTTATGTAGCTTTATGTACTTTTTTTCAATTAGTAATTCCAATATATTATACCTTGTTTGGTATCATTTTTCTTCTAATGACGCGGAGAATTTATTTATATAAATCATTTTAAGATAAAATTGCAACTTAAAAAAAATCTATACAATCTATACAAAACGTGACTAATGAGGTGGAAATACGCGACCGGGTTCTGTATTCGTATTTAAAAATTTAGATGTACCGTACACAACATTCATTTACAGCTGTTTTAATTAATTAATGAGATTTTTAACCATATGACAGTAATACGACAGAATTGTTAAGGGAAACAATATTACGATTGAAGTCCAAATATATTTATAATATTTATCAACAAAATATAAAAATATTTGTATGTAAAATATATTTATATCGATAGGGATACTGTGGAATCGAGATACCTAAAGAACATGCTTGCAGGCGTATAATAGTTTTAGAGCAATAGCCTATATTAATAAGATAGTCTTTCAAGTTACATGCAAAGACTTACTGGTATAGTCCAGTTACTTATTGCATACCCAGGCGGCTTCCTTTCGTTAGGAGGAAAAGTTTGCCGATAGCTCAACCCATGTTCTTTGTTTTACCGCACCAATCAGCTAGTTACCCCAGCCAATCAAAATCTAAGAATGTCCTGTGGCGATTTTGACAGCTACTCGTCTACTCCGCGTGGAGTGAATGCGTTGTTGCAAGATCAAGTTACAGTAAACAATAACACGTGTGAATTGAATAAAGCGAAGGAAGAACTGAGGTCAGTGATAACAATGAGAGAATATTGCAACGTTGCTTTTGTTTTGGATAGCGGAAGCCCAAGACCGATTTAGTCAGAGAGAGAGATTCAGAGTAAATTCCCTGGTAGGGATATCCACCTGTCGAGGCCGCCTCGCGATTTCGCATAGCCCATGTGACACGGAGATTAAGGATGGGCGTTTTGGGGAGGGTAGGAACCGTTCGGTGGATCCAGCACCACCTAGGCCTCCCCGCCCTCTAGGTCGGGAGCATCGCCGTAGTAACGCCACCGACATCCAGTCATGGCAGGGATCGTTGGACTATGCCTCCCCCTACTATGGTACCGGTCACGCACACACGACGACCCCCCTCCTCGTACCCTGAGTACGGGAACCACTACCACGTCGAATCCGACACCAAACACGGTAAGACCTGGGCCCCGGTCGGGCGCCTCCGAAGAGAACGACCCCTAAGGGAACCCAGACCGGCTCAATACCGTCCCGACTACTGTTTCAGCTTTCAGCAACAGTCGACTAGGCCAGCGCTCCGTCTGCAAAAACGGGGAGACACCACTTGTAGGTGGAGATGACCCTTTGACGGCTAGAGGCTAAGTGGCGGCGCACCCTGCCCGCCATAACATCGCTTAGCACGCCCATCCGAATCCTAGATGCCCCAGTACGCATCACCCTCACTGGTACTTCAGTCTACAAAGGGGGTCCCGCCTGTTACCTCGAAAACCGAGGATAGGGCTAAAGTACATCCCCTCCACCACCATGTCCCTGAAGTACGACACATGGCGCCCCTAACTGTCCGGGGAGGAGTATTCACGTGAACGCTTATTCCTCCTCCCCCCACACCATCACAGTGTGGGGCCCGCATTCGCAACTTACGGGACCCGCCCGATAGCCTAAGAGGAGGCGACTCTGTGCCATCCCAGAGCCCTGGTCACCGGTGCACCCAGCCACCGGGTCATCCCAGCACGGGAGACCGATTTAGTCAGATCAATTAACATAAAGAAACACCGAAACCTTTGAACCCGACTGGCCATCCAATGAGTAACTGCACTATACTAAAGAGGAGTAACGCCGAAGTTATCTCGATCACTGTCACTGCTACTATCTTCTTCACTGACCTGATCACTTTCGCCTGGAAGCAAGTTTATAAGAAACTGCTGCGCACATCGTTGGTCTAGTCCTTCCTTTTTCCAGTCTGCATTAAATATCTCCTTAACGTGGTCCACATATTTCTTCCACTGATCTGCTTTCACTGTGCTTATATCCTCGAAAAACAAGTCCTGAACGTCTTTGATTTTGAATGAAGTGTTCCGTTCCCTTACAAATCCTTTGAGGTAAGACCACACCATCTCAATAGGATTGTAGTGACAATGATATGGTGGAAGGCGTATTATTTTAAACCCCATCTTGGCATCTTTCTTGTCGATGATGTAGGTGGGTACATGAGGATGAAGGCGAACAAGCTGGTAGAGTTCAGGTCCTTTTAGGTCATTCGAAAAGGGAAGTCCTCGCTCTTGTTGCCACAGTATCATGGCAGTAGAAGTGGGATCCTTTACTTTTATCCTCGAGTGATATGGCGCGTTGTCCATCACTATTGTAGCACCATTTTTCAAATACTACACTGTTCATATCCTCATGGTAATCTCTTGTCTTCTTTGATTCAAATACCAACGGAGATGCTTTGATCCAACCACTAGAACTTCCTGCATGACAGATAACGAGGCGTTTACCTTTCCCTAATGGTGATGCTAGAGTGCATTTTACTGAGTCGTCTGTCCAACCCTTTTCCTTGCTTTCATTCTGATTTATCCATGTGTTATCCAGAAAATATACTTTTGACAAATCCACATGGGGCATTTTACGAAGGAAATTACGTCTTAATAAAGCGACTGAAGGTTTTTTAACCAAGATCTTCCTTTTTTAAATTTCTTGTATCTAAATCCTAGGTATTTTATTACTGTTCGTAATGAGCCGTAACTTCCAGTAAATAAACCGACTTCACTTAATAAATGAATTGATTTAGACAAAGTTGGTAAGCCTACCTCCTTTTTCTCATAATACGCCATAATGTGACGCCGGACTGCTGCCATGTCAATCTCGTCCAGATTAGTTCTCTTGATTTTCGTTTTCGTGGTGTATGCAGGACTACGTTGGTATGAATTGGTAATTGATCTGGAATTTGTTCTTCCACAACTTCCATGGCCTCTTCGTGTTATCGTGGCTGTTAGTAATCGTCGTCACTTCACGAACTTGTGCTTTTATTCTTTGAACAGTTCTCAAAGAAATTCCGCATGCGTCGGCAGTTCGTTGTAATACTTTGTTTACATCAAGTAAAGGTCCTTTGTTATTTTTTCACTTTCAAAATACTGAATAACACTCGCAATCATTGTTCTCGCCTGTGAATGAATTTCCTGGCGATTTTTCACGGGAGTCGTGGTGATGTGGCCTATACACTAAAACTCAATAACTGTAACTGACTTGAACATAGAATCACATAGGCCTAAGTACTGAACAGAAACGAAAACCCGTAAAGGCTACTGTGTAGTCCCGAGTCTAAGATGTTACTGAAAAACTCATTTGTTGGTACAGAAACATCAAAAACATTATGATTGACACTTACGAGTCGTCTTGGTGACTTACTTCATCATTTGTTAGAAATGTTCCTATTAAAGTAAATTATACATTGTTTGGTGTCATTTTTCTTGTAATTATAGTCCAGTCAATGAAAAGTTGTAGAGGGAAATGGAAAGAACACAATTTTTGAATTTGGGACTTTGTTGGGACTAGTTAGGAGGTAAACACACTAAAAGTCTTCACTCTGAGAGGTGAGCGGGGGGCAGGGGACCCTTAGAAAGTCCCTTTTTTCGGGTTTTCGCTTATATCTCGGAAACTATGGGTCCTAGCGATAAGATCCTTCGATACAAAATTAAAGCTGACAAACTGCTCCACAAGATGGATCCTATTCATTTTTTCGCTATCTCGCCTAGTTTCCGAGATATCCGTGCTCAAAATCAGCTAATTTTGAAAAAAAATTGCCTCGTCTTTTTTGCTTTATTTCTTTAGCTAACTCTTCGGCCCTTCGTCTTACGAAAAATTCACAAGGAAAGAAATTGTAGAGCATTAAATTTCCATGAAGAATATATGATATTTTACTTTTTTATCATTAACCATTTATAAGTTAGAGTAATTTTAACTTTATGTGTAAATTCCGGGATTTTGCAGAAAAACTTAACTTTCGTATTTTCCGTTCTCCCACTGCTAAAACTATATATCAAATCCAATATATACGTATTATATATATTTATGCGGTGGTCTAGAGGTAGCGTGCCCGCCTCTAGATCCGAAGGTCGCGGGATCAAACCCGGCCGCAGTCGATGGGGTTTTCAGGACGTAAAAATCCTGGGCACGGAGTCCTCCGGGAGGGACTTTAACCTGGGGGCTCGTGTCGTAGATTTACGGCACGTAAAAGAACTCCAAGCCTAAATTAGAGCCTCTGGACAAAATTTCTCGGCCCTTTCACGTCCAAGTAATACCTTAGTTTCCGGAGAGGGGTTAAGGGGCGATGGGCTTACCACCTGTCCCTCTGCCCTCTCTAGGAAAATAAGCGTAACAAAATTCACATAGGTACAGAAACCTCCGCTTGGAGGCCCTACGCCCCAGGATTCGAGAGATATATATTTATATGTATAAATAGTATGTACTATATATAAGTGGCACATAAAGAAATTATATGTATATGTATATATGTATTTATAATATACTTTCAAGTATATATGTAGTTCTTCAAAAGTACTATTGTTTGGTGACGTTTAATACTATTTTCGATACCCCGAATCTACTAGAACCACTTACAGAGCCCCATCATTCACCACTAGAGAAATACAATTACTATATATATGATGAAAATTTTTTATAATACTCAAAATTAACAGTTTATCGAGGATCGCTGAATCTTCTTTGTTATTTAGGATCCATAATAACCCTCTACATAGGCAACAATACTTGTATTCAATGTACATAATATATAGTCTACAGTTAATATAATATAATTGTATATTAATTATACATTCGCTCAGCAAAGGCAAAGGGGTAGGTTGTTTGCAGAGTCAACGGCAATTTGTACATAACTTTTTTTATTAACACATTAATTTGTAAATGTTTTTTGAAACTGTGGTACATGTAATTTAATAATATATTTACACCTTATAGTACAATTAAACATGAATAATTATTATAAATTCCTGGCTCTCTTGGAGCGGGAGGGTCCTGGCTCGTCATGGGAACTAGGTCCTGGGGTGGGTTCTGTTTCGTTTTCTTCTTCATCCGTTGGGAAAGGGGATCTTCTAGGATAACTAGCAGAGGATCGATGTCGAGTTCTTCATCCTCATTGTCCAAGAGGGGGACCCCATTAAGACAGTTCCCCTGACAGTTTTGGCACGCAGGGGAACACTTGAGAGATGTCATTCTGCATCTGCATTTGGTGGTGGCACAATCCTTTGTGCACTGACACAAAATAATTTTTAATATTTCATCCGGTGCAGCTTCCTGCTCACTGTGCACCGGGGTTAGAAATTTGTTGGTGGTTAAGTCCCACCCATACATCTAAGGAGGCAGTTCATGTCCCAACCACATCTGGACTTGGTGATATGTCCTCAGAGAATGTTGCTTCGCTGTCTCCTCGGTTGGTGGGATGCATGAGATGTCTGGCTTGATATTGGCTACCGGTTTTACAAAGGATTGGTAAGGGTACGGGTTTAGAGGAGAATATTATAGGAGAAAAATTCCTCCGACACTGGGACTTGAACCCAGGACCTTTGGCTATTCGCGCCAATGCTCTACCAACTGAGCTAAGCCGGAGTTAAATTCACAGCGCCAGATGGAACCTCTCTCCTATGACTGACTGCCCTAATGGTCTACCTCACAGACAGACAAGTTATGTCATATGCAGTACTGTAAGGCACACTAATTAGTGATTTTTGTGACCGGGCTCCCACTGTTATGGTACAGTTAACATTCAGGATAGATATATGGGTGATTCTTCAAATACGGGAAAATTTGTGTTCCGGAGTGATATTTCCCTTCAAATTCAACTTTAAAAAAAAATTAAAATAAAAGCTTGTTTCTACTACTTCCATACTACAACTATCACTTTGAAATGTCACTAACTTTAAATTATGATATTCCAAAATCGAATTTAATTCAATGAAATGTCATCCACATGCCCTGTCCCAAACCTCGGTTTTGTATATTCTAATGCATTTTTCCACAAAACAAAATGTCATTTCCTTTTCAACTTTTTCCCTGTCAATGAGTATGAATGTGTGAAGAATATTAACCCCTAAAAAATATAATGAAATAAAATTGTCACCCCACCTAATGAACATAAAGAATGTCCCAAGGGTTTTTGGTCATCCACATGGCTGAAAAGAATGGCATTTTTTCTGCAGAAATGAGAAATTTGTATAACTGGCAACAGTGTTAGAAAGCCAAAGCCAAAGCCAAAGCTTGTGGTTGAATTGTAAGGTTGAATTTTGCTTGCTTACAAACAGTTTGGGATTAATAAAGGACTTTGCATCATTTTCAAGGAAAGCGTTTTTATTCCCCGTCATTAACATGGCTTCTAGAAAGTAGGCAGAAAGTGAATATTTATTAATTTTGATTATGCACTATGATAAACCTTCCAATTCAAAGTACTTGACTGAAGTTGAGCTTACAGAGGTTTAGAAATGGCTTGCTGAGACCACTTAAACTCCTTTTTTGTCATCCACATGCCTAATTTTTGTGTCATCCACATGTCTCATGAAGGGGTATGTGGATGACTCTCAAGTCATGTAGATGATAAATGTAGGATACTATTGTGTTTGCGGTGTCTGTGACCTGTATTTAAGATCTTAAAACTGATTAAATTAATTTCTGCTTGATTCCCCCTCCCCCAAAACCACAAAAACACAGTCTCGTTAAAATTACATTAATTTTGGAATATGCACACAAATTTGCAAATTTGGTGCAAAATCAACTGAAGTATGCTGAGAAAAATATGAAATCACATAAAGAAAAGTAGATTGTTGCCAAAGTTAGTCATTAATGTGGCCTTCTGCCACCCACATGTACGCGAATGTCATTCACATGGCTTTAGAAAATAAAGAAATAAAAATAAATAAAAATATAAACATTTAAGCTCTGCTGGTGTCATATTATAATCAAGTAACCCCTGAAGTATTTTAGTGATTTTTTTGAGATTCTATAAACAAAGTAAAAAAATTGGATTTTACACACTCCAAATTTTCCCGTATTTGAAGAATCACCCATATAAGCTTTCATGAACCACAGATTATTGTCTCTGTTGGACATTACATGAGAATATTATAGGAGAAAAATTCCTCCGACACTGGGACTTTAACCCAGGACCTTTGGCTATTCGCGCCAATGCTCTACCAACTGAGCTAAGCCGGAGTTAAATTCACAGCGCCAGATGGAACCTCTCTCCTATGACTGACTGCCCTAATGGTCTACCTCACAGACAGACAAGTTATGTCATATGCAGTACTGTGAGGCACACTAATTAGTGATTTTTGTGACTGGGCTCCCACTGTTATGGTACAGTTAACATTCAAGATAGATATATAAGCTTTCATGAACCACAGATTATTGTCTCTGTTGGACATTACATGAGAATATTATAGGAGAAAAATTCCTCCGACACTGGGACTTGAAACCAGTTTAATTTTTAAAATTTTCCGGGGGAGAACCCCCGGAAGCTTAAAACTCGTTATTTTGCATCTTAATTTTTAAAATTTTCCGGGGGAGGACCCCCGGACCCCCCTCTCCCTGGGGGGTATTCCATACCCCCCCATCCCGCGGATGTTATAACCCCAACATATGGTCGGCCTGGTTACGCCTATGATAGTGACTGATCACAAAATTGACATATCCATCACAAATGGCAGATATCGTGGAACCTCTTTGCCAAATAACTTTGTGCAGGAGAAGTCCTCCGTCCATAACAATGTCACACGTACATCTTATAGTTGGATTGAGCTCTTTGTAGAGAACTGACTTCGTCGATTTCCTCATCCCACCCTCATTGAAGAAGGTCAAAGGGAAAGGGGCTAATTCTTATTGCAAATAAGTTTTCAAATCTTCGTTGGTTTTCTTACTTATGGATATGCGTTGGAATAGCAAAAAAGGATCCACAGAACACCCTTTCGTCGTTGATCTTGATTGACGAGCTAACAGTCGAAAGGGGGAGTGCTCGATCTTTCCGAGACAGTTTGATACTTGTTTTCAAACTCTAGAAAGAAAATGTAGTTTTATTCTTGAAATCCAGAAAATTAATTTCCGATCACATACAAGTTTAAAGTAAACTATGCGAGACAGCGAAAAAATGAATGGAATCAGTCTTGGTGGAACATTTTATCAGGTTTAATTTTGTAAAGAGTGCTACTATCGCTAGGACCCATAGTTTCCGAGATATAAGCGAAAAACCGAAAACAGGGATCTTCTACGGGCCCCCCTGCCCCCCGCTCACCTCCTGGGAGTGGGGACTTTTAGTATGTTTAACTTCTAACTATAGGCTATTCCACATTGAGAAAAAAGCATTGCTCTTATGGGCTACACGGTTGCCGTGAATCACCTACCCGAAAGACAGGGATGACAATAGTACCGTTAGCACCTCTCTTTCTAACAAAGTACAGCGTGCTCATAACTTTCAGACACACGTCAGTTAACGTTGGGCCTGCCAACTGACTCTCTGTTCTGTGAGGCAATAACTAATAAAATTATTCTATTAACAGTATAATGAAACGATGATACATTTCGCGCATCAATAAACGTAAAATAGTAGGCCTACAGTGTTCGTTTAATTTCGCTTCACAACTAGCCATGACAATTGATATTTCCATCACTGAATTATGCTGTACTGAAACTTAATAAAATTAAGAACTGATTATTAAATTTAAATGAAATTAACAGCAGACAGTAACATTCTGAATACTCGTCACCGCTGGAAGTCGGGTACGGCACAAAGGGAACTCCTTGCTCATTAGCAGGAATGCATTCGTTCTTTTGTGGTTGCTTATATACGTCAGTTCAAATATTAGCATAAATACTACTATAATAATACAAATAATATTAATATTAATGATATGGCGCATGGGATGCATGGGACCTGGGTTCGATTCCCGGGCGTTACAAGTTGCCTAGGTGGGATTTTTCCTCACCTGTGAGGCGATTGTCGGGTAACTTTTAAGCCTTTGTAGTTCTAGGATATCATTTGACCGTCATTTCATTATGATCATCATCATCTCATCCATGCCTTGTTCGGCATGGGTGTGTGAGCAACTGGTGAAATTAGGGAGGTAGATCATGGTTCTCATTCACAGCATTCAGGATCAAAGATAATGACGGAGGTCGGTTTTCAAAAAAGAAACCGTGAACTTTCCGGCGGATTCCAGCCCTCACAAAATCTGAATATGTTTCTTTCCTGCTGTTCTTCCTTACTCGTTTCAATGTCTTCTTCTTTCTCGGAGTCACAATAGGCCCGCGCGAAGCTTCGTTTCTAATTTTAAATATTGACGACAGTGACCCGCCTGTCGCTTCAGCACATTCTTCTCTTTTCTCTTTCGTAGTTTTACCTCTCCCTTGTAGGGACCTTTATGTGGCCCGCGCCGCCCGGGCCTTACCGGGCCGCGACCTGTCGGGAGAGGAATGAACTATGGACCACAACACAGACAGACATACTTTTTTGACCAGACAAGGACATGGAGGGCCTCCCCGGATGAGTGATCAGCCCAATGCCGGGGCCACCTCCGAGACAACACGAACACAACACACACACACACTCACTCAGAACAAGGCGAGGATGGGGATGAAGATGATAATGACGTCCAGATGATATCTGGGGACCACAAGGGCCTAAAGTTACCTGACATTTGTCTCACAGGTGAGGGAAAACCCCGGAAAAAACCTCACCTAGGTAACTTGTCCCGACCAGGAATCGAACCCGGGCCCGGTGCGTGAGAGGATTGGACGCATCCCCTGAGCCACAGCGGTGGACATTCTTCTGTGAAGTAATTAACACTATGTCTAGGATCCCTATATTTAATATATTCCTATACTTGGAACACAATTTTTCATGAATCACTATTTAATACTTTGCCCTGTTGCGTTTCACAAACGCCTTCACTGTACAATACAGCTGCCACTGATAAGTAACCTCGGCTACTGTAGCTGTATTTGCTTAACTGTTAAATTTTACCCTTTTACTGTACCATCCCTCCTCTTGACGCCTCTGGCCTGCATTCCAAAGCGGATTACCCCTCGTTAAAATTGGCAATGCAGCTCAATGCCGCTCTGCGAAATAGTTTTCTTACGTTATTAAAATAATTGTATTTCCTCTTAATTTTAATAGTGTAGAAACATTTAGCATATGAAAATGAAATTGTTCTTACTGAAGATGTGTTTAGTGAATTAAAATGTATCATTTGAAGTCTACAAAACAAGGAAAAATACGTGTAAAGATCGACTGCAACTCTCCCATATAACCCAATGCTTTTTTCTCAATGTGGAATAGCCTTATAGTCCAAACAAAGTCCCAATGTCAAAAACTTTGTTCATTGACTGACTATACATAAGCATACACATTACTTGAAAATATATTATAAAATACATGTATAGGCCTACATTTATGTACAGCTTATATATAGTACATACAATTTATAGATATAAATACGTATATACTGGCATTTATATAGAGTTAGAGCAGTTGCAATAACGGAAAATACGAAAGTTAGGTTTTTCTGCAAAATCCCGGAATTTACACATAAAGTTAAAATTACTGTAACTTTTAAATGGTTAAAGAATAACAAGTAAAATATCATATATTCTTCATGGAAATTTAATGCTCTACATTTTCCTTCCTTATGACTTTTTCGTAGGACGAAGGGCCGAATAGTTAGCTAAAGAAATAAAACAAAAAAGACGGGTCAGTTTAATTTTTTTCAAAATTAACTCATTTTGAGCGCGGATATCTCGGAAACTAGGCGAGATAGCGAAAACATTAATAGGATCCATCTTGTGGAGCAGTTTGTCAGCTTTAATTTTATACAGAGGGATCTTATCGCTGGGACACATAGTTTCCGAGATATAAACGATAAACCGAAAAAAAGGGACCTTCTAAGGGCCCCCCGCTCACCTTTTAGGAGTGGAGACTTTTAGTGTGTTTACCTCCTAACTAGTCCCAACAAAGTCCCAAAGTAAAAAAATTGCGTTTCTTCCATTTCCCTCTTCACCCTTTTTTGAGCATTTATTGACTGGACTATTATGTGTAGAGTTTATATAACAAACATTTTAAGATAAAATGACATATTAAAAGAATCTAAGATAGATTGATTGAAGTAGACTAGGTGACTCATGTGGCGGAAATTACGGTCGGTCCTAATCCCCTACGCTTATAAACGTGAGGGTGTTTGCGGATGAAGGAACCTACCTGCCCCACACGCCATCCCTGTTTGCTAAGGGTATATGGCAGCCTATATGAACTCCACTCTTTTATTACTTATTGCATCACTTAATTTCTTGAAAATGTTCTTTTTTTCCATAAAGAAGCTACATTTTAGTTTTATCTTGTTACTTTAAACTTTCTTCAATAAAGTAAACATTCAATTAAAGGGTAGATATAGGGTCTACACCTAATTTTCAGTAACAGCATTCTACTGCCCTGAAAATATATTCCACCCCCTTTCGGTATTGTCCATCTTAGTAAATATAGCCTACATGTTCCATGTACAACTTCATTCTCTTCCATATACACGCTTGGAGTCCCTTAAGACGGTTTTCCACCAAACGGACTAGTCTAGGTTTTGTTTTGTTCCCGGATTTTGACAACACCAACACATCGGATCAAAAAACGAACTATTGAACGGGATTTTCCACTAAATGGACAGAAATTGGTATAGGAGACATCACTGAAAAGATAAGTTTTAGAGCAAATTGTTAAGTAGTATCTATAGCTCAATGGGAGAGTATTGCTGTATACGAGGGGTCGTGAGACCAAACCTGACTCGAGGCTCTTACTTTTTATTCATGCGTTTAAAAGTGTCGATTTACCTTCGCTATTATCTATATAAATAAAAATCAATTGTCACATGTATGACGGCTAGACCGAATTGTCTTTTTTTTTTTTTTTTGTAATTGTCAGGACAAGGTATGTATGAAAGAAAATTTTAGGCAAATCCACGGAAAAAGTCGAAAATGTGAAATGGGGCACAGTTTGAGAGTTTTGCTGTCACATGTTTACATAACAAAAAAGAATGATGAAGTGTGACAAAAGAAGTGTGAGTCTTGCAACCAAGCCATTAAAATCCATAAAAAAGAAATAGAAGTGTGACATTTTGAATATTGTGTTAACGGTGGTGTGTTGAAAAGATTATTTTGGTGTCTGGAAAAATGCCGCCAATAAGGCGTCGAAATATCGGTCGCGCATACGCGCAACTCAAGAGAAATACATGATCGCCGAGTCAATGAGACCGATGAAGAGCGTAGACAGCGTTTGGAGGCAAATATAATAAGAATTCTATGCGAATAAGTCAAAATACCAGTCTCAGGAAAGACAAAAAAAATTATTTTGACAGCATTGTTGCACTATTTCGATCAGCCCACCCAGATATTTTTACCTAGTATAAGATACTGTGTAAAAATATGTGTTGAACTGAACTAAATAACGTAACAATGCTGTGAAAATATATATTTTTTTTTTTGGCTCTCCTAAAATTATGGTATTTTGACTTGTTCGCTTTTTTCCTATCACTCTAGAATTTCTCAAGCGCGATCAATTATGACTCCGGAACAACGGATAAAGTAGAGTTCGACTCGCTCAAAATAATTTGGAACGTAGGCAAAACAGACTGCCAAATGTAACAATTCGAGATGAACGTTTGCCCACTTATAAATCAGTAGTTCTAAACCAGGCCTGTCCAACCCGCGGCCCGTCACCAAGATGCGTTGTGTGGGAAGTCAGTAAAACAAAGTTTTACAACATACAAAACAAGTTACAGTTTCCAACAAGATACGTGGTGGCAGTAAGACACAACTTCACGGCAGATTCCGGGAATTTTTGGATGAGAGATCTATCACTCCACGCAAATGTACGCTGGCTGAGTGCAGGTAGTGACAATCTTGTTCGATGGGTTGAAGATCCAGACTTTCTAAGCCAGCTTGTTTTCATGACTGATTTGACACAATACTTGAATGAGTTGAACCAGAGACTTCAGGGCAAAAATCAAAGTGTTTGAGGGTTAGAGGTCATGTTAATGGTTTTAAAATTTCTGAAATCAACCTTATCAAGTAATGATTTAACACACTTTCCATGTTGTCAAGAGCTGTCAGAAGAAATTGAAGATGGTAATTTTTTTGAGTTTTGTGAAAATATTGAAGTTATTATTCAAGAATTCAATGAAAGATTCTCTGACTTTGGAAATATTAAAGGTAAACTGCTGCATTTTAATGACCCTTTGAATATGGATATTGAGTATCAGCCTTCCATGTATCAACTGAAGCTCTGCGATCTTCATGCTGATCCTTTTCTTCAAACCAGGTCTGAGAGAGGGCTCAACTTTTTCAGAGGGCAGGTTTCCTCAGCTTAGAGATTTTGGTTTGCAGCTTTCCTCAATGTTTGGAAGCACTTTATGTGAGAGTACTTTCTCCAACACGAAATTCATAAAAAATAAATATAGGAACTGTCTCACCGATTATTCCTTGTTACACCTACTAAGACTGGCAGTTACTAACATATAAGAGGGCATCCATACTTTAGTGAAGCAGTCTGAAAATCCTCAGTGCTCACATTAAGTTCTAATTTCGGCCTACTGGTAATGAATCCTATTTTAACAATTTGGTCTGCTGTACTTTACTGTTATATTTATGTGAGTGAAGCTTTTACTGTTTGGCCCTCAGCATCAATTGCCGAAGTATTTTGGCCCCCAGTACTTATGAAGTTGGACAGGCCTGTTCTAAACCCTGAAAGGAGAGGTAAAACAGTGACAGAGATAAATAAATAAACCATGTTTATATGCAGATAAACTGAGCCAATCCTAATTTTACATGGTTTAGAAGTAAAACATGTTAGTAAGGAGTGAAAAGTAAATAAAATTGTCAAATAATACGGGCATATATCTTTTAATATATAACATGCAAAGTGTGTACGTGAGTAGGTGGATACGTATGTATGTATGTTCCCTATACAAATCTACATTTCTTGAGCAATTTGTACTAAATTTTGCACACGTACCCAATTCAGCCCGGAAAGTAACGCGGTCAACATTAAAGTTCAAACAAACCACTCTTTCTTTTGAAAATTTATGTAATTTCTGAGAATATTATACTGAAAACATTAAATCCAATTCACATCACATGACAACAGTGTATTGTTTACAGTGTTCACATAGGGCTTTAGGAACAACATAATACTGGGCTTTAACAAATTCTGATGCTATCGATGTAATACATTTGTATAAATAATTAATTAAGAATGAAATCCACGGAAATAAAGCACAATGTGACACAGCCACATAACTTTCTCTACCCTCGACATGGAAAATATCATTTTCTCACTTCACATTTTGATGTATTGCAGGGACAACTTAAGCATGTGAATATGCTATGTCAGAAGTCGGTAAAAAATCCTATCCACTGATACGTTATTCATAGCTGTAGGCTTTGTATTAGTTGAGAAATATGGATGTTTATAATAGGCCCTAAACATCTAAAAATGACAAAATAGGATGGAACATTTTCAGTCCTATGCCTGCTGTATATTATGTCCCAGGTTTTTGGGGAGGAAAGTATGAAAGTGATATTGAATTTATTTTTATTTCAGCCCCGAAATGGTTATGAGAGTGAGAAATAAAATTTTCCGTTAAGACAATACAATCTATGTAATCCGAGTTTCTGTTTCTTCTTTTTTCCACCTCTCCGAGACATGGTGTGTAGAAGCAACGGAATGTAACATTCGACATCCTCTATGAGCCATAAAAACTATATCTAGCGTTATCTGAGGAAATAGTTTGAATGTGATGAGTCGTTCTTCCTCATTTCAAATTCTACATAGGCCTACATAAGGACGTATATAAGGACCTAGAGTTTGAAAATCGAAAGTCCTTCATAAGTTAAATTCAAATTACAAAATACAAACACCGGACGACGCCGGGCCTTTTAAGCTAGTCAAATATATTTTTTAAATATTTAGTTCCTTCAGACTTCAATCGTTGCGTATATATTTTCATTCGTACTTGAATAGTGATACCTTGTGCATTATTGTTATCGTCATTGAACCGTACTCAAAACATTTAACTTATTGTACAAAGTCGCTTTGATACGTTTTACGTTTTCGATGTATAATGTTCAATAGACACATTTTCATTTTTCTCCTTACAGCCTTACCATAATGAATAGAATGAGAAAGTGTGATGACTCCACCACTAATACAATGGTGGGTATAGGGAGAGTGGCGGTCCACCGAAACACTGGCAGCACCTTCGTTTGCGTTTCAACTTCTCAATGCTGCATCATGATAGTTTGGCATATTATTATTAAACTCGCAATCTTTAATTAACCCTTGGTCCTATTTCTGTGAAATTTGTGCAGAAATAATCTGCACAACACAGTCCTTCTGATGGTTAAAACAGAGACTTAAAAAATGCGGACATAAATGTTTTTATTTCATTATATAAACATCACCAATTACACAAAATTCATGGAGGGTGAAACGGAATTTGACTATGCGACAATTTTTTTCATTTTTGTGTCCCGTAAAAACTTCAAGCGAAAAAGTTTTAGTGAAATATTTCAACTTTATTTTAAATTCAGTACCACCTTTATATCTTGAATGGTTTACGAGTAATTGAGTGGTAATTATTCCGAGTGCTACAGCTGAATGAATGATGTGGGACGATCGTGAAATGTTGAGGGTGAAGCAAATTGGACTATGCGAAATTTATTATTTTATTTTTGTGTCCAGAAAGAGATCAAGCGTGTAAGGTTTAGTGAAATATTTGGATCTTATTATAAATCGAGTACCACCTATATATCTATAATGGTTAACGAGTAATAGTAATTACTCTAAAGCTATCAGAATGGTATTGAGGTATTAGCAGGCATCTTTTCCATAAAATACCAGCAATAACGTAAACATTTTTACATAATTTATTCGTGGACTCAATAATAAATACAATATTAACGGACTACTTGTACCCATACTGCAAGATTGACCCGCTGGGGAAAAGGAGTGAATGAAGCTTTTTTCTAACTTAGTAAAGCTGCACTACTTTTATTTATGCATTTATTGGATTATTTATCATATTTTCTGTTCACTTATGTTAGTAATTTTTATGTATATTATCATAGCAAATGTCTTATTAGTTTAATATCTTGTTCCTTTTTTTATATAATTTAATAACATAAGACGTACATCAGTTACAGCGAACGGCGAATGGTCGAGGGTTTGAGCAAATAGCGGGCTGTAGTTAAGGCAAGAGGATTTAATTTTTAATGAAAAAATCAGGGAAAATGCTTTGAAATATTGTGTGATATATGTAGAATGCATTGCAAAACAATTTTTGCGTATGTGCGTCTTTATCGGATGTTGAGACGCCAATTTTAAAGATCACGCGCCCTATTTTTGTAGTGCTGCTTGTGAAATTTTCCGTACCCTGCAATTCACAAACCATCCCTTAGTTTATATTACCTCTGTTCACATAATTTGTACACAGATCTACACTTTTGACCGTGTTTCACCTACATAGCTTACCCCATACAGCCAGGAGAAAATTAATATTAATATAAATAATATTACTATTAATACAATATTAATACAAATTAATACTCAGTAATATTCTTATGCAATGTAATATTAATATTAATTTATAAAATATCCCTTAGCTGTTTTCTACCCTAATTATACGTTGTTATTTCTATACAAATGTACATTCTTTAACAAATTCTCATAAAATTATACTAACATACCCTCTACCCTATTTTCTTTCTTTCTTTCTTTCTTTCTCGTAGTTTTACCTCTCCCTTTTAGGATTTAAGCGACCCAAGCCGCCCGGGCCTTACAGGGCCGCGACCTGTCGGGAGAGGGATTACCTTTGGATCACATACATACTTTTTTGACCAGACAAGGACATGGAGGGCCTCCCCGGATGAGTGATCAGCTCAATGCCGGTGCCACCTCCGAGACAACACAAACACATAGGACGATACACACCATTCACACACACACTCACTCAGAACAAGGCGAGGATGAGGATGAAGATGATAATGACGGCCAGATGATATCCGGGGACCACAAGGGCCTAAAGTTACCTGACATTTGTCTCATAGGTGAGGGAAAACCCCGGAAAAAACCTCACCTAGGTAACTTGTCCCGACCAGGAATCGAACCCGGGCCCGCTGCGTGAGAGGATTGGACGCATCCCCTGAGCCACAGCGGTGGACTACCCTATTTTCTAGGCAATAAAATATTAGATCAACATCCCTTAGCTGTTTCATACCTATATTATATAATTGTTCATTGCTTGTGAACATATTCGATTTTTGGAAAGATGTGGAACGAAATGTTACAGTCAAGCTTCTTGCAATCTGAGAAATTACTGTTACACACGGCCATGTTTATTTATGGAGATGAGATCTTCCAAGACGTGTAAAGCAGCCCGAAAATTGTCAAAAGTATCTAACAATTCAATTTAGATAAGGTGAGTCATTTTGAAATAGATTAATGTATTATTTTGTTTAAGAATGTTTGCAATTTTTCCTATACCGCCCGTAGTAATCTTGCTCCCGTGAATCTCAAGCAGAGCAACTGCTACCTAGCGGCGGAACCAGTGAACTACCTCAGTCATCACACTTTCTCCTCTATTCATTATGGCCTTACTATTATAAACTGCTTACACCTGCGTTGAACGGTTGTTTAGTTGTTCACCGTGCAAGTACTGCATAAGCCGCATTACCAATAATCGGGGTGTAACTGCCGAGTTTACACCGGGTTTGTACGTCCAACGTCATCAAATACGTCACTCTAGTTGTGACGTTACTAGCCTCAGGCTATGAAGGGACTGCTGAACGCCATCTATCGGTGTAGCGGGCAAACAACGATGGATCATCTGCAGACTAATAATTGTAGTTTCAGTATTTCATTATATTGTTTTCAGAAAGCTGTTATCATGGGTACAAGTATGGAAATATGTCCCGCAAACAAGGAACAATGTTTATAATTCCGCAAAAGCAGCTCAGAATATGCGTAGCCTCAAAATTCAATCTCAGACATCTACGAAACGACCGGCTGTAGCGGATATCGGCCATCTTGATTATTTACGTCAAGTTTATACAAGGGGGCCAGGCTGTGTAAAAGTTGCACACATTCAGCCTTATGCAATGATTATTAGTACACTTTTTATCCTCAGCTGTGTATATTCCTGGTATAAATGTACAACGGGATTATTAGTAAGACTGTTAAAATATTTTAGGATTCAGGGGACTTAAATCATATATTCATGATGAAAACTCAATACACATCGATTTAATGCCCGTATGCTACATATTAAATTGCACAACTCATTATGCGCTTAGTATAAAAATAACTTAACACATGCATAAGGATAGATTTCACTAAATAATTTTTCTTGATTTATTGAATATCCAAAACAACCGTTCATATCTGATAGAGCCATACGTATTTTTGTATGTAACATTAAACAAAACTAACTTAATAACAGCTAAGGATAACAATATATAATTATAATAAAACAACTAACTAAGGACGATAATAGGAATACTGTTACAATGATTAATTATTATTAATTATTTACAAAATTTAGGTTGCAAACAGCGATTAAATACTTAAAATAAATGATAGTTAACATTAAAATAATCTAGCACAGTGGTTCCCAAACTTTTCAGTCCGCGGACCCCTTGAAAAAAAATTAAAATTTCGCGGACACCCTGTGGGTTTTAAAAAAAAAAACTAAATAAATACTTTGATTCAAATGTATTAAATTCAATAGACAAAATAACAATACCAATGGTAACAAACAGAGTTTACTCCGTAATGTGAACAGTGAAGCTGCTTTAGAAGGTATGTAATTTGATAAAATTATGGGATATCCTATTTCTTCTTAAACCGCATGCGGACCCCCTGAAATACCATCGCGGATCCCCGGGAAATCACTGATCTAGCACACACGACAGAACTTTACATTACTAACCGTGTTACCGTAAAAATATTGTCAGTGCTTTTTGATTCACTGCAAGATTCCTTTCGCGATGTTATTAAAAAAATTGGTTTTTCTTTTACTTTCAATTTTATTGCTAGGGCTATAATTTGTATGACTTAGCATATTTACTGCTAAGACAAATAAGTTACTAAAATATATAGACAACTATTTGATGAAAACAACCTATTAAATGAAAGCTCTTTCTTACAGCATATTGGTTCATATTATTTAAAAAAAATAGTAGTCCTAGGATAAGGACTCTTGAAAACTGTTGATCCACAGTTCATACTTCAGTTTTCTTTGGGTAATTGAATCTTCTTGAATCTAGTTTAATTAACGTGAAAGAAAGAAAAATGCTTTGTCAAATAATTTTTGTATTGATTATTCACGCCGCGAGTTTGATATTGACCAATAACGTTTAGCAATTCCTCGGATGTTGACCAGTCACGATCGTTTATCTTATAATAATATTATGGTTCTTCGGATCGCAATGATGCTATTTTATCTTATAAAACGTCAGCTCGTTACTAGACACGTAAGGCATCAACGTACATTGAATAATACGTCACATGCTGCCAGTGAACAGAATGAAAACATTATTTTACACATCGTAACTTGTTTGGAAATTAAAATAATATAAATTTCTAGTGATTAAAAACACAATTTTGATTCGGTGATTTTATTGCGGTTTGATGTAAGGAACTAGGACGACACTCTCCGTGTTGTGGTATACACTAGTAGTAGCATTGGGAACTCGGATCGATACATCGAATGGAATCATGGACTGTTCATTCCTTTAGTATGCCGGATCTTACGGCTGACAGAATATTGTCAACATAGTAAGGAAATGATACTTATTTGCAAAATGCCTTACATTTTATTCATGAAATAGTATTGCTATATCCTACACGAGATTACGAGTTTCATCAGATAAATTTTCTCAAACTTCATTCTCGCTAATATACCGATATACTCTTAATCTCTCGTGGGATTAGTCTACCTATAGTAATCCAGAGCTAGAGTCATACTGTTTAGTTTAAATTTGCTCTCGTTGCATCTAAATATAGAGTTTTTCTATGTACAAAAGCTTTGTTGGCTGATAATAGGCAACCATTTTTATTTGAAAATTTGTAGTGGCATTCATTTTATATTGCAACTTAGGTATGATAAAATAAATACTGTTAAAGAAGATAGTAAAAATTCCTCAGCATTCTTTATTTTGAATCAGATTTACACGTCTTGAAATTCTTTAAATTTTACTTTTCCGTTTTCTGGTCACATCAATCAAACAAACCTTCTCCATTGTTTACATTTTTCTTCATTCGGTCATTTTTGTTGCGCTAAACCTGTTTAATGCTATGCTGACCATTGCTACACAGATGTAAAAACAGTTGACTTTTCCCGATACCATCGGGACTCTCGAAACAAAAGCACAATAGTTCCCTGCAGCTCGAATAGAAGGGTGGTGTAATGAACGACTGAGCTGGCGAGGACGGAAAAAGTGTGTTTATATTTAGTTTTGGTTTTGTCTGCCTTGTGGAAACAAAATAAGCCCTGAACTCGCTCAACTACAAGTCAGAAAACCACACAAAACAGTCGCCAACCACTCGAATTTCCAACATGTTTGTAAAATGTTGCATTTGTGTTGCGAAAGACATGAGTGTCTGTTTATTCCGTTTGGTGGAAAACCGCCTTTAGGGTTCCTGGAAGTTGAAGTTTCCGGATTTTTAAACAACATGAACATTGAGGTGAACAAGTTATCAAGTTACCCATAGAAATCCTGCTCGCGACTAAAACTGATTCATCCCATATGTAGACTGAAGTAGTCACTTTTACCATCAAAGGAACTATTGGGGCTGAGAGGTAGTTTGAGATTTGAATGTCGGAGAAAATTCCCAGCATCCACAGGTGCCCATGGTTGTCCAAAAAGTTGCGAAATACAAGACTGTTATCGAAAGCTGCATACAAATTTCAAAAGGAAGCTTAGAATGGTGCAGGATTCTCGAAACAGGCTGAAGATTTTGGAAGGGTTACAGAGAAAGCAAAGGGAACCCAAAAACTGCAGAACGTGTCCTGTGATATCCGAAAGAGCACAGAGGGAGGTCGCATACAGACCGAAAAAGAAAGACCAGAAAGGAGGCAGACGATAAAGATCTAATACAATCTCAGTCTCTCTGAAGGGAGATGCTTCCGGATTGTGCTCAGATAAATCATGAAGACAAGAAGGCGGAAGTACTCGAATGTTTAATGAAGAGTGCAGGACTTCCGAAGTTACCCAAAGCGAGATCGAAGAGATAAAACTACATAAATATCGCAGAGAACTGCTTTTTGACAATTTTCTTCATGGTTTACAAGCACCGCTGCGATACTTCTTTCTCCGTCATGATGTCAATGCCCGTGTGGATATCTCTTGTTTGAGAAGCAATCAAGATAAAGCAAAATTTCCCTTGTTAGTATGACGTACGAAGTTCAAACGATAACACCTGAAAATCAAGCCTGCTAATGATAAAAGTCTTTTATAATCGTTTGTTAGGACAGTATTCTGATAAGAACGATTACTAGAAATTAACCAGATATGAGAATGAACAAAAATTACTTAATATTTTCTTACATTTTACCTTTTACGGGAGTTTTTGATGAAAATCTGTACTGGTGGGATTTTGAAAGTAGGTAGTTTAACAAGTAGTTATATTTATAAGCATCCATTTGAAATGGAGTGATGAACGTTTGTGTGTTTTTCAACTTTCATATTTCTCTTGTTATCTTTCAGGCAGATTTAATTATGGCCGGTGCGCTGTGCTGCCCTATTTTCGTTGAATGGTGCCGGTTGGTCAACGATTGTTATTATTTTTTAGAAAATGGAAAATAGTAAGAGGGGTGAATGCTGTGTGACAGATAGATATGCAATTTGGTCAACATAAATTGATATTTTTTATGCTGGTGTTCATTGAAAAAAAAGTTTCAGAAAACCTTAACCATGATATTGATGACATTATAAATGACGTGGCGAAAAAGACTGTACTGTTAAAATCGGTAAAATTGAGTTGCGGCGCAGTTCTCAAATTTACATACGAATTGCTGTTCAGCGTATTGAAAGGGACGTCTGAGTTGCGGCCAGGTAATTGGGCGTTGAACAGCCTATTAGCGTTACCCAGGAGACACCGCAGGGAGGTTGGCTGGGTAGTTCCCCAAAAATCTATGCTTGTAGTCAATTAAAATAAGTTATATACAACACAATGTCACTTTATAAAATTGAAAGAGTGTCCACTTTAGAACCCTTGGCGTAGCACTTATCTGGGGCCACTTATATAATATAAAATTGAAATAAAAATAATACAGAAGTCACAAGCATACATTAAAAACAATGTTGTCATAATATTGAAATCTTCTTCTTGGTCCCAGATGTGTCCTTTATTTGAATATGCATTTCGATGCAAGTTGCATCATCTTCAGTTCAGATTTGAAGATACAACAGTCACTCTGTCTAATGATAAGTTTATCATACAACAGTCACTCTGTCTAATGATAAGTTTATGATAAGTTTATCATTAGACAGAGTGACTGTTGTATCTTCAAATCTGAACTGAAGAAGATGCAACTTGCATCGAAATGCATATTCAAATAATGGACGCATCTGGGACCAAGAAGAAGATTTTAATAATATGACAACATTGTTTTTAATGTGTGCTTATGACTTCTGTATTATTTTAATTTTATATTATATAAGTGGCCCCAGATAAGTGCTACGACAAGGGTTCTAAGGTGGACACTCTTTCAATTTTATAACTATTTTAACCCTGTCTGAAGATTAAATTAATTAACAATGTCACTTTTCTGATATAAAGTTTGCGGCAAATTTTCTTTTACAAATTGTCAATTAAAAAAAATTATATACAACACAATGTTACTGTCCTCATGATTTATAGTGGAGAGTACGAAATTGTTATCATGATAGAAATTCAAATTACCTTTTTGTTTATTATGTACTTGAGTACCGTGAATTCAGGTTGTGTGGTGTCTGTATTCAGTGTTGGTTTTTTTTTTTTTATTAGACTTATACTATAATACTCAAAATGTATATTTAGTAGTTACGAATTTCGGTGGGATTTATGGTATGGTAGGGTTAGGGTAGCCTACAGTAATTTATACATTGAACCGCATCGGACTTAGACCTACCTTAATCCATTAATCTAAAAATAATCGTAATGGATCTGTAATTTCAAAATTGAAGATACGACATGAAGAGATCTGAACTAATTATAATCATATTGTTGCTAAGAATGTAAACATTCTGAGTTTAATGTAAACAACACCACAGAGAAATAACCAACCAGGTCCGAAACTAATACATAGTTTAAAAAAGGTGATGGAAACTAGGATAAAGCTGGACTATGACAAGGCGATGTTCTTGCTGCCTCCTTTTTAACATTGCTCTGGAGAAGGTGTTTGTGACTCTGGGATTCAGACCATATTCTACAAAATCGTACAACTTCTTCTATATTATTTAGATCCTTTTCAACGGAGCTATATAACTCTTTGTTGCTTACACTCACGACCATCTTGATATATTAGATTAATAGGCAAGATCCACCAATTGGAAACCCCTGTTCTGTTCGATGGTATTAGCTACTGTCCGTTTCAGATGTCTTGAGAAATAAAGTAAACATTGGTTGCAACGGGAGAAAGCACGGTTCACCAGGTAGCAAAACTGTGGAAATAAATAACACTAAATGCTATTTTCGAAATTAATTGTGGTAATCCCGAACATATCATTCACTCAATACTTTCAGAATTACGTCCACCTGTCTTTGATCTTACGTCATTCACAAACCACAAGGGAACCTGTGAAGCGAAAGAATGTGAATTGGGCTTAGGGATGCAAGGGGTGTATCTCAACGAGGTTGGCCGCTGTCGAATAGGATGTGAGCACTCAAACCGAGGTAGCATACTTACGTTATAGATCCGCATTTTTTCCTCAGGACATCTGCATCGGATAGTAAAGGCGTCGTCCGTCGGACGGATCTGATTATTGTTTTTGCGTAAAGACGTTATACAGAACTCGTAGCTTATTTGAAAGACTTCCTTAGATATTTAATATTATTTTGCAGATTACCCATACATTTTCCCGTGCCCATCTTAAAATGTCATTTTACGAAAGTGATAATTCAAAATTTCCATAACAAGCGGAAGCTTAGACAAATCAAGAGTTAAAAAAGCAAGGCTTCATAATCATTAACAAAATAAACAAGTGGAGCTAATGATATATCTTTATCTTACAAATAATTAAGATTTATTAATGTGAAGTGTAGTATAAAATAATCGTAGAAGTTTACTTCGCAAGATTTCCACAGAAAAAATGAACCCATTTTCTTCGCCGAAATATATTTTATTTCATCAGGCGTTATTCCTTAATAATAGCCTAAGCTGCTTCTCTTTCAAAAGGCTCCAAAACTTTCCTGTCGAAAGCTTTTTGAAACAATAAAGATTCTAGGTAATCAGAATTTCGGTTGGCTGGATACCACATTTTTATTGAGTGTTCCTATTTTTACGTGACAGGTATCCGGGTTAAAGCTGTGTGGATTCTGAAACAATGAGTTCGCGAGCTCTATTGTTTTAGTTTCGATGGAATGGAACGCAAGAATAGGAGATCGCATTAAAATTGCATAAGCCAGTAGGCGGTGAGCTTGTTTGTTTTCGTATCTCTATTTCGTCTCATATCGGGTTTCCAACAATAGCAACTTCCTTCTCTGCAACATGTGCCACAGAAAGCTTTATCTAACAAGGGAACGTACCGAACTCACCCCTCGGATTATCATGAAACGTTTCAATGTACTGCTTTAAAAATTGCATTTGCTGGGGCCATCGTGTTATTAATTTTACAAGTATTGTTTTCGACCCTGAAATTCGATGTATAGTTTTCTGCATTAATATAAGTTTAAAGGAATTGAATGCAAAACTACAGTTTTTGGTAGTTTGTGTTTGTATAAACAGCATAGCCTGAAATAAAAATGAAATCTCGTTTGCATTAGCCTATGCCTTCCGAGATGTGACGGTAAGCATGAACGTTTCTTACTTTTACTACCGCTTCACATTAAGAAAATTAAATTTTATCGCGGTTTCCTCGAAAACGGCTGTAACGATTTTCGTACGAACTGCATATTTATCATATAATGTACGATGTCCGGGCCCCGAAGCATTTTTACTGACAGCCAATCAGCGGCCGAGCCGCCACAAACATGGTATTCGTAACTAAGGTATCATCTGTTTCAGTATGTCAGTAGAAATAATAGATTAAATTACTTAACAAAAAAGCTTGCTTTCATTTCCAGAAGTTCTTTCCAGCTGGTTCTTGACATAAACTTTATTATTTATCCACTTGACAGCATATAAACATTATTTATTACTTATTATAATGGGCATAACATAATATGGTGCTACAGTAATATTGCATGGCCCACTTTATCCTAAACATAACGTATCAAATTGTCGCTTATTATTGATTTCTTTATAACGATATCAGTGTAAATTAATATAAACTAGCTGACCCGACAGTTGTTGTCCTGTCAATTTATACAAAAATAGATGTAGATAGAAGATAGATTATTTTAATTAGGATTTAATGTTAAGACCAGGTTGCAGAGCACCCATATTGAAATATTATAAACATTTACAAAAATTAAGTAATGCGTTCATCGGAACGCTTGGTGATGAACAATATTTTTTTGTCTTTCCGTTCGGAGAGAAAACGAATAGCGCCGATGGTTTACCTACTCTCGAGCACGCCACGTACAACTGTCCATGGGAAAAACATTGCAATTGAAGGTTTATTCCACACACTTCCAACGATTGGCCTTGCGATTTATTAATCGTCATTGCAAATGCAAGGCGAACAGGAAACTAGGTACGCTTAAATCGAAACGGCAAATCGATTTGAATCAGTGATATTCTTGGAATCAGAACATCCTCGCATTTGAACTTTCCTATGATTATCGTTGCTTCAATCGCGTTGTTCATCAGCTTCTTAACAGCGAGTCTTGTTCCATTAGCCTACATTGTTTCGGTTGGTTCAGATTGCGTAACATGATTATCACCGAGCCGACCTTGAGCTGCAAATTGTGCGGCGGCATTCCTGGCAAATTCAATGAATTCAGAAATTCAACTGGATAATTGAGACTTCATCTGGATCAGTAATTGAATCGATTGACTTAAACGAATGCAATTGGCCAGCGATTTGACTTTGAATTTGTATGTTCAAATCGTCTTCGTCCTTATTCTTGGCTGCCAAAATAGCTCGTTCGCTCAGCCAAACATTGCTTTTGTAATTTGCACCAATATTCGGGAATTCTTTCGTGATCAATTCTTCTTCGGACGTTGTGAATTGACAAAAATTAGGTGGAAGCGTCAACAGGAATTTTTCCATTGCCAATGTCTGATAATGGTGTGGAAAACACCTGCCGATTCGTCATTTTGTAACGCGACTCGCATATTCGTTGTTAACTTTAGAGTTGTCACGTATCTCCACAAATTTGATGACTTCAAGCAAGCGTTTACTTCATCAGCAGCTGTTGGTCTTGGAATGACTGGCAGCGTTTGCCGAAAATCGCCGACCAGCAGAATCATCGTACCTCCAAAGGGGTCCTGATTATTGCGCAAATCTTTGCTTCTTCAGTTTCGTTTGTGCGCCATCATACAGTCATCCCAAATGATTATTTTGCAATTCTGTAGTAGCTACTTTCGCCATTGCTGATTTTTTGGCAATGTTGCACGTTGGTTCATCCATCGTTTGCAAATTCAATGCCAGTTTGAGCACTGAATGGGCTGTTCGTCCTCCTTCTAATAATGTGGCAGCGATTCGTGATGATGCTACGGCCAGCGCTATTTGACTTTTTGCGCGAATCGAAGCTAAATCAATGAAATTGGGAACCTTTTGCCAGTTCCCCTCCGTTACCGTCGTTGACTGCTATCATCAGTGTATCATGCGCGGTTTTCTGCTGCTGATTCAAAAGTGGGACCTTTGTCCTTACTGATTGACTCAAAGTACCTCGATCGTATTGCCGTTCTCGTTCGAATCCTCGATTGAATGCATCGTGCATGGGGCGATTCTGCGCTGGCATTCCTAATTATGCAACACCTTGCCGGACATTATCAGGCACAAATCCTCTATAGAAATCAGAATATACATTCACGTATCCAGGAACTGGCTTTCCCTGTTTCTGACGTTCGAATTTTTTTGATGATACGTTCCATGTAAAATATCTCTGCATCTCCGGGTAAAGCAGTGTTCTTGCAAATGGATCACTTGCGCATGTCGCGAAGAAACTTGTCAGGGTTGTCGCTGGTGGTCGTTCAGCTCTCTGTGCTCAGTTTGCTGCCGTAAAATAAACTCGTCCATTTTCCAGGTGCACAGCTAAATGCACCACAGTGGGATGACGTTCGTGTATGGTGAATCTCCAAATCGCCTCATTGCTGCTGACATATCTTCCTATTTCATATTGCGAAACTTTGTGTTCATGCGGTTGAGTGCGGTTTCAGTATGTTTCACCAGTGGATGCGAAATTTCCAATAGAAAATTGTAAAATAGGCTATACTTTATCTAAGTTCTCCTAACTTTTTTTTATTGCTAACACGAAGATTCATGTGTTTATGAAAAATGTCCACTTCATATGAACCGCATATGCATGTTAGTAAAGGTATTTTAAATTACTATTTCAAAATCCGAAGGAAGAAGTCAGGTGAAATATCAAATCAAGTGAAATATCTAGGCATCATAATTGATCGACATTTAAGATGGGACAAGTACATTGAATATTTATGCAATAGGCTACGTAAAGTCATTTATAAATTCGTTATTCTCCGTTCATGTTTACCAGCTCATGTTTTACGTACGATTTATTTAGCCCTAATTCATTCTATTATTCAATATGGCATAATTGGGTGGGGAGGAGTTGCAAAAACGATCCTCAGCCCTTTGCTTTGTCTTCAAAAACGCATCATAAAGATTTGTTTATCTAAGCCTCCTGATTATTCTTCCAAATTATTATTTTCTGAATTTAACGTTTTCACCATAGACCAAATTTACAAGTATGTCATACTGAATTATTTTCATAAACATCGTGACAACTACAAGTCAGAATCTCACGTACATAACACGCGAAGGAATCAATTTAATTTATTACTTGAACCGAAAAATGTTACAACTGCTGGAGCTAAGCACTGTTCAAGTTTTGGCCCAAGACTATTCAATTCATTTATTACCAACCATCCTGATCTAAATAGCTTAAACAACAAACAATTTAGGTCTAAAATTAGAAAATTTATATAATTATTACTTCTGTTTTCTACTATTGCTGTTATAACATTTTTCATATTAAAATTTAAAATTTGGATAGAACTTAATTTTTTTGTTTTTTACTAAAACTTGAACAAATAAATTGTTATGTATTAATATTGTATTACCTCGTACCTTTGTATTGTAAAAAGAACATGTTCTAACCTTTTATATATGTATTCTGTCATACTTCTCTAAATTTTGTATTGTTTTAAGTAATTATTTAGTATAAGTTTTTCTCATATATAGAACTGAACCACCCCCGAACACAAGCTCTGCTTCTTCGGGTGGTGTATCAACTTTTTATGTACCGTATATTTTTCGTGTAATTTGAAACAATAAATTGTAATAATTGTAATAATAATTATTGTAGATAAAATGAAAGGTAGGTATGTTTACTTACTTGTTATTGACAGGCTTGGCGGAAAACTACTCGACCATCAGTTGTGAAATTGGGGTCTTCCTCAATCCACTGCCGGAAAAGTCCTATTTTTGAAGATTTCCTTTAGGCATATCAAACTATCTTAAGCACAATAAGGGCCAATACACTACGAAACTTTACTTCCGACATACAAAAATAAGTAGACTGGAGTGTCACGAATTTGTTCCTTTAATACACTTTTCTGTCGTCGGTCGGCAACTTGTTATTTAAAAGTTGAAACGACAGTGGATTCGTTGCGTATTTCAAAGTATTGCAGACGGCTCAAGTTTCATTTCCTGCTACGATGAGACGGCACATTTTCCAGTTACAAAGACAGTCTACAAAGCGACATATACATTGTTAATTTCCGTGCGTTGTATAAATTTATTTTTAATAAGTCTTTTCTTAAAACACACAAATACACATTTATTTTCCGTTGCATTAATTGGAAAATCTATTTAAATAAATGGTGCAAAAATATGTTGCACAAACTTTCTCGCATATACATGTTAAAGGCTAGCACAGAAAAAGTAAATTATAGAGACAATTAAATTTTATTTATTATATTTTCATAAAACTAACAAGTATCTAGAACGGAAAGCATCAGGGTCGATCTTTATGTTCAATGCTTTCACCGTGAAATAATTAAATAATAGCAATGAGAATAATAACTTAGGGTTTGCTTGGTTTCCTCAATCTCAAAGGCCAAAAGGAAGGATAGAAGCAAATGCTGCACGAATGAGTTATTACAAGAGTTTACTGGTAAATTTAGGTGGCCACGAAATTTGATTTGAACCCAGGACCTCTTCCGTATTACCCAATACCACCTCGCTCTAATTGATTTTGGTGGGTTCATTACGACTGTGGTAAACTGAGTACATTTCACAACAATATCTAGATTATAGTATTCTTGTTACTATGGGCAACAAAAGAATATTAATATTTTAATCATAATGTTTGTTCTGAAATTCGCATTTAAGTCATGTTATTACGATTTTATCTTGATACCTATTAATTTTATAAAGAAATGTTCATTTTAATTGTCTCTACAACTTGACTCTACTAAGTTTCCATGTATCGCCCAATGTAATGGAAATAGCCTAGAAAATTGAAAATAGATACGAGTAAAGTACCCTCTAAGTCATTTTTGCAGAAAAACGGATATAGCCATTTTGTTAGTCATACTCATAGATAAGAGTTTCCAATTTTAAATTTTTATTAAAATCGTTAGAGCCAATTTTTTAAAAATAAAAAATTTTCAATAAACTTTCATGAAAAGTCCCCTTAATATTTCAGTTATAAAACTCAATTTCTGGGCGGTTCGATAAAATTCCGAAAAGGTCCTTGATTCAAAAAGTGATGTAAATACAATGAACCGTTTACCCGCTGTGCTTGTCCACAGACGAACAGACCATAGGCGTAACCAGACCGACCATATGGGGGGGTTATAACATCCGCGAGGTCTGGGGGGTATGGAATACCCCCCAGGGAGATGGGGGTCCGGGGGTCCTCCCCCGGAATATTTTAAAAATTAAGACGCAAAATAACGAGTTTTAAGCTTCCCACGCTTTATACTTGTATTAAGTAATTTATGGGCAGACTTAAAAAAAATATACAATTTTCCTTTTTTTAATCAATGGGGGGGTTCAAACCCCCAAAACCTTCCCCCCCCCCTCGGTACGCCTATGAGACAGACGTCACAGTTTCTAGGCATTATGAAACATGCTTTCCCGGTGTTATCTCGATTTCGATTTTTTGTCACGATCACAGTATTTTCTCTACACTACGTATATGCGAGAAAGTAAAATCGTGTTTTTCTGCTAAAGTCTTCTTTAGCCCCTAGTTTTTCAGTAAAAGTCCTCTTTACCCTTAGCTTTTCAGCAGAAGCCCTCTTTAGCCCCTAGTTTTTCAGCAAATGTCCTCCTTAACAGCTTTTAGGCCCTTCAGTCTGATTTAGCCCATTTTAGGTTCTATAAGATTAATATATTCGGAATCAAGGGGCATGAAACTGAAAAATTCAATAAAATGTTCTAATTAGAAAGCTGGGGAAAAAATAGGTTAAAACTTTCAAATCCGGGCCCGAGTTCAGAGAATTTATTCCCTCAAATAAAAGTTTTAGTTCTTAGTAGTCTATAAGCAGTACGTGTATGGAGGTGTTAGAATGTAAACATGTGACATCTTGGACAAAACAGAAACTACCAGAACTACTTGTGTGGTGATAATAATGTGGAATGTCATTGTAGATGCAGGTATGCGTTATGTGGAAACTGGGAAGGAGGAAGCTATATTTCATTCCGCTTTACTTGGGTCTTTTCTGGCTTCCGACCAAATTCTCATTCAGCAGAGTTAGCGAGCGAGTTATTGTTTCTAAGCTTGCTTCGCCTCCAACCTAGGTCAACTTCATACCTTGTTTCTGCGAGCTGCAGCTCCAACCTAGGTTGCTATTAACATTTTAATATACAGTACACCAATATTAACTGAAGAAGCCCCTAAACTGAGTGAGTGGCCCCATCCGGCAGATAGAGTGAGTGTTCAAGAGGCAAAAGAAAATGCAATATACAATTTAGAAATCTATACTGATGGGAGCAAGCTAAACGGAAAAGTCGGAGCAGCAGCAGTTATCATACAAAATGGAGAACCGATCAAAAAACTCAAGTACAAACTCAGTGATCACTGCTCCAATAATCAAGCGGAGCAGATAGCAATTTTAGAGGCTCTCAGAGAAATAGTAGACAACAGGGTATTAACGGTCGGGGAGAAACTAGGGGTAGTGTGCACTGACAGTCAGATAACAGTGGATCTTCTCAAAAACAGCCAAATCAGAAGTAAAATAATAGAAGAAATAAAGGCTAACATCAAGTATTTAGAGAACCACGGATGGACTATACACATAAAATGGGTTAAGGCACACATGGGGTTATATGGAAACGAAATAGCGGATCAACTGGCTAAGGAAGCTGCGATGGAAGAAGGCAGGGAGATCAGCTACAGCAAGATACCCAGAACCCATATAATCAAGGAAGCAGAGGAGAGAGGACTTAGCATGTGGCAAAACCAGTGGGAGAGGACAACAAATGGAAATATCAGTAAAATGTTTTTTTCCTTTCGTGCAGGAAAGATTAAAGCTAAGGATCCCACTAAATGGACAAACTACTGCCATCCTAACTGGGCATGGAAAGACCAGGGACTACTACAACAGGTTTAAAATAATGGAAAGTCCAATGTGTAAGTGTGAACAACAAAATCAAACTGTGAATCATTTAATATATGAGTGTCCACTCCTGAGTAATGAACGAATAACACTAAAACAAAACATAAAACTAACCGGTGGACAGTGGCCAGCAACGCCTAATGTTTTAGTTAGGAACTACTTAAAGGAGTTTTTAAAATTCATAAAAAAAATAGATTTTGAAAAACTTTAAAGAAAAAAGTTTTCCTTGTACATAGAAAATAGAAAAGTTTGTTAACTTGTTATAAGTAAGACTAAAAATTGCATGTAGTGTTACGTGAGTAACGGAGCATGCAGTATTAATAATAATAAATTAAAAAAAAAAAGTAGTACAAGTACATGTTAAGACCGCCGCGCCGGCGTGGTCTTGTGGTTAGCGTCGCGGACTACACTTCTGTCGGCCCGGGTTCGATCCCCGGTACCTCCTCTTGAGGTAGGGAGGTCTCGTGATTCAAATTGAGGAGCTACTTGATAGAGAAGTAGCGGCTCAGGTCATGGAAACCACCATTAACGGCCGTGGGTGACCGTGCTGACCACATGCCCCCAGTCCTGCCGTCTGCATCTGGAAGATGACGCAGCGGTCGGGTGGTAGGCCTTGTCCCGGGATGTTAGCGCCACGGAGTTAAATTCGGTCGCGGTGGTCTAGAGGTAGCGTGCCCTCCTCTAGATCCGCACTTCGCGGTATCAAACCCGGCCGCGGTAGATGGATATTTCAGGACGTAAAAATCCTGGGCATGGAATCTTCCGGGAGAGACGTGAAGCTGGGGCCCGTGTCGTAGATTTACGTCACCTGAAAGAATTCCAAGCTTAAATTAGGGCCTCTGGACCTTTCACGTCCAAGTAATACCTTACTTTCCGGGGGGGGGGTGGTAAGAGGCGATGGGCTTAACACCTGTCCCTCTGCCCTCTCTCGGAAAGTAAAAAAAATCACATAGTAAAACTTCCACTTGGAGATCCTAAGCCCCAACACTAGGGGATATAGGAAACCAGAGAGGGGGGGGGGAGAGAGAGTGCATTTTAAAATTTGTGTCTAACTTCTTATTACTTAATGACAAGCTTCCAGTCCATCTCATTAAAGATACATGTAAATCTATAGAGGAAAATTTTTACTGAGCGGGAATGGAACCCGCGAATCGAATCGTTAGAAAAAAATTATTTGTGACTAATATAATAAATCTAATATATAAAATCGGATGTGTGTTTGTGGGTATGTGGATATGTATGTATGTATGTATGTATGTATGTATGTATGTTCCCTATACAAATCTACATTTTGTGACCAATTTGTACGAAATTTTACACACATACCCAGTTAAGCACGGGAAGTAACGCGGTCAACATTAAAATTCAAACAAACCAGTCCTTCCCTTGAAAATTATATAATTTCTGAGAATATTATACTGAAAAAATTGAAATGCAGTTCAGTTCACATGACAACTGTGTATTGTTTACTATGATCACATAGGACTTTGGCAACTACAAATTACTGGACTTTAACAAATTATGATTCCATCGATGTAATATATTGGCGAAAATAATTACGGAAAAATGAAATCCACGAAAATAAAGCACAGTGTGATGCAGTCACATATCTTTCTCTACCCTCGACAAGGAAAATATAATTTTCTCACTACACATTTTGATGTAGAATAAGAAGTCGTATTGCAGGGACAGCTTAAGCGTGTGCCAATGAGTATGCTCTATCAGATGTCTGTAAAAAATCCTATCAACTGATACGTTACTCATAGCTGTAGGCTTTGTGTTATTTGAGAAATAAGGATGTTTATCGTAGGCCCTAAGCATCTAAAAGAAGACAAAATGGGATGGTACATTCTCAGTCCTATACCCGCATTATATTATGTCCCAGGTTTTAGGGGGGGAAAGCTTGAAAGTGATATTGATTTTTTTTATTTCAGCGCCGAAACAGTTGTATGATAACATGAGATTGAGAAATAAAATATTCCGTAAAGACAATACAATCTTATGTAACCGGTATTTCTGTTTCTTCTTATTTCAACCGCTATCAGGAATGGTATGTAGAAGGAACGGAGTTCAAGATTCGACATCCTCTATGAGCCATAAAAAAGCTATATCTAGCGTTTTCTGAGGGTTTTCTGAGGGAATAGTTTGAGTGTGATAAGTCGTTCTTCCTCATTTCAAATTTTACATACATATTATATAAGGACCTAGAGTTTCAAAATCGAAAGTCCTCCATAAGTTAATTTCAAATTACAAAATACAAAGCCCGGGCGATGCCGGGCCTTTTCAGCTAGTAAGATTAGTGATGAGCGAGACCAGTCTTGGTCTTGCAGTCTTGGTCTTGGTCTTGCAGAAAATGCAAGACCAAGACCGCATAATCGTTATCAAGACCGAGACCAAGCATGCAAGACCCTGGCAAGAACAAGACCTACCTGCAAGACTCTTGCAGTCTTGCTACTTGAAAAATATTTTATAAATGCCCAATTTTGTATGCAGCGATCCAGCAACCGCTACTCAAAGGCGCCGCAGAGTCGCTATTCGGGGCAGTCCAAGGCAGGCTGTATAGGTTATCTCATCGTGTGATAACCAATGAGAGGAGACTTGCTGCGTAACGCTATCCGTATCCCAAACGCGGTGCACCATTTAAATATTACGTGAACTTCGTATACAACCAGTGTTACTACTACGTCAAAAAAGGAACTACTACAATGAAAACTTACAATTTATTTGACGGATTTCCCCAAATGTAATCCCACACAACGATTTCTTCAATTGATTGGAGTTAAATGCACGACAGTTTCAAAATGTTTAATCACAACAGTTCTCAAGCATATAGGGTACGAAAGGTAAACACATGTAGTTCAGGCCCCAAGACATACCCTATACTGAAATTTTATTTTGCACATAATATATACTAACTACCGGTATATGACTTATTAATAAAAGTACACAAATTCTGTCATATATTTATTTAACAACTAGATTCTCTTAACTTTTTCTGATTAAAAGAAAACTATGTCTGAGGATTTGAAATTTTTTCACATGGCCCCCACTACTTAAAACGCCCATTGCCGTGTTCAATAGCCTATTTCAATAACAATTATATCCTTTTTTATCCCTATCTTTAATATCCATCGCCTACAGTTACGTATCTGATTATACTGTAGGATATTTAGGCCTACATTTTGTGTGTGTTAGATTAGAAGTCCTTTGAAAAGAGCAATGTTTTTTTTACTACTAATGATGTTATTGACACATACTGATGATGGTGTTTAAGTTCTTGCTGCCGATGCACATTAAGGGTGAGAAGAAAAAAAAATCCTTATTGCTATCGAATGGGAAAAGGTATTAAAAGTACAAAATGCCTGGCGTTTCGAAAGGAAAATTAATTTACTTGCATGAAGAGCAGTTGTAGTTCTTTATGACACAATTATTTATTTATTATTTTATTTATTTATTTTACAGAGAAGACTTTAACACAGGAAGAAGCTGATAGCATTAAAGAATTTGTTTCGTATAGTTATAATCCAAATTTAACCATCTTGAAGCATTAAAACTAGTAATAGAGCATAATCATCATGCTTTTTATGACAATTTGAAGGTGAAACCAGACAGAGAAGTTGAAAAGTGTTAATCTGAAAGATTTTGTGATCTTGTTATTGAAAATACTGTGAGAGACTGTTTGAACACTGAGTAAAAGTAATGATTAAATATGCTAAATAAAGTGTACTTCACTGTATAAGTTAATTATTCATTAAATTGTTCTGTGGATTAAACATAAGTTTTATAAATGCACATGTAGGCTAATTATACATTAGAGTAAGATTAAACTGTTGCAAAAAATAACTACAAAATTCAATTACCTCTGTTGAATGGTTTTTATCCCTCCTGTAAAATTTCGTTCTTTGCACCTGCAACGACGATTTACTTACATGAAGAGCAGTTATAGTTCTTTATGACCCAATTAGTTGAAGGTCCGATACTTGATGACACGTGGAAATGTGTTTTATGAGGGTGGCGGAATTCTTTGTACAAAGTGTGTCTGTGTCATAAATTAAAACTAGGGTAGAGCTATATGGAAAGAGAAATGTTGTTTATTGCTGCCTATGGTTACTGTTTAGGGCACTGTAAGATGTACTATGGATTGCACATTTTGTAAAGATTTTGCTTAAGTGCCGTTAGGTTTTGTAACTATACAATCTATCTATGGGGAAATGTTTTAAATATTTCTTAAAGCCTACGTGCTATTAATACTATTTCTTATCTCCATGGCCGTTCAATTTGAAAGTGTACAATAAAATATTCATTAATTTGAGCCTTCCTCCAAAACTGACTAGCTACTAATCCTTTCTTTCTTTCTAATCCTATGCTTCTGGGAGAATTTTTAAAAATGTTTTTAAATGTTATATTCGCACAGCTGTAATAAATAAATAAATAAATAAATAGGTACACTCCAGTAGAATAAAATAATAGTGCAAAATGCAATTTCCTAATCCGCGAAAAAAGTTGAAGTTTAATCTAAGGGTGTTAACTTCTCTCCTCGTTTTAATTCAAGAAGTTTGGATTTTAAGTCGCGTATAAAACTTTTCTCTGTAAAGTGGACAGAACAGATTCTGCTCGAAATCTGGATTAAATTCGTTTTTCCTCCAACTAGCAACAATCCGTTGTTTTCAAATTTTCTCATCCTTTGGTATGCAGACGAATCAATTATCCGCGCCTTTCTCTTTAACTTGCATTTTCGGGAAACAGTCACTGCACACTCCAGGGATTTTTACGCTTGTAATACACAACACAAATGAAAAAGTAAACAATCATCACATCACAAAATACGAAGGAATACCTAATACTTGTGAATACATAGTCACCCTACTATCTTGAGTAGCCTAGTAAGTACTAAGAAGTATTATTTAAGTACTGAGGTATAAGGCAGCATTTTGTAACCTTAACATACTGTTGTGTATGTATCACAGCTTCTTTGTACGCATAATAGTATAGGGTGCTTCATCAATAGAAACTATACCTCTAGCAAATAAGGAGGGCGGCTGGAAGCCAGGTAAAACCTCTTACACTCGCGCACTCTCCACGCTTCCAGCCGCCTTCCTTATTTGCTAGAGGTATACAAACGAAATATTCACATTACAGAAAAATGCAGTACGAATTATAACACAAATGGAAAACACAGAGACACGGTTAGGCCGGTTTTTAAGAAATTAAAATTACTTACATTTCCCAACTTGATCATCTTTCGATTAGTACTGTACTGCACATCAAAACAGATAATCAGGAACAAAATATTGATATTCATAGTCACAATACAAGAAACAAAAATAATTACAGATTAACGGAGCACAGATTAGCTGTTTTTGAAGAGAGTTCAAATTATAAAGGGATAAAAGTATACAATAAACTTACAGCAGATATAAAAGCAATAAACGAATTAAATAGATTTATGAAAAAAAAAAAATTTTCTTATAGAAAGAACATACTCTGTTGATGAGTTCCTTAACCAACAGTAAATAGAACAGAAGATTGTAAATTGTAGTATAAAATATATTTCACTAACACTATATTTCAATATAAACTTATATCTTATATTATTACTGAAGGATGTGCTGTAAGCTATTTTTGCACTGTTTTCAAGAAATGAAAGTTATATATTCTACTGAATATTGCTAAATTTAAGTAAATTGTTAACTCTGTTAGTAGTAGTGACACACAGCCACTTTATAAATATGACTATATTCAAGTTTCTGTAAATGTGGTTCTTAGTATGTAAGTTAAATGAGGTGTCCAATATCAGTCTTGTATTGATCTTAAGGACGAAATAAATCCCCGCGCCGTTGAACTTCAGGATGAGACAACCTTCTTATTTCAAGAACCTTGGAGGAAGCCGCACTCTTTGTCTAAAGGCGGGTCGGCGGCGGCTTGACGTTTGTTGGCAGTATTACACGCGTTTCAATAAAGCGAAACTTGTGTGATAAAACTTCACTAAAGAATTGTTGTACAGCAAATACAGTAAGTTGCTTTTCAACCCTGAAGGCGACTAGGCAAGGTTCCAAAGTTTCCAAAATGAGTGACGAGGACTCAGTGGATTTTTCGCCAGATGGGAGTGACAGTTTTGTACCATCTGATCAAAATAAATAAAGTTGTGAGAGTGTTGTAGCTGAGTAGTATCCAAACAGAAATTTACAAAAACGAAAAAAATCGAAACTGCCGGGAGAGAAGTCAAACAGTAAATTTATTGAATTTTTCAAGATAGTTGGTGGTAGTGCCCTGTGCAAATTGTGCGACAGATCAAAGAAGAAGAAAGTCGAAATAAAAATGAAATACTTCAGGTCTGAAGAAGCATCTGTACTCAAGAAAATAGCAACAATAAGTCGGGTTTGGAAGAGAGCAGTAGAGCAGGACTCAGCGGGCTATGAACGGTATTCATATCCGTCATATAATAGGTGCTTACTATGTAAGGACACTATCGGCATCATATACCTATACTTTAAAAAAAAAAAACTAAAACTGATGCAGGCCATAAACAATAAAAAGTAACTAATGGCTAAATTTAGGAGGGTAGGCCTACTTATAGATGAATAGCTTTTAATTGTTTAGTTACTGTTTACACAATCAAAGCAACTAAAAGCAATTAGCTTTCGTTACTTTCGCAAGCAATAACACACACGTGTAAATCATGTAAATGCGCCATCAATCACAGTAAGATGCGTAAAGAAACTGCAAGACTCTTGCAACAAGACCAAGACCTAGTATGCAAGACGAAAACAAAGACCAGGGCCACCGATGCATGACCGAGACCAAGACCAAGACCAGGGTTACCCAAGCAAGACCAAGACTGAGAGAGCAAGACCAAGACCAAGACCACCTTAGTCTTGGTATTGGTCTTGCATTTGCTCATCACTAAGTAAGATATAAAATTCCACTAGGTAGAGAGAATATAATATAATATAAACACTAGATAGGCTTAGTAGGCCTACTAGTAGTAGTAATAGTAATAATAATAATAATCATAATCATCATCATCATCATCATAAATTGATTTATGGTGTCTTTCGATTATTTTCAACCTTCACTAATAAAAATTAATTGTGACACGAATCATGGGGCGACTTTCTCTTGCTGTTACTACCATTTTATGTGAAGATTGTTTTATTTTTCTGGATTTCTCAAAAATGGTTCTAAAGATTTTGTTAAATTTCTACCCTAACTAGGCTACTTAATACGACGATACTTTCATGTGAAACTTTTTTAGTTTGTGGAAATTGCCTGAAGTGTATGTAAACTTTATAAGCTAACAATCTTGACTACAAACTTGGCTTTTTAGGGTGACTAAGATAACCGAATGCGTACTTCCGCAATTTGACTGCTTGCTAAGAAAAGCTAGCAAACGGGTCCTTTACCTGAATAGGCAAAGCCCTCTGGGTGTTTCACTTTTCTTTCTGCAAGCTGTGGACAATTTTATAATAAATGTGAGAGATAGTTACATATGACACATCAGAATGTCTTCGCTTTCCAAAATATATTTTTAAGATTTCGACAGGTGTGAAATCATTGACCTGCTAGACTTCGCTGTAACGGCCAGCATTCTGCATAGACTACATATTTCCCTCCTCCCTATCTTCTCTTATACAGCGCGTTCTTTAGAACAAGCGGGTCTTAAAAATCATCAGGTGATTCCCTTTAGGCCTACCAGGATTCTAAAAACTGCAATTACTATCCTAAAAATTTGAGAAGAGTATGGTTAGACAAAATACATTCTTATTTTGTCTAAAGGTAAATAACAATAGTGATGCGTAAATCCAAGACAAAGGTAAACACAAATGTTAATACAAATTGTATTAAAATTTGCCATAGAGGGAAGCTCAATATTTGGATAGCTGTCCATTTTTTAGGATTTTGTTTAAGACATAGGCCTAGCTGTCATGAAATCTAAAAAGACAATTTTGTTAACAAACGTAAAAATAAATATTAACTTCAGGGTGTCCACTGGTCGGGAAAATCCGGGAATCCGGGAAAAGGCTGGGAATTTCGTATGGTCGGGAAAAGTCAATTAATTTGTTAAAATATCCAGGAAAATTCGAAACATTTGTGGCCCACATAAAACAGACGAATACAATTTTATCTTCTGCCAGCTTCCAAAAAATCTCAGCTGCTCTTGAAGATAAACTTCTCCTACCAAAGATTGCTTTCTTCTTATCTTTAGCAGAAGATTTACAACCATTTCTAAAAGAGTTTCAAGCTGACACTCCATTGGCCCCTTTCCTACATGGTTACCCCCTGAAAATTGTAAAGAGGCATAATCCATGTCAATTAAGCAGGGACTTACCTTCATAGTCTCAGATGTTAATGAATTTAATATACCGGTATGTTAAAATTTAGGACAAAGTAAGAAACCCATTTTCTTTGTTTTGCCCAAAAAATTCCAGGGCCGAGATACAGGCCACCAAAGATGGCGTCTCAGAGGCCA
Organism: Ectobius pallidus; assembly: GCA_964059195.1. Lineage (NCBI taxonomy): Eukaryota > Metazoa > Arthropoda > Insecta > Blattodea > Ectobiidae > Ectobius > Ectobius pallidus. Next base: position 36,048,383 of record CAXKWD010000009.1, read on the forward strand.
TTTCTCGAGTGTGATTTTCGGAAAACCTTTCAAGTGCTCTTTTCTGGAACGGTTCAAGATACTGTATTTTGTTGTTTCTTGAAAGAGTTTCTGTATTTTGTTTTTTATTTGAAAGATAATAATGTTCTGCTTCAAATGATATCCTAAGTTTGGAAATGCATGTACAGGGTGTTTTTGTTTTAGCCTTCTGAAATGTTTGTAATATTTTTTTTTAAATGCCAATTGCAAAAATTCTGTTTTTTTTTTTTTTTTTTTTTTTTTTTTTTTTTTTTTTTTTTTTTCCACTGTTGATCAGTACCAAACAGTGCTACATTCCCTGAAAAGGAGATCCCACTTTTCAGTTTAACAGGTTTTATAAACAATTGAAAATTTGCCATAAAGTAAGAAATGTATGGAAAGAGTTGTGAAAGGTGACATTCTAAAAATGACTTATCTTCAATACATAGACCTCAACAAAATTGAAAATTTAAGAGCCCAAGTTGTTGACCTTGGTTTTGGCACAAGGTCTGCATTAAGAAAGTGTCATGGACTTAAGGATTTAGACGTCTTAATGTTTCGAAGGGAGTGCAGAGACTATCTGAAATGTGTTGTTGATAAGCTGATGGAGAAGTCACCTTTGAAGTACCCCTTAACTCACGGTTTGTCTTTTATGAGTCCAGACAAAATCATCTTCACTCCAGAAGAGGCTCTTTCACAGATGGTATTGACAATGGATATTTTGATTCAGTCGAATTTGATTACTCCCTCTATTGCTCAGAATGCAGATCATGAGTAGGCCTATAGGGATCTTATTTCAAAGGAAACTGCAGCAGTTGAGTTCAAATCTTACTCTAAAAACACAAGGTTGGTAAAATATTGGATGAAAACGCTTGATAGTTATGACACTCCTAGTTTAAGGTAAGCAGTTTGTTTATTACTTCCAATTTCACGTGGAAATGCTTCAGTGGAACGTGGTTTCTCGGTGAACAGTGACATTTTGGTGGAAAATCTGAAAGAAGAATCCATTTTTGCTCAGCGCTTGGTATATGATGCATCAATAAAGGCATAATTCTCTCTATGAGAAAGAAGCACTTCAAAGTAGCCTAATAAGTTGAAACGTACACAAGAAGACAAGGCAAAAGCAGAAAAAAAGAAAGCAAATTTCCTGGCCACAGAACTCTTAGTGAGCATTCACACCGAAGTAGCATAGCATGCGAATCGCACTACCTGGATGCAGGCTGCACATCAAGTTGCATGGTTCACAGATTTGCATTCATACCGAAGTAGCGAATGCGATCTGCAGTTTAATGTAAATTATATATTTTCACTTGAACTATCGAGAAACCCATTAAAAATAATGTAATTTTCCTAAAGAGGATATAGTTTCAGCAATTTTAATCCAGGCTTTTTTCCTACTAGTTTCGATTGCCATATCGTATAGCCCACGCATGTACAAATTGTAGCTCTCTTTTCAGCAGTTTTCATTATATCTTTGCCTTAATCTACCGCTACACAAACGAATATGTGTTGAATGTTCTTAACAATTAGAAAACAGTTGAAAAGGCAACTGTACGCATGCGTCATTCCGAGTAGCGTCGCATGAAATAAGGGCCTTTCTACACGAACGGAATAAACGCGACCGATTGTCAGCGACCGAAACGCGTATCCACTGGGTCAATGGGTAGGTAATGTTATAAACTACACGGACGGAATAACCGCGCCTTCAGACGCGAAAAAACTAGAGGACAAGCCGAATCTCGGTCGCCGAATTTCAGCGACCGAAACGCGTGATGCATGTTACACGGGCGGAATGTTGACCGACAAAACGCAAGCTGGAATTATTTCGAGGGCAATAGTCCGTAACTTGCTTGGTAACTTCAATTACAATGACCACAGCCTGCACACACTACTACAACAACGTAAAAATGTAAACTTTGGATGGCATGGTTATGTTTTGGCAGATGACAGGTATTGCACAAAACACATAGGCCTAGTGTTAAGTTCATAAACATGGACAGTTATTTCTTTTCGGATATATAGAATTAATTTAGGAGGCATATATGAGCACGTTTTAAAAAATAATATTAATAATCATTGTACAAATTAATATGAACTTGGATCAACTTTACTTATTTTCAATAATAATGCTTGAGCTTCGGCAGGGCAATGCACACGGTTTAATTGTCCGGCATGGTAAATGGATTTGCTTGCACAAATTCCATCTGATAGCTGAATCATGGCAACTGCAGGCATACATATGAATGTAAGAACTACATTCCTCACACAATCTGACAATCGCAGTGGGACAATAAATTGTCTAATTTCGTAAAATTCTTTCATTTCTGACGCCGAAACAGCTTGCCAGTATCCGTCTTGTTGCATAATTCTGTCAGTTTGGAAATCCATACTTTTCTTGTGGCGCTTCCTAAAGTCAGATATTTTTAAGTTCCGGTTAACTTTCTCTTGTGTATGACTGTTAATCTGTCAATGAGTTTGTCCCTCATGAAAGCCATAGTTGCGAAGGTAACAGAAATTATCAATTCTGCTAGTACAGAAAAACAAATGCTCTAGCCAAACATATAGCCCCTATGCCGGCTTTAATGAAGGCAGTTCAGCAAACCAAGGACTGCAACAAAATTACCGAGAGATACAGAAGAAACCTCCACGATCCCTGACAAGCTGCAAGCATTGTTATTGAAAAAAGTAAAGTTGCTCCAAGTTCATATTAATTTGTATTTAGTTGTTTATATTTTTTAAAACGTGCTCATATATGCCTCCTAAATTAATTCTAAATATCCGAAAAGAAGTAACTGTCCATGTTTATGAACTTAACAGCTAGACCTATGCGTTATGTGCAGTACCTGTCATCTGTCAAAATATAACCATGACATCCCATGTTGACATTTTTACCGTGCATGCGTGATCGGTAGAGTCTTACAGAACACAAATCGGCTGCTTGACTAGTACTCCCGCGTTAAATCTAAAATTCTTGCTATACCCAAAGTTTCGAAGTTTATCAATTTCTGTAGATACAAAGTGTAAAGTGGTGACATCAAATAAAACTGTCTATTTTCCCAGGAATTAAACGTGCAGTAGCCATGCGTGGTTGGTAAGGTCGCAAGTCGATCGCCATGCACAAAATTTCCCCACCTAGTATGCTGCTGCTCCTCCGCGCGCGTGCATTCGGTCGACATTCTGCCCGTATAACTTCAAAGGCGTTTTTTCTGCGCGCGTTTTTTCCGCAATTTTACCGGTCGCTAGGCGAAAAACTCCTACACCTTTTTTTCTGCGTCTGAAGGCGCCATCCGTGTAATTCATAACATTACCTACCCATTGACCCAATGGATACGCGTTTCGTTCGCCGCCAATCGGCCGTGTAACATGGGCCAACTTATACGGGCGGAATGTCGACGGAATGAACGCGCGCGGAGGATTTTATAGATGTGTTGCCATTTTTAAACTTCCAACCCCGTACATTTTGCCCACTAAAGAATTCCAACTTGCGTTTTTTCGGTCAACATTCTGCCCGTGTAACATGCATCACGCGTTTTGGTCGCTGAAGTTCGGCGACAGAAATTCGGTTCGTATAACATGGTCAAAATCAGCCGGTCTCGGCCCGAATATTCCGTCGCGTTTATTCCGTCCGTGTAGAGAGGCCCTAAGTCCAGATCTATCTGAAGAAATGAATGTCGCGCTCTGCGAGATGCATTACGGCCACGCTACTTCGGTGTGAAGACTCGAACTTGTTTATTTTGGATTTAAAATGAGTAGCTCACAACCTGCATCCAACTATTGCGACTCGCTTGCTACGCTACTTCGGTGTGAATGCTCCCGAGTCCGAAAAAGCTGCAGCTGCTCTAGATGAACAAATTAAGTTGCTGAAGAAAAAATTAGTGGGATCAAAAATACTTCTAGGCAATAATAGGCCTATATGAAGGTATATTTAATTGATTTTACTGTTCCTTACTTTTGTATCTGTTATAGCCTAAGTAATTATTGTTTGCAATTACTTTTGTTACTAAAAGTTTTTCTTATTTAAAGTATGTACGAGTATAATCCTATAATTTTTCTTACACAGTTATTAGAAAGTGCTTCATAATCATATTTTGGTCGGGAATTTCTGAAATGATTAATGAAAATCAGGGAATAAGTCATGAATTTCTTCAGCATTACTTATTTGCAACATGAAATGTGATTAATGACAAAACAAACAATATCTTACATTCAGAAAATAGGACAACCGGCCCAACAAGATTTTATTTATTTTCTCGTTGAAGATTATATAAATATTTGTGCAAAATGTTAATGAATCTCGAATACAATTTTTAGTTCAGTCAATATCTTCCAAAATGTCAAATTTCAATCCAAACCGTTGGAACATATTAATAGTAAATTCAGTGATCACTCCACGGGCACAAAATAAATAAATAAATACATACATACATAAATAAATTTAAATAATAATAAATAGATAAATAAATAAAAGAAAAGTTCAAGTAATATGCAACTTGATGTAAGAAATCCATTGTTCGCAGTGTAGTTACTTTTCCGTGTCCACCGCCTTAATTTGGTCTAAGTTCTTCTCGCACTGCACTGTAGAGTGAAGAATGAATCCCTTGTAGGCCTATTCCTCTCTATTACAACAGTGTCTACTATTGTCAGTTTTAAAATAGCTATTTATGTATCAAGTACGCAAAATAACGCTTTAGCGAACGAATCCAGTATTTCGGCCTCGACTTACGCCTTGGCCGCAATGCTGGATGAGTCCGCTAAAGCTTTTGCGTACGTGGTGCATGCAATATTTTTTAATAAAAGCTCTCTAAATTATATGAAGTGAAATAAAAATACCGTATAATTATTTATAGTAAAAAGTAAAGTCAGTCATTTGTTGACGACATATCTTCACAGCCGCCTTTATCACAGAACAACAATGAACAGTACCAATACGAAATGCGGTATAGATGCATAGTATATGAGTCGCTTGTTTGTAAACAATATTGCATACTAACTAGTATTTATGAAAAGCTTGTGAAATATTAGTGATAATCCCGAGGAAATTTCAATCCAAGACAGAAACATTGAATTGGATCTGCTGCCAGCATAATCTCGGCATATATATTATTGCATTTAAATGCCGATGCATCCATGGTAAGCAGTGTTTCTCTTATGAACGAAGATGTGAAAAGTTGGTAGCTTGTATTTGTTGTTCTATAATGAAGTAGGCTACCGTGTTTTGTGAAAAAAACCCTGGTAAAGTTTCTGATTATCATATAGAAACATGTTTGTTTAAATTTGTGTTATGACCAAATATATGCTTAAATCCTTGTTAAAGTTGATGTGTCTTGTCATTGCGTTCTGGATTTTGTTTATATATTGCCATAACGACTTTAACATCCTAGGTCGATAAAGTTGCATTTTGAATGCAGTTTTAGGTAGCTAAAATAATTTTTTATTTTTCTTTTTGCGTGATACCAGTCCGTCAGAGAGCTTGTAGAAAAAAAAATCAAAAGTGTCAATGTGGATGTCTATCGCAGCCGCATGTATGCCCAGTTATTGTTGGATTTGATGTCCCGGATCTTAAAACAATGATTTTGTGGGGAAACCCAGAAGGGATTGGTTTAGGGTCGATATGTTTAAGTCACGCATCCTTCCATGCATTGACCTACTCTGTCACACGAGAGGAAACTGTAGGGTCGACGACCCCTACAATGGGAAAAAACAAATAGTTTATTTTTAATGTTAGTTATAAAACCAGAATCTCAAAGAAAACCCATGTCTTCTATTCACCGTATTTCAGTAAGCTGTTCATACCTTCCACTTGAGATTTTCATCGAATTTGGTAGGATGGTGGAGAACAGGAAATAGTTTGTCTTCGCCGGTTCGAACCCGGAATTGGTCGATGGCATTTATGTGTGAATAAACATGACAGTCCCATACGTGTAAAGTGCAGGCATGTCTGCTAAAGATTGTTTAACGACTAATAGTCTTACTAATAATCCAGTTGTAACATTTATACCAGGAATATACACAGCTGAGGAGAAAAAGTGTACTAATAATAATCCTTGCATAAGGCTGAATGTGTGCAACCTTTACACAGCCTGGCCCCCTTGTATAAACTTGACGTAAATAATCAGGATGGCCGATAACCGTAACAGCCGGTCGTTTCGTAGATGTCTGAAATTGAATTTTGAGGCTACGCATATTCTGAGCTGCTTTTGCGGAATTATAAACATTGTTCCTTGTTTGCGGGACATATTTCCATACTTGTACCCATGATTACAGCTTTCTGAAAACAATATAATGAAATACTGAAACTAGAATTGCTTTCTGCAGACGATCCATCGTTGTTTGCCCGCTGCACCGATAGATGGCGTTCAGCAGTCCCTTCATAGCCAGGGGCTAGTCAAGGCTTGTAAACTAGAGGTAGCGTATTCCGGCGAGTTTATAGGACAGGGGGTTGCGGCGAGCAGGCGAGTGTGTGACGTCACCAGATTCCAAATCTCGCAATTCCCAGTTTTTACTCAGTCTAGAAAATCTCACACCGCGTGATTAAACTCGTAACCTTTAATTAACCCTTTGTCAGATTCCTGTGAAATTTGTACAGAAATAATCTACACACATCAGCCCTACTGATGGTTAAAACAGAGCCTTAAAAAAGCGGATACAAATGTTTTTATTTCATTTTATAAACATCACCCGTTACACAAAATTCATGGAGGAAGAAGCAAATTTCACTATGCGACAATTTTTTGTATTTTTGTGTCCCGAAAAAACTTCAAGCGAGAACGTTTTAGTGAAATAATTAAATCTACTCTTATACAATTCAACGGCCCTAAAAAGCGTGCTTGCTCGCCCGCTTCGTGAGACATCGGGTATACTCGGCGATGTTCGTCTCTCGCAGTCTAAACTTTCATGACGACTACAAAATTAGGAAGGAAACCCGTTTCTTTATTATATAAGGCCTAAGTGAAATGAACACAATGAACAAATATTCTAATTTTATTTTTACTTACAATTTTCATAGCTCTGAACTTTTTTTTTTTTTTTTTTTTTTTTTTTTTTTTTTTTTTTTGTGCCCACCCTTTCCCCCGGAGTGCCTAGCAATGAAGCCAAAAACTCCGGTCAAACCAAATTTTGGTGACCATTTGTGCTGTGTGTTCCTATAGTGCCCTTGTGTGCATCCATGTGGGATGATTGAGGTTATGTCGTTTTGGGCTGTGTGCTTGTACAAGTGTCTTTATTTTGAGTTAGTGTTTGCCTTGCGCTGATCGGCTTTTAGTGCTGTGTTGGGTAGTGTGCTGCGTGTGTTTATGTTAGGATCTAAGTTGTTGTGCTGTGTTATTGTGTGAGGGGATTTTGGTCCAGCCCGGCATTTGCCTGTGAGCAGGGGAAACCTCTCTAAAACCCTGCTCGGGCTGGGTGGAGGGTTTGCCCAATGGGGCTTGCCCTTCACATGATGTTTAATTTCCGTCTTCGTCTTGTTTCTCGAGGAGCGCTTGCTTGGCGAAGGCTTTTAGCGCTGGGAAGGAATTTTTTAGAGTCCAGAACTTGAGATCAGGTGCCCAGACTTCGTTTGCATTTCTAGCAGCTTCGTGTAAAAGTAGTCTGGCGTCTGTGTACCGGGGGCAGGTGTAGAGCATGTGGTACATGGTATCCTGCTCGCTGTCTTCACATGCACAAAGATCATCTTCGGCAAGATTGAAACGTATGAGATTGGCAGCAAAGTTCCCGTGACCTGTTAGGGTGCGTATACATTTGCGCTCTGTACGCGTGTCGACACGCGTACAGAGCGCAGATTGGGACGGCATTTGAGGTGTTCGTGTGACGACACGCGTGTCGACACGCAGACAGTTCGCCGCGATCCGTCTCCTGTCGGTTTTTTCGGCGAACACAAAGGATTTCCGTTTTCATATTGGGACGTGTTGCGCTCTGTCCGTGTGTCGACACGCGTGTCATTTTCCTCCTGCGCTCCGCTCAAGCATACATTTGTTAATCACAAGGTTCAATAATAATAATCAGGGCCCGGATTCTGATGACCTAATATTGTTTGAAAAATGACCTATAAAATGACCGTAAATTTTAAAGAAAATGATTTAATAATTATAAAAAAAAATGACCTAAAACTGATATTTTATTTATAAAAAATTATTATTGTACACACAAAGTTTTAGACTAATGTTTACATAAATGTAAAAACTGTAAATAACTATAATGGTGTGAATGTTCTTTTCTAACGGAAATTTATAGTGGCACTCAGGCAGTTTTACTGGCCAATCAAACTTCGACATTTCCTTTTGCGGTCTGCCGGATTATATTACATTTATTGGGGGTAAACAGTAGTGTTTACTCTCAAATCCAAGCAGAGCCAAGTCAAAACATTAGTAATATAATACAAAATTTTGGCGTTCTTTGATTCTCATTTCCGACTGAGACATGACAACACTTTTCCTTCTTGCATTAAACAAACAATACTTCAAAGAGAGAATCGCTAGCGACGAAAAAAGTGAATACACTAAATGTAAATGCATGAAAATGACTAAATAAGGCAGCAAATGACACGAAAATGACAAAATAATGACTTAAAATTGAAATAAATGCCATAAAAATATAAAATTGCATAAAATGACAAAAAATGACCTAATAAAAATGTATTTCTATAATCTAGAGTCCATGATTAGCATTTATCTACAAGTTGGCAATGCCTATGCAGCATCAATAAAACGATATGTCATTAGAATCCGGGCCCTGATAATAATAATCTTTCTTACTTTCTTACTTACTTACTTACTTACTTACTTACTTACTTACTTACTCACTCACTCAATGACAATAGACAATTCCTCAGCAAGCTAATGGAATATTATCTATCTTATGGAACCCGATGGTTCATTGCCCCGCTTGCCTGAGTCCGCCATTCAACCCTATTCTGTGCTAACCCTTCTTCCCTTAAATCCATTTTAAGATTGTCCTCCCACTTATGTCTAGGCCTTCTGCGTGGTCTTTTCTCTTCGGGTCTCCCAGTCAATACTTTTGAGATATGTAATAATAATAATAATAATAATAATAATAATAATAATAATAATAATAATATCAACAATAATAACAATAGTAATATCATTATTATTATTGTTATTAATTTCATTATTATTATTGAGTTAAATTTTAATATAAAGATGTTGTGGGCCCTATTACTATATTAGGGTAATTGTCATGTTGATGGGCTGTGATCTGATTTGATATGATATGAAGACATGATTGCTAGTATATGCGTGGTGGGTGAAAAATCACTGCTGGTGGTTCGCGGTATGTTCGTCGCTTTCCTATGGATAATTTCAACGAACTGTTCGCGTGTCGACACGCGTGTCGATACGCGTGTCGACACGCGGACAGAGCGGAACGCGAGAGGAGCGCAAATGTATACGCAGCTTTAGGATTTGCGTAACATAGTGGTCGGGTTTGATCCAGATCATTTTGAGTCTGCTTTGGACGTTTGGGAAGAAGTCCCTTGTGATTTTCCCTTGAGGGGATTCCGTCCAGTTTTGTTGCCAGATGCAAGTGAGCGCGTTGAACCACAAACATTTTTAATAATCTACCAGTGTAATTTTCTTAAAAATCCTGGAGTCAATGAATAATGGCGGGCGAAGCCGGGGGCAACAGCTGTAAAATATTGATGGTTTTATCTCTTGAAATATCGCTGATAATAATAATCCAAACAAACCATTCCTTCCCTTGAAACATTATATAATTTCTGAAAATTACACTGAATTGATAAAATAAAATTCACATCATATTCATGTCAATAAACAGCTGAGAAACAATACGTATTATGTGTTCACAGGTTCTTTGGAACTGCATAATCGATTCTGATAAAGTTTTTCCAGGGGGCTCTACAGCTCTACAGCTCTTGAAGACGTGTTCGACAAGAAATGGGCACAAAGAAAGCTTGCACAAATACAAAGACGTTTTATATTGCGTATCAGCCGTGCATACCGAACGGCGTCCACTGATGCTGCTCTAGTAATAGCTGGAATTGAACCACTTCACTTATCAGAGAAATGTAGAGCTGCAATTACCAACATCAAGGAAGACTGGAATGCTCCAAGTCCTCGAAATTGACAGACCAGCACATTGGACAACTAGTGGACACCCTGCAGACTATAACGACTGTGTAAAGTTAGAACAGTGCACAGAACAGCATGATCACTCAATTTACACAGATGGTCCTCGAATCATAAATAAGAACAACGAAGCAGAAGTTGGTAGTGCCTTTGTAGTGTTTGAAAATAATCTTGAAATGCACACCTCACAATATAAACTTCATAAGTTCTGCAGTGTTTTTCAGGCTGAAATGCTCGCAATCCTAAAATCAGTGGAATGTTGTATAGACAAAAACATTAGTGCACTAATCTCAAGCGATTCTCATGCAGCTTTGAACTGCATAAGGAATAAATATTCAAATAATGTAATTGCCATCGATATTAGATGTAAGATCTCTAACTTCCCGAAACATTTGTGTTTTAAGTTGGGTTCGAGCACATGTAGTCACAATGGGAAACGAGAGGGCAGACCAGTTTGCCAAGTTGGCTTGTTCTTTGCCCACTGAACCAACATTCAACAAAACGCCAATCTGCTACTGCAAACGGGATTTAGGAGTTACATGACATCATGTTGGGACGATCAATGGAAAACAAACACAAAAGGATTGCTAACTAAGCAGTTATTCTTCCCTTCAGTTATTGATAGATTAAATTGCAAACATGTTAAACCCAACTTCATTCTTACACAGTTTATGTCAGGACATGGTAAATTTAAAATTTACTTGGACAGATTCAAAATTAACGTTAGTGATTGACAGTGCGCATGTGGAGAAGGAAAGGAAACAATTTACCACCTACTTTTTGAGTGTCCTGTGTATGAAACAGCACGAATGGCGTTTGTCTTCCATCTAGACTCCTGTACCAAAAGCTTTGAAAAGCCATTACATTGTGTATTTAACAACAAATGTTGCTCTCACGAATTTCAAAAGTACATTCAACATATTTATAAGTTATTGTAAAATAGTTGCAATTCATAGATTACAGCACTAGGTTTCCTTTTTCTTTTTGGCTTCTAGTAATATCTTTTTCCTCTCCCAGTTGTAGTTTATGGCTCAATGTTGTTGAAGCTTAGTGTTCACTCATTGTACTTGTTTATAATAGTAAATGTGCTTTTATTTGTATTTAACTATAGGCCTAACATGCTGTAGTGCAAAATAGGACTGCAATAAATGGAGATTCAGTAATAATAATAATAATAATAATAATAATAATAATAATAATAAACTCAATTCTCAATGAAACACTCCGAATGTGATTGCCGCAGAGGGCATAAATATGCATGTTTGTGGTTTCATTAAGCTGTTACGTGAAATGTTTACTTGTTTACTGTCATTACTGTTCAATATTTACACTGCATTGATCTGCTCGTTTTATTATTCAGCACGGCTTATTTATTAGGCTTGGCTTCATTCTAAACTCTCCGATTGTTACAACCGAATTACAGAAGTGTCAAGGGATTAGTACCTTGTATTGAATGGTTCTGTTCCGTTCACACAATTGAAGGGCTAGCTGAAAAATGAAGGCAGTCCCAGTTTTGCTAAATGTTGGCAAACAGGAAAATAAAAACTGTTTAAAATACTTTCTTGTGAACGTGAATTCAATTTTTTTTTATAATGTTCATATATTATATCCAAGTGTTAACACATAATTCAGCACTGTTAACCCACAAGAGTGTCTTTCATTCAACAGAAAGAAATTCATGTTAAGTTGTGGAAAGAGTAAGAGAAAGTCGTCGAAGTGTTTTATGGCACATTCCTGAACGATACTTAAATATAAAATTTCCTTTTGGTATGATTTGTAGTTTTGATCTGTACATTAAAAATGGTGCATTAATGCTGAAAACCGGATTGGAATTTCATGTCGAACACGATCCTAGCAGTAGGCCTACTCGTGGTACGGGTAGTGGAAGTAAAAAGTAAAAATACCAGGAAGGTTTTAAGAAATACGTACGTGAAAATTTTAAATTCTCTTTAACCATACAGGGTGGAAGTAGTTGCCTAAAATTTGTTGTGCATAAATTTTAACCCTGCTTTACTTGGTAAATATAATCCATACTATTCTAATTCAGGGGTATCACCACCCCCCCCCATAGTTTCAGGACTCACCCCCAAGTTTCATGAAAAGTGACCCCCAATTTCGTATCACCCCAATCTCATGAAAAGTACCCCCCCCCTTACAAATAGTGGAATGACAGTAGACCTACTCTAACAACTTCTTCCCAAGGAAAATATATTTCTATCAACACGTATACATAGTGCTGTTTTCTTCCTCCTCACTCTGCGAGTCAAACGCCGGCATTTCCACTTGCGGTCTGCCGGATTATATTATTGTTTATTGAGGGTAAACAGTAGTTTGCATTCTCAGATACAAGCAGTTGGCAGACTCTGTTACCAAGTCAATCTAATAACAGTAGTAATATATTTAAAAAAAATTTGCGTTTCTTTTATTCTAGTTTCCAGCTGAGACATGACACCACTTCAACACGCTGCTATCAACGAATGTATCCTTCTTGCATTAAAACAAAAAACACTTCAAAGACAACACCGCTGGGAACGATGATAGCGAGACGACTATACAACACAGTGATCGATTTCGTCAGCGTGGCACTTGGGTACAAGCAGAGGCATTTCGCTAACTCTGATCACAACTTTAGTCCTACTAGTTGTACAGTATATTTTATGCAATTCTTAAAAATTATGAGGTTTTTATAATTTTGAGCTTATAAAACTAGACCGTTTTTATTTTTACTATATGAAATGCAAAGTTTGCAACGCTCTTTAACCCCCCCCCCCCCAAAGAACTTCCAATGACTCACTCTGCGCCCTAACTCCCCCTGGGCACCCTTGTCTAATTTTTATTCACATCAGCAAAGGAAAGTAGCCTATAAGATAGGGGTCTCCAAAATACTTTATGTTAAGGAGTTTAATCCGGCCCGTGTCCGTGTTATATGGCATATGATAACGTAATAAAATAGATAAAAAGAAAATTGTGATAATGGTTGCTATGGTATTTTAAATGTGGCGCGCAATTTTTACAATCTAACTCCCCGCCTTCTCGTGTTCGTAAATAACAGAGTGGCCTTCTTATTTGACATTGCTCTCCATTAAAGAAAAACTTCAAGACGAGGGCAATATAATCTATGGCATTCTTGTTAAAAGTTTTAACCAGAAACTGATACTTTTTGAAAGGAGCATTTTCCAGCAAAATGTTGCATATTTTATGAGTTGCCAGTCACTGGAAGGTGAAAATAATTCACAGTTTCCACATCTGTTTGCATTGAACATTTTCAGTGAACTGAAGAAACGTTCTCGGCCATATTCACATATTTAGATGCACATTCCAAGGATATTAGAATATTCCCCCTTGCGAAATTGAAGATGTTCAACCAGAATTGGAAATGGAAATCGTTTATCTCCAAGCGGATGATTTCATGAAGGACAAGTTCAAAGAAGAAACCTTGCTCAATTTTTCCACTTCCAGAAGAAAACTATGGAAGCTGTCAAAGACTTTGTACGCAATTTCTTATCTGTATTTGGAACTACATATGAATGTGAACAAACATTTTCTCTGTTGAAATACACAAAATAATAACATAGAGGTAATTTGAGTGACCAACATTTGCTTGACATTCTGCTTCTTCAACAGACCAAATTAGAGCGAGAGTTTGACAAAATTCTGATTTCAAAAGGCAAGTTTTATACCTCTCACTAAAGTGTATTAGAATTTTATTTACACTGTGAACTGTATAGTTTTTATAATAATTAATAATTATAATAATTAATAATTATAATAATAACAATAATTAATAATTATAATAATATATTACAAATATAAATACTTCTTCTGTATTTCTGATAAAGTGTGTTCATCCAGCCCCATTGTCCGCCGGCGTGGTCTTGTGGTTGGCGTCGCTGACTACAGATCCGTCGGCCCGGGTTCGATTCCCGGTACCTCCTCGGATTTTTCTGAGGTAGAGAGGTCTGGTAGGGGTGCACTCAGCCTCGTGATTCAAAATTGAGGAGCTACTTGATAGAGAAGTAGCGGCTCCGGTCAAGAAAACCACCATTAAGGGCCGTGGGTGTCGGCATGCTGACCACATGCCCCCAATCCTGCCATCTGCCTACGGGAGATGACGCAGCGGTCGGGTGGTAGGCCAAGTCCCTCCAGGGATGTAGCGCCACGGAGTTTAGTTTAGTTTAGTTCTATCCAGCCCCATTGAGACTTAACACTTCAAATGTGGCCCATGTTCCAGTAATTTGGAGGCCCCTGGCATAAGGAATGAACATTCCTTTTGCGATTTTTCTCTAAAGCTCGTAGTGTTCGTGGAAATTACTTATTACGTGAACTACTCCAGGAAGTTATAAAGTTTCGATTCATATTATTGATAACAAAAACAAGTGTTAGATTTCACCAATGCAGTGAGTGTAAACCCTATCTCATGCAGTAGTAACACATCCATCAAAGTTTATTCCACGGGACCAACTTGCACTTCCACACATAATCCCTGCGACGCACCGCTTCACGAAACACCTTAACTCAGTGTCCGGCAGATGCTGCAGTTGTGACGTAAGAGCCGATCATCTCGCAAGAGCTTGAGAGAGCGAGCAGTTGAGTTGCATTCCTGTTAATACGCACTAGCGCAGTGGCGTTCAGTGCAGCAGTAGGGTTAAGGTGAGCCGTGATGGTACATTGAATTGCGTGCATTAACCATGGCAAGGGTGCAGAGGTCAGTTAATCAGTGAAATGTATGGTAAATTTAGTGCATTCAGATTAATACTAGACTTACGGAAACGTCAGGTCACCCTCGGAGACACGCCACATTTTCCAAAGTAGTCTACAGTATGTCATTCAATTACAGACATTAATAATTATGTACAAATATTAGAAGAACTGGATCAGGATATTTTATTACAGATTTCAAGATTTTGCAAAACTCCAATCCGATATTTGCATATTTGCGACACCATTTTCTGTGGATGTTGACAGTGTTCCAACGTCATTGCAACTAGAAGTCATTGATTTGCAAAAGAATATTGAAATGAAAGACCGCTTTCAAAACAAAAAGGATCTATCTATATTTTATAGAAGATTTCCCCAGGCAACTACATAATATATTTGCTGCTAGAATGTTGAGTATATTTGTATCGACGTATGTATGTGAATAGTTCTTTTCTTGTATGAAGATCTGCAAACCACAACATGGAAACCGCCTATCTGATCAGAACATGAAAAATGTTCTCGTTTGTGTGTTAGCCAGACTATGTCTCCTAATATTGCAAAATTAGTGCGCGAGAAAAGAGGGAAAAAATCTCGACAATGCCTTGAGCTTGGGCACGATAGTGACACAAAGTAAGGGTGTGTATCAAAAGTCTGAATAGGCCTATACTTGGCATAGTGCTCACAAAGGTGTATAGTTTAATTTGTATATTTTGTGTATTTTGTATATTTTGTATACTTTAACATTTTTCAGTTTCCGAGCAGACAAAGTTTTGCAGTACTCCTTAAAGTATTCTTATGTTTTATGTATTTGTATGTTTATAGTAGTTTCGGAGCCTCATTTACATAACCTGACGCATCCGCACCTGGATGCATTTCAGATTAGTGTAAGTAGGGCCTATATTAAATTTCATTACAAACATTGATTTATCACAGTTGTACTATTTTGTTTTCGTACAAATGCATTGTAATTGTGCTATTCCCATACTATCTACGAAGATCGGAGCGCACTCTGTAAATGCATAGGCGTCGTTCCGCCACTGGCCAGTTGAACCCTTCCTCCACGCTCAGTACGGTGATATTGCCGAGCAAAGAGCGCGGCTGCTCTGTAGTATGACGTCACAGAGCACGGAACATGCCGGTCACTGCCTTAACTCGTTTGGCTGTTCATCTGTAGTTGAGTGAACGTGGCTTCATCGCTATAGAGCAGCGTTTCTCAACCTATTGTGAAGATCGTCCGCAGACGTAATTAAAAAATATCATAAAGCAAGTGGAAAGTAAAAAAGTAAACATTTTTCACATAAAATGGAATCTTCTAAATCTTCGAAAATTCAGGCCCTATTGCAAGTTTCCTTACTTTTGCAATTACGAACCACAGTTTGAAATCCCTGATGCATTGACGTCTATGGTTCCCTCTTTCATTCAAAACCCTGTTAAATAAGACTTTGTCGGAATTTGTTATTAACAAGGGTTTTATTGTTGGAGGTGCCCGAGTGTCTGATACCGGTAAACCTGTGTTAAGCACGTGCAGTTGCTATGACTCTGTAGTACTATTTTCAGAGTATGCTAATGTTTATGATCTTTCAAGTAATCAACTTATGAGATTTTAAGCCCGTTCTCGGGTCATTCCATGCCAAATCATCACAATAAAGTGTAATTTCCAACCCGACCATCTCAGATTTACATGAAATTCGGTAAGAAGTTAAAATACATGAAGTTGTACACACGCAAAATTTTACCCCTCAGTGATTTACGGTATTCATACAGCAGGGTTGCAAACATGATAAAAATTGTAAAATTTTCCCTTGCATGCTCTGCAAAAATAAATCATAACTTTACTTCTAATTGAGGTAAAACCTTCATGTTGGTCTCATTTTGAAGCTAAAGGTACATAGTTTCCATTAAAAATAGTTGCATTTCAAAATATTAATTTTTTCATTCCAAGGTCAAAAGGTGTAACCTTTGACCTTGAGTATCTAAGAAACTGTATCTTTAATTTTATTGAAGAAAAGATATGTTAGGCAGTTAAATGCATTCTATCTTTGGTACAAATTTCATTTTGGGATGGCTTTGGGAGCAGGAGAAAAAAATTTCCCTATAATATAAAGCCACATGGCTCACTCACTCACTCACTCACTGACATTAATGTTTGCGCACTTTCAGATGAGCTAGAAACTTGAAATTTGGTACACGTATAGCGTTTAGGCTGTAAACCACATAAAAATTCCAAAAAGGTTATTTTTTTTATTTTTAGCCCTAAAAACCCCCCGAAAAAGGGATCGGCTCGGCTCACCGACATTAATGTTTGCCTAATTCCAGATGAGCTAGAAACTTGAAGTTTGGTACACGTATAGCTTTTAGGCTGTAAACCACAGAAAAATTCATTTTTTTTTTATTTTTAGCCCTAAAAACACCCCGAAAAAGGGCTCGGCTCGGCTCACCGACATTAATGTTTGCCCACTTCCAGATGAACTAGAAACTTGAAATTTGGTACACGTATAGCGTTTAGGCTTTAAACCACAGGAATATTCCAAAAAGTGTTGTTTTAAATTTGTAGCCCTAAAAACCCCCCGAAAAGGGCTCGGGTCGGCTCACTGACATTAATGTTTGCCCACTTCCAGATGAGCTAGAAACTTGAAATTTGGTACACTTATAGCTTTTAGACTGTAAACCACAGGAAAATTCCAAAAGTTTATTTTTTTAATTTTTAGCCCTATAAACTCTCGAAAAAGGGCTCGGCTCGGCTCACTGACATTAATGTTTGTCCACTTCCAGATAAGCTAGAAACTTGAAATTTGGTATACATATAGCTTTCAGGCCACAGGAAAATTCCAAAAAGTTATTTTCTTTAATTTTTAGATATTTCACCCAATCGGTCAAGAGTTAGAGCTGCAGCCGCCGCGAGGCAGAAACCCCCACAAATAAAAATAAAAAAAACTTTTTGGAATTTTCCTGTGGTTTACAGCCTAAACGCTATACGTGTACCAAATTTCAAGTTTCTAGCTCATCTGCAAGTGGGTAAACATTAATGTCAGTGAGCAGAGCCGAGAGCTTTTTCGGGAGTTTTAGTTCAGTTTCAGTTCAGAGCTTCGAGCGGTGCGGACGCGTTTATGTGCGAGCTCCCGCTAAATTCTGTTTTGAGCATGGGTAAAACAAAGAGGCAACCTGTCGCTAGTGAAGAAGCTGTGAATGGTGAAAGTGACCATGTTATAAGTTCGTTAAAACAAATGTTTGAGGAGATTAAATTATCCATCCAACATGAAGTGGGTGAATTGAGAAAGTCTGTTGACTTCATCTCAAATAAATTCGACAATTTTTGTTCTGAATTGTCAGATACAAAGGAAGAGTTAAAATGTGCAAGAAGTGAAATTGTGGCACTAGCGCGTGAAAATGAAACCCTAAAGAAAAATCTAAATGATCTGGAACAATATTCTCGTCGTGACAATCTGATTATATTCGGCATCCCAGAAACTAAAGACGAGAATGTGTATGAGTTGCTAGACAAAGTGTCAGAGGCAGTTGGTAGCACTGAGTTAGTTACTGACATTAGCATAGCTCATCGCATACCAGCACGTGCAGGCAGATCGAAACCTATTGTTGTGAAATTTGCAAAAAGGAAAAGCCGAGATGAATGGTTTCAACGATACAAATGTACGACAAAGGATAACGCTGGTGGACCTGGAATACCTCTTCATAAAATCACTCAACAAACAGGTCATGGAGGGGGGAAGTTTACAGTTGGAGACTTGACGTTCGAGACTTGTGGCCAGTTGCAGAAAATTGCTTCTTGATCACCAATCTATGATTAGTTTGATTGTCAATCATTTAAGTGTCTAGTTGCAGAATGGCTAATCTTCAATCAAGTCACTACGGTCAACTGATTCTCGATTTGACGGAAAAACATGTGGCAACAACGCTAAACCAGGTCGCAGTGCACCATTCAGTTGTTTCAGCGGCCATTTTCCCTGTGTTGCGTATATACGTATTGCCATTCTGTGCTTTAATTATTTTACTTTCCTTGCGTATGTGAAAATGTCTGACCAAGAAGGATATCAAGGGGCCCAAATTTGAGCGGGAATGAGAAAGCATTGTTGCTGAATATTTAAGAAGGTTACATGAGCATCAATGAAAATAAAAGACCGATGCAGTTTGGGCAAAGCAGAAAGAGAATGCCTGGCAAAACATTGCTTCAGATTTCAGTAGATGCAGTCCAGAAAGGCATATAACCTAAGAAGTATATGCCTAGAGAGATTTGGATAATATACAGAGTCGTTATGCACAACTGAAATTATGATGGAAAAGTAGGCTATTGTGGTTTTTATCTTTACTTACGTATTGCATACCATGTTTAGGTAAGGAGTCTTTACTTACAGTGCTGTGTGTATCTTATTCCCCTTGCACATGAATTCTGTATGAATCGCGTGTAAAACACCATCTTTTGGCGAAAGGAATATTATATACCGTAGGCGTATTTTTCTATTCAATTAAGCATAAGCATTGACCTCTAACCTCTCATATCAACAGATTTCATAGGCCTATCTCTGTTTACAAACACATTACCAGCAAAGTTGATTGGAGAATCATTATTTGACCAGCAAAATATGGTTGATCAATTCTGACCAGAGATCTGATCGCCCGTTAACACTAATGTTGTTTGTGCAACCCGATTGTAACTGATCGCCGATCAAACTCTGGTCAAACTCCCATCAATCTCTTATCAAAATTGATTTGCTTTTCTGCAACTGGCCATAGGTCCCTACTCAACAATGCAAAGGATACCGCCAGAATGAAAGATTACCAATTCGTATGGGTCAAGGACGGAAAGGTATTTGTACGCAAAAATTACAGAAGTCCTGCTTACAGGATTAGCTGTAACAATGACTTAACAAAGTTGTAACATTTTTGCTTACCTCCTGTTTTTAAACTGTAATTATGGACGCAAATGCCTTACTATCAGCATTTGACAACCATAATGAAAACAAAAAAAACACTTGTATTTGATGACTCACATATCTGTAACACTTACATTAACAACCTTAAAGCCGACCTAACATTACTACATATGAACATACGTAGTTTAAACAAGCACTTCTCAATGTTTTGTGCATTGTTGCAAAATTTCGAAATTAAATTTGATATAATATTGACAGAAATCTGGTTGGAAAATGATGTTGGCTATGATATTGAAGGATACAAAAAAATCATAAAGACAAATAAATATAACAAATGTGATGGTCTAATAGTATATGTCAACAATCTTATTGATGTGACCTTAATGGATGATGAAATCGCTGACGCAAATAACTTGCATTTAACGTTTAATTTTAAAAACTGTCAATTCATATTAACAGCTATCTATAGATCACCTAGTTTCCAAATGAAAAACAATTTTTTAGTTGGCTTAGAAAATTATTTAAAACGAAATCCAGGAAATTATGATCACATAATTGTGGGTGATATCAATATCCAAATATTGGACGATCAAATAGGGTTAGATAGTGATGGAAATAAATATATGAACATTTTAAATGAATTTGGTTTTACAAAATATTTAAAAGCGGTAACGCGCCTAGGCAACACAAAGAAGTCTTGTTTAGATCACATATTTCTCAAATCTATGAACAATTTGGATTTTAATAGCTGTGTATACCAGAGTGATATCACAGACCATTTCACAACAATTGGCACATTCTCGTTTACACATAATCACCATAGCTACAACTTAGATCATACCCCTGCTACCATAAGCCATATCAAAATAGACCATCTGTCCGACAGGCTAAGGAACGAGACATGGTGCTCAGTATATGCTGCTACGGAAGCTAATAGAGCATTTTCATATTTTCATGGCATTTTAAAAAATCATATTGAACATAGTAGAATTTCCAAACTTATATCTATACCTTGTAAATATAAAATAAATAAATCCCTGGATTACTACTGGCATTGTAAAATCAATTCGAGTACGTGACAAAATTGCAAGGAAAGTTAAAAGTGAACCGTTAAATTTGATGTTACAAGATCAATATAAAAAATACAGGAACCTTTTAAATACGATTGTAAAAAAGGCCAAAACAAATTATTACGAAACCAAACTCAAACAATATTCACATGACCCTAAGAGATTTTGGCGAACTATCAATGAAACTACAGATACATTAAAACGAGAAAACACGAATATAAACAAAATCGTAACAGAAGAAGGATTAACCATTACCAATAATAGTGAAATTGCTAATCAATTCAATAAACACTTTTCTCAGATTGGACACAAAAACAAGCTCCATATCAGCATATTCATCGCAAACTACTCGCAATAATAATCTACATTCAAATCCAACAACTTCTCTGTTCCTACAGCCAATAATTGAAAATGAAGTGATCTTAATTGCCATAAACCTTAAGAATAGCGTTACTCCTGGAAGTGATGACATTTCATCAACTATAATGAAAGCAATTATTAGATTTATTTCTAAACCCCTTACTCATATTTTCAACCTATGCTTAGTTCAAGGCTTTTTTCCGGATGAATTAAAATATGCGACAGTAATTCCATTGTACAATTCAGGTGACAAATGTAATTTAAATAATTATAGGCCAATATCCTTATTATCTACCATTGCAAAATTATTAGAGAAATGCATAAAAAATAGACTAACAAACTTTTTAGAAAAAAATAAACTATTAGCGGAATCACAATTTGGTTTTAGGAGTAATATGAGTACAGATGATGCTATAATGGCCGTTACATCCACAATTATTAAAGCAGTAGATGAAGGAAAAAAATGCTTAGGTATTTTTCTGGACCTAAGAAAGGCATTTGACACTATAAGTCACAACATTTTGCTAAATAAATTAGAAAATATTGGTGTTAGAGGTACTGCCTTAGACCTATTTCGATCATATTTATCAAATAGATACCAAAGCACTAAAGTTAACAACGAAAAAAGTGAAAACGTAGTGCTAAATATCGGCGTCCCACAAGGAACTGTGTTAGGTCCTTTGCTCTTCTTAATATATATCAATGATCTTCTTAAATTAGGTATAAATCTCATCAAAGGCAATGTTTATTCCTTCGCTGATGACACAGTAATCATATTTTCTGGAAACAGTTGGGAGCACGTTTTTAGTAATGCTAACATTGGAACAAACAAAATAAAAAAATGACTCGATGAAAACCTTCTATCTTTAAACATTGATAAAACAACATATTTACCTTTTTCACTAAACTCTAAAGGACTTTCCTCGATAAATGCACAACACAATATAATCTTACATGAAATATCTTGTTCTATCCCTTTTAATTGTAAATGTCCAAAATTAAGTTCATCAACACAAGTATCATTGATCAAAATTTACGGTGGGAAAAACATGTTCAATATCTGTGTCTTAAACTATGGAAAACTATATATAAATTTGTTATATTAAGAAACATTATGCCACAGAGTACTTTAAGATTAATATATCTAAGTTTAGTCCAATCAGTTATACAATATGGAATAATAGGATGGGGTGGGATATGTCAGACTGCACTTCGCCCATTGTCTTTGTTGCAGAAAAGAATAATCAAGATATGTTTAAAAAAATCAATCGACTATCCATCTAAAAGTTTATATAAAGATTTTGACGTATTGAATATTAAACAATTATACTCCTACACTTTATTAAATTATTTCCATAAACATCATGAAAAATTCATAACACGAAATCACTACTATAATACAAGGAGGTATAATATCTCTTGTCCTCTTTTCGAACCAAAATGTGCTACAGAAGCAGGTCTAAGGCATAGTATAAATTTCGGACCACGGGTATACAACAATTTTACTAGAAGAGACCCTAATCTGATACCACTAAACAATAAATTGTTTAAAAAACAAGTACTCGAATTGATTAAATCTAACTTGTAATTGTACTTTTACCAACTTTTTTCCGTTATTCATTCTTAACTGTAAATTTTTAACATTTGTATTTTGTTTGTAACTTTGTTATTTTTCGTATCTTTGTTCATGTATTTTATTTCATATAAGCAATCTTATTTATTTTTATTCTTATTTTTTGCCTAAAACTATAATATGTATGTTTTCTTTTTATATAATGTTCAAAATATAATTTTAGTATAACTGAACTGACCCTGAACACGAGCTATGCTCATGCAGGGTAAATATGCTCTTTTGTAATTGTAATAATTTTGTTTATATTATTTATATTTGTATTTGTAATAATTTTGTATTAATTTGTATTTTCTAATTTGTAATTTGTAATTTTCATGGTAAATAATAAATAAAAAAAAAAAAATTGAAATACAAACTTTTTGGAATCTTCCTGTGGTTTGCAGCCTAAAATTTAAAAAGTCTAAAAGTGTATCAAATTTCAAGTTTCTGGCTCATCTGGAAGTGATCAAACATTAATGTCAGTGAGCCGAGCCGAGCCCTTTTTCGGGGGGTTTTAGGGCTTAAAATAAAAAAATAACCTTTCTGGAATTTTTATGTGGTTTACAGCCTAAACGCTATACGTGTACCAAATTTCAAATTTCAGCTCATCTGAAAGTGGGCAGTGAATGAGAGAGTGAGTCAGCCATGTGACTTTATATTATAGGGAAATTTTTTTCTCCTGTTCCCAAAGCCATCCCAAAATGAAATTTGTACCAAAGATACAATGCATTTAACTGCCTAACATATATTTTCTTCAATAAAATTAAAGATACAGTTTCTTAGATACTCAAGGTCAAAGGTTACACCTTTTGACCTTGGAATGAAAAAATTAATATTTTGAAATGCAACTATTTTTAATGGAAACTATGTACCTTTAGCTTCAAAATGAGACCAACATGAAGGTTTTACCTCAATTGGAAGTAAAGTTATGATTTATTTTTGCAGAGCATGCAAGGGAAAATTTTACAACTTTTATCATGTTTGCAACCCTGCTGTATGAATACCGTAAATCACTGAGGGGTAAAATTTTGCGTGTGTGTACAACTTCATGTATTTTAACTTCTTACCAAATTTCATGTAAATCTGAGATGGTCGGGTTGGGAGCTGTGATGATTTGGCATGGAATGGCCCTCTCACAAAAATTGTCACGTATGAATTTCCAGGTTCTCACATTTAGGTCAACCAATGAAATTAAATATTTGTAAATTTGCGACAATGTGGCGTCTTCAATCTTAAATTTAACGACTATACCTGCTTCTGGACAGACAATCCTGGTTCCTCAGTAGGTCTTCAGACGTGCTAAGTTATATTTGTGGAAAGTGTGCAGTCGGTTAACTCCGGTTTTAATATTTGTCAAAAAGTGTTTTAATAATGGAAAAGTGGCTTAGAACAGGGACTTTGAAAAGAAAAGCAAGTGATGCAAGCGAAACTAATTCTAACTGTGAAACGAGTGTTGTTATGGCGAGTAAATATGACTCTGCTATAAAAATTGAAGTAAGCAGTTCAAAGAAAAAGTACAATAGGAAATATGATATTTCGTATTTGGAATTAGGATTTATTTGGTGCGGTGATGAAAGTGAACAGAAACACAGTGCGTTTTATGTTATGAATGTTGTCGAACGAGTGTACAAAACCTGCAAAATTCCGACAACATTTAGAAACAAAGCATTGCTGATCTTCGACTAAATTTGACTAATATTGAGCCAGATATCCAGGAACTCTGCAAGAGGCGACAAGCTCAATCGCCTCATTAAAAGTTTGTAATAACATAATTCCTGATTATATTATCAAATTGGTAATAAATATTAAAATCTGTTCAAAATATAATTTTACTGTCAATAGTTTACTTCCAATTCAATAACTGTGTTTCCGTCCAATTAAAGAAAAATGTATTTAGATTTATTTCGTTATAATGACCTATAATTAATACCCCAAATATTAAGAATATAGGCCTACATATAGCCTATTTCTAAAAATAGGATGTAAAATTAGGGGCCGTAAATTTTTTTACGCATTTTAGAGGTCCTCGGGTTCAAAAAGGTTGAGAAATGCTGCTATAGAGGACATTTTGCAATAAATTATCCTCTTCGACTGCCTGCAACAGGTCGGCACACGTTGCGTAGTCCTCCCTTTCCAGCTTCTGTCGCATTTGGAGGTGGTGCGACCATTTTTCAAGGCGTAGTGGAGAATTTTCCACATTGGCATCTGGATAATCAGAATATCTTCGAGGTATTCCTGTTAAACAGAGGAAGTGTTGAGGAAAGAAGTTTGTGGTATACCCAACTCTCGATTAAGTCTCTTGATTGATGAATTGATAAACTTCATAGTTTCCAAAGAGGACAGATTTATTGCAGTTGGATAATATTTCTCCTTATACCCTCTAATATATGGTAAAATTTGTTACCAAATTAACCATTAACAACACACTGTATCCCAAGGAACTGGACCTAATTTATTAATTATAACAGCTTTTATCTGCGGTAACAATTAGAATAGTAAATGAATTTAAAATGAAATCCTAGACCTATGTAACATAGGAAAAGTAGTTAAGTATAATGAGAGGCCAGTGAACACTGTTCAAGTAATTGACACCAACCTATGTACAAAATAAAACAATAAAATGAAGCAAACTAATTATTGGCCTATGTTAAATAGCTATGTAAATACTATAACTTATTCGTTGTAAGCTTGAGAAATTTAGGGATCACCCAGATCATGAAATGTCTGTGGTGTATGAGAGTCCAATCTGGTTCACTAACAGACCACACACAGAGGAAGAAATACTTGTGAAGTTGAATTTCTTGATTTATTGCAGCTAACATAGAATAGTGGGCTGGCCTTGTGAAGTTTCCATCAGTAGGTTACAGTTTCCTATAATGGCGTCCGGTGCGTTATATGCAAATTTAGGGAAATGCATTTCGACAAGAGTAAAAATAACGTAAAATAGGCCTAGCCTACTATATAATGATAAGTTTAACGAGAATGGTGTTTACAAATTGAAATACACAAACTGTAATAAGGTTTATATAGGCCAAACAGGCCGTAAATTTATTCTCAGATTCCTACAGAACATAACCTACACAAGATTTTAAATACAACAGATAAAAATCGGCCTATGCATAACATTTAATTCAAGAAAAACACCAACTCAACGACATTGGAAATACAATGGAAATTATATATAAACAAAATAAAGGACATAGACTAAACACTTTGGAATAGCTCGAAATATACAAACACAAACACATAATATTAAATGAAAATAAAATCGATTATAATCCGCTATTTTAGATTATTTATGAACACACCATCCCGCTTAAATAATTGCACATTTGTAGGCTACTTTAAAGTCAACTCTCACAAATTCCGATCCAGCAAAACGAAAGTTAGTACCAATATATACATAACCCCTTTAATTACGTTAGGCATATAGTTTTCCCAGTTTAATCTTTACATTATTTTTACTGTTGATGGGAACTGAAGATGGGAAATGAATATTACCGAAATGCATTTTATTAAGTTTGCATACAACACACTGGATACCATTATAGGAAGCTTTAATCCACTGATGGAAAATTCAGAAGGCCAGCCCACTATGGCACTATTCTGTGTTAGCTGTAATAAATCAAGAAATTCAACTTCACAAGTATTTTTTCCTCTGTGTGTGGTCTATTAGTGAACCAGATTGGACTCTCATACATCAGACATTTCATGATTCTGGGTGTTCCCTAAATTTCTCAAGCTTATAAGGAATAAGTTATAGTATTTAACATAGCTATTTAACAACATAGGCCAATAATTAGTTTGCTTCATTTTATTGTTTTATTTTGTACATAGGTTGGTACCAATTACTTGAACAGTGTTCGTTGGCCTCTCATTATACTTAACTACATTTCCTATAATGTAGTAAACAATATCCACCTTATACCACAAAGTATATTAAATTGCAGAATTTTTTTGAAACAAGATAACTACTATGGTAATTATAAAAGAGTGAAAGACATCCAAATGTAAATTAGCTTGTATACAGTATGAATCAAGAAATCAAAGTGCAGTAATTATTACACTAAAAAACTTCATCCTAGGCATTAGGCCCCGGTATAGTCATGAATATATAAAATTATTCTACCTAGTTATAAGTATATAGTAGGCTACTAGATTGATATCCTAATATTCTTAATTCTACTGTTTGATTTGCTATTTTATTCTGCTCATTATCATATAATTATAATAATAAACTATAATTAATTTAGCTGTTATTAGGGATTATTGCTTTATGATTGTAATATCATTTTATAAGTCATAGCAATGGCTGTGATGACATCACAGCTTCTTCTGGCACACCGGGACTACCGGAACGTTTGACATCCTGCACACTATTCGTGGTCTTGAATTTCTGAACCATGAGTATGATGAGTCTGATATTTGCCCTAGTGAGAGCGGGTTTATGGAATTTTCGTTCGAAGTTCGCTTGAAACTGCTGGCAAGTCAGTCCCCTCAGACGCTTACACACCACAGCTATTCTTTCTTCAGTAGATCGCATCTTTCAGATCGCCTACATAATCAGCCGTTTTTTTCTTCTTTCGAAAATGAATCGAAACTTTATAATCACCTTGTGTTGCATCGTTTATAGGCACATAGTGTGACAATGGCCGTGTGCTGTTGCAATTATGCCAAGAGTAATTAATTACCCTTTTAACCAAGGACTTATTCACAAGACGTAAAATAGTTTTTTAAACAGTCATAAGTAAAATGAGCACTTTTAACGGTAGATGACATTAATTAAAAGGAGAAAATTATGCCACTGAGTGGTGTACGATTATAACACTCCAGGGTTACCAACTATGGTTCAAGTCACATGGAAAATACTTTTAGTGAAAAATATTTGCATATGATTATTATATAAACTCAGTTTGATAAAAATTGAGAATGTTAAAATTCATTAAGCCTTTATAAATACCTCTGCGCAAGTGTAAACTAGATGGCATGACAGCTAAAAGCCTCCCAAAATGGCTGCACGGCATGCTATACAATTATCTCACAAATATATCAACGGCTGTCTAAAAATAGTGTGATACAGATGGTAAAATGATTATGTGTTATTCTGAATTGTAAACATTAACAGAACTCTCTCCTCTATGCAAAGTTCAATTTTCACGCGCTGACCCCGTTAAGGATAAAGGAATAGGTGCTGGCACGTTATAGGGATTATTGAAGATATCACCAGATGTCACTGTCATTCTCTTGTCTTTCGTACAAATAAATAATAAACCATTTCCTTCATTTTAACCACTACATATACTACTATTCCTACTATTGCTATTTTCGTTTCGCAAACATATCTGCTCGCAAAATAAAATCTCGTTTTCACCACTTGTTTCATAAATATTATGCTTATTTTAATGTAATCTACTGCCTCCTTTAATCTGCACGGTTATATGCACTCTGTATAAAGTTGTAAACATTGTTACTTTGGCAACAGCTTTGTTGAGAGCATAACATGTTCGAAAAGCTTACAACCTACATTAGCTAAAGCCGCGTGAAATCTCACGGTCATAGAGTGTGGAGGGTAACAGTGAATTGATGTGGCGGGCTTAAGCATACAAGATATGCTTGTATTGCAGAGATTTAATTTGTGCTCGTTTAAAAGCAGACGGCTTAATGCTGGTGTTGCATTTTGTAACCGTGTAACCCTCTTCATGCCATTAATGGCGTCCCTGGGATGAAAAGGTTCCCTGAATAACCACGTCTCAACGCTTTCGTTACAATTACGACTGGAAATGTATGACAGTTCTAGGTTTCTTAAAGCTCTTGATACAAAACCATTCAAGCTTGATAGCTTTAGAAATCTGACTTTCAGACATTAGTATTACTAAAAACTCCTAAAGAAGGTAAGGAAACCCCAGTGATCCTGCAGTGTTCACAAACTGTCACGCTATATACAGACATATCACAGCCAGTTTAATGATCGTGTATTTAGAAGGGAACTACGCCTTTTATGGATCTCAGCATGCAGTTTTTAAAGCTTTTTTTTTAAACTTTTAACTTTAACTTCTCCAATTTGGAGAAAATTCTACTTTATGTATTTTGTTTATAAACGTTAGGGAGTCACTTAAATTATGAGTTTGTCTCTTGTTTTCCATTCCTTTTTTACAAAGCGTAACTCAAGACTTATTGAAGATATAGTAATTACATTTTTCTGCGGTAGTGTTTTTCCTTCGATTTCCAGTTCATGCTATTGTGGAGGAAACTTAATTCCGTACACCCTGTGCCGGTAATCTAATCTACCTGTTTTACTTTCTTTGCACACACATGAGCGTCATTTAGATCTGTATCATAGTTATAATCACATTTGCTAGTTGAATTTAAAATTTCATGCTTACCTTTACTTCTTACACTTCCTTTTTATTTCATAATATTTATTTAAATATTTTATTCCCAGCAGTTACGTATGATGCGGCTACTAGTGCCCGCCCATAAGTAATCGATGTATCGATACCACCTAGATTAAAATTGTACTACTTGATAAAGTTGGGGAACGCCGTGATGTAGTGGTTAAGGCATTGCGCTACAAACCGGAAGGTCGCGGGTTCGATTCCCGATGAGGTCGTTGAGATTTTTCAATTGGCCTAATCCTTCTGGTGGCACTGTGGCCCTGGGGTCGACTCATCCCTCTAACAGAAATGAGTACCAGGAGTATTCCCGGGGGGTAAATATTCGTAGTGCTGATAACCTTGCCACCCTCATGTGCCATATGTCACAATCCTGGAGCCTTAACCTCTGGAAACCCTAAGGGTCTCCATGGCCCATATAGGGATCACTTTACCTTTTACTTTATAAAGTTGGTAGGCCTATCCCTTTCAACTTCAGAACAGCTGTTGTCAGTGACTCATTATTTTCACATATATTCGCTATGTTGCCATAACAGGAAAAAATTGCAATGCAACACGTGTGTGAAATGTATAACAGAATATCGGAAATATAAAAAACTCTATTTCTTATAGATTTTTCTAACCTTTCCTTCAATTCTTTTAAAACACACTTTCTACTCTTATATCACAATATACTATTAGATGGTAATGTAATTAGGCCTCCTGAACAGCTTGTAAACTTACTAGGATTTTTGGTAGCCTGTACAGTTTTTTTTTATTTATTTGGCTCATAACGCTTCTGATTTCATTCTTTTCCTGGAAACTTTACAAATAAAAATTTCTTGAAGAGATATGACGAAGATTCTACTGTATGCTATAGATACAGGTATTATTAATAATTCATATACATTTATCAAATATCTTAATTAAGGCAACTAAGTCGACTTGGTGGAACAGTCGATTTGACATTGGTTTTATGTTCCTAAGTTTGTGGGTTCTTACCCTGTTCTAAAAGATGCGTTCGTAAATGCGACAGTCCTATGTCTTTATATTTTCAGACATGTATACGAACTGTTGCGGAACAAAATCCGGCACACTAACGACGGTTACAATCCAAAGTACCAATACACAACCGACTTAAACCAATTAGAAACTAACAGGTAATTAAAAACTTAGGATAGGCCCTATGACTATCGCGCTGCAAAAAAAGCCGTACTGCATTTTAAATAATTTCTACCTTGGTCGTAGAAAATGTTAAAATATTAAAAATGTTAGACACCATAGTAAATTGAGACCAACCTTATAGTTTGAGAATGGCAAGTTTAAGGATTAATTTCTTGTGAAGATATTTCCGCAGTCCTCCGTTATAATATAACTCATATTATGAGTTCTAATAGCCAGGGTGGGGTAGCTATTGTTGCGAGTGGTTTCCAAGGTTTCTTGGTCCATTTACAACCTGCGTTTTAGCCTGTCGGACATCGTAGGGTATTTTGTCTAATCGTACATTTACATATTATATATTACATACATTTACATATTATATATTACATACATTTACATATGTATTATACATAAAGATTATCATATATTATCACAATACACTGGCTGAGTTAATTCTAGGAAAATAAAATAATAACTTTTTAGGTATTTAAATTGTCTTGAAATTTTCATATATGAACTTAATTTTTCGTGGAGATGGAATAACTTCGCTTAGACCTGTGTTGGAGCCCCTCATATGAAATGACCATTTTTTATCCTATAGGCCTACAGTCTGCAGTGGAGTCGGAGACGTATGGCTGTTTGATTTTTCCTGAGCATGGCCACTTCGGCGATACTGCTTTTCAAATTCTATGCAGATATTGAAGAAACTAAATGCATGTCTGTTGCTCTTAGCTTCATTTCTTACCAGGTTCCCTTAATGCTTAATAATTCAGATCTAGTGCAGATCAAATGTGCCAAATTTAATTTCAGTAAGTATATAAGATTCGGTAGTATAAACAATTAAAATTCTTTAATTTTACTTTATTCATTGTCTCACAAACCCACTTCTTTTAACATTCTTAGCGATACAGAAGTTGTTGCACCCGTCAAACACTACTGGTCATGCGGGATAGGCTGATTCCTTGCTACGGTATCGTTCTGATTGCAGGAATTTGACTAGAATAGGCTAATGGAGGGCATTTTCCACGGCTTGTAGGATATAGTAGCTGTAAAGCTCTGTTACAGAGCACTTACAGGTTCTGAAGTAAGTGCCAGATGACTCCCTGTTTACTTCCAGGAGATGTAATAAAATATTCACTAAGCAGCTAATGTGCTCTTCAACAGTAGCGACAACCGCCTCCGAGTTTAAAATTAACGACAAACATTCTCATAATTAGTGTGTTCAAGTATTGTGTGACTAAATAATATTGTACAGTATTGTGAGGTGTAATCACTAATTTAATTTTGGGCTACGAGACTAATTTCTAGTAGGCCTACTCATCAATGTTATTGAGTGGATTGTAAGTTGACAACCTCATATCTAACATGGTTGCTACAATATACCTAAGGTACAAACAGAAGAAAACGCAATACTCTTATGGATACAAAAGAACAAGTTCGGTTAGTGAAACAAAAAGAAACTACACAGCAAACTTCCTCATAGCAAATAACTCTCAGTTGTGTTCCTTTCCCAAAACAATACTTATTTATTAGGCATATATTATATTTATTGCAAAAGTGCAATAGGAACACCATTATCAATTTTCTTTAAAATTTGAATTTTCTTCAAAAAACTCACAACTTTCAACAACCTCCAATATTAGTGAATGCCCATTTTCACGCTGATCTTAGTTCTTAACATAGAAAACTCGTATCTCATACTTCTAGGATTAATCAGAATTTCACATCTTCTATATCACTACATACCATCGCATCAGGACAATCTTTGCTTTTTTACAATCATTTCTGCCAAAAATTACACGATTAATATCAAAATTGGCAGATAATTACATCTTAGAAAGACAAAACACTATAATGAAATTGTATTTACATAACTATCATAGCCACAAAATGCAATGCCCAGTTAGTATATACTTTCAAAAGAAACTAAATTATTCTTAAACGTTAAACGTTAAAAATTCATTCATTCGATCAATTTTTTTGCTTAATAAGAAGGAAGAACGCTGTGTTCAGAAGATGTCATTTCAAACTGGAATATCTTAGGATGTATTGTGCACTTCAGTAATACTAGTCAAGTCGAATGGACAACTATATTGGGAAGCCAGAAGACTAATGACAATAATTTATTTAAAATATGTAAGCATTAGATTAAATAAATAAATAATAAAAAGAATCCTTTCCTCGCCGTTTACAACAAATAAGTTTTGTATAAACGAGATCTGTTAAGGAAATAAAGCATCTCCGGAGATTTATCCTTTTGTTGTAAAATAAAATTTCCGCCTAAGTTGTAGAGACATTTTTTGTATACTGTACTTCCTCTGCACAGAATACCTCGTTACCTAGAGAACCCAGGAAATAGTTTAAGCAGAGTTCAATATAATCGATATCCAGTCCATACAAACTCGTTAGAAAAGGATTACGGTAATATGTTATTGGGAACCCGAGAACTCCAGAGACTCGAACTCTGCTCGAAATCATTCTCTCAGAAAACCTTATTTATCTCTTGTTACCCTTTAGTAGAAATGTATATAAAGAACTAAATTTCATGCAATGGTTATCTTCCCACTCGAAGTAGAACTAATATCTCCGTTTTTACCACTATGCAGACATGCATCTAATTATTAGACCTAGAAAATTAATTGGGAAAAAGGGAACATGATATGGTGGTGGATAAGCACCAACTACTGTACATATTGTGTGTGTGTGTGTGTGTGTGTGGGAGAGAGAACTGAGTGTTTTCTATAGTCTACCTATTCTTGATAAGAAATATGTTAATTCTAGAGTGATAGGCCTAGGGAAAAAGCAAATAAGTCAGAATTCCAAGGTTTGATGAATGACAAAATCAATTTATTTCCACAGCATTGTTACACTATTTAGTTCAGTCCACCAGATATTTTTACACAGTATCTTATGCTATGTAAAAATATCTGGGTGGGCTGAAATAAATATTGTAAAAATACTGTTAAAGTAAATCGTTATTTGTCTCTCCTAAAACTTTGGTATTTTGACTTACTCGCTTTTTCCCTATCACTCTTAGTTGATACTATGTATTGTCCCGAAAGGCAATACGCGATAATAACACAGTTGTTTAAGTGGTTATAAATTAAGTTATGCAGTTCTGTGATTTAAATTGCCGTAAACGTATGACAAAGTACGGGACGTGTATTCAACCGCTCGCAATTTTTTTGGACTTAGGTCTACTTTGACGGCCGCTCTCTTCTCTTAATTGAACTGTAAATGCTTGTATAAGTTTTGTAGAGTGCTTTGAAGGATAGGCCACTGCCCGCTTCTTTGGGATGGTTTGATATGTTTATTTGATATAATACTGCCACAGAGGATTATAACATCGCAACGCTCATTTTCTTTTCTTTCACGCCTTTCCATCCACCAGCCATGTTTAGCTGCTTAAAAACGTTTGCCGATTTCTTGTCATCATTGTGACATCGTTTTTCTTAAAGACGCCGGCATAAAAAAAAAAATATTATTTGGAAAATAAACCGAACTCCCGAATCAGTATTATCCTTCTTCCAATTACATGTTATTTTAACGATACGTCAGCAGAATGGCACTTGAGTAGAGTCTTTTCTGGGATAATTTCATTTCGCTTTTAAACTCATGTTTTTTTATCACAAGATAATTATTTCGAGACTGTTCGAGAACACTCATTAGGCGCAAAGAAATTGTCATAAAAATATCAGCTTTTGTGGTATTACTGTTGATCGTCTTTTCACGCCCATTAGTTCCTGGACTAACCATTTCCCTCTATTAGAAAACGTGTTTAGCCTTTGTTGACTATTTCGCTTAATTAAATCATCATATGCTCGAATCTATCCAAAATTTAAATGAAAACCTTTCGTTGAACAGGTTGAACATAGAAGTCAGAAGGGTAGGTCCAGGATTTTCGCTGTTCGATTATCCCTAGCAGACGGCACAGCTGGTGACCTCGACATTGGAGGCAAGGTAACGGATAACAATATGCATGGCCTCCTGAAGGCCGGGCCAGAGGTTGTGGCCTAGTCGGTCGTACTGAGTCATTCCTGAATGCCGAGCTAGTAATCAATTGTCTATAGGGACTCATCGTCAAAACTATTATTAATTATTATCAGTTTATCAGAGTATTTATTTGCCTATAGTGTTAATAAAGTATATTAGTTGATTTATTAGTTACGGTATATTTATTGCAACAAAATAGTCTTAATATGATGACTGGAGCAATGGTGGAATGATCCATGGCATGTGAAACCTGAGCATCCCGAGAAAACCTGACCCAATCAATTTTTTCCACCACAAGTTCCACATGAATCCACCGAGATTCGATCCAGAGTCACAGCGGTGGAAGGCGAGCTGACTAACCACTCAGCCGCGGGGGGGGGGGGGGGGGGGCAGTACATTAAGGTACCAACTGAATGAGGACAACTTGTGGTTTGGGGTAGTTCAGACACAACATAATTTTCTACTTCTACTATCTAAAAAACCAAACTTCGTATGTCATGAACGCACTTGTAATTAAATCCAATCAACTCCACCTATTAACAAGACAGTATTCATTTGTGAGGTTAATTGCCACAGCAACCGGGGGGAAAAAAAACATTTGAATGACTTGGACAAAACTCACAATTTTTTTTTTTTGCCAGGGTACTCGAATCCGAGGTCGTTTCCCCCCCCCCCCCCCCCCCCCGGGCATCGCACGTTAATCGTGAAGTGTACATCGAAACCGGGATTTTTAGTTTTTTAATTATGAGTTTTAATTGTTTATGCATGATTTGGGCAAGGTTCTTGAGTCTGTGGTACTTTATGAGATTGTGTGTGGGGGACGAAAAATGTCTGTCCGTCCGTCTGTCTGTCTGTCCGTGTGTCTGTACGCGCCATAACTCAAGTACGCTTTATCGGATTTTCATGAAACTTGGTATACGTATTTTTAATGTCCGTGGGAAGAACCCTATTGTTATTGAACCAAATCGGTTCACCGGTACCGGCGTCAAACCCAATTTAGTGTTTTTACTTAAAAGCGCCATAACTCATACGCTTTATCGGATTTTCATGAAACTTGGTATACACATTTATAATGTCCATGGGAAGACGTCTGTTGATATTGGACCAAATCGGTTGGCCGGTACCGGAATAATGCCCAATTTAGTGCATTTTTATGGTATTATATAACAAAAGGCCCCATAACACAATTATGCTTTATCGGATTTTCATGAAACTTGGTATACGCATTTATAACGTCCGTGACAAGAAGCCTATTAATTTTGGACCTAATTGGTTGACCGGTACCAGAGTAACGACTAATTAAAGGTCACATGTTTTTTTTTTTTTTTTTGTCTACCGGTATAATTTGACAGTTAACACTATTCCTTCACTTATGCTTATCAAACGACACCGTTAAACTGACTGAGTTGGCCAAATGGTAACGCCTTGGACTCGTATTCTGGAGGTCCCCGGAGCCGGCCGATTTGACATGGATTTTTTTATTTTATTTTTAATTTTTATGTGAGTGCGCGATTGTCAAGGTATCACAAATCTGTAGTTCTGCTGAAGCTGGTCGATTTCAATCTGATTAGAAAAACTTATTTTCTGCATATCATAATTGCAATTATAATTGATCCAACAAAAACATACTGGCACTTTGTTATATCAGTTTACCTGATTTTATTTATACTGGCGAAGTTAAGGCCATAAGGCCTTCTCTTCCACTGCACCAGTAAAACTATACATATCGTAAATAATACATACTACAAACAATACAAGAATTGATAAATTATAAGTTAAAACTAAACATGCTACAGACAATAAATTTACAAGGATTTAATTACAAGTTTGATAAACTAAACTAAAATAAAATTAATGACTAATTTATTTATAAATTGTGATACATTTTAATCGTTTCCATTTCGAATCTTCATGCCCATACGGAAGCACAAGATTCGTTCTATTCGTTTAATTATTTACATTTGTTACGGAAAAACGGTATACCGGTAATTAAGAACAAAATTATATAATTCATGCAATTTATGAAAAAGTAATAAATATAATGTAATTATAATGTAATTATTATAATTATAGTCTAATAATTATATAATAATAAATATAATGTAATTATTTTAATAAAACGTCTAGCAGTTGAGTAAATAATCCTGGGCGAAGCCACGCGCACATGCTTGTGTATGTAAATAAAAATGAATGTGAAATACAATTAAATACAGTAATTGAGGAGTTATATGTACAAGGGGCTTATGCCTGTATGTGCCCTTTTTAGAGATAATGCATATTCTTGTTCCCCATGGTCCTATTGGCTAACCTGTAAATTTTCATTTCGATATCTCGAAATTTAGAGGTTTGGTGCTATTTCGAAAAATGGAGAACATTTCATACTTTAGATGAATATACAGAAATAATCAAGAACGGTCGACAAAACCCCACACCCTTTGTAGTTCTAAATGGTGCAGATATATTGAAATCGTGGACTCAAGGAACTTTTTCCACAGAAACCCAAAAGTAGAAATTCAAGTTTCAAAATCCAGTCCTATCAAATAATGGCATTTTCTCAACATGGCGGAGTTGGAGTTTGCGGTTCATATTTTGGTTCATGTGAATCATTTTCCTTTACAAAAATGCTCCTTCAATTTCATTGAATTTAAACTTACAACCAACTGCCACTGTTAAACTGAACACTAAGGAAAATGACACAAGGAATCTCTTCAGAATCCTCACTGAAGAGGAAGTAAGTTGGTTTGAAGACATATTCTCCAGAGCCAATCAACAAGGTCAGAGAGAAGCAGAGAAAACTCTGATTCAAGTGATGGACACTGATCTGTAGACATATAGTTTAATATATTGTTCGTTTCATTGAACTGGTATAAAACTCCGCAGGTAAGCTGAAAAGTGAGAAGTTTAAAATACTACTTGTTTCATTGATCTGCACTGGATGTATCAGTTTGTATTCACTTAACTTTTCCAGTTATCATTAAACATTTAAAAATAAATGTCGGTCATATAATTTCACTATGAACTTCATATTACATACATATACATCATACTTATAGGCTATGTAAAAAGAGCATATAAGAACATATTTTATAATTTATAATATATAACATTTTATAGATAAAACAATACTTACACTTATTGTAAAGGGTTTTCTTCTGTTAATGTCAGTGCTATTGTCAACTGTATTATATATTTGAAAAAAAAATCATTAACACAGGTTTTCAACGACATATTGTAAACATTACTAATGTGATTTTCTCAAAACATGGTTTTCTGATATACGCCCTTTGTACATGTAACTCCTCAATTCAGACCTACCATAATAGGAAAGAAAGAAAGATTACATTTTTAAGTAATAATATTTTCTTAAATTTATAATTACTGTTGCGATTAATTAATTAATTCAGGGCTGTTTTTAACAATGGAATTGAATAATCTTGGACCCAAACTAGAGGTTTGATCTAGAACTGCAGCCGTAAAACATTTTAAGATATAATATTTCAAATTCTAGACCTAGAGTTTGAAAATCGAAAGTCCTTCATAAGTTAATAATAAAATGAGTACTTACCACCTTAACAGTCTAATTTTGTTGATAACAAATATCAGTGACGAGGAGTACAATCTCGTTAAAAAAAAAACCAGGGTTCATCTGGCTCCGGATGATAGCACCCTGTAAGGGCCCCTAGCCAGGGTTACGGTGAAGACCTCAACGGCTATTTCAGCGGAGAAGAATCTTCGGTACGGTGAAGTAGGTGGAAGAAGCCCCCCTTTTCTATCCAGGGGATATAAATATGGAGAGCCCAGCCCAGGGAAACAGGGGGAAGACCTCAACGGTGGAGCAACCAGCGGAAGAGGCAACCCTCCAATGGGAACCTTTCTGTCAGCGACTCCCGATAGGTGGCAGCAGGGTCAAAAGAGGTCCAAGCATGTCGTCTGCTGTCCATTGAACATAATGGAACAGACTATTTAAACATCAGTCAGAATGCCAGAAAACATGTTGTGGCGATCCTCTATGTAAAACAGAGGGGTACACATATGCTTTACGAAATATATGGTTATAAAATATAAAGAAGATTAAACGGATGCTAATAGTTAATAGTTAATAGTTCCTTCAAATCTCCTCGCTCAACACTTTCAGATCCTCAGAATTGACTCATTATCTTAATCATTTTTACAAAGAATAAAACTTAACAAGAAGTAGTATTCTCATTATCTACAACAGAAGTCATGTTTCCAATATCTTCATCAAATGGACAAAATTCACTTATGTTCTGTTGCTTTAAACAGAAAGCTCGCCCAGCAGGAAACTCAACCACTTATTCTCTTTCAAACTATGATACAAAATTACTTCTTAAGAAGGTATGGACAGTATTTGATAAATACAACTTACTTAATTTATTAACTTCATAACAAAAATTCACATATATTATAATTTGTATAATAAAATTATGAATATTTTGTTTAAACGGAATTTGTAAGTTTTTTCATTGCAAACATTAAAACAAACCGTAAAATTGAAACACTTGCAAAACTAAATTATTCCTACAGGCATTGGTGGTTCTTGTAAATTGAAGATTAAAAAAAAAAATTATTATAAAGAAGACGTCAAAGCATATTTTTCCTTTCTATACTGGCAATTGGCACTGGCTATTTTTCCCCTCTAAATACAAAAAAATAAAAAGATAAATAAATCAACTACACTGTTATTATACACAACTCACTTTTATAATGCACATTAATGATATTAAAACACTATATTAGAACTGGAATTACCGATGCACGTAGATATTTTAACTCGAATCGAAGAGAACATAGTATTTTGAATTTTAGCATATGAGAACCCAGTACGATGAATAACAATTCCCTGCGAGTCATAATTCTGAAACTTATGTAATATAATTCTAAAACAAAAAGTATGAACCTATATTATGGATGGGCGTTGACGTTAAAAATATTACGCATTTACGCCTATAGTGATAATCACAAGAAAACCATTCCCTTATTACCTTATTTTGACATTCCAGCTTCTTTCTAATTACGTTGACTTCATGAAAAGAACGTTCTATTACTAATATGATACACTATTCAAATACTATTATTCGTATTTGTTTCCCACACAAAAACTTAATGACAGCTATAATTCTGGAGCATGTATTATTCGTAAGCCTCTAAAGGATATTATTTAGAAGCAAGTAAACGTAACCTAAATTTATTTATAAAATATTAATGATAATAGGAACAAAATATTTACACATTTATATCCAATTCTTTACTTTTTATAACTACTGTGTTATATTAATCAAATACTAGCATCTGTCTACCACACAGTAAATTCATAACCGAAAGCTGAAATGCATACAGAATATTGTGAAAGCAAACAACCATGAACCTAAATTCCTTTTTACAAATGATTTTTACATATTTACTCCTATGGTTATAAATCTAAAGAAGATGGGATGTTTTCTTTGTGATGTACTGTACTACAAGCTTTAAATACGTTTCATAAAATTTGAATTATTTGTTCACCATTTAACGAATACAAATGTCATCGCGATATACAGGAATAACTTAAATATTTTGAATTATTTGTCACTAAGCTACACATGTCTCTGCCACTGCAAAATAATTATTGTTCCTGTTTTTGCTGACAAACCCCACGGGTTCTTTTCAACATAATAATTACAACCAATTAATACTTCAGACAGACATTAATTCTTTTAACAAATCAAAACTTTTTCTGGCGATCTCACATTCTCCTAGGCAGAATATAGGTATCTGATTTCTGGAATATAACTTAAACGTTATTAATCGCCAGTTTTTAGAGGACAGCCAACATTATTCACATCTATTGATACGCATAACCATATGGCAAAACGAGATGGCAGGACCTCCTCTGACCCTGCTGCGCTCTGGTGGACAAATTTTTAACTGCACACGAAAGGTTCCCATTAAGGATAGTATTATTGGAGCAGCGACTAGGCGGAACCCCAAAAGTGCGAGCCTTCACGCCAATTTTATCACCAGAGCGCACTGTAAGTCTGAGACCCATCCACCACAGTTGCCATTTGTAAACAAAACTAGATATCACATAGATCGTTCTTGCGCTTAACTTTCAATTTCCTTTTTAATTGTATACTCAGAGTGAGAAAATTTAATTAATTTAATGCCTATTATCATGGAAGTTTTTCTTTAATTTTAACTGCATAAGTACAACCAATTTATGATTGTCTCCTTTCTTTGAAGATCTATAGATTTTTAAAAGAGTTTCACAATCCATTAAGTTAAATAAAGAAAACAATGCATGAAAATGTTACAATAACACTTGTATAGGCCTAAAAGAGAACAGAAGTATACACTCGCTCTTTTAAGAAGTATGTAGCGTATGGACAAATTCCTACATACATAAGAATTTCTGCATTGTTAATTTCACAATTAACCATTTGAAGATTCTGTGATACTGGAGATGTACAGGTCAGATTTCAGAAGTATTAATCATAAAATAAAATATAAATATATGTCTTACGGATAGTTTGACTTTTAGCTAGAGCATAGCAGACTACCTATGGTTTTACCCCAAGACAGAGATGATGAAATGACTAAACATATCTCTTACTGTGATTTTTTATTAATAGTTTAGACTACACCAAGCAATTTCTTTGCCGCAGTTTCATTGTCGCCGCTGAATCATAAATTCTTTCGTGATAAACTAAACTAGGCGTTAAGTTTATATGATGGTAGCAACAGAAAAAACCAGGTTGTTTATGTCCATGCACAAACGTTACTGCACACACAAAAAACGGAATGTCTAAAATCATCTTCCAGCTTACTACAACAGCATCAACTATATAAGGGCTTAAAAATAATTATCTAAGCAGAACCAACAAAAATCTACACTCTTTAGAACAATACTAATATTGATATTAATAATAATAATAATAATAATAATAATAATAGTAATAATAATAATAATGTTTTAGGCAACTCCATAAAGTTTCACATAGCTAGCAACGAAAACTTGGTTATGTTTATGTTTACAAAACGTCAGCTGTTCTGCTCGGTGGTGCCTGTGACAAGCGCACTGGTATTGAGTGATGACGTAAAGCCTTACACTTCGAGCGCTCCGGCTAGGCCAGACATGGGCAAACCCCTATCCATTGACACGCAACCCGCAAACTTTTGTCAACTTACACATAGTTCGAAAAGAACGGATAGATGGAGACACAAGCAGACAATAAGTGCAGCGGCGGTTGCTCATTCTTAGGGAAACACAAATTTCACTTTAAAATGTACACTACAAGAAACAAATAATACAAACAATCTCGTATTTTTAATTATTCTTTTACTTCTGCAATTATTTCATTATACACGAATGTGTCATAAAGCCTTTCCAGTCGGAACTGTGTCGCGACCCGTCACTGCTTGCAAAAAGAGTATGATTCATGCATGGGTAATCTACCACGTACACCGAATGTCCGCAATGCCATCTTGTGTGTTATGCGGGAACTTCAAGAACCACAAGTGGTTCGCGAACCAGTAAATGCCCATGTATGGGCTAGGCTCTTGTTATAATTGGCAGCAGGTTCAAAGGCTGTGAGGAGGCAATCTCTCCATTAGACTTACCTAGGGACAGGCTGGTTACCTGTTCTGGGGAAAAGCAACGAACTCGAATTCTTCACAGGAAAAAGCCGGACGGATTATTTTATGAACGACCTTGGCGAGAAATTAAGGATAAACGACTGGGAATTCTAGAGAGAGCAAAGATAGGAACATGGAATGTGAGAGGTCTGGGAGATAAACAGTGGAACTGAATAAGGTGCTTAAAGAATCAAAAGTTGACGTAGCGGTCGTAACAGAAACCAAAAAGAAATTAAAAGGGACAATAGAATATGAAGATTGTACAATGATATATAGTGGGGTCCCACAAAATAGAAGAGCCTGTAGTGGCGTAGCAATTTTAATCAATAATAGATGGAAGAAGCTGATAGTAAGCTACTGCTATATAAATGAGAGAATTGTCACATGCAAATTTAGAATAGACAGAGGTTATCTTAATGTAATCGGTGTATATGCACCAGAAGAAGGATGAAAAGAAGAGACCCAGACATTCTATGATAACCTTCAAAAAAGAATTAAATAAAGTAAATAAGATAGATTACATTATAGTATGCGGAGATCTAAATGCAAGAATAGGAAATCAACCAATCCAGTAGTTGTAGGCACTTTTGGAGAACAAACTATTAATGATAACGGTCGGGAATTAAGACAATTCGCCACATACAATCAACTGAAAGTATGTAATTCCTTTTTTTAGGAAAAAAAGATATTCAGAAATATACGTGGACAGCAAGGGGTTACAAATCAATAATAGATTATTTCATTGTAAATCCAAAATTGAGAAACCAAGTACAAGATGTAAGGGTGTATAGAGGAAAAGATATATATTCTGACCACTTTCTTTTAGTTGGGACAATAACTTTAGTGGCAAGATGCAATAAATTTGCTAAAAGAAAACCAGCTTCTTCGGAAGAAGTATTCAAGGTATATTTACTACAGGAAGAGAGTATTAAAAAATTGTATCAACAGGGATTACAGGAATATTTGGTTAAGATTCCAACCGTAGATGAAGTGGAGATAGAATGGGGTAATATAAAAGATTCCATACACCGAGCAGCTAATGAAG
Source organism: Ectobius pallidus (assembly GCA_964059195.1). Lineage (NCBI taxonomy): Eukaryota > Metazoa > Arthropoda > Insecta > Blattodea > Ectobiidae > Ectobius > Ectobius pallidus. Next base: position 36,091,311 of record CAXKWD010000009.1, read on the forward strand.
CAATAAATTGGTAAGAAGGAGAAGAGGGTTAAAAATATGGAACTTGGAAATTGAAGAGGCTGTAAAAGAAAAACAAAAAGCTTATCAACTACTTCTACAAAAGAGAACACAAGAAACAGAACAGCAATAAAACACCAATAAAAAGAAGTTATATAAACAGTGGAGTGTACTGATAGAAATTCTGAATGATAAAAACACTTTATTCTCCACTTACATTACTTTTAATAGCACAGGACTAGTTTCAAGAGCCTTATTCGCTCCCATCATCGGCTGGTGGTCGATTGTTATTCTGGTTGCCATGTTGGTTTGTATATATGCATTGTTCTGTGCTGCCCTCTCGTTTCGTTTTTGTAAGTCGCACTACGTCGTCAATAGGTGGGATTTCAAAGTTCATAACCGATGATGGGAGCGAATAAGGCTCTTGAAACTAGTCCTGTGCTATTAAAAGTAATGTAAGTGGAGAATAAAGTGTTTTTATCATTCAGAATTTAGAACAGCAATATAAGGAAAAGCGGAATTATGCTAAGCAGATGATAAGGAAAGCACATCAAAATTCTTGGGATAAGTTAATTGCAAATATGGAACATGATATACATGGAATACAAAACTTTGCATACAAAATGTTAAAGAACTTAAATCAGTCAGAAAGAGATAATGCTAGAATTAATGTAATTAATGAAGAGTAAGGGATATAACACTATAAGGATTTATGGTATTGTGAAAATGACGAAATAAATACAGAATATCAAACCCCCTGCTATAATAAGATGACCGCCGGCGTGGTCGTGTGGTTAGCGTCGCTGACTACAGATCCGTCAGCCCGGGTTCGATTCCCGGTACCTCCTCGGATTTTCCTGAGGTAGGGAGGTCTGGTAGGGGTGCACTCAGCCTCGTGATTCAAATTGAGGAGCTACTTGATAGAGAAGTAGCGGCTCCGGTCATGGAAACCACCATTAACGGCCGTGGGTGTCGGCATTCTGACCACATGCCCCCAATCCTGCCATCTGCCTATAGGTAGATGACGCAGCGGTCGGGTGGTAGGCCTTGTTCCTTCGGGGATGTAGCACCACGGAGGAGCTATAATAAGATGGTGGATTCAATAACTTTAGATGAAGTTCAGCAGGTTCTGCAGAGCTTGAAAAATCGTAAAAGCTGTGGTCCAGATGGAATAAATGCTGAACTTATTAAATATGGAGGGACACTGTTCGAATTAAGATTGTTCCATCTGTTTAATGAATGCTGGCGAAGTTGCAAAATCCCTGATGACTGGAAAACCGCTGAAGTAATTTCTATTTTTAAAAAAGGTCAAAGAAATGCATGTAACAATTACAGAGGCATAAGCCTAGCAAATACAGCCTATAAAACGTACTCAAAAGTAATAAATAATCGTTTGAAAGTAATAACGGATGTATGTTTTAGAAACACATGTTGCTTTTATTGACTTCGAAAAAGAGTTTGACTCGGTGATTAGAAATAGACTATGGACGATAATGGGCAATCGAGGATACCCCATGCATTTTATACAGCTAATTAAAAGTATATAAGAGGACACCAGAATAATTATAAATACAGGCACTTCAAAGACAGATAAGATAATACTAAATCGAGGTGTCAGACAGGGATGTAGCATGTCACCGACTCTTTTTAACGTCTATGTCGAAGACTTGATAAGGAAATGGAAGAAGGAAGTCCATGAAGGTATCCAGCTCAAAAGGAACTATTATTTAAATGTTATGTAATTATAATACAAAACACAGAGGCAGACTTGCAGCATTCTGTGTATAGGTTATATGAATTGGGAAGAAAAGACCACAATCTAAAAATTTCTGCTACTAAAACAAAAGTTATGGCACACTATGGGAAATTCCCAGTTCGATCTAAGATAATAATTGAAAACAAGGTACTTGAGCAAGTCTATAGTTTCAGTTATTTAGGTAGTGACATTAGCCTGTTGAACAGTAATAATTTATGGTCATCTTTGGCCAACCTATTAATCTGGTTCATGTCTTAGCTGGTTTAAACAGTTTATTGAAGAAGCTACTTGTGATCAATTAATTGATGTGGCCGTGTTAGTTATTGGCAATCTAGTTGTTCACAAATAGTGTTTGGCCAATTTTAGTTATTCTTTACCCAAAAAAATCAAGTTACATTACAACATTGTTCTTTCTATTTTCTGGACATTTTCATTGTGGTCCCAAATTACATTAAGTATTTCTAGGTTTTGAAATTTGTATCCTGGATCTTTTTATACTTTTACTATTTCATAAGTAATGGTGGCCAAAATATTTTGATAATTGATGCTGAGGGCCAAACACTAAAAGTTTCACTCACATAAATATAACAGTAAAGTACAGCAGACCAAATTGCTGAAATAGGATTCATTACCAGTAGGCCGAAAGTAGAACTTAATGTGAGCACTGAGGATTTTTAGACTGCTTCACTAAAGTATAGATGTCCACTTGTATGTTAGTAACTGCCAGTGTTAGTTGGTGTAACAAGGAATCATCAGTGAGACAGTTCCTATATTTATTTTTTATGAATTTCGTGTTGGAGAAAGCACTCTCACATAAAGTGCTTCCAAATATTGAGGAAAGCTGCAAATCAAGAAAACGTTGAGCCCTCTCTCAGACCTGGTTTGAAGAAAAGGATCAGCCTGAAGATCGCAGAGCTCCAGTTGATACATGGATGGCTGATTCTCAATATCCATATTCAAAGGATCATTAAAAAGCAGCAGTTTACTTTTAATATTTTCAAAGTCAGAAAATCTTTGATTGAATTCTTGAATAACAACTTCAATATTTTCACAAAACTCAGAAAAATTACCATCTTCAATTTCTTCTGACAGCTCTTGACAACATGGGAAGTGTGTTATATCATTTCTTGATAAAGTAGATTTCAGAAATTTTAAAACCATTAACATGACCTCTAACCCTGAAACACTATGATTTTTGCCCTGAAGTCTCTGGTTCAACTCATTCAAGTATTGTGTCAGGTCGGTCATGATTTAGCAAGCTGCCTTAGAAAGTCTGGATCTTCAACCCGTCGAACAAGATTTTCACTACCTGCACTCAGCCAGCTTACATTTGCGTGGAGTGATAGATCTCTACATTGGGCTTGCAGTTCATCCGAAAATTCCCGGATTCTGCCTTATTGCCTTGTTGGAAACTGTAACCACTATATTCATTGCATCGCTTTGTTTCATTGACTTCCCACACAACGCCTCTTGGTGAATTATGCAATGGAACATGAGGAAACTTAACCCAGCTATGTGTACACTGTAAACAGTACACTGTTGTCATGATGACTTAATTGCATTTCATTTTTTCAGTATAATATTTTTTGAAATTATATAAATTTTCAAGGGAAAGAGTGGCTTGTTTGAATTTTAATGTTGACCGCGTTACTTCCCGGGCTTAACTGGGTACGTGTGCAAAATTTCGTGCAAATTGGTAAAGAAATGTAGATTTTTTGTAGGGAACATGCATACCCACATATACACATATACATACATATACACTTTTGATTTGCCTTGGTTGCAAGACTCACACTTTTTTTTTGTTATGACAGCATGTGACAGCAGATCTCTCAAACTGTGACTATGTCATACTTCTTTTGTCACACTTCTATTTTTTAATAATTTTTTGTTATGTAAACATGTGACAGCAGAACTCTCAAACTGTGCCTCATTTCACATTTCCGACTTTTTCCTTGGATTTTCCAAAAAAATTCTCTTATACAAACCTTGTCCTGACAATTTCGAAAAAACAAACAAACAAACAAACAAAAAAATCAGCCAAATCGGTCGAGCCGTTCTCACTTGATGCGGCAACATACATGTGGCAATTGATTTTTATTTATATAGATGGATATACTCTTCAACATTTTGTAAATAATTTTCGTTTAATATTCCTGAGAGGGGCGAGCCCATGGCTATGCCATTTTTCTGTAGGTACATTTTTTTCGTTAAATTTAAAATAGTTTTGTTGCAATATTGTTGCATTCAGTTTAATTATTTCTTCAGTGACTCGGAAATTTTATTTATTTTTTAGTAGATTATTTTTAATTATTTCTAGTGTTTATTAACAGGAATATTGGTTTAAATGTTTTTGATATCGAGTGATAGTAGAACATCTTTACTTTTAACTGTTGTATGTTTTATTTTGTCGATCGTAAGTTAATTTCGAATGTCAAAACACAAAACCCGAGCGACGCCGGGCCCTTTAAGCTAGTTACTAATACCTCACCCATCTCGCCCATATATTATTAAATGTCTTCACTCGTATTTTTAGGGGGACTAATATGTCATCTGGAAAAGAAAAGAACGAGGGCATCTTTTAAGCCTTGCTGAAGTACGACTTATCTTCATTATGAGCATTTATAGTAGGAATTGGGTTACGAAATGTGGATGAATGATTTGGTGTGGTTGTAGCCAAGTTTGATGAAGAAACAGGTTCACCTCCAGACTGGATAACCAGTTCTTGCAAACTGTCTCCCACGTCCAGAATCTCCGTCTCGAAATTAAGATGAAGCTTACAATATATCGACACTAAATATTGTGAAAAAGTACAGGCTACATAATATGCTGACATAGAATTTCTGATCAACGTTTTCAGTACTGTATAGGCTATACGGTATATTAGCAGGTGCTCGCAGCTTCGCGGTAATTAATTGGAAGATTAAAAATTAAGAGCAAAATAATTAAAACATTATACTTATTAACACTTGCACGCGAAACATTCGTAAGCCTAAGCCTAACCAAAACTAATAATAATCAATGAAACAGCTAAAAATCTGTCTTTGAATTTTACTGAAATGTATTACTGAAAACTGATGCTTCGAAAGCGCAAAAAATGCACGTTTTCTGACCGTTTTTCACTCATAACTCGCGAACGAAAGCGAAAATTAAAAATCTGGCTTCGAGGTGCATTTTTCCACCCTTCAGTCCACCTATGCTTAAAATTTCAAATCTCTGCGTTCAGTAGATTTCCCTGGGCATCGGGGACAGACCGACAGAAAGACAAACACTTCCTTTTATTATTATTGTTATTATTATTATTATTATTATTATTATTATTATTATTATTATTATTATTATAATAGACTAGCAGATCCCCGTAGCTTCGCCCACGATAATTAATTGAAGGTAAAAAATTAAGAGCAAAATAATTAAAACATTATATTTATTAACACTTGCACGCGAAACATTTATAGGCCTAAATAAACGATTAACTTAATTATTGAAACAGCTAAAAATCCGGCTTTGAAGTGAATTCCACGATTCGAAAGCGCAGCATGGGAAAAACTACCTCAAATTCGAGTTCCCTGGCCCAGAAAACCCTTGCGTAGTGAGTTTCGTCCGAATGTTTGCTCATTTAGGCCTTTATTCATTATCCCTCTTCCGTCTAGGTTGAACATTTCGACCAGCGTGGGCTTACAAAATCAGGCGACTGCGATGCTTTTATTTCCAAGGTGTGACAAAAATATGCAAAGCCAACTACAATTGATTTGACAAATGATAACCTTTGCTTCAAAAAACGCAAGAAATGGACGTTTTCTGCCCGTTTTTCACTCATAACTCGCGAACGAAAGCGAAACTTAAAAAAACGGCTTCGAGGTGCATTTTCCCACCCTTCAGTCCACCTATGCTTAAAATTTCAGATCTCTGCATTCAGTAGATTTCGCTGGGCATCGCGGACAGACAGAAAGACAAACTCTTCCTTTTATTATCTATATTAATAAAAGGAAGTGTCTGTCCTCCGTCTGTCTGTCCTCCGTCTGTCTGTCTGTCTGTCCGCGATGCCCAGCGAAATCTACTCAACGCAGAGATCTGAAATTTTATACATAGGCGGACTAAAGGGTCGGAATGTGCACCTCGAAGCCGGAATTTTAATTTTCGCTTTCGTTCGTGAGTTATGAGTGAAAAACGGGCAGAAAACGTGTATTTATTGCGTTTTCGAAGCATGAGTTTTCAGTAATACAAATCAATTACACTAGGCTTTGGCTATTTTTGTCATACCTTCGACATAAAAGCATCGCGATCTCTTGAATGTTGTAGCTCACGCTGTTCGATTCATTTGTTTTTAATGTCAAGGCACGCAAACATAATATGAAATTTTCAACCTACACCGAAGAGGATTATTATTATTATTATTATTATTATTATTATTATTATTATTATTATTATTATTATTATTATTATTATAGGGATAATCAATATTAGCCTAAATATGGTCAAACATTGTTCGATTTGGACGAAACTCACTATACAGGGGTTTTCTGGGCCAAGGAACTCGAATCTGAGGTAGCTTTTACCAGGTGACGCTATCTAATCGTGATATTTAGTCCACATGATTTAGGTGTTAATATAATGATTTAACTATTATGCTCTTAATTTTTAATTTTTGAAATAATTATTGCGGGCGAAGCCGCGGGCACATGCTATCTTAAAATAATAAAAGGACGTGTTTATCTGTCTGTCCACGATGCCCAGCGAAATCTACTGAACGCAGAGATCTGAAATTTTAAACATAGATGGGCTGAAAGGTGGGCGAATGCGCATCGAAACCGGATTTTTAATTTTAGCTTTCGTTCGCGAGTTGTGAGTGAAAAACTGGCAGAAAACGTGATTTTAGCGCTGTCGAAGCATCAGATTTCAGTAATACATTTCAATGTCAAATCAATTGCAGTTGGCTTTGGCTATTTTTGTCATACCGTGGTAATAAAAGCATCACGATCGCTAGAATGTTGTAAGCCCACGCTGGTCGATTCATTTGTTTAGAATGTCAAGGCCCATAGACATATGAAATTTTCAACCTACACGGAAGAGGGATAATCAACATAGACCTAAATATGGTCAAACATTGTTCGATTTGGACGAAACTCACTTTACAGGGGTATTCTTGGCCAAGGAACTCGAATCTGAGGTCGCTTTTACCAGGCGACGCTATCTAATCGTGGTATGTAGTCCACGTGATTTAGGTGTTAATAAATATAATGATTCAACTATTATGCTCTTAATTTTTAATTTTTGAAATAATTATCGCGGGCGAAGCCGCGGGCACATGCTAGTTATAGATAGTTGTAAGTCCTTTGCTGCTGTTTAAATAAATTATAATATTTGTGTGTTGATTTTCCCTCGTAGATCAATGCGAATAAATCGATACTAATGTTGGGTCCCGGGAAATGAGGCTTTAATAAATTTAAATATATAAAAATATTTAATTTGGCATTGTACTTATTTGAGCCATGAACGATTTGGAATTTTACACATAACCATAGAGAGAAACCTTATCTCTTGAAAATTGCAAGCTAGCAGTATCAGCTAGTGAGTGCAATCCACTGCAGTGCCTGCGGGAAATGCAAGTTCTGCATTTTCTTAGCCCCTAAAGGCTAGCAACCCATATGTCACCAGCTGACAAAGGTAAAATTTAATTCTCGTGTTTTTAATTTAGCTGTGATGTTTGATTGGATAAATTTATAATTAGCGGGCAGAATTATGTTCGCGATCGGAGATTTTACGAGATACTTAGTGGAAGATAGAGTGTGAGGCGGCATTATCACTGTCATTGTCAGTGTGTGATTTTTCGGGTCAAGATGGAGGCAGACGTGGATCTTTTATGGCAAGTTCCTGCACAACGAACATGAAAATCTGTAAGTACTGAAATTAATATATTTACTTAAGTGTTCCGCAAAAATCCTCATGTGTTGTAGATTTTTGCGATGGTTAGATAAATTCGCTAAGAGATGCGAAAGTTAGAAAAAGGTTTCCTTATTTCCTACGTAATCCGCATAGTCCGCATGTGTTGTAGACTATGCGACGGATAAATAAACTCGCTAAGGCTATGGCTCCACTAGCTGTATTTGACTGCTGCCGCGAGCAGCATTCTACTGCCTAGATTTTTACCGCAAGAAGGTGGCTTCACTTGCTGTAAATTTTTTGCGAAAAAAAGCTGTAGTTTACTGCTCCGCTCTGCTCAGCCTGGCTTCACTAGCAGTTTTGTACACAGCGTTGTGGGGTCATTGCGCATAGAATGTAGACTGTCTTGTGATAAGTGATGGAAATGGGTGCATTGTTTCAGTGGCGTTCCTCGAGTGGGGCGGTCCGCCCCGGGCCCCACTTACTATGGGGGCCCCCATTGATGCCTCATCCTAATATAAAATTAATGTTCCACTCTTTTTTCACTCATCGGAATTTTGGTATTAAATAAAAATATAGCGTATTTGACGTGTCATCAATAAAAAAATAAAAAATTTACTAGTTACCACTGTTTTGGACTCAGGTTCATGAGTCGGCCGCGAGAGGCCTCTAGAAGATGCGCTATGGGTTATATGCAGAAGATGTATCATTTAATTGAAGAAAATAGAGCAAGTCTTAATTTATGAATTAACTAAACAAAACACTTAATGTGTACGATGAGCCACTCCGGTACTGAAGGCAACGAGAGAGCAGACGAACTCGCCAAAACAGCTGCACAATCAACGGCAGCCCCATCATACACCCTATGTCCAATCTCTCACCTCAAAATGAAACTTCGAGAAGAGGGTATCCACAGATGGAACAACATATGGAAATCAACCACTTGCGGAAGGACTATCAAAGAACTCTTTTTTCCCAATGTTTCTGACCGTCTAAAAAGTACACTCATGAAACCAAACTTTATTCTGACACAATTTCTATCCGGCCACGGAAAATTTGGCGAGTACTTCCAAAGATTTCATATCAAGACAGACAGCAATATATACGAGTGCATATGTGGTGACCGTCTTCAGAATGCCAAACATCTTATGTTCACTTGCCCAGTTTTTCAAACAAAAAGATTAGATCTTGAACTACATTTAGACAAGTGCAGTGCAAATTTTCAATTTCCGCTTAACGGAGAAATTTTCACTAGAAAATGTTGTTATTTGTCATTCACAGCATTTTTAGAATATGTGTTTAAGAGACTGTGAATGTATCTTCCTGAACTTTAGATCTACACAGGAAACCTCAATTGACTAAATATAGCCCTAACATACTTATTGTAAACTAGGGCTCACTCAATGGAGATTAAATAAATAAATAATAAATGTGTACGATGGTCTATAAAAGTTCAAAGGCGTTCAAGAATAAATTCCAAACTTATGTATAGCACTAAAGTTGTTTTTAACTATTTGCATTTCAGTTGCAACTTGTGGAAGATGTTTTTCAGAACTGAAATTAATCAAAAACTATTTGCGCTCAACAATGAGCCAAATCAGACTAAATGGACTAGCAATGTTATACATCGAGAACAATTTCGCTATGAAAATAAAATCAGGCAAACTGATGTAACAAAGTGCCAGTATGTTTTTGTTTAATCAGTTATCATTGCAATTATGATATGCACAATATGTATTTTTTTAATTGATTTCCAAGTTAAGCTTCAGATTTATTCATTAAGCAGGGCTTACGGAAGAACAAAGGACTAGTTTTTTTATAAATCAGATTAAAATCGTCCAGCATCAGCTGTACTGTACAGATTTGTGATATCTTGACAATCGCACACTCATATAAAAATAAAAAAATAAAAAAGTCAAATTTGTCGGCTCGGGATTTGAACCATTGAACTGCAGAATGTGAGTCCAAGACGTTAACATCTTGTCCACCAGGGTCAGATTAACAGTCTAGTTGGATAAGCGTATGTAAAGCAACAATGTTATTTGTCATAGCCAACTGCATTTTAATCTCCAAATCCTTATAAGATCACAGTAAAACAATTGACTATGTTGTCATGATAACTGATTTGACTTTCATAAATTCTTTCGAATATGTATATTTACATAAAATAGGCACAAAATTGGGAATTACTCCGAAACCGTTCAACCGATTTTATCCAATATCAATAGACATGTTCCCATGGACATTATAAATGTGTACACCAAGTTTCATGGAAATCCGGTAAAGCATGTTTGAGTTACCGCGTCTTTAAAATAGACACTAAATTGGGTTTTACTCCGGTACCGGTCAACAGATTAGGTTCAAATTCAATAGGATACTTCTCTTGGACGTCATAAATGCGTATACGAAGTTTCATGAAAATCCGATACAGCGTATTTCAGTTATGGTGCCTTTCTAATATAATACTATTAAAATAGGCTTTAAATTGGGCATTACTCCGGTACCGGTGAGCCGATTTGGTTCAATAACAATAGGGTTCTTCCCATCGACATTATGAATGTTTATACCAAGTTTCATGAAAATCCGAAAAAGCGTACTTGAGTTATGGTGCGTACAGACGGACGGACAGACAGACAGACAGACGGACGGACAGACATTTTTTGTTCCCCACACAATCTCATAAAGTACCATACTGGCACTTAATAAACGTTAATGAGACAATTAGACAATTTTCTGGTGTAAAAGCTATAAACGTGGTTCTTTATTCTGTCTATTATTTTTTTCGTATAGGTTAGCCCGTGGAGAAGATCTGAAAGACCAAAAATCTAGCCAAAGAAAAAGAAGTTAAAAATATCCGTGTGGTAGCTTTTACTTGGGGAGGGAGCCTCAAAAATAAATCCGCTCTGGACCCCAAGTGGTCTAGTTACGCCACTGCATTGTATATCTTAAAAGTAATTGTATGTTAGCTATTGGTTCGTCGTCGCCGGAGATTGCATAAAAGAAAGAGGTGGATTCATCCAATATTATGTCACAGGAAACGTCAAGGAAGGCGTGTTTGCTACAATGCATCACAAACTTAAGGAATATCCAGAAATTTTTTTTTGAATTCTACTGGATGTCGGAGGGTTTTTCTATATGAGGTTTCAGGCAGAATTGCGTAGGGTGCTCGAGACATTCGTCAAGATGACTTACTGCCGCTGCCAGGAGATTTCTACAGCGAGTGAAGCCAGATTGCCGCGGCAGATTACTGTGCCAAAATGGAACTTGTCCTATTCCGCGACAGTAGAAATTTTTACTGCCGCAGTAATTGTGTTAAGAGCAGTACAATGACTACCCATGTAGCCACCTAGACTTATTTGCGTGTGTTCCATTTTCAGGCAGTAGAATCACAGTATAGGCCTACGTATTAATACAGTAAAGAAACTGTGTGTTAAAAGTCCTATGACAACATGTTGGCTGGACGACACTAGCGCTCCATGCGGAGATTAAGTAAAACTACATTCTCATCATATCAAATGACTTGGGAAAATACATAAACACATCACAAAATATGTTATGTTAAAAGAGAAAAATACAGAATATTTTTATTTAATGCAAATCTAATTTTAAATTTAAGAAATAATAAAACAGATACTGTATTATATTCTAGTTAAGAAGAGGTAAACAATACCTAAATAGGCTACTGTTAAGGACTGTATCTAGGCCTAGTACTTTTCCTTTAAAATCATTGCCCTTTAATATAATTTATAATTCACATTATTATATTAAATAGCCTACGCTAGTGTCGTCCAGCCAACATGTTGTCATAGGACTTTTAACACACAGTTTCTTTACTGTATTAATACGTATACTGTGATTCTACTGCCTGAAAATGGAACATTTTTTTTTTTTTTTGGTGCCCTCCCTTGCCCCCCGAGTACCAAGCAATGAAGCCAGAACCTCGGGTCAAACCAAATTTTGGTAACCATTTGTGCTGTTATGTTCCTGTAAGTGCCCTTGGTGCTTCATCCGGATGGGATGTTGGTGGTATTTGGGCTGTGTAACTGTGTTTAGTGATTGTTGCAGTTATCCTGCTTTTATGCTTGGAGTGTTTTATGTCCTTTGTTTGTGATGTGCTAAGAGGTGTGAGCTGAGTGTTAATATGTGTGAGAGGATTTTTAACCAGCTCGGCATTTGCCGATGAGCAAGGGAAACCCCTCAAAAACCTTGCTCGAACTGGGGTGATAGGTTACCCATTAGGGTGTCCCTCCACCAGTGCGGGTTTAGTTTTCTTGTTTTTCCAGGAGTGCTTGATTGGCGAAAATTTTGAGAGCTGTGAAGGCGTGTTTACGAGTCCAGAACTGTAGGTCAGGAGCCCAGACTTCGTTTACGGCTCTAGCTGCTTCATGAAGGAGGAGTCTGGGTTCTATGTAGCGCCGACAGGTATATAGCATGTGATACATTGTATCTGGTTCGCTATCTTCGCAGGCGCAAAGGTCGTCTTCTGCAAGATTGAACCTAATGAGGTTTGCAGCGAAGTTTCCGTGTCCACTTAAAATTTGAGTGACATAATGGTCAGGTTTGATCCATGGCATGTTTAGACGTGCGGAGACACTAGGGAAGAAGTCCCTCGTGATCTTCCCATTTGGGGATTCGGTCCATCTTTGTTGCCATATGTTAACAATTTCGTCGTGCAATAAGGTGTACAAATGACCTTTACCAATGGTCACGCAAACAAGTCTAGGTGGCTACATGGGTAGTCATTGTACTGCTCTTAACACAATTACTGCGGCAGTAAAAATTTCTACTGCCGCGGAATAGGACAAGTTCCATTTTGGCACAGTAATCTGCCGTGGCAATCTGGCTTCACTCGCTGTAGAAATCTCCTGGCAGCGGCAGTAAGTCATCTCGACGAATGTCTCGAGCACCCTACGCAATTCTGCCTGAAACCTCATATAGAAGAACCCTCCGACATCCAGTAGAATTCAACAATTATATTATAGGTCTGTCACGTTGTTCATCCTGCACGTCATTGTTGACAGTGTATTTTGATTCTTTGCCTTATATGGCAATATATGACTTCAATTTATTGTCGGTCTTCGTAGCGTCAATTACTGCAGGATGGACTCCATTAAACAAAACAAAAAATTCTGGAGCATTTGGAATTGAGGAAACCGTCGGTACAGCAGTTTTAATTAACAAGTTTTTATAGGAATTCATAAACTGTATGTTTTCGGCGTGTTTCAAGCATAGGCGGTAATTTTCACTCAAATATTTTACATATTTTGTTACTAGGTTTTCTTGTCGACCATTAATGACTTATTTTTTACACCAGAAATCATTACAACAGAATAAAATATAAAAATATTACATTAAAGTAAGTTGAAACATGACCACACCAGAATCACGAGTAAGCCAGTAGGCCTACAATAAATATTACTTACTAGCTTAAATGGCCCGGCGTCGCCCGGGTTTTGTATTTTGTAATATGAAATTAACTTATGGATGACTTTCGATGTTGAAACTCTAGGTCCTTATATAATATTTATGTAGAATTCGAAATGATGAAGAACGACATATGGCACTCAGACTCTTCCCTCAGAAAACGCTAGATATAGCTTTTTATGGCTCATAGAGGATGTCGAATATTGCATTCCATTGCTTCTACACACCATGCCTGGGAGGAGTGCAAATAATAAGAAAAAGAAATTCCGGTTACATAAGATTGTATTGTCTTGACAGAAAATTGTATTTCTCACTCTCATATTTCCATACAACTGTTTCGGGGCTGAATTAAAAAGGAAATTCATTATCACTTTCATACTTCCCTTCCCAAAAACCTGGGACATAATATACTGCGCGCGTAGGACTGAAAATGTTCCATCCCATTTTGTCTTCTTTTAGATGCTTAGGGCCTCTGATAAACATCCCTAGGCCTATTTCTCAACTAATACAAAGCCTACAGCTATGAGTGACGTATCAGTGGATAGGATTTGTTACCGACTTCCGATACAGCATAGCCTACTCACTGGCACACACTTAAGTTGTCCCTGCAATACGACCGCTTATTCTACATCAAAATGTGAAGTGAGAAAATTATATTTTCCATGTCGAGGGTAGAGAAAGTTATGTGACTGCTTAATTTTCGTGGATTTTATTCGTCAAGAATTATTTTCACAATTATGTATTAAATACTTCGATATTATCAGCATTTGTTAAAGCCCAGTATTATAATATAGTATCCAAAGTCCTATGTAAACATCGTAAACAATACTTTCGTTATGTAAACAATTGACATCAGAACTCTCTAACTTTGCCTCATTTCACATTTCCGACTTTTCTCTTGGATTTTCCAAAATTTTCTTTCACACAAACCTTGTCGTGACAATTACGAACACAACAAAAAACGAATCAGCCAAATCGGTCGAGCCGTTCTCAAGTGATGCGGCAACAATCCTTTTGTAAATTCATTTTTATTAATATAGATTTTCGTTCTTACCTTTCTGGATCTTTCAAGAAAGTGAAGAAATGCAATTCAGGATTTTGTATTTTATTATTTCTGAAATTTACAGCAGAATAATAAGGTCCTTTCGAATATCGCGTGTTCTAATAAATACAACACTCCTATTTATTTACATACTTCCCGGAGTAGTTAATGTAAGTCTTACTTTATGGCCGCTACGATCGCTAGTAAATGCGCGCGCATGCTCGTCTGGCAGAAAAACGGACTGAGTTCTGAGTATTAATACGTATACTGTGGTAGAATGCTGCTCGCGGCAGCAGTCAAATACAGCTAGTGGAGCCGTAGCCTTGAGATAGCGAATGCAAAAGTCAAATGACGATGTAAAGTCATTTTCAGCCTTCAAAAATATAGTCCAGTACTATATTTACGTTAATTAAAGATTAACAGCTCATAGCAAGTATGGACTTTGGGCTCAGATTTCTTATAACATTTAAATAGTCAGATACATATTTTATATTTAAATATGACTTATTTGAAGAATTTTTATTTTAAATTCAAGTTAGAGATTTCATAGAAAATGAAATCCTCAAGTGATGTTCATATTTTCCTACATGATTTCAAATTAACATATGAAAATATGATCATCACGAGGGGAGGCTTTACCCTCCGAGTGAAGATATTTCTGTAGTAAAACGGGTTAAGTAACCCATGTTTTCATGTAAAAATGATTTTCATTGAAGTTTAGCCTTTTTGCCAAGCATATCAATGCTAGTTTTTCCTCGTTAGTATAACGAAGATAATTCACACCTAGAATGTGAACATTTTATTTTGTGTAGTTAGTACTATTTTTGTTTGAATTAGTAAGAAACGCCAAAATTAATATAAAGAAATTATTCAAAATAATTAGTTTATTTTGAACGCATGGAGGATTTCCATTTTAAAGAAATTGAGGCACAACAGTCATTTTGCCACTTGTTTTCCGTATAAATTTTATGTGTTAAAATTTATACGATAGGTATTCTCGCTACTTGAAACTATTCAAAATAATAAATTAGTTTATTTTGAACAAATTGAGATTTTCATTTTAAAGAAAATGAAGCACAACAGTCCATAATTTTGCCACTTGTTTTCCGTATAAATTTTATGTGTTAAAATTTATACGAAGATAGGATTCTCGCTACTTTAGCGAATGGTTTAGGTAGAAAAAGTAGGATTTTCATTTTAATAAAAATGATATTTTGTAAATTTCAAAATTTGGATTTTGAACAGAATAGAAAAGGTTTAGTTTTACCATATAAATTTATTGAGTTGAAATTTATATGAAGATCAGAGTACTTTACGGAATAGCGAAGATTAACATATTTTGAAGCCGTCGGTACTTTTGTTACTTTTTAAGTTAAAACTTAGATAACGTTTATTTATGGTAAAATCAGTTTATATTAACATATATACTTATACAAAAGACCATGTAAAGTGGATTTAGCTCCTCTGATCAAGAAATATTTAACACGCTTTGGTAGGTTATCAGTTATAACTTTTTATTAATTAGAGCACATTAATTATTTTAATAAATTTCATTAGAAAAGTAAAAAGGAAGATTTATAAGATTTTAATTGTAATAAGTTTACATTCTTTTAGAGAATATAAATATAAATATAAATATTTTATTTATATTAACAGTTATTTTTGATTATACAAATTTATACAAATGTGGTATAAAATTAGTAAGTTTTTTTAGAAAATGTTGACAATTAATAAGAGAGCAAGCTATTAAATTCATTTAAGTTTATTATTACATAATTCAAAGTTATACTTGAGACGGTAATAATTTAGTTTAATTATGAAATAAAGAAATTAACATATTTGTAATTTTTCTTATAAATAAATCACAAATAATAATTAATATGAATTATTTTTTTATTGTAAGAAGGGCCATATTGCTAATCATTATTTTTACAGCTATGACAAGGTAAGTGGAAGTGCGTCGAGAAAACCTACAGTGCGAGTGAAGTCAAATATTAGTTAAATTTTTCAGGAAGGCTTTATTTTCTCATACCTAATAGATACGAAGTGCTATAAAAATTAGTTTTAGCCATCTCGAAATAACCACCAAGCTATAGGCCTAACGATCCATAACCGCTTGGGGTCCCAACACTAACTTAGCGGTTTGGGAATGTGAGGCTTACGGATTCTCTTTCACACCCATTATTCACGTTAAAGCAGAGCAATGAATTGCAGAAGTACAAAAGCTGTTACAAAATATAATCCCTTACAATTCGCCTGTAATTGATTTCTTGAGAAGATTTGTCCTTAGACCTTCATTATATAATTTGCTAATAGCCAATGCTAGCTAATTTGGCCTTCCTATTGCGTTCCTCAGTTGTTCCCAGGTGACGTGTTTGCCCTCGCCTTCAATTCTTGCATTGTTCTCATTCGGGCATTGCTTATTGTGTTGAACACCAACATAAGGAAATAACTTCCGAGAATCTAATGTAGCTACACTTTATTGCTATTAAGACCTTTGCACATTTGACTAATAATAATTGAAGGGTGTATCTCCAATTTAATTTTTTTTTACTTCCTCTGCCCGTAGGCACCTATAGGTACTTACTTATAGATAGAGGATGTATTGTTTTCGACTCCCAAATTCGAAGTTGAGTTTTAACATAAATACAAATCGTGCTTTAACATGAATCCAATTAGTATATTGCGACACAAGTGCCGTAAGCGATGCATAAGGATAGAGGAAAGAGTTTGAAAAAACGAGGCGCTTGCGCCTGGTTTTTTTTCAATTTCCGAGATCCGTTATGCGCTTACGGCACGAGTATTGCATGCTATTTTTTGCACGATGATTCTTTATATCAATTTAATTATATTAATTGTGATATTACCTGAAAATATTATGTATATACATTCTTGAAGATAGATGTTTATTTCAGAAAGTGATTCGCATGTGTTTGTTGTTATGCGAACCGAATATTTGTCCTGGGGGGCCTTGTCCATAAAGGCTTGTATTATGAGGTATGGCGTAAGTAAACTCATAACCGCACGGAAACTCTTACCGCACATAGCAACAAGATTGCGTGTGGGGATGTCAACTTACGATCCACGGCAACAACCACTAATTAGTTAAGTCGTGCAAAAAATACTATTTTCGCAAATATGTCTGTGTGTATATGAACAGTCTCTCTCCAGAACGGAAAATCGTATGAAACAAGATTTTGTATTTTGATTAGGTACCTTCTGAGGATGTGATACGAAGATTGGCGACGACTTTCTCTTATTTTTAAGGGGACTTTACATCAAGAAATTGTCGTTTTTCACGTTTTTCTCGAAAACGGCTCTAACAATTTTCTTTAAATTTTGCACATGGGTTGCGTGGTATACCAAAAGCTAAAAATTTTATTCGAAACTTTTTTTCGAAAAAAAAAAGTATCTAAAGGGTAGTCATAAGTCACCCACTCTGAACACGCGCTCTTTGCAACACGGCCTCTTGTGATGGAAAATCGTACAAAAACAAAATTTTGTATTCGGGTTAGGTACCTTCTGGGGATGTGATACGAAGATTGGGGACGACTTTCTCATATTTTTTATTGGAATTTACGAATGAGTCAACATTCCGAAGAAAATTTCGTTTGTCGCGATTTCCTCGAAAACGACTCTTACGATTTAGTTTAAATTTTATACTAAGAACAAAAACTTTTATTTGAAATACTCTTTCGAAATAAAAAAATTATCTCAAGTGCAGTTATAAGCCACTTACTCTGAATATGTGCACTAATAAGGTAATGGAACTGTTTAGATTATTAACTCTCTTACGGCACCAACGCCGATAATCTGTCTGATCCGGGTTATTAGACTGAAAAGCTGCGATATTGTTCATTTTGCGTTTGACCAGCTACAGTAACTTGGTTTTTCGGTAATATCCAAGCTAATGCTTTACGGGTGAATTATCGACCAGCAAAAAAGGAAACACCAAGGTAATTGCGCGCAGGCGATTGGAAAATCTTATCAACATGAGAGATGGTGACAGTGACAAGGAATATGAAGCAGAACACAAAATAAGGCGCGTTAGGTGGTACATCTATGAGGATATTAATTTCTGAACAAGATTCAAGGGGAAACGTAAATTATCTACTATACGCCACGCCCCCAAAAACAGTGAGACATCTAGTGACCATTTGTAGAACTACTAGCGGGAGACTGCGTGAGGGGAAACCTTCTTGTTGCTATAGCAACGTGTACATTTAGCGCCCGGACGAAAGCCAATAGTTTCACACAACACCCGCCAGATGTCGTTGGTTTCTCTTATGAACATTTAAAGGCTCAGACCAGTAGTAGACAAAAATCAAGGTGACAAACTATGTGGTGAAACCCGAAAGGTTTACTATTTGTGATAACGGATTAATCGTAGTTTTTATTCACGATACCGAGAAATTTTATCCGTTTTCGTGAACACAGCCCTTCAATATACAGCCAGTAAACAATATTAAAAAAATATATTAATGGAAGAATGTTTTATTTATTATTGACAAAATATGTCGAGTTTACATGTCATTGAGGATGACCATAATTTAGTGCCTAAAGATACGTCTCACCCGCCTTTAAATGTACTTCATAGAAGAACCCTAGGAAATAAAAATAATTTTGAGGCAATAAGTAGATACAATAGATGGCTGATTTTAGTAAGTTATAATTACTCTTAAGGGATTGCACGTGGGACGATTTAAATAACTTCCATGACATAAATCAGTCTGTTGGTATGTTTATGATAAGCTTTACTCACTTTTAGATCAGTTTGTTCCTGAAACAAAACTGTATCAACAGAAAAATCCACCGTATAGTACAAATACTGTATATATTTATATTATTTGTCTGTGTTTCAGGTGTGTATCTTGGTATACATAAGCTGTTCTGTATCCTGCCTGGCATTGTATGGTACCGGTAAATGTAAGTAAACATTGTCATTTAACTGTTAAATGTAGAGAAAAGAAACTATTTTTTCGGGTTGCTCAAATTTGGGAGTCCTAATACTGAACTGGAACATGGGGATAGCAATCATAGTTAGATTCTTATAATAGTATTTAATGACTATTTGGTTCATATTAAGACGTCATTCCACTTTCGACCAATGAAACATTAATCAAATTTAAAATTTCAGGCAGTCATATTTGACCTTCATTTGTTTAGTTTTATCGCTTCCATAGCATTTTTTCTCTGATCGGTACCCTAGCATTTGTTTCTGTTAATAAAACTGGTTGTTGCGGTGGACGATATTCAACTGATTTAGCCTGAGCAGCGAAACGATCGAGTTGCTTTGAATCCAAGACATGGCAAGCAAATAACCTACATAAATAATTCAGTGTAAGGTATTTAATTTCTTTGTTTTAATTTAATATTTAGTTCCTCCAGTTCGTGAAATGGTCCTGTTAAATACAACTCGAGGACATGGTTATTCCTAAATTTACTCGCAGCTGTGGGGCTCGTAATTTTTTTTTTTGTCAAATCACAATATATTGGGGTATTACTGTTGATAAAGGCTAGGTTTTAGAAAAATTCAGCTCATATTCAGATTCGTTAATGCTAATATCTGTGACAAGCATTGTTCTTCTGCCAAGGAGTTAACTTCCGCAGATACTCATTTTGACAAAAGGGCTGAGCCGCCCTTAGACCGTTCTGTACAGCACAAGAGAAGAACTTTTTTACCGTTAACAGGGATTGAACCCGTACCATCCGATACGCTGCTGATACTGTGCGCAATAAACGTTTTGAAAACTTACACAATTAATATTAAGTTACATATTTACTTGATTCTAATGCGCCATCAAATCTAATGCGCACTCTAATTTGAAACTTAAAATCATTGGTAGATTGTTGTAGTTTATTTAAGATATTTTGTTATTTTATTTTAAACAGAAATGGATTTGTGAATGCGGATGGATAAAGGTCGGTAAAGTTAAGAAAGAGAGTTCTGGACAGTAGATAACTCCGCATAGAACCCCACCGTTTGGTGTTGACCTTGAGTGTCACAATAATAGCCTAAGTTAACTTCAGCTCTCATTTGTGCACAGTGATTATAGGCAGCCAACGATAAATGTAACAAAGGTGAGAATTACAGCCGATAACAACCGGCGAAGTACAGAACGGATTTGCATTCCAATCTAATGCCCACCCCAATTTTGAATACTACAAATGGACAAACAAGGTGCGCATTAGATTTGAGTAAATACATTAATTTTTGTTATATTTTTGCTAACCATTTTTTGAAACTGTGAAAATAAATATATTTTTTAGTGTTGTATTCGTCCAATTGCACATTTCTTTTTATGCTATAGGCCTACTTTAATTTAATTTCAGTATTTTATTGTCGGTTAAAATGTCTCTCCAGTAATATTTGTTACTGTACATTCTAATCCAATATGCATAGCATCCTGTTTATTATGGCAAATTTCATTTCCAAATTTTCTAATTTTTAAAAATAATCTCTTATTTTGTAATTTTCATAATTCATATGACTTAAGTGGAACTACGTGGATCTTCAAGGGATGTGATGAATATAGAACTATTCTGTCGAGTACTTTTAATTAGATGTCAAAAAGAAACATTGCTTAAACATTTGGAAGCAACGTTTTCACATGTACCGATACATGAATCTCTTGAACATTGTTGTGCGTGATGGTACTATCCTCTGTATGCTTCTCTAGCTGCGCCTGTTATCCCCGATAAGCAACCTCCATCACTTCAGTTGGTCGCTGTCCTTCTGCTTCAGCTTTTAGAGTATATTAAATTATTATCATTAGTTTAACGAGATGTCTAGATATTTTCGATAAGAGAAAGAAGAGCTAGAGGCAATGGTTATGGAATCTTCTTCTAATATCGCCCGAGAACCATTTGGAGAACGAACAATAGGGATGGCAAGATGTGTCCATGGCTATAAGCAAATAACATAATGGAGGCCTGCGGAAATATATTTTTACAAGAAATTAATTATAGGGAATTGTACCAAACTAAAGTAGGTAGGCCTACCGATTTATTCGCTATGATCTGCAGTACAATTCAGAAGGACAACGCGCCTAACAGAGCACAGACCTAAGGGGCAAGAAACATAGACTACTTGAGAGAAATCGGGTCTTTAGTGCTATTTATTGTGACTACTTAACGAATAACTACAACATTTTATTTACCGTTATAATAAATTGGAAAAGAATTGTTGGAAGGCAGAATTCACAATTTGAGGGGGGTGAATTGTATGTACAAAAGAACTTGTAGTCCACAAGAGCCAGAGACAGAAATAACTTCAAGACCATTGTGAAACATGGTGTGAGCTTCATAGTTATTCAGTTTAAGATTGTCATTTCTTAAGGTTAACATATAACTAATTAAGTACTTGTAGAGTTTTAGAGTTCTCGGGATCGGTTAGTCCGAGACTATCTGTAGCCAGTCATCCTAAGGGTCCTTAAAAGCATTAAAATTATTATATAGGCGATTCTTAATATAATGAAACAACAAAAGTAGGCCTAAATGCAATTAGTATGAAACAATCAGAAGACTTTCGAAGTCCGGTCTTGAAACGTGGTTCTCTTCGGAGGAAACTTTAGTGGGATTTCCAAGAAAAGCCCAAACTGAAAACGGGCCAGACGTGATCTGAAGAGAGAAAGGAAGCTCGCCGAAGAAGAATGCTGGAATAGACCATAGGTCAGCTGAAATGATGTGTCCATGTCTGGCCGAATCGAAATAATAATAATAATAATAATAATAATAATAATTTCTAAAATCCTGAAATATAACGTCCACTCTGTTGAATAGTTACAATTGTGTCGTGCTGAGCAAGTACTGTATTATGTTTTAGCTTTAAAAAATGTTATAATGAACTTTGGCTTCATATCTCTGCAGTTTTATTTGTATATTCTCAGCATTTGATTATAACCATATTTAAATGTGTATTAATTATAACTCATATTTAATGTAATTTGAGTAGGCAACTGTATGTGGCAGTTTTATACTTGATGATTTAAAAAATATAACGCCTAAATGGTCTACTCAGTTAGTGTTACTCCGAGGCATTTGACGTATAACCAGGAATATAACAATCCCTGTGAAAAGCTGGCAGCGATTGCAAGCTTGATTTATGATTTGACGTGGATAAGGGATGCATTATTCATTCTGCATTTTACACCCGTACCTCGACGTGCAGCATTGATTCTGCTCGTGTAAAACATTGTTAAATTTCCATAACCGATCTCACCAATCAGTGGGCAAGTAAGAGGCAAAAATACATATAAATCCGCCGGAGTGGCAGGCACCTTCTCATGAAATTCTCCGCCTAAAGGCCTGTTTGTTGCATATTGTTTTTGTCACGAAAATGTGTACATGAAATGAAACTAATTGCAATAATTTGCTTAGTATTAAATAGCGGCAGAACGAACGCCCCGATTACAAAAAGCAAAAATATCCAAACCCAATAAAATATGAAAAAACTTATGTAATTCTTTACATTTTTTTTACATTTTATTTTATTATATTATACAAATACAAAAATACAAATACAATATTATGCAAGTATTAAACACCCGAAAAAGCAGAATGCTCGGGCTCGGGTGCAGTTCAGTCTTAAAACGTACAGCAATATCATACACACACACACACACACATACATACACATGCAAGCATCACAAAACAAAACTAACATAAATCACAAAACAACATAAAACGTAAAATTTCATTACTGTTAACATTTACTTATAAAATACATCAAGAAAATAAGATGAACTATTTTAGAAAAACTATTTTATAATATATCTTATTCTATTCTTAAAACTATTCACATTCATGTTATTTATATCTGGATGCTTTCTTAATACATTATTGTATAGTCTTACTCCAAAATTAAACCCATGTTTCAGCGTACCTGATGTATTACACTTAATTTTTAATTTGAAAGTACACATTTACATCAACGTGTTTTGAAGAGAACATCATTCAAGTAGCGGCCTCCATTGTTTATACACTGATTGAGCCTCTCTCGGTAGTTGTCCATGACTCTCATTGTCATTTCGGGCGGAACAGAAGCAAATTCCTGTTGGATTGCCTCCTTAAGAGCTTCCAAAGTTTGGGGACGATGATGGTACACCTTGGCTTTCAGATGTCCCGTCTTTGGAGCCCAAAATGTATGCGAAAGGCACGCTGCGTTCTTGCGCTGCGTTGCTGTCGGCGTCTCGCCATTTTTAATAAACTGCTCTACGGCATAAGCCACTGCCTTCTATATTTCTTACAAGCCATGCTGCTTGAAATCTGGCAACACAGGAGGTAGTCCTATCTGTGGCGGTCTGTGGGAAGCATTTGAATACGTTTTTAATGCAGATAATTTTATTTACCACAAATACTGAATTTATTTAAGCCAAATCAGTAGACAGCCTACCACGCGCTGTACACCTGCCCACGCCATAGGGAAGCCAGACGCGAGCTGATACGCATCGCCACGGCGGAAGGAGTGCAATGGGCGCCGGAGCTGAGCTACTGGACCGGTAGAACGACCCACGAGGCCTTCAAGACTTTTGCTCGACGTGTCATCGAAGAGAGAAGAAATTCAGAAGAAGACTACAGTATGATTTAAACAACCTGCGACTTGTGACAGTTCACTCGAACTGGAAAATCGGGAGAACTAAGCTATACTACTCTATATTACTTGTATTAGAGCTTCAGTCACCTATTTAACAGAACTCCAAATTGCCAACATTTCGCATATCTTCAGAACGCCTTGGAAGCATACCTTTCCACCAACTGTCACAAGTCGCAGGTTGTTTAAATCAGACTGTAACTCTGATTCCTCAGTGAACATAAACATTTTGTTTTCTTCTCTTTTTACTCGCTCACAATTTCACTCTTTTGTATATATAAATTCTGTATAGACTTTTACTTCCTGATTGCCATGTTACTGTGTTGTAAATATTCACCCTTCAGCAATTCATCATTCACCTCATTATCCTCTAACTATGTACAGACTGCTTCCGATTTTTTTTGTCATTTTTAGTATGTTGTAAATATTCACCCTCCGCTAATTCATTACTCACATCATCACCATCTTCTATATGTATACTGATTCCTCCCAATTTATGTAATTCTAGTGTGTTGTGAATATTCGCCCTGCATCAACTCATCATTCACCT
The DNA here is from genome assembly GCA_964059195.1 of Ectobius pallidus. NCBI lineage: Eukaryota > Metazoa > Arthropoda > Insecta > Blattodea > Ectobiidae > Ectobius > Ectobius pallidus. Next base: position 36,115,555 of record CAXKWD010000009.1, read on the forward strand.
CATCGTCATCTTATACATATGTACTGATTGCTACTGATTCATTGCCATTGTACCATGTTGTAAATATTCACCCTTCGCTAATTCATCACTCACATCATCATCATCTACATTTATACCGAAGCCTTGAAACCTAGATAGGAAACTGTACACAAATATTGTCTATGTACATTATCTGTATTCTCCCCAGTAGTGTAGCCTCCGGCTGTGGGACTCTGGGTCAACTATGGTCAAAATTTAAAAAAAGGCCTATATTACATAGCCTATACTTGTGATCTACATAATAACGTAACGTGCGGTGATTCCCACACATCTGAAGGAATTCGTAGTTTTCATTGTCTCATTGTACGTTACGATGTCGCGTTTTTTCTTATTTTATTGGTAACTAGCGTGTGCCCGCGGCTTCGCACGCGATAATTATTTCAAAAATTAAAAATTAAGATAATAATAGTTAAATCATTATATTTATTAACACCTAAATCACGTGAATTACATACCACGATTAGATAGCGTCGCCTGGTAAAAGCGACCTCAGATTCGAGGTCCTTGGCCCAGAAAACCCCTGTATAGTGAGTTTCGTCCAAATCGAACAACGTTTGACCATATTGAGGCCTATATTGATTATCCCTTTTATAATTATAATAATAATAATAATAATAATAATAATAATAATAATCCTCTTCGGTGTAGGTTGAAAATTTCATATGTCTGCGTGCCTTGACATTATAAACAAATGAATCGATCAGCGTAAGCTACAACATTCAAGCGATCGCGATAGTTTTATGTCCAAGGAATGACAAAAATAGCCAAAGCCTACTGTAATTGATTTGACATTGAATGGTATTACTGAAAACTGATGCTTCGAAAACGCAAAAAATACACGTTTTTTTGTCCGTTTTTCACTCATAACTCACGAAAGAAAGGAAAAATGAAAGATGTAATATGCCAGAAACCTTCCCGGGAATGCACTCAACAACTTCCCAAAGTTTCATGGCGATCGGATGAATGGTGTAGTAATACATAAAGGACAGACACATACATACATTCATTTTTATAAATATAGATAATCTCACTTATCCTGTTAGGCCTACGAGCTCTCTTATTTGACCCACAACAGAATCGACTTCTATTAAGCTGCTACACTTCTCTGGGCCATTTTGTACCACCACTGAACTAGTTGTCTCAGGTTTAATATAACCTAGAACTCTGATATCGATCTTCTTGTCACATGCACTTTGTGGAGGACTATGCCCATGACTGTCACTGAAAAGAATAACTTTGCCTGATTACTTGGGAGCACTCGGCTTTCCATTATTTGCTGTCTAAAAATCATCCATTCGTTCATCCTTGGCTCCAGTGGTGAACTGTGTTGATTCGCCAGCACTTTTGAGGTTAAGGTTTGAATCCCGTTCATTGGCTTCACTAAACTGTAGGAAAACGCTGAATCGATTTTCTAGTAGTAATATTGGAAGAATAGGAGATTGCATATACTACGATTTGGCGTCTACCACATTGAGATGAATTAGGCCTACTGTGAGCAGCTTGATGAAAGTTCAAACCAGTAAAAGTGACTATTTCTCTTCAATTATTCTTTAATACCAGCCAATTCTTCCTGAAGGACACTAATATCATACCGTACCTCTCTCTTGTATTCGTTTGTAGATGGTAATAGCTGATGAACATGAAAATATTCTATGAAAAACTGTTCTCTGGTGTACTCAATTAGAGGTGACGGTGTATATAAATATCTAATTTTGTACACGGTTTTTACCTTCTCTATGCTCTCCAGTTGCTCTTCAGGTGTGTCCAGATGTTCTCTAAACCATAGGATATGATTATCAAGGATGCTAATGAGGCATAAAAATGTTGCAGATGGTACCAGCATAAACCAGAAGTAAACAACATTTCTCCGTATATATACAAGACAAGGCCTATCCCATAAACATGAGACGTGATGCTGAGCAAGTTATCCAAAAATATTGCAAGACGGGATCATAGAAATGTTGACCTCAGAATACATAAATCCGTTATGCTGGTTGTTGAAAAGATGGCTCTTTACGTACCACGATCGACGCTAGGTTTCTGAACTACCATTTAGCAGCAGATAATTTTAGGCCTGAGCCGATAGATGCGATTCTCGCTAAATTTGAGAGAGGAACATATTATTCCAATTTGGATCATACTTCATTTTGGCAGATAGAATTGGCGGAAGAAGACAGAAAAGTACATCTTTCGTCCACAATGGGTAACAACTACAGTTTCGTCGATGCTCATTTGGTCTAAAGACATTGTTGCGTCCACTTCATGAAGTTTTTGGAAAAAGTTCTAACGAATTTCTATTGCAATATGTAGATGAATTTCTGATCATGGATTCTGACTTCGATGCACACGTCAACCGTATGCTTACGTGGTTAGTAAATTAGAAGAAGCAGGCATGGCTGTAAAGCCGTCCAAGGCCGATTTCTTTATGAAAGAAACTGAATTTTTAGGGTTCATTATTGTTGCTAAATGCATTAGTCCTAATCCTAGTAGAATCGAGGCTATAGAGAAAATTCCAGAACCAAAAAACGTGAAACAAATTCGTAGTTTGCTAGGAATATTGCAATTCTACTCCCGATTTGTTTTGAGATATGCCACTGAAGTGGCCCCGTTACGTAATTTATTATGTAAAGATGTAAAATATATGTGGGGTGAAGAAGAGAAAATACCATTCGAAAGAGTTAAGAAATTATTTGCTGAAGCAATACTGCTATAAAGGCCTAGGACAGGATTGCCATATATAATGTATACAGATTCCAGCAACAAAGGACTAGGAGGTGCATTGTTGCAAGAAGACGAGGATGGCAATCACGTGATTGCATCCGCTTCGAGATGCCTAACTAAGATGGAAATTAATTCATGCATAACAACTATTAATTTCAGCTGTTTTTCATTGTGTCACAAAGTTTAGGCACTATATTTTCAATGAGAAAGTAATACTGTATACTGATCACATTTCACCTGCATTTATACACAAATGTAAACTGTATCAAGTTTCATATGCGAGATTATGGCCTATGAAATTAAAGTGAGACTTGTTCCTGGAAAGCTAAGTATTTTCAGCGATCTGTTATCTAGACGAGAGAGAAACAATCACATCCCTGAAACATTAGCTAGCCCCAAAAAGAAGTAATATATACATTACCAACCTCCGGTAATAGCGAACTTGTAAACAATATGAAGGACATTGCAAGATTACAAAGGGAGGGCCCTAATCTTGCATCGTTATTTGAAACCACACGCGATATTTCTGCAGCGGAAAAAAATGATACTATAGCTGTAAAAAATTATACATTGTACAAACTACATGGACAGGAGATAAAGCTATGGAAAACAATATTTCCCGAATGCCTACAAGAAGACTTAATAAATGCATTTCATGTTACTTTGGCTCACTCGGGAACAGAACGAGTCCAGCTAACTTTTTGTGAAAACCTTTATTTTAAGCACATGGGCAAGAAAATCAGACATCCTCTAAGAAACTGCGTTACTAGTCAGAAGGCTAAATCGTTTCTCGTAAAATATGTCACAGTACCGTCTGCAGTAATTAGAGATACGAAGAACGCATTAGTTGCTATCGACGCGCATGGTGAATTACCGACTGGTCAGTTTGGGTACCTCAGTATTTTTGTAATGGCAGATTGTTTTACCAAATATGTGAAATTATTTCCCATGGGGAAAATTATGAGTAGAGGATGCTAGAGTAAAATTATGAACTCATCTATCCCGGAATGTGGACCAATTCAGCGATCTTAGCGAGCAATCACTCGGTGCATTGTAGTAAAGTTTTTATGGAGTCGCTTGGTAAAAACAATATAAAGTTACCAATAAACCATTCAAGTTTGTACTTTTCCGCCGGAATATTTTGTGAATGATTTATGGGAGATAGAACTTTTATGTTAACTCATAAAAGCACACAGAATGGGTGAAGTATTGCAGTATGATCGAAAAAGTCCTTAATCACAGCATCAATCCACTACTCGAGAGCCCCCTATCAAGTTAATGTCTAAGGAATCAGATCGATACATTATAGGGTTACTCAAGGCCATCACCGGAAAAGATGAAGAAATCACCATGGAAGAGCGTTGTAAAAAAGGCGTTCGATAGACTCAAACGGCGAGCAGAGAAACGCAAGTAAAAAGTTAAGCCTAAAAAGAAGAAGTGGCTTCCGCAGATAGGAAAACTAGTCCTTGCCAGAAATAAAATCTTGTCAAGTGCCAAGAAACATAGAACAAAAGGCGTGGAGCTCCTCCTCAACCCCCCTTATGAGATTGTAACAAAATTCGGCACATAAACATATGAGCTTGTATGGCCGGAATCAAGAAAGCTAAAAGGGAGATATAACAGATCTCTGCTACGCTCATTCCATACTTCTAGGAGTTGAAGGCGAATTATTTCAGAGAGTCATATTTTTATGGTGTTGCATTGCATTTTGTTATTAATGTATTGTTTATAAAATGCATATTTATATTTTTTGTAACATGTTGGGAAAACCGAACTTTGCGCCCCATGCGAGTCCCTCACTCCAACTCTCTAACTCCCTCCCCTAGCGGCGGCATTTGAACTACTAGTAGCACCGGTGGCACCATCTCTTAATGAACTGATGCAACAGAAAAAATAATTTATTTCTTCTTTATTCTCTTCTTCTCTTCCTCTCACTGCACTTACCTATTTGAGACCTATTCCCAATAGTAAATTTTGGATCGACCGGGCGCTACGAGTGAATGTTGAGCACTGAAGGAAGCTTTCGTATATTAGAGTTATGTTAGGAGGATTTCATAAGTTTTAACGCAAGAATCGGTTTTTATAAGTAGTGTTGGTACAAGGGAATTTTCCTGCATCAATTAAGCGACATTTTATGTTATAATACGGCGTTTTTTATAATTATGAAATATTATGTATGGTACAAGGGTATTTTTTGTATTGTGAAATAGCCTATTTTGTTGGAAGGGTCGTTTTTATAATTGTGGAATTTTATGTGGAGGTGCAAGGGGCTTTCTTTATTGTGAAATATTAGGTGACATCAATTGCAATTATGCATTACCGGCGTTGAGCAACGGCTACAGGCATGAAGGAAGGTATGCGTTGCGGGGAAGTGGAGCAGGCGGCACGCGGGAAGAAGCCGAGAGGGGTGGAAGCTGCCAGGCGAGTGGCGAGTGGAAAGGGGAGCAGCATGGGGCGCAAAGTTCTATTATGCCTGATTATAATGCATATATGTGCGCAACATTTATTGGGCATAGACAAGTCGCGTGATGTGGTCACTTGTAAATTGCTTGCGTTTTATTCAAAGCTAGACAAACCTCTGTCATATGTGTATGTAGGTAAGTATATATGTTTATAATATCCGGGTGAACCGATTTTCAGACTGAGATGTGTGATATTATATATATATATATATATATATATATATATATATATATATATATATATATAATTTATTATTCGTGTACCACGTTTATGAATCCGACATTTAACTAATATTCGTGCATCACACCACAGTGTTTTCGGTACTAATTAATTTCAATTTCCATTGAGGGTAATATTATAATATATTTAAAATATCCACCTTATACACCCAATTAATAACAATGCCTTTGTAGATTTGCCTACACTTATCCTACATTAATTTATTTTGATCAAGAAATATAAGTACTACAGCAGCTATTTTGAATTTAAAATGTTTACATTCTCTCAATATGTTTTGTAAAACATTTTATTTGTAAAAGGTTTTGCCTGTCTGATTGGTAAAATCTTTTCAATTTCAACTAAAATCTTTTATTGTTAAAATCAGTGTGAATCATGCAATGTACATGCACTTAGTTCACATGTTTGTTGCAAAATATTCATACAAACGTAATGCCCTTGTAACAAATTTGAAAGACAAGAATTATTTGATGTTGAATAATTTCAACATAGTCTTATGTACTCACTTAATCAGAACTTCACTAATTTTGATGTGTGCTTGATGTTTCACTTTTCTTGCGGCTTCTTTAATGTTCTGTGATAGACAAATCTCGAAGGTATTGATCGTGTCTAGGAGATACATTTCAGTTTCAACATAACCTATCTTCAGTCTAATTGGACTGTCTGGTGTGTTTCAATTGTTGTGTGATACAACATCATCCGGCTGTCAATGAGGTGGGCCATTAAGAGCAGTCAGTCATAGGAGAGAGGTTCCATCTGGCGCTGTAAAGTGATCTCTGGCTTAGCTCAGTTGGTAGAGCAGTGGCACGAATAGTCAAAGGTCCTGGGTTCGAATCCCTGTGTCAGAGGAATTTTATCCTATAATATTTTCATGTAATGTCCAACAGAGACAAGAATTTGTGGTGGTTCATGAATGTTATATATATATATATACATATATATATATATATATATATATATATATATATATATATATATATATATAACATTTATGAACCACCACAAATTATTGTCCCTGTTGGACATTACATGAAAATATTATAGGATAATATATATCCATCTTGAATGTTAGCGGTACAATAACAGTGGAATCCCGGTAAAAAAAATCACTAATTATTAAAAACAAATAGTGTGCCTCACTGTAGTGCGTATGAAATACCGTAACTTACTTGTCTGTCAGTGAGATAAACCATTGAGGGCAATCAGTCATAGGAGAGAGGTTCTATCTGGCGCTGTGAAGTGAAATCTGACTGAGCTCAGTTGGTAGAGGAGTGGCACGGATAGCCAGAGGTCCTCGGTTCAAGTCCAGTGTTGGAGGAATTTTTCTCCTATAATATTCTCATGTAATATCCAACAGAGACAATAACACTACCCTGCATCATTTTATGGCAAAGCATTTAATAAGTGATTTTAAATTAGGTCTCCTGATTTCAGAAATGTTACTTTTTTTTTTGTATTTCATCTACTTTTCATGTTTACTGTCTGAAAATGTGTCATGGCGGATGCAATTTTGAGGTCTGTGCAGACCTTCTTGGGGTAAATTGTCTCAAAAGACCGATTGGACCAGCAGTAACGGATTTTGAGAGATCTACAAGTTTGGTCATTTGGCTTTTTTTCGTATCTCCATCGGTTATACCTTAGATTGAGTTAGATTTTTTTATTTTATGTAAATTTTGTTTATTTTCCTCACATTATGCAATATTTGACACACATAGGACAGATAAAATCGTAAAATTTGGCAGGAATATTAGTACATACAACAGTTATAAGCGTGCAAAATTTGATGTTTCTAGCTGCCCCATAAGTATATAAAAACTTGTTGGATAGCCGTGATGTCATTCAAATCTACGACAGTCTAATCTTCCACTTATTAACATTGATGTTTATTCACTGCCAGATGAGCTAGAAACTTAAAATTTAGCAGACTTATAGATTTTAGCATATAACCAATGGAAAAAAATTAAAAAGGAAAGTTCAAATCCTTAATTTTTTCCACTCCAAAATAAACTTCGATTTTTTTTCATTGCGTGTTTGTACAGCTTCAGATGATTTGACAAAAATAAAGGAATAGGTCTATTGTTGACATGAGGAATTTGCTGCTGTAAATGTTTTCTGTTAATGTGCAAGTTATCCCACATATTCCTTCACATATGCTTATCAGATTATCCTAATTTTTCAGTTCTTTTTATCCTATAGGCTAGCCTATGCAGTAACTTATATATTTCATTTTGATGTGCCTATTGGAAGAAAACAGACGTGATACGTAGAAACTGTCAATGGATTCGTGTCCAGCGACCCAAAATTAGTTAAGATCACCTATCACACTATGGTTGGTTTCAAAATGCAGTATCAAAAGCACCTGTAAACTGATGCTCTTCTATCCTGTTGCCTGTAAAACATCTTGTATAAGCCTACAGTTACAGTTGTTTTATTATACAAAATGTCAAAATAACTTTTTTCACAATTGTCAATTAACCAAATGTGATAGAGAAAAACGAAATGCATTTTCGGATTCAGCACAGCGAAGTTAATCAAACACACCTATTTTTGTTTTTACCGCAGAACATTTTGTCTTTTTTTGCAGGCTAGTGTAATCTGTGGTTCATGAGTGCATATACATGGATTGAATTTTTTAGTAGTGGCAACTATTTTATTTCTCCACATATAGCATACGTACATGGTTTTAACTTTTATAGACCTTCGATCTAATCACCACTATTGCGTACATGTTCCCAGCGATGCGGAAGTCTTTGGATCCCGTTGGCACTGCCTAATCTGTTGATGGTGCGAAGAGAGTGGTCGGTTCCCTGTAAAACATCTTCACCAATGCGAATTAGATCAAAGTCGCAGGGACTTAAATCTTGAGAGTACGGAGGGTGATAGAGGGTGATAGAGCACCTCCCAGCCCCAACGATTGAACAGTTCAGACACGACTCTTGCCGTATGCGCCCTAGCGTTATCATGCATAATGATGGGTGGATTGTCCACGAAGTGTCGCCATTTACTTTTTAGAGCTGCTAGCAGATTGTTTTGCAAAAACGAGCAGTAGTTCTCTGCAATAACGTTCTGGCTGGGAGGAACGGTATGTTTTAAAACCACACCATCCCAGTCATGTTTTACAGGCAACAGGCTATCTTCACACCATCGATAGATTAGGCAGTGCCAACGAGGTCCAAAGACTTACGCATCGCTGGGAACATGTACGCAATGGTGGTGATTTGATCGAAGGCCTGCAAAAGTTAGAACCAATGTAACTGTGGAGACCATGCTGCCACTACCATGCTGTGTGAGGAGAAATAAAATAGTTGCCACTACTAAAAAATCAACCATATATGTACATGTCATTTTTTAAATCAGCATATAAATTTTCTATTTTTACCAAGACAGCAAAATCATTGCAGGTCAGTGTAATGTTCAAAGTTTCAACCTTACATCTAAAAGATTGTACATTTTAGTATTTTCAACAGCGTATTCCCAGAACTCTAGAAGTGTTGTGATAGAGATTGTCATAGTGTGGGAAAGGTAGACACAGGTAGAGATTAGGATTAGGAAGGACTGGCATTCATGTGACAGAGAACAAGATTTATCTGTGCTCTTGACATGAGACCGAGAGAGACCCACAATCAATAAAATGATTCTACTCTAGTCCAGACCCTGTAATTTCTTCCGCATACTTAACACACCCCATGTACTATTCTCATAGAGGAAGTTTGAAATTTTAAAGTGTGTCATATCCGTATTTTTAACCTATAGTAGACTGACCAGATTTGTTCTGTTCCAACATGGCATATTTCAAGAATAGAATTGAAGTCCACTTACAAAACTGTCTACATCCATTTTAAAGAAATGTGATGTGAAATTCACGTAACTTCCTCTGCCTAAATAAAAGTTAGCCTCTTAGGGAGGAGCCGTTTTAGATAAAATAGAAGCAAACGAAAATTTTTGCATGTAAAATAAGAGAAAATCATCGCCAGGTATCTAACCCAAATACAAAATTTTGTTTTCGTACTATTTTCCGTTACAAGAGACCACAAAGAGCGCGTATTCAAAGTGGGTGGCTTATAACTACCATTCAGAGAATTTTTTTCGAAAAACATGTTTCAAATAAAACTTTTAGCTCTTAGTATAAGCAACTCATGTGCAAAATTTAAAAAATCGTTAGAGCTGTATTCGAGAAAATCACGAAAAACGAAAATTTCTTCATGTAAAGTCCCGTTAAAAATAACATAAACTTGTCGCCAATATTCGGGTCACATTTTCAGGCGGTACCTGACCTAAATATAACATTTTGTTTTCATACGATTTTCCATTCTGGAGCAAGACTTTTCACAGTCATCCACATGGACATACGGACACACACACAGAGATGTTTCCGAAAATAGTATTTTCAGATTCAGGGGGCCTCAAAACTTGTATTATGTTAAAAACTCAACTTTGAATTTGGGGGTCGAAAACAGTACTTCCTCTACTTATAAGTTAGTACCTATGGTACGGACAGAGGAAGTAATAATCAAGATATCAGTGGATATGTAATTGTAATGATCTTCTTTACCAAAGACTATATTTGTTTGTCAAGAAAACTTGTCCCTTCCTGTTGAAAATGAGTCTCTAATATGGCTTACTTTTTCAACACCTTTTTAGTCCTATGAGCATAGTCTTGAAAAACTTGCTTCTTCGGTGCATTAATTTTTTTTAACTGGCTATATCCTTAACTACCTTCATTATTAATGTAGAATGATTTTCAAAACTATCTCCTTCCTCACTTTTACATATTTCATCATATGAGTGTTCTATCCCTCTCCCGACAGGTCGCGGCCCTGTAAGGCCCGGGAGGCTTGGGTCGCTTAAATCCTAAAAGGGAGAGGTAAAACTACGAAAAAGAAAGAAAGAAAGAAAGAAAGAAAGAAAAGAGTGTTCTACTTTATTATAGCAGTGGTATTATTAATAAAGAAAATAGTAGCCTTAAATGTAGATTCTAATGTTCTTGAACAAACCTGATTTAAAAAAAGTAATTAATAGTATTCAGATCAGTAGCGGCTCGTGGCTCAAAACGAAAGTATGCTGCAAATACTATTTCATACAGCAAACTTAAAATATTTTTAAAAATTATTAGTAGGCCTATCTACACTGCTCGTCTCATAATCCATCTCTGGGAACTCTCACGCGATTTTCTCTGCCCTAATTATTTTTTTGCTAATTTCTCTCGTCTCGTCGAACGCTGTGTGAGTTGTGTGACGAGAGAAAATATAAAAAATTAAAATTAAAATTAATAATAATAATAATAATAATAATAATAATAATAATAATATTAATAAATAATAAATAATAATAATAATTAGGGCAGGGAAAGTCGCGTGAGAGTTCCCCGAAATGGAATAAGAGACGAGAAAATTGTATTTTTAATGATCGAGGTAGAGGAAGTCGCTTAGTGTTCCCAGTGCGACAGAATACTTAATCAGGGTTGTGGAATCCGGGTTTTTCTGAATTTAACACATTCGACTTTGGCGGTGAAGATGAAAAGCATTGCTTACTCGCTACATCACGGCCTCCTACCGTCAGATGGTGGAAGATCTTCTCACAGAACTAACAGCGCGCCCGCCGGTGAGACGTGAACCTCCCTCAGAATCCCACTCTGGGCTGCCCGCTGCCGCAGCGCATCCTGCAGGTTAAAACTCCCATATATTCCCTGCAGTCAAGGTTGAGCATGACGTCACACCCTACGAGCGCTGCGCTGTTCGCAAAATGCATTCACGAGGCGGAAAAGATAATATTCATATTACCGACTCCAAAGCTACCAGCTAAGAAATTCTCGCGTGGACGCGCCAAGTTCAAAATCTACGCAAAAGAAAATATAATATTGCGTTTGAAAATAACATTATACGACGAGCAGAAAACAAGCTGTGTACTGCAGCACTGTAGCACATACGAGAAACCGCCACTGATTCAGATATTGTACTACATAGGTCCATAAAAACATCTCCACATAAAAATAGCAACAGTGAAAGGACACCTAAATCATAAAATATTGATTTTGTTTAATTTGCTATCTCTTTTACGATTTGATTACTTGACCAAGGAAATCTAAATCTATTGAATTGTTGGAGCAATTATTTATTCAGTTAAGATGTTTGATGCTATAAGGAAAATATGTGACAAATTCGGTAAGATTCTTAAATCTATTTAACCTGGGGATATGAGACATGGTTGCTTACTTTTTGGGAAGAACATACCGTATTTATCATTATCTGAATATAAGCCGCCCCTGAATTTAAGCCGAACCTCCCTTTTTAGCAGTAAAGGAAAAATAATTAAATTAGCCTAACACCAAAGTGAAGAAATAAAGTACCTCATTTTCATAATATTAAAGTAACACGTTTCTTAGCTGAAATAGGCTTGAAATAAGAAAAAGAAAGTATCAGCTGACTTAAGTTATGATATTCTAATTTTATTTTATATAATTAATAAAACTGACGAAAAAGAAAACAGAAGTCAGTATTTTACCCTTCATATGACTTTCAGTGTTGAATTTCGGACGATTTTTCTATTTTTCATAACTGCACTTTCAGTTACCATCAGTTCAAAATTGCCTTTATTCACATTCCCATACGTTACGGATTTTTTTTATATCTGAGCAGCTCATAATTTATGCATATTCTGTAATACCGCTATCAAAAATGACAAAATACGCAAAACATCACTTGCTTATGCATTTTTATGCATCTTCTACGATGCTTCGGTTAAAATCGATATATTTTCGATGTTAAATCGATTAATATATCGATAATCCTGGAGATTCGAGATAATCGATAGGTGGTAGTGCTTGGAGGAGGGGAACCAACTACGATGGATCAACCAGCTATATTGGTGCCCATTTTTACCATTATTGCCTAAAAACACTTGTACGCAATTTTAAACCGCAGGTATATTTTGCTGGGCTTAATCTAGGAAAAAAGTGCTGCTTATATTCAGATAAATACGGTAATCTGAGTGTGTTCAAAAACATGGTGCTTAGGAAAATATTTGGACCTGAGAGAGATGAACATGGGAACTGAAGTAAACTGCATAACGACATAACCTGTACTCTTCACCGAACATAGTAAAGTCTCGTTCACACCTGTGCGCCTTGCACCTAGTTGTCTGTGCCTGTACACATGCACCTTTCCTCTTGCCACATGATTATTGTAATTAAATCAAGGATGATGAAATGGGCTAGACATGTTGTGCGCTTGGGGGAGGAAAGATATATCCAAAAGTATTGACTGGGAGACCTGGAGGGAAGAGACCACTTATAAGACCTAGACAAAGGCGGGAGGATAATATTAGGGTAGATTTAAGGGAAATAGGATTTGCGATGGGATGGTTGGATGGAGTAGCACAGAATAGGGTTAAATGGCGGGCTCAGGTAAGCGCACCAATGAGCATTCGGGTTTTATAAAATTGATAATATTTTTTAGCTTACTTAGGAATATTGTCTATTGCCATTAAGTAAGTAAGTGAATATTTAACCTAGAGATTATACATTAATTCTTGAATGGTACATACTGGTAACCTCGATAATATAATATTCTTAATATGTATATGTGAGAAAATTTGTACAACTTATTTTGCACCGTTTATTTTAACTATGATATCCCTTTACAATTTTCACTTTCTCCTATAACTTTCAAGCAATTTGATTATATAGTTATGCTTTAAATTTGTTTAATTAAAGACATATCTTATTAGGAATTGAATTAATCTTCGACTATGAAAGATACAGCAATGTTTCATGACAAATTTTAGCTTACTAATAGATTTACAGGGTTGGAAAAAAACATGTTTTTTTTTTTAAAGAAAGAAAACGTTTTTTTTGTTTAAAACATGTTATTTTTGTTTAAAACGTTTTTTATGTGAACAACAAAGTTGGATGTTTGAAACGTGTTTTTTAAACGTTTTTTTTATGTTTACAACAATCTTGTTTGTTTAAAAAAGTTTAAATTGTTCATTTTGTTTAAAACAACCATTTTAATGTATATGGCCTATTCTATATATATATACACACACACATATATATATATATATATATATATATATATATATATATATATATATATAGGCTATAAAGATATATATATATATATATATTCCACGGTTGAAATGTTTAAAACATTTTAAACAATTTGTTTTAAACATTTTTCAGCATATGTTTATAACACTTTTACTTTCTCGCATATACGTAGTATAGAGAAAGTATTGTGATCGTGACAAAAAATCGAAGTCGAGATAACACCGGGAGAGCACGTTTCATGAAGCCTAGAAACCGAAAAAATATTTTTTTGGAATGACGTCTGTCCTTCTGTCCGTCTGTCCGTGGACAAGCACAGCGGATAAACGCAGTGGCGGTTTCTCCTATGTGCTGCAGTGCTGCAGAACACAGCTGGTTTTCTGTTCGTCGTATAATGTTTTCAAACGCAATATTTAGGTATTTTCTTTTGCGTAGATTTTGAACTTGGCGCGTCCACGCGAGAATTTCTTAGCTGGTAGCTTGGGAGTCAAAAGTCGGTAATGTGAATATTATCTTTTCCGCCTCGTGAATGCATTTTTCGAACAGCGCAGCGTTTGTAGGGTGTGACGTCATGCTCGACCTTGACTGCAGGTAATATATGGGAGTTTTAAACTGCAAAATGCGCTGCGGCAGCTGGCAGCCCGGAGTGGGATTCTGAGGGAGGTTCACGTCTCGCCGGCGCGCTGTTAGTTATGTGAGATCTTCCACCATCTGACGGTAGGGGACCGTGACGTAGCGAGTAAGCAATGCTTTTCATCTTCACCGCCAAATTCGAATGTGTTAAATTCAGAAAAACCCGGATTCCACAACCCCGATTAAGTATTCTGTCGCACTGGGAACACTAAGCGACTTCCTCTACCTCGATCATTAAAAATACTATTTTCTCGTCTCTTATTCCATTTCGGGGAACTCTCACGCGATTTCCCCTGCCCTAATTATTATTATTATTATTATTATTATTTATTAATATTATTATTATTTATTATTATTATTATTATTGTTGTTATTATTATTATTATTAATTTTTATTTTTATTTTTATTTTTGCTATTTTCTCTCGTCACACAACTCACACAACGTTCGACGAGACGAGAGAAATTACCAAAAAAATAAATCGCGTGAGAGTTCCCAGAGATGGATTAAGAGACGAGCAGTTTAGACAGGCCTACTAATAATTTTTAAAAATATTTTAAGTTTGCTGTATGAAATAGTATTTGCAGCACACTTTCGTTTTGAGCCACGAGCCGCTACTGGATAAACGGTTCATTGTATTTACTTCATTTTTTGAATTAAGGACTTTTTCGAAATTTTGTCGAACCGCCCAGAAATTTAGTTGTACATCTGAAATATTAAGGGGACTTTTCATGAAAACGTTTTAAAAAAAATTTATTTTGAAAAAATGGCTCTAACGATTTTAATTAAAATTTAAAATTGGAAACTCTTTTCTATGACTAATAAAATGGCTATATCCGTATTTCTGCAAAAATGACTTAAGGGGTACTTTACTCGTATCCATTTTCAATTTTTCTAGATTATATCCATTACAGTAGGCGATACATGAAAACCTATCACAGTAAAGTTGTAGAAAAATTTAAAATGAATATCTTTTGTTTAATACATTTCTTTGTACATTTAATAGATATCAAGATAAAAACGAAATAAGGACAGCTTAAATGCGAATTTCAGAACATAAATGTCAATTAAAGGCTAGTTTACACGATGAAATTAGGTTTCGTAACTGAGTTTCGCAACTGTTTTTTACTTTAATGCGCAAGCGCTAGATGTACTGGCGACAATGAGTTACGACACTACGCAGTTTCGGCTGATTCCAACTTCTCACGAAACTATAATAGTAATTTTGAGATTATACGCTTATTTAGCTTGTTCGCATTTCGCAAAATGAAATGGGGAAGTGAGGAAATTGTGAAATGCCTGTATTCATACATTCTTCAAACGTTTATATGGGATTTTAACAACTTGAACTTCAGAAATAACATGAAATGTGCGGTTGCTTTGGAAAGAAAATCTGTGTAATTAGATTCACGAAATCACTTTCATGAAAGTGGTTACGAAACCTAGTGTCATCGTGTAAACTAGCCTTAAAATATGAATGACATTTTGTTGCCCCTAGTAACAAGAAAACTATAGGCCTAATGTATTTTATTGTTGTGAAATGCAATCAGTTTAGCTCAGTCAGTTTAGCTGGCACAAGGACGTGAAGCCCGCGAAGATTTGTCCAGTTTTCAGTATGAGAGATCTAATTCGTGGAGATACCTCCACAACATGGTGAACAGTTTGTAGGTTACGTGGTCCAGTTCGGAATTTGAATTTGAATTCGTTCTTGAAAGTGTCTTCGTCTATGTCACTAAAGTTTTGTTGGTATATTTGTTCCAGTAATTCGTCTTCTTTAAGGCCTGTAGACACAGAGTACATGATCATCAAGGGATTCCTCTTTTGCGGAGGCTCGGCCACGATACCACTCTTTTTGAGGGCAGCATGACCTACCACGAGCTCGAGGTCCTCATGCGATTCCGTCTCTAGTATCACATGCCTCGGAGTAGTAACCATTTTTTTAATTTTAATCTTGTCTTTGACAGGATTTACGATTTTTGCAAATGTGAGAGCTACGTCTTTTGCAGTCTTTCCTTTCTGAGAGATGAATAGAATGTGTTTTGGTCGTTGTTCCGTAGGTCGTTTTGTCACTGGTCTTGTGCTGGGAGCTGGTGCGGATGTCACGACTTGACTGTATGTCGGTGTCGTTATTTGTCTAGGAGTCGTCGTCAGTATATTTAATTTTTCCTTAAGGGCTGCATTTTCGGTTATAATATCCTCGTAAATCTGTTGGAGCCTTCCCAAAGTTTCAATATATTCACGTTTCTTTGCAACATTTGTGTTCCTGTCAAGGGTGTAGAGCATAGACAATTCTGTCATTACTCTTGCCATGGGTTTATTGTCTGTGGTCCTACTTGCAGTTTCTGGTTCTGTTTCCGGTAAGCTGTAGCACCTAGGTCTCGATGTGGGATTCCCCAACTCAGAGGTAGGTGAGACTTCGGAAATTTTTCTTTTGCTAGTTGATTGCTCAACAGTAGAAGCCGATGAAATAGGCTGCTGGCTAGCCATCCCAGGAGGGGTTCTCGCCAGCTTAGAACCTCCCTGAAAAAATCGCATTCCGTTCTTCTTCTTTACTGTCACCCATCATCAGAGTTAAGAAGAAAAGGGAAGGGGCGATTGTTCCTCCAGCATGTTCACCGGTTCACAGTCACTGGCTACCAAAAACACTACATTATAAACATCACTACTAACCGCCACTGATACCGTGCAATGTTATCTGGCACAAGCGCGCGTTCAATGACACAGTAATCTTACGCTAGACGTGAATTCAGCAAATTCCCCCGCGCCGGCTGAGCACAAGAAAACACGTCCGATCGCTTTGATTGCTAAAACTCAACTTCTCCTATCTGAGGACACCAGAAACATTGGATGAAGAGAATACCTAAAACATCTCATTATCTTTAAGTAAAAATATACATATTGTTACAGAGGGGCCATCGGTTGACCTCAGGTCTTGTTTGTTTGTTTGGTTGTTTGTTTGTTTGTTTGGTTGTTTGGTTGTTTGGTTGTTTTTTGTGTGTGCTTGTGCTTGTTAGGTTAACACAAATGTGTCAAGCACTGATGTTGCTGGACGATTTTAAAGTGATTAAGAAAAAAAGAAAAAGAAAACATTTGTATGCAACTTACCTATAGTAGTAATTAAGATACTCATACAAAAATTATGAGACTTGCATTGATCATTTCATAAACATGCCAGTCTCAATAAATGCCATTATAGGCTTGTTGCATAATATACTATTATACAATTATCCTTATGGGAATGCTATGGCACTCTGCATGCTGTGCTCTTTTTTAGAATCATGAAAAATAATACTCTTTAAAACCTAAAGAAATCATAAACTCAGTTTGTTGTTAAATATAAGCAACATGATGGAAAAATTTAACAAAATTTTTGTTTGATCTGGGCAAATTTCTTATCTCAATAGTGTTGAATTTATGTCATTCACTACAACGATGAAGATATTTTAGAAAACCTTTTTATTACAATATTCTGAAGTTAAATTATTGCAAACCTGCAGCTTAGCCCTGCTATTGGTACAGTATTGCTATTCGTGTCCTTCCGAGTCATTAACTGTTTTCTACAGACTTAATAATGTTACATTACTTACCAATTTTTCAAGACAGAGGGTCAGTAGAGAGTGAATAGGGTCGACTACATGGGCAAAACATACAATGAGTTTGGTTGCTTTTACTACACCGACCAAATGGTTTTTGTTTTGCTTTAGATAGTTGACAAACTTTCTTTTCCTTCCCTCTTTTCAATGTCTTTGAGGTTGAAATTTTTGAGCTAGGCTCAAAGCTTGGCATGACCCACAAAGTTAAACCAATATTCCCAGCAATTTTTTGGTAGTTATTATATCTGCTCATTGTAAATCAGTAAATTTGAACAAAAAATAGTGCTCTTAAATGATCTGGTTTTGTGGTTAACTGTTTCAGTTTCTTTGCATTGCATGTCTGTCTCTAGAATTATCCTGTAGAGCACACAGTTAAATTCTACAAAAATCTTCCTAATATGTGATAGATTACAGCCCCTCAATATAACAGTCAGTACCCTTGTATAACAATACAATCTGCTAGGGCCCACAGATATCGTTATTTGGAGGTTTGACTGTATTATGATTTTGAATGAAATTTTTGTACACATTTCTCAATATATGTATGGAATGGGCATATTTCACACGTTTTAGACATTTTGCACAGTTGGACAAATTCTGCATTATTTCGTGGATTTAATTTGCTTACTATTGGTATTTTAGGCATGTACAAAGCTAAATATAGCTAAGGAAAGCAGTTTCGTAAGATTTCACGCTTATCACTGTTACGAAATATACATTCCATACTTATACCACAAACATAAGAAAAAAATGCAGAAGTTTTACCTTGATACAAACAAACTGTTATTAGGATTTACTGTTGTTGGTAAGCTCAAACATCTTCTTACATACCGTAATTTAATTGAGAACATCCATGTGACTTAAGTTGATAATAATGGAGTTATATACTGATGTTATACGATACTAGCAGATCCCCATGGCTTCGCAGATGTTGCTTACTTGTAGGATCCATTGTATCAATAAATTTCTGGTTTTATAGTCAATAGAGTTATGTGTATTTTGGCATATTTCATAAACCATCTTCAGTCCTTAGTACTGAAGACTCTTATTTTTAACATCCAGCCTTAACCATTCACATATTTGAGCTTACTAACAATAGTAAATGAAAATAATAGTTTGTAGTTACCTTGTTTGTGTTTCTTCTTAGGTTTGTGATATAAGATGAGCTTTTCTTACAATAGCTTAATAATCTACCACAAACAGTATGAAATAATAAATGAATTATTATGTAGTGAAGTCTAATTTCTTATTTATTTATTTTATTTTATTTTATTTTTTTAAAATTTGCAGGAGCTGAAAGGAGGACGGTCATTCCAGAAGCTAGGCTTCACAGACTTGAATCTGGCAGAGTTTGCAGGCTCAGGTCAGACAACTCGCCGCTGTCTGTTGGAGGGATATGATACCAGGCATCGGCAGGATAACTCCATGCTTAGAGTAGCTATTCGCATGAATATGCTCTCTGGCGATATACTTTTCAAAGTGTAAGTATCTGAAAAATGTAGCTGTTTATTATTAAAACTTGGTAGTCTAGATTAATTTGAGCCATTTAATGCATGCAATACCTCACCTGAGTTAATTTTTCAGATTTACTATTAAAAAACTGACATCTCATTCTCATATTAACTAAGTATCTAAAAGATTATTAGAGTGCTCTATTTTTTAAGAAGCATTGTTACTTAAGTACCTAAACCATGTATTAGACAAGTATTTGAAAGTATTTTTAGATACTGGTATGGCATATTGACTTTCCGCCAAACATTTCGTTTGTTCCTCCTGCCTCTTTTGTTTATAAATCCCATGCCTATTTCTTCCAAGCCCCTGCGTATTCTTCCCGCCCACGTTATTTGGTCCCTCAATTTAAGTTGTTCCCTATAACGTATTGTCCTGATTTCGAAGAAAAATCTACCTATTGCAATCGATACCATGTCATGACTTTCAAAAAATTCTTTCATATCTTTACGTTTCATGCCTCCCTAAGTACGAAACCACCACTCGTTCGAAATTTTATCTATATATTTAACATGCTATAGCGGCCGTAATTTTGAAGATATTTTAACCAAATTTTATTATATTATTAGTAGGCCCAATGGTTCGGACAAAATTGGCCCAAGGGGGTGGTCGAGGAGGAGGTTGAAATTTTGAAAAGTTTATATCTCGCCCCCCCTCCCTATGAAGTATAAAGGGAAACTTTGTTTGAATAAATTAGAGTACTCCCTATGGAGTTTACAGTGACACCAACGTTTCGGGGGTACGAGTGAGGGTGGGGGTGGGGGGGATGGATATTCGAAATTTTTAAAACCACGTCTTGTGGGGTATCGTTGAAAAGCTCTTGATGAGTACTCTACAAATCAATAACTAGTTTCTCGATAGCTCTCATAAAAGGCGAGATTTGAATGTTTGAAAAACAGTAACACTTAAAAATATACCTCAGCCTGAAGGCCTGCCGAAAGGAATGTGTAAGGGCCGACTAAGGGTAAAATTACCAATGTAATAGAGTTTGAAATATTAAAAATAATAGTTACACACCTTTAAAACAATAATGCATGGCAAAATCAAAAATAAATAATAAAATATAATATCAATTTAAAACATAATAAACAACTCTCTTTTTATAAGAAAGATGTCAGATTTATTTATATTTCATATGGTGCATTGTACACTTTGATATTGCTGTGATAAAATAATTCTCAGTAAAAAGGAGTTTAATATGAAAGTGTTGTCCTCAAAGAACATTGGGACTACTGTTCGATTATGTTGATACCTTGAGTTTGATAGAGTTATCACTAGTAGAGCGTGGGCTACTGTATACCCCCCATCCCCCCCCCCCGTGGGATTTTCCGACTCACATATTTTTTTGTTGGTATTGCCATCTAGTTTCAGTTTTTAGTTGTTTGCCACTTATCAATTACAGCATTTACCCGGAAACCCCGGAAAACTATGGAAATCCGGAGAAAACTACTTTGTTTTAATTTTCTTTGTTCTTTGCTCCTAATATGCCCAGGGAATTTCTGAATATCATATTTTTTTGTTGGTATTGCCATCTAGATTAAGTTTTTAGTTGTTTGCCCCTTATCAATTACAGCATATCCCCGGAAAATAATGGAAATCCGGAGAAATGACTTTGTTTTAATTTGTCTTTGTTCTTTGCGTCTAATATGCCCAGGGAATTTTTGACTCACGGATTTTTTGTTGGTATTGCCATCTAATTTAAGGTTTCAGTTGTTTGCCTCTTACCAATTACAACATATCCCCGGAAAACCCGGAATATCACTTATATACGGAGAAAATGACAATGTTTTATTTTTTAATTCTTTGTTATTTGCTTATAATATTCAAAGGGAATTTCTGACTCATATGTTTTTTTGTTGGTATTGCCATCTAGATTAAGGTCTCAGTTGTTTGCCCATTATCAATTACAGCATATCCCCGGAAAACTCCGAAAACCACGGAAATCCGGAGAAAATTACTTTGTTTTAATTTTTTTAATCGTAGTTCTTTGCTCCTAGTATTCAAAGGAAACTGGTGACTCATATGTTTTTGTATTGTTATTTCCATCTAGATTAAGGTCTCAGTTGTTTGCTCATTATCAATTACAGCATATCTCCGGAAAACTCCGAAAACCACGGAAATCCGGAGAAAATTACTTTGTTTTAATTTTTTAAATCTTAGTTCTTTGCTCCTAGTATTCAAAGGGAACTGGTCACTCATATGTTTTTGTATTGGTATTTCCATCCAAATTAAGGTCTCAGTTGTTTGCCCATTATCAATTACAGCATATCCCCGGAAAACTCCGAAAACCACGGAAATCCGGAGAAAATTACTTTGTTTTAATTTTTTAAATCTTAGTTCTTCGCTCCTAGTATTCAAAGGGAACTGGTGACTCATGTTTTTGTATTGGTATTTCCATCTAAATTAAGGTCTCAGTTGTTTGCCCATAATCAATTACAGCATATTCCCGGAAAACTCCGAAAACCACGAAAATCCGCAGAAAATGAGTTCGTTTTGATTTATTAAAAATCTTTGTTCTTTGATCCTAATACAACCAGGGAATTTCTTACTTACATATTTTTTGTTGGCATAGTCATCTAGATTAAGGTTTCAGTTGTTTGCCCGTTAACAATTACAACATATCCCCGTAAAACCACGGAAATCCACGGAATTTCTAGAACTCGGAACTTGTGATCTACAGTCACTGAAACCGTTATTGCGAAGTAATTCTGCTTCAGGTGTGTCCTTTGCAGGTTCAAAAGGGTGAGTATGTGGACTACGAGATATCTGCCATAATTGTGTTGGTCACATGCAAAGAAAAGGTTAATCATATCTTCTAAACATGCCAAGTGTAAGTCAAAGTTGTTTTCTTTAGTTGCTCGCTGAAATCTCAAAATCAAAGACACTTTGTCGATATTACCAATCCAAAATTGTGCTGTTTTACCCAATGTCCCTTCTATAACTTCAGTCAAGAAAGTTTGATAGTGACTGCGGAAGGTTTGGGAAGATAAATTATCATTCACAGATGTCAAATTAGAATATGAAAGTTGTGCTGCCAGGTTTTCAATCGCTTTCATCCCTTCAGAAACAGGATTTTTTCCAGTATTATTTGTCATGCTGTAATTGGTAAGGGGAAAACAACTGAAACCTTAAACTATATGGCAATAGGAACAAAAGGTATGTGATTCAGAAATTCCCTGGGATTATTAGTATCAAAGAACAAATATTTTTAGAAAAGTAAAAAAAAAAAAAAAAACTAATTTTCTCCGGATTTCCGTGGTTTTCGAAGTTTTCCGGGGATATGCTGTAATTGATAAGGGGCAAACAACTGAAACCTTAACATAGATGGTAATGCCAATAAAAAAACATATGAGTTAGAAATTCCCTTTGAATATTAGGAGCAATGAACAAAGATTTAAAAAATAAAACATAGTTATTTTCTTCGTATATACGTGGTTTTCAGGGTTTTCCGGCGATATGTTGTAATTTGTATGGGGCAAACCACTGAAACCTTAAACTAGATGGCAATACGAACAAAAATGTGTGAGTCAGAAATTCCCTGGGAATATTAGGGGCAAAGAACAATAAAAAATTAAAACAAATTCATTTTCTCCGGATTTCCGTAGTTTTCCGGGGTTTCCGGGTAAATGCTGTAATTGATAAGGGGCAAACAAGTAAAATCTTAAACTAGACGACAATACCAATAAGAAAATATGTGTGTCAGAAATCCCACGGGGGGGGGGGAGGGTTTGCTATTGGTAGCCCATGGTCTATAGACTTTGGATTTTAGGTAAAAACCTATTTTAATCCTTAAGTGATATATGGACGAAAATTTGTATATGCATGTTTCATAAGTGACTATGCCAAAAACTGATAACTTTATAGGACCTAAAACAGCCTATTTTTACGTTAGAGCCTAATATTGCCTTTTTGCTTGTTTTTCCTCTAAAGTTCAAAATAAGTTACTTTTTTTTTTAATAAATTCTAGCATTTATTTTCAGTTCGTACTAAATTTTTAGCTCGGAATGTGCAGTACATGACACATTTGTGACTTGGTTAAATAGTATGGGCTGTTTCGTCTTCAGTAGAAAAATTCCTTGGAATTCCCAAGAAAATGTAGTGTTTTTCTCCCAACTCCCACATCCAGTTAAAGAAATCAAAAAACAAACAAACAAACAAACAAACGAACAAACAAAACGAAGAAAACCGTAGTTCTCTGAATCACTGAGGGATACAAGGGGTTGAATATGCTAACGTGCGTAGCTTCTGGGCGCAGGGATTTGGCTTTCACTGTTATGGTAGTAACACAGACCCTAGTAGTAGGTCTATATAATTCTGTGTACCATAGGCCTACATTGTGTTTTATCATGATTATTGATTAATGGTGTCTTCGATAAATATAATATTCTGCATTGAAATTGAGATATTTCAGAAAATTGGCTACTTAACGATTTTATAAGAGACTATTTTACGATTTTAAGAACCTATTTTCCAATTTTTAGAGCCTATTTTAGGTACCTAAAACAGTATTTTTAGCGACCTATAAGTCCGAAGTCTAGTTATCACAGTCATGGCTCTCTATAAAAATTATTATATCATTAATTTTGTCTTGTTTAGCGGCTTTGCTAATTTTATTCATTGTTGATCTTGTGCACGGCCTCCCAGAATATTATATCCTTTTCTTGTTTTCAAAACAAATGATTGTAGGCTCTTGCTCTTTACTGAATTCAGTTCTTTTTATATCGGGTTAGCCATGGCAAGGCTAAAGAAGGAGAGTGCTGCGCAGCGACAATAAATTAAACCAAAAGCACTTCAAAATCTACCTCATGCTGTAGGCCTGCCTACAGGAATTTTTTAAAACCAAACCATATTGCCTCTTACAATTTCTCCTACATAGCCTAATAGTACACTTACAGTACACTTGAGGTAGACATCTTAGAACATGCAATACTTCCTGCCTATAGTTAAATATATATTTTTGTAAACCAGCTGTTTTCAGTTCACTCCTTATGGGTGACGGGTTGCCTCTCATCCTCGCCACATCACACCTCGCAGCCAGTGATCACTCAGAGTGGCTATTGTCACAACCTCTAATATTTTAAGAATCTTGGTTGCTTATATTAAAAAAATGAACCGAGAATGGCACCTTGTGGAACACCACTCTCCCTCTTTCTCCCCCTCCTTCTCTCTTTCCCTCCCTTTCCTTCCCTCTCTATGTATTTTGGCGCCATTTAAAAAAGCATGAACATATGTACTATTTAAGCATGTCCTCCAAATGTGATACAACAATATATCATAGACTACAGTCAAAATTTTTTGTACCAAATTTTATATTAACTCAGTTTATATCAGGACATGGTAAATTTGGTAGCTATTTCCGAAGATTTAAAATAAAAATAGAATGTGACTATACTTGCCCATGTGGAGAAATTGAACAAACAGTGAAACATCTTTTACTGGAATGTCCCAGATTTGAAAGACAACGTTTTCAATTAAGGTGTAAACTAAACTATTGTGACACTACACTTTCAGCACCACTGACAGTTTTTAGAAAAGAGTGTTGCAAACAAGATTTTGTACGTTTCGTAAATTATGTTCATTCCCGTTTTTAATTATTACTTGTAAGATAGTTTGTAAATATTAATTTTGTTAATTTGTTATATTTAAAACCCTAACATACCTTCAAGGTAAAATAGGGTCACATGTATTGGAGTATTTAAAAAAAAAAAAAAGTGATACAACGAACAGTTGAAGTTATGTTTTACTTATGCATTTTGTAAAAAAGTATTGTTGGAAAATACAATTGAGAGAGGTATTGTTGTCATTATAATTTTAGCTTAGAGCAATAAAGAATGGATGCTAGATTTATTACAGCTTTAATAAGTATATATTTTATTAAAATATGGATTAAAATCTGATGTTTGGTACACTGAAGTAAGGCAGGGGTGCCCACCCCCCAAACTTCATGACTCACCCTCCAACTTCATTGCTCACCCCCCAAACTTCATTGCTCACCCCCCAAACTTCATTGCTCATCCCCCCAACCTGATTGGCTGTCGACAAGGGCACCCATATGATATTTTCTAGGGGGGGGGGTTATTTTTTTATTTTATTAATTTTTTGTTGCTTTAACTTCTTGGGCCACTTTGTAACATTATATTAATAATATAATAAGTGCAACAATGACGTAGCCAGAAAATAATTGCGGGGAGGGTCGAAAGTGCCGGGGGGGTTTTAGAATACCCCCCCAAAAAAGGGGGTCGGGGGTCCATCCCCAGAAAATGTTTAAATATTGAACTAATGAAAATCACATTTTACGCTATTTTAGCACAAAAAAACTAGTTAGGAAATTTGTTTACCATACTCTAAGACATGCCATTGTAAATACGAAATCATTACCTAAGTAGGGGGCCACCCCTGGAAAATGTTTAAATATTGAACTAATGAAAATCACATTTTACGCTATTTTAGCACCCAAAAAGTGGTTAGGTAATTTGTTTATTGTACTCTAAGACATGCCAGTGTAAACAAGAAATTGTTACCTAAGTCAGGTGTCCACCCCGGGAAATTTTTAAATATTGAACTAACGAAAATCACATTTTAGTCTATTTTAGCACTAAAAAACTAGTTAGGAAATTTGTTTACCATACTTTAAGACATGCCAATGTAAATAAGAAATCATTACCTAAGTGGGGGCTCCACCCCCGGAAAATTTTTAAATATTGAACTAATGAAAATCACATTTTACGCTATTTTAGCACTCAAAAACTAGTTAGGAAATTTGTTTACCGTACTCTAAGACATGCCAATGTAAACAAGAAAATGTTACCTAAGTCAGGTGTCCACCCCCGGGAAATTTTTAAATGTTGAACTAACAAAAATCACATTTTATGCTATTTTAGCACTGAAAAACTAGTTAGCAAATTTGTTTACTATACTCTAAGACATGGCAACTTAAACAAGAAATTGTTACTTAAGTTATAATACTTATTACTATTTATAAGAAAAGTTGAATAACACATGGAACAGTGGATATAATAGGCCTACTCATTATGTTATGAAAAGAAAATAACTGCTATATCATATTTGAGTTGACACACCAACAAATCTTGTTTAATTAAATAATTTTTTTTAATACAAATATAGAATTTTAGGTTTTGACTTTTGGGGGGTCCGAACCCCCTGGACCCCCCTTTCCTAATCCACTGTTAGAAGAGACCTTTTGGAGTTATAAAACTTGACCGTTTTTATTTTTAACATATAAAACGCTAATTTTGCAAAAGTTTTCACCCCCCCCCCAGAAAATTTATAAAACGATAATATTTTGCCCCCCCCCCCAGAAATTTCAATGACGCAGTCTGCGTCTTAACCCCCCCCCCCCTGTGGGCACCCCTGAGTAAGGCACTGTCTGGGAATAGGTACAGTTTTTCTATTTCCAGACATTTTACATCACCTTGGTAATATATTTTCTAGCCGAAATTAAATTGAAGCATGCCTGCAAAACACACAATTGTATTAAGATTATAAAAAGTTTCTCCCTGTACAATAAGATATCGCCATTCCTGATACGATATTTGTTACAGCCCCTGTAACAGTTTCAAGTTGAAATGCTTCAAGTCTGAAAGGGAGGTGGGAAAATTACCAACCTTTGCATGAGTGGCAAACACAATCAGAGCTGAGGAGAGACTTAGTAATGGCACTGTATAAACCTCCTTAGGACATAGCCTATTGTATTTGATTTCCTCAAGGCAATAATAAATTGAATTGAATGGATTTGGAATATGATATGAATCTCTCTTTGTAAGAATAGTACTTCTTTTTCTGTAATTTTAATTGATTGCCAAGAGAGTGTTTTTAAAATGTCAATTTCTTTCCAAAAATATTTAAATTATACCACCATATTTAATTTTATTAACTGTACCCTTTCTTATTTTTGTACCAATGTAATTGAGTGAAACCTCTGAATAACAAACATTGATATAATGATAAACCTGCATTTAGCAAAATATTTCTTTGGTTCTGGCAAATTGACTGTCTGAATATTAACTACAACCATGAAGCTATTTTAGAAACACCCTCTTATAGCAATATTTTGAAGTTAAATTGTTATTGCAAACCAGTCACTTAGTACTGTGGATGATAGCAAATATCGGATATCCTTCTCAGCCACCAATAATATTTCTGAGGACTGATAATGGTTGCACTTCTTAGAAATTCCAGAAGAGAAAAATTCACTAACGGATGGAAAAAAGGGTCATTGAAAGTAAAATCATCCTTCCTGTGTACAAGAACATGCAGAAAGTTTGGTTGCTACTTCACATGCATAGCATGTGTAGTTAATGCACCCTATCGAGAAATAATGATTTTAGTTTGGCTGTCCTTTTCTTCCCTCTTTCCACTGTATTGTAATATGCTGTAGAAATGTCATGTCTTTATGATTATTACTGTGGGAGAAATGTGCATAAAAACTTGTAAAAAATGTCAAATTGACTGAGAAAAATGTCAAAGTTTGCATTTGAGATTTTACTCCATTAATACATTTAATGTGAGAAATCATTATTTATTGCAAAAAGATTATTTTTCCTAAGAATGTTAATATTAGATTAAAATGACTATGCTAGAGCAATATCATAGTGGAACATTTTAAACATTCCGATAATGTGTATTGGCTAGTGGTTAATTAAGTGGGTGTGATGACACCATTTTCAAGTTCCTCTGCTTCCATTACAGTCCTTCTCCGTCTTCAAAACACAAGCAAGTGGCAGCGCAGGAAGAGGGGTCAGAAAGTCGCAACGACTACTCCAGTGGCTCCATTGCTGGCTCAATAGCCAGCGGTAGTTCAGGTTTTGGCAGCCTCCCGAAGAAGAGGCCAGCATTGTATCCATCAGGTGCGTCCCTCTCGGTCTTACTCGCCTGCCTTGCACGTTGGCCTTACTTGTCTCCACACTCTCTCGCTGGCTTGATAATAAACATCAATGTGAAGAAGAGGAGGCAGGCTTTCATAATCCCAGGTTTGTGCATGCCCAGTGAAGACCAAATGTTTTGTGTTTGCTAACCTCTCAGTTCTTCAGATCTAACATGCACTAGTGTTAATGTAAGATATATATGTAAAGATCATAAAGGAATCTTTGTTTCCTGGTTGTAGCTATTGGAGCAATGAAAACTTATCTCAAGAAAATCTAGACCTTGAATTATATTTATTGTGATCATTTAGTGAATAAAAGGAAAGAACTTACTTGCATTCTTCTATTCCTACTAAATATTATTTATATTCCTCTACAAAATGTTTAGAATTGCCTGCCTTGATCTCCATTCCACATGGATCGTACATAATAAATTCAGTTGTTTCCAGTAAAAATTACTGAGCAAAGAACTTCCACAAGAAAGTGAACTGTTTCATTTTTTGCTTTAAATGCTTTACAATTACATATTCTACTGTTATTAATATTGTGGACCTACTTATTATTATATGATATTTATAATGCTTCATCACACAAAAAGTTGCACATTATTTTTTTATATCTTTTTTTGTTCATATCCAGCTTACTCGATCGTGATTAATAATTTTTTTTTATCAAATAAGTATTCAGTCCTTATGAATTTACATAAAAACAAGTGCATGTAGGTAGGTTTTTCAAGTGATTGATAGATTGTAACAGTATATTGATGGATTATTGATAGATTGTAACAGTATATTGATGGATTATACTGGATTGGTCCCTGATTTATGAGATAAATAGTCATAGGTAATCCCACGAGAGGTTACAAGATATATTTTCAG
This sequence comes from Ectobius pallidus, assembly GCA_964059195.1. NCBI lineage: Eukaryota > Metazoa > Arthropoda > Insecta > Blattodea > Ectobiidae > Ectobius > Ectobius pallidus. The sequence goes on from CAXKWD010000009.1 coordinate 36,144,553, forward strand.
ACTCCATGTTGCAAATAAAATAATATGAAACAGGACTGGGAGTCAATTGCTATAACATACATATGCTTTGTTTAGAGTATAGAAGGGATGTCTGCTTAGACCATAAGTGCAGGCTGTTTCTTACATAACTTTTTTGTGTGAACATATGGTATACACTTAGCATTTGGTCTGGAACTGTATATGTTTCTTGCTTCTCTCATTGCTTCATGTGAATGTATTGGCTGCCTTATGTAATCTTCTTTTCTTTGCATTCTTGTAGGAACTCTATTGTCTTAATGATGTTGTTCAGAAAGAATCTGTTATATTCTAATTTATGTGTATTTTATATTCTGAAAAACTGAAGATGTATCTCCATATCCAACTGATGCATTTTCCTTGAATGTACAATGAACGTGTTATCTCCAGTTCAGTGTCAGTCCCATTTTGAACCATCAAAAGTTGGTGTTGTTTTCAATATTATATTTTTAATAAGTAGACCTGGGATTTTAGGCCCCTAAAATAGGCTTTTAAAACAAGTAAATAGGCTTTTAAAAGAGAAAATAGGCACTTAAAATATGCTTTAAAAATGTGTAAATAGACAGAAAACAGACTTTAAAATACTACAATGTGCTCTTAAACTGTAATGTGACTTTTTTTTACTGTAAGAAGTGTGGTATACCTATTCTTAATAAAAATAAATGCAAAATTAAGACAGAATTTAAAAAAACAACTTTATCAAAAACAGTTTTGGATTATATGAAAAATTAGAACACTACAGGCCTTCAAGGGCCTTGGCTTTCAATAACGGCTGCTGTCCAGCTCATGACCTGCAGATATTGGGTGGTTGTGTGGCCAACATGACACATCCCTCAGCCGTATTGCGCTGCCTCAGTGACCGCTGCTCACCATAGCTTCCCAATTATCCTCACAACGCTGGTTCAACACCGTTCCAGATCTCATAGCTTTCTAAATTACTGTCGCCTGGATGAGGTCTCTAAAATTAGAGGAGCCAAAGCAAAACCTTAGTTTTAGATTAATATGAAAATATGCACATACCTGTTTATTGCACTACTGACAGAAAATAATCTTGCCATCAAAAGTCATCCCTGGAAATTGTATAAGCCAACTCTTAGGTGATTTCGTTTTAGGCATCATGAACTATATTCACTTCAAGTTTAAACAGATGGTCTTTCGCACACAGTATGTCCCTTCTTATTATATACCTGCTACTTGTTCTTTTGAGTTAAGCCTTCCCCCCCCCCAGTCAGCATTCCTATGGTGACAATTGTTTGGGAAAATCAAGTTTCTGTGGAAAACCCATCCTCTGCTGTTCTACTCTTCATTCAGGAATGTCCATTAAACGATTGTAAAAGTTACAGAAGTTCAATTTTATTTTAAATGTACAAAATAGGCATTTTAGGCACTAAAAGAGTAAAAATAGGCTACAAAGGTCCAAACAGGCATTTTAGGGCACTATAAAACTCTACAAATGTAAATGATTTATCATGAAACGTCAACATATTTAAAAATATTCATGTTATTTCATAAGAAACAAAATAGGCATTTGCCTTAAAATCCCAGGTCTAGTAATAAGACACTTGAGACTTTCCAGGTGTTGGTTGTGTGTGATAATTTCTTGGGATTCAACTAGGTGAAGAGGTGAGGTGAGGTTGGAATCTTGAGAAACTGTCATACATGATGTATGTAATTTCTAATATGATATATTTTCAGGTCGTGTTTATTTCCAAACTGTCTTTTCTCTTTGAAATCAAAATGTTCATAAAAGAGGAGTTTAAAGTAATTTGTAATTTTTAAGATAGACACTTAATTTTGGCAGCTGCCTTTTTTTATCCACTGAAAATTTAGGGACATATTCTTTGAACAAGATTTTGACTGAAGTCAACTTGGCAAAGAACAAAGCTGCCATTTTCTTCTTCTTAGTTGAGACTTTGACGAAAGCAAACTGCAATTATGACTTTACTTCAGAGTCACCAGCACTGGTATATTCATATATTTGTTAATATATTATAATTATTTTTAATTTTTAAACCCTTCCTGAAAATACAGGCTGCCATCTTGAAAAAAGATTAACGAGGGATCTTTGTTATTAAAACAATAAATCAACCAAGGTACAATATACAATAGAACTTGGCTATAGCAACATCCAAGGGACCAAGAAAATTCTATCATTATAAGCAAGTTTTGCTGTAAAAAGTTAAAACCCAAGGTGAAAATTAAAGACAAAACATATTCATATTATCGTATTATTATTCATATTTTGTACAGTACTATAACTTAGTTTGGAATTTTGTCATACAGTGCTACAACTTTCTTGAGAAATAGAAATACTGAAGTAAAAAAGCAAAATACTGCATTTGAGTGTCACGTTCAATTTCTTCTAGATGACAAATTATTTGCACTTTATCTGTTGTAGTGTAAAATGATCAGACACTCTAATTGCTTGAAGAAGTACTAGACTGCTGAAAAAGAATTAACACCATTGCAAAATGTTATATTATTGCATTTCTTGGAAATTGTGTGGTCTCATGATTAGTGTCACTGGCTACGGAGCCACAGGCCTGAGTTCGATCCCCAGTACCTCTTCAAATTTTTCTGAGGTAGGAAGGTCTGGAACGGAGTGCACCCAGCTTTGTGACACAAAGTGAGAATCTACTTGATAAAGTAGTGGCTCCAGCTCAATAATGGTGACAACCATGGGAGTCAGCATATTGACCACATGCATCTTCCATCTGCCTGTGGAAAATGATGTATTGGTAGAATGGCAGGCCTAGTCCCTCAAGGGATGTAGTGCCATTTAGTTTAGTTTAAGTTTAGTATTAAGCAAGGGAGTAAAGCATGTGTCTTATGGGGAATTAATTGGTACCATTGAATATTTGACATTAAAGATGAGATTTTGCTTAAACTGAGGTCGCTATACTGAGTTCTACCGTACAAGTTACTATGATATTAGTTACATGTTACGATATTATTTTAAAATATTGCCATTATGAAGAGGTGCTAACCTTGCTATATAAATAGTTCCTTAAAACACTGGTTACATGGGTATGAAATTAACTAGGATGAAAAAAAAAAAAAGAGTTTAAATGCCTTTCATTGATTTCTGATGCAGTTCCTTTAGGTGAAACACAGTGAGATTATGAACCTTCTACTAGTGTTGCAGAATGGCATGGTGATCCCTCCTGGTGGGTTTTTCTGATTATTTTTCATCCATTATTTTGTTTTCTATTATATTTCCATACATCTTCAAGTCTCACTGTATGTCTTTTGTAGTTTGTCATTGGTGTCATTACCCACGAGGTGCTTGGAAGCCCTAAAATTCTAAGGTGTACAGAAATAATACAGGTATAATGGTTTCATATGTTGGTTGGTCTTTTAAGTTTATTTATTTATTATTTTTGTGTAGTGTTTTGTGTTTGTTCTATCATGATTCTACTTCTGGGAGGATGAGCTGTTGAATACAAGAGAACTTGTTAAATATAAACTGATTTTTGTTGTTGTCAAAGGGTTTTACTGTTTCCATTTTATATGAATGATGTTTACTAAGGTATATTGAACATCAACAGCCTTTTTCTTTATGTCTTATTGTTTATGAATATTATTTGACATTTTTAACTGATCGTGCAAAAGACTGACATGACATTCCTGTGTTCCTTTTGCACTACTTCTGACATCTCTACTGATCATGTACGGATACTTTGCTCTTGTTGTGAGGTATGATTTCACCAATCATGTGTCAATTCATGCCATGGAACGCGTATCACAGATACCATTAATCCAACTGGTTTTGTCCTTCCTGTGTTATGCAGTGACGGACTTTTAATCCACAAGTTTTAAGTATAGATTATCTGACATGTCGCTTATGTGATGGTCCTTGTGCAAGAAATTTTAAAGGTCAGAAAGGCCTTTGAATTCATTGGTCGCCAGCTCATCCAGAAGAACCCTTTATTAACAGCACAAGCTGACAAACACTCTCTGATGACTCTTTTCAAGTTAAACTTTAAAACTGTTAAAAGAAAGTTTGCATTCTAAAACATTTTTAGAAGAATATCCTCTTCCCTCTAAACTTTTGTCATTCCTGGACCATCCATCTATACAAGATAACGCTGTTCTTACTATCACTTCATCACTTGTTTGGAAGGAGTGAAAAGTTTTCCTGCTGGATCAGCTCCTGGTATTGAAGGCATCCGCCCCAGCATCTGAAGGATCTAATACAGTCGAATCCCGTTATTCCGAACCCTGCTATTCCGAAAATCCGCCTATTCCTAACACAGTTCATAATAAATACCGATTTTTTAAACCTAAAAATAGGAGAAATTAAAAAGACGATCGTGAAAAAACGTACATTTATTGTTATACAAAGAAGTTAAATAGAGACATACATAGAGCCTAAGCTTGATGAAAATGCCTGAAACCAAATTGAAATGAAAGCTGGTTACTTACAGCACATGTCGGCTCCATTTATACAATTCCCCGCACTTAAATTATGTCTTAACAAGTCAGTACGTTGATATTGATCATGAAATCCGCCTATTCCGAATTCCCGCTAAACCGAATGGAGTTCAGTCCCAATTAGTTCTGAATAGCGGGACTTTACTGTATCCGTATATGCAGGCGAAGCTGGTAAAGGACTCTTGTAAGCACTAAGCAATTTCTATAACTTCATTCTGTGAGGACAGGTATGTAATGAAATATGTTCTCATTTCTTCAGAGCATCCTTAATTGTGCTTGAAGAAAGCATTGGTGATAATAAAACCTATTACAATGAGCAACACCTTTCGTTAACTTGTTGCTATATTATCTTGCATGTGTTAGAGATGAAATGAAGGTCTATTTCCAAACTTCTACTTATTTTACCTTGATGATGGTACTTTGGCCCTTAAAGTTCTGATATCTATTAATACTTGAGATAGAGATTTAACATACATAACTTCACTTAATTCAGACTAACCTGAACAGCTGTACTCCATCTGAGGAAGGAACAACAGCTGTGCCTCCTGGTGGGTGTTTAACTAACCTCTTGATTAGATCGTCTTCAGTGGGTAAGTTATATCAAAATTCATGTGCTTGTCCCTGTTTTTGTGGATATCAAATTTCTCCCAAACTGTGAGCTGCTTGTGTCCCTGAACATACTTCATCAGTTCCGGCTCCAAACTAATTTCATGATACTTTTCCCAAACATCTGCAACTATTGCTGATTTATTGGTCTGTCCATATTATATCTAATACATTCTTTTGCCCTTATATCTAAACTTTTTTTAGTTTTACAATGTATTTTAGATTGCAGTCTTTACAATTAAATTTATATATTCCTGACTTTTTGCTGTGAGGGATTTTTTCTAAGTTAGTGGATCTCAAGAAATTTTTAAAATTGTATCTATGAGGGTTGGTCAATAAGTAAGCTCTTCAACACTCTAGCCCAAGCTCACAACGTTGGACGAGAGAGTTGGTGCCACTGCCATGTCCTGTTATCTCCCCTCTTTCAAACTAGCCATTGCTGCAGCCGCTGAACCTTTTAGTGTCCGAGATAGAGCTGTTTGAAATGGATCTCCTGATTTCCGTTCCCACCAAGTGCGGTCTCCACATACGGTTTCTTACTGCACCGCCGATTGAAATTCACAGACAGCTTTGCAAAGTTTATGGAGAGGGATGTATGGACATAAAAAATGTACGTAAATGGGTTCGTGAGTTTAAACAGGGCCGTCAGATATTCATGATGAAGAGCAAAGTGGGAGACCAACAACAGCCGTCACAGATGAGATGGTGGCAAAAGTCGATGAATTGGTGCTACAAGATTGACGTGTCACTACTCGTGAACTTTGTTTATTGCTTTCTGACATTTCTAAAGGTTGAATGACAAATTGATGTTCCGTAAGGTTTGTGCGAGGTGGGTTCACGGAGGCCGCACTAGGCGGGGACGGAAATCGTGAGATCGATTTCAAACAGCTCTATCTCGGACACTAAAAGGTTCAGCGGCTGCAGCAGTGCCTCGTTTGAAAGAGGGGAGGTAACGAGACATGGTAGTGGCACCAACTCTCTCATCTGACGTTGTGAGGTTGGGCTAGAGTGTTGGAGACCTTACTTATTGACCAGCCCTCGTACTTACTGGGGCTGTAACAATATTGTGTTCTTTGAAGATTTTTCTAAATTTCTCATCTGCCCATGGATGGTAGGTTATTTTCTTATATATCATGTTTTCTTTTTCTGGTATGAGAGTGGCAGTATCCTTGATTCATTTTAATTGACTCTATTTCCTTATTTTCTTCAAGATTAGGTGTCATTTGATGTAGTTGCTTTATTTCCAAGCATTACCCAGGATACATTGCTAACTTATTTAAGAAAATGGCTCAATTGTGTTGGCTTCAAAGAAAACGCCATAGAAGAATATTGCAAATTAACTGGGCTATATATTGAGCAAACATATTTCATTTCAATGGAAGATTCTACCAACAAAGATCAAGCTTAGCAATGGGAAAAATACTATCACTTTTCTTGGCTGATCTGTGATAGTTTTAATGATTTTTTCATTAATTCTGTGAAAGAAGTAATAGAAAACATACCCCCTAGTAGAAATGGTGTAGCACACTATGCTACACAAGCAAATAGATTACCCATAAACAATCAACTAGGCTTCTCTTTTAAAAAAGTTTCAGTACAGGATGTTTATTCTACGATTCAGACATTAAGCAACAGCTCTTGTTTGGATATATATGATATTAATTCTAGTATTCTTAAGCATTGTAGTATCTATATATCAGAGATATTATGTCATATCTTTAATGAATGTATTGAAACTGGATATTTTCCTGATAAACTAAAAACTTCTAAAGTAATACCTGTATATAAGAAGGGTGACAAAAATGTTTTTAACAATTATAGACCTATATCACTAGTACCAACGTTATCAAAAGTTTTTTAAAAAATCATAAGTCAACAAATTACTAAATTCTTAGAATCAAACAATTTACTTTTTAAAAATCAATTTGGTTTCAAAAAAGATTTATCAACCTGTGAAGCTGTCATGGCATTCATTCAGAACTGTATAGATGGCAAAGAAAATAACCTTAAAATTGGTGCCCAATTTTATGATTTATCCAAAGCTTTTGACACTGTATGTCATGAAAAACTGCTTCTTAAGATTAGTCTACTAGGTTTCACATCGTCTGCGTTAGCACTTATCAAATCATATTTAACAAACAGAAAACAATCAGTCTTTATTAATAACTCATATTCTAAACTAAACAGTGTAAATTATGGAGTACCGCAGGGGTCAATTCTCGGTCCTCTGTTGTTTATCATCTATATGAATGATCTCCCTAGAATTATTGAATCTATTTCTGTAAAATGTTACCTTTATGCTGATGATGTATGTATATGTTCTTCGTCTAATAATACTAATATGGAATTTCCCACTGACCTACTTAAAGACTGGTGCAATGCTAATTCGTTGTCTCTAAATCTAGATAAGACACAAGAATTAGAAGTCTCTTATGACTGTAAATCAGCAAAAACTAGCGAACCAGTAAAATTTCTTGGAATCTTCTTACAAAATGACTTAAATTGGCAATCTCATATCAACTATATTAACCCAAAGATTAACAAAGGTATATTCTTAATAAGAAAACTTAATAACACTGTATCACTAGATGTGTTGCTATCTATTTATTATGGATATGTCCACTCCCATCTTACGTATGGAACTATATTATGGGCAAACAATTCCCATTCCAACTGCATCTTTATTGCTCAAAAACAAGCCCTAAGAGCAATGTTCAATAAGCCTCCGAGAAGTCATTGTAAACCACTTTTCATTACAGCAAGAATTTTGTCACTACCATGTATTTATATATTACAATGTTTATTATTTATTAAAAAACATGAGAACAGCTTTCAATCTTACTCTGATGTTCACAATCACAACACTAGGCATAAAAGTGATATAAACAAACCTTATTGTCAATATTCAAAAACCTTAAAAAGCTTTCGATGTGTTTCTATAAAATTATTTAATAAACTCCCCATTTCAATTAGATCTTTAAGTACATCCAGATTCAAATCTACATTAAAGAATCTCTTAACTATGTCCTGTTTTTACAGCATAGAGGAATTTTTAAATTATGAATTTCAATAATATTTTCCATATTAGTATTGTGCAAAATTAATTATCTAACTCTATGTATTAACAATGTTTGTTTTTGTGTACTTATACTTTCTCTTCTGTCATATGTATATATTTTTAATTTTAAGTTTCAATTGACGACGCCTATACAATCATTACTTCTGTTATGTATTGTTTATTGGGAATAAAGAGATTTGATTTGATTTGATTTGTATATGAGCTTGTTAGAAACTCATGTCACATCTGCTTTCCCTCACATGTTCAGTACTTGGCATAGATATATGGACTATAGCTTCCCCATAGTCAATAAAAACAAGCCCAGAATTGCTTAAAACTTCTAAATCTACAGGATGGGTGCATTGAACTTCATACTAGAAGAACAGACAGATAATTTTCTCCCACTCCTCATCTAAAGATCATAAGCAATAGTAACAAAATAGAATTCAGATTGTTACATTAAAGCAAATAGTTTTAACCCTACAGGCCACAAAGAAGCAGTACTGAATAGACAGGTAGACTTATCAAGATCCCTCTAAGTAAGACAAAATATGATCTCGAATACCACAGCATCATGTCCATAGCAGAGAATAATGGATTCCATAAAGACCTGATCTAGAAGAAAATAAGGAATTACAGTCATCAAAAATGAATCATGGATACTACCACTCTAAAACCGGAATAAGAAAATATGATATATAAGAAAATAATCTACCACCCATGGTCAGTTGAAAAATTTAGAAAAATCTCAAAGAACACAATATTGTTACAACCCCAGTAAATAGACACGGTTTAAGAAATTTGTTGAGATCCACTAACTTAGAAAAAATCCCTCACAGCAAAAAATCAGGAATATGTCGATTTAATTTCATTTCAATAGAGAGAGGGGAGTGATATTTCCTGAATTGAATGTGATGACTGTAGAACAAATTTATAAGCTCACATTTTTAAAATACTTTCACAAATACCGCAACGTACATGTATCGGATCCTCATAATTACAATACTAGAAGAAATAAAACATTGCCTTTAATAGAACCAAAATACTTCACCTCTTCTGGCTCTAAACATAGCATTTATTATGGTCCAAGACTCTATAACTCTATAATTAGGTCACATCCAGAAATAGTACATATGAACAACAAAAAATTCAATAAGTTTATCAAAAATCTTATTTCATAGTTCAAAAGTTACTTCACTCTGTACTTAGTAGACAATTAAGGAACTATTTTATTTGTAATAACTCAGGGTTTCAATTTTTGTTCTTACTACTTTTCCTTTTTTCTTTTTACTATTCTGTTCTTTCTTTTTTATTATTATTTTTTAGGTATTGATTTAATATTATATTTTCTTTATATATTTGTAATTTGTATTTTGTAACGTAAATGGCTGAACTGTGCCCGAGCACGAGCGCTTGCTCATTCGGGTGGTCTTGTTTTGTTTTGTATATTTGTATAAATTTGTATAAATAAATAAAAAATAAAATAAATAAAAATAAAATAAATTGTAAAGACTGCACTCTAAAATACATTAGAAAAACTAAAATAAGCTTAGATATAATGGCAAAACAACATTTGAGACATATAAAATATGAATTAATGAATTTCGTGTTGATCCTTTGAGGGTAATTTATAATAATGAAATCAGTAGGTACCACCTTATTCCCCCAAACTGTCTAATTTTGCTGACAAAATATCATTTGTAGGTATTTCATGAGAAATGACTGCAAGATACTTCAAATATATAGTGCTAATTTAATTTAAAACCAATACCTTGTCAGTATAGTTTATTCATGAACTATTACTTAACCTCGAAAATGACTACAAAACAGCCGGTGTCTTTTTAGACTTGAGTAAGGCTTTTGATACCGTATGTCATGAACTACTTTTAGAAAAACTTGAGTGTTATGGTCTTAGAGGAAAAATACATGATATTTTAAAATCTTTCTTAATTAACCGGAAACAATGCTGCGAAATATATTGGAAAGATGGTAACTGTATGAATACAATAAAATCTAGATATGAGATTGTGAAATCAGGGGTACCCCAAGGGTCGGTGTTGGGTCCCTTACTTTTCCTCATTTATGTTAATGACTATCCACAGTCACCAAATTATAAATTAACAACATATGCTGATGACACATCTCTGATATGTACTGGTAGGGATTTTGCAACACTTGAAGTAACTATCAATAATTCATTAAATGATATATCTACATTTCTCACACATAATTACCTACATTTGAATGTGGATAAAACAAAATTAGTATTATTTCAGCACTGTAAAACACAAAATAATAACTGGTTAAATATTACCCTAAATGGCAATCATACTGAATGGGTTCCAAACATCAAATTCTTAGCTATTTACCTTGACCAAAACCTAACATATCAAAATCATGTCGATAATATATGTAAGAAACTTAGTTCTAACATCTACCTGATTAGACACCTCCGTGCATTCTTATGTCCTGAACTACTACGGTGTATTTATTTTGGGGTGATACAATCACATTTAGAATATTGTATTGAGATCTGGGGAGCTACAGGAATCAGTAACCTAAATAGAGTTTTGGTTTTGCAAAAGAGGAGCTTAAGATGCATTTATGGTTTAAACAATAGGCAATCATGTAGAGAAGTATTTAGAAGTAAAATAGCTATTTATGTATCAAGTACGCAAAATAACGCTTTAGCGGACGAATCTAGTATAGCGGCCGAGGCGAAAGCCGAGGCTGAAATACTGGATGAGTCCGCTAAAGCTTTTGCGTACATGGTGCATACAATATTTTTTAGTAAAAGTTCTATAAATTATATGAAATAAAACAAAAAATACCGTATAATTAATTATAATGAAAGGCAGTCAGTCATTTCTTTAAGTTATATTGTCATGGCCATCTAGATCATAAAACAATGACCGTACGTAGCAATAACAAATGTGGTATAGATGCATAATATATGAGTCCCTTGTTTGTAAATAACTAGGAGGTGCCCGTGGCTTCGCCACGATAATTCTTTTAAAAATTAAAAATTAAGAGTATAATAATTATTAAAGCATTATATTTATTAACACTTGCACGCGAGTCATTCATAAACTAAGCCATTAACAATTAATGAAACAGCTAAAATTCCTGCTTTAGAGTACATTCCACGACATGAAAGCGCCCCCTGGGAAAACTATATCAGAATCGATTGTGCAGTTCCTAAGAACCTGTGAACATATAATACGTATTGTTTCTCAGCTGTTTATTGACATGAATATGATGTGAATTTTATTTTATCAATTCAGTGTAATTTTCAGAAATTATATAATGTTTCAAGGGAAGGAATGGTTTGTTTGGATTATTATTATCAGCAATATTTCAAGAGATAAAACCATCAATATTTTACAGCTGTTGCCCCCGGCTTCGCCCGCCATTATTCATTGACTTCAGGATTTTTAAGAAAATTACACTGGTAGATTATTAAAAATGTTTGTGGTTCAGAGCTATGAAAATTGTAAGTAAAAATAAAATTAGAATATTTGTTCATTGTGTTCATTTCACTTAGGCCTTATATAATAGCGGTTTACCTAATTTTGTAGTCGTCATAAAAGTTTACATTGCGAGAGACGAACATCGCCGAGTATACCCGATGTCTCACGAAGCGGGCGAGCAAGCACGCTATTTAGGGCCGTTGAATTGTATAAGAGTAGTTATTGAATACCAACTAGTATTTATGAAAAGCTTGTGAAAATATAAATGATAATACCGAGGAAATTTCAATCCAAGTCAGAAACATTGAATTGGAGCTGCTTACAGCAACTTCACGGCAGAAATAGGCTATGAGAAGGGATATATTACGGCATTTAAATGCTGTTCGTCCATGGTAAGGAATGTTTTTCAAGTGAACCAAAATGTGAAAAGTTGTTGGCTTATATTTGTTGTCATGTGATGAAGTGGGCTACCGTGTTTTGCAAAAAATCCTGGTAAAGTTTCTGATTATCATAAAGAAATGTGTTGGCTTAAATTTGTTGTTTTATGACCAATTATATGCGTAAATCCATGTTAAAGTTGGTGTGACTGGTCAATGCCGTCTGGGTTTTGTTTATAGATTGCCATGACGACTTTAAAGGACAAGGCCACTAAAATTGCATTTTGAATGCAGTTTGAATGCATTTTTATGCAATTTTAGCAGACTTGTCCTTTAAAGTGCAGCTTTTCGGCGTGTTACCAGTCCGATAAGCAGCTGTTTTAGAGAGCGTGTACTAAAAAAATATTAACAGTAGTTGGCATATACATATATAAATTAATCCTATGTATTAGAAACCTGAAGCAACCTCTGTCCCTAAATAATGATATTCATGAGCACTGTACAAGAGGTCAATTTGACTATCACAGGGTGTCTACAAATAAAACGTCTACCGGTAAAGATCCATTACTTAAGGGTGGCCTATTATATAATAAGTTACCACATGAAATAAAAGAAAAACAGGGTAGACAATTTATTACATCTGTAAAAAATTATTTAATCTTAAAATGCCCTTATAGACTAGATGAATTCTAATAATTGTAATTTTGTAAATTGTCTCTTTTGTATATAAGTGTATTATTGTAAATAATTTTATTCTTTACTGTCAACTAAATTCTGACGATGCTTGATACTTTTTATGTAAAAGTCTATAGGCAAATAAAAAAAATTATTATTATTATTATTATTATAAGAATAGTAGGTGGTTAAAAAGTTAAAATATAAACCTATTAAAAGGAAAACACCGTAAATAATGGGTGAGGAAAAGTAAACACCGTAATAATGGGTGACTGGAATAGTGTGGTCGGACAAGGTAGTGAAGTAAACATCGTGGGACAATATGGATTAGGAAGAAGAAACCACAGAGGAGGGATGCTAGTGGATTTCTGTCAGCGTAACAATTTGGTGGTTTAAGAAAAGGAAGAACAAACTATGCACATGGAAGAGCCCAGGAGACATCAATAGATATCAGATAGATTTCATACTCGTCAAACAGAGGTTTAGAGGCAGTGTGAAAGACACCAAGACTATGCCGGCTGCCGATATAGACTCAGATCACAACCTTTTGGTTGCAGACATCAGTACAAGATTGAAGAGGATACAAAGGAGTGGGAGGAGAAAGCAGAGGTGGGACCTGGAAAAGCTAAGGGAGAATAAGGAGGCAGTAACAGAATCCTTAGAGAAATGCTTTAGTGAAGGGAGAGATGAAAATGTAAGTGCAAGTACGGAAGAACAATGGCAAAATATTAAAATGGCTCTGTTGAATACTTTAAAGAGTCAAGTCGGAAGGGAAGCGAAGAGAACGAGGAAACCCTGGATCACTCATGAGATGCTGGAGAAGATGGAGGAAAGGAGGAGATGTAAAAATGTGAACGAAGAAGAATACAAAAGACTCAACAATGCACTAAGGAGAGAAACAGACAAAGCGAAGGAAAAGTACATGGAAGAAATGTGTGAAGAAATAGAAGAACTACAAAGGAGAGGAAGGTACGACCTCATGTATCAGAAAACGAAGGAACTGGGAGGGAGTGAGAACAAAGGAGTAAGAAATTTTGGAATAGAAGACTCTAGAGGACAAATGGCTATGGAACAAGAAGAGGTGTTGAAAATATGGGAAGAATATATAAAGGAACTTTACGATAAGCAACATCGTCCGCAAGACATTGAAATCGAGACAGAAAAGGTGATTGAAGAAGACGAAAAAGGTCCCAGCATATTGTCAACAGAAGTAGAGAATGCGATTAAGAACATGAGGAGGAAAGCTACAGGAGACGATGACATACCGGTGGATTTGCCGAAAGAAATCGGAAACGAAGGTTTGAAAGCGTTGACGCAACTCATCAACAAAATCTATGAAACTGGAGAATGGCCTAAAGATTTTTTAGACGTCACAATGGTTGCTCTTGAAAAGAAACAGAAAGCCAGGAAATGTAGTGATTACAGAACAATTAGTCTGATCTCACACGTGGCGAAGATCATTGCAAGAATACTCAACGGACGGCTAGAACACAAAATTGAAGAAGCACTGGGAGAGGACCAGTTTGGATTTAGAAAAGGAAAAGGTACCAGAGATGCCATAGGCACGGTGAGGATATTGTCGGAGAGAGTTTTGTCTGTTAACGAAGAAGTTTGTGTATGTTTTATAGATTGGCAGAAGGCATTCGACAGAGTTAACTGGATAAAATTGATGAACATCCTTAAGGAGATAGGAATCAATTGGAGAGACAGGAGACTAATTCGCAACCTGTACTTGGGACAAAGAATAAAAGTACGACTAAAACACGGAGAAACAAGCAGAGTGGAAATAGGAAGAGGAGTCAGACAAGGGTGTTGTCTATCACCGAGTCTCTTCAACCTGTATGGAGACTGACTGGCAAGAGAAGCTTTGAAAGGATGCGGAAACTTTAGGATAGGAGGACGCCTCATCAACACCATCAAGTATGCAGATGACTTGGTAGTGTTCGCCAAGAATCAAAGACAACTGCAATACATGATGAACAGATTAGTGGAAACAGGAAGGAAATATGGCATGGAAATTAACATTGAAAAATCAAAAGTAATGAGAATATCAGAACGAGAGAAACCCTTGAGGATAACTGTCGACAATCCAGAACTGGAGAATGTGAAGCAGTTCAAGTACTTGGGAAGCTTGCTGACAAAGGATGCCCACTGCACGAATGAAATTCGAACAAGAATCGCCATGGCCAAAGCCGCATTCAACAAAAAGAGGACTCTACTGACCAGCAAGTTGAGCTTGGAACTAAGGAAGAAACTGGTGAAGTGCTACATCTGGAGCATTGCACTGTACGGAGCAGAGACATGGACCATGAGAAAGAGGGAGAAGAAATACCTAGAAAGCTTCGAAATGTGGTGCTGGAGGAGAATAGAGAAGGTCAAGTGGACAGAACGGGTGACAAATGACGAAGTACTGAGAAGGGTAGGAGAGAGGAAAATTATTCTGAATACAATTATTCAGAGGAAAGCCAATTGGATCGGACACATACATAGACACGAGGGACTCATACATGATGTTATCGAAGGGAAGATCAAAGGAACTGCTCGAAGAGGAAGGAGAAGAATACAACATCTGGATGACATGAAAGATGGGAGGAGATACAACAGATTGAAGGACGAAGCTGGAGATAGGGAACACTGGCGTCAGAAATTCTCCGTACAAAGACATGGACCTGCCACTAGGCAGAATACTAAATAATAATAAACCTATTATTAGTTTTGGTTTAAAGTATGTAGAGAACATTATTTACAATTTAAAATTTAAAAGTTATACACGTGAAACTAAACTACACTATAAATAATAACTTCAATGATGTCAAGATAAAATAAACAAGTCAAATAGATAAATTTAAGAAACTAGGCCTATTGTTGATATGTTTCACAAATTAAAATTTAAGATTTTAAAAAACTTGTATACATTGAGTAAAAGTCACTGTAAACTGAATCTCTAGGCCTATTAAATTTTTAATAACTTGCTTCCACTGTCTTTCACAATATGGAAATGAGTCACTTCACTCTTGTCATCATGTCAGTAGGACGTATTTAGCGTAATTATCTGTTTTCAATAAAAGAAAGAAGAAAAAAAAACACTGTAGTTAAAAAGCTGATAGTTCGATATTCTTGGTTGTATTCTTGAAGTATCTGCTAGTTATAATGTCTGTTCATTCTCTTGATACCATATGCGCTAATCTAATATATAAAGTCGAATGTGTGTTTGTGGGTATGTATGTTTGTTCCTTATACAAATCTACATTTCTTTACCAATTTACACGAAATTTTGCATACATACCCAGTTAAGCCCGGGAAGTAACGCGGTCAACATTAAAATTGAAACAAATCAGTCCTTCCCTTGAAAATTATATAATTTCTGAGAATATTATACTGAAAAAAAATGAAATGCTGTTCAGTTGTCAAGACAACAGTGTATTGTTTACACAGTTCACATGGGGCTCTGGACACTACATAATATTGGACTTTAACGAATTCTGATGCTAACGATTTGTAAAAATAATTCTGGAAGAATAAAATCCACGAAAATAAAGCACATTGTAATGCAGTCACATAACTTTCTCTACCCTCGACACAAGAAATATTTTCTCACTTCACATTTTGATGTAGAATAAGAGGTCTTATTGCAGGGACGACTTAAGTGTGTGAGTATGCTATATCAGAAGTCTGTAAATAATCCGTTCCGCTTATACGTTATCCATAGCTGTAGGCTTTGTATTATTTGAGAAATAGGGATGTTTATCATAGCCCCTAAGCATGGGATGGAACATTTTGGGTCCTATGCTCGCAGTATATTATGTCCCGGGTTTTAGGGGAGGAAAGTATGAAAGTGATATTGCATTTCTCTTTTATTTCAGCCCCGAAACGGTTTTATGGTAACATGAGAATGAGAAATAAAAATTTCCGTCAAGTCAATACAATATTATGTAATTTATGTTTCTTCTTATTTCAATTCCTCCCAGGCATGATGTGTAGAAGCAACAGAATGCAGCATTCGACATCCTCTATGAGCCATAAAAAGCTATACCTAGCGTTTTCTGGTGGAATAGTTTGAGTGTGATAAATGTTTTTCTTCATTTCAAGTTCTACATACATATTATATAAGGACCTAGAGTTTCAAAATCGAAAGTCCTCCCTAAGTTAATTTCAAATTAAAAAATACAAAGCCCGGGCGATGCCGGGCCTTTTCAGCTAGTTATATATAAAATATGGACAGACCGATAAACCAGCAGTAGTTGCACATGTTTGTGAAAAGGATCATGAAATTAGTTTGGAGCCGGAATTGAAGAAGTATATCCAAAGACATAAGCAGCTCACAGTTTGGGAGAAATTTTATATCAACAAAAACAGGGACCAGCTCGTGAATTTTGATATAGGCCTACCCGCTGATGACGATCTAATCAAGAGGTTAGTTAAACACCCTCCAGGAGGCACAGCTTTTGTTCCTAACTCAGATGAAGTATAGCTGAGGATGAGTCAGGATGTTGGCTCGAAACATGTTGAGGTTAGTCTGAATTAAGTGAAGTTAAAGTATGTTAAATCACCATCTCAAGTATTAATATATATGTTTATTAATTTCACTATATAAACTTTCTATAAATTTTATGAATCTGATATCTATTTGTCATTCTATCGGGTTAGAATTGAACCCTAACAAGTGTGAAATACACTTTTGTTCTGGGACCAATGAGTCTTTCTGCCTTTCAAGATGTTCTCCTGGTATCGTGGTTCTACATAAACATAATTTTTCATTTCTTGGTTCACCCATTTGTTTGAAGCTATGGAACTGAAGAGACTATGAGATGGGTTATTATCAATAAATACTCATATTGCTTATTTGTTGTTGAAGAACTGCCTCCTAATCCTGGAATTGAATTATTTTATGCTTACTACTACTACTACTACTACTACTACTACTACTACTACTACAAGTTATGTCATATGTATATATTCTCATCTAATGTTCAATAGAGACAATAATCTGTGGCTCATGAATACTTACATATATCCATCTTGAATATTAACGGTTCAATAACAGTGGGGGCCTGGTCACAAAAATCACTAATTAGTGTGTCTCACAGTACTGCATGACATAACTTGTCTTGTCTGTGAGGTAGACCATTAAGGGCATTCAGTCATAGGAGGAAGGTTCCATCTGGCGCTGTGAATTGAACTCCGGCTTAGCTCAGTTGGTAGAGCATTGGCACGAGTAGCCAAAGGTCCTGGGTTAAAGTAACAGTGTCGGAGGAATTTTTATCCTATAATATTCTCATAACATAACTAAGTTAATGCTCTATCAAATATGCAAATGTGCTCTAAATTTTTTTAAATATGCTCCTGAACCAGTGAAGTATGCTCTATCATTTAAGCAATTTTAATGCTTTACATTCACTTGTTACCTGATTATTAATTACCAAAAATAGTATAATACATTACAGCATTCTTTAAATAACAAACTCAATGCAGTAAATTCTAGTAAATTGAAAACTAATGAAGTGAAACTTTCCTTTAATATTATACAATCATTTCCAAAAACATTAGTTTATTATTGTTTTTGTCATATTATTATCAATTGTCATTAAGGGTCTAAATGCCAAAATCTTGATTTTGTAGAAAACAAGAAAAAGAATTGAAAAGTAAATAAACATTTATTTAGGGTATTTTATCATGATATTGTTTCTGTTAAATGAAAAATAGGTCTGAAGATGATCCATGTAATATCTATTACAATTGCTACTTCTTACGATATTTTAAAAAAAATGGGAACAGCAAAAGGGTCTATGTGCCAGCTTAATAACTGCAAAAGGGTCTATGTACCAACTTAAACTGCAATGTGAAGTGACATTAGACCATATTATAACTTTTTGAAAGAGTAAAAATGAACATTTTAAACTCATTAAGAATGAGTTATCCTAAAGACACAAAGAAAGAAATTAAAATGAAAAAGGAAACACTGATCTTTAGCATCTAGTCTTATCATGTCTTTCAACTCTAGTCTTTAGCATGACCTTGCATTATTTATAATCTCCAAGTGAAAACATCTTGTTTTTTACTGGAATGTATGGAAGCGTATTTTCGAGTTAAGTTTTTCTTTCTTTCTTTCTTTCTTTTTTGTGTAATGTTATTAACTAACCTGTGAGATGAGCATTTTCCCCACTCCCGAATTTCTCATTCACATTTTTGAGGCATACAAGCCTCTTCATCTCTCTTTCTCCTTTTCAAAGCATACTCCTCCATACTCCTCAAAATATGTCTAAATTTTTGTAGGAAGAATACAATATCACACTCAACAAAAACATGTGATGCAATAATCATGCTGTTATAGCAATCATTAAGCAGGAAGAGTTGACAAGATGGCAAGTTATGTGCGCCTGGCACATAGACCCACAGAAAGAGGTATCGGAGATAGACCCAGCGCTATCTCTTGGAATTTATTCCCACTAACTTGGCTTTCCCTGGACCTTCGATCCTTCTGAAATGCATTGGACTGGGTACTTAGATCCATTTAAAATTATCAGCTAAAAATCATGATTTTGGCACTTAGACCTTTTTACAACTAGACACTTCAATTATTGTACAGTCGGTTCTCAAAACATTCACCAAGCCAAATATATTGTAAATGTTTAAATTAACAGAGATACCACAATGTTTAAAATCTGTCAGAAATATACAGTAAAAATGTGAAAAGTTAATAAAATATATACTGTACAGATATTTTAATATAAAAGAAATAATGATGCATTATCACAAACTAAGAACATATGCAACATTATGAAAAATGAAACCATTTTCCCTGTTATTTCTTTTTAACACTAGCAAGGTGCATTATTGAAAATATGATTGTTAATAAACTTCCGGGCCCTACTTGTAACTAGGGCCTGGATTCTTATGTAATCACTAGAGCCTGGATTTGTATGCATAATCAAATAATAAAATATGCATGCAAGTATGAATGAATAATTTTAAAAATATGCTCCACTATATGCAAAAACAAATGAAAAAACTAAAATCATTTTTGGGGGATAATCTTACCTTATTCGTGGTTATTACAGTAGATAAGTAAAGTTACCCTGAGGTTTTCATGTGTGAAGCTCCTACATCTGTCTGTGAAGAAGGTTTTCATACAAAGAAAATGTCCTTTCTACATTGCATGATGTCACAAGTGCATATGAAAACACCACAACTTTTCTTCAGAGAATTCCTCTTCTGTTACAGCTGACAACATTTTGCTGATTTGACAGATTGTTTTGTAACCAGATTTTTATTTAATACCTGACCAAGCTTATCGAATGCAATTTTAGCAAAACGGTGAGTTTCTGAAGGCAGGAACATTTGAAATTTTTTATCAATCACAGAAAGTGAATACTGTAAAGAATTATTTCAAGCCTCCAACTATTTTATAATTTCCAACTACGTCATAATTTCAGCTATGAATATACTAGATCTTTTTCTCAATGCCATATTCAGATAAACATTTCTGAGCTATCTTCCGCATTTAAGGAATCTATCACTGTTTTCATTTCATGAAATGTTCCACGTAGTATGACACAGACTGTAACCGCATACTGGTACTCCAGCGAGATAAAACTGGCTCAGGAGGTAATATATATATATTGGTTGCAGAAACTTTATAAAATACCAGTAATTATTAACTGTCTAAATTCTACATTTAAGAGTAAAACATGCACTTTTTCATTTAAAACTTAAAAATATGCATTTCCCCCCAGAAATATGCATTTATTTGCATTAAGAAATACTGGTCAAATTGTCTGGAAAAGTGTTATTTACAAAATATGTCATTTACGCATGCTTTTAAATATATAAAAAAAAAAACATGTATTTTGCATACAAATCCCTGAAATTGCATCAGCCTGTATATGAAGTGAACTTGTTATAAATAGCTCCAGCTGCATCTAGTCTTGTGACAAAGCTAAAACAGTAGTTGATTATTGATGAATGTTTTTACAATGGGCGGGTAAGTAGTAATGTTTAAGTGTGTTCCATGAAGTCACAGCTTGATCAACTTTTACATAGAGCATTGCACACAAATAATGAATATCGTCTGTCTTCTAAACATACAACTAAATGGGGCAGTCTGGTTCAAAAGTGAGTTTTTGGGGCATGAGGACCACAGATTTTGCTACAGTACATATTTCTCTACAAACTTAAGTGTATTACATTTTTAAAAAATACCTGAAGCATTTTTTACTATGGCTTTAATTTGGTAAATCATTTAAGTTGCATTCTCTGTCAAAATTAGAGGTAGCGTGTAGAAGCTTGTGTAAACATTTTCGTATTTTATTGCATTAAAAATATTAATTTTAAACTACATATTTTGTGTTAATTACATATTATTACATATTTCCCTGATATTTACTATATATTTATCTAGGCCTACATATTTCGCACTTTAATATTACATAAAAATCCAGGCCCTATTTATTACACAATCATTGGATTCTGAACAACAAAATCATGTTTAGTGTGATATTATTTTGTGGTGCTTTCTGAACAATATATATGGTGTTGATAATGTTCACTATTTTAATAATTCAGTCTTAAAAAATGAAATAAACTCATATTATTTGCTATATTTTTACGGAGTATAAACAAAATTATAAATAATAGGTATGTATCAGAAAATAAAACTTTCTCTAGATTTTGTTTAAATGAAACTTTTTGTGTTATGAATATATTGTGTTATTTAATAGAGATGAGTTTTGTTTATATATATGTAAACTTATGGTAGGTGTTTCTTTGAAAACAAAGATGTCACAGGGAGACATATTTGTTGTATTTATTGTTTGATGTAAATAAACAGCTAACCTAAGGCTGTCGGTAATAATAATGATAATGATAATAATAATAATAATAATAATAATAATAATAATAATAATAATAATAATATAATAATAATAATAATAATAATAATAATAATAATAATAATATAATAATAATAGTAGTAATAATAATAATAATAATTGCCCAATCTATAGATTTCAAACAGTTGTAGACAGTTCATTAACACTTATGTAAATAGTATGTAAATATATAGGATTAAGGATGTAGAACTAGTTACAGAAGTAGCAACAAAATAGCATGTAGTATTACTAGTTTGTAATGGAGCAAGCTGAATACAGTCACTTAAGTAAAAAAGTAACAATAACAACAATAACAATAACAAAAGTAATAACAAAATAACAATAACGATAAAATAACAACAACAACAACCTTCTTTGCATATGGTTTATGGCTTCAGCTGTTCCATCCTTTTCTTTCATTTTATTTTATTTTAGTGAATAGAGAGAAGGCAAACTTCTAGGA
Source organism: Ectobius pallidus (assembly GCA_964059195.1). Classification (NCBI taxonomy): domain Eukaryota; kingdom Metazoa; phylum Arthropoda; class Insecta; order Blattodea; family Ectobiidae; genus Ectobius; species Ectobius pallidus. Next base: position 36,166,518 of record CAXKWD010000009.1, read on the forward strand.
CACTTCATAAATTCTTTCTGCAGTTTTGCTTTCTCACTGTAAACCAAATTGACATTATTTGTCTGAGAATGAATTATTGAATTATTTGTACAGTTTACTGGAAAGTAAATCTGAAACATAAAATATTTTTTATTGTGATGAACTGGCTGATCAAGGTGATAACGAAATGACTTTTTTTTTCAAAAATGTATTTCAAATTAATTTGATAAAAGAGTTGCAATATTTATGTGCAGTTACATATTATTTTCTTAATTAGTAAACACTACCTGAGAAAATAGGCAAACCACAAAAACGATGTTGGCTGCACTGATGTAGCACTGCACCGGAAGTGACATAGCCCAAAGATATCACCAGCCAGAGAGAATAGTCACCTATGAGGTCGTAACACAACACCAGACATGTAGCAAGGATGGACAGTACAAGATGGGCTTATAGAGCAACCATGTGGGACCTGAGAGTCAGAAAGCGAAACGTAGGAAGGCAAATAACCAGTTGGGCAGATGTTTTCAAGAAAGTGGCAGGCGATCAATGGTCGAGGAGAGCATGAAACCATCAGGAGTGGAAGAAGCTCACAAGTGGAATCAGTGAAGTGTGAAAAGAGCAGTGTGAAAGTGATATATGTAGAAACTGTGAGACGACCTAGCACCATCCTTAGGAATAACACCCCTAAGGAGCTTCTTTAGCTATCCCTCCACTCGCAGGAGGCCTTGGCCCATAATGGGATGTTACAGGCTAATTTTATTTATTTTATTTAAACTCAAATGAGTAGACCAAAGGATATCTTTTTGCTTTAAATATTTTATTTTATTTTGATTGCTTAGTAAGAAAGTCACTGTATAAAATTGTAAATATAATAATATGGTAACCTCACAAGTCAGTATATTACTATACCGGTATTGATTAGAATAAATCTGAAAGAAGATTGAAAAAACACCATCAGCCAAAATGACTGGCAACTGACCTAACTACCTAGTTTGTTAATGTCGGTCACTCTGTCAATCTAATATTAATTATGTTATGATTTTCTCACCCCCTTTAATCCCTGTGTCAGCAGTTTTCTACCAATATTTCAGGTTCTCATTCACCAAAAAGTTGTGCCTAAATCAAGGGCTATCTACAAAGGTAGTTTCATTTTCTTATTATGTGTTAAACACAGTTTTATTTTGAGGAAACAGGCAGCTAACTTTCTGTGTATGGCTCTTTTGTAGCACAAGGCTGCTTATTATGTTAATCTTCATTGTCCTCCAGTTAAATGCAAAAAATATCACAACACTAACATTTTGGGAAACTGGATAACACCGGAAATCAGAAAACTTAGAACTGCGCTAACTATAGCTACCTATAAAGCAAACGAGAATAAAGACGCAGCCTACTATGAAAAGGTTAAGAAGCTTAAAAATTTCTATCAAAATAAAGTTACTACCACCAAAAAAGAACATATTAGCAATTTAATTATAAACCACGATAATATAAACAAAGTTAGCTGGAAAATCATAAACAGCCTAAGGCAAAAAACAAACAGAGACGATGAAACCCCGCAGGCAATCCAGGTGGACTCAAGAAAGGAATTGTTAACAAGCCCACCAGAAATAGCATCTGCCCTAAATGAACACTTTGTTACTATTGGAAGCAAAACCAGTAGGGCTCAAAATCCCTCAGCTGACCCACGTACAGTTACTTCTCTAAATTCACTAAAAAACTATACGAAGACAACCACTGTAATAAATAGTATGTATTTCTTCCCTACAGATGAAAATGAAATTACAAACGTCATAAAGTCCCTCAAACCAAAAAACTCTATGGGCATTGACAACTTACCCATCTCTATAATTAAATTTTGTAATTCTGAACTAGTTGCTCCCCTCGTCTCAATTATCAACTCCTGCTTTGAGCATGCTACTTTTCCCGATAAATTAAAAATTGCAAAGGTAATACCTGTCTTCAAAAAAGGAAATAAACTTGATATGAACAACTATAGACCCATATCCATTCTACCAGCAATCTCCAAAATTGTTGAACTTGTAATTTACAACAGGATCATAGGCTATTTGGATAAATATAAATTATTTCCCACTAAACAACATGGTTTTATAAAGAATAAATCTACTGTCACAGCCTTGTCAGAATTTATTGAGACTACAATCAATCATATTGACACAGGCAAATATACTGCCAGTGTTCTTTTAGACCTGACAAAAGCCTTCGATTGTGTAGATGCAAACATTTTATTGGAACAATTGTCTCACATTGGAGTAAGAGGAAGGGGGTATGAATTGATTAAATCATACATGTCAAATAGGAAACAGTCAGTAACACTAGCTACTAAGGAAGGTACGACAGTATCCAGTACGAAAGACATTACCATGGGGGTACCACAGGGTTCTATTCTGGGACCGCTTCTATTCATTCTATATATACACAACATTGAAACAATACTACCCCAGGATGACATTATATCGTATGCAGACGATACTACCTTAGTGTTTGCAAACAAGAACTTAAATGCTCTTGAATCTCACATGAATGAAGCCACAAATAAAATAGTCACTTATTTCAATAAACTAAATCTACAGGTAAATTCAAATAAAACGGAGTTGATCTCTTTCGGCTTCAACAAAAATCAGAAACTGCAACTTGTCATAAACAACTCTGAAATCAGCAATTCAAATCATATAAACTTACTTGGAATGACTCTGGACCAAACTTTCACATGGAATCAACACATAGATAAAATAGGAAACTCAGTCTCTAAAGGCTTATATATCTTAAGATATCTAAGTAAACTGGTCCCCACGTCAACAGCAAAATTAATCTATTTCGCATTGATCCAATCTCACATTACTTATGGAATCGAACTATGGGGTGCCACCTCAAAAACTAACTTCCACAAAATCTTTGTACTGCAAAAAAGAGCAATACGTTATTTGGCCAACTTACAAGATAGGGAAACATGTAGACAGGCTTTTAATAATCTAAAAATTATGACATTAGCTAGTCTCTATATTTATAAGGCAATAATATTTACAATTAACTTCAATTCACCCATTAAAAACAACATGATCCACGCATACAATACAAGAAACAAAGACAATTTTGCAACTATCGGTCATAAACTGAAGTTATACGAAAAGCTTCCCATCTACACAGGGACCAAATTCTTTAACTTGTTACCCAGATCTCTTAAAGAATGTCAAAACAATAAACAATTAAAAAAAAAGCTGTTTCAATATCTCCTGAATGGAGCGTACTACAGCATTGACGAATTTGTAGAAGCAAACAACCATAAATAACGTATGTTTTAGTGTTTCATTGTTTTACTGTCTTTCCTTAATGCCCAATTTAAGCTAGATTAAACTGCCAAACTTAGACTAAGCATATATGTCTGTAAATGTGCTGAGTGTATGTCGTTATGAAGATGGCAGATTTTGCTGTATATAGGATGAGTGTGTGAATGTTGCATGGTATGTAAACTTTTGTTATTGTGTTTTCAGCTTTGAAAGTACATATGTATGTTTGTAAAAACACAATTTGACAATGTTCTGAAATGTCTTGACATTATGCAGAACAGCAATAAATTTTATCTTATCTTATCTTATCTAACAAAATATAAAATTAGAGATGGATTCTTGATACTTTCAGTACCTTGATGCTCAAAGTTATCAACAAAGCCCGGATTTTCATGCACTATCAAACTTAAAAACATGCATGCATTCATGCACTATCATATCTCCAAATATGCACAATAAAGGACGAAACATGCACTATCAAAAATCCGCACTGTACTGCAATATTTTCAATTTCTCTTAAATACAACAACGAGCTTTTCCAAATTCTCCTCACTTAAACTCGTGCGTTTATCAGTTAGGACATTCTTGAATGCAGTAAAGTATCTTTCTACTTCACAAGAAGTAACAGGTGCATACTTAAGGGAAGAAATTTGACTGAGGGTGAGATCGAATTCCATGCCATTTTTCCATATAATACGTCTTTCACTGTTTTCAGAAGTTTAAGATCAGGATTTGAACTAAGTACCTTCTTAAGTTTTTCCCTGTCACACCCATTTCACCACAACACGATTCCAAAGGTAATTCAACGTCTTCAACAATGGCTAGTGACTGACAAATTCGATCAGTGAACATTCTGTTCAGCAGTTATCTTTCAATGGAAGGTGTTGGGGGTCGGCGAGTCGGCATTTTCTTTTGTAGCCTGGAGTATTATATTACTGTTTATTTACAGTAAACAGCAGTTTGCACTCTCAAATTGATGCAGGTGCCAGACTCTGTGGCCAAGTCAATAAAAATAACAATGGTAATACAATACAACATTTTTACGATTCTTTGAAAAGCCGAGATTTTAGGGAAGCACATTCATAATATGCACAGTTATGCATGGTAGCTTGATATTATGCACTAAAACCAGAAAATGGGGGTTATATGCATTAAAAACGTCTGAATATGCTATATTAAACCAACAAAATCCAAAACATGCATTATGCATGAATTTTGCCATAAAAAGGTCGAAATATGCACGGAAAAAATATGGTTAAATTTAGAATCCATAAGTCATGTAATGAGTAACTACAAAGTTTGAGAAGTGTAACCAAAGTATATAAAAACATGCATTTGCATGGAAATCCGGGCTCTAGTTATCAATATCGAATAATACAACTATATATGAGCTAGATATTTCTTTGATACTATTCTAATAGAATACTAATATAAATTAATATTGTCACTATGCCAAAAGTAACACATTTTAAAGCAGTCTCAAGGCGCACATGCCTCAACTCGTAAGTTTCAAAATATCAGGTAGGAGGTATTGCAAGAAATTGGCTCTAGATCCCATAGTAAAAGGGACCTTCCTCTGAATTTCTTTAAAAGTGAAGTACCAGGGCATTAATAATGTGCCTTACAACTAAGATTATTATCTTATTTTACAATATTATTATCAAGTATCAAAACCAAAAAGCATGTTATATTGGTACCGAGTATGGATAAAAACTGTTATCTATCCACTCCTTATGTCAGACATGAAGGCCCTAGTACTTCCCTGCTACTCTCATTTTCAACTTCTAAAGTGTCAGCATAAATTGTTAAATAAATTATGTAATATAACAGCTCTTTATGTTAACAGAGTTGGGGTCATGTACCATACAAGACACGCTGGATCCTGCAGATGCAGCAGGAGAAGCAGATGAGGGACATGAGCCAGGCCATTCACGCAACTCTTCCAATACCAGTCAGATGAGCAAGGCTTCTGGGTACAGCTCTCTCAACAGTCAGTCACAGCACAGCAGACAAAGCAGCTCAGGCGATTCAGGACACATCAGGTAAGAACAAAGTAAACCCCTTTTTTGGAATACTCACAGTAGGTAGTTTTCTGAAATTAGTAACAAAAAATATACAGTGAAGTAAAATGGATATAACTGAAATATTCTCCAAAAATACTCTTGCATCTCCACTGGTTCTTGGTGGTTATCGAAAATGTTTAAGGGAGATTTCTCCACCCAGAGCTATGCTTTTGCTGACAGACTTCTTACTAGCTGATCCCTATTAGTACCCATATCTTGATTTGGTGTGTTCTCCAATTAAGACGTTGATCATTGTGATAATTGTGGTGTTGGTTCTATGAAAGTAGGCATATTTCAGTATTCTAACATATTGATTATAAAATATTGCTTGTGATCTTTACTTTCTGCTATATTACTTTCTCTTCCCATACCATAGGTAGAGGAAGAATTGTATTGAACCCTGAAATTTGAAGTTGAGTTTTTACTGTGTCCGCTGAACTCAAAAGAACTGTTCTGGGAAAAGATATTTGTGCCTGTCTGTGAACACACAGAAAAACTGAATAATTTTTTTTTTTTTATATGTAAGTTAAGATTTCTTGCAAGATATGATGTAGAATTTCAAAGATTTCTTCCACTTTAGATCAAAATTACTTCCTCCAGTGTTTTGTTTAGATGTTACACACTACTATGTTTTTCAAATGGGAAGCGTTTTGGTTCATGACTAATCACATGTGAGAACAGTAGATGTGTTGTCCGTTCTTGGTAGCCTGGTCTGCACCAAATCCCTCACATATCCTAGTTCATTTTTGCTCTTTCAGATGTATTGTTCCCCGAGAAGCTATCGTGAACAGTAAACTCGTTACTCCAAAAGTATATCCTGAAGCTTTGCTAATTACAAATTAAAATTGTGCATTATTTTTGTGCAAGCACTTTTTCTCCTGTGTATTTTTCTTTCTTTCTTTCTTTCTTTCTTTCTTTCTTTCTTTCTTTCTTTCTTTCTTTTTTCTTTCTTTCTTTCTTTCTTTGTTTTCTTAGTTTTTTGCTTCCTTTCTTCTTTTATTATCTCCTTAATTTTTCTCCTTTCTTTCTTATACCTTTCGTGCCGTTTCTGTTTCTTCAAATTATTTAAAGAGTCTTTTACTTCTTCTCTTGCCACATCCTTTAATATCTTGCCTCCTATACCACTCCACTAAATATAAGTTACCAAATGTGTCACAGCCACATGAATGTGTGCACAGTTAATTATTTATTCACAATTGTTCCTTGTAATAATATAAGGAACAATACAGTAAAAACTGGTTAATCCCAACCCTCATAATCCAGACAGGCAAAAAAATCTTCAAATCAACCTAACCAGCAAGAGTTTAGATTGATGCAGAGCCAGACACGTCATCATAATACGGGTATTGCACATGTAGGTTACTGCATTGTATGCAGCCTGCAGTATTGCATTCAATTTTACAGTAGGCATTTGGCCTAAGCTCTTGAAATTTCACCTTAATAAATATGTTTTATTGCTGTAAACAGCATTTATGCTTCCTACTTTTCTATAAGCTATTTCTGTTAATCCATACTTTCAGTAAACCGGTAAATTTATTCCTTCAAGTACGGTAGTTTGGATTAATGAAGTTTTGTTGTAAATTAGCTTAAAAGAACCAGCATAGCCCGGGTTTTGTATTTTGTTTGTAATTCACAATTAACTCATCGAGGACTTTTGATTCTCAAGTCCTTATGTATGTATCTTGAGTTTGAAGCAAATAAGATCGACCTATCACACAAACTATTCCCTCAGAAAACGTTAGATATAGATTTTTAATGCTCATAGTGATATTTTATTCCCCACTCTCATGTTTCCATACAACCGTTTTGAGGCTGGAAATCAATGTCACCTTCGTGCTTTCCTCCCCAGAAACCCGGAACATTATAATTTACTGCGCACATAGGTCAAAAATGTTTCAGCCTTCTTCTTCTTCTTCCAATGGTCTTCCATTGTGTTATCTAGCCCATTTGGAATCTGGCGTCCCAGTAGAGATGCAAGATTAGGTTTCTCTCTTGTTTGGACTTGTCCAGTTTGTTGTAGAGTAAGAGGTGGTGCCTATTCATAGGGTCGATGCTATTTTGTTTCTTTTTATGTGGTTAGGGCTTACAATAAACATCCCCATTTCTCAACTAATATGAAGGAGAATCAAATGAAAACTGCAATTAATTTTTTTCCACTATTTTACGTCAGGAAAAATGTTTGCTTGTACATTATTTTGTACATAGTCCCCTCCCAGTTCAATGCACCTATGACATTGGATAGGAATGGCTTCAATACCACATGAGAAAAATTATTTTGGTTGATGCTTTAGCCACTCCTGCACTATCTTCATTTAGATTTGAACTTCTGCCCTCCAAGGAGATCCTTTAACAAACCAAAGATTTGGAAATTTGTTGGTGACAAAGTGAAGGGGGTTGTGAGAGCAGGTGTTTTGCTTCAGCATGATAATGCCCGTCCTCATGCTGCTCGTGCAACCATGAAAACCATCAACGACATATGCTTCAAGTGTCTCTCACATCTGCCATACTTGCCAGGTTTGGCACCATCAGATTTCCACATCTTAGTCCATTAAAAGAGCTCCTTGGAGGGCAGAAGTTCAAGTCTGATGAAGATATTCAATCGGCGGTGCATGAGTGCCTACAATGTCAACCAGAATAATTTTTCTCATGTGGTATCTAGGCACTTCCTATCTGATGGCATAAGTGCATTGAACTGGGAGGGGACTATGTACATAGAAAAATAATGTACAACCAAAACATTCTTCCTGCAGAAAAATAGTGGAAAAAAATTGTGGTTTTTATTTGATTCTCCCTCATACAAATCTTCATGAGTAACGCATCAGCCCAGGGTAGAGAAAGTTATGCAATGCATCACATCCAATATTTATTTAAATGGATTTCATTCTCAATTATTCATTTACAGAAATGATTATATCACTAGCCTCTCTAAATTTTTGTCAGAGTTCAGAATCATGCAACTTCCAAAGCCCTGCATGAACACTGCAAACAATAGCGTGGTCATGGGAACTTCACATGCAGTGTGGATTGCGTTTGGTGAATTCAGCATGTGGATTGCATTTGGTGAATTCAGTGTACTATTTTTAGAAATTATATAATTTTAGAAAGGAAAGGATGGTTTGTTTGAATTCTAATGTTGCCTACATTTCTTTCCTGGTTGAAGATAGTATGTGTGCAAAGTTTCATGCAAATTGCTCGAAGCATGTAGATTTGTATAGGGAGCATACATACATATCGTCGCTTAAGAAACAATACCGCGTAACTGACACTTTTGGTGAAAATTACATTTTTATACTGTTGGCATCACTGAAATAGCGCGCTTATGATGAAATATCGCTCAAGATAAAATTTTGTGTCATGACCTTGTTTATTATCCTGAAAATGTAAACATTGTACGACGCCTAATAGCAAAAATAAACAGTTTTTTTGCTTCTCCTGTAAAATTTGTGTTTTGTTAGTTACGCGGTATTGTTTCTTAAGCGACGATATATAGGCCTATACATACATACACACACACACACACACAAACTTTCAATTTCATATATTAGATAAGCACGATAATAAGTTTATAATTGTAACATTACTCCAAAATTACGTTCTGAAGCTTACTTAGTACCCATTTTAACAGTTTTACAGCATATTTAGGTGCTTAAATGCTGATTTTAAAGACTTAGAAAGTTACCAATTTGGAAGCCTGAGAAATCATTACTCATTCTCAACACCAAGAAAGCCTCAGTAGAGATGCTGATGGATTGAAAAATTTATTGAATGGGAAGTAGTAAAGCTAAAAATATGATTTTGGATGTATGAATGTAGAAATATGCTCTCTTCCCCCTAACAGAGTTTCTAAATTGAATTTAGAAAATTTTTATGAAGCGAAGTCGTATTTTGAAGTCTGAATTTACCCTTCACAGTTACAGACACTTGGCAGTTTGGCAACATCACACAGCTTTGATTGATCTCCATATAAGAACATGCGAAAGCCAAATCGCTTTCCATTTGGGGGGGGGGGGGGGAAATAGTACCTGTTTGTATTGAGATATATGCAACTGTTATCAGAGTTATGAAAGCATTTATGAGCTAGCTTTAAAGTACTGCTTCATGACAAACTTTTTGTTGCTTAACCCTAGGACTCCAAAGGAAGAGGGGGGGGGGGGAGTTCATCAAACCCACTAGCTGAAATGACTTTAGGTTAGAAGATTGAACTATTTATTGTTTTCTATTCATTTTAAACTGATTTTTTGACCTTTGGAACATGTTGCTCAAATTATTGTGTCTTTCAAATCATGCATTCCATGAGTGAGTGAGCCTATGAATGAAATTTAAAAATCTTGAAATCACTGCTGTGAGCAGCTGTAGTGAAATCCTAAGATATTGAAATTGCACGTAAAGGGGAAGAAACATTCTACAACTCTTTTTTTCTTTAGTTTATCACCATCAACTTAGGAAAAAAGCAGTCATTGGGTGGTAATGGCACATTGTAGGTTGTCAGGTTGGCATTGGATGACCTTAAAAGTAGGCTGTGTTTCTGTTGTGTAATTTAGTCTGTTGACTATTTTTTTATACCTGTCCCGTCCATCACATATCATTAATCTTTTAAGAATCTTAATTTGTTAATGATCCTACATTAAAATGTGCTTTGTGTAATTCTTAGGGTTTTAATTTCATGTGTAAGTTACATTTAGTTTTGTATGCATGCATTAGTCACAGAAATAATGTCATATTCTGTACTCTCCAACACTTGAGGCTCAATATTTGTCCCATCCATCATGTCATTCTTTTTCTGAATTGCAGACAGAAATGGTGGTGGATTATTAAAATTGCATGTTATTCTTATTTACCAAATAACAAAACTTTGTACTCTAAGAATGAGTCAAGGATTTAAATAAAAAATAGGCTATTAATTTTGAATTTTCTAACTCCGAGTGTCTGTTCGTCACTCGTGGAATGCATGAAATGCATAATAATATTTTCAATTACTTCAGTGAAATAAACAAATAACATTAAAAACAAAATTATTACACTATTATTTTATATAGGCCCTACTATTGAAAAGAAAGTACCTCAAAAGGAGGTGGTTCTGCAAAGATAATTTCAAACAAACAAGATTAAAAATTCTGGATTCAACAAGCCCCTCTCCCCTTCAGAGTCCTAGGGTTAAGGGAGATGGTAGTGTTCTCAGATCTCACTTAATAGGTTTTCTGGATGAACTGTCATGGCTGTTACTTTATTTCAAGCTGAAGAGCTCTACTGGTTCACAAGGTTTTCCACAACCCTTGCACTATTTAGAAAATACTACATATCATAGTTGGAAGAGATTCTTACACTTTGGATTTTAGGTTATTCTAAAGCACCTAATACCAATATCCCCATTGACAGCAACTTAATCAGGACACATTCAAATGTGATGAGTAAGCCCTGGATTTTTAGGCTTTTTTAGGCCTTTTATTTTCGTGGATTAGCCCTTTTTAGGTTTTAAACAAACAATTTTAGCCGTCTTAATAAAACATAATAATGACTGTTATTAACATCGAAAATAGTATTAGCCTATAATTGTTACACAGTTATTTTAGTTTTCTTACAAAATAAACAAGTAACTATTCCTTATATCGACACTTGGAAAATAGCATACACAATTGAGATATTTACCTTTTGATGATACAATTATTCAATACCTCACTCATTCACTTTCGATCTACAAAAATAAGTAGACTTGAGTTGAGTCACAAATTTGTTTACTTCTCTATTGTCGGTCGGCAACTTGTTACTTTAAAGTTGAAATGACAATGGATTAGTTGCAGATTTCAAAGTATTGCAGATGGCTCAATTTCATTTCCTTCGACGGCTAAGCAGTACATTTTCGTGTTATAAAGACAAGCAACAAAGTGACATATACATTATTAATTTCAGTGTATTGTATAAATTTATTTTTATTATGTCTTTTCTTCAAGTGCACAAATTCACATATATATTTTCTTTTGCATTAATTGGAAAATCTATTTAAAAATCGTGTTTTTCTGCAAAGGTCCTCTTTAGCCCCTAGGTTATCAGCAAAAGTCCTCCTTAGCCCCTTTTAGGCCCTTCAGTCCGATTTAGACCTTTTTAGGTTCTATAAGATTCATATATTTGGAAGCAAGGGGAATGAAACGGAAAAATACATAAGTGTTCTAATTAGGAAGGTGGGGAAAAAATAGGTTAAAACCTTCAAATCCGGGCCCTAGTGATGAGACACCTACCATAAACAAGAAAATATTCATCAGAGGAAGCATTGACTGGGGATAGGGGAAGGCTTCCAAAATAAGTTCAAGGTATCGCATAAAAAGTTAATATCTCAGTTGAGTGGTTTTTCTTACTGGATGCTTGGAGTTCTGTTGTGCAACTGCAGTTTTCCTCTTTTTTATTCTGTTATGGGTAAGAATAAACCAACACTGGAGCTAAACTAACTGTTGGGTAAGTAACTAACCAACTAATATATGAATAAGGAGTTAATTGTTACTTCACTTACAATGGTTTTCAAGACTAGTTTTGAGGAACATTATTTCAGGTGATGGCTGTTGTTTTCTGTTTCTGTTGCTGGACTGGTGCTATCTTGATTTATGCAGGATGAGTTTTTTAATGAAGTCATTGAGGAAATTCAAATTCAATTCCTTTTGGGTTTTAAGGATGAAGATTTTTTCCCAGTTCTTTAGTTCTGTATGGTCTCTTGCGGTTTTTAGTAATTGTACTTCTAGTTCAAATTTAGATCAAGAACCCCTATTATATGACATAGACATTTTTTTTTACAATTTTTTACCAGTCTTTAAACAGAAAGCCAATAGAACCAGGAGAAAAATTTAGGCAAAATTAATAATTTTTGAAAATAACATCTGTTAAATGTTTCAATCCTATTATATGGCCTTTATTTAAATCTACGTTCTTTAGCCAATTTTTACTAGACTTTTCACACAGAGCCAATAGAACCAGGAGAAAAATTTAGGCAAAACTAACTTTGGAAGAAACCACCTCTTATATGTTTCTACCCCTATTATATAAGCTTTATTTGAATGTACAATTTGTTTTCTTTGCTCACTCTTTTTGCTGGCGCTCTTTTAAGTTTCTTTTTTTTGTTAGCATTCTCAGAGGACACTTTCTTTTTTTTCTTCTTTCTTTTTTCTTATTCTATATAGTAAATTTTCTGAACACCCAATAGCATCTGATGTCTCTCTAACTGCCTGGGTTATGTTAATTAGTTCGTTCTTTACTGTGCAGTTTGCCAATACTATGATTTCTAGTTTCTCTATTCATAATTAATATAGTAATAATAATAAATATAAAAGCATATTTATAAAAACGCAAGAACCACTTCAATTTCAAAACACAGCTAATATTATAACACTGAGCTCTGAAGTAGACATGATGGTCTGAGTACACAATATCTCAACAACTGAGTCATGACTGCTAGAAAGCTGCGCTGGTAAAGACTCCGATAATTATTCATGAATGCTATGTGATTGAGCTGTGGTTTGTTTTAAAACTATTTCATTTATAAGCATTTCTTCTTGCTTAGTCATCAACGTAAAGTCAAAAACAAAGTGGGTTACTCACTACCTGACTTTTCTGTGTTACCATCTGAGATTTTTCAAGCTAATAAATATAGCTTTCTTCTTGTGTAAAATTTATTCCCAAGGGAAATACAATATTTTCTATCAGCATCAGGCAATCAAAAGAGAAAAAATTCTTGATCGATTTTGATTATTGGTCTTTTGTCTATCGTGTGATTAGTTATTTCTCTGAAGAAATACAAACTTTCACCAAAATAAAGTAATTGTGAAAAATAAGCCTCATATTAATTATTAATGGCTTCACAAATTTACATCATCAAAAGGAGTGGAAAATTCTCTGTATGACCACACAATCACATTATTACATTTGCAACTCTGAATTTTTGGAAAATTGGCAACATTGGCAGGATAGAATAGGACGAAGCAATTTGCAGAATGTATGAGTGCAAGTGAGTTGCAAGTACTACATTTAACTCCATACTGTCTTTTAAGGTTAAGACAATCTATAAGCACCAACCAGTAGGAATCTTGCATCTTGGTATCCCAAATAGTGGATACTACACAGCTTGTTGAAGTTTATGACAGTTTATGATTTCTCTTTCCAGGATTGTCACATTGATTACATCTTATTTTGCATTTTTCATTACTTGAATTTTATTAGATTCAGTGCATTGCATTAAAATGTAGTTTGACTTTTAAAAACTTTTTAACAGTAATCAGGTTCTTACATTCAAGTCTTTTAGTGCACATTAAATACCTACCTCAGATATTTGATAATAAATTTTATGATAATGTTGATTATTATCAGAAGAACTAATTTAGCAGGATTTGAAACACACAAAATTTCAACTCTGGTGAGAAAACTTTGTTTTGCTTTATAATTCATTGAAGTCTAAGAAGACACAACAGTTTTAATGATAATGACATCTGTAGAGGCAGGAGAGTAATAATTTCTAACACTGAATTAGGATCTTGTGAACAGATGCAAGAATATGTGTATTGGGAACATGCACAACAATAAAAGATCACCAAATTGAGCCAGGCATCCCTACTGGTTTGTGGAGTTACACTGTGGTTAGATATGTTAAAGAGAACATGCATTTTGGAAAGTAACTGACCAAAGTAGTCTGAAAGCAGTCTGACCAAAATATCCCAATTTTGAGTTGCTGCCCTCATTGAGCAAATGCCTTCAGTTTTCTTCTGGAAAATAATTTGTCTTCGAGACTTATCTAACCTAAACTCAGTGGTGCTACATCCCTGAAGGGACAAGGCCTGCTGCGTCATCTACCATAGGCAGATGGCAGGATTGGGGGCATGTGGTCAGCATGCCAACACCCATGGCCGTTAATGGTGGTTTCCATGACTGGAGCCACTACTTCTCTATCAAATAGCTCCTCAATTTGAATCACGAAGCTGAGTGCACCCCGTTCCAGACCTCCCTACCTCAGAAAAACCTGAGGAGGTACCGGAAATTGAATCTGGACCAACAGATCTGTAGTCAGTGATGCTAGCCACAAGACCATGCCGGCGGTCTCAGGACTTATCTACGTGAATAAAAAAAGGTAGTAATTTTATGACAAGTGAAGAAAGAGAAAAGTGGTATGAAGTGTTTATTTCATGAGTAATGTGACTTCCAGGTACCACTTTTCTCCACAGTGAACCCAGTTTCATTGTTAAAAATCAAGAAATAATTTAAAATGGATAAAGTGTTTTTACAAGTAGGCTATCCCCTGATTTTCTAATTCCTCACAATATCAGAAGCTATTGTGTGTTAAATTTTACACCTGAAATTATTGTCGATGTCCCCTGTTGAACAAGAAAATATGTGGTCAACCTAATTTAATTGAGAAAGAAATTTTGAAGTTTGGCCTAATCTCGAATTTGGCATCCATAGCTGATAACTGATATTGTTGACTTTGTGCGCTGGCGAAGCATGACTCATGGCCAACTTTCTGTGTTTAAAATCCTCTACTCATTCCACTGCTTGAGGCCCGGGCTGACTTTACAGAATGGTTTCACAATGAGTCCCTTTCTAAAGAGGGTCACCTTACTGTTCGCTAATCCCAAAATCAGTGTTATTTAGAGAGTACTCATTCTGATGTATTGCTGATTACCAATTAACCATTTTCACACTTGGGTTGGAAAAAGGACATATTGTTACTTTACACTAACATAGCGGGTGCAACTATTCCACAAGACACATGACGCTGGACTGAACAATCTTCATAAAAGACAGAAACCTCTTAGTATTGCTTCTAGACCTTTACTGAGGGTCACCTATTGTTCAGTAATCTCTACAAGTTAAGAAGCTTGGGGGGAAATGTTATCTGGGTAACATTTATGCTATGGCACAATCTGTAATTGATTTTAATTTTATTCTTTGGCTCTATTCATATTATTTGAATCAATGTGAGAAATTAGAACTGCCCATCAGTTTTGGTAAGTGATGTAAGATAAGTGTGTTATCTAGGAAGTGCAGCATGTAGATGTTTGATTTTGTTATAAAAAGTGCTTTTGTTGTCCATGTTTTAAAGTAGTATTTGTGCTAACTACGTATTTGTGGCATTTTAATTTTGATCTATAAAATGTAGGTAGCCCATATAGAATGAGAAGGACTAGGGTTTATATTACAAAAAAAAAAAAAAAAAAAAAAAAAAAAAAAAAAAAAAAATATTGTTAAGTATAAAACTATGAGCAGTGGCGTACCAACAGTGATGGGAGCCTGGGGTGCATGTCAATATGGGGCCTACCAACTATTCACAATTGAGGACCGTTTTGACAAAACTCAACATGTGCCAAAACATAAATTTTTCAGGAGGTTTTTTTTAGTTTTTATGAACATATGGAAGACAGAAAATTTAAAAAAAAAAATTGTTAAAGAACTGAAGTATATACACATTTTGAAAAAAATAACTAATAGTCCAGGCAACGAACGAAAAATAGAAAAAAAAATCGTGTAGTTTTGAAATTTTTCAGAGTTGTAGGAGGGAGTGTCCTGAACAACATACCAAAAGTCCCCGAAGGTGGGGGGGTGAGCGGGGGGCAGGGGGGCCCACAGAAGGTCCCTATTTTAGGTTTTTCGCTTATATCTAAACAATGGTGCATCGTAGAGGAAAAGTTGCTATATACAAAATTCAAGCTGATAAAATTTCCTACAAGTTTGACTCTACACATTTCTTTCTATTCCCAATAGTTTTCGAGATATCTGCCAGCGAAAATAAATTTTCGAAAAAAGCTCTATCACCTCCCGCTTTTCGACACACTTTGCCTTTTAGCGCTTCAGCCCTTAGGTATACAGCAATATTCTCATGAAAGAAGTTGTAGGGAAATAAATTATCTTGAAAATGAGTAGTCATTTGTTACTTTGTCTTCAAATGTTCAAAAGTTATAACAATTTTAAGATTCGGTCAAATTTCGAGATTTCGAAAGATAACCGGACATCGCACTTTCTCTATATTTAGGGGTTATATCTTGGTACATAAGCTGTATATTGTGTATTTACATCATGAAACAAGTGGAGAATCATCACATAACCATTAAAGTTGAAATGATTAAAAATCCGATCACGGTACAGGCACAGTACATGTAATGGAAAATACATTATATTGCAGGCAAGAAAGGAAAAATAGGGACAAAAAAATCATGTAGTTTTGAAATTTGGCAGAGATGTGGGGGAAAGTGTCCTAAACAACGTAGTAAAAGTCCCCATGGATAGAGGGTGAGCGGGGGCTGGGGGGCACTTTTACCGGTAAATGTAATTTCCCTCAGTTTTCCCTAAATACACAAAAAACTATGGGTTTTAGCAAAAAACAGTTTATGCACAAAATTAAACTACATATAAGTTCTTATAAAAATTATCTGAATGATATTTCTGTAGAATTAATAGTTCAGGAAATAGAAGGATATGAAGTAAGACACAGTTCTGGAAATTCTGTTTTACATACACCTATATATTATATTTTTTAACAAAAAAGAGATCAGATATTAATTAAATTAGCATGATGTCAAGCAAGCAAACTAGTTCTTAAAATAATATTTGTACTAAAGGTAAACATCACACATAAAATAATAATAATAATAATAATAATAATAATAATAATAATAATTATTATTATTATTAATATTATTATAAAGCTTACAAAAATCACATGGTATGAGTGTACTTTATAAGAAATATAAATCAGGCCTATTAGCCGTTCTATTTTTCGCTTAAAAATCATTTGGAAAAATTGTAAATAGTTAGAAATTGTAAATATTTAGAAATTATAAGACCTAGTAGGCCTACATAGTACTTTAAATAAATGTTTAGTTGTCTATTTTTTTCACTCTCCAATACTGGAATCCTAGTACTGTACATCGTATGATAAGTTAGGGTTATATTTTTCTATCTACCGAACACTCAGTATTTATACACATATATAACATTAATTAAAGAGTGCCTAAACAACTTATTTTGCTTGGACGTCATCAATTTTAAATTCATCTTCTTCTTCTAATGGTATACTGTTGTATCAAGACAGGTTCCACAAACGGATGAGCATTTAATTCTAGCTTTTCTGGATCCATATCTTCCACCACACCGAGTTGCACAGTGACAAAATATGATGTGCAAATATTCTCAGGAGCCACATACACAAGTAAACGTTTATTTAAAGTAATAGGTAGGCCTGCTATTCTTAGAATCCTTAAATATAATTGTCTAATTCCTTACCATTTTTCAAAATACCGGTAATTTTTTAACGAAACATAAAACGTCTCAGCTTTAAAAGAAGAATATTATTAATAATAATAACGATAATGAGTTTTATAAGTAACATTAACCATTAGTAAATATATTTTTCTAAGAACTAGTTTGCTTGCTTGGCATCTTGCTAATTTAATTATCTGCCTTCTCGTTTGTTAAAAAATATAATATATATAGACCATGGGCTACCAATAGCAAACCCTCCCCCCCCCCCCGTGGGATATTCTGACACACATATTTTCTTGTTGGTATTGTCGTCTAGTTTAAGATTTTACTTGTTTGCCCCTTATCAATTACAGCATTTACCCGGAAACCCCGGAAAACTACGGAAATCCGGAGAAAATGAGTTTGTTTTAATTTTTTATTGTTTTTTGCCCCTAATATTCCCAGGGAATTTCTGACTTACACATTTTTGTTCGTATTGCCATCTAGTTTAAGGTTTCAGTGGTTTACCCCTTACAAATTACAACATATCACCGGAAAACCCGGAAAACCACGTATATACGGAGAAAATAACTATGTTTTATTTTTTAAATCTTTGTTCTTTGCTCCTAATATTCAAAGGGAATTTCTGACTCATGTGTTTTTTGTTGGTATTGCCATTTAGTTTAAGGTTTCAGTTGTTTGCCCGTTATCAATTGCAGCAAATCCACGTAAACCCTGAAAACCACGGAAATCCGGAGAAAATTACTTTGTTTTTATTTTTTTAAATCTTAGTTCTTTGCTCCTAATATTCAAAGGGAATTTGTGACTCATATGCTTTTGTGTTGGTAATGTCATCTAGAATAAGGTTTCAGTTGTTTTCCCCTTATCAATTACAGCATATCTCCGGAAATCTCCGAAAACCACGAAAATCCGGAGAAAATTAGTTTTTTTTTAATTCTCTAAAAGTATTTGTTCTTTGATACTAATAATCCCAGGGAATTTCCGAATCACATACCTTTTGTTCCTATTGCCATATAATTTAAGGTTTCAGTTGTTTTCCCCTTACCAATTACAGCATGACAAATAATACTGGAAAAAATCCTGTTGCCGAAGGGATGAAAGTGATTGAAAACCTGGAAGCACACCCTTCATATTCTAATTTGACATATGTGAATGATAATTTATCTTGCCAAACCTTCCACGTCACTATCAAACTTTCTTGACTGAAGTTATAGAAGGGACATTGGGAAAAACAGCACCATTTTGGATTGGTAATATCGACAAAGTGTCTTTGATTTTGAGATTTCAGCGAGCAACTAAAGAAAACAACTTTGACTTACACTTGGCATGTTTAGAAGATATGATTCCCATTATCTTTGCAGGTGACCATCACAATTATGACAGATATCTCGTATTCCACATACTCACCCTTTTGAACCTGCAAAGGACACACCTGAAGCAGAATTACTTCGCAATAACGGTTTCAGTGACTGTAGATCACAAGTTCTGAGTTCTAGAAAATCCGTGGATTTCCGTGGTTTTCCGAGTTTTACGGGGATATGTTGTAAATGATAACGGGCAAACAACTGAAACCTTAATCTAGATGACAATGCCAACAAAAAATGTGTAAGTCAGAAATTCCCTAGGATCAAAGAACAAAGATTTTTAATAAATTAAAACGAACTCATTTTCTGCGGATTTTCGTGGTTTTCGGAGTTTTCCGGGGATATGCTGTAATTGATAAGGGGCAAACAACTGAAACCTTAATCTAGATGGAAATACCAATACATAAACATATGAGTCACCAATTCCCTTTGAATACTAGGAGCAAAGAACTAAGCTTTAAAAAATTAAAACCAAGTAATTTTCTCCGGATTTCCGTGGTTTTCGGAGTTTTCCGGGGGTATGCTGTAATTGTTAATGGGCAAACAACTGAGACCTTAATCTAGATGGAAATACCAATACAAAAACATATGAGTCACCAGTTCCCTATGAATACTAGGAGCAAAGAACTAAGATTTAAAAAATGAAAACAAAGTAATTTTCTCCGGATTTCCGTGGTTTTCGGAGTTTTCCGGGGGTATGCTGTAATTGATAATGGGCAAACAACTGAGACCTTAATCTAGATGGAAATACCAGTACAAAAACATATGAGTCACCAGTTCCCTTTGAATATTAGGAGCAAAGAACTACGATTTTAAAAATTAAAACAAGGTAATTTTCTCCGGATTTCCGTGGTTTTCGGAGTTTTCCGGGGATATGCTGTAATTGATAATGGGCAAACAACTGAGACCTTAATCTAGATGGCAATACCAACAAGAAAACATATGAGTCAGAAATTCCCTTTGAATATTAGAAGCAAATAACAAAGAATTAAAAAATATAACACTGTCATTTTCTCCGTATATAAGTGGTATTCCGGGTTTTCCGGGGATATGTTGTAATTGGTAAGAGGCAAACAATTGAAACCTTAAATTAGATGGCAATACCAACAAAAAATACGTGAGTCAAAAATTCCCTGGGCATATTAGAAGCAAAAAACAAAGACAAATAAAAACAAAGTCATTTCTCCGGATTTCCATTGTTTTCCGGGGATATGCTGTAATTGATATGGGGCAAACAACTAAAAACTTAATCTAGATGGCAATACCAATAAAAAATATGATATTCAGAAATTCCCTGGGCATATTAGGAGCAAAGAACAAAGAAAAATTAAAACAAAGTAATTTTCTCCGGATTTCCGTAGTTTTCCGGGGTTTCCGGGTAAATGCTGTAATTGATAAGTGGCAAACAACTAAAAACTGAAACTAGATGGCAATACCAACAAAAAAATATGTGAGTCGGAAAATCCCACGGGGGGGGGGATGGGGGGTATACAGTAGCCCACGCTCTAATAGGTGTATGTAAAACCGAATTTCCAGAACTGTGTCTTACTTCATATCCTTTTATTTCCTGAACTATTAATTCTACAGAAATATCATTCAGATAAATTTTATAAGAACTTTTATGTAGTTTAATTTTGTGCATAAACTGTTTTTTGCTTGAACCCATAGTTTTTTTGTGTATTTAGGGAAAACTGAGGGAAAATACATTTACCGGTAAAAGTGCCCCCCACCCCCCGCTCACCTTCTATCCATGGGGACTTTACTACGTTGTTTAGGACACTTTCCCCCACATCTCTGCCAAATTTCAAAACTACATGATTAAACAAATTTTGTTTGTCCCTATTTTTCCTTTCTTGCCTGCAATATAATGTATTTTCCATTACATGTACCGTACTGTGCCTGTACCGTGATCGGATTTTTAATAATTTCAACTTTAATGGTTATGTGATGATTCTCCACTTGTTTCATGATGTAAATACACAATATACAGCTTATGTACCAAGATATAACCCCTAAATATAGAGAAAGTGCGATGTCCGGTTATCTTTCGAAAGCTCGAAATTTGACCGAATCTTAAAATTGTTATAACTTTTGAACATTTGAAGACAAAGTAACAAATGACTACTCATTTTCAAGATAATTTATTTCCCTACAACTTCTTTCATGAGAACATTGCTGTATACCTAAGGGCTGAAGTGCTAGAAGGCAAAGTGTGTCGAAAAGCGCGAGGCGATAGAGCTTTTTTCGAAAATTTGTTATTTTCGCTGGCGGATATCTCGAAAACTATTGGGAATAGAAAGAAATGTGTAGAGTCAAACTTGTAGGAAATTTTATCAGCTTGAATTTTGTATATAGAAACTTTTCCTCTACGATGCACAATTGTTTAGATATAAGCGAAAACCTTAAATAGGGACCTTCTGTGGGCCCCCCTGCCCCCCGCTCACCCCCCACCTTCGGGGACTTTTAGTATGTTGTTCAGGACACTCCCTCCGACAACTCTGCAAAATTTCAAAACTACACAATTTTTTTTTTCTATTTGGTGTTTTTCGACGTTTATTGACTGGACTATAAATCCGAATTGGGATTGTTCAGTGCTTATAAACTATTATCAAATTATTATGGGAGTTTTTTAATTTTTTTTTTTATCTCAACATCTCCATTGCTTTACTATAACTTTAATTGTTGTTATGACATTTATATACTTAATAGGGACACTTTTTATTGACATTTTTAATTACATTTACATGTTTAACATACATAATATCTATTTACATCTTGATGATATTTATATACTTAATAGAAATACTTTTTATTGACTTTATGACATTTGTATACTTCATCATAGACATTTTTATGATGTGACTATAAACAATTGAAATTGGTTGAAATTCCACATATTTTTGTGTTATTGATTCATGAGCTAAATAGTCAAGCGAATAATTTAGCATTTGAATATTCTCCAGTCATTATCTCAGCATAGTACTTCTTATATTTATATGCTGGTATATGTGTTAAACTCAATTTGAAATCAAGTCATAAATACCATAACGTAAATGTGCACTATTGTTTGTTTAGCTGTTTTAACTATTCATATTGTTTTTTTTGCTGTATTATTATCATATACATTTTTTGTTCTAGAAAATAACGTTAACGAAATGTGATAATTCAGTTATTAACACATCTCATATAATGAATGTCTTAAAAAGCATATAAGGTTTTAAGAAACTTTTGAGAAAAGCTTAATTTTCAGAATTTAAGATTTACAAATTTTTAAAATAACAATTTTTTTTTTAATAGTTGCACAGCAAATTGCATAATACAACTACTACTGTTATATACCACATTCAGAAATGATATATTGCAGATGTAAATCGAACCTTAAGTAATTGTCTTGAAACCATAAAAATATATGAATAGATTGTATTCTAAGAAATAGGACATTGAGCAAGTCATGTTTCTTAATTGGACTTCATAAGTACTAACAAAATAATTAATGAGTATTGTTAATGTAAACAGATTAAATATAATAAAAACATATATTTTCTGATAATTAACTTTTTGGCTTGTACCTTTTGTCTCCTCTGATGATGGCAGTGGGTTGCCGAAAGGTGATGTATTACCATTGACCCGGGTGCAAACCTGAGATTAATTATTATTAGGATTAACCTTGCTGTGTTAAAATAAATAGGTGTGTACAGTGCTGGCCATGTTAAAGACAACCTTGCCACATATCATAATTTTTCTAAAAAGAATACAATAGAATTATTCTCTAAACTGAAAATCTGTACTAATTGTGTGTGGTGTTGGCATAACCATTTTAAGATTTTCTAATATTGTTGTTATCTTTTTCTGAAGGATGTATTTCTTGTGGACAAAACGTGACAACCTTCTCTCACTTCACTACCTGAAGTCAATCACTCAATGCTGTTGTCGTCTCCAAATAAAGGGTTGGATTTTTTATACTTTAAGCTGCTTCCTGGATCTGAGGCATTAATTTCTGTCTCAGTACAGCTAATTACCTTCCTGTTCACTGATTGCCAGGTGTAGGAGATAAGTTCAATGGAATTAAAGTGCCTACTGCAACAGTTTTTTTGGGGGGAGAAAAGTTGTTATAACATGGCCAGTACTCAAAATACGGCCATGTAGGATATTTATAGGTCTTCAAATGGTCAAAGGAGAGATGTGTGACTTTTTAAAAGCAACTACTTAGAATATTTTTAGTTTAGTTTTGATTTAGTTGTGATCATGTGTTTTTAATTTTGTGGTTTCCTTGAGCATGATCACAACGGCATGTAGCAAATTTGATGTTCTTTTATTTTTCTTTTTTCCCCTCCCCTTTTGTGTGGGCTTGTAGGTCCCCATCTTGGCCAGTGTGGGTACCTCGATTGCTCCCTATCCCTTCCCCTGCTTCCTCAACTTCACCAATGACCCCTGTTATTGATGCTTCCTGGAGTAGATTCTGGTCTTGCCCCAGTCCAATGTTGCTCCGTTCTAAGCTTTCCAAGAACCAGAATAATGTAGAAAACTCATCTTCCAGGACTGTCGTCTCCCCGTCCGTGGCAGACGGACTCCTGAAGCTTCCTTCTTCCCCGGCATTCTTTCCTATCACCAAGAACACCCAGTCTCCCAACTCCACTCCTGTGACCACGCCAACAGGAGTCCTGTTTCGCTTCCCTCCCTGGGCTTCTCCCCACACGACTCCCAGAGCTTCCTCCTCCCCAGGCATGCTTCACCAGCACAGCCCTAGTTCCCCACGAGGTCTGGGTTCCAGTTCAGGAGATGTGATCAACGGCAACAGTCATTCCAAAAGGTAGGTTCTGTGTTTCATTCTCTGTCTAGCTTTGCTTTGTAGAGTACTAGTAGCACTGTAACATATATCTAAGTATCAGCAGTACAGGTAAAAGACTATATCACATTAATTGTGTGATCTTATTTCTCATAATTTCATTATTTTAAGCTATTGTGAAAGAACAGATTTTAGAATTAAGAGCCTTCTGTACCACTGCAAGTCCATGTTTTCCTGCCTCCTCTTGGCCTAAACCAAGAGTGCTGAACCATTGCTCTTTCACTGCCCAAGGCTCCCAAGACCCACTTGCCAAAGGTAGCCAAAATACCCATGGGAGGATGTAAATATTCACTAAATATTCAAAAGGAATAGTTAGGTATCTTGATTGGTATCTTAGATTGTTGCATCAGAGTCATGTATATGCCACAGAATGCTAATTGTCTTCTATTAATGACTGCCAAGAAAATTAACTCAGACATTCTTAAACGCTTGGAAAGGAACACTTTCCTAGAAATTATTGTTCTTAAAAAATGTGAAATGCAAGTAAAAATATTTGAAACAAAAAATGTTTATTGATTGATATCAAGAATTAAAGCCACCAGCAAGGGCATCAGTTGCGCTCCCCTGAGATTTTAATGTTTCATGGAATATTAAGTATTCTTCCATTCTCCTAGTTCACCTCCCCTGTTGGAGGGACAATTACACAGCCCATGCCACCTGGGCCTTATAGGACCACGGTCTGTAGCGAGTGGAATTTCCTTTGGATCAAATACATACTTTTTTATCCATACAAAGAAATATAGCACTTCTCCAGATGAGTGATCCTGTCTGAGACACCTCAAAGACAACATGAATTCAACAGGACAAGGCATGCTCATGGTAAAACAGAGCATAGATGAGATAATAATCAGATGATATCCAGGGTCACACGGGTCAGAGATTCATCTCACATTTGAGGAAAATCCCCACCTAGGAAATTTGTCCCAACTGAAGATCAAACCCAGGCCTGCTGCATGAGAAAAGCGAACACATCTTCTTTGCCAAACAGGTGGACACAGTGGCGTAGGAAGGGGGGTGCGGGCCGCCCCGGGTGCCATCACCTGAGGGGTGACAAAATAAAAATGTGTCTTTGTAAGTAAAAAATCGCTCAAGAGAATTTAAGGAAAATAATAATATTATTTAAAACAATGAAATAAGCTTAACAACTTTCTACAAGTCAACATGCGTATTGAGTCAAATGCAGTCAACTTAGGTAATAAAAACCGGTTGAACTGGCCGCTGTGTTGATACGAACAATAATATTATTGTTAGAGGGAGGGGTGTTTATTTCTGCCGATGCTTGTCTCTGCAGTTTTATTAATTTAAATGCGACTTCAACAATCGGTGATATTTTATATCACTCAAGCCGCAACCAATTCTACCCGCTGCGGCAGTCATGATTTTGACGAAAATAAACTTCGAATGTGAGTTGACTCCGAAGTCTCCTTCAATCTAGATTTTGAACTGGGATGTGCGCATATTTAAGAATAATACAGTTCCATTAAATAGTTACATTACTCGTATATACAATTTATTAGGATCAACCTATAAAAAAAAATGATGTATAATTCACATAACTTCCTCTGCCCAAATAAAAGTTAGCCTCCCCTTAAAAATAAGAAAAAGTTGTCGCCAATCTTCGTGTCACATGCCCAAAAGGTACCTAAAGGTACAAAATTTTGTTTTCGTAAGATTTTCCGTTGCAAGAGGCCGTATCGCAAAGAGCGCGTATTCAGAGTGGGTGGCTTATAACTACCCTTCAGAGAATTATTTCGAAAAAGTGTTTCAAATAAAAGTTTTAGCTCTTAGCATAAGCAACCCACATGCAAAATATAAGAAAATCGTTAGAGCCGTTTTCGAGAAAACTTTCTTTATGTAAAAATAAGGAAAACTTGTCTCCATTCTTCGGTTCACATCTTGAAAGGTATCTGACATAAATACAAAATTTTGTCCTGTTATCAAAATTTATCTTTCCAAAATTCGAGATTTCGCTTGGAAAACAAAATATAAAAATATAAAAACATCACTCAAAAAATAAAAATTTGCACAATTTCGGGAGTGTATTTTGGCCTAGAATTTCGCTTTATTAACGGTAACACCCACAGTCTGTCGCTCACGAAAACAATGTATATCTGTCTGTCTATAACGTTCTTCAGATCAATAATAATAATAATAATAATAATAATAATAGTAATAATAATAATAATAGTAATAATAATAATAATAATAGTAATAGTAGGCCTAATAATAATAACAATAATAATAATTAAGGAATCGCGCACAATGTGCATTATCTTAACCTAAGACAACCTACTGACAAACACCCAGTCCTGATCCCGGGAAAGGGATTTTTCACTACTGAAAAATCACCGACCCGGCCGGGAATCGAACCGGGGCCGCCGGAGTGGAAGGCAGGCACGCTACCGACTCACCCACGGCGACAGACATAACAATAATAATAATAATGTGCTTGATATGTATGTCTTTCCTTAATCCTAACAAAATTGGCTGAATTAGGTTAACTATGTGTCTTATATGCACCATTGGTAGCACTGGTTACAACATGGCGACAACATGGTAACTCGAATCGCTTTATGGATGGTTGATTCATAGTATACCATGATTTCGGAGCTTAGTTTTGTTTTTATATAACAAAGTAATTATTACTAATTGTGCATAATCTGTTGAGTTTACGAGTTACATCAGATAAATTCGTTGCGGGCTTCATCTATCGATAAACTCTTAAACTCTCGTGGGATTACCTTTGACTATCCAAAAAATAACATTTGGAACTGTTCCACCTTTTAATAATTTAAATGGGGGGGGGGTGACAAGAAATTTTCCGCACCAGGTACCACTTAAGCTTGCTACGCCACTGGGTGGACATTCATGAAATATTACTTATTCATTTGGCAATATTTTGCATCAGCATTCAAGAAGTGTTTCTTTCCCATGCTTCTTGTTTGCTGCCTCTTCATGTTGTGCTGTGCATGACCCTTATTAAGAATGGTAGTTATGAACAATGAATGGTCAAAGAGATTTATGATCTGTGCAGTCATATGCAGCAAAGAATCCCCCACAGCCTCACAAAGAATTAGTTAAATAATGTTGAATACTCTTTATTTGAGCAACAATAAAAGACTTTACCAGACCAGCAAAAATGTCTTCATAACAAACTAGATGAAAGTTTGTTTTGGGCAGGAATCGAACCCTGGTTTTGTATACTGATGCATAGACTACCAGGCTCCCATGGGATATGCCTAGTCTCATTCCATATCTTCTCTGTTACCCTCACTGTAGATTTTCACACATCTGCAGTGTAGTGAGGATTTAATTATAGGGTTTGAAACTAACCAAACTTCCTGTAGAGACAAATGATCTAAACATCAGTGTACATAGCTGAAAACCAGGGTTGATTCCTGCCCAGGACAAATTTCATCTAGTAGCAGTAGTAAATTATTTATTTTGCCTGGCAAAGTTAAGGCCATAAGGCCTTTTCTTCCACTCAACCAGGTTAAAAAATATATACAATGTAGATTTACATTAAAAACAAAGTAATAGATAAGGGACTAATGCCTAATACTAAGACTTAGTTTAAGGCTAATCATAGTAATTAATTAATTAAGTAAAAAGCAGAAGTTTCATTAAAGAAAAAATGTTATAATCAAAACAATGAAAATGTCAAATTAAGTTATAAAGAAACTTTAAGTTTGTGAAATAAAAATATAGACAGTTATAAGTAATTTATAAGAAGAATAAATAATGCTATGTACAATGAGAGATGGAGTGTTCAGTGGGCAGTAATTGTTTAATAAGTGCAGATTTGAAAGAGTGTAAACTCCAACTACCCCTGATATTTTGTGACAAGGAATTCCAAGAAGGGCTGTGGCTGTGGTGAATGAGTCAGAGTATGAGGTTGTACGATGACTAGGAATTAATAACAGAGAGATGTGCTGCGAACATGTACCACAATTATGTTAGGAGGATAAACATGTACACCAGGGAGCCAAGTAAAGAATATAGAATACAATATATATAGTGTTCCCATAAAGTACTTTCAGGTTTCAAACACTCATCACTTACGTGTAATGAAACTCAGAAACATGCAACTAGTATCAATAGAAACATAAACTAAACAAGTTTTGTTCAATTATCTCACAGATGTTCAGTGTGAGCCCATTGTTAACATGGCAAACATCAAGCCTGAGTCCATTTCTGTTCAGATACATTGTAGCATTTGACGTCAACTGATGTGATGACTGTTGTGATGCACTCTTTCAGATCAATGGCAGTCTGTGGAAAGGTTGGCTTATGCACAATATCTTTAACATACCCCCGCAAATAAGTCAAGGGGCATTAGGTAACAGAGAGGCCAACAAAGAAGTTGTCTATCGTTATGGCCAGCATGGGCAATCCATTTGTTTAGTAGTCTGGAATTGAGCACCAATCTGACTTCATTAATGCTGAGGCTAGAGCAAAGTTGTAACATATTCAGGTACACACATCTTGAAAGAAAAACGGGCCATATCCAATCTCGTGGCTAAAAGCACAGAACACATTAACCTTAGGATAGTCCCTGATATGTTGCATGTAAGTATGAGGATTTTAACGTTATATCTTTTCACTTATCTGAAAGATGGAATGTTCATTCTTCACTGATCACAAAGGATTAAAAAATCATTGGTTTCCATGTGAGCCAGCATACAATAGACAACTTTCTTGTTGGCCCCCATGTTTGTCTGACCTGATGCACCTTGACTTTTTTTTATTGTTGGGTACGTTAAAGATATTGTGTACAAGCAATCCCTTCCACGGACTGCCCTTGACCTTAAAGAGCACATCACATTGTGACGCAAAACATTGATAAGCCTATAAGAATTCTTTTGAAACACACAACAGCTTCCCCATGCACCTGTTCCTCTCATGCAAATAACATTCTAGACTACACCTGTTCTCTACAGGCACTTCTATAACCTCTCTCGTAAACACAGTGAAGGATAATTTGTAAAATAAAGGTGCCACCTTCACGTAGGTAACACTTAGAATTCTAATAGTGACCAAATGCATTGTGCACACTGCACCGGCTTTCTCTTATCAGTTCAGAGGGTACCACTTTTTATAGTCCAGTATAAATTCACCTTAAATGCAAAGTTATGCATTTAAGTGAAAAGTCTTTTATTCAGTGTAAGTCTGACACTATTCTCACTTAATAAATCATTTCCACCAAAAATTCAAAATAAGATACACTGGTTCACATTATTAATTTCTTATTTTAGTATCAGTCTTTGCACATCAGTCTGTCTTAAGTACAAAAAACAACTTAATATTTTCAATGAAGTTACCTAATAACACAGACTAATAATAATCAGCTAATAATTACCTTTCTATTTCTCTATAGTTCTCTCAGTCTCTTTAACCTTTCAGGTTTTTATTGGGCTTTTTCATTTTTCTCCAAGAAACTTTTTCCACTTGCATTTCTAAAGACACCTGTGCTATGTCGAGTTCTTATGGCTTGAAAAATAAGAATTCAGCTTTGTACAGAACAATAGGAAAGATTCCTGAAAGAATGAAATTTGAAATTTAGGTTCACCCTGGCGTGAACCACAGACCTAAGAAAATGCAGGGTAACCAACTGGCCTTCTCAGACACCTCCTTAGAACTGGGAAAATAAGAATGGGCCGCAAAAATATACAAATTTAGACACCTCAGTGCAAAAGGGACCCTTGCAGCTTTATCACGCTTAAAGGGGTGGATGTTTGCCCTAACCACTGAGTGGCTCTAGTCTGCACTTTCATCAGTTATCTGAATTTTGTCTAGCGTCAGGTTCCTTACTTGGCTACTAAATATTTCAAAACTATCAGCTAACATATAGCTACTTCCTCCTCCCTCTTTGTTAACTTTCCCTCTAGTATATACCTAGGCCTCCCTAGCATATATCTTATTTTCCTTTTGTTTCTTTGAAGTTCCACACTCCTTCTCAGAATAGGCCTACTACTAACCTAACCTGCTTCTAGTCACTCCAATCTCTCTCCCTTCCTTCCCTTTCTAACTTTCTCCTTCCTACACTTCTCCACTTCTCCAATACTCCTCTTTAGCTTTCAAAACCTTCCACGAGATTTTATTAATCAAAACTGTCTAAAAAAATTCCAATAAGGACTTAACTCCCTTATCTCTTTACTTCTCTATATTATTTATTAGAATTAAGACTACCAATTATTAACCAAATATCAAGGCTTCAAATAGGCTTACTTAACATCTGATTTCCTCTAGGCCTATTATTGATTCTAATTTTATCTTTATTTCCTAATTCTTTTAGAAGAATTCTTATTTCTTTCTTTTCAACCAATATTATACTTTGTTAATAAAATATTTGTCCTCCTTTTTAATCAGTACTATTTATATTCAGTACTAGCTGAAAAGGCCCGGCGTCGCCCGGGCTTTGTATTTTTTAATTTGAAATTAACTTATGGAGGACTTTATGTATGTAGAACTTGAAATGAAGAAAAAGATTTATCACACTCAAACTATTCCATCAGAAAATGCCAGATATAGCTTTTTATGGCTCATAGAGGATGTCGAATGCTGCATTCCGTTGCTTCTACACATCATGCCTGGGTGGGGTTGAAATAAGAAGAAACATAAATTTCATAAGATTGTATTGGCTTGACGGAAAATTTTATTTCTCATTCTCATGTTACAACCGTTTCGGGGCTGAAATAAAAGAGAAATGCAGTATCACTTTCATACTTTCCTCCCCTAAAACCCGGGACATAATATACTGCGAGCATAGGACTCAAAATGTTCCATCCCATGCTTAGGGCCTATGATAAATCTCAACTAATACAAAGCCTATGGATAACGTATCAGCGGAAAGGATTATTTACAGACTTCTGATATAGCATACTCACACACTTAAGTTATCCCTGCAATACGACTTCTTATTCTATATCAAAATGTGAAGTGAGAAAATATTTCTTATGTCGAGGGTAGAGAAAGTTATGTGACTACATCAAACTGTGCTTTATTTTCGTGGATTTCATTTTCAGTAATTATTTTCGCCAATATATTACATCGATGGAATCATAATTCGTTAAAGTCCAGTTGCCAAGGCCCTATGTGTTCAGAGTAAACAATTCACTGTTGTCATGTGAACTGAACAGCATTTCATTTTTTTTCAGTATAATATTCTCAGAAATTATATAATTTTCAAGGGAAGGAGTATTTTGTTTTAATTTTAATGTTGACCGCGTTACTTCCCGGGCTTAACAGGGTATGTGTGCAAAATTTCGTGTAAATTGGTGAAGAAATGTAGATTTGTATAAGGAACAAACAAACATACATACATACATACATACCCACATATCCACAAACACACATTCGACTTTATATATTAGATTATACTTTTCAACATCCGGCTATCATTCTTCTGAGCTTGAAGAGTGAACAATTTTTTTTATCTGGGTGGGACACCAACCCAACTGCAGAAATGTTTTTTACTGAAAACATTTAAATGAAAAAGTTTTAAATGGGAAGAAATAGATATTTATTTATTTTCCCACGCCTTAAAATATTATGCATAATCTTTAAACACCAAATAATGAAGACATACATAGTTATTCCAATGCCATTTTAAAAATGTCTGATGTTATTGCATACAGAACCCCGTTGTGTCTGTGCTTGATGCTTTCTGTGCGTTTCTTTTTAAACCGAATCTGTAAATTGCTTCAGCTTCACTGCAGTAAACAAGGGTTAAAAAAAAGTCCATGACAGTTCATGTAGCAAAACCCATAAAGTGACATTTACAATAGTGAAACCCCCGCAACACGTGGCGTGATATTGCTGTATTACAATAGATTAGATTTGATTAAAATTAGAAAAAGACGAATACCGGGATCCAGAATCCTACTATCAGAATTAACTTATATGTGAATGTCACGTTGTTGCAAATCACTGGTCCTCATACAGCATACATGAATTTTCAATGCCAGAAGCAATATTTTCAGCAGAGCCCCTAATGCTCGGTAATTAACTTTGAAGTTGAGGTTAGTTTGAGCTTAGTTTTATACCGTGGAACACATAACCTTCTTTTCAAAGAAAGGAATATAAATAAATTTTATAGGCTGAGAACAGCAATTTTGATTTCTTGAACACGTCTTGAAATAAATGTAGGCCTAAATGTAGTATCGCTCCCCGTAGATTGCTCTGGCTGTAGTTGCCATTGAAAAAAAAACACATTCGACTTCTGCTCATCTCAGCTGATGTCGCATTGCCACGTTTTTCTGCAGAAATGCTGACTTGCCATGTCGAATGTCGCATCGCTGCATAAATCGCTACAGTTTCGCTGCAAGCAAACTAAAGTGTAAAAAAGAACGGCTGATAGTCCATGCAGCAAAACCCATAAAGCCAGATCTGACTTCGCTTCACCACCGCTGCAGCGATCATACAGCAATGCTGCAACAGCTGTAAAGCGTTTTACGTTCGCTTTAAAAAGAATGCAAAGTTTGCCACTGCTGCAGCGACAGCCAGCGAGTAGAAGAAAGCAACATTGCCAAATTCTCAATTCGATACTTTTCGATTGCTAACATGTAATTATTACTCAAATGTAACGATTACAAGTTTATTTCCAGAAGTAAATTACGAGTAAAAATTACATTTAAAAAAAAGTAACGATTACAAGTAAATGGGACCAAAAAAGGAATTGTTACTGTAATCCATTACTTTTACTCAATACTTCCCATCACTGCCAAAAACCCTTAAGAATAACAAAAGAAAGCATTGCCTAGTTATCAGAAAATAGTACAATTATTAAGATAATCTCTTACTTTATCCAGCACATACCGCGGACATTAAAAGGCCAATCTATTTGTAAATCACCCATATAACTTTTAAAAACAAGCTACAAAATATATGCCAAAATTCTAACCAGACATCTTATTAATATATCAGAAATATTACTGGAGAATGAACTACACGGATTCAGAAGAGGTAGATCGTGCTCAGATTGTGTCTTTACAGTACGACAAATTATTCAGAAAAGAAGAGAGTTTAATCTGGAGACCCATATCCTCTTTGTTGATTATATAAAGGGATTTGATAAGATGACTGGTGAAAAACTATGGGATATAATGTTAAAACAAGGATATCCGAGACATCTTACATTAATGATAAAAAAATATATATGAAAGAACAACAATCAGCATTGATAAAGGATGCACTAAAAGCGATACAGATAAGTAGTTACATTAGGAGTACAACAGGAGGCCCAATGTCGCCCACACTTTTTAATATTTATATGGTGCAGCGACTGCTGAATGGCAGAATCAGCGACTGCTGAATGGCAGAATCAGCTAAGACATAATTTTAAAATTAATACAACAATTTTAAACACAATCCTGTTTGCTAATGATCAAGTTGTTCTTGCATAAAATGAGAATAAGCTACAAGTTGCCACATTACAGCTGGAGAAAACAATGAAAACATATAATTTAAACATATCGGTAACGAAAACGAAAGTAATGGCAACATAGGGAAAATATCCAAGAAGGTCCAAAATAATTATTGATAATAAAATGATAGAACAGGTACAACATTTTAATTATTTGGGTTGCGAAGTGACCTTTAATTATGAAGAAGATTTGAAAAACAACATTTACAAATTTCAAAACATATGTGGGACAATAAAGAGGACGTTAAAAAATAAAACACAAAAAAAGGAACAGTGCTAAAATTTTATAAGACTGTCAACTGCCGTGCTAGGCAAAAAAAAGCCTTAATTCCAATTTTTACCGAAAATGAGTTACATGCATATCCATCATGTACATGTTGTTCTGCATCTGCTGAAATAATATCCCAATTTTTACTTCCCTAAGCCCTTTTTTTAGGCCTATTAAAAAAGCCTCATCTCCAAAATGAGCTGCATTAAGAAGGAAATCAGCCTTATATCCATTATGGTAAAGGAAAATACCTTATCTCCTTCTCAAAGTGGATTTAAGGTAAATTTCCTTCCTATTAGTAACAAGTAACAAACCCACAATAAGAAACAAAATTGCCTTATGTACCGAAAAGCTTGGAGTTAAGGTAAAATGTCTTCTCTATTTGGACTGAAAATTAACCTTATGTGAGAATAAAGTTAATACTGTAATGCGAATTGTATTTAGAATTTTTAAATGTCAACTTATAATTTTTCAAGATCGGATGGATGCAATCATTGATATCTTCATTCTTCAAATGTAATTTTAACCCTTCAAGCCGGACATTTAAATGCCTCACAGCCGCCTCAGGAAATATCTTCCACCGGTATTTAAATGCTACGCCCAGCTATAAAACAAATTTTGCTTTCTAACTTAGAGCTGTATAAAAATATAAGTTTACAATTGAGTGGACTATTTTGAAAGCAGGTCACAATAGAAAATCCCACTTGTCAGTCGGGGCAGCAATATGCAGCAGGTCTCTTAATGGCTCGTGTTTTGTGTTTCTCATGTTTTTTCCCTCTTGGGCAGTATTTTTTTCTATAAAATGACACTCTGTGACTAATTTTGGGTAAAATTTATTGCAGGCTGACCTTGTCAGCGTGTGTTTAAGGCCATCATATATATATTGAAAAGAAAGTAATTATCCTTAGTGTGAGGAAATGGTTTTCTTTCCAACATAAACCAAGAATTTTTTCTGTATTCACAGTTAGCAAACAAAAAATATTTCCCCCCGTGGAGAAACATCTGTTATGAAAAACTTCCAAACTTTGTCAATGTATGACTGAGATATTTAACAGACAGGCATAGCCTACTCAGAGCATTCTTAGCACGTTAAACTGGCCCAGAGAAAGTACTTAGCACATGAAACTGGGTCTAAGGGTTAATTTGAAATATTTTAAAACTATCTGCTTGGGAAATAAGCTATAACGCAAATATTCATTATTGGTTAGATTAATAAAGATAAAATTTTCCTACTTTGAGGGAAAGAAAACACTGTAATAAAAACTAGTTTCCAACAGAAATAGTTGAAATAAAGTCCATGTACTTAAGGTAATTTTGCTTCTGTTTGAGGCCTTGAGGTATTTTTCTTTCATATGAAGTAAGTAAATGGTAAGGAAATATATCCTGACTCCACATATTCCATAATTGGAACCTTTTTGAATATTTTAAAGCTCTCATATAAATTTTACACATTATTTCAACTCATTTATCATATTAGAATATATAAAACATATTTTAAAAGTTGTGGCCTTGGTCAGAATGCAAAAAGGCGATTTACTCAAAACTGTGGCTGCTGGAGTTAAGGTTCTCTGGCTTAGCAGGGCAGCTAATGGCAGTACCTGCTTTGACTTAGGCTCAAAGAACTGGGCCATGAACAGGAAAGATAGAAGAATGATAGAAACAGCAGAAATGAAATTTCTTAGGTATGTTGCTGGATATTTCCTCACAGACCATATGAGAAATGAAACTATAAGACATCAGTTGAACATACTTAACTTAAATTATAAAATTATGAATTACAAGCAATGTTGGTGTGATCATATACTGAGGATGCAGAATGATAGACCACCATTGTCATTGGAAATAAGTGAAGTTTCTCCTCTAAGTTCATAAAGTATTAATTTGTATTTGGTTATTAATATTATTTTTTTAAATGTCCTCTTATGTCTCCTAAATTAATTCTAAATATCCGAAAAGAAGTAACTGTCCATGTTTATGAACTTAACAGCTGTGTGTTATGTGCAATACCAGAGACTGTCATCTGTCAAAATATAACCATGACACCCCAGAGTGGACATTTATTAACATTGTTTGTGATATCTCAACTGATGGGCATGGGACCATAAGACTGAACAGGATGCTGTAAGTACCTGTACTACAAACATTTTCTAATCCTAAATCCACATGAATATTGTTTGTTTGCGACGATTCAGCAAGCCAAGCTATACCCCCCTGTTGGCAACAGAACATATCGGCTGCTTGACTACTGCAACTACGCTACGGTTGAGCTCACCGTGCAG
This sequence comes from Ectobius pallidus, assembly GCA_964059195.1. NCBI lineage: Eukaryota > Metazoa > Arthropoda > Insecta > Blattodea > Ectobiidae > Ectobius > Ectobius pallidus. The sequence continues at coordinate 36,202,277 of CAXKWD010000009.1, forward strand.
GTGCACCACATGTTCCCTGTTAGCACGATCCTCTCTTTAGTTATAAGTGGAATGAAATATGTCTTGTAATTGTTTTGTGTTAGGAGAAAGTGTAGTAAGTAGGTTTTCATGTCTTCAGTAACAATTATGTACTGGTATCTTGGGCAGTTATCAAGTAAAATCATCAGTGGGCTCCAAGTTTAAAATCAATAAGGGCATTTTTATTATAGTAATATAAGAATTGAGTCAATTTTTGTGACACTTACTTCACTTGAGTCCTCTATTTGGAGACTAGTTTCGGGAAGTTATTCCTCCCATATTCATTCCATTTTGACTGCTGCCTACTTGACTGCCCTCTGGTTTCTTTAAGATGAATTTATTGAACAGGTCATTGGAGGCGGGGATTTCAAAATTCATGGCTTTGTCTTGATGTTTGAGGATGAAGATTTTTTCCCAATTGATTAATTCTGTATGTCCTCTTGCAGATTTTAACAGTTTTGCTTCTGGTTTAAAGTCATGGTTTTTTATCCAAAAATGGGCTGCAACTGCCGATTTATCTATTTCATGGTTCTTTATGTTCCTGAAGTGCTCTTTTGTCCTGATTTTTAAATTTCTTTTAGTCTTTCCGATGTAAACCTGGTTGCAATCCTTGCACTCTATTTGATATATTCCTGATTTGTTGGAATTAGGTATTCTGTCTTTTAGTGAGGAGTTTAGTAAATTTCCAATACTATGTTTGTTTTGTGGTGCCAAAATTATGTTTTGTTCTTTGAAAATTTTCTTAAAACTATTGTTAGCCAAAGGGTGGTAAGTGAATTTTTTAAATTTTCTATCATCTTCTTTACTGGTCAAAGTGCTAACATCTTTGACATCTTTCTGTCTTTTTTGTCTGCCAATCTTTCTATCTACCAGATTTTTGGTGAATCCATTGTGGTGAGCTGTATTTACAATATACTTGTATTCAGCTGCATATTCTTCTTTAGTTATCGGTGTGTTTACTAGTCTATAGGTTAGACTACTGAACACTGCATGTTGGTGAGTTATGGGATTGAAACTATCTTGTTTTATGTAATTATCTGTGTGTGTTGACTTTCTATGGATACCAAACTCTATCTTGTTGCCTTTATGGATAATTTTGAGGTCTAAGAACGGGAGGTAGCCATTCTTCTCTATTTCCAATGTAAATTTAATGGATTTGTCCTGCATATTCAATAATTTTAATGCATCTGTTATCAATTTTTCTTGTACCACTGCAAAGATATCATCTACGTATCTGTGCCAGGTTTTGAATACTACGGGAAAAGCTTTTGTGATGTGGTTTTCAAAGGAACTCATATATAGTTCTGCCAAAAAAGGAGAAAGAGGGTTTCCCATCGCTAATCCTGATTTTTGTTGGAAAAATTTATTGTTGAAACTGAAAAATGTTTGATCCAAACAAATTTTTGTTAATTTCATGTAATCTTCCAAAGCTTCTGGTTGTATATCTATTGATTTCAACCAATCTCTCAGTAATATCAGTACCTTGTCTGTCGGAATACTAGGGAATAAAGCTGTTACATCAAACGATACCAACATATCTCCTTTGGTTAATTCTGTGTCCTTGATTTTGTCCACAAGATCATATGAATTATTAATGCTTAGACTATCAAATTTCTTGAATGAACTAAATGTATGTGTTAACCATTTGGCTAGATTATAAGTTGGTGAATCAATATTGTTTATAATGGGCCTCATAGTATTTCCTGGTTTGTGGATCTTTGGGAGTCCATATATCCTTGGTAATGTTGGGTTATTCGGCTTTAATTTATATTTATCTTTCTCAGGTATGATTTTAACTTCTTTTAAGATCTTGTTGAATGTATTGACACACTTGTTTACTGGATCTGTTTTGACTTCTATGTATTCCCCATTTTTTAGGAGGTTTTCCATTCTATTAATGTATTCATCTTTGTCTAATATTACTGTTTGGTTCCCTTTATCTGCCTTGGTGTAAATTACTGGTTTTTTATTCAAGGAATTAACCGTTTTTTTGTAAGAATTCCTTTTTCTATTGTTTTCTTGGATTCTTTCTAATACCTTTTCACATTCTTTCCTTACTACTACTTTATCTGTTTCTTTAAAATCTTGTATAGCGTTCTCAATATCAACTATATATTCATCTAAATCTGTGGAATAATCTACACAAGTTTTTAGGCCTTTATTTAGTAATTCCATTTCACTCTTATTAAATGTCTGTGTAGATAGGTTGATGACATTCTGTGTTGGTTTTGGTGTTTCATTTTCCTTATTTACTTTTGGAAGTTCAAATGTCTTACACCTGTTGGTGTCTGTGGTATGTTGGATTGGCTGGTATGTATTCTTTTTTGTTTTTTCCTGTCCCAATTCCATGTTGTTTTGTTTTTGGCAAAGTCTATCTAGTTTCTTTTTGAGGTTAAGAGTTTTCTTTTTCATCTTGTAATTAAGGTTGGCATAAAGATTTGATTCTACATTTTCCCAAGCAATGCTGCCTAATGTTTTTGTTAATTTCAATTGAAGATCATACAATTTCAACTCTGTATCACTTAAGGTTTTGTAGTGCTTGTTTTTTTCCATTATTATGATTTTTCTGTCAGCTGCCATTTGTTGTTTACTGTTGTTACTAAATTTTACATATCTTCTTACAAAAATAGGGGTTACTTTGTTACTGAGGCATAGATTTAAGAAACGAATGTCTGCTGCTATGTATCTCCTTTTTTCTTGCAATTTTAAATATTGTTTTATGTGCCATTTATTTCCTCCAAATCCAGTATTAAAAAGACCGAAATTTTTAACATAATTATTGTTGGCCTCCATCTTGTATCCTGTGTCCTTGGCTTTGATTTAGCAGTCCGTTTTTACTTCCTTTTGACCTGTATGCCTACTTTAAATATTAATTATTACAGGAAGTTAGTAACAGTGAAGTTTTTCTAATATAGTAATATAAGAATTGAGTCAATTTTTGTGACACTTACTTCACTTGAGTCCTCTATTTGGAGACTAGTTTCGGGAAGTTATTCCTCCCATATTCATTCCATTTTGACTGCTGCCTACTTGACTGCCCTCTGGTTTCTTTAAGATGAATTTATTGAACAGGTCATTGGAGGCGGGGATTTCAAAATTCATGGCTTTGTCTTGATGTTTGAGGATGAAGATTTTTTCCCAATTGATTAATTCTGTATGTCCTCTTGCAGATTTTAACAGTTTTGCTTCTGGTTTAAAGTCATGGTTTTTTATCCAAAAATGGGCTGCAACTGCCGATTTATCTATTTCATGGTTCTTTATGTTCCTGAAGTGCTCTTTTGTCCTGATTTTTAAATTTCTTTTAGTCTTTCCGATGTAAACCTGGTTGCAATCCTTGCACTCTATTTGATATATTCCTGATTTGTTGGAATTAGGTATTCTGTCTTTTAGTGAGGAGTTTAGTAAATTTCCAATACTATGTTTGTTTTGTGGTGCCAAAATTATGTTTTGTTCTTTGAAAATTTTCTTAAAACTATTGTTAGCCAAAGGGTGGTAAGTGAATTTTTTAAATTTTCTATCATCTTCTTTACTGGTCAAAGTGCTAACATCTTTGACATCTTTCTGTCTTTTTTGTCTGCCAATCTTTCTATCTACCAGATTTTTGGTGAATCCATTGTGGTGAGCTGTATTTACAATATACTTGTATTCAGCTGCATATTCTTCTTTAGTTATCGGTGTGTTTACTAGTCTATAGGTTAGACTACTGAACACTGCATGTTGGTGAGTTATGGGATTGAAACTATCTTGTTTTATGTAATTATCTGTGTGTGTTGACTTTCTATGGATACCAAACTCTATCTTGTTGCCTTTTTGGATAATTTTGAGGTCTAAGAACGGGAGGTAGCCATTCTTCTCTATTTCCAATGTAAATTTAATGGATTTGTCCTGCATATTCAATAATTTTAATGCATCTGTTATCAATTTTTCTTGTACCACTGCAAAGATATCATCTACGTATCTGTGCCAGGTTTTGAATACTACGGGAAAAGCTTTTGTGATGTGGTTTTCAAAGGAACTCATATATAGTTCTGCCAAAAAAGGAGAAAGAGGGTTTCCCATCGCTAATCCTGATTTTTGTTGGAAAAATTTATTGTTGAAACAGTTTCAACAATAAATTTTTCCAACAAAAATCAGGATTAGCGATGGGAAACCCTCTTTCTCCTTTTTTGGCAGAACTATATATGAGTTCCTTTGAAAACCACATCACAAAAGCTTTTCCCGTAGTATTCAAAACCTGGCACAGATACGTAGATGATATCTTTGCAGTGGTACAAGAAAAATTGATAACAGATGCATTAAAATTATTGAATATGCAGGACAAATCCATTAAATTTACATTGGAAATAGAGAAGAATGGCTACCTCCCGTTCTTAGACCTCAAAATTATCCATAAAGGCAACAAGATAGAGTTTGGTATCCATAGAAAGTCAACACACACAGATAATTACATAAAACAAGATAGTTTCAATCCCATAACTCACCAACATGCAGTGTTCAGTAGTCTAACCTATAGACTAGTAAACACACCGATAACTAAAGAAGAATATGCAGCTGAATACAAGTATATTGTAAATACAGCTCACCACAATGGATTCACCAAAAATCTGGTAGATAGAAAGATTGGCAGACAAAAAAGACAGAAAGATGTCAAAGATGTTAGCACTTTGACCAGTAAAGAAGATGATAGAAAATTTAAAAAATTCACTTACCACCCTTTGGCTAACAATAGTTTTAAGAAAATTTTCAAAGAACAAAACATAATTTTGGCACCACAAAACAAACATAGTATTGGAAATTTACTAAACTCCTCACTAAAAGACAGAATACCTAATTCCAACAAATCAGGAATATATCAAATAGAGTGCAAGGATTGCAACCAGGTTTACATCGGAAAGACTAAAAGAAATTTAAAAATCAGGACAAAAGAGCACTTCAGGAACATAAAGAACCATGAAATAGATAAATCGGCAGTTGCAGCCCATTTTTGGATAAAAAACCATGACTTTAAACCAGAAGCAAAACTGTTAAAATCTGCAAGAGGACATACAGAATTAATCAATTGGGAAAAAATCTTCATCCTCAAACATCAAGACAAAGCCATGAATTTTGAAATCCCCGCCTCCAATGACCTGTTCAATAAATTCATCTTAAAGAAACCAGAGGGCAGTCAAGTAGGCAGCAGTCAAAATGGAATGAATATGGGAGGAATAACTTCCCGAAACTAGTCTCCAAATAGAGGACTCAAGTGAAGTAAGTGTCACAAAAATTGACTCAATTCTTATATTACTATATTAGAAAAACTTCACTGTTACTAACTTCCTGTAATAATTAATATTTAAAGTAGGCATACAGGTCAAAAGGAAGTAAAAACGGACTGCTAAATCAAAGCCAAGGACACAGGATACAAGATGGAGGCCAACAATAATTATGTTAAAAATTTCGGTCTTTTTAATACTGGATTTGGAGGAAATAAATGGCACATAAAACAATATTTAAAATTGCAAGAAAAAAGGAGATACATAGCAGCAGACATTCGTTTCTTAAATCTATGCCTCAGTAACAAAGTAACCCCTATTTTTGTAAGAAGATATGTAAAATTTAGTAACAACAGTAAACAACAAATGGCAGCTGACAGAAAAATCATAATAATGGAAAAAAACAAGCACTACAAAACCTTAAGTGATACAGAGTTGAAATTGTATGATCTTCAATTGAAATTAACAAAAACATTAGGCAGCATTGCTTGGGAAAATGTAGAATCAAATCTTTATGCCAACCTTAATTACAAGATGAAAAAGAAAACTCTTAACCTCAAAAAGAAACTAGATAGACTTTGCCAAAAACAAAACAACATGGAATTGGGACAGGAAAAAACAAAAAAGAATACATACCAGCCAATCCAACATACCACAGACACCAACAGGTGTAAGACATTTGAACTTCCAAAAGTAAATAAGGAAAATGAAACACCAAAACCAACACAGAATGTCATCAACCTATCTACACAGACATTTAATAAGAGTGAAATGGAATTACTAAATAAAGGCCTAAAAACTTGTGTAGATTATTCCACAGATTTAGATGAATATATAGTTGATATTGAGAACGCTATACAAGATTTTAAAGAAACAGATAAAGTAGTAGTAAGGAAAGAATGTGAAAAGGTATTAGAAAGAATCCAAGAAAACAATAGAAAAAGGAATTCTTACAAAAAAACGGTTAATTCCTTGAATAAAAAACCAGTAATTTACACCAAGGCAGATAAAGGGAACCAAACAGTAATATTAGACAAAGATGAATACATTAATAGAATGGAAAACCTCCTAAAAAATGGGGAATACATAGAAGTCAAAACAGATCCAGTAAACAAGTGTGTCAATACATTCAACAAGATCTTAAAAGAAGTTAAAATCATACCTGAGAAAGATAAATATAAATTAAAGCCGAATAACCCAACATTACCAAGAATATATGGACTCCCAAAGATCCACAAACCAGGAAATACTATGAGGCCCATTATAAACAATATTGATTCACCAACTTATAATCTAGCCAAATGGTTAACACATACATTTAGTTCATTCAAGAAATTTGATAGTCTAAGCATTAATAATTCATATGATCTTGTGGACAAAATCAAGGACACAGAATTAACCAAAGGAGATATGTTGGTATCGTTTGATGTAACAGCTTTATTCCCTAGTATTCCGACAGACAAGGTACTGATATTACTGAGAGATTGGTTGAAATCAATAGATATACAACCAGAAGCTTTGGAAGATTACATGAAATTAACAAAAATTTGTTTGGATCAAACATTTTTCAGTTTCAACAATAAATTTTTCCAACAAAAATCAGGATTAGCGATGGGAAACCCTCTTTCTCCTTTTTTGGCAGAACTATATATGAGTTCCTTTGAAAACCACATCACAAAAGCTTTTCCCGTAGTATTCAAAACCTGGCACAGATACGTAGATGATATCTTTGCAGTGGTACAAGAAAAATTGATAACAGATGCATTAAAATTATTGAATATGCAGGACAAATCCATTAAATTTACATTGGAAATAGAGAAGAATGGCTACCTCCCGTTCTTAGACCTCAAAATTATCCATAAAGGCAACAAGATAGAGTTTGGTATCCATAGAAAGTCAACACACACAGATAATTACATAAAACAAGATAGTTTCAATCCCATAACTCACCAACATGCAGTGTTCAGTAGTCTAACCTATAGACTAGTAAACACACCGATAACTAAAGAAGAATATGCAGCTGAATACAAGTATATTGTAAATACAGCTCACCACAATGGATTCACCAAAAATCTGGTAGATAGAAAGATTGGCAGACAAAAAAGACAGAAAGATGTCAAAGATGTTAGCACTTTGACCAGTAAAGAAGATGATAGAAAATTTAAAAAATTCACTTACCACCCTTTGGCTAACAATAGTTTTAAGAAAATTTTCAAAGAACAAAACATAATTTTGGCACCACAAAACAAACATAGTATTGGAAATTTACTAAACTCCTCACTAAAAGACAGAATACCTAATTCCAACAAATCAGGAATATATCAAATAGAGTGCAAGGATTGCAACCAGGTTTACATCGGAAAGACTAAAAGAAATTTAAAAATCAGGACAAAAGAGCACTTCAGGAACATAAAGAACCATGAAATAGATAAATCGGCAGTTGCAGCCCATTTTTGGATAAAAAACCATGACTTTAAACCAGAAGCAAAACTGTTAAAATCTGCAAGAGGACATACAGAATTAATCAATTGGGAAAAAATCTTCATCCTCAAACATCAAGACAAAGCCATGAATTTTGAAATCCCCGCCTCCAATGACCTGTTCAATAAATTCATCTTAAAGAAACCAGAGGGCAGTCAAGTAGGCAGCAGTCAAAATGGAATGAATATGGGAGGAATAACTTCCCGAAACTAGTCTCCAAATAGAGGACTCAAGTGAAGTAAGTGTCACAAAAATTGACTCAATTCTTATATTACTATATTAGAAAAACTTCACTGTTACTAACTTCCTGTAATAATTAATATTTAGGGCATTTTTAATTGGAGTAGCTGGTTTCCATGAATGACAACCATAACATGCAGATAAAAATCCTCACATTTTACCATAAATAGTTAAGTTACTCTATCAGTCTTATATCTCTGATTTATACAGTTTCGGAAGCAACACATTTATACATCATGTACACTGTTACCAATATTTGAAATTGCACTACTTTCCCCTACACACACATTCACAGTATAATAGCTTAGTCTAATGTAACCTATTGAGGGAATGATAAATAGAAAGACGAGGCACAAACAAATTCTGGCCTGCACCATTGGTTCCCCAGCCCGCAGTATATACACAAACAGCAGGCCAAATTTCAGTTCAACAAATTAAAATTGAATTTAAACTCAAAAGCAAAAATCGATGTTCATTGATAACATAAATACAAGTATGTTGCATTAATCAACTTTACAGTAATTTTAACTTTCAAATACATAGATATAATTGTAAACGAAACAGTAATTTATTATCTTTAAAGATAGCGAAGTGAAAAGAATTTAATCCCTTCCCATTAAACAATACCGTTAGACACTCTCGAGAATGTATAGCGCTAAAACTTGACTTCTCTTACTCAATTGGAAAAACCCCGATACAACATACCTCTTTGAAGCAAAGTCCATCAACATCACAGCTCAACTTGTCTGTTACTCCACCTACCAAAAAAATATTTCTAGTAGGAACATAAATGCCATGCTCAAGAAGGGATAGTTCTCGCTCTTAAGTAATGGATGACATCAAACATTACAGAACCCTCTTGTTATGTTGTGTAACTGATTATTTCCTTTGATTTTAAACTAAAAATTAACTATACATCTTCTAAATATTATTTGGTTATCTACAGTTTTTAAAACAAGAAGCGATAGGCAACATTATACACTGTATTACACATAGCAACAGCATTGGTACCGGTAGGCCTTGTCCCTTCAGGGATGTAGCGCCACGGAGTTTTAGTTTTTAGACCAAAACTAAACATTCTAATGCACAATTTTGTCTACAGTTAGTGAACTATTAGTTAACACAATGGTCGTGCTCAAACAGTAAGAATTATTTAATATTCTTTTCTGAAAAGCCCCTAGAACCAAATCCATTATTTATAAATTTTTCACTTTCACAATTAGACCACAAAAGTTGAGATTAATAATATTATTTCTATACCACAAAAAGTTACAGCTTGGGATATTGTGTCATGTTCCCGTCATGACTCATTCCAACACAGCGGCATGAGCAGCCATATGTTCAGTAGTTGCTTCCCATGGAGAACACAAAACGTACTGATACATTTGTTAAATATTTTTCCCAGTAAACCAGTAGCATTAACATATATGATTCTTCTACAGCATAGGAATAGAGTAGACAAGAGTACATAACATAATATTTTTGATGTCTTGTACAAACAACCTTCCAATACATCCATGACTTGAAGAATGCTAAGCAAGCACGTCTGCCTGCAATTTAAAAAAAATTGGCATTCTTTCGGAGGTTCTTTGGAAATAACTAAGTAGCTCATCCATCTTGGTCCTCCGTGCAATAACTAGCAACCAACCATCCGTATTCCACACAACACTTCGTTGAGCATTATTGATGAGAGAATGTTGTTTATTTTCTCAAATAAAATTTTTAAGAATAGAGAATGATTAAAATTATTAAAATTTACTTTTTAAAATAAATGTCTTCTTTAGGTGTAATGAGCAAGGGGAAGCATTACTTCCCTTGGTTCCATGGATGGCATGTCACTGCCCCAGTGAGATGGGACTGGAAAACTTGTCACTATTAAATATTGAACTTCTAAACATTCAACTTCACATTTTATAAGTAAATGCTCACTCATATGTTTCAAAGCTGAGATCCACTGACGAATTTCTCTCTGTGTCCCTCCAGAGAACCAAACATTCATCATGTCATATTTAAATACTCGTAATTATCTGAAAATAAGGTTTTTTTTTTTTGTTCGTTTGTTTGGTGAAAATAATTAATTTCATTTTCTGCATGTTTGAAAGAACAGTTACCCTATATTTCCTCTGCAAATAACTTTATTAAGAATTTTTATTTTACTTTTAATTTGTAACAGTAAGAGTTTAAGAAATGTTTACTCATGAGATTTCCAGGTGTCTACCAGTACCTATAACATTGAAGTGTTTTTATTTTTGCGTATTTTTAAGTCTCTTGTTTTAACTGTAATAAAAGCTAAAATTGAGTGTCTTTGTCCATTTGAATTGACCTTCCTTTCTAGCTATTTTCTAGTAACATATGATGAAGGAAGTATCAGCAACGATTCGCATTGTTTGTGAAACAGCAGTGATTAATTTCAGGAGTGTGATGTCGCAACATCGGAAATTGTTTGAAAGCAACTCAAAGCTTCCAACTGTAGCTATCAGTCCTGATGACCAGCCAGAGGAGAGTGATTGTCTGACGCTGACAGCAGCCATCATGCATCGGAGAAGCAGCACAGTGTTAGTGTTAGTGTTGTATCCTGCCTGTTGCATTCCACTGCACACCTCTGTGTTTTCATGACTGTAAGAATGTGAGGATTAAAGCAGTCTCTCACATTGTTCATGCTTCCCTCAAACTCTGCTTCAGTAGCTAGACAGAGTTGGTGAAGGGTAACACTGCAGAATTCCTTGGGGCTTTCTTACTGTTGTCAAATGTATAAAAACATAACCCATTAGAGAAACGATAGACACAATAGAATCATAGTTTACTACGGTGAACTGAAAAATCTTGGATGCAATGACTGAAAAGGGGTACGCCATGGTGTAGTGGTTGAGGCACTGTGTTACAAACCGGAAGGTCATGGGTTCGATTCCCGATGAGGTCGTTGAGATTTTCCAATTGGCGTAATCCTTCTGGTGGGACTACGGCCCTGGGGTCGACTCAGCCTCTAACAGCAATGAGTACCAGGAGCAATCCTGGGGGTAAAGGCGGCCGATGCATAAGGCACTTTCACGTGCCGAATGTCTACAAGCTGGGATCCTCATCCTCCTGGAACCCTTAGGGCCTCCATGTCCTGTATAGGGAACACTTTACTTTACTAATGACTGAAAAATAAAGAGTGGGATTCCATAAAACATATTATAGTAATCAATTGCATTTTGATGTGTTGACTTCTTTAAAATTGGTCTTGTGGTTGGTCACCTTCTAAAACTGCATGTAACGGAAATATGTCAAATCTGGTCAAATGAATGTAAGGAAGCACAGCCTCAGTAGGCATATTCCATTCTCAATACAGTGCAGTCAGATGTTTATGAATTTATTATGTTACGTTTTGATGTAGATATAGAGATTTAACAGGGAATGTATATAAATTACAGCTCTATTAATTTTAAAATGAACTAAGTAGTAGGCTGTAACATACAAGAAGCGAGTATACATGGTGCCTTTTCTATTTATTGCAAATATGACAAATTTTAATATATGAAGCATGCTAGATTTTGGCAGCAAGCACAAGACATTTCACATACCTGGCGGCTCAAGTCAAGTGGAGACCCCAACACTTTCCGCGTTGTTCATTTTTCCCTGCCAGTCTCATGGCCTCATGTGTTCCGAGAATGACCTGTATTTTATGTCTTTTATAGAAAACTTGTGAACTAAAGCATTAAAACTTTAATTTTAACTGCATACGAGTCCCGATGTTTTTTATTTGAGTCACTGTACATGATGCTAGCAATGTAAGATTATTTCAAGATTTATTTTAAAGTATTTTAAAAGAAGCAAAGATAAATATAAATTGTTTTATTTTAAAGTAATTTAAAAGAAGCAAAGATAAAAATATAAATTCTACTTTATGTTCAGCTCATTATTTTCAGTTTCTTTAATTGAATCCCCTAATATCATGCTGCCTGTCAATGAAATCCTGGATGTAATATTGGCCCATGGACCTCTCAAAGTTGGAAACTCCTCATCTATTGTACTTACCTCTTAGCCTGCATCCAGTCTGTTTTTCCACATTACATATGAAAAATGATCATTCAAGTATCTTCTTTCACAGTCTGCATTGCTTTTTGAAGATACCTAGTAAATTTCTAACAATGACAGTCTGAGAATGTAAAAAATGGGCCTTTGGGGGGGGGGGTGTAGATAGTTAAACGGCTGATCTGCAAAATATTCATACCTGAGCATACTCATTTGTAGTAATGTGAGAGAATGCTCTCTGTTGTGTTGAAATGTACTAAACAATGTTCTCTACTGCTTTATCCTCCAATATTCTTATTCAGTCAACACTAAATGTTATCTTGTGTTATGTCGTATGCAGCTTCTGGTTGTATGTGTTCTAATATTTTGATTTCAGCTTAGAAGATGTGATTAAAATGCATTTCACTGTCATGTTATGTTACTTTATGTCATTGACTGATTCCTTCTTGTATATAATTTAAATGAACCATCGTACATTATTTATGTTAGAGCATGGTTGCATCTATTCTGTTTATTCACTGTTTGCTTACAGTAGAATTTCCTTTCCAGAGGTGTCAGTTATAAAATATATACAGGGTGGAAGTAGTATAACTGTGCAGATTAAAGGGGCAGTAGATGACATTGACACCTATTTTGTGATGAAGTCCATGATTAATTAGAATCTCTGCACAGCCAGCTCCTATCTCTTACTGGTATGAAAACAGACCCACCTCATGAACTACACTTGTCTTGATGTTACCATATTTCATGGAGTCAGGGGCGTGTCCAAGGTTTTTTTTTGGGAGGGGCTCTGATAAATCTAACACTATTATCACACACAATTATATTAAATCTTCACACTTTAGAATAACATAACTATACAACGATACTCAAACAAAGTATGCAGGTTTCTATGCTGATGTGTACATCACAGTAATACTTTCATCCAAGGAAAAGGCATTAAAGCTGTTGATTCAGAGAACAAAATTAAGTTTTCTTCTGTAGCAAGATTGAGATCGGAAATATACACACTAAACTTCACTAAAAGGTATATTTAGCCAGGATGATCATTTCAATGGGTCTTCCCACCATCATCAGCTGATTCCGACTGGTGCTCTAGTGGCGGGTGAATGAACTTGTCGATCAAAGTTCCTTGTATGCCAACTGAAGTGTCGAAGTTTAAGAGATTTTTTCGGTTCCTTTTAATGAATATTTTTTCCCTAACTATAAGATCTATTGGTTTTTCAACTTGTTTTAGTAGTGCAATTTCATTTTCAATTTCATGGCCTACTTCCCAGAAATGCATTGCCAAAGCAAATTTTTCAATTTGTTTGTTCATGATGTTCCTAAAATGTTCTTTTCTCCTTGTATCTACATTCCTTTTTGTTTGGCCTATATAAAATTTTCCACAATCTTTGCAATTAATTTTGTAAATTCCAGCTTTTTTGTAATGAGGGACCTTATCTTTCTGGTTGGTTTTTATAAGATTTTTCAAACTGAATTTATTCTGCGGTGCCAATTTGATGTTTACATTATTGAAAACTTTCTGAATTCTGTTGTTTGCCCATCAACACTTCACTGTAGATTTCCATCTAATATTAATATTAAGTTTTCTTGCTTTCACACTATTGGAAAATTTATGAAACACAATTTCAAGCACTCTGTAATCTACACGAGGAACAATACTGTCACTTTGATCATTTGTTAGTAGCTAAGCGAGCTAACTATGCATTCATGCCAACTTAAGCTGCTTAGATAAAAATTTGATGTTAAGCTGAAGTTTGTACACATTTAAACAAAGCAGTAATGTCCTTTCTATTTTGCAATTTGCCTTTTGCATTTCATGGATCAGGACGTGCGAGTAAATTATCTACAATCTAAGAAATTCAAATGTTCTTATGTGCAACATATTAGCAAGACTTAACATTTCGGGGGGGCTGTAGCCCCTATGTGGGCATGCGCACAACAGACAAACACTACTCCGCTGGAACTGTGAAGCACACAGTTCCATACAAAGATTTTCTTTTCTCTTTTTAATAAACTGGGAGATGGCTACTGGCATTAAGTTTAAGGATTATATATTGTACAAATATAAAGTAAGAATTAAAGAAAAAGGACTGATTATATTAAATCTTATCGATAATATCAAGTGGAAATAGGAGGTGCTGCAGTTCCATAGTGCCTATACATGAGCCGCAACTGACTGGACAAGGCTTACCACCTGACCGCTGCTTCATCTACCATAAGCAGACAGCAGGATTGGGGGGCATGTGGTCTGCTCCTCAATTTGAATTACAAGGCTGAGTGCACCCCTACCAGACCTCCTTACCTCAGAAAAATCCAAGGAGGTACCGAGCCGACGAATCTGTAGTCAGCGACACTAACCACAAAAACCACTCCGGCGGTCGAAAACATTGTGTTATATTGAGCCAATATGGTATAAAATGTTGAAATTCAGATGAGAGTAGTCCAGTATTTATATAACATCCGCACCCCAGTTTATCTTTTGCGATTTTTGAAAAAAATATGCGGGTAGTATTCGAGTATATATGGTATTTACTTTATATTATTTAGGTCTTCCACTTCACTTATGACTAAAGAGAGGAACGTGCTACCAGGAAACATGCCTGTGCGACGGGCTCAAGAGTAGGGCAGTCGCAGTAGTCAAGCAGCCGACACATTGTTCTGTTGCCAACAGCTTGGCTTGCTGAATTGTCACAAATAAACAATACTCATGCGAATTTAGGATTAGAAAATGTTTGTAGTACAGGTACTTACAGCATCCTGCTCAGTCTTATGGTCCCATGCCCATAGTTGAGGTATCACACACAATGTTAAAAAATGTCCGCTTGGGGTGTCATGGTTATATTTTGACAGATTACAGCCTCCGGTATTGCACATAACACACAGCTGTTAAGTTCATAAACATGGACAGTTACTTCTTTTCGGATATTTAGAATTAATTTAGGAGGCATAAGAGAACATTTTAAAAAATAATATTAATAACCAAATACAAATTAATACCGTATGAACTTGGAGGAGAAATTTCACTTATTTTCAATGACAATGCTTGCAGCTATAGTCTGAGCTTCAGCAGATGTTGGTTTTGTCAGTGTGGAATGTTGAGGCTTCTTTTGGTTCCTAGTTGAAAATGGCCGTTGAGGCAATATGTTCTTCTTTGACGATGTTGAAGTGTCTCTCTGTATTAATTTCATGTTCTTGGTTTGCTGAACTGTCTCTAACAATGAGTTAAATTTAATAAAAAAATAATAGTTTGACTGAAGTCTCCTCTCCATAATATTGGACGTATTATATTATTATCGGCATACTTTTGTTATTACCACTATTACTGTGACAGTATTTTCTTTTTCTGCTGTGAAAGGAATACTTTGGATGTGATGTCACATTCTGTTTGTCAGGACAGAGGAGTGGGAATTTTTTAATCCTTTGCAGCAGCAGCTTCATAGAGTTTGCGCAGGTGCACCTGTTTTGCAGGAAGCACAAACTCCATTGTGTTCATGGAGGTGCACCTGTTTTCCTGGTAACATGTTCCTCTCTTAGTCAGCTTTTTTAATTAATACTGTATACTGTACATTGCTGAAGATAATTTACTCGCACCTCCTGATTCATGAAATGCAAAAGGCAAATTGCAAAATAGGAAGGTCATTACTGCTTTGTTTAAATATTTACAAACTTCAGCCTAACATCATTTTTGCAGACCAAACAACCAGCTTTTTTTGCAATGCAGTCAGAATTCACTGTAGGGTAAAGAAGTGTTCCAATTTATATTTAATGCTGTTCAGCATTGTAGTGTGTGCTAAATTATGATTTAGGCATTTTTGGTATTTTAACTGCTTGATATTTTCCTACCTTGTATAGCATAGACATTTTTTCTTTGTCAACATCATTTAAATTTCCGAAGTTCCACTTGAAATACAAAGCAGTGTGTAACTGGTCTATAAGCTACGATAAGCAAGTGATTATGTCAGTCCAGTCTTCTCCAGGCCCCAAAATCTAATTTATTTATTTTTACTACATAGGTGACGAGTCCTGGTTTGACTGAATAAACAGTTTTTTATTAAACATTATTTTTTTAAAAATGGATTAACTAAAAAACAAAGTAGAAATCTCATTGGAAGTACCGTAGGCCCACTGTAACAATATAAGCCCCCATGAGCAAGAGAAGAGGGCATGGTGCAGATGCACAGAATGAGCTAAACATTATCAACTCGTCTTTCTAACCACACAACAATGCACCGATGCTCCGTTGTGCGGCATTCCATCTTATACAAAGGAAAGTGCTCGATTTTTAGAAAAAGAAGAAGAAAAAAATACAAAGAAATAAAAAGCAGTATCTAGTGCTTAGTGTCAGTTTGGTATTTAGACAGTACAAATTAATGTAAGTATTCTTATTTGTTGTGCTTCATACCTGAAATATAAGAAAAAATACATTAAATGCAATTATGCAAGTGGATGGGAAAAATGAAAAAGAAGGCTAGAGAACAAAAATTGAGCATCTGTCTGACGTGATTTTGAAATTCACCCAAAAGATACCTTAGGTTTATTACAAAATATGTTTGTTTTTGTTTTTCTTATAGCTAAGGTTAGAAACAATAAAAACCCATTTTCATAAAATAATATTGTAAAATCACAACTATTTAGTTGACCTACCAGTACCTATAAATACATGGCTGAAGGAATTGCATATTAATATGGATTTCCTTCGTCCATAAGGCAGTGTGTGTGTGTGTGTGTGTGTATGTGTGTGTGTGTATATATGTGTGTGTGTGTGCATGCGTGTGTGTGTGCATGCGTGTGTGTGTGTGTGCAGGGAACCCCAACGAAGGGGGGAGAGAGGTTGGAAGCGAGTAGGCTATGCCAACCCCTGGGAATGGGATGATTGGCATGCCCAAATTCCAGTGCGAGTCCCCATGGAACTCCCCAACATCCTGCAAGCACCTGAAACCTCACCACGTGCACTACACTCTCAGGGACCTAATAACCATCGTGCACCATGCCTTCGGCCCCTCAGAGCCCATAGGGTGCCACACCTCCAGTCCCCCAGAGTAGGACACCATCCCACCAGTCCCTCAAAGAGAGTCTGTCGGGTTGCAGCACATCAGTGAGACCCTGGATGCACAGAATGGCAGTGGCGGCCGGCCAGGTGAAGGGAGTGAAGGGGCCCTTCACCTACAATTTACGTTTAAGTTTAAAAATAAAAAAAAATTATAAATATTAACGAATCGTGTATTCTTCATCCTCAGTCTAGTTGTTTCTGTATACGGTTACAATGTCTCGAATCTCATAGTCAATTGCTAGGTGAAGGGAAGCAAGAAAACATTTAGCGAGCAGATCTGGTCGGGTCGGGGTTTCATTGGCTCTCTCTCTTTCTCTCTCTCACTTGCACTATACCTGGAGACCGTATGTGAGGCGACTCTGTCCTTCAAACTAGGTCCACTCATCATTAGGGGATTGCTATGGCAACGTGACATCAAATTCTTTAAGAATATTTTGCTTTTACTACACTTGTGACGGGACGTTTTCAAAACGGAGACATCCCTCCCTTGCAGTGAACTTCAGAACCAGCCAGATCACTTTTAAACCAAGTCCACCCTACGGCCAATTTTTCTTGCACCCTCGTGGCTTGTATTGTACATACATGTGGCATGGCATTAGTGTCGCTAGACTCTTCTTCTAGAGCTGATATTTGCAAGTTTTTTGGGCGGGATGTGTTACCGGTGCTGTGTTATGTTACCGATATTAATCCTATTAATGATAAATAGTTAGCAATTCTTTTTGAGACACCGTTCTGTAGGTGAAAAGACGAAAACAAAAGAGACGTTTTCACAACTGGATGACCTACCATACCATCTTTGTGTGACGAAGGGGGAATGACGGTAAAAGCAATAATATCAGTTTCTAAGATTCTTGGTTTTCTGAGTTCTCATGGTTGTGCAGTAGCCCAACTGTAGGTAAGTTATTTTGTTGGCCCTGCTTGCTTTTTAGTAACAATCACAATGTCTGGATTAAAGAAGGTTTATCAGATTTTAAGAACATTACGTGAGCTCTTGATAAACATAGGGATTAATACACAAGAAATAGGTGAGTCTTGCATGTACAATTATCATAGAAGTGCATCTCCAACTTTATAGTCATGCTTTACTAAACCCATTTAAGCCCTTCACCTACTTGCTGGGGCACGAGCCGCCACTGCAGAATGGAGGCAGGACAGGAGAAGCCCGCAGCGGATGCTGCAGCAGGACATGCCCCAAAAGCCTGGAAAGGAAATGGGATGGTAATGAGGGGGAGTTAAAAGGTGAAGTGGAGAGTGCTGGTGGAATGAGAGGGGGAAAATGGGAGAATCCCTGAGAAAAACCCCTTGAGTCTGGCTTCATCCACCACAAATGACATGCCCGCCTGCCTCGGGATTTGAACCTGGGACTCAGGGTGGCCAGACGTCCGGCTTTTGGCCGGACTGCAAGGCTTTTTGCTAAGCAGTCCTCCATCCGGCGCGGCTTTATGCCGGACGTTGATTTGTCCCCCTTTTCGAGACTCTGATGGATCGGTAAAGCGTATTAATAAAATTTGTTCTCGGAAGAGTGTAATTCCATGTATACGGAATTCCTGACCAACAAAAACCTCCTGCAGATGGCAAAGAAAGGACAAAAATATAAATACAGATGAAAATCCCTTTTTGCAGTGTATAATCATTTATTTTATATAAATGCAGTTATTAAGTCTGAATGAAAGATCCATATCGGTCCCAAATTTCTACTGATACAAATCCAATAAAAAGAAGTGTTTAAAAATATATTTCAAGTCAGTGGATAAAAGTTAAAATCACTACACAACGTTACAACTCTCCCCTGGAGTCTTCCTCAGGTGACTTGAAGATTGAGTTTCGTCATGGTAACCATCAATAAAAACACTGTTTCTCAAATGTCTTTCTTTCCAGTTCTTTGGAATGTCAAACATTCCTTCCTCTATGCATTCTGCTGGTGGCTGGGGAATTTTTAACACTGGAACTTTCCTTTTCAGTCTCCTCATTACATCCAGCCATTCGTCCCCTATATCACCATCATACCTATTTAAACACATCCCCTGGTTGCCGATTATGGACCATGCCTCATATACGCACGAAGTATAACAAGTACGGGATTTGTTCCCAGAGGAATCCGGTTGATATGGCTTCAAACGATAGGATGGATGGATTTGTCAATCTCTCTAAAAAGGAAATCCCAACGAAAGTAGCGAGTATATTCCAGTATGGATTTAAATTTGCTCCAAAGAACAGTGAATGTAAGATGGAGGATTTGTTAGCATCTGCGATCAAAGGTTCTGGAATGATCGTGGATGGTGATGAAAAAAAGAGGTTTTTACAAGAGGTGTCTTTAGCTATGGACGAGGTTAAAGAAAAAGAAAAAGGAATAAGTGGTGAAGGAATGAAGATGAGAAAAAACATCGCGTATGCTAAGAAGTGGTTGAGTGAAAACGAAATACTGGTTGTAAAAAGTGATAAAGGAAATCGACCTGTCTTCATTGACTCTGTCACATACATCCAAAAAATGAAAGAATGTTTTGGACCCCCAGATTTCTCAATTCTTGATAAGAACCCTATCATGAGTATAAGAAGGGAAGTGAACAAAGTGATCAACAGTAGTATAACAATTGGTGAGGATGTTAAAAAAAGTCTGATCACCAACAAATCTGATCTACCACATTGTTTTGGCTTGCCTAAAACACATAAAGAGGATGTGCCTTTGCGGCCTATAATCCCTATGTATAACCATCCAGCATTTGGGTTGGCAAAACTTTTGGTGAAAAGATTGAGTGATATACAAAAGAGAACAAGATGGTCTATTGGCAGCTCATTTGAAGCAAGAAACCTTCTAGAGAATATGGAGTACGGCAATGATTTATGTATGTTTAGTTTGGATGTGGTTTCGCTATATCCCAGCATACCTAGAGAACAAGCTAGTGAGTGTTTATTTAGGTGGCTTATCGAACAGGGAGTGGACTGTGTAGTGGCCAACGAATATGATAGATGGTTCAGGGTGTGTTCTGAATATAATGTGTTTCAATTTGATGGCATTATTTACAAACAGAAAGAGGGCTTGGCTATGGGAAACCCAGTGTCGGGGTTCGTATCGGATGTATTCCTGTACTTCATGGAAAAACAGGTGATTGGGAAGAACTTTGACAACATATTGCTGTACATGCGTTACGTGGATGACATATTGGTAATAGCTAGGCAAGACATCTCTGACTCACTGCTAGAAGAATTCAACAGTTACCACAACAGGGTGAAGTTCACGATTGAGAAATCGGCGAACAACAGTATCAACTTTTTGGACCTAAGAATTACCCTTAAGCAACAGGGAATTTGTTTAGGCGTGTATAGAAAAACATGTAAAGGAGAAATGTATATACACAGAAGATCAACACACCATCACAGAATCAAAAACAATTTATGGCGTAATTTTGCACACAGAGCCATTGGTCTATGCAATAATAACAAAGATCTAGAAAAGGAAAAGAAAGTAGTATTTAGATTAGCAGAAATAAATGGATATTGTGGTAGAAAAATTAACCATATATGGAAAAGTGTTGAAAAAGGAAATGACAAAAAAGATGAAAAAAGGAAAGAAAATAATAATATAGGTTACATAGGCGTACCATATGATCCCCACGTCAGCGAACACATAGGGAAAATTTTCCTGAAATACGGCATAGTACCAGCATATAAAACTGAAAAGACAATTGAACAAATATTTTCCCAGTATCTTGGTACGAACAAGGACAAAATGGATTTTCCTGGAGTTTACTCAATAAAATGTAGTGATTGTGAGGGAGTATATGTCGGGGAAACCGGGAGAGACTTTAAAACCAGAATACGCGAACATGAAAGGGATGTAAATAGTGGGAAATGCTCTACTGGACTCAGTCAGCATATGACAGAAAACAAGCATGGCATTGGTGAACTAAACATTGTAAGAATTGAGAATGATTACATAAAAAGAAAGGTATATGAGGCATGGTCCATAATCGGCAACCAGTGTGTCCTTAAATAGGTATGATGGTGATATAGGGGACGAATGGCTGGATGTAATGAGGAGACTGAAAACGAAAGTTCTAGTGTTAAAAATTCCCCAGCCACCAGCAGAATGCATAGAGGAAGGAATGTTTGACATTCCAAAGAACTGGAAAGAAAGACATTTGAGAAACAGTGTTTTTATTGATGGTTACCATGACGAAACTCAATCTTCAAGTCACCTGAGGAAGACTCCAGGGGAGAGTTGAAACGTTGTGTAGTGATTTTAACTTTTATCCACTGACTTGAAATATATTTTTAAACACTTCTTTTTATTGGATTAAGTCTGAAATTAGTGAGGATTATACTATGTAATATCTGCTGTCCAGCTGTCCATGCCCGAAGTTTTATACTATGACAGATTACCGAAGAAGTGTGTCCTCCTTTCTGACATTTTAGAAATGGCCACCCTACTGGGACTGCTTACATGAGCATGAGCCGCCGTGATGGTCCATAACTCAATACTAGTACTGGTACTCTAAGCAAACTTACGGTAAAACATAAAGTTGCCTAATGCATAATAAAACATGTTAATCCCAAAAGGAAAAATGGTATAGGTAAGTCATTACTAAATAGTTTATTTAGGGTTCACAGAAATGTAATGAATTATGCAGCTTACTATCATATATTTCTATGTTCTGTATGAATGGTATAAATAGTGAATTTGGATAGGCCCCCATATTCATTAATGCTCCAGGCCCCCATATTCATTAATGCTCCAGGCCCCCATAGCTGTTGGAATGCCACTGATAACATGGTAAGCTTACAAACTTCCATGTATGTGTTGTAATTGTATTTAGCATACTTTTCATTGTGAAGGGTCATAATTTTTTTTCTCCCACCTTTATTATATTACTAGCTTAAAAGGCCCCGCATCACCTGGGTCTAGGTCCTTCTGTAATATGTATATAGAATTTGAAACGAGGAAGAACAACTTATCACACTCAAACTATTCCCTCAGAAAATGCTTGATATAGCTTTTTATGTCTTATAGAGGATGTTGAATGTTGCATTCCATTGCTTTTACACACCATGCCTGGGAGGGGTTGAAATACAGAGAAACAGAAATTTCGGTTACATAAGATTATATTGTCTTTACGGAAAATTTTATTTTCACTCTCATGTTACCATACAACTGTTTCTGGGCTGAAATAAAAATAAATAAATTCAATACTACTTTCATACTTTCCTCCTCAAAACCTGGGACATAGTAATATACTACGCACAAAGGACTAAAAATGTTCCATCCTATTTTATCTCCTTTTAGATGCTTAGGGCCTATGATAAACATCCCTATCTCTTAATTAATACGAAGCCTACAGCTATGAATAACGTATCAGTGGATAGGACTTTTTACTGACTTCTGATATAGCATGCTCATTGGCACACACATAAGCTATCCCTGCAATACGACCTCTTATTCTACATCAAAATGTGAAGTGAGAAAATGATATTTTCCATGTCAAGGGAGAGAAAGTTATGTGACTGCATCACATTGTGCTTTATTTTCGTGGATATCATTTTTCATTAATTATTTTCACCAATGTTTTACATCGATAGCATCAAAATTTGTTAAAGCCCAGTATTATATTGTTCCCAAAGCCCTATGTAAACATGTAAATATTACACTGTTGGAAATTATATTGTATTTCATTTCTTCATCATAATATTCTCAGAAATTACATAAATTTTCAAGGGAAGGAGTGGCTTGTTTGAATTTTAATATTGACCATGTTACTTTCTGGGCTTAACTGGTTATATGTGCAAAAATTCATGCAAATTTCTCAAGAAATGTAGATTTGTATAAGGAACCTATATACCCACATACCCACATACACACTTTCGATTTTATATATTAGACTAGCAGGTCCCTGCTGCTTCGCATGGGGAAGATTAAAAATTAAGAGTAAAATAATTAAAACATTATATTTATTAACACTTGCACGCAAAACATTCATAGGCCTAAACAATTAATAATTAATGAAATGGCTAAAAATCCTACTTTGAAGTGAATTCCATAATTAGAAAGCACAGCATGGGAAAAACAACCTCAGATTCGAGTTCCCTGGCCCAGAAAACCCCTGCATAGTGAGTTTCGTCCAAATCGAACAATGTTTTGCCCATTAGGGCTATATTCATTATCCCTCTTCCATCTATGTTAAAAATTTCAGTTGTCTGCATGCCTTGACATTATATACAAATGAATCAACCAGGGTGGGCTCACAAAATTCAAGCGATCACGATACTTTTATTTCCAAGGTGTGACAAAAATAGACAAAGCCACCTGCAATTGATTTGACAGTTGAAATGTATTAATGAAAACTGATGCTTCGAAAGTGCAAAAATGCACGTTTTCTGCCTGTTTTTCACTCATAACTTGCGAGCGAAAGTGAAAATTAAAAATCTGGCTTCAAGGTGCATTTGTCCACTCTTCAGGCCATCTATGTTTAAAATTTCAGATGTCTGCATTCAGTAGATTTCGCTGGGCATTGTGCACAGACAGACAGAAATACAAACACTTTCTTTTATTATTATAGATATCGGTGAACCAGAATAAATTGTTAATTTAAAAGTGTGTTGAAGTAGAGCAAGTGCTTTATTCATAAAATTAATTATGAATCCAGATTGTTCAGAGATGGATATTATGCATACAGAATGCAAACCAATGAACATAACAGAAGTGGAGTAGTTCCAGTTCAGATTCAAGTAACGCTTACACAGTATTTACATTATTTTTACGATGACTTTAGTTTTGATGGATATTCATTCCTTTTAATATAACCGAATTATGTTATATTATTATAGCTACTATTACATTGTGTTGTTTCTATTTGCACAACTCTGTTTCATTTGGCAACCAATCACAATCAGGGGGCAGTGCTAGGCAACAGGTACGGAAGGATACTCTACTTTTTAGTTTTACAATATTGCTGCTTCTCATTTTTAGGTAGTCAACACAATATTCTGAAAGTTCATGCACTTCTCCATTTCACACTTCTTGCTGACAGATGATCTTACTAGCATTAGGAAATGCCTGTTTTCGTATGCCAGCTATGTTAAATTATTATTTTATTTTTTCCCCTCTTTGCAGCTACTTTGATTTCAGAATTTTTTATCAGCATGTTTTGTATTAATTGATATATCTATGTATGTATTTATTTACTTGTGTCATGAACTGCATGCATAAACTTCTAATGAATGTACATTATTTACAGAGATTTACTCAGTAGCACTGTCTTTCTTGTGATTAGGTGTTTTTGTAGGATACAAGGATGTGAGTGTGATGTATCATTGTTTTTGTTAAGAAATTTAAAGCAGCGACAGAGTTAAGCAACACTTGTAATGTAGCACTGCACTTATGGAAATTGTGACAGGTTCTGCAAACCTAGCTTGGTATTGAGAATTGCACCAGTCGGGTGTCTGTTTTTTAGTGAATTCCTATGATATGTTTACATTAGTATCCAGCAGTGAACATTCAGGACTTCCTGTTGATACAGATGGAATAGTATTTGTTATGAGAAGGATGTGGGCATTGGTTATTAAATATATTAATATGATTTGCAGTAGGATCACAAAAATACATTATAAATTATAAAAAGAAAATCAGAAATAATTATATGGTATTATTATGGACTCAAGCAAAATCCTCAACATAGTAAAGTTTTGAAGAACAGGCTCGAGTCAGGAAATATAGTGTATAAAAAAACGGAGTAGAATAAATGACAAGTTTTCAAAGTCACTTTATGAAATTCGAACCAAATTTCTGTATTCTCATTTATTTATATTTTAAATGACTATTAAGTGTATCCTACTATATTAGTTCCAACTGTATACAACTTGGTATGAGTATACTGTTCTCGGGTTGCCAGCTAAGTGATTGGAAAAGCTCCAGCATTTCAGAGGAACACACTTCCTCCATCTTCAGGGACACTGAAGTGTTGAGTAGATGGAGTAGATGGAGTGTGCTCCCAAGGACGTGGGAGAGTCAGCTAATCAGGTGATACCTCAAAGTTTCTTGAATTTGAGGAGGGTCGACCAATCAGGAAGCATCGAGAAGATGGGTGGGTCAACCACTCAGGAATTTTCTTAGTCTGCAGATTAATTGGTCTTTTTACGGACCAGTCTTTCTCTTCTGTCTTTTAAATTACGAATGCAACCATTCCAAATGAGGCTGATGTTAAATCCTCAATCTCAATTGAAATTGTCTGTCTCTAATTTGATCTCAGTGGCTTCTCTGATTAGCCTGTCCCAATGACCAACTAATTTAGACAGCACAGGGTTGTTGGTGAAATCGATTCCTTGGCCAGATCCCAAGTAGATAGCGTACTCGGATAATGCTGACTTTCCTGGATAGAAAAGCCTTATGCACTGTTGGTGTTCTTTACACTGCTGTTCAATGGTGCATGATATCCGGCCAATATATGCTTTGCCACATTCACATGGAATGTGGTTGACACCAGATGTTTTTAGGCCCAAGTCTCTGAGTATAAGAGACTTAAAGATGTCACCTGATTTGCTGACTATCCCACGATCTTGGGTATAAATACCAGCAACCTCTGTCCACTCAACACTTCAGTCTCCCTGGAGATGGAGGAAGCATGTTCCTCTGAAATGTCAGAGCTTTTCCAATCACTCATCTGGCTAACAACCGAGAACAGTAGGCCTATACTCAGACCAGAAGCCAGGAAATCCTAAAGTCATTCATGTATACAACTGTATTTGCCATCATTTTCTTTTTTCTTTTAACAGTTTGGTAAGTATAAAAAGTTCAGAGAATTGCAAGTCTGATATCAAGGCAAAAAATGGAGCAAACAATGTTCATGTTAACATTCATTTTTAAACTAAACTATTATAATTTAACATCCAATTCAGTACATTACAACTAAATGTTACTAGTCTGTCACTGGCTTAAGGGGTGGATAGGTGAAATTTGTATTTTTCAAGATTCTAAAGCTGGAATCTTGAAATTCTTTACTTCCATTTCTCTTGGTATTGGCCTGTAGTATAATAAATAAGGAAAGGATTTTCTGTTCCATACCTATTTTGTTTGCTACAACCCACACCTTTGCTATTTAGAGTGTTTGGATGTCATATACATAGGACCTATATAATGAAACCCTGTAGGATTTAAAATGCCTAACTGAGCCATAAATACCCATAAATGTCTAAAACCTCATTTCTACCTGAAATGTATTTTCTGATATTTTTAAAAATTAAGTTCCCACTTTTTTGCTACAATATACCATTTTTCAAATAATGCAACTGGCTTGGATTTGTGTCTTTGTAGATTGTTTCAATGAAAAAGAATTTTAATTATGTACTCACAACAACGCAGAATTAATTGTTACTAAGCTGACCAGATGTTTTCAGTTGCTGTTCCCTAAGAGCAAATGTCCCCAAAGAACAGTATTGTCATCAAGTTTGTAAAGAGCAATTTTGTGGCAAGCCAACAAGGAGTAAAAAGATGGTAGGAGGTATTGTTTCACAAAAAATTGCATTTCATTTCAGTTTTTTCTTCTTCTGTAAATAATGTTATAAACTGTATATAAAAAATAAAATCAGGTAAATTCATGTAACAAAGTGCCAGAAGCTTTTGTTTAATCAGTGATAATTGCAATTATGAAATACAGAAAATAAGTTATTTTTCTTATTGATTTCTGAGTAAAGCTCCAGATTGATTCACTAAGCAGGGCTTATGGAGGAACAAAGGTATAGTTTCATAATCATATATGACGGAATATGTGGGTAGTTTTATTTGTCAAAGCTAACTGTATTACAACTTCCAAAGTTGTATATGAACAATGTAAAACAGTATGTCATGAGAACTGATTTGCATTTGATGAATTGTTCCTAATATATTACCATAAAAAGGCACTAAATTGGGCATTACTTCAGTACCAGTCAACTGATTTGGTCTAACATCATCAGACTTTTTCCCATGGACGTTATAAATGCATATACAGTGCATGCCACTTATTGTGATCACTTTGGGATGCAACGAATCTGATAATATTAACAGATTGATAACAGTGGTTGAAATAACTAATTGAAGGTTATTTATTCATACATAAGATAATACACTACGAAAACAGAGTTAAAAGCTATTTATTCATAAGATAATATGTAATTGTGAATCATTGAACCACTCATAATACAGTATTAGACTGCAAGCAACTATTTTTTCAACCAGTAACAAAGTTTTTAATTGTATCTGTTATCATTTAGGAGTCCATTCACCAATACTCCATACTTAATTACGAGTTACGAATGTTTTTGGAAGTTGACTGACGTGTGGTAAACACTGCTTAGCAATACATCTGACGACTGTCTTTTCAAGTCTTTTCATTTGACACTAGTAATCACTGCATGTCAGCACTGCTATCTTCATTAATCAATAGCTGCAGCCTAAGGCTTAACTGAGGGGTGAAACATGTTTTATTGCTGAAAGGAGAAAGTTGAGTAATGCCACCCCCCTTGAACTGGTCATTCTGTGAACTGGAAACGGTGCTGCTACTTCCAATACAACACAGTACAGTTGAGTTAGAAACGAAACCTTTAAAAATAAAATTTTGAATGACATACAATAGGCCTACTTGGAAATAAAACAGTAAAAATGAAAATATGATAACATAAACCGTAAGCCTGGTGAATATTGCTTGAAAATAGCCAGTTTTTATATTGGACAATTAAATTCATTTAAATAATTTTTTTTAACTTGTTTACGATAAAATTTAAACAAATTAAAACACTTGTTTACAATTTGATGGTAAGGCCTATATATTTGAGGATTACTAGCTCCTTCATGAAAAATCTATGTTTCTTTATGTTGTTCTTATAACTTATATTTAGACATTTTGTATTAAAATTTATCTATACTCTATATTACATTTATATTAGTAACAATTATATTAGTAATATTAGTAACAATAGCTGTCCTTACAGTTGGATTATGTATTAATGTTCCAACTCTTCTTCTAGAACAGTATTTGTTTTCAGCAGTGTTTGAAACTCACATTGTCTTCATGAAGACTTAGTTATAAAGAAGTTTAGTGATATGTAGGCAGGTCTTCCAACTAATAGTTCTAAATTTCATAGATGGATAATAAACACTGTGATGTTACTTTTTGTTTTGTTATATTGATTTGTGTTTTCCTTTAGAAAAAACAGTTTATCCCTTGATCTCATTGTTTGGTAACAGTTATCAACAGTTTAGATTTTTGGCAAACCACTTTTATTTGTAATTTCAAAACTATTCACTTATTGGCTTATTTGGTGGAATGTTGGTTTGTGGCCATGAAGGTTGATTCATACAAGGATTTTTTTTTCTGAAACTATTATTTTTGGACTCTGGAAATCTCTATGCTTTAAAGGAGAAATTAAATTTCAGAATTGAATACAGTATTTGCACTGTCTATCCTATCTTCAATATCTAGAGGCATAAAAAATAAGTTCTTTAACAAAAGTAACTACAATTCTTACCCAGACTTGTCAGCGTGAATGGTTTAAATTTCTTGAAAGTGTGTTATATGTATAACTCATATTTTTCTTAATTTCGTTTTCTAGCAAATAGAATCATTATAATAATACAAGTTGCAAGTCAGCAAGACTGAAAGGCAGTGTCAGCATGTTGTCTTCATGTTGCAGAAATCCGAGTTCGGGCTCAGGACTGAGTGAAACAGGATCCCTGGACAGAGCAAAGGCAGCGATGGAGAGGCGTAAGAAAGCAACAGAGGAAGGCCTCGTGCAGGGTCGAGTTGAAGTGACCAGAGTGAATCCTGACAGTCTGATTGATGAAATCCTTCGTTCCACCAATCTAGAGCCAGAGTCTGCAGATAGTAAGTTCATTAATCATTGAATGTTCTCAGTAATTAATACTTATTTAGGGAGTTAAAATTAACACTGAACTTCACTTATAATATAGTTTACCTGTACTAGTTTCAGAAACCGTTGCATCCATTTTTAACAGCTACACTTTAAATTATTTGTTTGTAAAATACAGCACATCTTCCTCTTTACATATTGCTTTCTTCATACGTAGGGTTACTAGATGTCAAAATTGATAAGCAGGACTTTTCTCTGAAAAAGCCTAATGTTCCCGGACATGGCACTAATTTTTAAAATACATATAAAGTTTATGTAAATTGTTAAATATGGTGTGAAACACATACACTAAAGAAATTTACCACATGAATCTGTGATTGAATGCTTCAGGAAATAGGAGTTCTGGAAGTATGCTAATCAGTTACAGAAAGTTGCTTCAGTATCCTGTGATCAAAGCACTGCCTACCAGATTGTGCACACCAGTAGAATCAAGGTTATCGATTGATATTCTTTGGTCATACGTAGAGCGTGAAAGTTCAGGCATTGAATTAGTTAAAATAAGCAGACAGAAAGGCACTTGAAATACCAAAAAGAGGCTTACGTCAGCAGCCCTGTATCAGAAAATCAGTAACATAATGTCTGTGCTTTCCAATATGGCTGGCTCCACAGTGCGTAATTCTTTATCATAAGGCTACGACTCCACTAGCTGTATTTGACTGCTGCCGTGAGCAGCATTCTACTGCCTGAAAATGGAACACACGCAAATAAGTCTAGGTGGCTATATGGGCAGTCATTGTACTGCTCTTAACACAATTACTGCGGCAGTAAAAATTGCTACTGCCGCGGAATAGGACATGTTCCATTTTGGCGCAGTAATCTGCCGCGGCAATCTGGCTTCACTCGCTGTAGAAATCTGCTGGCAGCGGCAGTAAGTCATCTCTACGCATGTCTCGAGCACCCTACGCAATTCTGCCTGAAACCTCAGATAGAAGATAATCAAAGGAACCCTCCGACATCCGGTAGAATTCAACAAAAATTTTCTCGATATTCCCTAGGTTTGTGATGCATTGTAGCAAACACGCCTTCAGGTTTCCTGTGACTTAATATTGGATGAATCCACCACTTTCTTTTATGCAATCTCCGGCGACGGCGAACCAATAGCTAACATACAATTACTTTTAAGATATACAATGCAGTGGCGTAACTAGACCACTTGGGGCCTGGGGCGGATTTATTTTTGAGGCCCTCTCCCCCAGTAAAAGCTACCACACGGCTATTTTTAACTTATTTTTCTATGGCTAGCTTTTTTGTCTTTCAGATCTTCTCCACGGGCTAATCTATACGAAAAAATAATAGAATAAAGAGCCACGTTTATAATTGTCTTTTTATAGCTTTTACACCAGAAAATTGTCTAACTGTCTCATTAACGTTTATTTTCATAGCCAAATTGTTCTCGATGTATAACGTTGCTAGTGCATTTAGTCTGATTTTGCTCATTGTTGAGCGCAAATAGTTTTTGATTAATTTCAGTTCTGAAAAACTTCTTTCACAAGTTGAAACTGAAATGCAAATAGGTAAAAACAACTTTAGTGCTAAACATAAGTTTGGAATTTATTCTTGAACACCTTTGAACTCTTATAGACCATCGTACACATTAAGTGTTTTCTTAAGTTAATTTGTAAATTAAGACTTGCTCTATTTTCTTCAATTAAATGATACATCTTCTGCATGTAACCCATAGCGCATCTTTTAGAGGCCTCTCACGGCCGACTCATGAACCTGAGTCCAAAACAGTGGTAACTAGAGTCAATTTTTGTTTGTTTGTTATTGATGACACGTCAAATGCGCTATATTTTTATTTACTACAAAAATTCCGATGAGTTAAAAAAAGAGTGGAACATTAATTTTTATATTAGGATGGGGCATCAATGGGAGCCCCCATAGTAAGTGGGGCCCGGGGCGAACCGCCCCACTCTAGGAACGCCACTGATACAATGCACCCATTTCCACCACTTATCACAAGACAGTCTACATTCTATGCGCAATAACCCCACAACGCTGTATACAAAACTGCTAATGAAGCCAGGCTGAGCAGAGCGGAGCAGTAAACTACAGCTTTTTTTCACAAAAAATTTACAGCAAGTGAAGCCACCTTCTTGCGGTAAAAATCTAGGCAGTAGAATGCTGCTCGCGGCAGCAGTCAAATACAGCTAGTGGAGCCCTAGCCTTAATCTAACATCTATTATTATTTGACAAACTTTAACGACTGTCTAAAAATAGTGTAGGGCTTATTTTGCAAACATAACTGACTTGCAAAATAAAATCTCGTTTTAACATTTGGATCGTAAATAACTATTTTATTCTAAAATATTTGTTTTAATATGTAGTACCTGTAATAGGCCCTAC
The DNA here is from genome assembly GCA_964059195.1 of Ectobius pallidus. Taxonomy (NCBI): domain Eukaryota; kingdom Metazoa; phylum Arthropoda; class Insecta; order Blattodea; family Ectobiidae; genus Ectobius; species Ectobius pallidus. The sequence goes on from CAXKWD010000009.1 coordinate 36,233,582, forward strand.
ATATTTTTTTATAAACATAACTTAATATAATTTAGCATCATTATTTAGCATAATTGAATCTGTCATTTAAGAAAGGGCTCAATGACACTTTTTTCAAAATGGATGTTATGAGGTAAATGGGTTCACCAGGGGTAGATGCATGATTCTGTTAAAGAAAGACCCAATTCCACCTACTAAAGTTAGTTCTACAGCAGCTTGAATATACCATTCAGTTTAGAAATGCCTCAACTCCAGGAATGGAGTCCTTTCAATACTGAACCTTCCTGAATCTTAGCAGTGAATGTAAGACTTATGGTCATTGTTCCTTCATTTTGGTTTAATCAAGAGATGTGTCTATAAGCTAGATAGAATTCTTTCTATCAGGAAATATGTACAAATCATTGTCAACTCAGCAAAACAAGGAGGATTTACAGTCTTATTGGTATTGGCTGATGACATTCTACAAGTCTCAAGATAGTGGCAAAATTATTACAAAAAGACTGAAACCTAAGTTGTTTAATGAATGTCAGTATGATTCAAAGAACCCAGTACAAATTTGTGCTTCAACATACATTAGGGATATATATCAGCCACACCTCTGAAGTGAAATATCTGCAACATCAACTGTGAAACTTCCTGAAAAGTGTGCTTATGAAAATAATGTTCCCATTAACACCAAGCAAGATTTGTCAAAACTAATGTGTTATAATGTATACCAGAAGAACATAAGCATTTCTATGTAGATATTCTTACATGGCCTACTTGCACCAAAGAAGCTGACGAATGAAGAAAGTATTTTACATTTATTGTATGTTTACATTGATGTAGGACTGTATTTAGTATTCAAGATATTAAGTTGTCCATATATCATATTTTATTGCTACATAAATCAATCATAATAGTTGATTTTATTTTAAAACTGTGTTTTTGCACAATTTCAATGTTAAGTGTGAGGGATATACTTTTGAAAGGGCTCAATTCCATTACTTTCAATTATTATAATACATCATGTAAGCACACTGTATTTCTGTTTCACATGTAGAGATCTTAAAAACACCTATAATAAGACATTGCATATGCAAGAATTTACTAACTGTCAATGTTTCTGTAAATAAACAGTTTTTTCTTTCTCCTGAAAAGTTATCTTTTCTATCATTAAGCCCTTTCTTAAATGACCGATTCAATTACCAAATAGCCTATATAAAATATTTTTGTAAAATTTCAAAGATTGACTGTATTACATACTCTAATATTTTCAGAGGTTTTAGGTAAACGTTTTGTAAATGAAACTGCAATAGCAATCATGCATTTTTCTCCAAAACATAATTGTTTGTTGTTGTGAAGCCTAGGTAGTGATTGGATTGCTCACAATAATAAAATGCTATTGGGGTACTATTGGTTGATACTTTGGTAAAACTCATACTAGCACTCAAACAGTAACTTCGGGGTGGGTGGTAAAAGTAAAAAAGAGAGGGGCGATTATACAAAGCTTTGCTCAGGATGCAAAGTACGTGAAATCGGAACCTGCCCTTATAGACTTGACAAAATATAAGGCAGGTAATTAAAAAAATTAAACACTGCATTTAAGTCCTAAAAATATAATGAATGAAAAAAAAAAAAGGTTACTGCAATGGGGATTGAACCCACAACCTTCAGTACCACGATCAAGCAGCTTAACCATTCTCAAACAAGCGAGAATATTGTGGACGTGAATGAATATGTTTCCTCTTTTATCCACAAAAGCCTTTGTATATGAACCATATGGTTTTTGTTTAATAGTTTACGTGTATTTGTGGTGAATACAGTACTATAAATATCGAGACATAATGCATGAAAGAAAAGAGAAGTGAGAGAGACGCGGCTATAGAAGAATGCAATGTTTGAGGCCAAATGCAGCTGAATGGCTGCTCGTCAGTTGCTTGAACCGCAATGCAGCCGACGTAAATAGATAGGTGAGATTGGCAAGTGCATTGTTTTACTGGCACTGGTATAACATGAATTGTTGAAGTACAGATTTTTTGTCTAACCATGAAAGCCAGTTAACCTCTTTCCTGAAATTCTGAAATACTGTTACCTATATAATATGCTAGCACCATTTGTGTCTAAATTTCCTTTGATTGAAGACATAATTTTTTTCATCAGTAATCAGAGTTTTTTTCATTTTTCACAATTTTAAGATTGTGAAATCTCCATTAAATACGCTTGCGTAAGTTGTACCAATGGGGCTGGTAACTGGGAGGTTAGGTAAATAACTAGTAGGAAAGAAAATGTATATTTACTCTTGCTTGTATAATTTATAAACACACACTATATCATAAGCAACATTCATAAAGAATGTACTGATTAATATTTTACGTGGGATTTTTTTACGTGTACTGATTATTTAAAATTTCCATACAACTTCTGGAAAAGTAAAATCTGAAAGCATTAATATAAGTTATATAAAATATTATGTATAATGTTAAATATTCATTCCAACTAGGGATGGGATATCAGTATTGATATTATTGAATATCAATATTTTGTTTTTAATATCCAATATTTTAATATTGATATTTCAGTTAGCCGATAATATCGTGATATTGATATTACTATTTGATAATAATGATTTTCTCAATTCAAGAACAAGAATAAATTTGGATGTGAGAGAGGGACTTCAACAAAAATGCACTATTACAACATATTATTTATTTATAAAAATGGACAGAATCAATATTATAGTTCTATACTACAACTACTTCTAAAATGAAATAATGAAATAGGAATGGAGGTATTTTAATTTTATAAATTATTACACACCACCCCTAAATACTTAAATTTCTCTACTACTTCTAGTCTAACACTATTTATAAAACCAATCTTCCCTTTTACTTATAATACCTCCATTTTGACAAATCAGAATTTTTGTTTTATTTATATTAATTTTTAAGTACCATTTTAAACTGAACTCGTATACGAGGGTGGTTTGAAAAGTTCTCGGAATCACCACCAGAGGTCAGCGCTAGCGCAACCGGGTTCCCACATAATAATGAGTCATCATTTTTGAGTAATCACGTGGCACGTCAGTGCTCTGGGTTGAGAGGTGATGTGTGGATGCCTTGCTATTGTTGTTCCCGTGTAGTGATTTGTGAGGACGGAAAAAACCGAGATTCGAGCAGTGATAAAGTACTTCGTAAAGAAGGGTATGAAAGCAAATGAAATTCATGCAGAGTTTCAGAACACACTGGGAGACTCTGCTCCTTCATATTCAACTGTTGCCACGTGGACAAATGAGTTTAAATTTGGTTGGAAGAGCTTAGAAGATGATCTGCGTAGTGGTCGGCCAAGATGTGTCACTACCCCAGAAGTTATTGCAAAAGTGCACAAAATGGTCTTGGAGGATCGCCGACTGAAAGTGCGAGAAATTGCTAATGCTGTAGGGATGTCATCTGAACGGGCATATCACATTTTAACTGAGGAATTGGGTATGAAAAAATTATCTGCGAGATGGGTGCCGCGACTGTTGACGCAGGATCAAAGACGCATCAGAGTGGATGTTTCTGAACAATGTTTGGCCCGATTTCAGAGAAACCAACAAGATTTTTTGCGCCGGTTTGTGACCACAGATGAAACATGGGTCCACTACTATACCCCAGAGACAAAACAACAGTCAAAGCAGTGGAAACATGTTGATTCTCCACCACCAAAGAAAGCAAAGTCAGTACGGTCGGCTGGAAAGGTCATGGCATCAGTTTTTTGGGATGCGAAAGGGATTCTGCTGATAGATTATCTTCCCACTGGTCAAACAATTAGTGGACAATACTACGCTAACCTTCTGGACCAACTACAGCAAAAGATACGTGAAAAAAGGCCAGGTTTAGCAAAGAAGAAAGTCTTGTTTCATCAAGACAATGCACGCCCGCACACATGTGTCATTGCAATGGCAAAAATTCATGAACTGAGGTACGAATTGTTACCGCACCCGCCTTGTTCGCCTGATATGGCTCCATCAGACTTCCATCTCTTCCCTAAGCTCAAAATTTTTCTCGGTGGACGGAGATTCTCTTCAAATGAAGAACTGATAGCCAGAGTTGAAGAGTATTTTGCAGGCCTGGAGGAATCTCATTTTCGGGAAGGGATCAAGGCATTGGAACATCGCTGGACCAAATGCATTAGTCTACAGGGAGACTACATTGAAAAATAAAAATAGTTTCAATGAGGTTTCGCTGACCTCTGGTGGTGATTCCGAGAACTTTTCAAACTACCCTCGTACTTCATTTAGTGCCCTTTGCAATCTTAAAGTTGCCGCTATGTCGTCACATACAGGATTGCAGGGACTTCCGTTTTTATATATTTCTAGACAGTGGCACTTTTACTATCAATTTCGTCAGTAACATCATTTATAGTAGTAGTAGTAGTAAATGATTTATTTTGCCTGGCAGAGTTAAGGCCATAAGGCCTTCTCTTCCACTCAACCAGGTTTCAGAAAATATATACAATGTAGGTTTACATAAATAGCAAATTAGTGAATAAGAGACTTATGACTAATACTAAGACTAAGGTTAAGGCTAATCATAATAATAAATTAAATAAGTAAAAAGCATAGGTTTCATAAAAAGCACAGGCTTCATAGAGAGCGTAAGTGTCATAAAAGAAAATAGTAATAATGTTACAAGTAAAACAAGGAATATGTAAAATTATGTTATAATGGAAATTTAAGTCTAGCTGTAGATACGTTATAAGGAGACTAAGTAATGTTATATACAGTGAAAGATGGAGTGACTACAAAGAGCTAGTTCTGTTCAGTGGACAATAATTGTTTAATAAGCGCAGATTTATAAATATATTTTTAAACAAAGGACTTAACTTACACCTCTTACTTAAACCTCTGCTATTTACTATGGATTCTGATAAATCCCCATTACCTAATTTGATTTTAAAACCTTTAACATTGTGTATTACTTTAACTTAACAGATAAATCTAGAACTTATACCATATTTCCCCAATTTGTACCACAGCTGGTCCCTATCTATTTTATCAAAAACCTTTTCGAAATTGATAAACAACCCTATTTTCTCTGATATATTTATATGTCAGGGATTTCACAATCCAAATATTATCATTTGTTATTTTATTGCTCTTGAAAACTGCTTCATATTTAGAAATTAACTGGAACTCCTTCAACCAGTTGCTCAATCTTTTTGCCAGCATACCTGTAGATACCTTACTTAAGGTAGGTAATAAAGATGTACCTCTATAGCTGTTTGGGTCCTCATTAGATCCTTTTGCCTTGTAAATTGTAACCACCATGGCTGTATTCCAACTATTCAGAGTCCTATCTTTTCCTTTTATACTATTAAACATCTTACTTAATAATGTTAACCATTTTTTATTTTTTATTTTTTCCTTATAAGTTATAACATGTAATTGGAATGCCATTGAGTGTTAACACACAGTGAACAGGTACAACTGTGTTAATTAAATGAGATGGTACAAGTTTAAACACTTTACACTTCACTTTCACTTACATTTTTGCAGAACATATGTTTCATGGGCTTTGCCCACATTTTCAACTGCTAGTCATATAGTCATAGTGCAAAAATCCTGTGAAACAAGGCCCTGTAATTTTATTGTTATAATTTGTTTTCAGCTTCGGGTCTTCAGCTTTTCATTGCAAAAGATGGCACAACAGCACTGGGAAGCCACGAAGTGAAGAGCCAGATGTCTGCAGGCGTGTTTAAGCAAGTAGTGATGGACTCTGACAATAGGTAACCCGTGCCTCTCAGATTGGACTGGAGTTTGTAAGTGTTGACCAAGTTTCAGATAAGTAATATTTTCTTGAAAGAAACAAAAAGTTTAGTGAAAGCAAAACAAACTTCATTGAATCAAATTGTGGAATAATATTTTTTTCTCTCCATATTAAGACAATAAGCACTGGCTGTCATCTTGTGAGAATTTATAGTTTATACGTGTGATGTGTCGATTTTTGTGATTAGCTGTGAAACTATATGTCGGTGTGCAAGAAGTGTGCAGTCCTCGAGTGTAATGGTTCTGAAAGTAAGCTTACCAAGTTGAAAAAATGTTTGCCAGGAACAATCTGGGCATCTTAATTCAGTTGTAAAACTTCCTGATTTATGTTTATTTAAAATAGCAAATTTACATTTTCTTTACTAGAAAGAAGTTTTCTTCAAAGTTGTTAACTGCTGTATGATGTTCACACGGAACTGAACTTTTTAAATTGGGGTGAGTAAGTAATGCCTGTGTGATTCACAAGTACAGAAACCTGCATGAATAGAAGTTATAAACTGTCTGACTTAATAGGAACACAAACCTACTGTAAAGAAAACTATGGTTTACAGTAAAGGGCTACGAAATTGGAAATTGAATATTGATGTTTCATCCTATAAAAGTAATTTTGAAGTTCAAAACCAAAATATAATGGCAAGTTAACATATCTGCATTACTGACTTCATTTTGATTCAGACTACCTGGAAGATCAAAGTTCTGGTTCTCTAAAAATGGCATGTTCCCCAAATCTTTTAACATTCAGAAGGAAAAGTTGACAACTATTATTAATAACATGGTTGCTGTTGTGACTGAGCAGATTGGCCAAGTGCATTAACATTGCTGACTCACATTTGGAAAGTTGTGAATTCAAATCCTGTAGCCTTGTAATATAGTGATGGGTAACTTGTGAGTGAGTAGTTCAAAATGAACGCTTCACTCGTTTGAAGTGTGAATGAGTTACTCACTTTTAGTGAACTAGTAGTTCAAACAGTTCAAACAGTTCACAAGGTTATACAACTCAAGAAGTTCCAATTGTAGTTCGTTTATTTTCTACTTCACTCATTCGTATACTTCAACACTTCAGTGAATGCTTTACTCATTCCGATCTCGTTTGTTTGTCACTCTACTTCACTTTCAAATTCTTTACTTCGGATTACCGTGGAGCTTTCAGGCAATACCAGTACAGCTGAAAAACACATTTAATTTTTGAAGTGAAGCTTCTTTAGCCGCGGAAGGGGTAAATCGAGAGCTTGTGCAACGCTCAAAAATCGTCACGAAATTAATGTAACGCTCAAAATCGTCACGAAATTTGTGAGGTGTGACTGCACAGAAAACAATAACTCAATGATTAGGCTTATCCAAAGTTTAAAAAATAAAAAATATAACATTTAAAAAATCCAAAATCCAAAATAAAGAGTTCAAAGACCCAAATTTTAAAACATCCATAATTCCAAAATTAAAAGATCCAAAATAAAACATTAAAAAAAAATCAAATACCCAAAATTTTAAAAAATCCAAAATTAAAAGATCCAAAATTTAAAAATTGAAAGATCCAAATTTTAAAAGTCCAAAAATCCAAAATTTAAAAATTAAAAGATCCAAATATCCAAAATTCAATAATCAAAAAAATTCAAAATTCAAAAATAAAACAATTAAAAAATAAAAATCCAAAATTAAAAATAGGAAATTAAAAAATCCAATATTAAAAATGTCCAAAAACCCAATATTAAAAAGTCCAAAAATCCAAAATTCAAATAATCCAAATTTGAAAAATAAAAAAATTAAAATGAGCTTCACTTCTGTCGCGTGGCGTTCCACGCACACTTTTTTTAAGATGATAACCAAATCAGTATGTACGTGATTCTATCAAAACTAAAACGAAAATGAAAATTAATAAATTGCCGATTAAGATATACTGCAAATTAAATTATTTTATTGCAGTAACGTATTATTAAAAAAAATAGATATATATTTTTTTAAACCATAAGAAATTTTTGATTCACGAAGTTGGAAACAGCGATGTTTCCTTTTTACATACCAAATAAGTCATGTGTTTTATGTCAAGTCACGTATCTTTATGTCCCCCTCCGGTCTGAAAACAACCGTGCTTGCAATCCGCGTTGGATACCCCAAGTATTTCTCCCCAGGTAAATGTGTGTGAAAGAGAGAGCGTGAGCTTTGTGAACGATGTTATGAGAAAGAACACTTCAAAGAACACTTCAAAAATGAAGTGTTCATATAGAAGAGTGGCACAGAAAAAATAGCTTATGGGTGAGGCCGGCCAGGAGGAAAAATGTACTTCACGAACGAACTACTTCATTTGAAGCGTTCACAGAGAAGAGTGAGAGATAGTGAAGTAGTTCACATAAATGAACTGGTTCGACCCATCACTATTGTAATATGAGTTGGAATTTTGGAGTACAGGAGAAAATGCTGGATTGAAATTTACTTATCATTGGCTTTAGTATATATAATTGTGTATATATATAATGTGTGGAATTAGACCTGAATAACCTATCACTATTGAGAGGCCTCCAAAACATTAATAAAATTAATAAATTGTAATAGAAGTAATAATAATAATAATGATGATGATGATGATGACGACAATGACGATGACGATGACAAAGACGACGATGATGATGATGATAACATTAAATAAATAAACAAATAAATTCGGAACAGACAAAGACGTCTAAACCGTGAAGTGAACAGGTTGATGATGATGAAGATGATGATAATTAAAATAGTAGGAAGTGAAGCCTGCCTTTCAAGGAATTGCAGCTTCATTAAAACCAGGTTTCCATTTAACTTAGGTGTGGCATACAAATTAAACCATGGATATGCATGTAAATGTCAAAAATGAAGTAAATTAAAAAATAAACATAATGTAATTAAGCATATGTGAACAGAAACTCATATAATTGAATCTTACCGAAATGGAATTGAATATGTTCATAATCTGCTTAATAGACAGATTATCTTACTCACAAGGATCTCATTTACTCTCATGTAAAAATAGGGCTAGGGTTACCAGATGTTTGTATTTAGCAGGACATGTCCATACATTTTAAGGATGTCCTGGCGCCCGTATTTATTTTTCAGAACCTGGAATATGTCCGAACTTTTGTATAAACAAGTTTTTTAATAACTGAAAAAGGATGCTTTTTTTTCCAGATTTTACCAAAATATGTCTCTGGGTATCATGTCACAATCTAATTTCTACTGAAAGCTTTGCACGCTTGTGCACATTTCACTTTTATTATTACGGGTATAGGGATGTAGCCTGCCAAACTTCTCCAACAGATAGCGTGGGTGTACTAGCCAGTATGCGTTTGCCATTCGTCTTTTGTTTTTTCAAGTTGTCGTCTGCTCTCAACATTCTTTTAAGTGGTGTTCCATCTTCCCAGTAGACCGAATAATATGTTTGTAATTTTCTATTTTTATAGAGGACACATACTTCCTTGTTTACTGGGCCCTTCTAGAATGTTTATGTGTCAATAAGATGAAAGAAAAATTACAGCAGATAGGCTCTAAATAACACAAATATTGTGAGAAATTGCCGATATATGCAACTTTATTTTGTACCCGACTTAGTAATATGTTATCAATGTATGAATTTTTTCTGCAGTGTGGCGATTGGATATTCTTAAATTTTTATTTAATATTCAGTTTGCTGTGAGCATCAAGAAGATGTTTTGGGCCATTTAAAATTTAGAATTTAAAAATAGAGTAAATTACAAATACAAATAAATTAAATTGTGTTAGTTTTATACTTTTGTTGAATTATATCTGTAGTGCACCCTTATATTTAAAGATCACTTCCCTGTAGACCAAATAATATGTTTGTAATTTTCTATTTTTATAGAGGACACATACTTCCTTGTTTACTGGGCCCTTCTAGAATGTTTATGTGTCAATAAGATGAAAGAAAAATTACAGCAGATAGGCTCTAAATAACACAAATATTGTGAGAAATTGCCGATATATGCAACTTTATTTTGTACCCGACTTAGTAATATGTTATCAATGTATGAATTTTTTCTGCAGTGTGGCGATTGGATATTCTTTAATTTTTATTTAATATTCAGTTTGCTGTGAGCATCAAGAAGATGTTTTGGGCCATTTAAAATTTAGAATTTAAAAATAGAGTAAATTACAAATACAAATAAATTAAATTGTGTTAGTTTTATACTTTTGTTGAATTATATCTGTAGTGCACCCTTATATTTAAAGATCACTTCCCTGTTTATTTTATTTAGTTATTTTAGGCCTATTTACTTTGCTGTATAGGCTTAAATATGTGTATATTACTGTTAGTATAGCCTTCTATTGCATCTGAGATCAAAATATAAATTCTGTAATTTCTAAATAGCCATGTTAGATTGGCGGCCTCAAGTAAAAATTGTGATATTAGTGTTGCTAAATTAATAGGCTACATAACTTAACGGAAGATAATTCTTAATATATAGGCCTATATATATATATATATTTTTTTTTGAGAGCCTCTCTGCCTTTATATTCTGCTGTGTCATGCAATGAAATATTCTTAACAATATTTTGTCTCATAACTAGAAATGAAAATCATATAACAATGGTCTAGCATACCGATAATAACATTAATAAGAAAGAATAAGAAATGACAAGAAAAAAGAAAAAGATCTAATCGATTCTCAAGTTCCCATCTTTTTTAAGTATTCTGGACAGGAAATGGTAAGTTTTCGTGTTGTAAACATATTTTAATATTTTTATTTTGAATTACGTTTTCAATATGATGGTATAGGCTAAATATGCATTTGATATAGAAAATAAATAATATTTAAAATGTCTGCGAATACACACCACATATATGAGTGTTTATCACGTGTATCAATTAGTATTTTACTGTCTGAATCCTAGATGTATATTCTTTTAGTTACTTTAAATCATACCTAATCACCAAAAATAGCAGTACTGGATATAAATGTTCCTATTTTCATAACATTTTGTATGTAGGGTACAAAGTAATGTAGTTAATAGCGGTCATTTCTCACAGTATTTGTCAGCTAATTCTTCCTTCTTTTCGATTTAGATAATTTTTCTTTCAGCTTTTTCACGTAGATATATTCTGGAAGTGTCCAGAATACAAAGAAGTGCACTTAATAGTGCCTTACCCGCTAAAAAAACAGAAAAGCTGGAACATATTTTTCAGCCTGCTAAGAAGAAATGTGTGGTACCAGCAGACGACAACTGGGAAAACAAGTGACGAATGGCTGGTGCATACCGGTTACAGCATTGAACACATCTGCTGGTTCTAGTTCGCTACCACGCCATATGCACTAATTCTATTGCTGTATTCTTTGGAGGAAATTTCTAATTTTGAATCTGCTGTTGGTAGTAATGATCAGAACATTACAGAATGTAGATTATTTTATGCATTCAGTTCTTAAGCCTGAATGGGGAAAAGTTTACTGCTGAGTTTGAGATGAGGAAGCCTAGTATTTATTTGGAACATAAGTCTCTGTTGCTAACCGTTTAGCACTTGATGTCTGTGAAGTTCAACTTGAGGTCGCCACTTAAGCTCCACCCACCCTGACCAACCATTGATATGGTGATGGCCCGCTTCAGCTCTTTGTACGAAAGCTTATGCATTAATTACTACAATCGAGGCATCCCTTTGAACCAAAACGGCTCTCTAAAGTTAAATAGATGAATTCTCATTTCACACAGCAATGATCACTCGATGGCGTAGTGAATAAGACGAATGGCTGAGATGCTAGCGGTCCCGCATTTGATACCTGACAGGTCGAAAATTTATTGGATAGGAATAGGCAGGTAGGCTAAAGGAGAAGAGGGATTGAATAGTAGAAAGAGGAAAAGGAAAAAAAAAAAATCCCAATTTTCAATGCTGCTAGTAGTTCCATCGTTACTACATAGATGACTCTCAGGGCGGAGCTTAAGTGGAACCTGTTCTTCCGTTTTCCCGAAAGAATTAACGTGTTCTCAATTTTATGATTATCTAACTCAACAGGTCATCAGATAAATGTGAATAGTTACCAGTATGTCAAGAACAGTGGCGATTATTCCATATAGGATGTGAGGATCATCCTACACTTCATAATTTATCTACATAAATGTTTACTAGCATTCATTGTCAAAATTAAAACAGTAAAATGACAAAACAGCGTTATTGTAGAGCACTCGGGAAGGAAGTTAGCAGTTCTGTTTTGAGCAGGTTGGTATTTGAGAGGATGTCCTCAGTGTTGATGTTACGAACTCCATGCCGTTGTTAAAGCTCTTGGGCATGTGAAGGGGCAGGCAGGGAAGAGAAAAGGTGGTGAGAAGACAGTTTCATACGGAGGAAGTTGAGGACGTGTTACGTTCCTTCCTCACATGTGAACTGTGGTTCCTCACGTTTGATAGCTTGTTTTCTAAGGAGGGAGTGATCATATTTTTATTAATATTTATTTATTTAATTTCTTGGTATATATTATAGGCCTAGCTATTATTAAACTTTACAGTGCTGTTTATATTTCAATATAAGTATTCCTGGAGTAATACAGGTTTCACTAGTGAATTATAAGTTTGATATCAACTACGAAAATTATAGCGGAATAGCTGATTTCCATAAACGGCAGTTTTCATACGTGGTTAAATATTTTCATATTTTACAATAAAGCATTATTGTATTAAATTTACATCTCAGCCTTTATGCATTTTTTTACGGTGACGCATATGTACGTCAATAGCAGTGAATGGGTTAATTCACGTTCTCCACACCATCCTACACAACCAAAAAACCAGGAGTCGCCACTGGTCAAGAATGTACACATAGGCTCAGATACATTAAATTAAAATTTCCAGATAAATGTAGGCCACAAATACAGAGTTGTTCAGTAATTTTAAAGTGTCCTGCTTTTGTCCTGTCTTTTTAGTCTCAAATATCCTCCTTTCCATCCATAACCATCTGGTAACCCTGAGTAGGGCACAAGTTTTGTCTTTGAAGCCCTAAGGACATTTCACAGATGAAAGTGCAGTGTAGAAGATACAAACAATTGCATTTGTAATGTACCATTAGGAAGAAGTCATGGACATGGAAATGCAAGAGTAATAACACTTTTAAAAGCCATGTTAGCAAGGAATGGGAAGAATAAGATATTATAATTATAGTACAGAAACTGTAAATCTACTTTAATTAACATTTCAAGCCTTCTTAAAATTAAAAAAATAATCAAAACAATATTAGCAATAGGGTGACCAGAATCACTCTTTTTGGAGGACATGCCCTCATTTTTATGTGTTGGTCCTTGATAGTTGATAACTTCGTCATAAGTTAATGGGTGCCTTAACTCTAGCCCAACCTAACTCTTCTCGGTGTATAAGTTACATTCAATATCACATCTGAACCTAAGTAGCATTATGAGCCACCATGATTGGAACAAGATAGATTCACTAACACAGCTCAGCTCTGAAAGGATTGCTATTACTACAGCTACTGACCGGCAGAAAAGAAAGTTTGAACAGTACCGTTCTAACGTAACCGTCCCATGCCTGGAAGAATCGCGCACAGTGATTAACTTAACAAACCATGTACTCAACCCGGAACAGTCATCCATTCTTGGCAAGGGCGTAAACTCTTCCATCACTCCATGTGTTGTCCTTAAAGAAGACATCATCTCGAATATTGAAGCAGCTATCAGATCTGTCCCTATGGAACTTGCTGATGAAATCAGACTGCAATCTGCAAAAATATTATGATCTGCTAAACTGCCAGCAAGCAATATCACTAGGAACGAAAGGCGTGCCATCGGGTTGTTAAATTCTAAAGAGGAAGTCATTGTTCTGCCTGCCGACAAGGGCAATACTACTATCGTCATGGACACTACAGAATATCAAAACAAGATTCATGATCTTCTGGACCCTTCTACCTACAAGCAACTTAGTTGTGATCCCACTCCAAGAGTTCTGAAACAGAACAATAGTCTCATCAAGGCATCTTCCAGTCCTCCAGATGCTCAGAAGCACTTGCTCAGATCAGAGGCCCATTCTCCACGTCTATATGGCCTGCCCAAAATTCACAAAGAAGGTGTTCCTCTACGCCCATTCTGCAGCGCCATTGGCTCACCTACATATGATGGGCTTCTCTTCTCCAGCCACACATTGGTTCTACTCAGTGAAGGAAGTGAGAAAAATCCAGAGGTGGTATGCTATCCCAAAATTTTTCCCTAACATACCTCAATTTAAAAAAGCGCATTCCCTCCTTTACAAGATACTGGTAATAATTATGTGAATGCAGGATATGTGATATCCACTTGGTGGTGTTTTTAATTAACTTCCTTCATGAGTAACCAATACTGCTTTATAGATGATTACCAAGTAGGAGCACAACACAAGACTAGAACGTCATGTACTGCCGATTGACAGACCTTTATTTATTTTACATCACGGAAACCATCAATAACAGCAGTGGGTGACGGCATGCTGACCACATGCCCCCAATCCTGCCATCTATGGTAGATGAGCAGCGGTCGGGTGGTAGGCCAGGGATATACAACCATTGAGTTTAGTTTATTTACCTCAATAAAGATATTTTAAACGTATTTAAGACCTATTTAAACAATATAAAAGTTCCCATTTTTTTTACTGAGAAATATTTTTAAAACTTAAAATCCAGTGGTGTAGTCAATACGATAGAAACGAAAACCATCACAAAATAGTGACAATGGCTGCTGATGAAAGTGTATGAGTTGGTAAATAATCATGAAAAGTAATTATTATTTGACTCAAAGGAACATTAACAATTTGTATTAAATAGCCACTGATTTTCAGTGACGGTATGCTATTTCAATATTGAAACCAGTGCCGGTATGCCATTGGACCTTTAAAACCAGTGACGGTATTCCATACCGGCGCATACCGCCTTACTTCCCTCACTGGTTCTACTTCTCATCACTTTGTCTCCATACTGAATACTCTTCGTGTAAAACCTCACGACCTGCTCGTCAGTTTTGATGTGTCTCTCTTCACCAAGGTTCCCATAAATACGGCGTTAGAATATATATCTGATATATTTCCCAAGGACATCACTTCTCTTTTCCGCCACTGCCTAACAACTTCCTACTTCCAGTGGAGCAATGAATTCTATGAATAACAAGATGGTGTCACCATGGGAAATCCACTAAGCCCGGTAGTCACCAACTTCTACATGTAGAAGTTCGAACAGCTGGCTCTCGAATCTGCGCCTTTGAAACCAACCACCTGGTTACGGTATGTTGATGACACTTTTGTCATCTGGATCCATGGTGATGAGGAACTGCAGAATTTCTTGAAACACATCAACATCAACCCCAATATACAGTTCACAAAGGAAACCGAGAAGAATAAACAGCTGACATTCCTTGATGTCCTTGTGATAAGGACATGGGGATATTCTTGATCATATGGTCTATAGAAAATCAACACATACTGACAGATACCTTAACAAGAATTCTAATCACCACCCCAGCCAAAAGAGGGCTATGATGAAAACGTTGGTTGACCACGCATGGTCCATTTCAGGGCCAGCACACCTGCAGGATGAAATGGAACACCTAAACAACACCTTGCAGGATATAATGAACAGGAGATCCAACGAGCTGTGTGACCAAGAAATAATATTCGTCCACAGGCTGAGCCTAAAACGTTAGCGGGAATGGCCTACCTCCCATACATTTAGGCATGACTGCCCGCATCGGTAGACTGCTAAAAACCCACAATATTGGAACCATTTACAAACCTACCAAAAAATTGGAACAGTTTCTCAAATCACCAAAGGATATCCGGGACCCCCTCACATCCACAGGAGTCTACAGAATTCCCTGCAGCTGTGGAAAAGTATACATCAGCACTACAAAACGCAACATTTCAACTCGCATCAAAGAACATAAAAGACATTGCCGACTCTACCAGCCAGAAAATCAGCCATAGCAGAGCATGCTCTTTTCGACAAGGGAAACCACGACATCATGTACAGTGAAACACAAGTCCTTTCCACTAACATACAGTATTACCCGAGACTAAGCAGAGAGGCTATTGAAATCTTTATACACCATAGCAACTTTAATAGAAAGGAGGAAGGCCTAAGGATCAGCAAGTTTTGGCACCCGATATTACAGGAAGTAGCAGTACTGTTGCCCAAGATGGACCGCACTGGCAACCACCCCGCACTCCAGAACCAAGGTATAAATACCGGTTCCCAACAGCATCAGAACGCAGTCTGCAGCCCGAGTTCATAGGAATACATTGCCTCTGAGGATGCCTGCCATAGCAGCAGGCAAAACGTCAGGTCCCAGCAACCTTGGACCACGGCCTGACAGCCTGGAAGTTTTCAAATCTTATTCAATATCATTGTAAGTTTCATCCTGTAAGTCATACAACATGCTATTCAGAATTGTTAATATTGCTGAATTTTGTTAATATCCCTGGTCACAAAGCTAATGCTGAGAGTGTTTTCTTTAATTTCATGTCAGGAGACAGGTGAATGAAACAGATTGACAAATGAATCTGTGGAAAGGTTGAGTCAGACTGAAAAATTCAATGCCATAGCCAGGACTTGATCCATGTGACATGTAAGTCAGTTGGAGAATTTAATGTTGTACCGGGACATTGTCATGGTAGCTCAATGGTAGAGCAGCGGCATGGAGAGCCGAAGATCGTGGTTCAAATCCTGGCTATGGCGTTACATTTTTCAGTCTGACTCAGAATTCCATGTAAGCCTACACACGGCCAGTGTGAAAGAATTATCATTCCACTGTGACCTACTAGTGGTTCACTATGAAGCCTTCGCCTTTAAGTACTTACAGGTTGTAAGCAGTTAGGGTTGCCACCTGTCCCGAATTAGGCGGGACATCCCGCATTTTAAAGACATTTTCAGCGTCCCGAATTATGCCTAAGAGGGACGCATTATATTGCGGGACGCCAAATTATTCCAAAACAAAATATGAGACAGCAATTCTTGGTGGCGTCTTTTGTGAATTTCGTCTCATGGTCAAGATATCGATGTCGTTCCATCGCTAAAATGTATCGTGTTGGCAGCATTGAAATCACCGCCCATGATGTTATTCTTTGTAATTTATTTGTATAAGTCGCGCGGGCATTCTTGGGGTATGTCAGTGATCTGTACAACCAGCGTGCGAGCCATTAACTGGTGATCCGACGGGGAAGTACCGAAAACAGATCATATGATGGCACTGATTGGCCAAGTACAGTTCCTTCTGGAAATATAGCACAGCAAGACGTGTGTAGTGTTATCAGTTGTAATTTGAATCCACGTTCTCTGTGTGTTTTATGTGTCGTTCGTTGAGTAAGAACTAATTAAATATTTCTCCTGTTATTCCTAAACTTAGTGGTAAGCCATTATCTAGTCAGAGTCTAGATTGCCAATGTTCATAATTTTTTCGGAACATGTCTATGAGTGTACATTTTTTTTTTAATTTTTGAGCAAAGCTTTAAGTTCCTTAGAGAAAGTATTTGACTTCACAGAAAACAATCTTTATGGCACACTGAAGAACTTGAATCTTTCAAACATCTCAAAGACTGTGTGAAGGCACATAATGTAGAATCTGATGTTAATTTGGATGAGTTAGGCCTATATGAGGAATTCTCTTTAGTTCAGATATAATAAATGCTACTAAAGTAAAGAACACATTCCCAGTCTCAAATGCTTTGTTCTGAGCATTCCTGGTAGCAATGCCTTTGTGGAAAGAGTTTTCTCTCTCTTGAATCTAAAATGGACAGAATCCAGAAACAGGTGCTCAGCTGACCTCATAAAGAGTGAAATCATTTCTACAAATGTTACAGATACCTGCAAAGATTATTTAGTGAGGGTGAAACAGAACAAACAACTATTAGAAGCTGCCAAATCAAACAAGAAATACAGCTTCAAGTCATGAATTTGCCCAGGCTTTTTTTTAAATGATTTTGCTAACCTTTTCTTTTCTAATGTTAGTGTTACTGTTACATATCCTATTCAGTTTTGGCTTTGTAATATAATCTGTCTTTCAGTTATTAATAAATTGTTCCATGTACAAATTTAGGTATGAAGATCGGCGATCTGCATATATTCGATAAGTGTCCCTCCTTAGCCTTACCAAAAGGTGGCAACCCTATAAGCAGTAGCGGCTCGAGGCTTAAAATGAGGGTGTGCTGCAAATACTATTTTGTATAGCCAACTTGAAATATTAAAAAATACATAATTACTGCCTCACAGTGAAGTCCAAGCAGAAGTTATCAATTACTTTCGTGTTGAATCCATTCATGTTTACAACCATTTTTTTTTCTCTATGGAAAGCATTGCAAGAGCTGTAAGACTGCTACAAAATGAATACCGAGAGACACTTCAACATCGTCAAATAATAGCAAATTGCCTCAATGAATACCGAGAGACACTTCAACATCGTCAAATAATAGCAAATTGCCTCAATGATTATTTTTTACCAGGAAGCAGAAGAAACCACCACAATCCACACTGACAAAACCAACATACGCCAAAGCTCAAAATATAGCAGCAAGCATTAATATTGAAAATAAATTAGTCAAGTTGCTCCAGGGAGGAACCAGTTCATATTAATTTGTATTTAGTTATTAATATTATTTTTTTAAATGTGCATTTGTGATTCCTGTGGATATTATTAATGTTTTGATACTTAGTTTCCTTCATATAAAACAGTAGAAATGCAATCAACTAATTTAAGTAATTTGGAGACTGGATCTGATTCCTGCTTTACGTCTCTAAATACTGCCTGCAGGCCCTTCATAGGATTTGCCATTTTCCTAAACTTGGCAAACATGGAACTGAATGTGGGTATTGAATCTGCTGAGGGAACATTGTCTTCAGTACAGGCAATGGAGGGAAATCCTTAGTACAATTTATACTTGAGAATGACTGCTTTTGCCATGACCAGTGGTATATGCAACAAATTTCCTACATTGCTGATAACCAGCTGTCATCCTCTGATGAGTCGCTTGTACAGCGTAATGCCTCTGATGGCTAAGACCAGAACTATAGTTTCATCTACATTCCAACAGATATCGCAACACAGCAACTACATGTGCACAGCTGAGACGTGAAGTAATTAGTAAAGCCTCAGTGTCTCACCCTTAGCCCCCCCTGCAGCACCATTTTCAGTTAAAATTAGCATACATTCCACCTTGGGCATGATGTCATGACCCTACAAACTGAGTAGTGTTAGAGGATCCCATGTGTGGTGGTAAGGGAAGTATTATACATTACCGACTCTGACTCTCCAAGATACCAGCAAAGGAATTCTCGCCTGGACGTGCCAAGTTCAAAATCTGCGCAAAAGAAAATGTAGTATTTTGTTTGAAAATAACACTATACAACAAGCACAAAACAAGCTGTGTGCTGTAGCACTGCAGCACAATAGGAGAAACCGCCACTGGTTTTAAGTCACCAATGGGTTTGTATCTCATATTGGGAATGCCTGGTGGTATACTTTCCCCCTCCCCTCAACTGCCCCAGAGCCCTCAACCATAGGCCATACTCCAGTCCCAACAACATTTTGGCGCTTGTGTACTATTGTTCTATTTTTCGCTCTTGTGTACTTTAGGCTTGTGCGTAATGTGATTAGAGCCAGCTGTTTGATTCAGCACTAATAGAACTGTATAACTCTGTTTGTGTTTTCATCTGTCTATCAGGATCATCTCTTCGATCCGGTATTTACCTAATGAGTGAGGAAAACCCCCGAAAAACCTCATTCGGATCAGCTGCTGCGAGAGTTTCCAACAGCAACCCGAGCACTTGGACTATTGCCCGTATAGTAGTGCTCTGTTTAATCCCAGGAGTCTGAGATACGTCTCATAATTAGGTTGTCTTGAATCTGGTATGTTTAGACATTGTCAATCTCCTATTGTTTTCTAATTCCTATTACATATGTTGCAAAGTCTTTGAATACTGTGTTTGCTGCTTAAGTTGAGTTCTGGCGCCCAACGTTTTCCTACTTTTGTTGCCACCTGAATAATATTTCAGCATGCCTCTGTAAATCTCGCTCACATATATAGCGCATGATACATTGTGTCTAACTCGGATTCTTCACAGTAGCAGAGGAAGTCCTCTGCTAGGTTGAACCTATTTAGGTTTGCTGTGAAGTATCCATGGCCTGAATAGAACTGTGCTGTCGCATAATCTATCTGCAAATGTTTCTGTTTAAGCCTACTTCTAACAGTTGGAAGTAGTCTCTTGTGATTAAACCCATAGTGGTATGCCTCCAACGGTCTGCCCACTTGTTGTAGTGTGTTCTCTAAGCTGCGAATACAGTTCTTTCTTATTTCTTGTGTTGTACATTAACTGTGTGTCTTCTTTGCCTCCAGTCCTCGTTGGAAGGTGCTTTCTTAATCTATAGGCATTAGCCTTTTCTTATACCAGCAGGTCAGCTGGTATTTCTCCAGCATTTACCGCTAACCATTTTTTGATATTGTCGAGTAGGCACTTGTAACTCTAAGCAGAGCTTTTCTTTGTGCTGAAATCAACTTATTCTTTTGGCATACTGTTAGGTATGGTGCCCAAGCATGGGCTGCATACGTTATAAGAGCCACAAAAACAGCATTTTACAGGCGTTTATAATTCGTGTATTTGTATCCCCATGTTTGGCCAGATAATTGTCCTAATGTGTGAAACAAGTTTACTGAGGCAGTGCAGGTTTTTCCTACCTGTCTATCTAATTTATTACCTACTTGGAGTTCAACTAGGGTTGCCACCTTTTGGTAAGGCTAAGGAGGGACACTTATCGAATATATGCAGATCGCCGTTCTTCATACCTAAATTTGTACACGGAACAATTTATTAATAACTGAAAGACGGAATATATTACAAAGCCATACCTGAATTGGCTATGTAACAGTAACACTAACATTAGAAAAGAAAAGATTAGCAAAATTAAAAAAAACCTGGGCAAATTCATGAATTGAAGCTGTATTTCTTGTTTGATTTGGCAGCTTCTAATAGTTATTTGTTCTGTTTCACCCTCACTAAATAATCTTTGCAGGTATCTGTAACATTTGTAGAAATGATTTCACTCTTTATGAGGTCAGCTGAGCACCTATTTCTGGATTCTGTCCATTTTAGATTCAAGAGAGAGAACACTCTTTCCACAAAGGCATTGCTACCAGGAATGCTCAGAACAAAGCATTTGAGATTGGGAATGTGTTCTTTACCAATCTACTGAATAATTTTCTTCCATTTAATACTCATACTTAGTCTATCCTTCTGTATAGTTCACGTTAGTAGCATTTATTATATCTGAACTAAAACAGAATTCCTCATATAGGCCTAACTCATCCAAATTAACATCAAATTCTACATTATGTGCCTTCCACAGAGTCTTTGAGATGTTTGAAAGATAGTGAACTCTTAAGATTCAAGTTCTTCAGTGTGCCATAAAGATTGTTTTCTGTGAAGTCAAATACTTTCTCAAAGGAACATAAAGCTTTCTCATAGAATTTCAAAAAACAATGTACACTCATAGACATGTTTCGGATAAATTATGAACATTGGCAATCCAGACTCTGACTAGATAATGGCTTACCACTAAGTTTAGGAATAACAGGAGAAATATTTAATTAGTTCTTACTCAATGAACGACACATAAAACACACAGAGAACGTGGATTCAAATTACAACTGATAACACTACACACGTCTTGCTGTGCTATAATTCCAGAAGGAACTGTACTTGGCAAATCAGTGCAGAGTGTCATATGATCTGTTTTCGGTACTTCCCCGTCGGATCACCAGTTAATGGCTCGCACGCTGGTTGTACAGATCACGGACATACCCCAAGAATGCCCGCGCGACTTATACAAATAGATTACAAAGAATAACATCATGGGCGGTGATTTCAATGCTGCCAACATGATACATTTTAGCGATGGAACGACATCGACATCGAATTTGTGAGACGAAATTCACAAAAGACGCTAACAAGAATTGCTGTCTCATATTTTGTTTTGGAATAATTTGGCGTCCCGCAATATAATGCGTCCCTCTTAGGCATAATTCGGGACGCTGAAAATGTCCTTAAAATGCGGGATGTCCCGCCTAATTCAGGACAGGTGGCAACCCTAAGTTCAACTCCTAAGTATCAAGTACTGTACGCCTTGTATATTTTAACCTAGTGCCCAGACTGTTGGAGGTCTCCTCAGATGAAGTTTTCCTTTTAACAATAGTGTCTTAGTCTTTCTGGTAGACATTTTTAGCTTGGCCTTTTTGCACCATTTTGTGAATATTAACATGGTAGAAGACCCTTTCCTTTCTAAGTTACGTCGACTGTCAGCCTCTATTAAGAATGCTATATTGTCCGCAAATGCTACAGGCTTGGCTTCCTGACTTTCTTCAATTGTGGCAATAACCTCGTTAAATATCAAGTTCCAAAGTTTCGGTCCTAAGACTGAACCCTGGGGGCATCCTTTGGAAACTCGTTTTGTTTTGCTTTCAAATTTATTCCTGATTCATTGATAAACCTAATAATATTTTTCAAGAATATATATGTATATTTCCGCCACTGAATATGATATTTATTGGTAGCTTGTGACGTTGAACCATTCATACATACATTTTTTGATTTACCAAGTGGTTGTGTAATTCATTTTCATGTTATTCTTCATTCACATTATTGTGAAATTGTCAACTTATTTCTCTAAACTTGTAAACAAATCGGAATATTGGGATGTAACTTATTACGAATTTTCTCCGCACTTTACCATGATACCTTTTCTGAATTACATATGTACCAAAAGACTCATCAAAGAATTGCTTACTGAGGAGAAGATTAAACAGAATTAGGTTCACAAATGAAGAATGTGTGTGTTTAGGCCTAAAACAGATTTCTAAGAAGGTGTCACGACAACACTTCTTGCTCCTGTTATACAAGTTAGCACAATAATATTCAATTTTTGTAGGTAATGGCCTAGATAATTTTGCGAAATTAAACATACCTATCCCTTTGTACTGCCAACTACATGTAAGACAATACCAGCTATTTTAAAAGTTAATAAGTAGGCTTACATATATTCTATTTTCTATTAATTGTCCAACTAATTTAATTTCCCTCTGCAATAGCATAGTTTTTCATGCACAGTTTCCTGATTAAGATTTTCAGTCTCCTGTTTCATTTTTAGTAATTATACCTTATTTCATACACATATTTCTTTTTTGGAGAGTTGCTCTGTTTTGAAATTATCACGGCTGACCTACTGTAAGGCAGCATAACACAAAAAAGTATTGATTTTCCTCCTAGAAACAGTTTGGTGACCTCCAAACTAAATCAGCTGATATTCTCAAACTTTGGTGTGTGCACTCTACAAGTGCAAATATACATTTCCAATATATAAATGACAATTGAAAGAAGAAAACAAATTAAAGAGGATGTATGAAAACAGATTAATTCTTTTGTGTTATGTACTGTAATTGTTACCTACAAATAATTAATGAACTAAAGACACCAAAGACCATGTTAATGCTATTAAACTCCTTCATAATTTTCTCCCAAACGCCATCCTTCTGTTTTATTGTTTCTTTGCACTCTATTATTGACTTGTATTTCGTCATAAACGCCATTAGTAGAGACTTTTAAAAATATTGATAAGTTTGTTCCTCGATTTATCTTTTTGATGTCTCCCATTTTCGTGGTTGATGACATTCGCCAATAAAGAAAACAAAAGAACTGCGTAATGAAGTGCATTCTTAAAAACGAATTTTTAATCACTGCCTTCTAGTTTACTACTGTTCCTGTTTCCTGCGAGTGTTAAAATGGTGTTAGTTAACCCTTGGGCGAAAAAGCGTGGTGAAACACGTGAGTCACAAGGACGAGTTAAAATTTTGGCCCAAGGTTAACAAACCCAGAGTTAGTGGATATTTAACCCCTGTCGATGAAACTGGGCATTAGAGAAATAAGTTGACAATTTCACAATAATGTGGATGAACAATAACATGAAAACGAATTACACAACCGCTTGGTAAATCAATAAGTGTATGTATGAATGGTTCAACATCACAAGTTACCAATAAATGTCATATTCAGTATTATAATCCTAAGATCTTTCGTATTCAGCAACACAGCGTCTTTACCTGTCTTTCAATATTATTAGTACAGTGGCGGGAATATACATATACATTCATATTCCTGATTGTTACTTCTCTATCTTCAAAGTAATTTTTGATAGTTTCATATGCATCCTTAGGGCATCTTATCTCACTCAGTTGTTTGAGAACCAAGGCCCACCATACATCATCAAAGTTGTCTACAAATATCCCAAATACGTATTTCGATTGCGAATGTCTGACAATGTCTTGTAATTTGGTGATCGCATCCTCTGTGGATCTTCCCGGTCTGAATCCAAATTGGACATTAGAATACGAAGCTCCTTTCCAATATCTT
Source organism: Ectobius pallidus (assembly GCA_964059195.1). NCBI lineage: Eukaryota > Metazoa > Arthropoda > Insecta > Blattodea > Ectobiidae > Ectobius > Ectobius pallidus. The sequence continues at coordinate 36,257,737 of CAXKWD010000009.1, forward strand.
GCCTAAGACTGGGAGTAAGCATATAGGTCTATACGATCAGTGAAGATTAGCATCTTTGTCCTTGGACTTTAGGATGGGGAAGAGTATACTCTTCTTCCATGTCTTCGGAAACATGTAAAATCTAATGCAAGCGTTGTATATCTCCAGGAGGTTTGCATGAAGTGCCTCACCTCCCTGCGTTATTAATTCTGGGTTTATATACCAGGATATGTGAATCAGTTGGAGAATTTAATATTGTCCTGGCACGATGCCATGGTATCTTAGTTGGTAAGAACAGTGGCACGGAGAGCCGAAGATCCTGGTTCAAATCCCAGCTATGGCATTGAATTTTTCAGTCTGACTCAACCTTTCCACCTTAGTGTAGTGTGAAAGAATTATCATTCCAAATGAATCTGTTCGATCAGGATTTTTATATGTAATTCTTGAGAAAACCTAAACTCCTGCAAGGAAAATCATCCTCAGGGAAATATTGCTTGCTGGTTTAAATATGAAATTGGAGAAATTGTTAAAAAAATTTAATTTCATGGTTATTAAAATTAATAATATACTTTGACATTTCTAAAGTCCATATCTGTGTTATATCAGTTTCTTCAGAGCTTCCATTAGGCTTGTCCTCTGTTTTTCTCCAGCGTCCTCTCTACTGTGGCTCTGATCACCCTAATTAGCAAAGATTATTCCATTCATATGCTGCATAATTGATATTGACCAAAAACATTTAACAGTACCTCAGATGTCACCAATCACAGTGGTTTATGTTGTTTAATGCTTGCTAGAAAGAGGTTTTATCAGATACAATGTTAGCTTGTTGCTGAATATGTCAGGATATCAATATGCAGTAATTAGTAAGTCACTTTGTTGTTGCCAGTGAACAGATTTGAAATATGTTTTTAAAAAACATACCGTAATTAATTTTGAAAGAGTGCATGGATTTGAAACACAATTTTGGTTTGTATGTTTTCATTCTGTTCTGATTTTAGCTTATCCTAATTTTGAGGTTAATTATTTTCTCATTCCCAAGGATTTTCTCAAGGATTGGTCAGTATTCAATAACTCATTAGACTGTAATCATTCATTTGATAAGCTGACAGCTAGCACAATATTGATTTGATTTTAAACAACACAAGTAAGAATATAATTATTATTATTTATATTTATAATAATGTGTTACATTTTATTTATTTATGGAATAGTGTTGAAAAATTGGTTTTACCAAATATTCCAATTAACTGTATAAGTCTTTGACAACAAAACAACTCTTTTAACCCCTGTTTGTACAAAGTCTAATAGTGTTTTAATGGTACTAGCACCTGTGATTTAGAGTTTCCAGAAATATAATAAGCACCATATACTTTTGTTCTTTTATGTAACCTTGGAAACTCCAACTCGGCCCTGGATATTCAGCATTTCATAGTGTGTGTCAGGTTTTAAATGGAAACATTAGTTTACCTCCCGAGTTGATTTCCTCTGAAAAGTTTCCTTTTTTCAAATTAGCCCCCCTCCCTTATTACAATATATGACATTGAAAGGTTGTTTTCTGCCTTTATAGGCGTCTTTCAGATAGTCATCAATCAATGACCCCAGGGAACTTAGAAAAGTATTCAAATTGTTCATTGTGCAGAAAAATATAATGCATGATTGTCTGTTAATTGTGATGACAAATAAATTGTATTAAATATGTGATGTTACATATTTTTATGATTTTAAATATTTTTCAACATATTCCATCATTTCTCACTACATATTTATGTATGTATCATCCAAATGATACTGCATAAAAATCCTAGATATCACCAAAAGAGTAAGTATTCTCCAATTTAGGGGGGAAGAGGAGCGAGAACAAAACAAGAAGCTAAATTTATAGAAGTGAATTGATCTGTTTGCTTTGTATTCTTAAAATAATTTCGCTTTGGTTGTCAACTTTTCCCTCATGCCTATTGTGTCCAGTTCAATTTGAATCCCATATTGAGTACATAATTGCATTTGAAACAGGGACACTTGATTAATTCTGAAATTAAGCAGTGATCTTTTAATATTGATGTTCTCATCATTTATGAACAGAAAGAAATCTTGAAAAGTGATCTTACATTACATTCTTGCCACTTCAAACTTGCTCGCCCTTTCTAAAAGAAGAACTTTGAGTATTTTAAATGAGATCTATGGTAATGTTAAGGTCATTATTGGACAGAGGTGTATTGCTGAATTTTAAATATTCACTTATTCCAGTCACTTGTGATAGAAATAGGATAATGGATTTACTTCAGTACAGAATATGATTCTAGAGCTTATTTTCTTTTCTGGTTCCAATTGACAAATGAGTGGCAGAGTGGGATAAGGGCCCATTCCACTTGACAATGCTTTAAGAAAAATATACATTTTAGAAATCCCCAACTATGTAAGAAATAAAAAAAAAACTTTGGTTGTAGCCATATAATGTGGCACCAACTTAAAAATATTTTTGGGGCAAGAATTGGATTTTGAGTAGTTATACATAATTATGATAAAAAATTAAATGGTGGGGCGGCAGAAAGTACCTTCCACCCCCAAAGACAGTGCCTATGAGCATTTATTCACAGTTGTGCATCAACCTACACATAGTAATACTAACTAGGGAGAAATATTTCTACTATTCTCTTTATTACAAGTACTTGGCCTATACATACAAAAATTATTCTTGTATTCTTGTACATTTAAAGTCGTATAATCTTAGAGATAATACTTCAGTTTTATACATTTCTTTTCCTCTTCTTTGCTTTCATTTTACCTGTGTATCAAGACTCTCAGGATTTGAGCTAGGTAAGAGCCTTTGGCTGCTGCTTGCTGTGCAGCTGTCTTCTGGGAAGAAGTGAGCAAAGCTGGAAACAGAAGTGAAATGTCCATAAAGTATTTAATCTGCTGAATACTTCTATCTTTGCTGTAATTGATCACAACTAACTTGCAGTCATGGACGTAAGAGAAAAGGAGAGCATGCTACTAAGAGAAAGAAAAAGAAATTAAAACACTAAGGTCCTGTATTGCCACCTCCTGACAATTCCTTCTGATTTGTAACTTCCAGATAGCTTAACTGGAAGATGCCTTGTAATACCACCGCATAATTGTTATCGGGAAAATGCAGTAAAATTTAGTAAAATGATCCTTAGCTCAAGCGAAGAGGTGTGTTTGTTGTAGTTCAGTATGCCTCCCCTAAGTGTGGCAACTCAAATGTGTATTTGTACAGTTAAATTGCATAAGAAGATATCGTTTTAAGTGCACTAATCTATTTGTGCAATTCTATTTCATTCAAATGTGAGCTTAATACGGCATTATTGTGTAAATTAAGTCTTCTAGCATCAGTTCTGAAATTCAGGTGGCTACGAAGCTTTGGAGTGCTGCCTTCTTGTTTCCACCAAGCTTTCCTAACTGGCAGTTGGTGGTTAATCAGCCACTCCATTCTCCTGCTAGCTTAACTGGAAGTTGACTTTCCAGACAGATTTTTTTTGGAAGATCATGGTATGCATTTCTTGGCCAACTTCTAGATAAGTTCTGTAGCTGGCAGATAAATATGCTATCAGGTGGTCATCGTACAGGCCCTAAAAATTATTACTTTGAACATTATTTTTGTGGTAATTTCTCGATTTATTTCATGGATTATTTCTAGCTTATTAGACATTCCACACAATCAAACAAAATTTGCTGTAATTTGTGGATCTAACATGCATCTTTACAGCTGAATATAGATAAGGGTAGATGTTTTCTAAAATTTTGCACTTATCACTGTTACCGAAAAGTAGTTTGATTCATCGGTTGATTAAAATTCATTAGCTTCTTATTTTATGTAAAGTATATTATTCTCATTTGTTGACATCTACTTTACATCATTAACTGATTGAGAAATATTTGGTTTTTTAAATGAATGTTTAGAATTCAGTAAAATACCCCAGACTGTAAGTTGAATGAAAAAGTATGAATTCAAGTTATACTGTTATTTTTATACTTAATTTAAAACAAAGTACCTGTCTATACTATGTACCGGTATCCTGTAACATGTATCATTCCTTTCATCTTCTTCCATTGAAGGATTATGCCAGTACAATATTTTGTAAACAGTCTGAGCAAGTTTTAAACTTGAAACGGTGCATTTTCTGTTCCATAAAATAAAAAGTGAGAGTGTTATTCTTATAGCTGAATAGTGCAGAGGATCATACAATTTAATGTTGGTTTCTCGAAAAATCAGTCTTTAAAGGAAGTCGTCACTAAATAGGGATAGTCTTCAATAGAGGTTTTACTATAGTTGAAATTACAGTGAAAACTGCTCAAGACGGACATCTAAGGTTCCAATAATTTATTCCGGTTTGGACATGTTTCCTTTTGTGGAGACAAAATGATAAAATGTTACTCATTATGCAGTACATATTAAACACAGTATTGTAAATAACTGATGCTCTTGTTGCACTGTGGGTGTCACGTTTAACAAGGCAACAAATTACATTAAGAACTAGGCCTACTGAATTTAAGTGTCAAAAGGAACCACAATAATATTGTATTTTAATTTACAAAACAATATACTGTATTTAAACCAACATTTTTCATGCAGTACAGTACTTACGTGAAATTAAGGCTCTTTAATGTAATCCTCTGGTGTCTCTGTTAAGAACACTGCTGTTTTTACACACATATACTGAATTAAAGAACAATTAAAAATTTACACACAGTATGACGTATTTCTTACTGAAGTAGAATAAAATTTTAAAAAATCATTGTTCATACCATGTCACTAGAGTACTGCAGGTCACAAAGTATATTTTTTACATTTAATTGTTGGTTTTGTTCAAGTTCCACAGGTCAGTCATTTTTACCTGCTTGGTGTTGCGTTGAATAGCACATTTCTCCAGACATTCTTTCACGAGTACTGGCACTTGCTAACAGAACAAAGTGTGTGGGGTTTATTTTCAGAAGACCGTAAAAATAAAAGAAAAAATGTGAGAACAAAGCCCTTGTCCTCTAAACGCAGGTACTGTATGTATCCTGCAGGCATCGGTTTGGGACAGAAACGGGATTCTCCTTTGACAGTAAGGTAAGACTGATTAACATACAACCTGCTCCCTTGGCAGAGAGATTGAAAGAAAAGTTTTGACGCTATAGCTTAAATTCTCAGAATGTTTCAGAAAGAAAATTCCGATTTGATCAGTGGCGGATCCTGTCCATTTCCACATTGCACAGTTTCCAATTTATCCAGGAAAAATAACACGCATATGCATATGGTTTTCACCGGGACCTATATGTTTTTTCCAAAACAAATAGGATTCCATCGTATTCAGGTTTCGTTTTCAACAGTTTTCACTGTACATAGTAATACAGTTAGTGGATACTTTCCAGGCTATTAGGCCATGGTACAACATTTCTGGCTGCAAAGAGAACACTTCCTTTCAGCCAACGCTCCAGCAGCCTGTGAAAATGCTCTCCATGAAAGTGGCACAATGTCAGGTAATGGCATCAATGGATGTGGCCTGATAGCCCAGAAAGCAACTCTCTATATGACACCGGCTATGAAAGCCTGCACATTTTAAATATGTGCGCTTTATTATGGATGTTTTTGAACGCTTTTCTTATTACTCATTAGTTAATATCCATATGCTGCTATGCAGCAAAACAACACTAAAATTTATGTGCATTGACTATGAATCTCAAACATAAAAATAGTCTTTATACCTAATATGTTATTGGTAATATCTGAATTGACGCATTCTACCAACCTTTGAATATAAATAGAACCCATATACATTTTATAAATAAACATTCTATTTTGTCCAGTATGGTGTCCTTAGTATATAACAATTATTTTAAAATCCCGTTGTGCAAAATTTTATTTTATTTCAAATCAAATTAATTTTCAATCAGTAAATCAATAAATCAATAAATGTTCATATTTTTAATAAAATACAGGAAATTTTATCATCCCAGAAAATTTTTCTGGACAACGGGACTGTGTTTGGAAAAAGGGACAAGCAGTGGTGTAGTTGAGGGTATTTGCAGGTGCATGCTGTATACCTTCAGCATAACTTTACTCGTTAGTGTATTTCTTCTGATTTGTTGAGAAACTTACTTTCTGATTTGGTCATGTTTTATTTATTTATGTATTGTTTGTGTATTTGACAATTCTCCTCTTGACACGAGAGAACAATGTGAGAGTCCATCAGACTAGTGACCATCAGAAGTTCTGTGAAGTGCTTTTTATTACATAACTGGAATGAAATCATGAAGATTTTATCTTCAAATCGAAATAGTGCAGTTTTCCAACTGATCTTGATTATAGCCCTTGTATAAAAATGTGATTGATAACATTTATTACATAGCCCTTCTGTAAAACAGTGATTGATAAAATTTATTTCATCTTTTGAAATCTCAAAGCTCCAATACTGTACTGATATGCCTATTTTATGGCAAACAGGGTGTAAGTGCATTGCTACTACCTCATTTTGAAATCAGTGGAATATTTTGCATTTTTTATACGAGGTTCATCCAGAAAGTAAGTTCCGATCGTGTCTAAAGATGGCGTCTAAAGATGTATAGCAGTAGTGGGAATTCTACAATTCATTTTCAGTCTTGTGACGCCAGTAGTCGTTGAAGAGCGCTAGGAGAAAATGGTTGCACTGATATTGTCTCCTGCCAACTGCATCACGCTTTTGCATGACAATGCACGATCCCAAACAACCAACACCACACAGAATTACTTGGTTCAGTTGTGGGAGATCTTTGACCATACACCCTATAGCCTGAACCTTGTGCCAAGTGACTTCCATCTCTTCCGTCTCATGAAGCGATTTCTAGCAGGAAAACATTTCCACAATGACGCTCAGGTACAGACAGCAGTGATTTCATGGCTCCAGATGGCAGCAGAGTCCTATGATACGGGCATACATTTGTTGGTACACTGCTAAGATAAATGCTTCAATAATGGTGGTGACTGTGTAGACAAGTAACCAATGAATCTCTGTAAATATTGCAATCGGTGGCATAACTTGACCACTTGGGGCCCGGGGCGGATTTATTTTTGAGGCCCCCTCCCCCAAGCAAAAACTACCAACACGGCTATTTTTAACTTCTTTTCCTTTTCCTATGGTTAGCTTTTTGTCTTTCAGATAGTCTCCTTGGGCTAATCTATACTGAAGATATTAGACAAAATAAGGGAGCAAACTCATGCAGTATTTAAAGTATTTATTTGTTAACTGATTAGCAAAATACAAATGCGTGCATAACCACAAAGTAATTTAAGGACAAAAGTTCATGTTTAAATATGGTAAAATAAGAAAGTTAACAAAATGTAGTTATATAGTAACATTGTATTTATTTATTAAATACAAACAGTCGTTAGTCAAATGATATTAAGCTTGTGAGGGACTTTACTTCAAAACCTTTTATTTAATTTATTATATTAAAAATCTTCAGACTTTTACCCTTTTCTTTATGTAACACGTTTCTTTATGTAACACGTTTCTATCTTACGTTCACCCTATGTGGCAATGACCCAGTTCAGTGATTACATAAACGGCACCTGTCTTCTCCATTCTAAGCGACGCAGGATATTACAAGTGTAATTAGACATTCCAATACCATTTAATATATGACATCATCATACAGGATGTTCCCAAACTTCTTCACCATAATCACTATTGTTAATTCAACAAATTTCTTTTCTATTGTGGAATAATTTATTTGTCAAAAGGGCGCCATCCACAATCGTATCATTATCCATTCACTGATAGGTTATTATCATTAATTATTTCTTCTTCAGAAGTGCAGTGATAGGTTATTATCATTAATTATTTCTTCTTCAGAAGTGCAGTGAGGGGCTTACAACTTCTGAATCACAACTTAAGTCCTTTCACATAATGTAGGCCTATCGGCTAGCTTTTAACTGTGGAAATGAGGGGGTTCTAGTGTTTTAATTGGGTCATACTACACATAATATGAAGAGAATGATAACTATGTGCTTCCAACACAACAATATTTTTATTATAACTCAAAATCAGTCTTTTTGTCATTTTACAGATTCCACTTTTGGTTACAGTAACCTTTTATTTCTACAGTAACTACCTTTAACCCAATAAAATCATTAGATGTATATGATATATTTTTATCACCAAAATCAACATTTAATATATGAAAACAACAGAAATTTTCTTCTTTTTATATTAATTATTCTCTCTATTATTCTGAACTTACTGTTCACTCAAAAAACTATGTGGAACACAACAATATAAATTCTAACTAACAACAATGTACCTTTCCTTCTAATAAATATTTATTTCCAATTGTAATGTATTCTATTTCATTTTCCTCAACAGTCAGTTCCTGTATAATACTGTAGTAGTCTGTCCCTGTTCGTCCAGTTCAAGAAGAATGATTTTTCAAAGATAAATAATAAAGACAAATGTAGAAGAAATAAAGTGAAATTTAGGCCATGTCCAAGAATTGAACTTTGGCGACAGACCTCCAATACAGAGAGTTATGTCTAGGTTCTGTGTTACAGTCAACCTGACATCTCCCCTGCAACTGGTGACACAAGAAAAAGCATAAGAAAAAATCATTTTGACCATTCGTAGGGCAAGGTCCCTGACAAGTCTACAACTGCACGTGGGGCGGATGATTGCCTCAACCCTCGAAAACCTCTGGTAGTTCTTTTCAATAGTTACTCAATTATGCTAGGTTCAGTCATCCATAGGCATACTACTAAACTTATTTTCCTTTTTTATCTCTCTGGGACCACAGGTGTTCACATCACCCAAGTATCCCTCTGCTAACAATTCTCCTTTATTTCGTTTATTTAATTTATAATAACTTTTTATAAGAATTATTAGTGTCTTTTCTTTTTCTTTCCTTTTTACTTTCCTAACCTTTTCTTCCCTAAAGCAAAATTACACTTTTATTCCTTTCAATTCACCTTTAATTTGTATTCGCTTTAAGCGAATCTACTGTTTTACTCAACCCTCTCCTGATTCTTAAATTCGCTCTTAATCTTTAATCCACTTTAACCTAGTTCGAACTACATTCGAACTTTACTTTCCAAAAATTCTTTTTAACTCAACTTTTATCTTTGACTTTTTTACCCCAATATACTTTTAGACTTTACAGTACTTTACTCAAGTTCACTTCTCTTCCAAAATTTCTTTAACTAACTTTAACTCTTTTCTCTTTTAGGTTAAAATATTAACCACAATCAGCTTACTATTCAACTTACTATTTTTAGGTGTAATAAATATTCTTTATCTGATTTATAACAATAGGATTACATCACTTCCTCGGTCTCCCTTATTCTTTTTGCTTTGATAAGGCACAAAGCATCGCCATCTCTAACTATTTTTGGGAGTATGACACTTACTCCATAAGGGCCAGAAGGGCCGGGTCCTCCCTATAAAAAAAAAATGCAACATTGTTTATCATGATTGTCCTTAAACTAACAATAGGTTTTGGGAAAACCGAACTTTGCGCCCCATGCGAGTCCCTCACTCCAACTCTCTAACTCCCTCTCCTAGTGGCGGCATTTGAACTACTAGTAGTGACGGTGGCTCCATCTCTTAATGAACTGATGAAACAGAAAAAATAATTTATTTCTTCTTTATTTTCTTCTTCTCTTCCTCTCACCTCCTCTTCACCCTACCTACCTATTTGAGACCTATTCCTAATAGTAAATTTTGGATCGACCGGGATTCAAACCCGGGACCCCTAGCATTATAGCTAGGAGTCTTGACCACTATGCCACGAGTGAATGTTGAGCACTGAAGGAAACTTTCGTATATTAGAGTTATGTTAGGGGGATTTCATGAGTTTTAACGCTAGAATCGGTTTTTATAAGTAGTGTTGGTACAAGGGAATTTTCCTGTATCAATTAAGCCACATTTTATGTTACAATATGGCGTTTTAATGATTATGAATTATTATGTATGGTACAAGGATATTTTTTGTATTGTGAAATAGCCTATTTTGTTGGAAGGGTCGTTTTTATAATTGTGGAATATTATGTGGAGGTGCAAGGGGTTTTTATTGTGAAATATTAGGTGACATGTCAATTGCAATTATTCATTACCGGCATTGAGGTTGAACAGTGGCTACAGGCATGGTGGCATGCACTGTGGGGAAGCGGGAAGCAGCCAGGCGGAGAAGTGGCCAGGCGAGTGGAAAGGGGAGCAGCATGGGGCGCAAAGTTCCATTATGCCTAGGTTTCATATAAATCCGAACTTGAATGAACAAAACTTATATAAGTTGTCAGTTTCTTAGATCTGTATTGCGCGGGCGTGGAGAACATAAACTTCCCTTCTAGTAAGCAGCCATGGGCCAGTTCAGAACATCCAGCACCAAGACCCATTGTAAACGTAAGGATTCATGGGCCAGGTTCTGTTTTTCAAGGACTTATAGCTGTCTTCCCTTAAGATGGGGTTGCCTTTCTGTGGTAATTTTTCTCGTTCCGTGGGCCGGCCCTCGTATCTCTTTCTCTGTCTCTCACTCGAGTCAGTCCTGTAGCTCCTTCTCTCTCTTTCACTTGGATTGTTCTTCTGGTTAAACGTTCCTCCGGCACCACAAGCCCAACTTCACACTAGAACGATGCAATACAAAGAAGAAAACATGTATAACGTGCAAAAATTATGTTGTAGGACTGATCCTGTTTGTTTCATTTGAAAGATACTGGTTTGCTTAAATAGCAGCACACTTGTAAGAAAGCGATATATATGTTTTTGTGTTAATATTCTAAGGATCTTTTTGTATGTTTTGTCGATACAGAATATTGTCGCACTGGTGTAAATGGGGCTTTACCCTTGGGTTGTTTTCGCAGTGAGTCAAATTCAGTTTTATACAGTTCCCTGGTGTGTTCAAGGGGGAAGTACAGGATTTTTTTTTTCAATTATTTGTAAGTGCCGGTAGTGAATAAGCATTGTGGTGCTATCAGCGTTTCCAATTATACATTACACAAAAAATTACGATATAATCCTCCTTCCTCTTTCAAAATTGCCACAACAACGTACCCGATGCTAAATAAAGATAAACTTAAATGTGAGTTACCTGCTGCAGCCTATGAAAATTAAACTGTATGTGAAACTACTACAATGAGTGAATTTTAGTCATTCATAGGTGACAATAATTTGACAGATACATTTTCTGAGATGCATAAATGAGTGGCAATTGTTCTTACAGCTCCCCTGGCAACTGCAAAGTCGGAACGCTGTTTTAGTACATTAAAAAGTGTAAAACATCTGTGAAATTAATGGGCCAAGACACACGAAACGCTTTGGCTGTTATATCAGTGCATAAAAACATATAAGCAACATGGAGGATTTCCACCAGATAGTAATTGAAAAATTCGCTAGTTGGCTGATCACAACTACAAGAAATGAGTGAGTAGGGCTATTGTTATCAATCAAAATTTACACGAAGTAGAATATGATTCACACTTGGTACTCTGTAAGAGATTTTGCACATTCAGTTAAAACTCACTCTGTAAATGAAATAAGTATTAAATAACTAGATGGCAGCTCCCATGGCTAAGTGGTTAGACCGTCCGCCTTTCACCAATGGAACCCGGGATCGAATCTTGGTGGGTTCATTGGAATTTGTGGTGGACAAAGTGGGGTCGGGACAGGTTTTCTCAGGATGCTCCTTTTTCCCCTGCCGCCATTGCTCCATTCATCATAGTGTGACCATTTGGTTGCAATAAAGAATTATCATTAAGTAATTCGATGCTCATAATTCTTCCTTACTAATTTTTTACAGCATATTCTTAAATAGCACAATTTTACACATTTGGCGGCGGAGGGTTGAAAACATTGTTCACTGGCCCACCCTGCTTTTGGGAGCACCGGCCGCCACTGCACTTACTCAATCTCCCAGTCCTTTGCTTACGATAGGGCGACTAAGCTCGCCGACTATCTTAATTTATGCTACCTACTAACACATCTCTTTTCATTACACCTACTTCCATTTTTGAAATTTAGTTCTTTCAATATTTTTGGGAGCATGACACTTATTCGATCTCCCAGTCCTGTGCTTACGATAGGGCGCCTAAGCTTGCCGACTATCTTAACTTCTTACTTCATTTTATTCTACCATTTTACTCTTTTTCCTCTTTTTGGTTTTGTGGAAATTTATGTTTCTGAATTCCCATATGAATCCCATTACGAAACTATTCTTCACCCTACAAACAACTTTTCTTTCTTTTTTTTTTTCTATTTAAAACTTCCTCTCTAACCTAACTTCTTGTTAAGCTAACTCTTCTATCTCTTGAACTTGAAATACTGTAATCTGTAATTCTATCTCACCCCCAAAGTGAATTCACTGATTTTGATGATAAAGTCAGCAGTTTTTTAACATTTTTAAATGAAGCCAATGCCAAGCTGCCGGGACCCCAACATCCTGCAACCCGTTACTATCAGCTTAGAAAGAACAGAAAAAATATTAACCATACAGTTTCGTCAAATCCTCAACGTTCTTCAAAGGCTAGAAGGAACAAAAATAACAATAGATATGATTATGAAGTTGCTCAATTTAATTACTACAACAGAAGGAAGACAGTTGTTAGGACCATTATGAATTCAGGTAATCCAAAGCGGTGCCCTATTAACACTTGTGAAATAGAGAATAATTTTCTTCAAGTTTTTGGGACTCCTAATGACTGTGTCAGAGAGACATATCCTGTTGGTGGCCTGAAAGACAATGTTTCTGAAGTCTCCACTGACATGGTGAAGAAGGCGATTAAGGGTATGTCAGTGGACACATCACCTGGGTTTGATAAAGTACTTATAAGAACAGTTAAAGAGCTTGGCATATCTGAAGTTGTTAAAGTACTTATAGATATTATGTTGAAAACAAGTTTTGTGCCTACAAAACTTAGAGAAGGGCAAACTGTTCTTCTCTATAAAGGCAAGGGAGATGTGAAGAACATAACTTCCTGGAGGCCTATAACCATCTATTCTGTTATACGGCGAATAATTGAACGGGTTCTTGATCAACAACTGAGGATACAGATCGAATTAAATATAAACCAAAGAGGATTTGTACCAAACATATCAGGCTGTCATATCAATTCCAGACTTCTGTCTGGCTGTTTGAAACATTCGAAAACAAATAAGACTGACTGTGTTATTGCATTTCTTGATGTTTCCCGTGCTTTTGATCGGATAGGACATGCACATATTAAGAACTCGCTTCAGTCTGCTGGTGTATCCTCTGACCTTCAAGCTTTAATTGTTTCTCTTATAAAAGATAACACTATTCAAGTGGAAACAGGACTTCAACGGACTAAGAAGATATCTGTCAGATGTGGAGTACCACAGGGTGGACCACTGTCACCAATTTTATTCAATCTTGCTATTAATTTCATTTATGATAATATTTGTGAACAAAATTTCGCTACGAAGTATGGGTATAAATTAAGTGCTGACACAGAACCCATATGCTTAACAGGATTTGCTGATGATCAGGCAGTGACTGCTCGCAACATTGATTCTGCAGTTCGCGTCATTGATGCTACTCATAACCTTCTTGCAACCATAGGCTTAGAAATAAACGCTGATAAAAGCTCAGCAATTGTTGTGAGTCAAGGCCAGCTTGTACAAAGCAATTTAAACTTAGGATGTGGAGAAATTATTTCTTCAATCTCTGAAAATGAAACCATTAAATATCTGGGTTGTAAGTTTAACAGTGAGCTTCTGTTCAATAAAGACGCATTAGTCCCTTTCCACCAAAATCTAGAAAAATTAGCAAAATCTCCTTTGCTGAAACCTAATCAGAAGCTCAATATAATCAATCAGTATATATTTCCATCTCTCATATATCCTTTGCAGACTGCGCCTTTGACTAAAATTCCATTGTATGTGCTTGATGGCCTGGATGTCATTATACGGCGAACTGTAAAAGAAATTGTTGGACTTCCTGACAGAACTGCTAGTGCAATGCTATATGCACCTCGTAAGTTACGTGGACTAGGGCTGATTAATTGTCAATGGGAAGCCCCGTTGCAACATATTTCTGTTGCTAAAAAGTTGACCAATTGTGACGATCCCCGCTTCCTCCTGGTATTTAATTATGATGACGAGATTCAGCAGAGCTTGGCAAGGCTGAGTCCACTGGACAAGAGTAATACTCAAATGAGCTCTCGGCAACTTAGAAGAGTTTTGCGGTTGAAATCATTCGAGGAATGGTCATCAATGTCATGGCAAGGTATCGGCGTATCTCATTTTAAGGAATATACAGCCACTAACAACTTTATGGCGGAGAAAGTTAAGCTAACTTCTTCAGAATGGACGGCCCTCTTGAAATTAAATATCAATTATGCCAACTTGAAAGGAGTTCCTGGAAATCATAGTGAATCGAATGGGACATCCCTTTGTCGCAGATGTGCAAAGGAGACTGAAACACCAGGCCATGTGCTCGGATCTTGTCCCTTCAATTCTCTCCTGATTACCCAGAGGCACCACAAGTTGAAGCATGCACTTACCACCATGCTAACAAAACATGGATACGAATGCTTTGAGGAAGTCCATGCTATTGATGGGACAGGATCCAATCGCTTTGCCGACATCGTGGCTTTTAAGAAAGGATCACATGAAGCTTACATCCTTGACCCCACAATAAGGTATGAAAATAATGCTGCCGACCAAGCAAACAACGTAGACCGTGAAAAAAAAGGATATATATGAAAGCTGTATTCCTTTCTTTAAAGATAAATATAGGAGGAATTTTGGTGATCGGCATTTTACTGTCCATGGACTTTTATTTGGAGCAAGAGGTACTGTATACCGATCGGTTGCTGATGTACTTAGGAAGCTGGGACTGGACTTATCATCCTTAAATCAGATGGCAGAAAACATCATTGCTGACTCAGTGGGCATATTGCACCACCACATATATAAGAATGTATAGTAAAATTGTTTAGATGTTTTATTTAAACTATTGTTTATATGTTACCCATTTTTTACCATCATTTGAACTATTGTCAAAAGTGATTGATTGGTATGCTGTGTCTATGGCAACTTGCTTGAAGCAAGCAGCTCATTTTGTTCAATAAAATGTATTCTTCTAGCTTCACATACTATCATTAATCAAACTAACTCTGTCATTTATTAAATTCTTCCCTTAACTCTTTCCAAAATCTTACTCTCATAATTCAATCCCATAACAATTCGTCCTTTGTTCTTTCCTGAACCTAATTTATTTCCTAACCTTCCCGACAGAAAGTGAAAATATAGAACTACTGTAAAACTATTGGTAACCTGACTTGCTGTTACTTTCTATTTGGACTTTCTTTATCTATTGAACATACTCATGTCTTACAAAATAATCTGTTCCTCAGTCATAACTTAGAATACTCAGAACTGAAATTTATAGTTCAAAATTTTCCGTTTCAAAAATGTCTTAATGTAACAAATTTTTGGATACTCAACAAGCAGTAGACCAGCGCTGTTCTTCACCATTCGTAGTCAATCCTTCTTCTATTGGTGTCCATCTCCTAATGGATCCCATTCGAATCTAAGCCCCATTTAGACTCGACCATATTCTTCTCTTCAAGCTGATGTTCGCTACAGGCGGCTACGACGTAAGTCAACCAACGCTCTGGCTCGTCCCATTCCATTAGCTATATCTCCACAGCCATCGGTCGTTGCTTTCTTCCCATCACACATCTTCCTATTTAACTCTTCAAAGCTGTCTCTCTTCTCGCTGTACTTTATAAACTCCATTTCACTGTTCACATCCATTTTCAAATAGTACAACTCTACAACACATTTTCTTCACTAGCTTAACTTTTCGAACTACTACTCGTTCGACAGTTCACTTTTTCAACTGTTCCTTCCTCAACACTATTCTTTTTACAAATTATCGTAATTTTCAACATTTCACTTCAAAATTGAATCTTGATACGGTGTGCGCTTTTCAACTATTTACTTTCTGAATTACATATAGTAGTCTTAATTACTTGTGAGGGACTTTATCTATTATAACGAACGATCTATGAGCTTTAGTGATAATTATCTTTGTTTAACTTATTGTATTCAAAATCTTCAAATCCTTCACGTAATAAATTTCTATGTCACGATCGCCTTCTGTGGCAATGACCCAGTTCAGTGATTACATAACCAGACCTGTCTTTTCTACCACAAGATATTACAAGTTCACTTTGACATTCCAATACAATTTAAATAACACCATACAGGGTGTTCCCAAACTTCTATACCGTAAATCACTATCAACATATTTCTCTTCTATTTGTGGAAAAATGTATTTGTTAAGGGCACCATCCACAAAACACAATCTTATCCATCCACTGATGGTAATAACATTAATTATTGCAGTGAGGGGCTTACAGCTTCTGAAATTACAACTTAAATTTACTACGAGGGTTGGTCAATAAGTAAGGTCTCCAACACTCTAGCCCAAGCTCACAAGGTCGGACGAAAAAGTTGGCGCCACTGCCATGTCCCGTTATCTCCCCTCTTTCAAATGAGCCATTGCTGTAGTTACTGATCCTTTTAGTGTACGAGATAGAGCTGTTTGAAATGGATCTCCCGATTTCCGTTCCCGCCAAGTGCGGCTTCCGTGAACCCACCTCGCACAAACCTTATGGAACATCAATTTGTCACTCAAAATGGTCTGTATGGAACCTTTAGTAATGTCAGGAAGCAATAAACAAAGTTCACGAGTAGTGACGCGTCGATCTTGTCGCACCAATTCATTGACTTTTGCCACCATCTCATCTGTGATGGCTGTTGTTGGTCTCCCACTTCGCTCTTCTTCATGAATATTTGTCCAGCCCTGTTTAAACTCACGAACCCATTTACGCATATTTTTTATGTCCATACATCCCTCTCCGTAAACTTTGCAAAGCTGTCTGTGAATTTCAATTGGCAGAACTTTTTTTGCAGTAAGAAACCGAATGACTTCGTGGAGGTCGCACTTTACGGGAAGGAAATCGGGAGATCCATTTCAAACAGCTCTATCTCGGACACTAAATGGTTCAGTGGCTGCAGCAATGGCTCGTTTGAAAGAGGGGAGATAGTGGGACATGGCAGTGGCGCCAACTCTCTCGTCCGACGTTGTGAGCTTGGGCTAGAGTGTTGGAGACCTTACTTATTGACCAGCCCTCGTATTATATTGTGCACAGTTGTTAAGCCAACTTTAAATTCTGATGCAAGATAGTCATAGTTTCTCCATTCTTAAACTGCTCTATTATTTTCACTTTTGTTTCTGATATATAAGACATGTTTTCTCTTCACTCTCGTGGAAGACATTATTTCTTATAGAATTTACAGTGTAAGCACGTTAACTCAAACACTACAAGATAAGAGTTGAATAATTAAAATGGATCTACATGGGTTTGCCATTGTATGGAATCCCTGAGTGTTGTTAATTTTACAAGTTTAGAAAAACTCCCTTTTTACACTACTGCGGCATTGGAATTTCAGACGTCCATTTCTTCGAATGAAGACAATGGCTACTGCCTATTTCAGATAGTACAGCGGTATTATTTTTGTAGTGTGCCCCTGGAGCGCACCATCTGTTGTGGTGCAAATATATGCTGATAAGCAGTAATCTGTCCTTCAGTTCCCTGGATAAATTTACATTTTGAGAGCCGGCTTTGGCTTACAAACACTACAATTCATGAAACACAGTGATACAAGACCTGTTTTAAGTGATTTTAAGCTGGCTGTAGCTTACAAATGTTACAATTCGTGAAACACATTGTTACAAGATCTGTTTGAAGTGTTTTTAAGTGTGTTTGTAATGTTACAATGCCACAATATAGGTACACTTTAGAACAGAGGATTTTTATGCATGATTCATATGTGAAAACAAAATCTTGTGTTTTTTAAGGAAATTTTCCGGTGTTCCTGTACCTCACAGAAATACTGTGTGTAATCTTGTAAGTAAATTTAGGGAAACTGTATCGATTCTATATAAGAAACAAAATGTAAACTGCTGCATTCTTACTAACAAGAAACTTTATGAAATTAGTGAAAGGTTAGGACAAAGTCCAAATAAATCTCTGCAAGGACTTTCAGAGGAAACAGGAATTTCACCATCCTCGGCTAGAAATGCTACTAAACTTTCAAAATTAAAACTGTATAAAGTGACAATTGTTCATGAATTGCAGCCATGTGACATGACAGTGACACATGTTAATGACAGCACAATTTACCCAAGTTTACTTTTTTTCATTGACGAAGCATGGTTCCATTTGCATGGCCATGTAGCGACACAAAATAACAGATCTTGGAGTGCAGAAAAACCTGGAATTTTTATGAAATGCCATTGCATGATGAAACAATTGGGGTATGGTGCGTAGTACGTGCTTTTGGAATAATAGGCCCTATATTTTATGAAGGCACAGTAAATACACAGAGATACAGGGATAACATAATCACCCCATTCTTCGAAGAATTTTCGGACAATGAATGTAAATTTCATTTTTCCAACAAGATCTGTCATTAGATTTAATTGTACAAATTTTTTAAGATAAGGTAATTATTAAGGTGTTATGGCCAGTTAAATCTCCAGATCTTATTGTATGTGATTTTTATTTTTGGGTGAAATTAAAAAAATAAAGTGTAGGCCTACAACCCTCATACTGTACAATTGAAGAACTGAAAGATAACATAAGAAGACAAATTGCAGCAATTTCACAAGAAGAATTAATGCGTGTGAATGCAAACTTTCTTAAAAGATGTCAGAAATGTGTGGCAGCCTAATTCAGAAATCCCTGCGCTTGAATTGAGGGGTTATGCACATGAGCCTTTACCAGCTGACTACCTGCTTCCAGGCCACCATGCGGATCGTGCATTCTCAGCACATAGCAAAAAATAATCTCTCCGTATAATGGCATTATACTAAAATAATTAGTAATTATCATGTTCAGTTATTCATATTTTCCTCTTCAAAAATACACTGCAGAATAAAATAAAATACTATACGAAATATGACCTCCGGCATGGTCTTGTGGTTAGCATCACTGACTACAGATCCGTTGGCCCGGGTTCGATCCCCAGTACCTTCTCTGATTTTTCTGAGGTAGGGAGGTCTGGTAGGGGTACACTCAGCCTCGTGATTCAAACTGAGGAGCTACTTGATAGAGAGGTAGCAGCTGCGGTCACGGAAACCACCATTAACAGCCGTGGGTGTCGGCATGCTGACCACATGCCCCCCAATCCTGCCATCTGCCTATGGTAGATGATGCAACGGTCAGGCGGTAGGCCTTTAAGGGATGTTAGCGCCACGGAGTTAAGTTAACTGTACGAAATATACATAAATGTAAAAATAAAAATAAAATTAAAGATTGAGCCACAGTCGATATCTGCCGATCACTTAATTAGGGTGATGGAAAATCAGAGTTCTACTGCATGACTTCCACTAAAATTTCCCTGAACCTCTTTAGCATAAACCCTATTAAAATTTTGGGACAATCCCATATTTTACTTTATGTATATGAACCCTACACCTAAGTACTGTAGGCCTATCAATTCCATTACTGTCAGCTATTCCCTTTTTTCGAAATTCTTAAATTACTAATAATTTTTTCAAGAAAAGAAAAGAACACTAAATCTTGAGCAAAATGCTCATGTTTCGTTTTACCCAGCAAACTTTCACAGATTAAATGAAATGATACTAGACTGGAACAGATTAGGCATTGTTTTTAAATTACTGTTACATCTTTGTATGGTAGTTTAAACTGTGAGGTTGCAAGTAATTTTAAACTATTTTTAACCTGCTTTACTTACTTTTTCTCCTTCAGTGCTGTCACTTCCATTTGAAGCGTTATCAGTTGTGGACTGATCCAGATTCATCATATTGCAGCTCCCAATGTAATTTGCTACTGTTGCCCTCTGGTGCAAGTCTATTAGATTAGGGATGGGGTATTGAGAGTAAAATATTGATATGCATATCAATTACTAATATCGATATAAGTATAATATTGGTTAGAAAATATTGATATTCAATAATATCAGCAATTTACTAAAATAATAGGTTCATTTCTAGAACACTCAGAATTCATTAATGTAGTTCACACATGTGCATATTGACAGTTTTATTGCATGACGTAGGGAAACTGACATTGTGCACATGTGTGAACTTTGTGTTCATGGTTTCTTATTACTCTAGGAACAAACCTATGGTTGTTTAATGCAAATTTCTATCTTACAGCAAATTAAGGAATGGTTTGGCTTCACTGCTTGTTGTTATTACTTATGACGGGCATGTGTCACGTGCATGCGAGATGCCCTTGTAGCAGCAAAACTCATACTGATGACCAGAAATGCTAGAAGTAAGTATAATTTATTGATATCCCTGAATTCAATATGTTATATTTATGTTTTGGTTTTATTAATTTTTACTTGATATTGCCCATTTTTATAGATAAATGAAGCATTTACTTTTATAGGGGTCTAAGTGCCAAAATCATGATTCAGAGAAAACAAGGAAAAAAGAACTGTAAAGCAAATTTAAGACATTTATTTAGGGCATTTAGTCATGATATTGCTTCTGTTAAGTGACATACATCTGAAGATAATCCATATGATAACCATTACCAAAAATTAACATTTGCCATTTCTTACAGTATTTTTAAAAAAATGTGAAAGCAAAAGGGTCTATGTGCCAAATTAAACCGTAATATTACATGGAATTTAAATACATCACAATCTTTAATAATGGTAAAAATGAACACTTTAAAATCATTAAGGATGAAAACATATAAACATTTACATTCAAAGTTATCCCAAAGTCATAAAAAAAGTATTATGAAAAAATCTGATGTGAAAGTCACATAACTTCCTCTGCCCAAAAAAAAAGTTAGCAGTATTCACATATCAAGACACAATTTTACCCTATTATTATCCTATAAATACCTCTTCTTTCAATGATGCGACTAAAAGCGCAGGCTAGCCTATATAACAAACTTTAAAAAAAGAACAAGTGACTGCAGACGTTTATTGAACTTTCCGCCGTAAAGAATAATTTCCGAAATTATCGAATATTTCCCTCAGATACTTCTTTACTCTATACCGGGCCAACAATACATCTTTCTCACTTCACATTCTTATATAGAATAAGAGGCCGTGGAAGAGCGTAATTCAGTTGTTCATCACGCAAGATAAACTTTCTACAAACAGTGGGTTAACAGTGGGTGGCCTGTAACTACCCTCAGGGAATTTTTTCGAAAAAAAGTTTCAAATAAAAGGTTTAGCTCTCAGTAAAAGGAACACATGTGCAAATTTTAAAGAAAATCGTTAGAGCCGTTTTCGAGAAAATCGCGAAAAACGAAAATTTCTTCATGTAAAGTCCCCTTAAAAATAAGAGAAATTTGTCGCCAATCTTCGAATCACATCTTCAGAAGGTACCTGACCCAAATACGAAATTTTGTTTTCATACGATTCACCGTTTCGGAGCTAGCCTGTTCACAAACTTCCACACAGACAGACAGACACACACACAGACATGTTTCCAAAAATAGTATTTTTGGATTCAGGGGGCCTTGAAACGTGTATATATGCTAAAAACTCAACTTCGAATTTTAGGGTCGAAAACAATACTTCCTCTACCTATAGTACCTATGGTACGGGCAGAGGAAGTAAAAAGGAAACACTGATCTTTATCACCTAGTTTTATCATATCTTTAAACACTAGTCTTTAGCATGGGCATACATTACTAATAATGTCCAAGTAAAAGCTGTTTGCTTCTTCTGGAATGTATGGGAGCATATTTCAAGACCTTCAGTTTTTCGGGTTTAATTTCACCGCCTTGCTGTAGTTCAGATATAACAACGTTGCAGAGTTTTGCATATTAACACCTTTTTTGAAAACACGAATACAATAAAATTATTTACTTACAAGTAACCTGTGTGATGGGCATTTTCCCTACTACCGAGTTTTTCATTCGCTTTTCTGAGGCATACAAACTTCCTTCACCCTTCTTCCTCCTTTTCAAAGCATTCTCCTTCATTTCAAAAATTCTCTCAGTTTTCGTAAGAAGAGTACAATATCACTCTCAACAAACACAATAATCATGCTGTTGTGGCAAGTGTTAAGTGGGAAGTGTTGACAAAATGGCACATTATGTGCACCTTGGCTCTTAGACCCACAGAATGAGGTGATGGAGATAGACCCAACACTATTGCTTGGAATTTATTGCTACTAACATGGCTTTCTCTGGCCCTTGAACCCTTCTGAAATGTATTGGGCTGGGCACATAGATTTATTTAAAATGATCAGCTGAAAAATCACGTTTTTGGCACTTAGACCCTTATAAAAGTAAACCCTTCAATACTGTATTTTTTATTTAATCTTTCACCCTTCATTTTATTCTTGTTTTAGAATTGAGAAAATTGATATTACCGAGTAAGATCCCAGGTTCAAATCCCATGGCCAGCCAATTTGACATGGGTTTTTTCATGGTTTCCCCATTTGTAAAGGCAAATGCCGAATTGGATATTTACATACCATGAGTCATCCTAACCATTTAGTCTTGTATCGTACCCATTTAAATTAATATTGGTACTCTATAAAAATCACCGCCGTCTCGAGAATTACACTGCCTGTCCTATGCTTTATTTTAACATGGAGTTCAGAGTATTGTTAAATTGCCTAATTTATCCAGTAGAGGCGACACAGTTCACACCCAGATTGCAGCAATCACTAATCAAAATAAGCATTAAACAGACACAGATACTTGTGTTATTTGTTTAGAACGTAATATTATTCCAGTATATGACACTTACCTTGAAATGGAATTTTGGAGCAATAATTAAAATAAATGTAAACTAATTAGACGCATTGATAGACTATATTATGAGCACCGCCGTCTCGAGGAGTAATACAGTTTAGAAGGCAGTGATTATGAGACAGCGGTGACAGCACTACATAATCAACAATGTCGTAGCAAAAAACAAGAAGCAGTCTGGGTGTGAAAGGTGCTGCCATCTTACAAAGAAGTATTGATGCAGTCAATAAATTTTGTAACGAGTGGAGCCTAAAAATTAACATTCACAAAACCAATATTTTAGTCTGCAAAAATGGCAATAAACTAAGCAAGGGGGAAAAATGGAGCATAGATGATAAAGTTATAAATTGTGTAAATTGTATAAAATATTTAGGAATAATTTTCAATAATAAGGGATCTTGGGAACTTCAAAACAAGGCTGCATGGAACAATGGTAAAGTAGCTATGAATGCTATATACAATTGCTCAACCAAACTACCCGAAATTAGATTCAAAATGTTAAACAGGTTATACAAAGCAATAGTTGAATCAAAAATGTTATATGGAAGTGAAGTGTGGGGGGAAAGGAATTCCTGGAAATATATGGATATGATGAGAGCCAGGTTCTGCAAACAAATATTGCAGGTACCAAGATACTCATCAAATGAAGCAACTCGATATGAATTAGGATATGACAGTAGTATGGGGGTCATTTTAAGCAAAATTTTAAGGTATTACAGATACATCTGGGAAAAAGACAATGAAGATATAGTGAAAATCTGCTTCCAAGCCCAAGTGAATGATAATGGCAATCGAAACAGAATACAGTACATTAGGAAAACATTAGATGAGATAGGATTAAAGTGGATATGGAATTCAGTATTGAACGAGGAAAAAGACATCAATGTGATTTCAAAAATAGTTATTAAAAGATGTAATGATATACAAAGGCAGAACCATTTTGCCGTAATGAGGGAAAAGAAATCTTTAGTATTTTACATCAAAATGAAGGAAATGTGGGGTATGGAAAATTATGTGATTGATTGCTCGAAGAAACAAAAATCTGGGCTAGCATGGTGGAGATTAGGGATATGGAAGCTTAGAGTGGCAAGAAGAAATTTCGAGAAAGGTCGTTGCCCATTATGTCTTAGTAATGAAGATGCAGAGCATATAATTTTAAGGTGTCCCGAAACTGAAACACTAAGACATAAGTTTTTAAATAAAAAAATGTTAAAGTTAAATAAAGAAGTGGCATATAAGAAATTGTCTGTAACAAAAAACACAAAAACACTAAAGGAACTGGGAAATTTTTTATACATAGTCAAAACAAAATGGGAAAAACAAATTAGCTGCTTAAGGGAAATTGGCTAGAAATGGTAAGTGGATATACTTACAAAAGGTAAACATTTATTAGTAGTAGTACTGATTTTAGATATATGAGTTCTTATGTATTCAGACGCCCTCTGGTGAAAAAACTTTCTGTAACACCAGGGGTGATCATTTATACAACTCCAGATAGAAGAATAAATCATTCATTCATTCATGCTGCCATCTGTAATGTCGCCGAGTACGCAAAATTAGCCGTATAGGACAGGCAGTGTATACACGAGTAATACAGTTTAGAAGGCAGTGATAAAAATACACCAATAATAGAAACAATTGACAATCAATAGATCCATGGCCTACCCTACTGTATAGGCACTCACCCAGAACTCCTGATATGGCCTCGCAGGTTAATAAAAAAAAAAATTATTATCAAAGAGCAATATTATCAGAACTGAAATATTGATGTCTAATTATCGATATCGATATCCCATCCCTACTGTAGATGTTTTCTAGATATGAATTATTGTTTCCCACAATGAAAGTTCACAGAATTTTTTAACATCTTTTACCAAATGGTACTCCATTATATTTTTATCACCTTTTGTCAAAATGGAGTATTTTCAACATAGAAGCAATTCATATTCCCCCCCCCCCCCCCCAAAAAAAAAAAAGATTCAGGGACCTAGCAGGAAAAATGGCATACAGCTTAGAAGTGTTGTAGGTCTCCACATACTATGCAATTTTGAACCTTGTCCACGATCAGACATTTTTTTCTCTCTTGGGCTCAGATAGACAGAGACCAGGGTTATAAGGAGAGGAGAGGAGAAAATGGGCCCCCAACTAAGTGACCTACATGCACAGGACTCATTTAATTTAGTGCCATCTCCAGTTCAGTTTTTTCCCCTAGAGGGCAACAGCAGTAAACGACCGTGATGAATCTGAATTAGTCCACAACTGATAATACTTCAAATTAGAAATGAAAGTGGCCTTGATGCGAAAAATTAAGTGGATTATGTTAAAGTAAAATCACTTTAATTTGTTTTGAAAGCTCAGTTGCAGTCTGGATGTAACGTGTTTTGTTAAGACATTGCAACGAGAGGTAGGTGTTTGATGTCAGTTTTGTCTGTTTCGTATAGAAACTTTAACAAGGTAGTGATAATATCATTGATAATACAATAAAGGTTTATTACATTAAAATGTCTCTGACGAAAATATTGACTTAATCAGTTCTTGCATTTATTTGTACAGGACATCAGATCCTTCACCCAGGAGTTTGTCTTTCCTTTCTCCTGGTCAGTGGAGATCTTATTATTGCCTTCTTATTATTGCCTTCTATCTGGTTACAGAACTACAAATGAAATATTTTATAATGCAAACATAAAGCCACTGTACTTCTACCATGCATAGCATGCAGCCTTCACTGTGAGTAGTATGGTTTTGTTCATGACGTCACAGGTGGAATGTGGAATGAGAGGGGAAACGGGAGGTGTGGCTATGACGTCACTTCCGGTCAGCTGATCCTGACGTCACAAGTGGGCGTGGCCTATGACGTCACAAGTGGGCGTGGCTATGACGTCAGTGGCGGATTGTATGACGTCACAAGTGGGCGTGGCTATAACCACGTGATTCAAAATGGCGTCGGTTCCGGTTCCTATTGCAAATGGCGGCACTTCCCGTTCCTATTTCAAATGGCGGACCAAGCGCGAAATTCAAAATTTGGAAATTTATAATGCAAATGGCGTCCGTTCCGGTTCCTATTGCAAATGGCGGACGAAGCGCGAAATTCAAAATTCGGAAATTCATAATTAAAATGGTCACGTTTCCGGGGCGGATCAAGCGCGAAATTCAAAATTTGGAAATTTATAATGAAAATGGCTACGTTTCCGGTTCCTATTTCAAATGGCGTAAGGTGGGAAATTTAAAATTTGTATATTTCTAGATGGCGGGTGATTTGAAAATTGCAAAAGGTGGAAATTGGATATTACAATTGCAAATGGCGGATGGTGGGAAATTTAAAGTTTATATATTGGTAGATGGCAGGTGGAATGTTTTACAACATGGCGGTATCGCTTACGTCACAAGTGGAATGATATGACCTACCTCAACGGTGGAATAAGAGGGGAAGGTGGAATGTTTTATGACGTCACAAGTGGAATGAGAGGGGAAGGTGGATTGTTTTACAAGATGGTGGCATTGATGACGTCACAAGTGGAATGATATGACCTACCTCAACGGTGGAATAAGAGGGGAAGGTGGAATGTTTTATGACGTCACAAGTGGAATGAGAGGGGAAGGTGGATTGTTTTACAAGATGGCGGCATTGTGTACGTCATCAGAGAAATGCTATGACCTATCTCAACAGAGGAATGTTTTATGACGTCATTGCAGGATTGGTAGGATTAGATCATGTGACAGGTGGAATGATTTATGACGTCACAGCAGATTTCAACTTTATGTCTTTTTTGCAGGAAGTATTACTCTACGTTCCCACGTTTCGTCACGTACGCAAGAACATCACCTGGCCGGAAGTACATCTTAAATTACAACTGAATCATGAATTCTTTATGTATGATGTCATCACTCATCACTATGGACTTGTTCGAACTCGTTTCAAGGTCTTACACGGCACGTGCAGGACAGGTTCATACTTGTTGTAAGGTTAGTCGTAAGTGAGAAGCATAACGCGCAGGATGGCTCTGTATTATGGAACGATGCTTGATATGCATAAACAATCTGATCGACGTAAAACTTTTAAAGATTGGCCATTGACGTTTATGGACTTGGACAAAATGAGCGAAGCTGGATTCTACTATATTGGATACAAGGACGTAGTCGAGTGCGCGTACTGTCATACAGAGATAGGACAATGGGAAAAATCGGACGATCCAACAAATGAACATAAAAGATGGGCCCCCTTCTGCAGGTTTATAAGTAAAACTAAAGGTGAGGTCCTCATCGACATGGGACGAGATGTTTGTGGCACAGGTGAAATGATGCATGTTCCTGACGAGCATGATTGTATACAGCGAGAGTGAAGGGAAGGTGGACAGTATATAATACCTTAGTTGCGTGTATGCATAGTTTAGTGATCGTCAAACCTCCGAGATGTCATCATCGAAGCGTGGTCGTAAAAGTGCACCTAAATCTACTACAGCTGCTGCTGCTGCTGATATAATAGATGTTACATCGCAGGATTTGTGGGATGCGCTGCAGTCCCCCACCATACAACCATCACAAGCGGATTTACCAAATACACAGTTTCAATCGGAGGAAAACAAGAATAAGAAGACCCCTATAGTATCCACTCTAGAGCGGTATTCAGTTGTAAACATCCCCGATGTGAATTGTACCAAGCCGTTGAGCGAGCTACAAATTGGACTTGCTTATCCGGTAAAGGAAGCTCGTTCCGTGTATACAAGGTATGGAAGGAGAATCGTTATAGACTTAATGATTGGATGCAGTGTTTTTCTACCAACAAGGTTCGGGAAGTTGAGTGAAGATCAGCTTCAACAGATGAACGAGGAGAAACTTTCATTGGTGTACTATGGTAAGGAGCCGAAGTCAGATGGATACTACTACCACGTTCTCAACTTTGTGTAATATGGAAAACTTTTTGAGATTTTAGACTCAGTGTGAAGTGTGTGTAACAGACTAAAAGTGACTATACAACACGACAACCAGCACCCTACATTCATCGACTTCTCTAGAAAGGTATGTGTTATTAACATGAACCATTTCCCATTCTTATCCATCGTAAGCTAAATTCATATGTGTTTTTTATTTTTCTAGTTTCAGAAGTTGGAGACTCTCAAGATCATGAGTGAAATTCATTTTAGAAATATGAGACTTTCAAGTGTAATTCAAATTGTAAATATTCAATAAAACCAAAGTGACAAAAAATGTATTCTTTTGTAAGTTATTTCATAACTGGATTTTCTCATGTTTGACAAAGTCCAGTTTTCCCTAACATCTCCTATTCCTATTTCCTAGGATGAGGGACTGTGAAATAAAAAATACATCTCAAGTTTTTTAGAATCTTATTCACTTTATTACAATCTTACTGGGATTTCATCCACAGCGTATGCACAATAACATTTTACAATGTGCATTTCATATTAGAGTCATTATGAAAAAGTCATTTGGTTTCACAGTCTCTTAATTTGTCAAGCTTTGGAACACCAAGATCGTCCATGTTTATGACAGGTCTCTGCAACAGTTTTTCAAAAAGCCGAACCTATCCCAGTCCTTTACAATGAAGATCATCCACTGGTTTTAAAACAGGTTTCAAGTCGTCGTAGGGTAAGTATCCACTCTGCCACGGAATTCCATGGATGTTGGATTCGATGTACCGCTGCGACTTTGTACATCATTACATTCTATGATCACATGATTATCGTCCTTCTCTTTCTTTCTTTCTTTCTTTCTTTCTTTGGCTTCTGACACGAATATGAACAAAAGACTTCTGGCGGGAGATTTGAAATTGTATAGTCATTACTGATTATATTAATAATCTTACGAGAGAGTTTTATACATTAAGAAAATTATTATGCGAGAGGTTTGAGACCGGACGTACGTCTCATATGATACAATGACAACAGTTTTTCAAACGTATCTTCAAACTAAAGATTAATTTCTTTATTCATATGCAAGAAGTGAATTATCTGTTGCTATTGCTCATTCAGCAAATACTCTATTTATGATATCACTACAGACTAGTCGAAACTTGTTTCAAGGTCATACACAACACCTGACCGGATATGTTCCTCACATACATCTCACATTGCAGCTGAATCACCACAGTTCTTATGTATGACGTCATCACTACAGACCTGCTCCTCGTGTAATGTTCGACCGCTGGTTTCTAAATACGAGTTTGAAAGTTGTAATACATTCATTTGAACATCAGGAGAAGAGCTGTCAACAAAGATTGAGTGTGATAAAGTATATTTCATCGATCAAGAATAATCAATAACATCATGGGTAAGTACATAAAATATTTTCTACATTGTTTATAGTGCTAGCCTATATGCTTTTTTACTCCTCAATATGTGTAGTACACTAGTCTAGTTTAATATAGCACAGTTATTATTCAAAATCCATTTTGGTTGTTAACAACGTCTTAGAAAATTTATAATCCCTCATGTGTAATATTTCTCACAAATATTAATTTTCTCCATTAAATGTACATAGTCTATGTTCTATTAGATTACAATATAATATATTTCGAGATTGTAGATTGCTAGGTAGAATTATTTGATTCAAACACTACCACCCAGAGTGTATAATAATAGTAATAATAATATTAACTTCTTCCATTATTATAAAAAATATTTCTAATAAATATTACAAACGTGAAAATACATCTACACTAGGTAATTTTAATAATAATAAAAATATTATCCTTATACGTGCCAGTTTATCATCAACAACATAATCAGAACTCCTCACAGACATGACACGTGAAATATACTTAATATTAATATTAATCTTGTAATAGCTATAAGGTGATGCAATATTATCATCATTCCACAGATCATATGGAACAATACTGGGATGGAGTCCCCGACGAGGTAATAGCAAAGGCGTTAGATGTCGAAGAAGGTAATGAACCTCTATACAAAATGGACAGCTCATACACCATCATCGTGTATGATATTGTTGGAAATAAACTACGTACACAACAACATACAATAAAATTTATCAAAGTCTATAGTAGTATTCAACAACAAGAAGCATTGGTTGAAGTGTATCCATGTGGTCAACCAGAGGTGCGACATCTTGGAGATGTAAGACATGACACTCAATCCCATTATGAAACATGCAGCGGCGAAGAACACATAACAGCATGTATAGACCCAGAGTTCGCATCGCCTGTAGAAGTCTGGGGGAGGAATTGTTCACCCAACTGCAAAGTCTTCATCAATCAATGTCAGAAGGTATATATTTTATTGTAGTCATATTTATAAATTTTCTAGAACTCATTACACCACATTGTTATATCAGAGTTTTATTCATACACTGGTTTATTCAATTTCCTAATTCATTACATCAGTTTTATCATAGAGTTTCATTCCTTGATTTATTGAATTTTATATGTTCTATCACATTCAACAATTATATCATAGGTTCAAAGTCGTTACTTCGATCCATCAAAAGCCTCCCACGGAGAGAACTACATCATAATTTCTTATATGTTTTGTTTTCCTTTGTTTCAGATCACTGAGAAGATGTTTCAAAAATTTAAACTACATTGCTTATGTAGAGACGATGAATATGAATCACAAGATTTTTAAAACAAAAATATATCAGACAATGTCACAAGGTATTCATTTTAGAAATAGGAGACTTTCAAGTGAAATTCAATTTGTAAATATTCATTAAAACCAAAGAGATAAAAATGTATCCTTTTTACTTCCTCTGCCCGTACCATAGGTACTATAGGTAGAGGAAGTATTGTTTTCGACCCCAAAATTCGAAGTTGAGTTTTTAGCATATATACACGTTTCAAGGCCCCCTGAATCCAAAAATACTATTTTTGGAAACATGTCTGTGTGTCTGTGTATGTGTGTGTCTGTGTGAAAAATATCTGTGAACAAGCTAGCTCCAAAACGGAAAATCGTATGAAAACAAAATTTCGTATTTGGGTCAGGTACCTTCTGAAGATGTGAGGATAAGATTGGCGACTATTTTCTCTTATTTTTAAGGGGACTTTACATGAAGAAATTTTCGTTTTTCGCGATTTTCTCGAAAACGGCTCTAACGATTTTCTTTAAATTTTGCACATAGGTTGCTTATACTAAGAGCTAAAACTTTTATATGAAACATTTTTTCGAGAAAATTCTCTGAGGGTAGTTACAAGCCACCCACTGTTCACCCACTGTTTGTAGAAAGTTTGTCTTACGTGATGAACAACTGAATTCGCGCTCTTTCACGGCCTCTTATTTTATATAAGAATGTGAAGTGAGAAAGATGTATTGTTGGCCATGCATAGAGTAAAGATGTATCTGAGGGAAATATTCGATAAATTTCGGAAATTATATTTTACGGCAGAAAGTTCAATAAACGTCTGCAGTCATTTGTTTTTTTTTAAAGTTTGTTATATAGACTGCGCTTTTAGTCGCATCATTGAAAGAAGAGGTATTTATAGGATAATTAGCGTAAAATTGTGTCTTGCGATTCTGTACAAGGATATGTGAATACTGCTAACTTTTATTTGAGCAGAGGAAGTTATGTGACTTTCACATCAGATTTTTTAAGTTTAAGACTCTCAAGATCATGAGTGAAATTCAAATTGTAAATATTCAATAAAACCAAAGTGATAAAAATGTATTCTTTTGTAAGTTATTTCATAACTGGATTTTCTCATGTTTGACAAAGTCCAGTTTTCCCTAACATCTCCTATTCCTATTTCCTAGGAACTTAAACCTTTTCAGGAATGTAGATATAATTTTAAAATTTTTAGATCCTGCTAACCTAACATAACCTAACCTAACCTATACTAACCTATCCTATCCTAACCAAAGCAGTGATATAATATGTCTTACACTATAAGTTGGGTTATGAATAATGGGTGATGGATACAATAAAAAGAAAAGATATAAACCAATGTACATGTTTTCCATGTTCCATACGCACATGTCCTAGTCAGACAAAATATTCTTAGTGATGACTTATGAAATTTTAGAGTATGCAAACCTTAGCCGTCTGTTTTATATAGTTTCTCGTTATAATATGCATCACATCATTCCAAATCCTTAAGCAGTCATGACTATAATGGTGATGTTGTTGTTCTTGTTCTGGTTCTTGTGATAAATACATAAGACAAGTTCTTTAAGATTTATACCGAGAAGTGGACCAAAAACGAGAATTATACAGAGAAATAAACCGAGAACGAGTTTTACCAATAAATAATTGATGTATGTCAAATACAATTAGTTGCGGTTCAACCGTCAAGCTGTTAAGGTGAGAATACAAAAGTCAGTTAAGACTAGTTCTAACTAGAAAAAAGTCAGTTAAGACTAGTTCTAACTAGAAAAAAGTTAGTTAAGACTAGTTCTAACTAGAAAAAATTCAGTTAAGACTAGTTCTAACTAGAAAAAAGTCAGTTAAGACTAGTTCTAACTAGAAAAAAGTCAGTTAAGACTAGTTCTAACTAGAAAAAAGTCAGTTAAGACTAGTTCTAACTAGAAAAAAGTCATTTAAGACTAGTTCTAACTAGAAAAAAGCCAGTTAAGACTAGTTCTAACTAGAAAAAAGTCAGTTAAGACTAGTTCTAACTAGAAAAAAGTCAGTTAAGGCTAGTTCTGACTAGATACCACCCATACAACAATAGGACATTCAACGCGATGCTGTGAACAACAATATACACAACTGGTAACTTGTATTTAGTATCATTCTAAGCTTCTTCTTATCATGGATGAGAGTTGGCCAATTTGTAACAAAACTAAAAACGAATGTAGAGAGAGATTCATGGATGAGCTTTTAAGAACTAAGAGTGAAATATCTTATCATTTTAATGTTCTAACAAAGGAAAATTACTTTTCACTCATGCGAGAGGTGGATGATGCTAAAAAAGCAAAATATAAGACAGCTATGCAAAAAGGAAGATTGAAAAGATTTGATGTATCAGAAATAGGAGGAATGAGGAAACTTGTTGCAAAAACCGATGGTTTTACTAATATATAGTAGTATATAGTAGTATATAGTAGTAACCGATGGTTATACTAATATAAAATGTTACCTTTCTGCTGACGAAATATACAACGTTATTGATACCACCCATACAGCAATAGGACACGGTGGTCGAGATAAAATGTATATTGAACTATCTAGAAAATTTGCAAACGTTACACAGTATATGATATCTCTATATCTATCCATGTGCACAATTTGTCATGAAAGGACGACTAATAACAAACAGAAAACAGTTTCCAATCGAATTCCTGACTTGTATACGAACACTGATCACCATGCTTACCCCATCGGTAAAAAAGTATGTAGATTCGATACGCAAAAATACAATCATATGAATAAACAACTATTTCCTGAAGAGGATAAGGAAGAAGAACAAGAAGAGGAAGAACAAGATGATGATGAAAAAGAACAAGATTTAGACTCTTCCAACGAGGCTTCGTCGCACCATACAGGAGAAGTACATACGAATCGTAAATGTGACTATAAATGCTGGCATGATCCGAATGATCTCATTGATAGGTTACGTATCCTCATCTGCGGCAGGGATTTATTCTCATCACAGCGAGATACAAGAAATCATATCTGAATTGCGGGGGCGAAAAATCATAGAATGTCTGTGACTATGTAAGAGTTTTAAAACATAGGAAATTATTTAATAAAGGATACTTACCGCCGTGGACTACGGAGATTTTCAAGATACAGAAGATCCAATCGACATTTCCTCCCACATATCTGCTTCAGGATTTGGAGGGTGGCAGTATTGAAGGTGCATTTTATGCCGAAGAACTCCAGAAAACTAAGTTTCCAGACTGTTATTTAATTGAAAAAGTGTTAAAGAACAAAGGACAGAAGGAGTTTGTAAAGTTTGTAAAGCTTGGGGTTAATATTAAGGATGTTGTATGTGATTAGGGAAAATAAAAGATAGATTCATTTTTATAACTTTTTTCTTTTATTTATATCCCACATGAACTCAAAGTTATCATACTTTACTATCTCATACCTGCTCACAGCATCATATATACATTTCATTGTCTTAAACATCAATGTTCTTCATCATCATAAATCATATGGATTGAAACATAAATATACATTTTTTATACATTTCATACACATAAATATACATACATACAAATATACATTTTTACAATTTACATTTTTTAGTAGGAGGTTCATCATCACACTCCTCCTCCCTGATTCTATAGTGTCCGTGAGCGAAAGTGTCCACACAATTTTCCATAATATGACGCTTATTGTCGTTGCCAGATAAAGTTAATTTATTGATAGAAATTGAAAATACATTATGCTTGTATGATCTGATGGATCTGTTTAACGAGAATGTTGACTGTCCGCTCTGTAGACAACCAACATAATCTTCAAAGTTGACATCTTTGTCAATGACGTTTTTCTTAACGCCTTTCAATTTTTTGATTACCATATCATTAAATTTTATGGCGTACATTTTCGCTCGCAGACCTACGAACGCCTTTATGGAGTGACCAGCTCCTTCATCCTTGAATTTCCCGACCACCGCCTTGTTTTCGTTTGAATACAAGGGATGTTCGGGTGGGTAGACGCTAGTATCCAGCTCATCTCGGAAATTCATCATATCACGGAAGAGGTCATCCGTTTCAATTCTATAGACGAAACTATCAGTGTCCATGTAGCACAATTTCAATCCTTCTTTATAAAAATTTTTCATGGTATCATAATGGAACTCATACATCCTAGTTTTCGAAATTTCCAAAATAGACATGCCAACATAAATGGCCTTATCAAACACTAATCTAGTTTTTGCAAGATGGACACCAACCAAGTTTTCGTTATAAATTGTCCTATCCATAAAGTTACTTTTGGCTACCAGCTTTCGAATTTCCTTCTCACTTGATACAAGCCGAAAATTTATACGTTTCCTTACATTTTTCATAGTCTTGCCAAAAACTGCGTTGTTCATTAATTTAAAAAAGTCTTTCTCAAAGTTGTTGGCTGCAGCCCTACACTTGGCCGTGTTATAGTCAATGTAGGGTTTCAACCAGCAGCTTTGTTGAAATTCGATAACTCTATGGATCTTGGATAACCTCAGTCCGTGTTGCACGGCTTGCTTAAGTACCGTGTGATGAACGACATATTTTTCTTTTGGTTCCAAAGTGGTTAATAATTTTTTGTTTTTGCTGCCTGGAAGAAATTTCATCTCCGCACAGAAAGGGAGATCAGAATGAGCATTGTGAAGATGGTCTGGATACTCACATATCCTAATTTAGAATTGACCGGTATGGACATGATGTCAAAGGACGCTATCTCATGTTTGTCGAGCCAGAGGAACTCGCCTGATGGCAATGCCTGCGACATCGCATAACCATAAAGGTTATTGGCATCGACATAATAAAGAAAATATTTTTTTGTACTCATCATATTCATCACACATGTTATTGTTTGCAACAGCGTGCCTTGTCACACACTGACAAATTCCACCTCTTATCCCGCGTTCAAACATTTGAATCATATCCATATCGGTCAAAAGCGGTAATTTTACCTTTGTGAACTTCAACATGGCTGAATAAGCAAAGCCTGGAACTGTGGAATAGAACAAACAATCCATTCCGTACGTCTCAAAACACATCTGTCTAAAGTTTTCAAAAACGTCTGATAGAATCAAAACATCGGATTTCAAATACAAGTCTGAATATTCTTCTAATGAGCTGATCGAGAAAGAATTCCAAACGTTTCTCGCGTGAGAGTAGTCTTGGTCAGAGACGTTCTCATTCGCGAGTCTATTGTAAAATGCATCTTTCGGAGGCAATTTCTTCTCCTTCAAAATTTCAACAGAGGTGACGTAGTCGTAGGGGAACACTCCCTTTCGACACACAAAATCGGCGTTTTCACCAAATACTTTTGCTGTTTCAATAAATTTATCTTTAGGTAGATTGTTTGCTAGCTTTTCCAGGCTGCTTGCCATGAACCGAAACGAATCTACAAATCTCAACTCCATACCTCCCCTTTTCAAATAAGAGGAAGGAATAAATTTTGAAAATGTCACATACTTTTCTGTGTATTGCATATGACGTTGATTCTATTCTGATCGAAACCAAGTTCTGTCACAATAAAATGAGCATCATAGTTGGTCAGGTTATGCAATACAATGGGGACAAATGCCTGGTTTCTATAATTCAAATTAGAATTTCTGTGGGCGGCTCCTCTGAACCGACCACTAACATGGCAATGGTCCCTTACTTTATAGTTCACATCGGTAAAGTTACCCTCGCCACAAATATGACAAATAGTAGCGCTATTGTATGTCCTAATTTCATGTTCTGTCAGAGGGGTCATGGGCTTATTTACACTGTTCAAGATCTTATCAATTTCTTTGGCATCAGCGACGAGCGAGCGCATAAACTCACCGCTGGCATCCTCCCCTCTAAAAAGTCTCAATTGAGAATATGCACCCTCAGCATCTTTGATGAAATAACAAAAACTAAAAGGTTTATGCTTCTGATAAGGAGTACTCCAGCTTTTCTGCGGATCTCCCAAACATCCCGATATCGGATCCAGCAAACACTCGAAATCCGCATAGATGACAAATCTGATCTTTCGCGAATATTCGGGCTTGTTGAATACGACTTCAGGATTTTTAGGAATTTCGCACCTGACTGGGCTGAACGAGTTGCATATTGCCAAATGCTCTTTCAACCTTACATCAGCAGACTTGCCAGCGTACGCTTGGATATGTGTAAAACACCGTTTGCACACTGACTTGAAGGTGGTTGGTTGTTACAAAAGGTCTTACAAAAGCATCGAAATCTGAAATGACTATGTAATGGGAATTTTCCTCGTTACATACATACAAAAGATCTCTATGATCAGCTAGTTCCTTTTCAACAATTTTGATAGGAAACACGAAATGAGAAATATTTTTCCCATCCCGTTTTTCCTCTAGGCCGAAAACATTGATCGAAATATTATTTCTTTTTGAAAACTTTTCAATATCATGAATCGAAACGGGGAATTTCACACAGTTCCAATCGTACTTGATATCCAACTCTGGTCTGGTAAGATAACTGGCCCACATTTCCTTATCAGACTCAATAAATTTTGATAATACACAATACTTGAAACAAAATTCATCATCATTACGAATATTAATTAATGACTTCAGATGCTGGAATTTATCAGGGAGGATCATATGACTACGCCCTGCGAATGGCAAGTATTCATTGATACGAATTTCAATCTTGTGGATTTTATTGTAAAACCACCCAGACCCTCGCATTTCACTATCTTGCATCTCAGCCTGAATTTTAGAAATGTGACTAGAAACTACTTCGTGAATATTAGATGTTCTAAGCAATGCTTCATTTTTTGTCTTAAAATTTTTCAAACAAGAATTTAGCTCTAGATGATTAAATTCACACTCCACAAAAAGATTGAATTTAATTGATGCAAATTTTGATGGTGACTCTGACAGAAGATTTTCAATTTTATACTGGCACGACGACAGGATAGACTCCATATCGCCGGCTTGGAAATTTTTTGCAGCATATGTTGCCAGTCGTGACCTAAATGCAGTTTCAACATGTAAAAACTCACATGTTTCTGCCGATGGTGAGTTGGTCACAGCGGTGCGATCCATTCCACATTGGTTCTGTAATAACGAAAGAACGTCGACATTAGCAATCGACACTTTTGTAAGCGAGTGGTATAATAAAAGACTAAGTTGTTTCACTGTACATACCTGTGGAATATCACGCGTATGCATGATGACACTAGGTCTCGACTGGCGGATGGACTCTGTGTTCTGTAACAATAGAAAAATAAAATATTAAGATTTATGATAAAAGAAATTAAGTTTAATGTCTTGTTTTTAACCGTTCTGTACTAATATGAAAAATAATAATGAGTTTTATCATAAAAGAAATAAGTTTGATGGCTTGCACAATAATCATAATAATAACATACTTGTAAATGCTGACCTGAATGGCCAGGATTGCTGGTGCTTGGCTGGACGGATGATGTCCGCATGGTATCCACACTCATTGGACTTGTATTCTGTAACAATAGAAATATAAAATATTAAGATTTATGATAAAAGAAATTAAGTTTAATGTCTTGTTTTTAACCGTTCTGTACTAATATTAAAATAATAATGAGTTTTATGATAAAAGAAATAAGTTTGATATCTTGCACAATAATCACAATAATAACATACTTGTAAATGTTGACCTGAATGCCCAGGATGGCTGGTGCTTGGCTGGACGGATGACGTCCGCATGGTATCCACACTCATTGGACTTGTATTCTGTAACAATAGAAATATTAAATATTAAGATTTATGAGAAAAAATTAAGTTTAATGTCATGTTTTTAACCGTTCTGTACTAATATAAAAAATAATAATGAGTTTTATGATAAAAGAAATAAGTTTGATGGCTTGCACAATAAAAATAAAATATTAAGATTTATGAGAAAAGAAATTAAGTTTAATGTCTTGTTTTTAACCGATCTGTACTAATATAAAAAGCATATTAAGTTTTATCATAAAAGAAATAAGATTGATATCTTGTACAATAATCATAATAATAATAATATCATACCTGTGGATGTATACCGGAAGGCCCAGCTCCTCCGTCCCCGCTATGGGTTGGTAGATGGAAGCGCCCGGTGTTGGTGTAGATCCCAATGTGTCTAGGTTCCACATTCCTCGATGGGTGGTGGACGGTCTGCATATGGTCAACCAAATATCTCTCAGACTTTAACGATGCCTTGCATATTTTACATACAACGTTGTTGGTGTTGTGGATACTTCGGACGTGTCTTTTTAAAACATCACTACGTGTAAATATTACGTCGCAGGTTTCACATATGTACTTGGATTTTTTATGTTGTGTTTTGATATGTCTATTCAGATTATAATTGTATCTAAATTTAGCATCACACTCTGAACACTGAACAAAGTTGGCGCTTTCCATTTTTCCGAAGAGATCTGCAGCTGATAATGGTTGAATGAGAAGTGAGCCTGAAGCATGACGTCATCGCCTTATATAGTGATGCTTTGAGCTAGCCTCGCGATGATGACGTATTTACTTATAGCCTCGCGACGCTAAAGCATAATTCAGCGTAATTAGATATTTCACTTTTCCTCCTTGTGAACATTTCATTTCGTGAATTCTCACATTAAATTTGATGACAAATGAGAAATATAATCTCGTAACGCGAAAATCCTATATTTATTTCTCATCAGCGCTTTTCTGAAACATTATATGCTTGCGGAAATAAAATATTCATTTTCCTGCAATTACATTCAGCGTAATTAGATATTTCACTTTTCATCCTTGTGAACATTTCATTTCGTGAATTCTCACATTAAATTTGATGACAAATGAGAAATATAATCTCATAACGCGAAAATCTGATAATTATTTCTGATCAGCGCTTTTCTGAAACATTATATGCTTGCGGAAATAAAATATTCATTTTCCTGCAATAAATGCTGACAAATGTGTCATGTTATACTCCATAAGCTGAATAATAATATAAGGTTCCTTCACAGATGAAACAATGGAATAAGACATATGTCATTACTGACCGGGGATCGAACTAAGACCCATTCAGCGTTGAAATATTACAATATAAGTTTTTAGTATACCGCAATAAAATAACGTTGATTAATAATACTAATTTAATATGTAATACATAAGACATGGGCTATGTTTAGGATTTAATATTTAAAGGGTCTGGCTTGCGACTTTATAGTATGTGCGATTGGTATTTAAAAGGACATAGTCTCAATGAATGAAGTTGCAAGATAGCGATAAGAGTAAATGAAGGTGTACATCGTTATATGACCGCCGCATAGTAAGAGAGATAACATGCATGGAGAGCTGAGACTTTTGCTAACTAAGCAAATCTCTGCACGCATATGATTAAAAACATTCACTGGCTTTCCTTATAATACGGTGTCGGCATTATAAAAAACCTGTAATTATTAACTTAATATTATTGAAGCTCATTCGATACGTAAGATCATGATAGCAAAATTTATGACTATCCGCTAAGCCAGAGGCTGAGTAGACCTCAGGGCTAAATTTAATATCTGATGGAAAAATATAGTTTTAAGACGATAGCTACCATATTTATAAAAATACTTGAAGGATTGAGATAACGCTTCTCTACATTTCCAACTGCTTCTGATAATAAATTATGAGGCCCAGATTGTCGACATGGTTGTCAGCCTTACGCACCGACCACATTTACTCTAGGCTAAGTCGCTAGGTTTTAGAAAAATAATCATCTTACAGAAAACTTGTATGTTGAAATATGACGTTGCATTTATGCGTTGTTCTGGCGTCCGTGACGAAACGTGGGAACGTAGAGTAATACTTCCTGCAAAAAAGACATAAAGTTGAAATCTGCTGTGACGTCATAAATCATTCCACCTGTCACATGATCTAATCCTACCAATCCTGCAATGACGTCATAAAAAATTCCTCTGTTGAGATAGGTCATAGCATTTCTCTGATGACGTACACAATGCCGCCATCTTGTAAAACAATCCACCTTCCCAGCAGGATCGCTGGGGGAATGTCTAGAAATTCTTATAACAAGGAAAACTTGGGGGACTGCATTGATTGGATCAGTACGGCCCTCAGATCTTCCTTTGAGGATAACTGTCCACCTAGAGCAGTTAGGATAGTAAATGGGAGGTTCCGCTGGAACTCAACTTTGAGCAACCTTCGGAACTCCACGAGACGGCTTTTTTTAACAGAGCTAAAGTTAATCAAGATACTGAGAGCTGGAACCTGCATAGGGATTCACAGCGCAAGTATAAGCAAGAACTGAAGAAGTCCTCCAGGGAAGCCTGGAGAGACTTCTGTCAGAGTATCAACACGGCTAGATTGTATAAATCCTAATGCGAGACTCTATAGCCAAATTGGGCTCATTAAGGACCCCCTCTGGGACATATACTTGCTCGGAGGAGGATACTTTACGACTCTTGCTTGGGACGCACTTCCCTGAATCACAGGTAGTTAATGAGGCTGTATCTAGTCAGGCTTGCCGGCCTGCTATGCAGGACTGGCGGACTGCCAAAGATATTGTCACCTATAAGCGAATAAAGTGGGCAATTAATTCATTTGCCACTTTAAAAGTCCAGGGATGGATCGGATTTTCCCGGCCCTGCTTCAGCAGGGACAGGATTTACTCATTCCAAACCTGGTAAGAATTTTCAGATCTTGCCTGGCGATGGGTTATGTACACTCGTCGTGGAGGCAGGCAAGACTAGTTTTTATTCCTAAGCCCGGTAGGAGCTCGTACCTTGGGCCTAAGGATTTTAGACCTATAAGTTTGACTTCCTTTCTTTTAAAGACTTTGGAAGGGCTAATATATAGATATATCAGAGGACCTATCTTAATTGAAAGGCCTCTAAGTGCTGAACAACATGCCTATCAGGCTGGCAAATCCGTGGAAACGGCGCTTCATCAGCTGATTTCAAGGGCTGAAGAAGTGCTTGACCAGGGAGAGCTAGCCATGGCAGTGTTTTTGGACATAGAGGGGGGCCTTTAATTTCACTTCATATGGCTCTATCTATAGAGGGTTGATTAGACATGGAGTTAACTTGTGTGTAACTCGATGGATTATGGCATCCCTGGAGGGCCGCCGGGCAATAGTGTGTCTTAATCAGTGCGAGCTGATGTGCACTATGCCCAGAGGCTGCCCCCAGGGAGGGGTTCTATCCCCACTTATTTGGTGCCCGGTGGTAGATGAATTACTTGCCAGGCTCAATGAAAGTGGAGTATATGCCCAAGGCTACGCAGTTGATATCTGCATTGTGGTCAGGGGCAAATTCGCTGATACAGTTTCGGGCCTTATACAAGGTGCCCTTGAAACTGTTGAAAGATGGTGTCGTGAGGTAGAATTGTCGGCTAACCCTGATAAAATTAACCTCATTGTGTTCACGAGGAAGCGACGGCTTGATGGCCTACATGAACCTACCTTCTTCGGGAAGAAGCTGCTTCGATCTACGTCGGTCAAGTATCTGGGAGTCATTCTGGATTCTAGGCTGACTTGGAAAGAGCACATTGAAAACAAGGTGACTAAGGCCTGCAATACTTTGTGGGCCTGTCGGAGGGCCTTTGGTGTGAGGTGGGGACTTAAACCACGTGTGGTTTATTGGCTCTATGTCTCCATCATTAGGCCTTCCATCACCTATGCTTCGGTTGTGTGGTGGCCATGTGTTAAGACACAGGCCACCAAGAACAAATTAAATAAAATCCAACGCTTAGCCTGTTTACGGATTACTGGAGCCTTGCGCACCACTCCGCTCAGTGCCCTGGAGGCGCTGCTTGGCTTACCTCCTTTGGATCTGGTTATTCAGGGAGAGGCCGGAGTGACTGCTCATCGTCTCTGGAGTTTGGGCTGTTGGTCTTTTAAAAATCCAGTTAAAGGACACAGAGAAATACTTAGCAGACTTCAGAAGTCGCAGCCTATCCTTGCGATGGGCTGTGACAATATGAAGCGAAGTTATAACTTTGACTCTATATATAGGGTCAGTATTCCGCCCAGAGAGGAATGGACTCATGGCCCACGGGCTCCGGAGTCTGTCAAGGGTCTTGGCTGGTATACGGATGACTCCAAGACGGACGAGGGGACCGGGGCTGGCATCTATGGGCCTAAGACGAGGCTGTCGTACTCTTTTGGAGGTTATACTACAGTTTTCCAGGCTGAAATATTTGCTATTTTGGCCTGTGCTTTTCATATCTTAGGGATGCCTTGGCTGCAAGGTCGGATTAGTATCTGTTCTGACAGCCAGGCTGCCCTGAAGGCACTATGTGCCAGTACAACAAGGTCTAGGTTGGTACGAGAGTGCCAAAAAACCTCGGATATTCTCTGCTCCCAGTACAGCTTTGCTGGGTTCCTGGGCATGCTGGCATCAGAGGAAATGAACTAGCGGATAAGCTAGCAAGGGAGGGCTCAGCCAATGTCTTTATTGGACCGGAACCTGTCCTTGGTATCACTCCAAGAAGGGCCGGACGTGAGGTGTTAGACTGGATGTCTCATCAGCATGGCACTTTCTGGATTAATCTCACTACTGCTAAGCAGGCTCGAGCTATGATCGAGGGACCTAGCAAGAAGAACAGCAAGATTCTGTTAACCCTTAACCGGGTACAACTTAGAGGTGTAGTTGGCCTGTTAACAGGACACAACACCCTAAAGAGACACCTACATGTGATGAAGCTTAGTGCGGATCCCTCATGTAGGAAGTGTGTAGAGCAGATGAGTCCTCTACACATATTGTGCGAGTGCGAAGCACTTGCTACAATCAGACACTTTCTCCTGGGCTCGGATAAACTGAGGCCAGATGACATAAGGAGAACTAACCCAAGATCTATCCTGTCCTTCTTCAAGGCACAATGGCACATGGCCCAATTATGTGGCCTACGTGCACGGGACCGAAAGGGCCCAACCCATTCATTTTCATTTCATTCATTCTCCCACTAAACGTTAACTTACTCGTTGCGAAGACAGGCCAATTTGTTTCGCAAGAGCGGCATAAAGTCACCACCAAAGAAACTGGAGAGATTTTTGAGAACCCGGCTCTTCGAAAACGGCGAAGAGTTGCTTCGGCAGCACTGGGCTGTGACGTCACCTCCTGCACCACGCCGCCAAATTTGAATGTTAAATTCACAAAATCGGATTTCACAACCCGCAGCATGTGTTCTGCCGCTCTTGAAATACTCATGCAACTTTCTCTACCTTAATAAAATTGTTACTATTTTCTCTCGTCTGATTCAGTTCTTAGAAAACACAACACAATGTTCTCTACCATAAACGTTAAAATTACAGTTTTCTCGCTCCATCTCTGGGAATTAACACGCGACTTTTTCTACCATAATAAAATTGTTGCTACTTTGTCTAGCCTTATTCTACCTCTTGAAAAACTCACAG
The DNA here is from genome assembly GCA_964059195.1 of Ectobius pallidus. NCBI lineage: Eukaryota > Metazoa > Arthropoda > Insecta > Blattodea > Ectobiidae > Ectobius > Ectobius pallidus. Next base: position 36,301,402 of record CAXKWD010000009.1, read on the forward strand.
AATGTTTTGTACCATAAGAATTGAAATAATTATTTTCTCGCGTCTTCTTCCATCTCAGGGAGCTCTCACAAGACCTAATTAACTGTGTTTATTTTCTCTCGTCTTATTCCAGCTCTTTGAAGATTCGCACACAGTAGCGTAGTAACCTTAGGTAGTACCCGGTGCGGAAAATTTCTTGTCACTCTCCCATTTAAATTGTTAAAAGATGGAACAGTTCCAAGTGTTATTTTTTGGATAGTCAAAGGTAATCCCACGAGAGTTTAAGAGTTTACCGATAGATGCAGCTGCAACGAATTTTTTTGATGTAACTCGTAATTACTTTGTTATATAAAAACAAAACTAAGCTCCGGAATCATGGTATACTATGAATGGACCATCCATAAAGTCATTCGAGTTACCATGTTGTCACCAGTGTTACCAATAGTGCATATAAGACATAGCCAATTTTGTTAGGATTAAGGAAAGACATACATATCAAGCACATTATGCTGTACATTGTACTGTTAAACGACAATAAATGCTATTATTATTATTATTATTATTATTATTATTATTAGGCCTACTATTACTATTGCTATTATTATTATTATTATTATTATTATTAATCTGAAGTACGTTATAGACAGACAGATATACATTGTTTTCGTGACCGACAGACTGTGGGTGTTACCGTTAATAAAGCCAACAAGGCCAAAATACACTCCCGAAATTGTGCAAATTTTTATTTTTGAGTGATTTTTTTTATATATTTATATTTTGTTTTCCAAGCGAAATCTCGAATTTTGGAAAGATGAATTTTGATAAAAGGATTGGAGACAAGTTTTCGTTATTTTTACATAAAGAAAGTTTTCTCGAAAACGGCACTAACTATTTTCTTTAAATTTTGCACGTGGGTTGCTTATACTAAGAGCTAAAACTTTTATTTGAAACACTTTTTCGAAACAATTCTCTGAAGGGTAGTTATAAGCCACCCACTCTGAATACGCGCTCTTTGTAACGCTTGGAACGAAAAATCGTACGAAAACAAAATTTTGTATTTGGGTTAGGTACCTTTTGGGGATGATACACGAAGATTGGCGACAACTTTCTCTTATTTTTAAGGGGAGGCTAACCTTTATTTGGGCAGAGGAAGTTATATGAAATATACATCATTTTTTATAGGTTGATCCCAATAAATTTCATAAACAAGTAATGTAACTATTTTACGGAACTGTATTATTAATAATCTATTCTTAAGTATGCATACATCCCAGTTCAAAATCTAGATTGAAGGAAACTTTGGAGTCAACTCACATTCGAAGTTTATTTTCGTCAAGTCATCACTGCCGCAGCGGGTAGAATTGGTTGCAACTTGAGTGATATAAAATATCACCGATTGTTGAAATCTCATTTAAATGCGGCCCGCAACCCCCGCAGCCCCCTTCCGACGCCATTGCTCACACACTTTCTGTAACAGAAGCATTAAAATTACTATTTTCTCATGTCTCATTCCATCTCAGGTAGCTCTCACACGACTTGCTTTACCCTAATAATTTATTTGTCATTTTCTTTCGTCTTATTCTTCCTCTTGGGAAACTCACACATCGATCTGTACCTTAAGCATTAAAGTACCGGTAACTATTTTCTCACGACTTATTTCACCTCTTAGAACACTCGCACAACTTTCTCTATGTTAAGCATAGAAATTACTATTTTCTCGCGGCTTATTCCATACCTGACAACTCTCGCATGGCACTATAACCTTGTTAAATAATTGACTGTGTAGAGATAATATTATGTAAAGTTAAGTAGTATTGGAAGAAGAAAAGAACTGATGCCATAAGTAGTCTCTTCAGATACCTGCATTCTTGAAGAGCACTCTAGTATAAAGCCGGACAATAGATTGAATAAAGGGAAGGGTACGGTAACATAAACATTACATTCCTCAGTCATTGGACTGAGTGCAGTGTTATTTTATCTTAAAATTGTGATTACTTCCGTGTTGCATGTTTTAATATAATAGGTATGGATAACACTGTTTTCGACTCTATCGTATGAACCAAAGGGTAAAAGCCAATTTCTAAGCTTCATTTAGGCGTTTTTCTAAAATTGAATCTTATACTTTATTTTTTTAATCTATGTAACTTAGTTTAGTTTAAAATCGAAATCCACTAAAATTCGATAATAATTAATAAAGATTGTGGTACTAATACTACTACTAGCCGACTAGTAGTAGTAGTAATAGGCCTAGTACTAATCATAAAAACTACCTGAAATACATAGTAAAAGCAAACCTGGAGAACGATACATGCCGGCGCTGCAATCAAGCCCCAGAGACAATCCAGCATATTACGGGTGCTTGCCAGGCGCTTGTGGCGAAAGAATATTTGACACGGCACAATCAAGTGGCAAAAATTGTACACCAGACTCTGGCACATCAACACAACTTGGTGCTGAATACTGTTCCCTACTATCAATATATTCCCGATATGGTTCTGGGAAACGACTCACATATATTATACTAGCATGTGCCCGCGGCTTCGCCCGCGATAATTATTTCAAAAATTAAAAATGAAGAGCATAATAGTTAAATCATTATATTTATTAACACCTAAATCACGTGGACTACATACCACGATTAGATAGCGTCGCCTGGTAAAAGCGACCTCAGATTCAAGTTCCTTGGCCCAGAATATCCCTGTACAGTGAGTTTCGTCCAAATCGAACGATGTTTAACCATATTTAGGTCTATGTTGATTATCCCTCTTCCGTGTAGGTAGAAAATTTCATATGTCTACGGGCCTTGACATTCTAAACAATTGAATCGACCAGTGTGGGCTTACAACATTCAAGCGATCGCGATGCTTTTATTTCCACGGTATGACAAAAATAGCCAAAGCCAACTGCAATTGATTTGACATTGAAATGTATTACTGAAATCTGATGCTTCGACAGCGCTAAAATCACGTTTTCTGCCAGTTTTTCACTCACAACTCGCGAACGAAAGCTAAAATTAAAAATCCGGCTTCGATGCGCATTCGCCCACCTTTCAGCCCATCTATGTTTAAAATTTCGGATCTCTGCGTTCAGTAGATTTCGCTGGGCATCGTGGACAGACAGACAAACACGTCTTTTTATTATTTTAAGATAGCATGTGCCCGCGGCTTCGCCCGCGATAATTATTTCAAAAATTAAAAATTAAGAGCATAATAGTTAAATCATTATATTAACACCTAAATCATGTGGACTACATATCACGATTAGATAGCGTCACCTGGTAAAAGCGACCTCAGATTCGAGTTCCTTGGCCCAGAAAACCCCTGTATAGTGAGTTTCGTCCAAATCGAACGTTTGACCATATTTAGGCTAATATTGATTATCCCTATAATAATAATAATAATAATAATAATAATAATAATAATAATAATAATAATAATAATAATAATAATAATAATAATAATAATAATAATAACAACAATCCTCTTCGGTGTAGGATGAAAATTTCATATTATGTTTGCGTGCCTTGACATTAAAAACAAATGAATCGACCAGCGTGAGCTCATTCAAGAGATCGCGATGCTTTTATGTCGAAGATATGACAAAAATAGCCAAAGCCTAGTGTAATTGATTTGTATTACTGAAAACTCATGCTTCGAAAACGCAATAAATACGCGTTTTCTGCCCGTTTATCACTCATAACTCACGAACGAAAGCGAAAATTAAAATTCCGGCTTCGAGGTGCACATTCCGACCCTTTTGTCCGCCTATGTATAAAATTTCAGATCTCTGCGTTGAGTAGATTTCGCTGGGCATCGCGGACAGACGGAGGACAGACACTTCCTTTTATTAATATAGATTGGGACAGATCCATACTTACTGACAGATCAATAACTCACAATAGACCAGACATAGTATTGATAGATAAAAACAACCGGACCACATGTCTTATAGACATTTTCATACCAAATACTCACAATTTAGAGCATTGTGAAAATGAAAAAGTAACCAAATATTTACCCCTGGCTGAAGAGGTTCGACAACTCTGGAGGCAAAAAAAGTCATTGTGCAGCCTTTAATCATCTCCTCAACAGGACTTGTACCGAAGACCCTAATGAAGAGACTGAAAGACTTGAAGATCACAGAGTACGTGAGGGATTGTATGCAAAAAGCGGTCATCTTGAGTACTACATCCATTGTCCGCAGTATACTAAACATTTCTGTTTAAATTTAACGGTGTCATCTTGCTAAAAGCCGATGACATCGTTTTAATACCTGTAAAAGCAGTGGAATGAATAAAGAATAATAATAATAATAATAATAATAATAATAATATACTTATATAGGTATATACGACATCGAATCCATGTGCATGATATTAATATTATTATTTTAAACACTAATACAATGGGAAATCGTGTATCATTTGAACAGTTATAAATTCACATTTTAAAATCCAGTTTACCCAGACCCCAATGTCAAGCTACGCCACTGATTACTATTAGAGGTTTATAGTCTGTTTTTCCTAAGGAAGGAAAGATCCCGCCACTATTTTCAAACCGTACAACCTTCCCCTTCTAAGGCGGAGTTAGTGGTATAGGACGTTTCACAACTACGACTACTACTACTACAACTACATTGAAGATTGAGATCATATCTATAATTAGTTCAATACTCTCAAAACCCTTTCCATTCCATTAAGCACATAACTCTTCAGCAGAAGTAATTTTCTTTTCCTAGAATGGTAAAATACAAATGACCACTATACAGAAATAATTTGTCAAAGAAGGAGCAGTTACTCAATAGAAGTTTGTTATGACTATAGAAGTCTCATTGAAAAGGGATAATTGCTGCGAAAACCCACCTTATACCTGAGTGGTCCTCACTTCTTACTGACAAAGAAAGAAACTACTTTTGTCAGAATACCTATTATAAAAGCGAAAGAGGGTTATATTATGTAGCCTGAGTTATAAATGTACAACCTTACCTCAAACTATATTTGAAGTACTTGCACGAGGATCATCGTCATCAGAGTAATTCCATTCATCGTCTGTAGATTCACTTTCTTCAAGATTAATTAGGAACCGATCAGATATAGCATCCATAAAATTAACATGTTCCCAGTAATCTACTCCTTTAGCGTGGTGATAGGCCTTAAACCAATTCTCGGCAGTAACGGATGAGACGGCATCTTGAAATGCAGTTTTAAGGTGTTGCATGTGAATTTCTTGTTATTCTTTCTAACAAACCCCGTCATGTGTGCACATTGTGTCGTGTATTTCGCAACAGGAAGCTAATAGTGCCTTTTTGAAATGTAGATCGTGATTTTTGACCAATTCCCAAATTTATTAAATCCGCCACAAGTTTTATTCAGTCGCTGATGCCCATACTGCCTGATAAAGTATTTTGTTTTTCAGGTTCTGAAAAAATGACTGGTTGGATAAGACCATAGCACAAGTTAAGGTAAATTCTTTTCAAAACATCTTTATTTTCCAACAATAATAAATAGCAATAAGTTAACAAGTAATGTATCCTTTTTTCCTTTTTACACCACAAACATTTCAATATATCTTGTATGAAAATTCTTTCTAATTATCGTATCTAAGGAAATTTCCCCTTAAAAGAATTCAAATCCAGAATCTTAAATTATTTTTAAAACTATTTACATAGCAGTTTAGAAATTCTTACAGGGAATTACGACACTGCGATTCCGGTAAATGACTATTCTTCACAAGGACTACATTTATTTTTCTATTTCAAAAATGGATGAAATCAGTCTTGTTTCCAATTGACGTGATTCAACACCTTATTATTTTGACCAACAACTTTTCATCAATAACATCCTTTTTTGGGGAAATACCCCGAAAACTCCCTAGTTTTTCTTTTTAGTTAATTTTCTGACGCACCTCCGCAACAAGGTTATATCTAAGTCCAGTAAACCCTGCATCATACACATTAATTTAAAACAGTCAACTCATTTCTCTATGTACAGGGTTGACACTGTATTCAAAATAGACACTCAATATTATAATTTTTGTTAGATACCTCAGTCCCGTTCTTTTCTGTTTAAAATTGACACTATACAAATCCAGAATTCCTTGTATCCTTTTATTTTGTTCACCCTTTATTTTACAAGTACTAGAAGTTAATTTCTTTGAACGTTGTACAGATCTTGAAATAGACTAGATTTGATCAATTCTACACAAATCTTACTAACAAGTCGCGTAACAGAAAGTAGGTCACAGAGAACATTCCAGCTGGCGAAGTTCACTGACTCGACCAGCATAACAAAATCCAATGGACAGAAATATGCTGCGAGACATACTAAACAAAGTAGCTTTACGGAATGTACGTGTAACACTGCTAGAACTACAATCGAGGGAAATTATCCTTAATATGTATATATTAACGGTACTATTTCACTAGACAAGTTATTCTTAATGTATTCCAAAAAATCACCTGAATCTCTATCAAATCCATAACAAATGGCAGTAATTAGTATTCATTCCTGTTAGAAAAAATTCCCCGTTGCTAACCATTACTACTTGTAACTGATTGTGAAAAATATTCAAATTTATATAATAATAGAATTTGAGTATTAAAGAAAACTGGATTATCTCTCAGACATAGCAATTTATATCTTAACGGAAGTTTGCGTTTAATGCCTGAATCTTCCAAATATACAATTTATGTCTTAAAGGAACTAGTTCAATGAGTGAATTTATTTCTAAATATGCAGACTTATATCATTATAAAATATCTATATTACTGAAACTAAATTGTTTATAAAACTCTTCTCCAGAAACCAGAAACTAGTAAGACGTGGAAACCATTTTTACTCGACAAGAAAACTGACGGACAGACCGACAATGAAAAACTTAGTTATAAAAAACCAAAAGGGGCGTAGATTTTCAAAGACCATAACATAACCGAAAAACTAAAAACTTCATGGTTAAACAAACTACTCGGAACGGAATTTAGAGTCGAAAGATGGATGAGCAAAAGGTTTTATTTTTCTTTGAACAGCTAAAGTTGAAATATGTCTTCAAAATCAAAAAGGAATAAGCTCACCCAGACAGACATGAAGATTCATGGAGATACGCCCACAGAAAAACTTTCAATTACATGTTACTCACTCGGATGGAAGTTCCAGACTGACTTTACCTTTCCAACGTACTTTTCTAGTTTCTGGCCATAGGTGGCTCTGTAGTCGCTCCAAGCACATTTAACTACCGAGCGCATAACTATTTCGCAAAGGGCGTGTTTAAAAATACAAAAATATGTTTCAGTGTACATCCATACTTTACAGACATGCCCAATTTATAGTACATATGCCGAAATCACGGCATATACTCCCGCGCCTTTCCATAAATAAAGTCGAAGATTTTATTTACATTAAATTGGCATCAGACTTTACTTAGGGAAACGGCGGAGCAATTTTACCCTCCTCAAGAGCAAACCGCAAATACGAAGATCCCTGTCTTGACCAATGCCCACCAAGTTTTTTCAACACTTCCTTCGCTCATATTTCTTGAGTTCTTGCTTAACCCCCCCCCCCCCCGGGGTGGGAGAAAAGCACCAAACACTAATTGATCAGAGAGAAAAAACACCAAAAGCACTAGTCTACGCCCACTGAAGATTTCAAACATGAAAACACTAGACATACTAGCTGCATCAAACCCTTTTGGCCTTTCACGGAGATGTACAATCTAGGAACTCCGACGCAGGCAACCAACGTGACCATCCAATTCGTCGGAGAAGCAGCGTGAGTCGGAGGAAACAATCCCGAAGAGAAAACAGACTAGGTAATCTGTCGTTTAAAGATGCAAGCCAGGTGACCAGGAATGAGTAGACCAGCAGCAACCAGTTTCCACAAGAGGAAATCATCAGACGAACTTTAGTCCAGGTCCAGGATAAATCCAATCCAGATACGCGGATAAACGGCTATCAACAAAGCCGAGAAGGATGACAATTTGCCCAGGAAGAGGTCAGAGAGGAGAATGCAAAAAGAGGAAAAATATAAAGACCTTATCCACAGGATCAAGGAAAATAAAGGTGAAAAGGAGAATAATGGACAGCACCATCTGCAGCTAGTGCCGCCAGTAAGTAGAATTTTTCACCTTAAATTCACGACGAATCTTCATTTTCCTGCCGTAGATTTTCTTGACTAGGCATGGCTATATCCCTGGTTTGCAGAGCAGCAAACCAAAATTTCCAGTATTTCTATGGAGGAGATTAATGCATGGCATGCAAGTTGCCTAGATTCAATGCACGAAAGGAGCAGAGTAGTAAGGTTTCCAAAGCCCCAAATCGTACTGCTTCCATATGCTTTCACCTGGCATGCCCATAACTGGAGCTATTCATACGGCCCCAGACAGGATCTCCATTGCGTTCCCAACCAAGACTTTCCTTGCAGACATCTCCCGGCACCAGTGTGAAGCTTTATATATATATATATAGGCAAAGCGTAATCTCATACGTGTTTGTTTTCTCTCATGACAGGAACCAGGCGCTCCAGACGTCTCCGGAACTGGAACCAAAACGATGGGCATGGCGCAAGACAGGTCCCAACCACGGCAGCCAAGAGAAGAGCACAGAAGCAAGTAAACCGGACCAAGACTGCACTTGTCCAGCCTCTCCTGGACCCTCAGAGCACCAAACATTTACTCACACACAGAGACAACTGAAACATAAAACAAACACACAGTACACGCCCAACACAACAAGTTTCAAAAACATAATTGAAGTTATTTTTTTCTCTGCCTTTTGGCTAAAATTTAAAAAAAATGAGTCTGGAACTGCCTTGTTATTTATTTTGGAACCTTTCCTTCCAAAATTTTCTTTCCTTTATTACTGACCTAGTTTTCTTTCTGGTTTCTGGTAATTTTCCTTTATATATTTTACCCAAATGCCCAATGCCCAAAAATAAAAAAGGGGACAGAACAATAGAAAGATGAGAGAATGTGAGTCAATTTATATCGGGGTCCCAAAGATAAAGAAACTAAAATTATAGGCCTAGGGAATTCTCATGAACTCTACCCGACAACGAAACAAAATCGAAACGTCCAGCTCAGTGGCTTCCGGAAGTACCAATGAGCCGCCCGCCACGAAATATCTGAAAATGGAACCTTCTTTCAAGAATTAACGGAAGGACTTCAAAACGTATTCGTGGATAGGTCCTCCCTCCCAGCAAGAAGTAAGTGGGAGCCCAAAATTAACCCACAAAAACCCAAAATTTCGGGAATCAACCCTACCAATTTCATGGTTAAACCCAACCCCTTTGCCAAATCCCAAAACAAAATTCTGGATAGATAATCCTTCAAATTGCAATATTCCTTTACCTAGATTCAAATATAGAGAATTTAAGTATAAAAAATCTAACTTTCATTCAAATTTAATAGAGCGTGCGGTATGCATACTAGACCCAAAATTTACTCCCCTAGGGGATCAGCTAAACCGGGTTTTAAATGGGAAACATGACATCGCTGTCTCTTACCATCTGAACAATTCTGTAATAGAACGGTGACGGGAGTGAGAAAAGACAAGATCCTATAAGGCCCTAAAAAACGATCACAGAGTTTTGCGGATACCTTATTGACGGTCCTGCTCTTAGGAAAACTCTTCACCCACAACGCATCGCCTTCCGTAAAAGGAACGGGTCTTCTGTGCTTATTATATCTTACTACTTTTTTTCATGAGAGATTTGTAAATTCTTTGCCGCCCTTCTCCACATTTCTTTAACCTGTCCGGCGTGGTCCGGATCTGGCAACAAATCCTGGATAGACCAGAGATTAGCCAACGGATTATTGGGTTTGAAACTTAGCATCAAAGAAATGGGAGAGAAACCATGAGCCTCATGGCGAGCAGAATTAAAAGCGAATTGCAACCAGAATAAATTCTGGTATCAAGACGACTGATCCTGAGCATGGTAAGCAATTAAGGCACTCCGTAAATTTCTATTGAAGCGTTCGGCCAAAGAAGGGTGAGGGTAATAAGGCGAAGTGGTACAGTGTTTAATACCCAGATCAAAGCAAAATTTCCGAAAGGAGGCCGAAACAAAATAGCTGGCATTGTCAGACACCAAATTACGGGGAAAACCGAATACAGAGAAAACCCTTTTCAAACATTCCACCGTATTTCTAGTGTTCGCATCCCGTACTGGAAAAAGCCATACGAATTTAGTGAAGGCATCTACAATAACGAGAATATAAAGGTTACCATTGGGGGACCGCGGAAACTTCCCCACATAATCTATAAAAAGACGCTCTAAAAGAGCCTTAGGCACTTGTGAACTGAGAAAACCCAAATTACTCGCCTTACTCGGTTTAGCTTGAGCACAACGAGCACACGCTCGCACTCGGGTCCTTATGTCAGCCTCCATACCACGCCACACAAAATACTCCCGAATTTTGGCTCTGGTCTTAAACAGTCCTAAATGTCCCCCCACCGGAGACTCATGAAAAAAACTAAATACCATATCAATTAAGACAGATGGTAAAATAATTTTTCCTTTCCTAACTCCACGATCAGCACTATGCAGGACTCCCTTCTTCAGAACATACTGAGGGAGCACACGACCATCTTGAAGATCCTTGATTAGAGGACCTAATTCTGGGCCAACTTCTTGGTGGAGAGCCATAGATTTATAGGCCAAAGGAAATACAGACATAATATCACTGACCAAATGCATGTCCTCCGAACCGCAGATAACCGCACTAACCTCGCTGTCTCTAGGTTTAGCTACCGACTCTAAAAGCTCAATATACTCTTCTTCTGCCGTCTTAGCGGGAGACACACAGAACATGCGCGATAACGCGTCCGCTACTGCGTTCTCATAAGCTCTTATATGCTTAGCAGAGAATTAAAAAGCTGAGAGACGAACGGCCCAGCGAGCAAGTCGTCCCGTGGTCCGAGGTTTAGCCAGGACCCAACTCAGAGCCTGACAATCGGTTTCTAGGTCAAACTCCGTATGCTCTAAATACGTACGAAATTTTTCTACGGCAAAAAGCACAGCTAACGCCTCTAACTCATAGGCTGAATAGGCTCGCTCTTGCACAGTCAATATCCTCGAAGCATATGCTATCGGCTTCCTCCCATCCTCAAAATTCTACAGCAAGACCGCCCCCAGCGCTACAGACGACGCATCCGTCTGCAACACAAACCTCTTAGAAAATTCCGGGATGCTCAGAATTGGGGGATTCATGACCATCTGTTTCAGTGATACAAAAGCTTCTTGATGCTCCGGACCCCACTGAAATTTCATGCCTTTCTTCCTGAGGATATTCAGTGGCGCAGCTCGATCAGCCAAATTAGGTATGAAACGATGGAAGAAGTTAACCATCCCCAGAAATCTGGCAGCCCCTTTCGCGTCTTTCGGAGGTAAATATTCTCTAATGGACTTAGTGCTATCGGGGTCAATAGTCACCCCTCCAGGCGACACCACATGACCCAGGAAGGAGAGACGCGATGAAGCCAGAGTGATTTTACCAGGGTTCACCGTCAAGCCAGCGTCTTTTAGCCTATTCAGCACCAGCCCTATGTGATCGACATGCTCTTCAAAGCTATTAGAATATATGACTACGTCATCCAAGTAATGGATAACAAAGTCAAACTTCACGTCACCAAAGATCTGATCCATGAGCTTGGTAAGGACCTGGGCGCCCGTAGCTAACCCAAACGGGACCCTGGTAAATTCAAACAGGTTCCAATCGGTATTGAATGCCGTTAGTCTTCTAGATTTCTGAGATAAAGGTATTTGATAGTAAGCTTGGTTAAGGTCAAATGAAGTAAAATACTTCGCCTTCCCAAACCAGCAAAATGACGAATGAATGTCCGGTAAAGACACTGAGTCTATCTTTATCGTTGAATTTAAATACCTGTAATCCACCACTGGTCTGAATTTACCTTCCCCTTTTTCAACCAGAAACATAGGGCAAGCTCTTCCCAGAAATCCCCTGAATGCGCTCACCACGTTCAACCGCATTCACAGATTGGCAGACCAAATTCCTACCACCCACCCCTCAGCTCTCAGCTTAGCACACGTGAATGCTCAGTCACTCACTAGCCATATACATGAATTCCAGGCGATATTTTCTCACCTGGAATTACATGGAATCCTGGTGAGTGAGACTTGGCTTAAAGACACACTACCATCAAGTTTGGTGGATTTAGACGGGTACGTTTTATGTCGGAATGATCGCATAAATAAACAGGGAGGAGGCGTAGCTGTATATGTTCGTGTAGACTTGCATCCTAAAATAATATATTGCTCTGATAGTGAGTATAATGCACGACCAGAAATTATGTTTGTTGAAATTCGTCTAAATCACAATAAATGTTTAATTTGCGTAGTATATAAGTCCCCTAGAATCAACTTTTTAGATGAACTAGAAAATCAGTTACTCAACCTATTGCCAAACTATGAACACGTTATAGCCTTGGGCGACTTTAATACTAATTTACTTGCTCGAGACTCAATCAACACTATCCGACTTGAAACAATGTTCCAGACCTGCAATATGACCATTTTACCCCTTGAACACACCCATCATACTGCCTACTCAGAGACTTTACTGGACTTAATTGTTACGAATAACCCAGACAGAGTTTTACACCACGGACAACTGCCAGTGCCAGGTATATCTGCTCACGATCATATATATATATAGTATATGGCCTACAGTGTCCTAAAAGGAACCATAGGATTATAACATACAGAGACCTAAAACGCATAAATGATGTTTCCCTGACAGAAGACGCTATGATTACTCCCTGGGAACAGATCTGGACGTTACGAACAGTAGACGAAAAAGTTGACCAGCTTAATGATTATATTATACAACTGTACGACAAACATGCCCCAATACGCACAAAACGAGTATACAGACCGCCCGCTCCTTGGCTAACTGATGACATACGCAATATGATGGCGCACAGAGACCATGCTTACAGGACCTACGGACGAGATAAAAATGACGATAATTTAAATAATTATAAACATCACCGTAACAGGACAAACCAAGCTATCAGAAACGCTAAACTCAGACATGCATACAGTCTCATTGAACCTGGTGCAAACCCCGCAGCGATGTGGCGAAACTTTAAAGCTATGGGACTGTGTAAACCCACGACACAGGTAGACGACCGCACCCTATCACTGGAACTCCTTAATGACCACTTCATAAAAACTCCCTCAGAAATAGACGATGTTGACAAAGAGCAAACAATTCAACAACTGCTACACAATACAACAACTAACAGAGACAGTTTTCACTTCACATATGTTAGTGAAAATGACGTAATTAAAGCATTGAAGCGTATAAAGACAAAAGCAGAGGGCCCGGACCGAATAAACATAATTTTAATAAATAAAATAATACAATTTATACTACCTACAGTTACTCATATTTTCAACGCCTCCCTTATGACTTCATCCTACCCTAAACAGTGGAAGCAAGCTTACGTAAAACCCCTTCCTAAAACAAAATCCCCTGAAACTCCTAAAGACTATAGGCCTATTAGCATTCTTCCTACCCTCTCCAAGGCACTAGAACGAATTGTACACAACCAACTGACTGACTACCTCAATAAAAATGACCTACTAAATCACTATCAGTCTGGTTTTAGAGCAGGACATAGCACGACCACAGCGTTACTGAACATTTGTGAAGACATACGCCAAGCCTGTGACGAACGGAAAATGACAATACTTGTCTTACTTGATATGACTAAAGCTTTCGACTCAGTAGACAAAGACATTCTTATTGCTAAACTCAAGATGTTAAACCTGTCAGATACTGCTGTTCTGTGGTTTAGCTCATACCTGCACCAACGCCGACAATGTGTAATTTCCAATAATCGCTCTTCTACATGGCGCTTCGTAAAGGCAGGAGTCCCACAGGGAAGCATTCTTGGACCCTTACTATTTTCTCTATACATAAACGACATTAAAAACTGTATACAACACAGCAAATACCATCTCTACGCGGATGACTTACAACTGTACATACATTCAAATACTAACAACATCAACGACACAATATCTAGCATAAACGACGACCTTAACTCAATAGATGAATGGACGCACAGTTTGGGACTCAATCTGAATCCAGAAAAATCACAGGCAATAGTTGTGGGGCATCAGCGACTGAGAAATAAGCTGAATGAAATCAACCTTATGCCCATTAAAATCAATAATTCAGTAATTCCATTTGGCGATTCGGTAAAAAATCTCGGTGTTCTGATAGACAAAAATTTAACTTGGGAAAATCACATTAACGAAACATGTAAAAAAGTAAACTCGTTAATTCATATGTTTAAAAGATTAAATATGCCCTTACCTACTGCTGTAAAAAAGACTCTAACACAAACCCTGGTCATGCCCCACTTCGATTTCTGTGATGTCCTGTTCACGGACTTGAGCTCTAACTTATCCCAAAGGTTGCAACGTGTTCATAATATGTGCGTACGATTCATTTGTAATGTAAGTCTGTTCGATCATGTATCGCCTTCCTTCGAAATGTTGTCATGGCTCCGTCTGAATGACCGAAGAAGGTTTCACTGTCTTTGTCTCCTCTTCAAAATTCTTCATACTTCATCACCATCATATTTATCTAGCCGTTTCCTTAACCTGTCTTCTCATCACACCCTAAATACAAGATCAGAACATAGTCATGTACTCTCTATTCCTCTCCATCGCTCTTCATCCTATTCATCCTCATTCTCTGTATCAGCAGCTCGCCAATGGAATTCCATCCCCCGCACGGTCAGAGGCTGTCGAACTCTTGGTAAATTTCAGAGAGAAGTTAACATATTAATTTTAAACCATGTAATTTAGTTTTGTTTTTCATCGTAGTAACTAGAAATCTTAATTGGAGCTCTTTTTGATATTTGTAACCCGTAGCCTAACTTCTTGTAACTATACGTTTTTCTCTTTAGAATTAGTTAGTATAATTTTAAATATCTTAGGCTATAATCCTAATTATTTTCTTTAGTATTTTTATATTTTGTAATTTAATTTTGTAATTTTCTTTTGTAATTTAATGTTTTATAGCACTCTAGTTTATAAATTATAACTATGTTTAGTTCTTGGTATTTAAGTATTAAGTATTAATTAATTATCTGTAATATTATGTATTTGTGTTATGTAATAGTAATGTAGTTTTTTTTTTACTGGTAGAGCGAAAGAGAAGGCCAAATGGCTTTAGCTCTGCCAGAATAAATAAACAGAATAATAATAATAATAATATGAAAAACAATTTGGACTTCGGGCTCAGCAATCCGAAAAACTTCGGCATAACACCTAATTTTCTTGACATATTCACCGAAGGGTTCATTTACGGCCTGCACGCGATAATACAATTGGTTCAAATATCGCATTCTGTCTCTAAATGAGAAATAGTTTTCAAGCAAACTCCCGTGAAAATGCAGCAAGTCCCTATTTTCCCTCACGGCTTTACCAGCTAGATCCCTTAGACTTCCCTTCAAGTTCACAAAACATAAGGCCAGAATCTGTTTGTCCTGAAATCCAAAAATTTCTACCTGGGCCCTCAGCTCAGTCAAAAATATTAGGAACCTAAACACCTCATCCAAGGAGTTGTCATTGAAACTCTCTAACTGGTCTATTAACTTCCCAAGGGGATGGGGCAATTTAGCAAAGACATTCCACCTTTCAAAACCCAGCCTGTGAACCAAGGGCGTAGGTGAATGCTGAAGTTCTTTAATACTGAGGAAATCATTCGCGAAAAACGTTTTTGGTGAAATTCCAAAACCTCTCACTACATCTCCAGCTAACTGAAATCTAAGTTTGTCTTTCTCCAAAGAAATCTCCTGGTCAAGTAGCCAAAGCAATCTACTACAGTCAGAAGTCAGATCTGTTTGTAATAAATCCTGTATTATATTAGAAGAATGGTCCAATTTTGCCTGCAAACGTCGCACCTGATTCTGAGATAGCTCAACCTCCTCACCTAGTTCCCGACATTGCTTGAAAATTTCTTCCGTCTTAGCAATAAGGGCTGGAACCTCAATCTGCGGCTTAATATGTTGTAAGTTCTTAATATCGATAGGAATAGACAAATTATCCTTCAATAACTTTGATAAATGTGGAACTGAATCGTCTGGATCCACTACGATCCCACGAACTGATAATTCATACAGAAGATCTGCTTTCAGAAGAAACTCAAGTGGTACGTAAGTTCTGTTACTCATGATGACTGCAGCGAAAATCCAAAGAATGGAATAATAAATCACTATTAAGACCGAAGTATAATATCAGATAATTTAAATCTTCAGAAATTCAAGTCATAAACACAAAATAAGGGTAAGTTTTCCCAAATATACTATCAGTGGAATTAAATGTCCAGTTTTAATTTAAATTTAAATTTAAGTAGAAATATAAGTCCATGAAATCAAGGTTCCAAATGTTTAAGTTAAGAATTCAAAATCAATATTAGATTTCAAAATATAATATCCGTGAAAGTAAGTTTCAGAATTTAAGTGATATATTCAAAAATGCTGTCAAAGTAGAAATATAACATCAATGAAATTTAGTTTCAAAAGCAAATCAAAAATACTAAATCTCTGTTAGTGTAGAACTATAATATCAGTGAAATTACGTTTCAATTCGCATAGCCAGTCGATCCAAAATTCCATAATTTAACCCAAGACCGATTTGAATCACTTCAAAATAATACAATTATCATGAGGTTTGGAAAACAGGAGTAGTAAGGGGGGAGCTATAAATCAAAATGGCCGCCAACCGACGCCTCTTCCAGACGCCTAGTTGTGCCCTTTGTACCGGCGACGCCATGACGTCATGGGAGTGGATTCGAATAATGTAATTACGCCCTTTGGCTCTGTGCTATTCCCGATTCATCCAGACTCCTTGTTTAGGATTTAGGCCCTATGGTTAGTATTCCCGTTACGCAACAGGAACAGTCTCTATACTTAAGCCCTTTGATCCGTCACAGTCCTGTGATGTCATGGTAGTCGATTCGAATAATGTAGTTACGCCCTTATACACTAAGCTATTCCCTATTCATCCAGACGCCCTAGTTGTGCCCTTTTGGCAAAAAGACGTCATGGGTGTCATATGAAAGCGTGCGATGTGTCCTTTCGTCCTAAGGTGTTCCGACGCCGCCCCGACGCCCTAGTTGTGCCCTTTTGGCAAAAAGACGTCATGGGTGTCATATGAAAGCTTGCGATGTGCCCTTTCGTCCTAAGGTGTTCCGACGCCGCCCCGACGCCCTAGTTGTGCCCTTTTGGCAAAAAGACGTCATGGGTATCATATGAAAGCGTGCGATGTGTCCTTTCGTCCTATGGTGTTCCGACGCCTCCCCCGACGCCCTAGTTGTGCCCTTTTGGCAAAAAGATGTCATAGGTGTCATATGAAAGCGTGCGATGTGCCCTTTCGTCCTATGGTGTTCCGACGCCGCCCCCGACGCCCTAGTTGTGCCCTTTTGGAAAAAAGACGTCATGGGTCGTTTCGAACAATTGAGTTACGCCATTTAACACTATGTTATCCATATTCATCCTAAATGTTGTAATTAGGCCCTTTGGACCAAGGAGAGGTTAAAGACGTTATGGTAATCGATTCGAACAATTGAGTTACGCCTTTTAACACTATGTTATCCATATTCATCCCAAATGTTGTAATTAGGCCCTTTGGACCAAGGAGAGGTTAAAGACGTCATGGTAGTCGATTCGAACAATTGAGTTACGCCTTTTAACACTATGTTATCCATATTCATCCCAAATGTTGTAATTAGGCCCTTTGGACCAAGGAGAGGTTAAAGACGTCATGGTAGTCGATTCGAACAATTGAGTTACGCCTTTTAACACTATGTTATCCATATTCATCCCAAATGTTGTAATTAGGCCCTTTGGACCTAGGAGAGGTTAAAGACGTCATGGTAGTCGATTCGAACAATTGAGTTACGCCATTTAACACTATGCTATCCCCGATTCATCCCGACGCCTGTAATTAGGTCCTTTGGACTAAGGAAAGGTTATAGATGTCATGGTAGTCGTTTCGAACAATTGAGTTACGCCTTTTAACACTATGTTGTCCATATTCATCCCAAATGTTGTAATTAGGCCCTTTGGACCAAGGAGGGGTTATTGACGTCATGGTAGTCGATTCGAACAATTGAGTTACGCCTTTTACCACTCTGCTATCCCCCATTCATCCTGACAGCTGTAACTAAGCCCTTTGGATCAAGTAGACTTTAAGGACGTCATGGTAGTCGTTTCGAAAAATTTAGTTACGTCCTTTCGCACTATGTTATCCATATTCATCCCAAAGGCTGTAATTAGGCCCTATGGACCAAGGAAACGTTCTTAACGTCATGGGAGTCGTTTCGAACAATGTAATTATGCCCTTTCGCACTATGCTATCCAAATTCATCACTACGGTTGTAATTAAGCCCTCATGACCAAAGGGAATGTTGTCAGGTCACGGGAATCGTTTCTAACAAAAAAAGTTACGCTCTTTCGCACTATGCTATTCCCCGATTCATTCATTCATACACCTTTTACCATTTAAGCTCTTTGGTAGAAAATGTGTACGCATAGAGGCGCTGTTATGCAATTAGAAGGTAGGAGGTAAATAACAAGTGTTCCTACTATACTTACAGATACTGTAAGAGAGACCTATGAAAACAATTACGTACAACATGCCTGTAGAGCGCATTCCCTAACAATGTTTTGTTATTAAAAGATAAATAAGTTTATACTTACATAACCTTTTATATTTCATCTTCTATACAGCATCTATTCTCCTTCCAGATGAACAGTGTTATTATTAACTATATGTAAATGACTGTGTGTAAGGATTAGGAAAACGTTTAAGGTTAAATTTCATTTCAGACCGTCACAACCTTTTTATTGTGTATCATAAGATTGTCACGCTCCTGTGAAATAATGTGTATAAACAAAGGGCTTCACAGTAGTAGTGCTGCATGGTTTATTTCAACATACTGGGTTTACAAACACGATGACAGAATGGAATTTCATCACAAGGAAGTGATTGAAACACACACACATCCGCGTCAGTACTTGTTATGTGTAATCAATACGACATGTATAAAAGAGTTTTAACATGTGATCTCATACACTCTATATTTCCTAAGTGTCTATAACTCTACGTGTGATTGAAAGTGATAGTGATTCAACTGCTTCTCCTTCCAGAAAAAAAACCATTAGCATCAGACTTATGTTTTATTTAACTTCAGGTTTGTTTAAAAACACGTAATGAATATTGTCTATGATCCATGACTTTAAACTTAAAACAATTTGTTGTGCACATTTTGCTTCAGGAAAAGTATGGAATTTACAGACAGTAATACATTTAGGTAGAATATTTAAATTTGGACAATTGAAATCAAATAGATCGTAGACCTCAACAGACGGAATAATGTTGTGTAGAAATTGTTTCTTCTGACAACCTTTCACAAATACATGATCACAATTGTTGAAAATGTTTCTTACAATATTTTCCATGTGACCATAATCTACAAATCCATGATCGTATTTTAATCCATGATGAAAATGTTCTAAGTAATGTTTTGTCATATCGTTTACAACACGGTCTTCAGGGCTGTTGAATAATAGATGTACACTGTTTTCACATTTCAAATCACAAGAAAAAAATTCTTTTACAAAAAATTGACCTGTTGATTGTTCGACAAAACCCTGTACGTCTGCAACTCGACCACCCCCTACGATCAAAAGAAAACAATATATCACTAACATAATTCATACGGTTTGGTCAGTATAAAGTACATAAATCATAACCTTTTGTTCTTTTTCTTTAAAATCTAAAGTAATATTGAACACTACTAGTTGTGAGATTGAAACACACCTTGCCCCATAAGTAGTGTTATTGAATTTCTCAATTATAGATACCATCTGAAAAGAAAAAAGGTATTTAATATAACATTTTATACACTATGTCAACAATAAACTCTAGCTGATGATGACTAACAACTAAGTAACATAATAGTAAAACATCGAAACTGATAGAAATAGGAAAACAAACAAACATGACGTTACTTACTTCGTTAATTGTAAAAGAAAAGACAAAGTCTATGTTAGAAGAACAGATACTGATGCTGCCGACAAGTATGCAGTCTACAGTATTCACAGAACGAACGATGAAACAGTGTTTAATGATGGGGACAATAAAGTCAACCTTTTTATAGCGATATTAAGTAACTGGTTCCCCTCTTTGAACTTACATTCGTTTCTTGTTTGAAATAGATAGACTTAGATGCAGGAATGCGATTTCCTAGGATAGCGTCATAACATATTTTCTCTAACCATTTCATCATATACTAGAAATAGATTTAACCCTCTTTCTCTTCAGAATAACAATATAACTCAGTCGACAAATGGTGAAACTATGTTATATTCTCCTCTCATACCCTACAGCTATCTATAAATATAATAGTGAAAGTACTTGCTATCTTAAAGTAATCTTCGAAACCCATGTAGATCAACATGTACAAAATTAATTTGAAAATGTCGACATGTATACTTAAGTCGCTATGAAAACTAAATGATTTATACAAATCATGGTTAAAAACGGACAAAGCATGCCGTTTCATACTGTATAAAACACAACTTGTGATTAAAAACTATACTATTATTACTAACATGTACCAAATTAATTTTAAAATATCGACATGTAAACTTAAGTCACTATGAAAACTAAATTATTTATACAAATGTCTTACATGTACAGTACAACTGCTATGAAAACTAAAATATTTATACAGCTCTTGGTTGAAAATCTGACAATAAATTAATCTTAGAAACCCTTGTAGATCAACATGTACAAAATTAATTTGAAAATGTCGACATGTATACTTAGGTCGCTATGAAAACTAAATGATTTATACAAATCATGGTTGAAAACGGACAAAGCATGCCTTTTCATACTGTATAAAACACAACTTGTGATTAAAAACTATACTATTATTACTAACATGTACCAAATTAATTTTAAAATATCGACATGTAAACTTAAGTCGCTATAAAAACTAAATTATTTATTCAAATGTCTTACATGTACAGTACAACTGCTATGAAAACTAAAATATTTATACAGCTCTTGGTTGAAAATCTGACAATACGTGCCATTTCATACTGTATAAAACACAACTTGTGATTAAAACAAAAACTGTTTTCCCTTTAGGATGTTGTAACAAAGACCTTGAGATGTCGTTAAGTAAGTAAGTAGACAAGTATGACAAACACAGCAAATACGTTACGACATTGTACACGTAAGTCGTTATGAAAACTAAATTATTTATACAAGTCATGGTTGAAAGCTGACAAAGCGTGTCTTTTCGTACTGTATAAAACAAATCTTGTGTTTTAAAAAAAAACAGTATAAAGTATTTAAATGTAGAAAATATTACTAACATGTACCAAATGATTTTTGAAAATGTCGTCCTTGTACACGTAATTCGCTATGAAAACGAACTTATTTATACAACTCCTGGTTGAAAACTGAGGCAAACGATTCTGCATTACCTTTGTTATTCACATAGTTTTGTAGAATGACATTACACATCGTTATGAAACTAACTTATTTATACAAGTCATGGATGATAACCGACAAAGCGTACCTTTTCATACTGTATAAAACACAACTGGTGACTGAAAATGTACAACTTTATTCAGATGTAGATAATATTAGTGCTTTCACAGCACAACTTGTGATTAAAAAACTCAAACGTGTCTTTTCGTAGTGTATAAAACACAACTTGTGATTGAAAAGTACAATTGTATTCAGATGTCAGAAATAATAATGTTATAATAACACAACATGTCCTATAATTGAAAATGACATACATGTACACATCACTTGCTATGAAAACTAAAATAATTATACAACTCAAGGTTGAAAACTGATTGAAAAGGTACAACTTTATTCAGATGTAGAAAATATTAGTGCTTTCTCAACACAACGTGTGATAAAAAACTTTACAATATTATTAAATGTACCAAATTAATTTTGAAAATGTCTACCTTGTACACTTCCATCGTTATGAAACTAACTTATTTATACAAGTCATGGATGAAAACCGACAAAGCGTACCTTTTCATACTGTATAAAACACAACTGGTGATTGAAAATGTACAACTTTATTCAGATGTAGAAAATATTAGTGCTTTCACAGCACAACTTGTGATAAAAAAACTCAAGCGTGTCTTTTCGTAGTGTATAAAACACAACTTGTGATTGAAAACGTACAATTGTATTCAGATGTCAGAAATAATAATGTTATAACAACACAACATGTGACAAATTACTTTGAAAATGTCATACATTTACACTTCACTTGCTATGAAAACTATAATATTTATACAACTCACGGTTGAAAACTTACAATGCTTGGGTTTTCATCTGTATAAAACACAACTTGTGAGTAAAAATCGCTATGAAAACTATAATATTTATACAAGAACTGACAAAGCGTGTCTTTTCATACTGTATAAAACACAACTTGTGATTCAAAACGTACAATTGTATTCAGATGTTGTAAATACTAATGTTATTTCAACCCAACATGTGCTAAATTACTTTGAAAATGTCATACATTTACACTTCACTTGTTATGAAAACTAAAATATTTATACAACTCAGGGTTGAAAACTTACAATGCTTGGCTTTTCATCTGTATAAAACACAACTTGTGATTAAAAGCGCTATGAAAACTATAATGTTTATACAAGAATTGACAAAGCGTGTCTTTTCATAATGTATAAACACACAACTTGGAATTGAAAATGTACAATTTTATTTTATAACGAGAAACTACAGAAAACAGATGGCTCAGATACACTTAAAGCGTGAACCCAACTTAGAGTGTAAGATTTATTATATCACAGCTTTGGTTAGGCTATGTTATGTTAGGAAAGGTTAGGTTAGGGTATGTTCACAGCTTTGGTTAGGTTAGGATAGGTTAAGAAATGTTAGGTTACGATATGTTAGGTTACGGTATGTTAGTTTATCTCGGAGGAAAGAAAAAAACTCGTCGCATAACTCAACTTATAGTGTACGATTTATTATATCACCGCTTTGGTTAGGTTAGGTTAGGAAAGGTTAGGTTATGTTACGGTATGTTTGGTTAGGTTAGGAAAGGTTAGGTTAGTTAGGATCACCGCTTTGGTTAAGTTAGGTTGGGTTTGGAAAGGTTAGGTTAGGTTACGGCATGTTAGGTTAGGTTAGGAAAGGTTAAGTTAGGTTACGGTATGTTAGGTTAGGTTATCTCGGTTGAGGAAATTAAAAACTCGTCGCGCGCGACGAGTTTTTCTTCAATTTCCTCCGAGATAACCTAACCTAACATACCGTAACCTAACCTAACTTAACCTTTCCTAACCTAACCTAACATGCCGTAACCTAACTTAACCTTTCCTAACCTAACCTAACATGCCGTAACCTAACCTAACCTTTCCAAACCCAACCTAACTTAACCAAAGCGGTGATCCTAACTAACCTAACCTTTCCTAACCTAACCAAACATACCGTAACATAACCTAACCTTTCCTAACCTAACCTAACCAAAGCGGTGATATAATAAATCGTACACTATAAGTTGAGTTATGCGACGAGTTTTTTTCTTTCCTCCGAGATAAACTAACATACCGTAACCTAACATATCGTAACCTAACATTTCTTAACCTATCCTAACCTAACCAAAGCTGTGAACATACCCTAACCTAACCTTTCCTAACATAACATAGCCTAACCAAAGCTGTGATATAATAAATCTTACACTCTAAGTTGGGTTCACGCTTTAAGTGTATCTGAGCCATCTGTTTTCTGTAGTTTCTCGTTATAAAATAAAATTGTACATTTTCAATTCCAAGTTGTGTGTTTATACATTATGAAAAGACACGCTTTGTCAATTCTTGTATAAACATTATAGTTTTCATAGCGCTTTTAATCACAAGTTGTGTTTTATACAGATGAAAAGCCAAGCATTGTAAGTTTTCAACCCTGAGTTGTATAAATATTTTAGTTTTCATAACAAGTGAAGTGTAAATGTATGACATTTTCAAAGTAATTTAGCACATGTTGGGTTGAAATAACATTAGTATTTACAACATCTGAATACAATTGTACGTTTTGAATCACAAGTTGTGTTTTATACAGTATGAAAAGACACGCTTTGTCAGTTCTTGTATAAATATTATAGTTTTCATAGCGATTTTTACTCACAAGTTGTGTTTTATACAGATGAAAACCCAAGCATTGTAAGTTTTCAACCGTGAGTTGTATAAATATTATAGTTTTCATAGCAAGTGAAGTGTAAATGTATGACATTTTCAAAGTAATTTGGCACATGTTGGGTTGTAATAACATTATTATTTACAACATCTGAATACAATTGTACGTTTTCAATCACAAGTTGTGTTTTATACAGTTCTTGTATAAATATTATAGTTTTCATGGCGATTTTAATAACTAGTTGTGTTTTATACAGATGAAAGCCACGCATTGTAAGTTTTCAACCTTGAGTTGTATAATTATTTTAGTTTTCATAGCAAGTGAAGTGTAAATGTATGACATTTTCAAAGTAATTTGTCACATGTTCTGTTGTTATAACATTATTATTTCTGACATCTGAATACAATTGTACGTTTTCAATCACAAGTTGTGTTTTATACACTACGAAAAGACACGCTTGAGTTTTTTAATCACAAGTTGTGCTGTGAAAGCACTAATATTTTCTACATCTGAATAAAGTTGTACATTTTCAATCACCAGTTGTGTTTTATACAGTATGAAAAGGTACGCTTTGTCGGTTTTCATCCATGACTTGTATAAATAAGTTAGTTTCATAACGATGGAAGTGTACAAGGTAGACATTTTCAAAATTAATTTGGTACATTTAATAATATTGTAAAGTTTTTTATCACACGTTGTGTTGAGAAAGCACTAATATTTTCTACATCTGAATAAAGTTGTACCTTTTCAATCAGTTTTCAACCTTGAGTTGTATAATTATTTTAGTTTTCATAGCAAGTGATGTGTACAGTCGGTCAAATAAAAAACGTCGGGCGGTATTTGATTAAGTATCACGAACGAGCATATGCGCATGTACAGGAAGACTTAAGGTTAGGTTCACACACGCCTCTTGTCTATCCATGTATTTTCTTGATTATTTAGTCAGTTTTGTTCCAAAACAAACATGTCTAGAAGGCTGTGGCTATATGCCTCAAATCCGCCATATTCTTGGTTGCAAATTCTTGTAATATTAATAATTGATAAATTCGCAAGGAATATGATTATTCAAGGAGCATTTTTTAAAGATTTTATTTTATAACACCGGTATTTGTAGTGCAAAATCAATAACTTACGTTCAACTTTTGCAACCATCTAGCATCGAAATACGCGGCCGGCCAGATCCCTGTGAAAACTTCCGGTCGCATTATAGTGAAGTTCCCACATCCGAGCTGCTCTTTCATAAATATGGAACGTTCTCGCTGCTTCAGAGGCCAAAAATGCAGGTTAATTACAGCCCTAACTACACTTTCTCTCACTTTAGCATTTGTATGTGGCGATGACACAAAGCAAAATGAATTATGACAATACATTAAGTCGAATATCGTGTGTTGCGGTTTTGGCGTTGTTCAATTTTTTCCCTTAGTTCTTCATTTTTTCCCTCCTGTCGCATGGCCTCATATGTTCCGAGAATGGCCTGTATTTAATGTTTTTATAGGAAACTTGTGAACTAATGCGTGAAAACTTTAATTTTAACTGCATACGAGTCCCGACGTTTTTTATTTGACCGACTGTACATGTATGTCATTTTCAATTATAGGACATGTTGTGTTGTTATAACATTATTATTTCTGACATCTGAATACAATTGTACTTTTCAATCACAAGTTGTGTTTTATACACTACGAAAAGACACGTTTGAGTTTTTTATTCACAAGTTGTGCTGTGAAAGCACTAATATTTTCCACATCTGAATAAAGTTGTACATTTTCAGTCACCAGTTGTGTTTTATACAGTATGAAAAGGTACGCTTTGTCGGTTTTCATCCATGACTTGTATAAATAAGTTAGTTTCATAACGATGTGTAATGTCATTCTACAAAACTATGTGAATAACAAAGGTAATGCAGAATCGTTTGCCTCAGTTTTCAACCAGGAGTTGTATAAATAAGTTCGTTTTCATAGCGAATTACGTGTACAAGGACGACATTTTCAAAAATCATTTGGTACATGTTAGTAATATTTTCTACATTTAAATACTTTATACTGTTTTTATTAAAACACAAGATTTGTTTTATACAGTATGAAAAGACACGCTTTGTCAGCTTTCAACCATGACTTGTATAAATAATTTAGTTTTCATAACGACTTACGTGTACAATATCGTAACGTATTTGCTGTGTTTGTCATACTTGTCTACTTACTTACTTAACGACATCTCAAGGTCTTTGTTACAACATCCTAAAGGGAAAACAGTTTTTGTTTTAATCACAAGTTGTGTTTTATACAGTATGAAATGGCACGTATTGTCAGATTTTCAACCAAGAGCTGTATAAATATTTTAGTTTTCATAGCAGTTGTACTGTACATGTAAGGCATTTGTATAAATAATTTAGTTTTCATAGCGACTTAAGTTTACATGTCGATATTTTAAAATTAATTTGGTACATGTTAGTAATAATAGTATAGTTTTTAATCACAAGTTGTGTTTTATACAGTATGAAAAGGCATGCTTTGTCCGTTTTCAACCATGATTTGTATAAATCATTTAGTTTTCATAGCGACTTAAGTATACATGTCGACATTTTCAAATTAATTTTGTACATGTTGATCTACATGGGTTTCTAAGATTACTTTATTGTCAGATTTTCAACCAAGAGCTGTATAAATATTTTAGTTTTCATAGCAGTTGTACTGTACATGTAAGACATTTGTATAAATAATTTAGTTTTCATAGTGACTTAAGTTTACATGTCGATATTTTAAAATTAATTTGGTACATGTTAGTAATAATAGTATAGTTTTTAATCACAAGTTGTGTTTTATACAGTATGAAACGGCATGCTTTGTCCGTTTTCAACCATGATTTGTATAAATCATTTAGTTTTCATAGCGACTTAAGTATACATGTCGACATTTTCAAATTAATTTTGTACATGTTGATCTACATGGGTTTCGAAGATTACTTTAAGATAGCAAGTACTTTCACTATTATATTTATAGATAGCTGTAGGGTATGAGAGGAGAATATAACATAGTTTCACCATTTGTCGACTGAGTTATATTGTTATTCTGAAGAGAAAGAGGGTTAAATCTATTTCTAGTATATGATGAAATGGTTAGAGAAAATATGTTATGACGCTATCCTAGGAAATCGCATTCCTGCATCTAAGTCTATCTATTTCAAACAAGAAACGAATGTAAGTTCAAAGAGGGGAACCAGTTACTTAATATCGCTATAAAAAGGTTGACTTTATTGTCCCCATCATTAAACACTGTTTCATCGTTCGTTCTGTGAATACTGTAGACTGCATACTTGTCGGCAGCATCAGTATCTGTTCTTCTAACATAGACTTTGTCTTTTCTTTTACAATTAACGAAGTAAGTAACGTCATGTTTGTTTGTTTTCCTATTTCTATCAGTTTCGATGTTTTACTATTTTGTTACTTAGTTGTTAGTCATCATCAGCTAGAGTTTATTGTTGACATAGTGTATAAAAATGTTATATTAAATACCTTTTTTTCTTTTCAGATGGTATCTATAATTGAGAAATTCAATAACACTACTTATGGGGCAAGGTGTGTTTCAATCTCACAACTAGTAGTGTTCAATATTACTTTAGATTTTAAAGAAAAAGAACAAAAGGTTATGATTTATGTACTTTATACTGACCAAACCGTATGAATTATGTTAGTGATATATTGTTTTCTTTTGATCGCAGGGGGTGGTCGAGTTGCAGACGTACAGGGTTTTGTCGAACAATCAACAGGTCAATTTTTTGTAAAAGAATTTTTTTCTTGTGATTTGAAATGTGAAAACAGTGTACATCTATTATTCAACAGCCCTGAAGACCGTGTTGTAAACGATATGACAAAACATTACTTAGAACATTTTCATCATGGATTAAAATACGATCATGGATTTGTAGATTATGGTCACATGGAAAATATTGTAAGAAACATTTTCAACAATTGTGATCATGTATTTGTGAAAGGTTGTCAGAAGAAACAATTTCTACACAACATTATTCCGTCTGTTGAGGTCTACGATCTATTTGATTTCAATTGTCCAAATTTAAATATTCTACCTAAATGTATTACTGTCTGTAAATTCCATACTTTTCCTGAAGCAAAATGTGCACAACAAATTGTTTTAAGTTTAAAGTCATGGATCATAGACAATATTCATTACGTGTTTTTAAACAAACCTGAAGTTAAATAAAACATACCTCTGATGCTAATGGTTTTTTTTCTGGAAGGAGAAGCAGTTGAATCACTATCACTTTCAATCACACGTAGAGTTATAGACACTTAGGAAATATAGAGTGTATGAGATCACATGTTAAAACTCTTTTATACATGTCGTATTGATTACACATAACAAGTACTGACGCGGATGTGTGTGTGTTTCAATCACTTCCTTGTGATGAAATTCCATTCTGTCATCGTGTTTGTAAACCCAGTATGTTGAAATAAACCATGCAGCACTACTACTGTGAAGCCCTTTGTTTATACACATTATTTCACAGGAGCGTGACAATCTTATGATACACAATAAAAAGGTTGTGACGGTCTGAAATGAAATTTAACCTTAACCGTTTTCCTAATCCTTACACACAGTCATTTACATATAGTTAATAATAACACTGTTCATCTGGAAGGAGAATAGATGCTGTATAGAAGATGAAATATAAAAGGTTATGTAAGTATAAACTTATTTATCTTTTAATAACAAAACATTGTTAGGGAATGCGCTCTACAGGCATGTTGTACGTAATTGTTTTCATAGGTCTCTCTTACAGTATCTGTAAGTATAGTAGGAACACTTGTTATTTACCTCCTACCTTCTAATTGCATAACAGCGCCTCTATGCGTACACATTTTCTACCAAAGAGCTTAAATGGTAAAAGGTGTATAAATGAATGAATCGGGGAATAGCATAGTGCGAAAGAGCGTAACTTTTTTTTGTTAGAAACGATTCCCGTGACCTGACAACATTCCCTTTGGTCATGAGGGCTTAATTACAACCGTAGGGATGAATTTGGATAGAATATTGCGAAAGGGCATAATTACATTGTTCGAAACGACTCCCATGACGTTAAGAACGTTTCCTTGGTCCATAGGGCCTAATTACAGCCTTTGGGATGAATATGGATAACATAGTGCGAAAGGACGTAACTAAATTGTTCGAAACGACTACCATGACGTCCTTAAAGTCTACTTGATCCAAAGGGCTTAGTTACAGCTGTCAGGATGAATGGGGGATAGCAGAGTGGTAAAAGGCGTAACTCAATTGTTCGAATCGACTACCATGACGTCAATAACCCCTCCTTGGTCCAAAGGGCCTAATTACAACATTTGGGATGAATATGGACAACATAGTGTTAAAAGGCGTGACTCAATTGTTCGAAACGACTACCTTGACATCTATAACCTTTCCTTAGTCCAAAGGACCTAATTACAGGCGTCGGGATGAATCGGGGATAGCATAGTGTTAAATGGCGTAACTCAATTGTTCGAATCGACTACCATGACGTCTTTAACCTCTCCTTGGTCCAAAGGGCCTAATTACAACATTTGGGATGAATATGGATAACATAGTGTTAAAAGGCGTAACTCAATTGTTCGAATCGACTACCATGACGTCTTTAACCTCTCCTTGGTCCAAAGGGCCTAATTACAACATTTGGGATGAATATGGATAACATAGTGTTAAAAGGCGTAACTCAATTGTTCGAATCGATTACCATAACGTCTTTAACCTCTCCTTGGTCCAAAGGGCCTAATTACAACATTTAGAATGAATATGGATAACATAGTGTTAAAAGGCGTAACTCAATTGTTCGAAACGACCCATGACGTCTTTTTGCCAAAAGGGCACAACTAGGGCGTCGGGGGCGGCGTCGGAACACCATAGGACGAAAGGGCACATCGCACGCTTTCATATGACACCTACGACATCTTTTTGCCAAAAGGGCACAACTAGGGCGTCGGGGGAGGCGTCGGAACACCATAGGACGAAAGGACACATCGCACGCTTTCATATGATACCCATGACGTCTTTTTGCCAAAAGGGCACAACTAGGGCGTCGGGGCGGCGTCGGAACACCTTAGGACGAAAGGGCACATCGCAAGCTTTCATATGACACCCATGACGTCTTTTTGCCAAAAGGGCACAACTTGGGCGTCGGGGCGGCGTCGGAACACCTTAGGACGAAAGGACACATCGCACGCTTTCATATGACACCCATGACGTCTTTTTACCAAAAGGGCACAACTAGGGCGTCGGGGCGGCGTCGGAACACCTTAGGACGAAAGGGCACAACGCGCGCTTTCATATGATACCCATGACGTGTTTTTGCCAAAAGGGCACAACTAGGGCGTCAGGGGCGGCGTCGGAACACCATAGGACGAAAGGGCACATCGCACGCTTTCATATGACACCCATGACGTCTTTTTGCCAAAAGGGCACAACTAGGGCGTCTGGATGAATAGGGAATAGCTTAGTGTATAAGGGCGTAACTACATTATT
The DNA here is from genome assembly GCA_964059195.1 of Ectobius pallidus. Classification (NCBI taxonomy): domain Eukaryota; kingdom Metazoa; phylum Arthropoda; class Insecta; order Blattodea; family Ectobiidae; genus Ectobius; species Ectobius pallidus. The sequence goes on from CAXKWD010000009.1 coordinate 36,332,143, forward strand.
CGAATCGACTACCATGACATCACAGGACTGTGACGGATCAAAGGGCTTAAGTATAGAGACTGTTCCTGTTGCGTAACGGGAATACTAACCATAGGGCCTAAATCCTAAACAAGGAGTCTGGATGAATCGGGAATAGCACAGAGCCAAAGGGCGTAATTACATTATTCGAATCCACTCCCATGACGTCATGGCGTCGCCGGTACAAAGGGCACAACTAGGCGTCTGGAAGAGGCGTCGGTTGGCGGCCATTTTGATTTATAGCTCCCCCCTTACTACTAACAGGCTTTGTGAAACATTTTAAAAGATAAGTCCAAAATTCCCAAAGTACTCGAAAAGTGAAGTTTAAATATATGAAATGGAAGTTAGGGTTGAAGTCTAGCCATGAAGTCAATGCTATCCCAATTTGAAAAATGAATGCCGTCGCAAATTTGAAAAATCAAGGCTAGAGCAGAATTTGAAAATCTGCACTACTCCACATGCCGGTAACAAAATTGTATGTCAATTACTCCTACTCTAATATTTAATATAAAACAAGATAAACTGATAATTACTATTGATAAAAACCTAAATTCTGAATTATAACAACACTTTATTCTCCACTTACTTTCACTTTTAATTACACAGGTCTAGTTTCAAGAGCATTTATTCGCTCCCATCATCGGCTGGTGGTCGACTGTTATTCTGGTTGCCATGTTGGTTTGTATATATGCATTGTTCTGTGCTGCCCTCTCGTTCCGTTTTTGTAAGTCGCACTATGTCGTCTATAGGTGGGATTTCAAAGTTCATAACCTTGTCTTCTTTCTTAGTGATGAATATTTTCTCCCATACGTTCAGTTCGGATGGTTTCTTAACGTGTTTTAATAGTTTGATCTCCTTTTTAACACTGTGATTTTTTTCCAGCAATGGTATGCAACTGCTGATCTTTCGGTCTGCATTAGTTTTATGTTTCTTAAGTGTTCCTTCATTCTTATTTCCAAACTCCTCCTGGTTTGTCCAATGTAGATCTGATCACAATCTGCGCATTCTATTTGGTAGATACCTGATAGTTTAGTTTTTGGTGTACTATTCTTCAGTGGGTGGTTGAGCAAGTTCCTAATGGTATAATTATTCTTTGGTGCCAATTTTATATTGTGGTTTTTAAACACTTTTTCAAATTTATTAAAGAATTTACCACCTATAGACGACATATTGCGACTTACAAAAACGGAACGAGAGGGCAGCACAGAACAATGCATATATACAAACCAACATGGCAACCAGAATAACAGTCGACCACCAGCCGATGATGGGAGCGAATAAATGCTCTTGAAACTAGTCCTGTGTAATTAAAAGTGAAAGTAAGTGGAGAATAAAGTGTTTTTATAATTCAGAATTTAGGTTTTTATCAATAGTAATTATCAGTATACTCCACTGTCTATAAAACTTCTTTTTTATTGTGTTAAGAAAAACTGAACTACTATACATGCCAATCACAAAATTGAAGATCTAGGCTACACTGAAACTAGGTCAAGAATTAGGTTAAATGTATAATCAAAATTAAAAGATCTTTTTTATTTGAAAATTTAGGTCTCTCCGCAGGTTTTTTTTTGAACAGCAGAGCGGAAAATTTGGAAAAGAAAAAAAATGGACGTCAAAAAATCAACTACGCTCTGCGATACAAGAAATTGTGGTGTATATTTCGCACCAGGAAGCTAATAGTGCCTTTTTGAAATGTATATCGTGATTTTTGACCAATTCCCAAATTTAGTAAATCCGCCACAAGATTTATTCAGTTGCTGATTCCCATACTGCCCGATAAAGTATTTTCTTTTTCAGGTTCTGAAAAATGACTGGTTGGATAAGACCATAGCACAAGTTAAGGTAAATTCTTTTCAAAACATCTTTATTTTCCAACAATAATAAATAGCAATAAGTTAACAAGTAATGTATCCTTTTTTCCTTTTTACACCACAAACATTTCAATATATCTTGTATGAAAATTCTTTCTAATTAACGTATCTAAGGAAATTTCCCCTTAAAATAATTCAAACACCAAATCCAGAATCTTAAATTATTTTTAAAACTATTTACATAGCAGTTTAGAAATTCTTACAGGGAATTACGACACTGCGATTCCGGTAAATGACTATTCTTCACAAGGACTACATTTATTTTTCTATTTCAAAAATGGATGAAATCAGTCTTGTTTCCAATTGACGTGATTCAACACATTATTTTGACCAACAACTTTTCATCAATAACATCCTTTTTGGGGGAAATACCCGGAAAACTCCCTAGTTTTTCTTTTTAGTTAATTTTCTGACTCACCTTCGCAACAAGGTTATATCCAAGTCCAGTAAACCCTGAATCATACACATAAATTTAAAACAGTCAATTCATTTCTCTATGTACAGGGTTGACACTGTATTCAAAATAGACATTCAATATTATAATTTTTGTTAGATACCTCAGTCCCGTTCTTTTCTGTTTAAAATTGACATTATACAAATCCAGAATTCCTTGTATCCTTTTATTTTGTTCATCCTTTATTTTACAAGTACTAGAAGTTAATTTCTTTGAACGTTGTACAGATCTTGAAATAGACTAGATTTGATCAATTCTACACAAATCTTACTAACAAGTCGCGTAACAGAAAGTAGGTCACAGAGAACATTCCAGCTGGCGAAGTTCACTGACTCGACCAGCATAACAAAGTCCAATGGACAGAAATATGCTGCGTGACATACTAAACAAAGTAGCTTTACGGAATGTACGTGTAACACTGCTAGAACTACAATCGAGGGAAATTATCCTTAATATGTATATATTAACGGTACTATTTCACTAGACAAGTTATTCTTAATGTATTCCAAAAAATCACCTGAATCTCTATCAAACCCATAACAAATGGCAGTAATTAGTATTCATTCCTATTAGAAAAAATTCCCCGTTGCTAACCATTACTACTTGTAACTGATTGTGAAAAATATTCAAATTTATATAATAATAGAATATGAGTATTAAAGAAAACTGGATTATCTCTCAGACATAGCAATTTATATCTTAACGGAAGTTTGCGTTTAATGCCTGAATCTTCCAAATATACAATTTATGTCTTAAAGGAACTTGTTCAATGAGTGAATTTATTTCTAAATATGCAGACTTATATCATTATAAAATATCTATATTACTGAAACTAAATTGTTTATAAAACTCTTCTCCAGAAACCAGAAACTAGTAAGACGTGGAAACCATTTTTACTCGACAAGAAACCTGACGGACAGACCGACAATGAAAAACTTAGTTATAAAAAACCATAAGGGGCGTAGATTTTCAAAGACCAGAACATAACCGAAAAACTAAAAACTTCATGGTTAAACAAACTACTCGGAACGGAATTTAGAGTCGAAAGATGGATGAGCAAAGGGTTTTCGTTTTCTTTGAACAACTAAAGTTGAAATATGTCTTCAAAATGAAAAAGGAATAAGCTCACCCAGACAGACATGAAGATTCATGGAGATACGCCCACAGAAAAACTTTCAATTACATGTTACTCACTCCGATGGAAGTTCCAGACTGACTTTACCTTTCCAACGTACTTTTCTAGTTTCTGGCCATAGGTGGCTCTGTAGTCGCTCCAAGCACATTCAACTACCGAGCGCATAACCATTTCGCAACGGGCGTGTTTAAAAATACAAAAATATGTTTCAGTGTGCATCCATACTTTACAGACACGCCCAATTTATAGTACATATGCCGAAATCACGGCATACCATATGAGTTCAATAGGGTTGAACTCACAATGATAAGGGGGTAATCGTAAAACTTAATGCCCATTTGTTTTAGCCATATTGCCTATTATATAGGTTTTCATTTTTTTTTTTAATTCCACTATTTTATAAAGAGACTTTTTCACCATTCTGTCGTCAAAATTAATGTTATTTTTTCTTAGCCACTGTTTCATTTCTTCTGTTTCCGTATTTGTATTTGGCGCTCGACATAATTCTTCAGAAAGATAACTGGCATTATCCATAAATATTGTCGAATTGTCAGGTATATTCGGGAGAAGTTGTTCTTGAAACAATTTTTTTTAACCTGTGATTGTACATTTCTTCATGGTATTCTTTAGTCAATTTTGAATTAATGTGAGCCCAAGTTTTGTTGTTACAGCTAATAAAGTATCATTACAGATGGAATAAATCCTTTCTTATAGAGACTCAGAACACATCGTCTCAAAGCATCTTTGTCAAATTTATCAGGTCTAGTAACCGTACAATCTCGTTTTCGCTTTTTTTAAGGGCTTTTCAATTTTTCTTCCGTTTAATTTTCGTTTAGGTACTGATAAATCGCAGTTTTAGAAATACCTGTTGCTTTCACACTACTTTCGACCAATTTGTCTACGGAAATCGAAGGCCTTCCATTTTTCTTATCATATTCACTCTGAAAGAAGGCATGTACTTTACATACAATTACTTTCGTTTCTGAGTAAATGGGCTTTCCCTTTCCCCCGATGAACAAATAGTGAGGATGAGTCATATAATAGATAATAAGCTCTTAACTAGATCCATTTTGTTACAACACACACAAAACTGTTCGCTATTTTTTAACTACACTGACTTCCTATTTCCTACATAAACGTCGCGTAATTAAACAATCGCTAAACACTCGCATAGGAACCTTTACTATGGGGTAAACAGCGATCACTCACCCTGTAGCCAAGGTCACTTAAACTCCTCCCACTCTTCCCCATCCTCCTTAAACATCATTGGCTTTCCCTCTTGCCGGGTTCCAACGAGTTGGCGGGATCTTTCCTTCCTTAGGAAAAACAGACTATAGACAAGCCAAAAGGAAAATATTATGCAATATTCATTGATTATAAGAAAGCTTTCGACCTAATAGATAGAGAGATTTTAATCAAGAAGCTCAAATATATCTTTGGAGATTCACATACATATGCACTTAGACTAATCGAAAATATACTAAAATTTCATGAAGTTGAAATAGGTGATTGAATAACAATATCAAATAAGATTGTTCAAACCAATGGAGTTCAGCCGGGTGACCCAATGAGCCCCATCTTACTTAATGTATTTGTAGCAGATATAATTCAGATACTGGAGAAATCTCCGTACACAACTCTCTTCAAGTATGTAGATGAAATGAAGCTGGGACGCGAGAACAGAGAAGAACTACAAGAAGTATTACAAAAGCTGGGAGATTGGGTTACAGAAAATAAATTACACATAAATACACAAAAACTGTTGAGATAGCATTTCGGAGAGGGGGAAGACTAGCAGAAGAAGAACCTATGAAAATGGCAGATACGCCTCTAAATGAGGTAGATAAAGATAAATATTTAGGTTTACCATGCAGACAACCTTATCATTTGGCCAATATATACAAGAAAGAACTGTGGCAGCCACTAAAGCTATATATGGTATCAAGAACCTAGCTCGTTATCTCTGGAAACAGCACTGCTCACTCGGGCACCTTTCTTTCTTATTATTATCAAATACTCTCAATAATTAATACCGCTCACTCTACTCTATTCCCATTGTTCAAAATGTCCTGATGACACAGTAACCTATTTTTGTGCTTGATAATGCAGGAATTAGGTTGAAAATAACATAATTTACATTACAGCTAGACTAACTTAATTAAATGACGATAACGCTAATTTTTTTAAGTGAAACTTTTTTAGCCGCAGTAGGAGTAAATCGAGAGCTTGCGTTACGCTCAAAACCGTCACGAAATTAGTGTTACGCTCAAAATCATCACGAAATTAGTGAGGTGTGACGGAACGGACTGCACAGAAAAAACAATCAACTCAATGATTAGGCTTATCCAAAATTTTAGAAGTCCAAAATTCCACAATAAACAATTTCAAAATTAAAAAATCGAAAATTTAAAAATCTAACAATCCAAACTTTAAAAAATCCAAAAAATAAAAATATTCAAAGATCCAAAATTTAAAAAATTAAAATCTTAAAAATAAGTAATCCAAAATTAATAAATCCAAATATCCGAAATTCAAAAATAAAATATTCAAAATTTAAAAATTCAAAAATCCAAAATTTTAAAACATTCAAAATCTAAAATTTAAAAAATCCAAAAAATGAAAAATCAAATATCCAAAATTAAAAAATTCAAAGATTCAAAATTTAAAAAATTAAAAATCCAAAATTTAAAAAAACATATCCAACATTAAAAATTCCTAAATTTAAAATATAAAAAATAAACAAAATTTAAAAAATCCAAAAAACTAACGATCTAAAATAAAAAAAATTTTAAAGATCCAAAATTTAAACAATCCCAAATTAAAAAATTCAAAGATCCATAATTTAAAAAATCCATAATGAAACAATAAGAAATCTAAGATTAAAAATCCAAAATAAGTAAATTAAAAAATCGAAAATCAAAATTTAAAAATTAAAAATTCAAAGATCTAAAATTTAAAAAATCCAAAATTCCAAATTTAAAAAAATTAAAAACTATAAGTTAATGGAATCCAAAATTAAGAAATTCCATAAACCCAATATTCAAAAGTACAACGATCCAAAACTGAAAATTGCAATAATCCAAAATTGAATAAATCCAAAAATTAAAACAAGTTTCACTTCTGTCGCGTGACGTTCCACGCACTTTTTTTTAAAAGCTAGTTCCTATCGAAAGTAATTGTTTCACTTTAATACATTTTCGTGAAAATTAGCTTTAAATTTTAATTCATAGGATTTGCAAAATATTTTGCACAATCTATACTTTTTTGGAAAGTTTGAAATTTTGAACATCTTAATGAATTAGTCTTACACACTCTAAATACTGATTTTACTTATTTCATTCTAAAACAACTCTTCATATTTTCATCTTCACGCACCTTTACATCTGCTGAGAAGCATTTAATTTTAATATCCGTGTATACCAGGTATCTGCACTCACAAGCTTGTTATAATATTTACCTGTTGCTAGAACACGATATATTTTTCACAATTAAAATGATTATTAAATTGTACTGTTAATGTAAGTTGATGTATATGTGGATATTTGGTTCTATAGATCTTGTGATGAATGAAGCTCAAGGATATAGAACACATCAGCATACATACAATGTATGTTGCATTCTAAAGTATACGAGTAGTCAGGCCTATGAATTTCATTTTTGCAAGCATTGACCAAAGAAATTCAAGTACTGATGAAAACAGTAGTAGGCTATTTCTTGATAATGGAAAGCAGGAAGGATGTTGAAAAATAATACAGTACATATTTACAATATTTTTGCCTACACAAGGATAATTATATTTATAATGCTGTATTTACAGAAATGTATAATATTGACTGTAGGATCAGGGAGATATATTTGTGTGAGCAGACTGTAATGGGCCATTCAGATAGAAACTTAACCGTAAACGTAAGAACGTAAACTTACACGCACACTTTAGCACGGCACTGAGCATTCGCAATGAAAACTTAAACGTAGGTAACAACCAATCACAAACGAGAACGTGAACAGCTGATAAAAATGGCCGTAGCAGACGAAAATACTTTCATATTTCTATTAAAACATGCATTCATTCATTTTTATTGTCATTAGATCAAAATATATAGTTGTAATAGACATTGTCCAAAGAATATACAAAACTATTTATATAATAAAAATAATGCTATAGAATTAGAGCCTTAAATCATTCATGTCAGACATTTCATACTCGTCGATACTGTAAAAACATTTAGTTTTTAACCAATTTTTTATAACTATTTTAAAACGATTTAGTGTAGCAGTTCTAGCACTAAGTGGCAGCTTATTAAAAAGCTTAGCACTTAAATAATTAAAACTGTTTTGGGTTTTACTTAACCTAGCAAAATTTATATTTATATGATCCCTATACCTAGTATCATGGTCATGATGATCATGGGAATCCAGTGAGTAGGCCATTAAAAATTTACATCATACAACCGTATGCAGACATATAAAAATTAACAGACTATTATATGTGCTGTATTTACTACTGTAGTTAATTTCTTGGGGAACTATTGTTCATATATTTTCCTTCAATGCCGCATCTTTATATAATGGATACCATTTATCATAATGACGGGTTTCTCATTCATAGACGCCATCTCTTGGCTACTTCCACTTCCGTCTACTGTTCTGTTCTCTGATTGGTTGTATCGTTATTTTTCGCATAAACATAACGCAGAAGCTTGGTGTTTGCAAGCTTCTACGTTACGTTTAATTTTACGTTTAAGTTTCACGTTTACGTGATGCATTGTGAATGGTCACATTGAAAAACATGGCCGCAAGCTTCTATGTTTACGTTACGTTTACGGTTAATTTTCTATCTGAATGGGCCATAAGAGTCCCTAATACCTACACGAGTATGAACTGTAATTGTGCTTATCACTTCTTGTGCAAACCACATCTCTGGTGGAGGACCACCCTGCTTTGAGGCAGGGAAATGAGTTGAATAAGTTGTATGAACATGCATCACTCAATGAAAACAACGATATGACATAGAACTTTTAATTATAAACTAAAAAAACACGAAATAAATACACTCACTTTCTTGAAAGGCGTTGGAATGAATTGAAAGTATGCTTCTGAGTTGAAAGTCTTCTTGATGCTAGAAATTACAGTTTAATGTAATGATTGACAATCTTCTTAGTGTAGAGTGTTGGTGTATGATGTCACATGTGGATCCATATCAACGCATGAGACTAAAAGGTTATGATTTGAGCACGTGAACCTTGTCACCATCTTTCATATTAACCTTCGGACGAATATTGTATATGTATTATGTTAAGTAGAGAACGTGGTTTCAAACTTGGCTCATAGAGATGAGAAGTTTTGTATTAACACGATAAAGCGAAGAATTATTTATGATTAATTATGATATATAATCACAAAGTCAAGCAGACGCCATATAGTACGTCTGTAAGAGAATTGTTTCTACTCACGATTGAATCAATGTTTGTGGTTAATGAAGATGAAGCTTAGTCTTGATGTCACATATAATCACATTTGCGAATAAATACACATCTGTTCGTGAAGCGTGACACTTTCAGAGATAGTTTCCACAACTAGAAATTATATGTCAAGTATGATGAATAGGCTATTTAATGATAACCTAATCACAACAATGTAGCCAATGTTTAAGGCGTAGAAGATGTATGAAAATTGGATGCACTTCTTGTGTCACCAATAATTACTTACTTGAAGAGAAGTATGTATCCTTATTTAGTTTAGTATTAGCAGAATCCTTTTCTGCAATATGAATTAGAATGTGTGTCGTGATGTCCTAGCTATCCAGTGATTAGCAAAACACAACACAGAAACGCCATATTTGAAGGCGTGTAAATTGAATGAATATTTAAATACACTTCTTGATTCACTAGTATTTGCTTACGTGAAGAAATGTATGAGAATGAAGTGCAGCACAAAAGTAGCTGAATGAATGATGTGATGTCCAGATTATATTATGATAATCTGAACACCGAAAAGACATGGGTCATTCCATGCCTGGAGAAAGAAGAATGAATGTGTGTTGTAGAAGAAAGGAAATCAAGTCAATGAGCTACATGAAATGCATATAAACTGCTTAAGAAATATATCCCGAAGACTGGATACAATCAGAATAATCAAAATATGAATAATAAAAGACAATCAATAGGGTTTTATAGCTTACAAGCTAGAAAATATATGTTAGTAATTTGAGTCATGTTGACAGGAAGAAGACAAGAAAAATCGTAGGAGATCAAGATGGCGCCGAAGTATCATTGTTATCTTTTTCAATGTGCATTATTCGTGCTTTTATCAGAGTTTAAGTGAACGTTTGCAGTTTGTCTTGTGTCTTACACAGTGCGGATATTTTCTGAGGACCCTGTGTGCGAGTAAAAGTAATTCAACACAAGTTTAGTGCGACAAACGCTATTATTATTACTTATTTGTGTGTGACTTTTCCAACTTGATCATAGTTTGTCTCCAGTGTCATTTCAATTCCTGCCCCTTTAGGGCGGCTAGGATCCAGACTTACACGAACTTCACTTTGTAATCACAAGATTTTACGGCATGACTACGATGGAAACGCAGTCTACGAATGAGGAAATTGCCGAAACCGGCTCTAGCCCTTTACCCACTTACAACAAGTCAGACAATGATATAAATATGTCTGTCCAAGACGCAACTCCACTTATCTTACCTACATCTGCTGCAAAGGACAAATTTCAGTACACTTATCGGGATTCAAGCCCTTATATAGTGGTGGTAGAGACAAAAGCAGACTCAGTTTTTCAAATTCACCCTATGAAGTTGGGCAAGCTTCTCTATGAAAACAACACCACCATTCACATTCAAGACGTACAAAAAATCGGACGCTACAAATTGGAGATAAAGTTCTTATACCATACGTAAGCAAATGCCTTCCTGAACTCAACATTTGACAGTAAATTTGAGACCACCTCTTATATACCCTTTACTGCTATTCACTCTAAAGGTATAATCAAGAACATTGATCTAGAAATCACAAATGAAGAAATTCATGCAAAAACAGAATCACACACCCCCATCCATAATGCCTACAGATTTAGTCGTAAAACAATCAACCAAGACGGAAAGGTCGAATATCTACCAACGACTTCGTGTCTCGTCACTTTTCGGTCCCAAGTGCTACCAAAGATGTTGACTTTGTATTACTATCACTGCCCCTTTGAACCTTACCATGAAAAAATCAATCAGTGTTTTAACTGTGGGAAATTTGGACATTCGACTAAAATATGCCGCAATGACTCTAAATGTCTAAAATGTGCAGAACCCCACCGTACAAGTGAATGCCAATCTCCGTCAACAAAGTGTATAAACTGTCAACAGGCGCATGATGCCCGCTTCAAAAACTGTTCAGCTTACAAAATGGAAGAAAGCATCCAAGCTAAAATCAACCAACTTCGTGTCTCGCGATATGAGGCTATACAAATACTACGTGGCCGCAAATCTTCTGCTTCAGTGGTGGCTTCGCCGCATTCTCAGCAACCCTTTAATACTCTCACACCCAGTAACCAAGCCTTGGGTCCACCCGGTGGTTTTCCACCATCAGACACAATTCTACCAGTTTCCCGGACTTACATTCCCCCTTCTCAACCCTCAAAAGAAAGTTCCCAGAACAAACGCCTACTTGCACCAAAAAGCCTCCCCCCAGCCAACACTCCTTTCTGGCTTCCGCATTGGAAGCGTGATACGCTTCCCTCCACTCCTGTGGTCAAGCCCACAAAAAAATAACCATGACACAATTTCTGAAAGCCAATCCAATCCTCACACCAGTCCATCCACTATGCCAAAATTTATCATGATCAATAGACTCACATTCCTTGATCTCATTGCTGAGCTCAGCAATAGTATAAAGGCTATCAACTCACCCTACACATCTAATCTAACTAATTTACTTCAGAAAATGAAAGCCTCTACTCATAATCACGACTAATGACTCCCATCCCTTCCCTTTAATGGAATGCCCGAAGTATTAGAAACAAGATCCACGAACTTCAACATTTCCTTCTCGACACTCCGACGGACATTATCATCATCATTGAAACATGGTTAAAACCGGCACATCAATTCAAGATACCTTCCTATCAAATCATCCGACATGACCGGTTACAACATGGGGGTGGCATCGCCATACTTAAACCGAATATTCAAATCACCGAAACACGATACGTCACCAATTACAATCATACGTTCCAGGCTATTCATATTACAATCCAGCATCTGGACATCATTGCAGCTTACAATACCCACAACAATCACTTAACTTCCACCTACTGGTCCAATACTTTTCCCATCCCCCCTCATCAGAATGTGCTCATTTGTGGTGATTTCAATCTCCCACTAAGCCCACAACAAATTCGCACTTACACCCATAATCATACGTTCATTCGTTTCTTACAAACTTCTGGGTTATCGCTACTCAATACTGATCATCCAACATGGCTTGGCAATAGTAACCAACACCACACCAGTCCCGACTTAACATTCATCTCAACTAATCTATACCCATATACCCACTGGGCCACTGCCCATGCCACCCTCAACAGTGATCACCCACCAATCAAAATAGCACTGAACACTACTTTCAACCCTTTACATAGCGCCCCAGAACTTCCAAACCGCGAATTACTGACTGGCAACACTACACTACAGAAATTACCCGATACACTACAAATCTCATTAATCAACAGCCCCCTCCATATACCATTCCGGACATACAACACATTATTCATTCCTATATACGAGAACACTGTCCCAGTAAACAACCAACTCACTCTAGTAGACGTCTTAAATCACCATGGTGGTCACCTGACTGCTCGCATGCTGTTGCCCAGCGCCGTCTTTCCCTAACAAGATTCCGGCATCGCCCGACTCTTCAAAACTATGTCACGCTCAAACGCCAAATGGCCACAAAGACACTTAACAGGACGCGACGACAAGCTTGGAAAGATTACTGCACGACAGTGACACAAACTACTACTACTCAAATGGCATGGCGAAAAATAAAATGGTTTACCAACAAAAAACACAAAATCACTCACAGTATACACAACAATTCTACCCTCCAACAACAGTTTTTACACAGTATTACACCGGATTCTGTAACACCCATACTCTGTCCAATTAATTTTCATCCCCTCTCATGCACCCCCACGCATCCTCTTCTCACTCCCATCACATCCAATGAATTTCAAGCAGTTATCAGAAGGAAAAAACAATCTACTGCACCAGGACCGGATGGCATCACTTATATTATGATTGACCACCTTCCTGACATAACTATTAATCTACTAATAAATATTTTTAATAACGCCCTCCATACATCCCACATTCCGCACTCTTGGCAACAATTCTATGTCATTCCGATATTGAAACCCAATAAAACAGAGACAAACGCCTATAGTTACCGTCCCATTATACTCAGTAATTCTCTCCGAAAAATCTTTGAAAAAATCCTCACCCATCGATTAATATTTCACTTAGAGCGATATGGACAATGACCATTACATCAATACGGGTATAGACGAGGCCAAGGAACAAACCATGCTTTACTACATCTTCTTACTGAAATTTATAGCGCATGGACACAACGCAAGGCACTCTTGGCACATTTCTTAGACTTACGAAACGCGTATGACTCAGTACTCCTCCCCACACTATTAAACACTCTCATGACTCTCCACATTCCGGAGATTTTCAGTCATACCTTTCTGCGCCTCCTAACCGACAGACAAATATCTTTTCCCCATTTCTTTTCCTATCAGCTCTCTCGTTTCACCACCATTGGCTTGCCCCAAGGATCCTCACTCAGCCCCATTCTTTTTATTATACATTCACACTCTCACCCACACTCCCTATAATAAAAGTCAACTACTTCTATATGCTGACGATATAGTTTTGTACTCGAAAGTAGATAACTCACTTAAATATAATTATACCACGGAACAAAAGGATCTTGACACCATGGTCTCTCAGGTTAAGCAATTGGGATTTACAATTAACCCTGAAAAAAGCCATACTATTCTTTTTCGAAAAAGCAAAATAACTAATCAACCTCACTTTCATATTGATCATATTCCAATACCTATTACACACACCACCAAATACCTAGGAATGCATTTAACACACAATCTTAAATGGAATGTGCATTTTCAGCATACACATGCTGCTCTTCAATCAGCTAGTTGCATTTTTAAATATATTGCCGGGACAATATGTGGTTTCCACCCCACCCATATGCTACATTTATACCAGAACCTTATTCAATCAAAACTCACATACGGCAATCTCATTATTACAAGTCCCTCCAAATATTGGCAAAACAAAATCCAATCGCAAATTTATAACATTGCCAAACACATACTTGGTGTCTCTGGCAATCCCAAAATGACAAAGCTGTTTCATGAATTACACTTACATCCTTATACATACAGACAAAAAATCACAATCATTAAAACTATTGGACACCTTTTCCACCACACGCAAACTCCGCTATACAATAAGGTACTGCACTTGCATCGCAAACGTATGGAACATCTCCTTCCAGCATTTCTGCAACTACCCCCTTTTCTCTCCATATTCTCTCAATTCTATGACAATCAACAAATGCAAAAATTTCCTCGACCTCCAATCTATTTTCTAGACTATGATGTCCTCTTTCACCCCGTTAACGTTCATATGGATGAATTCCACAAAACTGACCAGCATCTGGAATGCAAATTTCAAAATTATTTAACACAATATCGTCAGTTGCATGACTGTCCCAATATACAGCTCTACTTTACTGATGGATCTAAAACCCCAGAGGGGGTAGGAGCTGCTTACTACCACCAAAACAATAACACCACACAACAATTCCCTCTTCGTCCCGAATTTTCCAACTACACGGCCGAAGTTATTGCTATCCGTCAGGCACTAATTTCCATCAATACAACTAATGCCCACATATTCATCTGTACTGATTCCCAAAGTGCTATTCAAAACATAGCAACCGGCCACACTCATCCCCAGCTGGGATGGTGGGAAACAAACTGCAAATACCTGATACATAAACAAACACACCAACGACATAATCACATCACACTTCTCTGGATCCCGGCACACCACAACATTAGGGGCAATGAAATAGCCGATACACTTGCTAAAGCCGCTACACGTCAAAACACACTCCACACTTTTCTTCTCCCCATTTCCCATGCAATCATCGCTTCCAATAAATCACTTAAAGCACACAACATCCACTACAACAGTAAACCTTGGTTTTACAATACTAACACTCCGCGATTTGTTGTATCTTTATTTTCCCAAATAAAGTTTCACGTTGCCAATACACCACAATATGTATTCAAAATTAAAAGGAGAGCCACCCCCCACTGTGACTGTGGTGACATAGGAGACGTAAATCATATCCTTTTAGGTTGCTCACAATATAAACAACAAAATTATATTTTTCATTCACAAGTTTACAAAACAAAAGGCATTGGTCCAAGGCATAATCCTTCCCTAATACACAATGACGAAAAACACATGAGCCGATTAATACATAGACATATAGTAAATTGTAAAATGAAAATTTGAAACACCCACTTCCCACTCCATACAAACACTTTGTTCACACACCTTCCTTTATACTCCACGAAGCTGCACCTACCTGGGTGTCGAGAGGCTTCACAAAATAAAAGAAGAAGAAGACAAGAAAATGGCACGGAGGAAAGAAAACACGGAGATGCCCTGAGACCGCAAGCGTGAAGCCAACTGTCCGAGCGTTTGGTACTTAAGGGGGCGTGTCACTGTGTTTATATGTTTATAGTGTGCACGGATAGCGTGGTTTCTCGTCTTTGTTTCTTTGTTTTGAACAATTCAGAAGTGAAAATGAGTGCATGTTGTGCACTATTCTATGAACTTACCTTAAAAATTAATAATTTTGTAAAATTTAGGTACTGAAAATAGTCAATTTTTGGGATGAATGAATATGGGTATAATTGCTAAGCATAATTTACTTGTATTTTACACTAGGCTGCTAATTATTGATGTATTTTCTTTATAACTGCCTTAGGCTACTTGTAATTAATCAAATAAAGTGCATTTATCTGAATTATTAGTTATACTAAGTAATATATTGCTTTAGATTTCCAATATTTATATTAGTTGCCATTTATTGCGTTTAATAGAGTCAATAACCACATGGTGTCTCTATATAACTGTCCAGAATATTTTTCTCGTTCTGAATTATCATAGTAGCACGGTCACTTAATCATTTTCTGACTCAGTATTTATACTCGCACATGTAAAGTTGCTCATTTGAAAGTTACATTTTTGGCTCTTCTGAGATAGGTTAATGCTTACTACCGGGATTATTATGATGTCAGAGTATGTAGTTAATATATGAAATTGGGATATTACATATTTTCCCTACCGTTACGTTGTTATAACCCGTGAAACTTCGGAGTATTTGTGTGCTATTGTATATAGCAAGCCTCCCTTTTGGTCCTCTAAGGGGGCGAGGTCATTGGCTTCATCTGTTTCCCATACAACACCGCAAGCACGGCGTCTCCGTGTATTCTTTCCTCCGTGGAAAATGGTGGCCGCAGCCAACACACAGATATATAGAGATAGATCGGCAATGGTGTATGCTGTACCATTGGCGGCAGTGAAGCCACGTGATGCAAGGACCGCCATATTACTACACTGCAGCAGCTGATCGTGTACATGCTACAAGTGCGTTACAGCGATGTGAATTTTAGCATTTTAGCTAATAATGTAATTGGACTGAGGAGTATAAATACTTTTTCTAAAATGGTGAATACCTGTGTGGTATTCGGGTGTAATTTTTCATACTACGACAGAAAGAAACAAGGAAAGGAACACGTTTCAATACATGCGTAAGTAGGCATTTCATTATTATTATTATTGTTAGCCATTTCATGCATTATGCATGCTTTAGTTTCTAGGAATGTATTATATGGTTGTAAATAACCATAACCTAATATTGTTAACTATTTCATACACTGTAAATAGTCATATATTACTTTAGCATTTAGAAATTGCAAATCAACTTAACCTCAATTTATGTGTATTTTTTGCATTGTAAATAATATGCTTTAGTTACTAGGAATGTTTTATGTTTTTATAAATAACTGTAAGCATACATTGATAGTTATTTCTTGTATTATTCATACTTCCTTAAGAATTTAAGCATGTGTTATAATATTTGTAGGCCCTAAGTAATTATTAACATATAAGCCATCTTATGCACTATAATTAATATTCTTATGTTATACTTCATGTTATGTTTGTAAATAACTCTAACCTTAATATACCTCTAGGTACAAAAATGGTTAAACTTTTGGATAGTAAATAAATAAGTAGGCCCTTATGATATGCATGCAGGAATACCTACCGTATCTAATTAATTGCATCATTTATTTGAGTTTAATAATTAACATATTTAATATTTATTTATTTATTTCAGAGTTCCTAAGAAGAAGGACATTCGGGAAGCATGGATAAAGGCGATCAACAGAAAGAATTGGCAACCGACTACAGCTTCAGGTGTGTGCTCTCAACATTTTCGTCCCGAAGATATGGACTATACTGGCCAAACCAGGAGGCTGAGAGAAGGAGCAGTTCCCTCTGTATTTCCTTCTTATCCTGTGCATTTGCAGAAGCGACATGTAGTCCCACGGAAACCACCTAAAGTGAGACATGTGTCTTCAAAACCTGATATCGCTACGTGTGCCAGTGAAATCACAATAACAGAAACTGTCAAGATTGAAGTTGGTGTAAATTCTGGTGAGAATAGTATTGGTACATGTGACAATAGTGGTGGCTCTGAACCATTAACACCCCGGAAAAGAAAATTAATGACCCAATTGAGTGAGAAAAATGTTGAGCTTTGCAGTGCAAGAAAGAAAATAAAGATTTTGCAGCAAAAGGTACGACGGCATGAGAAAAAATTAAAATATGACAGAGAAGTTATTGACTTGTTAGTGAAAGAAAAACTCATTCTTGAAAATAATGCTGAAATATTAAAAAATTCACTCCCTTCTGATGTATGCTGCTTGTTAGACAGAGCAGCGCAGAGTGCTGGAACCAGAGTAAGTAAACACGGCTTGGCATATGAACCTTTGTTAAGATCATTTGCATTGACCTTGCACTATTTCTCACCAAAAGCATATGAGTTTGTACGGTTGAAGTTCAATAATTCATTGCCTAGTACAAGGACAATACGTTCCTGGTATATGAAAATTGATTGTGAACCAGGTCTGTGCACTGAAGCTTTTAATGCAATTGCATGTAAAGTTAGAGAAAGCAACGAGAAGGCTCAAGTTCCTATAGTATGCCTCTCTATTGATGATATGTGCCTGAAGGAACATGTAGAATATACTGGAAATAAAATTATAGGTTATGTAGATGTTGGTACCGAAATTAATAATGACAGTTTACCCACGGCAAAAATGGCCTGTGTAATTATGTGTACAGCAGTAAATGATACCTGGAAGATCCCTTGTGGCTATTTTTTTATCGATTCACTCTCAGGTCAGGAAAGAGCATTTTTAATGTCAAGTTGCATCGACAAATTGCATGAAATTGGTGTCACCATAGCTGCAGTTGTATTTGATGGAGCCAGCTCCAATATAAGTATGGCCAACAACTTGGGAGCTAATTTATCTGATGCAAATAATCTCAAAACCAGTTTTCTTCACCCATCTCTGTCAGGAGCATCAGTTGCTGTATTACTTGATGCCTGTCATATGATCAAACTTGTACGCAACTGTTTAGCTGAGAAACAAATAATTTATCGCAAAGACGGTGCAATTCGCTGGTCTTATGTGAAATCTCTATTTGAATTACAAAGTGCCGAGGGTTTGTGTCTGGCAAACAAATTAACCTCGAAACATATCAACTGGCATAAACATAAAATGCGTGTGAGACCTGCAGTTCAGACACTTAGTAAATCAGTAGCAGAGGCACTGGATTTCTGTAATGTGGTGTTAAAGCTACAAGAATTTGAAGGTTGTGAAGAAACTGTGAAGTTCCTTAAATATATGGACAAGATATTTGATTTACTCAATTCATCCAGCAAATTTGGCAAAGCATTCAAAGCCCCACTTGCAATGGAAAATGAAAATCTATGGAGTCCATTCATTTGTGATGCTATTGCATACATTGACTCCCTATACACTGATAAGGAATGTGAACAGAAGATTATAACGTGTAATAGGAAGGTTGGATTTGTGGGCCTAAAAGTGTGCTTATTGTCTGTGCAGAATTTATATGACATGTTTGTAAAAACAAAAAAAATGGAATACCTTCTGACATACAAATTAAGCCAGGATCATGTAGAACTATTTTTTGATCTCATAAGGCAACGAGGAGGTTGGAACGTTAATCCCACATGTTTGCAGTTCAAATCAGCCTTCAAACGACTGATTACCAGGAATGAACTAAAATGCATAAAAACAGGAAATTGCATTTCACAAGATAGTATACCTATCCTTAATGTAAGTAGTACTCGTGATGCGAAGAGCACTCAATTTATACAAAATGAGGATGATCCCTTATGTCTTCAGTCACCAGTTCAGATTTCTGATCATGATTATTGCCCATCTTATTCAACATTAACATTGTTGTCAGACAGTATTGTTGAATACATATCAGGTTATGTTGTTAAGAAAGTAGTCAGTTCTCTAAAGTGTGACAACTGCAAAAAAGCGATTACACAGACAGAATGTCCATATTCATTTATTTCTTTCAAAAGTAATGGGAAGTTATTTATTCCTTCAAATGATGTGGTTAGAGTATGTAAATTAAGTGAAAGATGTTTTAGAGAGAATTTATGCAGAGGCATCAATTCAATTGTGAAAAGTAACATACCCTACAAAGTCGCAGCTGAAGCAAATGAACTAGGTTTGTTTCCCTCATTAAATACTCATGTATTGGACTTAAATCCATTGGACACTCATGTTAATAGATTGATACAAGTAATTTCATTGTCATATTTGAAAATTCGCATTAATCATGCAGTTAGGGAAACTAATAGACATAAGATTGATCACAGATCAGTCTACAATCGCCTGGCTATTTTCAAACATTTGTAAATATTCTGTTTATCAATTGAAGGGGCTAGTTCCATAAGGGTGTAAGGCACAAATCTTTAATTTTGAGTTTTTAACATTTATGCCTTCTCCTCATATCTCTTAAATACTCAGTGAAATATTGTACTTGTGCCTTAAACCTCTGCTCAGTTATAAGAAAAGACCTGTGAGACTGCACATTCATTCTACAGTGAGTTCCACGCAAGAGTTGGCCAATGACGCAGGTTCCTGCGGTGCGGCGGGCACAGCTCCAACTCCCGAGCGATCGGGTGAAATATCTACGCTAATAGAGCCACGGTCGGTGTAATGATTCAGGTTCTCACATTTACAGTTAAGATTACAATGAAAATAAACACGTACTTCATCACAAGAGATGTTGGAATTGTTCTCTTGTTGCATCCACACATTACTGGCACTTTTTTTAGGAAATTTTCTTTCACGCGCATAAGTTCAGCTTCCGATATAAAGTTAATTTATC
The DNA here is from genome assembly GCA_964059195.1 of Ectobius pallidus. Taxonomy (NCBI): domain Eukaryota; kingdom Metazoa; phylum Arthropoda; class Insecta; order Blattodea; family Ectobiidae; genus Ectobius; species Ectobius pallidus. Next base: position 36,352,232 of record CAXKWD010000009.1, read on the forward strand.
TTTTTACTAAATAATAAAATAAAGTAAATACTAAAATAAAGGTTTTTACTAAAATAAAGTAAAAACAAATAATATGATACAAAGTAAAAAGATTTTGCTACTGTAAAAGTACTTCAGTTTTTGTTTGACATGTTTAGGTACCTCTAGTTGTAAAAAAATCCCAATACATTGTAAATTTAGCCTGTCCTTCAAAAATATATGTTATAAAATTAAACTTTAAACCACCTAGGCTACTTGTGAGTGGTAACATTGTTTAAAAACATCAAGAATTCTCGAAACCATGTCCTTCTGCCTTACGCCTTTATGGAACTAGGCCCTTCAATTTCAAATTTAGAATAGGGGAGACCAAGGATACTTAAAAACCTTTTCCTTTGATTTTTTAAATTTTTCAACAAATATTTTTACTTTTTGGAGTTATGAAGACAAAGTTCATATATTATTCTATTATTTAAAATAGTTAATATCTTGGTCAAAGTATGTTAAGGGCACCCGGAAGGTCCTATATCTGCAATGTTATATGAAAGCAACATTTTCTCTTACACTGTTTGCACTAGGGAGCATATTGAGTGGAATCTTGAACATTTTTCCTAAACTATTAGAACTAGAACAATAATTTTTTTCCTGTATGATGCTTTTGCATGTTTTTCTTTTTACCATTGGGATTTTTAGTGTACCGGTACTTATGTTTTCCTAAAGTTATTATTCTTTTAAATGAAGGATTTTTATTTTTAATTTTTTTTTTCAGTTTGGTACCGGTAGGCCATATTTTTTCTATGATTGCACTTTTAATAAAATGACTACATGTTACAAAATGTAAAGTGGCATTTCTTACAAGTTCTGAAAGTTATAAATCTCTGGTTCTTATAGTTTAGAAAAAATGCCCCCCAGTACAAGGAAAAAATTAACTTAATGAAATTGAGACTCAAACCAGTGCTTTAAAATATTTATAAGCAAGCTAAAGATGAGATAATTATGTCATTTTAAAGAGGAAAGTCCATATTTTTATAATACATAAAATAACTTAATGATTCATTTAGAGCATATAGCTTTTTTCACTGACACTCACTACTGTGGTATGGCAATGTTATTTAACTTACCTACAGACAAACAACACAGAAATAAATACAGTAATCCAGGAGTCTACAAACTAAAATGCAACGACTGTCCAAAGTTCTACATAGGACATACAGGCCGAAGTTTCAAAACACGATACACAGAACACATACGAGCTCTCAAAGACTCTGACTATGCAAACCATATAATAAGCACAGGCCACAAATACGCAGACATCAATACAGACATGGATATCCTACACATTAACCACAAAGGTCATATGCTCAACACACTCGAACAATATGAAATATACAAACACACCACACAAGACAACACCAACATCTTAAACGAACAATAATTGTAATTATTACAGTTCAAATCACATGCACTCTACGACACAGTAATTCAAAAATGTCTTCTTAGCCACAACAGTGGCATCATGGGAGTCAGTTGCTGAAGATGGCCGCTCCACACGGTTGAAAGTGCTCCAACAAGGTAATTAACATTGCCATACCACAGTAGTGAGTGTCAGTGAAAAAAACCTATAGGCCTATGCTCTAAACGAATCATTAAGTTATTACATCACTACAAAATGGACGAAACACAAGAATATAAAATAAAGTAAAAATTAATGTTTTTGCCATTTTCACCCTTAATAAGGGCAGAATATTTATTTTAAGTGTCCCATAACATATTATTTTTCATATTAATGTATTGAAATTTGTAGTGTGTGTTTTTCTGTATAACTGTGTTGTCTTTGGACTATGTAATATTTTTAAATCTATGTATTACTTGAATGATCTTAATAAGTTCCGCCTAGTATACCACTAATTTGATTAGGCACATGTGAAAGCTGAAGAAGAGAAAAAATAATCAGGAATGCCAGTTCACTTCTATTGAGAAATTGTTTGTATGTTTATTAGTCAGTATTTTAGCAAGGATTAAGTTATATGATGATTTTGATTTGATATAAAAACTATTACCCAATCCGGGTTAGTATCAATACTTTAATTATATTTTCATGTTTGAACAAAGAGCTCAAGTTAACAAAAGTTACATATATTCAAATCAGTAAAACTGTGTGTTGTCAATATTTAAAAATTTGATTTAACTAAAATGACTAATTAATTATTAAAATATCACTACCTTGCTATATTGTGACATAGGATATGTAGTAGATAGTTCATGTTTGGGTGATTCTTCAAATACGGGAAAATTTGCGTTCCGGAGTGATATTTCCCTTCAAATTCAACTTTATAAAAAATTGAAATAAAAGTTTTTTCTACTACTTCCATACCACAACTACCACTTTGAAATGTCACTAACTTTAAATTATGATACTCCAAAACCAAATTTAATTCAATTAAATGTTATCCACATGCCCTGTCCCATACCCCGGTTTTGTATATTCTACTGCATTTTTCCACAAAACAAAATGTTACTTCCTTTTCGACTTTTTTCCTGCCAATGAGTATGATTGTGTGAAAATAAAATTGTCATTTCACCTAATGAACATAAAGAATGTCCCAAGGGTTTTTGGTCATCCACATGGCTGAAAAGAATAGAAAAATTTTCTGCAGGAATGAGAAATTTGTATAACTGGCAACAGTGTTAGGAAGCTAACAGAGCAGCTTGTGGTTGAATTTTGCTTGCTTACAAACAGTTTGGGATTAGCAAAGGAAAGCGTTTTTATTCTCCGTCATTAACATGACTTCTAGAAAATAGGCAAAAAGTGAATATTAATTAATTTTGATTATGCACTATGATAAACCTACCAATTCAAAGTACCTGACTGAAGTTAAGCCTACAGAGGTTTAGGAATGGCTTGCTGAGACCACTTAAACTCCTTTTTTTTTTTGTCATCCACATGCCTAATTTTTGTTTCATCCACATTCCTCATAAAGGGGTACGTGGATGACTCTCAAGTCATGTAGATGATAAATGTAGGATACTATTGTGTTTGTGGTGTCTGTGACCTGTATTTAAAATCTTAAAACTGATTAAATGAATTTCTGCTTGATTCCCCCCCCCCCCAACCGTAAAAACACAGTCTAGTTAAAATTGCATTGATCCCGGAGTATGCACACAAAATTGCAAATTTGGTGCAAAATAAACTGAAGTAAACTGAGAAAAATATGAAACCACATAAAAAAAGCATATTGTTGCCAAAGTTAGTCATTAATGTGGCCTTCTGCCATCCACATGTACACGGATGTCATTCACATGGCTTTAAAAAAATATATATATAAACATTTAAGCTCTGCTGGTGTCTTATTATTATCAAGAAACCCCTGAAGTATTTTAGCAATTTTTTTGAGATTTTAAATATAAACTAAAAAATTTTGATTTTAGACACTCCAAATTTTCCCGTATTTGAAGAATGACCCATATACTGATTCTTTTGATCAATGGAATGGAAGTTATCTAAAATATAGTCTTAATAAAATAATGTCCTTATTTCATTTATGCCTGTCATTTCACTGTGCGTGTTGTAATTGAGCAATACTGTAGTTTATTAATAGTATTGATGTTTTTCTCTTGATTTTAAATTTGGAATGTTTTAAATTTTGGTTTTTTTATTTTTTTGGATTTTAAGATTTTTTTTAATTTTGGATATTTGGATTTTTTTACTTTGGATTATTTTTTAAAATTTGGATCTTTGAAGTTTTTATATTTTTAATTTATTTTTATTTTTAAATTTCGAATTTTTAGACTTAAAATTTTGGATTTTCGATTTTTTAATTTGAATTTTTTAAATTTTTATTTTTTTTGAATTTTGGATAAGCCTAATTATTGAGTTGCTTGTTTTCTGTGCAGTCCGTTCCGTCACACCAAACTAATTTCGCGACGATTTTGAGCATAACACTAATTTCGTGACAATTTTGTCCGTAACGCAAGCTCTCGATTTAATCCTACCGCGACTAAAGAAGTTTCACATCTAAAACCTAATTTTTAGCAAGTAATAGGAACCAATACTTGAGAAAAATAGCAAGAGGACGTGCTTTTTCAATGTGGTTTCAGTGTGTTCACTAGTGGATACAAAATTTCCAATAGAAAATTGTGAAAATAGACTTTATTCTAAGTTCTCGTGATAGTTTCCCATTGAATTGCGTGTAGTTCAGTGGGTGTCTTCAGGTGAGACAAGATGGCGGCATAGCGCAAGGCTTGGCTTCACCGCCGGGACCCAGATTGCCGGGCTGTGAGCCAACATGATAGGCTTAAATCTGAATAAATATTCTTTAAACTTCAAATATTAAGGAATAGAAAATAATGAACAATATTTACAAATTGTAAATAATAAATCTAATGTTGTAAGTCATTAATAAACATAAATTTGGGTAATACCGGAGTTGGCGGGTCCCTGTACGCAGCAAGCCATGTTGCCTTCATTCTGGCAGCGTTCCGTAAGGACAACTCCAACCGCCGCCGCCGCCAAATTCGAATGTGTTATATTCAGAATCCACAACGCCGATTTTCAGTGGTTAAAGATTTAATATTAAAAATAGCGCAAAAGCCCGTTCTTCTCACAGGTGCTCCCGGGTGATAGTTTAAATTGGCGTAGGGACTCGTACTTAAAGGTTTAATATTACGAGCAACGACCGCAAGAGCCCGTTCTATTCACAGGTAACAGTTAAATAACCCCATTCTGCTCGCGGGTGATAGATTAAGTTGGCATAGGGACTAGTACTTAAAGGTTTAATATTAAAACGACCGCAAGAGCCCGTTCTATTCACAGGTAACAGTTAATTAACCCCATTCTGCTTGCGGGTGATAGATTAAGTTGGCATAGGGACTAGTAGTTAAAGTTTAGTATTAAAACGAGCGAAACAGCCCGTTCTACTCACAGGTGACACTTAAATAACCCCGTTCCGATCGCGGGTGATAGTTTAAATTGGCGTAGGGACTAGTACTTAAAGGTTTAATATTAAAACTACCGCAAGAGCCCGTTCTATTCACAGGTGACAGTTAAATAACCCCATTCTGCTCGCGGGTGATAGATTAAGTTGGCATAGGGACTAGTAGTTAAAGTTTAATATCAAAACGAGCGAAACAGCCCGTTCTACTCACAGGTGACACTTAAATAACCCCGTTCCGATCGCGGGTGATAGTTTAAATTGGCGTAGGGACTAGTACTTAAAGGTTTAATATTAAAACTACCGCAAGAGCCCGTTCTATTCACAGGTGACAGTTAAATAACCCCATTCTGCTCGCGGGTGATAGATTAAGTTGGCATAGGGACTAGTAGTTAAAGTTTAATATTAAAACGAGCGAAACAGCCCGTTCTACTCACAGGTGACACTTAAATAACCCCGTTCCGATCGCGGGTGATAGTTTAAATTGGCGTAGGGACTAGTACTTAAAGGTTTAATATTAAAACGACCGTAAGAGCCCGTTATATTCACAGGTGACAGTTAAATAACCCCGTTCTGCTCACGGGTCACTCTGTATATATTTTTATAATTTCCTAGCCGGTGGTCCTGGTGTTATAAAATCTTCACACGGCTTTTTCTACTCGGTATATTTTTAACCATTTTTAACTAATATGTCTTTCTGCAGAGCAAAGAATGAATGAACGTATTATGTATTTTTTCTTTGAGAACATCTCGTTTGTTGCCATAACTTGTACAAAGCCTACAGCATATTTTACCGACTTCTTGCATGTACCTAATAAGCCTATTCAGATTTTTCGGATATTTTGTTTGTTTAAAATTATCATACGTAATAATAAAGGTTATTACCAGGGCCCGGATTCTAATGACATGTCATCTTTTTATTGATGCTGCATAGACATTGCCAACTTGTGGATGAATCCTAATCATGGCCTCTAGATTATAGAAATGCATTTTTATCTGGTCATTTTTGTCATTTTATGCCATTTTATATTTTTAGGGCATTTATTTCAATTTTAGATCATTATTTTGTCATTTTCGTGTCATTTGCTTCCTTATTTAGTCATTTTCATGTATTTACATTGAGTGTACTGTATTAACTTTTTTCGTCGCTAGCGGTGCTATCTTTGAAGTGTTTGTTGAATGCAAGAAGGAAATATCCGTAGTTAAAGTGTTGACATGTCTCAATCGGAAATAATAATCAAAGAAACGCCAAAATTTTGTATTATATTACTATTTTTATTAGATTGACTTGGCACCAGAGTCTGCCACCAGCTTGGATTTGAGAGTGCAAACTACTGTTTACCCTCAATAAACAACAATATAATCCGGCAGACCACAAAAGGATGTGCCGAATTTTGACTCACCAGTGCCTCAGTGCCAGTATAAATTTCCGTGAGAAAAGAACATTCACAACATTACAGCTATTTACAGTTTTTACAATTATGTACACTAGTCTATAACTTTGTGTGTACGATAATACTTTTTTATAAATAAAATATTAGTTTTTAGGTCATTTTTTATAATTATTAAGTCATTTCCTTTAAAATTTAGGGTCATTTTATAAGTCATTTTTCAAACAGTTTTAGGTCATCAGAATCCGGGCCCTGGTTATTACCCTGACTTTACGACATGAAAATCACACCGATTAAAGAAAAATTCATTATATGGAGGAACTTTTTTATCCGACATGAGTTACATGTTTTATCCATAATTCGACCCTTCTCAACTCGAATATAACAATAATAATAACCAGTTCCTTGCGCACTTTGAGAAAATTCCGATTTCCCATTAATATCACAGATTTTGAACAGAAATAGTAGGAACAGTTTCAAAAAAATTCACTACATGGAAGAAACGTTTTTTCCCGACATGAGTTACATGTTTTATCCATAATTCGACCCTTGTCAACTCGAATATAACAAAAAAAATAATTACTTCATTCCGCACTTCGAGAAAATACCGATTTGCCATTAGTGTCACACAGTTTACGCAGAAAAAGTAGGACCGTTTCAAAACAAAAATTAATTACATAGAGGGAAATTTTTTTTCCTACGTGAGTGACATGTGTTATCTATAATTCGACTATTTTGAACACGAATATAACAATAATAATAACCAGTTTTTTCCGCACTTCGAGAAAACACCGATTTTCCATTAGTGTCACACAGTTTACGCAGAAGAAGTAGGACCATTTCATAACAAAAATTCATTACATGGAGGGGAAATTTTTTTCCGACCTAAATTACATGTGTTATCTATAATTCGAACACGAATATAACAATAATAATAACCATTTCCATCCGCACTTCGAGAAAATACCGATTTTCCATTAGTGTCACACAGTTTACGAAGAAGAAGTAGGACCATTTCATAACAAAAATTCTTACATGGAAGGGAAATTTTTTTCCGACCTAAATTACATGTGTTATCTATAATTCGACCCTTCTGATCTCGAATATATCAATAATAATAACCAGTTCCTTCCGCGCTTCGAGAAAATTGAGATTTTCCAAAAATGTTAGACATTTCTCGCAGAAGAAGGAGGAACAATTCAAAGAAAAAATTCATTATATGGAGGGAAATTTTTTCTCCGACTTGAGTTATATCTGTTCCTTATAACTCGACCCTTCTGAACACGAATATAACAGTAATATTAACCAGGTCCTTCAGTACTTCGAGAAAATTCCGATTTTCCATTAGTGTTACATTCAATTATTAATAATTACTTAAATCATCCACTATTTTATTAATTAATTAACTGATTAATCCATCCATACGTCCATTATTTCATTCATTCAATCATCCACTCATCCAAATATCTACCATTCCTTCCTTAAATTAATAAGTTCATTCGTCCATCCATCAATTAAATAATGAATTAATTTGTTAAATGAATGAATGATTGGATGGCTATACAGATGGACAGATATATGAATGAATGGATTGATGGATGGTGGGTGAGTGGTTGTTTGTATGGGTGGGTGATTTAATTACTGGATGAATGCAAGGATGGATAGTTTGTTGGATGGAGTAATTAATTAATTGAAGGATGGTTCTTCCCTATCTCGTCACTCAATCATCTCGACCAACCATCCATCCATTCATTCATCCATCATACATTCATTCACCCGTTCATTCATTCATTCATTGATCCATTAATCAATTCATCCGTCGTTCATTCATTCTGCCATCCACCCATTTATCCATCTCTGGGAAATCTCACGCGATTTTCTCTGCCCTAATTGCTTTTTTGCTATTTTCTCTTGTCGTAATCTGTCTTAAAACTCTCGTTAAATAGTCTATAACATTATTAAGTGCCAGTATGGTACTTTATGAGATTGTGTGTGGGAAGGGAAATGTCTGTCCGTCCGTCCGTGTCCCTGTACGCGCGTAACTCAAATACGTTTTAGCGGATTCTCATGAAAATTGTTATACTCATTTATATCGTCCATGAGAAGAAGCCTATTGATATTGCACCAAATCGGTAGACCGGTACCGGAGTAATGCCCAATTTAGGGGCTGTTTTATGGTAATGTAATAGAAAGAATCTTTTCTCATGACGTCATATTGTTTTACAGTTTTCATATACGGCTTTGAAAGTTGTAATACAGGTAACTTTGACAACACTACCCACATATTCCTTCACATATGTTTATAAAAATAGGCCTTTGTTCATCCGTAAGCCTTGCTTCATGAATCGATCTGGAGCTTAACTCGAGAATCGTTTAAAAAAATCACTTATTTCCTGCATATGATAATTGCAATTATCACTGATTAAACAAAAACATTCTGGCACTTTGTTACATCAGTTTACCTGATTTTATTTATAATAGTTTAGCAAATACAACAGAAGCCTGTTATAATGTAGAGTACGATTTGAAGATGGTACCCTCCATGGACAGATCAATAATGCAAAATGCATTAATGCAAAATGAAATTATATTTATTTAATAATCGATATAATTACATTATAAGATTTATTCAAGAATAATTGCAGTTAGATAAGAGAAATAATACTGCAGTTTCAAGTATGTGTAGTGCCACATGTATGAAGCCTATGCGCAGTGACAGATTAGGCTAACTATTGTAAGTGTATAATAATAAAATAGAAAAGCACACAATGTACACTGGAGTGTAATTCATTGTCTTATATCCCACAATTACATCCACTTTCTCTCATACGACATACATCTTACAGTGCAATCATCATATAATCACACCCTTTTATTTAGCGGAAGAACTAATAGGCTATTGTAAGATATGTAAATACATATTGAAAACTTGTCATAAAGACAGGCTAAATACAAATGGTGAATTAAAATCATACCTGTATAGATACAATTTTTAGTAAAGTATGGACTACAGATTTCGTAAGTATAGCTTAAAATACTGTGAAAATACACTGAAATAATAAATTTTAAGCAATAAGCTCTAGGCCTATAATTCTCTCTGTGGTAGGCCTACTTAAAAACTTTACAACGCAAATAATGAAAAACTCACTTCAACATTTCCCAAAATTTAGACCCTAAAGGATTAATAAACAATATGGGGTCATAGAGAGATTCAATGTTTACACTTAGAAATATTATTTATAAAGATACTATTGAACTTCAAATTTGGTAAAGGTAAGTTACTCTAAAACATAATATTTCAACATGTATTGTGGATGATTTAAGTAATTATTAATAATTGAATGTAACACTAATGGAAAATCGGAATTTTCTCGAAGTACTGAAGGAACTGGTTAATATTACTGTTATATTCGTGTTCAGAAGGGTCAAATTATAAGGAACAGATATAACTAAGTCGGAGAAAATATTTCCCTCCATATAATGAATTTTTTCTTTGAATTGTTCCTCCTTCTTCTGCGAGAAATGTGTAACATTAATGGAAAATCTCAATTTTCTCGAAGCGCGGAAGGAACTGGTTATTATTATTGTTATATTCGTGTTCAGGAGGGTCGAATTATAGATAACACATGTAATTTAGGTCGGAAAAAAATTTCCCCTCCATGTAATGAATTTTTGTTATGAAATTGTCCTACTTCTTCTGCGTAAACTGTGTGACACTAATGGAAAATCGGTATTTTCTCGAAGTGCGGATGGAACTGGTTATTATTATTGTTATATTCGTGTTCAGAAGGGTCGAATTATAGATAACACATGTAATTTAGGTTGGAAAGAAATTTCCCCTCCATGTAATGAATTTTTGTTGTGTAAACTGTGTGACGGTAATGGAAATCTGTTTTTTCTCGAAGTGCGGATAGTACTGGTTATTATTATTGTTATATTCGTGTTCAGAAGGGTCGAATTATAGATAACACATGTAATTTAGGTCGGAAAAAAATTTCCCCTCCATGTAATGAATTTTTGTTTTGAAACGGTCCTACTTTTCTTGTGTAAACTGTGTGACGGTAATGGCAAATCAGTTTTTTCTCGAAGGGCGGAAGGAACTGGTTATTATTATTGTTATATTCGTGTTCAGGAGGGTCGAATTATAGATAACACATGTAATTTAGGTCGGAAAAAATTTCCCCTCCATGTAATGAATTTTTGTTTTGAAACGGTCCTACTTTTCTTGTGTAAACTGTGTGACGGTAATGGAAATCGGTTTTTTCTCGAAGTGCGGATAGAACTGGTTATTATTATTGTTATATTCGTGTTCAGAATTGTCGAATTATAGATAACACATGTAATTTAGGTTGGAAAAAAATTTCCCCTCCATGTAATGAATTTTTGTTTTGAAACGGTCCTACTTTTCTTGTGTAAACTGTGTGACGGTAATGGAAAATCAGTTTTTTCTTGAAGGGCGGAAGGAACTGGTTATTATTATTGTTATATTCTTGTTCAGGAGGGTCGAATTATAGATAACACATGTAATTTAGGTCGGAAAAAAATTTCCCCTCCATGTAATGAATTTTTGTTTTGAAACGGTCCTACTTTTCTTGTGTAAACTGTGTGACGGTAATGGAAATCGGTTTTTTCTCGAAGTGCGGATAGAACTGGTTATTATTATTGTTATATTCGTGTTCAGAATTGTCGAATTATAGATAACACATGTAATTTAGGTTGGAAAAAAATTTCCCCTCCATGTAATGAATTTTTGTTTTGAAACGGTCCTACTTTTCTTGTGTAAACTGTGTGACGGTAATGGAAAATCAGTTTTTTCTCGAAGGGCGGAAGGAACTGGTTATTATTATTGTTATATTCTTGTTCAGGAGGGTCGAATTATAGATAACACATGTAATTTAGGTCGGAAAAAAATTTCCCCTCCATGTATTGAATTTTTGTTTTGAAACGGTCCTACTTTTCTTGTGTAAACTGTGTGACGGTAATGGAAATCGGTTTTTTCTCGAAGTGCGGATAGAACTGGTTATTATTATTGTTATATTCGTGTTCAGAAGGGTCGAATTATAGATAACACATGTAATTTAGGTCGGAAAAAAATGTCCCCTCCATGTAATGAATTTTTGTTATGAAATGGTCCTACTTCTTCTGCGTAAACTGTGTGACACTAATGGAAAATCGGTGTTTTCTCGAAGTGCTGAAAAAACTGGTTATTATTATTGTTATATTCGTGTTCAAAAGGGTCGAATTATAGATAATACATGTCACTCACGTCGGAAAAAAATTTCCCTCTATGTAATTAATTTTTGTTTTGAAACGGTCCTACTTTTTCTGCGTAAACTGTGTGACACTAATGGCAAATCGGTATTTTCTCGAAGTGCGGAATGAAGTGATTATTTTTTTTGTTATATTCGAGTTGACAAGGGTCGAATTATAGATAAAACATGTAACTCATGTCGGGAGAAAACGTTTCTTCCATGTAGTGAATTTTTTTGAAACTGTTCCTACTATTTCTGTTCAAAATCTGTGATATTAATGGAAAATCGGAATTTTCTCAAAGTGCGCAGGGAACTGGTTATTATTATTGTTATATTCGAGTTGAGAAGGGTCGAATTATGGATAAAACATGTAACTCTTGTCGGATAAGAAAGTTCCTCCATATAATGAATTTTCCTTTAATCGGTGTGATTTTCATGTCGTAAAGTCAGGGTAATAACCTTTATTATTACGTATGATAATTTTAAACAAACAAAATATCCGAAAAATCTGAATAGGCTTATTAGGTACATGCAAGAAGTCGGTAAAATATGCTGTAGGCTTTGTACAAGTTATGGCAACAAACGAGATGTTCTCAAAGAAAAAAATACATAATACGTTCATTCATTCTTTGCTCTGCAGAAAGACATACTAGTTAAAAATGGTTAAAAATATACCGAGTAGAAAAAGCCGTGTGAAGATTTTATAACACCAGGACCACCGGCTAGGAAATTATAAAAATATATACAGAGTGACCCCTGAGCAGAACGGGGTTATTTAACTGTCACCTGTGAATATAACGGGCTCTTACGGTCGTTTTAATATTAAACCTTTAAGTACTAGTCCCTATGCCAACTTAATCTATCACCCGCGAGCAGAATGGGGTTATTTAACTGTCACCTGTGAATAGAACGGGCTCTTGCGGTAGTTTTAATATTAAACCTTTAAGTGCTAGTCCCTACGCCAATTTAAACTATCACCCGCGATCGGAACGGGGTTATTTAAGTGTCACCTGTGAGTAGAACGGGCTGTTTCGCTCGTTTTAATACTAAACTTTAACTACTAGTCCCTATGCCAACTTAATCTATCACCCGCGAGCAGAACGGGGTTATTTAACGGTCACCTGTGAATAGAACGGGCTCTTGCGGTCGTTTTAATATTAAACCTTTAACTACTAGTTTCTATGCCAACTTAATCTATTACCCGCGAGCAGAACGGGGTTATTTAACTGTCACCTGTGAATAGAACGGGCTCTTGCGGTCGTTTTAATATTAAACCTTTAAGTACTAGTCCCTATGCCAACTTAATCTATCACCCGCGAGCAGAATGGGGTTATTTAACTGTTACCTGTGAATAGAACGGGCTCTTGCGGTCGTTTTAATATTAAACCTTTAAGTACTAGTTTCTATGCCAACTTAATCTTTCACCCGCGAGCAGAACGGGGTTATTTAACTGTCACCTGTGAATAGAACGGGCTCTTGCGGTTGTTTTAATATTAAACCTTTAAGTACTAGTCCCTATGCCAACTTAATCTATCACCCGCAAGCAGAATGGGGTTATTTAACTGTTACCTGTGAATAGAACGGGCTCTTGCGGTCGTTGCTCGTAATATTAAACCTTTAAGTACTAGTCCCTACGCCAATTTAAACTATCACCCGGGAGCACCTGTGAGAAGAACGGGCTTTTGCGCTATTTTTAATATTAAATCTTTAACCACTGAAAATCGGCGTTGTGGATTCTGAATATAACACATTTGAATTTGGCGACGGCGGCGGTTGGAGTTGTCCTTACGGAACGCTGCCAGAATGAAGGCAACATGGCTTGCTGCGTACAGGGACCCGTCAACTCCGGTATTACCTAAATTTGTTATGGAGAAATTACGAGTGAGTTAAAATATCACTAAAACACACATGTAATTGCACATAGGAATAAGCTATTATAGCTTTTGATGTAAAATGAATATCTTACAACTAATATTAATTGAGAATTATAAATGAATAAGGAATGCAATGCAATAGCCTAAAAAGTCTAAACTTATATAACAATAAAACTAGAGGAAAATGATAACTAGCGAAATTTAACCAAACTTGTACAGAGTTTAAATGTATGATTGAACATTGACATAGAACTGTATAAACTTATACAGCATTTATTCAGTTGACTACAATAGGGATGTAGCTCGCCAAACTTCTCCGACAGATAGCGTGGGTGTACTAGCCGGTATGCGCTAGCCGTTCGTCACTTGTTTTTCCAGTTGTCGTCTGCTGGCACCATGCTTTTAAATGGCGTTCCATCTTCTCAGTCCGAAAAATATGTTCGTAATTTTATATTTTTATAGAGGACACGAGGCTACCATACGTACTTCCTTGTCTACTGGGCCCTTCTAGACTGTTGAATTGTCAAAAATACGAAAGAAAAATCACAACAGATAGGCTCTAAATAACACTAAGGCCCGGTATTATAAACAAAGTTGATCTTTAGTTTAAGTTAAACGTAATCTAAAGTTTAACTCTAGGTGCCGTTTTATAATGTTCTGGTTAAGTTAAACCGTAGTGCAATGGTGTTGGTAGACCTGTTGGCTGAAAAAAGAAGACGAATTGGCCTTGGAAATAACAGAAAAATAATAAGATCTGCTAATTCGCTTGTATTTGTTTGTTTGTATGGAGAGAAGTTGAAGCTAGAAATTTTATTATTAAAGAAACAGTTAAATGAAAATTGAATTCAGTTTTGCTCAATGTAAGTTTATTTCAATCACAGCTAAAATAAATAGCTATTCATTGCTCATAAAAATGATATTGTATTAGCATTTGTTTCACAATACAACCTTCTATTTTCTTTCCGTTTCGGAAAGTAAACAAATAGAATTACTTTGAGTTTTGTCTCATCTTCTCATATCATGTTGTATCAAAAATTGATCCATAATACTGTCTTATAATCTTGATTTTATGGCCATTTTCAATCAAATAATTATTACGTCTTAAACTGTAGGTTAAACGGTAGAAAAGGTCCAGTTAGGTTAAACTTAAGATTAACTTGTAGTTATCGTTTATAATACGCAAAAATCTGAAAAACTAAAGTTTAAACTAAAACTGAAGGTTAAACCATGATTATAATACCGGCCCTAAAAAGGAAGGATTAACGAACAAATATTGTGAGATATTTCCGATACAGACGACATTATTTTGTACTCGACTTGCAGTAATATGTTATCAATGTATGAATATGTATATGCAGTGTGGAGATTAGATATTCTTTAATTTTTAAATTAATATTAAATTTGCCGTGAGCATCGAGAAGATGTTATGGGCCATTTAAAAATATAGTAAATTACAATAAATAAATTAAAATTACCTAGTAACACATGATAATTACAATACATTGTGTTAGTTTTATACCTTTGTTAAACTATATCTTTAGTGCACCTTTATATTTAAAGATCACTTCCCTGTTTAATTTATTTAGTTATTTTAGGCATATTTATTTTACTTTGCTGTATAAATATGTGAATATTACTGTAGCCTTCTATTGCATCTGATATCAAAATATAAATTCTGTGATTTCTAAATAGCCAGGTTAGATTGACGGCCTCGAATAAAAATTGTGACAATAGCGTTGCCTATTTTATAGGCTACAATGATAATTATTAAATTCTGCCTTTATAATCTATGTCATGCAATGAAATATTCTTAACAATATTCTGTTTCATAACTAGAAATGAAAATCATGTAACGATGGTCTAGCATAACTTACCGATAATAAAAGGAATAAGAAAGAATGAGGAACGAGAAGAGAAAAGAAAAAAAAGGCCTAATCGATTCTCAAGTTCCCATCTTCTTTAACTACGAGGGACAGGAAAAGGTAAATTTTCGTGTTGTAAACATATTTTAATATTGTGATTTTGAATACTTTATAATATGACGGTGTAGGCAAAATATGCATTTGATATTGAAAATAAATAATATTAAAATGTCTGCGAATACACACCACATAAATCAGTGTTTATCACGTATATAAATTAGTATTTTCTGTCTGAACCCTAGAGGTATATTCTTTTAGTTACTTTGAATCATACCCAATCGCCAAATTAGCAGCACTGTATATAAATATTCATATCTGTATAACATTTTGTACGTCGGGAACATAGTAATGTAGTTAATAGCGGGCATTTCTTACAGTTTTTGTCAGCTTATTCTTCTTTCTTTTCGACTTATATAGCGTCTATCTTTTGCAATTTTTATTTAAGTTTTTTCACGTAAATATATTCTGGAAGTGTCCAGTATACAAAGAAATGCGCCTAGTAGCGTTTTACCCGCTACAAAAATAGAAAATTTCGAACGTATTTTTCAGTCTGCTAAGATGAAACGCCATTTAAAAGCATGGAACCAGCAGACAACAACTCGAAAAACCAGTGACGAACGGTTAGCGCATACCGGCTAGAGCAGTGGAGACATCTGTTGGTTCTAGTTCGCTACATCCCTATTATGTGGTATAGGCAAATACTCTCAATAAGTAATAGGGATGTAGCGAACTAGAACCAACAGATGTCTCCACTGCTCTAGCCGGTATGCGCTAGCCGTTCGTCACTTGTTTTTCGAGTTGTTGTCTGCTGGTTCCATGCTTTTAAATGGCGTTTCATCTTAGCAGACTGAAAAATACGTTCGAACTTTTCTTTTTTTGTAGCGGGTAAAACGCTACTAGGCGCATTTCTTTGTATACTGGACACTTCCAGGATATATTTACGTGAAAAAACTTAAAGAAAAATTGCAAAAGATAGACACTATATAAGTCGAAAAGAAAGAAGAATAAGCTGACAAATACTGTGAGAAATGCCCGCTATTAACTACATTACTATGATCCCGACGTACAAAATGTTTTGCAGATATGAATATTTATATACAGTACTGCTAATTTGGCGATTGGGTATGATTCAAATGAACTAAAAGAATATACCTCTAGGGTTCAGACAGTAAAATACTAATTGATATACGTGATAAACACTGATTTATGTGGTGTGTATTCGCAGACATTTTTAATATTATTTATTTTCTATATCAAATGCAAATATTTAGCCTATACCGTCATATTAAAAACGTATTCAAAATCAAAATATGTTTACATCACGAAAACTTACCTTTCCTGTCCCTCGTAATTAAAAAAGATGGGAACTTGGGAATCGATTAGGCCTTTTTTTTCTTCTTCTCATTCCTCATTCTTTCTTATTCCTTTTACTATCGGTAAGTTATGCTAGACCATCGTTACATGATTTTCATTTCTAGTTATGAAACAGAATATTGTTAAGAATATTTCATTGCATGACATAGCAGATTATAAAGGCAGAATTTAATAATTATCATACGTTAAGTTATGTAGCCTATTAAATTGGCAACGCTGTTGTCACAATTTTTATTCGAGGCCGTCAATCTAACTTGGCTATCAGATGCAATAGAAGGCTACAGTAGCCTAATATACACATATTTATACAGCAAAGTAAAACACATAGGCCTAAAATTACTAAATAAATTAAACAGGGAAGTGGTCTTTAAATATAAAGGTGCACTAAAGATACAGTTTAACAAAAGTATAAAACTAACATAATGTACTGTAATTATCATTGCGTTACTAGGTAATTTTAATTTATTTATTGTAATTTACTCTATTTTTAAATGGCCCATAACATCTTCTCGATGCTCACGGCAAATTTAATATTAATTTAAAAATTAAAGAATATCTAATCCCCGCACTGCATATAAATATTCATACATTGATAACATATTACTGCAAGTCGAGTACAAAATAATGTCGTCTGTATCGGAAATATCTCACAATATTTGTTCGTTAATCCTTCCTTTTTAGTGTTATTTAGAGCCTATCTTCTGTGATTTTTCTTTTGTATTTTTGACACTTCAACATTCTAGAAGGGCCCAGTAGACAAGGCAGTACGTATAGTAGCCTCGTGTCCTCTATAAAAATATAAAATTACGAACATATTTTTCGGACTGAGAAGTTGGAGCGCCATTTAAAAGCATGAAGCCAGCAGAAGAAAATTTGAAAAACAAGTGACGAACGGCTAGCGCATACCGGCTAGTACACCCACGCTATCTGTCGGAGAAGTTTGGCGAGCTCCATCCCTATACCGTCCACTCCCTGTCTTTTTCCGGGACACGCTACTACTAGCGCCGCCAGTGAGCAGGAATGGGCAGTTACTCGTCAGCTGATATAGTTAACGTTTGTCTGTTGTGTTTTGTGTACGAAAATATAATATAAATTCTAGTAAAACAGGGTGCCCACGGGGGGGGGGGGGGGGGGGTTAAGACGCAGACTGCGTCATTGAAATTTCTGGGGGGGGGGAATATTATCGTGTTATGAATTTTCTGGCCGGGGGTTGAAAATTGTTGCAAAATTAGAGTTTTATATGTTAAAAATAAAAACGGTCAAGTTCTATAACTTCAAAATGTCTCTTTTAATTCTTTATAAAGATAAAGATGAAGAATTTCGACAGCCATGGGCGCCCATACCCGGGGGGGGGCAAGGAAAAAATGTATATTATTAATTATTATAGTCAGGTGTTTTTCTTTTAAGACAATTATTTGAATTGCAGAAGTTTTACCAAATCGACAACATGGAAGCAGAATCCACAGTGGATTAGGAAAGGGGGGTTCAGACCCCCAAGAGTCAAAACCTCAAATTCTATATTTGTATTTAAAAAATATATTTATTTAATTAAACAAGATTTGTTGGTGTGTCAAATATGATATAGCAGTTATTTTCTTTTTATAACATAATGAGTAGGCCTATTATGTCCACTGTTCCATGTGCTATTTAACTTTTCTTATAAATAGTAATACGTATTATAATTTAGGTAACAATTTCATGTTTAAGTTGCCATGTCTTAGAGTATAGTAAACAAATTTGCTAACTAGTTTTTCAGTGCTAAAATAGCGTAAAATATGATTTTCATTAGTTCAACATTTAAAAATTTCCCGGGGGTGGACACCCGACTTAGGTAACATTTTCTTGTTTACATTGGCATGTCTTAGAGTATGGTAAACAAATTTCCTAACTAGTTTTTTAGTGCTAAAATAGCGTAAAATGTGATTTTCATTGATTCAATATTTAAAAAATTTCCGTGGCTGGACCCTCAACCTAGGTAATGATTTCTTATGTACATTGAAATGCCTTCGAGTATGGTAAACAAATTTCATAACTAGTTTTCAGTGCTAAAATAGCGTAAAATGTGATTTTCATTAGTTCAATATTTAAAAATTTCCCGGGGTGGACATCCGACTTAGGTAACATTTTCTTGTTTATATTGGCATGTCTTAGAGTATGGTAAACAAATTTCTTAACTAGTTTTTGAGTGCTAAAATAGCGTAAAATGTGATTTTCATTCAATATTTAAAAAATTTCTGGGATGGACCCCCGACCCCTTTTTTGGGGGGTATTCCAAACCCCCCGGCACTTCCGACCCTCCCCGCAATTATTTTCTGGCTACTTATTATATTATTAATATAAAATACAAAGTGGCCCAAGAAGTTAAAGCGACAAAAAATAAATTCATTAAAAAAATTGCCCCCCCCCTAGAAAATATCATATGGGCGCCCTTGTCGACAGGCAATTGGGTTGGGGTTAGCAATGAAGTTTGGGGGGTGAGCAATGAAGTTTTGGGGGGTGGGCACCCCTGAGTAAAATAATAAATACAACATAGGCCTAAAGAAAATGTCCGGTTATGTAGGTGGCATGATATGTGCAGTCTATGGTTGTAATAGTTATTTTGAGAGTAAAATAAGTAAAATCGTTAATTAGAGTGTGTACAAGACTGATTCATTCAGATGTTCATTGGCTTACCATCCGAATTGTTTTACATGTAAAAATTTCAAATTAAAAAAAGTATATATTGTACAAAGTATCTTGCAAATCGTATGAATTAAAATTTAAAGCTGATTTTCACGAAAATATATTAAAGTGAAACAATTAGTTTTGATACTTATAAAAAAAAAAAAGGGTGTGTTGAACGCCATGCGGCAGAAGTGAAACTTTTTTTTATTTTTTCAATTTTGGATTATTGGATTTTTCAAATTTTGGATTGTTGGACTTTTTAATATTGGGTTTTTGGATTTTTTAAATTTCTGATCTTTTAATTCTTTAATTTTGGATTTTTTTACATTTTAGATCATTGATTTTTTTTTGTTTTGTATTTTTTAATTTTTAATTTTAATTTTTTTTATTTTTATATTTTAGAATTTTATCATTTTGGATATTTATGTTTTAAATTTTGGATATTAAAATTTTTTAAATTTTGGATTTCTTATTTTTTAGATTTTCGACTTATTAATTTTGGTTCTTTGAATTTTTTGATTTTGAAATTTTAGATTATTTAAATGTTGGATCTTTTATTTTTTTGTATTTTTTTGTATTTTTTAACTTTCTAAATTTTGGATTTTGGATTTTTTAATTTTTTATTTTTGGACTTTTTCAGTTTTGAATAAGCCTAATCATTGAGTTGATTGTTTTCTGTGCAGTCCGTTCCGTCACACCTCACTAATTTCGTGACGATTTTGAGCGTTACACAAGCTCTCGATTTACCCCTACCGCGGCTAAAGAAGTTTTACTTAAAAAAATAGCGTTATCGTCATTTAATTAAGTTAGTTTAGCGTTAGTGTAAATTATGTTATTTCCCGACCTAATTCCTGCATTATCGAGCACAAAAATAAGTTACTGTGTCATCAGGACTTTGAAAAACAAATTTATTTCTGCAGCTATATAGGTTCATTAAGTAGCTTCTGAGACTGCTGCCCATTCCTACTCAACAGATGGCACCTCTGTGCTAGTGGACATTTTGAACAAAGGGAATAGAGTAGAGTGGGCGGTATTCTTATTGAGAGTATTTGGTATAGGATAGGCTACATCATTTTTGGGTACATGAATATTCATATTCATAACTTAAACTTTTAAGGTACAGTGGTGCAAGAATAATACCAGAACTGGGAAAAACTAAATATCGGGTGCCAAATAGGCTCCTCCCATACTCGCTATCGGGACCCGCCCGGGAAGGAGGGGTTTAGGGCGGGGACTAACTAAATGAAACAGTGGGAGACATCTAGTAGGTAATGTTGGAATTAGTAGTAGCGGCGCAGAGACATCTGGCGGAAATAGCAGAAACACAAGAAAATTTTTTTTTTTATTTTCCCCTTTTATCTGTATTCTCCTCTTCTCCTCCTCTTTATTTTCCCCTTTTATCTCTATTCTCCTCTTCTCCTCCTCTCCTCTTTTCCCTATTACCTCCCTTCTCTCCTTCACCCTACCTACCTATTTGGGACCTATTCCTATCCTAGTAATTTTCGCACCTACGGGGATTCGATCCGGGGACCGATAGCGTTATAGTCCATCGCCTTAACCACTACACCATGAGTGCTCGATGGAATAAAAAACGAGAATTCTTCTAGCCTTTGTACTACAGAGACGTGTAATACATGACGAGTAGTAAGAATGATAATGTTCTGTATAACTTAGGTGGGTATATTTGGTACAAGGGGCATCTCGTATTTTGAATATTTGGTACAAGGGGCACTCTCGCATCGTGGGAATCGTATTTTCAATAGAGCTCTGGGCTTTTAAGATGGCCGCCGAGAATGAGGTATTATCCACTTCCGGTTATCTCAGAGGCCCGTGTTTACACTACAGTTCTGTGCTTGTGTCTTGTTTTGGAAGTAATTATGCCGATTAACTGCTATGTTTTCGGCTGTTCGGCCGTTGCAAACAAAAATTGAGGACTTAGTTTTCACAGTTTTCCAAAAGAAAAGGCTTTTTTCCAAGAATGGATGGTAAAATTACGCCATGGAAAAACACCTTCCCAGTTTTCTCGTGTTTGCAGCTGTCACTTCACAGAAGATGATTTTAACGTTCCTGTGAGCAGTTATGGTGAGCATTTCATGTTTTCTAGAGAGATTAAGATAATTTTGATATAGTAGATGTTGAGAAAAATATATAAGCCTATGACCAACTTAACCTCGTTTAGGCATGGTAAATTAGAATTTCATCTTTTCAGTGTAATTTTTGTTGCCAATTTATTTTGACATTTAAGAATGTCAATGTCAATCGAAATTTCTCCCGTAACGGATAAAATGGCAAATCTGTATTGTAATTGAATAAAAAACAAACCACATACAAATTTTTAGGTTATATGCTTTGCAGGTAGCAAACTCAACGTTGTTTTCGTCCATCAACACGTTCACTTCAATGACTTCATGAATTTTCTAATTGCTAGAGTCCGGCCAGCTTTCATACTGCTGCCTGCCCTACGCTTTTCGAACCGAGTGGTTATGGAGTCTTCGTCGAAAAGTTTAAGCAGTTCTTTCTTGAATGAATTTATCGGCAAGAAATTTGTCGAAGGAAAGTCGTGGGTACTTTCTGGTTCTAAAACCTCAACTTCGAATAAGGCAAAGTTCCTATCCGGATTTTTCTCTCACATGAGCACCTGCAACCAAAACAAACAGCGTTGTATATTAGATTGTGTTCAAAAAGCTATGATACGAAAAAGTTCATGCACATTTGTAAAAAAAGAAGTATGCGTGGAACGCCACGCGACAGAAGTGAAACTTGTTTTAATTTTTAATTTGTTCAATTTTGCATTATTGGACATTTTAATATTGGGGTTTGGGATTTTTTAATTTTGGATTTTTAAAATTTTGTATCTTTAAATTTCTATTTTTTGGATTTTTAAATTTGTGATTATCAATTTTTATACTTTTTAAATTTTGGATTTTTTAATTTTGGATCTTTGAATGTTTTTAATTTTGGATTTTTAAAAATTTTGATCCTCTAAATCGTATAGCAGTTGATTGTTTTCTGTGCAGTCCGTTAATAATAATAATAATAATAATAATAATAATAATTTTATTTTCTTGTCATTAAACCATTTAGGTAATAGACAAAGTCAGGAGTACAAAGATTACATGCATAAATTACAACACGAAATATACATAATTCACAACTAATTTTACAATATAAGTGAAAATACTACATTAAGTTTCTTGTACATTTACTAACTATTACTAACTATAAATTCTTAAAGTCATATTCGAAATATTTATTTATTAACAGTCAACAAGAATTTTTAAGAATAACTTAAATTTAGATAAATTAAAAAAATAAATAAATAAGAATTTTATTGTCGTTAAACCCCTTTGTTACTAGATAAAGTCAGGACCACAATCTAGACTTAACCCACTATGTACATTTTAAAACCTGTATTCATATTACCATTAAACTATATTACACTCAAAAAATTCAGACACAGAGTAGAAAGGGTTGTTAACCAGGTAGGTATAAACCTTGCATTTGAATAGATTTATAGGCAATTCAGCAAGATGTGATGGTAGTGTATTAAACATTCTTTGACCTAACATTTCATAACTATTTGATGACTTATGTAATCTATGAAATGGTATATTTATTTTCTTACTTTGTCTGGTATTATAATTATGTATATCTTTTTTTAAGTTATGGCACGACAGATTGTTTTTTGTATAAAGCAGTACATTATAAATATAAAGGTTAACTATGGTAAGACAACGTAATTTAGTAAACAAAGGTCTACAATGTTCTAGTTTGTGTGAGTTTGTTATTACCCTAACTACCTTCTTTTGCAGTATCAGAATGCGTTGAATATGGACACTATTTCCCCAAAGTAATATGCCATATGAGATTATACTTTGGAAGAACGCAAAGTATGCAGATCTTATATAGTTATCTGGCACAAACATTTTCAGTTTTCTTATAAGATATATAACCCTAGACAATTTAGTAGTAATATAATTGACATGTGGTTCCCAGTTCAGCTTCATATCTATATATATACCTAAAAACTTAACGCTTTCTGTACTATTTTCTATTGGTAAATCTCTAAGACTAAAAAATATTTGTTGAGTTTTACTGTCATTTAATAAAAATCCATTGGCCCTAAACCAAATTGAAGCTTGTGCTATAGTATTTTGAGTTAAGTTCTGAAGCTCATTAAAATCAGAACTAAAATTTAAAAAAGTTGTGTCGTCTGCATATAATATTGTTTGAGTGTTCATGAAATGTGGCAAGTCATTAATCATTAAAGTAAACAACAGGGGTCCGAGCACTGAGCCCTGTGGTACACCAAACTTGAGTTCAATCCTGTCAGACCTATCGTTACCTATACACACTATCTGCTGTCGATTCACTAGAAATGATCTCAGTAGTGATAGACCTTTATCTGAGACTCCATAGTAAACTAGCTTATCTAAGAGGACTTCGTGGTCTACACAATCGAAGGCTTTGCTCAAGTCGCAGAATGTAGCATTAATAAAACCCTTGTTTTCAAAAGTGAGCAAAACTTTTTTAACAAGTTGATCCATGGCATCAATAGTAGATTTCCCCTTAATAAAACCAAATTGTTCCTTACAAATTATGTCACTCTGGCTTAAGTAACTGCAAAACTGTGTGTAGATTATGATTTCAATTATCTTTGAGAAAACTGGAGTAAGAGAAATTGGTCTATAACTAGAAGGGCATGATTTATCTCCTTTTTTATATATCGGAACCACTCTCGACAGTTTTAATACATTTGGGAATATACCAGTATTAAGACATCTATTTATCAAATAAACCAGTGGGTCTATAATACAGTCAATTATTTTTTTAATGATATTACTAGATAAACTATAAATATCTACACTATCTGAAGATTTCATTTTTTTAACGATGTCTAAGACTACATTAGTGGTTATTTCATTAAAACCAAAACTAGTGGGATGCAATTTTTCATTTTGAGATTTTAATAAATTTAATGGAGTAACTGAAGGCTTATTCATGCTATCACATATTTCTCGAACTGATAGTGCACAGAATTTATTGAAGTCATTTGGGTTGAGTGCTACTTCTTCTTTCTTGCCATTTTTAGCTACGGAATTTATTACTTTCCAGGCTTTTTTACACTTATTCTTAGCTTTATAAATACTTTTTAAGTTACTAAGTCTTTTGGCTTCGTTAATGGCAATTTTATAATCTCTTCTATACTTAATATATACTGTCTTAGTATGATCATCTTTGTGTGTCCTGTACAGATCTAAATATAATAGAACTTTTTTCTTCATATTGGACAGCTCAGGGGTATACCATTCACCTTGTTTTGCCCTCTTATTTCTATTTGCCAAAGAAAAAGGTTTTACTTTACACACTCTTTTTGGAATATTTAGTTCCGTCACACCTTCTAATGTCGTGACGATTTTGAATGTGACACTAATTTCGTGACGATTTTTGAGCGTGACACAAGCTCTGGATCTACCCCTACCGCGGCTAAAGAAGTTTCACTTAAAAAAAAAAAAACATGAAAATAAATCGAAAAAAAATATTGGAGACCGCAGGCATACTGCACCATATTAGAACTTTTAGCAAACGTTTCAGAAGACAGGTCGCTTTGATTTCTCACCTTGCAATCAACTCTTGCTTCGTTAACTTTGAAATATTTGTTGCACCATCTTCGAATAACATCCTTTTTAACTCCTTCACTGTAAAATTGGAGAACCGTCCCAAACTCATACTGAAAACACACAAGAATGACGAAGCCGGAAATTCACAATACCTGAATGTGGAGAGCAGCGCGCTCAAGTGGCAGGAGGAAAACTAAAAAAGCCCAGAGCTCTATAGGGGTAGTGTTGAGGTTCGAGTGAAGGCGGACACGGTCGGGAGTGCGTTCGGGAACGGTCGGAAGATCGGTGCGAGAGCCGAGCGAGAGATCGCCGGCCGGCCGACACCTGCTGTCGCCATAGCAACGGAATGCGGGATGGGCGGAGCCTATTTGGCACCCGATATTTGGTTTATGCCCCAGAAATACATACAATACAAAGAATACAAAGTATTTATTAATTTACTAGAATTTTTATTATATTTTCATACTTAATGCACATTTGTGCGCATTTTTACTATTATTATGCCAAGGCCATTACACATAAGAAGAAGCAGAAGAAGTATCAACATCAAAAATGGCAGACATTGACAAGTGGATTGATATAGCTAAGGAATGTAAATATCTTCCAGAAAACGACTTAAAGGTATAATTGCACTTTTTTTTATGGCTTTTGTTACATTTTGATCCACCTATCGTCTCTTGACACCAATACGTTCTTGAATATTATGATGAGAATTGCAGTAATTGTATTGATGGTGTGTGTAAAAATTAACCTGTATACGAAATTGTTGCAGAAACTTTGTGATATGGTTTGTGATCTCCTTTTAGAAGAGTCAAATATTCAGCCAGTATCTACTCCCGTTACCGTTTGTGGAGATATTCACGGTCAAGTAAGTATTCTGCAATCTGGTAAAGATCATGGGAAAAAATAGTTTTATGCTGCACCCTAGGCTCCTCTCTAATGAGGCTCGCCTGGGAAGGTGGGGTTTAGGGTTTTTTTTTTTTGTTTGTTCAATTAGCCTTTTTTTTATTTTTTTATTTTTTTTTATTAACACCACGGTTTTATAGCTACATGCTCCATTACATAATGTAACACTACATGCTTATGAGAACAGTCACAATACTTAGATTTCATATTTTCAGTTTTTTTAACATCACTTAATTAGTATTTTGTAAAGTTTCAAAATCTTTTCAGTATTTGGGAAAAATATATATTGCGACTCACCCGAGTCCCCCACCACTACCGCGTGGAAAGTAGGGGTTTTGGGTGGGGAGAAAAATAATTTATTTTTCCTTTCTTCTCTTCTTCTCTTTCTTTCCCGTCTCTTTCCTCTCTTCCTCTCACCCTACCTATCTATCGGAACCCCTAGCGTTATAGCTATAGGGTCAATCCATATGAAATCATCCAATAATAAAATAATTTGTTGCTGACCTATTTTATTTTATTTTTAAGTATATATTTTCTGTTTCTATGTGTATCTGGGAGTACAAAACAATTTTTTTCACATTTTTATCACTAACGCTTTGGCAACTAGTGGCCATTTTGCTTAGAAGGATCTGTCATTTTTGGCATTTTCAAAGGTTAGCGGTAAGTTAAATAACTATTTTATTTATGAAGATATCAACTTGAAGTAAAAACCATCTTAATCTACAAGAAACAGTCTACAGTTCATGTTATGACCAACAATTTGTTAGGTCTTAAGGAAATAATCTAAAACTTTATTAGAAAATGCAGTTCCGATTAGAAAAAATTAACAACTTTATAAAACTTTTTTTCATAGAAGGGATGAAAACACATGTTTCATATTTTCCCCCCACAAAGATATAGTAGATCACTAGATGCTAGTAAAATTTGAGATCATTTATGTAAATCCTTTAGGTTTTATGAGTCTTCAAATATCGAGATTTTGCAGAATTGTTGATTTTCAAATTAAAATATCTCAAATGGGACTGAACCGAAAAATCTGAAATTTTCTCAAAATATTCTTCTGGTGCCTAGTAATCAACATGTAAAATTTCATCACTGTGTTCTGACCAGAAGTATTTTATTTTTAATAAAGAAAATGCTAAAAAATAACACTGTCAAATGAGCGAATAACAGTGTTAAAAATACAATAAAAATTGTCAAAAATAATATAATTTTTTGTTGTTGCTAGTAAAATTAAATATGCCATAAAACTAACATATTAAATGTTCCATGGTAGTACTCATAGTGATCAATATTCCAGCAGAAGGAGACCATATTGCCACATTTGCTGAGCAAGCCAGAATATGCTGACTTGAAAAAGGCAAGTCTCTACAGACTCCTCTGTAGCTCCTTTGTTCAGTAATCAGTAGCTGTGCTTGACTGAAGATATCAAAAAAGTTGCTCCTTCAGTTAAAAAAAAAATTGTTTATTTTAGCGATGGAGATGGTAGCCAGTACAAAAACAAAAAGAACTTTTTGAATATTTGCAATCACTTTGAAGCTGAATAGCATTTTTTGCCACTTCTAATGGAATGAATGCTTGCGATGGGATTGGACGGGGTACAAAGAGGGCTGTCTCGATGACTAGTTTGCAAAGACCATATTTGGACCAGATACCTTCAGCAGAAGAAGTGTTCAAATTTTGTTCTGAAGAAATTAAAGGTATTTCCTATACACTTGTATAAACATTTTTTAAACCTTCGGCTCAGCTGTGGAACAAACTTCTAGCATCATAAGGTGTTACATTCACTCAAAAAGTGATACTTATGGTGAACATAGTATTTTCATTTTTCCCAAATTTGAAGTAAGACCTTTCGAAGTAAAGGACTTTGTTGCCTGCATTATGATCAGAACTGGTGGTTTGGTGAAATTGATATTTTTTTAAGTGAAGGGGCAACTTTTTTTATATTTTCAGTCAAGCACAGCAACTGATTACTTAACAAAGGAGCTACAGAGGATTCTAGAGACTTGCCTTTTTCAAGTCAGCATATTCTGGCTTGCTCAGCAAATATGGCAATATGGTCTCCTTCTGCTGGAGTATTGATCACTATGACTACTACCATGGAACATTTAAAATGTTAAGATATATAAGATATATATAAGCATTCATGAACCACAGATTATTGTCTCTGTTGGACATTACATGATAATATTATAGGAGAAAAATTCCTCCAGCACTGGGACTAGAACCCAGGACCTTTGGCCAATGCTCTACCAACTGAGCTAAGCTGGAGCTCAATTCACAGCACCAGATGGAACCTCTCTCCTATGACTGATTGCCCTAATGGTCTACCTCACAGACAGACAAGTCATGTCATATGCAGTCCGGCTTAGCTCAGTTGGTAGAGCATTGGCGCGAATAGCCAAAGGTCCTGGGTTCAAGTCCCAGTGCCGGAGGAATTTTTCTCCTATAATATTCTTTAATATGTTAGTTTTATGACATATTTAATTTTACTAGCAACAACAAAAAATTATATTATTTTTGGCAATTTTTATTGTATTTTTAACACTGTTATTCGCTCATTTGACAGTGTTATTTTTTAGCATTTTCTTTATTAAAAATAAAATACTTCTGGTCAGAACACAGTGATGAAATTTTATATGTTGATTACTAGTCACTAGAAGAATATTTTGAGAAAATTTCAGATTTTTCGGTTCAGTCCCATTTGAGATATTTTAATTTGAAAATCAACAATTCTGCAAAATCTCGATATTTGAAGACTCATAAAACCTAAAGGATTTACATAAATGATCTCAAATTTTACTAGCATCTAGTGATCTACTATATCTTTGTGGGGGGAAAATATGAAACATGTGTTTTCATCCCTTCTATGAAAAAAAGTTTTATAAAGTTGTTAATTTTTTCTAATCGGAACTACATTTTCTAATGAAGTTTTAGATTATTTCCTTAAGACCTAATAAATTTTTGGTCATAACATGAATTGTAGAATGTTTCTTGTAGATTAAGATGGTTTTTACTTCAAGTTGATATCTTCATAAATAAAATAGTTATTTAACTTACTGCTAACCTTTGAAAATGCCAAAAATGCCAAATCCTTCTAAGCAAAATGGCCCCTAGTTGCCAAAGCGTTACTGATAAAAATGTGAAAAAAATTGTTTTGTACTCCCAGATACACATAGAAACAGAAAATATATACTTAAAAATAAAATAAAATATGTCAGCAACACCCATTGGATGATTTCATATGGATTGACCCTATATAGGAGTCTTAACCCACTATGTCACGAATGACAGTTGAGCAGTGAAGAAAGAAAGATTTCATATATAGGTACTAAGGGTGACTTCATGCATTCGCGAGTGTCAACGCAAGAATAGCTTTTTCAAATTTTGAAATGTTTTGTTTGTTACGAAAAGAGTACTGTTGGTGCAAGGGAATTTTTCTGCATCAATTAAGCCATGTTTTATATCATAACACGGCGTTTTTAAAAATTGGGAAATATTATGTACATTTCGATTTTTTATATTATCAAATCGGTGTTTAAAGATCGTGAAATATGATGTTTGGTACAAGGGTATTTTTTTAATTGTTCGACAATTAAATTGCAGAACAATATTTTATTTTGTTTTTTATAATGGTAATTGCAATTATTAGAGCAAGCTGCGGGCTTAACACAGCAAGCGGCGCTTAGTAGCGGCCGGCATGCGCCATAGCGGGGAAGATGCGCGGTAGGCGGTGAGGGGAAGCGGCCGATGGACAATGGAAAGGGGAGCAGGGTGAGTCGGAAACTATAAACTTTCCCAGTATTTTGTACATCGCTTAGTTAGTATTTTGTAAAGTTTCAAAAACAGTCACAATTTTAGATTTCATATTTTCAGTTTTTTTTTTTTCTTTCTTTCTTTTTTACATCACTTAATTAGTATTTTGTAAAGTTTCAAAATCTATCTTATTTACAAATTGGGAAAAACATTTTAAGTGTTTTATAACAAGTTCGCTTTTATTTGGAGGCCATCGTCCACCCGATTGAAGCACTTCTCTGCGGAGTTCATCTCTGGCTGATTGTAGTAACTCGCAGTCCCAAAGAACGTGGTCAGTAGACTGCAAATCTCTCCCGCACCTGCATGTTGGATCCTGTAAAATCTTGAACCGGTGTAAATATTCTCCAAATTTCCCATGACCTTTAATCATTGCTGTGAGATTGTGCGTTAACTTGAGGTTTGACTTTAATCTGCTTCGGACATTCGGAAAATATGACTTTGTGATTGTTCCGTTGGTAGTGGCTGCCCACTCATCTTCCCATGCGTTAATCGATTCCTCATGTAGATCTCTTCTTACTGTGCTGAGAGGAAGTAAGTCGTATATCGGCTCTAGTTCAAGGCTGCGTGTTGCTTGTTTGGCCAGCTGGTCGGCAAGTTCATTTCCATCAGTCCCTGCGTGAGCTTTCACCCATTGAAAGTGTATTTTCCAGTTTTGTTGTATTAGGGATCGTAAGTTCCTTCTTATTTCCTCAATTATAGCTCCGTGCTTTGAGTTATTATTTAGCAGATCAAGTGTTATTTTGCTGTCGGTGTGGATCGCCACAGATCTCTCTGTTATGTCGTTATAATTTTGTAATTCCTTAAGGGCTTTCATTATCGCTATCTGCTCGGCTTGATTGTTTGAACATCTATTGTCCAGTCGATATCTTAGTTGCTGTATCGCTCCTTCCTGACTGTAGATAGCTACACCGGCCCCCACACCTGACTCGGTCTTACTTCCGTCTGTGTAAATTTGGATGGAGTATGTGTCATCATTTGTTTTCTCGTGGAGTTTTACATTTAGTGAGGGATGAGGCCACTCTCTATAATTAGTTGCAGTTTCCAGGGGTGTATATCCCGCAGGGCCTTTCACTATTCCTCTAGTTATATAATAGAACTTAGATATTTCAGAGAGTTCAATGTTGATCGGGATTGTTCCTGTTAGTATGCACAATGCTTCGTGCGACGTTGTTCTAAAAGCTTTAGCGATCTTTATATTGATCAGCCGTTGTACCCGTTTAAGTTTCATTACATTGAATTTAGCGTTAAGGGATTCTATCCATACGGGAATTCCATATGACAGTATAGGAACTATAGCTCCTTTGTAAATTATGTTCATAACTCTGGAGTTTAGTACCCAGTTAATCTTAGCAGACTTTGCCAGCGCGTGAATTAGTTTTATACTCTTCTCTGTTATGTGCTCTATGTGTTGATTGAATTTAAATCGTTTGTCTATTATAATCCCGAGGTATTTCATGTTCTCTGTTTGTTCTATCCTCCCATTATTGAGGTAGATTTGTAATCCTTGTTGTGTCCTTGGCTTTTTCCTTGAAATCAACAGTACTTTTGTTTTATTTCTGTTGAATGATATTTTATTTAGCTTAGCCCAATTAGAAATTTTGTTGAGCTCAATATTTGCGTTGTTTTCGATTTCCAGAATGGTCTTACCTTTTACGAGGACTAGAACATCATCTGCAAAGGCAATAACCTTGGTACCCGTCTTGTAGCGTAAGCTCAGTAGAGAGTCATACTGCACATTCCACAAACCGGGTCCGCAACAGGAACCTTGAGGGCAACCTTTAGTAAGCTTTCTTTCTATTTTTGTGCTGTTTATTGTCAGGAAGCAAAGTCTGTCGTTGAGGTAGCTTTTGGTTAGAGTATATAAATTCTTGGGGCAATTAAATTGTTTTAATGAGTACAGTATCCCTGGCCACCAAGCGCTGTTGAAGGCACCTTCCTTGTCCAGACTAATCATTGCGACACTTTCTTTGTTCATCAAGCTTTCTTCTATAAAATCCTTGGCCGTCATTATCGCATCGATCGAGCTTGTTTGAGGTCTGAAGCCGAACTGATTTTTGTTAAGCAAATCGTTTGAGTAGAGGTGATGCATGATTCGGTTTATAAATAACTTTTCTAAGACCTTAGCCGCAACATTTATTAAGCTAATTGGTCGATATTTACTTGCTTCATCAGAGCTTTCTTTCCCTGGTTTAACTATTAGAATGATCTTTGCCCTTTTCCACAGGGAGGGAAAGATCCCCTCAACCAAGCACTTGTTGTACACTGCTGTTATATAGGATGGTACCATGTTGAATATATGTAGAAATATATCAGCAGTAACGCCGTCCTCACCTGGTGCTTTCTTACTGTTCATGTTTTCAGTTATTTCCCTGATTTCGCTTCTTGTGAATAGCCTGTCATTGTCCGTATTTGGTGGCTGGACTATATTATTTCTTATTTGTGTGTGGTATTCACTGTCCGTGTTTTCGTTGTCTTCCTGAGTTAAATGCTCGATAATATGGTTCATTGTGTCAACTACTTCTGCTGTATACGTTCCGTCAGTCTTCTTTAGGGTGAAGAGCGTGTTGTTATATCTTATTTTTCCCGACGCTAACTTGTAGACAGCGTTCCATGGGTTAGAGCAGGTGGTGATGTTACAATATTCCTTCCACGATTTAATCTTTTCCCTATTGATAATGTTTTGGTATTCTCTTTTAGCTTCCTGATATTTTATTTTCCTTATTCGGCGCAGTTCGTCATTTCCTATTGTCCTCTGGAACCGTCTTCTTTGGGCGTTGACTCGTTTCCTCATGATTGTTAATTCAGTGGACCACCATGGGACTGACTTGGTGTTGATTTCTTTCATTGTAGGTGATCAACATTTAAACGATCTCTTACAAGCTTCAGTAATTATTGTTTGAAATGTGTTGACCATTTCTTCAGGATCTTGCTGCTCCGATGTAAGGTTCGCCATCTTATTATCTAGTTGGTCTAAGTCGTCTCCTTCACAATTCATTTGTTTTTTAGCTTCCTTGTTAAAATTTTCGTTGAATCTCTTGTAGTCTTCTTTCTTTACTATGTATCTTAGGCCCTGGTGATCTATGAGCTGTGTAGGATCCGTGTTTCCTAAGGTAAAGGTAATTATACTGTGGTCCGAACAGCTTTCTTCAAGGTTATTTTCCCAATTCTTAATTACTTTAAGCAGCGAGTGATTACATAACGTCAAATCAATATTGCTGGCACCTTGATTGATTGGTTTAGGGTTTTGTCACAGAAGAAATTCAATGTGAGACATAATAAACCTCGTGCTATTCAGTATATTGCTCCTAAACTAACATAAACGTTCCTAACCTAACAAAACGGCGGAGCTTGGCTGGGGTGCAGCATAAATCTATCTTTTGCCAAGATGGGGAGCTTTTGGCTAAATCCAAAAACAGGTCACCCCTTAAGCTCCGCCCACTCGATATTTACATTTGAACGGACTGTATGATGTTTTTTTGTTGCACATTGGAACTTTATGTCTCACTCTCGTCCCCATTCCACTCTGCTGCTCCCCCGCCTGGCATCTGGCCGCTATATTGTCCCCGCTTCCTCGCCTGGCCATTACACTGTCTTCATATTTCACAAAGAAAGTAAGAAAGAAAGGAAAAAACCTTATATACAGTATGCCAACAGAACATTTCACGGCGAAAGCCAAATACAAGGTGCCCTTTAAGCTCCGCCCACTCGATATTCACATTGACATAAGAGTAGAATCGGGTGCACCCGAATCCCCTTTCCACTCCATACTCGCCTGCCGGCTTCTTCCCTGCCTGACCGCTTCCCCTATCCCGCCGGCCACTACTCAACGCCGGTAATGCAGCTCACTGTGTTATACGCATGCAAATTGTATTCAATGCAATTGCAATCACCAGAGCAGCCAATTTTAATTCACAATTAAATACCCTTGCACCAAAACGGCTCTTTTCAGAGCCAACATAATATTTCACATTTAAAAAGATTTTCCCTTGCACCAACGCCAACATAATCGGCGCCACATATTCTTTCACAATTAAAACGATGGCGAACGATTGTAAAAAAAACCAAATTATATTTTAAAATAAAGAGACCCTTGCACCAAGCATTATATTTTACTATTATTAAAAGTGATTATAAAAAACAAAATATTTTAAAATAAAAAAATACCCTTGCACCAAGCATAATATTTCACGGAATTATAATAATAATTATAATAATGTTTTATTTTGCCTGGCAGAGTTAAGGCCATAGGGCCTTATCTTCCACTCAACCAGGATAAAGACAAAATACATTAAAAGGAATTTACAAAAACAAATACAATAGATATCATACATAATACAAAATGTTGTACATAATACAAAATGTAACGACACTTGCAACAAAATAGGCTATTTCACAATTAAAAAAGACCCTTCCACCAAACATAATTCTTCACAATTATAAAAAACGCTGTACATATGCCAACAGAACAAAATATTTCACAATTAATTGCACCTTACATAATATATGACAATTTTTTAAAAACTCCATATTATAACATAAAACATGGCTTGATTGATGCAGAAAAATTCCCTTGCACCAACACTACTCTTTTCAAAACTAACAAAATGTATAAAAATTAAAAAACCTGATTCTTTCATTAACACTCATGAACGCTATAATAACTCAAATATGCAAAATCTTCCTTCACTGCTCAACAATCGCTCGTGGCGTATTGCGTTAAGACTCCTAGCTATAATGCTAGGGGTCCCGAGTTCGAATCCCGGTCAATCTAAAATTTACGGTTAGGAATAGGTCTCAAATAGGTAGGTAGGGTGAAGAGGAGGTGAGAGGAAGGAGACGGGAAAGGAAGAGAAGAAGAGAATAAAGAAGAAATAAATTATTTTTCTGTTTCACCAGTTGCTTACTAGATCGCGCTACCGTCGCTACTCTGCTAGTAGTTCAAATGCCACCGCTAGATGCCTCTCCACTGTTTTAAGAATCTCCCCACCCATAATCCTGTTAGAGAGTGGAGTGGGGAGCTCGGGTGCGCCCGATTCTACCTTTTTCCCTTCACATTTTGTTTCTCAGCGAAGCAGGATGACCAACTATCCTTGTATATTGTTTCCGACACTCCAGACCCTACCGAATATTAAAAATGCGAGAATGCCCCTTGTACCAAATATTAAAACTGCGACAGTGCCCCTTGTACCAAATAGGCTATTTAAAATTCGAGAGTGCCCCTTGTATCAAATATTATAAAGGTAATCTTCAACTTTAGCATAAGTTATAATGGCAGCGGTCACTGCCTCCCTAATAATACGTCAGGTGCCTTCAGGTAAATTCTGGGTCAGTGACAGGTTTTGTTAGGTTAGGAACGTTTATGTTAGTTAAGGAGCAATATACTGAATAGCGCAACCTAAAACTATTTGCTCCTAAACTAACATAAAAGTTCCTAACCTAACAAAACCAGTCACATACAGCTAGAATTTACCTGTCATTACTGAACTAAATGCAGAAGCTTTTTACTACTGCCCGCAAGATGATGCAAAGTAATGATGATAGAATCTCCATCTGACGTATTATTAGGGAGGCAGTGACCGCTTCCATGATAACTTACGCTAATGTTGAACATTACCATTAAAAATGCGAGAGTAAGTGCCTTGTACCCACAGGTTTGCCTTGTACCCACCAGTTTGTCAGCCTGTTCATTCTCGAAAAAATCGCTAGATCATGGTATAAAAGGAACTACTTCATTGAGGGTGGGTTGGGCAGGATATGTCTCATGCGAAGGTACACCTTACATTTGTTTTTTCCCCATTTCACAATATTAAAAAAAAGCAATATTCATAATAAGAAAAGACCCTTGTACCTTACATAATATTTCACAATTATAAAAAAATGCCGTATTATAGCATAAAATATGGCTTAATTCATGCAGGAAAATTCCCTTGCACCAATACTACTCTTTTCATAACTAATAAAATATTTCAAAATTAT
Source organism: Ectobius pallidus (assembly GCA_964059195.1). Classification (NCBI taxonomy): domain Eukaryota; kingdom Metazoa; phylum Arthropoda; class Insecta; order Blattodea; family Ectobiidae; genus Ectobius; species Ectobius pallidus. The sequence goes on from CAXKWD010000009.1 coordinate 36,387,935, forward strand.
TAAAACCGATTCTTGCGTTAAAACTTATGAACTCATGAAATCTCCCGTATCGTAACTCAAATATACGGGAAAAAGGTATTTTATGCCCTGCACGAGTCCCCCACTTGGTGCAAGGATCTTTTATTATTCAGTGGAAGGAAAACCTGTGTGCGGCATAAATTACCATTTTGCCAAATATACGAAAGCTTCCTTCATTGCTCAATATTCACTCGTGGCGTAATGGTTAAGACTCCTAGCTATAATGCTAGGGGTCCCGAGTTCGAATCCCAGTCGATCCAAAATTGACTATTAGGAATAGGTCTCAAATAGGTAGGTAGGGTGAAGGGGAGGTGAGAGGAAGAAGACAGGGAAGGAAGAGAAGTAGAGAATAAAGGAGAAAAATTAATTTTTTTTCAGTTTTACCAAATTATTGGTAGATGGCGCTACCGTCTCTGCTAGTTGTTAAAATGCCACCACTAGGGGAAGGAATATGAGTAGGGGACAGGTGAGGCGTAATGTTCCATTTTCCCTTTTTTGTTTCTGAGCGAAGCAGGGTGACCAACAGGCCTCCCTTCAAGTGCAGTCATCCCAGAACTGAAGAAACTAGAACTTCCAGTTAGAAACATAGGAAGCCACCCGATGTATAGCTATATAAGTGTAGAGATCAATTCAGCCACAGAAATACAGGCAGATGTGATGATCTATACCAGCGGCCACCAACTCATTGCACAATGAGTACAGCAGTAAGTGCAAATTTACCCATTGCACAATAGAATCATTTAGTGTGCACACAGTGCGTGGTATACTGCATCTCTTGAGTTCAGTGTCGGCATGCTCATTAGGCTTTTGAAATTAAAAAATCATATTGACATATCAACAGATGATTGTTGTATAAATTTTTTTTTTACATTCTTATTTTATTATCATTTACCTATGTTTTCTACAAAGAACATTCTTGAAGTCATGATGTTTGTAACAACGCAAATAATGTACAGTATATTCCTAGCAAAACAATACACACAAATTAATTCTGTAGTTTTGAACATAGTTTAAAACTTCCTGATTTTATTCAAATTTATAGTAATTAAATTGTAATGTCACAAATTCTGTGAAATGAAAACAAAATCTAGACTCATTCCTTTAAATGACACACTTCCACATTTATATTATTGAACATAACTATTAATACTAAAGTTATATTTGAAACAAAATTCAGAGAAACTATATCTCCATGTAATACATCAGTATTAAAGAACAGCTCAAATAAAGCATTTCACACTACAAAATCACTCGTTAGTGGAAACTAGTTTTCTTGATTTTTGTTGTCTCTTTTATGATGCAGAAGTTTTTCAACATCTGGAATCAATGTTTGTGCAGCAGTCAGTCTAACGTCACATTTTAAGTTTTCATCTGACAATTGACTTCTGCTGCGGGTTTTGCTTATTTTCATCAGTGAAAAATCTGCTCGTGTATGTACGTAGGCTACTCAAAATCCTAGCAACATGTCTATGCAGTCAGGTGAATTTAGTTCGGAGAAAATCAGAATAAAAGTCACCCAAACTTCTCTTATATTGGTATTTGTTACCATAAATATAGGGGTCGAAGGCCTACATATTGGAACACATTCTACACCCAACATAATGCTTGGAAGATGGTGAAATAGATGACCCATCTCTGTTGACCGAACACTGGTTCAAACAGACATCACATGGTGCACAGGGGGTCGCAAGCCTGCTTGCACGCTCACAAAATATAGTGAGTTGGAGACCACTGATCTATACCGATAGATCTAAAACAGAAAGCCACATCGGTGCAGGTTTAGTGGTAGAGAAAGATAATAAGGAAATTCACATTGCAGCGCAACAACTACACATAGAATGCACGGTGTTTCAGGCTGAACTCTGCAAAATAAACATGGCAGTAGACAGGATAAAACTTCAATGAAGAAATAAGCAATCTTACGCTGTGCTCGTAGACTCTCAAGCAGCTTTCCTGGCTATTGCAAATAAAATCTACAGTTCTGAACCATAAATTTCTAATCGAACTGACTTCCTCTATAGAAATTGAAAATATAATCAAGTTGCTCAAAAGTAAAAACTCATCTGGATGGGATGAGATAAGTAATAAGTTATTAAAAAGTTGCTCATCTGAACTTAGTAAACCTCCTAAACCTCTCAGTCATATATGTAAATTGTTCATTAGAAAGTGGAATATTTCCAGAAAGACTGAAGCATGCTATTGTTTAAGCCCCTGTTTAAAAAAGGTGACAAAAACATACCATCAAATTATAGACCTATTAGACTGTAGGCTACTGTATACCCCCCTCCCCCGTTGGAATTTCCGACATATTTTGTTGGTATTGCCATCTAGTTTCAGTTTTTAGTTGTTTGCCCGGAAAACCACGGAAATGCGGAGAAAATTAGTTTGTTTTAATTTTTCTTTGTTCTTTGCTCCTAATATGCCCAGGGAATTTCTGACTCACATATTTTTTTGTTGGTATTACCATCTAGTTTAAGATTTTAGTTGTCTGCCCCTTGTCAGTTACAGCATATCCCTGGAAAACCACGGAAATCCAGATAAATGAGTTTGTTTTAATTTGTCTTTGTTCTTTGCTCCTAATATGCCCAGGGAATTTTTGACTCACATATTTTTTTGTTGGTATTGCCATCAAGTTTAAGATTTCAGTTGTTTGCCCCTCACCAATTACAACATATCCCTGGAAAACCATGTATATACAGGGAAAATGACTATTTTTTATTTTTTAAATCTTTGTTCTTTGAGGCATAGGGGTGTGGCGACCCCACCACGCCCATTGGTTTACAAATGCAAGCAGCCACCCCAGTATTGGCAGGAAAACCATAACTATTGATTAGGAGAGGAAATGCCCCTAATCCTCCTCAAGAACTGAGGCAGCAGGTCCAGGATGGCAGCTCCATCACCGGACTCAGAAGCTGTAGGCTGATAACCTGCTCTTCCTAAATCCCCTCTTATCAAAGAAATCAAGATAAAAGTAAGTCGGAATGCTCTAAAGTTGACGACCCTTAGCTTGAAACATGGTACTCGAATTGGCTTTTGGAATGTACAAACAATGGGGGAAACAGGTAAACTTTCACAAATAGAGGCAGAGAAGTCAAAATATGAACTTTCAATTCTTGGGATAAGTGAAGCACGATGGAACTCCTTTGGTGAATTTAGAACCGCAAATGGTAATTCCCTCTTATACTCTGGAAGAGAAGAGGAACATGATGCCCATAGAGAAGGAGTAGCAGTTCTACTAGATAAAGAAGTAAGGAAACGTTTGCTGAATTGGCAGCCAGTATCCAGTAGGATATTAACTGTTAGATTAAAAACTAAAGTGAGACCTGTCACAATTGTACAGTTCTATGCACCTACTGAAATTGCCGATGATGATGACAAAGATAAGTTCTATGGAGAAGTATCCAAAAGCGTGATATTATAATGATGATGGGTGATGTTAACGCTCAACTAGGACGGGACAATCGAGGAATTGAAATGGTGATGAGTAAACATGGTTTAGGGGTGTTGAACGATAATGGAACTAGTTTTATGGAACTGTGTGGTGGATATGATTTGGTTATAGGTGGCACTATTTTTCCACACAATGAATGCCACAAAGTATCATGGGTGTCACTTGATTTGATAACTCAAAATCAGATAGATCACTTCGCCATCAGCTTAAGTTCAGATCCTCTGTATTAGATGTTCGTAATAAAAGAGGAGCAAGATGTCAGCAGCGATCACCACCTTATGGTGGCTAAAATAAGACTAAAAATTGCAAGAGTGAAAGAGCAAGCAATTAAAGCCAGCCATAAGTATGATATTAATAAATTACAAGATAATGAAATTAAAGCACAGTTCCTTCTTGAACTAAAGAATCGTTTCACCCCTTTTCTAGAAGCACAAGATCAAGATAAGATTAAAGTGGAATAAGATTAAAGAAGGATTAAATGCAGTGGGGAAAGAGATAATTGGTTATAAACAAAAAAAATAAGAAAAGTTGGATTTCCTCGGAGTCCTTGGATCAAATCGAACAAAGAAAGCAACTTAAAATTTAAAGATAAAGGTAAAAATCCCCTCCATGCCAAATTTATCAATTTGTCATAACGAAAACTAGAATGAGGAAAGAAATTGCGAGTAACCAATATAGACAAAAAAATAAAGAGGTGAAAAAACCTAAAGAAGGATAAAAGAGTATGGATTGAAAACTTGGCAAATGCAGCACAGGAAGCTGCAAATAATAATAATACTGAAGAATTGTATAGAATAACTAGAGTTTTAGCGAAGAAACCCTTTTTATCTAATATACCAATTAAAGATAATAATGGAAATGTTTTAATAAATGAAGTTGATCAGCTTGAAAGATGGCTAGTACATTTTAAACTGATTTTAAATGATGACGAGCAAAATGAGAATGAGAGAAATATTGATGTGTTGATAGAAGAAGCTGCAGGCAGCTTAAATATTAATGTCAATCCCATAAATAAGATGAAATTAACAAAGCAATTAAAGAAATCAAAAGCGGCAAAGCTACTGGCTTTGACAACATAAATGCAGAGATGCTGAATGTTGATTTAGATCTTGCAGCAGACATTTTATGTCCTCTTTTTCAAAATATATGGGCAGTGAGGGAAGTGAGACGGTATACGCCGGTATGGAATACCGTCACTGGTTTTAAAGGTTCAATGGCATACCGGCACTGGTTTCAATGGTGGAATAGCATACCATCTCTGAAAATCAATGGCTATTTAATGCAAATTGTTAATGTTCCTTTGAGTCGTAATATAATCATTTCTTTTCATGATTATTCACCAACTCCTACGCTTTCATCGGTAGCCATTGTTACTGTAACTTGTCATGGTCTTTCTTACTATCTTAATGACTACCCCACTAGATTCTATGTTTTAAAAATGTTTCTCGTTAACAAAATGCTGTGACTTTATTACTGTTTAAATTGGTCTTACATACTTTTAAAATATTTTTATTGAAGTATATAAACTAAACTCAATGGCTCTACATCCCTGGCCTACCACCCGACCGCTGCTCGTCTACCATAGACGGCAGTATTGGGGGCATGTGATCAGCATGCCAACACCCACTTATGTTATTGTTTGTTTCCGTGATGTGAAATAAATAAATAAATGTCTGTCAATCGACAGTACATGATTTTCTAGTCTTGTGTTATGCTTCTACTTGGCAAATAAAGCAGGGTTGCTTACTTATGAAGGAAGTTAATTAAAAACACCACCAAGTGGATATCACATATCCTGCATACCACATAATTATTATCTTATAAAGGAGGGAATGTACTCTTTTTAATTGAGGTATGCTAGGGGAAATTTTTGGGATAGCATACCGCCTCTGGATTTTTCTCACTTCCTTCACTGTATATGGGTAAAAGAGAAGATACCTAAAGAGTGGGGTAAAGGAGTAATTATTAAAATACCCAAAAAAGGTGACGTGGCCAGCCGTGATAACTGGCGAGGCATAACTCTATTATCCAAGTAAAGTTTTCACCAAAATCATTTTGAATAGAATCAAGGATGCGGGAGAAACCAAACTAAGGAAGACACAATATGGCTTTAGACCAGGAAAATCTTGTGCTGATCTCATTAACACCTTGATGGCCGAGTGCACCAACCTCGGTATTCAGAATACCGCGGTAAAGTTGCTTAGTTTACCCCGGTAAAGTCATACTTTCGTTGCACCGTGCTCGGTTTCGACTTTTACCGCGGTAAGATGCAAACCGGCCGTGAAGGAGCTGTAAAGTGAGAAAACCGCGATTTTCTTTCCAAGGTGGAGATCAGCATAATGTATCATATTTACGATATCTAGGCCAAAAGCTAATTGAACATAAAGAATAAAATCAGGTAAACTGATGTAAAAAAGTGCCAGTATGTTTTTGTTTAATCAGTTATGACTGCAATTATGATATGCAGAATATTTTTTTTAAATTGATTTCCAAGTTAAGCTCCAGATTTATTCATTAAGCAGGGCTTACGGAAGAACAAAGGTCTATTTTTGTTTTTAATCAGATTAAAATCTTCCAGCATCAGCTGAACTGTACAGATTTATGATATCTTGACAATCGCACACTCACATAAAAATACCCTCCAAAAAAAAAGTTAAATTGGCCGGTTTCGGGATTTGAACCATGGAACTTCAGAATGTGAGTCCAAGACGTTACCATATCGGCCACCTGTATCTGTATCTGGTACCCTATGATCCCCAGGTGGGGCGAAGGGGCCTCCAATGGAGGTTTCATTACCTATACTAATTTTGATATGCTTATTTTCCGAGAGAGGGTAGAGGGACAGGTGGTAAGCCCATCGCCTCGCAACCCCCCTCTGGAAACTAAGTATTTCTTGGACGTGAAGGGGCCGAGAAATTTTGTCCAGAGGCTCTAATTTAGGCTTGGAGTTCTTTTACGTGCCGTAAATGTACGACACGGGACCCCCAGCTTAAACTCCCTCCCGGAGGACTCCGTGCCCAGGATTTTTACGTCCTGAAAAATCCATCGACCGCGGCCGGGTTTGATCCCGTGCCCTGCGGATCTAGTGGCGGGCATGCTACCTCTAGACCACCGCGGCCGACATATCAGCCACCTGGGTCAGTTTAACGGTCTAGTTGGATAAGCGCATGTAAAACAATAGTGTTTTTGGTCATAGCTAACTGTATTTTAATTTCCAAAGCCTTATAAAATCACGGTAAAACAATTGACTATGTTGTCAAGATAACTGATTTGCTTTTTTTTTTATAAATTCTTTCGAATACGTATATTATCATAAAATAGGCACTAAATTGAGCATTACTCCGAAACAGGTCAACCGATATTATCCAATATCAATAGATGTCTTCCCATGAACATTATAAATGTGTATACCAAGTTTCATAAAAATCCGGTAAAGCGTATTTGAGTTACCGCGTCTTTAAAATAGACACTAAATTGGGTTTTACTCCGGTACCGGTCTACCGATTTGGTCCTATATCAGTAGACGTCTTCCCATGTACATTATAAATGGGTATACAAAGTTTCAGGAAAATCCAATACAGCATATTTGAGTTATCGCGACTTCTCATATATTAACATAAAAGGCACTAAATTGGGCATTATTCTGGTACTGGCCAACCGATTTGGTTGAATGTCAATAGACGTCTTTCCATGGATATTATAAATGCGTATACGAAGTTTCATAAATATCCGATAAAGCGTATTTGAGTTATTGCGCCTTTAAAATAAACACTGAATTGGGTTTTACTTCGGTACCGGTCAACATATTAGGTTCAAATTCAATAGGGCACTTCTCATGGACGCCATAAATGCGTATACAAAGTTTCATGGAAATCCAATACAACGTATTTGAGTTATGGCGCCTTTCTAATATAATCTATTAAAATAGGCACTAAATTGGGCATTACTCCGGTAGTACCGGTGAACCGATTTTGTTCAATATCAATAGGGTTCTTCCCATGGACATTATAAATGTGTTTTTCAAGTTTCATGAAAATCGGAAAAAGTGTATTTGAGTTATGGTGCGTACAGACACATGGACAGACAGACGGACAGACATTTTTTCGTCCACCACACAATCTCATAAAGTATCATACTGGCACTTATGAGCATTAATAAATAAACAATAAAAAATACTGGCACTTAATTATGAGAGACAGGTGGGGTCTATTTGAAGAATGAACGATGGTGCATATCTTTGCAGATACTGTGCTATAACATCGATTGAAATGACCTTCCTTTCTTACCTCAACCAAACCAGGTCCATCGAGTAGGCTATGACCTTCTCCATCGAGTATAAGGGTTTGAAACCCTTTCAAACCACGATTTGTACGTTTTGGTGTTTGAATTCATAATTTGAATTCAGACGACATATATACGCAATATAATATTCCATTTTATCCTTATGAACATTTATTACTGAACAATAAGGCAACAAATAAATTAAATATGGAAAACCAATGGTCCTAGGCCAAATTTAAGTGAATGGCTGCATGCATCACGATATAGCCTATGTATCGGTATATAGGGTATGTAATCAATGTATCATACCTGCACGTACACGAACATAATTATAACAGCCCTTTCATGGCTATGCACATGATTTTGCACCTAAAATTTCTACTAGTCGTACGGGAATAAAAGCAAGGCTCTGTCGAACTCAGAGCAGAGATTTCGTGGTGTTGCTTTGCCTTGGATTGCACACGTGTGAGAATTATTCTTTAAAACATCAATGTTATTTTATTGAAATGTACAGACAGGTGGGATCTATTTTAAGAATGAACGATGGTATATATCTTTGCAAATAGTGTGCTGTAACATCGATTGAAATGACCTTCCTTTCTCACCTCAACCAAACCAGTAGTAGGCGAAACCAACTCATTTCACGATTGGTACAGTATCTATGGTGCTTGAATTCAAAGTTTGAGTTCAGACGACATATCTACGCAATATAATATTCCCTTTTATCCTTATGAACATCTTTTTATTGAATAATAAGGCAACAAATAAATTGAATTTGGAAAACCAATAGCCTAGGCGAGCCACCGTGACTGGCAAGACGTGCAGAGAGAGAGAGAGAGAGCGAACCTAGCGGCCATGGAAGAAACCATCAATGGGAATGGATTCTCAGCAGAGTAACCGCAATATTTCCAAGCATTAGCAAACCGCGGTATTTTAGCAATGGTGCACAGAGATTTTGAGAATACCCCGGTATTATGTTACCGCAGTAACGAAACGGCTGAGAAAACCGGAGAATGGTGCACTCGGCCATGAGAATTATAATGGAGCAATTCATCGAATGGAACAACCCACTGTATTTGATATTTGTTGACTTCGTCAAGGCCTTCAATTTACTAAATAGAGAATTTATCTGGAAAAGGTTAAGCAAGATTGAAATCCCAAGTAAAATCATTAATATTGTCAAAGACATCTATAATAATACTAGTTGCTGTGTCTCACATAATGGAAGACTCTCTGCCCCTTTTACTACTAATAGAGGAGTTAAACAGGGGTGTCTGCTTTCCCCACTTCTTTTTATTTTGGTTATGGACGATATAATGAATGGTGTAAGAAATAGCAGGCGCCGTGGTATACAATGGGAGTTGAATGCTAGACTAGAAAGTTTAGAATATGCTGATGATGTTTGTCTACTAGCCGACAGATTCTCAGATATAAACGGCAAACTTCAAGACCTATATAATCTTGCAGCCAGTGCCAGACTCTAAGTAAACAAGCATAAAACGAAAGAAATGAGAATAAAGAACAGAGTTGACGTTGATCTTATGTTAGAAGGTGAAAGAATAGAAGACATTAATGAATTCACATACCGTATCTGGGTAGTATAATCAATGTGAAAGGCGGTTCAGATGAAGATGTTGATGCCAGAATAAAGAAAGCAAGATATGCCTTCATTTAACTGAAGTCCATCTGGCGATCAAAGCAAATTTCCTTAAGACTTAAATGAAGATTATTTAATTCCAACGTAAAATCAATTTTATTATATGGCTGTGAAACATGGAAGGCAACAAAGCAAATTGAAAGGAAATTGCAAGTATTCACAAACCGCTGTTTGAGAAGCATCATAGGTACGGTATATGGTGGCTGGAGATTGTAACAAACAAATAACTGTGGGTAAGAACAGATCAGCATGAAATTTCTAAAGAAATTAAATTCAGAAAGTGGAAATGGATTGGGCATGTATTGAGGAGAGAGAATGACAACATAACAAAAATGGCATTTGATTGGAACCCTCAAGGATCGAGCAGACAAATAGGAAGGCCTAGGACAACATGGTGTAGCACGATTAGAAAGGAAGCTGCACAGGCAGGGAAAAGTAGGAATGAAATTAACGCTCTGGCAAGCAACAGAGTCCGATGGCGTGCTTTTATTAAGGCCCTATGCTTCCCTGTGGAGTAACCAGGACTACTACTATACTACTTGTTCTTTGCTCCTAATATTCAAAGGGAATTTCTGATTCATATGTTTTTTTGTTGGTATTGCCATATAGATTAGGTTTCAGTTGTTTGCTCCTCGTCAATTACATTATATCCCCAGAAAACTCCGAAAACCACGAAAATCCGCAGAAAATGAGTTTGTTTTAATTTTTTTTAAAACCTTTGTTCTTTGATCCTAATATTCAAAGTGAATTTCTGATTCACAAATTTTTTTTTGGCATTGTCATCTAGATTAAGGTTTCAGTTGTTTGCTCGTTATCAATTACAGCATATCCCCGGAAAACCACGGAAATTCGGAGGACATTACTTTTTTTGAATTCATTCCTATTTCAGTCAAATTTTTAGTTAAAGAAGATTTATTTATATCCAATATTTTGTGAATAAGTTCTTCTCCTAGTTTTCTTTGAAATAATTAATTATATATTATTCCATTCACGGTGAGAGGCATCTGTGGTATGTAACATACTTGCTTTTTCAAATGACGTTCATTCTTGTAATACACCATCGTGCATATGCCCAGAAATTTCTGCTGTAACCTACTATTCCGCCAGTACATTTGTCATATCGATTGATTGTTCTATTGTGATGTCCACAGAATTTCTATAACTCTGTACTTGTGATCTACAGTCACTGAAACCGTTATTGCGAAGTAATTCTTCTGCTTCAGGGTGTGTCCTTTGCAGGTTCAAAAGGGTGAGTATGTGGACTACGAGATATCTGGCATAATTGTGATGGTCACATGCAAAGAAAAGGGGAATCATATCTTCTAAACATGCCAAGTGTAAGTCAAAGTTGTTTTCTTTAGTTGCTCCCTGAAATGTCTAAATCAATGACACCTTGTCCATGTTACCAATCCAAAATTGTGGTGTTTTACCCAATGTCCCTTCTCTAACTTCAGACAAGAAAGTTTGGTAATGACTATGGAAGGTTTGACAAGATAAATTATCATTCACAGATGTCAAATTAGAATATGAAGGGTGTTTTGCCAAGTTTTCAATTGCTTTCATTCCCTTCAGCATCAGGCCTTTTTCCAGTATTCTTTGTCATGGTGTAATTGGTAAGGGGAAAAAACTGAAACCTTAAACTATATGGCAATAGCTACAAAAAATTATATGCATCAGAGGAATTTGTAACAAAGAGCAAAGATTTTTAAAAAATTGAAACAAATTCATTTTCTCCGGATTTTCGTGGTTTTTGGAGTTTTCCGGAGATATGCTGTAATTGATAAGAGGAAAACAAAGGAAGGAAGTTACTCCTCTGGGTCGCGAGCGACCCCTGGGGATCCCGTAAGGGGATATTCACAGCGGATTTGTTACCGGGGTGCGCCAGTCCCCTACCTACTTAAACCTAAGGACACATACACACACCCGGTCCTGAACCCGGGAAAGAAATTTTTCACTACTGAAAAATCCCCAACCCGGCCGGGATTCGAACCCGGGCCGCCGGAGTGGAAGGCAGGAGCGCTACCGACTCACCCACGGCGGCGGAAAACAACTGACCCCTTAATCTGGATGGCAATACTAACACAAAAGCATATGCGTCACAAATTCCCTTTGAATATTAGGAGCAAAGTACTAAGATTAAACAAAATTAAAACAAAGTAATTTTCTCCGGATTTGCGTGGTTTTCAGGGTTTTACGTGCATATGCTGTTGTTGATAACAGGCAAACAACTGAAACCTTAAACTAGAGGGCAATACAAAAAATTCCATAATTTTGAAGGTGACATGTATTGAGATATTCGAGGTCGAAGGTCAAGGTCACTGATCTTGGTAGTGTACATTGTTTCAATATGGCCATATTGAATATCGTTTGATAGCTTGTTTCCAGACCTTTCCAAAATTACCTGTTTCACAGTTTTATCTCACATGGCCAAGGTACTTGAATCAGAGAAACTTGCTCTTCGACTACTGTTTTACGGTATTTTTTTTTTCCGGCTAAACTTGAAAGTTGTAACGTTTTATCCTTTCTGCCATGAAAATACAATCCGTGTAGTATTGTCGGCCTTTCTGGCTTTTGTACCTTCTTCCTTTCCTTCTTTTTCTCTCTTATGATTTTGCTGCGATCAATCACACTTGAAGAATCTTGTTCTGTAACTGAACCCACATATTGAAGCACAACACTTGAGATTGCTGCTGCAGCTCTGTCTGAAACATCTGTCACATTCCCTTGCCAACGTTGGTAAAGGAACTCGCATTTTTTGTGAACTGGGTGGTGGCTTCGTAGAATACAGTGGTTCATTAGAAAATTTAAAGTAGAAGCCATGAAAATGTCATTGTTTATGTCCATTTCTGATGAACTCTAACTTGATTCTGAAATGACTGGTGCTGTACTTTTAGTTTGTTTTGCAACTTGGAGGGTTTCAAGGTCAGAGCGTACCCTCGGGATGAATGAATAGGTAAAATGAAGCTATTTTATCTTTGTCTTAGTGATATATAATTTATACATTTTTGTAATATTTAAAATTGATTTTTGGGGGAAAAAACTTATAAACGCATATAAAAAGTCAAGTCCAGAGCGGACCCTCAAGATGAAAAGATGGAATAAATATATTTTAGCTCTATCTTTAAGGTGCCAAATGACAACTTTTCCACGCTGATAAAAATTGAATATCGAAAAAAGAAATTGCCTATATTAAAAATAAAATGTTACAAAAACAAAGCAAGCTTTGTAGAATTCAAGGTCAGAGCGGAACCTCAAGATGGAAAGATAGAGTAAAACTATTTTAGCTCAGTCTTTATGGTACCAAATGAAAACTTTTCTGCGCTATTAAAATTCTAATTTCGAAAAAAAGTATTTTTCATTCCACCCTAATATATAACCTGCTTATCATCGCTGCCGCAACAACATCTCCTTATGTGAAAAAGTGGAACTTTTCAGGAGATTTAAGAAATTTTCTAAAAACTGTGGAAAGAAGTTGTACATTTTGTAGGACGTAATTCATCAACAGGTATCAGTAATTAATGAAATGCTACTATGTATGCTTATTTACATTATTAAAGTAATCACATAGGACAGGGCTGGAAAGGACAGCACTGGAAGTGCGAAGTTACCCTCTCTCTCGTCCCCACTTCTCTCTTTCAGTAGCCAGTAGAGACAACTAAACAAGATAATTCTGAGACTTGCTGCTTGGCAGGTAGAAAGAAAAAGAATGCGGGCGAATGTAGGGGTAGAGTATTTCGCACTTACAGTGCCTTGATTCCTGGGATTGGCATAGGAGGTCTTGTTTGTTATAGGCATGTTTTTGAGAGCAGAAAGAGAGGACATGTCAAAGGAAAAGTGGACACATTTCATAACCCTAGTCATAAAGTAATCCAGGATCTTATTTCACCTATAACATGGGACTCCAGAAATTGTTGTGTTTCACAAGAAACAAGGTGGGACTACCAGGCTGGATTACGGTACTTTTGTTCAAGAAGAAAAAGATGAAACCCAACCTAAGATATTTTTAAGAGATTGTGCAATTCAATGTGCCCTACACGAAGTAGTCTGCAATGTTTCTTTTTCTGATGACATGTGGCAGAGATACTATATTTTGGTTCAAGACTGAATGATCAAATCCTACTAGATTGATATGTATAGATATATTTAAATATTGATAGATAATTTATTTATTCAGTCAAAATCTTCCAATCTAAACAGTTGTTGTAAAACAGAGTCTTTCTTAGTGACAGACAACTTGAATTATATGCCAACTCTGGAGAACACTCCAATTGTAAATATTGATGGAGCAAGTGTAGAACTAAAAGAGCAATTCTATATTGTTTGGAGGTGCCTGAATCAAATTCTGCTGAAGATTGTTCAGATCAAATTCTCAGCTAATTTTAGTGTCATTTATTGGAGAGACAAACATTTTTCATCCAGTAGAATAAATTGTTAAATTTATTATTTTGGAGCATTTTTCACCATAGAATTGGTAGCGTAATTGCATTGGTTTGTATATCTTTAAATGGTCTGCGTACTTTCATAATTCAGTATACTTTAATAACAGTTCTGAAACATGGTGATTCTGTTCATGTTAGATGACTTTCAGTATTTTATCTTTTCAATCAAAATACTATTAAGTGTCAAGATTGCATAAAACAGTAATGTTTCTAATGTTTTTCAGTTCTATGACTTGGAGGAATTGTTTCGCAATGGTGGGCCTGTTCCTGACACAAATTACATTTTCATGGGTGACTTCGTCGATCGAGGGTACTACAGTCTAGAAACATTCACCAGGTTATTGACACTAAAAGCTAAGTGGTCTGATCGCATCACACTTTTGAGGGGAAATCATGAATCTAGGCAAATTACTCAAGTTTATGGATTTTATGGTAAGTTTCACAGAAGTAAGAAACAATAACTATCAATATTCTAAATCCATAAAGCAAATAAGTTAGATAATTTATAATTAATTATGCTATAGACTACATTGTTTAGTTGAAATAGAATTGATTATATCTTACAAATATGTTGCTATTCAGTTTACTGAACTGTTTTAGGAAGTTACCGTTAATTTTTGGGGATCTCTTACTTGAAACTTGGTTCAAGTATGCCACAAGTAAAGGATCCACAGAAATAAATGGTAGTTTTCCTAGAATAGTATACTAATCTGAATAAGACTTTCTGGGAACGGCAACATCTATTGGGTGTAGTTCAGTAAAATAAACTGTTGCATGTTCTTAGAAATTAATTAGATATACTAATGGCCGGTTTCAATAAACTCGCGAATTACCTTTGGGTAAATTATCCAATGGAGAGAATTTACACAAGAATAACATCACACAAACACAAATAATTTAAAGATAGCAATCACTTACACTTGTGGCGAGTTTCTAGATAAATGTCCTCTGGGTAAATATGAATATGACAGAAAAAAATGTTCCTACAAACTCGGGCTAGATCTTTCCAAGGGTAAATCGTCGGGTTAATTTATCCTTTCACGGATAGCTGGATAAAATTTAACCTCTTTGTAGGATCAATAATAATTTAAGCAATTAAATTAACGGCATAATGGAACTTTGCGCCCCATGCTGCTCCCCTTTCCACTCGCCTGGCCACTTCTCCTCCTGGCTGCTTCCCTCTTCCCCACAGTGCATGCCACCATGCCTGTAGCCACTGTTCAACCTCAACGCCGGTAATGAATAATTGCAATTGACATGTCACCTAATATTTCACAATAAAAAACCCCTTGCACCTCCACATAATATTCCACAGTTATAAAAACGACCCTTCCAACAAAATAGGCTATTTCACAATACAAAAAATCCCCTTGTACCATACATAATATTTCATAATTATAAAAAACGCCGTATTATAACATAAAATGTGGCTTAATTGATGCAGGAAAATTCCCTTGTACCAACACTACTTATAAAAACCTATTCTTGCGTTAAAACTCATGAAATCCCCCTAACATAACTCTAATATACGAAAGCTTCCTTCAGTGCTCAACATTCACTCGTGGCGTAGTGGTCAAGACTCCTAGCTATAATGCTAGGGGTCCCGGGTTTGAATCCCGGTTGATCCAAAATTTACTATTAGGAATAGGTCTCAAATAGGTAGGTAGGGTGAAGAAGAGGTGAGAGGAAGATAGGAAGGAGACGGGAAAGGAAGAGAAGAAGAGAATAAAGAAGAAATTAATTATTTTTTCTGTTTCATCAGTTCATTAAGAGATGGCGCCACCGTCGTTACTAGTAGTTCAAATGCCGCCACTAGGGGAGGGAGTTAGAGAGTTGGAGTGAGGGACTCGCATGGGGCGCAAAGTTCGGTTTTCCCAAATTAACTGTACAACTCCAAGGCCTTGCTCATTATATCATTGTGGGTGAAATGGAACTAATTTGCCCATGGATAATTTACCCATAGGTAATTCACAAGTTGTAGAAACCGGGCATAAATAATAAGGTTCTCCCTTGAAATTGTACTGTTGGCCTTGGTACTGTAGCATCTGCCTCTGGATCCAGAGGTTGTGGATTGAAACCTGGCTGAAGTTGATGGATTTTCAAAGGTGTAAAAATCCTGATCATGAAGTCTTCTAGGAGGTACTACAACACATGGGTGCCATATTGTTTATTTACAACATATAAAAGATCACAGACCCTAAATTAGAGCCTCTGGACCAAATTAAAAGGTCCTTTCAGGTCCTATAATCCCTTAGTTTTCTTTAGATGGATGTCAAGGAGATGGGCTTACTCTGTCTTGTATAGGAAAATAAGTAAGTAACTATGTATGTAATATGTTTATGTATATAAATAGGCCTATTGCACTAAAAACTACCCTACAGTAATGTTACTTGGGAAAATTAAATTCTGTTATGAGGGTATACGGCAACAAAAGCTGCTAAGCAAAGCAGCAGCAGTGAGAAGCGCATTAAAACAACTACAGTATTTTTCAAATGGGAAGCGTTTTCCTTCACTGCCAATCACGTGTACGAGCTAATGTTGCACCGCTACCAGGAAGGGTCTTCCTTCCGTCTCGCCGTCTCTGATTGGACCGCGTATCTAAGCAAGGAGAAGAACAAAACGCTTCCCATTTGAAAAATAGTGTAGTGACTTCTACTGATGGGACCTTGTACGCCTGGCACATAGAGGTGAAGATTATTATTATTATTATTATTATTATTATTATTATTATTATTATTATTATTATTATTATTATTGTTGTTGTTGTTGCTGTTGTTGTTGTTATTATCATTAACATTATCATCATCAGTTGATTAAAAACTGTTATTAAAACTTTAGAACAGTGGATAAAATTACCTTTGAACAGTCACTGCGTTTCAGCCTGACCTCCAGGACTTCCTCATCATCATCATCATTATCTGCCCTTAAGTGTCATACTGTAGGCCTTGTCAATTAAATGATAGAAAAGAAGCATACAATAATACACAAGAGCACTACACACAATAAATTACACCCACACTAAATATAAAACCATTACAGTCCATTCCAACAGTTAACATTATAACTAAATACAAGTAAGAATCAGCTTGAAAAATTTTATGTCATAACCGGGATTTGAACACGGATCTTTGGCTTAACGCGCCAATGCTCTACCATTGAGCTACCATGACAACATGCCAGTACGACATCAAATTCCTCAACTGATTCAGAAGACAAGGCAGACCACGGGAGGTTTCTCCGTTGAGAACACACATCCAATGGTGTCCTACATTTGTAGGTACTTTGAAGCCAAGTTATATTTATATACTATTAATTAAGTGGAGGGAAAGGAAATAGACATTAAATCCTTGTCTTCTGAATCAGTTGAGGAATTTGATGTCGTACTGGCATGTTGTCATGGTAGCTCAATGGTAGAGCATCGGCGCGTTAAGCCGAAGATCCGTGTTCAAATCCCGGTTATAACATAAAATTTTTCAAGCTGATTCTTACTTGTATTAATATCCCAGACATGGATTTAATGTCTATTTCCTTTCCCTCCACTTAATTAATAGTATATAAGTTAAATACTAATAGTAATATATTTTAATTTTCATTATATTTTGTAATAACTAAGAATGTATTTGTTTAGACTTTCATTATTATTTTTTTTTTAATTTCTTTATTTTTAGTAATTTGTATTACATATTCATATTATTCAAGTACTTATGTTCTAATTTTTTCTTTGTATTTAATGTTCGTTTCTTGTATTCATGTACATCAGTTCTTTTTTAATTTATTATTAATCATTATTATTATTATCATTATGTATTTCATGTTTTTGCCCTGGCTGAGTGGTAGAGAAGGCCTTATGGCCTTAACTCCGCCAGGTTAAATAAATAAATAAATAAATAAATATAACTTGGCTTCAAAGTACCTACAAATGTAGGACGCCATTGGATGTGTGTTCTCAACGGAGAAACCTCCCGTGGTCTGCCTTGTCTTCTGAATCAGTTGAGGAATTTGATGTCGTACTGGCATGTTGTCATGGTAGCTCAATGGTAGAGCATCGGCGCCTTAAGCCGAAGATCCGTGTTCAAATCCCGGTTATGACATAAAATTTTTCAAGCTGATTCTTACTTGTATTAATATCCCAGACATGGATTTAATGTCTATTTCCTTTCCCTCCACTTAATTAATAGTATATAAGTTAAATATAACTTGGCTTCAAAGTACCTACAAATGTAGGACGCCATTGGATGTGTGTTCTCAACGGAGAAACCTCCCGTGGTCTGCCTTGTCTTCTGAATCAGTTGAGGAATTTGATGTCGTACTGGCATGTTGTCATGGTAGCTCAATGGTAGAGCATCGGCGCCTTAAGCCGAAGATCCGTGTTCAAATCCCGGTTATGACATAAAATTTTTCAAGCTGATTCTTACTTGTATTAATATCCCAGACATGGATTTAATGTCTATTTCCTTTCCCTCCACTTAATTAATAGTATATAAATATAACTTGGCTTCAAAGTACCTACAAATGTAGGACGCCATTGGATGTGTGTTCTCAATGGAGAAACCTCCCGTGGTCTGCCTTGTCTTCTGAATCAGTTGAGGAATTTGATGTCGTACTGGCATGTTGTCATGGTAGCTCAATGGTAGAGCATCGGCGCCTTAAGCCGAAGATCCGTGTTCAAATCCCGGTTATGACATAACATTTTTCAAGCTGATTCTTACTTGTATTAATATCCCAGACATGGATTTAATGTCTATTTCCTTTCCCTCCACTTAATTATAACTAAAACTAAACTAAACTCCTTGGATCTGCATCCCTGAAGGAACTAGGCCTACCATCCGACTGCTACGTCATCTACCATAGGCAGATAGCAGGATTGGGGGCATGTGGTCAACCCATGGCCGTTAATGATGGTCTCCGTGACCCTCAGTTTGATTCACAAGGCTGAGTGCATCCCATTCCAGACCTCCCTACCTCAGAAAAATCTGAGGAGGTACCGTGGATCAAACCCAGGCCTGCCAGCCACTGTTGCTAACCACAAGACCACGCAGGCAGTCAATTAAGTATGTCACTTATTACAATAACATTTAGAAGTTAAGTTAATGGTATTTTTGGGCAAAGCATTCAAAATTCACAGCTGTCTTGCATAATCTGTATTGAGGGAGATCTATTTGAGTCTCATGAGAATGTATATTAGATCTTGATATTTCACTATTGTAATTATTATTTAGGTGTATAAGTCATTAAAAAATGTGCAGGTTAACACCTGTCACGATCTTTATCTCTTTAAATAGAGGCCTACAGAGTGCAACTGTCTTGTCATTTGTTATGACTCTTACAATTCTCTTTTGAGGTAGATTTTTCTATTTGGTTACTATTTCCCCTTAAAATGATCCCATAATTTATAATAATATTGTTCGAGCAAGCAACATGTTTCCACTTTAGAATGTTTCAAACTGTCCGCTTGCAATGTCCCGCTTTGATTGTCTTTTTGTTCCCGCCTCAAGGCATTGTGGGATCATGCATGACTTGCTAATTTTCTTTGTTATATGCGGTGGCTTAGCGTCACCCCAGTCAGTATTGTACGAGACCTCACTCAGATCACAAGTGTATCTAGTAGGCTCGAATCATTCCCGCTTTTTCTACCAAGTTTCCTTAAACTTGCTCTGGAAGCGGCGAATAGTCACAATTGTGCGCAATTGTGGCTCTCAGTAATTATTCATACATAATTACATATAATTCATAAAGTTCGCGAGTGAATTCTCCGAATTACAAAAGTTTGATATTTCGTAACAGTGGTGCAACACACGCTACCTGTTTCAGTGCTTATATCAGCTTTTACGACTAAACTACATACAAAAGTTTAGTGTTAACTTCAAGTGCAATTTAATCTACGCATTTTAAGCTATTATTTATCAAGTTTTTCAAGAAATTAATATTTACAGACACGTGTGAAAACGTACTCTTGCATCTTATGTATCAGTGTTTCTTTTCAATTAGTTTCAATAATTATTGTGTGTGAATTTAGTAAGTTGTGATTATTTCATATTTAAATTGTTCTCCTTAAGTATTCCGTGGATTCCTGATCCCAGAGTCCTGAGGTAATAGTCTATTTGCTCTCAATTTTGATTCATTCGAATCTGGTCCTCATTAGCTATTCAGAGGTGGCTACGCTTTCCTATCTTATGCACTTCCAACTGAAGTCCCTTCCAAACCTAAAACCAACATTTTATTCCTATTTGGGACGTATCTTATCCCGATCCCAAACATTTGGTTCCTCATCGGACCGGATTACTAAGGAAACAATTTCATTATTCACACACATATATATGGTTTGTCTCGGCTTATTGATCTCGTTCATTGTATGCAGACTCAACCGCGACGGCATCCGCGTAATCAAGAGCTACGATTTCTAGTACATAAACTCTGTATCATCTATTCGGCAGTGCTTCAGTACTACAGAAAACACAACAGCTCAAAAGACTTCAAGAAGGCAGTGATCATCACACCAGAACATCACATGTGCAGTGACAACTCTACAAAGTTCTCAAAGTGTTACAAATAATATCATTATATCATCATGGAGAGTCAAATCAAGGATCTGATCAAGAAAAGGGGTTTCATCAAGAGAAAAATCACCTTTATTCAGAAATTCTACGATAGCATCCAGGAAGAAATTGATGTGTTTCATCTTAAAGTGAAATATGACAGCCTCAATAATCTTTTTGATAAATATGAAACTGTACAAGCTGAAATTGAATCGCTAATAGTAGAAGAAGAAGACATCGAAGTTCACATGCAGTATGACGAAGAGGTAAGAAGTAGTTATGATCTGTTGAAATCTAAACTTAGTGCGCTCATTGTTCAGCATGAACAGCCACTTCGTAGCATAAGTCCAGCAGGCAGTGAGCGATCTCATAACAGTGCTAATTCACATCATACTTGTCAGTGCAACAATAGGCCAATACAACTTCCTGCTATAGAGCTTCCTACCTTCTCGGGTGACATCACAACGTTCAAACATTTCCAAGACACGTTCGGCAGTCTTGTAGCCAATAATGCAGCCTTAGAACCGATACAGAAATTGCATTACCTTCTGTCATCATTAAAGGGCCAGGCACACGCACTGATAAAAAATCTACCAGTGACTAGCGAAAATTTCAGTGTAGCATGGAATCTAATATGTTCCAGGTACGATAATACAAGAATTATCGCCACAGCTCACGTACGTAATCTACTCTCTTTACCAACGATGAAGAGTGAAAATGTGAATGATCTTCGTAGTATTCTTAACAAATTCCAAAGCAACATAAATGCTGTGGAAGCTTTACATGTAGGGATACCATTGTACGATGTTATGCTCATGCAGTTAATCTTGGACAGCCTTTGTGAGAGCGTACACAAAGAATGGGAGGGAAGAATTGATTCTCAGAACTTCACACCACTTCAAGACCTCATCAAGTTTTTAGAAGCTAAGGCAAATTCCCTTGAAGTATTGGCAGATGTAAACAACACGTCCAGCCCATCTAAGCACAAAGGTGAGCAAAGTACGAAGAAGAAGTCAGAGAAACACACTCGTCATTCTTATGTTGCTACAAAAGGAGACACGTGCCCATGCTGCGATGATAATCACAATTTATTAAATTGCAAGAACTTCCAAAAACTAAGTGTATCACAACGATGGGATGTCATTAAATCTAAACGCTTGTGTGCTAACTGCTTCTCTCCTAACCACAGAAGAGATCAGTGCAAGCTAAAATCGTTTTGCAAATGTGGGAAAGGCTTTCATAGTAAATGGTTACACAATGACACACATTCAAGTGAAAAGGTTTCTCGCCAGAGTACTTTTTCAGAAAGTTCTACATCCAGCACGGCAACAAACATTCCAGCTAGTTACTGTTCTATAAAAGAAAAGGCTAGCCAATGTGAAATTCTTCTTGCAACTGCAGTGGTCGAAATAGAAGACAAAAATGGAAAACTGTTAAAATGCAGAGCTTTGCTTGATTCTGGTAGTCAGATTAATTTCATCACGGAAGATTTGGCAAGGAAGTTACAATTACCAACTACCGCAGTGGATACTCACATAAGAGGTATCAATGGCACCTCAGCTTGTGGTCACAGCATCACTATTAATATGAGATCCAGGATCCACGCTTTCCAAGCTAACCTAAACTGCCTAGTTTTACCTCACATTGTAAATAAGCTTCCTGCTGTCCAAATTGACCCACACAAATTCAATATTCCCAGTGAACTTCCATTAGCTGATCCTAAATTCCATGTACCTGGTGATGTACAATTGCTAATTGGTGCCAACTTATTCTTCCAATTAATTACAAACGAAAGAATAGTTAAACCAAATCAGCCTGTTCTGACCAACACTGAACTTGGTTGGATAATCAGTGGTACAGTTCCTAAGTCTGCCATTAAAAACAAGAAGGTGACGTTCTCACAGCATAACTTGTTTGTAACTGTCGACAACGTGGACAGGCAACTAAGGCAATTTTGGGAGCTGGAAGACTTCCCCAGCGCAGTACACACCAAAGAGGAACGTGAATGTGAAGAACACTACGTAAAAAACACTACTCGTGCAACTGATGGTGCATTCGTAGTGCAACTCCCCAAGAATCAACCTGTAGATTCTCTGGGCGAATCTAGACAACAAGCTATAAAACGCTTAGGACACCTGGAACGCAAACTTCAAGCTAACCCTAGCTTAAAAGAAGACTATTCCAAATTTCTGGAAGAGTATGAAAATCTAGGCCACATGAAGAAGGTTTCATTTCCTCAGCCTGGAGAAAAGTGTTACTACTTGCCGCATCATGCTGTTATAAAACCTAGTTCAACTAGCACGAAAACCCGAGTTGTATTCGATGCCTCAGCAAAGTCGTCTTCAGGCAAGTCATTGAACGACATCTTGAAACTAGGGCCAACTATACAGGACGATCTTTCATCTATTGTACTTCGGTTCCGTACCTACAAGTATGCATTTTCAGCAGACATTTCTAAAATGTACAGGCAAGTAAGAATGCATAAAGATGATCAGAATCTTCAAAGAATTGTGTGGCGTTCAAGTCCTAATGAACCCATACAAGACTACGCTCTAACTACTGTCACTTATGGTACCAAATCTGCATCATTTTTGGCCATAAGATCTTTACATCAGCTTGCGCTAGAAGAAGAAGAGAAGTATCCGCTTGCTGCTCAGGCAGTACGGGAATCATTTTATGTTGATGACTGTTTAGCAGGCCACAATGACATCCAAGAAGCCCTGAAACTGCAAAGGGAGCTTACAGATATGCTCAATTGTGGTGGATTTCCTCTGCGAAAATGGTGTTCCAATCATGAAGCTTTATTGGAATCAGTACCTCCTTCACATCGAGAAACTCAATTGCCCCTGGCACTTGATAACAATGAAAACATACATGCCCTAGGCTTACTTTGGCATCCAGTTAATGATGAATTCCAGATCCAATCACATCCTTCACTCCAAACCCATGTGCAAGGTAAACTAACCAAACGAAATATCCTTTCACTTATTTCATCTATCTTTGATCCGCTAGGATTGGCTAGCCCTATTGTCATAAATGCTAAAATCTTTATGCAATCTCTCTGGATTGAGAAATTAGACTGGGATGAAACCGTACCTGTGCATCTGGAGGAGAAATGGATGGAAATCTGTGAAACATTAGCTACTATTCACACCTTGCGTATTCCCAGATATGTGCTTACATCTGGTACAGTGCAGGACATTCAATTACATGGTTTCTGTGACGCCTCCCAGAAGGCGTATGGAGCTTGTATATATATTCGTTCTGTAAATAGTGAAGGTGAAACTACTATTCAACTATTATGTTCAAAATCTAAGGTTTCTCCTCTAAAGAAGCAAACCATTCCACGCCTTGAACTCTGTGGTGCACTTCTGCTAGCTAAATTATACAACAAAGTGCTAAGTGACCTCAAGGTACAACCTTCACAAAATTTTTTGTGGTCAGATTCTACTGTGGTACTTTCTTGGCTCAAAACTGATGCGCGAAAGTGGAAAACCTTTGTTTCAAATCGTGTGTCACAGATACAAGAACTTTCGGAGACTGCTTTATGGCGTCACATTGCCACACATGATAATCCAGCAGATCTTGTCTCAAGAGGAATTTCTTGTGAGCAGTTATCTGAAATCGATTTGTGGTGGCACGGTCCTAACTGGTTATCTTCACCAGAGACATCCTGGCCAAAACAACCACAACAACTAAGTGTTCCTGATTCATCAGAACAACTTACAAATGTCTGTCTGGTGTCAACAATGGAGAAAGAACATTTTCTTACAAGATTCTCAGATCTCCGACGCCTGCAAAGAGTAACATGCTACATGAATAGATTTATTGCTGCATGTCGCCATGAAACAAAATTTCATGGACCTATTACAGCCGAAGAGCTTCAACAAGCTTTACAAACTTGTGTTAAAAGTGCTCAACATTCATCTTTTAAGAGTGAAATTGCAGATCTTAAAAATATGAAAGAAACTTCTGCTAAAAGTTCTATTCATACTTTAACACCATTTCTGGACGAAAATGGTCTTCTACAAGTTGGTGGTCGCATAGATAAATCTCATCTTGCATATGATGCTAAACATCAGATCATATTGCCAACCAAGCACCATCTGACTGCTCTAATTGTAAAGCATGAACATTTTAAACTTCTACATGCTTCACATCAGCTGACAATAGCTTCATTAAGACAAGCATATTGGATCCCTTGCGTGCGCAGACTGGTGAAATCTGTTCTACACAAGTGTCTGACTTGCTATAAACTAAAGGCACAATCTGCTCAACAGCTGATGGGCAATCTTCCTAACTACAGAGTAACTCCTGTTAGGCCCTTTCTACGCACAGCAGTAGATTATGCTGGTCCCTTCAGCATAAGATACGGATCGCCTAGAAGTAAAATCATTACCAAGGTGCATCCGGGAGAAGACGGTCTAATTCGTGTGGCGACAGTTCGCACTCCTAGTGGTGAATATAAGCGCCCATTAGTGAAATTATGTCCATTGCCAGATCAATAAAAAAGTGTAATACAGTGCAATCAATATTTCATATCTCTTTATCGTTTTACAAGCAATTATAGTGTAGACAAACCGTTACATTGTAATAAGTGTTTTTTGGTTTTTCTCCTTACACAATAAGGTTTTATTTTCTCATAATGGAGATAAACTGTGTTATTGTGATGTATATAATAAGTGTTTTTCTTTATGTTATTTCTCCATTTGAATGTATTTTTCATAGCTTGCTCTTTATCTATTTTGTTGAACTAAATAGTTCAAAGGGGTCGGTATGTTCGAGCAAGCAACATGTTTCCACTTTAGAATGTTTCAAACTGTCCGCTTGCAATGTCCTGCTTTGATTGTCTTTTTGTTCCCGCCTCAAGGCATTGTGGGATCATGCATGACTTGCTAATTTTCTTTGTTATATGCGGTGGCTTAGCGTCACCCCAGTCAGTATTGTACGAGACCTCACTCAGATCACAAGTGTAACTAGTAGGCTCGAATCATTCCCGCTTTTTCTACCAAGTTTCCTTAAACTTGCTCTGGAAGCGGCGAATAGTCACAATTGTGCGCAATTGTGGCTCTCAGTAATTATTCATACATAATTACATATAATTCATAAAGTTCGCGAGTGAATTCTCCGAATTACAAAAGTTTGATATTTCGTAACAGTGGTGCAACACACGCTACCTGTTTCAGTGCTTATATCAGCTTTTACGACTAAACTACATACAAAAGTTTAGTGTTAACTTCAAGTGCAATTTAATCTACGCATTTTAAGCTATTATTTATCAAGTTCTTCAAGAAATTAATATTTACAGACACGTGTGAAAACGTACTCTTGCATCTTATGTATCAGTGTTTCTTTTCAATTAGTTTCAATAATTATTGTGTGTGAATTTAGTAAGTTGTGATTATTTCATATTTAAATTGTTCTCCTTAAGTATTCCGTGGATTCCTGATCCCAGAGTCCTGAGGTAATAGTCTATTTGCTCTCAATTTTGATTCATTCGAATCTGGTCCTCATTAGCTATTCAGAGGTGGCTACGCTTTCCTATCTTATGAACTTCCAACTGAAGTCCCTTCCAAACCTAAAACCAACATTTTATTCCTATTTGGGACGTATCTTATCCCGATCCCAAACAAATATGAAAGTAAGAAAAATATGACATTCGTATGTACTGAACTGGTAATATAGATTTCAAATTACATAGTAAAAAGTTACTCCACTGAGTTGTTAACTTAGATTTGCAATATGGTTATCCCAAGTAGAGTACAGTTGAGATTTATACCCAAGAGTTTTACACTGTTGGAACTATTATTGATCCCATTCTAGTTTGATCCTAGTCAAACCAAAGGGGAGGAGAACTCACAGAGAGTTCGCGGAAAATTCGCATCATGTGACAAATCGTGATTGGTTGATGCCATTAGCAGGCGTGGCTTAACGAGTGTTCGTAAGTTCATGCAACAATAATATCAACATTTACATGTGAAATAACAAACTCTCACTGGCATCGTCGTCATTATAGTATATCAATTAGCAAACAAAACAAAGGATTCATTGTTCATGACGACCCTGCCGGTCAGTTGTACTGAGAATAAACAAACTAACATAAACACGTTGAACACGTGCGTTTTCACATGCGGGCTATTACAGCCACACCTCTTTGTTTCGAACAGGATCGTTCTTAAATGGGATAGAGAATAGCAATACATTTATTTAGGCTTAATGTGATTGATTGTGTTTTATGAGAATTCAGAAACAAATTATTTACCGGAAACCATTCTTTGGATTAATTAATGAAAGAATCCGCTATATTTCCCAGTTCTATTAGTGAACTATTTTTGCTCAGCGAACATTTATCATATGAAAAAATTAATACAAGGTGCAAAGCACCATTAGCAATTCGCAAATTAGATTGCCAAAATTTCATTATAAAACTTAACGTTCTCACAAATTAGTACTTTTACAAATAATAATTAATTAAACAATCAAATGGTGAAAATATTTGTTATTAATTAGAAATGATTTTAACTATTGCTTTTGTTTATGAGAATAACTTTGCTATTTTACAAAACATTTTTTTAGATTTTAGACTGATTATTCCACTCATATTCTGCTTGTTGATATTGACCAATAACGTTTAGCAATTCCTTGGATATAGACCAATCACGATCGTTTACCTTATAAAATGCTTGCTATTAACATGAGGATGATGTTTTATTGATAAAATCGTCTGCTCGTAACTGGACATGTAAGCATCAGTGTGCAGTGATTAATACGTCACACGCTACCATTTAAGCATCACGAAAACAGATTATTTTATACAACATTCAACATAATGATAACATAAATGATAATTCGTAGAGTCTGAGGTTATCGTCCTTGGTATTATTGTAATCTGATTGGGATTTTCAAGACGTGTCGAATGGTATAAGTCTTCCTTAGGTACTATAATAACACAGGTCGACAGTGATTTTGCTGTTTTAGGTTTTTATGTCTTTTTATTGTAAATTCCATGTTCTGATTCCAAAAATGACATCTATTTAGTCCTATCACATACCGTTTTCTTACAAAATTAAAATCTTCATTTTTTATTTATTTGGCTATTTTTTTTGTGATCATAACCCATTACACCATTAAAACAATGACATCTATTGGAATAAATCTACTTAAATGAACTAGTTGACTGTTTTGGAGGTAGATGGCAGCACATCCTAAGCTGCTTCCACCATTTTGTGTTGTGAATTCATCTATACAGGCCATAATAATTGTTCTATAAAGCAAGAAATTAACATTTAAGTGCTACCATTTTCTTGTTTGTATCATATGTAATTTCGTACAGAATAATGGAAAGGAGGTGTTGTGTAAATAATCCAAATTCATTTTGCTATATTTGTGGTAGTTTTATTGTGAAGAAGCAGAGAAGAAACATAACCTCATTTGTAACAAAAGCTTACAAGGCGTACTTCGGAATCCATCTAGGGGATCAGTCAAGGCCTTGGGCTCCTCATACTGTGTGCAGTGTTTGTGTTGAAGACTTACGAAATTGGATAAAGAGAAAGAAACAATCACTACATTTTGGAATACCAATGGTCTGGCATGAACCTCAGAATCACAGCACTGACTGTTACTTCTGTACATGCAATGTGAAGGGTTTTAATGCAAAGAACAAAAAAGGAATTATATACCCAAACTTGCCATCTGCTATGAGACCAGTTGCTCATGGGCCTGGTATTCCGATACCTAAGCCACCTACAGACACTATAGAACTTATTTCAGATACAGGAAGTAATAGTGATTCATCATCATCACTTGTATCCGAGGAGTTCGTTCCTGAAACGTCAATTGCGCCACAACCATTATCACAAGCCAAGCTAAATTATATAGTAAGGGATTTAAACCTTCCCAAGGATGCAGCTGAGCTGTTAGGTTCCAGACTACAGGAAAACAACTTGCTTGCAGCTGGTACATCAGTGACTTTCTACAGGAACAGAGAAAAAGATCTCTTGCAGTACTTCAGTGATGAAGAAAATCTAGTTTACTGTAATAACATTCCAGACTTAATAAACAAATTGGGTTCTGTTAAATATGATCCAAATGACTGGAGGCTATTCATCGATTCGAGTAAAAGAAGTCTTAAAGGCGTGCTGCTACACTGTGGTAATGTCCTTTCTTCAGTTCCAGTAGCACACTCAGTACGGCTGAAAGAGAGCTATGAAAGTTTGAAGTTTGTTTTGGAGAAAATTAAGTATGATGAGCATCAGTAGTTATTTTGTGGAGATTTGAAAGTTATCTGTATGATATAAGGGCAACAACAAGGATTCACGAAATATCCATGCTATATGTGTGAGTGGGATAGCAGGGCAAGAGAAAAACATTGGAAACAAAAACAATGGCCCAAAAGAGAAAGTTTAACACCAGGAAGTACGAACATAATAAGGGTTAGCCTAGTAAATCCTAAGAAAATAATTTTTCCACCTCTTCATATAAAACTTGGTATAATGAAGCAGTTTGTGAAAGCTCTTGACCAAGATGGTGATTGTTTTAAATATCTCAGCCACAAATTTCCTGCTCTGTCTGAAGCAAAAATTAAAGAAGGAATGTTTGTGGGTCCTCAAATCAGAGCTTTAACTACAGACAGGGAATTTGAAGCTAATATGACTTCTAAAGAGAAAAATGCTTGGAATGCATTTAAAGAAGTTATGGACAATTTTCTAGGAAATAATAAACATCCTGATTATGTCAAAATTGTGAACAACATGCTACGGGAGTTGAGAACTTTGGGATGCAACATGAGTCTCAAATTACACTTTCTGTTTTCACATTTGGATGTATTTCCTGACAACCTGGGGGCATTAAGTGAAGAACAAGGAGAGAGATTTCACCAGGATATTCGAGAAATGGAGAGGAGATACCAAGGACGATGGAATACTTCAATGATGGCAGATTACTGCTGGATGTTGTGTAGGGAATCTACGGAAAAACACAAGAGAAAATCCAAGAGACAAACATTTGAAACTAAACAAACAAGATTTTACTGATGTATGTTTATAAACTGAATGGAAATGTGAAATTTTTGGCAACAAAAACTCACAAATGCATTTGTAACTATTATATAAATGATGATTTTGTAATTTTTTAAAAAGAAAATATGTGGATACTTCATTCTTGATTTGCCAAAGAACCTGATGTGATAGAGAAAAACGAAGGTCATTTTTTAAATCAGTGGTACTGAAATATTTAGCATCACATTTCAAATGTAAAACAGCTCACAAAAAATTTGTAGACCTGTGTAATTAATCGGAATGATTAATTATATATAATTTAATGTAATTAGCATATTATTAATTATGTCATGTCGTATGTCAATCTGTAGCTATTAATGTCCTCTGTCATTTGGTGTATATCTTATTGTCCTCCCAGTCTTTCGTGAGTTATTAACGTCTGAAGTTGTATGGAAGTTGCGGGAAGTTTGAATTTAGTTAGTATAAATATGAACAGTTACAATTGTAAAACTGGTTTTATATAAGATTTGTATGTCTGGTTTAAAGTTGATCATGAGCAACCCCATTTAGTGGCAGTAAGCCTCTTTAAAAGTTTTAGTTGTCTGTGTGCTGATTCTGAGGTTTTTCAGCATGGGTTTTCCAGGTTAATTTTTTGTCCAGATAAATTCCTAAATAATTAGCTTCATTTGTTTCTTGTATGGGTGTGTTCTCAATGAAATCTGAATCTGTGGGTCTTTGTGTTATGAAATATGATTTTGCTGGGTTTATGGTCATTAAATTTTCTTCACATTTACAGATTGTCTAATGCTTTGTTCATTTCTCTTGATAATTTTGATTCATCTTTATTTTTAACGTTTTCTTAAAGAAAGTTAAAATTTATTTATTTATTTTTATTTATTTATTTGTTAGTTGCGGTACATTACAGTGTTGAATTATGGCAGTGACTGTTGGTCGTTTAGCCATAATTCGAGCAATTACATGGTTACTCAATTACATACAGGATATATACACTTCCTCTTGCTTTTGCAGAGGTATCTTGACAGATTTAAGATCAAAATTTATTTCGCTATTTGTCTATGACGACATTTGTTTTTTTGTGTCTTTTTTCTTTAACTTTCCATAAATAAAAACCTAGCTTTCTTAGAGCCTGTACATTTGTAGTTCTTGATAGTTTAGCCAGCACAATTTCATTGCTAAACTGCAACCATTCTATAGAAAGTTAAAATGTGTAATTTAGATTCCATGTAGCCACTTTGTTTAACATGATTCTCTTTGCTCTTTTATTTCTGTCTAAGCTATATAATCAGTTATTAAGTGCCAGTATGAGATTGTGTGGGGGACGGGAAAATGTCTGTCCGTCTGTGTGTCTGTACGCATTTATAACGTTCATGGGAAGAACCCTATTGACATTGAACCAAATCGGTTCACCGGTACCGGAGTAATGCCCAATTTAGTGCCTATTTTAATAGGTTATATTAGAAAGGCGCCATAACTTAAATGCACTTTATCGGATTTTCATGACACTTGGTATATACATTTATGACGTCTATGAGAAGTAACCTGTTGAATTTGGACCTAATCGGTTGACCGGTACCGGAGTCTATACGAGTTTGAATTAAGGTTAAGTATGTTTGTTAATTATGTATGTTTGTTCTTCCGTAAATCCTGCTTAATGAATCGATCTGCAGCTTAACTCGGAAATCGATAACAAAAATAACTTATTCTCTTCATATCATAATTGCAATTAACGTTTTACTGATTAAACCAAAGCACACCGGCACTTTGATTACATCAGTTTACCTGATTTTATTTTAACTTGTATCTGTTTATTTAGAAGTGTATGATTATTAAACTTGATATGTAGTATGTTTATATGATTTTTTATTTAACTTGGCATGTATTTAAGTATCTTTCTTAATTAACTAGATATGTACATATTTAATTTCTTTATTTAACTTGACATGTATTTATTTAATTCCATAAGTTGTTAGGAATATTAGGTTATTAGTTATTAGAATGTGTATCTGTAATAATTTTTAATGTTTTCTTAAACTATAATGTTTTCTTGTAAATGTAATTGACACCACTGTCACCGGGCAAAGCCCAATTGCAGTGTGAATAAATACATTTACATATAACAAGGTCGTCCGCAGAGTGAGCACAATTTATGTTTTTATTTTGTAGTAGTTTTGGAGGTAGATCATTGATCATGATGTTGAAGAGTTTTGTACTTAAAACTGATCCTTGTTGAAGACCTTTTATTATTTGTTTGAATTTTGAGTGAATGTGGTTATATTTAATACATATAAATCATCAGCATACAGTAAATCCATAATTCCATCATCACGTAAGGGCTATGATAAATAGTTTTTTGTTGTCTCAACCATCCCAATATCTCAAAGACCATGACAAAACTGCAGATAGAAAGTAAACACACTGTATAGCTATATTTCCTAACCATTGCTGCCTCTTGGGTCCCCGCACTGTAGATAACTGGGAATTTCCCCACTTGAAGACAGCTGGTGTTCCGTTCCATATAGGGTATGGCATATAGAATTTTGGAAATCAGTGCATGTGAGTAGGGGATCGGCAAAAGGCATTCCACAAGGAACGGAAGTAACTGGGTTAATACTTATATAAATATGAATCTAGCTTTCATGCAAGAAAAAGTGTAAAATTCAGATTCACAAATTTATTTATAATATGGTAACAAATAACGTGGCAAACAAACAGAGCATGAAATTTTCTGAATATCTAACAATTATGAGATACTTTATCCAAAGAAATGTGTATAATACAACCTCTAAAAAACTATAGTCATAATTATTATGGTTTAAATGCTTCTTAACTTATCGGTAGTGTTTGTCTGGTAGTACCAAAATGTCTGCCTATAGATATATATATATATATAAGATCTAGATCTTTACTGCAAAACAAAAGAGTTTTCCTTGAAATATAAAGAAAATGCCTGAAGGGCAGAAAGAAGAAAAAGAAAGGAAGGGAGTTGGACAGACACACACATCAAGCATACAATTCAGCCATACAGATATCTTCGGGATATAATAATTTTGCAAAATGGCCAAGAGAAGTTATCTGGCGAGAAAGCCAGGCGAGCGAGGGAAGAATTTACATATTAGAAAATGAAACAATGAACAACAAAAAAATAATAAAAAAGAAATAAACTAATCTGATAAATATAAGTATGCCTCGCTCACCTGTATTTCAGACCATCCCGAAGATATCCCAGACGAACAATGTTTCGCACCGAAGGTCACAAACAATCCAACTCAGGAAGTAACAGCAAGAAGACAGATGAAGAATTAGAACGGGCGGCTAGTCCGCGGCCATAAGGCAGAGGCGAAATGGAACAAGAAAGAGGGGAGGGCATGTGCGTAACACAACTACTCAGCGCCCCTCGGAGACTAGGCGTTACAGAGAGAATAACAAAATAAGCAGACTTGAACTTACCGAGAGAATAATCAACAAAAAATGCATACCAGCGCCTAGCATATTTAAGTGAGAAACTATGTAACCTTTTACAAGAAATCTACCTTCGGGACAGATTACCAAATGCGTAAAGTGGAGTGCAGAATAATAACTATAGAGTTCTAAATAGCGTAGAAAGCTATGCACCGAACAGCCTCACCCTTTAAAGAAATGTCCCCGCTGAGAGTAGAATATGAACAGTCACTGTTACAGAAGCACAGGTATGAATCACAAATGTTGGAGTGTAGATGTAGTAAACAGTAAACAGTACATGGATGGAAAGTGTAGAATAAATTGTAGCCTTAGCTACTTCAATTAATATAGACCATACTTGGCTGCAGCTGAACGGCAGGAAACCCAGTGTCCAATCCTGGGAGTCACTCACTGACCACTTTCAGTCCAATGCAGCCACGGAGAATCCAATTCTTGAAATGTTGGATATTTGATATAGATGTATGCTGTACAGGAGACTGATGCAACACCAGACGCATGCCGGACCATATTCTGGTCAAAGAGATGATGGGAGCGCGCTTCCCCCACTGCAAGGTTGGAGCGCTCAGTAGAATCTTCCACCAGGCTGTTCTTCATAGAATCCCACGGTGAGGGGTACTGAAAGTGCAAAGAATCTAGCAGTATGCAGCTCCAATGAAGTACACACACACACACACACAGTTTAAGAAAAATCCTCCTTTATGAAGAAATGTCCAATAATTTTGAAGATTAATTCTTTTATATTATTGAAATACATATTTTAGTCCAAGAAAATTTTAGTTGAAAAATATATTTTATTAATAGTCCCTTTTCCAGTTAAGGGAACATTTTAAATTAAGCGTACATTTTGAGTTTAGGGATCCCTAAAAATATTTTATAACATATTTTGATCTCTGAATACAGATGCATCTATTTAATAAGTCTCAAAAATGTACATATTGATCAAATTACAAATTTTTGTTTTACAATAAAGTTTTTTTTTTATATACTCTTTTTTGTTTGACAAAGTGCTAACAATTTTTGTTAATAAAGCACTATACCTTTAGATAAATCATTCTGAATTAATCTTAATTTTGTTTGCTGGTATGCTACATATATACCTAAATTTCTTATTAAATATTTTGGTTCCTTTTTTTTTTTAATTCTATGTGCTCATACATAGATTGAAAATGTTATACATAGCAAAATTTTAGTTACTCCTCTGGCAAGGAATGAAAAAGTTTTAATTGGGAAGCATGTGCTCTGTGAGTCACAGAAGGGTCATAAAGGTCGGATAACAAATAGGAAACAGGAGAAAACTGTTTGGTAATAAGGAATGGACCAGAATATCGGTTACAGAGTTTAGCGGAATGTTTGTTAATGGCACTGCTCTTGGGATGGTTTAATAGGAAAACTTGTTGACCACAGGCAAACTTTGGAGGACGATGAGTGCGGTCATACCTGTTCTTGTCTCTGAGGTGAGTGTTAAACAGATTATTTCTGGCTCTCCGCTAGCGATCCTTAATGTCAGAGACATCAGAATCATCAGGTAGCAATTCATCCAATGACCACAAATTAGATAACGGACAGTTAGGAGAATAGCCAAAAAGCAATTTGAATGGAACAAAACCATGAGCGGAGTGACGTGACAGATTAAATGCAAGTTGTAACCAATCGAGTTGGGTGTCCCATTGGGTATGACTTGAAGAATGAAAGGCAATCAAAGCAGAATTGAGGTTTCTGTTTACCCGTTCCGATTGATTGGCATTCGGGTAATATGGAATTGTAGTAATATGTTGAATGCCAGAATGTAAACAAAAATTCTTAAAACTATGGGAAGTGAATTGGGTAGCATTGTCCGATACCAGAATTTTAGGATAGGCAAAGGAACCAAAAATGGAACGTAGGACAGCTATGGTAGTTTTAGAGGTAGCCTCTTTTACAGCACGCAACCAAACAAACTTGGTAAAAGCATCTATGAGGACCAATATATATGTATTACCAGAAGAAGAACGTGGAAGTTTGCCCACATAATCAACAAAAACCTTTTCCATAGGCCTTGAAGCTATGTTTGAGGAAAGTTGGCCCTATAACCTAGTTTGAGCAGGTTTGCTGAGACCACACACCTTACAGGCACGAATTCTGGCTTTAATGACAGCAAACATGCCCAACCAAACAAACTTTTCTCTAATCTTTGAAATGGTTTTATGAATGCCAAGATGAGCACCAACAGGGGAACAATGAAAATACTGGAATACAACATCTATAAGACTGTTTGGTAATAGAATTTTAGGAGAAGTAGCCCGCCTAGTTTGACAACAAAGCATCTTATTGCGGAGCACATAAGGGTAAATTGCTTCACCAGACTCGATCCGTTGCTTGAGTGCAACAATATTAGGATCTCGGTCCTGTGCAGACAACAAACCTTCATGAGCCCATGGCAAATCAGATAGAATGGCCGTCAAAATAGGAGGGTGAACATCTGGAGAAGAATTTTCCTGAACATCAGAATAACCATCATACATCCTAGATAATGAGTCAGCAACAATATTATGAGAACTGCGAATATGAGTAACAGTAAAAGAAAAAGCAGAAATGCGAATAGCCCAACGACCCAAACGACCAGATTTCCTCGGCCGAGCAAGAACCCAGGAACGTGCCTGGTTATCCGTCTCTAGTTGAAAAGGCACATGCTCTAGATACATGCGAAACTTTTCAATCCCAAAGAGGACGGCAAGCGCCTCAAGCTCATAGATGGAATGTTTACTTTCCTGTTTGCTCAAAGTGCGGGACGCATAAGCAATAGGCTTTCTGCCCGCATCGGACTCTTGAAGAAGAACAGCAGCTACCACAGAGCCACAAGCATCAGTTTGCAAAACGAAGGAGCGAGTGAAGTCCGCTGCAGCTAAGACAGGTGGATTGGAAATGGCTACTTTAAGATGTTCAAAATCCGACTGCTGCTCAGAGCCCCAAACAAAAGGTTCATCTTTCCTACGGAGTTTGTTGAGAGGAAAAGCAACCTCCGCCAACTTAGGAACGAATTTACCAAAAAAATTTATCATCCCCATAAACCTGGCGATCCCTTTTACATCTTTGGGAGGTGGAAAATCTCTGATCGACTTAGTACGATCGGGATCGATTCGAAGACCATTTGGAGTCAAAATATGCCCAAGAAATTTCAATTGAGAGGTGGCGACTTGCATCTTCGAAGGCTTGACAGTCAGGCCAGCAAGTCTCAAACGAGTTAACACTTCCTGGATATGCCTGACGTGTTCTTCGAAGGAATTTGAATAGATTACTAAATCGTCCAAAAAATTGAAAACATAGTGAAACTTGATGTCAGAAAATACAGTATTGAGCAATCTAGTTAACACCTGAGCACCAATGGCGATCCCGAATGGAATTCGAGTGTACTCGAATAAATTCCAGTCGGTCGAGAAAGCAGTGTACTGGCAAGAATCCTCAGAAAGGGGAATCTGATGGTAGGCGCTGTTCAGATCAAAAGTGGTGAAAAACTTTGCCTTCGCAAACCAATGAAAACAGGAATGAATATCAGGTAATGGTACTGACTCAACAAGAAGCTTGCTGTTCAGCACCCGATAATCAACCACAGGCCTAAAATCATCAGAGCCCTTAGGGACAAGAGAAATAGGGCTAGAATAAGTGGAGGTGGAATGACGAATAATTCCCTGCTCAAGCATAGAGTCAATATGTTTGCGGAGAATGGCCATACGAGGAGGAGCAAGACGATATGGTGGGAGTTTAACTGGAGAGTGATCTTTCATCTCAATACGGTATGACAAAACATTAGTCAATCCCAATTTGTCAGTTAAAACTCCAGGAAACTGATCAAAAACCTCACATAAAGCATGACGTTGTTCAATAGAAAGGTGAGACAGATCTAAAGTCTCAGAGGACTGTTCCTGATCTTCCTCAACCAAAAAATCTTGAAGATTATGAGCTTTAGCAGACAAAGGCTCAATAGGCCTATAACCAGGGACAAAAATCTGTTTAGAGACAAATGAAAGCTTAGAGTTGGGAGAAAATTTGAACAATGCGCAAGAATTCTGTAAATCGAGCATCATACCAGATTTGGATAAGAAGTCAACTCCAAGAATGACAGGAATGACTAGTTTGTTTACAACAAAGAATTCAAAATACCAGGAAAAATCTAGAATGCGAATTTTCATTTTAGCACATCCCAGAACTTGGAGTGGATCATTAGTAGCAGAAGAAATAGAAAGCTGACATGGAGTTAAAGTAAGATTAAGTTTCAAAAATAATTGAGCACTAATTAATGAAAAACTACTGCCAGAATCTAATAAAGCAGATACATGCTAGTTATGTAATACCAAGGAAATATATGGGAGTGAAGCTGTAGCAGTAGCACACATAATCGGAGAATCAGGGACGTGACGCGACTCTAGTCATAAATTATTACGAGTAGGCCTATGAGAAGTAGATTGAGCACGAGCTTTCTGAAAACATTGGCTTTCAATATGTCCTTGTTTATGATAATAATTACAAGAAGGCCTCTGTCTAATCACAGAATCGGTAGAAAAATTCTGAACTGGTTGAAAGCGAGAATTATTACGCTGTCTAGAATAACAAAATTGTACAAGATGGCCCAATTTGCCACAATAGCTACATTGCGTGGTGCGACGAACAGGCTGTACATGAAGAGGGGGTGGTAAAGTAGGTAAATTCATTGGAGTAGGAGCTGGCTCCAGACAAGCTAAATTCATCTCATTGAGACTAGAAATAATTTGTTCCAAATGTAGAAAAGTAGTGGGTGGCGTTATAAAGGGAAAGGGAACGAATCTCAACATGTCTAGAACTCAAACCTATCGTTCTCACAATATAACTTTCTGGATAAGTCAACCTCAACAAACTGGCATAAAGTCTAATATCCTGGGAAAACTCAGCAAAACCCTCATTGGGACGTTGAGTTCTATAGAAAAATTTCTGCTCCAAAACACCAAGCAAGCGGCGAGGAACACAATCATTCAAAAGCAAAGTATGAAATTGTTCAATAGTAATAGCTTCATTAATAGCTTTCGAAACATATTGAGTAAGCTGACCACTTACATAGGGAAAAATAATCTGCAATAACTGAGCATCCGACATCTACCATGCTGTGACAAGTAGAACAGGAATTTTAAAAATTCCAAAATTTTATCTGAAGTATCAATAGAAAATTGGGGATTGTCATGAAGTAACATCGCAACTGGATGTGATAGTTTTGAAAAAATAGAAGACTGCCCACTAGCACTGACACTCTGAACATAATTAGAAATAGGCCTAGCAACATCCTGATTCAATTCACTAGACTGGTGTGCATTCGTAGAATAAATAATAGGTTGCACAACAGTGGATACATTAGGCAATAACAAGCCAGACTGATTCACAGAAGGCGAATAGTCTGGTGTAATAATATTTGAAACAATAGGCAATGAAATACCGGATTGAATCACTGAGGGTGAAACATCTGAAATAGGTTCCTCCATACGCATATCCATAAGATTAGAATTGAGAGTTTTAATCTGCAAAATCTTTAATTTACTTTTATTAAATAAGTCAAGAAGTTGTTTATAAGCAGCTACTTTAGATGAATCTTTCTCAAGATTTAAATAATCAGTGGTTTTATTCAAAAAATGGAGGAGACGATAATAGATTCTCTTGTACCTTTTTACTGAGAAGTCGTCCTGCAGTTCGGTTATAGCTTCGTCCAGTTGAGTGAGAGCAGAATGGAGCTGATGATACAGAAGCTCATAATCCGCTTCCGGTATAGAATAAGTGGTGGTAGCTGTTTCAGCCTGAACAGCATCCCGAATGGCAGTTAAGAGTGCCTCCACACCCATGGACTGGACTCCTTGAACACGGCGTATAGTAGCTTCATACTGCAGCTCTTCCTTGCGCAAGAGATCAAAAGAAATTTTCTCTCGAGCCATGGTTACATGAAAAGCAAAGGTAAAGAATATCAGCAAAAGCAGGTAAAGACCTCCTCCCCACAAAGCACAACATGCCGAAGCAAGTTGCGAATAACCATACATACAAAGCACTCAAAGAAAAAATATGGAATGGAAAAATATGGTGAGAAGTTTGCTCAAAAAAGGATACACAGGCCAAATGCTGGATTGGATTTGGCTACCAGGCGAAGATAGACTGGTCCACAACATCCAAGAAATGTCCAAGCAGATGGATCCACAGAAGAAAGTAGCAGTCAGTATAGGACCGGGTGGCTCCGGGCGACTGGGTCCAAAGTCAGATCACACGGAGCGCTCTGCTACCACTGCTGCCTCTTGGGTCCCCGCACTGTAGATAACTGTGGGAATTTCCCCACTCAAAGACAGCTGGTGTTCCGTTCCATATAGGGTATGGCATATAGAATTTTGGAAATCAGTGCATGTGAATAGGGGATCGGCAAAAGGCATTCCACAAGGAACGGAAGTAACTGGGTTAATACTTATATAAATATGAATCTAGCTTTCATGCAAGAAAAAGTGTAAAATTCAGATTCACAAATTTATTTATAATATGGTAACAAATAATGTGGCAAACAAACAGAGCATGAAATTTTCTGAATATGTAACAATTATGAGATACTTTATCCAAAGAAATGTGTATAATACAACCTCTAAAAAACTATAGTCATAATTATTATGGTTTAAATGCTTTTACTAAATTACGTAAATAAGACTGCCTGAGGAACCATCTTAACTTATCGGTAGTGTTTGTCTGGTAGTACCAAAATGTCTGCCTATAGATATATATATATATATATATATATATATATAAGATCTAGATCTTTACTGCAAAACAAAAGAGTTTTCCTTGAAATATAAAGAAAATGCCTGAAGGGCAGAAAGAAGAAAAAGAAAGGAAGGGAGTTGGACAGACACACACATCAAGCATACAATTCAGCCATACAGATATCTTCGGGATATAATAATTTTGCAAAATGGCCGAGAGAAGTTATCTGGCGAGAAAGCCAGGCGAGCGAGGGAAGAATTTACATATTAGAAAATGAAACAATGAACAACAAAAAAATAATAAAAAAGAAATAAACTAATCTGATAAATATAAGTATGCCTCGCTCACCTGTATTTCAGACCATCCCGAAGATATCCCAGACGAACAATGTTTCGCACCGAAGGTCACAAACAATCCAACTCAGGAAGTAACAGCAAGAAGACAGATGAAGAATTAGAACGGGCGGCTAGTCTGCGGCCATAAGGCAGAGGCGAAATGGAACAAGAAAGAGGGGAGGGCATGCGCGTAACACAACTACTCAGCGCCCCTCGGAGACTAGGCGTTACAGAGAGAATAACAAAATAAGCAGACTTGAACTTACCGAGAGAATAATCAACAAAAAATGCATACCAGCGCCTAGCATATTTAAGTGAGAAACTATGTAACCTTTTACAAGAAATCTACCTTCGGGACAGATTACCAAATGCGTAAAGTGGAGTGCAGAATAATAACTATAGAGTTCTAAATAGCGTAGAAAGCTATGCACCGAACACCGTTAAAAAAAAATTAAATAATAAGAGGAGAGGAAAGGATCCAAAAACATCTAGCAACTTTCTATTCTATGATAAATGACCATATTTTGAAACCTACGACTTTAACTATTTAAAATAAAATATGACAAATCAACCGACTCCATAAAAATGAAGATTTCCGTGACCCATCGCCTACCGCTGCCTGAATTAGTATGAAGATTTCTGTGGCCCGTCGTGTTAAAATCACAGCAGTAGTCATTTAAGATACTATGTTTTATTATACCTTATTTGTAAGGCCTGTAAAAATAATAAGCTGCCTATTCATATTATGATTTTTAGTACGATTCCGTTTTATAAATTGTGTAAGATATTATCAGATCTCATGAATTTTAGGGATAGTTAAACCATTTTCATTATGGCGAGAGTGTAGTCTCAGATGACAAATCTTCACAGTTGAGATGACGTCACTTAAAACCCTAGTGCTTCAGCTACCTTCGGGACAGATTACCAAATTCGATATGAGACATCCACCAGAAGTGGATAATCTCAATTGACGTTACAGGATACTAAACAAGCCAACATTTTGATCGACTCGGAATGTGGAGATGCTGATGGAGATCTCGAGTCGAGTGGCTGACAAATCGAAAAGTTACAGAATAGGGCTGCTGAGCTTATTGTAAGCTGCATCTAACCCATGGGCTCTAGTTTGGAGACCCCTGCATTAAACTGCCAGCCAGAGAAAAAGAAAAAAAATATTCAAAAGTTAAATGTCTTTAAAAAAAATACTTTGTTATTTAAAAAAATTAGGGAACTTGTTTCGTCCCACTGAGTCCATTGATAGTATGATACTAGTGTTAGGTTTGGGATTTTTATTCTAACAAATTTGGTGGTAAATTAGACTTCTGATAACATTTAATTTAATTAATAGCAGTCCTCTTGTGCTTCTTTTTTCTGTTACATGCTATTGTGTAATTTTTGCAGATGAGTGTCAAAATAAATATGGAAATGCCAATGCCTGGAGGTACTGTTGTCGAGTGTTTGATTTGCTGACAGTTGCTGCGGTAAGTGTTTTATAAAAATATTGTATGTAAGTTTTAATGTTATTATTGTTATTATTTAATCTCTAGGGATGGAAACCCTATTTTGCCTCTGAGGCATGTAACATTGCATTCAGGGCCGTAGCAAGGTCCTTCCGCGCCGTTGGCGAGTTTGACAAATCTGCGCCCTCCAAATGAACAATTTTTTTTAATTTCTGTAAACTGATTTTCTTAAATTCGCTTGCAGGAGGATTTTTTTGGTCCCATTTCTTTAAAAAACCACTGCCTAATAGATCAAAACTAATAATGTAGACTAAGCTATGATGGTCATGGTAGTTTTAGTTGGCACATTTTTTTACTGAAATCATTCTTACCTATACAACAGAAGCAACGCCAACATCAACAAGAGACGAAACAACACAAACATTAATATTGTTTCACTGTTTAATTTATAATCGCTTAGTTAAAAAATACAATAATAATCAGAGCCCGGATTCTAATGACATGTCATCTTTTTATTGATGCTGCATAGACATTGCCAATTTTTAGATAAATCATAATCATGGCCTCTAGATTATAGAAATGCAATTTTATTAGGTCATTTTTTGACATTGTATGCAATTTTATATTTTTGGGGCATTTATTTCGTCCCCAGCGGTGCTGTCTTTGAAGTGTTTGTTTAATGCAAGAAGGACACACTCTATGTTTAAGTGTTGTCAAGTCTCAGTCGGAAACGAGAATCAAAGGAACGCCAAAATGTTGTATTATATTACTGTTATTAGATTGACTTGGCACCAGAGTCTGCCACCTGCTTGTATTTGAGAGTGCAAACTACTGTTTACCCTCAATAAACAATATAATCTGGCAGACCGCAAAAGGAAATGCTGAAGTTTGACTCGCCAGTGCCTCAGTGCCAGTATAAATTTCCGTAAGGAAAGAATATTCACAGCAAAAATCAAAGTTTTTTAGACCTACAACATCCTCTCTGAATTTAAGGTTTTAACAATTATGTACAAATTATTCTATAATTTTGTGTGTACAATAATAATTTTTTATAAATAAAATATCAGTTTTTAGGTAATTTTTTATAATTATTAAGTCATTTTCTTTAAATTTTGGGGTCATTTTATAGGTAATTTTTCAAACAATTCTAGGTCATCAGAATCCGGGCCCCAATAATAATACAGTATAATATAATTAAAAATAATAGCAGCGACTATATTATCAGCGCCGGACTTAGAAGGGAACTTGATCAAAACAAACAGCATGTGTACTGCCAGCTGGCAGAGCGTGCATCGGCGCGGATCACAACACATTATTCAACGTAAAGTTACAGAAATTAATTTTAATGTACATTAATACATTGTGTGATTTAAAAAACTAAACATTTTTAAAATAAGAAATTTTAGTTCACACTTAATTTATAATAAAATAGTAATAACAAAAGGAATTGAGATCTGCACATTTGGCTTTTTCTGTTGTAATAATATAGTTGGTCAGTCATTTTTGCATGTAGCATGTAACAGTATGAGCGATGCCATTGTTGATCGCTTTGTAATCAATCCTGCCGACAGTAGTAGCACTGAGGACGACAATCAGCTGGAAAGGGATTGAGTTGAACCACTTTCATCACAATAATAACGTACATATTAATTTTCATTGTCGTTATATCTTTCCATACTGTTCATGATTTATGTTTTACTCTGTCAATATGAATAGTGTTAATTAAAGGATGTTGCATGACTGCTTTTGGCTTGTAGACAATCGGCATAATAGCCTACTATAGGTATAGATAGTTCACGTGCATTAATTTTTAATAACCTGAAAGATTTCTTCCACTAACGTGGAATTTATATTGCTTGATAAATTGCACCAGC
This sequence comes from Ectobius pallidus, assembly GCA_964059195.1. Lineage (NCBI taxonomy): Eukaryota > Metazoa > Arthropoda > Insecta > Blattodea > Ectobiidae > Ectobius > Ectobius pallidus. The sequence continues at coordinate 36,431,188 of CAXKWD010000009.1, forward strand.
CTAAAAAAAGCGGGATTTTTCATGGTTAATTTTGCGCCCTTCGACCCTGCGCCCTTGGCGGTCGCCCACCTAGCCACCGCCTAGCTACGGCCCTGATTGCATTATGTTAATATGTGTGATGGTGCACTAAAATGAGATTTAGTCTTCTCCCTCATTTTAAGGAAAATGCATATTTTGTGGCCTTGTGAATTTAAAAAAAATAACATATAGGCATACATTTTCATAAACTTTTATGTCAGTTTGTCTGAATGTATTTGTATGTACATCATAAACTAAAAACTAAACTCTGTGGCACGACATCCCCGAAGGGACAAGGCCTACCACCCGACTGCTGCATCATCTACCTATAGACAGATGGCAGGATTGTGGGTCATGTGGTCAGCATGCCGACACCCACGGCAGTTAATGGTGGTTTCCATGACCGGAGCCGCTACTTCTCTAGCAAGTAGCTCCTCAATTTGAATCACGAGGCTGAATGCACCCCTACCAGACCTCCCTACCTCAGAAAAATCCGAGGAGGTACCGGGGATCGAACCCGGGCCGACGGTTCTGTAGTCAGCGACACTAACCACAAGACCACATACCATGTACATCATAGTTTTACATAATTTCAGGTGGGTTTCTTTGTGGGTGGATATGAGTCAAACTTTTGTTAGTTTCTTGTATCCTACCTTGTAATGATATGCAAAATTTTAAATATTAATACAGTAAGGTCCAGCAAACTCTATTTAATGTGAACTAAATGGGTGACAAGTTGCTATAAATGGTGAGTTTTTCAGACTTAGGGATGAAATTTATTCAATTTAAATGTTTTAAAACTGTCAGAATGAAAGGAACACCTCAGTAAAACACCTGAAGAAAAGCCAGGTTATTCTGAACTGATGTTCAGTCTCAGTTTTATCTCCATTGCAACATTATTTTGTTTCCTATTTCTCACTCAGCATTTTCACTAATAAATTACACAAAACAGTAGAGCTTATTTGGTCCTGTCTTCTACCTCAATAAATTGGCCTCCCTCACAACCTGGTCTATAAAGTCATGTTCTTATGTTTAAAATTTAGTTCAGTGGTGTGTATCACCGCTTAGAACTCGCATCAGAATTAAACCCCTTTAGACTTGACTAGGAAAATATGTAAGCTAGATATACCAAATTCAAAGTCAGATTCTAGATTGCAGGTGAGTTTGAAATAAAGTCATGATGAAAGGTTCTTTCTTCAAAGATTTGGCTCTGAACAAGAAAATGGCTGCTTTGTCCTTTGCAAAGTCAACTTTAGTCCAAAGTCTTGTTCAAGAATGTGGATCTTAGAGAATTGACCACTGTGCGACCACTTACTCTGAGGAAAAAAAGGATACAGAAATACATCAGATTTTTATTTATTGTTCATTTCAATAGGGAGGCAAAATCTGAGCAATAATTTATTAATTCTTAAGCCAAGATTTTTTTATACTGTTGTTTAGTTAGTTCTGGTATTTTGTTTTAGCTAATTGATGAGCAGGTGCTTTGTGTACATGGTGGCCTCTCTCCTGACATTAAAACACTTGACCAAATCCGCAGTATTGAGCGTAACCAGGAAATACCACATAAAGGTTTGTGTCTACATTTCATATTGGATTTGTTTTGATTATTTTGAGTGCACCTTCATTTAGTAAATAACATATTTTCAATTTTCTTAATGTTACAGGAGCTTTTTGTGACTTAGTGTGGTCTGACCCGGAAGATGTGGAAACTTGGTCTGTGAGCCCGAGAGGTGCTGGCTGGTTATTTGGTGCTAAGGTCACACATGAATTCATGTTGCTCAATAGCTTGAAACTTATCTGCCGAGCGCATCAGCTAGTTCATGAAGGTATGTAATCTCCAGGGATTTCAAACTGAAGAAAGCAGTTAGAAGTATGCATAGTATTATGTCTTAAATATTGTATAGCAGTGCAACAAAATTAATCAAGTAAAAAAATTTGCAGATTTTTTTAGATGCATTCTGTGGCTTCCAAATTCAAAGTTATGAAAATCCATTACTGCATAATTTGCTTTATGAGCAGTAGATTCAATGCAGTAGACGAGCATTTACTATTGTTATATCGGTAACATGGAATCAGACGATTTTCATCAATCCAAATACAATGCATGCTGCTTATTGTGATCACTTCGGAATCCAGCTAATCTGATAATATTAACAGATTGATAACAGTAGCCGAAGGAATTAAAGTTATTTATTCATGTATAAGATAATACACTACAAATCAGAATTAAAAGCTATTTCTTCATAAAATAATACGTAACTGGTGGATCATTGAACCACTTATAGGCTAATACAGTAACAGACAGCAAGCAACTATTTTTTCAACCAGTAACAAAGTTTTTAATTTTTTTTACTTCCCTTTAGGGGTCCATAACCAATACTCCTTACTAAGTTACAAGTGTTTTTTGGAAGTCTATACTGATCTTTGGTGAACACCACGTAGCAAAACATCTAACGCCTGTCTGTTTAAGTGTTTTCATTTTATGCTAGCCATCTCTGCAAGTCAACACTGTTATCTTCATAAATCAAAAGCTGCAGCTTAAATGTGGGGTGAAACATGTTTTATTGCTTAAAAGAAAAAGTTAGGTAATGCCACTCTCTTGAACTGGTCATCCTGTGAGTTGCTACCTCCAATACAACACAATACAGTTGAGTTAGAAACGAAACCCTTATAAACGAAATTTTTAATGACGTACAGCACTCAGAAATAAAGCGAAAAACGAAAATATGATAACATAAACCGAATCTTAGATCACAATAAAAAGCACTTTTTCAATGTATCAATATTAATCCGTATGGGACTTTATAAAAGTGCTAACATTACTTGACTGATAATGTTATCCGAGATTACATTAAGCAGTGTTCACTGTATAGTGAGGATGAAATGAATTTTGATAAGTTTGACCAGGAAATAGAATGAGAATTTTAATAAAAACACAACTTGACTGAAACCAATCTTTTTTATTACTCTCTTGAAAAGTTAAAAGTTGAGCGCAGGGAAATCCAAGACTTCCTTGGAACATATTTCAGTTGGCTGTACACATGGGCATCTGCAGAAATTTTGTCAAGGGGGATCAATTAACAAATTACTGCCACCAACGCCATCACTATGCTACTACAACCACTTTTTTATTATTATTGTTGTTATAGTTATTCTTATTGTTGTTGTGGTGTTATACCATCACGCACCACCATGCCCTATTATCTCTATATATACCTAGGTATAAAAGGCTTTGTCCTGACTGACTGAATGAATGACTGACTGACTGACTGACAGGAATCAACGTACAGTCTAAACTATATCAGGTAGAGACTTGGAATTTTGACAGTACCTTCGTTTCATGATGTAGGTGCTCACTAAGAAAGGATTTTGCAAAATGTTGATTTTAAATGCCAAAAATTAAACGTTTTTGAGAATACTTAATCCCTTTTTACACAGAATTATCAATTCCAAATCACAGAATATATTGTTGCCAATTGTATCAGATGGGTTTGGAAAAAAAAAATGACATGCAAGTTTGACAAATAAGAGAAGTTATCAAAATAATTCATATTATAAATAAATATTACAGAATGAAATCCACGAAAATAATGCAGTTACATAACTTTCTCTACCCTGGACATAGAGAAAACAAAATGAGGTATGGTAATGTGTATATTATTATATTATATCGCAGGTTTTTGGAGAGAGAAGTATGAAAGTGATAATGCTTTCTGTTTAATTTCATCCCCAAAACAGTTTTATGGTAACATGAGAGTGGGAAATAAAATTTTCCACCTCGATATTACAATTTTATGTTACAGGAATTTCTGCTTCTTCTTATTTGAACCCCTACCAGGCTTGCTGTGCAAGCGATGGGATGCAAAATTCTACATCCTCTAAGAGCCATAAAAAACTATATCAAGCGTTTTCTGAGGGAATAGTTTGAGTGTAATAAGTCGTTCTTCCTATTTCAAATTATAAATACCTATATAAGGACCTAAAATTTAAAAATCGAAAGTCCTTCATAAGTTAATTTCCAACTACAAAATACAAAACTCGGGCGACGCCGGGTCTTTTAAGCTAGTTATTATATAATCAACATCCTTCATTTACAGTACCTGGACCTATGGCTATGGGTACAAAGAAAACATTGATGTATATGTACACAAACATGACTTTTTCTACGCCTTACAATTTCACAGGTCCACCCTTCCAGACAGTCATGGCTGTAAATATGTCTTTAAAGAAAGTAATTGAAGAAGCGTTCTGATACCACAAGCAAAGCACAGTCCCTTACTGGTATTTCCATTCAATGCGTACATAATATGATTTAACTCCATATCGTCACCTGGCTGCCATAACCACGAATGTGCAAAAATTGAGGTTTTGAGTTAAGTGCATCACTGGCATCTACAGACATTTATCTTTGTTCTACAAGAACCGCGAATGTTGTATCTTCTTTCCTTGGCGAGTAATAGCTAGTTCCATTTCCATGAAAGTGCAAGTTCTGTTTTATTTGTTATGCCATAATCACGTATGTGAGTTTGGCAGAACAGACGCAGCACTTGAAGAAAGGTGATACGGTGTATATACCACATTCGTTAAAATCGCAGTACATATCTGGTTAAATCAATGACTAAGGCTTCAACATTCGTGAACGCATTGATGATGGGCCCTTGATATCTATGTATCTGAATACGCAACTGGCCCCAGAGATCTTTATGGGTTGATTTCTCAGGAGTTAGCTTTTATGTTTTAGGTCATAGGTTATACAACATGGTCATTTATCAATGGATAGAAAGTGAAGTGCATACTTGTCCTTGTATTCTTTACTCTACTAAGTCCTTTTATTATTATATTTTTTGCTTATAACAATGACGGCAGAAAATACTGTGCAGTCTTGTTTTGATTTTCACTGAGCAGAGGAAAAAACGTATTTTCACTAACCTTTTTACAATTACTAATATAGAAACTATAGTACATAATACTGTATGGTTGTACGCAGATCATTTTGCAGATTTCTTAGTAGTACTGAATACTATTCTAAGAAAATTCCATTAAATGCAGCAAAAACTGTTCTGCTTCTGTTTCTAAATACCGCCCTATTCAAAGCATATAAATGTCACAGCCTGTCACTAAAATAACAAAACTTCCTAGAAAATAAGCTGTTGGCCTTGAATTCCCAATAAGGGGGAAAAGGATCTGTAAAAGCATCAATGCCCTAAGCAGCACACAAAAACCCACCAGGGTAGCATTCAGAGAACACCAATAAACATAGATTGCTAGCGGTGTCGTACTTTGAAGCACTATTGGCACTGTTTAGTGCACTAAAGTTTGTATTTCAGCAATTATTTTATTTTGAAAAATTTACGGCCATTTTAACTGAGGAGGGGACATGTTTAAAGGGCACATATGCTACACGAGGGTGAATGTCCGATCTGAAGAGTTGACCAGCCCGGAACAGCTGCAGCCAGGAGAGATTGTGTTGCCCTGCCAAAACCACGAATGTGACAAAACCAATCCATAGAAGGGGTTGTATTCACAATTAAATGAACATTATGGTATACATACCTTTCTAACTGCTGATAAGACATATTCCAATACAAATATTCACTTATTTTTTAATTATGTAATTTTGCTTAAGCTCTAAAGTTTCAATTGCGTTTTTCTCAAAACTAGTAAAATGCACATTCGAGGTTATGACAGACAGGTGACGATATGTGAACCACAGCCCGGCAATCTGGGTCCCGGCGGTGAAGCCAAGCCTTGCGCTATGCCGCCATCTTGTCTCACCTGAAGACACCCACTGAACTACACGCAATTCAATGGGAAACTATCACGAGAACTTAGAATAAAGTCTATTTTCACAATTTTCTATTGGAAATTTTGTATCCACTAGTGAACACACTGAAACCACATTGAAAAAGCACGTCCTCTTGCTATTTTTCTCAAGTATTGGTTCCTATTACTTGCTAAAAATTAGGTTTTAGATGTGAAACTTCTTTAGTCGCGGTAGGATTAAATCGAGAGCTTGCGTTACGGACAAAATTGTCACGAAATTAGTGTTATGCTCAAAATCGTCGCGAAATTAGTTTGGTGTGACGGAACGGACTGCACAGAAAACAAGCAACTCAATAATTAGGCTTATCCAAAATTCAAAAAAAATAAAAATTTAAAAAATTCAAATTAAAAAATCGAAAATCCAAAATTTTAAGTCTAAAAATCCGAAATTTAAAAATAAAAATAAATTAAAAATATAAAAACTTCAAAGATCCAAATTTTAAAAAATAATCCAAAGTAAAAAAATCCAAAATTTAAAAAAATGTTAAAATCCAAAAAAATAAAAAAACCAAAATTTAAAACATTCCAAATTTAAAATCAAGAGAAAAACATCAATACTATTAATAAACTACAGTATTGCTCAATTACAACACGCACAGTGAAATGACAGGCATAAATGAAATAAGGACATTATTTTATTAAGACTATATTTTAGATAACTTCCATTCCATTGATCAAAAGAATCAGTATATGGGTCATTCTTCAAATACGGGAAAATTTGGAGTGTCTAAAATCAAAATTTTTTAGTTTATATTTAAAATCTCAAAAAAATTGCTAAAATACTTCAGGGGTTTCTTGATAATAATAAGACACCAGCAGAGCTTAAATGTTTATATATATATTTTTTTAAAGCCATGTGAATGACATCCGTGTACATGTGGATGGCAGAAGGCCACATTAATGACTAACTTTGGCAACAATATGCTTTTTTTATGTGGTTTCATATTTTTCTCAGTTTACTTCAGTTTATTTTGCACCAAATTTGCAATTTTGTGTGCATACTCCGGAATCAATGCAATTTCAACTAGACTGTGTTTTTACGGTTGGGGGGGGGGGGGAATCAAGCAGAAATTCATTTAATCAGTTTTAAGATTTTAAGTACAGGTCACAGACACCACAAACACAATAGTATCCTACATTTATCATCTACATGACTTGAGAGTCATCCACGTACCCCTTTATGAGGAATGTGGATGAAACAAAAATTAGGCATGTGGATGACAAAAAAAAAGGAGTTTAAGTGGTCTCAGCAAGCCATTCCTAAACCTCTGTAGGCTTAACTTCAGTCAGGTACTTTGAATTGGTAGGTTTATCATAGTGCATAATCAAAATTAATTAATATTCACTTTTTGCCTATTTTCTAGAAGTCATGTTAATGACGGAGAATAAAAACGCTTTCCTTTGCTAATCCCAAACTGTTTGTAAGCAAGCAAAATTCAACCACAAGCTGCTCTGTTAGCTTCCTAACACTGTTGCCAGTTATACAAATTTCTCATTCCTGCAGAAAATTTTTCTATTCTTTTCAGCCATGTGGATGACCAAAAACCCTTGGGACATTCTTTATGTTCATTAGGTGAAATGACAATTTTATTTTCACACAATCATACTCATTGGCAGGAAAAAAGTCGAAAAGGAAGTAACATTTTGTTTTGTGGAAAAATGCAGTAGAATATACAAAACCAGGGTATGGGACAGGGCATGTGGATAACATTTAATTGAATTAAATTTGGTTTTGGAGTATCATAATTTAAAGTTAGTGACATTTCAAAGTGGTAGTTGTGGTATGGAAGTAGTAGAAAAAACTTTTATTTCAATTTTTTATAAAGTTGAATTTGAAGGGAAATATCACTCCGGAACGCACATTTTCCCGTATTTGAAGAATCACCCATACATGAACTATCTACTACATATCCTATGTCACAATATAGCAAGGTAGTGATATTTTAATAATTAATTAGTCATTTTAGTTAAATCAAATTTTTAAATATTGACAACACACAGTTTTACTGATTTGAATATATGTAACTTTTGTTAACTTGAGCTCTTTGTTCAAACATGAAAATATAATTAAAGTATTGATACTAACCCGGATTGGATAATAGTTTTTATATCAAATCAAAATCATCATATAACTTAATCCTTGCTAAAATACTGACTAATAAACATACAAACAATTTCTCAATAGAAGTGAACTGGCATTCCTGATTATTTTTTCTCTTCTTCAGCTTTCACATGTGCCTAATCAAATTAGTGGTATACTAGGCGGAACTTATTAAGATCATTCAAGTAATACATAGATTTAAAAATATTACATAGTCCAAAGACAACACAGTTATACAGAAAAACACACACTACAAATTTCAATACATTAATATGAAAAATAATATGTTATGGGACACTTAAAATAAATATTCTGCCCTTATTAAGGGTGAAAATGGCAAAAACATTAATTTTTACTTTATTTTATATTCTTGTGTTTCGTCCATTTTGTAGTGATGTAATAACTTAATGATTCGTTTAGAGCATAGGCCTATAGGTTTTTTTCACTGACACTCACTACTGTGGTATGGCAATGTTAATTACCTTGTTGGAGCACTTTCAACCGTGTGGAGCGGCCATCTTCAGCAACTGACTCCCATGATGCCACTGTTGTGGCTAAGAAGACATTTTTGAATTACTGTGTCGTAGAGTGCATGTGATTTGAACTGTAATAATTACAATTATTGTTCGTTTAAGATGTTGGTGTTGTCTTGTGTGGTGTGTTTGTACATTTCATATTGTTCGAGTGTGTTGAGCATATGACCTTTGTGGTTAATGTGTAGGATATCCATGTCTGTATTGATGTCTGCGTATTTGTGGCCTGTGCTTATTATATGGTTTGCATAGTCAGAGTCTTTGAGAGCTCGTATGTGTTCTGTGTATCGTGTTTTGAAACTTCGGCCTGTATGTCCTATGTAGAACTTTGGACAGTCGTTGCATTTTAGTTTGTAGACTCCTGGATTACTGTATTTATTTCTGTGTTGTTTGTCTGTAGGTAAGTTAAATAACATTGCCATACCACAGTAGTGAGTGTCAGTGAAAAAAGCTATATGCTCTAAATGAATCATTAAGTTATTTTATGTATTATAAAAATATGGACTTTCCTCTTTAAAATGACATAATTATCTCATCTTTAGCTTGCTTATAAATATTTTAAAGCACTGGTTTGAGTCTCAATTTCAGTAAGTTAATTTTTTCCTTGTACTGGGGGGCATTTTTTCTAAACTATAAGAACCAGAGATTTATAACTTTCAGAACTTGTAATAAATGCCACTTTACATTTTGTAACATGTAGTCATTTTATTAAAAGTGCAATCATAGAAAAATATGGCCTACCGGTACCAAACTGAAAAAAAAAATTAAAAATAAAAATCCTTCATTTAAAAGAATAATAACTTTAGGAAAACATAAGTACCGGTACACTAAAAATCCCAATGGTAAAAAGAAAAACATGCAAAAGCATCATACAGGAAAAAAATTATTGTTCTAGTTCTAATAGTTTAGGAAAAATGTTCAAGATTCCACTCAATATGCTCCCTAGTGCAAACAGTGTAAGAGAAAATGTTGCTTTCATATAACATTGCAGATATAGGACCTTCCGGGTGCCCTTAACATACTTTGACCAAGATATTAACTATTTTAAATAATAGAATAATATATGAACTTTGTCTTCATAACTCCAAAAAGTAAAAATATTTGTTGAAAAATTTAAAAAATCAAAGGAAAAGGTTTTTAAGTATCCTTGGTCTCCCCTATTCTAAATTTGAAATTGAAGGGCCTAGTTCCATAAAGGCGTAAGACAGAAGGACATGGTTTCGAGAATTCTTGATGTTTTTAAACAATGTTACCACTCACAAGTAGCCTAGGTGGTTTAAAGTTTAATTTTATAACATATATTTTTGAAGGACAGGCTAAATTTACAATGTATTGGGATTTTTTTACAACTAGAGGTACCTAAACATGTCAAACAAAAACTGAAGTACTTTTACAGTAGCAAAATCTTTTTACTTTGTATCATATTATTTGTTTTTACTTTATTTTAGTAAAAACCTTTATTTTATTATTTAGTAAAAAGATAAATTAACTTTATATCGGAAGCTGAACTTATGCGCGTGAAAGAAAATTTCCTAAAAAAAGTGCCAGTAATGTGTGGATGCAACAAGAGAACAATTCCAACATCTCTTGTGATGAAGTACGTGTTTATTTTCATTGTAATCTTAACTGTAAATGTGAGAACCTGAATCATTACACCGACCGTGGCTCTATTAGCGTAGATATTTCACCCGATCGCTCGGGAGTTGGAGCTGTGCCCGCCGCACCGCAGGAACCTGCGTCATTGGCCAACTCTTGCGTGGAACTCACTGTAGAATGAATGTGCAGTCTCACAGGTCTTTTCTTATAACTGAGCAGAGGTTTAAGGCACAAGTACAATATTTCATTGAGTATTTAAGAGATATGAGGAGAAGGCATAAATGTTAAAAACTCAAAATTAAAGATTTGTGCCTTACACCCTTATGGAACTAGCCCCTTCAATTGATAAACAGAATATTTACAAATGTTTGAAAATAGCCAGGCGATTGTAGACTGATCTGTGATCAATCTTATGTCTATTAGTTTCCCTAACTGCATGATTAATGCGAATTTTCAAATATGACAATGAAATTACTTGTATCAATCTATTAACATGAGTGTCCAATGGATTTAAGTCCAATACATGAGTATTTAATGAGGGAAACAAACCTAGTTCATTTGCTTCAGCTGCGACTTTGTAGGGTATGTTACTTTTCACAATTGAATTGATGCCTCTGCATAAATTCTCTCTAAAACATCTTTCACTTAATTTACATACTCTAACCACATCATTTGAAGGAATAAATAACTTCCCATTACTTTTGAAAGAAATAAATGAATATGGACATTCTGTCTGTGTAATCGCTTTTTTGCAGTTGTCACACTTTAGAGAACTGACTACTTTCTTAACAACATAACCTGATATGTATTCAACAATACTGTCTGACAACAATGTTAATGTTGAATAAGATGGGCAATAATCATGATCAGAAATCTGAACTGGTGACTGAAGACATAAGGGATCATCCTCATTTTGTATAAATTGAGTGCTCTTCGCATCACGAGTACTACTTACATTAAGGATAGGTATACTATCTTGTGAAATGCAATTTCCTGTTTTTATGCATTTTAGTTCATTCCTGGTAATCAGTCGTTTGAAGGCTGATTTGAACTGCAAACATGTGGGATTAACGTTCCAACCTCCTCGTTGCCTTATGAGACCAAAAAATAGTTCTACATGATCCTGGCTTAATTTGTATGTCAGAAGGTATTCCATTTTTTTTGTTTTTACAAACATGTCATATAAATTCTGCACAGACAATAAGCACACTTTTAGGCCCACAAATCCAACCTTCCTATTACACGTTATAATCTTCTGTTCACATTCCTTATCAGTGTATAGAGAGTCAATGTATGCAATAGCATCACAAATGAATGAACTCCATAGATTTTCATTTTCCATTGCAAGTGGGGCTTTGAATGCTTTGCCAAACTTGCTGGATGAATTGAGTAAATCAAATATCTTGTCCATATATTTAAGGAACTTCACAGTTTCTTCACAACCTTCAAATTCTTGTAGCTTTAACACCACATTACAGAAATCCAGTGCCTCTGCTACTGATTTACTAAGTGTCTGAACTGCAGGTCTCACACGCATTTTATGTTTATGCCAGTTGATATGTTTCGAGGTTAATTTGTTTGCCAGACACAAACCCTCGGCACTTTGTAATTCGAATAGAGATTTCACATAAGACCAGCGAATTGCACCGTCTTTGCGATAAATTATTTGTTTCTCAGCTAAACAGTTGCGTACAAGTTTGATCATATGACAGGCATCAAGTAATACAGCAACTGATGCTCCTGACAGAGATGGGTGGAGAAAACTGGTTTTGAGATTATTTGCATCAGATAAATTAGCTCCCAAGTTGTTGGCCATACTTATATTGGAGCTGGCTCCATCAAATACAACTGCAGCTATGGTGACACCAATTTCATGCAATTTGTCGATGCAACTTGACATTAAAAATGCTCTTTCCTGACCTGAGAGTGAATCGATAAAAAAATAGCCACAAGGGATCTTCCAGGTATCATTTACTGCTGTACACATAATTACACAGGCCATTTTTGCCGTGGGTAAACTGTCATTATTAATTTCGGTACCAACATCTACATAACCTATAATTTTATTTCCAGTATATTCTACATGTTCCTTCAGGCACATATCATCAATAGAGAGGCATACTATAGGAACTTGAGCCTTCTCGTTGCTTTCTCTAACTTTACATGCAATTGCATTAAAAGCTTCAGTGCACAGACCTGGTTCACAATCAATTTTCATATACCAGGAACGTATTGTCCTTGTACTAGGCAATGAATTATTGAACTTCAACCGTACAAACTCATATGCTTTTGGTGAGAAATAGTGCAAGGTCAATGCAAATGATCTTAACAAAGGTTCATATGCCAAGCCGTGTTTACTTACTCTGGTTCCAGCACTCTGCGCTGCTCTGTCTAACAAGCAGCATACATCAGAAGGGAGTGAATTTTTTAATATTTCAGCATTATTTTCAAGAATGAGTTTTTCTTTCACTAACAAGTCAATAACTTCTCTGTCATATTTTAATTTTTTCTCATGCCGCCGTACCTTTTGCTGCAAAATCTTTATTTTCTTTCTTGCACTGCAAAGCTCAACATTTTTCTCACTCAATTGGGTCATTAATTTTCTTTTCCGGGGTGTTAATGGTTCAGAGCCACCACTATTGTCACATGTACCAATACTATTCTCACCAGAATTTACACCAACTTCAATCTTGACAGTTTCTGTTATTGTGATTTCACTGGCACACGTAGCGATATCAGGTTTTGAAGACACATGTCTCACTTTAGGTGGTTTCCGTGGGACTACATGTCGCTTCTGCAAATGCACAGGATAAGAAGGAAATACAGAGGGAACTGCTCCTTCTCTCAGCCTCCTGGTTTGGCCAGTATAGTCCATATCTTCGGGACGAAAATGTTGAGAGCACACACCTGAAGCTGTAGTCGGTTGCCAATTCTTTCTGTTGATCGCCTTTATCCATGCTTCCCGAATGTCCTTCTTCTTAGGAACTCTGAAATAAATAAATAAATATTAAATATGTTAATTATTAAACTCAAATAAATGATGCAATTAATTAGATACGGTAGGTATTCCTGCATGCATATCATAAGGGCCTACTTATTTATTTACTATCCAAAAGTTTAACCATTTTTGTACCTAGAGGTATATTAAGGTTAGAGTTATTTACAAACATAACATGAAGTATAACATAAGAATATTAATTATAGTGCATAAGATGGCTTATATGTTAATAATTACTTAGGGCCTACAAATATTATAACACATGCTTAAATTCTTAAGGAAGTATGAATAATACAAGAAATAACTATCAATGTATGCTTACAGTTATTTATAAAAACATAAAACATTCCTAGTAACTAAAGCATATTATTTACAATGCAAAAAATACACATAAATTGAGGTTAAGTTTATTTGCAATTTCTAAATGCTAAAGTAATATATGACTATTTACAGTGTATGAAATAGTTAACAATATTAGGTTATGGTTATTTACAACCATATAATACATTCCTAGAAACTAAAGCATGCATAATGCATGAAATGGCTAACAATAATAATAATAATGAAATGCCTACTTACGCATGTATTGAAACGTGTTCCTTTCCTTGTTTCTTTCTGTCGTAGTATGAAAAATTACACCCGAATACCACACAGGTATTCACCATTTTAGAAAAAGTATTTATACTCCTCAGTCCAATTACATTATTAGCTAAAATGCTAAAATTCACATCGCTGTAACGCACTTGTAGCATGTACACGATCAGCTGCTGCAGTGTAGTAATATGGCGGTCCTTGCATCACGTGGCTTCACTGCCGCCAATGGTACAGCATACACCATTGCCGATCTATCTCTATATATCTGTGATGTGAACTGACAACACACTGTAAGCACTTGATGCATTGTGCATATGAATGCTCTTTGTTTCAGGATACAAATACATGTTTGACGACAAGCTGGTGACAGTGTGGTCTGCACCTAACTACTGTTACAGGTGTGGAAACATAGCATCAATTTTAGAGTTCACAAACATTGATACTAAAGAAGCAAAACTCTTCCAAGCAGTGCCGGATTCTGAGCGTGTCATACCACCACGCACCACAACGCCCTATTTCTTGTGATAACCTCAAGAAAAGCCTTTCCCTTTCCTTCATAACGATATGCGCAGGAAATACTACTTTGTGATACTGAAGTTATCATACTTGAATCCAAACTTAAGATCAAGTAATGACCTCCCCTTAGATATTTGTAAGAACAAGTGACTTTATGACAGTGGGCTTCATTATCACTGCTTCTTTACTGTGATTGCCATTGCTGTTAGTTGTGTTACGAAGTTGTTGATGTTGGTACAGAGCCAGTTACAATTCCTCAAATTAAAATTTATAATTTTTTGGAATATTGTTTAAGGAAACAATTTTGAGAATACAGCTCTGACGCAGTAACTTTTGATCTCGTCAAGCATTTTGGTCTAGTAGTTATGTATAGCCTACTTTGTAATATATTTACTTGAATCTAAATGAGTACTTGAATAGTCAAAGTAAAGATTTACTCACATTCTACTCTTGTACCCCCTGTTTCTACATTTTTGCCACATTAATTTGTTTTGTATGAATATCGTATCATCTGATATACTTTCTGGTCTTATCTTGTATTCATTTGAAGCATAATTTGTTTTTATTTGCAGTTACTTCTACAAAATGAAGTGCATTAGTTTGCATCAACAAATATTCATTAGGGACCATCAGTAACACGATAGAAAACAGGTTTCCTACTTTCTTGTAGATGCTTAAAGTGCCACTATTAAGCAAACAATGTCTCCGAAATATCACAAAATGTGTTGTGTTGTGTGAATTTTATTGTGTAACCAGCACAAAATATGTTATGTTCATAACTTGAATTACAATATGTAAATGTAAATATTATGTTAAAGCGTTTTTACTATAAGTTTGAGTCATACATTTCTCTTAGGCTTGATTGGTAGATTTCTGTATTTCTCACTCTTGCAAGCATTCTTTATCCAATATCTTTATCAAAAAGTAAAAAAAAAAAAAATGATACTTGTGATTAATTATGGCAAAGGTAGTCCAGATTGTATGCTGCTAAACGAATTGCATATTTTACCTACAGTAATAATATTTTGAAGATATTATTGTTATTATTCTATATCCTGTACAGTAGCCGTGTCAAACATGCGGCCCCCAAAGCCACAAGGTGCAACCACCTGAACTTCTAGATTTAATTGATATATTTTCTCATAAAATTAGTAGAAAACCAGAAAAATGCAGAACTGTTTTCTTAAATATAAATTTTCCAACAACTGAGGAGCAAGGAACAAGTTAAAAAGAAGGTGATTCTCACAATTTGCAGGGAGGGTTTCTGCAGCTAACGCTTTGTGAAGATTGTCAAGGACAACTTCTGTTGAAGGTTAATGCACTATAAGTGCCACAGCCTCACCCAATTTCCACCCATGAAGAAGGGGTTTTGAATTGTTACTGGTCCCGTTAGTACTTCAGTCTCACTGTCAGTGAATTTTTACACAGTGACGGAGTGCGTATAAATTGTGTTGGCCGAGGAAGTTATGATTACACATTAGCCTACATTTCAGCCTATGTATATAAAAGGACAATACATTTATAAGGACAATGTCGTTATCTAAACCTTGAAGCACCAAAAAATGAACAATTGAATGTGAGCGCCGTCTTTTTCAAGAAAAATGGGAAATCACTTATTTAAAGGTAAAATAACTTGTTTGATTTGTGGACAAAATATAAGTGTTCCAAAAGAGTTCAATATAAGACGTCATTATGAGACCCATCATGCAAAATGTGACCAGTACAAAGAAAAGTTGAGGGAAGATAAGTTGCGAGACTTGAAAGCTGCACTCTGCAAGCAACAGTCTATCTTCCTGCGTGTGAAACGGGACAGTGAAACCATTGTTAGAGCAAGCTATGTAATTGTAGAGCTTATAGCAAAGAACTCTAAATGTTTCAGTGAAAGTGAATTTGTAAAAGAATGTCATAAAAACAGCTGAAATTGTATGTCCTGAAAAAAGTTCAAACTTTCAAAAACATATCCTTGTCACAAAATACTGTTGCGGAGAGGGTATTTGATATTGCGACTAATGTAAGTGAGCAGTTTTTAGCAAAAGTTGAAAGTTTCACAGCATTTTCCATTGCAGTCGATGTAGAATTAGCTGTGTTATTCGGGCCTGTGATAATGACTTAAATATTACTGAGGAGTTATTGGACATAGTTCCTCTTAAAAATACAATGACTGGTGAGGATATCTTTAATGAAGTAAGTAGGATCCTGGAAAGATACAATCTTCCATTATAAAAACTTGTCTGTGTAGCAACAGAATGGGTTTATTGCTAAGTTGCTGGCCAAGCAGAAAGAAGTCTCTCCTACCAGTAAGTTTCACCATGTCCACTGCATCATTCATCAGGAGGTTTTGTGTTTGAAAGTAATAAACATGAATCATGTTTTGAAATTTGTGAAGAAAGTTGTAAACTTTATTCGTTCTCAGGGGCTGAATCAACATCAGTTTTCATCTTTACTTAGTGACATTGGAAGTGAATTTGAGAGTCTGCCATACTCTGCAGAAGTTCGTTCGCTTTTGTGTAATAAAGTTTTAAAGCGATTTTGGCTTCTTAGAGAAGAAATTAAAATGTTTTTAGAAATGACAAGCGAATCACCTGACAAACTTTGTGACGATAATTGGGTACAGGATTTGGCCTTTATGGTGAACATAAGAGGGCATTTAAATTACTTAAATTTAAGGTTACAGGGGAAAAATCAGGTCGCAGTTTCATTGTATGACAATATTAAGGCCTTTATATTGAAGCTCAGACTTTGGGAAGGGCAGATTAACAACGGCAGCTTAATTCATTTCCCTGTCTGCCAGGATGTTAGGAAGTCCCAAAACGATTATGATTTTACCCATTATGCTTCTCATATAAAGGAATTAATTAATTAATTTGAAAATAGGTTTGAAAGTTTCAAATCATGTGAGAATGATTTTTCTTTATTTATGTTCCATTCTCCTTTGATGTTCACAAGGCAGATAGTGACATTCAGATGGAACTGATTGAAATTCAGTGCAATTCTGTGTTGAAAGACAAATACAATGGCATGGAGATCCCTCAGTTCTTTTCTTATTTGCCAAGCCAATACCCTGCAATGCGTCAGTTTGTTATGAGAATATTAGCCTATCTCTGTGAACAGTTATTTTCCCTTATGAAGGCAAACAAAACTCCTCACAGATCAAGACTTACAGCAGAACATTTGTCTTCCATCCTGAAAGTCGCATCTTCACAGAATCTAGTACCTGATATTGAAACTCTTGTTTCCTGGAAAAGATGCCAATTCTCAAGTAAAACCCAGTAATTTAAGCCATTGTCTATTTAGCAATTTTTATTGTTTGACTGTATGTGATTATGTGCAAATATACCTAAATAACAAACCAAATTAAATTATTTACTTAACAAAATGTATCTTTTTGTTTTGAAATGCAGCCCTTACAATATATCAGGCTGAATGGGCCCCATGAACAAGTTGAGTTTGACATACCTTCTGTACAGGCAACCGTTGTTTACCCTGAGGTGTGTAAGGATTGAGATATGACTAAATAGACTAAATATGAACACTTAAACTAAGGATAGAACTACAAAGTAGAATAAACACTATTTACAAAAGAAAGAAATAATTGTAGCTTTTATCATAATACATTATGCTGGTATAAGCACAGTTGATAGCATTCAAATACTATATGTAATTTCTCGGTACGGTTGACGTTCTTCTAGAGTTTGAAAATGCATGCCTAACACACCTCCTGTGTCATGCTGCATCACTGCACGTCTTACAGCATCTAATTTTAATCTCTGTTGCTGGGCTTTGTCCAACTCATTTTCCCCCTCAAACTATCGTCTTTTATAACACTTTAGCAACATTCCTATTCTTTCTCCTTGACAGTTAGTTTTGTATATCATAAAACAGATAATTTCCTCCCATTCTTTGATCTAAAAATCATAAAAAAGTAGTAACAAAATAGGATTTGGAATGTATAGAAAGCTTACACATTCAGATTGCTACATTAAAGCAAATAGTTTTAACCCTACAGGCCACAAAGAAGCAGTATTGAATAGCTTAGTACAAAGACTTATCAACATCCCTCTAAGTAAGACAGAATATGATCTTGAATACCACAACATCTTGTCCATAGCAGAGAATAATGGATTCCACAGAGACCTGATCTTGAAAAAAATAAGGAAATACAGTCAACAACAACAACAAAACAAGGATACTACCACACTCAGACTGGGAAAAGAAGATATGATACATAAGAAGTTTTATTTTTTAAAGCAAAAAGTTGGGGCACATCCATTATGTGAGTAAATACAGTACTACAGGTACAAGTGGTCTCCAAATTCAATTTGACTAATGGATTACAATAGTAAAGTTAAATATCAGTAAGGAACATAATTTGGTTGATATCCCTGACATTAAAGTAGCTACCATATTGAAACTGTGAAAGTTTTTGAATGGTCCTACTTTTTTTGCGGGTATAAAAAACATAGTGTAGTAAAAGAGGTTTTTGTGCCCTATGCTGTCAAAAAACAGATAAACCAAGGACAATTTCCAAGTATAACCCCAATTTTTTATTGCTATTTTCAGGATTGCTTGAGTAATATAATTAATTGTATTAAAATGTTGGTTACTTATAAAATCCATGTTTTCAGCTCTCTCAGTTGAGTAATTTCTGGTTGAGAGAGAAACAGACTACCTCTATGCATTACCTCTGTGAGCATTATGCTCAGGATTTCTATAATGGTGTAAATAATAAATAAATATATGTGCTGTGATTCTGGCATTGCTGTTCACTGCAGAAGTTTGATGGGGTTGCCAGATGTATCTTTCCAGTTGAGTTTCCCAGTGTCAGAGTTTTCTTATTAGATCTCTGGAGACTAATTAATTCTTCAGCAGATAATTAAAGACTTAATATGTACAAGTGGTAATTTTTGTGATGACTTGTATTTAAGAAATGCTTGGTTTTTCATATTTTAATGGGAGAAAAACAATTTCATACTGAATGTTAAAGGCTTTAAATTGTCAGAAAATAAAAATCTGTTATTTTAATAATTCTGATTTAGTCTTCTTGCAAAAGAAAATGTTAGAAACAAAATAACGTAAGATCAATTTTGGTTGAATTGCTGAATTGCTTGACATAGAATATTGATTAATACATGAGAGAATAATTTCTAGGATTGGTAGTTGGACAAACAGGATATCCAATTGTATCCACTGTTCTGAACCAAAATACCCTTTTAACCTATATGTACTCCTGGCACTTCCAGAAATTATCGTAGAAAACATTATTGGATTGTAGGGAATTAACCTTTGTGAATGCAAAGATTGTTCAAGCAATGGCCACAGCTGAAAATCATTGCCGTTATGTACCTCATTTCTCACACAATCGGTTGATCACATATAAGACATTTGTAATATATTCAAGACATCCTGTTATCGGATCAGTTCACTTTAATTTAGGCTCATTTTTTCCTGTCTGTCTCAGAGACACAGCTTCATATTGAGTGGTTCAGCTCTCTGAAAGATGGATAAACAGAAGTGTGGCTGTATGCCATATCAAGTGTCCTATAGCCAGTTGTAATAACCGTCAGCAAGAGTGAGCATAAGTTAATATGTTTTGCTTTGAGACCACAAAGCAGACTTCTTTCTCATCAAGTAGGCCTACTCTAGGGTTGCCACCTTTTGGTAAGGCTAAGGAGGGACACTTATCGAATATATGCAGATCGCCGATCTTCATACCTAAATTTGTACACGGAACAATTTATTAATAACTGAAAGACGGATTATATTACAAAGCCAAAACTGAATAGGCTATGTAACAGTAACACTAAAATTAGAAAAGAAAAGGTTAGCAAAATAATTTTAAAAAAGCCTGGG
Organism: Ectobius pallidus; assembly: GCA_964059195.1. Classification (NCBI taxonomy): domain Eukaryota; kingdom Metazoa; phylum Arthropoda; class Insecta; order Blattodea; family Ectobiidae; genus Ectobius; species Ectobius pallidus. The sequence goes on from CAXKWD010000009.1 coordinate 36,451,217, forward strand.
CAAATTCATGACTTGAAGCTGTATTTCTTGTTTGATTTGGCAGCTTCTAATAGTTGTTTGTTCTGTTTCACCCTTACTAAATAATCTTTGCAGGTATCTGTAACATTTGTAGAAATGATTTCACTCTTTATGAGGTCAGCTGAGCACCTGTTTCTGGATTCTGTCCATTTTAGATTCAAGAGAGAGAAAACTCTTTCCACAAAGGCATTCCTACCAGGAATGCTCAGAACAAAGCATTTGAGACTGGGAATGTGTTCTTTACTTTAGTAGCATTTATTATATCTGAACTAAAGCAGAATTCCTCATATAGGCCTAACTCATCCAAATTAACATCAGATTCTACATTATGTGCCTTCACAGAGTCTTTGAGATGTTTGAAAGATTCAAGTTTTTCAGTGTGCCATAAAGATTGTTTTCTGTGAAGTCAAATACTTTCTCTAAGGAACTTAAAGCTTTCTCAAAAATTTCAAAAAACAATGTACACTCATAGACATGTTTCGAAAAAATTATGAACATTGGCAATCCAGACTCTGACTAGATAATGGCTTACCACTAAGTTTAGGAATAACAGGAGAAATATTTAATTAGTTCTTACTCAACGAACGACACACAAAATACACAGAGAACGTGGATTCAAATTACAACTGATAACACTACACACGTCTTGCTGTGCTATATTTCCAGAAGGAACTGTACTTGGCAAATCAATGCCATCATATGATCTGTTTTCGGTAATTCCCCGTCAGATCACCAGTTAATGGCTCGCACGCTGGTTGTACAGATCACTGACATACCCCAAGAATGCCCGCGCGACTTATACAAATAAATTACAAAGAATAACATCATGGGCGGTGATTTCAATGCTGCCAACACGATACATTTTAGCGATGGAACGACATCGATATCTTGACCATGAGACGAAATTCACAAAAGACGCCACCAAGAATTGCTGTCTCATATTTTGTTTTGGAATAATTTGGCGTCCCGCAATATAATGCGTCCCTCTTAGGCATAATTCGGGACGCTGAAAATGTCTTTAAAATGCGGGATGTCCCGCCTAATTCGGGACAGGTGGCAACCCTAGCCTACTCTCTCATCAAGTAGGCCTACTGTAAGGTTCAGCGTAAACTAACAATGTAATTTGATGGGCTATCAAATTCTAATTCAGAAGCCAATAAACAAACCACTCATTTCAAAGCACGTCTAGTTCACACCACCGTAACCAGTATCATATTGCAAGAAATAGAAGCATGTTTATTATTCCCCTGACTGCTGGCGTGGTCTTGTGGTTAGCGTCGCTGACTACGGATCCGTCTGCCCGGGTTCGATCCCCGGTACCTCCTCGGATTTTTCTGAGGTAGGGATGTCTGGTAGGGATGCACTCAGCCTCGTGATTCAAACTGAGGAGCTACTTGATAGAGAAGTAGCGGCTCCGGTCCTGGAAACCACCATTAACGGCCGTGGGTGTCGGCATGCTGACCACATGCCCCCCAATCCTGCCATCTGCCTATAGGTAGATGATGCAGCGGTCGGGTGGTAGGCCTTGTCCCTTTGGGGATGTCGCGCCACGGAGTTAGTTAGTTATTATTCCTCTCGATATTTCATCAGTGTTCCGATCCCATGGACATATGTTTACATTGTGGTTACATATGTGAAAGCCAAATGATGTGTTGCCATTCTGCTTATAACTTAACTTAATTACTGGCCCTGCCTCTTACTGTGACAGAACTCTTCAATTACAGTTTTCTCAAAGTTGTTTCCTTAAAAGTATATTAAATGGAGAATTCGCTTTAAAATTACATTCCAGCAATTACATTTAAACCATCATTGTAAACTGTTCTGGAATTGATTTAATACAAATTTTAAATGGCATGAATGTTGACACAAATGAAAAATATGTTTGTGCATGTCCTGTTCTTAACATTGATTACTGCTATGATTTTTTATATCAGTAGGATTTTTATTATATGTCAGTATCGAGCCAATTTTAAGATGATTTTATACAAAGCTATACTTTGGTATGATATTTTGTGAGGTGATTTGTATTTTCTATTTCATTGGCTGGTTGATACAACAACAACTCAAGAGGTTGCTACTTTCAGTGAATGCTATCCAGTGATTGGGCATAAGGGGCTTAAACGGTAGCAAACTCTTTTTTTACATAATATTAAATAATTTAACTTCATCTGGAATATTTTCATACAATTTTGTACACTTATTTTACATATTCTACAGGAATTTAGCTTTAATTTGATACAGGTTAAAACAATCTAAGAAATTAGAAATGAACCAGACCATGTTGTTCAACATTTTTTATTTTCCTAATATTTTTACCAGTTATTCCCCAATACTAAATGAGTTCGAAACAATGGGGGATATTCTAAAAAAAGAGTATAAAGTTCTTACTGGCAGATTTCAAGTTTGCACTTGCAGTCGTATGCATAAAAAGCCTGGGGACTCCCCCACCCACTGCGCCCACGTGACATGACTCTCTTTGTACTCTGTCGCTTAGTGCCCGCTTCAATTCCGCATGCAGTTAAGACCGAGTGGAGGGAGTATGAAGTAGGAGATTTGTGAGCTACCAAAACGGCACACTCACTTCACTCACAGCATGCTACTAGGGTGATTCGCGCGGAATATATGGACATTCCAGAAAGAATGAAAACTACAAATTTTTAGTTTTAATCCCTCTGTCAGTACTAGGTACTAGGGGTCTAACGATTTTGTTTAAATTTTGTAATTGAGGTGCTTATGCTAAAAGCTAAACTTTTATTTGAAATATTTTTTTTCGAAAAAATTCTCTGACGGGTAGTTACAAGGCAGGCATCGTTCATAGAAACGGTAAAGCTTTGCGTCAGGCTAATACAACTGAATGCCTATTCTCTGCAACACGGCCTCTTATTCTATATTAGAATTTGAAGAAAGGTGTATTGCCACGCCTAGGTTATACAAAAGTATTCGAGTGCATTTATTAAGATTTTATTTGGATTGTGTATCCTTCAGGGATGTGGCACGAGGTACGGCAACGACTTTATTTTCGTTTTTACAAGCACTTTATTTGACGAAAATTTAATTTTTCTTGATTTTCTCGAAATAGGTTTAATTATTTTATAGGCTTATTATGTAGGCCTACTACAATATAATATAATAAGTACTATTTGAAAAACTTCTCCCAAGATATTCTCTGAAGGCTAGTTATAAGCCATTCATTTTACACAATATAGACTTGGATTTTTTGGTCTTGCCTCGCGAATAATGCGACTTGGAAACGAGGCTGATACAAGTGAATGAGCACTACTGCAATTCAGCCGTGTACTCTACACTAGAATAGGCTATATTAAGGATAGAGGGAGTATGAATGTTTCATATCACATTTTAAAAATACTAATTATATTAAATGTTGTAATTATGTTATAGTGAATTTTCATTAAACTAATTTAATCCTAAAATATTATGGAATTAAATATTTTCATTTATTCAGAGAGACCTAATAGAATGAATTGTCTTCCTCTTCATAATGTTGATGTGGCTGGCATATTTACATCTCCCAGTGCGAGAAGACCCTTGTTTATTTTCGTAAGTTTGTTTATGCAGGTGCATGTTTCGTGTGGATTGCCTGAGCATAAAGTGATAGCGGTGAGTCAGAACTTTCTGTCGTCCCGATGTTTTATAGCATACAAATTGTGAGTGACTACACTTCTCACCAAGAAGTGCTCATACTTTATGCTTACTTTTTTAGAATATCCCCCATTGGTAAGAAAAATTTTAGGCTCATACTTTTTTTTTGGCAGCCATTTTAAGTTTGCTGCATAACTGTTAATCAGCCAAGAACATGGTTTGCACAAATGTATGTAACTCTGATAATTTTGTAGATAACAAGACAAAATAAAAACCAAAATTATCAGAATGATATGCTCTAGATTTTTTGTTCTAACATAATATTACTTGAGTAGTGAGGAAAGTGAAGAAAAAAATTCTCAACTACAAGTTGAAAACTAACTTAAAATGGTAGTTTTAGTTCTGAAAAATTATTAAAAGGAACAAAGACTCACCATTTTTTTTTTTTCTGTAGATTTATTATAGGACTATGTGCTGTAGAGTTTCAAACTTGAGAACTGTGTCCATTTTTATATATATATATAATTTTTCAAAAATGTCCAAAAGCGTATTTTGGCAACATTTGAAGTAGAATGTCTCAAAAGCGACAAATCAATGATACTCTCTTGTTCCTGTTACAGGCAATGCTGTAGAGCATTTTTTGGGCAACTTTGATGCACTATAACTCAGAAACCAGTTCAGTCTCAGTCAACAAATTTGTATCATATATTTATATCATAAAGATGTGTTATCTGTTTTATTTCATAATTTTTCACTCAGTCCCTTTTGAGTTATTCTACTTCAAATATTGCCAAAATACGCTTTTGGGCATTTTTGATAAATTATATAAAGAAAAGGGCAAAGCTCTCAAGCTTGAAACTTCTACAGCACATAGTCCTATAATAAATCTATAGAAGAAAAACAATTAAAGGTGAGTCTTTGTTTCTTTTAATAATTTTGCAGCACTAAAACTCCCGTTTTAAGTTAATTTTCAATTTGTAGTTGAGAATTTTTTTCTTCACTTTCCTCACTACTTAGGTAATATTATTTTAGACCAAAAAATCTAGATCATATCATTCCGATAATGTTGGTTTTTATTTTGTCTTGTTATCTATAAAATTTACAGTTATATGCATTTGTGCAAAACATGTTTTCAGCTGAAAAATGGTTATGGAGCAAACTTAAAATGGCCGCAAAAAGAAAAGTTATGAGCCTGAAATTTTTTTTTTTACCTTAGTTTTGAACTCAGTATTGGGGAATAATAACTGGTCAAAAAATTAGAAAAATCAAAAATGTCGAGGAACAAATTTTATTGTATTTGGCTCATTTCAAATGGATTGACCCTAACAAACTTTGAATATGAATGATTTTTAATTTATTTTAAAAATAAAACATCAGATATGATATCATATAAAGCAAGGAAGTTATTGCCAATTTGATTTTTTCCCCTTTAATTCTGAAATTATTTTTTGAAGAGTTGAAGATCAGTGAGCATTCTATCTTCCTTAATATACTAAATCTAGATTTTTTTTATTTGCATTACAAATTTTACTTTATTTTCAAAGATGTTTTATTTCCCAGCTAAAAATCTTAGTTTCTCATTTGGAGATTAATACAAAGGACAACTATGTCAAATTTGAATGAAATCAGACAAATGGTTCTTGAGGTAATGCATTTTTTGTAATGAAAATTGAAACTATCGGATGAACGAGTCAAAACCTGCACTTTTTATTTCTCCACCATAGCTTTCGAAAAAGATAGAATAATACCACTATTATTTGAAATTTTTTGTCTGAAAATTTAGAATTGCATACAGAAAAACATAGTCTATCGCTTGAAACAATAATTTTTTTTTTGTCTTCTTAAGTATGAACCCCCAAGGTATGTATATAAGTTTGGAAGTAAAATCCTCATTTTTTGACCGAATTTTTGTGATTTTTTATAAGTATATTTTACCAGAAAAAGTTATCTGAACGTAAAAAATATGTTTTTTCGATTTAAAGAATTCCAAAGTGAAACATTTTAAATTATAATAGAATATAAAAATAGATAAAACACTTATAGCGTGGATGCAAAATAGTTAAGAATTAAAAAACTAAAACACAGGCTCCACGGTTTCCAAGACCCATTGATTGTTTAGAATCTGATTTTAATATACCGAATGAATGGGTTACGGAACACTACAAGTACAACGCTCCAGGTGATCGCGAGTCAATGTCTCAGATCGATCAACAACAACAACAGCAGCAACAGGTGCCCTTCCTTGATGACTTCGCAGACGTTAAGGCGCAATTCCACTGAAGCAACACTGAACGACATGTGGCATGCTACTTGTATCCTAGTGTTGCCTGATTGTAGGCGTGCGACAATGTGCCACAAAAATTCCATATGCCGCATGCGGCATTTGTCTCCCCATGTCGAATGCGCTTTGTCGCCTATGCGTGTAGCATGGGACTAAAACGATTCAACTGAAGCAACTTCAGTCTGGTGCAACATGTCTTTAATAATACCATATACCCTACAATACCCATATTTATATACAACACCATGGGCTATTAAAATGTTTGAATAGCTGTCAAATTATTGGCAGACACTATTTAATAAATTACCAATAATTTATCAAAATTTACCTGTAAATTTCTTTAAGATAAGAGCACATGACTGGTTGGCCAGGAATCCATCAAGAGGGACTTTTGGTATAATTGATTTTAGATACTCCTCTCTTGAGAATCGTATCAGAGAATTGGCATATTCAAACCCCATTTTGTAACATAGATGAATTTTTTAATAGTAATATAACGTAACAATGTAATCCTAATATCAGTGCTTTAGTTGGAAAATATTTTATGGGGGTACTCACCTTCCATAGAACGCATATCTATTGCGAATTTAATAGTGTTTGTCATTATTAACAAATACACTCTCGTGAATTGGACATTTAATAAGTATTTTAGGACAATATCGTTCCTGTACTGCCAGTACGACGTACCGGAGCACATATTTTACCCGGTATGGTAGAAGGAAAATAATTTTATACTGCCGGTTCGTACCGGCCCAACTAAAGCACTGCCTAATATTGTCTTATTTCTATTTAACATCAATCAGACTGGACTATAATCCTTATATTTTTATTTTTTTAATTATTTTTTTATTTTCTATATTATTGTGTCTTGAGAATGCGCTAACTTGGTCTATTGACAGGTTATGCAATAATTGTAAAAATGTAAGATTCTTATGGCGTAATACTTAGCTTGCTGTCACTTTGCATAGTTTACTTTACCTGACTTTGTCTATCGGGGTGGGGGGGCTCCTGTTTCCCCTGCAATACATCATTCTACCAGTGCTCATTCATCATGATATAACCATTGGTTGCAATAAAGGAATTATTATTTTTCAAGCCTAATTTCGAATGTATATATGTAACAACTACTTTCATTGCTGCTTCCCATTTCAATTGAACTACTGTATTGGCAATTATTGGGATTTGAAGGAAAAAAAATTATTAAGTTTCAAAACTTCAAGGAGACCCGATATACAGTACTACAGTAGTTATTTTCTTTCTCCTCCTTTATGCTTACGTGGCTGTGATTTAAATGCTCTGCTTTATGAAGACCCTTGTTTGTTTGTTTTCATAGCTTGTTTATGCAGTTGCAAGCAGCCCATGTCGCCCCGATCCGCTGGCTGTTGGATAGCGACGACACTGTTCGACACGAGGAATTTTGTCGAAGGGCGACAAAGGCGTCCTGGCGACAACAGTCAACTTGTAGCATGCGGCAAGGAGACTTGTCGTTTGTCGCTTCGTGTTGCTGCAATTGAATTACTGTGTGTAGCATGCGGCATTGACGCATGCTACATGTTGCCTCAGTGGAATTGCAGCTTTAGTCAGTTGGCTTGAGAAAGATCCGGTGGGCGGATTGAAACGTAGCCTGTGTTTTAGTTTTTTAATTCTTAACTATTTTGCATCCACGCTATAAGTGTTTTATCTATTTATATATTCTATTATAATTTAATTTTGCGTGTGGAAAGTAAGGACCTCATCATTTATATCTTATGAAACATTTTAAGATTTTCAAAACACTCTAGCATACACAAAAATGGTATTAATACAGTTTTTATACAGAACTGTTCCATTATATGACCACTATGTTTTCTCCCTTTGTCTTTAGTCTGGCATATATTGAAAAAAGTTTTACAGCAGTTTCCCCCCCCCCCCCAAATAATAAGGGGAAAGAAGTTTTGTTTTTCTTTTATTAGAGATCATAAACTTCTTAAAATTATTAATTTCAAATAATGTGAGGCACAGAACATTGCCCTCTTCATAGCTTTAATTTAGTATGACAACAAAGTTTCTATCACAATTTTAAAGACACATTTTCATTTATGGAATGTTGAGAAATTTTTAGTTTTGAGAAAACAGAAAAACTTTGAACATAGGCTACACATATTACTTTGATATTGCAATTTAGTTAAAAAATGTTTAATTTTGGGAATTGTAAATTTGTAAAAGCTTGATTACAGATATAAAAGAAATACCCCACTCAAATTTGTTGAATCGTGAATTATAATTTAATCTTATGAAGCATAGATATTTAAAAATTGAGAAAACAAGCTTTACAAAATTGTGTGTCCATCCCTTTAAACACTATTTAAAATGGCTCCCAAGATGTTAGGGCCATAAATGATACACTTTTAAAAACTAGAAGGATGGTGCTTCAATATGGAATCAAAAAGTAAAAATCCAAAATCTGGTCAAAAAATCTAATTTCAAACGAATATGGGCCTACATACCTTAAGCTACTTTTGTAATTCAATGCAGAATCCTTGTATAGTAGGTTTTACAGGGGATAATTCACCAGGGAATTATTTTTCTGTCCTTGTTAAACAATTTCACTAGCAACCAACAGTTTGACTTATTTCTGTTTGAACTGAAACTTATTTTGTTTCATTGGTGTTTTTTGAACTGATGAATATTCTATATACTGTATTAAGGGAATATTTGGGTTGTTTCTCTACAGAACTTGATATTATTTGTAATTTAATTATTTTTCAAGCCTTGTTTTTTAAGTATATTTACTAGACCCAACTCAATATTATATCCTGTAAAACCAAGCACATACATTAAAAACAAATCCTGACAAAAATAGTGGAACTGTTGATTAAATTAAATAAAAATCATAAAGAATTATAACAAAATTACTGTAAACTTTTCTTTTTTAGGAAATCTGGTATCAGTTTCACCAACAATAGGTGCCTATAATAAGGAAGATTTTCTAATGAGAGGTGGGAATTTCTTTTTCTGCAGTCTGTTAGAGCAGAGTCAATATATATATCACCATGTGGGAGTGGTCAGTAAATCCTTTGTAAGAATTGAATACATTATTGTTTAGTAATTTAAATCATACTCACATTTGGTTTTCTTAACCTGCGACTGTTTGCTACATGAACATTTCACTCAAACCCTTACTACAGCAGCAATAATGTATTAATCCGTTAACTAATAACTTTCATTCTGACACTAGCTAGGATTGTTACTTTTGACTTCAGGATGTTATTTTTACAAATTTGTACATGGCCTGGTTTGTCTATTGTAAGGACTATTTAATCCCCAGCACTACCTGTGAGCATTTTGCTCATTATGCAACCAGTGACACTTTGGGTTCTGTGGATGCAGACATAAATAGTTTGTGCCAGACCATACATTCTTGCGTTTATACAGTGAGTCCCATGCAAGAGGAGTTGGCCAATGACGCGGGTTTCTGCGTCGCGGCTGGCACAGCTCCAACTCCCGAGCAATCAGGTGAAATATCTACGCTAATAATGCCGCGGTCGGTGTAATGTTTCAGGTTCTCACATTTACAGTTAAAATTACAATGAAAATAACCATGTACCTCATCACAAGACATGTTGGAAATGTTCTCCTCTTGCATCCACACAATACTGGCACCTTTTTAGGAAATTTTCTTTCACGCGCATAAGTTCAGCTTCCGAGACAGAGTTACTTTCTCTTGTGATAGGCCTATGTGATATTGTCTTTAAGTTCTTCTAACAGTATGTAAATATTATTTATGGGGAAACTTGAAAAATAAAGTGTATAGGTCAATTTGCCATACATAAGAAGAACTTAAAGACAATATCACAAAAGAAATTAACTCTATCTCATCTCATCTCTTGTGATGAAGTACGAGGTTATTTTCATTGTAATTTAACTGTAAATGTGAGAACCTGAATCATTACACCGACCGCGGCATTATTTGCGTAGATATTTCACCCAATCACTCGGGAGTTGGAGCTGTGCCAGCTGGGATGCAGAAACCTGCGTCATTGGCCAACTCTTGCGTGGGACTCACTGTATTATAAAGAAGGTTTCTTTTGAAAACCATAACAAACCAAATTGCAATGTAGATACAAATTTTTGTGCACACTGCAGTGAGAGTGTGAAGGTAATTGATGCATAGTGGAATGTGTTCCCTTTTGTTTCAGAATAAGATATTATACAGTATGTGAGATATGAAAATGCATAAATGAATGTTACAACAGTCATATTGGCATATTTATTTAGTACAACAGTATTGCCTTAACTTGACTTTTCATTATTGTAGTTTAGTCCTATGTTTTTTGTAGTATTTTGTCTAAGATATTGTCATAAAAAGATGAAATCAGTTAAAGAACAAATACAGTATATAACATTGAACTAATCTTTGTAATATAGAGAGAAACAAACTGTAGTCTGAGCAAAATGATTATGAATGACTTGTGAGATGTTTTACCTAATGACTTATCGGGTTAAATATGAAATGGCGTTCACTTTAAAAAAAAACCCTGACAGAACTGCTAAGTTTCGAAATGAGGTGGTTGTTTTAGGAACACGCTCTGAGAAATCCCACTATCATACTGACATTTGTCATTTCTGCTCTCGTTCATCCAGTTTAATTTCCATACTTTAAAATAACTTGTCTTTACTAAATAAAATGCAATTTACTTGGAAAAAAAGAACTTCGTACATTGCTACTGAAACGGTCAGTTCTAATGTTTTTACAGTGAGTAAAAAAGTATTAAGTATTAAGTACATTCAGTCCAGCCATCATGTCTATAATTATACATCTTCCTGTACTTTCTCAAGTGTGTTTATTTTGTTTCTCTATTGCCAGTAATCCTTCATTCTCTGACTCGTTTTTTGCTTGTTCGTCTGAAAGTATGTTTCATATTCTCCCTTTTTTGTACAAATCCTTCACCTCTGTAAGTTTTTATTTTTTTTATTCTCTATGATTTAAGCTATCTCCAACTGGAGGTTGCCAAAAGACAAAGAATGTGAAATAAAATTTAGATAATGAGGTGCAACATAATTATACTGGAGGAACGAACAATGTATAGTTTTGAGTTCATGTGCCATAATTATTCGTAAGAATTTTAACAAATTTCTAAATTAAATCATAGAAAAACTCTAGCAGGATGCTTTTTGTTATGTTGAGCCTGTTCAGAAACAAGCAGTGAAGTGTGGTTATTGTACCTCTCGCACCAAACATTAGTCTGGTAGCACTGATGTCTTTAAGATTGACAAACAAGTTATAGTAGGATTATGGAAATTGAGAAAATATTCCCAGGGAATGTTCCCGGAAATATTCCCAAAATTCATAAATTCCCGGGAATTTATGAGCAAGATAATTCAAAGATGCCTATTTGTTACATACGGTAACAAATAATTGTTGAGTAATACTTAAATTTAATCATGATTAGGTTAAATAAAACTAAAAAACTGCTATAAGTTCAAAGATTAAAATATAGTTAATGAAAGAACATAAAAAATGAACAGAAACTAACTACATATAAAACTGGGTTTTCACATAGTTAACAATGAAAATTAGGTAATTAATAAAATCAGGTAAACTGATATAACAAAGTGCCAGAATGTTTTTGTTGAATCAATTATGATATGCAGAAAATAAGTTTTTTTTATCAGATTAAAATCGACCAGATTTGTGATACCTTGACAATTGCGCACTCACATAAAAATAAAAAAAACCATGTCAAATCGGCTGGTTCCAGGATTTGATCCAGGGACCTCCAGAATACGAGTCCAAGACGTTACCATTTGGCCAACTCAGTCAGTTTGGCAGTCTAGTTAATGAGCATAATTGAAAGAATAGTGTTATTTATCAAATCTAAAATGTATTCCAACTTGAAATTCAGTGGAAAATAACTCCGCTAATTATTTCACATTATTTCTGTAAAGAACAGTATTCTTGTTGTAGTACAGTAGAGTCCCGAAAACTCGGCACTCGATAACCTGGCAGTCCGGATAACTCGGCCACACCCTGGCAGGGCAAAACACAAAGTGCAGTGCGAAAAACAACAGGATATTATGTATTTCTTTAAAAAATGTCTTTAGTTTTTGCAAAGTCGGCTAGTTAATTTTCATTATAGACAGCTTTATGCTTTATGCCTTCTCAAGCAACCAATACAAGTACTGTATTTTCTGAGGAAACACTCGTACTTATTATTATTATTATTATTTTAACCTTTCCCGATAACCCGGCATTTTCACACACTCGGCCACCCTTCGGTCCACATTAGGCCGAGTTTTTGGGACTCTACTGTACTCAATTTCAACTAGAACAACGAAGTAAACAAACATCTGACTGCATTACATCAAAGCCCTCAATGATTAAAAAAAAAAAAAAAAAAAGCGGTATTGTATCTCAACTGTTTGTTGACAGATAAATATTATATGAATTTGATCTGATAAATTCAAGAAATTTTCAGAAATTATATAATTTTTCAAGGGAAGGAATGGTTTGTTTGGATTTTTATTGTTCGCGATATTTCCGGAGTTAAATTATCAACATTTTACAGCTGGCGCCCGCGGCTTCGCCCGCCATTATTAATTGACTCCAGGATTTTTAAGAAATTTACACTGGCAGTTTATTAAAAATGTTTGTGGTTCAGAGCTATGAACATTGTACGTAAAAATAAAATTAGAATATTTGTTCATTGTGTTCATTTCACTTCATTTAGGAAACTGTTTTCCTAATTTTGTACTATTCGTGAAAGTTTCGCTGATTGGTTGTCCTCAAGCCAATCAAAATGCTTCGAATTGTCGGAGAACGATGATTACATTATAATAGATGTACTCGTTATTTCGTCGTAATAACTGATTTGGTCCAAATTCAGTAGGCTTCTTTCCACGTAAGTCATAAATGCGTATACCAAGTTTTGTATAACTCCAATAAAACGTATTTGAGTTATCGCACCTTTTTGATATATTTCCATTAAAATAGGCACTAAATTGGGCATTACTCCGATACCGGTCAACCGATTAGGTCCAATATCAATAGGGACGTTATAAATGCGTATTTCAAGTTCCATAAAAATCCGAGAAAGCTTATTTGAGTTATGGTGCGTACAGACACACAGACAGACACAATCTCATAAAGTACCATTCTGGCACTTAATAATTGAAGGTCAATAAAGAACAATAACAAAAGAGTTCATTGAAAAAACTGACTATTAATTAGTCACAAATTACAGCAGTCATCATAAACAATTCAAACCCAAACAACTTTTAGAAATAGGCCTATTTGCTTCTGTTAAATCTGTGACCTTATCTTCATCTTAGAAGTAGGCCTAGTCAGTTTCATTGAAGTCCATGAGATTTTCTTCATCATCTTTTATTCCTTCTTCATCATCAGAAAGGATCCAATATCCTCGTCCTCATTGACGTCTCTTTCATCACTGTCATCATGGCCTTCATCATCATCATCTAGGTTTTCTTCTTGGTCCTTCTGACCAACCTTCCACACTTTACCCAATTTATCTTGAGTAGATTTGTCCTTACAACTCACTGTTGAAGACCCTTGAAGTCAGCGAAGTTCCGCTGCAGCTACAGACCAAGTCCCCGGGTGCCGAAGAGTCTCCTCTCTTCTTGGCAATCGACATCTTGTGAAGCATGCCTGTAGACCCACCCTAGGTGGTACTTAACCTAACGATCCCACCCCAGAGGAAAAGACCAAAGGACAAACCCCAGGGAGGCTCGGTCAATCTGAAACTTGCGGTTCCATGCTGGGATGAATCTGCATGCTTCGAATAGTAGAAAAGAGTGGAAGAATATTTTATATCCTATTTATTAAAAAAAAACACACACACACAAGACTTTAAATCAAAGGTGTGAAAACCTTTTAGAACAATAAATCATTAGTTGTTTCTGTTCAATTTTAAACGATAAAATAACGTTGCATAGTTTTAAAATATGATCAAGTAATTAACTTAAAAGCATAATTACAATTTATGATTATTATATAAAATTATGTTGGTGAAATAAATTCATTAAGGGTGCCCTACCTTATTTACAGTAACATTTATCTTTAAAATTCATTAAGGGTTCAAAAATACACATTCACATATGGTGGCACACTTTTAGGTTTATGGAAGACAAGTATAATACCTACTCCCACCGTGAGGTCCCTCGTCTGGGCAAGATTACTAAAATATTACGAATTTAAACATAGATAATGTGTGCACAAAACAATTTTTAATATTAACATATTTTAAAGTAGGCCTTTGTCATTATTAAGTGCCAGTATGGTACTTTATGAGATTGTGTGGGGGTCGGGAAAATGTCTGTCCGTCCATCTGTGTGTCTGTACGTACGATAACTCAAATACGCTTTATCTGATTTTCATGAATCTTGGTATAAGCATTTATAACGTCCATGGGAAGAGCCCTATTGATATTGGACCAAATCAGTTGACCGGTACCGGAGTAATACCCAATTTAGTGCCTATTTTATGGTAATGTATTAGAAAGAATTTATCAAATCCAAATCAGTTATCATGACAACATATTGTTTTAGAATCTCCATATATATGGCTTTGGAAGTTGCGATACAAAAGGAGAAATAACACTATTCCTTTACAAACGCTTATCAAACTAGACCATTAAACTGAGCGAGGTGCCCGAGATAATAACGTTTTGGACTCATATTCTAGAAGTCCTTGGTTCAAATCCCGAAACTGACCAATTTAACTTTTTTTTCTGTGAGTGTGCGATTGTCATTATATCACAAATCCGTAGACTGTAGTTCTGCTGATGCTGGATGATTTTAATCAGATTTTTTAAAAACTAGACCTTGTTATTTCACAAGCCCTGCTTAATTAATTAATCTGGAGCTTAATTTGGAAATGAATTTTTTAAACTTATTTTTTGCATATCATAATTGCTATTATAACTGACTAAACAAAAGCATTCTGGCACTTTGTTATATCAGTTTACCTGATTTTATTATAATTAATATTAATACAAATGTTTTTACCTCTGACTTCTGTCGTTTTCATATGTGTACACTTATCCAACAAAATCGCATGTATTCAATACAACACTTATTACATTAAATTAATATTGCGTTCAAATCTTTAGAAATCAAAATATATTGTTGTACTTCAAAACCGTTATTCTTCATTTTAAATGTTTTAATATCGCATTTATTACTTAATCCATAATCCAGATGGTACCAATTTTTAAGACAGGCCTACATCGTAATTCAGAGTATTTAAACTCCCATCAGATGCACAGGCAGGATGGCAATGCATGTAAAATCACAACAATGAGCAGACTTAGTTTTGTATAAAAGGATAGATTTAAGGGGAGTAGGATTCGAGGGGGATGGTTGGATGGAATTAGCGCAGAATAGGGTTCAATGATGGGCTCAGGTAAGTACGGCAATGAACCTCCTGGTCCCATAAAATAGGCAATATTCCTTTAGCTTGCTGAGGAATTGTCTATTGTCATTGAGTACTATATTTTATGGACCAGAAGACGCACTTTTTTACTTTGAAAACAGAGCCTTGAAAGTTGGGTGCGTCTAATAGTCCGAAGTACACTAAAAAAATTAAAATTATGGTAAATATTGCCGGAATTCCATAGTTATAAACAAGGTGTTGTAAAAAATAAGATAGTTACTAATTTTGGTACATCATTGCACTTGTCACAATCGTAAAATGGGGCTAGTTGGAAGCCAGGCATACAATGCGAAAAGAAAGCTGAGTTCTTTTATATGAAAGGAGTTTTCTCCACCGGGTGGTTTAAATGAAGGCAATGACCTCTAAACAGCATTGTCCCATTACACTTATCGTATGCTCAATTGAGGGTTAGAGAGTGTAAAGTATTTTCAGCCTTACATGAGAAATTTGTTCAGTTGTTAAAATTTGTGCGATGCAATCTGTACAGAAGAGATTTTCATACAAAACAGGTTTTAACTTACACGTGCGCATGTCACAGGCAGCACCGCGCAGAACAGTTGACGTTTTGTAAACATAAACATAACCAAGTTTTCGTTGCTAGCTATGTGAAACTTCTAAAACATTATTATTATTATTGTTATTAATAATAATAATATCAATATTAGTGATCTATGCTGGGTCTCTAAGGTGTTCTAAAGAGTGTAGATTTTTGTTGGTTCTGCTTAGATAATTATTTTTAAGCACTGTTGTAGTAACCTGGAAGATGATTTTAGACATTCCGTTTTTTTGTGTGTGCAGTAACGTTTGTGCATGGACATAAACAACCTGGTTTTTTCTGTTGCTACAATCATATAAACTTAACGTCTAGTTTAGTTTATCACGAAAGAATTTGTGACTCAGCGGCGACAATGAAACTGCGGCACCGAAATTGCTTGGTGTAGTCTAAACTATTAATAAAAAATCACAGTAAGAGATATGTTTAGTCATTTCATCATCTCTGTCTTGGGGTAAAACCGTAGGTAGTCTGCTATGCTCTAGCTAAAAGTCAAACTAACCGTAAGACATATATTTATATTTTATTTTATGATTAATACTTCATATATTACATCGTTCAGAAAGTACCCAGTCAGCACACATATGTAAAATATATGTAAAACTTACGTCGTCCCTAGATCTAGGAAACATCCATCACAGATATGGGTTAGGTAAAATCTACGTATAATATATGCTCAAATGTCCCATTTTTTATGTATAGTTTACGTCAATTTCATGTCAATGCAGACATTAATATATATAAATTATACGTACAGTCACATACGTACTATTGATGTACAATATCTATCTGGAACACTTAATGTTGGTAACCCAGAGCCCCTCCCCATAATAAGAAACAGTGTTTCGAGAAATAGGAACATCAAATTTTATTTAAGAAATGACAAATACAAAAGCAAATTTGGGGCCATTATTATAACCACAGAGACCAAAATACAAGCAATTTCAAGAAACAATAAATCCCGCCGTGCTCGGGAACAAAGCTGAATACAAATCTGCGTTAGCACGGAGAATAACTGGATTGTGTGTGTTACAAGACTGGGGCTGAAGGCCCTGTACCAATGAATAGACTAGCTAATAGCAGCGATCCTTTCGTACGTAATTTCAGATTTGAAGAGAGATCAATGAATACATTATATATAATAAAAGGAAACGAAACATAACCACAGAAATGAAAACTGGTGGGCCCAAGAAAACCCGAACACAAAATAGAATATATTAAATATAAACTATACAAAAAGGCCCACCACAAACTCATGATCAAACATTAAAACATACCCGATAGCTAAATAAAAACGCCCTCCGAATACATCTGTAGGACCGGTAGCTCCAGTAGATGTTGATTCCTCACGATCCGGACCAAGACTCTTTTCACGCAAGAACACGAGGCAAAAGCCCGGCCGCCCAGCAGATGGCGCAGCGACCAAAACTAATTCACGTAACAGACCGGAAAACACAGAGGGCGACGAACAGTAGATAACCAAATAACCAGAAAGAACCATAAGGAAAACAAAAGACACTATAATAAACACACGGAACTTACGAAAAGATCGCTAATTATGGGAGACGCGTAAGTACACCCAGTGCTTTAGTTGGAAAATATTTTATGGGGGTACTCACCTTCCATAGAACGCATATCTATTGCGAATTTAATAGTGTTTGTCATTATTAACAAATACACTCTCGTGAATTGGACATTTAATAAGTATTTTAGGACAATATCGTTCCTGTACTGCCAGTACGACGTACCGGAGCACATATTTTTCCCGGTATGGTAGAAGGAAAATAATTTTATACCGGTACGCAGTACCGGTGCGTACCGGCCCAACTAAAGCACTGAGTACACCACAAAAAATAAAATCATAAAGAGTGGCGTAAATAATCACGGCACATCCACGGGCTCTCGGGGCAAAAAGAAAGTCTCCTGAAGGAAAACTTTTTTTTAACAGATAGCCTAATTACTTGTTTAGATATTTGTTCTGTAAGAAGGGGAAATGAGAACGTGTGTGTGTCTGCACAAATGAGCAATAACATGTGTGTTATACATCTTGCAAATAGGTCCACCATGTTGAGTAAAGTATCACTGAATGAAGGAGTCCAATTCCTTAGAAGCATCCGCAACACCAGAGTCTCAAAATAACTGTCTCTAGTTAATTAACACACCGTAGTAGCAAGGTGAACAGAACAGTAAGTATTGGAAAATTAAACTGTAGATTTCGGTGAGTAGATAACAGCATGGTAGTTGACATAGTAGTAGCTGATATAGATTGTAGTCTGGTGAGAATGCTAGTTGACATGTAGAGCAGAACTGCTATCAGAAGCCAAGTCGGACCTTGTTTTACAGGTCAAAACAAATCGCAAGCGTCCTTGCGTACCAGACCAAATAGCAGAAGCAGAAGGTGGTCATAATATAGAAGTAACACAGCTCCGCAAGACACAACACAGGCAAAAGAATAGGAGAGAGCCCAGGATGGCACAACATCAACGTCAAACACTATCTGAAAAAGCAGAACTATATGAGTAATAGGTACGTACACGTCATCCTCAGAATATCACAATAGTAGCAATCCAAAAACTTATTTAAATTAAATTATATTTATTTAAATTTAATTAAATTGTATTATTTAAATTTAATGTTATATTTATGAAACAGTTGTCCAGACATAGAAAAATTGCTTTGTATTTCTACTTTGATTTTAATTTTATTCGACAAATTCAACAATAGAGTGGGTATTTAAAATTAACAAGATCATTATAATTTAGGCATAAATTAATTTCACATTAATAATATGATTATAAGTTAAGCATCAGTTATTAAGCACAACGTTAACATTTGAAGATTCACAAAGTTCTATATATGAGTATAAAAACTACATATTAAATGGAATAACAATTCTCTAAAATGTGAATTTGAAAACTCCTACTTATATTAATGGTGAAAGTCCAAATTTCACATTTTTAAGGCTAATTACAGGCAAAAAACAACAATGGGCCTAATATAAAAGGAACCCATAAATTTAATAATTTAACACCAAAATTGTGAATAGGCCTACAAGATTGTGTACAAATATATTTTACATTTCATTATAAGGCGCAACAATGCCATACTTTTTATGTATTACAATTTGAAAAGGTATTTAGAGTTCAGTTAAAAAAAAAAACTTGTTTTAAGTTAATTAGTACAAAATATTGAAAAACTTTAAAATAAGAATTATATATATAAGAATATGAAATATGAAAAGTTATGAAAAGAGGAAAGATAGGAAGAAAGGAAATGAGAAACGGGAGCTCCCACAAAGATATAGATAGGAAGAAATGACGAGGTGTTTTCAGAACAATGAAAGACGAATAGGTTGATAAAGGAGAATTCGGCCTGGAATATCTTCTTGATCGTACAGTACTTATCCACAACATTTAGACGTTGCGCCAGGTAGATACGACTATAAATCTGTAGAACGTCGATCTCCTTCCAAGAAAACTTGACATATTGGTCTGAAACCATAAAACAAACAAAACCTCCCCACAAAGGACGAAAGCGAAAACAATGTTTATGCCCCGAAACTACAATACACAAGAGACTGAGTAATCGATTACGTAAATTAAATATAGAGAGCTTCTATAAAATTCCTTGATTGATTTCAACATCAATAGCCTTTCTATAGTACGTTTTTCTTTATAAATATAATAATGCCCGATTTTTTTATAAATATAATAATTATCTTTCTTATCTAATCATTAAACACCACAGGACTGCAATCAAATACAGGCCAAAATTATCAAAGAATATATATTACAACCTAACACTCTGATGAGGCATAAACATTCCCCTTTTTTCCTTTATAGAGGTTTTGAGACACAAAGATCAATATATGAGGAATAAAAATCATGTTAACCATATGGTAGAAGTATGTTAAATTTATTAAAATAACTGAGAGCAGAAATTGATTTTTTTTCTTGATCGCTGCCAATAGACATTTAGAATTTTACAAAACAACGCCCAAGATAATTTCAAAATAGACAGAAGAAAACCAGAGTGACATAACCATTTTATTTTATTTTATTTAGTATAGAGAAATTTAGCTGAACTGATAATTGTTATATTATTTTCAGAAAGGAAAAAAAAAGACCACAGAAGACCAGGAAAGACCGACAGGGAAAAGCGAAACAAACCCGGAGAAACACTGCGAGAACTAGGAACTAGGAAAGAAAAATACAGAAATGGGAATAGTAACTGTAAAAGATTGATATGAATAAATAGAGAATGACTATAATGAATGTATACAAACCGCTTTAGAAAAAAAAAAGGTATCCCAAGAAAAGCCCGAAAAAAAATTAACTTCGCAAAAGTATGGATATGCTAATTACGTAGCCGAAATATTGTCAGAAAGCAAATTACTAAAATACCATCATATTAACATGGGGCACATAATTAATTTTGAAAATACTCAAAACTAGCATATTCATATTTGATACGATGTTAGGCCTAGAAATACTGAATGGTCTAGAAAGATAAACTCACGGAAAAGTTAGATTAAGATCAAAATACAATGGGTCTAAGAAAACTTTACCAAATCCCCACGATGACAGGTTAGCTTAGAAAAGAAGGCCTATAGAAACGGAACCCGGGAAATTCATTAACCTATCAGCCTACTAACCAAACTCAGAAAATAAGACGGTGGATGAATGGTACCAAGTGAAAATATACTAGAAAAATTTCAGACTAGAACAGGTAAGCGGTCTAGACACAAAAAAAAACCCTAAAGTTAACAGGCAGCTAGACAAATGCAGAAGGAATGAAAAACCAGAAAGCCCACATCACGAACCACCCTCGGAAAAGTAGCCTCGAAAAGACTGTCCAAAAAACACCAGACATCGTTGATGCAACAAATCTTACGGGCACTAAACATCACGAAAAGGCGGCACGGAAACGACTCAAAAAACTTACAACACTGCCTCAAACCCAACAATCCTGACAGCAAAAATTCACAGAGACTTACTCTGGAGACTGCCAGGACAGAGAGCCATAACGATCTGACAATATTTGTCCAGAGCGCAGAGAACAGCAATAGAAGAAAAATATATATTTATGAATAATGAAAACTAACCTGACAGGAAAATAGTGACTAACCTCACCCAAAACTGAATTATAAAAATTGAAATATAGAAAAATTTTGAAAAACCCTAGAGAAAAACTGCCACAATGACTAAAAATAACGATCGACAAGCTCTGCTACCACTCTTTGTGGCGGGTGCTGAGCCTGGAACACTTAATGTTGGTAACCCAGAGCCCCTCCCCATAATAAGAAACAGTGTTTCGAGAAATAGGAACATCAAATTTTATTTAAGAAATGACAAATACAAAAGCAAAATTTGGGGCCATTATTATAACCACAGAGACCAAAATACAAGCAATTTCAAGAAACAATAAATCCCGCCGTGCTCGGGAACAAAGCTGAATACAAATCTGCGTTAGCACGGAGAATAAATGGATTGCTGGCCAAGTGCATCAACTTAAGATTTGGTTAAACAGTGTTTACTTACACACGTTTAAGATTTTAAACATGATTAAAAAGGAATGTGGTGCACCATTCCTAATTTCTGTTTAAGCTATGGTTTGTCTACGGCGTTCATCGCCGGCGATGACCGCCGGGGTCAGCGATCATCGTCGAAGGAGTGGTTTGTTTACCGGCGTTCATCGCCCATGATACTGTTGCTATTCACAGTTGTAGTTGGCCATGTCAAACAGCTCGATGTGGTGGGGGGACATGGAATTTGGAAATTTGTTAGCATTCATAACCCCAACGTAGACTATAATATTATACTCACTCAAGATAAAACGCTGACAGGAACAAAGGAAAGTCACTTTTGATGAATTAAATGTTAAATGGTTCAATGAATAACAAAATAATGAAACCAGTAATAATACATCGAAATACTTTTACTAATAAATGAGCTGATAATTTTACTGTACGTTACATAAATTGTAATTACAGATAATAGTGTTTTCTGACAATTTATCTACCATTTGCAACACATTTTCTTTTGTGTAGCTATATTTATGGTCATTTAAGCTCATGTCATACAGGGCAATGTGTTTAGACACGAAATCTATAACATTTCGTCTGCAACTAATGACAGTACTTTGGGTAAAATGGCTCTCTTCTGCTTTTCATGACCTACTATATACATGATAATCTGCGGCGTTCATCGCCCTGAATTTGCCTCAGAAGCAACTGCTGGCGATCACCGCCGACCCCGGCGGTCATCGCCAGCGTTCATCGTCGTAGACAAACCGGGTGCATTGATTTACGTGGAGAGCAACAGGCAGCGATCACCGCCGGCGGTGATCGCTGGCGATGAACGCCGTAGACAAACCGCAGCTTTACGGGGCGTGTTTAGCTGACGGCTTGTTTAAACACAGAGCATAAAATCGGAAAGCGAGCGTAGTATAATGAACGCGTTCTTTTGTTGACGAAGCCATTACCTGGAGGAAGAAGAAGAAGTTAACAACAAGAAGACACCATGGAGGAGCGAGGATATTCTCTGCTCTGCCTGTGATATAGGGAAGCATATTATGTATCGGCGAGTCAGTGATGGGCCATTCAGATAGAAACTTAACCATAAACGTAAGAACGTAAACTTAAACGCACACTTTAGCACGGCACTGAGCATTCGCAATGAAAACTTAAACGTAGGTAACAACCAATCACAAACGAGAACATGAACAGCTGATAAAATGGCCGCAGCAAACGAAAATACTTTCATGTTTCTATTAAACATGCACTCATTCATTCATTCATTCATTCATTTTTATTGTCATTAAATCAACATATACAGTTGTAATAGACATTGTCCAAAGAATATACAAAACTATTTATATAATAAAAATAATACTATAAAATTAGAGCCTTAAATCATTCATGTCAGATATTTCATACTCGTCAATACTGTAAAAACATTTAGTTTTTAACCAATTTTTATAACTATTTTAAAACGATTAAGTGTAGCAGTTCTGGCACTAAGTGGCAGCTTATTAAAAAGCTTAGCACTTAAATAATTAAAACTGTTTTGGGTTTTACTTAACCTAGCAAAATTTATATTTATATGATCCCTATACCTAGTATCATGGTTATGATGATCATGGAAATCCAGTGTGTAGGCCATTAAAAATTTACATCATACAAGCGTATGCAGACATATAAAAATTAACAGAATATTATATGTGCTGTATTTACTACTGTAGTTAATTTCTTGGGGAACTATTGTTCATATTATATTTTCCTTCAATACCGCATGTTTATATAATGGATGCCATTTATCATAATGACGGGTTTCTCATTTATAGACGCCATCTCTTGGCTACTTCCACTTCCGTCTCCTGTTCTGTTCTCTGATTGGCTGTATCGTTATTTTCGCATAAACATAACGCAGAAGCTTGGTGTTTGCAAGGTTCTACGTTACGTTTAATTTTACGTTTAAGTTTCACGTTTACGTGATGCATTGTGAATGGTCACATTGAAAAACATGGCCGCAAACTTCTATGTTTACGTTACGTTTACGGTTAATTTTCTATCTGAATGGGCCATGAGACTATACATTACTTACATCATGTATGATTCGAGCTGCAGTTCTGAGCATATTTTCAATGTCCCCTACAACAATATTGAATGATCAGGTAGCATAATACCTCAATACAGTTAGTAGTCGATTCATATCAGAAACAGGATGATTTATTTCTGTTGGGAATTGCAGTACCTGTGAAACTATTTGTTTAGACAGGCGAAATCTCTCCACGAATTTCCTAACGGAAAGTTCACTGCACTATTAAATTTCTACGCTCATTTTCATTCCGTTCAAGATATTCCAGATATAATAACTCTCTTCAAAGTCATCATCTGCACCTTGTGTTTTCTTTGGCTTTTATGATATTATAAACACTCGAATTTCAAAAATACACTGCCATAGCCTTGTTTTTCTTTTGTTTTGCTTTCTTATACTTTAAAAACATAAATACACTGTACCGTTTAACATGTTAAGACTTC
The DNA here is from genome assembly GCA_964059195.1 of Ectobius pallidus. Taxonomy (NCBI): domain Eukaryota; kingdom Metazoa; phylum Arthropoda; class Insecta; order Blattodea; family Ectobiidae; genus Ectobius; species Ectobius pallidus. The sequence goes on from CAXKWD010000009.1 coordinate 36,475,140, forward strand.
ACTGCCACTACGTTATATATATTGCTTTCAGAATTTTTTAAAAACTGAAATACAGTGTTCCGTACAAGACTTTATAGAATTCGCTGCTACTGCTTTGTGTCTGTGTATTTTTTTCCTGTTGTAATATTTTAAAAACGTAAATACAGTTTACCGTATAATATTTTAAAAATTTACGCCCATTGTCTTATATAATATAATAAACTGTCATAATGATTCAGATTGCAGTCTATTGAATAAAACCTCATGAATTCTCTGTCAATACCTCAAAAAAATATTCACCAAGAATTATAATTAACTGTAATATCCTTTTATATATAATTATATATATATATATATATATACACACACAGGGTAGTTTTACTTGTAAAATCAAAATCAAAAATGAATGTCACAATAGAAGAGATACATCAGTACGACACAAGATCAAGAAAGAACTTATACACAATAGGGCACAACACAAAAATCTTCCTGTTCTCGTGGAATACCCAATACAACAAACTGCAGAAACTCTTTACTCATCACATTTATTGACACTCCACATCTTACAATGCATCAGTACATTGTCTTCTTACAAGATATCACTCTAACATATTGAGAACAAGATGACTGCTTGCCTCACTACATCCCGCCATTACGCGGTCTTTTTAACAACTTCCAAAGAGAAACGAAAAACAAAAGAACTACGTGGAAACTACTTAGCAATAAAAAAGGAAATACAAAAATCCAGAAACGCACAATATACAAACAGTATTTCAACACTCCCCCTCGTTTCTAGATTTTTCTCTTCTCTCCCTTTTTTTTCATCATTTGATTATGATAGTCCTAACATATCACAAAACTTTTGAGTGCTATCAGCTGACAAAGACTTGGTTAATAAATCTGCCACATTATCATTTGTGGATACATACTTAAATTCAACAAATTTATTTCTTACTGATTCCTGCAAAACATATGATTCTACAGCACAATGTCTGGTCCTATCTGATATGCTTTCCCCCTTTGAGATATCTATAGCACCTTGATTATCAGCAAATATTACACAAGGCTTCGAAAGATAATTGTTTTGACCAATATCTGAGAAAAAAATATCTAGCCACTTAATCTCACTTAACACATCTACCATGGCTAAGACCTCAGATTCATTATTATGAAGAGAGAGTCTCTTTTGAGTAACGCTTTTCCAGATAACGGCAGCTCCTGCCATAATAATTACATATACAGTAATGGATTTTCCATCACTCTTATTCTTTGCCCAACTAGCATCTACATACACTTTAACAGGTGACTTTTCACTATTTGAATAGTACAAAGACAAATCTTTGGTTTGTTTGAAGTATCTTAAGAGGTGTTTTACCTCCTTCCAGTCACATAGGTCAGGTTTCTCATTTTTCTGACTAAGCTTGCATACAGAAAACAGGGCGACTAATATTAGCAATATAGCGTAAACTACCTACAGCACTTCTATAACAGGTAACATCATAAGGTTGAACATCACAAATTTTTGGCTTACTTGAGTCTCTCATTGGTACTGGTAAAGGAGTTCTCAATCCCTTACAATCTAGCATACCATATTCTGACAACACAGATTCAATATAATTTGTTTGGTTCATCTTTACATTTCCCTCACAATCTTTAAGAAAATTGACAGACAAGAAATTAGTTGGAAAACCTAAATCTCTTATTTCTAATTTCATTGACAACTTCTTAATAAATGAGTTAATTTGCTCCTGTTGCCCCAAAATTCCAAGATCGTCCACATAAACAGTCACAAACAATGTCTTGTTTGGATGAACATAGAGGCACTGATCACTAATAGATTTAAATAATCTCAGATCAGTTAATATTTTATGCAAATGGTCATTCCAATCCCTCCCAGCTTGCTTAAGTCCGTACATACTTTTGTTAAGTTTACACACATGTTTGGGATACTTCTCACTAACAAAACCTTCAGGTTGTTTAATATAAAGATCCTCCTTGATTTCACTGTTAAGATAGGCCGACTTGACATCTACACGATGGCACCCCCAATCATTAATTACAGCTTGAGCGGTCATCAGACGGATTACTTTCCGTTTCACAACTGGACTAAAAGATTCCCAGTAATCTATTCCTTGAATCTGATTAAAACCCTGTGCTACAAGGCGAGCCTTAAATTGTGTAACATTTCCATCTTGATCCCTTTTAACTTTAAAAACCCATTTGGTACCAATTAATTTACAATTGATGGGCTTCTTAACTAGATCCCAAGTTTTGTTTTCCATTAACATAGACATTTCCTCTTCCATGGCTTTAACCCATTCATTTCTATGTGTACTACTTAACGCCTCCTCTACAGTTTTAGGTTCACATAATTCACAACTACTATCGAAAACAGCTGACTGACAACAATTACACACTTCTTTGTGTTTTCTAACCCTCTCAGATCTACGCAGTATAGGTGGTTCAATTACATCAAGAACATCAGGTAATTCGCCTACTCCTCTTAGATTCTGAACATCAGATATAAGAGGTTCGATTACCTCATTAGGAATATCAAGTGATTCACCTAGGCCTACTCCCCCTAGACTCTGAACATCAGATAAATTCTCACCTAAAGATATTTCCCCAGTATCATCATCAGACTCTTCGTTTGTTATTTCTATATCAGAATTATCACCATTCTCAGTAACATTTATTACAACAGGTGTTTCTACTGAATTGACATATGAATTGCCTTTAACTTTGTCTTTCATTGGGAAAATGCTCTCTTCAAATCTGACATCTCTGGATTGTATTACATAGTTACCAGTTACACTCCATAAACGATAGCCTCTTTTGTCTTTAGGATAACCAAGCATAATACATCTTTCTGCCCTAGACTCCATTTTACTACCTTTTGCAGTGTTCTTAAATACCCAAGCTTCACAACCAAACACTTTCATTCTTTGAAGCTCCTCTACATTCAATTGCATTTTGAACCACAACTCGTAAGGTGTTTTACCATTTAAGGCTGATGATACACACCTATTCTTTATAAAACAGGCTGTGTCTATAGCTTCCCCCCAGAAAGTAGCTGTCATGCCAGCTTGAATAAGCATACATCTAGCAAGAGTTAATAATTGTTGATTTAACCTCTCAGCTACTCCCATCTGTTGATGAGCGCCTGCCATAGAAAATCTATGAAAAATACCTTCATTCTTACACAAGGATTTAAATTTTTCATTATTGTACTCCTTTCCATTATCTGTCTGAAAATACTTGATTTTTGTACCCAACAAGTTCTCAGCTCTATTTTTGTACTCTAAAAAACTGTCAAACACATCATTTTTCCCTTTTAAGATACTAACTTCACTATATCTTGAGAAATCATCAGTGAATGTACAAAAATAATTACCACCCCCTTTACTTTCAGGCTTCATGTAACACACATCTGAATAAACTAACTCGAGCAATTCGGATGATTTTTCCTTTCTTTCTGGATATGAGAGTCTTTTTGCTTTACCCTGATGACACACACTACAGTCTATAGTATTTTCTTTCGGGATTACTTCACAGTCAGGAATGTTGTTCGCATGACCAAAACGCTTATGCCATGTGTCTCGTGTTACTGCTTTCAGCACCGTCACTCCCTCGATGCATGGATTGGTCTCTGTTGAAAGCACAGATGAACTGCTTTGCCCAATACAATCAACTTTGTCCATCTCATACCAATCACAGTCAATGGCGTACATATCGTCCTCCACAACTCGGGCAGAGAACACTTCTTGGTCACCATTCAGTTTATCATAACCACAAAATAACCCATTGTCAATGTTGAAACAAAAGCCTGATTTTTCAAGTTGACGTACTGACAAGAGATTATCGCTCACTTCAGGTACCCATAAAACACGCTGCAGTCCAAGTGTCCATCCACCGCATTTATCAGAAACTTTCATTGTAACAGTTCCATAACCCTTAACTGCACATGGTTCCTCTTTCTTGGCCACCTTCACACTGCCTGCTGTGTCAGCACAAAAATTGTTTAATAAATCACGACGAGGGGTCATGTGAGCATTGCACCCACTATCCAAAAACCAACGGTTAGGGTCACTACACTCATTTTTATCATTGCAGTTCAGAGGTAAATATTTGGATTTCCCTACACAGGCTCTATATTTAACTCTCACCATTCCACAGCCAAGGTTTTTCACTGAATCAGTTTCCTCATTTTTCTCAGTATCTTCACTCTCCATTTTTGCTTCCTTACTTTTGAAATTTTTCAGCACTTGTCCCCCAGGTTTAAATCCATTTTGTCCCCTTTGAAAACCTGTCTTCCTTCCCTTTCGACAGTTGGTACTGGTGTGACCTTCCTCTCCACACGAATAGCAGATTACTGTTCCTCTCGATCTTGCTTCCACATTCTTAGGGCAATCCCGGGCTTTGTGACCAGTTTGATTACACAAAAAACAGGATGCACTTGCTTGATCTCCAACTCTCTTTACCGTATTCCTAGATAACAGTCACTTTAATTCTTCTTCACGTTTTGTTCTCTGCTCAAACTCCCTCTGGTTTCTCTGTTCTTCAATCAGCAATTTATTCTTGACATTTTCTGTAGTCATATTCTCTTGATTCAATTCCATGATGTGAATGATGGACTTGCAGCGTTCCTCCTTTAGGCCTCTCAGCATAAAACCAGCAACAAAGTTGTCATCCAATTTTGTTCCCTGTTGACTCAAAATATCACACAGGTTCTCCACTTTCGAAACATAATCCATCATTGACTCAGTCGATGATTTAGACAGAGTACACAGTTGCTCCAATGAATTAACAAACTGCACTGGACTCCTCTTGCAGTGTATATTCTTTAGTCTCTCCCAAGCAGTCTTTGCTCTTGTGCATTTACCCACATCATTTAGGTAGCAATCACTCACATACTGAACTAAGTAAGATAGAACATCATCATTTCTATTTTTCTGTTTTTCGGTGAGTTCGTCCCAATCGAGATTTTCATAACCAGGTTCGATGCTTTCCCATAATCTCCTTTTCTTCAGAAACGCCATCATTCGGGTGCTCCATTGTACCCAATTTTTTGTATTCAATCTCTCAATGCCCTCCGACGACATGGTATTTCACACAATAATTCACAAGAAATGCTCACTCATTACACAATCTGTTTATGCTCTCGTATTCTCGGCGTCGTTTGGCGCTGACTGGGCTATGCTCTGCTCTGGGCTTTGCTCTGGGCCCATAACCTATCAAAAATCTTCCTGTTCTCGTGGAATACCCAATACAACAAACTGCAGAAACTCTTTACTCATCACATTTATTGACACTCCACATCTTACAATGCATCAGTACATTGTCTTCTTACAAGATATCACTCTAACATATTGAGAACAAGATGACTGCTTGCCTCACTACATCCCGCCATTACGCGGTCTTTTTAACAACTTCCAAAGAGAAACGAAAAACAAAAGAACTACGTGGAAACTACTTAGCAATAAAAAAGGAAATACAAAAATCCAGAAACGCACAATATACAAACAGTATTTCAACATATATATATATATATATATATGTATATATATATATATATATATATATATATATACACACACAGGGTAGTTTTACTTGTAAAATCAAAATCAAAAATGAATGTTACAATAGAAGAGATACATCAGTACGACACAAGATCAAGAAAGAACTTATACACAATAGGGCACAACAAAAAAGCATCGGAAAGGGATCCATATGTAATCGGGGTAAAATTTTATGACAAACTACCAGACAGTATAAAACAGTATACCGGGACAAAAATCGCCAATAAATTAAAATAATACCTATGCCAAAAAGCACTCTACAGGATAGAAGAACTATGAAAAGGATAGCTTAAGCATGTATCTCTATTGTATAACTATTGTATAATTCAGATTGTAAGTTTCGGACATGTCCAACATCAAATATATATTTGATACCTGGACGAAATAAAATTTAAAAAATTATTACTGTTATTATTAATTTTTTTATTATTATTACTATTATTATTACTATTACTATTATTATTACTATTATTATTATTATTATTATTATTATTATTGACAGTGAATTCTTAAAATTTCATACAGTACCGGTACACTAATTAAACTTAAAAAATATTAGGATAAAAATAATTAGTCGCGACCGGGGCTTGAACCTGGGACCTCCTGCACCACAGCTCACAGTATTATAACCACTCAGCCACGAACGATGTTAGGAAAGTAGTATAGTAGTGGATATGGCCCGGTAGGGGAAATGTGGTGGGGGTAATGACGTCATAGTGGAGGGGGGTGATGACGTCATCACTTCCCCTCCAAGATGGCGGCACTTCCGGTTCCGGAACAAGATGGCGGCACTTCCTGTTCCGGAACAAAATGGCGACACTTCCTGTTCCGGAACAAAATGGCGGCACTTCCTATTCCGGAACAATATGGCGGCACTTCCTGTTCCGGAACAAGATGGTGGCTAGCGCCAAATTCAAAATTCGAAAATGCAAGAGTGTACTAAGTCGAAATTGTATATATTTAATGCAAAAGTGAGCTAAGTCGAAATATTATTTTTAAAATGGTGGGATATTTGAAAATTCAAAATTGTTACCAAGATGGCGACTAGCGCCAAATTCAAAATTATTAAATTCAAGAGTGTGCTAAGTCGAAATTGTATATTAATGCAAAAGTGATCTAAGTCGAAATTTATTTTTAAAAATTAGAGGGATATTTGAAAATAAAAAAATATGGGAAGCTTCAAAATGGCGGAATCTTCAATAGGGCGGGATATATGAATTTTGTATTTTTCAAATTTGGTGGAAATTCTAGAAAGACACAATATGACGGTATGGCTACAAGATGGCGGATTGGGAGGGATATATGAAATATGTATTTTTAAAGTGAGGACGGAAGATGGCGACAAAAACAGGGAACAGGACTAAGTGGAAGGTAAGGATACTACTACTACTATTGTATTATTATATAGTTATTTTCTTTCTTTCCTTTCTTTCTTTCTTTCTAGTAAAATGAAATTTGTAAGGATCTATGAGGAAGGGTTTAGGCGTATTGAAAAACGGCACATTATTATATTAATATTAATGTCTCGTTTTTTGTAAATAATTACAAACGTATTACATTAAGAATAGATCATGAATATTTATTTACAAATATGTACATCAAAAATCATATTAATATTAACACTGAAAAAAATGTGTTCATGTTTGTCCTCTTTATTTTATCTAAATGAGCACTGTAATGTTCTACAACATGACCAGACCTTGATTGTTTATCTCGTCTGTTACACAGTCATATAAACCTAAATTTTCCCAAGATGAGGGAACGGATTGCTTGTTTACAAGTGCATTATAGAATACTTTGACATAATGTTTGTGATGATGTTAGTGTGTATAGAGAGAAAATTAATTTCGTTGCACTTTAAAACAATACATGTCTTTTCGTCTTCTCGAAATTCTTAGCCAGTCTTAGTTTAAACTTTTCTTCAATAAACTGGTATGGTTTACCGTTACACATATGTTCAATTAGTTTTGGTAAGTGTAATAAGAATGAACTCAATAGGTAGGGTGAAAACACAACACACGCTCCGAATGAGTTTCCTATTTCCGCACAAGCACTGTAGTTCAGCGATGTGTAGAATCCGAAACTTAGATATCTGTCCTTTTTTCGGTTGAGGAAATAAATCCTACGAGCCAGTATAGAAGGAACCACTCCTGCTTGCTCTACAAACGTGTCGCAGGTTGTGTTTAGAGCTTCCTCTAGAAGTTTCTCCAAGTCTATCGCATCCTCCGTAGATGGGATGGATTTCTGGTACCTCTTTGTACGAGGGTCTCGCCTCGAAGGATTATTCTGAAATCATACAAAAAACACAAACACATTAGAAAATCTATTCGCGATACATGTATACATGTTATGACAACTTGTTTTTTATCATTCAGTTCTATACTTACTTTTCTTGCAAGAGTTTTGCTCCCTTCTCCATTAGCTGTAGACATCATGATTCCAGGAGCTTGCTCTACAAAAGTGTCGATGGAGATGTTTTGCGCTTCCTCTAGAAGTTTCTCCAAATCTATCACCTCCTCTGTAGACGGGATGTTTTCCCGATACCTCTTTGTACGAGGCTCGCTCCTCGAAGGTTTATTCTGAAATCAAACAAAATCATCAGCACATTAGAAAATCTATTCACGATACGTGTATACATGTCATGACAGCTTGTTTTTTATCAATCTGTTCTATACTTACTTTTCTTGCAAGAGTTTTGCTCCCTTCTCCATTAGTTGTAGACATCATGGTTCCCGGACGCTACGTTCTATACTGACGTTACCCCCTCGTCTCGTCTCGTGTTATTCTGAAAATAGACAAAAGTAACTGTATTACTATCACGTGATCTAAAGGTAATAGAATTAGTATCAAAACAAGATACCGTTAACAATAATGACTCACGGTGTGAATGTCCGGGAAGACATCTCTGACCTCCTTTCGTTCCACACAAAGTTCCCCAGGATTTGTGGAAGAGTTGTACAGCTTCTCTGTCAGGAGTTGTTACTGTGTTGAAGAGATTCACAAACTCTTGCATGTTATAACCTCTATCCATGTAGTAGATGAACAGGCAACTATACTGTCCGCAGACAGACGTTGTCAGCCCTTGCAATCTTTGAGTGTTGTATGACCAGTTTATTGAATTTTGAAAAATAAATTTTGTTATCCTCGGAATGATAGGTGGTAGTCCAAATGAATCAAAGTAATAAGCAAAATTTTGATTTTTAAAATACACGGCAACCCAATGTGAACCAGGTGAACAATGAGGGTCTAGATTAATGATGTAAGATTTAGGTTTCTTTGTTACTCTATGGGGTAGTAAATCGCTAGGATAAACTCCCTCTAAAGTCTGAACATTACAAAGTGCATGGATTATTTGAGTGGTGTTCATCTTTTTTAATAATCTGTAATTACTTTTCTATCTTTAGTAATTTCAATACTGTTATCGTATTCCGAATAGAGAATACAGGTAACGGCTTGTTTTAATTATGTGTCGAATTTTGCTTCTATTCTAATGTTACCGTTATTCGGTAAACTTCTATGACCATGCGAAGCAGAGGCGTCAGGAGTTAGATCATACATTAACATGAAGAACCCATTTATATGTCGTGAGTGATTTGCATACCGCTATTGCTGTGATGGATCCCTGAACCTTTGAAAAGAGTATCATAAGCTAGTGTTGTAGTCTTTTCATGATCTGTAGAAATGCTTAACCCTTCTGAAGGAATCTGTTGACCATTAATATACATGGCAAAAGAATTCAAAGCAAAATGATGAAACTCGTAGGGATTGGAATCCACTGAGCCTAAGAAAGCCGAATTTTTCACCATTGAAAAGAGGAGTCTTTTGGGTAGAGTACCAATGTAAGCATTATCGATAGAAATCGATCTAGATCCTGAACTAAATGTGAATGTTTTCAAATCCACTCTAGTGATGGGATAGTGGGCATTATGACCTTTTTCCAATGTTTTAACATGTGCTAACAGAATACTAGGTGAAGGTTTGATTTTCCTCACATACAGACCAACGTCAAGGAACTTAAAGAAAACTTTAGAGTCTTTGTCCTCACCTAAAAGATAAAACTCTCTCTTTGATTTCGTAAGACGTATCTGCATGTTTACACCTGGCAACAGAAGTTTCGCTAGATTGAAAATATCGCCATGTAGTTTACCAATCATGACTATTGGCTTAGATTTCTTAGATTTTTCATATCTTTCTAACCAACCGGTGTTTTTAGCGTTTGCTCCTAATGTTCCGTTTAGTCCAACTTCTTTAGGATCAGTCAAACCTTCGATAGCTTTATCTTGATACCAAAACGAGTTAGTCAGATGAGTTTTTGAGGCATCTTCTCCATATGCAAAGAGTGTTTCAAAATACGACCTGTAATTATACAAGTCTTCAGAGGAGGTGATTGATGTTCCATTTAAAGAAACGCTGCACTGCTCGAAGAGCGAATGAAGTAGTTTGTTTACTCCGGTAATCTTATCGGTATCGGTTAAATCTTTCCCATCGTTTTTAACGAATTGTCCTTTCACCATGACCTGTACGTTTAAATCAATATAGTGTTCATTATCTGCAGGAACTATGATTTCGAGGACATTTTGATCAACTGGAGTAATGGGTTTACATAATGTAGTAACATTCCCCAACACGGCTGCCTGAATAGGAGCTTTATCGAAGACGTCGAATTCTGACTTTGTTAGGGCAAGCATCTCGACACGACTGACTACTTTCTTCTCTTTACACTGCTAAATATATCTCTTATTTCAGTTTTTGTCTTCATTTTTGATGAACGTTTCCTCTTTCTACCGTTACCCTGCATTTTGTTCACAAGTTTCTTAGTTGACTCGTTTACTCTGTTAGCGACAATGTCTTTTACTTTTTCACCTTTCTTCCTAGATACTATATCGGATAAGATATTTGCACCTGCCGAGAGACTTTCACGACCTAATGCTTTAGCGCCCGAAAAGAGAACAGGTTTTATCATTCTAAACAGTCCACCCAGGAAACTACCTAGACCTCCACCCTGTTGAACATAAGGGCTGCCTGTGTAGAAAGGGCCTAGATTGTTAAGACGCCCTCCTGACTGATTGACGTAGTAAGCGGTGAGCGGATCCATCGCAACTGAGTCAGAAACTAGTTTGTTTTATCTTTTTAAAATGTAAAACAAGCGTAGTAGGTTTAGTGCTATCTACTAATTTAGCTAGAGCACCTAACTCGTGAGGCCATGGACAGACGTGAGTTGACTGTATTATCCCTTCTTGACTTTTCCCGTGCATTTGACACAGTCGATACTGACATTCTTATTGCAAAGTTGAAATCTTTGTATCTGTCTGACGCTGCAATCACGTGGATGGAATCCTACCTTCGCGGCCGTCAGCAATGTGTTACTGATAACAAGCGCTCTTCATCGTGGCGATGTGTGAAGGCAGGCGTTCCCCAGGGGTCTGTATTAGGGCCTCTCTTATTCTCCGTATTCATAAATGATATATCTAGTCACATAAGACACTCCCAACACCACCTTTACGCAGATGACCTTCAGATCTATATTCACTCACCTCCCGATGCAATTAATGACTCAGTAACATTCCTTAACGAAGATCTACAATCAATCGGTAACTGGGCAAACAAATTTGGCTTACAACTTAACCCAAGCAAAACCCAAGTTATTGTATTAGGACAGCAAAGACTCGTGTCATCCATCAACAAGGCTACATTGCTACCAGTGACACTGAACAACACAATTATCCCTTACACAGAAACAGTAAAAAATCTAGGTATCTATCTCGACTCAAACATGAATTGGAATTCCCAAATCAAGCATATATGTAAAAAGGCATTCTCTATCATGCATGCTCTAAAACGACTGAAAAACTTCCTTCCTACTAGAATAAAGCAAACCCTCATACAGACCCTAGTGATGCCTTATTTCGACTACTGCGACATCTTGTATGGAGATCTGAGTGTTGAATTGTCACAGAAACTTCAGCGTGTTCATAATACTTGTGTTCGTTTTATCTTTAACATTCGTTTCCACGATCATGTCTCAAAATATTTCAAGCAACTGTCTTGGCTTCGTTTGCATAATAGACGTTTGGTCCACTCTCTGTGCTTATTATACCAAATTCTTAAGTTTTCCATACCTCTTTACTTGGCTCCCCGATTTACATTTCTATCCTCCTACCATAATCATGGTACACGCTCGCAGCACAACTCTCTGTTATCAATTCCTAGTCATCATACAACCTCATACTCTCATTCATTCACCATAGCCACAGCCCGTTCTTGGAATACCTTGTCACAAGATATTAGGGGTAGTCGGAGTGTACACTCTTTCAAATCTGCGCTTATTAAACAATTATTGCCCACTGAACAGAACTAGCTCTTTGTAGTCACTCCATCTTTCACTGTATATAACATTACTTAGTCTCCTTATAACGTATCTACAGCTAGACTTAAATTTCCATTATAACATAATTTTACATATTCCTTGTTTTACTTGTAACATTATTACTATTTTCTTTTATGACACTTACGCTCTCTATGAAGCCTGTGCTTTTTATGAAACCTATGCTTTTTACTTATTTAATTTATTATTATGATTAGCCTTAACTTTAGTCTTAGTATTAGTCATAAGTCTCTTATTCACTAATTTGCTATTTATGTAAACCTACATTGTATATATATTTTCTGAAACCTGGTTGAGTGGAAGAGAAGGCCTTATGGCCTTAACTCTGCCAGGCAAAATAAATCATTTACTACTACTACTACTACTACTAACTTTGTTGTCAACTCTATACCTATCACCTGAAATTCTGTACTTTCAACGGGATGGTAGTAAACTATCGGAAACCAATGATACATCTGAGGAAAATGAATAATTCTAAGAAGTTTCACATACGAATCTCCTACAAGTTGTGGTTTCATTATATTACAAAATATAAATACAAGTTCTTTCTTTGTAGTACATGTTGTTAGATTGTTTTTTCCACGTGTCGTATCTGATAAAATTCCTTGAGAATAACTAATTTCACATAATCCCACCTCCCACTGATCCCTCTCTAATTTTATGACTTGTGCTAGTTCCACTTTAAAACTAGCTAGAGTATTGGTAGGAAAAGTTTTGTACGACGCATCACTGAGTAGAGTAATATAAACATCTTCGTTCATCATACTAAGTCTTTATCTTTAACCCAAGAATCAAAGTCGTGACCATAACCTCTCCACCGTACGAGATGTTCTTTACTGCCTCTTACCGTACGTGTGCGTAGAATTTTATCTATTTTGTAAGCAGTGTCCTTGTTTATAGTTACAGGCGTGAGTTCATAACTATAAAACTGACCCAAAATAGGAGTGTTCCTAAGATCTTCGAGTTCGTATACAGGTTGAGGTGAATGTTTGATTACTTTAACGATTCTGAATATTTCCGTGGAATAGTTTTGTTCGAAACCCTTATCGAATTTCATCTTCTCTTTACCTATTCTAACAGTCTGCCCTACATTGAAACGCACAGGTCTAGGTTTCACACGAAGCTGTTTGTTTCTCATACGTTTCCATATTTTCAAGACGTCCCTATCGGTAACCTTACTAGGAGCCATTCCTGTACTGGTATGTACAGAATCGTTGTATCCTGCCACAAATCTATCCAACACGACTAAATACTTGTAACTGTTCTTGAAAGTAAAATACTTGTACATTTTAGTTTTTAAAGTGCGATTGAAACGTTCAAATATCGAACATTTAACATCAGGGTTGTTGGAAACGCGATACTCTATGTTCTCTTTCTTTAAAAAGTCTTGAAACGTTTTGTTTAGAAACTCTTTACCCTTATCTGTTCTCACTACTATAGGATTTCTATTAGATTTCTCCAACACGGACTCGAATGCTTTTTTCACCTCGGTACCTGTCTTAGATTTTAGAGGTACAACCCAGGCGTATTTGGAAAACACGTCAATAGCTACAAGTAAATATCGTATGTTGTCATTATGTTTCGAAATGTTTTGCACATCGGCTAGATCAAGTTCAAACATGTCGTAAATGTTATTTACCGAATAAGGATTTCTTGGAAACTTTCTCCTAATAGGTTTATGTAAACTGTAAACATCTTGTGCAATCAACCATTCCTCTATATTCTTATCTGTAACGGTGCTTGCTTGTGAAAGTTTGCCTAGAGTGGAAAAACCCGTAGGTTCTCCAGGATTGTAATAGAGGTCACGTAATCTGTTCATCTTCTGTGATTGTAAGAACTCCACCTTTTCGTTGGAAATAATTTAGAAATGACTAGTTTATACTTACTGGTTCTAGAGGTTTTAAGCTCGTTATTATGTAAATGTCCACTGGTCGATATTAAAATGTCTTTGTACATGTCAAGGTCTTCCTCACTTACTTGCTTCAAGTCTACTTTCTTTCTAGTAAGAAGTTCCCATAGACCTGCAGTTGTGTTGTACTTCTTCTTATGGTTAATAATTAAAGTGTCGTGTTCTATATGTATTTTAGAATTACCTATCATATACTCTCCCGATTCTTTATCCTTATAGATTCCAAACTCAGTATCTACAATCTTTGGAGAGTTTACATAAGCTGCCAGGTATTTACCAGCAAGATCTCCTATAACGCTAGGTTTTACATCTACGGGCTCAAGTGCCGGAGGTATCTCGAGTGTTGAAGATTTCTCTGGTGAAACATCTCTTTTACTAGCTCATTCTAATATTCTTTTCTGTCTCTTCGCTGAGATAGGATCTTGTTTTTCACGTATTTTAATCCACTCTTTGTAAGGATCTCTAGAAACTGACGAGTTTGAATCATCAGCACCACGTTTTAAACGTTTGTACTCTTTTATGCTGAGTAACATCATTTTCTGTAACATTACGTTAAAGAACTAATTCCAGACAATACAGCAGACAAGAGAAGAATTAGAAATCCTCCTTTGTGAACTAAAGTTTTCCTTTTCGTAGGGAGAGAAACTTTTCTATCGATAAGATGTCTCAAAGATTTTTTATGTTTGCTCAATTTACGTTTAGAACACGAATGAATTTTACATTGACCGTTCAAAACGTTCAGAGCACACTCTATTATAGCAAGTATCAACTCTTTGTTAGCGCTCTTTAGAATAAAACTTCTCGACTTGGGCGAAGCCTTTTTAAGAACTTGTATGGTATGGTAATGGGATTTTATCCGTTTCATGCTTTACAGGCACGTAAACCTTTGTAACTTCGGAAGGAAAGATTTTAGTTCGGAATCTAATCAAATCGTTAGTTCTCTGACAAAAATCTATTAACATATAGCCGTGAGCCTTCTTCGTAGCGTTTTGAAAAGCTTTGTAAAACGCTCTCCAGTTTTCAGGGTACACTTGTGAAGGAATCGTGATCCTAGTATTAAATATCAAACTAGAATCACGATGAATATCAAGATAACTAAATAGAATATAAACCCTTCAGAATAACGGGAGCTATTAACGTTTCATATCAAATTTAATATCAGATGATAGAGAATTCAATCACACGTAATATGCAATGAATAAAGAAATAATATGTAATAAATTAAGTTAACATTAAATATAAGGATAGATCACTGGCTGTAGAAGTACCAGACAGGATTCCGAGTATTTCACAGCTCGCATATACCATTCAGTCACTGTAGGAAGCCGGCGACACGTATTGTCACTGAGTTTCACTTCTTTTATGGCAAAAGTTACACAAAGACGAGTAAAGCCTACTGAACAGAATGAACTTGGAAAAAGACTTGGGAAAATAGTAGTCAATGCCGATACTAAGAAATTACAGCCAGTAACGAGAATAGGAAGAAGTGGGAACTCAAAAGGACGCACATCATAGCATCCTAAGGCTTGGTTTTAGAGGGCCAATGAAAAATGAGTTACTAACTGAAATAACGATAAAATGCTATAACATAGAATTTCATTTGCTAGTATAAGAGTGGGGGATTTTTCTGGGCCAGCAAGGCTGTAGAACATCGCCATTTTTATAATAAGACTGTTCTGCTGGACTGTGATCCGGTCGGACGTATTCACTGCTACTGGACTTTGATCCGGGTGGAAACAATAGTATTTCCACTCGATTTTAATTCACGTTGGGTAGTTGCTCAACTTGAATAAGTATTCTTTTAACTAGAAGCACCTAGTAATCGTGTGATTCTTGGTAATAGCTAAATTACAGCTATTACCGAATTTAAATTCAGTGTGACACAGTAAGTACATTGTCGACGAAGTATCACTAATATAATTACGCCAAGACGGGTAGTTATAACATCACGTGCTATACTTAGGAAGAGAGTAGCAACAGATAATTATTGTGGCCAAGTTCTACAACCTAGAATCCTAGCAAAGTATCCACCACGATTAGGTTATTAATCAGTTAATTGGACAGATTACTTAATTGGATAAATAAACAATATCTTACCAGTTATTCATGTTATCTATATCTGTAGCAATAACAATAACTGCTATTCACCAAACCTACATATCCCTGAGAAACGTAAGAGTGTAAATCTCGTAGCTTGCTGACTCCGGTGCAGGTTCGAACGAAGGACTACAAACTGTAAGTACTGAGTAAAAACATTCTCACTTCATTAGTACGAACCTTATAAGTGGCATTTACCCAATAGCAAGGGGGCGAACTGCTTCACTTGTCTAGCTAGAAACGTAATCTGATTTTTATCTCTCAAGTTTCTAAACAAGACCATGTACTTTGTATTGAGAGAAATATCTCTACTGTGCGAAGATTGATGAAAAAGGTTCTGAGTGATTAAAATTACAGATATGTTACGATGATGACAACCTTTTGTGAATATTGAAGACACTTCGTTAGAGTAAGCTTTGTCTAGTAAATCGTCTAAAATTATTAATACAGGTTTACTACAGTCTTGTTTCTCTTTAAAGTTAGGAAGACCTTTATGATACGTCACAGAGGTATTGAATTTACTAGACGGAGGAATGGCATTAGTTTCACCGAAACACCACAAAATTCTGCTGTATTTACTTACGTTAGATAGATGTTTCAAGTTGTTGATCAGTTTTATAGTGAAAGTAGTTTTACCACAAAAACTCGGACCTGAGACAATTAAAGTGAAAGGGTGTTCAAACTTTACGACAACCATAACAATCTTTTATCATAGGCATGGGTCCATCCCAGCAGTCGTGAACAGGATAATGTTTATCACATCTAAGACACTCTTTAACTATTGCACTACGTTGCACACTTTGAGGGAGTTTATCATACACTAGATAAATACTTTGAGCTGCACAAGAAGCTAAAAATTCCGGGGACAACTCAGCGAAATTCTTCTGTAGTATGATGAATAAGGGTTCTATTGATCAACAACTTCTTCACTGCCAAACACTCTAGAGACGAGAACGAGTCCATACTGACACGGTACTTTCTCCTCGTCTTTATTTATACCCGTAAGGGTAGGAGTCGAACCCACCGCTAAGTCTGCGTCTTTTCCTGAAGCAGAGACGGTACATTTTATCCTCAGGCTCCGAAACTATGCTCGGACCGGACTTTCTCTTTATTTTCTTTTCGGTTCTCACAGTCACTGTTGCACTGTGATCACCTTCTAAAACCATACTCTTGATGGTGTCAAAGTTGACCACTTTCAAAGTATCATAGTTTAAAGTGATACCTCTGACCTTACATACAGTTTCTGAAATGGGAACGGTGTACTCGTCTTTGTCGGTCTGAGTGTAAATCACACTGTCTGTGTCGCAATATAGGGCTCTTCGATCCAACTGATCGAGGTATTTATAAAGGGCCATACGTCCACCAGTTGTCACATAGGCCCCATGAACAACACTAGTGTGAGGAAGAGGGACCTGTTCCTCTTCTATGGGGATATAGTTAATCCACACGACTTCATCACTGGCAAAAAGGAGCCGTTTCACTTCTATACCTGGAGTCGTGAGGAGGGTAATCAACTCTAGAGAGTCATTAACAAGCTTCGTCTTCGTCCTGTTAGGATCTTCACAAAATTTCCCCCAAAAATAATTGAGACAAAGCTTACTAATGGCCCTCTTTCCAGCGTTCTTCACGATCTGGGTAGGGTCTAACATAATGCCTTCTCTCTCATAAACAAGATCGATATATTCTTTTTTCTCCTCATCTGTTTTAACCTTGCTAGGGTATCCGCTGAACTCTGTCTATATAGTCCGCGAACAGTCCTCCTTGACGAGAACTTTTAGAGTATGTGGTAACCTCATACTCTAAGAATTCGTGAACTTTCTGAACAGTATACCCTTTCTCTACTGCCAGTCTCACCTCATCCACAATCCAAGTACCTGTGAGTACTCTCTCTTCCTCGTCATGAGTGCAGGTCCCTTGCTCCATAGTAGCAGCGCAGGAACGGCAAAGGGGAAACAAGAGCTTACCACCCCACCTGAAAGGCAGAACGAGATGGTAAAGCTGTTGCGGAGGCAGGACGGTACATCTAATGACTCCTTCTTTCTTCATCATGGCAGCGACATCCAAACACTGATCCCCTACATGAACAGTGGGATGCCCTATGGGGAACTTGAAATATTTGCAGACGTAAGGGTATAGTGACATAACGTCTGCATAGAGGATTTTCTGCTGTTCTTCCGCTTTATGGTAGAGGCGCATAGTTTCAGTTCGCCCACCGTAAACCGAGTCTCTCAAGACCAGAGGAGAGTCTCCGACAACTGGGTCATTGCGCAGTTGTGGGAATTTCTCGAGCACCTCTTCAAACTCACATTCCCACATAACATGAACATTATAACCACAATCTCGGATAGCTTTCAATCTGGCCATGGTGTTTTCGTATCTCACGGACAGGGATTCAGAAGACGAATCCATCACGGGTACATCTCTGTTGGGTCTGCAGAGACAACCGTGATAATAACAGCCGAAGAATTCGAAAACTTCTCGTGTTTCATCACAGAAACCGTCCACCTTCCAGTTTGGAAGCTCGGGCAGGCGAACTTCTCTTCCGTTACCCGCATGACGGATGAATATGTTCCTCTCCCTGGCTTCGTGGACAAGCCACATGAGGGATTTCCTAGAGTGCCTGTCTGCTTTACGGTAGCCGCAGGGAGGAACCAGACCTATGGTGTTCTCTTTGAGAAAAAGTTTTCTGAAGATGCGATTGCAAGCACTCGCAATAGTAATAGATTCTTCAAAAATATCGAAATTAGCTATTTCCTTGAAAAGTCTTTTAAAGAGAGTGCAGGCTTCTCTCAAGACTGTGACATCCATTTGGCAATACTTTAGGAGCTCTGCGCGATTATCGTATGCTTCATCGTCTTTTACGGTCTCGAACCATTCTAGAAAGACCTCACGACCTTCCTTAGACATGATCTCCGATCCGTAAAATTCGATACCAGGATGTGGACCAACGTAATCGAGGTTAGCGGTCGTATTGAAAAAATGCGGGTAAAATCCTTTGGCCACTTCAGCCAGACCGAAAGTTTTTGGGAAACTTCGCAAAGGTAATGGAATAAAGTTTAAACTGTCTACAAAAACCAAGTGTTCAATCTTCATGCAAAGAATCTTGCATCCTGACATAACCAAGTCAGTTTTCCATCCTGCCTTAATAGCAAAGTCAAGAATGAACTGTAAATCATAAGACCGGGCGTTATGAGCTATAACAATGAGCTTCTTGAACTGAGGTCTGTTCATTCTTAGATACTCCATGAAACCACGGATTGGATCTTCCCAGAAACAATGTTTACGAGGTCCACATCTAGCACACACATCATCCTTGGAGGACTCACACGTAGAACAAGATTTTTCAACACATAATAGGTTCGGTACGTGAAGAAATGTATTGCCTTCGAGTCTGGTGTCCTGGCTAGACTCGATGTCATAATAGATAAACAACGTGTTGTTCTTAGTTGAGGAAGATGACCTCTCCTTCAACTTGGCCATGTAACACTGATGTCCTGATGATTGCTGTTTTTTACAATACTGAGAGAAAGACTTGTAGCATTCATGGCTTTTCCAAAGTGCTTTAAGCATTTTACACTCTTTACACTTTTGAAGAGCCATGCAGACAGTACGTTTTTCGATCAGATTGCTTCTGTGCTTATCGAAACAATCCTGACCTTTAAAAGTTCTATCGCATACATTACATGTTAACGATAGTCTTTGATCAGTACAGGGTGGTATCGATCTACTCAGAGAACAAACATAATCACAGGAATGCTTCGATGCTACACTAAACCCTTTATTACACTCCTCACAGATGTATCTAATAGCCAAAACTGCCCTTAGGTTGGTTATGGTGTGGTAATGTCTTGTCTCTGGGTCGTATAAGAGATACAGCTTTTTCTTGTCCTGTCCGTTGTTTCCGTCGAGTAATATCTTAGCGAGCTTAAAACCACTATAAACCACTAGCCTATACTTATCCTTGAGATAATTTTGAATCACAGCAAGCTCAGGGAGTCCCCCTCCTCTAGTGATATCAACGCCAGAATTACTAATAAATTCGGCAACTTTTGCTTTGATTTTCTTGCCAGTCATATCATGCCTAAGGTAAGTACGAAAATCACGGTCTCCTTCCAACTTAGCGATTGCAATCACTACAGCGAATGCAAGACAGTTCATTAGTGTTTTTATTTGAATAACACTTCGCTTCAAATGGGCCAGTACATCAATCTTACGACCCTTCGTCTTGATACCATTACCACCGTTTCCATTAGGTAGATGAACAATGTCAACTGCTAAACGCAAACGGTCGGTAACGCGGAAATTGGCGTTAGATTGACATACTCTACTGACTACGTTTTTCAGTACCTCTATGTTAAACTGATCTTTTCTCCTAAAACTTAGACCTATTGGTTTGTCCATCTGATTGACTTCATTGTAGATGGACACACCAAAGAAATCCCAGTCATTAGCCTCTACTAGAGCATAGTCGAGCATCTTTCAAACACCTTTCGAAATGATCTGACCCTACATCACCTGATGGTTCAGTTAGGATGATAATCATCTGCAACCCAACAGCATCAAACCTAGAGTACTCCTTACGAGCACTCTCTACAAGATGAAATGTACGAGGTGGTGGATCTCTTACACTCCCCCTTGTATTACTTGATGTGCTAGGTGCAGACAGATTTGCATCATTAACATCAACGACATCCTCAGAATCTGGTAAAGTAATGTTACCTACATCGTTTCCAGATAACGATTCAGGAAGTGTACCAGTCTCTGGTTGCGTATCTGGAATACTGTATATTTCAGATTCGCTATCAGAGATCGTGTACACATCTCCATAGTTTCCAGATTCGGAATCCGTAAGTGTAACAGTCCCCGTCTGTGTATCTTGAACCGTGTAGGTCCTAGGTTCACTGTCCGGGACTGTGTACACTTCAGGTTCGGAATCTGACAATGTAATGGTATCCATTTCGTTCTCAGACTCTGATGATGAAGAACAAATATTGATAAAGGGGACAGACATTGTCATACAACACTACGCAAGAGAAAATAGATTGTTGATAAACCTATAACAACGAGAAAAAAATGAGTGAAATGCAATGTTTTTTTTTTAATTAACCGATTAAAATGTATATAACTGATTATGAAGGAAAACTTCTATTTTAATTTTACACAAACAGTTGTTATGTTTTACGACACATGTTGAATTCGTTTGTGTCATAACGTTGGACCTATAACCTTATGAAAAAATGAATGAAGTTTTATCGACTCACCTGTTTTTTTCTTTTTTCAACTACAGCTGACACCTTACTCCTTATGGTTTTTTTTCAACTACAGCTGGCACCTTACTCTTTATGGTTAGAGGTTCTGTGATAAACTGTGAACAAAACAACCGATTCAGCTTATTATATAGGAAAGGGTGTAACTGTGTTCATGTCACAACAAGATTGAAAACCTTTATCTGATATCCGTTTTAAAAGTCATCGTACTTAGGTTTGTAAACAAGGTCACCCTCACGTAAGATCCTGTTGAGTCATATATGTTTAAAGTGTAGTAGCATGTCGTGACATGTTATTGAACTACTTCAGGCACAACAAGATTGAAACCCGTTATCTGATATCCGCTTTAAGGTCATCATATTTAGGTCTGTAAACATGGTCACACTCACGTAAGATCGTGTTGAGTCATATATGTTTAAAATGTAGTAGCATGTCGTGACATGTTATTGAACTACATCAGGCATATAATTCTTTTTTCAAACGAGAAAACTTGTAGAAGTTCCGTGAGGACGATACCGTTACTCAATATCTATATAAAGTGTCTGACAGTTCCATCTTGAAACATTGTTTCAGCTTACTGTGAATAGTGAAGACTAATTATTAGTTGACGTGTGCATCTACATCTGAACTTCTTCTTCAGCTAACATAATTGTCTTTTCTCCTATTGCTATAGAGGTAAGTGACATCATGTTTGTTTAATAATATAATATAATATAATTAACTTCTCGTTTGGTTTCCTATTTCAAATAACTTCGTTTTCTGAAGAAGAAAAAATCGAATAAATCATGCATATTTTTTTTTCTAGGTCGACATATTAATTATTAATATTATTATTATTATTATTAATCAGAGTATTTTTTCTGTTTATTTACAGATGGCTCTTAATATCGTAGAGAGATTCAACAGCGCTAGTATCCAGAACAGGTGTGTGCCCATAAATCAGCTAGATATTGATTCTGCCTATTTTATACTAGAATGCGATGTGAAAGAAACACGCTTCGGTCAAAGTGTAATGTTGAAAATACGACAGAAAATTGACAGTGAAGTTTTAACAGTGTTTCTTCCCCGAAAATATACAAAGATCTTCTCTAACGAAGACGTTACAGCAATAAACGGAGGGAATATTAAGTTAAATTTGGTATATCATGGAACATTTCAGAACAGTAAAGCTTATGATTTATCAATATTTAATGCAGAATGAGTAAAAGTGTGTTATTAGTTAGTGAAGACTAATATTATTATTTTTCCCTCTTAATTCCATAGGAGCGGTGCAGTAGTTGATTTTCAGTTCTTCACAGAACACAAAACCAACAAATGTTTCGTGAAGGAACTAGCAGCATGTAAGATAGACTGTGAAAAAACATATCATTACGTTTTTAAAAGCCCTCGTGAAATTTTACCTCATCATGTAACTAGGGAGTACTTGGAACGATTTCACCATGGGATTAAGTACACGAGTGGTTATCTGGAATATTCTTTGATGGAAGATATTTTTAAAGACATCTTAAAAAGTTCTACATATGTTTGTGTTAAAGGTTTAAATAAACAGGAGTTTTTAAAAAATATTTTACCAAGTATGCATGTCCATGAATTACGAGATTACAACTGGCCAAATCTTAAGAATTTAGTGAAGTTAATTCCTGTATGTAGCTTTCACGGTACAACAGTACGTGACGTACGATGTTCGTTACAGAACGTTGTAAGTCTACAGGGGTGGCTTAAAACACAATACATTAATTTTTGAAACAAGTAAATAAAAGGTTATTATTACTGAGGGTAAATGGGGCACTCTGATTATAAAAACAAACACAACTGAAGTTAAACAATGTTACATGGAAAGAACTTACCTCTCATACTGTTGATGTTTTCTGGATGAAGAAGAAGCTGAATCACTATCACTTTCACTCACACGTAGAGAAATAGACACTCACGAAATATAGAGAGCGTATGAGATCATATGTCAAAAACGTTTCTCTTTTATAGCTAGAGGAACATGTCATATTGATGATCTACATTTAGCATGCAGGATGTTTGTGTGTATGTGTATTTTCAGTCAGTTCTGTGTCGGCAAGGGTGACCTAGAAATATTCAAGATGTAAAGGTTGATCTTTACCTGTACAGGATGTATTTTCATTCAGTTCCGTGTATAAGATCCGCGTCGTCATGGATGACTAAGAAATGTTAACGGTTGATTTTATCTGTAATAAGGCAAGTACATGTAGTATGACGTGCATATTATAGCCTGAGGTGATATGAATGCGAGTAGAGCAGGATGTTAGCTAGTTCCTTGATAGCAATGATGAGTAGGAATTATCTCTAGGCGGCCTACATATTGTTAGTGTTTGAAGTGTTGAATGTAGATGATATTACGGGAATTCCTCCCATCTATTATTGATTTGTATGTACCACCTTGCTGTACTATAATAATAATATTTCTTGTGAAAATAAATAAGGTACAATTAAATGCTGTTTTATTTTACCTCTGAAAAAAAACTCCTATCCAAAAAAGTCCTGTGTAATGCAATTATAGATAGACTTGGTGTGCATTGCAAGATAATTATTTCAGACATTTAAATAATATTCTGTGAAGTATAATATTTACAGCTTTGAAATTTTAAAGGTTGCGTAGTTACATCGTAACAGATATATGTACAAATTTTGAGATAATTCGCTTCGTTGGATAATAACTTTTCATATACAATATTTTACTACACTTATGATTCATCCTTCCTAACAGGCAAGCATTCTACACGAAAACAAAAGTATAGATTGATAAAATCTGATATGGTCACGATCCTGGTAACCCAATAAACACCATGATCATGACATGCAAATCGATTTAAACAATATTCAAATTAAAATATTACATTACTGAAATATTACTGAACATTACAAAATTGATATTAGAAGGTTACAGAATCAATCAGAAATATAAATTATATTAAAATTAACATTAGCTGGGAATGGAAATGAAACTTAGACTTTAACACACAAAATGTCTCAGACGAAATTCCATGTATTTTACAAGTAAAATCCATCTTCTGCATTCAATCACCACAGGGAACAGTAGACAGCTTTTGTTACTACAGTGTAGTTCTATTCAACTAAAAACAGTATGAAAGAGAGTAAGATGCACTGAATAGGCGAGTTCCATGAAAGAATACTGGGAAAAGAACTTTGTGTAACTGTAAGGAGAATTGGTAAGCGATACTTAGAAGTGTGGAAGACGCTAAAAGTACGTAGCATCACTGCTATCGCATCAGACGCGTGGAACTCGATAGCCAATCAGAAACAAACTTACAACTGAAAAAGCTCAAAAGTGTAATAACATAAGTTATGATTTGTTGTGTGTAAAAGTAGGGGTATATTGGAGAACGAAGGGAGGCTGGAATGATATCGAGACGGTAAGATCACTTCCTAGCGAGTCCTCACCGGCTCCAGGAGTATATTTTCTTCCTGGCGAGTCCTCAACGGCTCCAGGAGTATATTCATCTTCTACAAGTATTATTTTTTATAGGGAGGCACAGGGCTTCTCCTATATTTTATTAAGACATTCAGTGATCTGGGACTGATCCCTATCACTGCCAGTATTATTTCAAGTAAACTCATCGACGAAGTAGGTATTTGCGGTAAGACTGCATTATAGTCTCTACCACCTGTAGAATCAGTGAAATCCATGTAAGTACCTGTGGTCGACGGATTATATCAGAGGAACATTATACTGCATTACGTAGAGGACGAGAACGTCATATAATAACGTTATACAGCGAGGTTAGATCATTCTACCCCCCCCTGACATTCAAATTACAGTTTTATCATTATTCAACTGATTTAAGTGATGTTTGAAGGAATAAACATTAATCTTACCAGATAACTTGGAATTTTAATTAGACATTCTTAGTTATAAAGATATACTTAAAAACCCATACCCAACCAGCACCTGAGATAGGAAGACAACCTCGTGTATACGCTGAGAGCCGTGGCCTGTTCCAGCACATCATACCTAAGGTAGGAACAGAATTAAAACGGGGAACCTGTGAGGAGGTGGAACCGTTTCATAGTGGTGCCGCAACTTTGGGGCTCGATAAAAACAATATCGTGAGGCTCGAAAACTAGTCTATTATAATTACGGAATTACGTGGAACAAGAAAATCATCGTAACCCCCCCCCCATTGAACAGTCAGAAATAGGAGAAGAAGAGGGAAGAAAGAATAGGAGCGGGCATAGGAAGCAAGAGAGAAGATAGGAAGATAGAATTCTCTGTAAAATTTATTTATAAGAGGGTATATATGTGCTTGCTAACTGTAAGAGTGCCATTTATGTCTGAGTGCAATCATTTATATGTAAATGAAGGTAAGTTAGCATGACTCTTATTACAGTGTTCTTAAAAGTGCAGTGACCAAGGTTAATTAGGTATTGAAATTATGTTTTCGCTAATCAGTGGCATAGTAAATAACGGCGAGATAGATCAAGTAGAATTCCAAGATAGGGAAAAATTAAATATAGATATGGATTGTAGTGGAGAAAATAGTAATGGGGAGTCATCAGCTCAACAAGCTAGGGAAATTCCTGAAATTATTTCTCAAGATAGGCCTACGAATCAGAGAGATGTAAACATAGAAGAAGGAACGTCTTTTTGGAGTGATTTGTTTATGACGCAAATATCAAAAAGTATAGAGAAACTAGGAGAAAAGATCGATAGAATTTCAAAAGAAGCTAAGGGTAGATGGGAAAGATTAACTAAAGAAATTCAAGCTAGTAACGGGAGAGTAGAGGAGAAAATTCTGAGTGTAGAATTGGCACTTGAAAATACTAAAAAGGAAATGGGAGAAAAACTTGTGAAGGGAGATGATGAATTAGAGGCGAAAATGGTGACTAAATTCAAAGCAGTAGATGACAAAATCGAAAATAGTTATTGTTATTTGCAAACTGAAATGAAAGAGAGAGATGGTAACTTGGAAAGTAAATTAGTAGATGCTTTTTCAGTTGATCTTAATGAGGTGAACAATAAATTTGAGGGCAAATTGAAAGAAATGGAAACGAAATTAACAAAAGAATTTAATAAAGTGGTGATAGTCCAAAATAAAATTGGAAATGAAGTAAACGCTCTGGTAAATAAAATGAATGTAATTACTAGTTACACTTCTAATACACGGCACGATAGTTAATTGTGTAGATTCGGCAGCTTTGCCAGTAAATAAATCTGTCAACGGGGAACAGCAACAACTCGATATCAGTAACGGATCGAACACAGTACGGAATGACATCAGCCGGACTTACCATACTGTTGCACCGATATCTAATCAAATGCAAATAAATCAGATATTAGGGATTGATTGGTCCATTCCTGAATTTGATGATGAAAACTTAGGTGACCCGCATCTTTTTATAGACGAATTGGAAATCTATTTCAAAGTAAAAGGGATACCAGAGGAATATAAATTGCTTGTGGTCCAGAAAAGTTTAATAGGAAAATGCAGAGATTGGTACCAATTCATTGTGTCTGAAGGTCTGGAATATTCAGAATTTAAAAGATTATTTCTAGAGAGATATTGGGGTACTAGTAAGCGTAGTAAAGCCATGGCAGAATTGTATTCAGGGGAATATAATGAAGGATCTAATGTTAGTATGTCTGATTACTGTATGAGGCAAATTAGAATTGCGAAGAAATTGCAACTGTCGTCTAATGAAAAAGAAACAGTGAAATTAATCGCAAGGCATTACAAGGGGGACATTTTCAAACATTTAGTGGTAGCTAAGCCGAACACATTTATAGAAGCGGTAAATCTACTTACTGAATTAGAGGAAGGAAGTAGGAATAACAGGCGAGCTGATATAAATGAAAATACAGGCAGGAATTCTAGCCGAGATAACGATGTTGATAGGCCTAATGACAGTTATTATGCTAATCGAAGAAATAATGTGAGAAATGGGCAGAGCAACAGTTATTACGGCTATCGTAATAATCGAGATGTGGATTATCGTCATTACAGGAGCGATGGGCAGGAACAAAATCAAAGTTCACGCAATGATAATAATTATGGTAGGAGTTGGGCAAGGAATCCGCAAATAAGAGTCAATGACAGGACATTCCAAGAATCTCAAAGGGGAAATGGAGATCGCTATCGTAGATATGGAGAAGTTACAGATGGGAGATATGTAGGTTGTGAACGTAACGGAAACTTTGACAGCAGAAGCGTGCCGAACGCAAATTATTGTTTGAATCCAAATGCCGATGAATACATCGATAACAGGTATGATGCAAACAGACAAGCTAATGAAAATAGGCCTAACGAAGGAGCTTAAAAATTAACCTTATACTAGTACTCCAACAGCGAAATAATATTTATCTAGTATCAAAGTAATATTGCAAGGAATAAATAGGTACAAACAGTATGGAGGTAGACAGATGTTATTTCGTAAAAAGGTACTAGAGTGTTGTATGATAAAACTTGTAAGTATGCATAACAGTGATAGATATTCATGCGGGTGATGTAGGCTTGCAAGTGCAGTCATTCAAGTGTAAATAAAAACGGACGAGTAGTACAGATATCCGCTACCGAAATATATTATTGTTGATTAATTGTGTAAGTTCTTACAGTTAGCAC
Organism: Ectobius pallidus; assembly: GCA_964059195.1. Lineage (NCBI taxonomy): Eukaryota > Metazoa > Arthropoda > Insecta > Blattodea > Ectobiidae > Ectobius > Ectobius pallidus. The sequence continues at coordinate 36,502,964 of CAXKWD010000009.1, forward strand.
CAAATATCCAGCTAGTGTTTTATTTATGTTGATTAGTTATAAAGGACGACCATAATTCAAATATCCATGGCGATTTATCTAGCAAGTATCATAGTTAATAGTGAAAGCTTAGTGTTAATTCATTTTTCAAGTATAAAGTTGTTTTGTTCTTGTTTTCTTTTTTTTTTATTTGTATTACCTGATTTTAGTTATGTGACTCAAGTAATACATAAAGCATTTTGAGTAATTATCATGTCAGTTCAAATTGTTTCGTAAGGTGGTGGATGTGTGCAGAGAAATGTTGTATGATGAGATCTAGCCTAAGATAACAGTACCAGGTAGAAGAAGTGTCACTGACTTATTGATGGTCACCTATTTGTATAAGGGTTCATTCATGAATGAATGAAAGCAAATCCGAGCCACTACTACGTCACTGTACTGAAAGTAAAAGTCAAAGTCATTGCACTGAAATAAACATACACATTCAGGAGCGTAAAAAGAACTCCATTCAAAAAGCTATATTTTGCAACATTAACTTTTATCATGAATTCTTTTGGGCATTATGATATGGTCACGATCCTGGTAACCCAATGAACACCATGATCATGACATGCAAATCGATTTAAACAATATTCAAATTAAAATATTACATTACTGAAATATTATTGAACATTACAAAATTGATATTAGAAGGTTACAGAATCAATCAGAAATATAAATTATATTAAAGTTAACATTAGCTGGGAATGGAAATGAAACTTAGACTTTAACACACAAAATGTCTCAGACGAAATTCCATGTATTTTACAAGTAAAATCCATCTTCTGCATTCATTCACCACAGGGAACAGTAGACAGCTTTTGTTACTACAGTGTAGTTCTATTCAACTAAAAACAGTATGAAAGAGAGTAAGATGCACTGAATAGGCGAGTTCCACGAAAGAATACTGGGAAAAGAACTTTGTATAACTGTAAGGAGAATTGGTAAGCGATACTTAGAAGTGTGGAAGCCGCTAAAAGTACGTAGCATCACTGCTATCGCATCAGACGCGTGGAACTCGATAGCCAATCAGAAACAAACTTACAACTGAAAAAGCTCAAAAGTGTAATAACATAAGTTATGATTTGTTGTGTGTAAAAGTAGGGGTATATTGGAGAACGAAGGGAGGATAGAATGATATCGAGACGGTAAGATCACTTCCTAGCGAGTCCTCACCGGCTCCAGGAGTATATTTTCTTCCTAGCGAGTCCTCACCGGCTCCAGGAGTATATTTTCTTCCTTGCGAGTCCTCAACGGCTCCAGGAGTATATTCATCTTCTACAAGTATTATTTTTTATAGGGAGGCACAGGGCTTCTCCTATATTTCATTAAGACATTCAGTGATCTGGGACTGATCCCTATCACTGCCAGTATTATTCCAAGTAAGCTCATCGACGAAGTAGGTATTTGCGGTAAGACTGCATTATAGTCTCTACCACCTGTAGAATCAGTGAAATCCATGTAAGTACCTGTGGTCGACGGATTATATCAGAGGAACATTATACTGCATTACGTAGAGGACGAGAACGTCATATAATAACGTTCTACAGCGAGGTTAGATCATTCTACCCCCCTGACATTCAAATTACAGTTTTATCATTATTCAACTGATTTAAGTGATTTTTGAAGGAATAAACATTAATCTTACCAGATAACTTGGAATTTTAATTAGACATTCTTAGTTATAAAGATATACTTAAAAACCCATACCCAACCAGCACCTGAGATACGAAGACAACCTCGTGTATACGCTGAGAGCCGTGGCCTGTTCCAGCACATCATACCTAAGGTAGGAACAGAATTAAAACGGGGAACCTGTGAGGAGGTGGAACCGTTTCAAATCTTGAAGTAATTAATATGTATTTTGTATTCTGTGAAGTATTATAGTTACACGCATGAAATTTTAAAGCTTTCCTTCTAACCCTATAATACGCTTATGTACTTTTGAAATAATTCGGGTCGGCAGAAAAAAAGTTTATTGTATAAATTATTTTCGCCAGTTGTGTATCATTAAGGTAAGTGAGTGTTTCGACTCCGTGAACCTGGTAAAGATCTTTATCAAGAAAGGTGATGCATACATTTGGCACATATTTGTCCTGATGATATCAAGGTCTTTCTCGTTTACTTACGGTATTAATTTTAATTATAGGCATGATTTATTCTCAATGTATCATATGTTGTTTCAATTCATCATTAGAATAAATTTTTCTGTAATCCATTTAAGCCTGTAACAATATTATAGGCCCATCTCCTAGTTTACAGAAATTACGTCTTTTGTGTAGAGTTAAAAACATTATTTTAAAATATTAATTCAGAATTCGTAATGGGAGTTGGTTATCAGTTTTGGCACTACATCCTTAAAAGAAGTTCGCCTACCATACACAAAATTCGGAATTTAAAAAGTAGGTGCTGTATTCGTAAAGGGAGTTGGTTGGTTAACAGTTTTGGCGCTGCATCCATAAAAAGAAGATGGCCTACCGTACATAAAATTCAGAATTTAAAAAGTAGCTGCTGTAATCGTAAAGGAAGTTGGTTAAAAGTTTTGGCGCTACATCCCTAAAAAGATGTCCTACCATACACAAAATTCAGAATTTAAAAAGTAGCCGCTGTAATCGTAAAGGGAGTTGGTTAACAGTTTTGGCGCTGCATCCCTAAAAAGATGTCCTACCGTACACAAAATTCAGAATTTAAAAAGTAAGTGGTGTATTCGTAAGGGTAGTTGGTTAACAGTTTTGGCGCTGCATCCATAAAAATAAGTTAGCCTACCATACACAAAATTCAAAATTTAAAAAGTAGGTGCTATATTCGTAAGGGGATTTGGTTAACAGTTTTGGCGCTGCATCCATAAAAATAAGTTGGCCTACCATACACAAAATTCAAAATTTAAAAAGTAGGTGCTGTATTCGTAAGGGGAGTTGGTTAACAGTTTTGGTGCTGCATCCATAAAAAAAATAAGTTGGCCTACCATACACAAAATTCAGAATTTAGAAAGTAGGCGCAACTAAATAATACAATAGTTGTAGTATCCTTACCTTCCACTTAGTCCTGTTCCCTGTTTTTGTCGCCATCTTCCGTCCTCACTTTAAAAATACATATTTCATATATCCCTCCCAATCCGCCATCTTGTAGCCATACCGTCATATTGTGTCTTTCTAGAATTTCCACCAAATTTGAAAAATACAAAATTCATATATCCCGCCCTATTGAAGATTCCGCCATTTTGAGGCTTTCACTATTTTTATATTTTCTAATATCACGATAATTTAAAAATAAAATTTCGACTTAGATCACTCTTGCATTAAATATACAATTTCGAATTAACCCACTGTTGCATTTAATAATTTTGAATTTGGCGCTAGTCGCCATCTTGGTAACAATTTTGAATTTTCAAATATCCCACCATTTTAAAAATAATATTTCGACTTAGCTCACTTTTGCATTAAATATATACAATTTCGACTTAGTACACTCTTGCATTTTCGTATTTTGAATTTGGCGCTAGCCACCATCTTGTTCCGGAACAGGAAGTGCCGCCATCTTGTTCCGGAACCGGAAGTGCCGCCATCTTGGAGGGGAAGTGATGACGTCATCACCCCCACCACTATGACGTCATTACCCCCACCACATTTCCCCTACCGGGCCATATCCACTACTATACTACTTAGGAACATCGCTTGAATGTTGGCCATGTGAAGCGGTTAGGCTTCTCTTGTGTCGCGCTTCGAAACTTAAAATTGTCTTTTTAGGTCTATGAGATGTGTTTATATAATATTTATTGTACTGTTCAGTTCGGAAAAATGGTATTATGATACTAATAAGATTAATATCGAGACCTAATTCGTCTGAAAAGAGAAATATGAGAAGAAGAGAATCTCATCTTTTGTTTGCAAGTCGACCCCCGCCATTTTAGCAAACTGCTAATCATTGTTTAGCTTCAGTAACCGCCCGATTTTGACTGTTTAAGTTTAATCAACGGTAATCGGCGATTTCGACACTAATCGAGGTTGATGCTCCGTAACTTTCCCTAATCATAGGTTAGGAAGAAATTATAAACGCTGATTACACTAATCATGGTCGGTGCACTTGGCCATGTGTGTGTTACAAGGTTTAGGTTTAGGTTTAGGTTTATTTAATTCTTCAGAACATGTACATGTTATTCGACGCGTCAAATCAACTACACAGAAATTCTACATTAAATTACATGTTTGCAGTTATAATATCAATTAAAAAACAAAATTTAAATTTAAACATTAATACAATTAATATACAATATAGTAGGATGAAGTTCACACGTCCACTTGGGTCCATTGGTCACTAGCACGATCCCTGTCTTCTTCATTCTGTGATTACCTGAAACAGAAAGAAAGAGAGAGCAGTATCTTCAAGGGAGACACATTGTCATTTTTTTTAACTTTAGATAATCTTCTAAATCTAACAATTGTTCTAAAAATGTACTATAATCACAAAAAATAATTAATATAACTATGTAATTATTAATTTTGTTAGAGGTCGAGGTTCAAGTATTCACCTACATTAGTTGGCAAGTGTGTTAATAGTAATAATCTTACTTCTGTTTTGAATTTCCTGTTGTTTAGTGCTTTAATGCACGGAGGAAGATGATTATACCTTATAGTACCTCTATGCGATAAACTGTTAAGAGTTTTGGTAAGCCTGTGGCAATTTAGATATATATTATCTGATGTTCTAGTGCCATGATCATGGAAATTGGAATTTGTTTTGAAAAGTTTCTTATTGTTATGAATATGACAAACAGTCACCCAAATATAGATGCAAGGTAGTGGTAAAATTTTAAGCTCTTTGAAAATTGTTTTACTGTTTGTCCTAATGGGGACTTGTTTAATGATTTTGAGGATTCGTTTCTGTAATTTAAATATCTCTATCGATTTCGAGGAAGATCCCCAAGTAATGACTCCATATGTTAGTAATGACTTCACATAAGCAAAGTAAACTGTTTTTAACACTTCAATAGGTGTTATTTTTGTAAGAACCCGGAAGGCATAGCAAGTTTTTCAGTTAGATAATTTATATGTACCTCCCATTTCAGGCTTGAGTCCACCCATATACCTAGAAATTTGGTGGAGTTGGTGTTTTTAATAAGAGCATTGTTAATTATTATTTGGATGGGATCTCGAAGATTCTGATTGAAGGCCATGTAGACTGTTTTGTTTACATTTAATTTTAACTTATTGTATTGTAACCATTGTTCAAGTTGTGTAGATGTGTGATTTATTTTTTATTGTAAATCATTTATTCTTAGATTATTAAATATTATGTTAGTATCACCAGCAAATAAGACAGTTTCTGCTTTATTGATGAGAGAGGGGAGGTCATTAATATATAGAAGAAAGAGTATTGGTCCAAGTATTGAGCCCTGAGGGACACCGTGTGACAAGGATACAAAATTTGATCGAACTGAACCTATTTGAACTACTTGCTTCCTGTTACTGAGGTATGAAATGAACCAATTCTCTGCTAATCCTCTGATGCCATATAGTTTAAGTTTTTTTAATTAGAATGTCATGATTAACCATGTCAAATGCTTTGCTTAAATCTAGGAATAGGCCTACTATTTGCTCTTTTTTGTCTAAGGCATTAAGGATTGAATCTGTGAGTTTTGCGAGTGCGTCATTAACACCTCTACCCTTCCTAAAACCAAACTGTGAATGTGTGAATATATTGTTTGTTTCTAAGAAAGAAACCAACCTGTTATACATGACTCTTTCAATTATTTTTGTGAATCCAGATAGTAGCGATATCGGCCTATAATTTTCAACATTATGTTTGTCACCTTTTTTGTATATTGGACATACTTTTGCAACCTTAAAGATTTCAGGAAATTTTCCTGTAAGTAGCGAAGTATTGCAGATATCTGTTAATGGTAGTGCCAGCTGAGAAGCACATTTTTTAAGAATGATGTCCGGTATTTCATCCAAACCACAAGATTGACTATTCTTTAAGCAGTTCATAATTTTGCACGTTTCTTCTATTGTAACAGGGTTTAAGAAGATATTATTTATATGGTGTGCTTGTTGAGAACTTCGTCTAGCACTTTGTGTGGATGGAGAATTTAGGTTTTCTGCCACGTTAGCAAAATAATTATTAAATATTTCGGCTACTTTGTGTGGACTATTTACTAAGTGATTGTCCTGCAATATTTCAATGTAGTTTCTTGTGTCACATTTCTTTTTCACAGTTTCTTGATTAACTACTTATCATATGGCTTTGCTTTTATTACCCGCTTGCATTATAAAATCCTTATTAGATTTTAACTTTGCTTCACATATTACTTTCCGTAATACCTTACAATATGTTTTATAGCGTTGTTTGAGATTAATGTCATCAGTAGACAAGCATGATTCATGTAGTTGTCTTTTCCTTTTACATGAGATTATAATTCCCTTAGTTAGCCAACTTTTGGGCTTTTTATTGTGATTGAAACTCCGTAAGGTCTTTTTAATTGGGGAAGCAGTGTTATAACAATATGTTACAGCATTCATAAATTCTAATGTTTTTTATTTAAATCCTCTTCGTTTAACATATTATGCCAACTCTCCTTTTCTAGCAAGAATTGAAAATATACTATGTTTGTATCAGTGTATGTTCTTCTATAGTGTACCGAATTTGTGTTTTTTTATTGTATTTCCCTTTCCATCTCCAGATGTAAGAATGTTGCATTGTGATCAGTGAGCCCCAAATTAATGTTTTCTGTTTTCACAAACTGAAGAGAATCGTAATTAGTAATTATTTGGTCAAGACATGTATTTGAAGTGGAGGTTATCCTAGTAGGGGATGTTATGGTTTCAACTAAGTTATATGAAAGAATTAACGATCTGAACTCAGAAACAATGCTGCTGTCGTCAAGAAAATTTATATTAAAATCGCCGCACAAGATGAGTTGGGTGTTTTTATTTGCTAACGAGTTCAGTAGAATTTCAAATTTCTCTAGGAATGTTTTGATACAGCCATCTGGTGACCTATAAATGCAGGCTAGGGAGGTGTTTTGGAACTTTAATTCTGTTACAGAGTGTTCGAATATCTTTTCTTCATTTAAGTGATATGTTTGCTTTTTTTCAGTATGTTCACCGGGCAAGTTATTCCTGATCCATAATATAGTGCCCCCATTTTTATAAATTTGACGGCAAAAGGAGCTTGAGATTTTATAATTTTGTAGCTGATATGAGTTAATTTCTTTCTCGTTTAACCAATGCTCTGAACCACATATTATATCTAGATCTGGCAATTCATCATTTAACATGACCTCTAATTCATAGATCTTGTTTCTGAGACACTGAAAATTTTGATTTATTAACGATAGTGTGAAATGTTTATTTGCATTACCAAAAGTCTTCTGTCTATCGCAGGCAGAGGTACAGAACTTACTTACCCTTTTTGCTTCCTTGCTCTTTGCTGGCTCAGTAGATTCTGGCATAAAAAGTCTTGAAGATGGGCTGGGGTCCTCACTGGCCGGATTGTATATCTAGTGGATGATCTCTGCTGGGTTGGGCTCTCTACTGGCTGAATTGTAGAAGTAATGGGTGGACTCTGCATCTGCTGTTTCGCTGCCGTGATATCGTCCTCTCTACTGATTAGCTCTATAGCCTCTTCCATTTGCAGTGTGGCGACATCATTCTCTAGTGTAATCTTACTGCTGTCACTCTGATTCCAAAGCTGCTTTCTTTAGTTTTTTCACTATTTCCCTGGCTAGCATATTCTTGCCATACTTATTCAGGTGCATTCCATGCCTTGTGAAGCACTTCAATGGCAGGTTCATTTCTACTACCTGTGCTCCTCTATTGATACCAACCAACCTCTTCAGTCTCTGGTTGTGTTTTCTAATTTCTATATTTACGCACGACCATGTGGGGAGGTAATGTCTCTGGGGTGGAGCAATAATGATGATATTGGTGTGTTTATTATTCTCTATGAAACTGTTCAAATGCTTCAGGCTTCTGATTGAGTTGTTTTTGCTCAAGTCATTGCTTCCACAAAATATAATTAGGTGGTCACTATTCTCTAACCTCGATATTTCTTTCTCTGCAGAGTTAACCACAAACTCTGTTCCAGCTCCTGGGGCAACATAACCTATAACCTCAAACTGATTGGGGCAATTCGGGTTGTTATTAATGTTGGAAGACTGGGGCTGAAGGCCCTGTACCAATGAGTAGACTAGCTAATGGCAACGATCCTTTCGTACGTAATTTCAGATTTGAAGAGCGATCAATGAATACATTATATATAATAAAAGGAAACGAAACATAACCACAGAAATGAAAACTGGTGTGCCCAAGAAACCCCGAAAACAAAATAGAATATATTAAATATAAACTAAACAAAAAGTCCCACCACAAACTCATGATCAAACATTAAAACATACCCGATAGCTAAATAAAAACGCCCTCCGAATACATCTGTGGGACCGGTAGCTCCAGTAGATGTTGATTCCTTACGATCCGGACCAAGACTCTTTTCACGCAAGAACACGAGGCAAAAGCCCGGCCGCCCAGCAGATGGCGCAGCGACCAAAACTAATTCACGTAACAGACCGGAAAACACAGAGGGCGACGAACAGTAGATAATCAGATAACCATAAAGAACCATAAGGAAAACAAAAGACACTATAATAAACACACGGAACTTACGAAAAGATCGCTAATTATGGGAGACGCGTAAGTACACCACAAAAAAATAAAAACATAAAGAGTGCCGTAAATAATCACGGCACACTATACGTAAAAAATATGTAAAGATGATATATCATATGTATATTTTATATATAATTAATGTATATAGGGCCTTTGGTTCATAAAATGTACACTGCTCACGTACATTTTACTTATACTATCCATACATGAGAAATGCACCAAATGTATATTTGATATACAGGGACATTCTTTCTCAGCGCCTCGCGCGTAATGTGCAGCCGCATGCACAGCACCTCATGTTGCGACGGCAGATAAATGGACCCTTTATAGAACCTGTATCCTTAAATGTGTTTGCAAGGTACGTATTATGGTACTGCGGTCGGATAAGGCCTATCTGGAAACTTCTGATGAAATTTTTCTGTTCTACCACATGACTTATTTGTCCTCATGTACGTGATGTGTATATACGTCGTGTCCCCGCAAAGGATTATTGTACTCGGGACATTACACGACACAGTATACAATTAAATATTACACTGAAATATCACAGAGTTACGGATTGGACTTCACGGTACACAAAGAAACCCTTCACTGATGGCCGAGTGCACCAACCTCGGTATTCAGAATACCGCGGTAAAGTCACTTAGTTTACCCCGGTAAAGTCATACTTTCGTTGCACCGTGCTCGGTTTCGACTTTTACCGCGGTAAGGAGCAAACCGGCCGTGAAGGAGCTGTAAAGTGAGAAAACCGCGGTTTTCTTTCCAAGATGGAGATCAGCGTAATGTATCATATTTACGATATCTAGGCCAAAAACTAATTGAACATAATAAATAACGAGAGACAGATGGGATCTATTTGAAGAATGGACGATGGTGCATATCTTTGCAAATACTGTGCTGTAACATCGATTGAAATAACCTTCCTTTCTTACCTCGACCAAACTAGTACACGGGTATCACCATAAAATATGCAAAAAATATGGCGTATCACGACCCAGATAGAAACTGTGTATGCTCATTATGTGGACAATTCTGTGATATGTACCATATCACAAGATGTAAAAACAATCATAAATCCCTGTGTGATTACAGCGAAAGCTAACTACCAAGCTACACTATGCACATTCGTGCGCTTTCCTGTTATTATTATAATGGCCTCGCTGCGGGGAAAAGAAGAGTTTTAAGTTGTAACGCAGAAAGAAGTGGTTGTTTTTTTCCGCTGCTGCTAGGTAAAGCATTATTTTATGTTATATTCAGGGGCAGTCAGTATGTCTTTCTAATTTTTCATGAACAGCGTGCTTATAGCTGCGTAGTCGGTTTTAGTCAACGAGCTAGAATATAGATTATAGAGTGGCTGTTGCGCCGCCATATTTGAAGCAAATTGAATGTGCATCCGCCATGTTCTCAGCTGCCGGGCTGTCACATTAAAGTACTGTTGTATACTAGAACCTGGGACTATACATACTGTGTACTCAAAAATCACCACTGTATACTTCAATATATTAATCACATCACATATTATGTCAAATTAGCAATTAAACTTTCTTTAGGAATAATACGTAAAATAATATAAATCATGTTGGCTCGAAATCCTAGGCGTAAGAGTTGAGAAAACCCATTGGTTGGCTATTGTACTAGAGAAACAAGTCGAAACACAGTGAATTTAAAAAAAAATAAATAAATAAAATAAAAAAACTTCAGAAACTCCAGTTCAGAAAATAATGTAGTAATGCAATAGGCCTACTCAGAATAATTTACAATATAGTAGACGCCATATTAGGCCTAGCGGAAATTGCTAAATTTAATTGTACCATTCACACTCAGACCAAACCAGTCTTCAAATAACTGAATATTTTATCACTCGGTGGTGCAGAAGAATAAAAAAAATGACATGAGAAAAATAGGCCTATGTTTGTTGACAAGATACAAAAAAGAAGTGTGCGTGGAACGCCACGCGACAAAAGTGAAACTTTTTGATTTTTTCACTTTTGGACTATTTGATTTTTCAATTTTGGATTGCTGGACTTTTTTTCTTTTGGATTTTTTATTTTTTAATTTTTAAATTTTGGAATTGTGGATATTTTAAATTTTAGATCTTTAAATTTTTTATTTTTTAATACCTAATTTTTGGATTTTTAATTTTTAAAATTTTGGATTTTTAATTTTTAAAATTTTGGATTTTTAAATTTTGGATCTTTTAATTTTTTAATTTTGGAATTCTGGTTTTGTAATTTTTGGTTCTTTAATTTTTAAATCTTTTAATTTTTGGGATTTTTTAAATTTGGATTTTAGATTTATTAATTTTAAATTTTTAGATTTTTAATTTTTTGATTTTTAAAAATTTTGGATAAGCCTAATCATTGAGTTGATTGTCTTCTGTCCAGTCCGTTCCGTCACACCTCACTAATATCGTGACGATTTTGAGCGTCACACAAGCTCTCGATCTACCCCTACCGCGGCTAAAGAAATTTCACTTCAAAAATTTTCAATTTTACACACTCTTAAAATATTTAAACAGTGACGGGGATTCTTGGCGGTAACATTTATATCTGTACAATCTTATAGATGCCTAGAAATTATTTCAAACTTACTGTCCTTTGAACAATATTAATTTTGAAAACTTCTGCCTCAGTTGCTTTCCTCTTTCCTGCTCAGACCTGTTCCTGCAGAAGTCATGTAATCTACAGGTGAAAAACAGTTTCAAAAATAGTTTAAGAAGTGAGGCATAATGAGATTCATCATCTGGTTCCGAAGCGGTAAACAAGCAGGCATATTTTTTACCAAAAGCATCCACACAAATGCAATCAAAATACATATAAAGATAGCAGGCGATACGAGTAACATGTAGCAGAAAACATGGCGACTATGTTTCACGAAGGCACCACCCAGAGCGCTGTAAAGGACACAACAGCCACTCTATAATCTCTATTCTAGCTCGTTCGTTTTAGTCACAGATATAGAGGAATAGGGATGTAGCGAACTAGAACCAACAGATGTCTCCACTGCTCTAGCCGGTATGCGCTAGCCGTTCGTCACTTGTTTTTCGAGTTGTTGTCTGCTGGTTCCATGCTTTTAAATGGCGTTTCATCTTAGCAGACTGAAAAATACGTTCGAACTTTTCTTTTTTTGTAGCGGGTAAAACGCTACTAGGCGCATTTCTTTGTATACTGGACACTTCCAGAATATATTTACGTGAAAAAACTTAAAGAAAAATTGCAAAAGATAGACGCTATATAAGTCGAAAAGAAAGAAGAATAAGCTGACAAATACTATGAGAAATGCCCGCTATTGTACATTACTATGTTCCCGACGTACAAAATGTTATGCAGATATGAATATTTATATACAGTACTGCTAATTTGGCGATTGGGTATGATTCAAAGTAACTAAAAGAATATACCTCTAGGGTTCAGACAGTAAAATACTAATTGATATACGTGATAAACACTGATTTATGTGGTGTGTATTCGCAGACATTTTTAATACTATTTATTTTCTATATCAAATGCATATTTAGCCTATACCGTCATATTAAAAACGTATTCAAAATCAAAATATTAAAATATGTTTACATCACGAAAACTTACCTTTCCTGTCCCTCGTAGTTAAAAAAGATGGGAACTTGGGAATCGATTAGGCCTTTTTTTCTTCTTCTCATTCCTCATTCTTTCTTATTCGTTTTATTATCGGTAAGTTATGCTAGACCATCGTTACATGATTTTCATTTCTAGTTATGAAACAGAATATTGTTAAGAATATTTCATTGCATGACATAGCAGATTATAAAGGCAGAATTTAATAATTATCATACGTTAAGTTATGTAGCCTATTAAATTGGCAACGCTATTGTCACAATTTTTATTCGAAGCCGTTAATCTAACTTGGCTATTTAGAAATCACAGAATTTATATTTTGATATCAGATGCAATAGAAGGCTACAGTAGCCTAATATACACATATTTATACAGCAAACTAAAATAAATAGGCCTAAAATAACTAAATAAATTAAACTGGGAAGTGGTCTTTAAATATAAAGGTGCACTAAAGATACAGTTTAACAAAGGTATAAAGCTAACACAATGTACTGTAATTATCATTGCGTCACTAGATAATTTTAATTTATTTATTGTAACTTACTCTATTTTTAAATGGCCCATAACATCTTCTCGATGCTCACGGCAAATTTAATATTAATTTAAAAATTAAAGAATATCTAATCCCCGCACTGGATATAAATATTCATACATTGATAACATATTACTGCAAGTCTAGTACAAAATAATGTCGTCTGTATCGGAAATATCTCACAAAATTTGTTCGTTCATCCTTCCATTTTACTGTTATTTAGAGCCTATCTGCTGTGATTTTTCTTTCGTATTTTTGACACTTCAACATTCTAGAAGCGCCCAGTAGACAAGGATGTACGTAAAGTGGCCTCGTGTCCTCTATAAAAATATAAAATTACGAACATATTTTTCGGACTGAGAAGTTGGAGCGCCATTTAAAAGCATGAAGCCAGCAGAAGAAAACTGGAAAAACAAGTGACGAACGGCTAGCGCATACCGGCTAGTATTTAAATAGTATTTAAATATGAAGTCAAATCCATCTTACTAGAAAATTTGCCATTTTGCATAGAAGATTATTTAAGTTTAAAATTTTGACATATGCCATGCAAGCTAAATACCAAGCTGTTTTTTCCTTGTAGATACTGCCCTCTTTTCTCTATGTTTCAGGTAACCTGCAACTACCACCAGGCATCTCAGAATACTGCAGCAGCAATAGTGGAAGTGTTAGGCAAGATTGTGTTGAATATGCAAAGACTAGTGTTTCAAATATAGCCTATAAGTAATTATGTAAATATTGTATTTAAATTTCTTACGCTATTGAATTGTATAAGTTCTATGTAAATATTGTATTTCATTTTCTTAGATTATTGGATTGCATAAATAATTATGTAAATATTGCATTGCACTCTCTTAGACTATTGAATTGTATAATTCAGTATGTAGGCTAAGTCATGTATTTTTATTTTCTTTGACTGTGGAATTGTAAATTTGTATATAGACGTACTTGTTTGTAATCATTTGACGAGTCCCATAACATGCTATGTTCAGTTGGACTAAATAAAATCTAATCTAATCTAATCTATCTGTCGGAGAAGTTTGGCGAGCTACATCCCTATAGATCGGCAGCGTCGTATCCTTAAACTGCAGGTGGCATTGTTGCCGAGTCAGGGGCGAAGAGGGGCAAGGGAAGCAGAGCCGACGCCATATTGGTATCACCAAAGTGTCCGCTTAAGTACCACGTATTCATTACGGAAAATTGCTTTTCTTCCTACATAATCCCGAATTTATAGTGAAATGGTGAACCACAGGGTTGTTTGGGAATCCCTGTAATTTCAAATACGTACTATACCACTACATTGGAGGTCAAATTAACATTCAATTATAAGCTTTCCAAATTACTATAGCTTAAACTGGGTCTATTACAGCTATTTTCATTCAATACTGGTTTACGGAATATTGTCTGGGAAAACTGCAGCGAATGAGAAAGCATCTTAAAAATAATAAAAAATTATAAAAAACATACGAATTATGACCCATTCATCATTTAGGGAATCATACAGGCCACTCTTTAGAGATCTACAAATATTAATATTTCCTTCAATATATTTACTAGAGCTTCTACCTCATCTACACATTAATTTTGACCAATACAACACACAACATACTCGCGAACACAACAGCAGAAACAGAGTTGTTACAATTCTGTTCCCATAGATTAACCCTCCTAGAGCATACATCACAATACATGCGCTTAAAACATACAATAACATTTCGAACGAAACAAAAGCATTAAATAGCAGACAGTTCAAAATTAAAATTAAAAACTGGTTTTTGCAAAGAACATATTACTCAATCAGAGAATTGCTTGAATATGAGGTTAACATATAATTACAATAAATAAAAAAAGGTGTGCGTGGAACGCCACGCGACAGAAGTGAAACTTGTTTTAATTTTTTGATTTGTACAATTTTGGATTATAAGTTTTTTCAATTTTGGATTGTTGGGCTTTTTTAATATTGCGTTTTTGGACTTTTTAACTTTGGATTTTTGGAATTTTTAATTTGTTTATCTTTTAATTTTTTTTAATTGAGAATTTTTTATTTTTTAATTTAAAAAAAATTGGATCGTTTTTTTTATTTTTAAATATTGGATTTCCGAGTTTTTTATTTTAGATTTTTAAAATTTTGGATTTTTAATTTTTTTATTTTTTAAATTTTGCATTTTTTAATTTTGTAATTTTGGATTTTTTATTTTTAAAATTTTGGATTTTTAAATTTTGAATCTTTGAATTTTTAATTTTGGAATTTTGGATTCTTAGCCCAGTCAAATTAGATAAAAAAAAGATGGTTTTGCTGCAAAAAATCATGTAGTTCCAAATGTTTCAGGAATGTGTAGTGGGAGGTCCCCTGAACAACGCCTAATGTTTTCCCGCCAATTTCAGGTGCCGCGGGGGGTGGGGGGGAGGCTCAAAGGTCCCTTTTTTCAGTTTTTGGAGCAAATCTCGAAAACAGTGCATCGTACAGAAAATGTTATGGTATTCAAAATTAAAGCATAATAAATTCCCGACAAAACGGTATATTCATATTTATCTTTATATGTTACCATCTCCGAGAATGAGCCGGCGAAAATGGAAAAACCGCAGAAAAATTTGTAGCGCCTCACGTTTTTCGTCGAACTCGCCCTTTCAATTCTTTAGTTTTCCATTTTACAAGAAACTTGTAAGAAAAGAAGTTGTAGAGAATGACATGTTCTTCAAGAATATATATACATTTGATAATTTACCTTCACGTAGTCAAAAGTTAGACCGTTTTTAAATTTCGGGGTCGATTTCGAGATTCCGCTAGTAAACTGCCCATCATTTTATTTCCTTTTTCAAGTGCTTTAACTGTCTTTATCACTTTATGTATTGTTTATGTAAACATAAATGGTATTTATTACCCATATAACTAATATATATACATATATATATATGTATGCATATATGCATATGAGCCTTTATACCAGTATGTATAAAATGTGAACTTTTATGTACGTTATTTATTGTTTACATAATCGACGTAGTGTACATAGTATACGACGGTTTTAACTAAAATACTACTATTTCCAAATGTTGGTAAGGCTGTGGTCTGATATGGCAATTGAAGTGACACTAATGCGTGACATGAAAAGTGAAGGTGGACTTACACGAGGGAGAGGCATGAGTGATTATGTGTTGGCGAAATGGGTTGGAGGGGCACGCACAGCTACAGCCATATGTTCTTCATTAGAGCAGTTTGCCGGCGTCCATTCTGTGAGTGGAGAACAGCATGTCGACTTTCGAGCATCACGAGTTAGCAGAAATGACCAAGACAGAAGGAAACTTGCTCAGTGGTTGGCTGATCACCTGCCATTTTCTGTACGCGATTCTTTTATGTCCCTTTCAACCGGAGTAATAGGAACCAATACCATCAACTGTTACCAAGCAATGCTAATCGGAACCCGTACAATGGAAACTTTTGTTGGAATGAACTTCGCAGAAATGAAGCAGTGTAAGAAGAACGCAGTAGTCCCATTGGCTGCTATGAGCAACACTGTCAAACTGGACAACAGAGTGGTGGTGATCGAGCCTTTAATGATTTTCCAGAGGACCATAATTACCCAGAAAACTAAAGAGGATGTAGAGAAGCTGTTGAAGTGTGAGTTAGCCCCATACCCCATGACTCTTTTCGACGAAGGGATCATGAGGAAAACGAAAAAGTCAGCTCTCTACGATGCCTTTCCTTCAAGCAATAAAATGGTCAACTTGAAGAACAGTTTCACAGTAATCGATGGCGGCTTCCTCCTTCATAGAGTAAAGTGGAACAACAACACCAAGTTCGCCTCCATCTGCGATCAATATGTGTCTTACATGATCAACCGTTACGGCTACAACTCTGCTGTGGTTTTTGACGGTTACGAAGACACGAATTCCACGAAAAGAGCCGAACAACATCGAAGGGCATCAAGTAAAACATCAGTGGATATAGACTTTGATGAGAACATGGTGGCTACTGTTCAGCAGGAAAACTTCCTTTCCAACGAAAGGAACAAAACCAAGCTGATATGTATGTTAGCGCAGGCCTTGGGCGCAAAAGGTGTACAAGTCATCATAGACAAAGGAGACGCTGACTGCAGCATTGTTAGGTGTGGACTGGAAAATACCTCTCATTCAACTGTGGTGGTAGTTGGCGATGACAGACCTGCTCGTCTTGCTCGTGGCACTCACATCACGAGACACGAATGTGTTTTTTATGACGCCTGGACGAGGCAACACAGAAGACAGGTTGTACTCCTCCCAACAACTTCAGGCCTTGCCATTCAGCCCATACATTCTGTTTATCCATTGCTTCACTGGATGCGATAGCACTTCTGCGATTTATGGAAAAAGTAAAGCAGCCATACTTAAATGTTTCCATGTTTCCAACGGTTTCCTAACGAAACCAAAAACATCGCTGAAGTGTTTTACGACTCCACATCCACGCCAGGAGATATTGCTGAAGCTGGGGAACAAATGTTCCTACTGATGTATCAGGCCCCACCCAACGAGCATGACCTCAATCATCACAGGTACATTTCATTTTGTATTGCATGTACTAACTTCATTGAATCATGCTTTTGATAAATAAATATTCTATTCTCTTCTATTGAGTTTTATCCACAGGTACATGTGCTTCATCAAATCTTCAGCCAAGAAGAAAGCGAACTTGTCTTCATTGCCACCTAAAAAGATGCTGCTCTACATCACTCGTGCAGAGTGTTTCTACAGGTCCAGCAGTGGTTTGGAAATGAATCTCTCAAACCTGAACGTTGGGGTTGGACAAGAGAAGATGGGGGATATCTGACTCCTATTAAGACCAAGGCCCCTATTGCACCTGACAGCGTGCTTAACTCCATATTTTGTCATTGTGCGACAGGCTGCGGTATGAGATGTGGATGCCGGAAAGCCGGCATCCACTACTCACCTGTCTGTGGCAATTGCCACGGTGCTTGCACTAACAATGCTCCCGTTCAAGAGGACTTGGAAGAGTTGTACGATGAGGAATATGAGTATGAACAGCTTTAAATGTGTGACAGGATGGAAGGGTGAGCGGAAATTAGGTTGTGTAAGCCTCTTTTATTACTTTTGCATTATTAGCTATTTATATATATATATGTTAGTTATATGGATAATAAATAACATTTATGTTCACATAAACAATAAATAACGTGATACAGAGAATTAAAGCACTTGAAAACGGAAATAAAATGATGAGCAGTTTACTAGCGGAATCTCGAAATCGACCCCGAAATTTAAAAACGGTCTAACTTTTGACTACGTTAAGATAAATTATCAAATGTATATATATTCTTGAAGAACATGTAATTCTCTGCAACTTCTTTTCTTACAAGTTTCTTGTCAAATGGAAAACTAAAGAATTGGAAGGGCGAGTTCGACGAAAAACGTGAGGCGCTCCAATTTCTTCTGCAGGTTTTCCATTTTCGCCGGCTCATTCTCGGAGACGGTAACATATAAAGATAAATATGAATATACCGTTTTGTCGGGAATTTAATAAGCTTTAATTTTGAATACCATAACATTTTCTGTACGATGCACTGTTTTCGAGATTTGCGCCAAAAACTGAAAAAGGGACCTTTGAGCCTACCCCCCACCCCCCGCGACACCTGAAATTGGCGGGAAAACATTAGGCGTTGTTCAGGGGACCTCCCACTACACATTCCTGCAACATTTGGAACTACATGATTTAATGCAGCAAAAAATCTAATTTGACTGGACTATCTTTAAATTTTGGATCTTTGTTTTTTTATTATTGCATTTTTTAATTTTGGTTTTTTAGATTTTTAAATTTTGGATTTTTTATTTTTTAAATTTTGGATTTTTAGATTTTTAAATTTTGGATTTTTTAAATTTGGATAAGCCTAATCATTGAGTTTATTGTTTTCTGTACAGTCCGTTCCGTCACGGACCCACTAATTACGTGACGATTTTGAGCGTAACATTTACGTGACGATTTTGTCCATAACGCTTCGATTTACTCCTATCGCGGCTAAAGAAGTTTCACTTCAAAAAGTAGTAAAAGAAATCATCCCATTTTCAAGCTCTCATTAATAGCATTAGAAAAATAATTACATTAGTATTAGATTTTCCTTATTTTTAATCGTAATTTACAAGTAATATTGTGTAGGCCTAAGCTAAAATTTTCCGGAGGGGTGTTTAGAGGCGATGGGCTTACCACCTGTCCCTCTGCCCTCTCTAGGAAAATAAGCGTAACAAAATTCACATAGGTAAATAGAAACCTCCACTTTGAGGCCCTTCGCCCCAACATGGGGGCATAGGATTCGAGAGAAAGAGAAGCTAGAATATTCCTAGTTTGCAACCTTACCAAGTAAATTCAAATTGACGAGTCACCAATTTACCAGCCAAAGCTGAATAAATGTAAAAGATATGTGACTATAAATTAACATTAACAACCTTAACATTAATCCTATAGAAGCATCTTCTGTATACAGACTTGGACTATTAAGTTTTAGGCTACATGCACTTTGGCACTTTTGTTATATCAGTTTACCTGAGTTTATTATAAGTTAGTACATAAGTGTGACGTTTATTGCTGTAATGGCCGAATGACAATAAAACTGTATTTATTAATTTATTTACTGGATTGTGAAATTCCAATTAAAACAGCTTTAAAAGTATTTCTTGTTTGATTCCCGCGCCCGCTTCCCTTTCTTTTGTCAGATTGTTGGTGATCGCAATATGGCGACGCAGCGAACGCGTTGGCTTCAGTCCCTCCTTTCACGCTGCCGATCTATTCCTCTATATCTGTGGTTTTAGTAGTAGGCAGAAGGCAGTTTCCGTTTCCCCCCATTTGTATTTTTCCCGCTAAAGTCGTTTACAACTGTCTAGTTTTCAGGACTTTTCTTTAGGTATGTGTTCTGTGCACTGGTTGTGTGGCTTTCACGCTTGACAGTTAGAGCCAAGTTCCCAAGTTTCCTTTTAGTTTGCCTGGAATTGTGCATTCTCAAGTTGAGTTTCCTCGGTAAACGTACGGTAAGTCTTTATTGTATATTACGCCAATTACTGTATCGTCCATTTTCAAGATGTGGAAGTTAGAACATACGATGAGCAGGAACTAATAATTCCGTGTTATAGGCGAACCCTACCATTCTTTAAAACTGGTCAATTTAATAATAAACCAAGTATATTTAAGGGTTACCTAACCTCAACGACCGATATGGATAATCAGAAGTAGGCCTAATATTTGAAGTCAAGGCTAGGTCTATTTGAAAACTTGGGGAAAAAAATAGTTTTAAGTCGCGCACTAGGCTCCTCCCACCAACTCGCTAACGGGACCCGCCTGAAGAGGGGTTTAGGGTTTCATGTGTCACCTCCTAGTTGTGTCACTACTAATAACACCTTCTATTGTTAAAAATGTGAAACTGGAATAAATTAAACATTTATTCCTCCTTTATTCTTTTGGCCGAAAGATACATTGGGAACAAATAGTTTGGCTAAAGACAAATATAAGGTGCAGTTTAAGCTCCGCCCACTCGATATTCACATTTTCTTTCTCAGCGAAGCATGGCTCAAACTATCCTTGTATATTGTCGCCGACACTCCCGACCATACCAAATATTAAAAATTCGAGAGTGCCCCTTGTACCAAATATTTAAACTGCGAGAGTGGCCCTTGTATCTAATATTAAAAATTCGAGAGTGCCCCTTGTACCAAATAGGCTATAAAAAATTCGAGAGTACCCACAGGTTTCCCTTGTAGATGTAGATATCTCGTCCTGTAGATCCTGTGTTGAGCGGGGCTCAAGGATATAGAACACGTCAGATCAAAAAATGCATGCACGTTATAACAACAATATAGGCCTACAGAAACTGCAAGCTGCCAAATTTATCCAAGCTGGAAATATTCCTCCAAATTGTAGAAGGTGTGAGTTATTAAAAATTCCATGACATATGTTTTGAAAGGTTTGCTCTTTCATTGAATACATAATAATTCAATGTTGTTTGGAAGCTTGTTATATATCTGTACTGCAGAATAATAAGCACCCTTCTGAAAGCTTTTTAACGAGTTATTTGGTCTGTGTAGATCATTCATGTTTCTGGTAATACATCCATGTAGGCCTACACTAAAATTAGTTTGAAGTTTATCAATATTATCCACTACATAACACATAACAGAGTTTTTCTGGGTTATTCTTCAAATACGGGAAAATTTGGAGTGTGTAAAATCCAAATTTTTTATTTTGTTTAAAAAATCTCAAAAAAATTACTAAAATACTTCAGGGGTTCCTTGATTTTAATATGACACCAGGGCAAGATAACACTTTGCGACCCACCCGGCTCCCCTTTCCATCGGCCCGGTCGCCTTCTCCGCCAGGCAGGCTTCCCCTCCGCCTACCGCGCATCGTCCCGCGCGCATATACCCCGCTATTGCTCTTGCTGGCCGCTACTAAGCGCCGGTAATGCAGCTTCCTGTGTTAAGCCGCAGCTTACTCTAATGATTGCCTTACACCATGCATAATATTTCACAATTTTTAAAAACGATTATAAAAAACAAAATAAAATATCACAAATTATAGAAAATGTCGAACAATTAAAAAAATTCCCTTGTACCAAACATCTCCCCTAATATTTCATGCCAACAGGATATTTCATAATTATATATATATAAAAAATCGAAATTTACATAATATTTCCCAATTTTAAAAAACGCCGTGTTAATTGATGAGCCAATCCATGGTGACTGGTGTGACATTTGGACAGATTTCATTACACTTATTTCTTTCTACCTCTGAACCATATTGCAGGAATGTCATCAAAGTTTTTTGTGTTAACATACCAGCCCATTGGAAGTACAAAATATGATCTAATGTTTTTTTCAAGGCTGCATGCTTGAGCAGGAAAATATATTGTGCATGTGACGGGTGTGACCATAATTGGACAAAGGTTTTTTCTTATGTAGGTTTAATTGAAATTTCTGTGAATTGATTAGCTTCACTATATTTGTTTTATTTTTTCAAGTAAGAGGACTGGTAAACATACTGAAATGCATAATTAGATTTTACAAAAATATTTATATAGTTATTGAAAATTTACTTTATCAGTGTGACGGGTGTGACATGTCGGATGTGACAACATCAACTTATAACCGAGACTTAAACTAAACTAAACTCCATCCCTGGAGGGACTTGGCCTACCACCCGACCGCTGCATCATCTACCGTAGGCAGATGGTAGGATTGGGGGGCATGTGGTCAGCATGCCGACACCCACGGCCATTAATGGTGGTTTTCATGACTGGAGATCAAGTAGCTCCTCAATTTGAATCACGAGGCTGAATGCACCCCTACCAGACCTCCCTACCTCAGAAAAATTCGAGGAGGTACCGGGCATCGAACCCAGGCCGATGGATCTTTAATCTGCAACGCTAACCACACTTTGCACCTTCTGCCTCTGTACCATTTTGCATGAATTTCATGAAAATTTTTTTGTGATAATATACCAATCCTGGGGAATCCCAACACATTATCTCAGCATAAAAAAGAATTCCCTTGTTAGTCTTTTTTCCACTCTGTCCATATTTTTAACGGGCTTGTGTAAAGTTGTGAAGTGAAATGTTCCTCCGGTACTAGTTAGGCAGTTTTCGTTGTCCTCTACTCTAAAATCCTGGACTTCTTGGAAGCCTGAGCTCTTTACAAACTTTTACTGAATTGATGTGGATCTGGTTATTCTTGTCACCAGGACATTTTTGTTGTCTCTCATACAAAAATAATATTGTGTAGCTATATTTAGATTGGCTAATTGTTTTTCTATCTGTTCTCCTTCTTTTGTTTCCATGTGGGCCTACTCATTTCATCGGCTGTTAGAGGTATTGTCTGTCTGAATTTCTTAGCAGTTCTAAGATACACAGTTACCAGTACAGAAATCAGGCACATAATTAATTAGGCTATCATTTCTCACTTAGTTTATTGAGGTACAATGTCATGCTGCTGGTTGAGGCACTGTGCTACAAACCGGAAGGGCACAGGTTCAATTCCTGATGAGATTTTTGAGATTTTTCAATTGGCCTAATCCTTCTGCTAGCACTATGGCCCTGAGGTCAACTCATCCTCTAACAGAAATGGATACCAAAAGCAATTTTGGGGTAAAGGCAGCCAGTGCATAAGACTGACAACTCTTACCACCTTCATGTGCTAAAAGTCTAAAAATGTTGAAGGTTGAACGTTTGAACCCTAAAAGCCTTCATGACCTCTATAGGGGATCACTAGATCTTTACCTCACTTCTTTACCAACATTAAAACATTTGTGACATTTCCACTGGTCACCTATGTCATCCATAGCCAAAGCTGGTAGATCGTAGTTTCTTCGTCTTGCAAAGAAGTTGTTCTCTACCACGGAGGTCCAAGAGCCATTTTAAAGATAGTATTAATGCTAACATATGATTTATTCAACATCTGCATGAAATAATCACTATACAAAAGCTGCAAAGGGGTCAATCCATACCAAGTGGTCCAGCACTGGTTGCTTGACCATCTCAGAAAAATTTGATCTTTGCTGGGTTAGTTCCCCAATGTTTAGTGGTCACAAAAATATTTTTAAAAAATATTTATTGTTTATTATTTTGAAACGGCAGCCATTTTTGTTCCAGGCCGCATGAGTTTTTTGGCATTTGCAAGCATCTGCATTTTTTAAAATTATTCAGTAGTGGATTGTCCTAAGCCTTTCAGATAAAATGCATTTAGTTCAACACACTCTGGCCTACAAATTAACATCATTATCACGTAGCTGAATGTATTCTTTAATATATTTTTAATAGTTCAAAGTTATCAGCTACAAATTAAAAAAACTCAATTTTTGAACAGTATTTTTCCAAACAAAGAGTAACTTCTCAGCTTTAATATTTTTTGTGCTATTACACTGTACAGTATAGTTACTTTTTATAGAGTATCAATGGTGAGCAGCTTACACTTAAAAAATTACACTATTTTAAAAAATGGATTTTTTGAATTTTTCCATTTTCTGGCCTGCAATATCTTTGTTGGGGGACCAGATAAAAATCTGAAAATTACACAGTTAATAGATCTTTATGATATCAAACTTCAGTATAAATTTCAACTTTGAGATTCAATTGGAAGTATGCAAAAAAAAATTACAAACATGAGTCAAAAATACGTTTTTAACATCTGCAATATCTGGTAGGCTAATCAAATAAAGTATATCAATTGCATAATTTAACACATCAAATTACAGTAGCTAATGATTATTTGTCAAAACAATGCTCTGGTGAAAGTTTCAGCAGGCTAACAAGTGCATCTGCAAGTCTGTACAGGCTCAAAGACAAGCCTATACAAGTCTGTTCCTGTTGTCTTCCCCCTTACACCAACAATTGTCCACTCACACTTAGTTAGCTAGAAGCTCTTGAAGTGTGCAGTTGAAAAATGGAGTCTCAGTGTTCTATTGGTGTTATTATTAACGAAGCCTGTCATAAAAGTGTGTATGGAGTGTTTCCTAAAGACATTACTTTAATCAAAGATTACAGAGAAGAAGAAAAAGTGTTGCTTTTCTTAAGAGTCGGCCCAGAGGTTAAATCAACGTGCAAGTACCATGAAATGAAATACTTAAAAAAATTTCATCACCTTTTTGGTCAGTCTTGCTTGGACCCTTTTAAGAAACATAAGAAGCCTATAACAAAAGGTCTGAGAGAAATAACGTTTGATCATTATTCTAACAATAAAAGCCCTTTTGTCAATATAATACCAGGAAAATCATTGTGTCCTACTTGTTATTCTAAGATATTTGTAATTGACAAGGAAAAGGATAGTGATACTTCAGATAAAGGATTTTGTGACTTATCAGAAACCATAAAAAAAGTAGATTCAGCTTGCGAAATCCTAGGTATATCGCCTGCTAGTAAAATTAGAAAACTAAGTGAAGAGAAAAGACCAATTGCCTTGGATACAAAAATTGAGAAAGTGGCAGCTACAGTCAAAAAGAATTTGGAAGTTTCATTTCAAAAGAAAATTTGTACTAAAACAGATGGATGTTCTAAAACTTCACCAACCGAATATGATGATTTGATAGAAAAGCTAAAAACTAAATGCCGTACTTCAAACAAAGAGGATAAAATTAAGATTATCAGTTTACTGCCAAATTCTTGGAGTCGAGCAAAAGTTAGTGATGAATTTACTGTGTCAGAACGTCTTGTTAAGTTAACAAGGCAATTAGTAAAAGAACAGGGAATTTTACCTGTATTACAAAAGAAAAGTGCATCTCATTTGATAGATGAAAACACAATCAAAAACGTTATTAGGTTTTATGAAGATGACAATTACAGCCGTTTGATGCCTGGCAAAAAAGACTGTGTTTCTGTGAAAGAAAATGGTTCTAAGGTTCAAAGACAAAAAAGGTTAATATTGTGTAATTTAAATGAACTATTCACTGAGTTTAAAAAAGAAAATCCTGTCATTAAAATTGGAAGATCAAAGTTTTGCGAATTGAGACCAAGATGGTGTATTGTTGCAGGGGCATCTGGCACCCATAACGTTTGTGTTTGTTTGTATCATCAGAATGTAAAGTTGATGATAGATGGTGCCAATCTTAGAGTTGACTATAAAGACCTTTTGGAAGTTATGGTATGCAATATTGACAGTTACAATTGTATGATCATGGGAAAATGTGAAGATTGTCCAGGCAAACAAGCCTTACTTGACATGTTTGAAGAATCCGAAGAAGACGATTTGATGCCTGACAATATAGAATACAAACAATGGGTGACACAAGACAGAACTGAAATGGTGACAGTCATAAAACCACGAGAAGAGTTTTTTGAAGTGTTGGTGGCTAAACTTGAAAATTTGAAAATGCATCATTTTATTGCAAAAGCTCAAAGTAAGTTTATGAAAGACAAAAAGCAAACCTTGGCAGCTGATGAATGCTTAATTCTAGCTGACTTTTCGGAAAATTATTCCTTTGTTGTTCAAGATGAAGTACAAGGGCACCACTGGGTAAACAAACAGGCCACAGTGCATCCATTCGTATTCTATTATAAAGATGAAGATATACTAAAGAGCCACAGTTTTTGTGTCATAAGTGACTACCTTGAACACAACACTACAGCAGTGCACACTTTTCAACTAAAATTAACAAACTACATAAAACAGTACCACCCTTCCATAAAAAAACTGATCTACTTCTCTGATGGCGCAGCAAGTCAATATAAAAACAAAAAAAATTTTATAAACATCTCCTTTCATAAACAAGATTTTGGATTTGATGTAGAATGGCACTTTTTTGCTTCATGCCATGGGAAGAATGCTTGTGATGGTGTCGGGGGTACAACAAAGCGAGCTGTCGCAAAAGCAAGTCTGCAGAGGACCAATGACAATCATATCATAACACCTCAAGAAATGTTTAAATTCTGTAAAGAACATATAAAAGGAATTACCTATGTTTTTGTAAAATGTGAGGAAATACAAGAAGTCTATGCCAATATCTTGAAGGAAAGGTTCAACACTTGTCAGAAGATTAAAGGCACTCGATCTTTTCATTGTTTTGTACCCTATTCTCACGACTTGCTGAAGTGTAAGATCACATCAACATCGCCTGATAGTGAACTTCATCAGTGTGGAAAACTTGTACAACTGGCTCTTCAAAATAAAGACATAGTGGCTTGTGTTTACGATGAACAGTGGTGGATTGCCGAAGTTGATAATATTGATTGTCAAAACCAAGATGTGCATGTTTTTTTTTTTTTTTACCACCCTCCAGGACCAAGGACATCTTTTAAAAAAGTTGAGAAGGATCAAGTTTGGATGCCACTTACAAATGTACTGAGGAAGCTGTCTCCCATGGAATTTACAACTGTGACTGGGCGAACTTTTAATCTCACACCCAAACTGAGTGAAGAAATTTCTCAAATGTTCAATGAGCGATGTACTAAAAACAAATAACATGATAACAATATAATGTAAGTAGTTTGCTCATTTTCAATAAAAAAATAAGTAATCATAGATATGATTAAATTATATACTGTAATTGACACATTTTACACCATTAGCCTAGATATCGCAGATGTTAAAAAGCGTATTTTTGACTCATGTTTGTAATTTTTTTTTGCACACTTCCAATTGAATCTCAAAGTTGAAATTTATACTGAAGTTTGATGAGTAACTGTGTAATTTTCAAATTTTTATCTGGTCCCCCAACAAAGATATTGCAGGCCAGAAAATGGAAAAATTCAAAAAATCAATTTTTTAAAATAGTGTAATTTTTTAAGTGTAAGCTGCTCACCATTGATACTCTATAAAAAGTAACTATACTGTACAGAGTAATAGCACAAAAAATATTAAAGCTGAGAAGTTACTCTTTGTTTGGAAAAATACTGTTCAAAAATTGAGTTTTTTTAATTTGTAGCTGATAACTTTGAACTATTAAAAATATATTAAAGAATACATTCAGCTACGTGATAATGATGTTAATTTGTAGGCCAGAGTGTGTTGAACTAAATGCATTTTATCTGAAAGGCTTAGGACAATCCACTACTGAATAATTTTAAAAAAGGCAGATGCTTGCAAATGTCAAAAAACGCATGCGGCCTGGAACAAAAATGGCTGCCGTTTCAAAATAATAAACAATAAATATTTTTTAAAAATATTTTTGAAACTACCAAACATTGGGGAATTTATCCAGCAAATATAAATTTTTTCTGAGATGGTCAAGCAACTGATTATTTTTTTCCTGGACTACTTGGTATGGATTGACCCAAAGGGCATTTTACATAAATGTCACACCCGTCACACAACATATGTCACACCCGTCACACAACATGTGTCACACCCGTCACATCAAAATT
The DNA here is from genome assembly GCA_964059195.1 of Ectobius pallidus. Taxonomy (NCBI): domain Eukaryota; kingdom Metazoa; phylum Arthropoda; class Insecta; order Blattodea; family Ectobiidae; genus Ectobius; species Ectobius pallidus. Next base: position 36,530,592 of record CAXKWD010000009.1, read on the forward strand.
AAGCAAAAATAGTAGGCATTTCAAAATTATATTTTAGGTGTGTCTTCTGTATTGAAATATCTTAACTTTTACCAAGTTTCCATTTTATACAATGATTACTTGGCTTTCTACCGAAACTATTACATGTTTTTTGTGACGGGTGTGACAAGGATACCTTGAAAATTGATTTGATGAATATCTTCACTTAAACTCATCTTAAAAATTTGTTTTATGATGACAAAATCTTCACTTATTTGTGCAGTTATGGGTGAAATTAAAAATTGCAGCAAATCTACTGATTCCATGAGTATAATGCAGTACTAGTCAACATGTTAAATTATAAATTTCAGTCAACGAAAAAAATACACATTTCAGCAGTTGTTATTATATAGATACCTTTAATTTAATAGAATTGTGAATCTATTTTCAAATTCTACAGTCTTTTCCCCTTATTTTGATATATAACATGTCTATGTCAGGTAAAAAAAAGATGTAACCACCTTTGTCCACTTTCACATGGATTGGCTCTGATGCAGAAAAATTCCCTTGCACCAACACTACTCTTTTCATAACAAACAAACAATCTCAAAATTAGAAAACCCGATTCTTGCGTTAACACTCGCTAGCGCCAACTAAATTAGATAACTTAAATATACCGGAACTTCCTTCAGTGCTCAACTGTCCTTCGTGGCGTAACGGATAAGTCTCTTGGCTACGATGCTAAGGGTCATGCGTTCGATCCCCGTTCGATCCAAAATTTACTGTTAGGAATAGGTCTCGAATAGGTAGGTAGGGTGAAGAAGAGGTGAGAGGAAAGAGACGGGAAAGGAAGAGAAGAAGAGAATAAAGGAGAAATAAATTATTTTTCTCTTTCACCATTTCCTTACTAGATGTCGCTACTCTCCTAGTAGTTCTAATGCCGCCGCTAGGTTTAGAGAGTAGTGGTGGGGGGCTCGGGTGGGTCGCAATGTGTTATTTTCCCGACACCAGCAAAGCTTAAATGTTTATATTTTTATTTTTTTAAATTGTTTTAAATCCATGTGAATGACATAGGCCTACGGGTATATGTGGGTGGCAGAAGGCCACATTAATGACTAACTTTGGCAACAATATGCTTTTCTTTATGTGGTTTCATATTTTTCTCAGTGTGCTTCAGTTGATTTTGCACCAAATTTACAAATTTGTGTGCATACTCCGGAATTAATGTAATTTTAACTAGACTGCGTTTTTATGGTTTGGGGGGGGGGGGGGAATCAAGCAGAAATTCACTTAATCAGTTTTAAGAATTTAAGTACAGGTCACAGACACCGTAGACACAATAGTACCCTACATTTATCATCTACATGACTTGAGAGTCATCCACATATCCCTTCATGAGGCATGTGGATGACGTAAAAATCAGGCATGTGGATGACAAAAAAGGAGTTTTAGTGGTCTCGGCAACCCATTTCTAAACCTCTGTAGGCTCAACTTCAGTGAGGTACTTTGAATTGGAAGGTTTATCATAGTGCATAATCAAAATTAATTAATATTAACTTTCTGCATACTTTCTAGAAGTCATGTTAATGACGGCACGCTTTCCTTGAAAATGATGCAAAGTCCTTTGTTAATCCCAAACTGTTTGTAAGCCCTGTTGGCTTTCTACCACTGTTGCCAGTTATACAAATTTCTCATTTCTGCAGAAAAAATTCTATTCTTTTCAGCCATGTGGATGACCAAAAACCCTTGGGACATTCTTTATGTTCATTAGGTGGGGTGACAATTTTATTTCATTTTATTTTTTAGGGGTTAATATTCTTCACACATTCATACTCATTGGCAGGAAAAAAGTTGAAAAGGAAATAACATTTTGTTTTGTGGAAAAATGCATTAGAATAAGTAAAATTCTAATATCCCATACACCAGTTTTGTATATATACAAAACTGGTGTATGGGACAGGGCATGTGGCTGACATTTCATTGAATTAAATTTGATTTTGGAATATCAGAATTTAAAGTTAGTGACATTTCAAAGTGATAGTTGTAGTATGGAAGTAGGCCTAGTAGAAACAAACTTTTATTTTAATTTTTTTTAAAGTTGAATTTGAAGAGAAATATCACTCCGGAACACAAATTTTCCCGTATTTGAAGAATCACTCCCCTGTAAGAGTGAGGACTTTTAATTTTTCAAATAGCGGTTTACAAGATTCCCTTTTTTTTCTTTCCACATATTATTCTTATTGCCCGCTTTTGTAATCTAAATATTTTCTCCCTATGGGAAGAGTTGCCCCAGAATATGAGATCCCGTACCTCATTACCGAGTGAAAATATGCAAAATATACCATAAGTAATGCATCCTGTTTTAATATATTATTCAGTTTGGACTTATCATTTCTATGTGTATCTTCCTGTCAAGATTTTGGTCAATTTGCAGTCCTAAAAATTTTACATTGCTAATTTCTTGTATGATTTGTGTTTCATAATTAATTTCAAGATTTGAGATACATCTGTTTTTTGTCCTAAATTGTATAAAATGGGTCTTATCAATATTAAGTGTCATTTTATTAGCTAGAAACCATGTGTTTAACTCGTGAAAAAGCCTTTGTAGCTATTCTTGATAAATGTTCTTGTGACGTTCCTGTTACAAGTACACTAGTATCATCTGTGAAGAGCAATATGCCTACCTTTGATTCGTCACTTAAGTTATAGGGCAAGTCATTAATGAAAATTAAAAAGAGCAAAGGTCCTAGTATTGATCCCTGAGGTACTCCATTCTTAACAACCCCTAAGTTAGATTTATTTCCATTTATTATTACCTAATACTGCTTAGTTCTATCAGAAAGAGGCTATGATTTGAACCACTTAAGTGTTAAATTATCGAACCCATAATGATCCAATTTTTGAAGTAATATTTCATGATTTATACAGTCAAACGCTTTAGCTAAGTCGCAGAAAATTCCCAGAGCATATTTCTTTTTATCTAACGCTTCCAGTATTTCTGTAGTAAGTTGAAATGTAGCATTCTTAGTGGACATGCCACTTCTAAATCCAAACTGAGATGAAGTAAGAATGTCATTCAAATTAAGATAGTGTAGGCCTATTATGCGGTTGTACAAGACTTTTTCAAAAACTTTTGAAAATGAGGTTAAGAGCGATATAGGTCTATAATTTGATGGTAGATTTTTGTCACCTTTTTTAAAGAGGGGCTTAACAATAGCATCCTTCAGTCTTTCTGGAAATATTCCATTTTGTAATGAACAATTGCATTTGTGACTAAGAGGTTTACTGAGTTCCGATGAGCAGCTTTTTAATAACTTATTACTTATCTCATCCCATCCAGACGAGCTTTTACTTTTGAGAGACTTGATTATATTTTCAATTTCTATGTGGGAAGTCAGGTTCAATTGAAATGTATGGTTCCAAACTGTAGATTTTGTTAGTAAGTCTACTGCCTTAATGCTAATATTATTTATAGGAATACATTTCTCTGCAATATTTATAAAGTGACTATTAAAAGCATTTGTAATGTCTGATAAATTATCTAGTTTTCTGTCTTGGTATATTAATGATGTACAATCATTGTTTCCCTTTGTTCTCCCCGTTTCGTTTTTTATTATATTCCATACAGTCTTAACTTTATTATTTGTTTTATTAATTACTTGTGAAAAATGCCTACTTTTTGCTTCTTTGATTACTTTCTTCAGTATGTTGCAATACCTTTTATACAGTGAGTCCCACGCAAGAGTTGGCCAATGACGCGGGTTCCTGCGTCGCGGCTGGCACAGCTCCAACTCCCGAGCGATCGGGTGAAATACCTACGCAAATAATGCACATTTTCAGTTAAAATTACAATGAAAATAACCACGTATCTCATCACAAGAGATGATGGAAATGTTCTCCTCTTGCATCCAGACAATACTGGCACCTTTTTAGGAAATTTTCTATCACGCGCGTAAGTTCAGCTTCCGAGACAGAGTTACTTTCTCTTGTGATAGGCCTATGTGATATTGTCTTAAGTTCTTCTAACAGTATGTGAATATTATTTACGGAGAAACTTGAAAAATAAAGTGTATAGGTCAATTTCCCATACACAAGAAGAACTTAAAAGACAATATCACTAAAGAAATTTACTCTATCTCAGAAGCTGAACTTACGTGCGTGAAAGAAAATTCCCTAAAAAAGGTGTCTGTGTTGTGCTTATGCAAGAGGAGAACATTTCCAACATCTCTTGTGATGAGATACGTTGTTATTTTCATTGCAATTTTAACTGTAAATGTGATAACCTGAATCATTACAACGACCGCGGCATTATTTGCGTAGATATTTCACCCGATCGCTCGGGAGTTGGAGTTGTGCCAGCCGCGATGCAAAAACCCGCGTCATTGGCCAACTCTTGCTTGGGACTCACTGTAGTATTTCTTATGAGTTTGGTTGTTACTGGTTCTATATTTTAGGTAGAGCTCTCTTTTCTTTGCACATGATATTTTAATACCAGCAGTTAACCATGTGTTATTCCTTGAATTAGGTAAATTAGCAGTTTTCTTTTTTGGAAAATTTGCCTCAAAATGTCGTGACACTATGTTTAGGAATTCACTTAATTTACTATCTACTTTGTCATTGGATAACATAGATTCCCAGTTTTCATTCGCAAGACCTTGTTTGAAATTTAAAATTGAATCGCCATTCATTATTCTAGTCATATTACTGTGAGCATGTTTACTGTTCGAATTTACTTTATTATTGTTCAGCACTAACATTTGTGCATCATGATCTGATAATCCATTTAATATTAGAAGTACTTTAAAATTAAAATGTTTTTCTATATCTATGAATATATTATATATTGTTGTTTGGGAGTCCTTCTGAATTCTCGTTGGAAAGTTTGTACCCAATGGTTTGTCAGCCTGCTTATCCTCGAAGAATTTGCTAGATCGTGGTATAAAACGAAGTGCTTCGCTGGGGATGGGCCAGGGCGGGATATATCTCATGCGACGCTGTACCTTATATTTGGTTTTTCCCAATAGTTTTTATGCTGCGCACTAGGCTTCTCCCACCAACTCTCTAATGGGACCCACCTGGGAAGGTGGGGTTTAGGGTTTCGTCATAGAAGAGATTCAATGTGAGACATAATAAACCTCGCGCTATTCGGTATATTGCTCCTAAACTAACATAAATGTTCCTAACCTGACAAAATGGAGCTTGGCTTGTGTGCGGCATAAAGCTATCTTTCACCGATAGATTTAGGTCTCTCACCAGAAAAGTTCTGCCCACTCTCCCATGGCTTCCAAGCCAATGTGCATGCCACTGCCCAGATGTCATATTGTACAGCGAAGAGTTTTAGACTAGATTATTGTTCATGCCATTTTAAGAAGACCCTGTCCCAAACCGTCGTCTTTCTACAAAAGAATATAATAGCATTAATCGCTAATCCGAAAATCTGCACCGACCACTGACAAAGAACCGGTGTTCTTGTAGTTGTGTGGATTTCCCCAGGGTTACTGTTGTCACAATCCTCGAGTGAAGAAAATGTGCTGTGGTACGTATTTGGCAACATTGTACTGGTCTGCAGAAAAGTGTGAAGGATTGTTATTGAGCTGGCAGGATCTCAGGTACCCAATACCGTCCCGTCTTGCATCTCCCTTTCTTGATTCGAAAGGTTAATCACTCTCACTGGCACCAGTCGACGAGAGGGGAAGTAGGGCCCTCGCGATGTACAGTCCCTCCGGTGAGGTGTCCTCCGGGTCCAGCAGCATGTTCTGTTCGGGTCTGCCATCTAACCGCGCCGTCACCACCATCTCGCTTCCGGCAGGGATCAACTGGTGCTCTGCCAGGACGAGCCTGCAGGCCCTCGCATCGCTCCGGTGGTCGCTAAGGGTGACCTCTTCTTGGCCAAACTTCAGTATGCGATGCCTGATGTCTACTGTTGCATCGAACTGTCGTAGGGCGTCTAACCCCAAGATGACGTCCTCAGTAATGTTGGCCACGAACATCCACAGCTGGAGTGTCTTGTTCCCCAGCGTCAGCTCCAAGTAGACCTCTCTCAGGATGGGGAGCTCTTCGCCCGACGCTGTACTTAGGCTGTAGGGTTTTAGTGGTGTTCTCTCGGGTAAGCCTCGCACCACGTCAGGTCTGGCGATGGTCAGCGACGCTCCAGTGCCCACTAGGACTCTGCAGGGACGTCCTCGTATCCTGCCTGTGGCGAACAGTCCGTCGTCACTCCGCCTACTCACTTTTCAAGATCAGGCGAGGGGATGAGGATGACGACGCCAGCATGCCCCTCTCCACGGCGGCCTCTAGTAGTTTTCCTGCTGCTCCGATGATCCTACCTTGCAGTCTCGCCTCAGATGTCCCGGTTCCCCACAGTTCCAGCAGGTCACTTCACGACGTCGATCTCGGTGGTGCATTGCTGGGCGACGATCCTCCTTGGAGTCCATGGAGACGCTCCTTATGCTCCCCGATACCGCCGCACTGGCCGTAGCTTTCGCGGCCTGCATCCTCAGCGCAGCTGCCAGGTCATCGTTGATGGTCCTGTGCTCCGAGAGCAGTAGGTGTTCGTTTTAGCTCTCGGTCGTGGACCCGACATATGAAAGTATTTGCTGCTTCTCCGGCAACAAATTCCGACCAGGGCTTGATTGGCGAGTTGGTCTATCGCCATTGCGAACTCCTGGAGGGTCTCTTCTTGTCCCTGTACCATCGTCCTCAGTTGTGCCCTGTAGCCGCAGCCAGCTGATGGTCCCCATAGCAGCCTTCCAAGGCGTCAAAGATGTCGTGCGCCATCGCCTCCGTCGGAACGCTGCATAGAATCTCCGCGGCCTGCCCCTGTAGCACCACAATTAACTGCGTGGTTCTCTCCCTCGGCGTCCATCTGTTGTGTTCGGTCGTAGCTTCAAACTGGCGCCTGAAGACAATCCAGGATGTCCCGTCGAATTTGGGGGCCTTCACCGATGACCTGTGTCTCGTTAACGGTTCGGTGCTGATCTTCTTGCCCCATTCTTCCTCCAAGTGCCTGGTGTACTTCTAGTTTAATTAGGGCGTGGCACTCCTTGGTCTGCCTCTCTAGTGCGCTTTTCACTGCCACTAGCTCGCCGTCTAGTTCATTTAACCTTTCTTTAACCGGTGTCACTTCCTGCACGAGTTCTTTCTTAAATCTTAACTGCAGGTTCTTCATTTCGCTTTTCATTTCTCTCGTTTCGGTGTTATGCTGGTCCATTTTTTCTGTCAGATCGTTCAGTCGGTCATTCTGCTGGTCCATTTTCTCGTTCAGTTGCTGACAACGATTTTAACATGTCCTCCATCTTGCGTTCCTTCAATTATATCCCACTTCTGACACCAGTGTAACAAGGGCTCGTTGGGGTTTGAAATCAGAACACGTAGTTTCTAATTGAAGAATGGAGGTTCCTTTATTTCCGATAACAGCCAGAAAACCTCTGAATGTTCTCCAGTTCACTCTTCTGTTCAATGCTCACTCCCACTGTGCTTACACCTAGTTACACCACTGTTTCTGTTTGCACACACTGTGCTGACTCCCAAGTCGAGGTAGTTCCACGCCGCCTCGGTCAACTCCGCAGTCCTCGCTGCCGCTGCACGATCCACCCGTCGTGCAGAGTTCCCCTGAACGGCACTCTCAGTCCAGTCCACTAATTCTTCCGTTCACTAGTCCCTCCGGTCACTGGCTCCTCAGCTTCCCAAGTCACACTTACTTGAGGTCGCGCTGATCAGTCCTCTCCGTCCAGTTCACACTCTCTCAACTGTGACTGACTCTGCTCGCTGGCGGCCCTATATATAGCCTTCTTGAATGTTCTGGAGATGAGGCCGCGTAGGGTCTGGAATCCTGCTCGGTCACACCCCTTAGCGCGCAGCTCCTCCCTACAGGCCTTCCCCCACGGAACGCGGCCCACTCGCTGCATCGTGTCTCGCTAAGCCACGCCTACAGCACTCGCCTCCCGTCCATCCAATAGGGGGCTGCGATCTTTCGTCAGGCAATTTCTCGCAGTTTCTGAGCATTGTGACAATATGTTTTTTTTATTTCTTGCCTACTTGTTGTGGACCAAGAAGTTAACAGCAGACCAAGGAACCTGTTGACATTTGGGTTTCCTTGGTTACTTTAATACAAGAAATGAATAAGCAGCATTGACCCAATGATACTAAACTTATGTTGAAACATGTTGAATGTAATTCCATTGGTTATACTACATATTGTTTAATTAATTTTCAGGAGAAGAAAATGAGGAAATCCTCGCTTGGAAAACGTAAAGTGCCAGTATTACCTGCACGGCTGCCATCACTACCCGATGTTGCAGGATCTGCAACCCAGACAACAAGATGGTAAGACATTTTACTGGTACCAAGGACTTGCAAGGCCCTAGGATTGGTTATGTAGTACTGTAAAGTGAAGTAAGAACTATTAACTCGTCAGTCTAGCAAAATGTTAAGGCATCTAGTAACTTACCTTGAATTTCAGAAACACTATTGGTACTTTCTTAGCTGAGATGATTTATGTTCACAGGGCTGCTCCTAAGTCTTGTATTCCTCGACCGCCACAGAGATCAACTTCTAAAGAAAGAAATGTGCACGCCACTCCAATTTACACTCCAATATCTACACCTTGCTATGGGTAACTGGATTATTTATTGATATATTTAAAATGTGATACTGACTGAATTTATCGTAACAGTCCTACGAAAGATTATGAATTTATCTGACGAAACTTGTAATCTCAGGTGGGATTTATTAAAACTATTCCATGGAATAAAATTTAACACATTATGTAAATAATAATTACTTTTTCCCATGTGTTGTTTAAAATCAAGTCAATATTGTGTCAACTATGATCATAGTGCACTAAATAAATGAACAATAAAATGAGTTATGAGTTAGAAAATAGTTTAATGTCAAAATGAAGATAAGCAAAAATCAAAACAATATAATTCTTTAATTTTGTCCATTTTGTAGTGGTGTAACTTAATGTGAATTAAATTAAATATTTAAGTTTCTAACTGACACTCACTACTAAGATTTGGTAATCTGTAGTAGGCCTATACAAATATGCAGACATCAATACAGACATGGAAATACTATACATTAACCACAAAGCTCACACTTAAACAAAATGAAATATACAAACATATCACACAAACAATTTTTGCTAACAATTGCAGTATAAATCACATGCTCTGTATGGTAGAATCATACATGCCTATTTAAATGGTTTCAATTTCCAAGTAAGTTTTGTAATGAAACAATATGTTTTTATTCTGTTCATGAAAATAATACAGATAGGTAGGCCTAACATATTAATCACTTCATGCTGATAACTTGCTCTATATCCAGTAATAAGCTGACATTTTATCCAGTAAAATTTATTAGGTCTAGGGTAGATCAGGTATTAATATGATATGGATGTTTGGAGGAGCACGTGGGAAACACCACGATAATGAATGGATGTAGAACAAAAAGGACTTTAGGTTGCTGGTGTCAGGGGTTCATCATTCTTTTTCAAAGACCAAATTAAATTTAGAGCACTAAACAAACTTTAAATAATAAACTTGCAATACAAAATTATAATAATGAGACTATATAAACAAAATGTTAATTTCTGGCTGAATAGCTTTCCCGCCAATAATGATGCAATGTGATGCAACACTAAGCACATGTAGACTAAGATAGGTTATCGAACTTATAATTAATTGATATTTATGAAACGTATATATCTTTAAACCATTAATAACACAGAATTAAATGGTATAATATTTGTCGCTTAAATTGATGACCTTGTTGTATTACTAGTAAACTTAGCGTATGAAGATACAATATTTTATCATATAGGATTAAATCAGTGAATTATTAAGTTACACTTTTCAAACTTGTTCACAATGTTGATAGTACAAAGTATACATCCTACCAAATTATTGTGACAATTAGTCTGAAATTAGCAAAAAACCTGAAGCTTACAAGGAACCTATCACTACCCTCATATCGAAACATGCCTCAATATTTTTACTGGGTCATCTAGATGCTGTAAGAAGTCCACGCTCCAAAAATTAGCTGCTGGTTTCAACTGCAAGTACCCTAAAATGCTTTGCAAATATCTTGGAACATATAGGGAATATAACATGGTAATCTAGAGATGGGACTGGACAACCCTGACTGGCGAGAGTATTACGTCATCCATTCATTTTGAGAATGGAAGTTCATATAAACATTGCACTGGTATCATTCCGCCCTTATCTGTATTTGATTCGTCAAGTGTTAGCCTACGTCAATCAGTGGCGTAGCTTGACATTGGGTTTTGGGTAAACTGGATTTTAAAATATGAATTTATACCTGTTCAAATGATACACGAATTCCCAGTGTTTAAAATAATAAAATAATGTTAATATAATGCACATGGATTCGATTTCGTATATACCTATATAAGTATATTATTACTATTACTACTATTACTACTTGGCTAGTAGTAGTATTAGTATTAGTACCACAATCTTTATTAATTTTTATCGAATTTTAGTGGATTTGGATTTTAAACTAAACTAAGTTACAAAAATTTATAAAATAAAGTATGAGATTCAATTCTAGAAAAACGCCTAAGTCAAGCTTAGAAGTTGGTTTTTACCCTTTAGTTCATACAATAGATTCGAAAACGGTGTTATCCATACCTATTATACTAAAACGTGCTACACGGAAATAATCACAATTTTAAGATAAACTAACTCTGCACTCAGTCCAATGACTGAGGAATGTAATGTTTATGTTAGGCCTACCGTACCCTTCCCTTTATTCAATCTATTGTCCGGCTTCATACTCGAGCGCTCTTCAAGAAAGCAGGTATCTGAAGTAAAGAGACTACTTCTGGCATCATTTCTTTCCTTCTTTCAATGTTACTTAACTTTACATAATATTATCTCTACACAGTCAATTATTTAACGAGGTTATAAAGTCATGCGAGAGTTGTCAGGTACGGAATAAGCTGCGAGAAAATAGTAATTTCTATGCTTAACTTAGAGAAAGTTGTGCGAGTGTTCTAAGAGGTGAAATAAGTCGCGAGAAAATTGTAATTTCAGTGCTTAAGTTAGACAAAATTACGTGACTATTCTAATAGCTGAAATAAGTCACGAGAAAATAGTTACCGGCACTTTGTTGCTTAAGATACAGATCGTTGTGTGAGTTTCCCAAGAGGAAGAATAAGACGAAAGAAAATGACAAATAAATTATTAGGGTAAAGCAAGTCGTGTGAGAGCTCCCTGAGATGGAATAAGACATGAGAAAATAGTAATTTCAATGCTTCTGTTAGAGAAAGTGTATGAGTCTTTAAAGAGCTGGAATAAGACTGGAGAAAATAGAAAAAAATTATTAGGAAAGAGTAAGTCGTGTGAGAGCTCCCTGACATGGAAGAAGACGCGAGAAAATAGTTATTTTAATTCTTATGGCACAAAACGTTCTGTGAGTTTTTCAAGAGGTAGAATAAGGCTAGAGAAAATAGCAACAATTTTATTACGGTAGGAAAAGTCGCGTGAGAATTCCCAGAGATGGAGCGAGAAAACTGTAATTTTAACGTTTAAGGTAGAGAACATTGTGTTGTGTTTTCTAAGGGCTGGAATCAGACGAGAGAAAATGGTAACAATTTTATTAAGGTAGAGAAAGTCGCGTGATTATTTCAAGAGCGGCAGAACACATGCTGGGGGTTGTGAAATCAGTTTTCGTGAATTTAACATTCAAATTTCGCAGCGTGATGTAGGAGGTGACGTCACAGCTGCGGAAGCAACTCTTCGCCGTTTTCGAAGAGACTAGCGTTCTCAAAATCCTCTTCAGTTTCTTTGGTGGTGACTTTATGCCGCTCTTACGAAACAAATTGGCCTGTCTTCACAACGAGTAAGTTAACATTTAGTGGGAGAAGTCATATAACTCGCACTTGATGAAACTGGACTGGCGTGAAGCATCGCTAGTCTCAGCTCGCTCGTCTTTACTGCTGCATCATGAGATTTTGAGGCTGCCTAAGCACACGGCACCACAAATAGACGCTTTATGCGTTGTGTGTGATTGGGAATGCAACGGCGAAAAATATTTTGATGACACGGCTAATGAGTTTATAATGATTAATGGCTTGGTTGTTGCTGCCTTTATTTATTTGTTTATGAATCCACTATTTCCTTATATTATTTAGGTAGACTCAGTCTCAAAGTCTACCCTTACGCTACGCCACTGACGTCAATCATCTCCTTCCCGCGGACAACGAAAAATTTCTATAGGCCGTGTTTCCTTCCATAATAAATATCCACAAGGGCTACTTTCATCTGTCATATGGGTCATTCTCCAGAAACGGGACAAAATGGAATTGCATTTTCACAAAAAAATAACTTTCACTAATCAGCTTGATATTTTTGTCATAAACAGGGTACATGCTATAGAATTACTCAGGTCTACTGGCAGTGATGTTTGAAGATTACTTTTTCTAAAAAAAAATAAAAGAAAAAGTGTCCTTCTACGGAGTTGACACAGTGGGCTTCGGAGTTGACATCGTGAGGCACGGAGTAGACTAAATTAGTTACGTAGTTGGCCTAATACAAATTGAACAAGTTTATTTTGTACTAAATATTATTTAGCACATTGGGCCTACATGAAAATGACAAATTGTTTTCATTTTAAAATTGTTAACCTTTCTAACGGTTCATAAAAAGTTGAATTAAATGATGATCAAATAGAAGCTTCAAAGAAATACCTGTACATAAGATAAGTTTTATACAGGTCTAGATGTATGAGTACTTACAGCTAGGCCTATAAGAATACTACAAGTAACTTCTTTTATATAGGATACATGAAAATAAAAATTTTCCAAACAAAGCAGACATGTTAAAAATAAATTCAGCACAGTCCTTTCAAATTGCTGAAATCATGTGTGAAGAAATACTGTCCTCGCCTGTCAATTTCAGGCTGATCCTTCAGAATTTCTATAATATCATTTCTATCGACTAATGATACATCATCTCTATCAGGAAAAACAAAACAACCCTCTTTTTTCAGTCTCAGAAATTTAACAGTGTAATTGTCGTCATCAATTGAAAGAACAACACCAATGTAATATTTCACACTTTTCTTGCTGCAAAATTGCACCACCACATAATCGTTCACACAAACTTGTTTGTGCTGAAGACTTTTTGGTTTTTCTTCCGATTCAGAATCAGTGCTATAAACATCATCGTAATGAAGTCTGGCACGTTTTCCAAGTGTTGAATTTTCTGTTGTCACAGATGTTACAGAAGTTGCTATAATGTAATTAAGGAAAAGCTTGAACAAAAACATATTAGCATAAAATGAAGAAATATATGTTTCTAATAATAACAAATTTATTACATAAAATATACGATTTCAGTACAATTATAGTTTGTAAAAACATACTGTATAAAGTTATGTGGTTATTATAATGCCTTCGAATGAGCCATGCTTATGATCAGAGGCAGAAATAAAAAAAAAAGGATACTATATTTGTACTTTGGTCCACAAGATGATTCGATTGAAATGCTACCAATTGCATAGTGGTCACAAATTTCAGAAGGAAGACATTGGTAACAACTTAGTCTTCGAAATGTCAGCAAGTGAGGATTGCTTTCTGACCACAAAACTTGGTGGGTCCGGAGTGTTCCTTTAAAAGGCTTTATCATTTCAGGAAAGATATCGGCAAACTTCTCAACATCACTTACTGGTATGGGTATTACTTGAATGCCTAAAACATTTTGTTTGAGCATATCTACAAGCTTCTGAAAGCTTTCAACATCTTCCCCTCTGGCTACTAATGAATCAGCAACCCGTTTTAAACACCCGCCAATGCCATCAGGTGCACCTTTTCTGTGCCCTCGTTCACTGTAGTTCCAAGTTATTGACTGCAGTGATTGAGGTAAACATTTAGGTATATGCACAGCAATCAAGTGAAACATTTTGCGATTTCTATACTGTGTTGAAGGTTCATCACTTAGGAAATGAATGCGCTTAAGATTAGGACTTATTGCACTGATGTTGGTAAGTAGTGGTTGGAGATGAGCAAATATTCCTACTGGGTCATGGCGTAAGGAATTGGATATTGTGCAGTATGATTTATGTAGAACATCAGTCGTGCCTTGAGTCTTGTAGTACACAATTACAGTGTGCAAAGTGATCTGTTGGCGTGATCCTCCAAAATGCATCGACTGAATTTCTTCGCTGTATTTACAGTTGTAATTTTCAGAAAAATCTGCATGGACTAGTATTTCATCATGATTTAAATCTCTCTTTAATTTGTTCATTTCTTTGTACTGATGGTTTCTGTTTGCAATGTGTTGCATTAAATTAGGCATTATGGTTTCTAGTTGTTTTGCAAGTTCTTCTTTTGTACATTTAACACTTTCTTTTATGTTTTTCTTACACTTCTTTTCTCTGCCACTAACTTGTATAACTTCCACTATTGCTGACCATCTCTCATATTGTGTCACTTCTTCTGAAACATAATCCCTGTAGTTTATTTTTTTGTTATTGCATTGTACACACTTTCTCTCTAAGCATTTTTCTTCAATCTCATCATTACAGCACAGGGACTTGCATACATCTTCCACAGAATTTTCTCGTATTATATCCAGTCCTTTCAACTTGCGAACAATTAATTCTCCATTTTGACATATAACACATAAGCACGTATCTCTCTTATTAACATTAGGGGGCAGTATCCAGAATGGGCGTAGTTTGCAAAACGTTGAATAGCTAATAGTGTAATCTAATTGCATTTTTTGGAATTCTGTGTGTAAATTCTTCATTGTATTATTTAATAGCCTCTTCTGTTTTTTAATGCCTTTTCTAGTGATTGTATCCTTTTTTCCTGGACAAACACGACTACACTCATCCTTCTCCAAGAAGTCTGAAACATCCTTTTTCATTCTGACCATAGTTTTATTTAGCACTAAATACTTTCCCTTATCACTTGACCTCAGAACTTTGTAGCTTAAAAACTTTAGTTTTCCTAAACACTTGTACTTCTTCAAAACTTTCCCAGATATTGCTTGTGTAAATTTCTTCTGCTTTTCCTTTTTATTTAAACTACTAAAGTTTATAGCCATCTGTGTGGTTAACGATTCATGAAACAAGAGTTTCTTCCTCACAGCAGGTGAAATGGATTCACCTCTAACTAACTGCCTTACCTTTGATGAAGGGGTAGGATTCTCTACATTTTCCTTGTCTCTTAATAACCTGAAATATCTAGATTTGTATTTATTTGCCTTTGCTTTAATTTTCTCTACTTCATTTTCTAGCTTTTTAATTTTCCTATATGCTTTGGCTCTGTCTCTTCTCAATTTTTTCCTCCCATGTTCTTTTTTGCTTGTATTAGGCTGATCAGAAGAACAAGAAGGAGGGCTGTTTTCATTTAAGAATGGTTTTACCTGTTCCTGTTTTTTGAGAGAATCACGGTATTTCCTTGAACTTTCTTTCCATGATTTCCGCTTAAACTTTTTCTCTTGTTTTGACAGCTCATGTATTGTCTTAATTTTACCATCCTGTTTTCGCTTATGGTATCTTTCCCTTTCCTTTTCTTTTTGCATTTCATATGCCTCTGGATCTTTGTTAATACGCTCCCTTCTCTTTCTTTGTTTTCATTCTCCGCCTATTCTCAATAGCCTTTTGTGATAATTTTTTGTTCACTTTATCCATAGTGTATCTGAAATGTAAAAAGAAAAGCCTCATAAGAAATGTAGCTAGGCCTACATACACATGTGCATACCAACTACAAACAGCACGAAAACATATGGAATCAGCAACAATGGTCATAACCTAACAGAAGGAGGGAAGAGAGGGGTTAATAATATTACAAACATAGTTCTCCGTCCAACTAAGCCCATAAATATTTCATATGCCTATTTCTATGTTTTAATTTAAAATTAATAATGTTCAAACAAACTACAAAATTGTATACCAAAAGTAAACAAACAGGAATATGTGTTTTTAGTTACACATTTTGACTTTCATTATGAATAGCAAGAGTGGGTCAACTCTGTAACACCACAATCAGCTCCGTATCTTCTTGTTGGTTACGGAGTTGATGGCTTCGGAGGTGATGATTTTCCTCTCTTTTCACTGTCAATGCCACAATTTTGAAATCACATGTATATAACTTTCAGGCAACACAAACTAACTAAATCTCCATAAGAAGAACATACTGATTATAATTGAAAATGTGACACACTAATTAACAGTAAGGGTACGGAGTTGATGGTGTAAAAACCTACTCACCTTGATTTCCAAATTCAGGAGGACACAGCTCAGCAACCAAAGCATTCACATGAACTGGCTTCACAGCTTTGCAAATGGCTGCCTTCCCTTTAGCTCAAGAACCTTCAAACTACACTGTGCTGCCATCTGTTGACTTGTTAAGGCACACTTAATGTTTGACTACGGAGTTGATTGTTGACCTGGTTACACAACTTCAGAGCCACAAAAAATATTTTAAAATTAATTATTCTGCATTTTTTCCTCTGATAAAGTGAAATTTGAAACTATTTCTTGACAAGGGAAATTTATGAACTTTTAAAGCTCATAATTTGAGGTTTTCTTAAGACTGTTTAACATAAGATTTGGGTATGGTTACAGACTACGGAGCTGACATTGTCAGTATAAAAGTGATATTTTGTTGCAATAGTTCTAGTGTTAATTTTATAATAACTGAGTGTTTATGTAGTAAAAGTTGTTTACATTATTTCCAATTAACAAATTTGCAAATTTTTCATAAACAGTAACAAAAATGTCAGAGTTACACGAATTGTCCCGTTTCTGGAGAATGACCCATATGCGTTAAAAACAAAGACATGTTTATTTGCTTATTTCGTTGTTCAAGCTGAAATTGAGTGCTAAATGAATAATGGTATGTACAGAATATATAAAGAATATTACTGTGAAATAATTAGGCCTACGTACATTAAGTGGAGTTCTCCGGCAGTGGCGTAATTCTCAAATCAGAAACATATCGGAACAAGCCTTCGAACTTTCACCTAATTATTCACAACAAACTTGCAATCTGAAGGATTATATTGCGAATGCCACGTTTCGCAATATGCTGAAACATTTGTAATAAGTTAATATTGTTATTTTAATAATTTTCGTCCCATATTGTGAGTTTTTAATATAAAAATCAAATGTAGTACCGCACTATATTGTCTTGAAGCATGATGTGTGCTGCGGTTCAAATCACATGCATTTGTTTACATGGACTTGGATTCGCAAATGAAAGGATCAAGCTTTTAACCTAGCTTCTGTTGTCTGTCTAGTTGCAATCAAATATACAACTCAGCAATCAAATTCTGTCTACAGACAATTGTGGAAACATGTTAAGAAGAATGTGATAATGACGCGATTATTTGCTGTGCATGGTGCAGAAGGAACTTGTGTTTTAATCACTGCATCAACACCAGTCACTTCTGTTTTGTTTTCGATGGTCAATCGTCTCCGCGCATCCGGAACTTCGAACTGCAGATAAGGGTTGTCCAACTTCTCCCACTGCTCTGCTTCAACCCGACATTTTCCAGGTTCGATTTAGGGTACTTGTAGTTGAAACCAGCAGCTAATTTTTGGAGCGTGGACTTCTTACAGCATCTAGATGACCCAGTAAAAATATTGAGGCATGTTTCGATATGAGGGTAGTGATAGGTTCCTTGTTAGATCAGTGGATAATGCACTTCCACCAAGCTCAGCACCATGACTTGTACTGAAGGGAAGCTAGAACCTCGTGACACATGCTTGCCCACACTTTCACAGTGATGGCTACTTGGTAAAATGCTTATCAAACAAGCAGAGTGGGACAAGGGATAAGGTGTGTACTTCTAATATTTTAATTTAATTGAATACCAAATACTGGTTGGGGTGTGCTCGAACAAAATTCCTTCCTTGCAAAGAAAATAAAATAAACATGATTAGCGGCAGTCCAGACTGGAATAATCATGAAAATTTGACAAAAATTAACATTAAAATAAATCAAAATAGTAGATATAAAGGTGTATGGTATCTCCATGATGAACCAGGAGGTTTTGGGTGAGGGTGGTGTTGTCTGTGGCATTGGTGGGCATGGTTTATTGGACTGTTGTGTTTTGATTGGCTGTGACCTTGAGGCTTCTGGGTACCTCCATAATAAACACAGAGGTTCAGCCATCCCTTATTGTGTGGTGGGAGGTGTATTGTGATTGGTTGGGGTAAGGTGTGGTTTTGGTGGGATAACATGTTCCTATTGGTTGGGATGGTCATTGGGGCCATGTGTTCTGCGGGGTGAGGTGTCGGACAAAATGTCGCATGCATCGGGACTCACATGGCATGTTGTCATGGGAAAAGTGTATGCGTTGGAATATTATGAATGAATAGAACGCATGCAGGTGTTTCCAAGGTTGGGAGTAGCATGCTTGAAGCAGTTGTAATAAATTAAGATTTTTTTTTTGGATGTAGAACTCAATGGAATGTTGTTTTGTGTTAGCAGATGGCTCGAAACAATTAATGGGCATAGTCGTGAGAAAAGAATACATGAAGGAATGCTTGTTTGAACAGAACACGCACAGCTGTTTTCAAGGTTTGGGAGCTGCGTGATTTGAAGCAGATGTAATAAATTAAGGTGTGGTTTGTGGAAAGTTAGAATGCTTTGGAATGTTTTGAGTTTTTGACTGTGATCAGGTTTGTGAAGAGTATATAATAGGCTCATCCCGAGACTTTTCCGTTCTTGCAGCACAAACATACACCATACACAATGACTTTAATACATCTAATGTTGCAAATACATACAGCATATTATAAGTGTCTGATAAGTTTGCACATAAATCAATCTATACAACACCATCACCATGGAAAGATTTAGTTGTGTTCACTGTACTGCATCATATAAATATAACACAACCCTAAGTTGACATGTCAGAGAAAAGCATGACAACATAACATTTATATGCAGTCGTACTTTCATGACACAGAGGAATTTACGACGACATAGTGTTCAAGCCCACGAGCGTCAGAACTATCACTGTGACCTCTGTAATACAACATATATCACTGCTGGAACATGTTTAGAGAGAGTGCACTGCAGGAATAATAAGGTAAGAATGAAAACTGACTGCAGATGAAAATTTGTTAGGGAGAAAGAAAAACGATCTTTGAATACTTATTTTTATTTCCAGAATGCAGTGGGACAGGAGGTCAACACTCAACCAGAGCCCTGACAGCGTGATTCTCCTCGCACAGAGGAGACTCCTGATATATCACATCATAACTGCGACAAAGTTTGAATGTTACGCACACTATTGTTATTGAATTTCCAGAAGAAAAAATGAAAGAACCCTATTGTGCATTAGCATATTAGGGTTATAGTTTAACAATTACATTCAATTTACAACAGATTGAACATTATGATGAAAGCTTATTAAAGATGTGGTGGATGAATGTTAGAAAATGAAAATAACATTTTTTAAATATATGAACAGAGGTTTTGCCAGTTCATTGTCACAAAAATTCAGGTGATATTCTAGGGTATATCTTGATCTTCCAAAATCAAGACAGTAATAGAAAATTGAAGTTGCGAGGTCGGACCTCGAGGGTCGTTGAACGCAAACTTTCATTAATAAATAACAAGAAAACAAGGATTATGGGACATATGTTCATATTAACTTTTTTCCTTCGGAACCCATGGCCGAAGTTTGTAAAAGTATTTTTGAAACACCCTGTATATACAGTGCACGCAGATATTGTGATCACTTCCTGTCACAGCTAATCTGATAATATTAACCAATTGATAATTAGCCGAAGGAAATGAATGAAGATTATTTATTCATACGTACAGTGCCACCACGTTAACATTCAATCGCTGGAGGGGAGGTAAGGGCGCTGCGAGCAGTGTGGTCAGGTGCGATCTGGACTAGCAAGGAATGAAGGAGATATGACAGTACAGTCACATTAACAATACTGTAGAATAACGCAAAACATGTAGACTACTAATACTGTTACTTACAGTATCTTCAAGTTACTACTATGCCTGCTGGTGATAGGTGATGAATAATGCTGTGTATGTCTATAATAATAATAATAATAATAATAAATTAATCATAATTTCATACTTGATTAAGCCCAATGTAAATGTAGGCTGGAAGAGGATGATTCGCTATCTGAATCGGAGTCACTCTCGGAATCCAGTCCTCCAAGATTAATGACAAGTTGCTCAATTTCATCATCCATCAAGTGATCACGTTCCCAATAAGCACTTTCCAGTCGTTTTACATGAGTTACAGTGTTTTTCCACTCTTTTGCTGTTATACATGACACTGCTTGTATTGTGCGATTTCTTATTTCAGCTGCACTCTGATCCACATCACGATCCGCAATTCTTCGTTTTATGATGCCTCAAATGTACTCGATGGCGTTTAGGTCGCAGTGGTACAGAGGTAATCTTATAGTTTCATGCCCGTACATTTTGAAAATAGAGTCTACGCGGTACTTCGGTGGTGGACGTCGAACCCGCACAAGTTCCATTAATTCTACTTTTGTCATGTCGGCTTCGTAAGCAACGTTGTGTCTGTCCAGCCAAGATTGAATTTCGGCCTTTCTCGAAGCCATTGTTTATCATACTGCACGGAGTGATATGGAGCATTATCCAAGACAATGAGACAGTTTGGTGGGAGAGTGGGGATGAGCATTTCTCGGATCCACTTTGAAAAATTCTCAAAATTCATTTCATCGTGATAATCGCCACTCTAAGTCTTCGACTTGAAGATTAAAAATGCTCCAGGAACAAACCCTTCTTCACTGCCAGCATGAACAATTATCCACCGTTGTCCGACACTGTCATTCTTTAACACACCATACGTTGTATTGTCTTGCCAACATTTGTTCACGGTGTAAGTAGGGTGAATCCACGTCTCATCCAGAAATATCACTGTTTTCTTGTTCTCACCAGCGTTGTCATTGTTCTTTATTCTTCTGAGTATTTTGCACTCCATTCAATAATATCATTCCTTTCCATTAAAAATAATCTTCTATTCTTGCACTTCTTAAATTTAAATCCAATATCCCAAAGCAATGTGTGCAAATACTCTCGTTCTCCTGGGAAGTTACGTTCACTTTTTAGAGTGGCTAACACTTTTTTTTTTTAAAGTTGGAACCTCCTTCTTTATTGCATACCCGGGGATTGTAGTTTGTGACCAGCAATATCTGCTAATTTCGATTCTTTTCTGATATTACTTATTGTGGATTCAGACTTCCCAGTAAAAGTTGCAGCACGTTTAGTCGCATTTGTGATGGGATGTTTCAGTGTTCTGGAAGACTTTTCTGCATCACAACACTCTATCACACGTCTGATGATCTCACGGCCCTCGCTGTGAATAGTTGGTTTCACTTTCGAAGACAATATACAATCGTTATCGTTACACAGTCACTTCAATAGTGCACTACACTCATTGCCCAGACTGTACATATACCCAGGATATCAAGAGAGCATGAACTGAACGTAAGCGGAGTATCCTCTTACCCTCCCTCTCGTCGCATGTGTTAGTTCGCATATTTTCCGCAATGCTTGTTAATGTGGTCGGACTGTAAGATAATACACTACCAAACAGAATTAAAAATACTTATTCATAAAATAATACGTAACTGTGAATCATTGTAAAGGCTGATAAGTAACATGCCGATATTGTGATCACTTCCTGATGCAGCTAATGTAATAATAGCCTATTTAATAATAATAATCATAAATTTTTTTTGCCGTCCATGGAGACTACAATCAGTCTTTCGGACATTGTCAGATACATACAAGTACATACAATTTAACATTTACAATCAGGAAACCTCTTATAATTTAACATTTACAATCTATATATCAGTTCCAAACAATCATTGGTCAACAGTATTCCCTAATAATAATAATCTTTTATTCCCAATAGAACATGATATACAAGTTTTCTGGCATTGTCCAATTAAGTTACATATACCTAAAATTATATCTAATATATAAAATCGAAAGTGTGTATGTATGTATGTTTGTTCCTTATACAAATCTACATTTCTTTACCAATTTACACGACATTTTGCACACATACCCAGTTAAGCCCGGGAAGTATAGCTGTCGACATTAAAATTGAAACAAATCAGTCCTTCCCTTGAAAATTATATAATTTCTGTGAATATTCTACTGAAAAAAAAATGAAATGTTGTTCAGTTCACATGGCAACAGTGAATTGTTTACTGTGATTACATAGGGCCTTGGCAACTATATAGCCTAATGCTGGACTTTAACGAATTATGATTCCATGTAATATATTGACGAAAATAATTACTGAAAAATGAATTACACGAAAATAAAGCACAGTGTGATGCAGTCACATAACTTTCTCTACCCTCGACATAAGAAATATTTTCTCACTTCACATTTTGATGTAGAATAAGAGGTCGTATTGCAGGAGCAACTTGAGTGTGTGAGTATGCTATATCAGAAGTCGGTAAATAGTCAGTTATCCATAGTTGTAGGCTTTTTATTAGTTGAGATTTATCATAGGCCCTAAGCATGGGATGGAACATTTTGAGTCCTATACTCGCAGTATATTATGTCCCGGGTTTTAGGGGAGGAAAGTATGAAAGTGATACTGCATTTCTATTTTATTTCAGCTCCGTATGGTAACATGAGAATGAGAAATAAAATTTTCCGTCAAGTCAATACATTCTTATGTAATTTATGTTTCTTCTTATTTCAACCCCTCCCAGGCATGATGAGTAGAAGCAACGGAATGCAGCATTCGACATCCTCTATGAACCATAAAAAGCTATATCTAGCGTTTTCTGAGGGAATAGTCTGAGTGCCATATGTTGTTCTTCCTCATTTCGAATTCTACATACATTATTATATCAGGACCTAGAGTTTCAACATCGAAAGTCCTCCATAAGTTAATTTCAAATTACAAAATACAAAGCCCGGGCGATGCCGGGCCTTTTCAGCTAGTTATATATAAAATTCCATAAGATTAGATAGAGGCATGCTTAGCAAGTACTGCTTCCATACAGATTAAATCTTCGTTCCTTGAAGAATTGTTGTGTGTCCAGGCAACTTATTATTAGGGACCGGATTTTTAGGTTTTTAAAAACACTGTTTTAGGTTTTCCATTAGGTGAAATAGTTTTTTTTTAGGTTTTTTGTCCAAAATATCGTTTTCGGGTAGAATAATTGGTTTAATGAATTTGAATGTGCTACATAAGATTCAATACATAATACTTTTGAAGTTTAAATTAACAAAATTGACTGAAATTTGTGTAAACTTGCTTTAGGACAATATTATACAATTGAAGAAAGAAAGCATAAACAATGAAAAGAAGCAGTGAAAATAAGATTGTCTCACATTTCCTGGTTACAGTATATCTTTCAAGATTCTCAACTGTAAAGTTCTTTCTGTTATCTCTTAGTTAATAGTTAATGGGCTACTGTATCTAGACACTACCCTTCTCAGGATTCGAATCCGATGCTTCTAATTTAGTGAGTAAAATACTTTATGGTTGGATGTGGATAATGTGAAACTGATTATTTTCATTTCTTCGGTTGTTACGCATGCTAACCGCACAACAGATCAATATAAGCGATTGACTAACTATAGCCTAATAGGTAGAGACTTGCAATTTTGACAGTACCTTCGTTTCATAATGAAAGTGCATATAATAAAAGTAAAAAAAAACTAGGGACGAAAACTTCTCCCTTTTCTAGAAAGGTAAATAATACTTACGTGTTTCAGGCAGGCTTGACAAAATATTACTTTGCCATCTGTCGTAAAATTCAGGTAGTCGCCAATCCACTACCGTAATAAATCGATTTCATTTGTTTCGGCATAATTAACACGTCTTCTTAAAACTCACAGTGGACCACTCAGTATGAATAACAGGGCAGTAATAAAAGCAAACAAGCGCTTTAAAACACAGAAATCTATATCCTTGTTCAGACACGGCAACAATGGTTCTTCGTACGAATATTTTAAACGGAATACGCCGGTACTCTTACACTTCCTCTCTTGATACTGTCCATCCTAGACGACAATGGGTTAAACGAAACGTTGGTGGTATTAATTTCAACTAGACAAAAATTGTCTCTCCGCAAAATGTCGATTTCTGAACTGACAAACAAAAAAGACAAAAAAGTAGCCTAAATTAGATATTTTAGGTTTTATATCCCGTTTAGGTATATTTAGGTTTTTTATAACCGATTTAGGTATTTTTAGGTACCACAGAATTAATGTGGGTGAATCCTATGGACGTGATTCGAAAAAGCGTATGAGCGCTTTTTGTTTTGGAAGTAAGGAAAAAAATAGGTAAAAACCTAAGAATCCGGTCCCTACTTATTATATAGTCTCTACTTCAGTTATGTAAGGATCTTCTTTTATTGATTTCTTATTGTGCTGTAAGTGGTGCATATCTAATTTGCCTCTGGTGTAAAATGTATGTATGTCTTGATTACTCTCATTCTTCCCACTACTATTATTAACAAAATCACCCTATATACGTACAGTGATTAATTGGTAAATATCTTCTCAGTTTTGAAAACTTCCCTACAAGAGTCCCTACTTTTTAGTCTACACATTAATCTTAAACACTTTTTTTGCATCAATAGAATTCTATTTGGTTCCCCACTATAGCAGCTACCCCAGACTTCTATACCATACAATATGAGGAAAAATAAGTCTATAGTACACCATTCTCAGCAAAAATGTATCTGCGATTTTTGTTATTTGTCTTGCATACAACTCCTTGTTTACATTTTAGGCATACATTTTGCACGTGTTCCCTACATGTCAAATACTTATCTATATAAATTTCCAAAAATTTATGGCTATAATCTTCATGAGCTGTGACTCCCATGGAGTTTAGTTCAAATGTTGCATTCTTATTTAATTTATTTAATTCAATTTGATCATTTGTGTCTTGTTAGGGATACTTGCAAGCTTTATTGATTTAAAATATTCATGTGCACTATCAGACTGAACAGTAGCAATTGTCTATAACATGCTATCATCCTTTGCACTACAGATTATAGAAGTATCATCAGCATAGCTAATAATCTTAAATAAATTTAAAGGTTTAATGTCATTTACGTACAGTATAAAGAGAAGAGATCCTAGGACAGACCCTTGTGGAACCTTATTTTTTACGATTCCCTTTTCAAATTTCATTTTTAGAACCTTCCCCTCACTCTTGAAATTTACTTCTGTATACTGAATCCTATTTTCCAAGTAGGAAGCTAGTAGATTTCTAACAGCTCACTTCATACCAAATTTTTCCACCTTTTCCAGCAATTTGTAGTGATTCACACAATCAAATGCTTTGGATAGACCCATGAATAATCCAACCACTTGTATTAATATCCCAGACATGGATTTAATGTCTATTTCCTTTCCTTCCACTTAATTAATAGTATATAAATAATAACTAGGCTTCAAAGTGGCAACTCTTCAGATCAACACATACAAAGCTGAACGAACAATCACTAAAGGTTGTCCCCAGGGTTCATGCTGTGGTCCTGGATTCTGGAACATATTGTACAATACACTGTTAAACTTACCATATTCATCCCACACCGAAGTAATAGCCTTCGCTGATGATCTAGCAATAATGACAACAGGGAACACTCCATTAGAAGCAGAAGTCTATGCTAATACAGATCTAGCAAAAATAGAAAGATGGGCAAAAGATAACAAGCTGCTTTTCAATGACAGCAAGTCCAAAGCTATGCTGATAACCAGGAAAAGGAACAATTGCAATATCAACATATTTCTTAACAATAGCAAACTGGAGATAGTCAAAGAAATAAAATACTTAGGAATTTATTTCGACAGCAAACTGACATTCAACAGACACATTGAGTACATAGCAGAAAAATCCACTAAAGTGATCCACATGCTGAGCAGATCTGCAAAACTACACTGGGGTCTAGGCTACAAGTCATTAAGAACCATTTACGAAGGAGCAATTATACCTTTACTGACCTACGGTGCACCAGTATGGACGAGAGCCCTAAGGAACAAGAGAAATCTAAGAAAACTACAAAGTGCACAGAGGCTTATAAATGTAAAAATTTCAAAGGCATATAGGACCATCTCATTTGAAGCATCTTGTGTAATGGCTGGAGTACCACCAATAGGAAATGTCATAGAGGAGAAGATTCAACTCTACAAAATTAAACACAATCTTAGTGATAGTGTGTTTGAGCATGATTTACCACTGCCAGCCAAGGATTGGCCCCATCCATCACTAAAAGTGAACATAACAGAAGCAAGTGACAAAACACCGTATCCTATAGAAGTTTACACAGATGGCAGTAAAATAGACAACAGAGTTGGAGCGGGAGTGGCTATGTACAAACATGGAAATTTGGAGAGGACATTTAGGTACAGACTAGAAAACTATTGCTCAAATAATCAAGCGGAGCAAATTGCAATCATGAAATCACTAGAACAGTTGGAAGCATTAGATGAAATCCCTCAAGACCGAACGGCAGTTATTTACACAGACAGCCAGATTACACTAGCCTTACTCAAAAACAGCTCTGTACACACCACACTAAGCGAACAAACAAGAGCAAAGCTTCGTGATTTAATAAAAAGTGGCTGGACTATTCACTTTGGATGGCACACATCGGCATAAAAGGAAATGAGATGGCAGATAAACTCGCCAAAGAGGCTGCTGCAGATGAACAACTGGAAATAATCTACAAAAGTAAACCTATTACCACAGCCTGTTCTGAAGAAAAGAAGAACTGCATCAGGAAATGGCAACAACAATGGGATAACACGCAGAATGGAGCACTTTGCAAGTCATTCTTCCCAACTGTAGAAGGAAGATTGAAGATGAAAATCCATACAACATACAAACTTACAGCCCTTACAACTGGACATGGCCTTACAAAATCCTATCTTCATAGATTTAAAATAATTGACAACCCAATGTGCCCCTGTAACGAAGGAGAACAAACATCTGAACATCTGATCTTCCAATGCAAAATGTTAGAAAGGCAAAGGAAAACATTAAAACACAAAATTCTGGCAAAAGAACGCACATGGCCAACAGAAAAGTGGAAACTTCTTTCTAAATATGCACAAGAATTCTGCAAATTCATCAATTCTATCGACTTCAACGAACTCTAATAATTTACGAACATCATGGACAAAGCAAAACTAGAAATTAAAACAAATAGCACTAAGTGAAATACAGTGGTAAATAACATTGATAAAGACTAGAAAAGCAAAACCGATTTCCCTCATGGATTGAACTGTAATTAGAATGTACAGAAGACTGAAATGTAAACATAATGTATTATATCATCCTGTGTTAGAGCATACTCACAAAATTACAAAAAAAAAAAAAAAAAACACAACTAATGTAGTATACTAGATTAGAAAGAAAATTGTAACTCTGTAAACATTTATCTGAAAGCTTCATACTTTATATGTTCATATTGTATATTGATAACTAGGTTAGAAAGAAAATTGTAACTCTGTAAACATTTATCTGAAAGCTTCATACTTTATATGTTCATATTGTATATGGTTAACTAGGTTAGAAAGAAAATTGTAACTCTGTAAACATTTATCTGAAAGCTTCATACTTTATATGTTCATATTGTATATTGTTAACGGTAGGAAAGGAGAACTTAAACATGTAATGTTCTTGTAATGGAGCATGTTGGAAATAAAAAAAAAGTACCTACAAGGGTAGGACGCCATTTGGATGTGTGTTCTCAATGGAGAGAAACCTCCCGTGGTTTGCCTTGTCTTCTGAATCAGTTGAGGAATTGGATGTCAGACTGGCATGTTGTCATGGTAGCTCAATGGTAGAGCATCAGCGCGTTAAGCTGAAGATCCGTGTTCAAATCCCGGTTATGACATGAAATTTTTCAAGCTGATTCTTACTTGTATTAATATCCCAGACATGGATTTAATGTCTATTTCCTTTCCTTCCACTTAATTAATAGTATATAAATAATAACTAGGCTTCAAAGTACCTACAAGGGTAGGACGCCATTTGGATGTGTGTTCTCAATGGAGAGAAACCTCCCGTGGTTTGCCTTGTCTTCTGAATCAGTTGAGGAATTTGATGTCAGACTGGCATGTTGTCATGGTAGCTCAATGGTAGAGCATCAGCGCGTTAAGCTGAAGATCCGTGTTCAAATCCCGGTTATGACATGAAATTTTTCAAGCTGATTCTTACTTGTATCCAACCACTTTCTCCCCTTTGTCTAACTTATCCAAAACTTTATGTATGAGTTCCATTATAGCTGTAATAGTTGATCTGTTAGATCTAATGCCATGTTGACTAACATTTAAACAGTTATTAACTTATTAGCAATTAAGAATTTTAGCATTCTATTTAGTAATACTTTTTCAAGCAATTTTGCTATGATGGATGTTAATGTTATTGGCCTGTAGTTGTTAACACCTTCCTACTTCCTTTCTTGAAAACAGGAATAACTATATTTAATTGTAGGCAGTTAGGAAATATACCTTTATTCATTGATTCATTTATTAAATATGTAAGCAGTTTTATGAAGAATCAAGAGATAATGGAACTTAATACAGTGAAGCAACAAATTATGTAATTAACTAAGTTGTTGACTATTAAACACTTTAGGCTTTAGCTAAAGCTTAAGGAAAAGTGAAGCCTAAAGTCAACAACTTAGTTAATTACATAATTTAAGCAGTTTACTTAATTCTACCTGACAACTGCTTTAATAGTACTGCTGTCATACCATCCCATCCACTAAAATAAACTCCGTGGCGCTACATCCCTGGAGGGACTTGGCTTACCACCTGACCGCTGCATCATCTACCACAGGCAGATGGCAGGATTGGGGGGCATGTGGTCAGCATGCTGACACCCAAGGCTGTTAATGGTGGTTTTCTTGACTGGAGCCGCTACTTCTATATCAAGTAGCTCCTCAATTTGAATCACGAGGCTGAGTGCACCCCTACCAGACCTCCCTACCTCAGAAAAATCCGAGGAGGTACCGGGAATCGAACCCGGGCCGACGGATCTGTGGTCAGCGACGCTAACCACAGGACCACGCCGGCAGACATCCCATCCACTAGATTTCTTATTTTTCATCTCCATTATTAGATTGGTTAGTTTTTCTGGAGTTGTCTCAAATAGATACATGGAATTGGAAGTGACAATACTTATAATTAGAGCCCCGATTTCCATGCAAATGCATGTTTTTATATACGTTGGTTAGACTTCTCAAACTTTGTAGTTACTCATTACATGACTTATGGATTCCAAATAACCATATTTTTTCCGTGCATGTTTGCATATTTCGGCCTTTTTATGGCAAAATTCATGCATAATGCATGTTTTGGATTTTTTGGGTGTAATGTAGCATATTCAGACGTTTTTAATGCATATAAACCCTCATTTTCTGGTTTTAGTGCATAATATCAAGTTGCCATGCATAACTGTGCATATTATGAATGTGCCTCCATAAAATCTCTGCTTTTCAAAGAAACGTAAAAATGTTGTATTGTATAAATCTGTCATAATGGTCCAGATTTCCACTGAATAATATATTTAGATAAAATTAAATAAAAATTGTTTACAGTGGATATTTATTTGTCATTCCAACAAAAAATTTAAAATAATAAAGGTGAATTATATATTCATAAGAAATCCGCACACCACCATAGGATTAAACACAACGTTTGGCGTAACTTCGCCATTAGAGCCTTAAAGTTATGTAACAACTGCAATGATTTATATTCTGAAAAAAGGGAGATTTTTCGTTTAGCCAGGATCAATGGTTTTGATGAAAGAAGAATGGATATGATATGGAAGGAGGCTGAAAAACATTGTATGAATAGAGATGGTGAGATTAAGGATCCTAATACTAAGTATGTGGGTATGACCTACCACCCAGCCATGAGCAAACGTTACGAGAAGGTTTTTCGTAAGTTCGAGTTGGTACCTGCTTACAAAACCAATGGAACTATTGAAACAATTTTTTCTGAATATAAAAGGTTCGGCAGAAATAAGGACCGAATGGAATATCCAGGGGTGTATTCAATCTCATGCTTGGATTGTGATAAATTTTATATTGGTGAAACAGGGAGATCCTTTAAAATCCGACTTCGTGAGCACGAGAGAGATGTTAGAAGTAGGAAAACGTCTACTGGTCTTAGCCAACATTTGATCGAGAATAATCATCGTATGGGTGCTTTGAAGATCTTAAAGGTTGAGGACGATGTTATTAGGAGAAAAGTGTGCGAAGCTTGGAATATCGGATGTAATCAAGCTTTCGTTTTGAACCGATTTGACGGTGACTGGGTGATGAGTGGTTGGGGGTCATGAAGAGAACAAACAAGAATAGACATGTTTTACGCTTTCCTCTTCCTCCTGTGGATGTTATAGAAGAGTCCTCGTATGAAATACCTGTTGATTGGATTGATAAGCATTTTCGTTATACCAATTTTTTGTCCCATTCTAATCGTGCGCATTCCACTTACAACGGAAGTGTTTGTTATGACACGGACAATTGAGAGTTTTATTCTCTTCTTGTAAACAGTCACCTGAAGAAGGTCTTATGGTTTGACCGAAACGTTGTGTGTTTTTGTTGGAATGACAAATAAATATCCACTGTAAACAATTTTTATTTAATTTTATCTAAATATGTTGTATTGTATTACCATTGTTATATTTTGATTGACTTGGCAACAGAGTTTGCCACCTGCATGAATTGGAGAGTGAAAACTACTGTTTGTCCTAAATAAACAGTAATATAATACACAAGGCTACAAAAGAAAATTCCGACTCGCCAACCCCCACCACCTTCCATTGAAAGAAAACTGCTAAACAGAATGTTCACTGCTTGAATCTGTGAGTCACTAGCCATTGTTGAAGACTTTAGAATCGTGTTGTAGAGAAATGGGTGTGACAATTAGGGGAAACCTTAAGAAGGTACTTAGTTCAAATCCCGATCTTAAGCTTCTAAAAACAGTGAAATTGAAATATATTGCAGTACAGTGCAGATTTTTGATAGTGCATGTTTCGCCCTTCATTGTGCATATTTGGAGATACGATAGTGCATGAATGCATGCATATTTTTAAGTTTGATAGTGCATGAAAATCTGGGCTTTACTTATAATCATACAGGGTCCGGCAGAGAAACCTGACAGTTTTAAAATTTGATTTGTGCAGAAGCTGGTGAAGTGTCTTAACTGACCTTCAGAATATGATTGCGTCAGCTCAAAGCATATTTTCAGTCAGAATGGAGCGTTGATGAGTGCAACATCGCCCGTTCGTTGTGAAAACTTTAAAAAAAATGGTGAATCAATTATTGTCACTCAACGCACGTTTTGCCACCATTTCAACATCCATCGAAATGAGAATGTTCCATGTCGGAATACCATACTGTTGTGATTGGCAAACTTTCGGGAAACGGCTTGTGCCATAGAGAAGAAACCTCTGTTGTGGGTGTCAAACGTTCGGGAAACGGCTTGTGCCATAAAGAAAAAAACCACCAGGGAAACAGCGCACTGTTCGAACCCTGGAGAATCTTGAACATGTGTGTCACGCTGTCCTCCAAAGTCCTTGACGATCGGCAGTGAAACACTCGAGTGCCTTAGGAATTTCTAACCGCTCAATGTGCAGAATTTTGCATATGGACCTTCACTTCCATCATTATAAACTCATTACTGTGCAAGCATTGAGTGACTGGGATAAGGAATTTTGCATGCTTCGATGCCAGGAACTTTTGAATATTGTGAATGACCAGGTTGTAAACAATCTTCTCATGACAGATGAGGGCAATTTCCATCTGTGTGGGTATGTGAATACCCAGAATTGCTGGTACTGGGCACTGGATAATTTTCATGAGTTGTTAGAACGAC
Organism: Ectobius pallidus; assembly: GCA_964059195.1. NCBI lineage: Eukaryota > Metazoa > Arthropoda > Insecta > Blattodea > Ectobiidae > Ectobius > Ectobius pallidus. The sequence goes on from CAXKWD010000009.1 coordinate 36,562,420, forward strand.
CGTTACACAGCGAGAAGGTTTTGTTGTGTGGCTTAGCATCTGTTTGTACAAGCTACATGTATAGCGTCTTTCGGGATAATCGGCCTCTACTTCTTTGAAGATGAAGAAGACAAAGCAGTGAATGTAAATTCACAGCTTTACTTGTCCTTCAAAGGCCTTGCCCATGTATATTGTGAATATACATCGATTATCACCAGTACATATTTGAATCCTCTATTCTGCTTGGCATAAGATGTCATGTCCATTAAAACACAGCTTCAAACATTTCTCGAACCTGAGTTACAGCAATGTGGTATTGTATCAGAAGCCACACGGTTCCAGCAGGATGGAGCAACCGCTCACACTGAAAATTCTTCAATGAAAACATTAAGAGAGATGTTGAGAGTAATTTTACACTGGCCGCCAAGATCGCCGACCTCAGCACTTGTGATTACTAGACCAGATTTTAGGAAAAAACCTATTTTAATCCTTAAGTGATGTATGGACAAAAACTTGTATATACATGTTTCGTAAGACACTATGCCTTAAACTGATACTTTTATAGGACCTAAAACAGCCTATTTTTATTTTAGAGCCTAATATTGCCTTTTTTGCTTGTTTTGCCTCTAAAGTTCAAAGTAAGTTATTTTTTGTTATAAATTCTAGCATTTATTTACAGTTCGTACTAAATTTTTAGCTCGTAATGTGCAGTACATATGACATTTGTGACGTGGTTAAATAGTAAGGAATGTTTTGTCTTCAGTAGAAAAATTCCTTGGAATTCTCAACAAAATGTAGTGTTTTTCTCCCGACTCCCACATCCAGTAACAAAAGAAATCGTAGTTCTCTGAATTACTGAGGGATACAAGGGGTTGAATATGCTAGCATGCATAGCTTCTGGACGCAGGGATTAGGTTTTCACTGTTATGGTAGTAATACAGGCCTTAGTAATACGTCTACACAATTCTGTGTACCATAGGCCTATATCTGTGTTTTATCATGATTATTGATTAATGGTGACTTCAATAGATTTAATATTCTGCATTGCAATTGAGATCTTTCAGAAAATTGGCAATTTAACGATTTTATAAGAGACTATTTTACGATTTTTAGAACCTATTTTCCAATTTTTAGAGCCTGTTTTAGGTACCTAAAGCAGCATTTTTAGTGACCTAAAAGTCCGAAGTCTAGTGATTACTTTCTTTGGGGATATCTGAAGAGTAAGGTGTATCAGAACTGACTGAGAACAACAGCTGACTTGAAGCGGAATATTCAGAACAGAGGTGTACAAATCTCGATTTTAGCTTGCCCATACCCGCTTGAACACCAGGCAAGCAAGTTGCCAGCGTCACAGCTAGCAAGCATGCAGGTTTCTTTAGGCTTGCATGGGTCAGGTTAACCCCAACTTATGCAAGCCAGAATAAGCTTGCGACATTCCTATCAGCTAAACAACTGTAGTTGCTAAGTGTAGGTAATACTTTCTTGTTTTTCTACATGCTGGTAGAAGAAATTCATCATGCAGATAAATAAAAGGTGGATAAACATTTATTAAAAATCGTTTTAGCGTCTTAACACATTATTTTTATTAGTTGGTAGATTTCAAAGAAAAATCTACCTATTGCAATGGATACCATTTCATGACTTTCGAAAAATTCTTTCATATCTTTACGTTTCATGCCTCCCTAAGTACGAAACCACCGCCTGTTAAAAAAAATTGTGATATTTATATATATATATATCTTTACACGCTAGCGGCCGTAATTTTGAAGATATTTGAACCAAATTTTATTATGTTATTTCTAGGCCCAATAGTTCGGACAAGTTCGATAATGAGCAAAATTGGCACAAGGCGGTGGTTGGGGGAGGGGGTTGAAATTTTAAAACATTTATATCTCGGCCCCTATGAAGTATAGAGGGAAACTTTGTTTGAATAAATTAGAGTACTCCTTATGGAGTTCACACCAACACCAACGATTCGGGGGTTTTGGGGGTAAAGTGGGGGTGGGGGATGGAAATTTGAAATTTTTGAAACTGCGTCTTGTGGGGTATCGTTGAAAAGCTCTTGATGAGTACTCTACAAATCAGTAACTAGTTTCTTGATAGTTCTCATATAAGGCGAGGTTTGAATGTTTGAAGAAGTTCTCTTTCCTCTTTTTTGCAGTTATTATTGCGGGTTTGTCATGCCAAGGCTAAAGAAGAAGAATGCTACGCAGCGACAGTAAATTAAACCAAAAGCACTTTGAAATCTACCTCAGCCTGTAGGCTTGCATAAAGGGATTTTTGTTGTTGTTGTTGTTATTATTATTATTATTATTATTATTATTATTATTATTATTATTGATTTTATGATGTTTTCTCAAAAATGTTTGAAAATTTTTCCCATGCTGGACTAGTACCTTTGTTCATTGATAATTCAAACTCTCCACATTTTAGTTTCTCCTCGGCTTCCTTCAGGGTAAAATTCTCCATTCTCCTTTTGCTTGCACTCTAAACACATCTGAAGTTCCTCAACTACTTAACTGCACGACTTACCAGTGCACTGATATACCCAGTTTCATATTCTTTCAGCCAGGCCTTGCAGTTTCCTTAGGTCCTTTGAAACCCACCAGGTTATGAAGAGCTTATGACTCATAGCGACAGTATTTTTTATCATCGTAATCCGGTTTGCTCTCTTGCCAAGCAAGTTAAAAGCTGTGGCTGGTTGCAGAATTTCAAAGGGGCAAGCAAGCTAAAATCAGAATATGTACACCTCTGATTCAGAACGAAGTTGCAGCAATTTTTCTGCAAGTTCTGTAGCGAGTAATGCGAAGTTTCCCCACACACAATTTTCAAAAAGTAATTGATATAGGTAAAATGCTTTGAGATGTATTGTAATTCTAAAATAAAATAATGTATGCAAACTATTCAGTTTTGTCATAATTTCAATTTAAAAACCATCAGGTTTCTCTGCCAGACCATATGTAGTACTAATTTTGTTTACTGAATCAGCTATATTTATAAAGTACTTGTTAAATATATTAGAAACATTAGAAAGATGACTTTCTACTTCGCCATCACCCTGAAGCTAATGTTTTCAATACTGGTACTACTTTCCTCTCGTCTTGTGCTGTTTATAATTCTCCATGTTGTCTTTGCTATGTTATCTGATTGAATTAATTTGTCTTTTCATGATTGATATTTCAGCTTAATTAATCATAACTAATATTACCTGAAGGAATTAAATGAAGTTTATTTATTCATATGTAAGATAATACACTACAAAACAGAATTAAAAACACTTCTTCATATAATAATACTTAACTGTGAATCAGTGAACCACTTACAGGGTGAAACAGTAATGGATTGTTTTACTTTCCTTCAGGAGTCCATTAACCAACACTCCATACTCAGTTACGAGTTGCGAGTATTTTTGGAAGTCTATACTGATCTGTGGGATCGCCAGCATGGTCTTGTGGTTAGCATCACTGATTACAGATCTGTCAGTCTGGGTTCAATCCCCGGTACTTCGGATTTTTCTGAGGTAGGGAGGTCTGGAACGGGGTGCACTCAGCCTTGTGACTCAAATTAAGGAGCTACTTGATAGAGAAGTAGTGGCTCCAGTCATGGAAACCATCATTAACGGCCATGGGTGTATGCATGCTGACCACATGCCCCAATCTTGCCATCTGCCTGTAGTAGTTGATGCCGCAGTTAGGTGGTAGGCCTAGTCTCTTCAGGGATGCTGTGCCACGAAGTTTAGTTTAGTTTAAACTGATCTGTGGTGAACACCGCTTAGCTAAACATCTAACGCTTGTCTGTTGAATCTTCATTTTACACCAGCCATCACTGCATCTCAACACTGTTGTCTTCATAAATCAAAAGCTGCAGCTTAACTGTGTGATGAAACGTGTTTTATTGCTTATAAGAGAAAGTTAGGTAATGCATGTTCAACAGAATTGCTACAGCCAGTACAATGCAATACATTTGAGTTAGAAACGAAACCCTTAAAACAAAATTTTGAATAACATACAGTACTTGTAAATCGTGGGGGGGTACGCCATAGCGTAGTGGTTGAGGCGCTGCGCTACAAACCAGAAGGTCACGGGTTCGATTCCTGATGAGGTCGTTGAGATTTTTCAATTGGCCTATCCTTCTGGTGGCACTATGGCCCTGGGGTCGACTCAGCCTCTAACATAAATGAGTACCAGGAGCAATCCTGGGGGTAAAGGCGGCCGGTGCATAAGGCTGACAACCTTACCCCCTTCATGTGCCGAATGTCCAAAATCTGGGAGCCTCAACCTCCTGGAACCCTCTGGGCCTCCATGGCCTGTATAGGGATCACTTTACTTTACTTTACTTGTAAATCGTGGGGTTCCAAGCAAAAAACATTGTCTTATGGAAATGCTGTTGACTTAGTGTATTTTGCTTGTAACCCCACGAAATAATGCCACATTATCCCTAAGCGGCGTTCTCTGCATACACACACACATTACAAATTTTAAAAAAATAATTTCTACCATCGATAGCTCTCAGCATATCTCTCCCAATCTGAAACACAGATTGATGTGGATTTTAGAACTACGATTCACATGCAAGCAATTATTTTTAGATGTAGTGGCATAGATCACAAAGCTAATATACATATTTTGCTTACCTCAAAACACATGGTCATGAAATCCAGTTTCGCAATCAGCAATCATCGTATCCGAAGACGGATCTGGCATCTCACAATGTGCTGCTGCCCATTGCACTCTGGATTGTCCCGCGTGTGGAAGGATTCCCAGACCATCCCGGCCCGAACCTTTCAATCTTTAGGAATCCACACGGAAATTCCCGCAGCGGCTCTTCCTGCTGCGGAGCTATCACTGTGTCCTCCTTGCTGTCCAAAGACCTGGACTGGGCATGCTGCTGCTCAGGTGATGCAGGAAGTAACAGCGATGCTGGTGGGGAAATTGAGCTGGAATAAATAGAGATAGCACTTGTTATATAAATTGTAATTGAACAAAAATTGCATGGGTAAGTCACTTAACATGTGTTAGTTTTGAACTTTTATAAATACTTCTGTAATTAGAGTCATTCTATACTGTTAAAATAGAGTTGGATGTATATAATCTAAAATGTTTTTTATTCATATTCCCTTAAATGAAGTCTTTTTTTCCTTGATGTTAAAAAAATATAGAAATATTCCACTCATTTTTGGAAGTATAATTTCTGTTAAATGATTAAAATAGATTTTAAATGTATAAAATATGTTATTCCGATACAATTTTAAATATGCATGACATTTGCTATTCTAATACACTTAGTATTAGATTTAATACATGTAATTTTTTATTACTTACATTGTAGATGGTGTCTGCCCTCTCAACCATGTTTCTTGGTAAAACTAAATCAAAGTCGACCGGTACTGGTGATAATATGATCTTTCCCCTTTCAATCTATAGTGTTCTAGACCAGGGGTCGGCAACCTGCGGCTCGCGAGCCACATGCGGCTCTTTAGTTCCATACGCAAATACTATTTATTTTATATATATATATATAATATAAATTAAAAAATTGTTCTGAATCGATTAATGAGGATTAGGCACCGATTCTATCTCTCAGCCACTTGTACTCGCTTTTCACCGCACCCCTCCCCCGTGACATGCGTCGTCACTGTCGTCAGTCCGTCGGAAGCTCTCGAATGACGCCGTCGTCGGATGTTTCTATGTAGGTTTTAATTCGCTAGTTGTTAGTTGGCTTCTTACTTGACTTTTAATTATATTCATGGAAGAGAACGATTGCTCGCACGAATATGTCTATTCGAAGATAGTCAGCACTCCAAATGCCAACTTCTTCACCTCACTGTAGCAATCTGGAAGACTATTCCATGCGTCGAATATAAGTGCCTCAACTCGCGGCATTTCTTTTAAAGCTGTCCACTTTTGTTGCATTACGTACATACATTTCTGGACCTCCAACTCTTCCAACTTGCTTTTCAACTCTGTAAATTTTCCACTCCACAAAGCTTTACTTTTAAAATCGATCAACTGCATTTCTAGAGATGTGAATTTCGTTACTATTTGTGTTGAGAGGATTTACTATGAATGCTAGAGTGGTTTTGTTGATTTTGAATTGCTCAAATCTGTCAGCAAATTCATCTTTAATTTTTTTATAACTGTGCTGAAGTAATTCGTGTCAACAGTTGCACTGGTTTTATCGCGATATTGCTTTAGAAATTGAAAATGAAGTAATTTACCGCTCTGAATATCTTCTGCAAAAATAATTTTTCTTCCAAACAAACAAATTCTTCTACCAATACATAGGCTGGGTTCCCTTTCCTTGCAGTTTTAGATTCAGCTCATTTAATTTCGCTGTGATATCCACCATAAAGTAAAATTTTTGCAACCATTTGTCGTTCTTTCATTTAGGGTAATTAATGCCTTTTTCATTTAGGAATGTATATATATATATATAATTATCTAATTTGTTGTGAAAAACACTACTTATATATGAACAAATATATTTTTTTTCTTATGAATAAATAGATTAGTTTTTTTTATCAAAAACTTTATTTATGCGAGTACTATTTATTGTTGGCAAGAACAAATTTTGTGGCTCTTTAAAAACTTTGAAATTTTGTAAATTGTAATTTTTGGCTCTTCCGACTCAAAAGGTTGCCGACCCCTGTTCTAGACTGATGTGTCCTTTTTGCACACAAACCTTACTTAAAATATTTTGACCAGTTGCAAAAGAGCATTTCCCACCAAAGAACCGAGATACAAATAGCAAGTCAAGAAAAGGATTCAACTAATTGCAGCAGACCATATCTGCAATCCTAAGACACTCACCTGGTCATACTTTGTCATTATTGTTTCTACACAATTTATTACAGTTGAAATAATATTTTCAAGCCTGCCACGTGTCCCTATGTAGCCACATTCCTTCACGTATTCTGTTCTCATGACAGCGTCGTCCTTAGGTCCTAAACACCTGGCCTCCCAGAAACATGCACATCAAAAACGTGTTAAAATTAATTGCTCTGCTCCTACCGCATGTGTTCTATTCATAACAGCATTCCATCACGCCCATTAATTGTTTTGAACCATCTGCTAACTCAAAACAACAATCTGATGCGTTCTACCTTCCTACAAACCACACCTTAATTTATTACATCTGCTTCAAGCACTCTACTCCCATCCTTGGAAATACCTGCGGATGTTCTTATATAGCAAGTCCACCTTCTGAAATGTTATATCTTCTGACAGATAGAAAGAGAACCGTCTGCCTTGTTAAAACACGTAAATGCATGCATCCATCAATAAACAAATGTTCACTTTTCACATGGACCACACCACTGCATTCCAATCTACGTCTCATATGTACTTTTCATACCAACCATGCCACGTGAGTCCCAATGCACTTGTGCCGTCCGACACCCCACCCCGCAGAACACATGGCCCCCAATGATCATCCCAATCAATAGGAACACGCTACCCCACCAAAACCACACCCTACCCCAATCAATCACAATAAAACACTTCCCACCCCACAAAAAAGGAATGGCCAAAACTCTGTGTTCATTATGCAGATACCCGGATGCTCCAAGGCCACAACCAATCAAAACACAACAGTCCAATAAACCACACTGTCCCAACCAATCACAGACAAGCACCGCCCTCCCCCAAAAGGGGCGAGGCAGACCTCCTGGTTAATCACAGAAGTGCCATACTCCCTTTATATCTACTTAACATATGAGGGGCATTCGGAAATGATTTACAGTTGCATTGTTTTAAAAATACCGCTCAATCTATGAGCACATCCTCTTGTAGGACGATAGCCTGATACTAGTACACCATGCAATCGCTAGATGGCAGTTGTGAATACAGTGTATAGTGAAAGAACAGCACTTGTATGTTGTCAAGTGGAGAAAGCCATGGACAAGATGGAAGGCGACTATCATGGATAAAGGTGAACTGCATGGTTTTTGTGGAAGGAAGGAGTGAAAATAGCAGATATTCATAAACGTTTAACCATGGAGGAGCACTCCTTTTGACCAGCATAGGAATGCGCGGCAGCACACCAGCAATGCGACGACTGCAAAGTTGACATCACTGGGGTTCATTGTTGTGCTACACCCACCATATTCACAAGATATTGCTCCATCTGATTATGCTCTATTCGACAGCATAAGGACGCACTGCGAGGGAAAAGGTTCGGCAACAATGAGGAATTGCAGGCAGCTGTCCACGAGTGGGTGCATATTACCCCCAAACAGTGGTTCCGTGACACAATAATGAAGTTGCCAGGAAGGTGGCAGTGAGTGGTGTATTGACGTAGGTGGAGAGTATGTTGAGAGATCCCGTGTGTATTGATTCATGTTCATTAATAAATAAGGTACAAAAAACTACTTTTTTTTTTATTTGCCAGTATTTATTTAATAAATATTTATACAAAACAAGACCACCCGAATGAGCAAGCACTCGTGCTCGGGCACAGTTCAGCCATTTACATTACAAAATACAAATTACAAATACATGAAGAAAATATAATTAAATCAATACCTAAAAAAGTAATAATAAAAATGAAAGAACAAAGTAAAAAGAAAAAAGGAAAAGTAGTAAGAACAAAATTGAAACTGAGTTATTACAAATAAAATCGTTCCTTAATTGTCTACTAAGTACAGAGTGAAATAACTTTTGAACTATGAAATAAGATTTTTGATAAACTTATTGAATTTTTTGTTGTTCATGTGTACTATTTCTGGATGTGATCTAATTATAGAGTTATAGAGTCTTGGACCAGAATAAATGCTATGTTTAGAGCCAGAAGAGGTGAAGTATTTTGGTTCTATTAAAGGCAATGTATTATTTCTTCTAGTATTGTAATTATGAGGATCTGATACATGTACGTTGCGGTATTTGTGAAAGTATTTTAAAAGTGTGATCTTATAAATTTATTCTACAGTCATAATATTAAATTCTAGAAATATCAGTTCTGTTGGATATTCTATAGGCTTATTTAAACAAATTTTTATAATTCTCTTCTGTATTAGAATCAAAGGAATCAATACAGAAGTGCCACTTCCTCCCCAGCCAATGATACCGTATTGGAGGACAGATTGTATTAGAGCTAAGTAGACTATCCTCAAGACTTCAATCGGTAAATATTGTTTTAGACTGACAAATTTGTATAATGTTTTTCTTAGTCTGGTGCATAAATATGTGATATGTTTGTCGAATTTCAGATGACAATCTATAATAATACCAAGGTATTTGACCTGATTTGTCTCCTTCACAGTCTGGCAGGTACATGAGTCAGTTTCACAGTTGATATCATGGAGTCTTACGCACAAGTTTTGATCCATAATTGATTGTGGAGTACCAGCAGTTGTTAATGAGAATGGAACAGAGTTTGTTTTATTTATATTTAATACTAACCTATTGCAGTCAAGCCAACTTTTAACCACTCTTAATCCCTTATTAGCCCATTTGTAAGTATCCTGCCAAGTTGGACCGGAAAATAGCAATACGGTATCATCGGCATAAGAATAAAGACGACCATGGAAATTATTTAAGTCCAAATGCAGCAACTCATTTATGTAAATAATGAAAAGAATTGGGCCCAAAATTGTTCCTTGTGGCACACCAGTAACCACTTCTCTGACACCACTAACCTGATCCTTAATTTTGGTTATTTGCGTTCAATTATGTAAATAAGACTGAAATAAATTTAGTGCAGTGCCTCTTACTCCAATTTGCTCTAGTTTTTCTATAAGTATCTTGTGGTTAACAGTGTCAAAAGCCTTTTGCAAATCCAAAAAAATACCTAGACTTTTATTTCCCGCATCTAATTCTTTTATAACTTTTCCTGTAACATTAATTATGGCATCATCGGTGCTCAAGTTATTTCGAAAACCAAATTGATTTGAATTTAATACATTATTTTTATTTAAGAAGTCCACCAGTCTATTTTTTATACATTTTTCTAACAATTTGGATAGGCTAGGGAGTAAGGATATAGGTCTGTAGTTATTTAAACTGTGCTTTTCTCCGGATTTGTATATAGGTACTACGACAGCTTTTTTAAGATCATCTGGGAAAGTTCCTTGTGATAAGCAAAGATTAAAAATATGTTCGAGGGGCTTCGATATGTATTTAGAAATTGTTTTCAAGGTGGTGTTTGTTATTCCGTCCGTACCAGGGGCAACATTATTTTTTAGTGAGATTGTCGTTTTATTGATTTCATCTTGGGTTACAGGGAGAAGAAACATTGACGAAAGCTGAGCAGGTTGTGGTATACATTTTCTATATTCAGGGATGCTGTTTGGTGCTAACTTAATATTTGAAGTGATTCTTTTTCCTATTTTTGAAAAAAAGGAGTTAAATTCATTTGCAATTTAGTCACTTTGCTTAATATTTTGTCCTTTTTCATTTATGATTTCTAAGATTGGAATTTGATTATTTGAATTAGTATCAGTAGCTTCATTGACAGTGGACCAGAATTTTCTAGCGTTATTTCAAATTTATTTTTGTAATAATTAACTTTCATGGCTCGTATAGCTTTTGTTAATATATTTCTGTATCTTTTGTAATGTAATATTAGATTTTCGTTCGTAGGGTTTCTCCTAATATTATTTGCCAATTTGTCCCTTGTCCGAATAGACAAAATAATTTCTCGTGGTCCATGGCTTGATTTTCTTTAATTTGCCAGGAACTTTTTTATTGTCAGTATATGTACATTTGTTTACATAATTTTGCAGCAACTCATGGAATATTCGAAAGCTATTATTAGCAATATTACAGTCCAATACCTTTATCCATGTTTCTTTTTCTAATTCGTAGATTAATTTGTTACAATTTACATGCGTATATATATCAGATTCACAAATTTGTTTGGAAGAACTTACATTTATGCCGGTAGGTGAATTATTAATTTGGAACAAGGCGAAAATTGCATAATGATCAGTAATTGAGCTTTTATAAAATTGTAAATCATTTCCAAACGCCCCTCATATTATCTAACTTATCACGACCTAGTTACAAAAATTGTCCATGTTAGTCATTCATATATTGGCTTCCTATGTCCAGAATAAGGGTATGAACATACTGAAGATACCACAATGGTTGCAGTCAAGGTTTACATCACAGTTGAAGACTCGATGTCACCTCCTTGTAACCCAATAGTATATGTTTACTATTTCGTTGTGGTAGAGTGGAGGCATTGCTGTAATTTTATCCTGTTCTTGTTTATTCAGCTGTTGCGCAGCATGTCCCTTTACTGTATTCCATTGTCGAGACATAAACACAAAATCTGCATGTGGTGAATGATCTATTTGTTGAGATTTGTGATATAGTTAAAATTTTTATTTCTATGAATTAAGAAAGACTACTAGTATATTTTGTGTTTAATACTCCAGCTATTATGGGTTAAATACCATAAAGAGCACCACAACCATGTTTAGGCTAGATAGTGGAAAAAAATTTAGCCACAAATGCTTTACTATAGTTTTTAACTGTTCCGTGCTAATCTATATAATCGGAAATTTACATATTTTATTAGGTCGTATTATGTGCAGGCCCCCTGTAAATAATAATAAAAAAAAAAAGTTACAATGTATTTTCCAGTGCTTTTTGTTCTTTTCCAGTCATTCCAGGATTATCCATGGAATTTTCTTATCCGTGGTTGCCGCTTCAACCATTCTGTGAATAACCAGGAATTTACTGGTGTATGGAATCACTGTCTTCGTTATCACTTGAGTAGTGTACGCAATTAAATTAGATATGTTATGTTGGAAAGTGTCGCGAAATAATTGGTAATTAATTGTTTTACTGATAGGTTAGGCCATTGCTTGACTTGAACATTGAGATGAAGATATGCCTGTATTACTGTCACTGAATAATGATGACGTAAGTTGATATAAATCACTTTGCTGGAGGTTATGTGATTGTCACTCGGCAAGGAGTAATGAAGTTATTAATGATTCACTTCACAAATATTCTAATAATGTTTAGTATCACCTATGATGAAGTGATATAGATGTAAAACTAAATAATAAGCTTCATTGAGCATGCCTCACAAAAAATTTAGTTGATTTAATGTTTAAATAATGAAGCTGAAATAAGCTTCATCTTGATGCACCCGCAACTGATTAGTGAGCGAAGATCAGTTACATTATATGTCGTTCAGTGACAGAACAGCTGTGTTTATCCAGCCATCAATGTAGATCACTATAGAAACCTGGACCGTGATGTAAAGTTTGACAACAATTGCAAGACATCTATGTCATTACACAGTACAAATCTATTATCCTCCCAAAATTATCTCAAAACTTGTGAAAGGTGCACAACCAACTCTGTCAGATCTTCATCGATAAAACAATAGTGTTCAATGTAGGCTAAAATCCCAAACAAGTAACCAATCAAAATACTTAATAATTTTCCAGAAGATGTTTCATTACCTTCACTGGCCAATTCCAGCAGATCGTTGTTCGTTTTGGTGAACTGTTCCAATTCCAGCAGATCATCCAGAACTATTCCAAGAAAGTTAATGATAATATGACAACTTTTCTAGAATAATTCACTGAACTGAACAATTACTCTCCTGGATTAATTCATTAGTGAATGGCAACATCTGCTACACTACCATTAACCTCTCTTCTCAAACACTTAGAGCAGGGGTGCTCAAACTTGAACTGCTGGCGATCTACCTCAATATTTTTAGACTACTTACGATCGACTCTGAGAGACTGCAAGTGTGTGTGATGCAGGGTTGTCGTACATACACGATACACCCTACCTACCTAGGTAGGGCGTACCGTAGCATATATAGATATTAGCTTTCTGCGCAGTATAGGTACATTATTTTAGTCAAGGTTTGGGTTAGGTTTAGTTAGGTTCTTCTCTACAATATCAATGAAAAAACTCATAGTTATTCAAAATTGCGAGTTTATTGGTTGTTACAAAACAAAAAGAGTTACATATGGTGTTAAACTTAACTAAGGAGTGGCTTTGGATGTTGAAGCGTGGCACTGCATGTCCTCAGCATACTTTTCATAAGATGGTACGTAACCACTGAGTGCTAATCGCAAGCATGATGACATATGATCGTCAGTTAGTCGATTGCGATATTTTGACTTAATTATCTTCATTTCAGAAAATGCAGACTCGCACAAGTAAGTTGACCCAAAAAATGCCGTCAGTTGAAGGGCGATTTGCCTTACATTCGGATATTTATCTTCAGATATAAAACACCAGAAATTTGTATCAGATGCTGTAGCTTTGAGATGTATATCTGATATAATCTGCACCAACTCATTTTCAACAGAACATGAGTTCATATTAAACTGACTGGCTATTTCAGTAGCTAATTCCTCAATGTTTTTACATGAAAAAGGATAACTCATAAATGATGCTATATTTTCCAATTTACTGCAATCATGAAAACGCATTTCGAATTGTCCCAAAATATTTGATAATTCAGCCTCATACGTATCATAATTCAACTGAGGAATCCTTGCTTTCAAAGACGGAAAATGTTTCAGATCCTTTCTTTTCAGTTGATCTATCATAAGTTGCAATTTACTTTTGAATGCGTTTACTGCGCTAATCATCTCAATAATAGTTTTTCCTTTACCTTGAAGCTCCAAGTTAACGGTGTTTAAGTGCATTGTGATGTCAGTCAAAAATGCCAAATCATTTAGCCATTTTTCGTTTTTCAAAATCTGAGTGTCATCACCTCTTTCGTCTAGAAAAGCTGTTATTTCGGGCAATAATTCTTGAAACCTTTCTAGGAATTTTCCGCGACTCAACCACCTGACGTCCGTGTGAAGAACTAAATCAGTGTGTTCAGCTGACTCCCTATCTTCCAACTGCAACTGAAAGAGCCGCCGTTGCAAGCTACGTGCACGGATGGAATTCACAATTTTTGTCGCAATGCCCATAATTTCCTCCGTGTTTAAAACTTTTGAACACAAAACTTGTTGATGTATAATGCAATGGAATGAAAAAAATGAAGGGAATTCTTCATTAGCTCGACACAATGCCACAAAACCGTTTTTGTTTCCAGTCATTGCTGGTGCTCCATCGGTTGTAATGCACACTAATTTATATATTGGTAGCTCGTAGTTTTTTACAAAATTGAAGAAAACGTCAAATATATCTTCGCCACGGGTCTTCCCCTTCAGAGGTATGATTGTCAAAAATTCTTCCTTAGCCAACATGTCATTGAATACCATCCGAATAAAAATACACAGCTGGGCAGTGTCTGTCATATCGGTGGATTCGTCGAACTGTAAAGAAAAGTATGTACATTCCATGATATCATGTTTTAGTTTATCTGCGATGTCCTGGCTCATGACTTCAATACGCCTTGTGACAGTCGGACGAGATAACTGAAGTTCTCTAATAGCAGACATGATTTCTGTTTTATTTTTAAAATCTCCAAATAAAGTCTCACCCGCTTCAATAAATGCTTCCTTCACCACCGATCCATCTTCGAATGGTTTCTTGTGTTTCGCCAATATATGAGATATTTTAAATGACGCGATCGTAGCAGCTTTTGATTGTTTGACTGGTCTTGTGAACATGGATTGTTCTTTTTTCAAACAAGATATCAAATCACGTACCTTTAGTTTTCTTAATTCACTCTGTGGCGGAAAATCCTTTTCATAGTTTTTATGAACCGTTTTATGATGCCTCTCTAAGTTACCACGCTTAGGTATTGCAACTGACGCACGACAAATAACACAAATGCACTTATCCTTCACCATACAAAAGAAAAATTCTTCCTCCCAATCCTTATTAAAATGATACGTTTTAGATTTCTTCACTGCACTCATTTTCCACTATTTAATAATAAACTTTGTACTTATCGACGTAGTATCGCCATCAAGTTACAATTCAGAATGACTCCAATTCCTGCAGGCGCAACATTTATATCGGCGTGAACGAAAGTCTCGAATGTTCCCGTCAAACGCGCCGCCCGAAACTAGACTGTACTGTCTCTCGTTGTTTCTAGACTAGACTCCACTGTCTAGTCTAGAAACAACGCGGCTTTTCTTTGACAAGTGCCGCGCGTTCCTTTGATAAAGCCACCTTTTGCCGCAAGCAGTGTTATTTTATTAGTTACCTACCTACTTATTAAAATTTTTTTTCTTCTCGAGATCTACTCAAAAAGCACTCGCGATCGACTTGTCGATCGCGATCGACCGTTTGAGCACCCCTGACTTAGAGTATATTGTTGAAAATCAAATCAATCTCAGACAACTTTACCAAAACTTCACCCTTCTACCAGACAGAACTAATATTTCTGAAACATAATCTACGCTAACATACAGAACAGCTTCAAATACAACACTTAATGATTGCAAATACCCTGAAAAATATATAAACTGCAGTAAGTAAGTAATGACAAAATATGGTAAAAGGTCCTATTATAACTTTCATGTTCTACTGCATATGCATATATTAATATATTTTTCATTGTGTTTAGAAGCAAATATTCAGTTGGGAAACTAACGCAACCCAAGACAGTGAAAGACACTAGACCACTGTCTGATAAAAACTTCCAAACCTCAGAATTACAAAAGGTAAGGCATTTTTTAACCTAGTGTATTAAAGTATTCCAGGTTAATGAAGCATGTCATGCATTGCTTTAGTTTTTGCAGGGGCAGTCGGTGTTAATGTACTACTGTGCTATAGCACACTGTTCATTTCGTTAAATAAAATACTGTTGATTGCTTAAACAGAAATTACCAATATTCTGTTAAAAATACTTTTAAAAAATTTCGATCATCTTAGATTTCCAGTTGTTATACAATATGCAGTATCCCTCGCAATGTTGGGTGGTCAGCTTGAGTTGCTAAGCATTATACTGCAGTGTGCTCAATCCCCCAATAGCGATGCTCTTCTTGGTGATGAAAGCATGGAAAGTGCCCTGAGGCAAAATGTGTCTTTGCCGCGGTTAGCATGAAAACGGCCTCGGAGCTGGCCCCCTATAGGTATGCTGCATGCCGTACAAGAAACTGCAGGTTAAGGTGGAGGGTTGACGACCTCTTGTTTGGTGATGGTTGGGGTAGATATTTGAAGGTTGTTTTGCAAGTCTATAGGAACAGTCCTTGGTAACACATCTTATTGATGGCGATTTTTCTTGACGTGCACTTTTAATCCATGTAAACCAGGTTGGTTTCTATCTATAATTTAATTGACTAATTGAGTGCGAAGTTAGTAGTAATTCAGAATACCATGGCTTGACATTAAATGTTATGAAAATATGAGACAGCTTAGCTTTAAGAGCTAAATCTATACTTAATATTAGCCTCATAGTTTTGTTTGCTGAATTCATTCTGTACATATAAATACATAATAATAATAATAATAATAATGCATAATTACATACAAAACTAAAATCCAGGTTCCATTTTTGCCCAGGATAAATTTTCCTCTGTAGATTACACAATGGAGTTGAACTGTGAGAACTTTAATAATTACCTATAATCTGTTTTTCCTAAGGAAGGAAAGATCCCGCCACTATTTTCAAACCATACAACCTTCCCCTTCTAAGGTGGAGTTAGTGGTATAGGACGTTTTACAACTACAACTGCATTGAAGATTGAGATCATATACGTGGTTATAATACCCATGCACAAAACTATATTTAAATTATAGCTTATAAGGAGAACAAGAAATTGTTGAACATGTAATTTATTAGGGCCTATAGATAATAATTAATTAACCCTATATATACCAAATTATGGTGTGGCTTGAAACCACATTTATATGTTTCTTGGAAATCTATAGTTAGTTCAATCCTCCCAAAACCCGTTCTATTCCACTCCATTAAGCACATAACTCTTCAGTAGAAATAATTTTCTTTTCCTAGAATGGTAAAATACAAATGACCACTGCATGGAAATAATTTGTCAAAGAAGGAGCAGTTATTGAATAGAATTTTGTTATGACTATAAAAGCCTCATTGAAAAGGGATACCGTATTTCCCAGCATATAAGACACACCCCCTTTTTTAATACATATTTTTTAAGGATAAAACTTTATTACTGATCATTATAATGAATTTACAGTATTTTAAATATAAAGTAATACTGAAGTCTACGTAACTGTAATATTCCCACACTCCGCAAGGAAACGAGAAAAAAATCACATACCCGCCCCCGAATAATACCCACACTCAAATTTTTCTAAAGGAAATTTTGAAAAAATCTACAGGCCCAAATATAAAATTATTTTGCCAGTTTTATTCTTAATTAAACAGTTATAATTAACATTACATATCAACATTACATATCATAAAATCATATGGTAGACTAAAATAACATGCAAGGCAACAGCCAGCTGAAATCTCGCCATCTTAGATGCGCAGTGTAAAATTTTCAACAACATCATTCTCAATTCAGCTGTTCAACGGGAATCCACACACGATGACGTGCGTCCGACCCAAGGTCAAAGTCACATGGAAATTCACTGAACTTTCCCTGAATTAGTGGTTCTGCTTATACTGCACTGTTTGCTTGGCGTCTGTACGCGTAAAGCTTTGTTTCAGACTGGTGGACCATGTGAATAAGAAAGCGTCTTCTTTGTCTCATTTTCTTTTCATTCCAGCTTCGCTACTGTAACACTATACTGTGGGACTACTACAAAGCATCATGTTATATTGAGCCGATATGGTGTAAAATGTCGAAATTCAGATGAGAGGAGTTCAGTATTCAAATAAGTTAATACCCACACCCCAGTTTTTTGTCTGCGATTTTTGAAAAAAATACGCGGGTAGTATTCGAGTATATACGGGGTACCTCCGAATAGAGGAAATTTCCAGAAATGAATGTAATAAAAAACTGAGTATTGACGTATAAGACGCACCCCGTTTTTCAGACCTATTTTCAAAGGAAAAAAGTTCATCTTATATGCCGGCAAATACGGTAATTGCTGCGAAAACCCACATTATACCTGAGTGGTCCTCACTTCTTACTGACAAAGAAAAAAACCATACTTTTTTCAGAATACCTATTATAAAAGCGAATTTTATTTCAAGTTAAAAGAGGGTTATATTATGTAGCCTGAGTTATAAATGTACAACCTTACCTCAAACTATATTTGAAGTACTTGCATGAGGATCACAGTGATTCCGTTCATCGTCTGTAGATTCATTTTCTTCAAGATTAATGATGAACTGATTGGATATAGCATCCATTAAATTATCACATTCCCGGTAATACTCTTCCACTCCTTTAGCATGATGACAGGCATTAAACCAATTCTCGGCAGTAACGGATGGCATGGCATCTTGACATACATATTTAAGGTGTTGCATTGTGAATTTCATGTTATTCTTTCTAACAAACCCCTTCACTTGTGCCCATATAAGTTCAATAGGGTTGAACTCACAATGATAAGGGGGTAACTTCATGCCCATATGTTTTAGCCATATTATCTACCTATACTTTGTAGGTTTTCAATTTTGGTTTGTGTAATTGCACTATTTTATAGAGGGACGTTTTTACTATTCTGTCATTAAATTATGAGATAATTTAATCAAATAGTTAAACAATTTATTGAAAGTTTTATATCTTGAAAATATAAATCAAAATTAATGTTATTTTTTCTTAGCCACTGTTTCACTCATTTCTTCTTTTTTTGTATTTGAATTTGGCCCTCTTCATTATCCATAACTGTTGTTGAATTGTCAGGTATATTCGGGAAAAGTTGTTCTTGAAACCATGAATGCTTATATATCTCTCTTGAAACCATTTTTTAAACCTTTGACTGTCCATTTCTTTGGTATTCTTCAGTCGATTTTGAATTAAATGCCATGAGACCATTTGTTACAAATCCTATTTCACCTCCAGCATGTAGAATTATTAACCTGGAACCTTTACTGGTTGGAACATTCAAGTCGTCCTTACTGTCATCAAGAGTCCACATCTTTTCTCTAGTCATGTTTACATTGACCCACGTTTCGTCTAAAAAAATGATCGGTCTCCCCAATGCCCTTACATCTCTCATTTTTCTAAGATATTCATTACGTCGATTCACTATATTGCCTCGCTTCATTAAGAACTTACGATTTGCATTGTTCTTGTGGTAATGAATCCCTATACTTTTAATGATCTTCCACAATGAAGATCGAGATAATGTGAGCCCAAGATTTGTTCTTACAGCTAACAAAATATAATTCAAAGATGGAATAAATATTTTCTTATTGAGACTCAGAACACATCGTCTCAAAGCATCTTTGTCAAATTTATCAGGTCTAGTAACGGTACAATTGCGTTTTCGCTTATTTGAAGGGCTTTTCAATTTTTTTTCCATTTACTTTTTGTTTAGGTACTGATAAATCGCAGTTTTATAAATACCTGTTGCTTTCACCACTTTGTCTATGGAGATTAAAGGCGTTCCATTTTTCTTATCATATTCACTCTGAAAGAAGGCATGTACTTTACATACAATTTATTTCGTTTCTCAGTGAATGGGCTTTCCCTTTCCCCCGATCAAACAAATAGATAGGAAGAGGCATATAAAAAATAATAAGCTCATAACTAGGTGCATTTTGTTACAACACACACAAAACTGTTTGCTATTTTTTAACTACACTAACTTCCTATTTCCTACATAAACATTGTGTACTTAAACAAACACTCACATAGGAACCTTTACTCTGGGGTAAACAGAGATCACTCACCCTGTAGCCACGGTCACTTACACTCCCACTCTTCCTCATCCTTCTTAAACATCATTGACTTTCCCTCTCGCTGTGTTCAAACGAGTTGGCGGGATCATTTCTTCCTTAGGAAAAACCGACTATAGAAAGAAGAAACTGAATGCTGAAAAACCACTCATAAATATTGTAATAAAATATTATTTACTGGCAGTATAAGGATTAATTTTAGCGCCGAGGGAAGTGAATTTAACATGCACGCCTGCTCAGCAACTGACAAAGGGTAAGTTAGTACAATCTTATGTCTGGGGACAGAGTGACCAGACACCCTCTCAATTCACAAACTGTATTCTAGTTTCTGTGCAAAGTGCAAACTGATAGCAGGAAAGAACTGACAGAGGAACAAGTACTAGGTATATTTTGTGGTATGTGTGTGTTAATGTTCAGAGTTATTGCTGTGACTGTGAAGAATGAATACAGTAGATAGTTTAATTACTTATCCATTCTCTAGGAGGAGTATACTTACTTACTTACTTACTCACTCAATGACATTAGACAATTCCTCAGCAAGCTAAGGGAATATTATCTATTTAATGGAACCCGAAGGTTCACTGCCGCGCTTACCTGAGCCCACCTGAGTATGGAAGAAAAATCAAGATAAAACAATTAGGAAGGCCCACACCCGATCTGATTATGAACCAAAAAGCGAAAGGTGGGAAAAGCTGCATTTACAACAGAAAATTTCATAGGGCGATGTATGAAAACAGTTGGATATGCGGTAATGAAATTAGGAATGCTTTCTTCTGTTTTCCTTGTCTTCTGTTTGTCAATAGTGATTCCAATTCGTGGAGTGGAATGGATTTAGGACACCTAGTAAGTTGACAACACAGCATAAAGATAATATTAAGCACATGCATAATATATTAAATCGTAGTTCTCTGGGCAGTGTGAATATTGGAGCACAGTTAAGCGAGGCATATCATGACAAAAAATTGAAACACAACCAACTAGTGAAAGAAAAAACAGGTACGTACTTTCAAAAATTATTGGTTGCATTAAGTTCTGTGGGCTTTTGAACTTGCTTTGAGAGGTCACGACAAAACCAAACATTCTGAAAATCCTGGCATCTTCTTAGGACTGATAGATTTCGTTTCGAAATTCCATACTATTGTGTGGGAACACATGGAATGGAATCAGCTGTTTAAAGGGACCTCCAAAACTATACAGAATGAACTTTTGGACTGTATGCTAGAAATTTGCTATGAAGGAAGGAGACTTTGTTGCATTAATGGCAGACAAAACAACTGATGTCTCCCTCCGACCAATCACAGTTAGCACTGGTATTTTGTTACGAGAACAAGGGCGAGCCTTTGAAAGATTCTGGGGATTCTTCAGACCAGAAGGTCACAGTGCAGATGCTATTGCTGAATGCATCTTAAAAAAGTAAATCCTCTCTTTAATCAGAAACCCCATAAAATAATTGCACAAACTTATGATGGAGCCTCCATGATGTCTGGTGCAAGTGGTGGGGTTCAAACAAAAATTAAAGTTCATTATCCTAGTGCTCACTTCATATACTGTTATGCTCATCAATTAAGTTTAATGATGGAAAGAGCTGCTTCACAGAACCAATCCACACGAGTATTTTTCCTTGACGTGCCCGCTTTCCATGCATGTTTTTCAAGTTCGCCACGTTTGTCAGTGCTTGAATCAGTAGTGGCTCATAGGATTCCACGCTGTCCTGCAATTAGATGGAACATTAGATCAAGAACTGTTAACGTAGTTTTCAGGAACAAGGATAAATTGAAAGAATGTTTGCTGGAATTAGAAAAAATGTCACAGAGCAGAACTTTTTATAGAGCAGTTGGTTTGCAGTGTTATTTGGAGGATGAAGAATTTCTGTACTGGTTAACTTTCTTCAGTAAGATAATCCCACATGTAGACATTCTGTGTAGCCAGCTACAAGCCAGATCAATTGATGCAATCAAAGCAAGTATTGCTGTGACTCATTTCACAGAAGTTATTAGAAAGATCAGGGAATCCACAAACAACATCCATATAAACACTGAAGCTTCATCGACAAGTAAGTGAAGAAAAGTGGAAGGCAGCCAGGTTGACACTAAAGAAGTATACGACAGAATCGTGCAAAAGGCTAGTCATCTTGATGCTTCAAAGTTGTTAAACTCTGCCAATTTCAGTGACTACTCCGGGAATTTTCCAGAAATGGAACTTGAAGCTTCTGTTCTGTATTACATCACTTTGGATAAGTTCAGACTAAAGACAAAGAGGTCCAAGTTCTATATGACAGGCTGGATTTCAGGTACACTTTAGGTGCCGTACCACTGCTGCAGCGTGTGCTGTCGAACAATCTGCAAGAAACTTTGTGTAAAATATAAAGTTGCTAATGATCCTGGTTACGACACCAATGATGATGCAGAACCAGAAAGATGTTTCTCATCACTAGCAAGGGTAAAAACCTTCTTGAGAAACACAATGTCCCAGGAACATTCAACTGCCCTTGCAATGTTATCGATTGAAAAGATGATGATGTTGCACATAGATGTATTCAATACCAAAGTAATCAATGAATTCTACAGTATGAAGGAGCCCTGCGTGGACTTCATTTTTCGACATTAGGTGAGTGGCATGTTACATTTTATTTTGTGCATGTTCAAACTGTAGCACGCACAGTGTTTTTGTCACCAGCTTCCACTGAGTTTTTGTAGAATTCATTTTTGAAAGAATAATTAGAACCAAAGTCAAGTTGATGAGTTCTCGCTTTAAGAAGTTGACATGAAATAAGTTATCTTGACAGAACTCTTACTCAGATATTTGACTTCCATGCAAATGCAGATTTTTTGTATAAGCTTGTTACAATTCTGGAACTTGCTAAATATCCATTTCATGGCTTACTGATTCCAGATAAGTATACTTTTTCCATGCATATTTGCATGTTTTGTTCTTTTTATGGACACTTTTGTGCATAAAGCATGATTTTGAGGTTTTAATCTTAATAAAGCTTATTTTGAAATTTTTCTTGCATATTTAGTACATTTTTCTGAAATGACTGCATATTTTTCATTAGGTGGCATTTTCATAAATATTGTCTCTTAAACTTTGGATTTTCTTACAATATTTGAGTCTACTGCAGAAAAGACATAATAGTGGCTCTGCATATTAGGAAATTAGGATGTTTGTATGTTAGCTAAAGATAAACTAGACAAAGTTATCAGTGGAAATCCTGATTATGGATTTATGTGTTCACATCAAACATCAAACAAAGGGGCAATCTAATTCCTGACTGGACATGGCCCATTCAAGACATACCTGAAAAAATCAAGAAGAGGAAAGAAGACAACTGCCCTACATGTGAGGAGTGTACACTGATGCCAGAATACAAGGTTTTTTAATGCCCCAGTGCCTCGAAGGAAATTCTAGAAAAGAGGGTACTCCTACAAGGGAAATCCATGGGAACAAGGAAATATATGTTGTCCTGGAGGTGCTGGCCGGACTGGTTGCTGAGGAGGCAGCAAGGGAGTACAAGGCAGCGAGAAGGGACACACCAGAGGTGACAGTAACAGAGATAGAGATAGTTCTTCTAAGCCAATCCAAGAGATCATGGGCAGTAAAGGCACGTGCGAACAATGAAAAATATAAGAACAAGAACTGCCATAGGATCAACAGGAAAAGGAAACTCTTGCAGTCCCTAGGCAGACAGGAGGACTTCCCCAGCAGAGGATAAATCTCTTGGGGAACGACTCAAAATAGAAGAAGAAACCAAACAAACGACTAAATGTTGATTGATTGACAGCACAGCTGATCAAACTCATAACTGGAAAAAAGAAAGAAGGAAAATGTATTTATTAACATGAGAGTTTCTAGGAGGGAGAGCCGAAATCTAAGTTTGCTGAAGACTCTTTTCTATCTGAAATGCTTGCATACCGCACACAAATACTAAGCTCTCCTTGCCTTTAATAGTTACAGTAATTTGTAGTTTGCTTAGATAGTAAACTACTAGACTCCAGTAGTAAGAATAGTAGAATAGAGTAGTTAATAGTATCTGTAGAAATTGAATTACTTGTTCGTGTCGAAGAGAGTTTAAATGTAAATGTGAATGTATATTATAATCTGTGTAATTTGCTGTATTAAGATATGGTCAATCAAGTTAAAGCAGATTACATCCTGGTGTAGATGCCTAGATACCAGGATCTAATCAAGCAGGTTTGTTTCATTTTTATTTATTGTATAACAGAAGGTAATAATTATATTCATTACTACTACTATTATTATTATTATTATTATTATTAAATATTTTTGTTGCAGGTAAAGAAATATTTCCAGAGGTGTGGTGATTCAGCATTGATACAGTCTGTTACTAATGATCTAAACACAAGATCATTCACTCTGAAGCTCTTCATAGACATGGTAGCGTACTTATTGGCCAAGTTCTACCCACGAGAAAAGATAGATAAAGACAACTACACAGACAAAATCCCTTATCTCATGAAAGAGATGGAGTATCCTAGTGCAGTCCAGAAGTCATGGCTGATAACAGGTAAGCTAACACCTCCATACTCAACTATAATATGACCCTCATATTAACGCTGACGAATCAAATTACAAATTGTGTTGTTGATATAAGATATCTTAAGATCTAATAAAACGATAAAGGGAGAAGTGATATAAACAGTGAAACTAATAAATCTTGAGAGCTGATGGTCAACTTATATACACTTTAAGCTCCACTTATGTCACATTCTTTCATGGACTAGTTTCGGAGAAACAACTCATCCCCATCCTCTGCTATTGGTCGGCTGTAGTGGCTAGAAGTTCCCGTCTGTGTTGTGGTGCCTAGGATGGGGATGAGTTGTTTCCCTGAAACTAGGCCATGAAAGAATGTGACGTAAGTGGAGCTTAAAGTGTATATAAGTTGACCATCAGCTTTTAAGATATCTTAAGATCATTAAAAAAAAATTAACATCATCTGCCAATTACACAAGTCAACAGCCAAAATGTATTCGAGATAAAATTAACCATACATTACTAATTTGGGGTCGCTAAACACGAAAATGACATCCATTTTTGTCTGTTAGTTCTCATTTCTACAATACACAGGTCAGTTTGTTTTACTAAAAACAGGATTTTAGCCGAGTAACTTTGTTTGAAACAGACTGTACCGGAAATTTAAGGGTGAATTTATGGCTCTAGCATATAAGTCAAACCCTCAAACTGATATTCCTTTATAAATTCAGTTCAGTTCTTGCTTTGTGAGTGAGAAAACTGTCTATCAGTGTGCTTTGAAATAGTTAAAATAGGGAGTGATTTAATCGTTATTGTGAGTGATTATAATTATAATTATAAAATAACATATATGCGTATATATTATCCTTTCTGTAATAGAATTGGCATGAAAGGCACAGAATGCCGCGTAAGTGTGTTAACAATCCAAATAACTTTTGTTTTATCTGTGGAGAAGTGACTTTTAAATCGCAAAAGGTACGGTTAACTCCTATTATTAAATAAATGGTGCAAAAATATGTTGCACAAACTTTCTCGCATATACGTGTTAAAGGCTAGCACAGAAAAAAGTAAATTATAGGGACAATTAAATTTTATTTATTACATTTTCATAAAACTAAGAAGTATCTAGAACGGAAACAATCAGAGTCGATCTTCATGTTTAATGCTTTTACCGTGAAATAATAATGAATGACAGTAAAACTGCATATTATTAGTACTACTAGTACTACTACGGGAAAATTCAAATATAAGTCGCACCTTGGGATAAATCGGCCCCATCCAACCCACCCACCAATGCAGTTTCTTTTAAACCACGATCTAGCGAATTCTTCTTTCCTCGTATTATGAAGAAACTCGTGATTGGACGTTGGAGGTGTGACGTCATACCACTAGACGAGAGGTGACAGGCTGACAAACTTCGCGGGAGATATAATATGCCACATTTTCGAAACCTACAAACAGTGTATCATACATTATTCGAAAATGCAAGGGCGCTTCGCTACGGCTGCCGCCTCGGCTTCGCGCAATTAACTATGTGGTTAGTGTTATGCATTATTTAGCTATATGTAGAGGTGAATACAAGGCACTTGCGACAATATATAAGGATAGTGGGTGCAAGGCACTTGCTGCAATAAATAAGGACAGTTGGTCACTCTGTTTCGCTCAGAAACAAAATACATCACACAGTCCGTGCAAATGTGAATATCGAATGGGCGAAACTTAAGGGGCGACTTATAATTGAATTTCGCCACAACTACTACTACTACTTAGGTTATATTGCACGCAGCTGCATGTAGGTTATATCACGTGTTTAGTATGGTTGCGTGAACCATTAGTCTATAGTAGCAACTCATTCGTGTCATCTGATTCTATTGTTTAGTGATGTCTTCTTTTGTGATATTCAGTTTAAACTATTATAATATCCAGTGACGTAGCGGCGATGAGTTATGGAAAGTAAGCATGTCCTACAAACCCGGCGTTTGCCTTTGCGAATGAGGAAACTATGAAAAACCCAAGTCAATTTGGGCGGCCACAAGGTTTGATTTGAACTCAGGACCTCTTCCCTGTTAGCCCATATCACCTCGCTGTAATTGGTTTTGGTGTGTTCATTGCGACTGAGCTAAACTGGTTGCATTTCACAACAATAAGTGTACATTAGGCCTATAGTTTTCTTGTTACTAGGGGCAACAAAATGTCATTCATATTTTAATTGACATGTATGTTCTGAAATTCGCATTTAAGCCGTACTTATTTCGTTTTTATCTTGATATCTATTAAACGTATAAAGAAATGTGTTAAACAAAAAATGTTCATTTTAATTTTCTCTACAACTTTACTGTGGTAGGTTTTTGTGTATCGCCTACTGTAATGGATATAATCTAGAAAAATTGAAAATGGATATGAGTAAAGTACCCCTTAAGTCATTTTTGCAGAAATACAGATATAGCCATTTTATTAGTCATAGATAAGAGTTTCGAATTTAAAATTTTTGTTAAAATCGTTAGAGCCATTTAATCAAAAATAAAAAATTTTAAAAAAGTTTTCATGAAAAGTCCCCTTAATATTTCAGTTGTAAAACTAAATTTCTGGGCAGCTCGACAAAACTTTGTAAAAGTCCTTAATTCAAAAAATGAAGTAAATACAATGAACCGTTTAGCCGCTGTGCTTGTCCACAGACAGACAGACGTCAAACCAAAAACACGTTTTTCGGTTTCTAGGCATCGTGAAACATACTTTCCCGGTGTTAACTCGATTTCGATTTTTTTGTCACGATCACAATACTTTCTCTATACTATGTATAAGCGAGAAAGTAAAAGGCCTATCATCTCTATTTTGGTTGCAAGGTTGGTGATCAGGACAAATCGTTTGCACCCCATATTTGTTGTCGTACTTGTTCCACAAACCTACGCGAGTGGCTAAATGGAAACGGGCGATATATGAATTTTGCTATACCAATGGAAACAGGGTTATACGAAATATTGTTGCTGTTTATGTGAATGGGATAGTCTTGTGAAGGACAAACACTATGCAACAAAGCAAGAACCAGGTATTAAAAACATTGTTTACAGACCACTGGTTGACAAGACAAATAATATTACCTGCTTTGCACATTAAGTTGGGACTAATGAAAAACTTTGTAAATGGTATGAATCAAAACGAAGAAGCATTTTAGTATCTCTTTCATAAATTTCCACGATTAAGTGAATCTAAAATCAGAGAGGGAATATTCATAGGTCCCCAAATAAGAAAACTGCATGGGCAGCGTTCACTAGAGTTGTACTTAATTTCCTTGGCAACAAAAGGGCGTCTAATTACAGAACATTAGTGGACAATATGTCGATGGCTTATAATAGAATGGAGTGCAACATGTCTCTCAAGATGCATTTCCTTCACTCTCACCTGGTCTTCTTCTCTGACAATCTTGGAGCAGTAAGCGACAAGCATGGTGAACATTTCCACCAAGACATCGCTACTCTAGAACGATGTTATCAGGGGAAATGGAACACGTCTATGATTGCTGACTACTGCTGGTCTGTAGTAAGAGATGCTCCTAAGATAAAGTACACTAGAGAAGGCAAAAGACCACGTTTATGAGGTATCTGATTAAAGACTACGTATATTTTCTTGCACAAACAACAATGAAGCTATATAGCCGATATCTTCTAAACAAGAACTAATAAAAAAAAATTACTGTCATTTTCGAATTTAGGAGGCCAAATTACATAAGATTTGATACATTTTATTTCGGATACAAAAAACTTTTTAAATTTTGTTGACTTGTGTTATTGGTTGCTAATAAAAGAATGAATCGAATAAAGAAAAATAAATAGTTTACAATGCATTATTACTTTCATGACCTTTTATTTATTTATTTACTATCTAAGTCTGTGGTATTTGTGGTATCAGTATATTCTTCATCATCACTGATATATTCATTTGTGATGCTTTTCTAATAATTGTAGAACCATCAGAAAGGAAGGAGAAAGAAACTGGATAATGATCTAGTCAGTAATTATTATGAAATGAACTTTAAGCGTTATTTTGCAAAAACAATCTGATGTGAAATTCACGTAACTTCCTCTGCCCAAATAAAAGTCTTAGTGTAATATAATTATTGTGTATGACATTCTCTTCATGTAAATTGGTTGTAAAAATTAAGAGAATGTCATTACCACATCATGACAGGATACATTACCCAAATAAAATTTGATTAATGTACTCTTGTAACTTTCTTTACTTTAAGCATGGCCAATAGAATTTCCTCACATATTCTGATATAGAACAAGAGGCCATATGTATCACTGGCCAATTTGAAGGTAAGTTTCAATATGAGTGCCTTGATAGTTTCCTTGTAAGAGAGAGAGAGAAAAGATAGGTTTTTCCTAGGTTAATCAAGAATGTGTTTAATTTGTTTTGTTGGTTCTTTTATATTAGTCTATTATTATTATTTTATGTCTTCTCATTTCTACATGGTATAATTCTTGAAATAATGACAACGGCATATTAAGCAAGTTATCACTACACAACTAACAGTCTTTTCCAATAATTCTTCGGACTATAGCACAGGTGTTCAATATGACTGCCTTCTACAATTGGACACAAAGCGAGGCTTGTTGATTCAGCTTCTCTAGGCTCATTATTGTCTTATTTGGGACCATACCGGTAGCTGATATTACCACATGCACTGATGTCTGCTTCAACATCTCTTTTATTTCATCAGTCAATTCTTTGTATTTATCCACCTTTCAATCCTAACGGCATGCACATTGTGTGTATTGGGTATTGATACATCTAAAGGCTAGTTTACACGACGAAATTAGGTTTCGTAACTGAGTTTCGCAACTGTTTTTTACTTGAATGCGCAAGCGCTAGATGTACCGCCGACAATGAGTTACGACACTACGCAGTTTCGGCTGATTCCAACTTTTCACGAAACTATAATGGTAATTTTGAGATTATACGCTTATTTAGCTTGTTCGCATTTCGTAAAAT
Source organism: Ectobius pallidus (assembly GCA_964059195.1). Taxonomy (NCBI): domain Eukaryota; kingdom Metazoa; phylum Arthropoda; class Insecta; order Blattodea; family Ectobiidae; genus Ectobius; species Ectobius pallidus. The sequence goes on from CAXKWD010000009.1 coordinate 36,591,541, forward strand.
GAAATGGGGAAGTGAGGAAATTGTGAAATGCCTGTATTCATACGAGTTTCAAACGTTTATATGGTCTTTTAACAACTTGAACTTCAGAAATAACATGAAATGTGCGGTTGCATTGGCAAGAAAATGTGTGTAATTAGTTTCACGAAATCACTTTCATGAAAGTGGTTACGAAACGTAGTGTCATCGTGTAAACTAGCCTTAACAAATAAGCACTATTTATGGATTTATGTACCAATATTATGTCTGGTCGTTTGCAGCTTATTTTTTTGTCAGGATACTGCGGTTCCAATATATTTTAATGCTGTTTTCTATGATACTAGGAAGACTGTAAGCATAATATGGGCTACAGTCCTCAATTAGCTTATGCTGTTGAGCTAACTTCTGATAAATTATTTTGGCAACTTCATCATGTCCCTTCAGATATTGAGGAAATTGTGAAATGCCTGTATTCATACGAGTTTCAAACGTTTATATGGTCTTTTAACAACTTGAACTTCAGAAATAACATGAAATGTGCGGTTGCATTGGCAAGAAAATGTGTGTAATTAGTTTCACGAAATCACTTTCATGAAAGTGGTTACGAAACGTAGTGTCATCGTGTAAACTAGCCTTAACAAATAAGCACTATTTATGGATTTATGTACCAATATTATGTCTGGTCGTTTGCAGCTTATTTTTTTGTCAGGATACTGCGGTTCCAATATATTTTAATGCTGTTTTCTATGATACTAGGAGGACTGTAAGCATAATATGGGCTACAGTCCTCAATTAGCTTATGCTGTTGAGCTAACTTCTGATAAATTATTTTGGCAACTTCATCATGTCCCTTCAGATATTCTATGGGTGCTAGTTTTTTGCATCCAGATGTGATATGACCTATTGTCTCTTTTTGTTCTCCACAATTTCTGCACTGATCTTCAACACCCTGCTCATTTAAAATGTATTTCCTATAATTCTTCGTTGCAATCACCTGATCTGGTATTGCCATTAGAAAGCCTTCTGTTTCCACATACAAAGCTGCATGAGTCAACCAACTGTTTGACGCTTGTATGTCAACATAATCTTGGTTAAGATCATTTGCATGCTTACCATGTAGTTGCTTCCTCATCCATTGTAACATTTGGGAATCAAGTGCTTCTGATTTTGATTTTGGAGCTGGCTGCAATGTGTCTATTAGGTTTAATGGTGTATATCCTGCATCCGCATGTGCTACTGCTCAGTGTAATAATGAACTGTTATTGTAGAAGTACTGCCACAGGTTCCACAGTTGCTTTTCGTGTAATAATCCAATGTCAACGAGACCTGTGCCTCCTTTCTCCCGTGGGATTGTTAGTCTTTCAACAGCTGACTTTGGATGGTGAGCACCAAACTTGGTGAGAGTCCTCCGTGTCTTTATTTGGATATCCTCCAGATCTGTTTTCAACCACTTGATGATACCAAAGGTATAGGTTAGCACTGGGACAGCATATGTGTTTATGGCTATGTTGTTATTATTATTATTATTATTATTATTGCTGCTGCTGCTGCTGCTTGCTGCTGTGGGCAGCAGCAGCAGCATCAGCTTCAGCTTCAGCAATGTCTCATTGACATTGGATTATTGCACTTCTGCTGCTCAGATCTAAAATTGTTTACTAGGATTTTTACTTAAATCCAAGTGACAATTAGCAGAATTTTATATATAAAATTACATGGGTTGATTTTTTAATAGTGGCAACTATGCTGTAACAATTCCGTGAAACATAGCCAGGTAATATAATTTATACCTGAGGTAGCTTAGATTCCTCAGAGTAAGTGAACTCGCCCTCCCCACGCCATACATGTGTGTAACAACAACAAGAAAAACACAGTTTTGAGCTCCCCCTCGTGGAGTGCATCAACAATGATCTCGTATGCACTTGGAGCGCTATGAATGTGAAGGTGAGGCCTTCTTACGGCGGATAATCACAATTGATGAGACCTGGGCCAGAGCTTATGAACCGCAGCTGAAACGCCAATCAAACAAGCCCTGCGACTGCGATCTGATCCCTAAAATGAAAGCACCACTTCGAGGGATCCACTTCCGCACCGTGGATGACGTTCTCCAGGCCACCGACTGCTCCCTTCAGAGATCAGGTGCTGTCAACGGTATCCAACGGCTTCCACATCGCTGGGAATGTGTGCTACACAACGGTGGTGATTACTTTGAAGGCCAGTAAAATGTAGAACTTTGTACGTACTCTATGTACCTTAATAAAAAATAGTTGCCACTATTAAAAAATCAACCTATGTATTTGATTCAGTGAGCAATCAGGTTCTGTTCAGTCAGAATCATAATACAGTAGTACTAGATGCCATTGCTCCATATCTGTAGCATCAAGCTGCAAGAAATTGTGCTTTGGCTTTGAAGTAGCAACAAGTTAAAAATAGAACTAGCTCTCTGTTGGTTCAAAATAAGGGTCCAGTTTCATGCAATTGGTGACATGCGTGGGATTTCTCAACTTTGATATCAGTGTTTATCAGGGCCGTCGCGTGATTTTTTGGCGCTCGGGGCAAGATTTCGTCAGGCGCCCGCCCCCCCCCCCCCCCCCCCCCCCAAAAAAAAAAAAACTCAATCCCACGTGCACCCACCCGTCATTCCACCTATCTGTAAGGATTCAAACACAAACACACAGCGAGCGACGTGATGCGACACTATCAAATACATATAAACATAATGGGGTTAAACACGCATTATTATTAGGTTATTATTATTAACAGTATACAAGCAAATCCAGCTGTTCAATTTTGAGCAAATATTTATTTTGGGGTAACTTAGAAAATATAAAGTTATTGGTGTCAAATATTTATTTGTTCAATAAATACAAACAACGTAATATTCAAAATTCAGTTATACTTAACTTTAAAAAATACGTTATGTACATCTAACATATTATTTCGAGCAAATATTTATTTTGGGGTAACTTAGAAAATATAAAGTTATTGGTGTCAAATATTTATTTGTTCAATAAATACAAACAACGTAAGTGTACAAGATGCCTAGCATATGGTCACAGTAAGAATTATTGTCATCGAAACCCACGTTGTGTGAAATGTGAAGGGTCACACCCCACTGACAAATGCACAAAAAACCCAAAAAGTCCTCCAATCTGTGTTAACTGTAAGGGACAGCATACAGCAAACTATAAAGGTTGTCCTGTACATAAAGAACTTCAGAAGAATGGGCAGTCTACTAATACAAACACAACATTCAAAAGCAAGGATGATCACACAAATAAGCACAAAAATATTGCTGAACCTAACACAGTGGAACATTCTTTTGATAACTACAGTCAGCCTAAGGAAAACATTTCTTATGCGGGTATTACTACGTCTCATCGGCGAATGATCCAACTAATAATTTGATTACAAAACTGCTGGATAGAATTGATTCTCTCATGTCTCTTCTCTTTCCACTCATCAATTCCCTGCAGCAAGTGCTTCCAATTCTCATAAACAAAAAATGAATCACAATAAGTCTTTTCAAGTTTGCACATGGAATTGCAGGAGTATTAATAACAAGTATCATGAATTGAAATTGTTTCTTGATTCACACAGTGTCAACATTTTACTTCTTACTGAAACAAAATTGGCCTCTAACATACATTTTGCAATGCCTGGATATGTTATATATAGAGCAGATCATCCTAGTGATGAGAGGAAAGGTGGCTCAGCTGTTCTCGTTAAATCATGATGGACTTCCACCAATAATAGAAGAGGAATTTCAGATTTCCAGAGTGTTGGTTACTTTAAATGGTGTAAAGTATCAAATAGGCTCATTTTATTCAGCACCTGCTAATAAGATGTCTGTAGTAAATTTTTGGGACATTGCTCACATTATGGGTCATCATTTTCTTCTTGGAGGAGATTTTAATGCAAAACACCTCCGATGGGGTTCAAATATAATTAATCCAAGAGGCCAAGTACTTATTTATGCAGCCACTCAACTATTTCTGGAATTCTCCTACCCCGTAGAACCTACATTCTACCTGCCTGCAGGTCAGACACCTGATGTACTGGGCTTTTTTATTGGTAAACATATCAATGATATTTGCTCAGTTCCATACGTATATACTCATGAACTCAGTTCAGACCATTATCCAGTATCTATCACTATATCTTCTGATACTGTCTACCAAAAAAATGCAATTCGTTAATTAAATATCCTTTTGATTGGGATTACTATAAAAATACTCTTGATGAAATTACTGATTTAAAAGTTCCCTTAAAATCCCCTCAAGATATTGACAAAGCCGTCAGTATGCTAAGCAGATATATCCATCATCCAGCAAATCTGGCTAGTGCTAAAGTATATCACCCAAGAAACATGAAATACATTGCATCACCAAGAATTAGACAACTCCTACAAGAAAAGATAAGCTGTCAACGATTATGGGAACGCACTAGATACCCTCCTTACAAGACAAACTATAATCGGGCATCAAGAAATTTAAGTCAAGCAATTAAGGAAGAAAGGGATAATGCTACAATGAATCAACTACGTAGCCTTAACATTCAAGATGGTTCGCTATGGAAGAAAACTAAATTTATCACCAAAACGTATGAGCGAATTCCACCACTAAAAGTGGGTAATGAGTGGCACAGTACATCGCAAGATAAAGCTGACTTGTTTTCACAAATACTGGAAAGTCAATTTAAAACAAATCCCACTTTAGATCCAGTTTTCGACAGCATGATTAAAAATGAAGTAGATATCCCCCTGCAGTTGTCACCATTATCGATCCACATCACTCCTGGTCAAGTTCTGAATGCAATTAAAAGAACCTCCCCTAAGAAGACTCCTGGAAACGACTTGATTACTCTACCACTTCTTAAAGCTTTCCCCAGAAAAACTCTCGTGTATTTAACACAGATATTTAATGCAATTCTTAGACTAACTTATTTTCCTAAAAAATGGAAATACGCCATTGTTGTTATGATTCCTAAGCCTGACAAACAGAAGAGTGATCCTCACAGCTATCGGCCTATCAGTCTACTTCCTCTATTTTCCAAACTATTTGAACGCCTTCTTTTACCTCATCTTCTGAACTCTCTGGATTCAGTTATTCCGAATACGCAGTTTGGATTCAGGTCTGCACATTCTTGTAGTCAGCAATTACACCGGATAGTGGACACATTATTAGACACTTATGAAGAGAAGTCTGTGTGTCTTGGATTATTCTTAGACACAGAGAAGGCGTTTGATAAAGTATGGCATGATGGTCTGCTGTACAAGGTTAAATCTCGACTGTCAGACACATTATTTAGAATACTGCAATCGTATCTATCTTGTAGAACATTTTCTGTGAAACTCGAAAATTCTCAATCTTCCGTCAAAACCATAACTGCAGGTGTGCCACAAGGGAGCGTTCTTGGCCCGCTGTTATATCTTATTTATGTATCTGACTTCCCAGCAGACAATAGCCTGACAATAGCTCAGTTCGCAGATGATGTTGCTGTCTTAAGTAAAGGGTCCTGTGAGACAACTGCTAATCAAATTCAGGAATTTGTAAATCGGATTGATGATTGGTGTGTTAAATGGAAAGTTAAAATGAACCCAAGAAAATCCAAAACTGTTCTCTTCGCTTATAAACGGAATGTACATCATCACCCAATTTACTTACAAAATGAAGAAATACCCCAGGCTGATAAAGTAAGATACCTTGGTTTAATTTTAGACAAAAAACTTACATGGAATTCCCACATTACTCAACTAATGCAGAAACTCAGATACAGAATTCATCGGGTTAAACATCTCATCAAAGGATCTTCTTCATTGCAACTTCAATTCAAAAGACTTATTTATATATCTTTAATCCGTCCTGTATGGTTCTTTGGGTGTGCTCTATGGGGATCTGCCTCCAAAACACAAATCAACAGAATTCAGACTCTACAGAACCGGGTTTTACGACTCGTTGCGGATGCACCTTGGTATGTCCGCAATGCTAACCTTCATGCCGATCTGCATTTATCCACAGTGGAAGCTACAGTCCAGTCCTGCTACAAAAGACTTTATAAAACATTCACTAATCATCCAAACGAACTAATTAATGAGATCCCTCATCATCTACCACCTGACCGCCACTTACGTCGACTTAAGAGGAAACGTCACAGCGATTGTTTATATTAATTCCAGCCTATACCTACTTTACTTGAGGACAATCATTGGATTGCGACCTCTCCTCATGTTCCACTAATGTTAACAAATCATTATATTTATGAGCACAATTGAAATATGCATTTGTATAATAAAATTTTCTTATATTAAAAAAGAAAAAAATTGTTGTTTTATTTTTGCCGTTGCCACGGCAATCGCCCCGGTCGCCCTGCCCACGCGACGGCCCTGGTGTTTATCGTAGACTACCGTATTTGCCAGATGCACTGTCCTATAAGATGCACCCCCTTTTTTATACACATTTTTTAAGGATAAAACTTTACTACTGATCATTATAATGAATATAAAGTGTTTTAAATATAAAGTAATACAAATACAAAGTAATACTTTCTGCAAATACCCAATCTATCTGGGAAAAAACACCTTTTAATCCTCTTCGTCAAAACCCAGAAACTCATCTCCAGAGCTAAATGAAGAGTCAATTGAAACCTCTTCTAAATCAGCATTTGAGTTCTCATACAGCAAATTGTCCTCTGTACCATCCAGTGCATTACTAATGCCACACTTCTTAAATGATTTAACCACTGTCTCTGTTTTCACAGCATCCCATGAAGCTTTGACCCATTCACAAACTTGCTAAATTCTAGGCCTCTTCCTTCTTCCTGATGGTGTAACCTCAAAATTTGAAGACTGCATCCAGCTGTTCCACTTCTCCTTCATAAATCCCTTAAATGGTTTATTAAGGCAGACATTTAAAGGTTGAAGCTGACTAGTTAGGCCTCCTGGAATTACAGCTAACTGAGTTTTCAATTCTTTAAGTTTATTTTTAACATCTTCTGTTCTGTGAGAATGAAACTGAAACCATACTAGTAGGGAAGGTTTCTTCAACAGTCCGCCAGGACACCTCGACCAAATTTTATCTGTCCGTAACCTCATTCCTCCTCCATCCATCGAGTCTTTTGCATGAACATGTATAAACACTCCTTTAGGCAATTTTTTTTTTGGGTAGTGTCTTCCTTTTAAAAATCAATAGGGGGAGCAATTTTGTCCCATCAGCACAGCAGGATAAAACAACCATGTAGTGAATTTTTTCGTGCCCTGAAGTTTTAACCGTAACAGTTTTTGTAGCTTTGGAATATACAGTTTTGTTTGAGGGCACATCAAAAGTCAGAGGAACCTCGACCATGTTCCCTATTTGTGCAAGTTCAAAATTTTCTCGTTTTCATGCTTTAATGAATCGATGAAATTCAATAATTTTTTCATCATATTCGTCTGGCATCTTTTGCGATATTTTTGTTTTAGTCCGCATACATAGCTGGTTTCTCTTCATGAATCTTAAACACCTTGATGTTGATCCAGTAAAATCGGCAATCTTTCTATCAGTCGCTATCGCTTTCGCTTGATGAATAATCATTTTTGTAGACACTGAAAGTCCTGGTATTCTGTGGTCTAAAACCCAAGTATTCAGCTCTGCCTCAAGTTCAGGCCATTATGGAGTTCCCCTTCGTAGGTTATGTTTACTGTGAGTTGCTTTTTTTTAGATCCTCTTCCTGATTCTGCCAAGTTCTTATCGTTTTCTCAGTTGGGGGTGGCCCGAAATGACTCTCTGCAGCCCTGTTTCCATGTTCTTTGGCATACGTAATCACACGTAGCTTGTATGCAATGTTATAGCAATGCCGATGTTGTTTTTGAGCCATAACTTTCCAACAAATTTAAGAAAATTGAACAGTAGAAATTTCACGCACATAACAGCGCATGCGCATTCACTGAACTCTATGTAACTGTAATATTCCCACACTCCGCAAGGAAACAAGAAAAAAATAGCATACGGTAATGGGTATACATCCGAATACTACCCGCCCCCGAATAATACCCGCACCCAAATTTTTCGTAAGGAAATTGGAAGAAAAAAAATCTATAAGCTGTGGGTCATTCCGTGTCAAATCAACACACTTTTGATGAAAATTTAACCTCACCATCTCAGATTTGGATGACATTTTGTGGAGAGGTAGTTTTCATGTATATTAAGAGAAATACAAACTTTTATTGAAATATTTCAACCCATTTTGAAAATACAACCATGTAATGTATTTAAAAAATGTCAAAGATTACATGAACAACCTATCTTTCAACCAGGGGCGTGGCGTTATTGTTGCCTCTGTTGCCGTCAGCAACAGCTAATAAAAATGAATAAAGTGTATCCAAATTTTACTTGATTTTTTCTTTTAAGAATAATGGAAGGTGTAAGTAATTTCAATTTCAGATTTCTTAATTTGTGATTGATCCGCCGAGACCGGTTGATGACAGCATCCTCCAGTTCTAAATAGCTCGTTACTTTGCCAATGGCGCTTACCGACAAACTCGAAGCTTATAGTCTCGTGGGAATGTCAGTGACCCTGCAAGACTTCAGTTCGCTGTTTTGTAGCACCATTGTTGCCTGTCCAGTGAAAAGGCAAACCTTGAGTTTTAGTGTTAATTCTTCATGTATACGAATGGTATGGTGAATGATTTAATGTTAGTAGTACAATAAAAAGAATGACATCACAATTTGTGGGTAAAAGTGACTGTGATTATGTGATCGAAAACCTTTTAAAACGGTCCTTGAGTTCGCGTTCTTTTGGCGAAAAAATCACATAATTTCAACAGGAAGGCCAACTTCGGATCTTAAACCTTTAAAAACTAACTCACACGGGGTGTTTCGAAAGACATTTTAGTAGCTCTTGGCTGTGTGGTTGTTACAAATTATTGAAACTATGTTGTTGTGGCCAGATCTGCTTTTTTTTCTAATGAAAAGAATGTGTGGACAACAGATGGCATCAGTAACATGGATAGTTTTCGCACCTTGAGGGTTTGATGTCATTTTCAGCTTGAAGACTAAACTTGCCGCCCTTTTTAAATGAATGGCAGAAGATGAGGATGAATGGGATGCTGAAACAAGAGCTTGTGCAACGGGCTACTACCAGAATCTCCTAAGCTTTGATTTCAGATTCTTGCTTTTGGTGTTTTCGCTTGTATTTCCTAAGTCTGATTCTTTGTTTAACTTCTTTGAGAAAAAGATTTTTGATATTGCTTTCTGCAAACAAAAAATCAATGACTTTAAAATCAGTATGAACGACTTGCGTGACAATTTTGACGAGTTTAATTTGGTCAAAGATAGAATATGATCAAGAGTGCCACGAAACACCAATACTTTCAAAGAGATCGAGACTGGATAAAGGAGAAAAGTCACAAAATCATCGTATCGACAAATATTTTATGAGATCATAGGTACGATACTGGGCCAAATAACCAACAGATTCTCGGATATAGACCAACTACAATTCTTATCATTGTTGAACAGTGCTTCATACGCCGAATATGACAAGACTTTCCCAGAGAGTGTGTTTAAGACTTTTCTTACTTATTACTAAATTCCGGATTTTCATGCACTATCAAACTTAAAAATATGCATGCATTCATGCACTATCGTATCTCCAAATATGCACAATAAAGGGCGAAACATGCACTATCAAAAATCCGCACTATTCTGCAATATATTTCAATTTCCCTTTAAACAATATACGAGTTTTTCCAAATTCTCCTCACTTTAACTCGTGCATTTATCAGTTAGGACATTCTTGAAGGCAGAAAAGGATCTTTCTACTTCACAAGTTTAGTTTAGTTAAGGAACAGTTAAGGGAAGAAATTTGACTGAGGGTGAGATCGAATTCCATGTATTTTACACTTTTTCCACATAATACGTCCTTCACTTTTTTCAGAAGTTTAAGATCAGGATTTGAACTAAGTACCTTCTTAAGTTTTTCCCTGTCACACCCATTTCTCCACAACACGATTATAAAGTTAATTATTCAACGTCTTCAACAATGCCTAGTGACTGACAAATTCAAGCAGTGAACATTCTGTTTAGCAGTTTTCTTTCAATGGAAGGTGGTGGGGGTCGGCGAGTCGGCATTTTCTTTTGTAGCCTGGTGTATTATATTACTGTTTATTTAGGGTAAACAGTAGTTTGCACTTTCAAATTCATGCAGGTGCAAACTCTGTTGCCAAGTCAATCAAAATATAACAATGGTAATACAATACAACATTTTTACGTTTCTTTGAAAAGCCGAGATTTTATGGAGGCACATTCATAATATGCACAGTTATGCATGGTAAGTTGATATTATGCACTAAAACCGGAAAATGAGGGTTTATATGCATTAAAAACGTCTGAATATGCTACATTAAACCAAAAAATCCAAAACATGCATTATGAATGAATTTTGCCATAAAAAGGCCGAAATATGCAAACATGCACGGAAAAAATATGGTTATTTGGAATCCATAAGTCATGTAATGAGTAACTACAAAGTTTGAGAAGTGTAACCAAAGTATATAAAAACATGCATTTGCATGGAAATCCGGGCTCTACTTATTACGGACAGTACTTCAACTCAGTGCGAATAAGGAACGAACTCTGTTATTTGTACTCTTCCCCTGAATTTCAAAACAAAGCAGTCTACGAAGTTCACTAAGAGTTGTAAGCCTTGGAACTTAAAGAAGCTTTGCCACTGGTGTATAAACTTCATAAATTAATTTTGACTATTCCTGCCACCAGTGCATCAGCAGAACGATCGTTTTCAGCGCTCCGCAGAATACACACTTATCTAAGAAACACTCAAACTCAAAATAGACTTTCATATCTGTCTCTGTTATCAGTGGAAAATGGGTTGCTTAGTAAACTTAAAAAGCAACATCAAGCAACACTTGAAAATTCTGTCATTGATGTTTATTTGGAGAAGGATCGGCAGATTGAACTGAAGTACAAATAGACACTGTAAATTGGAGATATTGTAAATACATTTTAAATTAGGTATGCCATTATAATTTTTATTTAAAAACTTGTTTGAGTTTATTTTGTTTTATACAATTGCATACAACTTATATAATGTTAACTTGGAAACCCTCGAAATTCGCGACTGGCACTCCCCAAATTAAGTATGAAGCAACTGGCAACACTTATGGATCATCCACGCCACTTCTTTCAACTGATGTAGCAACTATCCTAATTAACCCACAGAGTTGGGTAAGATGTCATTTTTTAGCATTCTGTACGAGCTTTCCAATGATATGTAACATGCAATAGTTCCAATGAAATTTGTTTTTCAAAATTCAAAGTGAAAATTTTTATTTTGAATTTTGAAAAAAACTACATTTTTTAAATTTTCAAAATTTCCTCGGAAATAGGTTATACCAATGTTAAATGATGTACCAAGTTTGAGGGTGGGATGGGAATGGGTTCATAGTTAAAATAATATAAATCAAAAGTTGATTTCCCCTACAATATGGAATATTCATTGGAGGGGTGTGATAAAAAGGTTTTGTTTATTTCCTTTTCATGTTAGGATTGTCACAGACCTCTTTTTTAAACCCTCACTAATATTATTTTTATAGCAATGGTTGGCAACCCTAGTCTACATGTCTCTGCAGGCTCCAGACAAGTTCAGACAGACCTATAACATTGCAGTTCTTTTGCTTGGGCAGTCTTAAACTGGAGTTTGTGTTGTTTGGACATAATTACTTTCAGAAGTGGTATAATTAGTTTGTTTAAAATTAATCATATTTTATGTATCTAATTAGGCTATCAATAATATATACAATCAGTGAAAAAAGTGCAGTTTCGAGTACAATAGTGTAACAGTATTGAAATTTCAGTGTTTTAATCCATTGAGAAAAAATAATCATACTATTAGGGATGGGAAAAAATTAAGGAAAGTTACTAATTGGATGTGCAGTTTGTTTCCTAACTTGCCAAATACAGCAACAATTTGTGATAGGTGTAGAAAAGTAATCAAAATGCTTCCACTTATCATCAAAATCAAGAATCGAGCTCAGATTGTGATAAAGATCCAATTTATTGTGCACAATCAGAGGTGGTCGAGACACTGAACACTTCATTGCAGGAGCTAGGGGAATCTCCTATTAATAAAAAGAAAATCAAGTCTAAAAGTTATGCAACCAGAAAAGTAAAAAAAGTTGACTCAGCAATGAAAAGAAGAAGCGGAAGATTCTTCTGAACATGATGATGAGGATCTAGATGAATCAGTTTTGCAAAATCTTAAAGCTAATTTTTTGAGTTCTACTAGTAGGACCAAGAAACTTATGATTTTAACCTGCCTACCAGAATAGGCATAAGAAATATCATGCATGAATTTAACGCTCCAATTACATGGTATGTCAATAAAAAAATATTAAAAAAACTTTTAAGAGAAAAGGGAATCTTAGAAAGCCCCAGCTAAATGCCTGGTAAGAGCCTCTCAGTAAAAGTGGTTGAAACTGTTAATTTATTCGATAAAAGTGATGAAATTAGCAGAGTGATGCCAGGTGTTAAAGGGGAACTGAACTAAAAAATTACATATATATTTTATTTACAAATGAGTAAGAGCTCTGATTGTGCATTACTATGGCGAAAATAAAAACTCGATCCAACTTACCGTTTCCGAGTTGTAGCGGTTTATAGCAGCGCGTCGTGACGTCACCCGGCTAGCTCGGGTCTGACCGGGAGCATTACACATGGAACAGTCCCAATACAACATAATATTAGTTTTATTTTTGCACTCTTTACTGTTGAGTATCCATTGTTGTAATTACACTTCTCTCCTACCGTAACTCACTTCAACTTATCATATTAATTTCTTTGTTTGCATTCTTCATTCACAAAGTTAATCCCATCCGAGAAAAGTACCTCTCTCTCATTTCCGCTTTTGAAGGTTTGGTTTTGTGGAGTGAACCCATATTGCATGGTATGTCATTCCGATCGGTAACATCTGGTATACGATACGGACACTTCAGAGATGTGTGTTCATTAACTTCATTGACAGTTTTCTTTACAAGATTTTGCCTCCACTCAAATGTTTTCTTGTCGTACTTCCTCTTATAAACCCAATCCTCACATGATTTAGAAAATTCCACTGAACCGCCCACGACTCTTTTTCCTTGATGGAAGTTGTGGTCAAGAGCTGCTATCATTGACCGTAAATACATGCCTTCAAATGAAAAATGGGTTCTTTTTGGTACATATTTAAGATGTTCGCTATGATAGGATTCAAGACTTCCTGTGTGACAAAAATGATTGAGATGCATAATATAATTTAAAAATCTGGTATTCATAATGATGTTATATAGGTCATGGTAGTCTTTAGAATGCATACTGAGCCATTTAGTATTTTTAATTTTATCAGCACTTAGCACGTCGTGAGCACATGAATGGTATTTCTCATTACCCTCCCAGCTATGAATGTTAACAATGTGATTTAGAATTGAGGTAAATTTCTCCTTTAGCAGTATACTGTCATTCTCACACGTAGACGATGCCCACCATAAATGATTATAAATTGTTTCCATTCATGAATGACGGAGGATTTCGGCAAATTGTTAATCTTTTTCATTAGAGATTTAGCAAGGTGCCAAACATCAAATTCATGGTGTATGTGTGAAAATTTGTTTTTCATTAAAGCTCTAACACCTGTGTGTTTGTCCGTTAGGAACAATTTAATAGGGAGTTTCTCATTCATTGTGCTTATTATTTTTTCACAAGCAGCCTTCTCAATGTCACCAGCTACAGTTCCTCTTTGTACAATTACAAAATCTAGTATTTTATTCGTTGTTAAATTCATAATGGAATACGTCACATACTTGGCAGAAAAACCAGGCGAGTCATATTGTCCATCTCCACATAAACGTAAATTTAAATCACTCATAGCATCTACATAGTTAGCTTCTTTTTCTTTTAACCACGTTTTGTGTACGGAAGGAAATACAAATTTCTTTACAAGTCTATAGAAGTATGATTCAGAAAAAAAAATAATAGCTTAATAGAATTTGAGAAAGCTGATACATAATTAAATGTTAATCCGCATAGGTACATTCCTGAGGCTATGAACAAATTACTTTTTAAACTTCCACCTATGCTTCCAGAAGACCACTCGTATGTATGTCCATTCACACAATGAGTTTTTATTCGTAACATTATTCCTCTCGTTTCAACTTTACGTTCATTAACTGGAGCGCCACATGTATGGCATATACTGAATAGTGTAAGAAGGGCACTTACACAAACAAAAAAGAATATTTTTCCAACAAGTTGATATTTTCTATGCCATTTCTTCTCCTTCGCTAGTGATTTCATTGGGGACGTAATCTTCATCCTTTTCATCCGAGGTGTCATGTTCATCAACGTAGTTCATATAGACAGAATTTGCAGCTCTATAAATTTCTGTGCCTAACTCACACTGTATTTCTGCATCAGTCTTCAACTCTACATGCATACATTCATAAACTTGTGTAGCTTCTCTTTCTTGTTTAGTATCAGTTATTGAATTATCAATTAATTCCAACACTTCCCTCTTTTTAAAGTAATTAGACTTCCTTTTCTTGGGAGAAGGAATTTCTTTACTTCCTACTAAAAACCTACTAAAAAGGTACCGCATTGTCTTTTAGTCTAGGGCACCTGAATTTTTCATCCTTCAATATTCTGATTTTTAAAATATCCGATTCATTAAAATCATCTTCTTTAAAATGCTTTCCACATACTCTAGAATTTTTTGTTGGAACAACATTTTTACGCTTCATGCAAAAAACCCATTTGTTGTACAAACGTCTGTTCTTGTTTTTATCAGGGAATACATAGTAACCAACATTCCTATGGACACCAGAATTATTTGAACAACCGTAAGCACTGCACGCAGGCATCTTCACTTACACTACACAATAAACAATACTAGGAAATACAGGACCGGCACCTTTCACACAATACAGAGCAAGCCAAACTGAAACTGCTGACGGCGCGGCACGGTAGCCGCGTGACGTCACAGCCTTGAACAATATAACTTAAATTGCTCACAGAATGAGAATGAGTGAACGTAAAAAGAAATGGTTTTCGACTCTGCACTTAGCGAGAATCCTATTTTATTTTAAGATAAAGTAAAAAATTTGGTTCAGTGCCCCTTTAAAGATTGTGTAAGGGAGCATTCACACCGAAGTAGCGTAGCATGCGTCGCAATCCTTGGATGCAGGTTGTGCACTACTTGTTTTAAATCCCAAATAAACAAGTGCAAGTCTTCACACCGAAGTAGCATGGCAATAGTGCAGCTCGCAGAGTGTGACATTCATTTCTTCAGATAGATCTGGACTTATTTCATGCAACGCTACTTGGGATGACGCATGCATAAAGTTGCCTTTTCAGCTGTTTTCTGATTGTTAAGAAAATTCAACACATATTCGCTTCTGTAGCGGTAGATTATGGGAAAGATGTCGTGAAAACTGCTGGAAAGAGAGCTATTTAACATACAATTTTTACATGCGTAGGCTATACAATATGGCAATCGAAACTAGTAAGAAAAAAGCCTGGATTACAATTGCTGAAACTATATCCTCTTTAGGTAAATTACATTATTTTAAATAGTTTCTCAATTGTTCAAGTGAAAATATATAATTGACGTTAAACTGCAGGTCGCATATATGCTACTTCGGTATGAATGCAAAACTGTGAACCATGCAACTCGATATGCAGCCTGCATCCAGGTAGTGCGATTCGCATGCTATGCTACTTCGGTGTGAATGCTCACTAACAGTTACTGAACCTAATGGAACTAAAGTAAAAATTTCAAAAAGGCTAATTTTGTGCAACTTAAAAGAGGCATTCACATTATTCATGGACAGATTTCCATACATTAAATTAAGCTTTTCAAAATTTGCAGAACTCCAACCAAAGCATTGTATTTTGGCAGGTTTGAGTGGTACACATACTGTGTTTGTACAATCCATCAAAATGTAAAACCGATGATTGAGAATGCCAGATTAGGAATGGAGAATTAAAAACTTACAAACATTGCATATCAAAAATGATTTGTAATCCACCATCAATAGACTAATATGGGTAAGTGTAAATCTTGTCCTGGTGAAGATGCAATACGAACCATCCTTGAAAAGTCATTTGAAGAAAATTTAATTGAAAAAATAACATTTAGACAGTGGATTTCAGTTGACCGTTGCAATTTAGAAACACTGCAGAAAACATCAGCAGAGTTCATAGATTTACTTTGCTACAAGTTGTCAATCTTAGTCCGACATGACTTTATAGAAAAACAACAGACATCTTTAATGAATCACATAAAAGAAAATTTAAGAGAATCTGAATTTGCAGTCACTCTCGACTTTTCAGAAAACTACAGTATTGTTGTGCAAGATGAGGCTCAGTCCTACCATTGGGCTAGTTGACAAGCTAAAATTCACCCTTTGTAATATATTACAAAGAAGAAGAAAAAGTTCATCATTTGAACATAATACAGTTGCTGTTTACACCTTTCAAAAAAACTCATTGAGTTTTTGACGACAACATTTGGAAAAGTTCCCAAAAAGATATTTTATTTTTCTGATGGATAAGAAAAATGAAAATAAGAAAAATTTCTCCAACTTGTGTTTTCATAAGCAATACTTTAATATTGATGCCAAATGGCATTTTTCAGCCACCGCACATGGAAAAGGGCCTTGTGATGGAGTTGGTGGCACAGTTAAAAGACTTGCAGCTAGAAGTAGCTTGCAACAACCCTATGAAAATCAAATCTTAACTCCTCTCCACCTTTATGAATGGGCAGTTAAAGATGTTTCTACTATTCACTTCACTTTTACAACACTGGAGGATTATGTGGAGTCAGAAATATTTTTAGAAGATTGTTTCAATAATACAATTACCATCCAAGGGACACAACAATATCATGCTTTCATTACCTGTTGACTGTAGTACATAAAAATAACTGTAAAAATATTTTCTGAAGATACACATTCATCGGTGGTCTCTGTTACAAGAACACCAGATAAACTCCAATTAGCAGATGTGAAAGGGTGTATCACGATCGCCTATGAAAAGATCTGGTGGCTAGTTTATGTGTTGGAGAAAAATGAACTTGATGAAGTGAAAGTAACATTCCTTCATCCAGCTGGGCCATCACCATCATTTTCTTATCCAAGAAAGGCTGATGTATTATGTACATAAATCCTGTGACACCGACTGGAAAAATGCTATCCGAAAATGACACTGTGCAAACCAATAAGGCATTAAACAAGTATTTCCATTGAACAAGATGATGTCAAGCATGTGAGTGTATTTCCCTTATTTCAATTTATATATTGAAATTATTTTATTATGCTTTCCATTCGGGGATATAAGTTAATACGAGGTCTGATTGGAAAGTTTTAAGAATGGATCCACCACTGCTTATTGGTTTGGCAGGCAGTTACACCGAAGGTGGGGGAGTTAATCATTGACTTGTCCTTTAACGCCCTCTGACAGGAAAGTGCGTTTCCTTTATTCAGTTCGTTGTGGCAGCTAGTTGAATGAGGGTCTGTTAGGGCTTGTTGCCGGATTCTGTCTGCGAGAAAATGGATGTAAAAACGTAGCAACGAGTTAGTGTGAAATTTTGTCTTAAAACTGGGAAATCAGCTTCTGAGACTTACGAACTATTAAAAACAGCTTTTGTACATAAGTGTCTGAGCCAGTCAAATATTTTTGTGTGGTTCAACAGATTTAAAAATGGCCGCGAATCATTTGAAGATGAACCACGGTCCGGCTGTCCTTCCACTTCAAAAACGAATGAAAATGTTGTGAAAGTTTGCGATTTAGTGCGCTCTGATTGTAGACTTACAGTTAGGGAGATGACTGATGAACTTAATTTAAGTTTCTATGTAGTTCAGTCAATTTTAACTGAAGATCTGAATATGCGTCGAGTGTCCGCAAAATTCATTCCAAAATTGTTGTCAAATGACCAGAAACAACACTGACTTGAAGTGTGCCAAGTACTGATTAATCAGGTTAAAAACGACAGATTTGTTAAATAGGGTAATTACAGGTGACGAATCGTGAGTATATGGATATGATCCTGAAACCAAAGTTCAGTCTTCGCAGTGGAAGAGTCCGAGTTCACCACGACCGAAAAAAGCACGGCAAAGTCGGTCGAATGGGAAGACAATGTTGGTAATTTTTTCGATTCTGCCGGTATTGTGCATCATGAATTTACCCCTAGACGACAGGCAATTAACCAGGAATACTACAAATGTGTCCTTGAGCGTTTGCGCGAAAAGGTGCGGAAGAAAAGGCCTGCATTGTGGAAAGACAGGAGTTGGCTGCTCCACCACGACAATACGCCAACTCATCGTGGAATGTTTTACCAAATTCCAAATTACTGTGCTTCCACAACCGCCCTATTCCCCTGATATAGCCCCTGCGGACTTCTACCTGTTTCCTAAACTGAAATTTTCACTGAAAGGGAAGCGATTTGACTCGATTGAAGACATCCAGGCAAATACGGAGAGCGTTCTGAACACACTTCAGAAAAGAAATTTCCAGGAATGTTTCCAAAAGTGGAAACACCGTTGCAGTCTGTGTGTTCAGTCAGAAGGGGACTATTTTGAAGGAGATGCATCACAGTAGCATGTAAGAACCATTGTGAAATTACAAGCCCATTCTTAAAACTTTCCAATCAGACCTCGTATGGCCTGATTTTTTTGAAAAGTGATAAAATTTTAATTTTCTAGCTATGAACCCATTCCCATCCCACCCTCAAACTTGGTACATCATTTAACATTGGTATAACCTATTTCCTAGAAAATTTTGAACATTAAAAAAAAGTTCTTTTTAAAAATCAAAATTTTCACTTTGAATTTTGAAAAACAAATTTCATTAGAACTATTATGTGTTACATATCATTGGAAAGCTTGTACAAAATGCTAAAAAACGACACCTTACCCAACTCTGTGGGTTAATTAGGAGAGTTGCTACATTAGTTGAAAGATACATTGATCATGCAATTTTTTAAATACTTTACATGGCTGTATTTTCAAAATGGGTTGAAATATTTCAATGAAAGTTTGTATTTCTTTTAATATACATCAAAACTATCTCTCAAAATAATTTCATCCAAATCTGAGATGGTGAGGTTAAATGGGTGTGTTGATTTGACACGGAATGACCCAGGCCCAAATATAAGATTATTTTGCCAGTTTTATTCTTAACTAAACAGTTATATTCACATTACGTATCATAAAGGCATTAAATATGGTAGGCAACGATAACGTGCATGGTAACAGCCAGCTGAAATCTTGCCGTCTTAGACGCACTTTCAACAACAACACACTCAATTCAGCTTCTTCACGGGAATCCACAAGCAATGACATGCGTCCGACCCAAGGTCAAAGTCGCGTGGAAATTCACCGAACTTTCCCCAAATTAGTGGTTCTGCTTGTACTGCACTGTTCGCTTGGCGTCTGTACGCGTAAAGCTTTATTTCAGACTGGCAGACCATGTGAATAAGAAAGCGTCTTCTTTGTCTCATTTCCCTTTCATTCCAGCTTCGCTACTGTTGTACTATACTGTGGGACTACTACAAAGCATCATGTTATATTGAGCCGATATGGTATAAAATGTCGAAATTCAGATGAGAGGAGTCCAGTATTCAAATAATACCTGCACCCCAGTTTTTTGTCTGTGATTTTTGAAAAAAAATATGCGGGTAGTATTCAAGTATATACGGTAACTCCGAATAAAGGAAATTTCCAGAAATGAATGTAATAAAAAAACTGAGTATCGACGTGTAAGACGCACCCCGTATTTCAGACCTATTTTCGAAGGAAAAAAGTGCATCTTATACTCCGGCAAATACGGTATCTAACTCATGTCTAGGAGTCATATTAATATTTATAAACCATGTGCAACAATGCTTAACTATTTCACACGTGTATTCCAATATATTACTTAAAGACAAATGGAAATGAACTAAAATACAAACTAGTAACAAAAGCATTAAATTGTATAATAGTCTTCCCAGTAAATTAAAAATATTTCAGTATCTGCATTTAAAAGAACAGTCATACCGTATTAATGTTGAAATCAAACTTCTTTACAATCATGTTTAATTCTCTGTAACAGCAGACTTTTTAATTTGGCTAATATTAGTAATATATTATTATTAACTTTTATTTCACTGTGAAATTGCTATACATTAAAGTTGTATTGACAAATGGAGAGTATTTGTGTCATAACAGTGACCTTGGTCTTCTATAATCTGAAGTCAAGCTATAGTTCTTTTTACCAGAAGGTTTACTACTGAGGTAATGAAAATTACATGAAATCCAAAAACTAACTCTGGTAGAAATCAGAGTCTTTTTTACTACAGTTTTATGAAACAGGTCCCTGTTCATTACTTTTCGTCCCTCATTGTACAAGTAGACCTAATCAGCTACAACTTTATTATGAGGGGCAGTATTCAATGTTGGATTTTCTGAACATGTCACCTTGTAATATATATTCTTCCTTGCAGCTAATTCTCCACATTCCTGGCCACAGGTGTTAGGTCTACTCTCCTGGCTTGTGGATGTTGCCACTGTCAATGATCCAGAGTTTGTCCCACCTCTCAAATTTCTCCAGAGAGATGAAGATGATGATGGCACTTACGGTCTGGATGCAGAAGTAAGTTGAGCAAAGATATTTTTATTTATATAAATAAAATCATAAAGTTTAGCACATGTTACTGGAGCCTTTTTCAAAAGTTGTTAAATAATCATTTTGGAGAGCTTTTTCTGGAATCTCTATGTTGAAGCAGTTTCCAGTGTTAAAATTATGCCAGTTAAAAATTACAGCAAATGAACTATACCTCGTCCAACTCAAGAATGAAATGGATGTACACAAAGCAAAATGTGTCACTCCTCCAGCTACTTGAAATTTAAGACGAACTAACATACAGTTGAAACGTGTGTTGACATCAGGTTGAAAGACATTAAAATATAATTATATAATAATGTGAAATTGCAATTTATTGTCCTAAAAAATACAATGAATTATGAACTACAATAACAATAATTAAAAGAAATACATTTCCTCAAGGGCTGAAGATGGAGGAAAGGTTCCCATGATACTGGTGGCATTCCCCCTTTGTATGGCAATGCTGATACGTTGCCTCAAATATTCGCCTGCCCTAGGATCCCCTGTTGCAGTAGCAAGTCTTCTACCTATCTCTGAAGTTAACTCCTCCGCTTCTGCACACCAAGTACCAAGTGTCTCGACAGCAAACACAACAAAATGATACTGGTCAATTATGTGAGAGTACTTCTTTAACTTCAAAGATACAGCAGAAATCGCAGCCGAGCCAGGATTTTTGCAGGTGACCGGCAAATGTAATGAAGCTAGTGTGTCGACACAGGTTGCATCCCATAAAAGTGATTTACCCCTGACCCAAGGGATCAAGGTCAATCCGTCGGGTCTCTTGCCATCTGATCGACTAAGGCCAACTGGCTCCAAGATAGTCGGGACACCAGCAGAGACCTGTGGCCGGTTGCAGAAAATCGCTTCTTGATCGCCAATCAGTTGATCTATGATTAGTTTGATTGTCAATCATTTCAGGGTTGAGTTGCAGAATGGCTAATCTTCGATCAAGTCACTACGGTCAACTGATTCTCGATTTGATGGAAAAACATATGTGGCAACAACGCTAAAGCAGGTCGCAGTGCACCATTCAGTTGTTTCAGCGGCCATTTTCCCTGTGTTGCGCATATATGTGTTGACATTCTGTGCTTTAATTATTTTACTTTCCTTGCGTATGTGAAAATGTCTGACCAAGAAGGATATCCAGGAGCCCAAATTTGAGCGGGAATGAGAAAGCATTGTTGCTGAATATTTAAGAAGGTTACACGAGCATCAATGAAAATAAAAGACCGATGCAGTTTGGGCAAAGCAGAAAGAGAATGCCTGGCAAAACATTGCTTCAGATTTCATTAAATGCAGTCCAGAAAGGCCTAGAGAGATTTGAATATACAGAGTCGTTATGTACAACTGAAATTATGATGGAAAAGTAGGCTATTGTGGTTTTTATCTTTACTTACGTATTGCATACCATGTTTAGGTAAGGAGTCTTTGCTTACAGTGCTGTGTGTAACTTATTCCCCTTGCTCATGAATTCTGTATGAATCGCGTGTATAACACGATCTTTTGGTGAAAGGAATATTATTTATATACCGTAGGTGTATTTTTCTATTCAATTAAGCATAAGCATTGACCTCTAACCTCACATATAAACAGATTTCATAGGCCTATCTCTGTTTACAAACACATTACCAGCAAAGTTGATTGGAGAATCATTATTTGACCAGCAAAATATGGGTGATCAATTCTGACCAGAGATCTGATCGCCCGTTAACACTGATTGTTGTTTGTGCAACCCGATTGTAACTGATTGCCGATCAAACTCTGGTCAAATTCCCATCAATCTCTGATCAAAATTGATTTGCTTTTCTGCAACTGGGCATAAGGCTCTTTTAATGAGGTCGTTGATCATGGAATGCCTGGAAAACCTTCCTGTGTTTTTCGGACAGCTTAACCCATGATGGCCGTAAGGGTCAACTCTGGCGCCGCACTGGCATAGGTG
Source organism: Ectobius pallidus (assembly GCA_964059195.1). NCBI lineage: Eukaryota > Metazoa > Arthropoda > Insecta > Blattodea > Ectobiidae > Ectobius > Ectobius pallidus. Next base: position 36,614,122 of record CAXKWD010000009.1, read on the forward strand.
TGGATGACAGATTTTACTACCAAGCCGCAAGCATACAGCAATCCTGAAAGGCACATCATCCATTAGAGTACCTAAGTTAGATGACGGTAAAGCTCTCAGCCAGGAGCCAGCTTCGTATTCACGAATGGCAAGAAAACGTGCTTGATCAAGGTCAGAAGGAGAAGAAGAAACGAGAAGTTGGTGTATACGTATGGTGTTTATATGATCGCACTCATTCTGTACCTCAGGATGAGTCGGAAAATCCTGTTCAGAGTTTAAAAGTCTCCAACTTGCAAGAGCCTCCGACAAATGGCAGATCTCAATTTCATCAACTTGATTTAAAAGAACAGATTTGACAAAATCAGAAACGCCATGAGCCGAAGCCAAGAAAGCAGGAATACAAATATCGTTGATCTTGCGCACACCAACTCCTCCAAACTTAATAGGTAAACTTACCAGTAACCAGCTTTTATCATCAAGAGTCAGATTAAGTATGGATTGTAAGCAATTTCTCACAGTATCATCAGCTTCATTAGCAATAGATGGATATAACCACAAAAGGGTGGTGCGAAGAAAGTATGTTAATTTGGGAACAAAAAAACTACTTTTTAGGAGAAAATACGCCGTGTGAGAATGAAGCGAATGCAAACATTCAAATATTTTCTTCATCAACTCCAAGTTCTGCCTTGCAGTATGTTCCACAGCGTCAAGCATGATGGGAGAACCAAGTAGGTTTAACTCAGAACTAGATACTATTTTAATTCCTGGTGTAATTTTCTGAAAAGCAGAAACAACGTCTTCATCTCTGGCAGAGCAGAAGTATAGCTCACATTTATTAGGATTAATTTCCAATCCAATTGCCCCACATTCATCAATGATCTTCTGAAGATCCTCAAGTACAATATTAGGTTCGTCTGTAACTTACTCTGTAAGTGTGAAATTGTGGGATGAATTTCAAGACTAAAAACCATAGGGCCCGTGGGATCACCTTGTTGTGCTCCTCGCTGAGATGGAATAGTTTCGGAATTGAAGAAAAGGTGTGATGGTGTCCTATATGCTTGGCATAGAAAGGGGAATAGGTTGGGAACTTTCTCCTTAACCATTGCTAACAAAGCATCTCGTTCGATACAATTGAATGCATTTCTGAAATCAATTTTAAGGAGAACCTTATTACTACCTGCGTTCTGGCTAAAGTATGTGCGAACGGTGTGGATAATTTTCTCGCATCCCTTTGGAGTTCCAAATCCTAGTTGATGAGGGCGAAAATATTCCTTTAGGGCCTCCCTTGTAGATGTACAAGCCAATTTAGCCACAAGCCTCCAGAAAGTATTTCCAATTGCAATTGGACGGATGCCACCATCTTTCTTCTGAAGCGATATAAGTGAAGCTCCAAATAAATAAGGTGTAATGGCTTCAGGAACAATGCCTTCTAAGATGAGGTTACATAGTTTTGTTATGCTGTGCAATAGCCGTCTACCAGCATCCCCTGCGGATAGAGAGGTAAGATCTTTCAGATGTTGAGGCCATATGCCATCTAACCCAGCAGCAGAACGAGACGGGAAACTTCTTATTGCTTGCAAAACACTGTCTTCGGAAACTGATAAATGGGGATCTTCAGGAGAAGGGGGATCGGGAAATGACAAAGACCTGGAAGGAGAAGGATGTTTTTTAAGAAGTGCCTCAAAAGTCTCTCTGCTATTATTCGTAACACCTAAATCAGAAGAGAATATCACCATCTGAAACTTTGGCTTCAACTATGCGGGGAAGGGACAGTTTTGTCCTAGATCTATTAGATGCAGGCGTCAAAGTTGATTCTCGAAGATTGTCTTTAATTTTTGAAACCAAAGACTTTTCAGGTCCTTTATTGGTTTTTCCTGGAACGCGGAAGGCTATGCCAACTTTTCTCTGAATTTTGTGTTAGACATAGTTCAATGAGATTATGTAATTTATCTGCTGCACAGCTTCTTGCACCCTTAGGTATTCTTCGTAAAACCTTTATATTTGTTTTACAAGTCGACAAATTAGCATGAAAACAGTTTGTGAAAGAATCTGGCGTAGGTATGTCCCCATGGAGAAAAGGTTCGTTAGGGTGGGTCCTTGCCCAATGAATTTTCAGACCCTTCAAACCTTTGAAAGATTTCTCATTCTCAAAACAAAGCGAACAGGGTACTTGTTCAGTATTGGTATCCTGTGAAATATGAATTGGCACATTAGTTGCACAAGATTTACATATCCATGAGGAACTTTTCTGGAAGGAATCCTTGATTTCACCATCACAGAAACCTGAACATTTTTCATGAACCACGTTTTACATTGATCACACAAAATTAAATTGTTGTCTTCTAAAGTGTCATTGGAATTGCAAATCGAGCAAGCGATATTGACACTATCTTCCATTAGCAAATATTAATTTAAAGAGTACATGTAATGGTTGCTAAGGATAACAAACCATTTTGCTTTATGGAATGTCCAAAAACAGAAAAATATCTTGAAATATACCTAAGATCAAGACACTAACACTCCTTCAAGTGTGGTGACACATAAGTAAGAAATATTTAACAATATTCAGATTTCAAGCTTATATCAATTAAAAAACCTGTTAAAAACAAGCAAGATTGCAGTTCACTACATTCAGCTCATTCCATGGCCTCACACAATTGTGCTTCATTTATAGTACAAAAAGCAAAACATACTCACATCACTTCCTATTATGCAAAATTATCATTTTTTTCCCTTTGCTTCCTTGTTCTATAACCCTGTGCTTAACCCCGAATGGAAAATCTGCTTTAACAAATACCACAGATCCTAGTTTCTGACACTGGTGAACCTGAAGTCAATTTCACAAATTGAAAGTTGAGAGGACATTTTACAAAATGTATTAAATATGTCTATTATTAGGCCTATAATTTTCCTCCACATTTAAATGGCTTACCTCTCTTACGTTTAATAACATGAATTGGTGAAGCATGTACTCAGCGGATTTGTGTGGGTATTTATTTTTTAGCAGTTATTTTATGTCCAAATATTCAAGTGCAGGGTGAACACCAAGTAAGATATTTATTCACACTTACTGATTTTGATGATGTTGAAATCCTTCTCCATCTTGTTGCTTCAGCTGGTTGAGAGCATGAATCTCGTCTTCAGGGTGATGTGAGGGTTACATGCTTTGGGATTAACTTATGTATAATAAGTATTTGAATTTTGAACTTTAAAGGAACATATTTATTTAGAATATATTTTACAAATGCAGGTTATTACACTGGTCACGATACAGGACGTAATAACAAATTAACAAATTGGTGACTCAGTTAGCAACGTAATATTTAAATAATTATTGACATTGTTTGCTCCTATTAGTTTTAATGGTATCACTGCATACTTGTATATGCTTCTGCATTACTGGTACTACATAACCTAAGAACTTCCCAGCAGCGGTATGTTGCTATTAGTTACTTGTGTAAAAATCTGTTGCTTTGAAAATGCAATGAATTAATAAGCGGTTTGAATATACTAGAAAATTTCAATTAATTTAATTTCAATAAATAAATAAATTTATAGAGTAGCAGTAACAGTTTTATGCAGCGAGGAAACAACAGAAATAGACAATAAACTTAATAAACCTTAAAACATTTAACGTCACACATTACTGTAAGTAAATACTCACTAAATCAGGATGCATGTTTCAATGGCCTTGCCATCATCCTCAGCTAGTTCCACTGATGTCCACCAGATGTCTTCCTGGTTGTATGAATTTGGAGTTATTTCCACTGACGTCCACCAAATGTCCTCCAGGATTTGTGAATTAGGATATGAGGTCATTGTCCTAATGTGAAAAATAGTGTGGCTCTTTCTAGTGGGTGCCATATAATGCGAAAATAGCTGTATCCGTATAATGTTAAAATTGTTTTGCCTATAATGCGTAAACGTCGTTCGCTATACCATTATGTTGTCAATCATTGTAACAGTCTTACTTACTTATCTCATGGGTTTCCGGGCTTCTGTTCAGTCGGTAGTCCTCTCTTCTCAAGGCTAGAATGGATTATGGGTGGCAGGTTTGTGACCACAGGAATCACTCACACGAGTAACTGTTATATATGTGTATTTTCACTGTTACACTATTCGTACGAAACTTTTGGTTGAGCTGAGGTGAGGCGTCTGGGACCCAGCGAGAAAACCTAATTAATTTAGAGGCGTGTCTCCACAATTTTTCTATCACAGAATTTAACACTTTAGAATTTAGTCAGGAAATACGAAAGTGACTTTTTGTGTGTTGTTGACGAACCCCTATACACTGAGGTTATTTCTTTGGCTGGCCTGAGGTCCAACCTGGATACTCCTATCATTAAACTTCGGTGGCCTGTTCATTTTATGCACTTGTCCTGGAGGTTACGGCGTATAGAATAGAAGTGATTCCCTGCTATAGCCGAAAAACTGAGTTCCCTTATTATTATTTTTTTTATATCAAAATGACATAATGGGTTTTATTATAGCATCCAATCAGATTGCCGGGGTAATTATTATATAAGATTCCAAGCTCGTGATTAGTTATTTAAAACAAAGTGGGGGTGGTACTAATAGTTACTATAAGTCCCTTTTACAATTAAAGGTATTGTAAAAAACGCGTGAGATAGGAGATTTCTTATTCTAATTAATATAGATGAAGTCTTTATAGGTCTACTCAACATAATTATTCTTGTCAACACACTTCTCCTTTCACCCTAATGTGAACCTTTTAACATATACAGCATCTCTCCAGACCTCAGCCTTCCTCAGCTCCAAAGAATATTTCCCAGGCCATAAATTTAACCCACTTGTAACCTTTTAGTCTGGCTGTCTCTATATAATAGATATATTTTCTTTTCATGTACTCATATAAAGTACTCATATAATAATCTGCTATCGGTCAATCCAGATCTGTATTATAATGCCTCAATTTTAAGTGGTAAAACAAACATTAGATTTTTTATTGTTTTTGCAATTAAAATTTCAGCTCCTAAGAATTGTGTTCCCCTATTTTAATGTTCCCTGCTTGCAGTCCGTCCATGCCAGCTTAATGTAAAACTCTTTTGGTTGCGACCAGTGTTGAATCTGCAAAAGCCTTCTTATCACTAACAAATTTGCAATACCCACATAATATAGAATATATGCATCATATTATCCTTATACCTATAAGCTAGTTTAACACTTCCTTTTTAAGCAATAGTCTTTTCTGTTGATAATAAGCTCATGTTCCCTTTATCCTAATCTTTTTTTTCACTCTTCCTTTAGAATGTTTTCTTCTTTTCACTTCCCCCCCTTTTTTTTTCAACTCCCTATCCTTTCTTCCCCTCCTTTTAACATTCACACATGCTATTTCGCTCACACACTTCATTATTTTACAGTTCCTTTTTCCTACACGTTATTTCACACGTGTCCTTGTTCATACTCCACTTGTTTCACATTTGTTACATAAATGTATTATACTCCTATCCACTAATTATCCTTAAAGTTTTGTGAATTTGATCAGCCCCTATCTACAGTTATTTCCTCAAATTCACGCATAACTAAACACTAGGCTTCTAATTAGCCTGCTTAAATTGCTTTAATAATATCTTATGATAACGCCCAATAATTCTCTTCGACTTAATGTCTCTGACCTCGTATGTAATGTCATCAAATACCTCATTCACCTCTACGGGACCAAAATACAGTAACTCCATTTTGCTTTACCTCTTATTAATCGCACTCGAAAGGATTTCTTTTCGCACTAGAACCTTTTCACCCACTTGAGGATTCCAGATTTTTTTGTATCTGGTAGCCTTCTCAAGACGTTTCTGTGCCTTTTTGCGCTCCAGTTCGATTACTCTTCGACATACCTGTTCATCTGTTTCATCATCGTTTCCTTCTTTTATTGCCGGTGGAAGGCTTTTTACAATTTCCTGAGCTTTTTCTCTGGTCATCAAGGTAATCGGGGTTGCTTTTGTCACGGGGTGGATTGTATGGTTCATGACTTTTTCTATAGTCTCGCAATGTCTAACCCAGTCCGTATGCCTTCTGTGACAAAGTACTCTGTGGTACGGTGACACGTCACGCAATGCCCGTTCACTTCTGTTGCTCTGAGCATGATAAGAGGACGGGTGATAGACTTTGATTCCTGCAATAATATCTCGGACATCCCCATAATCCTTTATATAGCCTCCGAATAGTTTCCTAATACAATCCTCTCCCGTCGCCTTCCTTACAGGGTATATCTTAGTGAACTTTGTGAATATGTCAAAGAATATCAAAATAAACTTGAACCCGAAACTCCCTTGTGGGATCGGACCATGGAAATCTATCGCGACTAACGCGTTTTTCTCTTCCCTCACAATACATTTAGGCACACAGTCATACCGGGCATTTATAGGTTTGCTCAGTTGGCATAGAGTACAAGTACTTACCACCAGTCTTACTTTCCTTCCCAAGTTTTTAATGTACTAGTTCTCAGACGTCATGAGCACGGTTCGATCGGTTCCTGAATGGGTTAATCCAATGTGCACTTTCATAATGAGTTCTTTTTCAATCCCCCTTGGTACATATAGCTTCCACTCGTTTCGGTTTCTCCCACATAATTTATATACAACTCCGTCTATCATCTTATACTTTAGTTCCCCCTGGTCCTTTCTCCATCCCATTAGTTCAATTTCTTCAAGTCCGTCTATGATTATTTTGATTTCCAGATCGTCCCTTTGGAGCTCTCCTACATTTTTGAATAGCTGTCCAACATTACATTCTTGGATTACCTGCATCCTCATAACATCAACTTCAAATCTCGGATTTTCGATATTTTCAGGTATGTCATCTCTGAAACGAGACAAATAATCTGCCAGAAGGTTATCCTTGCCGGCCACATGTCTTATCTCATTATCGAATGCTGATAACTCATGAATGTACCTCGCTATCTTTGAATTATTTAACTTACATTTCTGAATAAATGTAAGTGATACATGGTCACTATAGACAATGACCTTCTTATTGAAAATATATCTATAGAATCTGCTCACAGCATGGAAAAACACGGTGATTTCTAAGAGTGTTATGCTGCCATGCGACTCGATTTCCATTAGTCCCCTAGAAGTGGTTGCTATAATGTGTCTAGTGCCATCTCCGTGTTCCTGATACAAAACAGCCCCTACTGCCCTAGTCGACGAATCGGTAAAAATATTAAACGGAAGGTCATCTCTAGGCCTTTCCAGCAGAATGCTGTGAATAAACTTCAGTTTCACCTCATCAAAAGATTTTTGCTCGATCTCCGTCTATTCGAACTTGACAGTATTTCGTAATAATTTTCTTAAGGGTGCAACACTTTCCGCGTATCCTACAATAAAGCGGCTCTGGTAACCAAAAATACCAATCACTTTCCGAATTTGCCGTACATTTTTAGGTACGGGGATCTCCTGTATAGCTTTTACTCTATCCAGATCAGGTCGCGTGCCTAATTCAGAGATAACATACCCTACAAACTTTATTTCTTTTCTGGAAAACAGCACCTTTTGAGGGTTTATTGTCATCTCATGCTTCAAAAAAGTGCTTAGCACATAATCAATATTCCCTATGTGTTCAGTAATAGAATTGTTACAAAGAAGATAATCGTCGACAAAATTAGTTACAGTATTATCCGGATCGCCCCCAAACATTCCCCACAACGCTCTAAGTAATGCACTATTACTTACTTTTAATCCAAAAGGCATGCGCCGAAATCTGTAGGTGACGCCATTATGCCTGAAACCTTTGTACTTTCTATCTTCCTCTGCTAGTTCAATTTGCCAATAACTAGCAGTCAAATCCAGGCTCAAAAAATACTTTGCTTTTTCTAGTCTTGCTAAAATCTGGTCTATCGGTTGGCTCTGAAATCTATCGGCTGAGATATAAGTGTTAATTTTGCGTGAATCCAAAGTACATCTTAGGTCTCCTGTTTTTTTAATGTCCAACATAAAGGGCTGATATACACCGTGAGTCAAAAAGGACTTTACAACTTTGAAATCTTATAGAAATTTATTGATTAGACTTACAGAATCAGTAACGGTGTCATTTTGTAGCAAAACACTTCAAGTTTGATTCACGTAGTCTTGCAGTACCAAACTGCGCCACTGCTAGCGCCAGCGCCTCTGGGGTTTCATTAAAGATAAAGTACATTCCACCCCTACCACAGTGTCTTCACGATCTTAGAAACAGAATCTCTGCTGCAGTTCATGAAGTTACGCCCAATTTGTTAGAACGAGTGTGGTAAGAAATTGATTTTTGGTGGGATGTTTGCCGAATCACAAATGGCAGTCACATCGAACGAAAATGAGAACTTTACAATAAACGTGGCTACTTTCACTGGTGCGGAACGTGCTCGCTGTGTGTTATTGTTTCATGAAACAAACGCTGCAACTAGTGTGCAGCGTAGATTTCGCAACGAATTCGGAAAAGACCCTCCAAGCAGGCCTACTATTTACAGTTGGTACAATAATTTTGTTGAGACTGGTTGTTCTGTTCGTCGTGCAAAATCACCAGGTCGCCCGAGCGTGTGTGATGCTGTTGTCGAACAGGTTAGGGAAAGCTTTGCCCGTAGCCCGAAAAAATCTACGCGGCGTGCTTCTCGAGAGATTGGAATTCCACAAAAGACTGTTTGGCGAGTGCTACGAAAACACTTACACTTAAAACCATACAGATTTACAATGGTACAACACATTACTGACCAAGATAAAGTTGCTCGTTTAGAGTTCTGTGCTGAAATGCTGAATAGGATAGAGGAAGATGAAACATTCTTAAACTCAATAATTTTCAGCGATGTGTCAACATTTCACATTAGTGGCAAGGTAAACACCCATAATTGCAGAATCTGGGGGTCTGAAAACCCAAGAGAAACCCTTGAACACGTTCGTGATAGTCCGAAAGTGAATGTGTTTTGTGCAATTAGTAAATTTAAAGTTTACGGGCCATTTTTCTTCATGGAGAGAAATGTTAATGGTGTTATTTATTTTGATATGTTGGAGAACTTTTTGGATTCCTCAATTAGATGAAGATGAACAACAAGCTGTGCCTTTCTACTACCAACAAGACGGGGCATCACCTCATTTCCTCACAGAAGTTCGGGATTTCCTGGTCGGTGGATTGGACGTGCAGGGCCAATTGCATGGCCACCTCGCTCCCCCGACTTGACGCCTATGGACCTTTTCCTCTGGGGTTTCATTAAAGATAAAGTGTACATTACACCCCTACCACAGTGTCTTCACGATCTTAGAAACAGAATCTCTGCTGCAGTTCATGAAGTTACGCCCAATTTGTTAGAACGAGTGTGGCAAGAAATTGATTTTCGGTGGGATGTTTGCCGAATCACAAATGGCAGTCACATCGAACGAAAATGAGAACTTTACAATAAACGTGACTCAAACTTGAAGTGTTTTGCTACAAAATGACACCGTTACTGATTCTGTAAGTCTAATCAATAAATTTCTATAAGATTTCAAAGTTGTAAAGAGCCAATCCATAGTGACGGGTGTGACATTTGGACAGATTTCATTACACTTATTTCTTTCTACCTCTGAACCATATTGCAGGAATGTCATCAAAGATTTAGTGTTAACATACCAACCCATTGGAAGTACAAAATATGATCTAATGTTTTTTTCAAGGCTGTATGCTTGAGCTGGAAAATATATTGTGCATGTGACGGGTGTGACCATAATTGGACAAAGGTTTTTTCTTATGTAGGTTTAATTGAAATTTCTGTGAATTGATTAGCTTCACTATATTTGTTTTATTCTTTCAAGTAAGAGGACTGATAAACATACTGAAATGCATAATTAGATTTTACAAAAATATTTATATAGTTATTGAAAATTTACTTTATCAGTGTGACGGGTGTGACATGTCGGATGGGACAACATCAACTTATAACCGAGACTTAAACTAAACCAAACTCCTTGGTTTAGGGACTTGACCTACCACCTGACCACTGCATCATCTACCGTAGGCAGATGGTAGGATTGGGGGGCATGTGGTCAGCATGCCGACACCCACGGCCATTAATGGTGGTTTTCATGACCGGAGATGCTACTTCTCTATCAAGTAGCTCCTCAATTTGAATCACGAGGCTCAATGTACCCCTACCAGACCTCCCTACCTCAGAAAAATTCGAGGTGGTACCGGGGATCGAACCCAGGCCGATGGATCTGTAATCTGCAACGCTAACCACACTTTGCACCTTCTGCCTCTGTACCATTTTGCATGAATTTCATGAAAATTTTTTGTGATAATATACCAATCCTGGGGAATCCCAGCACATGATCTCAGCATAAAAAAGAATTCCCTTGTTAGTCTTTTTTCCACTCTGTCCATATTTTTAACAGGCTTGTGTAAAGTTGTGAAGTGAAATGTTCCTCCGGTACTAGTTAGGCAGTTTTCGTAGTCCTCTACTCTTAAATCCTGGACTACTTGGAAGCTTGAGCTCTTCACAAACTTTTACTGAATTGATGTGGATCTGGTTATTCTTGTCACCAGGACATTTTTGTTGTCTCTCATACAAAAATAATATTGTGTAGGTATATTTAGATTGGCTGATTGTTTTTCTATCTGTTCTCCTTCATTTGTTTCCATGTAGGCCTACTCATTTCATCGGCTGTTAGAGGTATTGTCTGTCTGAATTTCTTAGCAGTTCTAAGATACACAGTTACCAGTACAGAAATCAGGCACAAAATTAATTAGGCTATCACTCTCACTTCTTTATTGGGGTACAATGTCATGCTGCTGGTTGAGGCACTGTGCTACAAACCTGAAGGGCACAGGTTCAATTCCTGTTGAGGTTTTTGAGATTTTTCAATTGGCCTAATTCTTCTGCTGGCACTATGACCCTGAGGTCAACTCATCGTCTAACAGAAATGGGTACCAGAAGCAATTCTGGGGTACAGGCAGCCAGTGCATAAGACTGACAACCTTACCACCTTCATGTGCTAAAAGTCTAAAATTGTTGGAGGTGGAACGTTTGAATCCTAAAAGCCTTCATGGCCTCTATAGGGATCACTAGATCTTTACCTCACTTCTTTACCACCATTAAAACATTTGTGACATTTCCGGTCTGGTAGATCGTAGTTTCTTTGTCTTGCAAACTACGAAGTTCTGTTCTGTACCACGGAAGTCCAAGAAGTCCAAGAGCCATTTAAAAGATAGTAATAATGAAAACATATGATTTATTCAACATCTGCATGAAATAATCACTATACAAAAGCTGCGAAAGGCATTTTCCATAAGTGTCACACCCGTCACACAACATATGTCACACCCGTCATGCAACATGTGTCACACCCGTCACATCAAAATTAAGCCAAAATAGTAGGCATTTCAAAATTATATTTTAGGTGTGTCTTCTGTATTGAAATATCTTAACTTTTACCAAGTTTCCATTTTATACAATGATTACTTGGCTTTCTACCCAAACTATTACATGTTTTTTGTGACTGGTGTGACAAGGGTACCTTGAAAATTGATTTGATGAATATCTTCACTGAAACTCATCTTAAAAATTTGTTTTATGATGACAAAATCTTCACTTATTTGTGCTTTTGTGGGTGAAATTAAAAATTGCAGCAAATCTACTGATTCCATGAGTATAATGCAGTACTAGCCAACATGTTAAATTATAAATTTCAGTCAACGAAAAAAATACACATTTCAGCAGTTGTTATTATATAGATACCTTTAATTTAATAGAATTGTGAATCTATTTTCAAATTCTACAGTCTTTTACCTTTACTTTGATATATAACATGTCTATGTCACGTAAAAAAAAGATGTAACCACCTTTGTCCACTTTCACATGGATTGGCTCTAAAGTCCTTTTTGACTCACCCTGCATATTGAATTCGATATTTCTATTACCTCCGCACGAAGCATGTCTCTAATCACGCAATTCACTTTTTCCAATAAAGCGAGGGGCAGTGGCCGTGATTTGTGTACGAAGGCCGGTACGGGTGAAATATTCAGTGAATAAACAAAAGAACGGCATTTTCCAGGCATGCTACTAAACACGTTTAAATTTTTCTTTAGTACATCATACAGTTTTATTTATCGTCCCCACTTATAGTCTCTGATTCCTCAACTCGCTGCCTTAAGATGTGTAAATTGTTTTCCATTTCTACTAGAGATGGGTCGCTCCTAAGCGAGTCATTACAAATGAACGACTCTCTTTAGAGTGCCTCTCTGCTCGCTCCTTACAAAAGAGCAAGTCGTTCAAACACCTCCTTCGCCTCCTCGCTTTCACGACTCTTCGTACAGCTCCTCTAAACCTCCGCTTTACCCCAACCTGAGAATTTATAGAATGAGACAGTGAGAAAAGAGGAGTATGCAATGACATCTATCGACAGCTAACGCATATGGGTAATAGCGAATCAGAGTATCAGGCACTGTTACACTGCTTACTATTTTGCAAGTTGAGATAGTACGAGCCATTTCATTGGCTGACGTTTTCTAAACTGGGAGCACGCATTGCTGGAGAGCGAGAATTGATAGAGAGTGATGAATGAATGGTGAAAGGGGAAGTTGAAGGAGTCGTTCAAAACACGATCTGCCTCCTGCACTACAACAAGTGCGCCGTGACTGCAATGACATCTATCGACAAGCAAACATCTTAAAGACATATAGCCAATCAGAGGAACCGGCACTGTTACACCGCTTACTATTTCCCTGTTTGAGATAGTACATGCTTTTTCATTGACTGACCGCGTTGCTGGAGAGAGAATTGATAGAGTGATAAATGAATGGTGAAAGGGGGAGTCGAAGGAGCGAGTTGAAGAATGAGCGGAGAGATGGGGAGTCGAAAGAGCGTGTTGCCATGAGGAGCGTTGTGCAGGTAGGGTACGCTCCTGAGAGTTTGGAGCGAAAACGCTCTTTGAATTACTCTCAAGGAGCGCCTCCTCACAAGGAGTGGAGCGAAAGAGCGTGCTCTCAGCACCGAACGGCTCCGACCCATCTCTAATTTCTACAGACATAATCTCATACTTATGATTTACCGTGTTTTCCATGATGTTATCATTTCTACCATCTTTATTATTATTTTCAGTTACACCATTGCGGGCATCGCGCTCACTCGATATCCTCAGACAATTCTCCATATTATTAAATTCCTGCTGGTCTATCTCACAGCTATAAAAAACATCTTCCTCTTCTTAAATCTCCATATCGTACTCAAATCTCCATACCGTACTCAATAGGCTCTACCTCATCCAGCGTGCTATCCGACATTTTCACTCGGGCATATTTCCCGGCTCGTAAGCTTATGTAAGATCTTATCGTCTTCAATATTTATCAGTTCAACTAGGAACGTTTCATAGGGAATATCTTCTTCTATCCTACCTTCATATCTTATTTCCTCCGATTTAGTGGCTTCCAATGGAACAATGGCAACTTCATTACCTTGTCTTAAAGATAGGCAGTAAATCATGGCTGTACTAATCTGGGAACAAGCAGCATAAATATATCAATATCCCAGGGTCCGATTTTAGCTTTTATCATACATTGTTTTGAGACTTCATATTTCTTTCTGCTCACCGCGGCATTACATTTCACTTCTGTCAGTGGAATAGCCTGAATATGTACTCCCATACTTATTAACTTATCATAGAATGCCTGGTTGCACACCGTCTGGTTCGCCCCCATATCTACTAAAATTCTAAGATTCATATTACCCACCGATAAATTTACATACGGTGAATGCGCCTCGTGTTTACCAACCTCACCTTTATTTGTTAATATTTTATTTTCAGTGCCTTTCTCTGTACGGCATTTTCTTTTTCTAGCCCTGTTGTGAGTCCTCTTTTTCCAGGTAATACTGTAACATGGTCGATAATGGAACCCTTATGTTAGGTGATAGTGTGAAATTTCAGTCCTATCAAATTAATAGAAGGAGTTGTTTCTAGAAATAGAAATTTTAACTGTGAGTTAGGCACATGAAAGGCTTCTTTTATGCAACTTTTCAGATTTTTTGAAGGGTGCCTATCAGAGATATTTAAGCCCAAAAATAGTCAAAATCTGAAAAACGATAATATTTGAAGCCAGTTTAGAAATAAGGGATGTATTTTTAGACACATCATTTACAAATTCTGAGTAGGCCTATCTCTAATAATACTGCATTGTCAGTAAACACTATAATAAATTACTTTCTACATTTATTTTCATACAGAGTAGGACATGAATGTATTAAAACCTATTTCCTTCTATTAGTAATTGTAGGTCTATGTAGCAATTATAGCATTTGTATGAGAGAGCTATACCATACCACACCACACAGAATAATTACCAATCAATTTCTCTTCAAGCATTCAAGATATAAAGGTGGGATTTTAGCTATAGTAAAATTCAAAGAATGGATTAAACTTTCTGGCTTGAAGTTAGTTAATTAGTTAGTTAGTTTGTTTGTTTATTGTTTTTTCAATGCTTTAGAAATTAGTGCCTATGTCCAAGGGTTAACTAAATAGTGAGTTTAATCAAAAGAGGCTTATATGTATGTTGAGTGTGACTGCTGTAAATATTTCTAGCCACACGAAATAATACATATTAGAGCAAATCTGTAGAGTGAAAAACTCCCATTTTCCACAGCAGCAAATGCCAGAAGTGTTGCACAATAGCACATTTCTGTGTAAGTGGTACCACTATAGCGTCATTCTTTTAGAATTTCACCATGAATTAAAACTTTGTTGCAGAGAATGCTGAAGTACTACATAGAGTGTTACAAGAAGTACAACGAGAAAAAGAGACAGGAGGAGACAGACTTGCAGCTAAAAACGGAGATGATGGAGAAGCTGGGACTCAACGAAACAGACTTTGACAGAAAGCAGAAGAAGAGGGCCGAGCTACAAGCACAGCTCACAAAACCAGAAGTTCAGATGCAAGTGATGGAGATGAAAGAATTGCAGCAAGAGAAGAGTGATATAGAGCAGAAACTGCAGTTATTAGATGAAAAGATGCACAGAAGTAAACTTCTCAAGAAAGAGACCAAGCAACGACTAGATGAACTGCATTGTAAGAATGAAAAATTAGAGAATATAAAGCAAAAGCGAGCAGAGGAGATAGAGAGACTGAAACTGCAAGTGGGACAGCAACGATGCACGACAGGGGATATGAGGAACAAGGAGGAGGTGGTTCACAAACTTCAAGAGACTCTTGCACAAGAAGAAGCAAAAGGGAACATGTTGAGCAAAGATTTATATTCGCTAGATTTGCAGTGTGCTCGCAGTCGAAATGAGCTCAGTGAAACATGCATGTTATATAACACATTCATCCTTAAGAATGAGGAGTTGGCTGGCCTGGAACTCAACGTCAATTTCCTTCAGAGTGATGCCGGTAAACAAGTGGAGGTGAATATCATAAAATTAGTTGGTACTTATTCAGTGAAGCAACTATAATTAAAATAATTATAATATGAGTTGTAATAGGACACTTAAGATGCTTCACTTACCAACTTTTTTTGGTAGTACTTGTTTCAAGTACCCACAATCCCATCCTTGGCTACTTGACAATTGACAACTGATTGATATGCACCTGGTGGAGGTTTGACCAACTTGAGCAGGTTCTCATCTTCTTGCATCTCAAAATCCATCAGCCTATTTTCAGATCTCTGTATATAAATCTTTTCCCAAATTTCCAGATGTTTTGGGCTATTCACTGTTTTTTTTAAACAAATCTGCTTCTCTACAGATTTTGTGGTCATTGTTCCTAGAATGAGTTTCTACCACTGATAATGTGATAATTATTGACACTAGATTCAAAGAACACATGCAAAATCTAAAATAGGGTCAAATGAAGAAGTCATCTGTAGCAATTGATCTTGTTACAATGACCACATATCCGTAGAGAAGCAATATTAAATTCAGTGAATAAACTGAAAGATCTTGAAATTGGGGGAAGATTTAGGTAATGAAATTCAAAAGTAGATTGATGAATTTTGAGATACCAGATTATAAGAACCTGATCAAGAAGTCCATCGAACATCCACCAATCACATGTCAGGATTTTCAAAAGCGGGATTTGCCAGTTGACAAGGATGGGGACAATAGCCTTGAAACTTCTTTTACCAAAAAGTTAAGTGAAGCATAAGTGTCAATGTTCAACTCATGTTACAGCTATTTTATTAAGTGAAGGTGTGAAGCAAGAATTTGATTGGTTATATTATAACTGGTCTGTATATGTATAAATATAACCTGAAGGCTAATTGATCACTATATAATGCCATTTGAAAATCGCTGAAGTAAGAATCTGAAAGCCTCTAAACTCCACTACACTCCACCATGTTTGAAAATGTTTTTATTTTTTGTAAGATTTGTTGTTTTAAAATTCAAAATTAGGTGTTCTGTGTTTTTATTTTTAAAGACGCTAAAGATGTAGGATGTCATGCATATATGATTATTGTTGTTATTATTATATTAATATTACTAGGCCTATTATTGTTATTATTATAATTATAAATATAATAATAATAATTAATAAGATGGCATGTGTTCAACAGAACAAGAAAATGTCTGCTACTCATTCAAAAAGGTAAACAGGCAAAATAACCATGTTTAGTTAAAAAGACTATTGGCTACCAAAATGGAACAGAATGATACACACATATAGTTACTGCTTCTCAAACAAAACAAGTTTCAAAATAACCTGCTACCTGCCTACGTGCTATTCTTTTGCGGCAAAAGAAGCTGTTTTGCCACCATAGTGTTATTTTTCTATCTCTGTGCTAAGTAGAGGTGTACAAATCTCGATTTTAGCTTGCCCATACCCGCTTGAACGCCAGACAAGCAAGTTGCCAGCGTCATAGCTAGCAAGCAGGCAGGTTTCTTTAAGCTTGCATGGGTCAGGTAAAACCTAACTTACGCAAGCCAGAATAAGCTTGCGACATTCCTATCAGCTAAACAACTGTAGTTGCTAAGTGTAGGTAATACTTTCTTGCTTTTCTACATGCTGGTAGAAGAAATTCACCATGCAGATAAATAAAAGGTGGATAAAGTATTAAAAATCGTTTTAGCGTCTTAACACATTTATTATTTTTATTATTGGGTAGATTTCGAAGAAAAATCTACCTAATGACTTTCAAAAAATTCGTTCATATCTTTACGTTTCATGCCTCCCTAAGTACGAAACCACCGCCTGTTAAAAAAAATTGTGATATTTATATTTATATACAGTATATGTATATGTATATACTGTATATATATATCTTTACACGCTAGCGGCTGTAATTTTGAAGATATTTCAATCAAATTTTATTATGTTATTTCTAGGCCCAATAGTTCAGACAAGTTCGTTAATGAGCAAAATTGGTGCAAGAGGGTGGTCGGGGGAGGGGGTTGAAATTTTGAAACATTTATATCTCGGCCCCTATGAAGTATAGAGGGAAACTTTGATTGAATAAATTAGAGTACTCCTTATGGAGTTCACAGTGACACCAACGATTCGGAGGTTTTGGGAGTACGAGTGGGGGTGGGGGTATGGGGATGGAAATTCGAAATTTTCGAAACTACGTCTTGTGGGGTATCGTTGAGTATATGAGAACTATCAAAAAACTAGTTATTGATTTGTACTAGGTTTTTGATAGTTCTCATATAACGCGAGATTTGAATGTTTGAAAAAGTTCTCTTTCCTCTTTTTTGCAGTTATTATTGCGGGTTTGTCATGCCAAGGCTAAAGAAGAAGAGTGCTACGCAGCGACAATAAATTAAAACAAAAGCACTTTGAAATCTACCTCACCCTGTAGGCTTGCCTAAAGCAATTTTTGTTATTGTTATTAATGATTTTATGATGTTTTCTCGAAAATGTTTGAAACTTTTTCCCATGCCGGACTAGTACCTTTGTTCATTGATAATTCAAACTGTCCACATTTTAGTTTCTCCTCGGCTTCCTTCAGGGTAAAATTCTCTAAACACATCTGAAGTTCCTCAACAATGTAACTGCACGACTTACCAGTGCACTGCTATACCCAGTTTCATATTCTTTCCGCCAGGCCTTGCAGTTTCCTTAGGTCCTGTGAAACCCACCAGGTTATGAAGAGCTTGTGACTCATAGTGACAGTATTTCTTATCATCGTTGTAATCTGGCTTGCTTTCTAGTCAAGCAAGTTAAAAGCTATGGCTGGTTGCAGAACTTCAAAGGGGCAAGCAAGCTAAAATCAGAATATGTACACCTCTAGTGCTAAGACAAAGCCAGAAGCAGCTATATAAAAAAAAAAAAAAAAAACAACCAGTGATTCCTGCATGAAGTGGTTACAAAGTTACAAGAAATCAAGAAATACTCCCATGAGGACCCAAACAATGTGTAGGTCGGGAAGCAGCTACAAAAAAAAAAAGCAGTGAATTCTGCAGAAAGCAGTTGTAAAGAAACAGCGATTGCTGCATGAAGCAGTTAGAAAATAACAGATCCAGGGGCAGAAGCAGTAACTACTTTCTGAAGCTGGTTGGCATGAAGCAGTTATTTTGCAAAACAGTTTTAAAATAACTGTTCTGTTATTTTTGTCCCACACATTCTGCGTGAGTTATGTGATACCCGTACCGGTTTATAGGTAAAATTTTTTAAAAATACCAAAAAATAAGATATATTTCGTATATCGTTTGTGGTTTTATTTACAAAATTCGCGTTATTTTGCAGCTTACATTTGCTCGCAAACGGTACCTAACATTTTAACGTATCAAGATAATATAATCTTGACATTAGAATACAAATTTCGTTTTATCGCTAATCAACAAAAACAAATACCTCTAACCATAATTACTCTTACACATACTCTGAAATAACAGGAATGAGACAAGGAAGCATAGGTGGGCCGATAATCCTAAAGGTCCATCGTTACCAATCAGAATGGGGGGGAGGGTGTTCAAATATACCATATTTTACAGACCATAAGATACACTTTTTACTTTGAAAACAGAGCTTTGAAATTTCAAAAAACTCTGGTTGGAATGTGTAGTCAACTCGCATCATTTTCAAAAGAGCTTTGAAAGTTGGGTGCGTCTAATGGTCCGAAGTACACTAAAAATTAAAATTATAGTAAATATTGCCAGAATACCATAGTTATAAACAAGGTGTTGTGAACAATAAGATTGTTACAAATTTTGGCACAGACTGTACATCAGTGAATTAGCTCAAATGTAAAATGAGGCTAGCTGGAAGCCAGGTATACAGTGCGAAAAGAAACGAATGTTGAGTTCTTTTATACGAAAGGAGTTGTCTCCCTCGGGTGGTTTAGATGAAGGCAATGACCTCTAAACAGCCTTGTCCCATTAACTTACGGTATGCTGAATTGAGGGTTAGAGGGTGTAAAAGTATTTTCACTCTTTCATGAGAAATCAGTTCAGTTAAAATTTACACGATGCCACCAGTACAGAAGAGATTTTCGTACAACGCAGATTTTAAGTTAGATGTAGTTTACACTGATTCAATTGTACAAGGTTATAATTTGTTTATGCAATGAAGCTTATTATTCCCTTTAACGATTTTCGTTTACAATCACATTAAATTTATTTTCCTTTAAATTTCCATCCTAAAATCAAGGTGCATCTTATGGTCCGGAGCGTCTTATAGTCCGTAAAATACGATAAGTTCAAAATAGAAGACATACAAAATTCCAGAAATATTAACACCTTTAATAGCAAAGGCCCATAACAAGTCTCAACAACAACAATAAAGTGATATATCAATAAATATTAAAAGACTTAGAAAATTGACAAGTCCCTATACAATAAGGGAATCCCAAACTAGTATCATATACACATGAACCAGTGAAATATATTTATATTAATGAATAATTAGTGCTGTTAGTTACTAAGTCACAACATGTAATTAACTAGAATTCAATGCTCATTAGTCATTACTAGGGCTCGGACTTTAGGTGCTTATAAAAATGAAAATATTTATTTTTTATGTGTTTAAAAAGTCGAAAATATGTTTAAAAAATATGAAAATATTTTAATTAACTTATTCAACCAATATTTACAGAAGTAGCCCTACTCATCTAGTCGTTCTAGTCAGCAAGTGTAGAACTGTTGCAGTGAACGACAAAAGTAGATCTTAAGTTGTGCATCTTAAAGCTGTGACGATTTTCACGGAACAGAGACTTGTATCTTGAAAATGTACGTTCAACATCTTGCATATTTGTAACACTGGCACTCAGATGTTCCATCTGCTCCAAGTTCTCTACACTGTTACCTATTAAAATTTCTGAAATCTTGCGCAACACTTGTAACCCTTCATTCTTATTTAGGCATGACAGGAATTTTTCTTTAATTTTTTTTGCTTTTGAACCACTGATTTTGTTAAGTTTGTTTTCAATGTGTTTGATTTCTTTTTATTGATTCTGTCAACAATTGTTTTGTTGCTTCCAACTTAAGCTGTGTAAGAGGAAACAGAAATTTGCACTAATGAAGGCCAAATCCGCCCTGATTTATTCTCTGACTGAACATAACAACGCAACACATTGAAAATATGGCGCAATTTTACAAAAACTGTCAAAATATTCATTTCTAAACATGATGTGTGGTAAAATATTTAAAAAACTGTCAAAATATTCATTTCTAAACTTGATATGTGGTAAAATATGTAAAAATAATTAAGTTACCAAAAATATTTATTCAAATAAGAAATATCAAAAATATTTTTTTTTTATGTGATATGCAACTCAGTATTTTGAATCCAAAGGTCCCAACCGAAACTTTGACAAAGTCCAGAAATCATAAGTAATAGCAAAAAAAATATGTATTTACCTAAAAGTCCTAGCCCTAGTCATTACCAAGATCATACATCTAAGCAAAAATACCCAAGGAAGAGGTGCTAACCCTCAAATAGGATGGTCCAAACCATACCAATGTAGACAAAATATAGAATAACTGGTTAATATCAAATTTAGCAAATAGAATGCATCCAAACTCAAGAAGTAACAGATGCAATGGATATAACTTATTTGAGGTTACTCAAACTCGTAATTTATAAATTAATGTACTTGGGTCCATGACCCCTAATTGCATATCCTACTGATGATTCAAAATCTAGAAGGCTAAAGTATGGATACTAAAGATCCAATAAGAATAATTTAATTAAGATTACAAATCAAAATAGTTACTGAAATGGCTTTTAGATAATACCAAGATAACCAAATTTCTAACTAGAGAGGGAAATATAAGTTCTTACAATCAGTTATAGTGATAAATCAAACTATTCAATCATAATTTAATAATTATAGAGTAAAACCCAAAATAGTTAATGGCTGAATAGTCAATGAATTAATACAAAATGGAAAATCTAAATAAGAGAAAGAGAATTGCTTATAACATATATGGGCAACGCCCGGCCCGCGGGCCGGATGCGGCCCACCCCGACTTTTGATCCGGCCCATGGAACATTTTAAAATCGCACTCGAAAAAGTAAATATTTTCGGTTCTCGCCAACAAGAAGGGGGAAACAAAAGCCTGAACTACGAGGGTGTTCCTTCTGGTCAGCGCTAGAAAAATGCTGCAATAGGCCTAAATCAAAGTATCGAACCAGACTTACAGATGAAAATTTGGAAAACACTCTGCGCTTGATGCCAACATTAATTATCTTTTTTCTCAAGTTCAAGCTCAAGCTTCTCATTAATTTCTGCTGATTGTAAGTAAATCAGTTCGATATTGTTTTCATTCATGTAACTTTAGCATTATACTTTATAAATATAAAAAACCGTATCATGATTAATGATTATTTTTTCACAACTACCTATTATCTACGGCCCGCGACTTCATAAATATCGTTTAGCCCGCATCTTTCTGAAGGTTGCCCATACCTGGCTTATAAGAACCAATAAACTTAATTTAGAAAATATTTAATGAGGATAGAATATAAACAAACTGAAACCTAAATAATTACTATATACTGCCTCAAGATTTTACTGATAAATACAGGCAAAGAAATGGAAGGACTAAATAACAAGTCCCAAGAATTTTAATTTAGAAAATATTAAACAATGATTTACTATTTACAGACCTAGAGCTAAATAGTTATTGGGTACTGACTGAAGGTATTCAAGGCAAATAGAAATGGAAAATCTGAATAATTAATGTAAACCGTAAGTCTCAACAACAAATTTAATTTAAAAAATATTAAATATTAAATAAAAAGCAGAAGATGTCTGTAATCTGATATAGCTTGGCTCAAGGGGCATAAGACAGGAAGAAAGACATCCAAACTTCTTATGTCTTGCAGCAGTGTTGATTTGATTGTGTATCATGGAATTGTATGTAATCGTTTCAACTCGGTCCCAATCATGTCTGAAGTGAGTGACTCTACTAAAGATGTAACAAAAGTAAATGGTGATTATTAATGGTAGGTTCTCATCGGATATAGTGAATGCACTCTCAAAGCATGGCCCACTCAGAACAGGTGTATTTGTAGTGTGCTGCAGCGGTTTGGAAGACACGTTTCTGCCATAAGAACTTGGGAACAACTCCAGAGTCACGGCAATGCAGAAGGAAAGCCAGAGAACACAGATGAGAAGACTTCTGCTTGCATATCACTTCCAGTTGGTGAATCAGGCGATATATTCCTTCCCATGGAGGCGAGTTATGAATAAGCATAGGCTTTGAAGGCTGGGGTCCATATTATTAGAATAAAAATCTTTTTTGAGCTGTTTTGCTGTGGTCTGCTTCGGGTAATATAGGCCTACAGTACAATTGAGTAACCTTTTATGCTCTGCCAAAGACCCAAGGGACCCGCTTTCCTCATCCAGCGTTTTCAAAATCCCATGTTCATGAGATGGAGTTTACATAGGCACAGCGTCAACACCAGACTCTTCAAGCATAAAAGAAGTTGCCATGTAAGTCAATCTGACAAGTTTCTGGTAGCTGAACATGCGATCAGTGCAGATGGGGAACACATTATACAGTTTTAGGGCACCAGCATTATTTCTTCTATTCCATATTACCATGCTCGGCTACAGTGAGAAGCCATTACGATTTTTAAACACCCCAACAATTTTAATAAGAAAGAAAAATCACTAATATTACACGAGACTTGCCATCCAGTTATTAAAGACCTAAGAATAATCCACCCACCCAGAACATTCTAGAAACAGAGATCCAAACACCCCTTCCATTCAGCTGCAGCCACCCCCTCCCCGCTAACCAGTGAAGGTTGATATGTTACAAGAAGATTAGTAATATGCAGGTAACATCACCCCTACCGGCCTCTGCCCCGCCCACTGTCCAGTCATCGAAGGGCTCAACTGGTATAAATATAAGCTCCAAGATCCCCATCAGAACATTGATACTTTCAAACAAAACTTTGACCACTGAGGAAGTCCACCGCAGCAATGGACGAAACATCTGGATATATTACTCCAAGCAGACCACGGCAAAACAGCCCGAAAGAAGATTCAATTCCTTGTGGATGTTTTGCGGTAAAAGGCATATAAGGGTAGCATCACAATAATGTGCCCTACTTACATCCCGTTATTCTTTTGCAAGTCCCTAATTACTGGAGTAGTTCAGGTAATAATTTTAGACAGATCTAGTGACCTTCCTCCTGGTCTAAGTAGTTGGTGTTGCTAACTGCAGATCTGTGTTCAATCCCCAGTACCCCTTGAATTTTTCTTAGGTAGGGAATAATTAAGGAATCGCGCACAATGTGCATTATCTTAACCTAAGACTTAACCTACCCAGTCCTGAACCCGGGGAGGGGATCTTTCACTACTGCAGTTAGCCTTGTAAGGAAATTTGAGAAGTTGCTTATTAAAGAAATCATGCCTGCTGGCAAGAAAACCATTAATACCACTGTGGGAGTTGACATGCTTATCACAATATTTCCCACTTCTGCATGAAATTGAAAGACCGGAAATTAGGCCATAGGATGTAGCATATGGAGTTTACACAACAAATCCACCACTGCCTTCGTGTTTTTGTTTTGGAATTTTTTAATTATGGTGTTCTAAAGTACAAAGCAACCTAAAATATTACTAATTGCTATGTGTTTTGTTGTAGGATCTACTTGATCGCTTTGATACCATCACTGCAAAACTGCGAGATGAGTTTCGAGACATGGGATGCATTTTGGATGACATTAGTGACTCCATAACAACAGCAGAAGACCAGAAATGCCAGCTGTTGTATGAGCTGGAAGAACAGATAAAACTGGAGAAAAAGAAAAGGCAATACATCATTGATTTAAACGAGCTTGTGAGGAAGAAGAGAAGTCAGCTGAAGGAGAATCTAAAATGCCTGGAAGATAAGAAAGAGAAAATTACATTTCAAGGTACCCGGCCTCTCTATGAAGAAATAAAGGCAATTGAGGCTGAGATACAAAAGGGTATTGCCCAAATACAGGATAATGAGGAGGAGGGTAAAGCTTTCTTCGAAAAGTGGGACACTGTAATGGAAAATTTTAAAGAAGAACTGAAAGTGATGAATCAACCTCTTATAGACTTCTTGAATGAGAAAAAAGGAGGAAACAAGTAATGATCCTTAATGTAATAAATATTATAAATAATTCATTTAAACAAGTATTTGATAATAGTAATTTCTGAAAATAAACACTGTATATAATTATGTATATATGTGTGCTTTCTGTAGAGTTTACTAAGATTTTTGGAAAAACACTCAATATAACTGTTTTATTTTAGTTTTCATCCAGGCAAACCCCAAGAAATTTAGTTTCAGATACATAATACATTAAATCTGTTAATTGTAATCCCTAGGAAAACAGCGATTTTTATTAATTTTGTGGTGAAATCCTATTGCTTCCTATTTGTTTTTATTTATAAGTAACTTGTTTTTCCCAAACCATGGTATTAAAGTACTATTAAATATTGTGCATTTTTCTTGTGATAGTGTTGTCTACAAATACTAGAAGTCTTACTTTTGTCTCATGAGAAATCTACTGTTTCCACTGGATTCTTAATGTATGCTCATTCAGAGTTCAATCACTGTAGGAAGCAGTTGTGTTGTGGTGCTGAGTCTTTCAAAGTTGTGCAAGAATAATTTCAGTACCAGCCACGGCAAGAATAATTTCAGTACCAGCCACAATTGAACAAGAGATACAGTGAGCTATCAAAGAAAATGGGGATCAATATACAAGTGCACAGGGCCAAAATAGACCTATTTATTATGAGAAATTGCAAAAGTAAGGGGTTAAAAAAGCACCAGTTCAAAACTAGCAAGTGCCATGGCACTTAATATTAATATTATCAGTTTACAATTGGGGGATTGAAACAAATCCAGGCCCCAATACTAATGAGGGAAATGTTGAATAGTCCAGTCAAAAAACTTAAAAAAATGACCCAACCTCTAAAAAAATCCGAAAGTTTTGAAACTTTGCATACTTATTTAATGGTACCTTGGGAAGAATATACCAAAAGTCCTCATGAATATGAGGCGAGCTCTAGCGGCAATTAGCGAAAACAGGACCCCTATTTTGGTTTTTCGTTAATATCTCGAGAACCGTTGGTCTGAGGTAAAAGGTGACTATATACGTAATTAAAGCTTATTAAATTTGGAACATAAATGATTATGTACATTTTTCTCGTATTCCTAATGTTTACCGAGTTATGGGGCGCTAAAGGATAGCGTTTTTTCTAAAACCGTCGAGGAGCGCACGATGGTGCAAATTAAAGTAGGTAACTACCGTACTATTTCACCATTGTCTTTATTTGAGGAGGCAGGAATGCGGAATACCAAAAAATCTACCTTGTACGATGCCTACTCCATTAAAATAAGAAATAAACCTAGTCTATATTGACATTGTTTTGGTTGGAGGCTTACTATTACACAAGTTGGTGTGGCCCAAAGATTCGCCAACAATCTCAACCATCTGCTAGTGTTATGTAGCCTATGTTCTCAAGCATTATGGTGGCAACGGCTGCACGGTGGTGTTTGATGTTTATTCAGCCACCCGATCCAGTACAAAGAGAGCTGAACAGAACCGAAGGTACAAAACAAAGAGGTCAGTTGACAAACTTTGGAGAGAAAACAATAGTAACAGTCAAACAGGATGATTTTATTTCTAACGAAAAGAATAAATGTAGACTAATTTCATTCCTCATAATTGCCCTTACCAGCCATGAAGTTGAAACAGAACAAGCATCCAGTGATGCTGACACATTGATCGTCCGAACAGCACTCGTGAAGTCCTTCACTTGTGACGAAGTAGCAATAGTCGGGTGAAGATGTAGATCTTATTATTCTCCTCATGGTCTTAACTCCGACTGAACAAAACATATTATTTGTGAAACCAAGCCATGGAAAAGTAGGAAGGCAAGTATATTGAAACCAGCAATTGTAAACTTTGGGAATGAAGAACAGCATACTTCTTGTGCATGCGTTCAGCGGATGTGATACGACTTCGTCTGCATATCGAAATGGGAAACATTCCTGATTGAAATTGTTCAAGAAGCAAGCTGTACTGCAAGGTATTGCTGATATATTTAAAAGCCCAAGTTCATCCCGTGAGGCTGTAGCTGCTGCTGGAAACAAAATATTCCTGGCATTGTACAATGCACCCAGGAAGAAAACATCTCTTAACATGCACCGCTACAATGCTTTCACCAAATCTGTATCCAATGCTAAACCCGACCTTTCTGCTCTGCCGCCCATAAAAGGAGCAGCAAGACAACACGCATTTCGAGTGTACCATCAAATTCAATTTTGGCTTGGGAATGAACTTCTTCCTGTGCAGTGTGGTTGGAAGTTTGAAAGCGATCGGCTGATCCCTGTAACAACAGAGAATCCAGCAGCACCTGAAGCTGTCCTCAACCTCATTTGTTGCAAATGTACAGGTGGATGTGGGAACAGATGTGGCTGTCGAAAAGTCAGGAATAATGTGTACAAGCATTTGTCACAACTACCATGGCGAATACTTGAATGGTGTTACTTCCACCCTCGAAGAAGACTTTGATGACCCTGATGATCCCGATGCCATAAACCTTGAAGAAACAGACCGTTCAGTGCAAAGCACAAACTCTGAACATTTGGTATATGAAGATCAAAATACTGTGCTTGCTGGACGCTTAACCAGAAGTCAGGTGAGATTGCACATTTGTATTTTTTTGTTATTCATTTTCCTTGAAATAGTATACATAAATCGGTCGTCATGTTCATACGTTGTTTTACCGCTCGCTTACCTACTTTCTTTTACCTACATGTTTTAATCTGTATAATGGTTCTCTCACATCATCATATCATGCATAGTTACCTCTTCTTACTGTGTTTAGGGCAGCAAGTTCAGAAGCTGACCAAGATGAGCAGATTGCAGGACCTTCTACCAAGAAGCGATCAAGAGTTGATTGATTTTTCTGTACACAGTTTTCCTTGGAATATCCTCAGCATTTTTTTTTTTTTGGGGGGGGTTCATGTATTTCATTGTTTAATATACATCATGTCTTCCTTTTTATAGAAAGCTGTGAAATTTATCTCCTGAATCATCCTTGGTATAAAAAAAATGGTAAACCATTGTCAAATATTATTAGAAATGCCATATTGTACCGCGCTAGCGTAGTTTTTCAAAAAACGCTATCCTTTAGCGCCCTATAACTCGGTAACCATTGGAAATACAAGAAAAATGTATATAATCATTTTTGTTGCAAATTTAATAAGCTTCAACTATGTATATAGCAAACTTTTACCTCCGACCAACGGTTCTCGAGGTATTAACAAAAAACAAAAATAAGTGCCCTGTTTTCGGTAATTGCCGCTAGAGCTCGCCTCATATTCACGAGGACTTTTGGTATATTCATCCTTAGGTACCTTTAAATAAGTGTGCAAAGTTTCAAAACTTTCGGATTTTTTCTTAGGTTAAACCTTGTTTTGACTGGACTAGAATGACTAAATTTATTAAAAAATACAAACTACCTTATAATTACCAATATGGCTTTAGAGAACATTCATGCCCATTAAATGCTGCAATGGAAATTGTTGTAGGTATTGAAGAAACATTAGTTAGTAAAAAAATTAGCTTCTGGATTATTTTTAGACCTTAAAAATGCATTTGATACTGTTGATCATAATATATTGCTAAATAAACTAGAAAGGTTTGGTTTTAGAGGAATACCACTAGCATGGCTTCGGAATTATCTTCATGGTAGAACACAGTATGATAATCTAAAAAATGGAATAATAAGTAGTGAACTGCCAGTTGTTGTGGTGTCCCGCAGGGATCTGTACTTGGGCCACTATTGTTACTAATTTATGTAAATGATATAAGTGAATTGAAACTGGAAAAATATTATTATTTGCAGAGGACACTATATTTTATACTGCTGACTGTCTTGGACTAAAACCGATATGACGCCTTGAATCTTGAACCTGATAAAAGTAAGAAACACTATTGGTCAAAACAACATTTTAGGCAATGAAATGAGTCTCTCCATCTTAAGGAAAGGCTGATATCATAGTAGGCCTACAACTTGATGGTAGCTATTGATCATCTCTTTGTAAGCATAATGAACTCCCCAGGGGACTTCGCCTTATTAAAGCACTGTCCGTGCAGGTGGGGAGGTTTGCGTGCTTCAATGAGGTGGACAGCTATACCGACGGTAGCTTGCTACCAGAAGGGTCACCCATGTCGGAAGCCAGACGAATCCTTCCTGAAACGACCTATCTTCCATATCCCATCCTGTTTCCTTCCCTTTTCCCTACCCAAGCTAAGGTGGGAGGTATCGTGCCGAGGGCTGTATGGCACCAGGGTCAGATGGTGTCGTGAACGATCCACTTGGGGAACCAGGTTGAACCCCATTGTATTTTAGACCTTCTACTTCTGCAGGGGGCTCCGGGAGTAGCGACAGATTACCCCCATACTTGTGGGACCAGCATTGAGTCTAACGTTTCCAAACATCCAGAGCGTTCCTTAGCTGGGGACTCTGATAGCACTGTAGTAGATATGACTGGCAATGGAACCCGGTGAGATAGAGCGCTCCTTTACTGGAAACTCAGGTTCTAAGGGGAACATTGCCAGTGAAAGTAGGAGACCGGAGGGCTCCCTAACAGGGGACTCCAATGACGAAGCCTCGGGGGCCTTGCAAAAGGAGGAACCCGAAGCTAGTAAGACAAGAGGCGCTGACATCGGAGAGCTAGCCAGCAAGGTGGGCTCTCTAAAGATCAAAAAGAAAGGATTATCATGAGCAGAGAAGAGGAGGAGGCTGGCTAGGCTAGGGGCGAAGAGAGGTCCGAAGGAGACTTTGCCCTCTTCTTCTGCTGCGTGTTCTTCTGGGCTCCTCTAATGAGGGGACCACCCCTTCTTCTTCCACTCGGAAGCGACCAAGCCCTTCAACCACTCCAGAAGAAGGCAAACAACATAAGAGACCGAAGGCCGAGTATTCAAAGGTGGCCCAGGCTGGGCTCAGGATGGCTATTGTTAGCGAGGGCTATCCTGAGGTACAGATTACTCTGGAACACCTAGTGAGTATTCAGGCAGCTGTCAGCAGGCTTGTGGACGACTTACCGAATGATTCCGGCATTGTTCCACAGTTTGTTGATTGCTATCTGGCCAAGGGGGCAGCCATAGTGGTCTGTCAGGACGAGAATTCTTGGACTTGGCTTACTGGTATGGTGCCTAGCAAGAAAGGCGTGGGAGGGCTCCAACCTCAAAGTGGATAGTATGGATGCAATCCCTATATACAAGAGGCTGATGGTCTGGATCCCAGGACCCTCTGTGGAGACAGACGCCATCTTCAGACGTCTGGTTCGTCAGTCTGGTGCTTGTTAGACGTCTGGTGCTCAGCATAGACTCAGCTGTTGCAAAAGGCAATCCTGGAGGAGAGGAAGGGGAAGCTCTTCTGCGGCACGGGCCAAGCGGTGTTCACCCTGCTGGGAGCTGGAGCCGAGAAGAAGGAGAAGAAGACCGGATAAGGCATATGGTGAGTACCACTGTTGCTATTCACTGTGTGCAGGCTAACCTCCAAAACTAAACTAAACTCCGTGGCTCTACATCCCTGAAGGGACTTGGCCTACCACCCGACCGCTGCATCATCTCCCATAGGCAGATGGCAGGATTGGGGGGCATGTGGTCAGCATGCCGACACCTACGGCCGTTAATGGTGGTTGGCTTTGTTGCCTCAAGGGTTCTTGTTCGAAGGCTATTGACTGGAGGGATACAAATCGCCCTGATGCAGGAACCATGGATTCGTGGGGGCCATATCATGGGTCTGACAGTGGCAGGCTTTTCTATTTTCAGTGCTCGCACTACAGATAGGCCTAGAGTATTCATCCTAACTAAGGGTAAGTCACAGATATAGAGGAATAGATCGGCAGCGTAAGGGGAGGGACTGAAGCCAACGCGTTCGCTGCGTCGCCATATTGCGATCACCAACAATCTGATGAAAGGAAGGGAAGTCGGTGCGGGAATCAAACAAGAAAGGCTTTCTAAAGCTGTTTTAATTGGAATTTCACAATCCAGTAAATAAATTATTAAATACAGTTTTATTGTCATTTGGCCATTACAGCACTAGACATCACACTTATAATAAAATCAGGTAAACTGATATAGCAAAAGAGCCAAAGTAAATGTAGTACCATAGTCTTAATTCTGTATACAGAAGATGCTTCTATAGGATAAATGTTAATGTTGATTTATAGTCACACATCTTTTACATTTATTCAGCTTTGACTGGTAAACTGGTGACTCACTAGGAATATTCTAGCTTAGGCCTACACTATATTACTTGTAAATCACGATTACAAGTAAGGAAAATCTAACACTAATGTAATTATTTTTCTAATGCCATTAATGAGTGCTTGAAAATAGAATGATTTCTTTTACTATTTTTTGAAGTGAAACTTCTTTAGCCGCGGTAGGAGTAAATCGAGAGCTACCCAAACTTGCGTGACGGACAAAATCGTCACGAAATTGTTACGCTCAAAATCGTCACGAAATTAGTGGGTCTGTGACGGAACGGACTGCACAGAAAACAATCAATTTAAAAACAATCCAAAATTCAAAGATCTAAACATCCAAAATTAAAAAATTCAAAGATCCAAATTTCCAAAATTCAAAATTTAAAAAACAAAAAATCCAAAATTTAAAAAGTCAAAAAATTAAAAATCGAGAATCCAAAATTAAAAAAGAAAAAAGATCCAAAATTTAAAATAATCAAAAACAAAAAAATCCGAAATTCCAAATTTAAAAAATATAAGATCAAAAATATAAAAAGTCCAACAATCCAAAATTGAAAAATCGAATAAGCCAAAATTTAAAAAATATAAAATCGATAATCTAAAATTTAAAATAAAAAATTAATAATCGATAATCCAAAATTAAAAAAGCAAAAAATAAAAAAAATTATATCCAAAATTTAAAAAATCCAAAGATTCAAAATTAAAAAAATTTAAATTCCAAAAAATCCAAAATTTGAAAATTAAAATCGAGAATCCAAAATTTAAAATATTAAAAAATCAAAATTAAAAAATCAAAAAAATAAAAACGATCCAAAATTAAAAAAATAAAAAAACAAAAAATTCCAAATGAGAAAATTAAAAGATCAAAAACTTAAAAATTCCAAAATTAGAAAAGTCCAAAAACCCAACAATCCAAAATTGAAAAATCTAATAATAATCCAAAATTGAAAAAATTCAAAAATTATTTCCCCGCACACTTTTTTTTTATTTATTATAATTATATGTTAACCTCATATTCAAGGAATTCTTTGATTGAGTAATATGTTCTTTGCAAAAACAAGTTTTTAATTTTAATTTGGAATTGTCTGCTATTTAATGCTTTTGTTTCATTTGAAATTTTATTGTATGTTTAAAGCCCATGTATTGTGGTGTTTGCTCTAGGAGGGTTATTCTATGGGAACAGAATTTTAACAACTCTGTTTCTTGTGTTGTATTCGTGAGTATTTTGTGTGTTGTATTGGTCAAAATTAATGTGCACATGATTTAGAAGCTCTAGTAAATATATTGAAGAAGGAAGTGTTAATATTTGTAGATCTCTAAAGAGTGGCCTTCATGATTCCCTGTAGGATGAATGGGTCATAATTAGTATGTTTTTCTTTTTAAGATGCTTTCCCATTCGCTGCAGTTTTCCCAGAAAATTATTTCGTAAACCAGTATTGAGTGAAAATAGCTGTAATAGACCCAGTTTAAGCAATAGTAATTTTTCAAATTTATAAATGGATGTTAATTTGACCTCCAATATAGTGGTATAGTATGTATTTGAAATTACAGGGATTCCCAAACAACACTGTGGCTCACCATTTCACTATAAATTCGGAATTATGTAGGAAGAAAAACAATTTTCCGTAATGAATACGTGGTACTTAAGCGGGCATGTTGGTGATACCAATATGGCGTCGGCACTGCTTCCCTTGCCCCTCTACGCCCCTGACTCGGCTTCACTGCCACCTGCAGTTAAGGATACGACGCTGCCGATCTATTCCTCTATATCTGTGGGGTAAGTTATGGGCACTACCACAGTTCTGTTCTCAGGACGTGGTGGTGGTTCTTGTGAGGTACAAAGAGGGAAGTGCAGAGAGGCAATTAGTTGTCTGCTCGGCATATTTCCCTTATGATTTAGAGGATCCTCCTCCCTCAAGGTAGTTTGAGGACCTAGTTACTTATTGTGGATGGGAGGGACTCGACCTGGTGGCAGTGCCGTATTTGAGACTAGGCAGCTGCCTAGGGCGGCAGATTTGAAGGGGCTGTTACTGTTTTTTTTTTAATATATTAAACATTTCATTCAGAACTCTTCAAAAAAGTACTAATGTAACGCACAATGAAATAGAAATGAATAACATTGACAACAATATGCACCTGTTTATTTATTTACTTTTTTATTTATTATTACATATTATTATTAAGTGCCTGTATGGTACATCATGAGATTGTGTGTGGGGACGAAAAATGTCTGTCCGTCCATCCGTGTGTCTGTACTCGACATAACTCAAATACGCTTTTTCGGATATTCATGAAACTTGGAAAACACATTTATAGTGTCCATGGGAAGAACCCTATTGATGTTGAACCAAAGCGGTTCACCGGTACCGGAGTAATGCCCAATTTAGTGCCTATTTTAATAGATTATGGCGCCTTTCTATTATTGAATTTCCATTAAACTTGGTATACGCATTTATGACGTCCATGAGAAGTACCCTATTGAATTTTAACCTAATCTGTTGACCGGTGCCAGAGTAAAACCCAATTTAGTGTCTATTTTAAAGGCGCAATAACTCAAATACGCTTTATCGGATTTTTATGAAACTTCGTATACGCATTTATAATGTCCATGGGAAGACGTCTACTGATATTCGACTAAATCGGTTGGCCAGTACTGGAATAATGCCCAGTTTAGTGCCTTTTATGTTAATATATCAGAAGTCGCGATAACTCAAATATGCCTTTTATGTTAATATATCAGAAGTCGCGATAACTCAAATATGCTTTATTGAATTTTCCTGAAACTTTGTATACCCATTTATAATGTACATGGGAAGACGTCTACTGATATTGGACCAAATCGGTAGCCCGGTACCGGAGTAAATCCAATTTAGTGTCTATTTTAAAGACGCGGTAACTCAAATACGCTTTACTGGATTTTTATGAAACTTGGTATACACATTTATAATTTCCATGGGAAGACGTCTATTGATATTGGATAAAATCGGTTGACCTGTTTCGGAGTAATGCTCAATTTACTGCCTATTTTATGGTAATATACGTATTCAAAAGAATTTATGAAATACAAATCAGTTATCATGACAACAAAGTCAATTGTTTTACTGTGATCTTATAAGGCTTTGGAAATTAAAATACAGTTAGTTATGACAAATAACCCTATTGCTTTACATGCGCTTATCCAACTAGACCGTTAAACTGACCCAGGTGGCAGAGATGGTAACGTCTTGGCCTCACATTCTGGAGTTCCATGGTTCAAATCCCGAAACCGGCCAATTTGACTTTTTTTTTATATTCTGCATATCATCATTGGAATCATAACTGATTAAACAAAAACATACTGGCACTTTGTTACATCAGTTTACCTGATTTTATTATTATTATTATTAGGCCTACTATTATTATTAGCCTACTATTTCAGTTACAATAATGCATTCATGTGGAAATAAGGGGGCGAAAATATTTTTCTCTGCCTAGGGATGCCTAAGTAGCTAAATACGCCCCTGCCTGGTGGTTGGATGCGACTCTAATTCCCACCATGGGATTTGGGGTAGCACCAACATTAATGTGAGGGGCAAGGCTCTTGCGAACTATATAAGTACAACAGACCAACAGAACCTTCAGGGACCCCCAAGAGGACCAATTGGGACTCTTATAGGGAGGACCTGAGGGGCAGGATCACTGGGGGAATGCCTAGAAATTCTTATAACAAGGAAAACTTGGGGGACTGCATTGATTGGATTAGAGTGGCCCTCAGATCTTCCTTTGAGGATAACTGTCCACTCAGAGTAGTCAGGACAGTAAATGGGATGTTCCGCTGGAGCTCGACTCTGAGCATCCTTCGGAACTCCACGCGATGGCTTTATAGTAGAGCTATAGGCAAACAAGATACTTAGAGTTGGGATCTGCATAGGGATGCACAGCGTAAGTATAAGCAAGAACTAAGGAAGTCCTCCAGGGAAGCCTGGAGAAATTTCTGTCAGAGTATTAACGATCTACCAAGTGCAGCTAGATTGCATAAAATCCTAATGCGAGGCTCGCGAGCCAAATTGGGCTCATTAAGGATCCCCTCTGGGACATACACTGGCTCGGAAGAGGATACTATATGACTCTTGCTTGGGATGCATTTCCCTGAATCACAGGTAGTCAATGAGGAGGCACTATCTAGTCAATATATTGTCACCTACAAGCGTATAAAGTAGACAATTCAATCTTTTGCCCCTTTTAAAAGTCCAGGGATGGATGGGATTTACCCATCTCTGCTTCAGCAGGGACAGGAATTACTCATTCCAAACCTGGTCAGAATTTTCAGATCTTGCCTGGCGATGGGTTATGTACACTCGTTGTGGAGGCAGGCAAGACTAGTTTTTATTCCTAAGCCTGGGAGGAGCTCGTACCTTGGGCCTAAGGATTTTAGACCTATTAGTTTGACATCCTTTCTTCTTAAGACTTTGGAAAGGCTAATAGACAGATACATCAGAGGACTTATCTTTATTGACAGGCCTCTGAGTGCTGAACAACATACCTATCAGGCTGGCAAATCTGTGGACATGGCGCTTCATCAGCTGAATTCAAGGGTTGAGAAAGTGCTTGACCATGGAGAGCTGGCCATGGCAGGGGGGCCTTTAATTTTACTTCATATGGCTCTCTCTATAGAGGGTTGATTAGACATGGAGTTAACTTGTGCATAACTTGATGGATTATGGCATCTCTGGAGGGCCGCCGGGCAATAGTGTCTCTCAATCAGTGTACGCTGATGTGCACTATGCCCAGAGGCTGCCCTCAGGGAGTGTCTTATCCCAACCTATTTGGTCCCTGGTGGTAGACGAACTACTTGTGTCAGGCTCAATGATAGTGGAGTATATGCCCAAGTCTATGCAGACGATGTCTCCATTGTGGTCGGAGGCAAATTTGCTGATACAGTTTCGGGCCTTATTCAAAGTGCCCTGGAAGCTGTTGAAAGGTGGTGTCATGAGGTAGAATTGTTAACTAATCCTGATAAAACTAACCTCATTGTTTTTAAAGGAAGAGACGGCTGGATGGTTTGCATGAGCCAACCTTCTTTGGGAAGAAGCTGCTTCGATCCACGTCGGTCAAGTATCTGGGAGTTATTCTTGATTCTAGGCTGGCGTGGAAAGAGCACATTGAAAATAAGGTGATCGATGCCTGCAATAGTTTGTGGTTCTGTCGGAGGGCCTTTGGTGTGAGGTGGGGACTAAAGCCACGTGTGGTTTACTGGCTCTATGTCTCCATCATGTGGCGTGCTATACGGGTTATTCCCAGATCCGTAATATAAGTAAGATTGACTCCCGGCCCTGAATCCCGTAGCAAGGAGCAGGGACCGGAAACAGAATACGTAACACCAACTTTCAGAATAACAGTACCAGTTTTTATTAATAGAATGCAAGTGGCACAGTAATAAACCAGAATACAGAATTACTTTGGCTAGAAATACAGTATCATATATGAGAATAAACCTGAATAAATGAATTGCAAATAAGACGTGATATTAACAGAATTGAAAGCAAAACACATATATGGCTTAAGGCCCTATTCAAATACACGGAGGCAAGCTATCCTTCTTCCGTAAGCAAAAAAAATATGAAGTGAAAAGTATTAATAGCAAACGAGACCGAAAACGAACTAAACACTGGTGGGTGAAACAAAAAAACAAACCAAAACAACTAAAGCAAAACCCACCAGGAAAAGTAATTTAATTTAGAAAAAGAAACAAAATACCTGCTGGTAATTAAGTGATGTGGCATGCTATATGGGCTATTCCCAGATCCGTACTGTAGGTAAGATTGACCCCCGGCCCATAATCCAGTAGCAAGGAGCAGGGACTGCAAGCAGAATATATAACACAAACTAGCTAAATAACAGTATCAGGTTTTATTAATGAAATGAGACTGGCACACTTGTAAACCAGAATACAAAAGAATTTTAGTTATAAATACAATTTCATGTGTAAGCCTAAATCTGAATAAAAGGTTTGCAAATAAGAAACAAACATAACAGAGCTGAAGGCGAAGTAGAAATATGGCTTAAGGCCTCATAAAAATAGCCTATACGGCGCATTAGGGAAGCTATCCTCCTTTCGTAGGCAAAATAAAATAAAAACCAATATAAAGTGAAAAATATATATTAAATGCAAAAGGACCGAAAACGAACTAAACACTGGTGGGTAAAAGCAAACGAACCAAAAACAACTAAAGAAAGCCCACCAGGACAATTAATTTTAATTTAGAAAAAACAACAAAAGAATACCTGCTGGTAATTACGTGATGAGAAGATACACAAGCTACATGCCGGCTAGTAGAAACCTCCCGCAGCCAAGCACTGAGCACAATAGCTCAGGTTGACGATACAATTCCAACTCCCTAGTGAGATAGGCCCACTAAAAGTAATCCGATCAGAGCCGCTAGAGGGTGCTAGGCAAAATTATTAATACCATAAAAATAGCAATAAAGAGGGCGTTGTACGCCTGAAGGGCAATTAATAAACACACCCAAACAAAACAGCAGCAAAAGAAAGATGGCTTGCAAACACGGAACCCGAGTGCGTAAGTAAACAAAGCAAAACTTGAATTAATTAACTAGATAAACACAATGAAATATATAAGAAAATAAATGAAAATGAATAAATAATTATGTGCCAAATACCAACGGCACATCCTCTCCGGCCCAAGGCAAAAAAAAAATTTGAAAAGCCAATTTTTTCCCCCAAAACAAAGTTCATTATATAATAAAAAATAGTCAAGACGAGCAAAAAATATACCATCACCCCATTAACGTTTAAAGGTCCACCAAAATATTAGTAAATAGTTTAACATTGTAGAATAGATTACTTCATTGACACTGTAGAATATTTTTACGGAGTCCATATCCATGAAGACATCACACCACCAGCACAGAAAACAATGGCGTCCTTGCACATAGTTAGTTGACGTAGTAATTAACAATATTGTAATGTTCTGTAGATTTGTTAGAAATGAATTATTAACCAAGTCCATTGGTGACGGGAATTGTAGTCGTTGAAGTAGAAGAAGCTGGTGAGTAGATGTAGTAGTAGAAGTTGCTGTTTATGCGGAGAAGAGAAGTTGCATGGTGTATAGCTGAAACTTGCATTGTTGCAGAATGACACAGCTAGGCGTCCCCAGCACGCCAACACAGCAGCAGAGAATAAGGTGGCCAAAACAGAGGTGGAAAAAGCTCGCCAGACAAAATTATAAATGGGCCGCAGAGGAGGGCAGCACATCGAGGCACAACAAACCATATAAGAAAAGGTATGTACACACTCTCAAGCGCCTCAAATTGAAATAAATCTCCAAAAGGGAGATAATACAAGTCCAGAAGGGACACATAGAATTTACTTCAATTAAACATGAATCAAAATTTTAGATAAATGTTTCAAGACATTAATTGAATTTGAATTTATTTACAATGGCCCTAATAGAATTAATGAAGGCCATAACATTAGTATTAATATTAAAATATAATATAATGTACAAAATTGCATTAAAAGTGACAATAAATTAAATAAATATTAACATTAAAGAGGCCGATTTGAAATAGCAAAATTTTAAGAAAACCTTCCTAAAGTGGAGGTAAAAATTTCAATAATTAAGTATTAAGGGCTTTTTTTTTTTTTTACTGCAATTTTAAACTTTTAGGGTTTAAATACTCTTTTTTTTTTTTTACATAAAAGAAACAAGCAAGATTTAGATAAATGATAATGATGAAAATGATGATGCTAGGCCTAGACGGTGACAAAGATGAAAATGGAAATGGAGAAATGGTGATGATGGGGTGTTTTGCTGGGCAGGTCTGGAAATGGAAAATTTTTGAAGAGCAGGGGAGGCTCCATTCTTCGTAACCGCTATGACGACGGGTCCATCCAGACGGAGCAGGAGACCGCCTCTTAGGTCGGGCCTCATAGAAGTCGAGCTCTCAACCGTATGCAAATCACTGGCCGTACGGGGGTCTGAAAAATAAAGAAACCAAAACCTCGGGGATATACCCCAGAAACGGAAACCATTGTCCATGCCCCACTAAGGAAAAATTCCCGGTGACTCCTCAGACGTCCAAGGACAAAGACGGGAAAATGCAACCTCCTCCATGGAATTAGCAGACGTGCCCAAAAGCCGCGAACCGAAACCTGGCACGTCCTCCCATGGAGCAGTGTGAGGCAACCCGAACTAGACAACGGCACAACGAGACCGCCCAAACAATCACAAAATCCATTATGAACGACACAAAAAAAAAAAAAAAAAAAAAAAAAACTTTCATTCAAAATTCATGTTTACATGAGAAGACTGGCATTAGCTTATTACAAGCGAAAATAATTTTAATGGCTTATAACCAGTGAAAATCATCAAAGAGCATTTCAATATTTGGAGCAAGTCGAAATTGAGGATTTTGTAGTAGTTCATTGAATTTTTTTCTTTCTTTCTTTTTTTTATATTCAGCATTTGCAAAATCTCAGGGACATTTAACTATGATAGCGTAAAACAACCATAATGCAAAGGATTATTTATATAGGATATATATATATATTTTTTTAATTTTCAAACCACTATTAAGGTTGGACAATGCTTTTCATTCCAAAGAGGTTTTGAGAAAGCCATATTAGTTTAATGACATAAACAGCAAAAGTAAAGATTTTTATTTCATTTCATATATATATATTTTTTTTTTTCTTTCTTTCTTTCTTTCTTTAGTTAGCGGGCATGGAGCTAAACCAAATTTTTTTCTTTACCAGTGGATAGAAAAGGCACATAACGTAAATGGAATATTTACCGAATATAAATTAAATATTATATTATTTTGTTTACAAAAGAAAACAAACTGAAAAAATAAACAAAACAAAACCATGTGAAAGGATAGCAGCCAACAGAACAAACGGAACAATAAAACTCCAGAAAAGCATAGCAGCGCAGAACGGCAAACGGCAGACATAAGTAAATACCAAAATGACGATGTATATTGACATAAGAATGGTAAGGGAAAAATAAAGGAGATTATCGTATAATAAATAGCAAAGTGAAATAACCAATTTGAGTGAATAATTATTTTCCTAACCATCTCACCAAATTTAGAATGTAAATAAGAAAAGTAATGGTTAATGCCAGCTATTAATAAAACAAAAAACAAAACAAAACAAAAAAAAAACATGAATACGCGAGACACACAATATTCAATTATACAAGATTACCAAAATTTAATATAAGCAAAAACCCCCAAAACGGGACCATAAGAAATTTGGGAAAAAGAATTCGCCTATTCATGTTTTAATGGAAATGGGACTACATAGCAGAAATGAAGAGAAAAGAAAGGGAAAGAAGAAAAGAAACCCCTACCTATTCCGAAATATAATAACTAGAGCAACCCAAAAGCATAAAAAGCATAACAGGACTTTAGACATGTGGTTGCTACCCGGGTTATAAATTTGGCAGTCTAATGATCTGGATGGAACTAATTTTAAAAGCACAATAAAGCATAATTTTTAAAAATGAAGCATAAAAGCATAATATTTCAAATAGAGCACAATTCTTGGCAAATAAACTGCCTGCTTCATTGCACTATAAAAATAATCAATCAACAATGAGAAGCTAGTTTCTCAACAATGGAAATTTCAAACTTAAGAAGTAAAAATATAACTAGTTCTGTGAGGAATAGGACAACAATTAAAATAACCATTATTGAGTACAAGTTAACGGTTTTATGGTCAGTACACACTCTGAATCAGAGGGGTTCACATCTATTTAATACCAGCATGCCGAAAACTTATGTAACTACGATACAAAGGGTTCGCGAGTTTCCTACAGACAATTTTGTGGCTGAAAAGGGGAAACTGTTGTGTTCCTTATGTTCAGAGTGCATTAATTTTGAAAATAAACCCATTTTGCAGAAACATGTGGAAAGTTTTAAGCATAGATCTCGGAAACAGAGTGATGGACAAGGTTCAACTTCAGGTGGTCCTAGCAGTATACGCAACAGTACATTACCTCAAGTATGGCAGCGTAAGGAGAAATGAAACGATAATATAAAAGAAATGGTGGCAGCATTCACTTTTTCTGGTATTCCATTGCATGTTTTTCGTAATCAACGTTTTCGTCAGTGGATTGCAACAGCTACATGTATGCAGCCGGCTCCTAGTGAAACCACTCTAAGAAGGTATCTTACAAAGTGTGCTGAAGATGACTTACAAGAAACTAAGTCAAAATGTGAGGGAAATTCTGTCTATCTAGTGGTTGATGAAACGACAGATATAAAGAACCGTAAGGTGGTGAATATTCTTGTTGCTCCACTGGGTGTTGTGAATGAAAAACCCTGTCTTGTGAAAACTAAAATTGTAACACTGCAATGCTGATGTTATAGTAAATTTAATACTTGATACATTATATCTTATTGGTGTTCACAGAAGCAATTTTGTTGTTCTAATATCAGACAATGCACCATATATGCTTTTGCTGGCAGGCGACTGGTTGGAGTTGCACCTCAGCTTTTACATTCTACATGTTGGGCTCACATATTACATCTGTGTGCTGAAGAGATTAGGTTTTCATTAAAAATTGCTGATGAATTCATTGCAGCTGTTAAGACTACTTTAGCGAAAACTCCAGCCAGAAGGGATAGATTGCTGGACTGCCTAAAAGAAGCAGGAACATTTGTTTTACCTCCAGTTCCTGTAATAACGCGCTGGGGGACATGGCTGAAGGCAGGAAAATATCATTGCATGAATTTGAATGCAGTAAAACAGTGGATTGACTTGGAAGATGGTGAAGGCAGTGCTGCAGTAACAAACTTAAAGCAACTGGTTGAAAATAAAGAACTAATGCTTCAACTCAGAGCTATAGCTGAAATTCCTGATGGACTCTGCAATCAAATACAGGTTCTGGAATCAGATAATCAAGATGCAACACAGGTCTGGCTTCTTCTATCATCAATTCTTCAGATGGTTCAAAGTTCAGGTGCAACTTGTAAAAAATTTGCAGGATATATGAATGAACGTCATCCTGCTCTAAATTTCTGGAAGGAAGTTCAGAATTTAGATCCAACAATAGCTGTTCCTGAGAAGATTTCTTCCATTTTTACTTCGGGTGAACTGAAACGTTTCTCTGGCATTGATGTTCCAGTGGAAGAAATATCAACATATGCCGCAATGGTACATGGACAAAATTTGTCTTCAACTTCTGCCTTATCCTTCTGGCAGAAACATTCCACCAAGATGCCTATCCTAAGTAAGCTGGCAATGAAGGCAATTATGGTTCCTCCATCATCTGCTTCAGTTGAGAGAAGCTTTTCTACTCTCAATTGGATTTTGAACTCTAAACGCTCATGTCTGACAGAAGAAAATCTGCAGTCTCACCTACAACTGGCAATTAATCAAAATGAATATCAGGAGGGTGGTGTTCATCAGGAGAGTGCAAATGACAGTGACAGTGACAGTGACAAGGATGACTAAATTTTCATTCATTTCATTACTAGCTTGCTTAGGCCCTACAGTTTGTTCTTATAAAATGTTAACGTATTAAGGCACTAAGGTAGCCTGCAAAGTAACTTTAGACACAACAAAAAATCAGTTTGATGGTATGATATACATAAACATTATTTGTCTTAAGTTTATTGGTGTATTATTTATGTTTAAAAAAATAAAGCATAATTTGGAAAAATATAAAGCATAATGTGGGTTGCTCTAATAATAACCCTTAAATTTTATATATTTTAAGAAATAGCAAAACCCTTTTTTTTTTTTTTTTGTATACCTAAATAAGAAAACTTTAACTTAGCCAAAATTTTGAATAGACAGAAAGTTTACAGAGAAATAGAGAAGGAGAGGAAAGACGACAGAGAAAATCCCAAAGAAGGAAAACCCCAAGAAAATAAGAGAAAAAACCCCACCTAAGACTAGGGTCCCTTGGGAATGTCAGCTCCCATATCTCCATGCCCATTCATGAAGACCCCTGAGGGTTAGTAAGCCTGACTGACGAGGAGGTTAGGTTAGAAGAGTAGGCCTATTGAAAAGAACCAGGAAATTCTTTATCTTGCCAGGCAAATTACCAAAAAAAAAAACTCAGGAAACAGAAACAGGGACATCGCGGGTCAGTGGTGCCCATACCAAATATTTTCGAGAAATTTCAAAATGCAATGGATAACAAAACGTCACAAAATCCCCAAGTTGGCAGGTTAGCTAAACAATGAAAATGAATACCAGAGACAATGCAACTCGCCTTTTGGGCCTGCAACATCCGGAACCAACCCACGGAAAAATTTACCACCGAAAGACGGTCCAAAAAACACCAGAACTTTAGCTGATGAGACATGACAATCAGGCAAAACTACATCCAGAAAGGTAACTCTGAAACGTCTTACTATTCTGCCAATAAAACCTATAATCCGGACAGCAACAAAACCCACAGGCAAAAATATTTCGCCAGAACGCAGAGAGCAAGAATAGAAATATAACATGAGAATATTATAGGAGAAAAATTCCTCCGACACTGGGACTTGAACCCAGGACCTTTGGCTATTCGCGCCAATGCTCTACCAACTGAGCTAAGCCGGAGCTCAATTCACAGCGCCAGATGGAACCTCCCTCCTATGACTGATTGCCCTAATGGTCTACCTCACAGACAGACAAGTTATGTCATATGCAGTACAGTGAGGCACACTAATTAGTGATTTTTGTGACCGGGCTTCCACTGTTATTGTACAGTTAACATTCAAGATAGATATATAAGCATTCATGAACCACAGATTATTGTCCCTGTTGGACATTACATGAGAATATTATAGGAGAAAAATTCCTCCGACACTGGGACTTGAACCCAGGACCTTTGGCTATTCGCGCCAATGCTCTACCAACTGAGCTAAGCCGGAGCTCAATTCACAGCGCCAGATGGAACCTCCCTCCTATGACTGATTGCCCTAATGGTCTACCTCACAGACAGACAAGTTATGTCATATGCAGTACAGTGAGGCACACTAATTAGTGATTTTTGTGACCGGGCTTCCACTGTTATTGTACAGTTAACATTCAAGATAGATATATAAGCATTCATGAACCACAGATTATTGTCCCTGTTGGACATTACATGAGAATATTATAGGAGAAAAATTCCTCCGACACTGGGACTTGAACCCAGGACCTTTGGCTATTCGCGCCAATGCTCTACCAACTGAGCTAAGCCGGAGCTCAATTCACAGCGCCAGATGGAACCTCCCTCCTATGACTGATTGCCCTAATGGTCTACCTCACAGACAGACAAGTTATGTCATATGCAGTACAGTGAGGCACACTAATTAGTGATTTTTGTGACCGGGCTTCCACTGTTATTGTACAGTTAACATTCAAGATAGATATATAAGCATTCATGAACCACAGATTATTGTCCCTGTTGGACATTACATGAGAATATTATAGGAGAAAAATTCCTCCGACACTGGGACTTGAACCCAGGACCTTTGGCTATTCGCGCCAATGCTCTACCAACTGAGCATTGGCGCGAATAGCCAAAGGTCCTGGGTTCAAGTCCCAGTGTCGGAGGAATTTTTCTCCTATAATATTCTCATGTAATGTCCAACAGGGACAATAATCTGTGGTTCATGAATGCTTATATATCTATCTTGAATGTTAACTGTACAATAACAGTGGAAGCCCGGTCACAAAAATCACTAATTAGTGTGCCTCACTGTACTGCATATGACATAACTTGTCTGTCTGTGAGGTAGACCATTAGGGCAATCAGTCATAGGAGGGAGGTTCCATCTGGCGCTGTGAATTGAGCTCCGGCTTAGCTCAGTTGGTAGAGCATTGGCGCGAATAGCCAAAGGTCCTGGGTTCAAGTCCCAGTGTCGGAGGAATTTTTCTCCTATAATATTCTCATGTAATGTCCAACAGGGACAATAATCTGTGGTTCATGAATGCTTATATATCTATCTTGAATGTTAACTGTACAATAACAGTGGAAGCCCGGTCACAAAAATCACTAATTAGTGTGCCTCACTGTACTGCATATG
The DNA here is from genome assembly GCA_964059195.1 of Ectobius pallidus. Taxonomy (NCBI): domain Eukaryota; kingdom Metazoa; phylum Arthropoda; class Insecta; order Blattodea; family Ectobiidae; genus Ectobius; species Ectobius pallidus. Next base: position 36,658,724 of record CAXKWD010000009.1, read on the forward strand.
ACATAACTTGTCTGTCTGTGAGGTAGACCATTAGGGCAATCAGTCATAGGAGGGAGGTTCCATCTGGCGCTGTGAATTGAGCTCCGGCTTAGCTCAGTTGGTAGAGCATTGGCGCGAATAGCCAAAGGTCCTGGGTTCAAGTCCCAGTGTCGGAGGAATTTTTCTCCTATAATATTCTCATGTAATGTCCAACAGGGACAATAATCTGTGGTTCATGAATGCTTATATATCTATCTTGAATGTTAACTGTACAATAACAGTGGAAGCCCGGTCACAAAAATCACTAATTAGTGTGCCTCACTGTACTGCATATGACATAACTTGTCTGTCTGTGAGGTAGACCATTAGGGCAATCAGTCATAGGAGGGAGGTTCCATCTGGCGCTGTGAATTGAGCTCCGGCTTAGCTCAGTTGGTAGAGCATTGGCGCGAATAGCCAAAGGTCCTGGGTTCAAGTCCCAGTGTCGGAGGAATTTTTCTCCTATAATATTCTCATGTAATGTCCAACAGGGACAATAATCTGTGGTTCATGAATGCTTATATATCTATCAGAAATATAACATATGAAAAACGGCGAGGTACAAATTCTGAAAATAAAAGCTTAAGCTCACAGAAAGACCGCTGGGGCTACGAAATATGAATGAATAAGCTAACCTGAAAGGGAAACATTAACTAAGCCTGAACTGGATACTAATTTATAAGAAGCCAACATTTTGAAAAATAGGAAAATGGAGTGAAAAAAAGACGACCGAGTGCGTCTGCTACCACTTTTGTGGCGTGCTATATGTGCTATTCCCAGATCCGTACTGTAGGTAAGATTGACCCCCGGCCCATAATCCAGTAGCAAGGAGCAGGGACCACAAACAGAATATGTAACACAAACTAGCTAAATAACAGTATCAGGTTTTATTATTGAAATGAGACTGGCAACTTGTAAACCAGAATACAAAAGAATTTTAGTTATAAATACAATTTCATGTGTAAGCTTAAATCTGAATAAAAGGTTTGCAAATAAGAAACAAGCATAACAGAGCTGAAGGCGAAGTAGAAATATGGCTTAAGGCCTCATACAAATATACGGCGCATTAGGCAAGCTATCCTCCTTTCGTAAGCAAAATAAAATAAAAACCAATATAAAGTGAAAAATATATATTAAATGCAAAAGGACCGAAAACGAACTAAACACTGGTGGGTAAAAACAAACGAACCAAAAATAACTAAAAAAAACCCACCAGGACAATTAATTTTATTTTAGAAAAAACAACAAAAGAATACCTGCTGGTAATTACGTGATGAGAAGATACACAAGCTACATGCCGGCTAGTAGAAACCTCCCGCAGCGAAGCACTGAGCACAACCGCTCAGGATGACGATACAATTCCAACTCCCTAGCGAGGTACGCCCACTAAAAGTAATCCGATCAGAACCGCTAGAGGGTGCTAGGCAAAATTATTAATACCAGAAAAATAGCAATAAAGAGGGCGTTGTACGCCTGAAGGGCAATTAATAAACACACCCAAACAAAACAGCAGCGAAAGAAAGATGGCTTGGAAACACAGAACCTGAGTGCGTAAGTAAACAAAGCAAAACTTGAATTAATTAACTAGATAAACACAATCTCTATATATATAAAAGGATTTGTCCTGACTGACTGACTGAATGACAGGAATCAACGTACAGCCTAAACTATAACAGGTAGATACTTGGAATTTTGACAGTACCTTCGCTTCATAATGTAGGTGCTCACTAAGAAAGGATTTTGAAAAATTCTGATTCTAAATGCCAAAAATTAAATGTTTTTGAAAATACTTAATCCCTTTTTACATAGAATTATCAAAACAAATTCACAGAATGTATTGTTACCAGTGGTATCAGGTGGGCTTGGATTAAATTAAATGGATGTTTGGCAAATTAGAGAAGGTATCATTATAATTCATATTATCTATATTAATGAAAGGAATTCTCCTCGATATCCAGCGAAATCTACTGAACGCAGAGATCTGAAATTTTAAACATAGGTGTGCTGAAGGGTCGGAAAATGCACCTCCAAGCCGGAATTTTAATTTTAGTTTTCGTTCGTGAGTTATGAGTGAAAAACTGGCAAAAGCCGTGCATTTTTTGCGTTTTCAAAACATAAGTTTTCAGTAATAAATTTCAATATCAAATCACTTACAGATGGCTTTGGCTATTTTTGTCATCATACCTCATACCTTGGAAATAAAAGCAACGCGAACGCTTGATTTTGTTAGTCCATCCTAGACGATTCATTTGTTTAGAGTGTCAAGGCCCATAGACATATGACATTTTCAACCTACACGGAAGAAGGATAATCAACCCTAAATATGGTCAAACATTGTTCGATTTGGACGAAACTCACTATGCAGGGGTTTTCTGGGCCAAGGAACTCGAATCTGAGGTCGCTTTTACCAGGCGACGCTACATAATCGTGGTATGTAGTCCACGTGATTTAGGTGTTAATAAATATAATGATTTAACTATTATGATCTTAATTTTAAATTTTTGAAATAATTATCGTGGGCGAAGTCGCGGGCACATGCTATCTTATAATAATAAAAGGACGTGTTTGTCTGTCTGTCCGCGATGACCATCAAAACTCTACTGAACGCAGAGATCTGAAATTTTAAAGATAGATGGAGTGAAAGGTGGGCAAATGCACTTCGAAGCCGAATTTTTAATTTTAGCTTTCGTTCGCGAGTTATGAGTGAAAAACTGGCAGAAAACGTGATTTTAGCGCTATCGAAGCATCAGATTTCAGTAATACATTTCAATGTCAAATCAATTGCAGTTGGCTTTGGCTATTTTTGTCATACCGTGGAAATAAAAGCATCGCGATCGCTTGAATGTTGTAAGCCCACGCTGGTCGATTCATTTGTTTAGAGTGTCAAGGCCCACAGACATATGACAGTTTCAACCTACACGGAAGAAGGATAATCAACCCTAAATATGGTCAAACATCGTTCGATTTGAACGAAACTCGCTATACAGGGGTTTTCTGGGCCAAGGAACTCGAATCTGAGATCGCTTTTACTAGGCGACGCTATCTAATCGTGTTATGTAATTCACGTGATTTAGGTGTTAATAAATATGATTTAACTATTATGCTCTTAATTTTTTATTTTTTATTCTTGAAATAATTATCGCGGGCACATGCTAGTGAAATATATAAGAAAATAAATGAAAATGAGTAAATAATTACGTGCCAAATACCAACAGCACAGTGATGAGAATAACGAAGCTACATGCTGACTAGAAGCACTTTTCCCCAGCGAAGCACTGAGCACAACTGCCCAGGTCGACAATCAGATTCAACTCCTCGAGAGAAACGCCCACTAAAAGTAATACAGGCATCACCGCAAGAGGGCGCAGAGCAAAACTTAATAGCAGAAAAATAGCGATAAAGAGGGCGTAGTAAGCCTGAAGGGCAATTAATAAACACACCCAAAACAAAAGAACAGCGGAAGAAAGATGGCTTGCAAACACGGAAACTGAGTGAGTACGTAAACAATGAAAATATATAATTAATTCAGCTGCGCTGAAACATGGGTTTAATTTTGGAGTAAGACTATACAATAATGTATTAAGATATAAATAACATGAATGTGAATAGTTTTAAGAATAGAATAAGATATATTATAAAATAGTTTTTCTAAAATAGTTCTTCTTATTTTCTTGATGTATTTTATAAGTAAATGTTAACAGTAATGAAATTTTACGTTTTATGTTCTCTTGTGATTTCTGTTAGTTTTGTTTTGTGATGCTTGCATGTGTATGTATGTGTGTGTGTGTGTGTGTGTATGATATTGCTGTACGTTTTAAGACTGAACTGCACCTGAGCCCGAGCATTCTGCTCTTTCGGGTGTTTAACACTTGTATAATATTGTATTTGTATTTTTGTATTTGTATAATATTTGTATAAAATAAAGAAATTAATTAAATAAACAGAATAAAAATATAAAATCTTCTTCTTATATATCACTACAGCCCAAATCGGGCTTTGGCTTCTCTCAATCGTTGCCTCCACTCTTCTCTGTTTGCTGTATCCCTTTCCAGGCTCCTACTATTCAGCAAGCTTCTTCCGTCTTTCTTGATTTCATCCAACCACCTCTTCCTTGGTTTGCCAATTGGCCTGTTTCCATACATTTTTCCTTTTAATGATTTTAAGGGTATACTCTGATCATCCATCCTTAGAACATGACCCGTCCATTGCAGCCTTCTTAGCTTCACTACCTTTATTATATCCGGTTCATTATATATACCATATATTTCACTGTTGTACCTAATTCTCCAGAATCCGTTTTCATTCACTGGCCCTAGAATTCTTCTAAGTATCTTTCTTTCAAAGGAATTTAACATGTTCTCAGTTTTCTGTGTGATTACCCATGTCTCACAGCTATATATTAATATTGCTCTTATTATTGTTTTATACAACCTTTTCTTTGTTTTTCTGTGTATTACCTTGGATTTCAATACGGATATTAATGCAAATTAAGCTTTATTTGCTTTGGAGTGTCTGTTTTTAATCTCTTGCATTTCATCATTACACTATTACACCTAGATATGCAAAATCTTGTATTATTTTAACTTCTGTTTGCTCTGGTTGTTGTGTATTATTATTCAAGCTGTTTCTATAGGTTTGTATTAGCAATTTAGTTTTCTCCATGTTCACTTGTAAACCAATATCATACAGCACTCTTGGAGATCTTGAAAGGTTTTACTTAAATCCCTTTTTGTTTTTGCCATTATGTTTATGTCATCAGCATAGGCCACCAGTTGTACGGACTTGTGAATTAAGGTACCATCCGTATTTATTTTTAATTTCCTTATCACATGTTCCAGGGCAATATTGAAGTGGGGCCAGCCCATCTCCTTGTTTTAGTCTTTTAGTTGTGTATGCCATCTCAGTAAGCTCCGCTTGTATTTTAACTCTGAAGTAGCGATGAGTCGTTCACGAACTAACTAGTTCATTTGAACGACTCGCTCAAATGTGCGCACACTAGTTAGTTCAAAATTTTTGAACTAGTTAGTTCGCGTGCGGTTTGTATGTGCTGGCACGATTGTGCTCCAGAATTGTGCTGTGTGCTGTTGCACCAGCCAGCTGACAGCATTGGGAGGAACGAGGAAGTAGCAGTAAAACAGTGACAGCTTTGTTTGAGCGGCGGGCAAGGGGGGGGGGGATAGTACAGAATATAGGAAGAGATTCAGTCTTCCACTACAGTAGGGGAAGGGGGATATTATGCATTAGGCCTATAGAACTTACCTCTTGAAAACCTATTCCTTTTCCTTGAGCCCTTTGCGCGCAACATTCAATGTCCAGCGGGGAAAAAATTAAACTAAAACTTTATAACAAAACTCGGCATATCCCAATTATAACGTAATTAAAATTGAAAAGAAAACTTAAGGAAAACACACATCAGATAACTGTTTCACAAAACCACTGAAGATCAGCTCCTTCCACAAACTAAAATCCTCACCACCTGTCGTAAATAAATTTGTGTGGAAGAAATGCCAGGAAAATAGCCAACACACTGAAATATAATTATGGTATTTATATATTTTCTTTATTATTTCCATTCGGATTAGTACGAAACATCAATAGGCTACACATTGAAAGGTGTTGTGAAAGCAATATAAATTTTAATTACCATGCAACATACATATTTAGTAGTGATTTAATCATGCTCATAAGGTTCTATGACTATATTTAATAAAGAGAGGTTGGCAGAGTACATTATTTATCTTAGGAAACCACAGCGAAGTTTTCTCTCCTAACCATCTGCAAAATGTTTATTTTAGATACGAGGGTGCGAAGAAGATACTGAGTGGGAAGTTCCACATAATGAATGAAGTAGAACAGAATACATTACCCTGCCACCTATTGAGGCTTTTGAAAACTTCTAGAGACAAGTAGCATACGCATACGCTGTACAAAAGAACGTGCTGTGCTGATACGAAATTGAGCTGTGTAGTTACTTTGAACTAGCTAGTTACTTTGAACTAGCTAGTACATTTGAACAAAATGAACTAATTAGTTCATTCGAACGACTCTAGTTAGTGTGCGGGAGCGAAAGAGCTAGCTCTCGAAAACGAACTACATTGCCCATCGCTACTCTGAAGGCTGTATTATCCATTGTTGCTTTAGTCAGTCTCACCAGTTTTTTTGGAATTCCAAAGTTCAGCATGATGTTATACAATCTGTCCCTATTAATAGAGTCATACGCCTGCTTGTAATCCACAAATAGCTGGTATGCATCTACATTATATTCCCATAACTTTTCCAGGATTACCTTAACAGTAAATATTTGGTCTATTGTTGATTTATTCTTCCTAAATCCTGCTTGATATCTGCCTATTATCTGTTCTGTATATGGTTCCAGCCTATTTTTTAATATTGTCGTGAAAACTTTGTAACAATTACACAGCAGGGATAAGCCTCTATAATTTGTACATGTCAACTTATCACCTTTGTTTTTGTATATTGGGCATATTACACTCTGCTTCCAGTCTTTTGGTAGTTCCTCATTTTTCCATACTTTGGTTATTATTTCATGTAATTGTTTAGTAATGTGACTGCTATTAACTTTAATTAATCTGATGGTATTCCATCAATCCCTGGTGTTTTATTACTTCTTAGTCTGGATATTGCCATCTCCACATCCAATTCATCAGGGCCCTGCAGTACTTCATAATCACAATCCCTCATATGCTCCAACTGTTCTATTCTGTCATTGGTATCCTCGTTTGTATTCAATAATGCGCTAAAATATTCTTTCCATCTATTTTGTATTTCATTAAAACTACTTAAGATCTTTCCATCAGTATCTCTGCACAATGTTGTCCTGGGATTATATCCTTCTCTTGTCAGCTTAACTCTTTTAAAACCATCAGATGTTCTATTTTCTTTAAAATCTTCGTCAATACATATAAAATGCTTATTTAATGCTATTCTTTGATTCTTTCTGCAAATTTTGTCTGCGTCTCTTCTTTTGTTTCTATACAATTCATGTTTTTGGCGGGTAGGTCTAGCCAGGTATTCTTTATATGCCTTATTTCTATCTTCTATCATTGTCCTGCATTCCTCATCAAACCACTCATTTCTCTCTCTCTATTAGGTTCAATTCCTAGGACCTCCTGTGCTGTTTCTATTATTTGTTCTTTAAAATACTTCCATGATTCATCTACATCTGTTATATCTTTTATTGTGCTATTGTTCAATTTCTTATTTACTTCTTCTTTGTATTTACCTAGTATTTTCTCATCCTTTAATTTTTGTGTATGTATTCTATCTTGTCTTTTACCTTTTCCTTGTTTCTGATATTTTATTCTGGCCCTGTATTTAACTCTAACTAGATAGTGGTCTGAACTACAATGCCCTCTTCTCTTAGATCTTACATCTAATATGTTGGATGCATGTCTTTTATCAACTAATACATGGTCAATCTGATATCTGGTATTTTCATCAGGGGATATCCAAGTCTGTTTATGTATGTCAGGATGGATATAACAAGTGGAGCTTATTATCATATTCTTGCTAATAGCAAAATCTATAAGTCTTTCCCCATTTTCATTTGTCTGATCATGTAAACTATGCTTCCCTATTACATCCATATATATTTGCTCCTTCCCGATCTTTGCATTAAAGTCCCCCATAATCAGCTTGACATCATTATCCGGTGCCGAGTTATATACATCTTCCAATTTATAATGGAATTCATCTTTCATTTCTTCTGATTTTTCCTCTGTGGGGGCATGTGCATTTATTATATATATATTTTGAAATCTAGTTTTTAATCTAAGAGCACACATTCTTTCGTTCACAGGTTTGAAATCAATGATAGCATCTTTAATTTTCTGATTGACTATAAAGACAGTTCCAAATTCATGTTTCCCATCTTTCTGTCCACTATAGAATACTGTATGTCCCTTGTAATCATAAACCCCGTTCCCTATCCAATTTGTCTCTTGGAGTGCAATCAGATCTATTTTGTATTTGTCAATTTCATATAATAGCGCTTGGAGAGCACCCGTTTAAAGAGTGAGCGCACGTTCCATGTTCCAAATTCATTGTCCGTCTGTTGTGCCATGGTCTTTTTCCTTGAGATCCGTCCAATCCAAGGCATCGCTTCGATTTTCTGAGTGACAGGGTTTTACCAGGGGGGACACCAGCCACCCGCCAAACCCCCAACTTGGAGGACCAGGTTATTTTTATAATAATTAAGGAATCGCGCACAATGTGCATTATCTTAACCTAAGACTTAACCTACTGACAAACACCCAGTCCTGAACCCAGGAAAGGGATTTTTCACTACTGAAAAATCCCCGGGCCGCCAGAGTGGAAGGCAGGCGCGCTACCGACTCACCCACGGCGACCAGGTTATTTTTAGATCAGGGCTTTCTTCCTCTAGCCTTTGAAGAGCCAACTTCTATCTGCAAGGCAGCAGGTTAAGTTAGGTCATCTCTTCCGCCTTCTCTGCCGTTGAGAATCACGTTCCTCTTCCGCCTTTGAAGCCGTTGGATATCCTCTTCTGGATTACTTCTTCGTAAGATCTCTCGCCTTTAGCCTGTCCAGCATGGGAGGCCGTGCCAGTAGCTACGCTACCACCGGCATAGCCTAAAGGGTCAACAAGACACGCAAGCACCCCTACCTACGTCAAGGTCATGCAATCCCTAGAGGGTGAAAAATGTAAAATAGATAAATTAAATAAATAATTAATAACATGCCAAATACCAACGGCACAATCATTAGTCCCTCCATCACCTATGCTTCGGTCGTATGGTGGCCATGTGTTAAGACACAGGCTACCAAGACTAAATTAAATAAAATCCAATGCTTAACATGTTTGGAGATTACTGGAGCTTTGTGCACCACTCCGTTCAGTGCCCTGGAGGCGCTGCTTGGCTTACCTCCTTTAGATATATATGGCGGGGGTCCTACAGCCTTTGCCGCATCCCGCATTTCGATCTCCATGCCTCTTTGTCCCTCCATTCATCTTTTCCTATAGCCCTGTCAATCACAGCAGTTCTAATTCCTTCTCTCCATTGTGTTGTCTGTCTTCCTCTTCTCCTGTTCTCTGGGTTATAATTCAGAGCTCTTTTTGGCCATCTTCCTTCTGGCATTCTTTTTACATGGCCATACCATAGTACCTTTAGATCTGGTTATTAAAGGAGAGGCTGAAGTGACTGATCATCGTCTCTGGGGTTTGGGCTGTTGGTCTTTTAAAAATCCAATTAAAGGACTCAGAGAGATACTTAGTAGACTTCAGAAGTTGCAGCCTATTCTTGCGATGAGCTGTGACAATATGAAGCCAAGTTATAATTTCGACTCCGTATATAGGGTCAGTATTCCGCCCAGAGAGGAAAGGACTCATGGCCCATGGGCTCCTGAGTGTTTCAAGGGGCTTGTCGGTATATGGACCGGGGCTGCCATTTATGGGCCTAAGACGAGGCTATCATACTCTTTGGGAGGTTATACTACAGCATTCCAGGCTGAAATATTTGCTATTTTGCCCTGTTCTTATCATATTTTAGGGATGCCTTGGCTGCATGGTCGGATTAGTATCTGTTCTGACAGCCAGGCTGTCCTGAAGGCACTATGTGCCAGTACAACAAGAGTAGGGGTATCTACTCTTGAGGTGGTCCCGCCTTAACCTTGAGCTCCTCCAATCCCAACACCTCTTCAACCCATTTACGCCATCTTGACCATCTTGTCTTTCATATGAAACCATCCCCACCCCTCTATCATCCCCCAATCAAAAGATATTATCAAAATAAGATTAGGCCGATAAAACAGAAACCTGCATTACACAAAACATTAAGAAATTACATTTAGGCCCTTTTGGCACCCCCTGGCTCCGCACTGTGCCGATCCCATTCCAACCCTTGTAAGCCCCAAAATAATAAAAATCTCATCCCCCTAAACAAAGTTATAGCAAATATAAGATTTGGTCGGTAAAGCAGAGACCTGCAATACCAACCTTGAAACAATCAAACTAAAAAATAATAAATAAAATTCACAGAAATAAATAAATGTTATACAAATGAGTTAGGCCCTTATGAATTAATTTTCAATCCCCTAAAGGGGTATTTTTTAAGAAATAAAAAATAAAAATTATAATTTTTTAGAATATATTATTAATTTGTATATCTGACAGAGTAGTAACAAAATTAAATAAATAAATGTTACACAAAAAAGAGTTATGCCCTTATGAATTAATTTTCAACCCCACTAGAGGGGTAGTTTTAAGAAATAAAAATAAATATAAATTTTAAAATCTAGTAGTATAATGTTTAGGTGATAGAATTAAGACCATATGATCACCCGTAACAAGAGGATAGTTTTCACCCCCACTTGCAATCTAAGCCATTAAAAATTCATTTTTAGACAAATAAACACCTTACAGAACAATATTAACTATCTGACATGATTTACACCCCTAAATGATTTAATTTTACATAGGGGTGGTTTTTCAAGGTCACCCATGTTTTTGCCGATATGGACAACTTGAGCCACTGTAAATCGTCTGGAGGGTATTTTTCACCCCCACTTGCAGTCTAACCCATTTAAAATTATTTTTTCGACATATAAACAACTTACAGAGTTATATTGACTATCTGACACGATTTACACCCCAAAAAGGGTTAATTTTATGAAGGGGTGGTTTTTCAAGGTCACCCATGTTTTTGCAGATATGAACAACTTGAGCCACTGTAAATCGTCTAAAGGGCAGTATTCACCCCCACTTGCAATCTAAGCCATTAAAAATGGTTTTTTCGACATATAAACATCTTACAGAGTAATATTAACTATTTGAAATGATTTACACCCCCAAAGGGGTTAATTTTATGAAGGGGTGTTTTTTCAAGGTCAACAAAGTTTTTCCACGACTGGACAAATTAAGCCATTATAAATCGTGTAGAGGATAGTTTTCGCCCCTACTTCCAATCTAACCCATTAAAAATTTATTTTTCAACAATAAAAAATCATACTGAGTGATATCAACCATCTGACATGATTTAAACTCCCAAAAAGGATTGATTTTATATAAGGGGTCAAACAACTTTTTACACAAATGGACAAATTCACCCATTATAAATCGTCTAGTGGGTGTTTTTTCACCCCCACAACCAATCTAACCTACAAAAAATTTATTTTCGATATTGATGCTATATCAAGAGTCTACACCCCTGGGTAGTTTGCAAAAATGGACAGTTTAAGCCATTATAAATGGTTTTCTCCCCTAACGAACTTGCTTTGTTACATCAAATGTATGACATGACTGAATAAGTACCACTTTAGTCAAAGTTAAACCCGAGAAAATCCTAAAAATAAATTAATTTATGACAACGAAGTACTAGTCACAGCCCCAAAAATGAACTCTGATTGGTTGAACTTTTCGTAGTACCCCATACCATTGGAGAGTTATATTTTATAGGATAGGATGAGAGGACACAAAATGTCTGCAAACAAACAAAAAAAAATCTATAAGAAAGAGTATGTTGGAACCATTAGGACAAACACAACTCTAAAAGCCTTATCAATACAAAGAAACTGCTTGTAAAATAAGAAAGATGTGGGAAAACACAACTGAAAACCAAGTAGGAGATGAAAATATTGTCAACTGTTTATTAAAATAAAATAAAAATAATAAATACATAAATTATGATTGAACATGTACATCGACAGAGGAAATTAAGCTATTTTATACAAAAAGGACACCTATCACTAATCAATATGCCAAAGGCAATTACAAAATCCTTATCAATTCAAACAAACTGTTTTCAACTATCAAAGAAACCGGAGAAAACGTCTACAAAGAAAGGGTATGTTGGAACATTAGAGCCTCATAATAGGTTTTATCAATAAATCATGATTGAACATATTATGTAAATAGGGGAAAAGAAATCATTTAAAAATAAAAAACATGAAACACTAGATCTATTGCTAAACAATATTACAAAGACAACCTAAACACTTCAACAAACTGATTACAAACAATCAAAGAAATGTCAAAACTTATGATTGAACATATCCAGTAGCCAGAGGAAATTAAATAATTATTTAATTAAAAATCTGAAATATATACCTTCAATATGATACTGACAACTCTAGAAACTTTAAAAATTCAAACAAACTGTTTATCAGCTATCAAATAAATAGGAGAAAAGTCTACAAAAATGTACAAACAAATGACAAGTACATCTTAACAAGACATACAAAATGTACAAATTGATAGAATATTTGATTTAATACAAGTATTGTGGAATGTGAGAGCCTCAGAATAGCTTTTATCAATAAAACATGATTGAACATATCCTGTTAACAGAGGAAAATAAATCATTTATACATTAAAATATGAAACACTATATCTATTGCTAAACTCTATTACAAAGGCAACCTAAACATATACAGTACAGAGAGGAAATTAAGTAATTAATTAATCTGAAAATCTGAAATGTAGCTATAAGATGGATAGGTAGATGATGAAAAGGAATGGAAATTTGAGCTATTAGTTTGCCAAGGGTTCGTCTTTTAAGCCTTGTAGATACGTATCACCCACAAAATATGATTCAACACGAACATTCATATGACAAGTACACCTTAACAAGAAACACAAATTGCCAAAATTGGTAAAAAACGACGATTTAATTAAGTATTGTGGAACTTGAGAGCCTCAGAATAAGTTATATCAATAAATCATTATTGAACATATCCTATTAACATAGGAAAATTTAATTTATACATTAAAATGTTAAACATTATATCTATTGCTAAACAATATTAGAAAGGCACCCTAAACACTTCAAAAAAATTGATTATAAATAGTCAAAGAAATTGCAAAAATTATGATTGAACATATCCAGTCGCGAGAGGAAATGAAATCATTAATACACTCATTTAAATTCTGAAATGTATACCTTTCAGAAAACTTAAAAAATCTCTAACATAGGTAAATATTAGGACAAACGCAACTCTAAAAGATTTGTCAGTTTCAACAATATGGTTGTAAACTAACAAAGAAATAAGAAGTATAGAATATATCTAGATGGAGAGGAAAATAAAGACATTTGCTCATAAAAATTACGGGACAATCTTACAAAGTCCTCTTCAAGACTTGTAGAAAAGTTCAGGATAGTTGAAATCCACAAAACTTGATTCAGCACGTACACCCACATTACAAGGACAACGTAACAAGTCATACAAGCTGTCAAAATTGATAAAATCGGTGATCTAATATAAGTATTGTAGAACATAACCCAATCGACAGAGAAAACAAAATCATTAATTCATTTTAAATACGAATTATTTACCTATTACTAAACAATATGACAGTTGCAACTGTAGAAACCTTAACAACTCAAACAAACGATTGTAAACTATTATAGAAATTCGAAAATTCATCTTTGAACAAAAGGAATGTATAAAACATGTCTAGCTATGGAGGAAACTAAAGTCATTTATGCATTAAGAATACAAAGATTATGACAAGTACATCTTAACAAGACATGTAAACTATCAAAATAGGTAAAATAGGTGATCTAATACAAATATTTTGGAACGCGAGAGCCTTAGAAAAGGTTTTTATTAACACATCATGATTTAACATATCCTGTTACCAGAGGAAATGAAATCATTAATTCATTTTAAAAGTAAAATGTTTATCTATTACTAAAGAATATGACAGTGGCAACTCTAAAAAAACCTTAACAAACCAAACAAACTGGTTGTAAACTATTAAAAAATTACGAAAATTCATATTTAAACTAAGGGAATGTATAAAGCTTGTGTAGCTATGTAGGGCAATAAAGTCATTTACGCATGAAACAAATTTGAAAAGTGTTCACATATGAAAAAGACATCTCTACAAAGGCTTGTAGACAGGTTCAGAATAGATTACGTCAGCAAAAACATGATTTAACAAGTACAGCCGACAGAGAAAACGTAAGCATTTATGCATTTAAAGGTACATTTATATGTTAATGGCACCTTAAAGACATACAAATTGGCTGTAAACTAACAAAGAAATGTGACAAATCATCTTTAAACAAAAGTATGTATAAAGTATGTCTAGCTGTCGAAGAAAATTAAGTAATTTTTGTATTAAACAATATGAACAGCGTACACATGTGACAAATGCATCCATACAAAGCAATGATTTATTTTAGAAATAGTAATCTAATACAGGCATATTGATACATGAGAGGCTCAGGATAGATGACTGCAAAACAAGTCCGATCGATAAAGATATGAAATCGTTTTATAGGCTATATTAAAAATGTGACAAATGTTTACCTAATACAAAACAATAGTACAAAGACCACTCTAAAAACATAAGGATGTAAAAGAAATTGACTGTAAACTATCTAATAAATAGGAAAAATCAACTGTAAACAAAGATAAAATATAGAAAATGTTTAACAGGAGAGGAAAATAATGTTAATTGTGCATAAAAATGAAAATTACCTTAAAAATCCACAAATCATGATTGAACATATCCAATTGACAGAGGAAATGAAGTCATTTATACATTTAAAATGTGATATGTTTACCTAATTCTAAACAACAGTACAAAGGCTACTCCGATAGTCTTAACAATTCAAACAATGTTGATGTAAATTAAAAAAGAAATGGGAAAAAGCATATTAAACAAAGATAATATTTAGAACATGTCTAGATGGAGAGGAAAATAATGTCAATTTTACATAAAAATTTAAAAATTATTAAATAAATTCACAAATCATGATTGAACATATCCAATTGACAGAGGAAATGAAGTCATTTATACATTTAAAATGTTTAATGTTTACCTAATTCTAAACAATAGTACAAAGGCTACTCCAATAGTCTTAACAATTCAAACAATGTGGAAGTAAATTACAAAGAAGTAGGAAAAAGCATATTAAAGAAAGATAAAATTTAGAACATGTCTAGCTAGAGAAGAAAATAAGGTCAAGTTATGCATAAAAATTGGAAAAAAATATGAAATAAATCCCCAACTTATGATTGAACATAACGCCAGCAAAATAATATGACAATGCCCACCTCAAAAAGACACAAGTTGATTGTAATATATCAAACAGACAAATAAAAAATGGTAATGTATATTTGCTATATTAGGCGTTTGATATAAACTGGAACATGATTAGTTGGTAGCCAAGGATGGTGTAAGGTTACAAGAATGTAAACGTAAACATGAATATGAACGTAAACGTGAATGTGAACGTAAACGTTAACGTGATGTTCAACGTCAACGTAAACGTAATCGTAAACGTAAACGTGAATGTGAACGTAAATGCAAACATGAACGTGAACGGATACCTTTAAATTGTGAAATATTTACCTATTACTAAACAATACAACAGAGGCATCTCTAATAGTCTTAAGAATTCAAACAATGTGGATGCAAATTAACAAAGAAATAGGGAAAATCATCTGTAAACAAAGGATGTAAATAGAATATGTCTAACTAGAGAGGCAAATAATATCAGTTGTGCACAAAAAATAAAAATTACGTAAAAATCCACAATTCGTGATAGAACAAACCCAATTGACAGAGGAAAAGAAGTCATTTATGCATTAAAAATGTGAAATGAATACCTATTACTAAAGAATAGGACTAACGCAACCCTAAAAGTTTTATCAATTTATCAATATATTTTAGGAGAGAGAGAGAAGGTGGTAATGTCATATGGCGCTGCACACTAGCAATGAACTATGGAAAACCTTTTGAGGATGAGGATTAATGGAGAGATCTTTGTTATCAATATTCCGTTTATTTATTTCAATTCATGTTAATGCAGGTCTCTGTTTTACCTATCTAAATCTTATTTTGACAGTTGACAAGATTGTTGGCATTGATAAGGCTTTTGGAATGGCCTATATCATTTTGTTTAGTGAGAGGTGTACTATTTGTAATTTTAAATGTATAAATCACCTCATTTCCTCTGCCGAAGGACATATTCAATCATGATTTGTGGATTAATTTAGTAATTTTTCTACATTTTTTTTTAGCTCAACTGATAATATTTTCATCTCCTGCTAGACACGTTCTATATATTCCCTTTGTTTGCAGCCTGACTGTTTGAATTTTTAAGGCTTCTAGAGTTGCGTGTGTCCTATTGTTTAGTAATACGCAAACATTTCACATTTTAAATGTATAAATGACTTCTTTTCCTCTGTCAATTGGGTTTGTTCTATCATGATTTGTGCATTTTTTTACGTGATTATCATTTTTTATGCACAACTGACATTATTTTCCTCTCTGACTAAACTTATTCTATATACTTCCTTTGTTTACAGATGATTTCCCCTATTTCTTTGCTAATTTATATCCACATTGTTTGAATTGTTCAGACTATTATAGTCGCCCCTGTTGTATTGTTTAGTAATAAGTAAAAATTTCACAAATTAAATGTATCAAATTCTTTATTTCCTGGCAGGCGTTGAAGTTCAATCATAAGTTATAGATTTATTTAGCTTTTTTTTTCAATTTTTATGCACAATTGACATTATTTTTCTCTATACCTAGACATGTTCTAAATGATCTCTTTGTTTAATATGTTTTCCCTATTTCTTTATAGTTGACAACAAGATTGTTTGAATTGATAAGTCTTTTGGAATAGCCTATGTCATTTTGTTTAGTGAAAGGTGTACTTTTCATAATCATGTATGGCTTCAATTCCTCTGTCGATGGACATGTTCAATAAGGATTTGTGGATTAATTTAGTAATTTTTCATCATTTCAATGCACAATTGATAATATTTGCATCTCCTGCTAGACAGGTTCTATATATTCCGTTTATTTTCAGTTGTGTTTTTCTATTTCTTTTGTTAATTAGCGGTCACATTATTTAAATTGATAAAACTTTTAGGGTTGCGTTAGTCCTATTCTTTAGTAATAGGTATTCATTTCACATTTTTAATGCATAAATGACTTCTTTTCCTCTGTCAATTGGGTTTGTTCTATCACGAATTGTGGATTTTTACGTAATTTTTATTTTTTTGTGCACAACTGATATTATTTGCCTCTCTAGTTAGACATATTCTATTTACATCCTTTGTTTACAGATGATTTTCCCTATTTCTTTGTTAATTTGCATCCACATTGTTTGAATTCTTAAGACTATTAGAGATGCCTCTGTTGTATTGTTTAGTAATAGGTAAATATTTCACAATTTAAAGGTATCCGTTCACGTTCATGTTTGCATTTACGTTCACATTCACGTTTACGTTTACGATTACGTTTACGTTGACGTTGACGATCACGTTAACGTTTACGTTCACATTCACGTTTACGTTCATATTCATGTTTACGTTTACATTCTTGTAACCTTACACCATCCTTGGCTACCAACTAATCATGTTCCAGTTTATATCAAACGCCTAATATAGCAAATATACATTACCATTTTTTATTTGTCTGTTTGATATATTACAATCAACTTGTGTCTTTTTGAGGTGGGCATTGTCATATTATTTTGCTGGCGTTATGTTCAATCATAAGTTGGGGATTTATTTCATATTTTTTTCCAATTTTTATGCATAACTTGACCTTATTTTCTTCTCTAGCTAGACATGTTCTAAATTTTATCTTTCTTTAATATGCTTTTTCCTACTTCTTTGTAATTTACTTCCACATTGTTTGAATTGTTAAGACTATTGGAGTAGCCTTTGTACTATTGTTTAGAATTAGGTAAACATTAAACATTTTAAATGTATAAATGACTTCATTTCCTCTGTCAATTGGATATGTTCAATCATGATTTGTGAATTTATTTAATAATTTTTAAATTTTTATGTAAAATTGACATTATTTTCCTCTCCATCTAGACATGTTCTAAATATTATCTTTGTTTAATATGCTTTTTCCCATTTCTTTTTTAATTTACATCAACATTGTTTGAATTGTTAAGACTATCGGAGTAGCCTTTGTACTGTTGTTTAGAATTAGGTAAACATATCACATTTTAAATGTATAAATGACTTCATTTCCTCTGTCAATTGGATATGTTCAATCATGATTTGTGGATTTTTAAGGTAATTTTCATTTTTATGCACAATTAACATTATTTTCCTCTCCTGTTAAACATTTTCTATATTTTATCTTTGTTTACAGTTGATTTTTCCTATTTATTAGATAGTTTACAGTCAATTTCTTTTACATCCTTATGTTTTTAGAGTGGTCTTTGTACTATTGTTTTGTATTAGGTAAACATTTGTCACATTTTTAATATAGCCTATAAAACGATTTCATATCTTTATCGATCGGACTTGTTTTGCAGTCATCTATCCTGAGCCTCTCATGTATCAATATGCCTGTATTAGATTACTATTTCTAAAATAAATCATTGCTTTGTATGGATGCATTTGTCACATGTGTACGCTGTTCATATTGTTTAATACAAAAATTACTTAATTTTCTTCGACAGCTAGACATACTTTATACATACTTTTGTTTAAAGATGATTTGTCACATTTCTTTGTTAGTTTACAGCCAATTTGTATGTCTTTAAGGTGCCATTAACATATAAATGTACCTTTAAATGCATAAATGCTTACGTTTTCTCTGTCGGCTGTACTTGTTAAATCATGTTTTTGCTGACGTAATCTATTCTGAACCTGTCTACAAGCCTTTGTAGAGATGTCTTTTTCATATGTGAACACTTTTCAAATTTGTTTCATGCGTAAATGACTTTATTGCCCTACATAGCTACACAAGCTTTATACATTCCCTTAGTTTAAATATGAATTTTCGTAATTTTTTAATAGTTTACAACCAGTTTGTTTGGTTTGTTAAGGTTTTTTTAGAGTTGCCACTGTCATATTCTTTAGTAATAGATAAACATTTTACTTTTAAAATGAATTAATGATTTCATTTCCTCTGGTAACAGGATATGTTAAATCATGATGTGTTAATAAAAACCTTTTCTAAGGCTCTCGCGTTCCAAAATATTTGTATTAGATCACCTATTTTACCTATTTTGATAGTTTACATGTCTTGTTAAGATGTACTTGTCATAATCTTTGTATTCTTAATGCATAAATGACTTTAGTTTCCTCCATAGCTAGACATGTTTTATACATTCCTTTTGTTCAAAGATGAATTTTCGAATTTCTATAATAGTTTACAATCGTTTGTTTGAGTTGTTAAGGTTTCTACAGTTGCAACTGTCATATTGTTTAGTAATAGGTAAATAATTCGTATTTAAAATGAATTAATGATTTTGTTTTCTCTGTCGATTGGGTTATGTTCTACAATACTTATATTAGATCACCGATTTTATCAATTTTGACAGCTTGTATGACTTGTTACGTTGTCCTTGTAATGTGGGTGTACGTGCTGAATCAAGTTTTGTGGATTTCAACTATCCTGAACTTTTCTACAAGTCTTGAAGAGGACTTTGTAAGATTGTCCCGTAATTTTTATGAGCAAATGTCTTTATTTTCCTCTCCATCTAGATATATTCTATACTTCTTATTTCTTTGTTAGTTTACAACCATATTGTTGAAACTGACAAATCTTTTAGAGTTGCGTTTGTCCTAATATTTACCTATGTTAGAGATTTTTTAAGTTTTCTGAAAGGTATACATTTCAGAATTTAAATGAGTGTATTAATGATTTCATTTCCTCTCGCGACTGGATATGTTCAATCATAATTTTTGCAATTTCTTTGACTATTTATAATCAATTTTTTTGAAGTGTTTAGGGTGCCTTTCTAATATTGTTTAGCAATAGATATAATGTTTAACATTTTAATGTATAAATTAAATTTTCCTATGTTAATAGGATATGTTCAATAATGATTTATTGATATAACTTATTCTGAGGCTCTCAAGTTCCACAATACTTAATTAAATCGTCGTTTTTTACCAATTTTGGCAATTTGTGTTTCTTGTTAAGGTGTACTTGTCATATGAATGTTCGTGTTGAATCATATTTTGTGGGTGATACGTATCTACAAGGCTTAAAAGACGAACCCTTGGCAAACTAATAGCTCAAATTTCCATTCCTTTTCATCATCTACCTATCCATCTTATAGCTACATTTCAGATTTTCAGATTAATTAATTACTTAATTTCCTCTCTGTACTGTATATGTTTAGGTTGCCTTTGTAATAGAGTTTAGCAATAGATATAGTGTTTCATATTTTAATGTATAAATGATTTATTTTCCTCTGTTAACAGGATATGTTCAATCATGTTTTATTGATAAAAGCTATTCTGAGGCTCTCACATTCCACAATACTTGTATTAAATCAAATATTCTATCAATTTGTACATTTTGTATGTCTTGTTAAGATGTACTTGTCATTTGTTTGTACATTTTTGTAGACTTTTCTCCTATTTATTTGATAGCTGATAAACAGTTTGTTTGAATTTTTAAAGTTTCTAGAGTTGTCAGTATCATATTGAAGGTATATATTTCAGATTTTTAATTAAATAATTATTTAATTTCCTCTGGCTACTGGATATGTTCAATCATAAGTTTTGACATTTCTTTGATTGTTTGTAATCAGTTTGTTGAAGTGTTTAGGTTGTCTTTGTAATATTGTTTAGCAATAGATCTAGTGTTTCATGTTTTTTATTTTTAAATGATTTCTTTTCCCCTATTTACATAATATGTTCAATCATGATTTATTGATAAAACCTATTATGAGGCTCTAATGTTCCAACATACCCTTTCTTTGTAGACGTTTTCTCCGGTTTCTTTGATAGTTGAAAACAGTTTGTTTGAATTGATAAGGATTTTGTAATTGCCTTTGGCATATTGATTAGTGATAGGTGTCCTTTTTGTATAAAATAGCTTAATTTCCTCTGTCGATGTACATGTTCAATCATAATTTATGTATTTATTATTTTTATTTTATTTTAATAAACAGTTGACAATATTTTCATCTCCTACTTGGTTTTCAGTTGTGTTTTCCCACATCTTTCTTATTTTACAAGCAGTTTCTTTGTATTGATAAGGCTTTTAGAGTTGTGTTTGTCCTAATGGTTCCAACATACTCTTTCTTATAGATTTTTTTTTGTTTGTTTGCAGACATTTTGTGTCCTCTCATCCTATCCTATAAAATATAACTCTCCAATGGTATGGGGTACTACGAAAAGTTCAACCAATCAGAGTTCATTTTTGGGGCTGTGACTAGTACTTCGTTGTCATAAATTAATTTATTTTTAGGATTTTCTCGGGTTTAACTTTGACTAAAGTGGTACTTATTCAGTCATGTCATACATTTGATGTAACAAAGCAAGTTCGTTAGGGGAGAAAACCATTTATAATGGCTTAAACTGTCCATTTTTGCAAACTACCCAGGGGTGTAGACTCTTGATATAGCATCAATATCGAAAATAAATTTTTTGTAGGTTAGATTGGTTGTGGGGGTGAAAAAACACCCACTAGACGATTTATAATGGGTGAATTTGTCCATTTGTGTAAAAAGTTGTTTGACCCCTTATATAAAATCAATCCTTTTTGGGAGTTTAAATCATGTCAGATGGTTGATATCACTCAGTATGATTTTTTATTGTTGAAAAATAAATTTTTAATGGGTTAGATTGGAAGTAGGGGCGAAAACTATCCTCTACACGATTTATAATGGCTTAATTTGTCCAGTCGTGGAAAAACTTTGTTGACCTTGAAAAAACACCCCTTCATAAAATTAACCCCTTTGGGGGTGTAAATCATTTCAAATAGTTAATATTACTCTGTAAGATGTTTATATGTCGAAAAAACCATTTTTAATGGCTTAGATTGCAAGTGGGGGTGAATACTGCCCTTTAGACGATTTACAGTGGCTCAAGTTGTTCATATCTGCAAAAACATGGGTGACCTTGAAAAACCACCCCTTCATAAAATTAACCCTTTTTGGGGTGTAAATCGTGTCAGATAGTCAATATAACTCTGTAAGTTGTTTATATGTCGAAAAAATAATTTTAAATGGGTTAGACTGCAAGTGGGGGTGAAAAATACCCTCCAGACGATTTACAGTGGCTCAAGTTGTCCATATCGGCAAAAACATGGGTGACCTTGAAAAACCACCCCTATGTAAAATTAAATCATTTAGGGGTGTAAATCATGTCAGATAGTTAATATTGTTCTGTAAGGTGTTTATTTGTCTAAAAATGAATTTTTAATGGCTTAGATTGCAAGTGGGGGTGAAAACTATCCTCTTGTTACGGGTGATCATATGGTCTTAATTCTATCACCTAAACATTATACTACTAGATTTTAAAATTTATATTTATTTTTATTTCTTAAAACTACCCCTCTAGTGGGGTTGAAAATTAATTCATAAGGGCATAACTCTTTTTTGTGTAACATTTATTTATTTAATTTTGTTACTACTCTGTCAGATATACAAATTAATAATATATTCTAAAAAATTATAATTTTTATTTTTTATTTCTTAAAAAATACCCCTTTAGGGGATTGAAAATTAATTCATAAGGGCCTAACTCATTTGTATAACATTTATTTATTTCTGTGAATTTTATTTATTATTTTTTAGTTTGATTGTTTCAAGGTTGGTATTGCAGGTCTCTGCTTTACCGACCAAATCTTATATTTGCTATAACTTTGTTTAGGGGGATGAGATTTTTATTATTTTGGGGCTTACAAGGGTTGGAATGGGATCGGCACAGTGCGGAGCCAGGGGGTGCCAAAAGGGCCTAAATGTAATTTCTTAATGTTTTGTGTAATGCAGGTTTCTGTTTTATCGGCCTAATCTTATTTTGATAATATCTTTTGATTGGGGGATGATAGAGGGGTGGGGATGGTTTCATATGAAAGACAAGATGGTCAAGATGGCGTAAATGGGTTGAAGAGGTGTTGGGATTGGAGGAGCTCAAGGTTAAGGCGGGACCACCTCAAGAGTAGATACCCCTACTAACAAGGTCTAGGTTAGTACGAGAGTTCCAAAAAACCTTGGATATTCTCTGCTCCCGCCAACCAGTACAGCTTTGCTGGGTCCCTGATCATGCGGGAATCAGAGGAAATTAACTAGCTGATAAGCAAGGGAGGGCTCGGCCAATGTTTTTACTGGACCTGAACCTGTCCTTGGCATCACCCCAAGAAGGACCAGACATGAGGTTCTAGATTGGATATCACTTCAACATGGTACTTTATGGAGTAATCTAACTACTGCTAGGCAGGCTTGGTCCATGATTGAGGGACCTAGCAGGAAGAACAGCAGGATTCTGCTAACCTTTAACCGGGCACAACTTAGGAGTGTAGTTGGCCTGTTAACAGGACACAATACCCTAAAGAGACACCCACATGTGATGAAGCTTAGTGCAGATCCCACATGTAGGAAGTATGGTAGGGAAGATGAGTCTTCTCTACACATAGTATAAATGTTTGGAAATTTTTAGCCTAAACCCTCAAAAATATATTTACAACCTTGAAGCGAAAAATCAAGAAACCTGTAGATATATATATATATTGGAAGGATATAATATAGACTCAAAGAATTTCTGATATGAAGCGATAAATGTTATAAGTTGTTAATTCCAATAGGAGCGTTAGGTTAGAAGAGTATAAACTTATAATGCGCGTGTGTATAATATTATAATTTTATTCAAGTAAGCAATCGATCATAACCAAATAAGTTTTTCGTACCTTGTTTAGATAATAGAATCTTATATTTATAGAATATATATATTCCAAGTCAATATTAAAAACAGTAGTATTAAATAACTTATTCACAGAATAAAAGTCAAATAATGATAAAAGGTTATGATTATAATATAATGTACAAAAAGTGTTAATAATTGAAATTTATTAAGAATTGGATATAAATAAGCTTATTTAGCTTTTACAAATTGTATTAAAAGTAATACTTATTCAAAATTGCTTACAGGTATACAATTCTGAATAAGGATTCGTAATATATTTCTTTTACATGTATATTTAATACCCAAAAAATGTGATATAGTCATATATAAAATTAGCGTGGTGTAACTACATAAATATAAGTTACCTATAAAAATCTTGTCAAAGTCTAAAAGCTAAGAAAGTTTTTATATCAGAGCGATAAATATTGGAAGTTTCACATCATGTAGTATTTTACCATGTTTTTTATGTAATTAGTAGAAATTATGTGGAGAGTCTGTTCTCTTATATTGTTATTATATATTTCCGAAGATCAGAATAGCTTATCCAGTTTGTAGTTCTATATGAGTGTCAAATATTATTCATATCAAATTATACTGAAGAATATGCGTCCAAGTATTTATATTATATTGGATGGTATTTAACCTAACTTATTTAGGAGCTGAAAGCCAATTGAATTGATAAAATTTCTTCAATAAAGCGTAGACGTTGCACTATATTATTATCTGATATATAAACACTACTTATTTTTAGTAGTAGTATCAATAACTGTTATATGCTACTTCGTTGATGATATTGATGATTGCAGGATTATCAGGAACTTAATTATTCGCTTCTAGTCGTAGGTTGTTTACTTGGAAATGTACATTTCGGCACAAAGATGTACCATCTTCAGTCCATAGTCTTTAAGTAAAAATACAATAAGAAATTAATTAAAACCACGTAAAAAAGTGAATATAAATATTAGGGTCATTGAGTTATTGAGATAGATATAAATCTAAAGTGAATTGAATGATAATTTCAAACACTAACCTTGTAATCAATTGTAGATCTATGTGAGTATAACCATGTTGAGTACTATGTAGATACTAACGGGTAGTGTAATCTAAGCGTAGATCTTAGGCTACTAGAGCGAGTTCGAAAAGGGGGTTGTGTTCAATTAAGTTTTCATTAAGGATATTGTTTTTGTTTTTATATATTTATATATATTTATATATTTATATATATTTCTTCAATACGAAGAGAAAATTAATGAAAACCACAGCTAATATTTACTTTAATAAATTATGCAAGCAAAAAGGACTGATACCCAAATACATTAATTTGAAAACCACATCTAAACACCCGACAGCGAACACTACTATTCTTCAAGCTAAGAGACTATGGCTAAACAATGAAATAAAATTTCTATACAAAAAGAAAGAATTTCTTACGAATCAAGTATATGATCAACATTTACATGCAGGTAAAATCTTTCAACAACAATGGACATACATTCACAACGATATACATACAAAATTACAAATAGAAATAGACAAAAAATATCAGAATATGAACAAAAAGATAGAAAACTTAGTAAAACATAAACAAACTAGAACAAACACAATAGATAATCACGAGCCCCACTCACCCATAGATATCAAATTCTATCCACGTGTTCTCAACTTGACAAAAACTACTTTCAATGAACAAGAAACGAAAATTCTTCAACAAGGATATAAATTTAACTTTGAAATGCCTACCAAAAAGAAAATTGAAACGTTAATTATAGATACTGAAACAGCTATATCCAATGCTCCATTGCAAAAACAGCCACAGCTAAGAAACGATCTTGCTACAGTAATAAAAGAAACATATATAGACAATCCATCTACTTCAAATAAAAAATTTACTAATCTCAAAAACCTAAAAGAAATTAATGAAAAATTAAAAAACAGCAACATCAAACATACGAAGGCTGATAAAGGAAATACCATAGTCTTGATAGATAATGAAGATTATAAAGCTAAAACATTAGAGTTCTTTGCAGATAACAACATCTCAGAAATAGAAAAAGACCCTACGGAAAAATTCCAAACACAAATTAAGAACATCATAAAAGCATCTGACCTTATACTCAATGAACACGACATAAGAAATAGCATTAATATGAACCCCAAAATTCCATACTTAAGAGCTCAAATAAAAACTCATAAAAATAACTATCCGATTAGGCCCGTTGTAAACTTCACTAATGCTCCTACCTATAGAATTTCTAAAACTATGTCAAACATTATTAAAGATAAAATCAAACTAACTAATAAATACACAATTAAAAATTCAATAGATTTTGCTAATAAAATAAAAGACATCACACTGAACAAAAATGAAATTCTAATATCGTTAGATATTAAAAACTTATATACAAACATTCCTATAGATAATACACTTAATATACTACACAACAATCTGCTCACAACCAAAGAAAATCCATTAGTAACCGAACAAATAGTTAATATGATTTCGCATATCTTGAAACAAAACTACTTCAAATTTAACAATAAAATTTACCTCCAAAAAGAAGGTCTAGCCATGGGTTCCCCTTTATCTGGTACTGTTTCAGAAATTTTCCTTCAAAATTTAGAAAATACACTTGTAAATAAATTAATTCATAAACATAATATTAAAGCTTATTATCGCTATGTGGATGACATTTTCATTATTTGCAATAAAAACAAACCAGAAGAAATATTACAAGATTTCAATAAATTGAACCAAAACTTAACTTTCACACTAGAAAAAGAATGTGAAAATAAACTTTCTTTTCTAGACATAGAAATGACTAGACAACACAATAAAATCTTGTTTAATATATTTAGGAAATCTACATATACAGACACCATGATAAATAAACATTCTAATCATCCTTTTAAACAGAAAATTTCAGCCATTAATAGTATGGTTTATAGAATGATAACCTTACCACTAAGCAAAAAAGCTTATGATAAAGAATATAGAACTATTATCCAAATAGCTCAAAATAATGGTTACAATAAACAAACAGTCCACAAGATAGTTAATAAATTTAAAAGAAAAGCCTCGATTATACGTAACAATAATAGCCAGTTGACTCCTATTAAAGATAACAAAAAACTAAATTTTGCTACTTTTGATTATACAGACAACAAAATACACAAAATAACAAAAATACTAGAAAGAAACAACTTCCGCATTGCATACAAAACTAATAACAACTTAAAGAATAAACTCTACAATATAAATAACAATAAAGAAGACATTTACGATAACAATGGTGTATATAAGTTAGAATGTCTGGAATGTAACAAATTATATATAGGGCAAACCGGGAGGAAATTCAAATTAAGATACAAAGAACACATGCTTGACTACAAACATAGAAGATATAAATCTGCATATGCCAAGCACTTAATCACACACAACCACAAACATGACAAAAATGGAAATACACTAACTGTTATCCACAAACACAAAAAAGATAGAAAATTAAACACATTAGAATCTCTAGAAATATATAAAAACAAAAACAATATCCTTAATGAAAACTTAATTGAACACAACCCCCTTTTCGAACTCGCTCTAGTAGCCTAAGATCTACGCTTAGATTACACTACCCGTTAGTATCTACATAGTACTCAACATGGTTATACTCACATAGATCTACAATTGATTACAAGGTTAGTGTTTGAAATTATCATTCAATTCACTTTAGATTTATATCTATCTCAATAACTCAATGACCCTAATATTTATATTCACTTTTTTACGTGGTTTTAATTAATTTCTTATTGTATTTTTACTTAAAGACTATGGACTGAAGATGGTACATCTTTGTGCCGAAATGTACATTTCCAAGTAAACAACCTACGACTAGAAGCGAATAATTAAGTTCCTGATAATCCTGCAATCATCAATATCATCAACGAAGTAGCATATAACAGTTATTGATACTACTACTAAAAATAAGTAGTGTTTATATATCAGATAATAATATAGTGCAACGTCTACGCTTTATTGAAGAAATTTTATCAATTCAATTGGCTTTCAGCTCCTAAATAAGTTAGGTTAAATACCATCCAATATAATATAAATACTTGGACGCATATTCTTCAGTATAATTTGATATGAATAATATTTGACACTCATATAGAACTACAAACTGGATAAGCTATTCTGATCTTCGGAAATATATAATAACAATATAAGAGAACAGACTCTCCACATAATTTCTACTAATTACATAAAAAACATGGTAAAATACTACATGATGTGAAACTTCCAATATTTATCGCTCTGATATAAAAACTTTCTTAGCTTTTAGACTTTGACAAGATTTTTATAGGTAACTTATATTTATGTAGTTACACCACGCTAATTTTATATATGACTATATCACATTTTTTGGGTATTAAAAATACATTTAAAAGAAATATATTACGAATCCTTATTCAGAATTGTATACCTGTAAGCAATTTTGAATAAGTATTACTTTTAATACAATTTGTAAAAGCTAAATAAGCTTATTTATATCCAATTCTTAATAAATTTCAATTATTAACACTTTTTGTACATTATATTATAATCATAACCTTTTATCATTATTTGACTTTTATTCTGTGAATAAGTTATTTAATACTACTGTTTTTAATATTGACTTGGAATATATATATTCTATAAATATAAGATTCTATTATCTAAACAAGGTACGAAAAACTTATTTGGTTATGATCGATTGCTTACTTGAATAAAATTATAATATTATACACACGCGCATTATAAGTTTATACTCTTCTAACCTAACGCTCCTATTGGAATTAACAACTTATAACATTTATCGCTTCATATCAGAAATTCTTTGAGTCTATATTATATCCTTCCAATATATATATATATCTACAGGTTTCTTGATTTTTCGCTTCAAGGTTGTAAATATATTTTTGAGGGTTTAGGCTAAAAATTTCCAAACATTTATACTATACAATTACCCTCAAATAAAAGATGAAATTCATTAATTCTCTACACATATTGTGTGAGTGCGAAGCACTTGTTACAGTCAGACACTTTCTCCTGGGCTCGGATAAACTGAAACCAGATGACATAAGGAGAATGAATCCAAGATCTATCCTGTCCTTCTTGAAGGGAACGGGACTTGAATGAGTTCTCCAGTAAGAGGGGCCCAACCCATTCATTTTCATTCATTTCATTCAAGCATAATGAGCTTGTTGAAAGAAAAAATCTTTCTCATGCATTGTTGAAGCTGTAAAATTTTGTGGAGAATTTGAATTGGCTTGGGCTTAATGAGACAAGTAATTATAAACCAGGTGTTTTTAAAGGTCTCAGTTATACCGCAGCATTTGACAATGTCCTGAAATATCTTTAGATATTTCATGTGTGTTCAAAGTTACAACAAAGGAAATTGAAAAAGAACTTTTAGATGCATTTTTGACTACTTTCCTCCTAACATTTCTAGCCTGTATTCGCATGTGCTCTCTCATATGAAATCTCACAAGCTGCCACTGGTTGTAACGTAATGCTTGAGTGGAAGTTACCATACACATGCTGGTTATGTTTATAAATGAGCATTCAATTCAACATTGGCTGCTCCATTTTTTGCTGTGACTTTGGATTTGCAAATCACTGCTGCTGCAATTGTTTATAATACATCACATCCTGTAAGGTATTAACATATTTAATAACTTTTGACCATACTCTTCTCAAAAGAAAAATAAATATTGTTCAGAGCTACAGGATTTGCTTGACTGCACTGAAAACGCAGTTATGATAGGCCTACTTGTTAGATTTCTAGCTTTATAAATCAACTTTTTTATTTCTTTTGCTTTTTTGATCTCAAAACTCGAGGTGATTGTTTAAGATGGGACTGAGTATTTGATAAAATAATAGTTGCATTGGAATTCCTTAAATATGCTATTTTATTTTCTACTATCAAAGATCATTTTAGATACAGTTGGCTTTCTAGTTACTGTGAAAGGATATTTTTATATAATGGTCTCTCGGGCTTCCAACCGGGTTAAAATATGGTTTGCTTCCGAGCTTTCGGCTGCTGTCAGCTCTGCAGCCATCTTCTGGGAGAGAAGTGCGCTAGTTCTGTGTCTGGCTCCTTTTTATAGCTGGTGGAGTTTGCAGAGAGCGACCAATCGGAGCACAGGAAATCCCGGGGTGAAAAGCAGGAATGCTATTGGTTGGTGTTGAAGTTGGTCCTGATTTGGCCCGTTCCTGTAGAATTCTGATTGCTGGGTTCCAGGCTTGGCTGAGTTCTAGCCCGTTGTCCCTGTTGTAATTATTGCGGTGTAGCTTTATTTCCAGAGCTTCGGCCACGACCCGGCCCCAGTAGGTAGGTTGATTGCCCAGGTTTCTCACCCCTTGGAAGTTGATGTGGTGGTCATGGTCGTACATGTGTTGCGCTACCGCCGACTTTTCCGGGTAACCCAACCGGATGCAGCGTTTATGTTCATTGCACCTGGCCTCAATGGTGCGGCCTGTTTGCCCTATATAGACGGCTCCACATTGGCACGGGACTTCGTAGATCCCCGGAGTCCGCAATCCTAGAGAGTCTTTCACGGGGCGAACCCATTGTCTCACTTTGGGTGGTGGCATATGTATGGTCTTGATGTTGTGTTTGTGGAGCAGTCTGGCTATCTTGTTGGAGACCGGAGGCATGTACGGAATGAAAGCCAGTTTTGGTCCGGTTTCCGACGATGTGGGGGGCTGGCGATCAGTCTTCCTCAGGGCCCATGCGATGTCCTTGTGACCGTAGCCATTCTGCCGGAAGGTATTCCGGAGATGTTGTATCTCTGTTGTTAGACTGTCGGCATCCGAGATGGATCTGGCTCTATGTACCAACGTTTTTAGAATGCCTCTCTTCTGCGCTGGGTGGTGGTGGCTACTGGCATTTAGATACAAATCTGTGTGGGTGGGTTTTCTGTACACTTTATGAGCTAAACTGCCATCAGCTTTTCTGCAGATTAGAATATCAAGGAACGGCAAGCACCCGTCTTTCTCTATTTCCATGGTGAACTTGATATTACTATGGATGCTGTTTAGAAGGCCCAAAAAGTCATTTAGTCTCTCGATGCCATGCTGCCAGACCACAAAAGTGTCGTCAACATATGTCGTCAAGCCCGAGAGACCATTATATATAACCAACGCCGGGAAAGTCTCAAGTCTTTTAGGATATTTTTAGTCAGCTGTTATGTTTTCATGAATGCATAGGAGTTGCAGCTTGTGGCTTAAAACGAGGACGTGTTGGATATACCATTTCATAGGCCTAAATTTAAAATGAAAATATTTTTTTAAGCTTGCTTACTTAATGAAAAGGGTATAAGTATTATTTGTATAGTCTATTAAAATTAAAATGATTCGACAGTGTTGACTTTCTAAATATAATACATCATCTTAATATCCACCCCACAACACATCAGCCTTACAACCAATATTTTACAAACATTGTGGCTTCCTGTCCCCTAGCATAACCAGAGCAGTGGAAGTTTCACAGTAACCATGAGTGAGATTGTTGTGGCTGAAGCTAATTCAGCACTCAACACTGTAGTTTCTAGTTATCCCAGAGATAGCACTACAGAATATATTTTTGTCTGTTTTGTTTGTTTTTATTCAAAGAGAATAATTTAAGAATAAGAATAAATAAGTAATTTTAGTTCAGTTCTTACAGTGTGCTGTAGCATATTAGCACATGATCATTGGTTGCCCCTGATGCATAGGTATTAATTTTCTTAAGTAGATGTAACTTTTTATAGACTTTGTTGCATCGTGGGTTTACCAATAAATAACAATACACTGGCTGGATTAAAGTACTGTTTATTTATAGCACTTTAATAATACATTAGCAGTGTGAGAACGTTGACTACTGACTGGCTGAACGATTGGTTGGCTGGCGACTGGAACTGGAACTGACGACTACTACTACTGGCATTGTTGCTGTTGAGCGCGGTTTATATAGTCTACGAGCTGGACCTTCTAGAAACAGGAGTCTCGTGAAGTTGGAGGTGCTGGAGGTCAGTGGGTGCTTCCAGAACTGCGAGGAATGTGCAGCTATTGTCTGGTGGACTGTATTGCAGCTTCTAGAAAAATCTCGCTGCTCGGATCCAAAACACAATAGACTTTTTTTCTTTTTTTTCTTTTGTTTCATAAACTGGCATATATGTGTCTTCTTTGATACCATGGGAAGGGTTTGGGAAAACTGGAATATGTTTTTGACTATCAAATATAGTCTAGATTTTGGATTTTCAAAATGCAGAGAATGCAATAATAAATCTTAACTAAAACCTGCAATTAATTCAGATTTTATTTTCTTTAACATTAGTTTTCATGGTACATTGTTAGTGTTGCTTGATATGGATTTAACCCCTCGTAACATTCTGGATTTTACTTATTCAAAGAGATTGCAGTGGGGTTCGCTCAGCATCACGGAGCAATTGTGGAGCTACTTGATAACGAAGTAGCAGTACCAGTCAAGAAAACCATCAACATTGAATATGGTAATCCAATGGAGGTAGATGATGCTGCAGCCTTGTTCCATCTGTGTGAATTTCCTCCATATTCAGGACAGTAAAAGTATCCATAGGAATAAGGCTCCACAGTTAGGGTTGACATAATTCAGGACACGTTTCAAGTAATCAATAGGCGATACTAATAGAAAATATTCTGATATGGTATTATTTATTTATTTATACAATCTTTCTGCAGATTGCCTTACACACAAAAGAATAACAAACAAATATACACTTATATAAAAATTACATTAACTTTCAGTTAAATCATTAAAGTTTTCAATAATAACAGGAAAATTAAAACAATCAAATTTAAGAAAGGACACCTGTTCAGCTTAATTGTTGTCATTGTACAGGTGGTTTCTCAATATTTGAATGGATCCCTTAAGCGATAATAACGCTACTTCAGCATACAGATCTTGTGTCAATGAGAAATGTTTACAAAAGTTAAGAAAGAACTTTCTTATTGTTCCCCTACTGAAATGAAATGAAATGAAATTAGCCTTTGACATCCCTTGAGGGCTAAGGCCTCCTGCTTTCTAGCAGGGATTGCTCAAGAAATAGAACTCACTTAGGGGAGCTAGGCCTAAGGAGTCAGCTACCTTGTCCTGACCGTGCACTTTTCTTTCTATATCTATGTCTTGGTCTGATTGACCTTGTTCTGCGTTTCTTGTCTGTGTTGGACTGATTAACACTGAACTTGAGCATTGTACTACAGTTTTCTTCACTTGTTTACTTTACTAGGAGCTTCCCTAGCTCTTTCCAACCTTTGCGATCTCTTGCTCTCCTTGACCATTGAGCTCCTGCCCTATCTCGTAGTGTGTCTGACCATCTGGTTCTTTGCCTTCCAACATTCCTTCTTCCTACCCTGGGATCCCATATTGTTAGTTGGTAGGTCCATCTTTTGTCGTTCGTTCTTGCCACATGGCCTCCCCATCTCCATTTGAGTTGTTCTGCCTTGCTAACGATGTTGCTCATTCCTGTTCTCCTTCTAATCTCTTCGTTTCGTATCCTATCCTTTATTGAAATTTGCAGGATTTTCCGTTCCATCTTTCGCTGGCATGTTTGGAGCATTTGTTTGTGCCTTGTTGTCATGGCCCAGGTTTGGCATCCATATAGCATCACTGGTAATATGCATTTTTCTAGCATTTCGGCCTTCAGTTTGGTCTTTTGGAACTTGTCCATTAGAAAGAATTTCAAGCTTCAGAATTTCTTCCAGGCCTGACCAATTCTTCTTTTCACTTCCTTCTCTTCGCTCTTGTGAAATGATATGTTCTGACCTACTACCAACCATTAATCCAATGACTTCAACATTTTCAAACCGTATTTCTTCTTAAAGTACTCAATGGTTGGTTCTTATGTTTCCTTTTTATCATTATCAACTGCTGCAGGTTGATCTTCAGTCTCAAAGCAGACTGTAGGATCTATTATGAAACCAGATGTTCGGTTTTTGTCCATTGCAATGATGTCTGCTCTTCGTGTTCCTCGTGGCAATGCAGCACACCTCGTAGACATAATTCTGCAGTTTCAAGGCAGCCGCTATCTTGCTCCTTATTTGATGATGGCAAGTGTTCCTTAGAAGCTCCCCATGTTGAAGAAAGCCTAGAACGTGTGCCAAAGTTTCTATCTCACTGCAGTGCTTGCAGTGGTTGCCATTCTGACTTCGTCCATGGAGGGCACATACTGGAGCAACATTTGCTTGTAACTTAATAGCATCTCGCCACTCGGAACTAGTTAGCCTTTTTTGACTTACTAGCCATTTGTTGGCTGGAGAGCAATCTTCATATAACATCACACCTTTGCCATATGTAAGAAGTGAGCACCATTTTTTAAATTCTTGCCCCCTTAAAATATCTTTTAGATCAGCAGCTTTTTTTGAGTTATTCCAAGTTCATTAATACATTGTAACATATCGGCCTTTAAATCTCTAATTACGTTAATGTAGTCATTCTGGGATTTCTCTAAAATTTGACAACAGTTGAAAAGCTGTATAATTCTTTCCCATTCAGTTTTGAAAACTCCTAAACCTTTAACTCTTCTAGAGGAATACAACATTGAACCTGCTGTATCAATTGGTAGTTGTAAAATCTCCTTAACTGCACTCTTAATCATTTTATCCAGAGTATCGCGAAATCCCTTGTGGAGTTTCAGATTCTGGAATCGATACACTAGAGATGATAAGATAAATTGGTAATACCGGAGTTGACGGGTCCCTGTACGCAGCAAGCCATGTTGCCTTCACTCTGGCAGCGCTCCGTAAGGACAAGTCCAACCACCGCTGCCGCCAAATTCGAATGTGTTATATTCAGAATCCACAACGCCGATTTTGAGTGGTTAAAGATTTAATATTAAAAATAGCGCAAAAGCCCGTTCTTCTCACAGGTGCTCCCGGGTGATAGTTTAAATTGGCGTAGGGACTAGTACTTAAAGGTTTAATATTAAAACGACCGCAAGAGCCCGTTCTATTCACAGGTGACAGTTAAATAACGCCGTTCTGCTCGCGGGTGAGGGATTAAGTTTGCATAGGGACTAATTAAAGCGAGCGAAAGAGCCCGTTCTATTCACAGGTGACACTTAAATAACCCCGTTCTGCTCGCGGGTGATAATTTAAATTGGCGTAGGGACTAGTACTTAAAATAACCCCGTTCTGCTCGAGGGTGATAGTTTAAATTGGCGTAGAGACTAGTACTTAAAGGTTTATTATTAAAACTAGTGATGAGCAAATGCAAGACCAAGACCAAGACCAAGGCGGTCTTGGTCTTGGTCTTGGTATTGCACTCTCAGTCTTGGTCTTGGTCTTGCATAGGTAACCCTGGTCTTGGTCTTGGTCTCGGTCTTGCATCAGTGGTCTTGGTCTTGGTCTCGGTATTGCATACTCGGTCTTGGTCTTGTTGCAAGAGTCTTGCAGTTTTCTTTTATGCATCTTACTGTGATCTATGGCGTTTACATGATTTAAAGTTACACCGATTACATGTGAGTTATTGCTTGCGAAAGTAACGAAAGCTAATTGATTTTAGTTGCTTTGACCATGTAAACAGTAATGTTATGTCACGCTGTTTGCCGAAACGTCCATGGAGATATAAGTTAGAACAGTAAACTTTGAGTGTAAATTTAAATATTCTCTGTTATCCTATTGAAAAACTTTAAACCCAAAATCCACGAGATGCTGTACACTATTTGAGAGTGTAAAATTATGAATACTGTATTATATTGTAAAGTTTCAAATTGAACGGCTGTGGAGACAAGAAGTAATATTAACACGATGTGTATGAAATGTTTAAAAGATTTCCGTATGGGAGAGAGAGGTTCTATCTGACCTATTTAAAGCTGTACAATATAGCAACAAAACATAACGGCATTGAAGCAGATGCTTTAGAAATTGTGCAATCTATAGAAAATCACACAATGTCCATTCGAAACCCAAACCCATAGGCTGCAATAAATAATATTTATCTTTCCATATACCCTAGTTCTAATTTATAACACATTGTGAACGGATCATTTTTGCACTTTAAAGATTTCCGCTACCCCCCATAAAATACTTTCTACTTGCTTTCTAGTTTCGGGCCTTCAACTAATTGGGTCATAAATAATCATAACTATTCTTCACGTAAGAAAATATTTCTGGATCAAGCATTTTCTACTTTTAGTATCTTTTCCCATTCGATATGCATCCTTAATATGAATCTGCAGCAAGAACTTAAACACCGCCAACGTTATGTGTCAATAACAAAATTGTACTTGTAAAAAAAAGATTTTCAGTGGATGTCCTACCTGTCATCAACAAAATATAGCTAAAGTACAATCAGATACGTAACTGTAAAATAATAACTAGCAAATACCCATCAAATAAGTTCCTGTTTTAATTAATCTACGGTTTAATTGTGTTTTATTGAATAATTATGAAGAATACCGGGCGTATAACCTGATTTTTCAGACTTCACTTTATTTTGAAATGTTCTGCAAGGAGAATGGAATGAGCTGAATAGCTATGTTATATTTTGTTCAAGTAGACAGAAAAGATTCTATATGTGAGAGTAGGCTATGAATATTAATGATAGGTGTAAAAAGGATTTCTTCGTTAATGAAATAGGGTATTGAACGTGTTAATAGGCTTTTTAAGTTACGGGGGCTACTGTTTAAAGTTTCAGATCCTCAGCCATGGCTGAGTGGTTAGACCGCTCGCCCTCCACCGCTGGGACCCGGGATCGGATCTCGATGGATCCATGTGGAATTTGTGGTGGACAAAGTGGGGTCGGGGTAGGCTTTCTCGGGGTGCTCCGGTTTCCCCTGCCATATTATATCATTCCATCGTTGTTCCATTCATCATAGTATGACCATTTGGTTGTAATAAAGAATTATTATAAATCCTCAGTCATAGCTTTCTTTTAACCCAGTGAGAGGTTAGAGAAACTAGTTATTACATAACTGTATGACAGAATTTATTGATATTGTACGCAAAATGAAATTTCATAATTATATGGCTTAGGGCCGTTGTTACATCTGTTTGTCTTTCGTGCCATAATACTAGAGAACTATTGCAATTAAACATTTTAAAATTGAATATGGAGTGTTTATCGTGAATTTAACTCCCACCAATTGAAGGAACTAGCTGTATGGAATGCCATTCAGGGAAATCCGTCAGTTTAATTGTAAGTTTTCATTGCAGTAATTTGTTTTAACGTAGTGGTGAAAGAGGTTGTATACGGATTTCAAATATATTATTTGAATGGTGCGCTCGTTTTTGGATACGGACAGCGTCACGCACCGGGTCTGCTCTCATTGGTTACCTCTACATTATAGGCCTACCAGCCTTGGGACTACCCCGGCTAGCGACTCTGCGGCTCCTTTGAGTAGCGGTCGCTGGCTCGCTGCATACACAACGGGGCTTTATAAAACTTTTTTCAAATAGCAAGACTGCAAGAGTCTTGCAGTTAGGTCTTGTTCTTGCCAGAGTCTTGCAGGGTTGGTCTTGGTCTTGATCTCGGTCTTGCATGGTCGGTCTTGGTCTTGGTCTTGCTAACGCTGATGCGGTCTTGGTCTTGGTCTCGGTCTTGCATTTTCTGCAAGACCAAGACCAAGACTGCAAGACCAAGACTGGTCTCGCTCATCACTAATTAAAACGACCGCAAGAGCCCGTTCTATTCAAAGGTGACAGTTAAATAACCCCGTTCTGCTCGCGGGTGACAGATTAAGTTTGCATAGGGACTAGTAGTTAAAGTTTAATATTAAAACGAGTGAAAGAGCCCGTTCTACTCACAGGTTACACTTACATAACCCCGTTCTGCTCGCGGGTGATAGTTTAAATTGGCGTAGGGACTAGTACTTAAAGGTTTAATATTAAAACGAGCGCAAGAGCCCGTTCTATTCACAGGTGACACTTAAATAACCCCGTTCTGCTCACGGGTCACTCTGTATATATTTTTATTATTTCCTAGCCGGTGGTCCTGGTGTTATAAAATCTGCACACGGATTTTTCTACTCGGTATATTTTTACCATTTTTAACTAACTCATATTTCTTTCTGCAGAGCAAAGAATGAATGAACGTATTATGTATTTTTCTTTGTGAACATCTCGTTTGTTACCATAACTTGTACAAAGCCTACAGCATATTTTACCGACTTCTTGCATGTACCTAATAAGCCTATTCAGATTTTTCGGATATTTTGTTTGTTTGAAATTATCGTACGTAATAATAAAGGTTCTTACCCTGACTTTACGACATGGAAATCACACTGATTAAAGAAATAATTCATTATATGGAGGGAATTTTTTTCTCCGACTTGAGTTATATCTGTTCCTTATAATTCGACCCTTCTGAACACGAATATAACAGTAATATTAACCAGTTCCTTCCGTACTTCGAGAAAATTCCGATTTTCCATTAGTGTGACCCAGCCAACGCAGAAAGAATATGGACGATTAAAAAGAAAAATTCATTCCATCGAGGAAAATTTTTTTCCCGACACGAGTTACATGTTTCATCTATAATCCGACCCATCTGATCTCGAATATATCAATAATAATAACCATTTCCTTCCGCGCTTCGAGAAAATTGAGATTTTTCCATTAATGTTAGACATTTCTCGCAGAAGAAGGAGGAGCAATTCAAAGAAATAATTCATTATATGGAGGGAATTTTTTTCTCCGACTTGAGTTATATCTGTTCCTTATAACTCGTCCCTTCTGAACACGAATGTAACAATTATAATAACCAGTTCCTTCCGCACTTCGAGAAAAAACATATTTTCCAATACCATCACACAGTTTACACAAGAAAAGTAGGACCGTTTCAAAACAAAAATTCATTACATGGAGGGGAAATTTTTTTCCGACCTAAATTACATGTGTTATCTATAATTCGACCCTTCTGAACACGAATATAACAATAATAATAACCAGTTCCTTCCGCACTTCGAGAAAAAACCGATTTTCCAATACCGTCACACAGTTTACACAAGAAAAGTAGGACCGTTTCAAAACAAAAATTCATTACATGGAGGGGAAATTTTTTTCCGACCTAAATTATAAGTGTTATCTATAATTCGACCCTTCCGAACACGAATATAACAATAATAATAACCAGTTCCTTCCGCACTTCGAGAAAAAACCGATTTTCCAATACCATCACACAGTTTACACAAGAAAAGTAGGACCGTTTCAAAACAAAAATTCATTACATGGAGGGGAAATTTTTTTCCGACCTAAATTACATGTGTTATCTATAATTCGACCCTTCTGAACACGAATATAACAATAATAATAACCAGTTCCTTCCGCACTTCGAGAAAAAACCGATTTTCCAATACCGTCACACAGTTTACACAAGAAAAGTAGGACCGTTTCAAAACAAAAATTCATTACATGGAGGGGAAATTTTTTTCCGACCTAAATTACATGTGTTATCTATAATTCGACCCTTCTGAACACGAATATAACAATAATAATAACCAGTTCCTTCCGCACTTCGAGAAAATACCGGTTTTCCATTAGTGTCATACAGTTTACGCAAAAAGAGCATGGACGATATAAATAAAAATTAATTACATGGAGGAAAATTTTTTTCCGTCATGGCTTATATGTGTTATCTATAAATCGACCCTTCTGGACACGAATATAACAATAACAATGAACAGTTCCTGCCGCACTCCGAGAAAATTCCCATTTTCCATTAGTGTCACAGAGTTTGTTTTGAAATGGTCCTACTTCTTTAGCGTAAACTGTGTGACGGTAATGGAAAATCAGTTTTTTCTCGAAGGGCGGAAGGAACTGGTTACTATTATTGTTATAAACGTGTTCAGGAGGGTCGAATTATAGATAACACATGTAATTTAGGTCGGAAAAAAAATTCCCCTCCATGTAATGAATTTTTGTTTTGAAACGGTCCTACTTTTCTTGTGTAAACTGTGTGACGGTATTGGAAAATCGGTTTTTTCTCGAAGTGCGGAAGGAACTGGTTATTATTATTGTTATATTCGTGTTCGGAAGGGTCGAATTATAGATAACACTTATAATTTAGGTCGGAAAAAAATTTTCCCTCCATGTAATGAATTTTTGTTTTGAAACGGTCCTACTTTTCTTGTGTAAACTGTGTGACGGTATTGGAAAATCGGTTTTTTCTCGAAGTGCGGAAGGAACTGGTTATTATTATTGTTATATTCGTGTTCAGAAGGGTCGAATTATAGATAACACATGTAATTTAGGTCGGAAAAAAATTTCCCCTCCATGTAATGAATTTTTGTTTTGAAACGGTCCTACTTTTCTTGTGTAAACTGTGTGACGGTATTGGAAAATTGGTTTTTTCTCGAAGTGCGGAAGGAACTGGTTATTATTATTGTTATATTCGTGTTCGGAAGGGTCGAATTATAGATAACTCATGTAATTTAGGTCGGAAAAAAATTTCCCCTCCATGTAATGAATTTTTGTTTTGAAACGGTCCTACTTTTCTTGTGTAAACTGTGTGACGGTATTGGAAAATCGGTTTTTTCTCGAAGTGCGGAAGGAACTGGTTATTATTATTGTTATATTCGTGTTCAGAAGGGTCGAATTATAGATAACACATGTAATTTAGGTCGGAAAAAAATTTCCCCTCCATGTAATGAATTTTTGTTTTGAAACGGTCCTACTTTTCTTGTGTAAACTGTGTGACGGTATTGGAAAATCGGTTTTTTCTCGAAGTGCGGAAGGAACTGGTTATTATTATTGTTATATTCGTGTTCGGAAGGGTCGAATTATAGATAACACTTATAATTTAGGTCGGAAAAAAATTTCCCCTCCATGTAATGAATTTTTGTTTTGAAACGGTCCTACTTTTCTTGTGTAAACTGTGTGACGGTATTGGAAAATCGGTTTTTTCTCGAAGTGCGGAAGGAACTGGTTATTATTATTGTTATATTCGTGTTCGGAAGGGTCGAATTATAGATAACACTTATAATTTAGGTCGGAAAAAAATTTCCCCTCCATGTAATGAATTTTTGTTTTGAAACGGTCCTACTTTTCTTGTGTAAACTGTGTGACGGTATTGGAAAATCGGTTTTTTCTCGAAGTGCGGAAGGAACTGGTTATTATTATTGTTATATTCGTGTTCAGAAGGGTCGAAGTATAGATAACACATGTAATTTAGGTCGGAAAAAAATTTCCCCTCCATGTAATGAATTTTTGTTTTGAAACGGTCCTACTTTTCTTGTGTAAACTGTGTGACGGTATTGGAAAATCGGTTTTTTCTCGAAGTGCGGAAGGAACTGGTTATTATTATTGTTATATTCGTGTTCGGAAGGGTCGAATTATAGATAACTCATGTAATTTAGGTCGGAAAAAAATTTCCCCTCCATGTAATGAATTTTTGTTTTGAAACGGTCCTACTTTTCTTGTGTAAACTGTGTGACGGTATTGGAAAATATGTTTTTTCTCGAAGTGCGGAAGGAACTGGTTATTATTATTGTTATATTCGTGTTCAGAAGGGTCGAATTATAGATAACACATGTAATTTAGGTCGGAAAAAAATTTCCCCTCCATGTAATGAATTTTTGTTTTGAAACGGTCCTACTTTTCTTGTGTAAACTGTGTGACGGTATTGGAAAATCGGTTTTTTCTCGAAGTGCGGAAGGAACTGGTTATTATTATTGTTATATTCGTGTTCGGAAGGGTCGAATTATAGATAACACTTATAATTTAGGTCGGAAAAAAATTTCCCCTCCAGGTAATGAATTTTTGTTTTGAAACGGTCCTACTTTTCTTGTGTCAACTGTGTGACGGTATTGGAAAATCGGTTTTTTCTCGAAGTGCGGAAGGAACTGGTTATTATTATTGTTATATTCGTGTTCAGAAGGGTCGAATTATAGATAACACATGTAATTTAGGTCGGAAAAAAATTTCCCCTCCATGTAATGAATTTTTGTTTTGAAACGGTCCTACTTTTCTTGTGTAAACTGTGTGACGGTATTGGAAAATCGGTTTTTTCTCGAAGTGCGGAAGGAACTGGTTATTATTATTGTTATATTCGTGTTCGGAAGGGTCGAATTATAGATAACTCATGTAATTTAGGTCGGAAAAAAATTTCCCCTCCATGTAATGAATTTTTGTTTTGAAACGGTCCTACTTTTCTTGTGTAAACTGTGTGACGGTATTGGAAAATATGTTTTTTCTCGAAGTGCGGAAGGAACTGGTTATTATTATTGTTATATTCGTGTTCAGAAGGGTCGAATTATAGATAACACATGTAATTTAGGTCGGAAAAAAATTTCCCCTCCATGTAATGAATTTTTGTTTTGAAACGGTCCTACTTTTCTTGTGTAAACTGTGTGACGGTATTGGAAAATCGGTTTTTTCTCGAAGTGCGGAAGGAACTGGTTATTATTATTGTTATATTCGTGTTCGGAAGGGTCGAATTATAGATAACTCATGTAATTTAGGTCGGAAAAAAATTTCCCCTCCATGTAATGAATTTTTGTTTTGAAACGGTCCTACTTTTCTTGTGTCAACTGTGTGACGGTATTGGAAAATCGGTTTTTTCTCGAAGTGCGGAAGGAACTGGTTATTATTGTTATATTCGTG
Organism: Ectobius pallidus; assembly: GCA_964059195.1. Lineage (NCBI taxonomy): Eukaryota > Metazoa > Arthropoda > Insecta > Blattodea > Ectobiidae > Ectobius > Ectobius pallidus. Next base: position 36,700,947 of record CAXKWD010000009.1, read on the forward strand.
TTCAGAAGGGTCGAATTATAGATAAAACATGTAATTTAGGTCGGAAAAAAATTTCCCCTCCATGTAATGAATTTTTGTTTTGAAACGGTCCTACTTTTCTTGTGTAAACTGTGTGATGGTATTGGAAAATATGTTTTTTCTCGAAGTGCGGAAGGAACTGGTTATTATAATTGTTACATTCGTGTTCAGAAGGGACGAGTTATAAGGAACAGATATAACTCAAGTCGGAGAAAAAGTTCCCTCCATATAATGAATTTTTTCTTTGAATTGTTCCTCCTTCTTCTGCGAGAAATGTCTAACTTTAATGGAAAATCTCAATTTTCTCGAAGCGCGGAAGGAAATGGTTATTATTATTGATATATTCGAGATCAGATGGGTCGGATTATAGATGAAACATGTAACTCGTGTCGGGAAAAAAATTTTCCCCGATGGAATGAATTTTTCTTTCTAATCGTCCATACTCTTTCTGCGTTGACTGGGTCACACTAATGGAAAATCGGAATTTTCTCGAAGTACGGAAGGAACTGGTTAATATTACTGTTATATTCGTGTTCAGAAGGGTCGAATTATAAGGAACAGATATAACTCAAGTCGGAGAAAAAAAATCCCTCCATATAATGAATTATTCCTTTGAATTGCTCCTCCTTCTTCTGCGAGAAATGTCTAACATTAATGGAAAATCTCAATTTTCTCGAAGCGCGGAAGGAAATGGTTATTATTATTGATATATTCGAGATCAGATGGGTCGGATTATAGATGAAACATGTAACTCGTGTCGGGAAAAAAATTTTCCCCGATGGAATGAATTTTTCTTTCTAATCGTCCATACTCTTTCTGCGTTGACTGGGTCACACTAATGGAAAATCGGAATTTTCTCGAAGTACGGAAGGAACTGGTTAATATTACTGTTATATTCGTGTTCAGAAGGGTCGAATTATAAGGAACAGATATAACTCAAGTCGGAGAAAAAAATTCCCTCCATATAATGAATTATTTCTTTGAATTGCTCCTCCTTCTTCTGCGAGAAATGTCTAACATTAATGGAAAATCTCAATTTTCTCGAAGCGCGGAAGGAAATGGTTATTATTATTTATATAGCCTATTCGAGATCAGATGGGTCGGATTATAGATGAAACATGTAACTCGTGTCGGGAAAAAAATTTTCCCCGATGGAATGAATTTTTCTTTCTAATCGTCCATACTCTTTCTGCGTTGACTGGGTCACACTAATGGAAAATCGGAATTTTCTCGAAGTACGGAAGGAACTGGTTAATATTACTGTTATATTCGTGTTCAGAAGGGTCGAATTATAAGGAACAGATATAACTCAAGTCGGAGAAAAAAATTCCCTCCATATAATGAATTATTCCTTTGAATTGCTCCTCCTTCTTCTGCGAGAAATGTCTAACATTAATGGAAAAATCTCAATTTTCTCGAAGCGCGGAAGGAAATGGTTATTATTATTGATATATTCGAGATCAGATGGGTCGGATTATAGATGAAACATGTAACTCGTGTCGGGAAAAAATTTTTCCTCGATGGAATGAATTTTTCTTTTTAATCGTCCATATTCTTTCTGCGTTGGCTGGGTCACACTAATGGGAAATCGGAATTTTCTCGAAGTACGGAAGGAACTGGTTAATATTACTGTTATATTCGTGTTCTGAAGGGTTGAATTATAAGGAACAGATATAACTCAAGTCGGAGAAAAAAATATAATGAATTATTTCTTTGAATTGCTCCTCCTTCTTCTGCGAGAAATGTCTAACATTAATGGAAAAATCTCAATTTTCTCGAAGCGCGGAAGGAAATGGTTATTATTATTGATATATTCGAGATCAGATGGGTCGGATTATAGATGAAACATGTAACTCGTGTCGGGAAAAAAATTTTCCTCGATGGAATGAATTTTTCTTTTTAATCGTCCATATTCTTTCTGCGTTGGCTGGGTCACACTAATGGAAAATCGGAATTTTCTCGAAGTACGGAAGGAACTGGTTAATATTACTGTTATATTCGTGTTCAGAAGGGTCGAATTATAAGGAACAGATATAACTCAAGTCGGAGAAAAAAATTCCCTCCATATAATGAATTATTTCTTTAATCAGTGTGATTTCCATGTCGTAAAGTCAGGGTAAGAACCTTTATTATTACGTACGATAATTTCAAACAAACAAAATATCCGAAAAATCTGAATAGGCTTATTAGGTACATGCAAGAAGTCGGTAAAATATGCTGTAGGCTTTGTACAAGTTATGGCAACAAACGAGATGTTCACAAAGAAAAATACATAATACGTTCATTCATTCTTTGCTCTGCAGAAAGAAATATGAGTTAGTTAAAAATGGTAAAAATATACCGAGTAGAAAAATCCGTGTGCAGATTTTATAACACCAGGACCACCGGCTAGGAAATAATAAAAATATATACAGAGTGACCCGTGAGCAGAACGGGGTTATTTAAGTGTCACCTGTGAATAGAACGGGCTCTTGCGCTCGTTTTAATATTAAACCTTTAAGTACTAGTCCCTACGCCAATTTAAACTATCACCCGCGAGCAGAACGGGGTTATGTAAGTGTAACCTGTGAGTAGAACGGGCTCTTTCACTCGTTTTAATATTAAACTTTAACTACTAGTCCCTATGCAAACTTAATCTGTCACCCGCGAGCAGAACGGGGTTATTTAACTGTCACCTTTGAATAGAACGGGCTCTTGCGGTCGTTTTAATAATAAACCTTTAAGTACTAGTCTCTACGCCAATTTAAACTATCACCCTCGAGCAGAACGGGGTTATTTTAAGTACTAGTCCCTACGCCAATTTAAATTATCACCCGCGAGCAGAACGGGGTTATTTAAGTGTCACCTGTGAATAGAACGGGCTCTTTCGCTCGCTTTAATTAGTCCCTATGCAAACTTAATCCCTCACCCGCGAGCAGAACGGCGTTATTTAACTGTCACCTGTGAATAGAACGGGCTCTTGCGGTCGTTTTAATATTAAACCTTTAAGTACTAGTCCCTACGCCAATTTAAACTATCACCCGGGAGCACCTGTGAGAAGAACGGGCTTTTGCGCTATTTTTAATATTAAATCTTTAACCACTCAAAATCGGCGTTGTGGATTCTGAATATAACACATTCGAATTTGGCGGCAGCGGTGGTTGGACTTGTCCTTACGGAGCGCTGCCAGAGTGAAGGCAACATGGCTTGCTGCGTACAGGGACCCGTCAACTCCGGTATTACCGATAAATTGATTAGAAACAGAAAATTTTTGTTCTGTTTTCAGAAGAGGAGTTCCTGAGAATAGATTTAAGTTTTCTTTTAGTTCATGAGCCATTCTTTTTTCATCCAAGATTAATCTGTCAGAAAATGTGATGCCCAGGTATCGAAAGTTCTCAGTTTTATCTGTGGATTGAATAACAAAGTTTTGATTAATGGTTCTTGGTTTACTTTCGAGCTTTCCCTTAACAATATGTATAGCCTCACATTTTTTTAGAATTCAATGATTAACCAATTTCCTGGAATCGTTGAAAAGCCATGTTTGTGATTGTAACAGCATCCTCCTTGCTTTTTACTAATATAACTGTGTCATCAGCAAAACCAAGGACAGTGAGTTTCGGCAGCCCTTTCACTAGTCTGTACCCATATCCGTCTGCAATTGTATTTTCAGAAAGTTCATTTAATATATGATCTGTTGCCATGTTATACAGGGCAGGGGACAAAGGCGAACCTTGTAACACTCTGCGTTTAATGTTTATGGGTGATGTTCTTTGTCCATTTGATTCTACGACAGTTGCATTTCCTGTCTGGAGAGCCATTATTACGTGCTGTAATTGGTGAGGTAGATTAGAATGGAACAATGTCTTTTGGATATGAGCATGCCCAATATTGTCAAACTCTTTGCTGATATCCAAGAATATTGAAGTTACACTTTCTTTGTTATTCTTGACTTCATGGAGAATACTATCAAGAATTGATTATGTTTGTCAAGGTGCCAGGACAAGAGGTAAATCCTCTTTGGTTAGGATTGAATTAAAATAACTCATTTCCATATCACATATCTGTGATAAGGGTGTTAGACTTAACAGAGTGGTCCAAAAAAATGTATCCACTGTTTAAAATTCCATAACTTGCAAACTAATTGACGGAGTTGTCTCATCTTTGGTGAAAGTGTAGCTTAAAGTCCAAATTAAAGATAGCACTGTACGTGTTCGAAATGGTCACCATTAACATACACACAAACGATGCCGCCGAACTGCAGCACGAACTACCGACTGCAACGTGTTCAGTTGGATATTTGCACATGAATGTATGATGGATTCTTGAAGTGCATCCAATGTGCGTGGCTTTTGTCGATAAACGACGTCCTTTAGTGTTCCCCACAGGTAAAAGTCCAGAGGAGTTAAGTCTGGGGAACGTGGTGGATACTCCACAGCACCTCTACGGCCTATCCATCTTCCTGGTAGAGTTTCGTCGAGATAAGCCCTAACACGATTGTGGTAGTGGGCTGGGGCACCATCGTGTTGAAAGTAAAATCTTCCGTCTCCATATACGTCTCGGATGGCAGGTAAAATGGATGTCTGAAGCTTCTGAAGGTACACCTCACCGGTAACTGTGCCGTCAAAGAAGAATGGCCCAATCAAGCCCCGGTAAGACAACCCACACCATACATTTACTCCTGGCAAATTCACTGCTTTGTCTACATGGACGTTCGGATTTTCGGCGGCTCAGTAGATGCAATTGTGACGATTTACTGTACCATTGAGTTTGAACTGTGCCTCATCAGACCACACAATCATCTCTGCAAACTCTTCATCGTTGCGCACCATGTTAGTAAACCACTCGCTGTACTCCATTCGACGATCTGGCTCGTCCTCGTTCATTGCGTGTAGCAATCGTGGGATGTAGCACTTCCACTTTCCTGTCTTCAAAATTCGCCAAACACTTGAGCGACTCACTCCGGTTTCACGGGCACACTGCCTCACAGACTTCTGTGGTGAGCGAGTGAAGTGTTCTAACACACGACGGGAGTTAGCTGGACTTGTTACTGTTACAGGTCGTCCAGATCGTTGTTTGTGTACATCTGTAACACAGCCTTCGGCTTCAAATTTGTCTCGAATCGTTAAACGTGTCGGCGGCTCTGTTTCATACTCATTTTGCCGTTGCCGTTGAACCTCATTAATGTTTTCGTACTAAAAATACCACTTCAAAACTGACTTCCTTTCATTGAATGTAAGCCTTGCGCCAGCCATGTTTACTCGAACACTGACTATCTGGCGACTGTCATCTGACAAAGCAAAACAACGCAATACAGCGCTTGTGTGGCGCTTGCCGGAACTACAAACTATTACACTACCAAAGATGAGACAACTCCATCAATTAGTTTGCAAGTTATGGAATTTTAAACAGTGGATACATTTTTTTGGACCACTATTGGAAAACTTTCAAATTTATAAGAATAAGAGTAACTCCTTAATGAAAACATAATTGACCAAAATCATGTATTTGACTTGACTACAACGATGACCTAGGTTACCAAATAACAAAATTTATAAACAACATTATTTCAGAAGAATTGTGGTGTTCATTACATCTTATATGAACTGAAGATGGCGCAGCATACGCCAAAATGCATTTTCAAGATAAGTTGTGTGTTAAATGTTAAGGGTTAAGGCGGAATATTGTAATAAATATATTTAGGATTGAATGTTATGTAATCACATAACTTAGCATCAAGGATCCGTTCCAGAATTCTACATATTACTGAGCAAATAGTAATCAAGAATTAGTTGTTACATTTATTAGATTTAAGTTTAGTTTGAATTTCTCCTTTAGAAGTAAAATTAAATATTAAAAAATATTTGTGGCTAATTAATTTTGTGCTGTTACGATTGGCCACTATCACACCATCTGCAAGTGTGGAGGTAATGAATAAAATATCTATATCTGTATGAATCATATGTGGACCTACTCTTGCTTTGTGGAAAATGTGTTGATGCTCTGAATAAATGAATGGTTCAGAGGTTACTGTTTGGTGCATGGGGACAAAATGATGAAATTTACTTAAATCTGTTACAAAATTTAGGCCTTCAGCTACATGGAATTTAAAAAAATTGTACAAAACAAATTAATTTTACAGAGAACTTCACCAAAATTATAAAACTGTCCTGGACAATCGTTTCGAGAAATTCATTCTCATCTTTAGCATATTCCAACTGCTGACTGTGCGATCCCTCTTGTACCCTCTTGTGAACGGAAAATTCTTAAGCATTCGATTCAAGGTACTACATTATCATCTGTTCTAAAATTAAACCATTGATTATACTTCTTACTTTTTCAGCATTACAAAAAGAAATCATTGTTGAACTATCATAATTGAATGAACGAAAATAAATGTGTCAGGCCCTTTCAGTGCTGTGCGCGTGGGCCACATAGTTGGGTGCATTGTGCCCCTCTTACTGGAGAATTTATCCAAGTCCCTTAAAGCCTTCAAGGAGGACAGGATTGATCTCGAATTCGTTCTCCTTATGTCATCTGGTCTCAGTTTATCTGAGCCCAGGAGAAAATGTCTGATTGTGGACAAAGCTTCACAATTACACAATATGTGTAGCAGAGACTCATCTTCTCTTCCACACTTTCTACATGTGGGATCCACACTGAGCTTTATCACATGTAGGTGTTTCAACTATCATAATTACTAGGGGCTGGATTTTTAATTTTAAAACAGACCGTTTTAGGTTTTTCAATAAGTGAAACAGTTTTTTTTAGGTTTGACGATCGATTAAGTTCAATTTTCTGAAATGTGCTGCTGCAAATAAAATTTCTGCTCGCATTCACCTGTATAATAAAAATAAACCACAAATCCAGGAGAATTTAAGCGCAAGAGCCAAAATAGTTAATACTGTATCCTTTTCGCGATAGTGCTTCTAATTTTGGAAATAAAAAATGCTTTATGGTTGGCTGTGAATAATATGATACTGATTGTTACAGATTGAATGATATTTAAAAGGAATTGCTGGTAGTGCTGGGGTTACTTTTGTATCTCTTCTTGGCATCGTCCTTCTCAGACAATATTATATACCTAAAATACCTTTTTAGGTGTTTTGGGTACCATAGATTTCATGTGTATGAATCCTATGAATATAACTTTTGTTATGTGTTATGAATATGTTTGTTTGGTTCAATGAATATGACTAAAAGTGTATGTGCATTTCTTGTTTTGGCAGTAAAGACTAGTTTACATGATGATACTAGGTTTTGTTTTCTTCAAAAATAATTCCAGTGCAACCTCACGTTCCACCAAATTTCTTGAGTTCAAGTTGTTAAAATCCCATATAAATGCTTGAAACACGTATGAATCCAGGCATTTCACACTTCAAGTTAAAAAAAGAAAGAAAGAAAAAAAACACTAAATAAGCTTATAACCACAAAATTACTATTAAGGCTAGTTTACCTGATGACACTAAAGTGATTTCATGAAACTAATTACACCTATTTTCTTCCTTAATATTTCCAGTGCAACTGCATGTTTCACCATATTTCTGAAGTTAAAGTTGTTAAAATCCCAAATGTTTGAAACATGTATGAATCCAGGCATTTCACAGTTTCCTCACTTCCCATTTAATTTTTTAAAATTTATTATTATTATTATTATTATTATTATTATTATTATTATTATTATTATTATTTTTTATTTTTTTAAGTGAAACTTCTTTAGCCACACTAGGAGTAAATTGAGAGCTAACCCAAACTTGCGTTAGGGACAAAATCGTCACGAAATTGTCTCAAAATCATCACAAAATTGTTACACTCAAAATCGTCACAAAATTAGTGGGGCTGTGACAGAACGGACTGCACAGAAAACAATTAACTCAGTGATTAGGCTTACTCAAACTTAAAAAAAAACCAATAATCCAAAATTTAAAAATTCAAAAAACCGAAATTACAAAATCTAATAATCCAAAATTAAAAAATCCAAAAATTAAAAAAAATTACGGGAGCGCGCGGGGTAAAGGTATCAGGCATTGAGTGGGGGCTATTACTGCTTCAAGCTAGTGGCGTGGTGAAATCCAAAATTAAAAAAATATACAGGAGAGTGAGGGGGGAAAGGTATCAGGCATTGAGTGGGGGGCTATTACTGCTTTGAGCTAGTGGCGTGGTGAGCCCTTCACCATTATAAAATATCCAAAATTTAAAAAATAGAAAATCCAAAATTTAGAAATTTAAAAATCCAAAATTAAAAAATTCAAAGATCGAAAATTTAAAAAATACAAAAATAAAAATAAAAAAGATCCAAAATTTAAAAAATACAAAAATTAAAAAATAAAAAAGATCCAAAATTAAAAATCGAAAATGCAAAATTTAAAAAATTTTAATCCAAAATAAAAAATCGAAAATTTAACAAAATTAAAAAATTGAGATATCCAAAATTTAAAAAATCTAAAAATCAAAATTTTTAAAATTCAAAATTTAAACAATCCAAAATAAAAAATTTAAAGATAAAAAACAATAAAATTAAAATAGTACAAAATTGAAAATATCCAATAATCCAAAAATTAAAACAAGTTTCACTTCTGTCGAATGGCGTTCCAAGCACACATTTTTTATTTATTTTTTTTTAACGCAAACAAGCTGAAGAAGCATGTAACCTCAAAATTACAATTATAGTTTCATGAAAAGTTGGAATCAGCCGAACTGCATAGTGTCATAACTCATTGTCACAAGTACATCTTGAGCTTGTGCATTCAAGTAAAAAAAGTTGCGAAACCTAGTGTCATCAAGTAAACTGGCCTTTATAGATATGTGAAAAGTTGGAATCTGCCGAAACTGCATAGTATTGTTGCTAGTACATCTCGAGCTTGCGCATTCAAACAAAAAACAGTAGCAAAACTTAGTAACAGAACCTGATTTTGTCATGTAAACTAGCCTTATGGAAAATAGGCAAAAAAAGAAATCCAAACCCTTGATAGAGGGCAGATGATTTTTGATAAGGTTCCTTTCTTATTTTATTGAATGTGAAATTGTTTATTCTGCCAGTCTCTGCTACTTACCTTTTCATACTCCATCCTGTATTGCATCCTCATCCAATCTACACACGAGAAATGTGTAGAAACCTTCAAGCTAAATTCTAATTTGAAACTTTTGCAACAAAAACAATCTGTTACCTTTTACAAAGGTGTTTCACTTATTTGCATTGTAACCTGAAATTGAAGTCAAAATGCTCTATTCTGGCCCTTGCATTCAAAACAGGCAGCACATGGACTCGTTACAGCAAATTAGTTTTGTCGGCAAAATTTCAAGGTAGATTTACACAGGAAATTTAACACTTTTTTTTTTGCCAGTCCACCTCTGGCACAAAACATGTGGGATGTGAAGGTAAGGTAGGTTATGTTCATACAGTAAGAACTACAGCTTTCTTCAATGTTTTAATTACTGTCTACAACTATTACATACTTCAGACCCCCTAACCACAAACTCGTCCATCCTGTGAGAGAGAGGAGCCTGTGAATTGAAAACTTAACAACCATAAAGGCAGGCGAGATACTCCTATCATTAATATACTGGAAATCATCTTTTAACTTCTCTTTGGTTAATGCAGCGTGTTTCAATTTTGAGGATGGCCAGTATAATCTCAAATTCATAGTCCAAGAAATAAGGTGCTTTAGCTGTAAACTAAATCTCAATATGAAAAAAACTGGTGGCAGCAATTACTTGCTAGTGAATCAACTAGTATTAGAATGACAATTTTTATTCTATAAATAGCTGAGTCTCTCCATCTCTACAATATGGATTATTTGTAACGTAAGATAGAGAACGCTCCCTAGCTTCAATAGCTCCTGAGTAATGAAAATATATATTAACTTAATTTACATAACAAGTAGGAAGCTGTGTGTTAGTGTTTTAATAATACCTTTCGAAACTTTTTAATTACTTTATCATAATGAAAATATTGGAAGATAGTGCCTTTTAAGTTATTAATACATCTTGGTCTGCATTGCATATGATGCAGATGTGTACACACAGAATAAAAAAGATGGTCTGATGGTATCAATTGTCCATTTTATTTACCAAACAGAAGGCTATGGAGAATGAAATGACAGCAGACATTAAACAGTTAAACAGTTTTGAAATGTGATTACCTGATTACACCGCCCCAGGAACCCTTTCAGTAAATTGTGGGAAATTGAACACTTCCTTGGACATCCCATGAAACACCCTTTTTTCAGACTGTAAGTGATGACTAGAAGCATTTGTTTTTTTTGCAAAGCAAAAAATGCTAAATTTTTGTGAAAAATCACAAATTTCGCTAAGAATGTGGAAATTATTCACTTTTCAGCAAAAGCATGAAATAATTGACAAAATTATGTGAATTACATTGGAAGCATTTTGGAAGTAGCAATGTTAAATGGTGGAAACCGCGATTCAATCATGGAAAGGGAATTTTCAAAACAGGAATTCAAACAATGCATCAATTAAAAATGCTTGTTGAACCTTTATGTCACCTTAATCCTAATATAAATAGTGAAACTGTATAAGAAATTAAATAAAAATATACTAAAATGATTATATTTGGCAAAAATTTGTGCCTTTTAATGATGACAATGGGGGGGGGGGAAGATTCAAATATCCTATCTGAGAAAAGTTTCTCTGGCTTCACTCGATCGCACTTGTAACCAACATTAACCATTTTGATACAGAGGTTAAACGTCATGAACAGATTCATAATTCGAAAAAATGTGTAACTTTTATAAGACATAAATTAATCATTACAGTTTGTTGTATATGGAAGGGATATCCAAAATTCCTGATGTCAGTTTAAAAAGCAGGGCTACATTAAAATATTAACTAATTTACACACTTTCCATCATATACTGTAAAAATAAAATTTATGTAATAGCTGATAAACATTGACCATCCTCTGTTTTGTATGAGAGCTCCTTATTGTTACACAACTTGTCTGAAACGACAACTCTGTCTACAATGTGGGGGCCTACCCAGCATTCACAATTTATATCATTCACACAGTTTACACAAATATGTGATAGTAAGTAAGCTGTTTAATTCATTACATTTTGTAGACCCTGAATAAACTATTTAAGAATGGATTACTTCTTTCATTTGGGATTCCTATGTTTATTATGCATTAGACAAATTTACGTTTTACCATAAGTTTGATAATAGAACCAGTCCCAGTACTGACTTGTGCCCGGAAGAAATCCACGTTAGTATGCAATTCCTCCAGCCATGGTATTGAAAAGTATTTCAACTGAACAGTTGTGACTTTGTAATATTATTTTATGTGCAAATCAAAGAAAACCCAAACAGCAAATATTTAAAAAGTAGATGAAGGATAAACTAAACATTACATAAATTAAAAAATTTTCTTGTAAGCTTTGGCCTTTCCAGATGTTGTTATTAGATAATGAAAATTGACTTTTTTGCAACAGAGTTCTCAGGGCTAAGCTTGACAAATTAGGTAGTCTTCTCTTCTCTTGCTCTTCACGGCTTATATTATTTTATTACAGTAGGCCTACAATACTTCTAATATGGTTGTTTCTAATATGTTTTTTTATTTAATTCATTGTTTACAAAATGTAGAGTGTTGTTTAATAGAGAACTGTTTATTCACTCAAACCAAGACTAAAAATAAATAAAATTTTAAGGCCTATGTTCAAAGCAGGGCCTGGAGCAGACCACTCCTGCCTTTGTACACCCCTGAACTACAGAACATTGTTTCTGTTGAATATTAAATGAAAAAATTTTCAACAGAAACATTCTGAAATTTCATGAATACATAATTATCTACATGTATATTTCTGTCACTTACTGGCCACCCTACATGTTGTCCTCTCGGCCAGAAGGGGTCTGTAAGCAGTACACTCTGTTTCTAAAATTACAGTCATGAAGTTAATTGCTATGATTGAAAACATGTCAGGGGTGTTGAATGAGAATATCATACATGGATGTCAATGAACAACAAGAATTTACAAGTGGAAACTCGTTACCGAATGTATATATACTGTTGACTGAAATCAGTCAACATGAACTTTTGCGAGTAAAGCAGAATTGTTTTCGGAGATATAGAGAATGTGTTCGCGTTCAAGGTCATCAATTTCAACATCTGTTGTGATGCAGGTAAGCCTAATGTAAGTTAGTACAGTAGTTAGTGTTCCGTACCCATGACTTGACGGTCGTTTACGTGTAACATTGGTGGAAGATGCGCCAAGCCTCACCCAGTCTGGTGCCGCCGCGCAAACGTTCCGGCCGCTCGAAAGACGCACTGTATATATATATACAGAAGTGACTGTGATAACATGTTAAGTTCATATCTCTGTTATCTGGCTGTTAGCTATTTCAAATGTTTAGTAGAGCTGTTCCTATTTTCTGTTTAATTTTGTATGCTTTTACTGAAAAATCCTGTATATCTTTTCTAAAGTCGGAGTACATAAATCCAACCCTGAATTCCTGAATTCAGCTTTGCAAGTGGAAATATAAGTGTAAGTGCAAGTGTAACACAAGTCTGCGATATTTCGAATGCCAGATAACTATTACCACCCAGATCAACTACCTTGCTTGGTAAGTTCTGAAATAGGTACACAGAAATCATAATCAAGATATGGTAGTTAAATGTGCAGTTTGGATATGTTTTCACAAGACAAACTATAAACTCAAAAAAGACCATCTCTTGTGTGATACCAGTATGATATCGAAACAGTAGGCCTATTCTAGCTACTAGCTAAGGACTTGCTTGTATGATCCCATTAGTATTCTGCAGTGAGTAGGATTTGCACAGTATCTCTCATTTGGCTATTATTATATAGCTGGCTTCTGACAATTTGTGTAACAAATCTAATATACTCTAAAATACCTTCACAAAAAAATTTTAATTAATAAATTACCAGATAACATACCGGTACCTCAGAATCAACATGAAGCTAATACCACATCTATATTGAAGCAGCTGCAAAGTTAGGATTATGGAATGGTCTTATTCTTTAATATTCTCCAGTTTAATGTTATTTTAAAATAAACAATATTGAATTATAAAGTTTAAACATGAAAATAAATAATTCTAAAGAAGCATAGTTTAACAGGAGTATTATTATAAAGTAAAATATAAATTTCATACTGTTAATACTCTTAAGCAATCACTAGACCAAAAATTGTTTTGTTTGCATAACTTACTGAATAGAAGTAAATAAAGTTTTCACAGCCAAATTGCAATTATTTAATTTGAATAATACCAGCTTTGTTTTCGAAATGTTTTATTTCTGGCTAAGATTGTCTTAACTCTCAATCTTGTACTATATTTTCCTCATAGATATTCTCATCTGCATCATCAGCAGAGGTCAAATATCAAGTCTGTTGAAATATTGGGGGATGTCTCTGATAGCCGTACCAGCAATTAGGTCATTTGGGAAGAAATAAATTTAGAAATTTCAAAGGACAACCAACACTATTGCTTAAGTTGGCAGAACATAGACAGCTACCAGTTTTCCAATAAACTCAGCAATTCATTCTTAATATAAATTTTATTTACAAATATGTAAGATATTTTAAGGATGCACCAACTGTAAATGGATTGGCATATTTATTGATTTCTTAATCTGAAACTGAGGTAAATTCTTCAGTTCTTTAATTTTAAATTTTTGTTTGAGACGCGTGAGAAAAAATGATGTTCCCAATAATAAGACGCTGGTTATTTAATAATGAATGAAACAGGAATTTCTTGGACTCGTTGAAAAACTAATAAAGCCACAACAGTAGCATCTGGTTGTAGTAACTTAACTGAAGAAGAAGAGAATTCTCCTTGAAACATGTTCTATGTATTCTACCATGTATAGTGAAGTTCATGAGTGTTTTCTAAATGATGTCAAGGCTTTTTGTAATTCCAGCTGTGTGAGAAGGTTGAAGCTATCCAAGCTTTCAGCTGCTTGCACCCATCTGAACAAAGCTTCTATCGTAGGTGGAGTGCAGCCAATCAGGAGTGAAGAAATCAAAGCCTAGTATGACACACTTTAGTCTCTGGTGTTTTTGCTCCTGATTGGCCCCATTACAATAAACAGTCATTCTCTAGGTTTGCTCACATCTTCCCAGAATGTGGCTGTAGAGCAAGCAGCAACCGAGACCTCACTCGGATGGAATCCCGAGAAGCCTTGATGAATAACCAATTCTCAAGTCTCTTATGATTTCTAATGTTTACTTTTTAATATTATATTCCATTTCACTGTTTCCTAGTATGAAATATAGTTCTTTCCATGTTTTATTGGAGCAAAGGGACCAGAGTATTAAGAAATCCTGTTAAAAAGGGACAGCTAGTGAACCTAGAATGAAAGTAAAATGTACAAATGTTATGACACTAATAATAATACCTGTATTAATAATAATAATAAATAAATAAAATAACATTTTACTTTGCAAGGCTCCTCCCAAATTCCTTTTCTTTGACTGCTGCTTTTTAAGTACAATAAACTGACAAGTTTTCACTGTTAACCAAAGAGAAAGTAGTGAAACAAACATCAACTAACATGGCCGAGTTCATCTATACAGGTGATTTGAAGTACAATATAACTTCCTCTCTTAGAAAATTCTGCTTTATACATCTTAATATTATGTACACTTTAGACAACAAACACATTGATTCCACACTCTTTATATGAGAACAACACAAGGCAACAATACGAGCTTTCTCAAAGCTCCACATTTTGATAAGACGTGCGAGAATGTCCCGACGATGTTTAGAGTCATCAAAATGACTTTTATCATTATTTTTCAATTTTTTCCTTCTCATATTACTAGCACCATTTATATTTTTCATGTTTTCATGTACAAACAGATTTTGAAAAGCCCATATAGTTCTTTAGGGTGCCTCTAAATTCAGACTAACAAACTTTGGGATTGAAAAGTTACTTTATTTCCAATCATTTCTGCTGCCTGTGACATTTCATTTTAATGCAGTAAGATCAGAGAGTTGAATATAAATAAACAGAATCAAAGTTGTCAGTCAGTTGAAAGTTAATTAGTAAATATAGTGAATAAACCACTTACGCACTCGAAGCAAAAGCAAGTTTCAGATTAAGATAATAATCCCATTTGGCTTGCCATTTATAGTGTGGATTTCAGTGTTCATATTCCTGTAGGATTTTTGTAATATCTGGAAGATTTACAACAATTTCTTATTTCTCTACGTTGAAACAGAAAGGTCAAAATTCATTTTAACCATATAGACCCATTTACACCCATAAGCTAAGCATTATATATATTTATTCGTTCCTTGTGCTAGGGTTAAAGTTATAAAAATAAGCTTCAGACGAAAGATTTTGGTAATGTTTAGAAGATTTACAACAATTTTATTTTGAATGGGCTCGATACTGTATCTGCTATGGACCCCTTGCAATGAGGGTTGGTCATATCAATAATGGCTTGAGACAAAGATTTTAGAAAATAATTAGAAGGCTCATAATAACTTTGAACGGGTTTGATACTGTGCCTAATAAGGGACCTAAGATCTTTGTTGTCCTTCAACTCCTATTTTTTTTCACCCTGAGCTAATGGCTGGTTTTATGAAAAAACTTCCCAAACAAAAGTTTTAGTACTACTCTTAGGATGTACAATAACTAAAGACAGATGCAATATTTTTCATATTAAGGGAGTGGTTTTTCAGTTTTTCATAAAACCTTTCCCATTAATATTCCCTTGGTCCTATTTTACCCACTAACAAACTCTAGTGAGATTTTCCATCTCTTTATATGTCCACAAAAAGTTATTTAAGTATATATACCGGAAGCTAGGTACATGCAAACTTTTGAGTTCACAATTGTTTTAGGATCTAGGGATCATAAAACTGATTGCAAAATAAACTACATACAAATTTTCCAGAAATCTCACCATGGTAAAGATTGCAATGATTAAAAATGCTATTTTATCTTGTGAAGAAAATCATTAATACCTGTAGGAGTTGGCATCCTGACCAGTTTCCCCCAGTCCTGCCTTCTGCCAATGAACTTAATAATAATAGGTAGATGATACAACAGTTGAATTATTATAGGCTCTTGTCCCTCTTTTGGAGGTAACGCCAATCAGTCGACTGATATTTAAGCCTCATAACATCAAAAAGAATTGAACAAAACACAAAATTTAGCACCTTTAAGATTTCCATTATTACAGTAATATCTAGTTTAACTTGGACCAGGCTCAGAACTTGAGACTAATAGTGATCAAGAGTTTAGGGGTTTGATTCTAATTCCTGCCATGGGGGATTTAATCTCTTATAGATAGGTTCCCATAGCAGTCACTAGTATGTATGGATTTAGGTTTAAGGACCCCAGGCAATTTTGTATTCATAAATCATCACTCTCAATTCATCAGGATAACAGTTGTTCCTGCTATATTTCCGTCAAGCCAGAGGGATTTTGTCTTTTATAGATAGGTTCCCATGGATGCCTGCATGGTCTAGTGTTAGCATTGCTGACTTCGGATCAATCCTCAAAATCCTAAAATCTCAAAGTTAGACTAATTATGGCTGAACAAAAACAGTCGTACGCAACTTGCCTATAATGGTAATTAAGATAGGCTACTCATAATTATGTAATTATAATGTATGTATAATTCATAATTTTTGAAACTTATCTTAATAAGTGCCATTATAGGCTTGTTGCATAATGTGCTATTAGCTCATATCTTTTGCTTTTTTATTAAGTTTATTGAATTTCTTCCTTTGTTTATGTCTAAATAAAGATGTGTATTGCAAATGGTTTAATTTATCACTAATTTACTTTCAACTTATTAATTTCTTGTTTCATCTTTTCAACTGACTAACTGATCTTGCTGTATCAAAAAGAAAGTGATGGGTCTTGTATATTTAACAGTAAATTCTCTAGCTGTTCTTATTTTCTGAAGTCTTAATTTAGAACCACCCTGTATAAAATTGCTACATCTGTAGTTGAAGCAGTGCCATAACTTGTAAAATAAGAAACTCTTGCCAAACAACTACGCGCAACAACTATTACGTATTTTCAAAATCTAAAACTTCCAAATACATTATAAAAATCTGCAATATATAATATTTTACTTCTAGTGTTCATGAAAATGTATTTTTTACACGTACAGAAATAATTTGAAGAGACTTAGTCATATTTACCAAAGAGGAAAAACAATGATAATTTTAAGTGTTAGGAGTAACCCCTAAAATTACTTTACAATACTGACAATAATTGAAGCTTACAATGATGCACATCGAAAGGAAAAGATTTTTCCCCCCAAACACACAAATCTTATTTCTTTTCTTTGTACTTCACCTGTTTTCATCATTAATACCTATTCCAGGTCAGGGAAAAATATTTCATCTACTTCGCTGAAAGGGTTCATCCCTATTACTCATACCTGACCTTTTTTATTATCTCCTAACCCCACCTTTAGGAAAGTTAAAAAGAAGAAAAAAAATTCACAAAATCTAATCTTACTTTTCACGCAGTGTCTATGTCACCATTCAAAGTGAAGTGAACTAAAAAAAGGAACATCTTTGTAAATACACTGGTAACTTGTGAAACTGGAATTGTCTGGCGCTTTTATTACTGTTGCTGAAACACTGAACTATAAGGTAATAATAATTATAATATTAAGTAATGAATATATTTCAGTTTCATTGCACTATGGTAAATATCTTGTCGGAGGGAAGAAACCATCTTCTTTTTTTTTTTTTTTAACCTTTGCAACCTAGAAAATTCTATAATTCTTGGTTCAACCAATGACTTATTTGTTTCAGTCGAGTTTAAGCCGATGTTGTAAAAGTACATCGTGTGGTAACTTGAATTCTTAAGGCAGTAGAAAAAGGATACTTTGGTTGCAAATAAACAATTTGCTATGGTAACAAATTTTAGGAATTCTTTCTTTGCTTCTCCAAAAATCAACTCTAATATTGTTGTTCTTACCAGCACTTATATCTGAACCTGCTCTGATTTGCTTTCTGTACATCTTGCACTTCCTTATGGTAGTACATAAACATATATTACATCTATCCTAATCTTAGTCTCACTTAGCCTCTTACAATTCAATCTATAGTCTAGCACTGGCTAAATGCTAGGCTGCAACCTACATGCATATGAAACTGCGACTCCTTCCATGCTTCCCAACTGATGCCATCCATTAGCCTCCAGCAGAAATTGTAATGGTAACTTATTCATTCTTACAAACCCTGAAGCATTTCCAACTTTATATAATCTTCATCTAACTGGCATGGAGAAAAAAACACAAATATAATTTTTTCTTGTTTAGGCAGCTTTATCACATCTTGGTAGACATTATTTTTCCTCAAGCGAGCATGGATATCCATAATTATCGCCACAGATATTTTTTTCCTATTGATCACAGAATTATGATCACCTTGCGGTTAAAATTCTTTTCAGCCGCCTACGATTGTCACAGTTCCATCTTAACCATTGGTAGGTTTCACTACCGAGCGAATCGATGTACTATCTCTGGATAGCAGAGTTCAGGAGGAACGGAACGTAGAACATCTTGCTCTCCAGAAGCAACGACGCTGCTGATTGAACCTATGGGTAAATAATTTCAGCTTGAGTAAGCAGAATATCTCAGTGTGGTAACCGGGAAGGATCATGAAGGGATTCATGCAGATATTTACAACATGCAGAGAGCAATTCAACTAAGTTTGCTTTAGCTGTTAACAGTCTCATTCCTCACGTTTCTTCTAAAATATCCCGGTGACTTCCAATATGTCCAAAATAACCTACCTTCATGTTTCTTCAATGCATTAATTTGGATTTCATTACTTCTACTTGCAAATTTGAATGATTTCTTCACAATTTGAATTAAATATTTTATTATCTTTTAAATATAATATTTTTTGATGCCCAAAAATGGTTTTTCAGCTTTGCATATTTGATAGAAAATTCCGTTTGATATTTCAAATGTTGTCATAGAATGACGAATCTCAGTATGATGATTTTAGAGATGCATTATTATTAATAATACAAATATAATAATATCTAGTTTCCTTATATACGTGCTTTTTACTCTATTTCTGCTGGGCAACAATAAATTAATTATTCTTGTTAGATTTGCTAATTGAGACATATAACAATTTAATCATGAATTTTAACATACAGTGCATGCTGCTTATTGTGATCACTTCGGGATGCAGCTAATCTGATAATATTAACCAATTGATAACAATAGCCGATGGAATTAAATGAAGGTTATTTGTTCATATATAAGATAATACAACCGCCGGCGTGGTCTTGTGGTTAGCGTCGCTAATCGTTGAATGTAATTGATCATTTCCACATTTTTAAACTATTTAATCTGTTAGACAATGAGGGGTTGTATATGAATGTGTGGGTGTCATAGGCTAAATGTGTGACCACTCAATTTGCGTGATTAAAACAAAGATGTTTCACCATGCATAGAGAACCAATTCATTAGCACTTCCATCAACCTGTTACCAATGTCGACATTTGTCTATACAAAACTCTTTAGGTGTTACGAACACACACCAACATACTAAGTATTGTACTTGTCAATATAAGACAAAGTGAAATGAAATATAATTTAACCAACTTAAACAGCATACGAGATTCACATTACTAATCCTAAACACTTAAACAGATACTAATTATTTCAGGAGACCTACTGGAACACAAGCATCTGTATGAGAGGAGGGTATTATTCATTATTATAAAATTATTTGCTCCCATAATGAGACAGAAAGGGAGAGATAAAGCAAAATTACACATAGGCCTATGTGGGAAGCGGCTTTGACTGTGACAGCCGATGCTTGGCGTTCTGGGTAGGGAAGACTCGAGTTGCTACCCTCTCCTGCTGAGTATGAGGCTATTCAATATTTAAAATTTTCAAGATCTGCAATTAATTTTCACTCACTAAAAGTTTGTATGAGCAGCTAATTTTCTGCATGTTTCTATCTGTAATGAAGACCTATCGACATGCAGAATTTTAGGGTAGTTTTCGACATGACAGCTCATACAGTTCCCTTGTAAAAGAAAGTTACAAACCATGTCATTGGTTTGTGGGTGCAGTGATGCTGATAGATTAATACAGTGGAGTGTCACATGTCTTGGGAGCTTGGCTTCTGCTCCATTCTGGACCTGGACATCATGCAGTATGGATCGAACAACATCTCCAAGATGGAAAATTCTGGTTTGATTAGTTTAATGTATTATTTTTGTTACTGACCTGAGGTAGGTGTGGTTAGTTTTATTTTGTGACGTTTCTTGTTCTTCTTCAGTGAGTAAAGTGATCGTATCCCCTTTAAATTGTCTGATATTGTAACAGCATCATAGTAAATTTCCATTGGCTTTTCTTGTGAATGTTGTGGGGAAAAGTTAATACCTGTTTTATTTATTATCATATCTTATATATCATGACTGTGGCAGTGTATTTTTTAAATAAACAGAATACAAAACTTACAAAGCACGTAGAACAAAATATAGTAGGCCTAATACAAAAGTATTCTGTAACTTTGAAGTTCATTACTGAGTGTCTTCCACAGTGTGATTTTGGAGCCATTCTGTGGTAGAATCTTTATGTTTCTTGATCCATTGCAATTCAGTTCTTGTGACATCTCCCAAAAACAACTCTCTTCTTGTTTGGATTTTATCTTTTTCATTATTTCATTTATATATATACAGTGAGTCCCATGCAAGAGTTGGCCAATGACGCGGGTTTCTGCGTCGCGGCTAGCACAGCTCCAACTTCCGAGCGATCGGGTAAAATATCTACGCTAATAATGCCGCGGTCGGTGTAATGATTCAGATTCTCACATTTACAGTTAAAATTACAATGAAAATAACCACGTACCTCATCACAAGAGATGTCGGAAATGTTCTATTCTTGCATCCACACAATACTGGCACCTTTTTAGGAAATTTTCTTTCACGCGCATAAGTTCAGCTTCTGAGATAGAGTTAATTTCTTTTGTGATATTGTCTTTAAGTTCTTCTTATGTATGGGAAATTGACCTATACACTTTATTTTTCAAGTTTCCCCATAAATAATATTTACATACTGTTAGAAGAACTTAAAGACAATATCACATAGGCCTATCATAAGAGAAAGTAATTCTATCTCGGAAGCTGAACTTACGAGCGTGAAAGAAAATTTCCTGAGAACATTTCCGACATCTGTTGTGATGAGGTACGTGGTTATTTGCATTGTAATTTTAACTGTAAATGTGAGAACCTGTATCATTACACCGACCGTGGCATTATTAGCGTAGATATTTTACCTGATCGCTCGGAAGTTGGAGCTGTGCCAGCCGCAATGCAGAAACCCGCGTCATTGGCCAACTCGTGCGTGGGACTCACTGTATATATATATTATTTTCTGTGATTTTAAGTTTTATGTTTTTTGTGGGTTTTGTTTAGTATTCTTGTTTTTGGTCATCGCTCATTATGTCTTTTCTTATCCTCCTCCCTTTGGTATTTTAAATTCTTTTCTTCCTAATTGTCTCAGTTCAGGGAGTTCAGTTTTTTTATTTTTTTATTATTTTTTTATTTTATTTATAATTTTTAAAAATAATTTCCCAGGTTCGAATCTGACATCAATCCACGCTGTGGAATGATGCTGATAGATTAAATTTATTTTGTATGCCAGCCATTGTATGCATGGGTTGTTTGTTTGCTTAGGGTCTAGATATTTTAAAACAAGATTATACGGTAGTTAAAATGAATTGCAGGTATAATTTTAATCTTTTAAAATTTGTATATAGTATTAAACACATATCTTCAAGAGCACTCTCTACTTCATTAAATTGACTACTTACTAGTTAGCCGGCTTCCAGGTGGACATTCCACCCATCGTCAGACTATGTCCCACTGCTGAACTTTCATCCTGTACCACTTGATGGTGCTGCGGTGGTTTTACGAATTTTCCGATCAGCCCCAATTCGTTCTCCTCCGGGATGTCGAAATTTTGGAGGTTATTCCTATGTTTTTGAATGAAGATCTTTTCCCATATGGTCAATTTAACTGGGTAATGGAGGTTTTTCAATAAGGCTGCTTCTTTTATCACGCTATGGTCCGAATTCCAGACATGTGAAGCTACTGCGGACTTATCAGTTTCCCCTTGTCTGATATTCCTGTAGTGCTCTTTCCATCTCGTATTGAGGTTCCTTTTTGTTTTGCCTATGTATACATTGTCACAATCATTTATCTTATAGATGCCTGATTTTTGTTGTTGTACCACCTTCTCTCTAGGAACACTTGGAAACAGGGACTCTACATCAAAAGATACCAACATTTCATTTGGTGACATGGTTCTTGTTTTTAACCTTTCTACTAACTCAAATGAGTTTTTAATTGCTAGGCTTTCAAATTGGGTAAATTCTTGTTATCTTTTAACTAGCCATTTAACTACTGAGTATGTTGGAGCATCTATGCAATTGACAATTGGTCTCATTTTATTCCCGGGTTTATGAATTTTCAGAAGTCCGTAAATTGTAGGGGCAGTAGGGTTATCCGTTAATAATTTCTTTTGTTCTTTTTTAGTTATTACGAGGGGTATTCCGAAAGTAAGTTTCGTCAATGTATGACAGGAGCGGCGTGTTCACCAGGGGAACCAAACAAACGCCAGACGAATCCCCACCCGTGGCTGGTTCCACGACAGAAGTGGCGTCAGCGGAGGAGGCATGACGCAGGCGCACTGCGCCGTAGAAGAGCGAGTCGCAGCAGACTGGAGTGCCCGCGGGTATTAGTGTACCGCTCACGATGGCACGAGAGATTTGGCGCCACTGCCATGTACCGCTATCTCCCCTCTTTCAAACGAGCCATTGCTGCAGCCGCTGAACCTTTTATTGTCCGAGATAGAGCTGTTTGAAATTGATCTCCCGATTTCCGTCCCCGCAACGTGCGGCCTCCACGAACCCATCTCGCACAAACCTTATGGAACATCAATTTGTCACTCAAAATGGTCTATATGGAACCTTTAGTAATGTCAGGAAGCTGAGGTGGAGCAGGCTGTGCGCCAATTCCTTGCATCGCAGGGCACCGAGTTTTACCACAGTGGGTTCTTCAAACTGATCGCACGCTACGACAAATGTCTCAATGTTGCTGGCGACTATGTCGAAAAATCGTGCACGGTGTATAGGTCATGCTGCCATGCTGTATTGCTTTTGGGTCAATAAAGTGTCCGTGTGACAAACTGACAAAACTTACTTTCGGAATACCCCTCGTATCTTACCCAAGCTCTTGACTGTGTTTTTGACCAATCTCGTCGTTTTCATGGTAGGGTCGCTCTTTAATTCCGTAAAATCCTCCCCTTGAATCAATTGCAACATGCTGTTGTCATAATCGGTTTTGTCTAGAATTACTAATTTGTTTCCTTTATCCGCTATCGTATATATTACCCCTTTATCATTTAGTTCTTAGTTGTTCAAAATACTGTTTCTTCTTTTTACCTGCCCAAGAATTCTCCTTAATGTCTTCCAGAACTTTCTCACACTTCTTCCTGTAGGTCAAAAATTGCTACCTCAATATCTGCTACATAATCTTCAATACGATTATTCGTATTCTCGTAATTGATTATTCGTATTCGAGATTATACAAGAATCTCGTATTCTCTGAATAATCTATGCAAGTATTCAGTCCTTTCCCTAGGAGATCAAGTTCATTTTTCGAGAATGTGTGGCTAGATCTATTTACCACTACTTCATCCTCACTGGAGTCTACATTTTGTAGATTTACTTTCGGCCTATCTAGAGCTGCCTTTTGCTCAGTGGATTCTACATTACTTCGGTTCACCTTAGGCCAATTTACTTTCTGTTGTAGTAAATTGGGGCTGATCGGAAAATTCGTGAAACCACCGCAGCGCCATCAAGTGGTACAGGATGAAAGTTCAGCAGTGGGACATAGTCTGATGATGGGTGGAATGTCCACCTGAAAGCCGGCTAACTAGTAAGTAATCATTTTAATGAAGTAGAGAGTGCTCTTGAAGATAATGTGTTTAATATTATTTCACTTCATTGTGTCTTCCCATTCTAAGTGAATTTAATTGTTTATAGTATTTTAATATATTAAAGAAACTAAATCAGTTCTGTATTTTTTTTATTATGGTAATGGTTATACAGAACAAGGATGATTAAAGTTTTTGAAATTTTAAGAAATATGAAAGTAAAACTTGTAGATTTGTTAAATAATTTGTCTTTTGTGATATACAGTGCATATCGCTTATTGTGATCACTTTGGGACGCAGCTAATCTGATAATATTAACCAATTGATAGCAATAACCGAAGGAATTAAATGAAGGTTATTTATTCATATATAAGATAATACACCACAAAACAGAATTAAAAATGTTAATTCATAAAATAATACGTAACTGAGGAGTGTCCGTGGGAAACGATATAAGTGCCTAAAAAATTTATTGTTTGTTTTTCGTGGTAATTGGTGTATGTGCCATTGTTAACAACCCAGTAAAGGATATAAAAAGCGTTGATTAGGTGCCATCTAATGAACGATTTTTATATCCTTTACTGGGTTGTTGACAATGCCAAATACACCAATTTCCATAAAAAAACAACCAAAAATTTCTCTGGCACTTATATTGTTTTCCACGGGCACTCCACAACTATGAATCACTGAACCACTCATAGGCTAATACAGTAATAGACTGCAAGCACCTATTTTTTTTCAACCAGTAACAAAGTTTTAAATTGTTTTTACTTTCCTATAGGAGTTCATTAACCAAAACTCCATACTCATTTACGAGTGTTTTTGGAAGTCTATCCTGATCTGTGCTGAACACCGCGTAGCAAAACATCTAAACGCCTCTGTTCAAGTCTTTTCATTTTACACTAGACATCACTGCATATTTTCTTCATAAATCAAAAGCTGCAGCTTAACTGTGGGGTGAAACAAGTTTTATTGCTTAAAAGAGAAAGTTAGGTAGTGTCACCCCCTCGAACTGGTCATCCTGTGAGTGGGAAACAGAATTGTCTGATATTGTACTCCAGTACACCACATTACAGTTGGTTAGTTAGAAACAAAACCCTTAAAAACGAAATTTTGAATGACGTACAGCACTTGGAAATAAAGCTGCAAAAAGGAAAATATGATAACATAAACCAAATCTTTGATCACAATAAACAGTATTTTTTCAATGTATCAGTATTAATCCTTACGGGACTTCATAAAAGTGATAACATTACCCAATTGATAACATTATCTGTGATTACATTAAGCGGTGTTCACTGTAATTGATTCATTTCTGGGGCCATGTTCTAAATAATTTAATTTAATTGGAATGTACTTTGTTTTTGAGAGTGGGTTATGTCTTTTTAATTTAAATTAATTTTAAAAACATCAAGATTGACCCCTTCAAGTTTTTATTACGTAAGTTTGTATCATTTGTTTTAACTTAATAATTACTTGTTTAATTCACGGCTTCCACTTGAAATTTATTTAAACAGGGCATTCAGAGTTATACAAGTTATACATTTGGAAACTACTGATGTATTGGGATTGTCCTGGGGGTTCCTTTCTTTCTTAACCTTTGGGTTGGGCTTGCTAGATGTAAGTAGGACATAACTTAGGGAGGGCTCCTAACCTTAAAATCCAAGAAGAGTTCCTGGTGCAACAAATAACAAAACCAGTAGCGGCTATTCAGGGGAAGATGGTGAAGAACAAATTCACCTACCATTTGTTATTTATTTGATTCGAATTTTATTTTTAATGATTTTTATGATCATTATAATTATTATATTAGTATTATTATCATTATTACTTTTACTGTAGTTCAAATTCAGTAATATATTGTTTGAATGTTCGCTCCAGAGACAGTGTTTCGCAGTTCCTCCTACAGTCACCAGAATGGCGATCACGGAACACCAATGGACTGGCTGAAGAACAAACTTTCCAGCAAGTCTTGCTCTTCTTGTTTACAGTGGTTACTATGACAACGGGTAGAAAATTTCCCCCGTCACTCCACCCTCAATCCGAGATATACCTCATACGTGAAGGAGACAATTTTTGGTCTTCTCGCTTGCTTATACCTACCGAGCTAAGCCGATAGATTTATGACTGTTTGTCTATCTGGAAGGGACCGTCTAAAAGGTACTTCTGTCTTAAATTCTGCAGCTTTCCCACAAAGTAAAATAAATAAATATAGCTCTAATTCCATTTTTTGTTCTTTATTAAGTTGAATAAGGAGGCATTATATTTCCTCAGTCCCTCTTTCTTTTAGCTACATTTTTTCAATTTCTTAATTGAGAATCCTACAAGTAATTTTAATAGTACTGCACCATGGAAGCAAATGGAGAGGAAGATTTATATTTTGAACACAGCCATGATCCTGTGATGCCTTATTGAGGGGAACATGCATTTCCCCCGGCCTCAATATTATCAGTCTGTTCTGTGTCGCGTTATGTGCCAGGCGCTTCTTTACCAGTTCTTAAAGTATTCATTTTATTTCACTTTATTACTGTGTTCTTCAGTTTTTTTTAAAATAAATTACTTATCAGTTTGTGTGTTAAGGAATGTGAGTTTATCATAAGCTGTAATGCAAAAATGAATCCGTTAAACGACCCCGTGTGCACTTTAATACAAACTCCGTTTAGTCGTTGGAGGGAAGGTGATAAGAGAGATCTATTGTTTCTAGGTAGACCTCAGCCAATTTTAGACATTAATTTTAAAAAGTTAAATTCCCACCTGGCAAGGCATATAATGTCAATTTCAAAACTTTATGGTACAACCAGCACCAGTGGTTATGTGGGAGCCATTACGTTAACAAACTATACTGTTGGCCATGTCTTCTTCTTGGGGTTAAAAAACATGCATGGAATGAAACTGGGTTCAGTGACTTTTCAAATGTTAGTCGTGCTCTGCAGAAACATAAAGATTCGGGGGAACACTTAAAATGTGTGTTGCAGCTGAAAAACATGCAGAAAAACATGAACACTATTGGGGATGCTCTGAAAGATAACGCTAGGCTTCTGTTAACGCAGTATAATGAAAAAGTTCGTTTAAACAGATTGGTTATGCGTTCAGTCATCGATGCTGCTTTATATTTAAGCAAACAGGAGTTATCGTTTCGTGGTCATGATGAAAGTACTTCTTCTCTTAATCGTGGTAATTTCAAGGAGTTGCTACAACTATTAATCACAAGAAGTAGGCCTACTGAAGAAATTCAAAACCGCTATAACAGGATTAAAACTATTTTTTCTGGGGAGTCAAAGACAATACAGAATGAAATTATTGAGTGCATATCAAATCACATAGACGACCATGTGAAAGAAGAAATTAACAATGCAGAGTTCTTCTCTGTCCAAGTGGATGATACAACAGACATTTCACAAACCTCGCAGTGTTCCGTTATATTGCGTTTCGTTACCTCAGAAGCTGAACTTGCAGAACGGTTCTTGGGTTATCATGACATTAGTACTGATAGAACGTCCCAAACACTGTTCAATCTCATAGATACAATTTTAGGAGAGTTCAACTACAAAGCTAAACTTGTTGTTCAGTGTTATGACGGTGCTAGTGTAATGTCAGGTCATTTGAATGGTCTGCAGAAGAAAATTAAAGATGAAGCTCCTCAATAACTTTTCGTTCATTGCCTTGCACATCGTCTCAACCTTGTATTGCAACAAAGTTGTAATCGAATACCGAAGTGCCGCATATTTTTCGCTAATGTAAGTGGCATACCGCCATTCTTTCATCATTCAGCGAAAAGAACTTATGTCTTGGACACTGTAGTTGGCAGAAGAATTCCCACAGCAACAGACACTCGATGGAGTTCAAATTCAAAACTCGTAAATGTTGTTGTTGAACACTGGGACAATTTAAAAGCAGTTTTTGAGCAAATAGTTAATGACAGTGAATCAGATGACAAAGCTGTGCAACTTTCTCAAGGTTTCCTGAACGAAATGAATGATTTTGAATTTGCCTTCTTATCCCTTGTATTCAGTGATCTGTTTGAGATTCTACAAAAGAAGTCCTTGGATATTTGCTTTTGTTGCGAACAAATTAAATCCACTCGTAATGTAATTCTTACAAAAAGAAATGAAGAGTGCTATGGTCCCATGTTCAACACGGCGAAGAGTAGAGGTGATTTCTTAGGAAGAATGTACAGTGGAAAAAGTGAGGCAGAACATTATCAGAACTACAAGGTCTTGTTCTTCGAGATCATTGACAATATCGTAACGCAGATCGATACAAGATTTGAGGATGTGAATAAGCTTCGTTTCGTTAGCCTTGCAGACACTAGCAAATTTGACAAGTATTGTAGGAACTCCCCACATGAAGCGGTTTCTTCTCTACAAGAAAGTTATTTCAACATGTTCAAAAAGATGCAACGTCTAAAAATTGAACTGGAACTTTTGTATCAGAACAGTGAATATCGGAATGTACCGATTAAAAGAGTTCTAGAACTTCTTCGTGACAACGATGTCCACAAAGACGTGTTCGAAGAAGTGTACAAATTATTTTCCCTCATTTTAACACTTTAACACCAGCATCTCAGTTGAAAGGAGTTTCTCTTGCTTAAAGAGAATAAAAACATATCAAAGAAACTCAATGTCACTGAAGAGATTGTCAGCGCTAGGGAATATATCACTTCAAAAGGAAATTTTGGACAAAATTATGGACTCACAGCCCTTCCACAACGACGTTATTGACAGATTCGCAGCCTTGAAGGACAGGAGGATCAACTTGATATACAAAAGATAGGTAAGCAATATAATGTAATAACGTACTATTTCCTACTGTTGATGCATTTACATGAGCTTTGCAAACCTTGATTTGTGCTTCATCTACGTTTAGGAGCACGAGCCGCTACTGAACAAAACTTGCTAGCAGTCATTTTATTAACTTTGTGCTTACCTATTGGGTGGAGTGAATAAAAGTCAGTAAATGCTTTTACTGCAAAATTTTAAGTAACTTAAATACTAGCATTTTAGTAAATAAAATATTTAAGTAAATACTGTTGCTTATTAGTAATCAGTACATACTAGAACAAGTAGTACCTACTGCAAAATATGTGAATAATAACAAGTATTTACTTATCAATACCAGTAAATACTGTGAAATATTCAAGTGTGGTACAGATCTTGCTTAAGATTCCAATGCCTTATCTGAAATGCTTGTTTTTACAATAATTATGAAGCAAAAAGTGTACAGAGAGCAAATGGAGGCTCAAGAAGATGATTATCAAATTTATTTAGATTCAGAAAGGAAAATATGAAGTGGCATACTTCACATTTCATGGATGAAAATATTGTAACACATAGCAAACAGGCCGAAGTTGCTTAACCTAAATTTTTCATTTTTAAGTGATCCAGGCTATCAAAGTCAGAATTCATTATATGATTCAAAATTTTTTTCTGTGTATTATTACCTAAACAATTTCACAATTTTGTTTTGTTGTTCTTATTTAAGCAGCATGGCCAATCTTATGTAGTATTGAGGTTAGCCTATATATTTTATTTTGTTTTATTTTAAACTAACTTCGCCCATATTTATTAATATAATCGCTAGATTTTTTAATAATAGGCCTACACTTAATAGGAAAAAAATTAAAACTTCATTTATTAAAACTTACACCGTTTTTGAATAAGTTGCATTAATTATCTAATTTTATTGTAATTGTATTGTCAGACATAGTAAATAAATAATTAAAACTACTAAATGAATCATGTGCTGCCATGTGGGCGTCCAGATTGAGAGTGAAATGATTAAAACAAACCATAGAATTATGAACCTTCCGCTTAAATGCAAATCATCATAAACAATTGAAAGATTAATAATTTTAAAAACATCCAGCTTTGGGGTGCATTCTACGATTCGAGTACACCGTAGGGAAAGAAATGATCTCAAATTTGAGTTCCAGTCTTAATCCCCTCCCCTGCACAGTGAGTTTCGTCCAAATCGAGCAATGTTTCCCGTTCAGACCTACTTTCATGATCTCTCTTCCGTCCACCTAAGTTAAAAATTTCAGATCTCTTCGTGCTGTAATGTTATAAACAAATAAATCAAGTATAGCGGGCTAACAAAATCAAAGCAATCGACAACTCCATGCGTTATGTTGAAAAAATTTATTTCCCCAGTTGGTATGGTAAAAGAGAAAGAGTACTTATTAATTTTACAATTGAAAAGTAGCTTATTACTAAAATCTGATGCTGCAATACTGGAAAAAATTATGTTTTCTGATAGGTTTTTTTTTTGGGGGGGGGCTCATAATTCGTGAACAAAATAAAAAAAATTGAAAATCCGGCTTTGAGGTGAATTCAGACATCCTTTAGTCCATCTATGTTAAAAATTTAAGATCTCTGCATGCCCTAGATTTGGCTGGGTATATCACACTCAGACAAACAGACAGAAAGCCAAACACTTCCTCTTATTAAGTAGATATCATGGCCTACTTTAAGTAATCATAGTACATGTAGTTTGGATAGCTAAGCAGGTAGTAACTGCTAATGTTCATCCAGTATTAACTTGTACTAATATAAGGTTATTCACTCAAAATTAAGTAAAAGCTGGTACTTGTAAGTAACTACTGAAAGTAATTTCTAGTACTTATTACTAGTAGTAACTACTAAATTTTTATTCACTCCACCCAATAAGTTCTTTGTAACAGTCTTACGTCGTAAATAGCTATTAGAGATCTGCAGCAACTATGAACAACTATGTACATATTAACTTCACAAAAAATAAATTTGGTTAGGCCAAAAATTATTAATAGGGTTTTAAACAATCAATGTAATTATTGTAACACAGTGGCAGTTCATATCCATAACCACTGTTTGGGAAATCCTTTCTAAATGTTGATCCCCAACATTGTGATTAAAAAGACTTCTGAATTTACTGATTACTCTTAGCTCTTATCCAGGATTCACTATTGAATATTATATATTCTAACTTACACCTAACAGGTTATTTTAAATATGTTCCTGCACTCTTTCATAAGTACTTAGTATTTTGTGTACCTCAGGCAGGCGGACTAGCAGATCATGGTAACGGCTGGTTTGTTGAGGGAAATGGTGTTCTTCAAAACTTCTGAGACAACTCATGTATCGTTCTTGAATTGTTTCCAATTCATTTGGTCCTGTTCGACCTGTAAACCAAAAACAAACATATTGGTTGGTGAACCATGTGAACAAAGGACACTGAAAAGAGCAAATCTATTCACTAATGTAAATTAAGCTAACCATGCTTAGGCCTATATTCAGGCCTATATATAGGAAATATTTTGTAAACAGTATATTTTTGTATTTTCTTTTTTATGGTTATTTAAAGATGGTTATTCACTTTTACTTAGGCCCGTTAATCAATGCCCATGTGTAAGAAATCTGTCCTGAGGGATTTCTGTTATATGCCTGTACATTCATATACCATATATTTCCACAGATAAGGCAATAGTTGAATCATAAAAAGGGCCTCTAAAATTCAGAAATATATAGAAATTTATATAAATAGAAACCATTATAAAATAAAACAAACCAGTTACCCAAGTATTTAAAATCCTGCAAAATCTTTACATTCATCATTAAGGCAAATAGCTCCTCAAGTACATCCTCACTTTCCTTATAGAGAAGCTCGTAATAAGGGTCCCATTGTGTCCCAGCAAGTCGATTTCTGCTTGGTTATCAGTATCCCATAACAAATCATCCTCGGTGCCATCCATAGCATTAAAAAACCTACACTTTTTGAAGGAGTTGATCACTGTTTCCACTTTCACTTTTTCCCATTATTTGATCACATAATCACTCAGCACATCAGGTGACGCAGCCTGCTTAGCTCCACCTTTCATATACGACTTTTCACCACTCATCCAGTTATTCCATTGTTCAAGCACGTGATCCAGTGGCGATTATTCCATATAGGATGTGAGGATCATCCTACACTTCATAATTGATCTACATAAATGTTTACTAGCATCCATTGTCAAAATTAAAATAGTAAAGTGACAAAACAGCGTTATTGTAGAGCACTTGGGATGGAAGTTAGCGGTTCTGTTTTGAGCAGGTTGGTATTTGCGAGGATGTCCTCAGTGTTACGTAGTCCATGCCGTTGTTAAAGCTCTTGGGCATGTGAAGGGGCAGGCAGGGAAGAGGAAAGGTGGTGAGAAGCCAGTTTCATATGGAGGAAGTTGAGGACGTCTTACGTTCCTTCCTCACATGTGTTCTGTGGTTCCTCACGTTTGAAAGCTTGTTTTCTAAAGAAGGAGTGATCATATTTTTATTAATATTTATTTATTTCATTTCTTGGTATATATTATAGGCCTAGCTATTATTAATCTTTACAGTGCTGTTTGTGTTTCAATATAAGTATTCCTGGAGCAATACATGTTTCACTAGTGAATTATAAGTTTGATATCAACTACGAAAATTATAGCGGAATAGCTGATTTCCGTAAATGACAGTTTTCATACGTGGTTAAATATTTTCATATTTTAAAGCATTATATAAAGCATTATTGTATTAAATTTACATCTCAGCCTTTATGCATTTTTTACGGCGACGCATATGTACGTCAATAACAGTGAATAGGATAATTCGCGTTCTCCACACCATCCTACACAACCAAAAAACCAGGAGTCGCCACTGACGTGATCTTTGAATGGTTTATTCAGGGAGATGTCTAAAGGTTCTAGCATAAAAGTTAAACCACCCAATATAATAGCAATTGTTCTCATTTATGTGACTGCGAAACATATCCCACACCAACAAACTGTGTTGATTTTGTAGATCACCTGGTCGCCTCTGCAGGATTACACTTAGGCCATAGTACAAATTGTTTGAACACATGTCACAACCTACATGTTGTACATGTTGGAGGTACATGTGAGTTTGAGATTTGGCACTGTGACTGATCTTGAAAATTACTATAACTTATAAAAAAATCTATCATATTATTTAAATATGCTATATGAGTTATGCAACAATAATAAAACGATACTAGAAGAAAATAAATATTAAAAGTTGTGTTTATTGAGCTACTGAGGAAATAGCCCATACGACGCTTCTGTGAATAGTCAAGGTCATTACCCAAATGCCCGAATCAGTGCAAATGTTTGTGACAATCACAAGGCAAAAAAAAAAAAAAAATTGGTTAACTTGAAAAATTACGAATAGGAGATAATTCCGTATACGCTTTACAGTATTATTATCTACGAGGGTCAGTCAATAAGTAATGCCTCCTATTTTTTCTCTCTTTTAATTTGCAAGAAAATTAAACTTTGATTACACAGCATGAAAGCCACAACATTGAGCATTAAATTGTCACTTTTCTATGTAATCCCCGTCCTTTTCCACAGTTGTAGTCCACCTTTTAACGAGAGCATGTATTCCTGCATGGTAAAACACACGGCCTTGCTTCCGAAGCCATTGACACACAGATGTTTTCACGGCCTCCGCATCTTGAAAGTGAATCCCACGATGAGCTTCCTTTAGCGGCCCAAACAGATGGAAGTCTGATGGTGCTGTATGGGGGGTGAGGCAAGTCTTCCCATCCAATTTTCACAATCTCTTCATTGGTGTGACAACTGGTGTGTGGTTTTGCATTGTCATGCAAAAGTAGAACATCCGCCATGCTTTTCGTTGAAGACGTGCTTTAAGCTTTTTGTGGGTGCTGACATATTGTACAGAATTTATTGTGCAACCCTGTTCCAAAAAATCAACCAGAATCACACCCTCTGCGTCCCAAAACACGATCGCCATCACTTTCCCTGCCGATGGCACAGTTTTGAATTTTTTCTTCCTCAGTGAGGTTGTGCGATGCCATTCCGTAGACTGTCTCTTTGATTCTGGTTCAAAAAAATGAACCCACATTTCATCTCGTCACAATTTTGTGCAGAAACTCATTTCCCTGCAAATTGAAGCACTGCAAGTGTTCGGAGGCTATTGTTTTTCGTGACTCCTTATTTTGGTCGGTTAACATTCGGGGTACCCACCGTGAACAAACTTTTGAGTACCCCAGTTCTTGAATAATCGTCACCACACTGCTTTTACTGAGGGACAAAATGCGACACAATTCATCCGTTGTTACCCGGCGGTCACCTCGGATGATCTCATCCACTCGCTGAATGTTGCGTGGAGTCACTGCAGACACGGGTCTGCTGCTCCGCTGTTCATCAGCTAACGGTGTTGGGCCTTCAGTTTTGTTACAGCGACGAACCCATCTTCTAACCGTACTGACATCCACTGTTGCATCACCATACACCTTTGTGAGCCTTTCATGAATGCGAATAGGCGTTTCACCTTCCGCATTCAAGAATTCAATGACAGAACGCTGTCTTAAAAGGTACAGACATCGATGTCAGCCATTTTGCAACAGGCAGCAGTGCTGCCACCGGTTGATGTAGGAAGTTAATTTTTAAAACATAGTATACCCAGAACACAATGTCAAGCTACGCCACTGGTGACATCTTTCAACAAGCGATAGAACCAGAACAACAATGCTAACTGATCCAAAAAACAATCGGTACAGATCCAAAAGGAAACTGGCAATAGTTTGGCTTGATAACAGTTATTTAAAACAGGAACAAGCTTGAATTGTATCATATCAAATTCTGCTCCGTTATCATGCCTTATATGAAGAAAAGGGAATCTGAAAGTATCAAAAAGCAAATTTGTGCAGTGTACAACAATAATGGCGATTGGAGAGGTCTGGCCAATGCACTCGGGGTGAAGAAAGCAACTGCATATCGATGGGTGAAAAATCAAAATCAAGTTCAGCGACAACATGGTGGTAAAAGAAGAGAGAAAATTACGGAAGATCATCGGGCCGTCATGACGTGGTATATAGAGGAAAATCCAAGAATGACATTGAAAGAACTTAAAAGAAAATTTGAAGAGGACCATCATGTTAGTGTCTCTACCGAATGTTTACGGCAACATTTGGATGGTTTGATGTTCACATTGAAAGATATTCACAGAGAGCCAGAAAGAACCAATAGCGAGAAAACTAAAACAAAACGATGTGAGTATGTGTGTCAGCTCTTGGATTATCAATCACAGAACTTTACCATAATATATATGGATAAAACAAATTTCAATTTATTTATTTCACGACGGCAAGGACGTTCTAAAAAAGGAACACATTGCAGGTACATATCAATAGGCACCCATGGGAATAACGTTCACGTTATAGGCTGCATTGGTAATTTGGGACTAATTTACTCTGAATTCAGAAGAGGCTCTTTCAAAATGGCAGAATGTAATGAATTCGTACGTCAATGCCTGCGAGCAGCTCAAAACATGTATCACTCAAGTGTAGTGCTGGTAATGGACAATGCCCCTTGTCATCGCAATGTTGAAGCAGTTTTCGCAGTGAAGGATTTAGAAACCATAGCTTGTTGAGGTTGAGTCCTTACAGTGCAATGTTGAACCCAATTGAGCTTGCGTGGTCCAGTTTTAAAGCTGCTGTTAAACGAAGTTTGTCTGTGCAATTGCCACAGATTTTAGTTGATGAAGACAGGGGTAATTTATCCCAAACTGAGTATCGTTTTCGTCAGCTAGAAATCATTATGGCCGAAGCCTTAGGTACTATAAATGTTAACAGTTGCGCAAGATATCTAGCTCACATACTTAGATTTGTTCCTGATGCCTTAAACTTGAACGATAAGCCTATGTAAGAGATAATAAACTTGTTTGTTAACTTTTCTCCTTACTGCAATATTTTTAAATGTATACAGTATGATAAGTAAACTTCATTATTATGTAAGTTCAGATCCAATAAAGTGCTCCTAACTATAATTTAGTTTATTATTTGCTTAAAATTCATTATTCTCAACTTGAAATTGTTTAGTCTCAATTTTAGATTGTTTACTCTCAACTTGATATTGTTTATTCTCAATTTGAAATTGTTTATTCTCAATTTGAAATTGATTAGTCTCAACTTAAAGTTGAAAAGGTATAGAGGCTAAAATAATGCAAAACAACTTGTACATTTTAAAAGCAGAAAATAAATCTAAAGCACTATGGAATGTTGTTAAGTCAGAAACTGGTATCCTAGCTGCCAAATCAAAAGAAGAAATCGAACTAACACTCAATAGTAAACAAATTTCTAACCCCCATGAAATTGCACAAGCATTCAACAGCTATTTCACAAATATTTCTAAAGATATCTTAAACACTCCAACTGCTGAAGAAGAAATCTTCAAGATTGTCAACACCCTCAAGAACACCTCCTCCTCTGGTATAAATGGAATCCCCAACATTATTGTTAAGAAGAGTATCCAATTTCTCATCAAACCACTTATGTATATATGTAACCTCTCCATCTCTACAGGAATTTTCCCTGAACAATTTAAAACTGCCAAAATTATCCCTATCTTCAAAAAGGGTGACAAGAACAAAATCGAAAATTATCGTCCCATTTCAATTCTCACAGCATTTTCAAAAGTCCTAGAAAAGGTCATGTACAACAGACTCATTTCCTTCCTTGAAAAAAACAATTATTTTTCTAAATCTCAATTTGGCTTCAGGAAAGGCAAGTCCATCAGCAATGCCATATTTGGCTTCTTAAGGTGTATACTCGAAGCCAAAAACAAAGGGGACCAATCAATTGGCCTATTTTTGGATCTAACTAAAGCCTTTGACCTTGTCAATCACAAAATTCTCCTCACAAAACTAAATTGTTTAGGAATAAGAGGACTCGCCAACAAGTGGTTCATTTCTTATTTGAGCAATAGAAAACAGTTCGTGGAAATAGAATCAGCTCAGTCAGATACACTAATTGCTGAACATGGGGTTCCCCAAGGCTCAGTCCTCGGCCCAATCCTTTTTCTAATTTTCATTAATGATTTTCCATTCAATATCCCCCTTGCACAAACCATCATGTTTGCAGACAACACAATTCTGATACTAAACTGTACTGATATTAGTTCGCTTCAAATCAAAGTCAATGAAGTTAATAACAACATTGAACGTTGGGTTAAAGAAAATATGCTATTAATTAATGTTGACAAATGCGTATACCTTCACTTTAATTCTCAGGCCCAAAACAATAACTTACTTGTGCAAATAAACAATAATCCTTTAGCTAACAAAAGAGAGACAAAATTTCTGGGAGTTTGGATCGACTCTGATCTTTCTTGGGAAAAGCACATTTCTGAGCTCAGTAAACGCCTCTGCAAACTTTCCTTTGCTCTTCGTGTCCTGTCTAAAACCTGCTCCACACAAGTCTTGAAAATAATAATAATAATAATAATAATAATAATAATCTTTATTAACCCTTAAGCTTACACAAGCAATAGGTATCGTCACTTAGGTCTAAGTACAATAGTTAAAATAATTTAAAATATATATATATATATACAAGTAATCTAAAACTAGGAATTGATTTCAAATAACATATATTCACAATAAAAATAAGAGAATAATAATAAGAGAATAATAACAGTTATAATAATCTAAAACTAGGAGGTGCTCATTTAGAATTACCTAAATTCAGAAATCCGCATATCACACTCCAAGTACTCTTGTGGTGAGTAAAAAGCTTTTGATTTGAACCAGTTTTTAACTTTCCAATTGAAAGATTTTAGTGGGAGTTCTTTTATCTCAGAAGGAAGCTTGTTGAAGAGTTTTAGTTGTTGGTAATTATGACTGTTATTACTCTTACTTAGACGGTTGTTTGGAAAGTCTAGTTCATGTCTGTGCCTGGTATCATAATTATGTACTGCTGATCGTTCTATGAATACATTTATATTTTCTTTCACCTGCATGATACTAGCGTACATGTATAGAGAAGGTAATGTCATTATTTTATAATTTATAAAGCTGGGCTTGCATGTTGTCCGTTGTTCTAAACCTAACATCATTCTAACTGTTTTCTTTTGCCAAATGAAGGCATTTTTTGCAGTGGTGCAGTTTCCCCAAAGTCTAATCCCATAAAGTATGTGTGGATGAAAGAAGGCATAGTATGACATAATTAGTATATCTTGGCTTACGCATTTTTAAAATTTTCTTAATAGATACCATGTTCGTGCTAGTTTTTTACAAAGATTCTCTATGTGATTTCCCCATGTTAATTTTGAGTCCCAGAAGTTTTACTGATTTTTGGGCATCACTAGGGTGCAATGTAAATAGTATGTTCTCGGTTTTACTTGAGTTCAGAGTTAAATTATTTAGGGAGAACCATAATTTAGCAGTTTTTAATGATACAGTCATTTGTTGCCTCAGCATATTTAAGTTGTTATTACTGTTCAGTAATGTTGTGTCATCGGCATATAACATTGTTGTACAAGGTAAATTGCAGTTTAAATCATTAATGTAAACCAAGAACAAAATAGTCTACTACTCCTGTGTTGAATCCTTAATTAGATATGGGATCCCCTTTTGGGGCTCATCTCCAAAAGCTGATTGCATTTTCAAATTGCAAAAGCGGATACTAAAAACAATTTTCCACTTACCCATTAGAACACCAACCAAAGAGCTCCTTGGAAAAATAGGAATCTTACCTGTACCGTGCTTATATATATATTTGAAACATTACTCTTCATCCACAAGAATAAAACTGAATTTCGTCTAAATTCTGAGATACATAATTATCACACAAGAACATTTAATAACTTACATTTGGACAGTCATAGACTTACCAAAAGCTTACTTAGCATATCTCACACAGGAATTCTCATGTACAATAAACTGCCATCAGAAATAACAAAATCCAACATCAAAACTTTTAAGGGAAAACTAAAAGATATACTCCTGAATGGCAAGTTCCTTAGTATTAAAGATTACTTAGACTCAACATTGTAACTAAACAACTCCATTCATAGTCTCAACCATAATCATCAGTTAATGTAAACAAGCTAAATCCTGTAGTAATTAATATTATTTTCATTGTAATCATCTATGTTGTATTCATTTGTATTGTATTTTGTCGTCCATTTCAACTGTACTTATTGCATAACACTTCCATCAAATCTGTCCCATATCATTTTGTAATGATTCAGAGGATGAAATAAACTAAACTAAACTAAACTACAGTGGATACCGCTAATTTGAGACACATCAGGTGGAACCCTTGATATCCACATAACTCATTTTACCTGCTAACAGTACAAAAGTGCTAGGTATAGTGTTTGACACTAACTTATTATCCACATTTCCCTCTGGTAGAAAAAGTACACACTTCATACATACATATATAATTCCATTTATGTTTACATAAACAATATATAACGTGATACAGAGAATTAAAGCCCTTGAAAACGGAAATAAGATGTTCGGTTTACTAGCGGAAGCTCAAAATTTACCCCGGAACTTAAAAACGCTCTACCTTCTGACTGCTTGAAGATAAATTAGCAAATGTATACATTCTTGAAGGGAATTTAATGCTCTACAACTTCCTTCCTCCCGAGTTTCATGTAGACTGGAAGGAAAAAAGAGTTAGAAGGACAAGTTTGACAAAAAACGTGAGGCACTACAAATTTTTCTGCAAATTTTCCATTTTCGCCGGCTCATTTCTCAGAGACGGTAACACATAGAGATAAATATGAATGCACCAGTTTGTAACGATTTTAATAAGCTTTAATTTTGAGAAAAATAAAATTTTCTGTTCAACGCACCGTTTTTGACATATGTGTCAAAAACTGAAAAAAGAGACCTTTGAACTTCCCCCCACCCCCCAAGGCGCCTGAAATCGGTGGGAATTTATTAGGCGTTGTTCAGTAGACCTCCCTGTACACCATCAAATATGCGGATGACCTGGTGATTCTGGCAAAGAAACAAGAAATATTGCAAGGAATGATTGACAGGCTGGTGGAAACAGGAAGAAAGTATGGAATGGAAACCAAAATAGATAAATCGAAAGTGATGAGGATATCGAAGAGAGAAGAGCCACTTCGAATTATCATGGGAAATCAAGAATTAGAGAACGTGAACCAGTTCAAATACTTAGAAAGTTTACTGACGAAAGATGCTTGTTGCACCAAGGAGATTAGATCAAGAATTGCCATGGCCAAGAAAGCATTTATGAAGAAGAGAACTCTGATAACTAGTAGTCTGAACCTAGAGCTACGTAAAAACCTGGTGAGTGTTATATTTGGAGTATTGCTTTGTATGGATCAGAGACATGGACTTTGAAGAAATTAGAGAAGAAATATTTGGTAAGTTGAAATATGGTGCTGGAGACGGATAGAAAAGATAAAGTGGGTGGACTTGGTGACAAACGAAGAGGTTTTGAGTAGAGTGGGTGAGAAGAAGTCAATCATATTCGTCAGAGGAAAGCAAACTGGATTGGGCACATTCTAAGAAGAAACTGCTTATTACATGACGTCGTAAAAGGAAGGCTGGAAGGAACAACTGGACTCGGAAGAAGAAGAATTCAGCTGTTGGACGATTTAAGGGAAAAGTGGAAATATTGGATGCTGAAGGAGGAAGCAGAGGATAGAAAGTTTTGGAAAACAAAATTCGCGTACCAAGTTTGAAAACCTGCCGAAAGGCAGAATACTTACTACTTACTACTACCACTATTATAAGTACATTTCATGAACCATATAAGGGGTAGTAGTGTGGAAATTTTAAAATCTGTTGAACCCACCCAATGTTTTTCAAAACTTGGCGCCACTGCATTCATTCATATGTACAAGTTGATGTTTCCTGGAAATATTCTCCTCAGGTTTTCAGTAGTTTCATAGGCCTCCATCCTCAGGAACTTAGAAGTGACGAATGTCAAAACCCTAGGGATTACCCATATGTATCAACCAGTGTTCATTGAATTCAAGCTAGAGGAAGCCAACTTCAACAAGGGCATGGAACAAATTTACCCAAGGTCTGAAGGATAGAAGAAGCTGGTTAGCTTTGAAAAAGACCAATAAAAACCCAACTGACCACTGCTGGCTCACTCTGCCCTGCATGGGTTGATATAATTATATCGTCATCATTATGGCAGAAGTCCCTACTCCAAAAATGACCATATTGAGTTATATTGATGAAAGGATGCTTTACAGGCAGGTAGAACTCAGTAATTGACATCCTGACCCATTTTCAAGTATAATTTTAGTTTCACCAAGTTCATTATGCAATGGATTATTCTAACTTTAAAACAGCTGTATCTCAAAACTAAGATTGTTTTGAGAATCCTTGAGGATGGAGGCAGCAACAGTCTCTGAAACAAAATACCAGGAAACCCAAGAAGAATACATCCAGTACCAGAACCTACCTTAATGACACGTACCTGCTACAGCATAGAGAGCAGCTATGTGAATTATTATGCAGATATCCCCTGTTATACAATACCGGTATATCAATTTATGTGTTTCTGATAAATGTGATAAAAACTAATGAATTTGGCCTGAAGTTTCTGATTCTAATGATTTTAGTTCCAAATACAAACTTTTGGACTTTCTCTGAAGAAGGACATAAGATAATGACAAAAAGACTCTTAAAAACTTGACATGGCTGAACCCCAAGATTACAAATGAGCTTTCTGATTAAAAAAAACGTGGAATTGTTGCTCCAATCCCATTATTTAGTTCTCACCATTGAAAATCTTCCAGAAATGCAGAACAGAAAGACTTCAATGTTGTTGAGCCTATTAAAAAACGTTTAACAAAACAAATGACCAAATTATTTTAACAGATTGACAGTGCAATCAGAATCACTGAAATCAATGACTAACAAGAAAAAAGCTCCAAAGTTGTGGCAGGAATTCAGAATTCTTTGCTTGCTACAAATAATTTTGTAGAAAGAGAAAAAAAGAAAAAAAGAGAAAGAGTAAAAGAGAAAGAAAGAAAGAATGGAAGAAAAAGAGAGAGAGAGAGAGAGAGAGAGAGAGAGAGAGAGAGAGATAATGCTGACCTTCAGATGAACCTCTACCATTTCACCAAAAAAAGTTAAATATCTTTAGTCTACCATCTCATGGCTTTCAAGAGAACAAGAATGCAATAGTCCAGATTCTGCAAACCAAATTCATTTATCATCCACCTGAAGATGACGAAAGTACGTACTTCGATTATTTGTGGGTCTGCACTTGCCTAATGTATTACTGGTAATTGGAACTTTTTGCTTAAAATTTTAAGGTTTTTCATTATTTTTTCCCTATGAAGTAACTTCTATCCTCATCTCACTCAAGGTAAATCCCATTCACTTTATGCAATTTCATGTTATGCAGCTATATCTTGGAACCAAGAAATTGCTCTAATTCAAGGCTTTCCAATGAAAACAGGCTACTAATAATTTATTGCATAGAGTCTCTGTTTATAAAATTTCAAAGTGGGTTTGTTCATGTAGGTTTAGACACTTTTCATGTTAATAAAACCCTGGAATTCTGAAGAGAGTAAGAGAGGAGGATGAGTTAATAATGTACCATACCTTGGTTGTTGCCCTGGTTGAGCATGGTGATAACTTTGAGGCACACGTACTCCTCCATGCAGAGCTTTATCCTGCGGAACATGAGTGTCACATGCGTTATTTTCTCTACCATCTGACCCACGTCCTGGCGAAGTTGGTCAATTGAGATCGGTCGCCCCATCATGGATGTGAGGCACGTCTGCAGTGTCACAAGATTGTTTGATACCTAGAAGAATAGAAATAAACTAAACAGTGTTTCTCTCTCCAATATTTTAAAAATCTCATGAGTGTATCATTGACACAATACGTTTGAGTGGAACATACCATCAATCTCTGAAATGTGTGTTTAATTTAATGTATTAACCCTCTTATCATCAAGCTACCTGTATCCCTGAGTATGGCTTCTAAAATGCCAGTTGCTAATTTGCTTGGCTCTACTACCCATACCCTTGGCTGCTAGCCCTGACTAGTTTAGAGTTTGAGTTATGAAATAGGATCTTTCCAGGCTTCTTTCCTGTTTCCAATACTGTAATTTATGAGTGTTGACTTTCAGAAATGAAACAGGCTGTTACTCACTTTAATTCAGTTCAGGTTCTTATGTTTCACCATTGTGAGATATTCTTGAGACATATTTCTTGCTGGAAAATATGATGAATAATTATTACAATATTTAGAATAGTGCAGGTTTTTCATTCTCTGGGAGAAGTAATGTGATGTAATGTATTGT
The DNA here is from genome assembly GCA_964059195.1 of Ectobius pallidus. NCBI lineage: Eukaryota > Metazoa > Arthropoda > Insecta > Blattodea > Ectobiidae > Ectobius > Ectobius pallidus. The sequence goes on from CAXKWD010000009.1 coordinate 36,743,934, forward strand.
AATTTATTCTTGTATCAAACTATTTACCCCCTTGGCATTACATGAGGTTCATTGCCAAGTGAGGTACTCTATACAGACAATTATCCTCTACTTCAATGCAAGCTTGGTGGTTAAAATATGCTTTAGTTTTTAAAGTTAAAAATGTGACACTGTTCCACTCACACATGCTGACTTTGCTGCTCTCCGCTACTACTTGAGCTGACTGGTCTCTTGTAGTAATGCATCTGAGCTTAACATTTTATCCTCACATGTGCTACAAATTAAGAGAGTAAAAACATACAATTATGGAATTTAAATTTTGTTCTCCTCGTTAATAAATTTCATTCTGCTAGTACTAATTTTAATAAAATAGTTAAAAATGTTCAGTCTGAAAGCACTAGTATGTATAATGCCTATCAGAAAATTTCAATGCTGGAAATATAGATTAAAAGGTTCACTTGAATTGTAGTAACAGTATTCACAATTTGTGAAGTCTACTAGTAGTCTATTAGTTGGCCTATATTATAGAAATTGAGAATCTTATGTATTGTACAATTAATTAATAATAGTAAAGTAAAGTAAAATGATCCCCATACAGGCCTTGGAGGCCCCGAGGGTTCCAGGAGGTTGAGGCTCCCAGATTTTGGACATTCGGCACATGAAGGTGGTAAGGTTGTCAGCCTTACGCACCGGCCGCCTTTACCCCCAGGATTGCTCCTTGTACTCATTTCTGAGACTGAGTCGACCCCAGGGCCATAGTGCCACCATAAGGATTAGGCCAATTAAAAATTCTCAACGACCTCATCGGGAATCGAACCTGCGACCTTCCGGTTTGTAGCGCAGCGCCTCAACCACTATGCTACGGCGTACCCCAATTAATAATAATGAGATAAATTATATGTTAACAGGTTTTTTTTTATATTTTGGAGTGAAGTTCCTATGTTACATGTGCAATTGTACCGAAATTGATTAGGATATCAATTTAACATTAATAACATACTAGTGGAATACTAATTTTAGCAGACCTATTTCGGTCCTATTTGGGGTCTTATTTAGGATCTCAATAGTATGCACACCTCATCGATCTTAATTGTTTACACTACTTGCCTTGCACTCTCTGATCCTAACATTTGCCCTGTACAGCAATTTATATGCCCTGAAAGGATTAGTTTCTGTTTATGAAATCTTTAACTTTTCAAGATTGAGGATTGGTCTATCATTGCCTATGTCATCCCTCTCCATATTTTATATTTTTGCTTTTATTTCAGCACCCTTCAACATGGAGAAATCAATCCTCGACCCTTTTTCGAAGCACTCAACCTATTTATTCAATTTATTTAACAAAGAATCCGAAACAGTCACCCAGTTTCTTAAACTATATGGCTGGTTTGCTCTTCTTGATCTTCCTCTATGCAGAAGGACCGGACTGTTGTGAGGTGCACTCTCCTGATGCCTTACATCATCGGTCCTTCCCTCAGCTGCTTCCCTTCTATGCTGGTCTCGTGTGTTGATAACAGCTAACATAGAGTAATGGCTCTCCTGGTGTGATGACTTCATATTACCAGGCGGTGACCAGTTGAGTGTGTGCTGTCTAAGCGTTTCACTGTTTTGTTTCATAATTTCCTGGTTCACAGTACTCGCTGCATTCACTCTTGCATTCATTCATGAGAATTTGAGCCCCTGTTGCTATGCCTATTTGGGGCAAACCCTTGGCCTTGTGCTTCTCTGCTCAAACTTATGTTTTTTATGCAGTAGTGCAAGAAATAACCGGAGTTTCGGAAAGAATTGCAGTCTTAAAACTAGAAATGAAGCACTGTACAATAACAGTCATACAAGTACACGCACCAACAGAGGCCAGTAGCAACGAGAATTTAGAAGAATTCTACAACAACTTAGAAATGGCATTAAATCACAGAGGATCTAAAAAGCAAAGTGGGAACACACAGCCATGAGGAAGAAGAACCGTTCGGGCCACATGGCTTCGGGATTAGAAACAAGAGAGGGGACAGGCTGGTTCAATTTGCACAAGAACATAGACTATGAATAGCTAACACCTTCTTTCAAAAATCACCACAGACAAAATGGACATGGCACTCGCCAGATGGTACGATAAAAAACGAGATAGATTATATCATATGTGACAGAGTAGGAGATATAAGAGATATCCAAGTAGTAAACAACCTAAAATTTAGTACAGATCACAGGATGGTAAAGGCAAAAGTGTCAGTGAAAAAGAGAAGATCATTTAAGGCGAAACCACACAGTCAGAACGTAGAAAATCTGGATATAAAGAAGCTACACAAACTACAGGAGCAAGTACAACAGGCCAATCTTAATTCAGAAACAGGAGTTCAGGGACTATATAATGCACTAGAACATTGCATAAAGCAAGCAAGCAAAGAGGTGTATAAGGAGAACAGTACTATGAAAAACAGCAACAAACTAAGCCTAGACACCATAAACCTAATTGAACGCAGATCGAAGCTACAGCAAACCCGGGACAGTTCAGATCATAACAGGGTGGAGTGTGGTGAGCTGGATAAGCTAACCAAAAGGGAAATAAGAAAGGACATCCACAATTACCGCTCAGTAAAAACAAAGCAAATCCTTGAGTCGACAAAATCAGTAAGAAAAGCCAAGAAAAATCTGAACAAAGGAAAAAATGGATGATAGGAACAAAAAGCCCAGCGGAGAAAATAATGACATTGAGAAGGGACATACTTAATGCAGTTTCAGACTTTTATAAATAAAATGTCTGCCTCTTATACACCATTTCAAGGATTACAAGATGATGGCCATTGGCTATATTTTTCACATTCTTGAACATTGCTGGAATATTTAAAAAATATTAGTTTTCTTCACAAAGGACAGCTTCATGAAGACATATTTTTTTTTGCATATTGGCTGCTTGAATTAAACATGCATCTGTGACAAGAGCAGGCATGCGTTGTATTTTATACAACATTTAACGCCTTGTCGCTTCAAGTTCAGAAAATCTAAACAAGCTAAACAAGGAAACTGGAGCCATAATAAAATTGTTTAGTAAGCATCAACAATGGAATAAATTATGGGGTTGGTGCAATAGCTCTAGGTTAAGGCATTGATAATGGACAAAAACTGGTGTTGTACTTTTTACAACAGCACATCTGCCGAAGCACCTGCCGAAGCATACCCCCTCCCCATACTCCCAGAAAAAAGCACTGCATATTACCACCATATTATTACCATATCTAATTATGTGTATCTTTATCAATAGAAGTAGAAAAATTGTTCCCCAGGGGGCAAACCTCTGTCCTTAGTAAATATTTTTAACAACTGTGCACTTTTGTGTAGAAAGCCCTGTGGGAATTTTGATTTGGCTATATTTGGCTATATTATTGTAGTTCTACTCTAATTGTGAAGCTCCCAATTACCCTGGGATTAGGAACAAATACAACCTTAACTAGCATGTTTACTCATCTTTGTAGTATTCATTACTGTTGACAGAACCTTCATTTTCACCTGACAATTACTCAAACATGCTGATTCCTTCATGACCATTCACGGAGGTGTTATCATTTGATTGGGTACGATTCTGATCAAATTTTCCAGCAGTGGAGCGGGAGGTAATGTGACAATATTCTGCAGCCAAAGCTTCCCCCTTAACCCTTCTCCAATGGATGGTTAAAAACAAGAGGATGTTCATCTAGCTCGCTTGATTAGGTATGTTAAACCAGCCACAATAGTGTGCCAAAGCCTTCTGTGAATGGAAGAAATCACTGGCTCACTTTAATCAGAGAACACCTGAATTATAAACCGATCAAGGCTTCCTGCATTGATTCTATTGACCGTTATTAATCTTCCTGGAAATAGTATAAACTCATTTGTTGTTTCAACTGAGAGTACAGTCTAGCATTAAGGGAGCTTGATGCCAATAACATATTATGTTTAATTTGAACAATACAGTAGTTGAAATAATGATGACACTCTATATAATATGGGGAAACACATTCTAATGCAAGCTGTGCTGGTCTGAAAACTGTGCCATATCTTTACATGCAAATTATTTAATATATTAAGAGATTAATAATTAAAAAGCTTCAAAAATGGCTTCGAGGTGCATTTCATGATAACAGTGCAGTGGCTTAGCTTGACATTGGGTTCTGGGTAAACTGGATTTTAAAATATGAATTTATAACTATTCAAATGATACATGAATTCCCATTAGTGTTTAAAATAATAAAATAATGTTAATATCATGCACATGGATCGATTTCATATATACCTATATAAAATATTATTATTACTATTACTATTACTATTACTACTACTAGTTGACTAGTAGTAGTATTAGTACCACAATAATAATAATTAATAATTATCAAATTTTAGTGGATTTGGATTTTAAACTAAACTTATGCCTGTTGCTCACGGTCAAATTTTTCTTTAAATTTATTGCACAACTATCACTTTTCAACAAATTGGTATTGCTAACGATCAAATTCGCCTTTTGTCAAGCGTTTGGTTATTCGCGTCGGCATATAGGACTTGTTCTAATTCTAGCAAATAAGCTGTCAAAAGGCTGTCAAAAGCCAATCAGCGCAACGAACGTGAACAGCCCGCGCCCCGGGCGGTATTGTGGAGAACTTGCTGTCTGCAAGCCAAATGATTGCAATGCAGCCATTTTCCTTCTTCACATATTCTTCTTTTCCTAGCGTAGCAACTACATCAAAATAGCATGGGTATATACCTGTGTAGATATCGTTATTCCGAACGGATTAGTATAAAAATCATGACGAGAACACGACTCGTTGCCATACAAAAACGAAATGAAAATTCGAAGCGGGATGGCATAGGAGACGTATTTGTATATGCACGATTCACGCTTGCTTCCATCATTCCTTCATAGCCTTGTGGTAGGATGCTAGACTGTGGTGCTAGGGGTCTCGGGTTCGATTCTTGGTATAGTAATTTTTTTTCTTTCATAATAAATTATTTTAAATGATTGTAAACAATGTATGATTTTAATATTTCAAAGCTTCACGCATTGTTTGCTTTCTTTTAGATGAAAAATTCAAATACACAGGGCAAAGGAAACAACAGGATGTGAAATTTATAAAATTACAATAATAATTATAAATAGCTAAAGTATTAATGTTCGGCAGATTTAAAGGACAACTTTAATAAAATCATGACAAAAACCAAATACAAGGTGCATCGTCACATGAGAAATAGCCCTCCCCCAGCGAAGCACTTCCTTTTATACCACGATCTAGCGAATTCTTCGAGGATACACAGGCTGACAAACTGTTGGGTACAAGGCAAACCTGTGGGAACTCTCGAATTTTTTATATTTGGTACAAGGGGCACTCTCGAATTTTTAATATTAGGTACAAGGGACACACTCACAGTTTTAATATTTTTTACAAGGGGCACTTCCGCATTTTTAATATTTGGTATGGTCGGGAGTGTCGGCGACAATATACAAGGATAGTTTGTCGCCATGCTGCGCGGAGAAACAAAATGTGAATATCGAGTGGGCGGAGCTTAAACCGCACGTTATATTTGTCTTTCGTAAATATCATAACACTGAAATAAATTATTTATAAGTTTTGTAAATTATCTTAATAATGTGATCTTGTCCCATCTCAATTAATCTGGATAATTATTGTCTTTTAATGTAAACGATACAACAAACTACCATTTGCAGCAGAGTATGAGTAGCTGAAAATTTAGAGTACAGGAGTCTACCACTAGGTGGCAGGGTAATACTACGATGTTGCGAAATTTAGTACACAGAGGGAGAATCATTTGCTAGTATGCATTTGATGACCCATTTTACCGTTAGCAAAGGTGGATTTGTTTAAACGTTTGCTTAAATTTGTTGTACAATAAATTTAACGAAACAATTTGACCGTGAGCAACAGGCATAAGTTACATAGATTTAACAAAATAAAGTATAAGATTCAATTTTAGAAAAATGCCTAAATCAAGCTTGGAAGTTGGCTTTTATCCTTTGGTTCATACGATAGAGTCGCTCTTCAAGAAAGCAGGTATCTGAAGAGACTACTTATGGCATCAGTTCTTTTCTTCTTTCAATATTACTTAACTTTACATAATATTATCTCTACACAGTCAATTATTTAATAAGGTTATAAAGTCATGTGAGAGTTGTCAGGTATGGAATAAGCTGTGAGGAAATAGTATTTTCTATGCTTAACTTTGAGAAAATTGTGCAAGTATTCTAAGAGGTGAAATAAGTCGCCGAGAAAATTGTAATTTCAATGCTTAAGTTAGATAAAATTATATGACTGTTCTAATAGGTGAAATAAGTCGCAAGAAAATAGTTACCGGTACTTTAATGCTTAAGATACAGATCATTGTGTGAGTTTCCCAAGAGGAAGAATAGGATGAAAGAAAATGACAAATAAATTATTGGGGTAAAGCAAGTCGTGTGAGAGCTCCCTGAGATGGAATAAGATATAAGAAAATAGTAATTTCAATGCTTCTGTTAGAGAAAGTGTGTGAGTCTTCAAAGAGCTGGAATAAGATGAGAGAAAATAGAAAAAATTAATCAGGACAGAGTAAGTCGTGTGAGAGCTCCCTGAGATGGAAGAAGATGCCAGAAAATAGTTATTTCAATTCTTATGGTACAGAACGTTTGTCAGTTTTTTAAGAGGTAGAATAAGGCTAGAGAAAATAGCAACAATTTTATCATGGTAGAAAAAGTCGCGTGAGATTTTCCAGAGATGGAGCGAGTAAACTGTAATTTTAACGTTTAAGGTAGAGGTAGAGTTGTGTTTTCTAAGAGCTGGAATCAGACGAGAGAAAATAGTAACAATTTTATTAAGGTAGAGAAAGTCGTGTGAGTATTTCAAGAGCGGCAGAACACATGCTGGGGGTTGTGAAATCTGTTTTTGTGAATTTAACATTCAAATTTGGTGGCGTGATGTGGGAGGTGATGTCACAGCCCAGTGCTGCTGAACAGTTGTAGCAACTCCTCACCGTTTTCCCCTAGACATGAGTGAAGAGACTAGCGTTCTCAAAAATCTCTCCAGTTTCTTTTATGGTAACTTTATGCCGCTCTTCTGAAACAAATTGTCCTGTCTTTGCAACGAGTAAGTTAATGTTTAGTGGGAGAAGTCATATAACTCGCACTTGATGAAACTCGACTGGCTGAATCATTGCTCAGTCTCAGCTCGTCTTTACTGCCGCATCATGAGATTTCGAGGCTGCCTAAGCACGCAGCACCACAAGTTGACTCTTTATACATTGGGGTTGGGGAATACAGCGGCGAAAAATATTGCTATGGCTTGGTTGTTGTTGCCTTCATTTATTTGTTTATGAATCCACTATTTCCTTATATTATTTATGTAGACTCAGTCTCAAAGTCTACCCTTACGCTACGCCACTGTTACAGTGCACCATCTGGGAAAAACGACCTTGAATCCAGGTTCTGAGTTACCAGTGCCCCGGTGAAAGCAAAATGAACAAGCTATTACCCAAAGACAATAGCATCAGATGAACATCAGTTGCATGGCCTATCAGTACAGCCACACCTAGGATTGTCAACTATCCATTATTTCCTGGGAAATCCCGTATTTTCAATTTAATTTGTAGACAAATTCTGGGCCCCATAGTTTTCAAGGTATATTCCATATTTCCAGAATTCTCACCATTTAGTCTATAACTTTATTTTGGTATGATATTTTCATAATGGTGATATGGGGTTAATCTTGACAGAAGTATATTAGACAAAATTTTGTATGATGTTGATAAGAGAAATTCCTTGATAGTTACTACATTCGGCCCTATCTCCCTTATTATGAATCAGTATAATAATATATTCTTTCCATTCCTTTGGAAATTCTTCCTTTCTCCAAATCATAAGAATGAGTTTATAGATCTCAGAGTTTAATTTATCCCCATCTGCCTTAGTTAATTCTGCTGAAATTTGGTCAATGCCTGGAGATTTGTGTTTTTTTAGTTTACCTATAGCTGTTTCTACTTCTGTTAGAGTTGGTTCAGGAACCAATGGCTCTGCTGTGAACATTTTGCATTTTGAGCATCTCCATGTACAGTCAATCAAATAAAAAACGTCGGGCGTTATTTGGTAAAATACCACGAATGAGCATATGCGCATGTACCAGAAGACTTAAGGTTAGGTTCACACCTGCCTCTTGTCTATCCATGTATTTTCTTGATTATTTAGTCAGTTTTGTTCCAAAACGAACATATATAGAAGGCTGTGGCTATATGCCTCACATTCGCCATATTCTTGCATGCAAGTTCTTATAATATTAATAATGAATAAATTCACGAGGAATATGTTCATTCAAGGAGCATTTTTTAAAGATTTTATTTTATAATACTTAGTGCAAAATCAATAACTTTGGCTTAAACGTATTTCCAAGCTTGGATATTACAATCTCATCAGAATTATGTAGGCTATTCTCATCTGTTCGCAATAGCGTTCTGGTCAAGACATCAGAATTGAACGTGTGGGACCAGGGTTCGATCCTTAGTGGGATCTTGTATATTTTTTATTTTTTTTTTGTCCACCGCTGTGGCTCAGGGGATGCGTTCAATCCTCTCACGCAGCGGGCCCGGGTTCGATTCCTGGTCGGGACAAGTTACCTAGGTGAGGATTTTCTGGGGTTTTCCCTCACCTTTGAGACAAATGTCGGGTAACTTTAGGCCCTTGTGGTCCCCAGATATCATCTGGCCGTCATTCTCATCTTCATCTCATCCTCGCCTTGTTTGGAATGAGTGTGAGTGTGCATGTTGTGTCTCGTCCTATGTGTTTGTGCTGTCTCGGAGGTGGCCCCGGCATTGGGCTGATCACTCATCCGGGGAGGCCCTCCATGTCCTTGTCTGGTCAAAAAAGTATGTATGTGATCCAAAGATAATCCCTCTCCCGACAGGTCGCGGCCCTGTAAGGCCCGGGCGGCTTGGGTCGCTTAAATCCTAAAAGGGAGAGGTGAAACTACGATAAAGAAAGAAAGAAAGGTTTAGTTTTTCAAACGCGGCAATGACTGGAATAAAAAATAATTACTTCTAATATTTAATTTTAATTGTTGGTGTCGAATTTTGGACACACACAAAAGAAAGCAAGATAGAAAGTATGATTTTACAATAAATGCATATCTGTTTCATAAAATAATAAGAAACGTACTGAAAATAGAAGATAACATAATAAAACATAATAACGAACTTAAATAGGAATAAGTGAAAAAAATAGAGCCATACACTCAGTAGGAAGTCCATCCACCATCCATTGCTATAACTTCCCTCACTCTGTTGGGTATTGACTCTACAAGGTTTAGAAAATAATTATCCTTGTCTACCACAGTGTCCCAAGCAGTTTGAATTAGTTCCCTGCTTCAGAAGCTGGAGGTAGGTTCGGCCAGTTCCTTGCTTCTTTACTTCCGCCCACACATTCTCATTAGGATTTAAATCTGGGGAACGCGCTAGAAAGTCTATTATCTCGATATATGGTCTTTCAGCAAACCAGGTTTGTACCGATCAAGCAGTGTGGATTGGGCTGTTATCCTGTAGGAACTGAAGATTTCCATCAGGAAAACGAAGCCTGGCATAAACAAGCATATACCTCTCTAGAAATCGACGGTATTTCCACTGGTTAAACCACCCACGAATTTGGTGGAGCATGCCAGCCCCTTCCTGAGACATCCAGCCCCAGCATGTCACACTTACCCTGTCACTCCTTGCACGAGTTGCAGTGTATTTGGGATCGCACCAGGTACCGAATGGTCGATACATTAGAACTGGCCCCGAAGATGCACTCGAAAAACTAACTTCATCTGAAAATATCACTCTTCTCCAGTAGAAGTCAGTTTTTTTAACTGCAAATACGAGGGACATATCCTTATGTTCTTCCTTCAGGACTTCTCTAGAGAGTGCTCGCCTAGAACATATACCAGCCGATCTTACCTGGTTCTTAATGGTTTGAAGATGGCCAGGGAATTGAGCAGTAGCCTTCATGGATGCAGCAGTATGAAACGGATTACGTTCAACTTCTGTGACCAACTTCTCCATCGTCAAAATACATGTCCGGATCCACGTTTCCTATGAAAACTTCCCGTCACATTATCGTGAAGTACTCACCTCTGAGCTGCTCTTTCAGAAATATGGAACCTTCTCGCTGTTTCATATGCCGAAAAATGCAGGCCAATTACAGCCCTAACTACACTTTCAAGCTAGCATTTGTATGTGGCGCCATGACACAATGCAAAATGAATTATGACAATACATTAAGTTGAATATCGTGTGTTGTGTTTTCCACGTTGTTCATTTTTCCCTGCCGTCGCATGGCCTCATATGTTCCGAGAATGACCTGTATTTTATATCTTTTATAGGAAACTTGTGAACTAAAGGATTAAAACTTTAATTTTAACTGCATACGAGTCCCGGCATTTTTTATTTTAGTCACTGTACATTATTTTAATAACTGATTCAATTAATTTTTTCATCTAATCAAAATATTATTTGGAGCCACAAGTAGAGTGCCATCATTGTCCTTAATTATATTTGTTCTATGCTGAAAACCTTTCTTGAACTCGTTTATTCCCTTGTAGAGATCCCTAATATTTTTGTGTTTATTGTTTTCCTCTAATTCATTTGCATCTTTGAGATAATTTATTTTCGTTGTTCTGATGGTTATAGTTCATAATTTTAAAAAAATAGGAATATTAATACAGTAGGTCTACTAAAAGCTCCATTTGTTATGCTGTATGGGTAGTAAACTATATGTGCCTTATTTATACCTTTTTATTGGCATTTGTCCCTTATATTCACTTCTGCTACATACTATTATCCCATATTTCCATTTCAAGAGTTGGCAACCATAGCCATACCTCCTAACATGCTATAAGATCTCTGCAGTTAAGGTGTGCATAAATAAAGCTGAATTTTTAATAATAAATTTAGTGATTACTTCTATCAGTGATACCTCCTGTGTGAAGTCCGCTTCTGTGCCATCGCTGCTGGTGCTGCCCAATTTGTTTGTCCCATGTATCGCTTGGTATGCCGATGTTGTGAGCACGAGCAGCTCATGCCACTTGTGCGTCAGTAACCTCGTATGAACCTGCATCACAACGTACAAGTAAATATCTTCTGAATCATATAAAAAGGATTGGTTCAGTAGAAGATTTGTAAAACCTGATTATCCTATCTTCAAAACTCACTTGAGTTTATTTATTTCATTCATATACACAATTTGTATTAATCATAAGAAAACCTTTGGATAGTTTTGGAACAGAAGGCAACTGATTAATATTTTTTTCTGTTGGAGGTTTTGCCCAAAACTCCACCAGGGTGCCCTTGGACCCACCTTCCAAGCTTCCACCAGACCCTCTTCACCAGGAGCTTCAAGTACGGTAATTATTATAAATAATAATGGGGGGACCTAAACATATAACTTGTTGGACAGCACTGAGTAAGTCTTTGTTGGAAGGTTCAATGAGATAAAAGATCGTCGGCAGCCAATGGGAGTGTTGGTGTACAAGCTAGGGCCCACATAACTGCACCAAACACCAGCATGTGGATATCCAGCACAGTGCTGGACTAAATCCACTTCTGCACTCCTGAATGACATGATTCTTCTCCAGAAAGATACATACTTCATAAGATGCATCAAACTTGATTTATGAGAACCACCAGTTTTAAAAATGTTTCTGTTTCTGCAGTATCTCCAGAAAGATACATACTTCATAAGATGCATCAAACTTGATTTCTGAGAAAGGTTGAATTCCTACATCACAGACACAATTTGTGAACATACAAGGCCGCAGAGGTTTTCCTTTAAACTCGAGAAACCAGTAATGAAGCTTCCACTGTTAACTAAATGATCTTTTCTCAGTCTCAACCTCCCTTCTCTTCAGAATCATGAAGAGATAGACAACACAGCCGAAAGGCTTTATAGTAAAAACACAACATCTTGATCACTGCTGACTTAGTTGTAGCTGTAGACTGAAACACAGCCCACTTTACAGACAATGGTCTGTGAATGAACACTGAATATGCCAATGTCACAGCGGCCAATTAGATGCATCTACAGGTTGAGGTGGAACATCCATGCGACCATGCCTTGCTTATGATAATAAGACATTATTGGGAGATGGTAGGGAAAAACAAAAATATGGAAGGTACTGTTCGTGCCATTTTAAGAAGACCTCATCCCAAAATATCTTGTATCTACAAAAGAATATAATGGCATTGTTCCCAAATCCGAAAATCTGCACCGACATTGACAAAGAACAGGTGCTCTTGTAGTCACGTAGGTTTTCCCAGTGTTGCCGCTGTCATTCACCACTTCTCAAGTGAAGCAAAGTGAAGTGAACATTGTTGCACTGGACTGCAGACATGTGTGAATACACCTAATTACGTTTCTATCCACTGATTGACAGGTTGAAGAGGATTAGGGTGGCAGCAGGTAGAGGCAGTTCTTGTAAAAAAGTCTTTAAGAAGTGGCACCCTCAATACTGCCACTATCAATGCTACTTGACAGTGAACAACGTTGAAAATGGAGAGCCTATTTATTAACAAATGCAGGCTTTTTCATTAATGAACATAGGTCAGTTCATTAACAATCATGGGCTAATTTGTTAATGAAAGCAGACCAGTTTATTAAAAAATGCAGGCAGGATGTGATCTGCGGACTGCCACTTGGACCACTAATGTACACTGTTATCATTTTATTTTGCTTAAAGACGTGTTTCTAAATTCAGTGGACTGATAAGTGATGAATTCCACTGATTGAAGGCTGGATTTCACAAATATTTCTCGACTGTAAAATATTATATTGGTAACTCCGGTTTATTATTCATCCACTAAAAACAAATATAGGCCTAATGATAGATTTGCATTTACAATAAATACAAAGGAAACTGATTATAATAATGATATATTAAATCAAATAAATAAACAAAAGTGAAATGTATATTAAATTAAAATCTTATCACAAAGGTAGACTCACCGATATCAGGGCATGTAAAGCATTAAGTGGTGGAATTTGCCTAGTTCACCGTTTCCGCCGCGTGATGGCATTAGCTCCGATATCACTGGCTGGCTGTATGCCAGTTTTAGCTACATATTTTGTGACATTCAGTGTGATGAGACAATACATTAGGGTATCCATTCGGCCCGTTCTTCCCGGGACAGTCCTTTTTTTGGCAAAAGTCCAGCTGTCTCGAAAGTTTTATGGGGATGCTCAAACTTTCCGATTTTTTGTGAGTCTGTTTGGCCACTGTATTTTATGCTACATATCTTTGTTCTTGGTTTGCATTGAGTATATTAATGGTGTATGCCATTTCTCACACCCTTTCTTTATTAGTATATGATTAGGTGATTTTTTTAAAGGAACAACTGAAATGGAAGAATATTTAGGATTGTTGTGCTCTTCTTAAAAGTATTGTAGTCTATAAAAATTTTCTGCTGACAACGAAACAAGTTTTTGTGGTACAGAACAAATAATAATACTTAAAACAGCGAAACTATTGCCAGTGTTGCAAGAAACAATGAAACTATTTTTGAAAAAATTCTGTAAAACGTTTGCCTATTTCACTGGTAGAAACATTAACATAAAAAATATTATTTGTTTGGTACAGATTTGTCTTCAGTTCCTGGGTCATATTCTTCTGTGGAACATGTTTTCTCTCTAGTGAACTTGTGGTCAGATGAGAAAAACAAAATTAAAATTGCTGATAGTGAAAACAGACTTTAATGGTGCATCGTGTGCTGACTTTTATAATAAAATATCATCAAAGCATATAGCAACAATGAGGCATCTACTTCTGCGGTATAAATTACTGTCTACAGCAGTCTACAGAAAAAAATTAAGCCATTTGAGATCATTTGTATGTATGAGATAAAATTAATGTTATTTTTCACTAAATTTTGTACTCAAAATTTGTTGTTCCCTTGAATTGTTCCAGGTTTTCTTTTCAGTAGCCTATTTTATAAATTTTCCCGTTTTTATATAAAAATGATATCGACCTTCATTTGGCTGAATATCTTTGGGCATCAGGCTACAAGTATGTTCTAACAACCAAATTAAGCCAAGATGCGGCTGAAAGGCATTTTGGTCTTAAATATCATCCACATTTAAATTTACATTTGCTTTAGTGTATATATGTACCTGTAAAATAAATCCACTCTTCTAAAGCAAACTGTGAAGAAGCATTTGATAGTAAGCAGACTTCCTTCACTCAATAAATGCAATCAATGGCAGGAAAAGAAGTAGTGAAATATAGGCAGCTAAAGGAAAATTTACAGAGACAAATAAAAGAGAAAATTTCTATAATGGTTACTGAACCGAACCTAATCCCTGTAGATATGTTACTTAAAGATAATTATTTAACAATGTCAGGTAATAATATTACTTATTACCTTTGTGACTACTTGCTTCGTACGGCAGGAGAAAATATACATTAGTTACAGGGAATGTTTAGCATCATGAGGACATGAAGATAGTCAAACTCTCTGTAACACATTGGACTTTGGAGACAGGTATTAATTCCTCAAATATCCTTCTGTGCAATTTTAAGACATCGCTAAAAAATAGACAATATCATTGAAGGAAAATTGATTAAAGAAGATGGAGTTTGGGGCGATATATTTTCAGAGTATGTGTGAACTGTCAGTTTTTCTAGGTTATGTTTTTCATGGATCATTACTTTTATATCTGCCTCAACTAGTATTTCATTATATAAAATGTCACTTTATTTTCTGCGTGAAAGAGATTTGAAGAGAGAAGAGATGTAGAGCGACTGCAAAATCCTCAAGGAAACTGTCAAAACTTTCTTGTAAGATTTTAAAAATAATTAATATATTTAATTTAGTTTATTTTGAAGTGCAGCTGTAATTTATGTTTATAAGGAAATTCCATTATTACATTCAATACAATTGTCAAATACACTAAACAACAAGGCATGATAACTTCACAATACACAGCTCTCTATGCTCGTGAGTTTCTTAAAGTGATGACGATCACTACGATGCCTGGTGCGGGAATTTGGAACTACTTCGTCTGAACTACACGTTCTTACCGAAGTTCCAACACTTAATGCTTTACACGCCCTGGCGATATTTTATTAGATAAAATGGTTTATCACACAGTACTAGACAGTCTGTGAGTTTTATACTATACATATTACAATACTGTAGTTATATTATCAAATTGACCAGAAATTACTAATATTATTTTATATGATATTTTATAATTTTAACAATTTCAACATCCCCCCCCCCAAAAAAAAAATTGCATGTTATTGTAAGAATTCACTATGACTGCAAACTAATATAACTTACTGTCTTTGCTTCTTTCTCTTTCAGTTTTAGCCCTTTATGAGGAATCGGATAACGAATCCTCAAAAGTAAGTTTGACTACTGTACTATTTATGTATTTGTAATTTTGTCTAGGATGTGTTGTTATGAATCTTATATGCGCTGTCTCCATTACATAATTTTGAATTGTCAATTGGTCATAATGGTGGTGTTTCATCTGAACCAGTGGACATTCAAGTACGATGGAAACCTGCGAAACTCATCAGAATGCAGAGTACACGTTGATGGTTAGTCAATGGATTCCATCAATGAAATTAAAAACACTCTGATGAAAGCTCGATGTCATTGGATGAATCCATCAATGAATTTATTAGAAACTAATCTTTTGTCTCATTCAGAAGTAAACAAGGAGCTTGCTTCATTTATATATGAATCACCATGACTAGCAACACTAATAACGAATGTCTAATAATTGAATACCTCACTGGAATTGTAATTTTTCCGAAGAGAGAAAAATTGATTAATGGATTATAAATGTGATTTATTTGAAGAGAACAATGTGAATATGCAAGAATTGCTCAAACTAAAATGCTATGAATACATATTGATATTTCAGAATTACTGTATGACATTCAATTCTGACAGTGGAATAAGGATGTATCATCACAATTTAAAATTACGTACTCCAGGTTTTTATTCTTGTTGAAAATACTCATTTTTCATGCACTACTATACACATTCTTTAATAAAGGAAAATATTTAGGTTGTTACATCCTCAGCACAAGGCTGTTTTCCTGCTTTGCTATGCCTTGACTTCTTGTATATTCCTTTCCACTCTGCTTTAGATGTTTGCATTTTGCATTTTTCCACTCATTTACATTTGTTTTATGTATACGGCCTTTATTTAACAACTTAAATACGTCCGGTGACAATCCAGCATAAGTAGCCTACTGTCAGCCACTGTGAATGATGTTACATCCTTTTTTCATAAAGCTTAATTTCTAGGTGGCTCTAGTGTTCTACCTAGTTCAGTAATATTTTACAAGATGTTACCACAGTGCAGATTCCTGTTTTCACCAAAATCTCACTTTCTAAAAATGTGTTGGTTTCACCCTTTTTCCAGGAAGGTATTCAATTATAGTCATGAAATCCAAACTGCCTACTGTTGGGATTAGTAGTAGCCTATAGAAAAAAAGATTGTGATTTTCCTGGTTGATGGAGACTGGATCAGGAAGAAACTTTGAAAGTTACAAAAATATTGCAAAATTTTGATTGAAAAGAATTAAACAGACTATGAATACCGTATATCACAACAGTGGTCAATAATTTCAACTTTCTGCTTGGAAATAAGTCAGATTATGAAGCAGTAAAAAAGTATTGTAATTCTTGCATCCTAAAATCCTATGTGGAGAGACTTTATGTTACTTCATGCAGGCCATAATTTATTAGCCATTTTGTGTTACCTCAACAGGTAGTTCCAAGTAGAAAGGCAGTCTCTTTGTCCACTGCACCAACTTGTACACTATAGAGTCTCCAATCTGGCACAGTTTATCTGAGAGATCAGCCTTATGGTCCAGCAACTCATCCAGATTCTGAAAAACACAATAGTTATGAATGGAAACACAATTGTGGTATTGGTAACTTCTAAACATTGCTGACTCAGACCCAGTTCTCCTAGGTACAATCAGTGCCAGCTGGTCCATTTAGGCGATCCAGGCAGTCGCCTATGGCGGCAAATTTTTAGAAACATTTAGGAGTGGTAACATTAAGAAAAAAGACTTATCTATGTTATAGTTTCTTGTTTGTTTAATGTAAATATAAAAAGTTATAATCTTTTCATTTTTTTTATTTAAGATATACTGTGACTTTTATGTTATACACATCAATTTGTCTATCAAGTTTTTGTAGTCTTTTTTTTTAATATGATTTATTTTTGGTCGCTTTGGCTCATGAGAGTATAATCGTTTCTGTACATTTACATAAAATAATATCAGTTCTGATGACAGAAATATTTAAACAGTATTAATGACAGTGATTTACAAATGATGATATAATTTTTAAATTTTACTGTAGATGTTAATGTCCTTTAGAAATAATATGACGCTTTTGTACATTTTAGGATTATTAAGAACTTGTATGTTGCTGGGAATCTTGTATTTTTCCCTGAGGAGATCGAACATATGAGAGAAAGACAGTGGAGAATTGCATGTTGTAGTCTTCGTAGGGGGATTAGCCTATAATTTATATTGAGGTCTCCTAGTATGATTAATTTTTTGTCCTTCTTTACATGGTCATTGAGAAGTTTCTCAAGTTGAATGATAAATTCTGTGACATACATTTGGTGACCATTAAATCCCTATTACAATGATATGTAGGTTTTGCATAGACATTTTGATGGCAGTGATTTCAATTGTCATCTCTATGGAGTAACTATTAATTTCTTGGATATTTTTTATATCTAGGTCAAAGATATTCTGAACAAATATGGCTATTTCACCTCCCCTATGTCCGTTTCTACTGAATTCTAAAACTAAGGTATAGTTTTTTATTCTATGCGCTTGGATTTGTTCACAGTTTAACCCATGCTCTGTTGTAACAACTAACTGGGGATTTATTTAATTGAGAAACACTTCTAAAGATTCTATTTTATTAGATACGGACTGGATACTTTCGTGTAGAATTATGAGACCATAATTAGAGCTATGTTAGGCATTTTGTGTGACCTGTTAGACATTTGCCCTTCCTACAGGTTCACATGTTAGTTTCCCTGGTTGTGAAGTGTAATTATATTAGGCTTAGATCTATTACTAACCTTGGTATTCATGGTCTTGTTAATTATCTCTACAATTTTTTGCTTTGCCATAACTATCTAACTGCAGACCATGAGTGGTATAGCATTCTCTTTCAAAACTACTAACATCTAGCAACTGTACATACATTCCTGAAATATTTGCATACACTCTTGATTTTGTTGTTGCAGCGACCCCTGGTGATCCCGTAGGGGGATATTCTCAGCGTATTTGTTACCGGGGTGCGCCAGTCCCCTACCTACCAGTGGCAGCTCCTCGGGGTAGGCAGGGTAGGCAGAGCCTACCCTCATACATTAAAACTTCACATACATATTTTTTTCTTCTCAAAGTGTTTTCCAACTGGCATTTTGATATACCAAATACCATATAACATTTAATATTTTATTTCGTAATATGGTGAACAGCTGCCTTTATGTTACGTGTGAAATAATTCAATTCGCTAGCTCACAGTAATTTGAAAGGCCCGCCCAGACAGTGCTCCATACATCACTTCATTTGAGTGACGTCATGAGGTAGGCAGATTTGGAAAGTGCCTGTCTTCCTGAGTTCTGAGATGGGCTCCGTAGCAAGCTATCTATGTAAAATGTCCGTGCCCAGCGCATGCGTAAACTGCCCTGGCCATCATCATCATCATCATAAGGATCTAAAGGCAATGCCTTGTTGTAGTAGCCATGTCTTCCTCTTCATCGCTGTTCTCTTTAGATTTTCGTATGACAGCACGTCCATATCCTTTATCATGTTTTTAATAAATGAATTTCTTGGACGTCCTCTTGATTTCTTTCCCAGTATTTTCCCTTCAAAAATGTTAATGAGTAGATCATTGTGCCGAAATGTATGACCCACTAACTTTGCTCTTCTACTCTTAATTGAATTCAGAAGGGATCTCTCTTCCATCACTTCATTAAGCACTTCTTCATTTGTTTTCCTATCCACCCAACTCGTCTTTGTTAGCCTTCTCCATATCCACATTTCTGCTGCTTCTAGTTTCTTGGCTTCTGCTTTTCCTATTGTCCATGTTTCACATCCATAAGTTAATACACAACTTACAAATGTTTTGGCAAATTTTTTCCTTACTTCCATGCTTAAATGGTTATTTGTGAGAAGATTCCTTTTGTTCTGAAATGCTTGTTTAGCCAGATTTATTCTTCTCTTAATTTCTGTGTCACACTTGTTAAACTTATTGATAATGCTACCCAAGTAACAAAAACTTTCGACCTGGTCTAGGGCTGTACCGTCAAGCTGTATGTTGATTTTAAAATTTTCATTTGTTCTTCCGATCACCATGGTTTTTGTTTTCTTTTTATTGATCTTCATTTTAAAATTTTTCAATGCATCTGATAGAACTTTAAGCATTTTATTCATTTCCTTTTCTGAATCAGCCAAAATAACTATGTCATCTGCAAATCGAATGCTATGAATACTGACTCCATTTATTTTAATACCCTTTGTTTTTCTTTTCATTTCTCTGATTGCTTCCTCAGTGAACATATTAAACAGATGTGGCGATAATGGGCAGCCTTGTCTCACTCCTCTTCTTATTCTGGCTTCTTGTCTACTCCCATTAATATTTATTTCAGTTGTTTGTGTTTTGTATAAGTTTAGAATAAGTCTTCTATCCCTCCAGTCTACTCCAAATTTTTTCAATGTTTGGAATAGTAATTCCCAGTCTACGTTATCAAAAGCTTTTTCGAGGTCTATGAAGGTGGCAAAGGTCTTCTGTTTACTTCAATTCTTCTATCTAGAATTAGTCTAAGGGCTAAAATTGCTTCTCTAGTTCCTCTCCCTGTTCTAAACCCAAATTGATCTTCATCTAAATTCTGTTCAATTTTTCCCTTTAGCCTCTCTTTTATTATGTTTAGTAAAATCTTTGACGCATGCGAAAGAATTGATATAGTTCTGTAATTACTGCAGTCTGATGCATTACCTTTCTTGGGAATGGTTATAGTTCTACTTTTAATAAAGTCTGGAGGTAGCATTCCATTTTCATAGTAGTCAGAAACAATTTTGAATAATTTTATTTTCGTTGACTCACCAGTTTTCTTCAGCAATTCAGCTGGTATTTGGTCTATACCTGTTGCCTTCTTATCTTTTAGGCTTCCTAGGGCCTTTTCAAATTCACCCATAGTTATGGAGGGACCGATCATTTCCTCATCCACACCATCCTCCGTTTCTATGTAATCATTGACGTTTTGTATATCTTTGCCATTGTACAAATCTTCCAAGTATTCCTTCCACCTTCTACTCACCTCAGTATTATCAAAAAGCAGTTTACCATTTGTGTCTTTTACAATGTTTGATCTTGTTCTTTGATTAGGTAGCAATGATTTAATTGTATTATAAGCTTTATCTGATCTTCCCTTTAATAAATCTTCTTCAATTCCCTCGCTTACTTCATGCATCCATTTTTCTTTTTCTTCCCAACATTTTTGTGTGATTTTATTCTTAATTCTTTTGTATTCTCCAAAGTCTTTATTCCTTAGGGTATCCCTTTCTTCAATCAGATCAAATATTTCCTTGGTCATCCATGGTTTCCTTGGTACTAGTTTGTTCTTGCCAAGAATGTCATCTGCTACTTTTATTATCGTTTCTTTTACATCTTCCCACTTTTCTCTTCCTTCCAGCTTATTGTCCATTTCTTCTTTCATTTCTTCTACTGTTTCAGTATCCTTAAGTTTTTCTAAACACCATTTACTATTCTTCTTCCTTGGAATTTTCTTAATAATAATATTGCATTTTGCCACCACCAGGACATGATCACTGTCCACTTTAAAACCTGGGTAAGAATGACTAGACTTGATTTGGTTCATGTATCTCTTCCTCACTAGTATGAAATCAATTTGGTGTCTCCTTAAGTCCCCCGGTGCCAGCTAATACAAATTCTGCCTACCCCATCATGGAAATGTTCCGAACCTAGCCGATATCTTTACGAAGACTAAACCGTGCGTTTTTTAAAGGAACGTAACTCTGCTGCGGGATTGCTGCAGCGAGGTTGAAGTGCTTATATAGTCCTTTTAAGAAAGAACGCATGGATAGCCTGTTCCTTCACGAAACTGTCTGAAAGTAGCCATTAACTTTACAAAGGCTCAATGCTGTAAGTTTAAGCGTAGGAAAGTTTGCCGTTAGACATTACATATAATATATTAAATTTAAATCGATGTCACGGTATTGTTAGGTAAGCAGGAACTACCCGTTCCATTCTGAGTCCTCACTAACAGCAGGAATTACAAAGAGTTCACAATTGCGTCTTTAGTTACGATGATGATCTGCGTCATCACTGGGAGAAGTTAGAGAAAACTTTCACATACAAAATGAACCAATCAAATGCATATATGAAGAATAGCAACAATACCAGCAGCAAGCTGCGGTGTGAGAGGAGCTCTTCTCGCTTCAAAACGATGAAATCATATTTACAAATCACTTTGATTTACAGCATTAACCACAACGTTTATTGAATGTAACCTCCTAAATCAACTGGTAAAACAGGAATTCTGGTATGATGATGCAATTAGATGTTATGCTGGCAGCTATTTAATTTTGAAGTGAATTAAGCTAAACTGAACGTGCCACATTTTCAGGTTAATTTATTAATTTATTATGTAATCTCTAGTTTGCCTACCCTGGATATTTGGTCACGAGCCGCCACTGCTACCTACTTAAACCTAAGGACACACACACACACCCAGTCCTGAACCCAGGAAAGGAATTTTTCACTACTGAAAAATCCCCGACCCGGCCGGGAATCGAACCCGGGCCGCCGGAGTGGAAGGCAGGAGTGCTACCGACTCACGGAGGCGGACACTGCTTTATTAATACAGGAATATTTTTCAGATCGTACCTGTGAGGTACATTCAGAATTAACACTTCTTTGTGTTTTAATATGGGCAGCACTGTCTTCAGGGGTACGCCGTAGCATAGTGGTTGAGGCGCTGTGCTACAAACCGGAGGGTCACAGGTTCGATTCCCAATGAGGTCATTGGAGTTTTTCAATTGGCCTAATCCTTCTGGTGGCACTATGGCCCTGGGATTGACTCAGACTCCATCAGAAATGAGTACCAGGAGCAATCCTGGGGGTGAAGACGACCAGTGCGTAAGGCTGACAACCTTACCACCTTCACGTGTCGAATGTCTCAAATCTGGGAGCCTCAACCTCCTGGAACCCTCTGTGCCTCCATGGCCTGTACAGGGAACACTTTACTTTTTTAGCACTGTCTTCAGTGTAGACTCAACTTTAGCTCCCTCATTTTTGGCGACATTATTTGTCCCACCGAGAATCACAACTAAGTAATTTCTTGTTAAATCTTCAAATTCTTCACCACTTCTTCCATCAATGCCCCTGGTATTGTGCTCCCAAATACTTCAGTGTCCTGTAGCCTTGTAGCCAGCTTGTTTGCTATTCCATGGCCTTGGCTATCTGCCATGAAATGGACTTTCATATTTTTTATTGTCTTAGGCCTGGCTTCTTTCTTCTGGATGCCTACTATTCCATTTTCATTTATGATTTCTTCTTTACTCAATGGTGAATATTTGTTTGTAGAAAAAATATTGTCTTGGTTACTATTTTATGATTGGCATTCTGGCCTAGCCACCTTTCTCAGCCAACGCCATGCAATGATTCTCGCACTTTACCGCATCTAGTTTTTTTTTTTTTTTTTTTGTTTCCATTAGGTTTTTATATAGAAGCTCTACAATTAATTGTAGGGAAGTAATTCATTCTTCTGCACAGTTGGTGCAGATACCTTATGTCTCTTTTGTTGTTGCAATGGCTTGGGTAAGCTGCATCATATTGCCGACATATGTCTGGATTTGTTGCTCCCTTTTTGTCTTCATTCCTTGTATGACTTTTATTTTCCTCTTGACATTGGTTTCCTGTAAATGCTGTACAACTATTTTCATTAATTTTTTCACTCATTTTTTCATTTAATTCGGCCTGGATTCTCTCCAATTTATGCACTTCAGTTCCTACTGGCTTCATCTTGAACTAGTAGTATTGGATTCATTCTTAACCGTTACAAAATCGCAGTGCACATAACGAAGTGGCATTCTAGCACGTGGTGTGGGTGGGTTAGACACTACTTTATCTGCTATAGAGACTTTAGACTCTGATTCTAAATTGGTTAGGATTGAACTGAGGGGCCGTGCTGCTAGATCAATGTCCCATCATCGATGCAGCCCCAGCATAAGACTGTGCAATTAACTTTTTATTGCAATCAAATTCTGTCAAATAATCTCAGCAATATCAGTGGTTCTGTGGTTTTCACTGACGTGTTTAAAACCATGAGTCTTTCTTTAGTAGCATCATTATGCACATACCAGAGAACAATAGATAACTGTGAGGTATTAGAAACATCTTCGTCCAGTCAATCTCTGACTCAAAAGGGGGTATAGATGCAAGAGGTCGAGTAGTTCTGATATTTTGGTATGTTGTATGTATATGGGAACCAAAAAGTCCAATTTTTTTATCTTACCAGTGCGCTGGTGGCCGAAAAATGGCAAAATTCTTTACCTTGTTCTAGGGTTTTAGAATTTTCAGCATGAAGGACAGGTTTGACAAAAAGTCTTTAAGAACATACTGTTTTAAAGAACAGTAAATGTTCCACCATTTAAAACTAAAATCATCTTCCTGAGGATAATATGTTTTGAGTTACAGCCATTCAAATTTCGAGCGAATTTTCAAAATTTAAAAAAAGTATTAGTTTTCAATTAGTAGTTGCAAGCTTTCACTGTGAAGCAGTGGTTTTTCATCAAAATTTATCAAGGTTTACTTTGAAGTTGAGAAATTCAGCTTGAATTAATGATTAAATTGGGGTTTCTAACTTCTAAGGCAAGAATGTTGAAAAGCTGCTAATTTTACATAGGTAATATACCTATCTACATTATAAGACCATTGGATAGTTGGATAAACATATTGATGGTGCCGGAATATAAATATTATAGAAGGTGGAATTTTTGTTTGTTTGTTTGTTGGTTAATGAAAGCAAAAAATCTCAATTCATGAACATGCTAAAAGCACACATGGAAAGTGTTAGTATTCCAGTGCAGAAAGCACCTTGTCAAGTCTGCTATTTCCAAGTCCTCCCAGTGTGATGCAGTAATTATTGTGGGGGAAGATGTAGACCTCCTGGTGCTTTTCACAGGGTTGGTGGAATTTGAGACAGACATATATTTCAAAAGTGTCAAAGAGGCAAAACACAAGTTGTTTTTTATTCATCAGCCTCATGTTTTCACTCTCTCCTTTCATTCTTTTTGTACAGACATTCACAGGATTTGACACTACATCCTGCCTTTATGGAAATGGAAAAACTAAAATCGTGTCACTCCTTCAGAAACAACCACAGTTCCAAAAAGCAACCACAATATTTCCCAACTTTAATGCTTCACCTGAGCAAATTGCAGCAGTGGGAGAGCAATAATTGATGGTAGCAAAATATGGGGGTAAAGACAAGGAACAACTCAATGATCTGCAGTATAATTTAATTGTCAAATCTGCAAAATCGACCTTCCGTCTTCCAGACTCCTTCCTAGCCAGAATGCTGCACAATTCCATTCTTTGAGGACTTACCACTAGGTAATATACATTACTTGTTTAGTGATAACCAGGGCTCGGTCTGGGGTCTCAGACCAATGCTTTGTACAGGTTGAGGCGAACTGAAAATGGAGCGTGGCGTTACTTGTTGCCGCAACATGTAAACATCCAGTCATAGGAGTCATAGTAGGGTACAAAATAATTGATCACATTTACAGCCATAAATACATGCATTACATTTCTACTTTAGAAATGATTTGCTTAGGATTGTGTGTTTTAATTTACTTTGTAATCTACAAGTTTTAATAAACTGAAATAATTTGTGGCTGCTGAGAAGAAAAGGGATACATATATACAATCCATATTTTCTGGTCTTGCACCACCTTTCTAATCTGAAGGTCTTAAGGAATTTTTTTCCTAGGGGGTCGACTCCCAATAAACTTTTTTACCCATATGTTTTTCAAGAAGCTCTTTACAAAATTTGTTTTTGACTTTGTTGAAAGTGATGTTGGTATGTATGCACCAACATTATACATAAATGTCGATAACATTCGGTTTGACCTTCAGTGTCTCATTTTGATACTGAATGCCTTCCTTGAATGTGTGATTTAATTTTTCTCATGTGCCTTTTGCTATCACAGTGGTTTTCAAACAATTAAATTCTACCTATCCATGTATCTTTAGTGAGCAATTTGAAAAATGCAGTATTGTTTCCTTTCATGTCCAAATACTCCCTTCTGTAAGTTCCTTCTGAAAAGAATGCTTAGTGCTGTCAATTTTTGTCATGATCCTCAGTACTGAGAATTCCAAAATAGCAGAATTAACAATATCAGTGGCTCTGTGGTTTTCACTGACGTGTTTAAAACCTATGAGTCTTTCCTTAGTAGCATCATTATGCACATACCAGAGAACAATAGAATATGAATCATGAAATAAATAATTAATTAACACATAGGATACAATGGATTTACTTATAGGATCACAAAATATTATGTATGGACCCAATGAAAAAGTAATGAACTTTGTTATGAAATGTATTGCAAGCTCTCACACCATGCGTCATGACATCATTTATACTTCGTGCATTCCAAACAATAGTCTCATAACTTTGTGACCCTAGGCCGAGGCCTGGTGGTAATCAGTAATTTATATATTCTGTGTACCTTCAACATAATAAATTCTTTAGTATTTTCTTTTATGAATCATTCTTCTTTTTCATTCATTGCTCTATTATTATATGTATAGCATTATACTATATTTTTTTGTTCATTTGTGTTTCATACATGGGTTTTCTTTTTTCAGGTGCAGAAATGATCAGAAATAGAGAAAAATCCTGTGAAATGGGGGTGGGTACAATCAGCTCTTGGCTTCAGTCCAAACAAACTGGAAAAAAAAACCTGGCCCTACAAACCCTCCTGAAATTCATTTTGCATACCTGTAAGAAAGAATGCAGTACTTCGTGTGGATCTAGAAAGCAGGATTGAAATGTTCAACAATATGTTCATTTTGTTGTGGTGAGTCGTGTGACAATGTGCCAGAAAACTAGAATTCAGTTCCTCGAAATTATACATTATGTGAACTGGATGATGATGCAGAAAATGTTTGCGTTACTCCCTTTTTATGTTGTTGACAAGTATCAACCACCTGAGGACTAAAAGACATTGATTTAGCAGAAAAATTTACCTCAACGCCAGGCCCCTCAAAGATGTGCCAGATTTAATATTTAAATATTAATTTTTTGTAGCATATTTTATTTCTCTAAATCTAAAAATTTTCATGTAAATGATGTGTAATTTGATGTGATTGTATGTAACATTGTACTCTTGTACCAACAACTTAATTTTTCAATTACATTAGTTACTTTTGTTTGTTTGTTTGTTTGTTACATGTCATTTCTTGGAAGTGTACCTAAAATTCAAACAGCTACCGTACCCTATATCTCAGAAGCTATCCATGATAGAAACTTCACTTTGCTCACAGATTAAAGCTCGATTTTTCTATTTTAAAGTTAGTCCATATCAACTTTGCTCAAAAACTACAGCTTCACAGTGAAAATCACAAATACTAGCTGTAAACTAATAATTTTGAAAATTCACTTGAAATTTGGATGGCTGTAACTCAAAAAACTAATATTCTCAGAAAGATGATTTTTGTTTTAAACTGTACTTTAAAGAAGGGGGTGATTGGTTTTTTTGTCAGGCTACTCCATCATGCTACAAATTCTAGAAAACTGGAACAAGGTAATTTTAATACAACATACCAAAAATTCAGAACTAGACGACCTTTTGTATCTATAGATGTACAGATTGACTGAACTACCTGTCGTTTCACCAACTAGAATGGAAACGTAAGTGGCTTATTTTATTTAAGATAAAATTTCTGCGTGTATTGTAGTACCGGTACTAGAATTTTGGTCAAATGCTTTAAAATGTTTCATGAAAAATAGCCAAATATGGTGTTATATAGTTCTTTAGAACCTGTAAAATCCATATGAGTATATATGAACCTATTCCTATTAGGACACACCTAAAAATAAGACAAATCAGGAAGAAGTCGACGCAAAATGAACCTAAATTGTGATGTATAATGCTGGGTAATTTGTTGCCTGGCCACCGGTGCTCTGCTCTGCACCGGTGCTTGGCGGAAAGTGGTGATCCTTGGCAATAATACATTGATGGCAACCTGACGGTGATACTGAAGATCTTGGGTGCCAATCTACCCTATCTGCAGAACTGCGGTAAAAGGCAAGGGTACAGATTGGAGACAGAGGTGCAGGAGGCTTCGGCCCACTCCTGTAAAAAGTATAGGGTACATACTTACCTCCTGAGGTAGGCTGGCATGGGCCTACCCAATCCACGGTTTCATGAAAATGGATGGTTCATGTTCACATGGTGGACTGAGGTAGCCAGGGAGTGGGCTGTCTACCCCAAGTGCCTGCACTAATTTGGGTTGGCCTCTGGTGGGCCGTGGTTGGTGTCACCTATATCGAATTAGGGATTGGGGTGTCTTGATGCCTGGGGGGGGGGGGGTTCAGAGGTGACTTAATGTCTTGGGTGGGCCCCTGCTCAGCTAATATGGCCCGATTAGGGATGCGGAGGTGGTAAAGGTACTGAGTGAGGACCAGTGAGAAGATCCTAAAGATCACGAAAGAAAATCAAATCTGAAATATGAAAAACTAAGAAATGAACCACGGAAACTTGGAAGAATGGGAGAAGTATAGAAGAGAAAAGAGGTAAAAGAATTGAGAAGAATCTTGGAACGGATGCTGGAAGATTCTTGAAACTGATAGCAAAACCAAGATTGGAGCAAATTGTTGAAGACCAATCATTCACTGTCTAAAGAAGAACTGGAGCTGGGCTTTCCCTTCCAACAATAACCTGAGACCTTCGTTGGACGAAGGGCAACTAATCAGGATGAAAGATCTAAATACAATACGGACAGATGGACTTAGAGGGGCAGACACCCCTGTCTCTGCTCATCTGGTGGGGTGTCACCAATGAGCAATGATGAGATGTGGTGTGGGAGTGGGCAGTATGCAGAGTATGTGCATCAGCAACAGGGTTTTCCAGAGGCGCCACTGGATCTGGTGGTATCCGTCACTGGGAATGAAGAGGTGGTATAGTCCTTCATGAGCCTCTTCAGGTGTCTAGGCAATTGGAATGGTTATGTGAAAGTCAAAAGGTGAATGCCTTACCTGGAGGAAATCCACTGACATGTATTGGAAGGAAGGAAGGAAACAGAGGAATGAAGGAGGCCTAATGACACGCATGAATATCATTGTGAAGACCTGGGAGATGAAGGAGAACCAATCACTGATTATCTTGGAAGTATGGAATCTTTGGAATCAACTTGGGAACTCAAAATCTATTCAACTAACTGGGATGTAGTGTCCTATCACTCAGCATAAGTATGAATTGCATTGCAAATAGTCAGAGCAACCAAGGAGAGGAAAAGGAGATAATGCAACAAGGAAATATGTGACACGCATGAAACCAATACTTCAGATATGTAAGCAAGACTCGAGCTCTCATTCATCAAACCACTGAAATAAAGAACTGGACAAAAAGCATACTGAGCAAACGAACATGCAAGTTCTAGCTTATTTCTTAAGGTGCCAGAGTGAGGGAACAGGATGTCTTTGTTTTTGATGTTGTTGTCAGTCCCTATCGCTGCTGTCAACAATACCACCGGGGCACAGCATCCTTATTGTCACTGTAGGGGGAACCATCACATACATTCTGTATTTATTACTTGAGGGTATTGTCAGGGCCATGGAGAGAAAGCAAGGGCCCCAGGAACAAATTTTCTCGGGGCCCCTTCAAATATTAAATTCACCACTGAAACCCAATCTCGTCCTTTATAATTTATGCAACAAACAGATTATGTAATGATATTATATAAATATTAAGTCCCAGAATGGTACCGGTACTTTATGAGATTGTGTGGTAGACAGGAAAATATCTGTCTGTCTGTCCGTGTGTCTGTAAGCATGATAACTCAAACATACTTTATCGGATTTTTATAAAACATGGTGCATGCATTTATAGCGCCCATAGGACAAAGCCTATTGATTCTGGATCAAATCGGTTGACTGACGCCGGAGTAAAGCCCAATTTAGCATCTATTTTATGGTAATATATAGGGCCCGGATTTTTAGACTTTTATAAAAAGGTATTTTAGCCTCATATTTTCGTGGAATAGCCCGTTTTAGGTTTTAAACACACGATTTTATTTGCCATAATAAAACACTAATATTAATACTGAAAAATGTATTATTATTTTGACACAGTTATTCTAGTTTTTTTAGAAAATAAGTAAATAACTATTCCTTATATCGGCACTCAAAAAATTGCATAAACAGTTGAGATATTTACCCTTTAATTGTACAATTATTCTTTTTTTTATAATACTGAAGTATTTTAATGAAAAAGTCTGCAATTCCACGAATGAACACTAAGAAGATGACAATAATTAAAAAATAATAACGTATTCATGAATAATGTCAACTTCATTTAAACCACATATGCACGTTAGTAAAAAAATTTTAAATTTCGATTTCAAAATCCGAAGGAAGAAGTCTGGCAGATAAAATGAAAGATAGCTATGTTTACTTACTTGTTTTTGACAGGCTTGACAGAAAATTACTCGATCATCAGTTATGAAATTCGGGTCTTCCTCAATCCACTGTCGGAAAAGTCCTAATTTTGAAGATTTCTGTTTAGGCACATCAAACTATCTTAAGGATAATAAGGGTCAATACACCGCGCAACTTTACTTCCGATCTAAAAAAATAAGTAGACTGGAGTGTCACAAATTTGTTATAATACACTTCACTGTCGTCAGTCGGAAACTTGTTATTTGAAAGTTAAAACGACAATGGATTAGTTGCAGATTTCAAAGTATTGCAGACGGCAGACGGCTCGTTTCATGTTCTGCGATGGCGAGGTGGCACATTTTCGAGTTACAAAGACAAGTGACAAAGCGACATATACATTGTTAATTTCAGTGCGTTGTATAAATTTATTTTCATTATGTCTTTTCTTAAAACACACAAATTCACATATTTATTTTCCTTTGCATTAATTGGAAAATCTATTTAAAAATCACGTTTTTCTGCAAAAGTCCTCTTTAGGCCCTAGTTTTTCAGCAAAAGTCCTATTTAGCTCCTACTTTTCAGCAAAAGGCTTCCTTAGTCCTTTGAGGCCCTTCAGTCTGATTTAGCCCTTTTTAGGTTCTATAAGATTCATATATTCTGAATCAAGAAACGGAAAAATACGTTAAAATTTCTAATTAGGAACAATTTTATCTGTATGTACCAATTTAATCTGTATGTACCAAAATTAATCTTTTGAAAATTATTATTTTAAATGCCGAACGTTAGTGAGGCCTACTGTTGAGTCCAAAAGGATTTCTGCTCCTACTTTTAAAAAACAGCAAATTTTCTTCAAGAATAATCTGTTTCAGATTAACTGATTAATCCCATGTCACCATTACACGAGAGGATAATGCAGATAAAATAAACACATAAAACATAACTTACCCTGCTTATTGACTTATAACCAATTTTATTTTAGAGTAAATTTAGAAGATAAAAAATAAAACCTTGTCTGCCGGGCCCTGGGGCTGCCCCTCCCTCTCGTTGGGCCAGGGTATTTAACCCAAACCCCCATGTCATTTGAACTACGTATTCTTGGGGGCTTTGCCCTCAAACCCCCTTCATATAAACTTTATTATTAACTGGGGGCTCTGCCCCTAAATCCCCTTCATTTCGAAGTATATTATTGATATGCTACACTAGACTATATTATATTATACTATACTAACCTAAGCACAGGGGTTGATGGGGTTCAATGCACGCCACTGTTTGCTGGAAAGTTTTTATTCTTTTAAATCTCAGATAATGTTTTCATAGCTAATCATCTTACCCGTAATGTGGCAATATCCTGGAATTCGTCACAGTCTATCAAAGTTTGGATCATGGGTAACGCAGCTTCTATTGGGAATGACGTCCGATCTCGTGATGAAGTCACAGCATTATCCAGTCGCTGGCGTAAGTGGACCACCTGAAAATATAAAAGTCAGCCACTTCAGTTGAAAGATAAGAAGAAGAAATTGCTAGGTATGGCATGTTAAAAAACCCTTCTTTCTCCAGGATTCTGCTAGTTATTTGATCAGTCAATAATGATACCAACATATTAAGTACAGTACAATGGAAACCTGTTCCACAGTGTGCCTGGCATTATTGTGTTGCTCGTCGCCTAGGAGAAGTTTGAAATGTATGGTGTCTGTTAGGACATGAATTGGTATCAAAACAGTCTTCCATGGTACTAAAACTTCTCACACAGCATGGAGTAGTGTGTCTGCATTTCACTCATAAAAATATCAACTGGACCGTGGAATTATGGGAGTCTTTCTTGTTTACATATGAGTCCTGTTTTGCCCTGTATTCTTTAGATGGACGAGAATATGAATGGAGAAGACCAGTGGCATGCCAACAGTGTTGGTGTCCTGGGGTGCTAATCAATATGGGGCCTACCCAGTATTCACAATTATTTATTATTCACACAGTTTACACAGATGTACGATAATAAGCTCTCTAATTCATTATAATTCTGTGGACCCTGAATAAACTACAGTCAACCCTCGATATAATGCCACCATCCGTTCTCTAACATTTAGTGGCACAAAGCAAGGGTGGCACTAAAATGAAATTTAATTTTTAAAATAAAAATGGCATAACACAATGCTGTATTAATTTACTGTACTGTATTATGAAAGAAAAATTAAATAAAAGGCAAATTGAAAACTTTAGCACAAAATAAAATGCTGTACGGTAACTCTCAGACCAACAGTTTTCCCCCACAATAATGAAAAATGTGATGCAATAGCCTGCTTGCTAGACTTTGGAAATCTTTCACTGTGTTCACAAACTTCTCGTTTCTCTTGAAGTGTAACAACAGCTCTCTTCATTTTAACAATCTTACGAGTAACTGTTGTGTAGTATTTAACTGCTGAATAATCACTAGACTAAAAGAAGTGAAAGTTTGGAATGTCTCATTGTATGAAGGGCATTTTCGACCTGCTCCACCCTCACGCAGGATGTCTGTCCGACTTCTTAACATAGCTTCCTCATTCCACCGCACTACATTTACAGTTAATGGCAGGGGAACACTCACTTCTTGGAAATACAGTACAGTATGTTTCTTAAATAATCTTCCTAACATTTATGCCACTTATAAAATAATTCTGAAACTGGAAAAAAAAAAAACAAAAAAAAACAAAACACTACAAGCCATATTTTGTAAAAATCTTGTCTTATATTCAATGGCACTAAATGAATTGGCACAGTAACGAGGTTTCTTATGTATTTTATATGGGAGAGGATCCATTCACTTGCATTTATGGGCACAGTGCGAGCATGCCACTGTAAAGAGGGTTGACCGTATTTAATAATGTAATATTTTTTTCAATTGCGATTCACATGTTTATTATGCATTAGGCAACTTTATGTTTTTCAACAAGTTTGCTTAGAGAACCAGTACCTTTACTAATTTGTGGCCTGAGAAAATCCTTTGTAAGTATGCAATTCCTTCGGCCATGGTAATGAAAACGTAAGTCAACTATATAAGTTAGTTGTGATTTCTCATTATTATTTTGTGTACAAAAGAAAAGAAAACCCAAACAGCAAAGAATTAAAAAGTAGATTGATAATAACGCCAATTACAAATATTTCTTGCAAGCTTTTGCACTTGCAAATTTTGTTATTAGACTTATTTTGCAACAGAGTACTCAATTTGTATTAGGGCTGAGATTGACAAAAGTGATTGCTATTGGGGCTTATATTATTACTGGTACTTCCGATGTGGTTGTGCCTAACCTGTTTCTTATTTACTTTGTTGTTAAAAAAATGTATAATCTTGTTTATTAGACAGTTGTTATTCACTCAAACCAAGACTTGTCTCTGGTCTAGTAAAAATAAATAAAAAATTTTTGGGGGCCTATGTTCAAAGCAGGGCCTGGGGCAGACAGCCCCTCCTGCCCCCACCTCCATATGCCACTAGAGAATATGAGGAGAGCATCAAGCACCAGCTGTATTGTCACCAAGTGTGCCCTTTATACCATTTCCATCGGAGCCCACACAAAGCTCATATGCATGCCCAATGGCATCAAGACAGAACATAAGTACATTGAACAATGATCAATGAATAAGTCATACCATTTACTGGTGATAATATTTTTCTAGTGCACAATACATAAATACATTTTCTTAGGTTCGCCATTAATACTATATTCAGAAACATGTTATGTATATTGGTGTCTTTGTGTGTGTGAACAACATAGAAAAACCATAGCCAAACACAATTTTATATTGAGTTAGATATCATTTGGGGATATGACCCGAAGATTGTCGATGACTTTCTCGTAATTTTACTACTGGTATCAGTTTAAATGAAGAATGAAGAGAATTTAATTTTTTTCTAGATTTTCCCGAAAACAGCTCTAATGATTTTAAAAAAAAATTGTACATGAGGTGCTTAATATACTAAGAGTTAATTTTTTTGGGTAAAAATTCTCTGAGGGGTAGTTACAACCCACTCGTTTTATACACAAACTTAGGTCTTAAGTATTGCTCGGAATAATGTGACTTTGATTGCATACTGGAATACCTTAAAGGAACAGGAAGTTATGGTCCGCGGACCACTGGTGGTCCGCGAAGATGGTGCACATGGTCCGAAGACATAATTTAAAAATATCCTAAAGCAAGTGGAAAGTAAAGTAGTAAAAATTTTTCACATATTTCGTTATAATGACCTACAATTAATACCCCAAATATTAAGAATATAGGCTTTCTTTTAAAAATGGGAAGTAAAATTAGGGTCCGTAAATTTTTTAGACATTTTAGAGGTCCTCGGGCTCAAAAAAGTTGAGAAACGCTGCTCTAGTATATCTAATTAATGAGTCAATGAACAATGGCAGTTTTCCATATTGCCAATGTTTAAAAAAAATGACATGAAGGACGTCAACAATTATTATCGAACAATTACTTTAACATCCACTCTAGGGAAAATTTGTGCAAAGGTGATATACATGAGATTTACAAAATTTTTAGATGCAAATAATATATTTAGTTCTAGTCAACAGTGGCGTAGGAAGGGGGGGGGGGTGACAAAATATAAATGTGTCTTTGTAAGTAAAAAATCGCTCAAGGGAATTTAAAGAAAATAATATTATTTAAAACAATTAAATAAGCTTAAAAACTTTCTACAAGTCAACATGCGTATTGAAACTTCTTTTAGTTTTAAATTCAATCAACAAAGGTAATAAAACGCGGCTGAACTGATGATATTAACAATAATATTATGTTTAGGGGGAGGGGTGTTTATTTCTGCCGATGCTTGTCTCTGCAGTTTTATTAATTTAAATGAGACTTCAAGAATCGGTGACATTTTATATCACTCAAGCCGCAACCAATTCTACCCGCTGCGGCAGTCATGACTTTTCCGAAGTCTCCGGCAATCTAGATTTTGAACTGGTATGTGTGCATATTTAAGAATAGATTAATAATAATACAGTTCCGTAAAATACTTAGATTGCTTGTTTATGAAATTTATTAGGATCAACCTATAAAAAAATGATGTATAATTCACATAACTTCCTCTGCCAAAATAAAAGTTACCCTCCCCTTAAAAATAAGAGAAAGTCGTCGCCAATCTTCGTGTCACATCCCCAAAAGGTATCTAACTCAAATACAAAATCTTGTTTTCGTACGATTTTCCGTTGCAAGAGGCCGTATTGCAAAGTGCGCGTATTCAGAGTGGGTGGCTTATAACTACCCTTGAGAGAATTATTTCGAAAAAGTATTTCAAATAAACGTTTTATCTCTTAGTATAAGCAACCCACACGCAAAATTTAAAGAAAATCATTAGAGGCGTTTTCGAGAAAACTTCCTTTATGTAAAAATAAGGAAAACTTGTCTCCAATCTTCGGTTGACATCTTGAAAGGTACCTGACATAAATACAAAATTTTGTCCTTTTGTCAAAATTTATCTTTCCAAAATTCGAGATTTCGCTTGGGGAAAAAAAAAAAAAAAAATCACTCCAAAAATAAAACTTTGCACGATTTCGGGAGTGTATTTTGGCCTAAATGTTCGTTTTATTAACGGTAACACCCACAATTCGTGAATCTGTCGCTCACGAAAACAATGTATATCTGTCTGTCTATAACGTACTTTAGATTAATAATAATAATAATAATAGAATAGAATAATAATAGTAATAATACTAATAATAGCATTTATTATCGTTTAACAGTACAATGCACAGCATAATGTGCTTGATTTGTATGTCTTTCCTTAGTCCTAACAATATTGGCTGAATTAGGTTAACTATGTCTTATATGCACCATTGGTAGCACTGGTTACAAGATGGCAACAACATGGTAACTGGAATTGCTTTATGGATGGTTCATTCATAGTATGCCATGATTTCGGAGCTTAGTTTTATTTTTATATAACAAAGTAATTATTACTAAATTTGCATTATCCGTTGAGTTTACGAGTTACATAAGATAAATTCGTTGCAGCTGCATCTATCGATAAACTCTTAAACTCTCGTGGAATTACCTTTGACTATCCAAAAAATAACACTTGCAACTGTTCCATCTTTTAATAATTTAAATGAGGGGCGGGGGACAAGAAATTTTCCGCACCGGGTACCACCTAATCTTGCTACCCCACTGCTAGTCAACATGGTTTCAGAAGGGGGTATTCGACAGTCGCTGCTGCAGTTGAATATATACACGACGTTTTAAAGCAATTAGAGAAGAGGAACAAAGCAGTTAGCCTGTTTCTAGATCTATCTAAAGCTTTTGACTGTGTTAGGCATAACCTGCTGGTAGAAAAAATAGAAAAATATGGAATCAGGGGTCTAAGTAATAAGTTAATAAGTTCATACTTGAATAATAGAGTTCAATATACAGAAATACCTTTCAATAATGATAATATACTAAGCAAAATAAGATCACAGGAGGGCATAGTAAAAAATGGAGTCTCACAAGGAACAGTATTAGGCCCATTACTTTTCATACTTTACATCAATGACATAATTGAAATAAACAACAGCAAAATTATATCTTATGCAGATGATACCACCTTAACTAGTTGGAACAGTAGTACCGTAATACTTTACTAGAATGGAATACATCTATAGCTGCAGAGAATTTATTTGAATACTTTAAATCTAATTACCTCATTAATAATGTAAATAAAACTAAAATTATAAAATTTGAATTACCACATAACCCTGTAGAAAATAAAATGATGATACAAACAAGTAGTGGATACTTGGAAAAAAGTGATTGTCATCTATTTTGGGGGGTATATATAGATAAACATCTATCGCGGAAAACACAAGTCGAATATGTTTGCAAAAGAGTTAGTAAGGGTATATACTAGATCAAATGCTTAACTCCATTACTAGGAAAAAACATACTAAAAATGGCCTATTTTGGAATTATCTATCCCCACTTAGTATATGGGATTGAACTATGGGGTGCATGTTGCTATACCTACATGAAAAGGATATTATTACTAAAAAAAAAAAGTCTACGAGCAATGTACAGACTAAATGTAAGACCATCATGTAGAGAAGTGTTTAGAAGGGAAAATATTTTGACTGTTTTCTCACTATATATATACAAACTAATACTACTAGTTAGAAATAAACCTGAACTCACCTCCACCAATAATCAATTGCATTCTTATGAAACAAGGGCAAATCTAAACGTACATAGAATAAACTTTAATACTAGTGCCGCTGAAAAAGATCCCTATTTGAAGGGTGCAATATTTTACAAAAAACTGCCAAAACATATAAAAGAATTAACAGGAATGAGATTAAAAAAACAACTGCAGAATCACCTTTGTAATTTAGCACTGTACAGAATAGAAGAATTTCTCGCAGAGAAAGTATTGTGATCGTGACAAAAAATCGAAATCGAGATAACACCGGGAAAGCATGCTTCACGATGCCTAGAAACCGAAAAAAGTGTTTTTGGAATGACGTCTGTCCGTCTGTGGACAAGCACAGTGGATAAACGGTCCAATGTATTTACTTCATTTTTTGAATCAAGGACTTTTTCAAAATTTTATCGAACCGCCCAGAATTTCGGCTTTAGCCTATAACTGAAATTTTAAGGGGACTTTTCATGAAAACTTTTTTAACAATTTTGATTTTTGAAAAATTGACTCTAACGATTTTAATAAAAATTTAAAATTGGAAACTCTTATGTATGACTAATGAAATGGCTATATCCGTTTCTCTGCAAAAATGATTTAGGGGGTACTTTACTCGTATCCATTTTCAATTTTTCTAGATTATCTCCATTACAGTAGGCGATACATGAAAACCTACCACAGTAAAGTCGTAGAGAAAATTAAAGAGAACATTTTTTGTTATATACATTTCTTTATAAAATTAATAGGTACCAAGATAAAAACGAAATAACATGACTCAAATGCAAATTTCAGAACATACACTTTGATTAAAATATGAATATTCTTTTGTTGCCCATAGTAACAAGAATCTAGATATTGTTGTGACATATAGTCAGTTCACCAGTCGTAATGAACACACCAAAATCAGTTAGAGCGAGGTGGTAAAGGGTAATACAGAAAAGGTCCTGGGTTCAAATCAAACCTCGTGGCCACCCAAATTTACCAGTAGGCACTTTGTAATAACTCATTAGTGCAGCATTTGCTTCTATTGTTCGGCTATATCTCAATGTATTTAGCATTTTTGCCTTTGAGATTGAGGAAACCATGAAAACCCCAAGTTATTATTGTTGTATTTAAATGTACCGATATTTTATGTGACTGTATTCTATGTACCTGTGACAATGTCTGAAAGACTAAATCAGTCTCTATGGATGGCAAATAAATTTATTATTATTATTATTATTATTATTATTATTATTAGAGTTTTTGTCATAGCATGTTGTCGGATACGGTACACACTAATGTCACATAATCGAATACTGTAAATGGAATAATGTCTTGTGCTACGACGGAGTATTTGCCAGCATAAATTGATACGGTGCAGTAAAGGTAACAGAGAAACTGGAGGAAGTGCTTCAGATTGGGAGGTTTTAACAGTGACTTATTGGAGAATATGATACCAAATTGGTCCCCGAATGTGATATGCCTATGAATAATTTTAATTCTCCATTGTTTCTGTTATAAGCCTACAGGTATATGAATTCCATAGCACCTCATAACAGGATATACACATTAGCATAACCTCAAAATGGGATTTTAATCAGAAAAATATGTTAACATATAAACATTTATCAACACTGCAACATAAGTTTATTGAAATGTTTCTGGGTATGTTTCATGCATTAAATTATCTGCAGGGGTTTGTTATACTGTACTAGAAATAATAGAGCCTATAAATATACATAATTGAAAATCTGCTGTAATTTTCAGAATAAAAATCATATAAGATTATCGCTACATGCCACAAGTAGCCTAGACAGAGAAATATTTTGAATATTATCAGTAAATATAATTCAAGAAGTAATTTGATAGTTGCATCTCATTGGTTGAACTCTCATAAACTGAGAGCACATGCCTATCTACTCCTCTCCTTCTTGAAGCTGATTCACCAGACTCCTTTTTAACCTTAAATGCGTTAGCCATGTCTGAAATTATTGCCATCTCCTTTAAAAAACTCGGAATCGTCATAAGGATTTGAATCAATAACCTCACGCAAGAGAATCAAGTAATTATTTATGATAAAATAAAGTCTTTCCTGTTTTTCGGGATTCATGTCTATTACTGTAAAGCTTAACGCTAATCATTCCGAAATAACGTGGCCCCTTATCAGATATAGCGTCACGGCGAACCGGCGCATGCGCAGAGCATCAATCACGTAACTAGCGTTTACGGTAACTCAACGTAAGCTGGGCAGAAACTCTCTAATATGAATAAATGATGCTGATTGTTGACAATGAAGGTCCAACGATAGTCATCTACAACTTCCGCGTATAGTGTAAAAAATATTGTGTCTTTAGTCTAAAACTTCCTGAACTATGGGTATGAAACAAAAATATACAGTGTCATTGTTACATATTCACGTAATGTCTGTGTTTGTTTCTAGTCCCACTCTCTGCGTCAATGACTTAAGTGACTTTTCAATACGGGAAAAGTAATTCCACGTAATATGAACAGGGTAATGGAGAAAGTTTTCCTCTGGAACCAGATGTAGCCTATACCTACTAAGCACGGCCCGTGTTGGAGAGAAAAAGTAGACGGGCGAAAGTGAAGAGAAAGTTCGCACATAGATGCTCATTTGATAACATAACGTAACAATGAAGAGATTCACTTTCAAGAGACAATGGAAAGTGAAATCAGGATCATGACCGGAAAGCACGACGTGAAGTTTATCACTCGCGCACTTTTCCTGGAGGGGATACTTCATAACATAGCTAATATACAATACATTACTACAAAATAAAATAAAATACGGCAAATGAAAGATTTTACTGTGTTTGAAGAATTTCGTGGTTTGGCAGAGTCTGGTACCAGCGAACTGACTGATATCTTCAAACTAGGACCAGGAAAGGCTTTATAATTGACCCTACGAAAGCAAAGAGCCAAGAGGTGTCCATCAGCCTAAGGGCCTTTTCAAACTGGGTCACATGTGACGGTCACCGAGTTTTTTGCGGTGATTACACCTGGTCACTTGTGACGATCACCGCTAGTATTGCCAATAGTAGCTACATGATAAAACAATTTGTAATCGCTTTTGACATTCCAAATGACAGGTCGACATTCCTCTTCACTTATAAAACCTTCAGTATTAATCAAGCCTAAACCCATGGGTGGATAACTAGTTTCGCAGAGCTCTGTTATAACACTGAATTATATATATATATACAACTTGCATTGTTGACAATCATAAAATGCGGTGACCGTCACTTGTGACCCTGTGTAAACGCTCCCATTTAACCCATTGGGTTAACTAATGCTTCTTCGCCGGTGACCGGTCACAAGTGTTCGGAGTAAACACTGCAGCGTCACTTGTGTTTGGGTGGGTCACCGCGGTGACCCAGTGTGAATGCTCCCATTTAAACCAATGCTTCTTCGCCGGTGACCGTCACAAGTGACCAAGTGTGAAAAGGCTCTAAGGAAGTTAATAGTGAAAAGAAATCCACATATGAACCAGCAGTCAAACATTACAAAGATAAACAGACTGACAAACATTGAAGTGATAAGGCTCGTGATAGGTGCTAGGGGTACCATCATTGATTAATGTAGATACGCATATTTTCCTACAAAGGATATAAGGACATTGCTTCGAGTTCTATTTGAGAACAATAGAGTGACAACATATTTTTTTTAAAAAATCACTCGTATAACTTTCTGTACTCTAAAGCATGAGCAACAGAACATTCTGATGTAGAATAAGATAGCGAATTGTGTCAGCCTGATGCAAAACTTTGTAGTTTGTATAAAACGATAGCTACCTTATAACTATCCTTTAGAATGTTTGAAATAAAAAGTTGTAGCCCATAGTAGACGGACCTCATGTAGAAATTTTAATAAAATCATCAGAGCCATTTTCGATGGTCCAAAAATAAAATGTTGTTTTTATATAACTTTTCGTTTTCGAGCTATGCTGTTCACAAACACACAGAGAGACACACACAGAC
Organism: Ectobius pallidus; assembly: GCA_964059195.1. Taxonomy (NCBI): domain Eukaryota; kingdom Metazoa; phylum Arthropoda; class Insecta; order Blattodea; family Ectobiidae; genus Ectobius; species Ectobius pallidus. The sequence continues at coordinate 36,784,741 of CAXKWD010000009.1, forward strand.
ATGTTTGTATACAGGGAACCTCAAACGTGCATTTATATTGAAAACCAGATATCGAATTTTGGGGTCGAACACAATACTTCTCTACCCATTGTACATTTTGGCACGGGTAGAGGTAGTAAAGCTACTCGTTTATGGATCTTACAGGTTTGGGATTCGTTTTTATATTACTAGACTAGTAGCGAATAATTGTTTTCAAAAAATATAGTTCAAATTTGAGTGGTTTATTCCTTTAATAGTAATACTTACCTCACTGGGGTTGGTGAGGGCGGTCTTGAGGATGGTGCCATTCACAAGGTGAGGCGGGATCCCATGTTCCGGTGTTACAATCCCCTTCTTCTCCGCCTGACCTTTCACCTGCCCGTTTTTTGGATTCTTCTTATGTTTCTTGTATTTTACCTTACACACACAAACAACATAGCAAATTGTGAAATAAACCATCCCCAGCATTCTACAAACTACTGCACTATGTTAGTGTTAGCAGGGGAAATGTATCGTATTTGTTTCGCAGATCTCAAGTTTAAAGGGATCCGCTACTGAAATAAGCTCATTTAAAATAACCATTTTATACGAAAAAAATCTTTCTAGCTCCTATAAAGACGTGCTAAATGATTTAGTAATTATTTCTTAGGGATATGTCTTGTTTTATGCAGTGACGCCAACTTTTAAGAAGAAAAAAATTGGATGGGCTCAAAAATTTTAAAATCTTTATACTCCCGCCACTTATTTGGTTCATGAAATGGACATATTATGTAATAATGATGTGACTACGGATAAAAATATAATTGTACCAGAAACGATTTCATTGTTTGTACTGGCAATCACACTTTGTAATTCAACAGCCAGGAAAGTGTTGTGTAATCTAGTTAACGGAAATTATTTAAAGATATAATTATTATATAAACTTTTTTATCTAATTTTTGTTTTTAGGTAACTATTAAAATAAAATTACGCAGTACGGCATGTTGCACTGTTGCATATTGAGTTCTAATAAATTCGTCACAAGCATCGTCATCATCTTTTTCACCTCTCCTTAAACCAGTAGCCTCATGGGCGTACGGTGTGGGGGGTTGTTCAGGGGGTTGAAACTTCCCCCCAAATATCTGCAATATTTTTAAGATTATAACATCACGTAACGAAATGAAAATACACTGTAGTAGGCTACATAATTCGGAATTATGGTGTGATCATTTGGATATGAGAATTTAATTGGATTTCAGCTTATTCCTGCATAATATGAACTAGTTTAATCGATGCCATCGTATTTCCATCAGCCTGTTTGTAAAGTCACCGGTGAAGCATCAGACTGTTTTTAAACTCACCGGTGTTTATGTGATGAAAGTCATCGATTGCCATCAGACACACCGAACTTTATGTACGATGTTTCTTAGATGACAGACGTGGCGGAGAAGAGAAGCAGACAACAAATACCACTAGACATAAATAAATGGGCAAGTGTTAAAATTTATTTTTTAATTAATAAATAAACCGAGTTTATTTTAGTGCGGTAACTATGAACTGCTCTTCATCCGACTATGAGTCTTACAAATGAAAGGGATGAGTTGATTTTGTTTCAGGACGAGAAATGGAAAAAAATCCACGTAAAAATTAGCTATATTAATTAATGTTGGTTTCAAAGTAGCTCGAAACTGACAGAACTTCAGTTTATCCATAGTTGCCCGTTGAGATTAGGTACGTATTATAATTATTTAAACGTCTTGCAAATCCATGGTACAATAATTATTATACAACTAGAATACTTGCCGAAATCCATCAACCTGTTCTTAAAGTCAACAGTATTAGGAGCTCATCACAAAATCATCATGACATAATCGGCATCAATAGGACTTTTCCACCGGTGGATTTACAGATGACTTTAAAAACGTGCCCTATACATCATACAGTATTATGATAATTTATGAAAAGTAAGTTTTTATTTAGACTTTAGCTTAAACGAGAAGTGGATAGAAACCTAAGAAAAAACAGTTTCAAAGACTTTGCTGCGCATTAATTATAGTGTATTAAGGATCACAACACAACTGTTTAGTTATTATAAAAAGTATTAAGCTACAATGTGAGCAAGGAGATGAGACGACTTTCTCCCTTGCTGATTTCATCCAATCTTTCTTAATTCGTTCTTTCTACATTTTCGTTTGTAATACACGCTCTTGTCTTATATCACAGTTCCTTGCCTTGTGATTTTTGATAATCACAAGTATTATCTAAATTGTAAATTCAACTTTTCAGCACTCTCCGACCTGAGGTATATTTAGAACAGCAATGTGATTAAGGTTTTCTGAACGCAAAAATATCTTCAGCCTTTTCGAAACATAATAAGATCATTCAAACGATCGTGACAACAGTAGCCTGATTTTCGCTTTACAGTGATTCAACAAATAAACATAACCTTTAGTAGTAACAAATAATTATGACAATCACACTTGACAAATTATTGAGTCGGTTTGAGTTTCACGGGCCCATATACCGGTAAGTTGGCGCCACTGAGTTTAAGAGTTAAATATATCAAACCATGAGTACTGTGTTTGTTATCGATATTAAACTGTGCAGTTCGGCATCACTGCATGAATTGGTTCTGAGCTCATTATATGGGTTAAACGCAGTTTGTCGTAAATTGATTAATATTACTGACGTTGAATGGAAATTATTTTTATCATAAACTACCGGTACTGCATGAATTTTATTACTTTTGGAAGGCATGCAACGCAGTGAAGAGATAGATGCCTACTACATAATTACGGTATGTATGTATATCATAAAAACAAATAATTAAAAATGATTCTTGCTTAGCATACTCAACTCAAATGTTTCATTATGCCAAGCTTCTCTACAATCTTAATAATATTTTGTGGTAAATCAAAGTTTTCGAAAGTAGAGCTTAATGATATCACTTTCAATGCTATTTAGCCATTAGATCGCCTTACGCCATTCACATTTCCCAGAATAATTTATAATAATAAACAGAATTCACAAATATTTGGAACAGAGCTGTTAAAATTTTAAAATTTATAATGTAATAAGAAATTCAGCAGTATATCCCAATAAACAAAAACATACTGCAGTTAACGCTATTTAATTGAAGTTTTTAAGCCAGTCTATTTATCGCAGTGTAATAAAAATGACAGTCTTTTTGTCCAAGGGTTTTCATTAATTCGACCTTGTGCGTGGTATAGTGGTTGGCAGATCCACAGACACTGATTCGATCCCGGGGAGCCACCTCGGATTTGTATATTTGATAAAGAAGTAGTGTCTTCAGTCACGAATTACGATCGTAGATGTCGCCATGCTGACCACATGCCCACAATCTTGCTATCTGCCAACGTCGAAGGACAAAGGCAAATGATCAGTGATCGGGGGAAGGCCATGAGAAGTGGCACCATGAACTTAGTTATTTCATTCATTCATCACTTTCTGTTCGTAATTTTATTGTGAATTCAATAAAGTATAAACTTAGCGAACCGAAGTTTTAATTTAGATATAATGAACCAAACCTTTTATCAGCGAGCTTTCTCACCTCTCTGTTTAATGATCAATTCTGATTATAAAGCATATCAACCAATGCGCAGGACTAAACATCGAGCCTTTGTACGTAAGGTAACCACAAAAGGAAATCTATATGGATCGTGCTTAGATCATTTAACACAGAAGTAAAAAATGGTGTGATCATAATAGATTGTATTTCCAGATGAAGTATATTTTAAATTTCTCTGCAGTGCCAAGACAGCAGGGGTGCAGTCGTCGTTCTGTAGCCATGACGAGTAGGACACATACTGATATAAATATTTTCATAATTTGAATAGCAGTACTCCTATGGCTGTAACGCCATTTAAATTTGTTCTTTACAGTAATACGGCAAGACACATGCATTTTCCCTGTATCACTATGGTTTGAACATTAATTATAGAACTATAATGCTTCATTTCCAAGAATTTAATTAGCGGAGAGCAGTTTCTAACACACAGAACGCAACAAATGTTACCGTGCAAATGTAATACAAATTTTATATTTCCTAAGCTGATTTCAGCCAATAAAAAACAACAAGAATAAAAACACAATTTACCTGTTGCGAAACACCACCATAAACCACAAAAAATAAGCCAATTATAATTTTCACATTCATATTCAAAACAAGTATTGTATTTTATGTCCCTTTGGAATGTTATAAGAGTATAACTGTCAGTATGTTCCAGAATCATAGTACATGTACCGCCGAATTTATAACCGCTCCCTGGTGTATTCCTTGGAAAGTAATTTAAAAACCAAAAACCCATAGCAGTCATGTTTACAATCATAGCACTAACTTAAGCAGATGCACTTGTCTTCAGGTTCTTTTTTGCTACCTAAAAACGTGGTTGTGTTTTAAAGAACTTTGATATAAGTAGAAGTAATTTTGTTGTATATCATCATTCGTTACCATTGCCAACTTTTAGGCTTAAATAGTAGGCTATCTGCTCGTATGTTTGTTACTAGGACCCGAATTCTTAGGTTTTAAACTATTTTGTTCCTTGCCAGATAACTGTGATACTTTAACATTATTATCCATTTCATAATCATGGCAGTCGCACAGTCCTATCTTATAAAACCTAAACAAGGCTAAATAAGACGTTGGAAACTAAAAATGGCTAAAACTGCTTTTCAAGTAAAATACGATAAAATAACAATAATAATTCTGATAATTAATCTAATTAATTATTATTCTACTAAAATTACTTTTTAAATATCTGCCTACATTTTGCAACTTGCTCACTGTTTCCAGTGTATTATTCTGTAAGATAAAATATAGTATTGCGTTTTGTAATTTTGTCATTTTGTACCTTCATTGTCCCGGTAAAGGAAATCTTAAGTGAGCTGAAATCCTCGGTTTCTTTAGAAACAAATTAAAGACATTCTTAAGAAGCTTGCAGCTGTCTATTCACAGTGTTTGCTCCAGCAAGATGCCGGAAGTAAAGTATTCTAAAAATTGATTGATTAATTGAAAAACGTCTTGTGGTGGAGTTGGAAATGACAGAAATAGTTATAAAACTAAGCAACAAGTGTTTCTAAAGTTTTGTGGAAATTTAAGCAAAAAAAAATTAATATATTAATTTGTCCATGTGGTTAATGTACTTATTAAAGTGAAATTAAAAAATGTCTGAAAATGGTAAAAAACTAAATTATAACTATTTTAATACGTTTAAAAACTAAAACAGGGGCTATAAAAACCTAAAACTCCAGGCCCTATTTATTATATAAAGCAGGGCTCTAAACTTTTTTCAATCACTGTACACCTTTCAGAAAATGTTCCTTAAGGGTCTGTCAGTTAATATGCTTTAACCTCTGTATTTCAATAGAAACGAGACATATTGCTTAAATATGTTTTAAGGACACTTTTTACTAAAACAAACACAAAATTTAAAAGTAGAGATAAGTTACTTCAGAAAAAAATTATGAGAAGGCTGAGCTTGTTTCCCTTTTACACAGCTAATGTTCGGTCCTAGCTTTGCCACTCCTCAACATTAAGTTTGTTTCTGTATTTAATCTTCAGATGGGTCATATTCGAAATCCCTCTTTCATATAAATTTATAGTCGTAAATCCAATAGGAAATTTAAAATAAATGCTTAATAGTTCTTTGTATTCCTTCCTAACAATGATCCAAAAGTTCGATGCAGCACAAATATCAACCATGATTTTGAGTAATTTTATGTGATTTTACTGAATTTTCCATTAGTCAACCGCGTAGCCCCTACAGATTTTGAGAACCCTTGCTATAAAGGAAGGTCATATTATCTTTATCATCATCATCATCATCGTCATACTGTATATATTATTTTTCTTGCCAACATCCCTTTTTATCAACTGGGAGATATGAATAAGGTGTATGTGGACATGAGGTTTTACCGACTTCTCATATAGCATACCCAATTTACGTTAAAATGCATTGCTTGTTTAAAATTTTCATAGAATTATATCATAAAAATCTTACACTGAACTCACCACATAGAATTCACACTGCATAGTAATGAAGCCAATGTGCAGTCTCCTTGACAACGTTATTGTTTGCAGTGTACACGACAATAACATGATTCTGGGATTTGACATAGTCTAATTGATCAAATTAGGTAGACTATCGACAGAATTCTTTCCTTTAGGCTAGTACTAAACCAAAAGCAGTGATAAAAATCCATACGAGTAGAAATCTGATGTACTCATATAACTTTCTCTTCCCTGGGGATGGACAATATCATTTTCTTAAACCTGCTTCACATTCTGGTATAGAATAAGAGGACGTATTGTGAGGAATGTCTATTAAGTTGTCTCATCCTGACGCAAAGACAGGACTTAAATCCTGAGATGGTGCAAACGATGGAAAGCGAATAATGCTGTGTCAAAAGTCGGTAAAAAAAGTCATATTGCCTGATACCTTATTCATTTCTACAGGCTTTGTATTATTTGAGAAAAGACCAGATAACTTTTGGGAGAGAAGAGAAGGTTGAATGTGCGAAATTTTTGCATGGGTTTACCGAATATTTATATATTTATAATAATTGTTGTTGAGAAAACAGCAAAGGAGTTAAATCCCAATGATCAAGCCATCTGCGACTGATTATGACGTTACAAAGCTGCAGTAACCTACTTATATCCAGTATTTGTTTATAAATAATTGATTTTACAATAGTCCCCTATGGAACCCCATATAGGTGTGGACACTCTAGGGAGCGAATATATATTTGACGATCTGGTAGGACAAATCATATAGAGCGTGGGCTACTGTATACCCCCCATCCCCCCCGTGGGATTTTCCGACTTACATATTTTTTTGTTGGTATTGCCATCTAGTTTCAGTTTTTAGTTGTTTGCCACTTATCAATTACAGCATTTACCCGGAAACCCCGGAAAACTTCGGAAATCCGGAGAAAACTACTTTGTTTTAATTTTTCTTTGTTCTTTGGTCCTAATATGCCCAGGGAATTTCTGAATATCATATTTTTTTGTTGGTATTGCAATCTAGATTAAGTTTTTAGTTGTTTGCCCCTTATCAATTACAGCATATCCCCGGAAAACAATGGAAATCCGGAGAAATGACTTTGTTTTAATTTGTCTTTGTTCTTTGCTTCTAATATGCCCAGGGAATTTCTGAATATAATATTTTTTTGTTAGTAATGCCATCTAATTTAAGGTTTCAGTTGTTTGCCTCTTACGAATTACAACATATCCCCGGAAAACCCGGAATAACACTTATATACGGAGAAAATGACATTGTTTTATTTTTTAATTCTTTGTTATTTGCTTCTAATATTCAAAGGGAATTTCTGACTCATATGTTTTTTTGTTGGTATTGCCATCTAGATTAAGGTCTCAGTTGTTTTCCCATTATCGATTACAGCATATCCCCGGAAAACTCCGAAAACCACGGAAATCCGGAGAAAATTACTTTGTTTTAATTTTTTAAATCGTAGTTCTTTGCTCCTAGTATTCAAAGGGAACTGGTGACTCATATGTTTTTGTATTGGTATTTCCATCTAAATTAAGGTCTCAGTTGTTTGCCCATTATCAATTACAGCATATCCCCGGAAAACTCCGAAAACCACTCAAATCCGGAGAAAATTACTTTGTTTTAATTTTTTAAATCTTAGTTCTTTGCTCCTAGTATTCAAAGGGAATTGGTGACTCATATGTTTTTATATTGGTATTGCCATCTAGATTAAGGTTTCAGTTGTTTGCCCCTTATCAATTACAGCATATCCCCGGAAAACTCCGAAAACCGCAGAAAATAAGTTCGTTTTGATTTATTAAAAATCTTTGTTCTTTGATCCTAATACAAACAGGGAATTTCTTACTTACATATTTTGTTGTTGGCATTGTCATCTAGATTAAGGTTTCAGTTGTTTGCCCGTTAACAATTACAACATATCCCCGTAAAACCCGGAAAACCACGGAAATCCACGGAATTTCTAGAACTCGGAACTTGTGATCTACAGTCACTGAAACCGTTATTGCGAAGTAATTCTGCTTCAGGTGTGTCCTTTACAGGTTCAAAAGGGTGAGTATGTGGACTACGAGATATTTGCCATAATTGTGTTGGTCACATGCAAAGAAAATGTTAATCATATCTTCTAAACATGCCAAGTGTAAGTCAAAGTTGTTTTCTTTAGTTGCTCGCTGAAATCTCAAAATCAAAGACACTTTGTCGATATTACCAATCCAAAATTGTGCTGTTTTACCCAATGTCCCTTCTATAACTTCAGTCAAGAAAGTTTGATAGTGACTGTGGAAGGTTTGGCAAGATAAATTATCATTCACAGATGTCAAATTAGAATATGAAAGGTGTGCTGCCAGGTTTTCAATCGCTTTCATCCCTTCAGAAACAGGATTTTTTCCAGTATTATTTGTCAACTGAAACCTTAAACTATATGGCAATAGGAACAAAAGGTATGTGATTAAGAAATTCCCTGGGATTATTAGTATCAAAGTACACATATTTTTAGAAAATTAAAAAAAAAAACTAATTTTCTCCCGATTTTCGTGGTTTTCGGAGATTTCCGGAGATATGCTGTAATTGATAAGGTGAAAACAACTGAAACCTTAATCTAGATGACATTACCAACACAAAAGCATATGAGTCACAAATTCTCTTTGAATATTAGGAGCAAAGAACAAAGATGTAAAGAAATTTTTAAAAGTCAATTTCTCCGGATTTCCGTGGTTTTCGGAGTTTTCTGGATATATACTATAATTCATAAGGGGCAAACAACTGAAACCTTAATCTAGATGGTAATGCCAACAAAAAACATATGAGTCAGAAATTATCTTCGAATATTAGGAGCAAAGAACAAAGTTTTAAAAAGAAAACATAGTCATTTTCTCATTATATAGGTGGTTTTCCGGGTTTTCCAGGGATATGCTGTAATTGGTAAGGAGCAAACAACTGAAAAATTAATCTAGATGGCAATACAAACACAAAAATATATGATTCATCAATTCCCTTTGAATACCAGGAGCAAAGAATAAAGATTTTCAAAAATTTAAACGAAATTAATTTTCTCCGGATTTCCGTGGTTTTCGGTGTTTTCCGGGGATATGCTGTAATTGATAAGGGGCAAACAACTGAGATTTTAATCTAGATGGTAATGCCAACAAAAAAACATATGAGTCAGAAATTCCCTTTGAATATTAGGAGCAAAGAACAAAGATTTAAAAAATAAAACATAGTTATTTTCTCCGTATTTACGTGGTTTTCCGGCGATATGTTGTAATTTGTAAGGGGCAAACCACTGAAACCTTAAACTAGATGGCAATACGAACAAAAATGTGTGAGTCAGAAATTCCCTGGGAATATTAGGGGCAAAGAACAATAAAAAATTAAAACAAACTCATTTTCTCCGGATTTCCGTAGTTTTCCGGGGTTTCCGGGTAAATGCTGTAATTGATAAGGGGCAAACAAGTAAAATCTTAAACTAGACGACAATACCAACAAGAAAATATGTGTGTCAGAAAATCCCACGGGGGGGGGGGGGGGAGGGTTTGCTATTGGTAGCCCATGGTCTAATAACATGAAAACGGTAAAGCGTTTAGACACATTCATATTAAGAAACACTTTTAAGTTATGCTGTTATATGATAATAACATTGCGATTATGTACATGGTTAAGTTTCTGTAAATTCACTCATTAATCACGCTGTCTATATAAAGTCCAACTATACGCATCGAACTTGAAAAAATGTAGATGTTTCTGGGACATACGGTACTTCCGAAATATGTTTCTAACTACTTAGTTAGTTCATTAAATGGTGTATCAGAACTAATATTTCCTCACTGCCCAAAACGAATGTTTTACAGATTCATCCGTTTATTTGTCGGATTGCATGCTATCTTAATTGCAGAGAGTCTCAACATTGTAAAGAACTGGTTTTCAGTTAATGACTCCAGAACAAAAATTATGAATTTTTTGTTTACGGGACGTAATGAACGATTTGCCGTCCAGACGATTAGATCAAGCCACATATTAAAATTGTTTGTAATAAAATATCAAGAGTTATTTTTTTTTCTACGAAAATTAAAATAATTTGTTCTTTTTTATTGTTCAAGAAATATTTATTTCCGACTTTCTTTCAAACGCATATAAATAATAATTATTGTATTATTTATGGGGACATGTTAAAGATGTCAGAAATACAAGTTACGCTTAACAAGAAATGTAATGAGCCTTAATTCATTCAACTGAAAATAACGACCGTTTTAAACCTATTTATGTACAGGTAGGAGGAAAAAAGCGGACCGACTAAAATATCTAAGTTGCCGATATGAGCCACTGCGCATGCCTAGCGGCATTTAAAGGCTAGTATTGAAATTTGTTCTAGTGTCCACTGTTGACTTAGCCCATTTCGAGTCGACACTAGAACAAATTTCAATTTTTCCCTCCTATTCTGTGAATGACGCTAGGCATGCACAGTGGCTCATAGATATTTTAGTCGGTCCGCTTTTTTCCCCCTACCTGTACACAAGTTCGATATACATGCGTACCAATTTTAATAGTCATTATAGGATCTATAAAATGTGGGTACTCCTGCAAGACTTTATTATGGGCCTCCACATTCCACTTCTATAGGCAAAGGTTTAACTTTGCACAATCCAGGCGTAGCCTACGCTAGAAGAATACAAGGACTCAGTCGCCTGGTTGCGTGTACATTTGCGCTCCTCTCGCGCTCCGCTCTGTTCGCGTGTCGTTACGCGAACCGTTCGTTGAAATTATTAAGTGCCAGTATGGTACTTTATGAGATTGTGTGTGGGGGACGGAAAAATGTATGTCTGCTGACCGTCTGTCTGTCTGTCCGTGTGTCTGTACGCGCCATAACTCAAATACGCTTTATCGGATTTTCATGAAACTTGGTATACGCATTTATAATGTCCATGGGAAGAACCCTATTGTTATTGAACCAAATCGGTTCACCGGTACCGGCCCCATAACTCAAATATGCTTTATCGGATTTTCATGAAACTATGTGCAAGCATTTATAACATCCATGGCAAGAAGCCTATGAATTTAGGACCTAATCGGTTGACCGGTACCAGAGTAACAACTAATTAAAGGTCACATGTTTTTTAATTTTTGTCTACCCGTATAATTTCACAGTTAACACTATTCCTTCACATATGCCTATCAAACTACACCGTCAAAATGACTGAGTTGGCCAAATGGTAACGCCTTGGACTCGTATTCGGCAGGTCCCCGGATTGAATACGGGAGACGGCCGATTTGACATGGATTTTTTAATCTTATTTTTTATTTTTATAATGAGTGCGCGATTGTCAAGGTATCACAAATCTGCAGTTCTGCTGACGCTGGTCGATTTTAATCTGATTAGAAAAACTTATTTTCTGCATATCATAATTGCAATTATAATTGATTCAACAAAAACATACTGGCACTTTGTTATATCAGTTTACCTGATTTTTTTATTTTCTCCGCGCTCCTCCTGCGTTCCATAGGAAAGCAACGAACCTACTGCGAACCACCAGCTGTCATCACTAGGCCTAATATTTTGTATGTAGTCTTGCTAATATGTGATATATCACAGCCCATCAACACTGCCGTGCAAGGCAAAAAAGTCTTAACTCCATTTTTTGCCGAAAATGAGTTACATGAATATCCATCATGTATAGTGGAGACTACTTCTACATATACACTTTCTTCAAAGCAATGCCGACAGACCCTTATAATCCGCAGTAAATAACTTGAAATGAGGGTGTCTTGGACAATAGAGTTGTATATTCTGGATTTTCAGCGTGTTTTCTTGGGCGTTGAATTTGCCTGATAGCCAATAGAATTTCGTGTGCAACCAATCAGTGATCATTTCTGAATTTTTGACATTTTAGCTATGACTCCACGTGGGGCACCAGACGATTGCCGTTCAGTCATAACCATACCACTCCTTAAGTGCCAGACAATGGCTTAATCCTCAAAGCATCCCGACTGTCTACATAGGTCTAGCCTCCACTATACATGTTGTTCTGCATCTGCTGAAATAATAAAAATCCAAATTTTTACTTCCCTAAGCTTTTTTTTAGGCCTATCTAAAATGTCTCATCTACAAAATAAGCTGCGTTAAGAAGGAAATCAGCCTTATGTCCATTATGATAAAGGAAAATACCTTATCTCCTTCTCAAAGTGGATTTAAGGTCAATTTCGTTCCTATTAGAAACAAGTAACAAACGCACAAACAGAAAAAAAATTGCCTTAAGTACCGAGAAGCTTTGAGTTAAGGTAAAATATCTTCTTTATTTGGACTGAAAATTAACCTTATGTGAGAATATATTTCAAATAGGCTATCTAAAGTAGTGGTCAGTATTTGAAGAAAGCTAGTTTTGAAAAAAAAAGTCCTCAATTACAAAAAATGTGTAAGACTTAAATATCGAAACAAAACCGTTTTTAGACAAGACAGCAAATTTATCGTCTTCTTCTTGCATTGATCCGCAGATACATTCATTTCGATACCTATTTTTCTCCAGGGGCATCCTCCTTTAATATTTTTTGGAAATGTTTAGGATCACACAGTAAACTTTTTTTTTTTTTTTTAAATTTATAAATGTCTGTCATTTGCTGTACTTGTTCCTCTGACCACTCCATGGTTATTAACAAATTTATCTAGCACTTACATTTTTTTTTTTTTTTGCCCGCGACCACCCACGGAGATTCCCGACCATAGGCCATACTCCGCTCCCAACAACTGTTCGGCGCTTAGAGTTCTACTGCTCGGGTCATTCTAGCGTGTGCCTAGCAAGTGGGGAAATGTGTAGGCTATAACAGAGCTGGCTGTTTGTTTCAGCACGGGTAGAACCGTGTAACTTTGTCTGTGTCGTTTATGTGTCTCGCGGGGGTGTGTCTCTGATCCGGCATTCACCTAGAGGGTGAGGGAAACCCCGTAAAAACCTCACCCGGACCAGCTGCTGCGAGAATTCTCACAGCGTCCCGGCACTTGGGCTGAGGTCTCAAGTGCTCGGTTTAATCCCGAGGGTCTGAGATGTACCCCAGGATACGTCTCGTATTTGATAAGTCTCAAATTCGGATTCTAGGCATCGTCTAGTTCTTGCTGGTTTCTAATTCCGATTACCGTTGTCGCGAAATTCTTAAATGCTGCATTTGCTGATTTAGTGGTCCAGTACTGAAGGTCTGGAGGCCATCTTTGCTTATATTGTGTGGTTACCTGTCGTAATTCTCGTCTAGCTTCGCTGTATCGGGGGCATGTGTACAACGCGTGATACAACGCGTATCAGTAGTATCAGGTTCACATCCTCGCAGTAGCAGAGGCAGTCCTCAGCTAACTTGAACCTAAAGAGGTTTGCCGTAAAATAGCCTGTCCTGAAAAGAATTGTGTTGTAGCGTAATCAATCTGTAAGTGTTTTTGCCTGAGTCGTTTTTTTTTACGCTGTGTGTATCTAGCTCATACAGTGAAGCTTGAAGAGCGGAGCGCAGGAGGAGCGCTGTGAAAATAATTTCAACGAGCGGTTTGCGTGTCGACACGCGAACGGAGCGCAACTATCAAAAACACGTCCCAATCTGAAATCAGAGCTCCTTTGTGTTCGTCGAAAAAACCGACAGGAGACGGTTCGCAGCGAATGGTTTGCGAGCGGTTCGCGAACACCTCAAAATGCCGTACCAAACTGCGCTCTGTAACGCTACGCGAACGGAGCGGAATCCGAGAGGAGCGCAGATGTATACGCACCCTACAGACGACGTAGTTCCAACTCCGCCGCACATGGCAGTTGTTTACGGATTCCCAAGTCAATATATTGTAATTTTCTTTAGAATAAGTTTCCGGAAAGTATCTCCTTGAAAGCAAACGAAGTGCTTGATGTAAAGCACAACGCGTGATACAACGCTTCACAGTCCCAAATAGAGTGACTGGTTTTCGGGATATCTCCATTGAATTGTCTCAGTCTTGCTCAAAACCAAAGCGAGGCAGGACTTTATAGCCTCAGTTTGTAAGAATTGTGACTAGCATATAACTACCCTTCATAGAATTTATAAAATGAAAAAAGCACTTATATGCAATTAATGTACGACATTTAAATAAAATCGTAGCAGCAATTTTCAAGGAAGTCGCGAGCATGCAGATGGACGTACTATATGATGAATACATAACCGACAGTTTGGCCGAGAAACATTAGAGTTTTTCAATACAAATTCATAACCTTCAGTTCTCCACAACCAACATATACGTGATATCGTTACCGAGATCATCAGCAAACTATCGAGTCAAACTCCAGAATAAGTTATGTAACCATACGCTGCCCACAGAAAAAAGGCTCTAGAGATAATCCCGCACTGCGGGATTTTGTGGTGCATTGATCAGGCATGATTTGAGATGAGATATCCATAACATAGGCCCTACACATAAGGAATAACTTTAAATATTGAACCTTCCACAATGCAATTGCAGCTAACCAAAGATACATGTTTTTAAGCGTCCACTTTTGTAATAAGTTTCCATTGTCTGCCATAACTGTTACTATTATCACGTTTTAAAGAAAACCGTATAACTGGCTTTTAATTATCGGTAATACATTTAATGAGTTTTTAATCTAAAATGAAATTTGAATTAGACTTAATTATTCTTATTTTGACAAAGCCCTATTAAAATGTACTTGATTTTAGACGATAAATTATGATTACTATTATTATGATCATGATCATTACAATATATTCCAAATGGAAATAAAATAACATGTATCTCGTTAAAACAAATATTCATAAGTTGCTTAACATCCTCTGCAAATAATATTAACAGAATACTCCTTATCCAATTTTTATTCCTGCACTAAAAGTTTATACAACGTTTATAATATTAACAATAAATATAAGCTACTTGGCAATACGAATAATTGAAAAATATGTAACATTAACAAGATATGAGAATGGAAGAAGGAAAAAATCAACAGAAAGCAAACGAGAAAGAGAAACGGAGTAAAACCAGAAAGGGAAAAGTAGATGGAGAGTCACGAGAAAACAGAAGAAAAAACAAAAGGAAAATGAGCTGAATGGAGAAAGAAAAGAATAGAAGAAAATATATGATCGAAGAAAGAATGCACATATGATAAAGACAAACATGGGCAAAAGAATGAGAAAGCTTGATAGTCCAGGCAACGAACGAAAAATAGAAAAAAGGTAGTACAAGGTCCCTTTTATTGGTTTTTTGCTTATATCTCAACAACGATGGGTGCATCGTAGAGGAAAAGTTACTCTGTTCAAAATTCAAGCTCATGAAATTTCCCAGAAGTTCAGTCCTATACATTTTTTCTATTCCCAATAGCTTTCGAGATATCCGCCAGCGAAAATAGCGAATTTTCGAAAAACGCTCTTTGACTGTACTATGAAAGGAATGATAAGGAATGAAAAACGAGAAAGGGAGAGGCAGAATTATTGAGCAAGAGCTAGGTAAGTAAAGAAGAAGAGAATTGGAAAGATCGATGGAAGAGAGGGGGAAGAGAGAGACTATTGAGATAAAGGCGAAAAACGTCAAACGAGAAATAACACGTACAGCACCAGAAAATATATTTATTTTGGTGCTTATATTTATTT
Source organism: Ectobius pallidus (assembly GCA_964059195.1). NCBI lineage: Eukaryota > Metazoa > Arthropoda > Insecta > Blattodea > Ectobiidae > Ectobius > Ectobius pallidus. Next base: position 36,800,313 of record CAXKWD010000009.1, read on the forward strand.
CCTCACAAAAACTTCTAGCAAAAACATGCCACGGCCACATGAAGACTTCTATTTTGACTTTAGAAAGGATTTTAGAAATTGAGCGATATGGAATATTTGATGATTGTTTATTATGCGGAATAATGAAATAATAGAATTTCTAAATAGACTCTTTAAGAAATCGATAATATCTATAAATAATTGTAGTGCGTTCGTTTATGGGCAGGAGGAAATAAAATGTCATATGTCCAAGTGTGGACTGAGGCTCTTTCTACCTATACCTTGTACAAGTTGTAGACTGCTCCGGAGTTTCGTCCTCCTGGCATCCGATCTTCTCGAACAGCTGCCAACACATCAAATGTTATAGAGAACAGCAATATGTGAACACTGACAAGATAGATAGAATTATAACATAAATACAGTAACTACTATTGTAATCAGTTTTATATTACAATGTTATTCAAAGAATGAGAACAGGAGTATGAAGTATTTTACCTTAATCCCAAGAAGGATAGAATATATCAAGAATTATGTTTATTATACATGTACTAATGTGAGTAACCAAGATCCTGTTCAACTATAAATGTAAAATTATTGTAGATGATGTGACTACCCCTTTGGTGTTTCCAAAACGAATTCTGTACAAATACTAGCAACTAATTATATTTATATGGTAATTTTCTCTGCGTATTTTTAAATACAGATCTCTTATACAAAGACGATGAAACTGTACCGATGGCGGAGAAATATTTTGTGGCAAGAAAGACTTGTGAACAGTGAAGACTTTACGACATCTTGAAGTCAAAATAAAGCTATACAACGATTCTTAAAAGGTAAAATGGCGAAAGAAAAAAAGAAAACTTATCAAGTTAAAATAATTTCTTACATAGTACCTTACGGGTGTTCAAGAAAATGCCAACAAATTTTATAATTAAATTTGCTTCTAATTTGTATTAAAATAAGTCCTTGCAATATTCTGTAAATCAAAATTGAATAACTTTTAATTGAACACCTTCTCTGCCAAAAATCATCCTTTTGGAACTTCGTACTTTTTTCCCAGAAAAGATATAAATATACGAAAAAAGGACACAAGTTCAAAATAAATAACCTCATAATTTAGTGGGTCAGAATTTCAAAATCATCATTTGACGCTCTTTATATCTTACTAATCACCTTCATAATCATCATGCTATATCACTGATGATTAAATTAGAGGACTGTTATCTAGACGAATTTTTTTGGAAAGTGAGGAAGTTTTAATGCTCTATACACTGATGATGTTCGCATATGAAAGAATAAAAGTAATCAGATATTACAAGCAATCGTTTATGACGCTAAAAAATTAGGAACAGCATTTGAAGAGTTTTTTGGAGCTTAAGACATCTGACCGCAATAGACACAATACTATCGATGAATTAAGTGATTTACCAAGGAAATTATTATTTGATTTATCATACACCGTACACCAACGGTGTTTAATCCCTAGGATATCGGGGGAGAATTTGCAACCCTACAAGGCTGTTGCTATTGGGCGAAAATCCCTTTAGAATTTGGTATAATCATATTGCCTGATGAAAGTTTGGCGAGTAAGTTTTGCAGAGGGTTGTGCATCAAACCCTTACAAACTTATATAGAGATGGAAGCACGATGAGTTATCCCATCCTATAAGAATATCTTAGTTCACTGGCCACACCTACAGTTACCCCACAGTAACCCGGAGCTAGATATATCCATCACTGCACTGGTGGGACAGAAACTCGAACGGCTTAGCAGGCAAAACCCTCGTGCCATCGGAGACACGGACAGTCTTATCTTGACTTATGTTAATTGATAGTATTGAACGCACTAAAAAGTTATTAACACTACAGAAGTGAGCATTTTACAACTTATTCCAGGAATGTTTGAAATTAATTTAACACAGGGGTTTGGAAAATACTAATTGATCTGCAAGTCATGATTTAAAACATAAAAATTAACATTTTTGTGCCACTTTGACCTACATTTTTTATTCATTATTTCTATTAAAAGCAAACATCTCAGAGTAAAGTTATGCAAAATGATCTACTAAACATTTCTTGAAAGTGTAAGACAAATCTGACTAATAAAAGCCGGGAAAAGGTAGCCTACATTTTGGGTAGAAAAATGTAAACTTCCGGTAGAATTACTAGGTTTTATATTCAGGACCTTATAAGCTCTTACACACGCATTTTCTCATACAAATAAAATCCTCATACATCATCCTTTTCATTTCCTTTACATTAAATAATAAATTAGCATAGAATTTTTATATTTATATTACGCACTAGCGATATATATAGTCAAGAAGAAAAAATGTGAATTATTAGCATGCGACATCATAAAAAAAAAAACTGTAATCGACTAACCCTTAGTGTCAGTAATACAAAAGTACATTACTAGTTTCTAGTTATGTGTACTTGTGGATACATATTTTGGTCCTATGTGTTTACACAGTTGCACCTATTAGCCCTTGAGAATGAAATGAATTCAGTTGTCTAGGACTGCCAGATTGCATCCCCACCAGTCAACATAACATGAAAGGGCAAGCGATTTTATACGTCTACTTCCAACTATTAATGTACTTTTATATTATTGACATTATACGTTAGCTTTTTATAGTTTTTAAAAAAATATATTCATGACATTGTATGCTAATAACACACAATTTTTATTATGAACTGTATAGCCTACATTAGCTAATGTATAATATAAATAAATATAAACAAAATTTTATTCCAATTTAAGCTATTATGTAATGTAAAGGACGTCGTATGGGCATTTTATTTTTATAAGGAAATGCTTGTGTACGCGGATGTAAGGTTGTAAATGTGATTCATAGTAAAATGATGAACCCTTTACCGCCATGAAATCAATTAATTGCGATCAAGTTTTTTCCACTTAAATTTCAGCTGCATGTAATGGATTGTCCTCATTCTATTCAAAGATTTCCTGGTAGAGTGTAATATATTTTACATATCGTTGGATAGAGAAAAGTTCAGAGTGTAATTCAGCAGAAAAGAAGACAATTACAAAAATTAAGTCAGTGCTGAATCACGTTAGCGCCCTTCCCGCATGGGTTGCGAACAGCCTGGTGGAGACTAGTCTCAATATGTGAGAATATAAGAAAAAATTATGACGTAACAACGAAAAAAAGGTTGAAATCCAGTGATTGTCCTCTAACTAAGTACTACGCTGGATTCAACATATCACTATGACGTTTTCTTTTCATTCGACGTAGATGATAAGGGATCTCATTCATTAATTCAATTGGATGGTTAGTAATTTATTTATAAAGTCTTTTGTAACAGAATTGAACTGTAGATTCTACTGTGGATAAATACCGTGTTGTATTGCGACATATTAAGATGCGTCCACGATGGTCGTAGAACCTGGTTTGTTGAGTCTGGATTCTGTTAAGTTTTTATTTGGAGGCAGATTCCCATGGAGAACACCCGTAGGACCTTACTTGGTTGGATTAAAGCAATGCATTTAATTCTTTAAGATTGGAGTGGTAAAGGAGAAGATCCTTAAGCGAGATATTTAACCCGATGAATTCTGTATCTGAAGTCTCTTGCATTGGTTGAGTGATATGAGAATTCCATGTAAGTTTTATTTTTCTTTTCTTCTAAAATCAGACCAAGATATCTCATATTCATCATACTTGCACGTCATGGTAACCTTGGGGTAGTCACATATTAGACAAAGTGAAGTGGAAGTGGTACGAACCTTGGAGCACCATACCCTGTTCAATGCACTTCTTGAAGCGGCAATACTGACACCGGTTGCGCTGCGCCTTAGTGATCTCGCAGTTGCCATCCGCCACGCACGTGTATACTCGCCTGTTCTGAACCGTGCGTTTGAAGAAACCTTTACATCTAGAAACAACCAAAACCAGCCCGACTTCAACCTGCATCCCAAATCCACATGCTTCAGATTTATACAGGCAGTTTCATTCTTGGTCATTGGGTGCATAGCCTATCGTTTCCACAGTAAATTACTGGAACGATAAGCGATTCTACATCTAAATGAAATTTAGCCAACGAATACAAGTTTCTTGGGGAATATTTCTGCTAAATTTAATCAAAGTAATGATTTATGAACCTTGTTAGAAAAAGAAGTTCTAAACTTATTAGTTGTTCGAACTTATAATACGACAAAAATAATTGCACCAAACACACAAATTTATGAAAAATATTTACAAAATTATTTTACTGAAAAATTATTTCAATAAACAAATTTTAGACTGGGCCAGGAATATATGTAATTTAAATCAGCAATTTATCTAAAAATATATCCGGACTCTGTATCTCGGATATCACCGTTAAAGTGCAGATAATAAAATATTATGTAATATATTTTAAGAGGTTCCGTAATTCTATGTATTATAGGGTAGTTTTATAAGCAAAAAATTAAAATAGATTGTGTGTTTAAATGTTCTTGTTTGAAAACGCAATATCTGTATGTATTAGGAGTAAGAAGTAGCAAGATATAATACAAAATCAAAAGGAGCAATACTACCATGTTATGTTTATTTGCTGGATATTATATTAATAAATTTCCTCCTCATCTCATTGAGATAACGTAGCCCGGCCTACTGGGCATCCCAGCTAGAGAAAAGGTGCACACTTCCGCCAAGTCGAGGGAATCCCTCAGTACCTAACAAGGTAGCGTGGCGTTAATTAAAAAAAATATTAAACGTATTAAAAAGTAAAAGTATTAAAAAGTAAAAAAGTATAAAAGTATTAGTTAAAAGTATTAGCTGTTTAGTTATTATGTAACTTAGATGAACTGATTCCCAGCCTTTCCAAGCCTAGTACAGATTCCGCACAAATCGAACCATTTTTACGAACCCCAAGTAAACCTAAAATATTTTGACATAAAGGGGGTGTGGATGCTGAAAACTTTACACAAGGTATCTCGGTTTGGACAGGGATGCATTTTGAAACCGGTATGAGATGCAAAATGACCCAGATGACTGTAGAGACTGTACAGCTACAACAGTGTTTTGAAGAATGTGTACCTTCACGAATATGATCCCAACACCAGGTTAATATCACAGCGATCGCTATGCACACAAAATTATTATCCTGATCAATTAAGGATCTTGTGAAAAGTTTAGTTTCTTCTTCTTTTTCTCCAGGTATTTTCATGTAACCACTTTTCTAAAAGAATGCATAGATAAAGACAAAGCAGACGTGTTGCATACAAAGGAAAAATCTAAAATAATAGACCATGTATGGTCACAGATCTGTAAAATGGAAGGAATTGTTTATGATTAACTATATTTGGAATATATAATTTGAAATATAGTGGATATTGTGATAATAGATTTTAAAAATTCGTTATGTATGGATAACATGTATGGATAATGGAGTCTGAGATAAGAGAATCAGAAATGTACAGCGCCATGTACAAAAAGACAAGAAAGTATTATCAACTACGAGGGATAGGAGAATATCTGAAACAACACATATTTAAACTAAAGGATATATTGTTCTACGTTTTGATGGGAAATATCGAGATGGTTTCTTAATTAAAGTGCAAGGAAATGACTAAAAAGGCTGTCAAGAGTCAGAAAATAATGATTACATAAATGTGAAGATAGTCTGCAGATTCATTAACAGGGATCAGTAAGACGTACTTTATTATAAATAGGCTATTTTATTATCTTTACTCCTGCTCTTGTTTCTTTGGTTCTTTGTTTCTCCCAGAGATTCAACGTCCCATAGCGTATGTTTCGGTACTGCTCTACATGTGTGCACAGGATCAGTTAACTTAGCTATATACAACATTCAGAACTTGGATAAGAGAATGTTCGCATATGACGTAACCTGTTTTTAGGTGCTATTTTACTGTTTAAGGGAACAAGGAAGTGTGGAATGACAGAAAATAGCGTTTTGCTTTGTCATTTTTAAAAACGCTATATTTTATTTCAGGAATGTTCTGTATTCGTCTTCAAAGAACTTGATTTAGCTAGTTCAGTTCTCATAGATGTAAGCCTATCCGTCCCAAAATTCTCAATTTAAATTACTCATATCAGTTATAATAATTCACTGTAACGGTGTATTCTCATATACCTCATACACTTAAGAGTAGGTTAAAGTAGCCTATAATTTGGATATTCAATGAATAAGTATATTTTTTGTTTTAAGCCTCTAATGCTCCAACAGTATGACGTTTGCTTGTTGGGTGATGACATAAACACAATCGACAGAAATGAAGAAAGTCTTTTCGATACCTTTCAGGAATGTTGGATTGGAAATTAATACAGAAAAACTAAGTATATGGTCATGAATCGTCAAACTAATGCGCTGCAAAATATTAGAATAGCCGGAAAATGTTCGAACAAGTGGAGAAATTCGAATATCTGGAAGCAATAATTGCAGACACAAATAATATTAAGGAAGAAGTTAAGTGTAGACTCATATCAGGAAATGACTGCTTTTATGCAGTTCAGAAACTTTTATCTTGTGGTATTCTGTCCAGAAATCTAAAAATAAAAAATTATACGACAATTATCCCGGCTGTGAGACAAGGTCGCTTACTCTTCGGGAAGAACATAATCTGAGAATGTTCGAAAACAGGGTGCTTAGGAAAATGTTTGGGCCTAAGAGAGATTAAAATGGGGACTGGAGAAAACTGCATAACGACGAGCTTCATAACCTGTACTCGGCACCATGTATAGAAAGGGTAATTAAATCACGGAGGATGAAATGGGCTACACATGTTGCGCGCATGGAGGAGGAAAGACATATCTAAAAAAAAATTTACTGCGAGGCCCGAAGAAAAACGAGCACTTGGAAGACCTAGACGTAGGTGGGAGGACAATATTAGGATAGATTTAAGAGAAGTGGGATTTGCAAGGGATAGTTGAATGGAGTTAGCACAGAATAGGGTTGAATGGCGGGTTCAGGTAAGCTTCCGTAAAATAGATAATATTCCTTTAGCTTACTTAGGAATTGTCTATTGCCATTGAGTAAGTAAGTAAGTAATGTTCCAACAGTACTCAGGCTCTTTTTGATCACTTATAGTAGGTGAGATACTTACACAGATTATTCTGGAAAACTCAATCTTCCTTTTTCTAACAGTTCTGATTGTACTACTAGGCGGTAGTTTCAGTTTTATTATCAATTTATTTAATTTATTGTTTTACATAATCGAATTCTCATTTCCAAAGATTCACGCATATATAAAATTTGGTCTGGATGTCATTCTCTAATAAAGGGAACAGTTACTGACATTAAAAAAAATAGACTTTCTATATTAAAAAAAAAATAATAATAATAATTCTACACGTACTTCACAAAGCAAAAATACTGTGCAACACATACAGTACTACAATAAAATTCAGACTTTTTTAAAGAACACATTTCTGTCAGTTTTGTATCCAAGATTTCAAGACAATCTGACAAAAAATCACTAAGCAAGGGATACTTTATATGAAGAAAATTCCAACTTGGATAAAACGAGAGAACTTGGGGGGGGGCGCTACTCACCTGAGATGTTACAAAATGGAGTAGGTAACAATTAAAAAATAGAAAACGAACAAACTTTTTAGTAATCGTGAAAGTTCAGTATAGTGACTCCATATAGCTCCATATTTTATGAAAAACTTTGACAAATTAGTGTAATGTTTATTGAAAAGAAATACAGACTTACTCAATTTTCACCACTTTACTTGTCTGTTCCGAATATTTGAAGATTAAATAGAGAAATAGGTCCTGGAAGCTGTATAATAATAGTATCACTAATATTATCAAGTAGGTATGCGCACCTGAGCAAACAAAATATATCAATTACGAATAATTTTACGGAAATGGACGAAAGAATAATGTACTCTACGACACTCTTCCTTGTTCCTTAGAATGAATATCTTTTCTTCAGTAAGTGCCTTTCTTTCTTTTTCCCCCAAGTATGGTAACGAGTGCACTTGATTAGGTGGGAAGAAAAGTATGTGCAGTTACGCTTTAGAACTGAATGGGAGGGATTTTTAGTAGTTTTTATTCACGACGGTTACGTCATGCACGAATAGTCTCTGTCCATTGAGAGAAAAGAATATGATATGCAAGTTGAGCCCATACATCGCGCCAGTTTCTTCCCCGTCAGCAGCGATAAATTAGAGTACTTTCAAGGTTATGCTGGGAAACAAAATGTCACCTGCTTTTAATAGGCGAGGTGTTGCTGCTCAATGTTAACAAGTCTGGAAAATTGCCCATACCTTGTTATTTACACAGGGGACAGCGATAGTAAGGAAAGCCGAGTTTACTGGCTTCAAGTTCCAGAAGCATCTCACCAGTTTTACTTCAATAAAACACATTATATTACTTCAACCGAGGCCATGTCCTTTTAGACGACAGCAATATTAGTGATTGTTTGTAAATATTTGGAAATCATTACCTTTGTCATGGTCTTCTAGAACACAAGTTGCCTAGAGTGCCAACATAATCTTTGCATATGCATTCTATCAAGAATTGGTCAATGTTTTTGTTTATTGAAATCGTTATATTACAGACCATGAGAAAACAATTTTTCGTTCGGTAACGGTGTTTAGCGGGAGGAGAGGATATTAAGAGGCATTTCTTTAAAGGCGGAAACGGATTTGTGACTTACGCTTCATCACTTACATTCCAGAATCATTTGTTGTTTCTTCACCATTTACATGTTCATAGCGAATAGTGGACCAGCAGGAAATTAAAATTAAAATTGCTAATAACGATTTGCTATCACGTGTATAGTAAAAATGTTCCTATTCATTACAAATGTACACAGTAAGAGATAACAGCTCTTTTACATTACCGGAACTAGGCTATACAGAGCTATGGGACGTTAAGCAGTGAACTTTTCGTGCTACTGGGGCACTGACATTAGCAACAATGAAAGCCGACTATTTATAAACTGGGTCACTAGAAGTGCTGGTATTCGAAGCGGAGCAGTATTTCATCGAAAGTGACTTCGTTGATAACGACCAAATTACATGCTTTGAGCTTTGATTAGTTTATTACATGCTCTTAAAACAAGCTAGTAAATGGGGAAAAAATTGAAAGTAGACTAGTGTTCAGTTGATTTGACAGCATCGTGATTGGTTTCGTTCAGAACTTGAAGCCAAGAGACTTGACCAGCATAACTGAGGCTAAGGATAGAAAGAATTCACACTCACCCTTCGCACGTGATGATGCCGTAGTGCAGACCTGTGGCTTTGTCCTCACAAATCATACAGATCATCGGCTGCTCTTCTTCTTCCTGGTCTTCCTGAGGAAGATGACCCATGGAATGGAGTTCATTTCCCAGCACAGTCATGCCAGGTGCCAGTAACTTCTGCTCACCGTTCCCACCGTTTCTCTGAGTCCACGGCAGCGGTCCTCCAACTACAGAAGCGGCCGCCGACGTGAGGTTGAGAGCTTGTATTTGTTGCTGTTGACAAGCAGGTAACTGTGTTAGGTCACCTGCCCATAACCTCTCCATGTTGAGAGGTGGAGGAAAGGAAGCAGGCCTGGACGACGTGGCCTGAAGATGGTGTTGTTGTTCCTGGCCCAGATTCAACAAAATCTGCGCCGCTTCTTCGTTACTACCATTTCCACTGGATGCAGAAGACGGCGAAGACGACCAGCATGAAGAAGAAGTCGATGCTGAAGCTGCAGCCGCTACTAGAAGTTGCTGATGATGTTGTTGCTGTTGTTGTTGTAGCTGCTGCTGTTGTTGTTGCTGCTGTTGTTGCTGTTGTTGTTGCTGCTGCTGTTGTTGCTGCTGTTGCTGTTGTTGGTGGTGTTGGGATTCTAACGTCGGGGGAATTACTGCGCTGGGTTGAGACCAGATCATTGTCCGTACCCCACCCGCTTCTCCCATGATGACGGTAGGCGCTGTACGGAGGACACTGCCGGAGGAACGTGATGATGATGACGCATGCGTGACGGGGGGCTTCATCTCGTGGTGCAGCAGCGTCATCGGGCTGGCCTGCTGTTGAGGAAAGTTCACTCCACCCCCGCCTATCAGTTCTGGTCGCACACCGTTGATCCGACAGCCGGGACTGTTCGGAGACACCCAGAATGCAGGAGGAGGGATCATAGAGCCGGGGCTAGTGACGACAACATTAGCACGTTGTTGCTGCAGTTGTTGGTGCTGCTGTTGTAAGGGACTCAGTCCTTGTCTCTGAATGCTCGGACTTAGCCTCTGTAACACTGAGGGATGAGTCTGCTGTTGCTGTTGTTCTGTCACTACGCCACTACAAACAACACTCGCACCCACACTACCACCACCCCCGCCATCAAACACACTGTTATCACCTCCTTCTTTCACTTGAGGCCCGCCGCCTCGAACCTCACCACCTTCCTCTTCTGTCACCGGTTCTCGCTTCGGTATCATGTCGGGCAGAATGGAGTCCGGTGAAGCCCTGGAAACAAGAAACACACCAAGTTATGTACACTACAAACGCAAAGAGCTACAAATTGTTTTTAAATATTATCATTTAGGCTAATTTCGGAAACTGATCTGGTAAATAATTTTTGCTAGCTCTACCTTTGCTGTAGTCACTACAAGTAGAAGTAGTATTGTCTTCGTTTCTGAATTCTGATGTCAGTTTTTAGCATTATTGCATATTTTGAGATTCCCTGAATAATATATGTTTTTTTTTTTTTTAATATGTCTGTGTGGGGTGCATATTGTGTTCTAAAGAGAAAAAAAAATCCTGGGCGGGAACAGAACCCGGTTTTCAGCTTTGTACGCTGATGCCTGAACTACAAGACTTCTACATGATATACCCAGTCCCATACCAAATCTTCCTCTAGACCCCCTATCAACCTAGTTACAGATGTTCGCACACCTAAAGCATTGTGAGGAAGCATCTGACTCTGCTGCTTATTTATTTATTGGCAGTTATTGAGAAATATATACTTGTTAACACATGACTATGGTTGAGTGCATTCTAAGCTATAAAAACCTTTTAAAAAAACTAGCCCTTGGGTATGGCGTTACATTCAAGGATGTAACTGGATATTACCATAATATTTTAACTAGCTTCCGGTGTAGCATCATCAATGAACTCGGAGAAGTCGTCGCTCTTTTTTATATGTCACTTTTACATTGCTAAGAAACTTTGGGCTTTGAATCCTTATTTAACAGGTTAGATTAGAGCAACCCAAAAAAACCCTAAAGTTATGATTTTGCTGCTGTTACCCCAATTTTTACCGCTAATATTCTCCAATCAGTAACCAACTATGGAAGTGGCAGGCCATTTTGCATAGCTCATTTAGTAAATAAAAGTGATCTTATTCTTTAATAATAAAAACTTGTCTAGACACTACGAATCTGGTTACAAAATAAATCAATGTAAATTTTCACACACCTTTTTAAGGCAGTAAATATGGGCCTGGTATATCTATTGCATTGAAGAGTACCGTACAAGGTAATAAAATAAGTTACCAGACATGACTCCATAATCCAATAATTTTACAAAGCACACACAATTCAGAAATAATAACAATAAAGTGCTATGTCTGTATTCCAAGAACCGAGTGACAGGGTTGAAATGAGTGAAAGTTCAGTCAGGCATTCCGCCTTTACGTTATTTTAAAATAAGAAAGGGAAAGATAACATCACCTTACTTACTAAATCTTCAACAAATGGATTCTTTCCATATGCAAAGACAGTTAAACATTAGGCAAATAAATGTCGAAATCTAATCTAATTGTCATCTTGTTAAGATACCATAAGAACTGTAACATGGACATATCTTCTGAAAATTAAGTCAAAGATTAGATATACTTTCTGTCCTCAAAGCGCTTATTCCTTAGTAGAGTTAATGCATAATTTCCCTTCTCTCAGGTTTACCTCCCCTGTTGGAGGGTCGTGCTCCATCCACAATGTGCAGCTTCGACTACCGACTGCTGGACTACAAGTTTACGTGATTGAAAAGCATTTACTAGCTAAGTAAATGGATTAGCTTACTCCGAAAAATCAATATGTGATGAATATAACATAGTATAATAGATGTCAAAGTTGATATAACTTCCGACGATTAACTCCCAGCTATCGGTTAATAACTTCATTTTGTCCAACGAGGGAATAGTTGATTTATGTAAGTCTTTCCACCTTATGCCCTCAATATAGTCTAGGATATCCAGCGAATGTTGCAATAACATTTACAATTTAATGCTGTTAATATTTATACAATGTGTAATTACTCAATCTGTTTTTCCAGTTATCTTGTCACCAGTTATAAGATCAACATTATTAGGCCTATACACAAGTTACATGATCAACTCTATCATGTAACTTGCATTCTATTTGACTGTATAATTTTATAACATTATTCAAAACAGGACTAAAAACGTATTTATATTTTGTTTGAATAACTGTATAATCTGATTAGCTTAAACGGCAAGAACTTGATTGCTAAAATGCTATTCCATCAAATTGTTTTCAAATAGTCCTATATGATTAGGCCTATTCATTTCATAGAAATTATCATGTAATACTTAAAATACTAATATAAAATAGTTTTACAATATATATATATATATATATATATATATATATATATATATATATATATATATATGGTAAAACTGTTTCATATATATGAAACACAAATCAACTACACGTCAATAAATCAATAACCAATTTGAAAACGTTAGTAGGTCAAAGAAAGCAGCCTATAATTGGTTAAATATACATTTTACCACACTTTTGCAAATATCTAAATTTATTTAAAACATTATGCTAAGTAAGCTTCTTAAGGAAATTAAAACATTTCCTCTATTATTTTCTCTGCCTGTACTATGGAATAGTGTAATTTTTGTGTGTATGTGTCTACGGACTACGTATTTTAAAAACGAAAAATCGTACATTAAAGAAAATTTATGTGACAAGATGCACGGCGACTACATTTTCTTACTTTTATTAAGTACCAGAATGGTTCTTTATGAGATTGTATGGGGGACGGGAAAATGTCTGTCCGTCTGTCAAATAACCAGCAAGTAGATAAGGATTAATTTCTAGGTGCGTCGGAATGCAAGAACGGTCTACACTACACCTGTCTGTCTGTCCGTGTATCTTTACGCGCGATAACTCAAATATGCTTTATCGGATTTTCATGAAACTTGGCATATGTATTTATAACCTCCATAGAAAGAAGGCTATTGATATTGGACCAAATTGGTTGGCCGGTACCGGAGTAATGCCCAATTTAGTAATATACAGTGAGTCCCACGCAAGAGTTGGCCAATGACGCGGGTTTCTGTGTCGCGGGGGACACAGCTCCAACTCCCGAGCGATCGGGTGAAATATCTACGCTAATAAAGCCGCGATCGGTGTAATGATTCACGTTCTCACATTTAAAATTAAAATTACAATGAAAATAACCACGTACCTCATCACAAGAGATGTTGGAAATGCTCTCCTCTTGCATACGCACAACACTGACACCTTTTAAGGGAATTTTCTTTCACGCCCGTAAGTTCAGCTTCCGAGATAGAGTTAATTTCTCGTCTAATGTTCTAATGTGTGTGGAATTTACCTATACACTTTATTTTTCAAGTTCCCTCATAAATATTAGTCACATAGGCTATTGTTAGAAGAACTTAAAGACAGTATCACAAGAGAAATTAACTATCTCGGAAGCTGAACTTACGCGCGTGAAAGAACATTTCCTAAACAGGTGCCAGTGTTGTGTGGATACAAGAGGAGAACATTTCCAACATCTCTTGTGATCAGGCACGTGGTTATTTTCATTGTAATTCTAACTGTAAATGTAAGAAACTGAATCATTACACCGATCGCGGCTTTATTTGCGTAGACATTTCACCCGATCGCTCGCAAGTAGGGGCTGTGCCCGCGGCGACGCAGAAACCCGCGTCATTGGCCAACTCTTGCTTGGGACTCACTGTATTAGAAAGAATTTATCAAATGCAAATCGGTTCTCATGACATATTGTTTTACAGTGTTCATATACGGCGGTGGAAGTTGCAATACAGGTAACTTTGGCAAATAACATTACCCACATATTCCTTCACATATTATGCGTGTCAAACTAGAACTTTGTTCTTCCGTAAACCCTGCTTAATGAATCGATCTGGAGCTTAGTTCGGAAATCGATTAAAAAAGTAACTTATTTTCTGCATATCGTAATTGCAATTATCACTGATTAAACAAAAGCATTCTGGCATTTTGTTACATCCGTTTACCTGATTTATTACCACTGTACATGAAGAAAATGTCTGCGATTTTGTCCGAAACGGTCCTTACGATTTTGTTTAAGTTTTATGTTTCTTTATTTCTTTATTTGTCTATCTTGAGAACAAAACAGGCACATTGCTATTTACAATGCTCTCTCATAATAAAATAATAGCCTGTAGTGGTTAATACTAAAAAAGAAACTATACACAATATAACAAGTTCTTAACAAAAGGAACATATCTTACCCATCAAAAATACAGTGTAATATTTATGGAAGAGATGTAAAAAGAAACGCAAAGAAAAATGACAAGGAGCGTATTGCAACTATCATTTATAAAATTTATAGGTCAATGTTTATTATTAATATAATCAAAGTACTCAAAATTTGTACTGAAGCAGTAAACTCTCGATATAATGCCACCATACGTTCCCTAATATTTAGTGACACAAAGCGAGGGTGACACTGAAACGAAATTTAATTTTTAAAATAAAAATTGCATAATACAGTGCTGTATTAATTTTCTGTACAGTATTATCAAATAAAAATTGAATAAAAAACAAATAAAGAACTTTAGCACAAAATAAAATACTGTACAGTAACTTAATTTATTACAGTATATGTCCAGTGCTATAATACATAGAGGGGTTGAAAATCATGTAGGTCCATGTAAGTGATTAACTGTAACTGAATAACTATAGTGTAGTGTTTAACAGCTGAATGGACATTGGGATAAAAGAAATGGATGTCTGGAATGTATCATTATATGAAGGGGTCTTATTACCTGTTCCACCCCCACGCAGGCTGTCTGTCCGACTTCTCGATATTCCACCACACTACATTTACAGTTAATGGCAGGGGAACACCCACTTCTTGGAAATACAATACATTATGTTTCTTAAACAATCTTCCTAACATTCACACCAGTTTTAAAAGAATTCTACAACAGAAAAAAAAGTCATTGCAAGCTTTATTTTGTAAAAATCTTGTCTTATATTCACTGGCACTAAATGAATTGACACAGTAACGAGATATCTTATGTATTTTATATGGGAGAAGATCCGTTCACGTGTATTTATTGGCGTACTGAGAGGTGGACACTGTAAAGAGAGGCATTATATCAACGGTTGAATGTAATTTTAAACCTTTTATTGTTTATATTAAATACATTTATGCTCACCAATTCATGAAATTTATTGTAAAGATGAAGTATATTATAAAGAGGAAAACTGTTACTCTGAATCAGTATTTGTTCTTGGGATGAAAGCAAGATTATATAATTTATGAGAGGTGTACAGTGGAGCATAAAAACATTTTTCAAGAATGTTAGTATCACCTATTTTGTTATTAAGTAATTTATAAAGAAATAACAATGCATGCAAATTTCTTCCTTGTGATAATTCAGGGAGCCCAATCTTTGTAGATCTATAAACTTGTCATGCAGAAACTGACTTTATTCGGATCTAAAGCAGAAACATTTTTTCGTATAAATTGTCTGAAGAGCAACAAATTCATGGGTATGAATGAGATTCAGACAACTGCTAACTCTGTGTCGCAATATGAAGAGTAAACGTTATGTATAGTAAACGTAAGATTTTTTCGTGCTTTTTAAAGTAAAAACATTAAGTATTAACCTTTTTTGCGACATAAATTACATAACAATGCAATACACTGGAATTAAATGTAACTTATAAGAAATATAAAATAAAATGAGAAATGCGTTATTGAAAAAGAGTGCTTCAAGTTTTTACAGACGACAAATTTAGAAAATAATTGGTGGAAACGCATTGAAGAAGATGTTAATATGTAATATCAGTTTAGCTTGGTTACGGCAGAGAATACATCAATATGTAACCCGTTGTAATGAGGACAATATTTATACAGTGAATTAAGATGCTATAGGTCGTCAGAAAATTGCATGAAAGAATATCCAAGAAGAACGAGAAGATCTATTATAGTGAATATTAAGAATTTGGAAATTAAGGAATAGAAGAAGAAATTGTTATAAAATTAATTTTTCCGCTCTGCAATACTAGAAAAGGACGCCTTGCATATTGGATTAGAATGAACAGTGACAAATTATTGCAACTTTTCATTGGAGTTAAATACTGAAATTATACAAAAGTGTAGCTTATAAAAATTTGTGCAATTCAATAAATTAAACTTTTTTTCAGAAAAAATGGGAATTTTTTTCATAGTAAAAAAAAAAGCGAAAATAAAATAAAATAAAACATGAATTGTACGGTAATTTTTTTGGTCAACCAATATTTTACTAGACAACAGATTTTAAAATGAATATATTATGTACAGACTACGAGACGTTGCTGATAAGCAGGTTAAAAAGCTTGTTAGTTGAAGATAATGCTTTGCATAAGTTTTTGTACATTTTAGAATTTAGATTGTATATAACTATACCAGAAAATGCCTCTTTGGGAAAGCAGAGATGTAACAGAGGGGCATTTTATATATTTAGGAAATCATGAAATACAGATATTAATACAATATATTGTAATATTCGATTATCAATGGATTATTTGAAGGTTACTTGTCTCGTAATTGCTTTGAAATCAGCGCGGAAAATAACAGAGTCCAGTAAACAAATGTTGGATCTGACAAGGCCACACAACCAAAACTGGAAGCAAGGTTGGTCAACGACAGTGAAACATTTTCAAGAGTAAATAACATGACTATTCTTTCCTTGTTTACAACTGACTAAGCTTTCCGATTCTTTCACAAAGAATTCACCAGACACGACAACGTTTCAGATATACCGTACACATTAAGCCTGTCTATTTTATATCAAGCTTTACTTGTTATGCCAATATTAATGCACCTTTTGGGATGAATACTGTAAATCTTAACATTGGACGATTAAATTAGGGCCTACACGAGGATAGCCTACTGTATTATTAAGGGATGTGGCCCCAAAACTCATTATCGACCTATTTTTAAGTAACTTCGAATTCTCACACTCTCCTCACAACATGTATTTACAAACTAAGTACATGTACAGGTAGGGTAAAAAAAGCGGACCGACTCTTGTAGCTGATTTCAACAATACTTCTACTCGTTTTAACACAATGCTCAATGCGCTAAATGTGTATGACACTAGTTTATTTTCTAATGGGTTTTGAAATGGGCTAAGTCAACAGTCGACACTAGAACAAATTTCAATGCATTCCCTTCTATCCTGTGAATGCCGCTAGGCATGCGCAGTGGCTCATATCGACAACTTAGATATTTTAGTCGTTCCGCTTTTATCCCCCCTTCCTGTACAGGAACACTTGCAAAATGATGTTGTTACTATAATACTGTGCATACACATGGGACTCGAAAGACTATAACTTGGTTATTCCTAAATGTAGATTAATTAATACACAGAACAGCCATATTGTATTAGGAATGAAGCTATATAACAAGGTCTCAAACAACATCAGAAATGTAAGAAAAATTAAAATCTAAAAAAAAATCAAAGATATACTTGTAAATAGGCATTTTTACACTGTACAAGAATATCTTGAATGTGACTTTAGATGATTGTTTTGCATTGTGTATGTCTTGACTAAACCTACTTAATGTTATATTACTTAATGGTGTTACAAATACAATATAGATGGGAAATAATCTTCACAATAAATTACATTATACGATGACGTAGTACGGATGATAAATAATTTTAGCAATAAATTATATTATACGATGATGTAGTATGAATGAGAAATAATAATTTACAGAAGATGTGCAAAGGAGTCTGAAACACCAGGTCACGTAGACCTACTTGGATCTTGCCCATTTAACTCCCTCTTAATAAACAATAGGCGCCAAAAAGTGAATAATTAAACAAAAAGGGTATGGATGTTTTGAAGATGTGCATGTATTCGATAGGAACGGAAAGAAATGATTTGCAGATATAATAGTATTAAAAAAATCATCAGCAGCCTTAATCCTGGATCATACGGTGAGGTATGAGCAGGCCCCACATTAAATTCTGGGGTCAGAACCAAATACAGTAGTGAGCATTCTTCCATGTTAAAAATGTCTAAATCGCTTATTTTTAGACCAAAAATAACACAAACAGGCTTTATCTTAATCCAGTTGTAACGAGAAACCTCACCAATAGCTCTAGTTTTTTGCTTCTTGCTACTTTTCATAAGCCTACTGCTATCAATATTTAACAGAAAAAATGCACAAAATCATATCTATTTCTCTCTATCTGTTTTCAGTTTTCTCTTTTCACTGCCTGCTTAATGTTTATAACTATTCGACATAGTGCAATTAAAACAACAACAAAATTTGGCAGAGATGACCATGAGATAACATGAATATTAAAATTCCAGTACTAGTAGGCCTACGCTAAACGAACTATTTAAAAACATATATAAACACTTTACTATGCTTTTGTAACAGTCGCTGCTCATCAAAACACATCTTGGACTGAAACATAAGCCTGGAAAACGCAATAACTACTTTGATATTGCTGATTGAAACTACAGTATCGTTCCATCAGTATATTTGCATGAAAATAAGAAAATGACACCCAAATGGAGTTTTAAGATGCAAAAGAATTGTTTGTATAATGTTAAATTAACCTTATTCATTTTTGTCCTTATAATATAGGTAATATATTTAAATGTTTTAAAATTTAAAATTCCAAAAATATTCCTGTTTCATTTTTATTAATGCAGGTACTAACAGATGAGCCCATTGATAACATCATGAAAGCATAGTGAGAAAATGAGACTTGTATCAAAGTCTGAACTGAATGAAGAACAACAGCTTTAACTTTGTCATGATCTCTAAGAACTCACTCACTGACCCCCGGTACTGAGAACTGGATCTTATGGTATCGAACCCCAGGTAGGGGAGAGAGGCGGGTTGGGAACGACCGTAAGCAAGTAGGTCACATGAGCGGGCCCGTTGTGTCAACCCCTGGTAAAGGGATGACTGGCATGCCCAAAGGCCCCCCGAAGCAGATTCCACCGCGACCCCCACGGAACTCCCCAACATCCAGCTAGAACCAGAAACCACACCACGTGCACCACGCCAGGGTTCCCCAACAACCATCGTACGTCACGCCCCTGGTCCCTCACGGGTCGCGGCACACCAGAAAGCCCCCAAGTGCGCAGCACACCACCAACAACCACATGACCACAAGCCACGGGTCAGGACGGGAGAGGCCCGCAGCGGGATGTGTCCCGAAAGCCGGGAACGGAAATGGGGTGATAATGAGGGGTAATTTGAAGGTGGAATGAGAGGGGGGAACTGGATGATCCCCGACAAAAACCCCCAAAGTCACGGCTTCATCCACCCCGAATGCCAAGACCGCCTGCCTCGGGATTCGAACCCGGGACCGCTGGCATGCCAGGCCCACGCGCTAGGCATGAGCCACCGTGACGACAACTGGATTTTAACTAAACTACAAAATAGATATGGAAACAATGTGTAGTAAATTTCCTAAATCTCTGAGTTTAGTGGTCGAGGCAGGAACATCGTACGTAGATACATTCGGGAGAGGTTCGGCCAATCTGAGTGTGGATTTTTGGTGGGTTTCCTTCTTTGCAAATGTGGATTGGAACTTACTTTCCACCTACCCTAAATGTTCCTATCCACTTATGTGTGTTCCTGTCGTCCTAGGAGGAGAAACTGGTTAGAGCCAAGATCAGTAAACTACGCGTATACAGGTTGCGAATTCCGGGATAGACCAGTCACAGCTCTTGAGTACGTGTTTGTATAATGTTAAATTAACCTTATTCATTTTTGTCCTTATAATATAGGTAATATATTTAAATGTTTTAAAATTTAAAATTCCAGAGTTTCCAACTCTGGGTATTCGCGGCTTTTACTCAGTCTAGAAAATGCTCACACCGTTTGATTAAACTTGTAACCTTTAATTAACCCTTGCTCGGACTCCTGTGCAATTTGTGCGGAAATAATCTATACACAACAGTTAAAACACAACCTTAAAAAAGCTGACACAAATGTTTTTATTTCATTTTATAAGTATCACCCATTAGACAAAATTTATGAAAGGAGAAGCGAATTTGACTGTGCGACAATTTTTTTTTTTATTTGGTGTCCCGAATAATCTTCAAGCGAGAAAGTTTTAGTGAATTAATTGAATTTTATTATAAAGGCAGTACCACCTTTATATCTCGAATGGTTTGGTGTTTGGCATGAGGTCAACAACCTCTCACAGTAAAAAAAATCTGATGTGAAAGTCACATAACTTCCTCTGCCCAAATAAAAGTTAGCAGTATTCACATATCCTTTTACAGAATCGCAAGACACAATTTTACGCTAATTATCCTACAAATACCTCTTCTTTCAATGATGCAACTAAAAGCGCAGGCTATATAACAAACTTAAAAAAAAGAACAAGTGACTGCAGACGTTTATTGAACTTTCCGCCGTAAAGAATAATTTCCGAAATTTATCGAATATTTCCCTCAGATGCTTCTTTACTCAAAACCTGGCCAACAATACATCTTTCTCACTTCACATTCTTATATAGAATAAGAGGCCATGAAAGAGCGCGTATTCAGTTGTTCATCATGCAAGACAAAATTTCTACAAACAGTGGGTGAACAGTGGGTGGCTTGTAACTACCCTCAGAGATTTTTTTCGAAAAAAAGTTTCAAATAAAGGTTTTAGCTCACAGTAAAAGGAACACATGTGAAAATTTTAAAGAAAATCGTTAGAGCCGTTTTCAAGAAAATCGCGAAAAACGAAAATTTCTTCATGTAAAGTCCCCTTAAAAATAAGAAAAATTTGTCGCCAATCTTCGAATCACATCTTCAGAAGGTACCTGACCCAAATACGAAATTTTGTTTTCATAAGATTCTCCGTTTCGGAGCTAGCTTGTTCACAAACTTCCACACAGACAGACACACAGACACACAGACACACACACAGACATGTTTCCAAAAATAGTATTTTTGGATTCAGGGGGCCTTGAAACGTGTATATATGCTAAAAACTCAACTTCGAATTTTAGGGTCGAAAACAATACTTCCTCTACCTATAGTAGCCTACCTATGGTACGGGCAGAGGAAGTAATAATGTTAAGAAACGCTTACTTGATTTATGGATCTAGTGTAAAATTCTTCGGAGGTAAAATAGTCCCTCGTTCGGATTTCTGGGTAGGGACTGCACTGAGGGAGTCTAAAAATAGTAAGAACTATAGATTTGGAACGTGGAATTACGAGCTTGTACAGGCCTGGGCCTTGGAGCGCTTAATTCAGTAACTAGAGAATTAAATAAATGCAGGTTAGATGTAGTAGCGATACAGGAAATTAGATGGGGGGGGGGGTGAAAGTTCAATACAGACAGATGCGTATACCTTTTCATATGGGAAAGGGAATGATAACCATCAATTAGGGACCGGGTTTTTCATACATAGGAAAATGAATTCAGTCATTAAGAAAGTAGAGTTTATTAATGATAGGATTTCTTATGTCATGACGGTGATGTGACATCAAAGTTATGAATGCCCATGCTCCTACAGGGGATAAAGGCGATGATGAAATGGACAGATTTTGAGGAAATAGAACGAACATTAGATCAGTTTCCGGCATGGTGTCACATAAAAATTGTGCTAGGAGATTTCAAAGCGAAAATAGGGAGGAAAGATATTTTCATGCCTACGATTGGGAACGAAAGCTATCCATATGAACAGCAACGACAGCAACCGTAAAAAATTTAATAGGAAAGAGAACAAAATTACTACATGATATTCATAGATACAAATGGACTTCGCCAGATGGAAATACTCATAACCAGGGTTAGGATTTTTAGGTGCAAATTTTATATGAAAAAAGGAAGGGAAAAGGTGCTAAAATAAGGTAAAAAAGGGGACAAAAAGGCGCTATTTTACTCAAGTAATTCAAAAAAATCTATCTTCTATTAACAGTTATTGAGTTGCGAAAAAACACATCAAATCATCACTCACCAGAAACAGTAAAATACAGGAAGCTGTTGTACTTCAAGACATTGAGCATCTCTACATTTTTAAAAATAAGCCTGTTTCTATTAGGACATAGAATGTCTTTGTACATGCTAAAGCTTCTTTCGACATCCACAGAAACCAGTGGGGCAAACTTTGTATTCACTCGGAATGGCAACTCTACACATGTGGCAAATTCCTCTCTACACATGTGGCAAATTCCTCAACATCCGGATTTTTCTGAAGACTAGACTCAAGTTTGTCTTTAGCAAAGCCCTCTAACTGGTCCCTCACTGAAGTGAAAATATCCCATTGTTTTTCCTTTTCGAGACCTTGTTCTTCCAATTGTTTGATAGCTGCAGTCAAGTACTTGTAACCATGGACACAAAATAGTTCTGTCTCCAAATTCTGTATTTTTTCCGGTAGCAGAAGTTGTTGGGCCTTGGAAATCGCACCTGCGTCTGCTGGATCCAATGAAAGCACAAAATCCTTAATCTTGTCAAAATTCTCACACAACATAACAGCACACTGAATCCATGATCCCCAGCGAGTAATGACCGGGAATTTTGGATGGGGGAAGCCAGTGATTTCCTTGTAGGCAACAACACGACTCGGAGCTTTCTGTAGAATCTTCTTCAGGGCAGAGATGTATTCATTTGCAATGTCGTATTAATTCCTTATGGATTCACAAACCCTGTGAAGGGCATGGACTAGGCATGTCACATGCTTGAACTTAGGGAACAAAGGTTTCAATTGGTTAATTGCTGAAACCATGTATGGAGCCTGGTCTGTAACCACCAGAAGAAGTTTTTCAAATGCGATACCACTTGGCCACAGGTTTTGACAGAAGTCCATGATTGATTGCATTACTGTACTGGCGTTGGCTTTCTCCAGTTCGTACATTTTAAACAACATGGGCTTAATGTTCTCCCCTGATAGGGGAAAAACTAAAATATTCAAAACATATCGTTCCATTGAGTCTGTAGTTTCATCCAATATGATTCCCACATCACAATCAGTCACTTTCTCCTTGATGGTTTTTATGGTTTCAGGCACTATGTAGTTTCTTCTTATAGTACTCTCATCAGGCACTGACATCTTTGTGTATTTTTCAAGGAATCCTTTGAAAGTCGGATGGTTTACCTTATTGAGTGGAATTCCCGCTGGTGTAAGAGCAGCACATAAATCAATGTTGAATTTCTTCAAAATTTGAGTTTTCGATGAGCACTGTTCAATCGCATTCCGTAATAAAGGTTGTCGCGATTTATTTGCTTGAAGTGTCTTGTTCTTTTGATGCTTAGAAGTGGAAATGTGTTGTTTGATGCGGTCTCGCTGGTGTTTTTCATCTAACAAAATTCCTGAATCGCAAATGCTACACCGTATTACAGTTCCATCTGTTTCTACGGAATCTTGTTTGAATTCCTGAGACAGAGAAAATAACCGGGCTCTGGATACCTTAGGCATGGCAAAATTACACTCATTTAATCACAGATTTGCACTCACGATCAACAGACTACTGACTGGTGAAGTCAAGAAGATGGAAGTGAGAGAAAGAGGATTTGCATATACACAATATTTTTTTTATAATAAATTATAATTTGGTGGAATGAAATACGCATTTCCATTGTAGCAAGCTATTTGTTTCGGCAAAGTGAAAGAGGATTTGCGCGCACACACAATATTATTGTTGATGGAATGCTACACCGTATTACAGTTCCATCTGTTTCTACGGAATCTTGTTTGAATTCCTGAGACAGAGAAAATAACCGGGCTCTGGATACCTTAGGCATGGCAAAATTACACTCATTTAATCACAGATTTGCACTCACGATCAACAGACTACTGACTGGTGAAGTCAAGAAGATGGAAGTGAGAGAAAGAGGATTTGCATATACACAATATTTTTTTTATAATAAATTATAATTTGGTGGAATGAAATATGCATTTCCATTGTAGGGAGCTATTTGTTTCGGTAAAGTGAGAGAAAGGGGGTTTGCACGCACACACGTATCATTTTCTGTTGTTGCAGGTGTGCTTTCAGTCCCGCTTTTACTGGAAGCAAAATGGAATGAAACTCACAAGTCATTCATAACGCTTTATAATGATAAAATGCACTCTAGAAGAATATTGATAAGCTACAGTATATGAAAAAGGGGAAGAAAGGGGATTATGGGCACTGTTGAGAAAAAAGGGGTAAAAGGTACCAAAAAAGGGAAAAAAGGTGCTACAAAAATGTCTCCATTCTCGACTATAGATAAAATCTCACACTGTGGTATCTTTCCGAAGAGCTTTAATTTACCCTACGAGAAAAGGTGCGCACCTAAAAATCCTAACCCTACTCATAACCAAATTGACCATGTGCTAATAAATGCAAGGAGGCAGTCTAGTGTAATTGATGCTCGAACTTGTAGGGGTGCTGACTGCGATTATCTGGTGTTGCGGTTGTTCGGGAGAAACTTTCTTTAAACAAAGG
Organism: Ectobius pallidus; assembly: GCA_964059195.1. Lineage (NCBI taxonomy): Eukaryota > Metazoa > Arthropoda > Insecta > Blattodea > Ectobiidae > Ectobius > Ectobius pallidus. The sequence goes on from CAXKWD010000009.1 coordinate 36,824,892, forward strand.
AACTTTAAAAAATGTCGATATACAGAGATTCATTCTGAAAAGCTAGATGAAAACCAAATTAAGAATGCTTACCAAGTCGAAATTTCGAAATATATAAGAACATTATCGATATAGCTACTTACACAACAGGATAACTCAGCACCTTTGTATTTTAATTTTTAATTTTTTACACAATTGTATTCTAAATTTTGTATTTGTGTTGTAAATTATTATAATAATTTGTTAATGTTTATGTTGTATATTATGTAAAGAAATTTTCACATTGTACATATTGCTTATAACCAGGGCCCGGATTCTAATGACATGTCATCTTTTTATTAATGCTGTATAGACATTGCCAACTTGTAGATAAATCCTAATCATGGTCCCTAGATTATAGAAATGCATTTTTATTAGGTCATTTTTTGTCATTTTATGCAATTTTATATTTTTAGGGCATTTATTTCAGTTTTAGGTCATTATTTAGTCATTTTCGTGTCATTTGCTTCCTTATTTAGTCATTTTCATGTATTTACATTGAGTGTATTAACTTTTTTTTACGTCGCTAGCGGTGCTGTCTTTGAAGCGTTGTTTGTTTAATGCAAGAAGGAAAAATTCGGCGTTAAAGTGTTGACATGTCTCCGTCGGAAGTGAGAATCAAAGAAACGCAAAAATTTTGTATTATATTACTATTGTTATTAGATTGACTTGGCACCAGAGTCTGCCACCTGCTTGGATTTGAGAGTGCAAGCTACTGTTTACCCTCAATAAACATCAATATAATCCGGCTGACCACAAAAGGATGTGCCGAATTTTGACTCACCAGTGCCTCAGTGCCAGTATAAATTTCCGTAATAAAAGAACATTCACAACATTACAGTTATTTACAGTTTTTACAATTATGTACAAACTAGTCTATAACTTTGTATGTAAAATAATAATTTTTTATCAGTTTTTAGTTAATTTTTTATAATTATTAGGTCATTTTCTTTAAAATTTAGGGTCATTTTATAGGTCATTTTTCAAACAATTTTAGGTCATCAGAATCCGGGCCCTGCTTATAACTGTAAATTCATATTATTATTTGCAAATATATTGACGTGTCCCATAACATATAACATGTTCCGATGGACTGAATAAAATAAAATAAAATCAAGTAGATTTGCAGTTCTAGAAAACACTGCAGAACAAGAAGCTAGGGATAATTTAAATATCGATAAACTTGGAAAAGCAATAAAGGCAATATTAAATTACCAATAAAAGAAAGATTAGGTCTGCTTGAACTAAAACTAAATAAACCGTGGTTCGATGTTGAATGCATGGAATTAGTAAAAGCAAGATAGGAAATGAAACTACTGTCGGAAATCCTAACAATGCTGAACGATAAACCTCTAGAGCCATTAGAACGAAGAAAAGAAACTTTCTCAAAGGCAAAGTAAATGAATTAGAAGAAAAAAGCAAAGACAAAAATATTAGGGATCACTACAAGGGAATAAATGAGTTCAAGAAATGTTTTAACCCAAAACAAACATAATTAAAGACAATGATGGACCCGAATAATATTTAGAGTAGATGGAAAACTTTATTTAATCAGTTATTCAATATACATGGAGAGATCCAAAGTATAGAAGGTTAAATATTTACAGCAGAGCCGTTGGTTCCAGAACCGACCCTAACAGAAGGAGAAATAGCTATAGCTAAAGTAAAAAGACACAAATCTCCAGTCATTGACCAAATTCCTGCAGAATTAATTAAGGCTGTTGGGGATAGATTAAACTCAGAGATACATAAATCCATTCATTTGATTTGGAGAAAGGAAGAACTGCCACAGGAATGGAAAGAATCTATTATTATACCGATCCATAAAAAGGGAGATAGGGCCGAATGTAATAACTATCGAGGAATTTCTCTGTTATGAACAAAATACAAAATTTTGTCTCACATAGGCTACTTCTGTCAAGATTATTTATTTATTGAATATACAGTTTTATGAACCCTATTTTACCCGATGGTGCATTAGGGTTATAGTTTTAACAAATTAACCCATATGCGAACGAAATCATTGGAGATCAACAATGTGGATTTAGGCGAATTAGTAAAATATTTTGTATTCGACAAATCTTGGAAAAAAAAGTGGGAATATAATTAGTCTATTCACCACTATACATAGCTTTAAAAAAAAGGCTTATGCTTCAGTTAGACGAAACAAATTGTATATATTCATTGGGTTTGGGATAGAAAAAAAAATTAAATTAAAAAAAAACCTAAGAAGTTAGTAAAATGTGTCTAAATGAAATTTACAGCAGTCAGGGTAGCGAAACTTACATCAGAAACGTTTGCCATTAAATGTTGCTTGAAGCAAATAGATGCACTATGACCTTTACTTTTTAATTTCGCTTTGGAATATGTCATTAGGAAAGTTCAGGAAAACAAGGTGAGCATATAGTTAAATGGCCATCACCCGATATTGTCTCATGCAGATGATGTCTGTCTGTTGGGCGATGACATAAACATAAATGGGAGAAATGCAGAAAGTCTTTTCGATGCCTGCAGGAATGTTGGATTGGAAATTAATACAGAAAGAGGTAAGTATATGGCCATGAAGCGTCAAAATAATGCTCTACAAAATATTATAATAGCACATAAAGCATTCGAACAAATGGAGAAATTCAAATATCTGCGAGCAATAATTACATATACAAATAATACTAAAGTAGAAATTAAGTGTCGACTGAAATCTAGAAATGCTTGTTATTATTCAATTCAGAAGCTTCTGTCTTTTCGTCCTCTGACCAGAAATCTAAAAACATATATTTATAAGACAATTTATCTAGCAGTGTATTATATGGCTTGGAGACATGGTTCCTTACTCTTCGGGAAGAACATAATCTGAGAGTGTTCAAAAACAGGGTGCTTAGGAAAATATTTGGGTCTAAGAGAGATGAAGATGGAGACTGGAGAAAACTTCATAACGACGAGCTTCATAACCTGTACTCGTCACCGGATTTGGCAAGAGTAATTAAATCACGGAGGCTGGAATAGAATGGACACGAATATATATATAATAATTAAGGAATCGCGCACAATGTGCATTATCTTAACCTAAGACTTAACCTACTGACAAACACCAAGTCCTGAACCCGCGAAAGGGATTTTCCACTACTGAAAAATCCCCGACCCGGCCGGGAATCGAACCCGGGCCGCCGGAGTGGAAGGCAGGCGCGCTACCGACTCACCCACGGCGACGGACATAGACGTCGTAGAAATTAGTGAAAAGAAAATATTAAGACGGTAGGCCTACGGTCATGTGAAAAGAATGAATGATGGAAGATTACCCAAGGGAACCTGATGGATGGCCGACTTATACCTGGATGGCTGGTGTAAGGGGGAGCATGGTAGCAAGAGGACTACAAGGTGAAGGAAGATACGATGGACAGACGACAGTGGAGGAGCAAAATTAGCTAAAATTGGAATGTATAATTGTTATGTATTGTTTGGTTGAGGAAACCACATTTTTGCGGGAGAAAACCCTAAAGGAAAAAAAAATATTAATTTTCAAGTCAATCCAAAAAGTCGCATACGATTTTTAATGGTAAAATGACAACATTTATTACTCTGTCTGGAAATAAGTATTTGTGGGAAATTTAAACAGACTTTCGCATAGGCTATTTTCGATGTAAAAGTAGTATTAAGCGTCTTTAGGAAGCTAAGAAAATGTGGAGGTTTATCCGCACACTAGAGTAGATGCTATATCAAAGTATAACAGAGCTATGTATAATAGAGAATTCAGCACATACCTATCTCTATGAGCAGGACTGGGGGAAGATCGGACGCTCTCAGACGACACCTTGGGACAGGGAGACACGGGCCCCGCCATGTCTGGTGACGACGTGCTGGTGTCCGCCACACTTTCCCCTGCAAAAATAAACACTAAGTTACCAGTCACTCATACACTTAGTCATTCAATAAATACCAGAAATTTGAATACTCGTTATATGTTCAAAAGTAACTTTTTCTTCATGTGTCAATTTTTTGAAACGACTGAAGCCAACAGCAAATATTTTTTCCTAATGAAATTCTGAAAAATAAACGAAGAGTAATATTACAAAACAGATTTTAAAGTGTTAAGATGACGCACATAGAAGATTAAGTAAGTAAGTAAGTAAGAAGGTTAAGTAAGTAAGTTGCATTACATTACTAAGCAAACCACGAAAAATCTACAGATTTTTTCTTCGGTAGTCTATTTTCGTCCTACCATGGTAGAAAATTAAACTTCCAACACCCAGTGCCCGCAACCTAATTTACCACACTACTTACAGCACAGGAGCGTCATTATATAAAAAAGCTTCTAACTTTTGACATCTATTGTTGCAGACATGGAATATAATCATAGTTGCTAGTTGAAGTTTACCATTTCAGTCTTACCTGCCTTTACTGCCTTTTAATTTCTTAACAACTTACTGACTAACGATATTCATGAGGCGACTTAGTTTGACGCAAAATATTACAGATTTCATGATGCAACTACATGCGCCTTCGGATTGTTATTTTAAACAGTTCCTCCATTCTCCACACTTGTTTTGCAATAAATTACTGTAAGTTACGTTAGGGTGGTTACTGAACTGGCTTAAAACATTATTTACAAAACCTCCGAAGCCTGTTTTTATACTAGTGATGTCAACTTTTAATATGTTAGACAAGCAGGTGCCTGCTATTAGAACTCTGTTTGATAATACCGTTGCCATGGAAACCGAGCCCTTTTTCGGGTTTTTTTTAGGGATAAAAATTTAAAAAAAAATAACTTTTTGGAATTTTCCTGTGGTTTACAGCCTAAAAGCTATATGTGTACCAAATTTCAAGTTTCTAGCTCATCTGGAAGTGGGCAAATATTAATGTCAGTGAGCCGAGCCGAGCCCTTTTTCGGGGGTTTTTAGGGCTAAAATTTGAAGAAAAAAACTTTTTGGAATTTTCCTGTGGTTTACAGCCTAAAAGCTATTTGTGTAGCAAATTTCAAGTTTCTAGCTCGTCTGGAAGTGGGCAAATATTATTGTCAGTGAGCCGAGCCCTTTTTCGGGGGTTTTTAGGGCTAAAAATTAAAAAAATAATACGTTTTTTGGAATTTTCCTGTGGTTTACAGTCTAAAAGCTATAAGTGTACCAAATTTCAAGTTTCTAGCTCATCTGGAAGTAGGCAAACATTAATGTCAGTGAGTGAGTGAGTGAGTGAGTGAGTGAGTCAGTCAGTCAGTCAGCCACGTGGCTTTATATTATAGGGATAGAAAAGCTATATGTGTACCAAATTTCAAGTTTCTAGCTTATCTGGAAGTGGGCAAACATTAATGTCAGTGAGTGAGTGAGTGAGTGAATGAGTCAGTCAGTCAGTTAGCCATGTGGCTTTATACTATAGGGATACAGACTAGCTTAAAAGGCCCGGCGTCGCCCGGGTTTTGTATTTTGTAATTCGAAATTAACTTATGAAGGACTTTCGATTTTCAAATTATAGATCCTTATTTGGACTGGAGAAAATTGCATAACGACGAGCTTCAGGACCTGTACGCTTCACCGGATATGGTAAGGGTAATTAAATCGCAAAGGATGAAATGGGCTGGACATGTTGCACGCATGAGGGAGGAAAGACATCTCAAAAGTATTGACTGGGTGACCCGAAGGAAAAAGACCACGTGGAAGACTAGACGTAGGTGGGAGGACAATCTTGAACGGATTTAAGGGAAGTAAGGTTTGTGAGGAATGATTGGTTGGAGTTAGTACAGAATAGGGCTGAATGGCGGACTCAGGTAAGCGCGGCAATGAACCTTCGGGTTCCATAAAATAAATAATATTCCTTTAGCTTGCTTAGGAATTGTCTATTGCCATTGAGTAAGTAAGTAAGTAAGTAAGATCCTTATATAGGTATTTAGAATTTGAAATGAAGAACGACTTATCATATTCAAACTATTCGCTCATAAAACGCATGATATAGCTTTTTATGGCTCTAGAAGATGTAGAATTTTGCATCCCATCGCTTCTACACACCAAGCCTGATAGGAGTTGAAATAAAAAGAAACAGAAATTCCGGAACATAAAATTGTATTGTCTGCGGAATATTTTATTTCTCACTCTCATGTTACCATACAGCCGTTTCGGGGATGAAATTAAAAAGAAATTCAATATCACTTTCATACTTCCCTCCCCCAAAACCTGCGATACAATAATATACATATTACCATACCTCGTATGGTATTCTCTATGTCCAGGGTAGAAAAGTTATGTTACTGCATCACATTGTTTACTATTTTCGTGGATTGAATTATTTATTTACACCAATGAATTATATCGATAGCTTCTCTAATTTGTCAAAGTCCCGTTTCATTTATTTCCAAACCTACCTATGATCACTGCCAACAATACACTGTACATTGCATGTGATTTGGATTTGATAATTCTGTGCAAAAAGGTATTGTATCTCCTCTAAAACATTTGATTTTTGGCATTTAAAATCAAAATTTTTCAAAATCCTTTCTTAGTGAGTACTTACATTATGAAACGAAGGTATTGTCAAAATTCCCTTTCTCTACCTATAATAGTTTAGGCTCTACGTTGATTTTCTGTCAGTCAGGACAAAGCCTCTTATATATATATAAAAGAGATTACTAAACATCTCATGTGAAACACTCGCACAACTTCCTCTCCCCTTAAGAACGATATATTCCAGCATAGAGTATAAGGGTGCATTGCGGTAGCGCGCATCAGTTGCCTGAGCCTAATTTAAAGTCGCATTGTTCGAGAGGTAAGACATAAAACCTAAGTTTGTGTATGAAAGAGGGGCACATAGGCCTAACTACCCTTCATAGAATGTATTGGGATTTTAGCTCTTAGTATAGGCTAATATTTATGAAAAGCTACATTATGCATACTATGCAATTCGTGTACAAAATTTAAACAAAATCGTTAAAACCGTTTTCAAGAAAACAACGAAAAATGAACCCTCAACGTTATAAAACCCAAATGAAATCTTATGTAGTGCACTCACATAATTTTCTTTACCCTACGCATGGCCAATACAAATTTATCATTTCACAATCTAATATAGAGTAAGAGGCCATATTGCAAGGAATGCACATTCAGATGTCTTATTCTCAGCTTGATTTGTTCCCCATGCAAAACTTGAGTCTGAGTTTCTACGAATGGTGGACAACTATCCTTCAGATAATTTTTGGAAGAATGTTTCAAAGAAAAATTCAGCTCTTTGTATAATCACCTCCTGTACAATATTTAAACAAAACCGACAGGTCGATTTTAAGGAATTTGCGAAATGTGACATTTTTATGTTAAGTGGTAGTAAAAGTCGTCGCCAGTCTCAGTGCCAAAAACCCAAAAAAGATTTGGGACAAAAATAAATAAGGTACAGGCCTATAGGTACTGGTGGAATAAGTAAAAAAAATCTGATGTGAAAGTCACATAACTTCCCATGCCCAAATAAAAGTTAGCAGTATTCACATATCCTTGTACAGAATCGCAAGACACAATTTCACGCTAATGATGCTATAAATTCCTTGTAGCCCCTCCTTTGAATGTTGCGACTAAAAACGCAGGCTATGGACAAACAAAAAAAGAAGAAAAAATAAGTAACTGCAAACGTTTTTTTAACTTTCCAAATTTGTCGAATATTTCCCTCAGATATTTCTTTACTGTAAGCATAGCCAACGATCCATCTTTCTCACTTCACGTACTTATATAGAATAAGAGGCCGTGAATGTCCGCGTACTGAGTTGTTCACCAGGCAAGACAGTTTCTACAAACAGTGGTTAGCTTACAACCACCCTCCAGAGAATTTTTTTATAAAAAAGTTTCAAATAAAAGTTTTAGCTCTTGGTATAATCACTCCATGTACAAACTTTAAAGGAAATCGTTAGAGCCGTTTTTTTTTTTTTTTTTTTTTTTTAATTGCAAAAAGCAAAGTTTTCTTCATATAAAGTCCCCTTAACTATAAGAGAAGGTTGTCGCCAATCTTCGTGTTACAGCCTCAGAAGGTACCTAACCCAAATACAAAATTTTGTTTTCGTATGATTTTCCGTTTTCCGTATTGCAGAGAGCGTGTGGTGGCTTATAACTACCCTTCAGAGAATTTGTTCGAAAAAATGTTTCAAATAAAAGTTTTAGCTCTTAGTATAAGCAACCCATGTGCAAAATATAAAGAAAATAGTAAGAGCCGTTTTCGAGAAAATCGCGAAAAACGACAATTTCTTTATGTAAAGTCCCCTTAAGAAACTTGTCGCCAATCTTCGCCTCACATCTTCAGAAGGTACCTGACCCAAATACGAAATTTTGTTTTCGTACGACTTTCCGTTACGGAGCTATCCTGTTCACAGACATCCACACAGACAGCAGACACACACAGACACAGACACGTTTCCCAAAATAGTATTTTTGGATTCAGGGGGCCTAGAAACGTGTGCAGATAAAAGTTTTGCATGCTAAAAACTCAACTTCGAATTTGGGGGTCGAAAACAATACTTCCTCTACCTATAGTACCTACGGTACGGGCAGAGGAAGTAATATAATCAGGAAAACTGATGTAACCAAGTGCCAGAATGGAAAAAAATAAGTTACTTTTAATCGATTTCCGAGTTAAGCTCCAGATCGATTCATTAAGCAGGGCTTTCAGAAGAACAAAGGTCTAGCTTGATCATAGGCGTAACCAGGCCGACCATATGGGGGGGTTATAACATCCGCGGGGAGAGGGGAGTCCGGGGGTCCTCCCCCGGAAAATTTTAAAAATTAAGATGCAAAATAACGAGTTTTAAGCTTCCGGGGCAACCCCCGGAAAATTGTCAAAGTTAAGACGCAAAATAACGAGTTTTAAGCTTCCGGGGATCCCCCGGAAAATTTAAAAAATTAAGATGCAAAATAAAAAGATTTAAGCTTCCCGAGGTGTTTCTCCCGAAAAATTTTAAAAATTAAGACGCAAAATGAGTTTTAAGCTTCCCACGCTTTATACTTGATTTAAGTAATTTATGGGCAGACTTAAAAAATTATACAATTTTCCTTTTTTTAATCAATGGGGGGGGGGGGTTCAAACCCCCAAACCCCCCCCCCCCTCGGTACGCCTATGAGCTTGATAAGCCTACTTGAAGGAATACATGTGTAGTGTTACTTGTCAAAGCTATCTGTTTTGCAACTTCCAAAGCCGTATATGAACACTGTGAAACAATATGTTGACATGAGAACTTTGATAAATTCTTTCTAACATATTATAACAAGGGCTCGTTGGGGTTCGAAATCAGAACACGTAGTTTCTAATTGAAGAATGGAGGTTCCTTTATTTCCGACAACAGTGATCTACACAGCCTGAAAATTCCTGAATGTTCTCCAGTTCACCAGTTCTTCCGTTCACTAGCTCCTTCGTTCACTAGCCCCTCTGGTCACTAGTTCCCCGTCGACTAGGTCTTCCGTTCGCTAGCTCCTCCGTTGACTAGTCCCTCCGGTCACTGGCTCCTCAGCTCCTCAAGTCACAGTTATTTAAGGCCGCGCTGATCAGTCCTCTCCGTCCAGTTCACACTCTGCCGCTGACTCTCTCTCTCTCGCTGTTACCGACTGTTACTCTGACTGTTCTCACATTGACTGACTGACTCTCGCTGTCCGCTGACGAGTTTATATAGTCTTGACGAATGTTCTAGAGTCGATGTCTCGAAGTCTCCGCACATGGTCCAGAATTTGCGCGGCCACACCCTTTAGCACGTCCCGGAGCGTGGCCCAATCGCTGCGCCGTTTCACGCCCACTAGCGCCTCGCCTCCCGCCCGTCCACTAGGAGAGCGCGATTTTTCTAGACGTCTGTCATCCTGGCGCTTTCTGGGCGAATCCTGGGCTTTGTGACAATATTACCATAAAATAAGCACTAAATTGGGCATTACTCCGGTATCGGTCAACCGATTTTGTCAAATATCAATAGGCTTCTTCTCATGGACGTTATAAATGCGTAAACAAAGTTTCATTAAAATCCGATAAAGCATACTTGAGTTATCGCGCGTACAGACACACGAACAGACATTTTCCCGTCTCCCACACAATCTCATAAAGTACCATTCTGGTACTTAATAAAATCAGGTAAACTGATGTAAAAAAGTGCCAGTATGTTTTTTTAATCAGTTATGACTGCAATTATGATATGCAGAATATGTTTTTTTAATTGATTTACAAGTTAAGCTCCAGATTTATTCATTAAGCAGGGCTTAGGGAAGAACAAAGGTCTAGTTTTCTTTTTAATCAGATTAAAATCTTCCAGCATCAGCTGAACTGTACAGATTTTTGATATCTTGACAATCGCACACTCACATAAAAATACGAAAAAGAAAGTGAAATTGGCTGGTTTCGGGATTTGAACCATGGAACTCCATAACGTGAGGCCAAAACGTTACCATCTCGGTCACCTGGGTCAGTTTAACGGTCTAGTTGTAAGTTATAAGCGCATGTAAAACAATAGTGTTTTTGGTCATAGCTATCTCTATTTTAATTTCCAAAGCCGTAAAATATCACAGTAAAACAATTGACTATGTTGTCATGATAAATGATTTGCTTTTTTTTATATATATAAATTCATTCGAATACGTATATTATCATAAAATAGGCACCAAATTGAGCATTACTCCGAAACAGGTGAACCGATTTCATCCAGTATCAGTAGACCTCTTCCCATGAACACTATAAATGTGTATACCAAATTCCATAAAAATCCGGTAAAGCGTATTTGAGTTACCGCGTTTTTAAAATAGACACTAAATTGGGTTTTACTCCGGTACCGGACAACCGATTTGGTCCAATATCGGTAGACGTCTTCCCATGTACATTATAAATGGGTATACATAGTTTCAGGAAAATCCAATAAAGCATATTTGAGTTATCGCGACTTCTCATAAATTAACATAAAAGGCAATAAATTGGGCATCATTCCGGTACTGGCCAACCGATTTGGTTGAACATCAACAGACGTCTTTCCATGGATAGTATAAATGCGTATACGAAGTTTCATAAATATCCGATAAGGCGTATTTGAGCTATTGCGCCTTTAAAATATACACTAAATTGGGTTTTACTCCGGTACCGGTTAACAGATTAGGTTCAAATTTAACAGAGTACTTTTCATGGATGTCATAAATGCGTATACCAAGTTTAATGGAAATCCGATACAGCGTATTTGAATTATGGCGCCTTTCTATCAGAAAGGCGCCATAATCTATTAAAATATGCACTAAATTGGGCATTACTCCGGTACCGGTGAACCGATTTGGTTCAATATCAATAGGGTTCTTCCCATTGACATTATAAATGTGTTTTCCAAGTTTCATGAAAATCCGAAAAAGCGTATTTGAGTTAGAGCGCGTACAGACACACGGACGGACAGACAGACAGACAGACAGACAGACGGACAGACAGACAGACAGACGGACAGACATTTTTCGTCCCCCACACAATCTCATAAAGTACCATACTGGCACTTAATAAAGTCAGGTAAACTGAGGTAACAAAGTGCCAGAACGCTTTTGTTTAATTAGTGATAATTGCAATTATGATGTGCAGAAAAGAAGTTGATTTTGTAATCTATCTCCGAGTTAGGCTCCAGATCGATTCATTAAGCAGGACTTGCGGAAGAACAAAGGTCTAAAGTTTGATACTTTAATTCATACTCGTATACGCTGATATAAGAAATTCTTAAAATATGTGAACATTTCACAAAATGCACTGGGAAACAACCCCGCTTAATGTACATATGCCTAATTATTTCACAGTAATATACCTTCTGTTTATAACAGTGTTCATGTAGTACTCATTTCAACTAGAACAACGAAATAAACAAACATCTGACTGCATTCGAGTCAAGGCCCTCAATGATTAGCAAAAAGGCATTGTAGTATAGTCATGATTTCTCATTTAAAAAGCATTTGACCTTTAATTAGTCGTTACTCCGGTACCGGCCAACCGATTTGGTCCAAAATAAAATCAGGCAAACTGATATAACAAAGTGCCAGTATGTTTTTGTTGAATGAGTTATAATTGCAATTATGATATGCAGAAAATAAGTTTTTCTAATCAGATTAAAATCGACCAGCGTCAGCAGAACTACAGATTTGTGATACCTTGACAATCGCGCACTCACATAAAAAAAAACCATGTCAAATCGGCCGGCTCCGGGATTTGATCCGGGGACCTCCAGAATACGAGTCCAAGGCGTTACCATTTGGCCAGCTCAGTCAGTTTGACGGTGACGTTTAATAAGCATAGGCCTAAGTGAAGGAATAGTGTTAACTGTCAAATTATACCGGTAGAAAAAATAAAATAAACATGTAACATTTAATTAGTCGTTACTCTAGTACCGGCCAACCGATTAGGTCCAAAAATAATAGGCTTCTTGCCATAGACGTTATAAATGCGTATACCAAGTTTCATGAAAATCCGATAAAGCGTATTTGAGTTATGGCGCTTTTAAATAAAAACACTAAATTGGGTTTGACGCCGGTACCGGTGAACCGATTTGGTTCAATAACAATAGTCTTCTTCCCATGGACATTATAAATGCGTATACAAAGTTTCATGAAAATTCGATAAAGCGTATTTGAGTTATGGCGCGTACAGACACACGGACAGACAGACAGACGGACAGACATTTTTCGTCCCCCACACACAATCTCATAAAGTACCATACTGGCACTTAATAAATAAGAATCTTGCCATGGGCATTATAAATGCATATACCAAGTCTCATGAAAATTCGATGAAGCGTATTTGAGTTAGGCCTATCGCGCGTACAGGCACACGGACGGACGGACAGACATTTTCCCGTCCCGCACACAATCTCATGAAGTACCATATTGGCACTTAATAAACGGATATACCGGTACCGTGCTTTCCTATTATTCCGTTGCACTACATCACATTGGGGTACATGTGGTCAGCATAAATATGTTCTTGACAGGAACCGCTAGTTCTTTATCAAGGTAACTCGTTGTTCTCATAGGACTAGATGCGACCTGTACAGATTCTCTTTATCTCAGTTGGTGCCCGGGGTCGAACTAGGGATTTTACCCTAAACCACTCTAAACCACTACACATCACTCTACATAACTAAACCACTCTAAACCACTACACATAGGCCTACTGACAATCTGGGTTATTTTGAAAGTTATCAGGTTTACTTGCGGTATTGAAATCGATAAGAACTCAATCCCGACTCGAAACGTTCCCTGTTTAGATGGAAAGTTCTCGGAGTGACAAATTTTTGTACTGTGGCTAACTTCGTAATGTATGGATATTTGTGTAGCTAACGTGTGTAAGCAATACCATATTCATTCCGTGATTGGGCTGCATGTATTGTATTAATAATTTCCGTTCACTATAAACAAATTATAGATGGAATGAAAGAATAAGATAATAATATTAGACTGTCATAATAGAGAGTATATGTTCTTTGATTAAATTAACGGAGTAGCTGACAATACAGATGTCGAACGGTCGTACGAGTGTACGCACCCACAGAATTTAGTTCGTTAAGATTTACATGGGCCCGCCGCCGTGCCTGCTTTCCACCTCGGCGTTTGGGTTCGATTCCTGGCAGGATTGGGGACTTTTCAGTAGTGTATAATCCCTTTTTCGGGTTCAGAAGTGTGTATGTGTTGTCCTTAGGTTAAATATTAAGTTGGGTACTTGCACCCGGAAACAAATCCGCTGAGAATAGGCTCACCCGATGAACTTCCACTTTTACATGGAATTGAATTCGATCTAAATCCTCCATTTCCAGACGATAGGACTGAAAATTTATTCATTGACGATCTCGATATGGGGAAGGGATTCAGTTCGACCTCAATCCGCATGTAAACGTGGCATTTAGCAAGTGATAAATAAAACAGTAGTGCCAAGATAAAATGTGAAGCTTACTTTGAGCAGTTCTTTTTTCTGACGGTATGGTCAAGTACGCATACCGGCAAACTTCTTGTTATATATTTAATGCATTTAGTATATCACAAAGAAAATTGCCTTACAGATGAGAGTTCATGTTTCTTTAGGCCTAAATAAAATAATTAAATTAAAGCGACTGATAACTAATATTGCCACCACTGTTGGAGTACAATCATATTTTAAAATATCCAAACAAAAAGGAACTTTTGGCTAAAGTCTACCGGTCCAAACAACGGTGCTGCCATCTTCTGAGCAAGGAAAGGATAGCCTATGTGAACTGGCGAGCAAAGCAGTTTGGGTATATAGGCATTACTTAACTAATTTCATTTTTAAAATTAAATTTCATTTTTTAAATTAGAATTGCCAATACACAAACAATGGGGTGAGAGGATAGAAAATCCCACTTCACATCCAATACATCGCCAATCAAATTGTATGGTTTCTTCTATTGCTGAATGCGCGGGAATTAAGCAATTGTAGACCTTTGTAGCATTTTTCAAATGACAGAGTAACTTACCAGTAGACCTTTTTAAGAAAAAAAAAGAATCAATGCTTGTGACTTATGTAAGATTATATACAATACAACTGAGCGTATAATTAAGTTACGAAAGTGTTAAAGAATTAATTATAATGTAGGAGAAAAGTAAAGAATGAGGAACACTATACAATGTGCTAGAAGAGGGAAGAGTCGTGGATACTGACCCCTTGGCATGAAGATGATGCTACAGCAACGCAGAAATAGTAATAAAGAGAGAGGCGAACCAAGGCCATATTATTATCCAACAGACGCTGTCCGTGCGATCGCTTGCTCACTGATATCGGGGTATTGATTGGATACAGTATTAACACAGGTAACATAGCAAGAGGACCGGACGTCATTGATCAATTCACGAGCAAACAAGTTGCGTGAACATTTATCTTGAAAAGAATTCTAACATCGAGTTATATTTATAGTGACTATTTAGCGCATACTCACATAATCATGCACGTAATGAATAATTATAGCACGAAAATAAATGAAACTTTGATATTTGTATGAATATAAGCGAGATAGCCTATGGTGAGACGTCGCGCTTAATGTAACTTTTCTAACCTCATCTCTATGTTAATATCGTGTTATTAACTGCCAGAATGGTACTTGATGATATTGAGTGGGGGACGGGAAAATGTCTGTCCGTGTGTCTGTACGCGCAATAACTCAAATACGCTTTATCGGATTTTAATGAAACTTGGTACACGGTACACGCATTTATAACCTCCATGGGAAGAAGCCTATTGATATTAGACCAAACTGGTTGACCTGTACCGGAGTAATGGCCAATTTAGTGCCTATTTTATGGTAATATATTGGAAAAAAATTATCAAATGCAAATCAGTTCTCGTGGCGACGTATTGTTTTTCAATGTTCATATAGGGCTTTGGAAGTTGCAATTCAGTTAGCTATGACAAATAACACTACCCACATATTCCTTCACATATTTTTTTATATGCTTATCAAAGTAGACCTCTTTTCTTCCGTAAGCCCTACTTAATGGAACGACCTGTAGCTTAACTCGAAAATCGATTAAAAACAAACAACTTATTTTCTGGAAAGGTGAAGTCATAATGAAAAATCCAATGCAATAGCCGGGATTTGAATCAGGATCTTCGGCTCTACGTGCCGATGCTCTAATCAACTGAGCTACCATGGCTACCTGCCGGTACAACATTAAATTCTCCAACTGACTCACAATCCCAGTATACCACCGGGCGTTCTCAATATGAGATACGAACCCAGTGGCGACTTACAACCTGTAAGAACTTTAAGACCCGGGCTTCATAGTTAACCACTAGTAGGTCACAGTGGAATGATAATTCTTTCACACTGGCCGTGTGTAGGCTAAGATGGAAAGGTGAAATCAGAATGAAAAATTCAAAGCCAATAGCCGTCAGTTGGAGAATTTAATGTTGTACCGGCACGTTGTCATGGTAGCTCAGTTGGTTAGAGCATCGGCACGGAGAGCCGAAGATCCTGGTTCAAATCCCTGCTATGGCTTTGAATTTTTCATTCTGACTTCACCTTTCCATCTTAGCCTATACACGGCCAGTGTGAAAGAATTATCATTCCACTGTGACCTACTAGTGGTTAACTATGAAGCCCGGGTCTTAAAGTTCTTACAGGTTGTAAGTCGCCACTGGGTTCGTATCTCATATTGAGAACGCCCGGTGGTATACTGCTATTGTGAGTCAGTTGGAGAATTTAATGTTGTATCGGCACGTTGCCATGGTAGCTCAGTTGGTTAGAGCATCGGCACGGAGAGCCGAAGATCCTGGTTCAAATCCCGGCTATGGCATTGAATTTTTCATTCTGACTTCACCTTTCCATTTTACAATTAGCTTACACACGGCCAGTGTGAAATTTTATCATTCCACTGTGACCTACTAGTGGTTTACTATGAAGCCCGGGTCTTAAAGTACTTACAGGTTGTAGGTCGCCTCTGGGTTCGTATCTCTTATTGAGAACGCCCGGTGGTATACTGGGATTGTGAGTCAGTTGGAGAATTTTATGTTGTACTGGCACGTTGCCATGGTAGCTCAGTTAGTTAGAGCATCGGCACGGAGAGCCGAAAATCCTGGTTCAAATCCCGGCTATGGCATTGAATTTTTCATTCTGACTTCACCTTTCCATCTTAGCCTACACACGGCCAGTGTGAAAGAATTATCATTCAACTTATTTTCACATAATTGCAATTATCACTGATTAAACAAACGCATTCTGGCGCTTTGTTACATCAGTTTGTAATGTTGTAACTTTAAAAAATGAATTAAAGTATAATCTAATGATTCAACTTGCTTTCAATTAATTCTAGCCAAAAAACTGATTTGTCCTGTAAAATTTGCTGCAATCTGACTGACTCCATTCCATTTTTATTAATATGCCTGAATGGTAACCAGTCAAATTTCAGAATTTATGTTTCATTAATAATTTTCCGGCATTTTGTAAAATGGCTGCATTTACAATTTTCCTGCGACATATTGAACGGCTCAATGTTGCAAATTGCTCGATATGCTTACAACCAGAAATGGTCAGTAAAAACGTGTTCGCAGATAACCGGGATGGTGTTTATTGTAGAATAGAGCACTGAGGTTGATTTAAGTCCAAAAATAAAGCTTAAAATAAATGAAATAATCATAATAATTAGTTAAACTCTTTGATTTACCTCCCCTTACACTCTAATCATGACTTGTATAATTCGTTTATACTTGAAGCTTTGTTGTTTTAAAAAAAGAATCTTAATGATTTTTGCCCAAGGAATGGCATTCATACATGTGACAAATTAGCCATAGCAACCACATTCATATACAGGTGTCCCGAAAATAGGTTCCAATATTGAGACAGGTTGTAGTATGCCAAACAGCAAGACAAAAAGTTCCCATAAACATTGGTCATAAACTTCATATTTTTGCCCAAGGAATGACATTCATACATGTAACACAAGACAGCAACCATATTCATATACAGGGTGTCCCGAAAATAGGTTCCAATATTGAGAGGTTGTAGCCTAGTATGCAACAACAAAGCAAGACAAAAAGTTCCCATAAACATTGGTCATAAACTTCATATTTTTGCCCAGGGAATGATATTCATACATGTGACACAAGACATAGCAACCACATTCATATACAGGGTGTCCCGAAAATAGGTTCCAATATTGAGACAGGTTGTAGTATGCCAAACAGCAAGACAAAAAGTTCCCATAAACATTGGTCATAAACTTCATATTTTTGCCCAAGGAATGACATTCATACATGTAACACAAGACAGCAACCATATTCATATACAGGGTGTCCCGAAAATAGGTTCCAATATTGAGAGGTTGTAGCCTAGTATGCAACAACAAAGCAAGACAAAACGTTCCCATAAACATTGGTCATAAACTTCATATTTTTGCCCAGGGAATGATATTCATACATGTGACACAAGACATAGCAACCACATTCATATACAGGGTGTCCCGAAAATAGGTTCCAATATTGAGAGAGGTTGTAGTATGCAACAAAGCAAGACAAAATCTTCCCTTAAATATTGGTCCTAAACTTCATATCTTGACGTTATGGACTTTGTTTGTACGATGCGCATATTTGCCTATTTTACTAGTTTGTTGTTTGTTGGTGTTCCAAAGGATGCGTGATTCTATGAGACGTAGGGTGGAAGTCTGCATTGCAATGGAAGGTGGTCACATCGAGCACATGTTGTGAAAAGTACGAGATTAGTAGATTAGAGACATGCTGATCATTGACAGTAGTGGTAGTAGATCGTAACTCCGAAGATTTGAAGTTTATGACCAATGTTTATGGGAACTTTTTGTCTTGCTTTGTTGCATACTACAACCTCTCTCAATATTGGAACCTTTTTTCGGGACACCCTGTATATTCATAACCACATACGATTATCTAAAACTAAATTCACACACATATCTGTTTTTAACAAACTTCCTGATAATACAAAATTTCTCAATTTTAGACAATTGAAGTTCAAAATCCAGACCTGGCTGAAAAATAATCCATTTTATAGTCTTGACGAATGTTTTGACTTTAATTATGTTGATATTAATGTGTAACCATTGAATTGTGTGTAGTGTGTAAATATTTTAGTAATTGTATAATGATTTATATACACTTTTAATGACATAGCCTATTGTATTTCATACTCAAAGGCGATAATAATCATAATTGAATTGAAATGAATTGAGGGACTCCGTTTATGTTGGAACGACGATAATTGAAGGAGCAAGAAGCAACGCTGATCTACCATACAGAATGGTAGCATTGATTAACAAGGGGTGTTCATGTTACATCAAAGATAAAAACGTCGAAGAAAGATAAAAGAGACGAAAATTAAATAATCTACTTTCTTCGATCTTCTCTCAGATCGAAATGCAAGCATGTGTGGCCGTCATGATCATACACAAAACTATAAAATATTTAATATGTTATCCACAATAAACAAGACAGTCATCGATGAATTACATAACATTCTGTACATTCTGGACTTCACTGACACAATGAAATCAACATATTCCTTGCGAAAGCTGGGAGATGAGATGGATGGATTATCGAACTTGCCATTTATTGCCAGCTGTTCAGCTCACACATACTTTACTGTGTATAAGTTAGTCGAAGATTTCAATATTCACTTCCATAATCATACCATACTCAAAACAGAAATTAAATTGGACACGTGAAGTCAGAATGAAAAATTCAATGCCATAGCCGGGATTTGAACCAGGATCTTCGGCTCTCCGTGCCGATGCTCTAACCAATGAGCTACCATGGCAACGTGCCGGTACAACATTAAATTCTCCAACTGACTCACAATCCCAGAATACCACCAGGCGTTCTCAATATGAGATACGAACCCAGTGGCTATGGCATTGAATTTTTCATTCTGACTTCACGTGTCCACCTTAGCCTACACACGGCCAGTGTGAAAGAATTATCATTCCAGAAATTAAATTGTCATGCTAATTAATTTATTTAGGTGTCCTCAGATATAGGAAACATAAACAATCTTGTGAAATCATACATCATTATTTTACTAATGAAAGGGGCCATAGTTCCTTTATCGTTGCTTCAATACGAACACTAGATTAATCATTTCATGCATTCTATGCTTTGCGTCGCTCCAACATGTAGGCCTAAGACAACACAAACATGTACAGGGGGAGTTCGGAATAATTGTTAAATTAAACCAAGTCCATCACTCGTCTTTGAAGTTAGGGAAAGTCCGAAAAAAAAAACACACTCAGATTGGCCGGCAGCGGAATTCGAACCCCCGAACCCTGGAACATGTCGGCTCCCTCATTCGGTGATCAGAACAATTCTTACACAAAATATATGCTACAGTCATGGAATCCAGATTATGCTATAAACTAAGGTCATGATTACTAAAATCACCAAAGGTTATGGATTTTTCTTGATCGTTGTACTATGCCACTGATTGCAGCTGAACAACCACAGAAGCATTTCCGGTATGGCGATGTAGGTTGTCTTCTCTTATTTAACATTGCTGTTGCATAAATTATCTCCAGGGTTAAGCATGTTTTATACTGGAAGATGTTACCTTGATTTGTCACTATCACATGTTTTTCTATCTGTCAGACATGCAAAACATTTAATTAACTGATGAAATGAATAAAAGTAAATACAGGAGAGGATTATAATAATTAAATAAGAAAAGCTCAAAGCAAGGCAAAGAAAGAACGATACACAAGAGAAAAGAGCAATAAGTTTACACAAAGAAATAAAGAAGGAAATTAAAGCTTAAGTCAATGGGAAGAAATGGAAAGGAGAAATAAAAATTAAAAGAAGCTTGTAAAACAAGGAAAATATAACAAAATTTAAAAAGATCATAAAGAGCAAGGACATACATGAAACGGAAAGTTACGAAAAAGGAAACGAAGTTGAAAGAAGAGTTAGAAAAACAGGAAGAAAGTCGAAAAAGGAAAGGCAGAGAGAACAAATAAAAACTGAGAGAAAATATATTATTGAAAGCACAACAAAGAATACAGAAAGAACCATGGGGAAGATAGCATAAGAGAGAATAATGTTGAGCTTAATTAACCATCAGTAACAATGGAGTTCGAACATAATTATTTTTGATGGAAATAAAAGAGAGCGAAAGAAGAGACCTCTGTTTTCATTACGTTTGTGGACATCAGCCTCTTGCATGCATGTTATATTTCAAAGTGCTTACGACCGATACTGTTCTTGATCTAGAAACAATCAAGACCAGGAGTGTCAAACATGCGGCCCCCTCAGTTATGAAATGCGGCCTCCTAAAGTTTTAGGTAAAATATACAATATTTACACCAAAAACTTTGTGTAAAATAAAATTTGCTAAAACTTGATTTTCTATCAGTACAGAAGATAAGTGACTCAGCTCAGGGGACTGAAAATCAACATCGGCTTTCTACTTTGATTAGTGATATGGGTAGCGAATTTGAGGGCTTGCCATGCTTCTAAGAAGTTCGCTAGTTTTCATGCCATAAGTTTTAAAACGCCTTTGGCCCCTTCAAGAAGAAATTGCCAGTTTCTTAGAAATGAAAGAAGAATCACTTGATTAGCTGTGCGACGATAGTAATTGACTCAAAGAATTGACATTCATGGGAGATATTACAGGGATTTAAATGAATTAAATTTAACATTAGAAGGAAAATATAGTTTGTAATTTAATTTATGATAATATTGATGTTTTTAAATGTAAGCTCAGGCACTGGGAAAGACAAATGGTAAGTGGCAGCTTTATTCATTTTCTTACCTACCAGGATTTTCAAGATTCTTATATTGCTTTTGACTTCAGTCATTATGCTTTCAACACAAAACAGTTAACTAACGAATAATGAATGCAAGACTAAAAGTTGTAAGTAATTTTGTGTTAAAGTGCTGTTATTTTGGTTATCCGCACATTTTCTATTTACTGTAAATGCAATGATGTAATACACAAAGTATCAAATGACAAAAGTCAGGTGTTAGCTTTTTACAAAATAAAAAATCTGATGTGAAAGTCACATAACTTCCTCTGCCCAAATAAAAGTTCACATATTCTTGTAAAGAATCGGAAGACACATTTTTACGCTAATTATGCTGTAAATACCTTATAGCCCCTCATTTGAATGTTGCGACTAAAAACACACGCTATGGACAAACTAAAAAAAAAAAAAAGTGACTGCAAACTGAACTTTCCGCCATCCAGAATAATTTTCGAAATTTATCGAATATTCTCCTCAGATATTTCTTTACTGTAAGCATGGCCAACAATACATCTTTCTCACTTCACGTACTTATATAGAATAAGAGGCCGTGAATGTCCGCGTATTGAGTTGTTCACCAGGCAAGACAGAGTATCTACAAACAGTGGGTAGTTTACAACCACCCTTCAGAGAATTTTTTTGAAAAAAAGTTTCAAATAAAAGTTTTAGCTCTTGATATAAGCACTCCATGTACAAAATTTAAAGGAAATCGTTAGAGCCGTTTTTGAGAAAATCGTGACAAACGAAAATTTAGTCGTGTAAAGTCCCCTTAAAAGTAAGGAAAAGTTGTCGCCACTCTTCGTGTCACAGCCTCAGAAGGTACCTAACCCAAATAAAAAAAAATTGTTTTCGTACGACTTTCCGTTACATGAGGCCGTATTGCTAAGAGCGTGTATTCACAGTGGGTGGCTTATAACTACCCTTCAGATAATTTTTTCGAAAAAATGTTTCAAATAAAAGTTTTAGCTCTTAGTATAAGCAACCCATGTGCAAAATTTAAAGAAAATCGTTAGAGCCGTTTTCGAGAAAATCGTGAAAAACGAAAATTCCTTCATGTAAAGTCCCCTTAAAAATAAGAGAAACTTGTCGCCAATCTTCAGCTCACATCTTCGGAAGGTACCTGACTCAAATACGAAATTTTGTTTTCATACGATTTTCCGTTTTGGAGCTAGCTTGTTCACAGATATTCCACACAGACACACACTATTTTTGGATTCAGGGGGCCTTGAAACGTGAAAAAGTTAAAAACTCAACTTCGAATTTGGGGGTCGAAAACAATACTTCCTCTACCTATAGTACCTATGGTACAGGCAGAGGAAGTAATAAATTTTATAACAACGAACGGTTATATTTTCATTTCGTCATGCGGCCCTTGGACTTCAATTCATCAAGTCGAGTTGGCCCTGAGAAAAAGTTGAGTTTGACATGCCTGATCTAGACTTACCACACCAGAAGATGCTTGTATCCTTCTTCCATGCACGAAGTCCTCAATAGTCTCGTGACTTTGTCTTTCTGACCCAATTAATATTTTCAGCACAAAATATGTAGTTTCTCTGCTTCAGTAAACTTCACATAACGTCCACGGTATAAAGAATTCACTCAAAATATTCAAATTCATTTCCATACGCAACGATTGTTTTTTCTGTATATTATACATTTTCGTCATTTCAGGCGCTTTTTAGTATCGATGTTAATCATTAATCGATTACTCGCGTGTTCGCTCTCTCGTCATCTCGCGACACACTGAAGTGGCACACATTGGAGCACGGCCCACACGCAGAAAGTCTGACGTGTTGCAACAATCACTGCCTATTGGAACTCAAAACACAACAATTTCTACATGTTTCTGCAAGATATGTATCTAAGTGGCCTTAAACTTATCAATAGAAGATTCTGAAAGCGAAGGTTTGCAACCTTGGAGCTGGTTTCGAGGCAAACTAGCTGCACAAAGTGCGGTTAGACGAGTTAGGGTATTTAATCGCGTCATCATCCCAAGTGATTCACGCAGCAGCCTCAGCCTACTCACCTACACTTCCGCTTACTTTCGTCACCCTTATGATCCACTTTCGTTGTAGTTGCCATGCCAACCAACAAATGAATGTTTGAAAACCAGTTTTAGCTTCGCAGACAGGATATTGTATGCAAGTGTATCTAAATAAATGAATAATAAGCAGCTGCACAAAAACCTAATGTTTACTTAAAGAGCAACAATTATTACTTAAATAGTACTTAATTAGTACTTAGGGCCGATTTCACCAGTCACAACGAAAAACGTCTTTAGCTAATGGTGGTTTAGTTTAAGGAGAGAAATTAAAGCCAGTTTAATTTGCATCCATTTCACCACTGTGATCTGGCTTTAGTTTAAAGCACTGTATTACTTGTAATTCTTGACAGAGGCGTAACGAGGGTGGGGTTTGGGGGTTTGAACCCCCCCATTGATTAAAAAGAAGGAAAATTGTACAATTTTTTTAAGTCTGCTTATAAATGACTTAATACGAGTATAAAGCGTGGGAAGCTTAAAACTCGTTATTGTGCTTCTTAATTTTTAAAATTTTCCGGGGAGGACCCCCGAACCCCCCTCTCCCTGGGGGGTATTCCTCTTTGTTCACTCTTTGATTTTCCAAAGAACGGGGGTTAAGAAAGCTCTTACGCCTGCGGTTATCACATGTAATAAAATGAGCACACTGGAATATGGGATGTATTCTCTTAAGGTGAATAAAACGCAATTGTGAATACTTTTGAACAATTTAATATTTTAGGGTAATAAAGATTTCAATTTTTGTAAAATTGTAGTTATATTGAGTAAAGTTAAAGCAGCTTTCGCTCGATGAGCTTGATGAATGGAATAAAAACGTATTATAATGCTGCAAAGAAATTTGAAAAACGGACATACACTTTCTAATAATATATCATACTCAAAGTGGCAATCATGTCCTTTATTTTTTATTATCGATATTTATTAAGTCATTTATGTTATAATAGTAATGGCAATTAAAATAAGCAACAGCCCACCACCGTACTGAAGCTCAACCTTCTTCAAACAAGAAGGAGAAAGGAAAGTCATGAACGCATTCCTTTTTTAATCGGCAAAAATTGTTTGCGCTTATCGATTCAGTGAAAGTTTTAGTACGTAGGGGATGATTATCTCTGAACTTGAAAAACAGAAACATCCGAGACTTGGACGTGAATAGAGGTATACTAATTCCATGCAAATATTAGAACTTGATACATTAAGGACATGAAAAGGCGTTTAAGAACACGACTTGTTAACTCTCGTTTTTAAAATGTGCCAGCCGCTAATAGCCTACGTAGCGTTTCTGTTGTAGAGCTGTTTGTTGAGTTTTAATGGGAATAATATACACACTGCCTACCATAATGAGGAATTTTAACACAAGTGATGAACCTAGAAACAATGAAAAACGTTTACTTCTTGCATAATAAAATGAGAATTAAGCTCTGGCGATATAGCTTTCCTAGCTTGTCTATTGCAAAAGTACTCGTAGTTGTGGGGCATGAGACATCACTCGTTAGCTGTGAGGCCATAACAAATTATGTGCCAATTTCTTGGATTAAAAAGAAAACAAAAAAGAAAAAATGGGCAAACTTTTAGCGGAAAATACTTGAGCTATTTTTTGTGTGTCATCCGTTAATAAAAACGCTGAATAGTACTATATGTCAACAACTCAACCATTCGTTCTGGTCTAAACATTCCAGAAGAGCTTACTTAAGACTCGGCAGATCATTCAACCACCACATCAATCCATTAATCAAAGATATTTATACATTTCTATTAATACTTGTAAAGTGTGCCTCATATCGGCCGTGGAAGCCTTTAGGGTTCAAAGCGGTTATGGCTCCCAGATTTTTAAACATCGGGCACGTGAAGGTTTTCAGCCTTATGCACCGGCCGCCTTTACACCAGGATTTCTCCTGGTACTCATTTCTGGTAGAGGCTGTGTCCAGCCCAGGGCCATAGTGCTACCAGAAGGAAAATTCCAGCGACTTCTTCGGGTTCCAACTCGCAATCTCCTAGAATTTAAACCTGCCTACAAATTCCGTTTCCGTTATTTTATTATCTATTAATATAACCAACTAAATGAAGGGTTAAGGAATTAAAACAATAATTATAGTATATGAGAAATTATTATGAATTATATTTGTTAATAAAAAGAATCCAATATCTATGAAAAGGCTTTATTATATTATTATTATTATTATTATTAGTAGTAGTAGTAGTTGTATTATTATTATTATCATCATCATCATCATCACCTTCTTCCTCTCAGTATTTTGACTGGTACTGGGAGATATTGCTGGTCTAAGCCAAAACATTTTCACTCCACTAGAAATTTGCTGTTAATAGGCCTATGTGAAGTTTTGAGAATGACTGTTTTCTGCATCATTCTAAACAAATATGAATACAATCGTGAGCTTTGATGTTATTTTGTAAGTCTGAAGGTACGATCTCTGTGGTTGAATTTAGTATATTGGCAGGATGTGAACTTCATTTAACTTCCATACGCGTTGATTTCAAATTTAATCTCTGTGTATTTCTGTCTTGTCATTGATTGCGATATTTAGGACAAAACAAATTAGGACAAATATTTAACCTAATCGTAAGAGACTTTTGAAAAAATGTTCATGTTGTAATAAAAATGAGAAAGTATCGCCAGTCTTGTCAGAGCCCCAAAAGGTATCCAACCCAAATATAATTTTTTTTCCATACGACTTCCTGTCCTCAAGCTATGCTGATCACAGTCACATACAGGCCTATACATCTTTCTGAAAATAGTCTTATTGGTTTTAGGGAACCTCAAAATGTATAGGTTATTTATGTTCAAACTCTACATCGAACTTCAGGGTCGAACATTATACTTCTGCTAACATCGCCACTCGAGACCAAACTGACTAACACCAACGCAAAAGAAACTGAGAAAACTTAGTTTAGAGTTAGTTGTCCATTGAAAATTCCAGTTGACTTTGAAGACAGTGAGTGCAAATCTGGATGTATTACAGCATTGCTAAGGTAATAACCAGGGCCCGGATTCTGATGACCTAAAATTGTTTGAAAAATGACCTATAAAATTATCTTAAGAAAATGACTTAATCATTATAAAAATGACCTAAAAACTGATGTTTTACTTATAAAAAATTATTATTGTACACACAAGTTATAAAGTAGTTTGTATTGTAAAAACTGTAAATAACTGTAATGTTGTGAATGTTCTTTTCTCACGGAAATTTATACTGGCACTGAGGCACTGGTGAGTCAAAATTCGGCACATCCTTTTGTGGTCAGCCGGATTATATTGATGTTTATTGAGGGTAAACAGTAGCTTGCACTCTCAAATCCAAGCAGGTGGCAGACTCTGGTGCCAAGTCAATCTAATAACAATAGTAATATAATACAAAATTTTTGCGTTTCTTTGATTCTCACTTCCGACGGAGACATGTCAACACTTTAACGCCGAATTTTTCCTTCTTGCATTAAACAAACAACACTTCAAAGACAGCACCGCTAGCGACGAAAAAAAGTTAATACACTCAATGTAAATACATGAAAATGACTGAATAAGGAAGCAAATGCCACGAAAATGACAAAATGACGACGTAAAATTGAAATAAATACCCTAAAAATATAAAATTGCAAAAAATGACCTAATAAAAATGCAATTATATAATCTAGAGGCCATGATTGGGAATTATCTACAAGTTGGAAATGTCTGTGCACCATCAATAAAAAGATAACATGTCATTAGAATCCGGGCACTAATAATAACAATATCTTGTGATGTATAAATTGGCTGGAAACAAAAACCAGGAAATTAGTGAATAAAAAAATAATATGAAATGTGTATTTTTTTCTGGAGTTAGTCACAATGTCAACTGAAAAACATTCCCTTTAACTCACGCCTATAGCTAATCATAACAGTAAACAGTGTCGTAATTCATTGATTCTTGCCTGACTCTACCTAGTCATAAGATTTTTGTAGTAATCATGGTGCGCAGGTGGAATATATTTCAAGAAATATATGGGACCTGCCCTCTCTTTCTTGATGTTTGGAGGGACATCTGGTTACAGGACATTCTTGTTGATATTAGCGCCATACCATTAACTTCTTAATAATCACCCTGAAACAGTTACTCCTTTCTTCGATATATAAAATCATTTCGTACGAGTCACTTTCCTTATTGAAACAAACAGATACTTTTTCTTAATAAAATTCCAGCTTCTATTAAAAATCCCTTTCCACTCTATTTCTGGGCCACCTCTTACCGAAGGTGCAAAATCTTTATGAACTAACACATTGGGTACAACAACCTCCTTACTGAGGGAATAGGCAAGGTCTATGTACAATATTCTTATACGCGTTCTTGCATAGCTTTTTAGAAGAGGAGTAATAGCTTAAGGAAACGGGGTTGAGCTCTTAGATCAACATGTTTTTTTAACTACACTTATATATTTAATTATTTATGGGTGGAACTAAGTTAGGATCATTATCAGTGGCGCCAACTTTTGAAAAACATTGGGTGGGCTCGAAGATTTTAAAATTGTCATACTTCCACCCCTTTTTGAGTTCAAGTAATGGACTTACATAATGTTGATATGACTACAGGTAAATATACAACTGTCGGCTGTAAGAAACGTCGTTTTCAGTGACTAATAGCAATCACATTTGCAGGAAAGTGTTGTGTAGCTTGGTTAATGGAAATTCTTAAAAATGTATGTTTCATAAGGTTTTCTCTTAATTTTGGTTTTAGGAAACTAATAAGCTTTGCAGTGATACAACAAAGAAAGACGATTTTTAGGAATAGCAATTAATAATCATGGTAATAATACACGACAAATTATTGGGTGGGCTTGAGCCCCATGGGCCCATATAAGTTGGCGCCACTGATCATTATCACTGTCCTCAGCTCTAGAAGATGGAACTTCTCAATATCACTCATTTTGAAGTGTTCACTTTAATAAGATACAGTAATGATGAAACAATCACTTATTCAGCTAGAACAAAACTGCACATTTATCAATGTTCATAGATATTTTTGGACACTATTGTAAATTATTATTAAATTAAAGAAGAAAGATTCTGAATATGAGATATAAATGGAGTTAGTCATAATGACTTCTGAGATATATAATTAAAATTTCATTTCCGAAGGAAAGTGCAATCATCTACTGGTGTAATAATGAATGAATGGATATAATCATCTTGGCTATTGAAGTGTCTCATAACCAAAAGAAGAAAAGTGTTAAAAAAAGGAGTTAGTCACTTTGGCTTCTGAGAGGCACCTATTGCACTTTGGTAAGGGCAGAAAAAATTAACTTCACCTTTTCCAGACATGACATACCTGGTCTGATACAGTGTATGGTCTTATTAGTGGCTGTTGTGCAGTCGTAGTGAATTTGTACTATTATTATTATTATTATTATTATTATTATTATTACTATTACTATCATCATCATTACCATATTAAACCAATGAATGGAAACTGCCAGCTTATTACGAGCGAATGTGAAAGTGCCATGGAAACAGGGAACAGAGGACCGTGAATACAGCAACAGAACGGATGAAGGAAGCAAAGATGACAGAATTCCATTCCAAACAAAATAACATCTCCACGAGTACCGTTACACCGTGACCTTCACCCAGTGCTATAGCGACGCTTCTCTTGTTTGTTCCACTTTCTTCTCCCGGCGTACATAAAAAAAATAAGGGGAGGGGGTGGTGTAAACAGCGTGCGTGCTTCAGATATTTACAGTTAGTTCTCTTCACAACTGTCAAAAGGAAAGAAAACCTTTTCCTTTCCTTGGACAATAATTGTAATTCCGTGACGAAACTTATGTAGTCGAGATGCATGCATTTCTGATCAGAGAAAACCTTTACTTCCCTTCGATAAGAAAATTATTGCGTCTATAGGTAATGCGGCAAGATAAACTCGAAGACTGATAATATTGTGTGTATGAATACATAAATAAATTTATCTGGGCCTGACAGTTCTGTTCATTCTTCAAACATAATTCATTTATGTGGCCTATACTGTATGTACGAGGGATGGTGCATAAGTCATGCAACTTTCTTTTTTTTAATGTGGGATCATTTTGGAATCCCTACAATATAAAGCCACATGGCTAACTGATTGACTCACTGACTGCCTCACTGACATTAATGTTGAATCAGAAACTTTAAATTTGGCACACTTATAGCTTTTAGCCTGTAACCAATGAGAAAATTCCAAAAAGCTCAATTTTAATTTTGGCCCCCTAAAAAAACCTTAAAAAGGGCGGACGCACTTTAAAGTATCTACTCAGTTCTCATGACATCAATATTATTTGCAGTGTTGACATAGGACTTACTTGTTAGGAAGTTGCAATACACTGGGCTTTGACAAATCATTAGACGTGCTAGCGGTAGAAATAATTTCCGCAAACCGAAGGAGGTGGCCGAGATGGTAACATATTGGACTCGCATTCGGGATGTCCCAGGTTCAAATCCCTTTGCCGGCCAATTTGACATGTTTTTTTTCGTGGTTTTTCCAGTTGTAAAGGCAAATGCCGAATTGGGACATACCATGAATCATCCTCGCTATTTCATCCTATATCATCTCCATTTAATTTAATATCAGCTGAAATTTACTTCATAAAATAGACCATTAATGTTTACCCCCATCCAGATGAGCAAGAAACCTGAGATTTGCATGTTTTCGATTAATAAAATTCCAAAAAGTTAAAAAATTGTTACTCCGAAAAAAACAACTAAAATTTTCCTGCAATTTCTGTTAGGTTTATTATAGCTAAACGGTAATAGGGTATA
This sequence comes from Ectobius pallidus, assembly GCA_964059195.1. Classification (NCBI taxonomy): domain Eukaryota; kingdom Metazoa; phylum Arthropoda; class Insecta; order Blattodea; family Ectobiidae; genus Ectobius; species Ectobius pallidus. Next base: position 36,854,926 of record CAXKWD010000009.1, read on the forward strand.
AGGCAATCTAAATACACAGACTTTATCACTGACAGGGTGAAGGTTAATAAAAAAAAAAAATCCTTCCCGAGAACCAAAGTGGGGGCTTGAGTTTGCGGACAGAGTCCCCAGGGAGTGAAGCTAGTTTTGAAATATACAAATCAAAGGGCAGAGTAAGAAATGTACTAGATGTAGGATAGAGTGGGGAGCAGATACCCATAAACATGCATACACGATAGCATCGTGCCACTCTACGGTATTGCAGTAGTTGGAAGGTAGAAACTCGCATAGCCACATAGCCCACCTATAAAACACTCGAAGTTCGGTATGGAAGGTCATTATTCCCAAAGCTTCTACCAGCTTCCTGTTGTCACAGCCAATCTACACGGTGGCTTACTCACAACTTAATCCCGCTGTGCGTATAAAAGTGCCAAAAAATTGCGTTTCTCTCTCTATATATATTCCATATCCTGCCCTTTCATTTGTATATTTGAAAATTTCAAAATATACCACGGAAAAAAAGTGTCAACTTATGCCCCATTCTTTATATTTGTTTTTCTATTGTCATGAGTGACGTTGAAATCACAATAAATCCACAAGCGATGTAGCAGTGTTCAAAGTGGCATTTAAAATAAAATGTGATAAATAATTAATAAAACACGTTTATCAGTGAATACATTTAATCGAATGATTTGAATACATTTTAGACTGAGGTAATACTACTAAAAGGCACTCATGACATGTTATCAGTGTTGCTGTTATCTGAGAAAAAAAAACAGGACCCTAAGAATTGTGCGCTGAAATAAGAAAGAGGTTTGACGTGAAATATAATTATAATGCTGAATTCCGAATAGATGTGGCATTATTCACTTTATTTACATAAAATGGCTGATTTCAGGCACATTGGTCCAGGCTCATGCAATTGGTCCAGATAAAAAGCATGACGTATGAGTTAGTCACCAATATCAATAACAAGCGAAAGAAATAAGAGATGTGGTACATACAGATAACTTTTCCTACCCTAAACATGTACGTTAGAATATCACGGTTATCTTATGGTCATTTACCTACGGATATGTACAGTTTCGACTACCTGAGTGGTTTATTGGTCAGCGTAAGTGTTTATGGATTCTCAGGTCCGGGTTCCAATTTTTCCAAGGTATGAAGGTACTCAGGCTCGCGTGGACTCTGGTTACGAAGATCATCAGTAACGGTATGCTGATCGCTTGCCTCCAATTCTGCCAACCAATATTGTAGGATGGAGGTAGTGGACGCAGAGGTCCGGTGGTAGGCCTTGTGTTCCTATGGGATGTAGCGCCATGGAGTTAGTTTTTTGTGTACTTATGCTCAGAAAGGTTTCCCAATGCTGTATTAGCTCAGTTCAATCCTACTTTGAAGAAGCTTACAAGAAGAACGTCATACTTCAAAATTACTTTTTTTTTGTGAATTTGCCCTTGGCTTTGTTACTTAAAAATGACTGGAGAAAAATGAGAGACGAAACTGTAAACGAACTTCTTTAGTTAGTTGCTGTTCACTTCCTTAAGGTAACGGGAAAGAATCCACAGGAATTTATTGACCAACACTTTCCACTATATTTCACCTGTTGACGTCTGGCAGAGGAATGTCTAGGATCAATAAATAAAAGTTAGCTAAACAATCAGATAATTTGTGACTGCTTCACAATGCAGCAATCCGAAGCTTCAAGCAAACCGAGTTTCTACTTCCAGCAAAATGAGATTTATAATCCAGGCATCCCTTGTTATAGGTCTACTGCCATAATTCACGGCATCTAAAACAAAATGTGGTCTGGGAAAACCATCGAGTTGAGGGATGTTCAAAGTGTTAACAAAGGCAATGGCATAGAGAAAGTCAGTGCATTATATCAGTAATAAAACATAACTTAATTTGGGAACAGTTAGACATATTCGTATAGGCAGAGAAAAACGAAAATATATTAGCTGATGATAGAAACAAATACTAAGAGGTGCTATATTTAACAGGAATTACGATAGAGCAATAAAATATAAAAAAAGGAGGGCATAACTATTCCTGGAGTTAAGGAAATCAGATGATTGTAATACAAGGACAAATCGGGAAATAATAATTAAGCAGAATGAATAAAAAAGAATTACGGCAACCGACAGAAGAAAACTGGAAAGAAACGAAACACATAGGAATCTTAATAGTTCAGCACAATAAGGTACAAATGAAATGATAGGAAAACAAACAAGGACATATTAATGGACGAAGCGATGATAAAATGAACCGAATACACATAATTGAATGACCAAAATAATGAATCGATATTAATCTATCGTAGAGTATTTTCACTTGCATTAAAAATATAGTGAGATTATCTGACTGCTTATAGATTTGCTTATAATTCAGTTCTAAAACCGAGTAGTTACTATTGTATAATATTTAGCCTTGTATTGTAGAGTCTTATTGTTGGGACTCTACAGTGAGTTGTAGTGTTACCATTATAGTTGCCTATTTCGTTAATCTAAATATTGTGATACTTGGAAAAAACCTATTTACTGAATCTAACTAGCTTAATTAATTCAAAGTCGTTCAAAGCAAACGTTATTTCACTGTTGGTTGCTGAACCGACCCTAACAGAAGTAGAAAAGGCAGTAGTAAAGAAATACACAAATCTCCAGCTATAATCAAATTCCAGCATAATTAAATTCAGAGATCCCTAAACTCATTCTTAGGATTTGGAGAAAGGAAGAATTGCCAAGGCAATCGAAAGAATCTATTATTATAAAGGTCCATAAAAAGGGAGATAAGGATGAATATAATAACTATCAAGGAATTTCCCTCTAAACAACATCATGTGAAATTTTGTTTAACACGGCCTACTTCTGTCAAGATTAACCCCAAATTCCGACGAAATAAATGAGAATATCATACGTCCGTTCACCAACTATTCGTGCATTTAAAAAGACCAAATGATTCAGATAGGGGAAACAAATCGTACAATATCCTGATTGACTTTGGGACTCCTAAAAAGTTTGTCAGGCTGATCAAAATGTGTCTTAATGAAACCTACAGCAGAGTCAGAGTAGGGAATCTTAATCAGATAGATATGCCATTGGAAGCGGCTTGAATCAAGGGGATGCATTATCGCCTTTACTTTTAAATTTCGTTCTGGAACCTTCCAATAGGAAAGTTGAGGAAAGCAAGGTAGGTCCAGAATTAAATGGCCACGATAATATAAACACAATCGGGAGAAGTGCAGAAAGTCTTTTCGATGCCTGCAGGCATGTTGGATTGGAAATTAATACAGAAAAACTATGTATATGGTCATGAAAGTCAAAATAATGCTCTACAAAAGATTATAACAGCAGATAGAGCATTCGAACAAGTGGAGAAATTCAAATATCTGGGAGCAATAATTTCAGATGCAATTAATATTAAGGCAGAAGTTAAGTGTCGACTGAAATCCGGAAATGCTTGTTTTTATTCAATTCAGAAGCTTCTGCTTTCTCGTCCTTGTCCAGAAATTAAAAACAAAAATTTATAAGACAATTACTCTGCCGCTGTATTATATGGATGGGAGACATGGTCCCTTAAAGTTCGTTCTAACACCGTACAGAATTCCAAAAGGGATTAATATCAAGAATGAATTCAATTCATTCAAAGAAAGCGTTCATATACCTTCATCACGATCGTGCAAAAGTTTTGTGCTTCAACATGCACCAAAAGCTGCTGTTCGGGGGTTCTCGAGAGAGTATTCTTTCTGACAACTCCGAAAGAGTTATAAACTTAATCCTATTGTCAAAACTCCAAACAGATACTGCGGCTTCCTCGTATAAAGACCCTTGTCATACAACACGACATAAACTAATTTTCGGTACCACTTCCAAACAAATTTGCTATTGTCACTCGACCAGTAATAACAGCATTATTAAAACAGTGGTAAAATAATACATTTACATATAATTATTACACTTTTTCAGCAAATGAATGTACACTTTCTTGAAGATGAGACAGTTTTATACTAGTTATAAATATGATTAAAAGTTCATTTAAGAAAATCTGTAATAAACCACGATTAAAAAAAATAATTCTTATAAATTTATTTATTTGTTTATTTATTCTGGTCAATGAACACGTGTTAAAAACACTATACTGTATTTAATTCTGTTAGCAGGCCTTAATGACACATAAGATAGGTACTGTAGTATAAAAGGTCTCCTACATAATACCAGACATTTCTCGTTAGTGTGCTATCATAAAAAGAAATACGATTATTATTATTACTACTATAATGCCCTCACACATCGAGATTCTCTTTTGAAGCATATTTTATGTTCCATTCAGCACTACACAGTTTTGTACGTCTGAAACAGTTCATTGCGTGGAATGAATAAAAGATAGTAAATGTCTTTACTGAAAAATTTTAAGTAAATACTAGCATTTTAGTGAATAAAATATTTCAGTAAATACTGTTACTTATTACTTTAGTAACCAGTACATACTACCTACTGCAAAATATGTGAATAATAATTATTTACTTTTCTATAGCCTACCAGTAAATACTGTGAAATTTCCAAGTGTGGTACAGACCTTGCTTAAGATTGGAAACAATTGTAATGCCTTACCTGAAATGCTTGCTTTTATAAAAATTAGGAAGCACAAAGTGTACAGAGAGCGAATGGAGGCTCTAGAAAACAATTACAGTATCACATTTTACTTTTTTTAGATTCAGAAAGGAAAATGTGGAGTTGTATACTCCACCTTTCATGCATGAAAATATTGAAACACGTAGCCAAACAGGCAGAAGATATTTTTAAGTGATCCAGGCTATCAGAGTCAGAATTCATAGCACTTAATTATGATTGAAAAATTTATCTGTGTAAAGAAATTCACAATTTTCTTTTGTTGTTTTTATTTAATCAGCATGGCCAATCATATGTAGTATTGATGTTACGTAGTACTAAGGTTATATATTTTATTATGTTTTATTTTAAGCTAGCAGATGTCCGTGACTTCGCCCACATTTATTAATGTAATCGCTAGATTTTTTAATAATAGGCCTACATTTACTAGGAAAAAATTAAAACTTCTTTTATTGAAACATACACCAATTTTAAATAAGTTGAATTAATTATGCAATTTTATTACTATTACTATTTCCTCGACTTAGGAAAACTAAACGGATAGTCCGATTATTTATACTGATAATATGTGTTAGGATGTAAAGAGAACATTTTATCACTAATTCTATTCTTATTGAACTACGGAGTTTGTATGTTAACTTTTGAACGGTATGCCGGTTTCTTTCGTCAACATAAAAAAACCTCTATAATAAAGTAAACTGATCCCTATTCAGACAATGGAGACCCATACTTGGAGTTCTAGGAGGTTAAGGTTTCTAGAATTTTAGATATTCGGCACATGAAGGTGGTAAGGTTGTCAGTCTTACACATTGGCCGGATGTCTCCTGATACTTACATGTGTTAGAGGTTAGTATGCCCCCAAGGTCAAAGGGTCACCAGCATAGGCGCCGACTTGTTAAAGATTTTGGAGGGGCAGGATTGTACAATAAAATATTATACTATTCTCTATCCCATTTAAGAATGATCCTGTTCAAAACAAAGAGGCGTGGCTGTCATAGCCCGCAAGTGAGAACGCACGTGTTCACCGTGTTTATGTTAGTTTGTTTATTCTCAGTACAACTGACCTGCAGGGTCGTCGTGAACAATGAATCCTTTGTTTTCTTTGCTAATTGATACACTATAATGATGACGATGCCAGTGAGAGTTTGTTATTTCACGTGTAAATGTTGATATTATTGTTGCATGAACTTACGAACACTCATTAGACACACCCTGCTAATGGCACATGCTAATGACATTAACCAATCACGTTTTGTCACATGATGCGAATTTTCCGTGATCTCTCTGTGAGTTCTCCTCCCCTTTGTTTTGACTAAGATCAAACTAGAATGGGATCAATAATAGAGTAAGTGGTATTACTGATGTTAGTACACTACATATGCTTTTAATTGCTTGAAAATTAAATAAATAAACACATTAATAAATATTTGATTAATTTCAAGTTTGAAGTAAAAAATAATGTTACGTCTGTTGAGTCTTGCCTTACTGTTTTCCGGCAAAAGTATTGCGTCTCAGGTCTTTCCTACTAATATACTCATCTGCCACTGAATGGCCTCTTCACGATGACAATGGATGACAGAAACAGCATTTAGGCGATCCTGCCTCATAACCAGGGCTAGGATTTATATGTACTAAAAAATGTCAAAATATGTACATATATATGTACTAAAAAATGTCAAAATATGTACATATATGTACTTAAAAATGTCAAAATATGTACATATATATGTACTTAAAAATGTCAAAATATGTACATATATATGTACTAAAAATGTCGAAATACCTATATATATATGCAAATATATTTTGTAAAATATGGACATCAAAACAAATTTAACCACTAGACACTACATTTTGTTACTATTAGAACCTATAAAAATGCATTACAAATACTGGATTCATAAATTAAATTATTCGTTTTTTTTCAGATCACTTACTTTATTTGTATTCATTCATTGATTATTTCTGCTACCATAACAGTATGCCACAAAATGTTGTTTTAAATTTTCAAAAGTGATTTGTATTAGCTGAAGCTTCGTTCTACCGCACTTGAAGTGATTGGCGCGTGTTTAAAATTCACTGATTCTAGTTTTACATTTGACGAGCTACTTAAGATTGCACTGATTTTACACATTTCTTCAAAGCCTGGATTACTTGAAAACACATTGTCCACTTTACATTTGATAATATCGGCTAAATGTCCAAATATACATTTGAGTTCATGAATCATGTTTTTCACAATGTCAATATTTCCAGGTAATGACAGATTATTATTTTGTAGTTTCTGAATTATTTTTGTTATATTACAAAAATTTGATTCAATGTAACACAAATCATTTTTCACACATTCATTTCTGTACATAACTGTAAACTTATCCTGTGCTGCCATATTTTATGTCACTGAAAATGAAAATTTTATATAGTTTTACTCTTAAGAATGAAATATGTACGAATATTGCATTAAAATCACTAAATATGGACAAATATTTATTTTACATATAAATGTGTACTAATGTCAAAAATATGGAAAAATATGTACAGTAAATTTGTTTAATTTGAATAGAGAACAACATAATAGATGGAGATAAGCGAAAAAAATGTGTCTATATGTGAAATTAAGAAATATGTAATTACATATAAATCCTAACCCTGCTCATAACAGACCGAAGATAAGACTTTAACCTCCGCAACCCCGAGAACGATCGTTCAGCACTGCATGTTGATACAGGGACAGTCAACACTATTTTCACAAATTTCACAAGATCAGGCAAGAGATCTTGCATATGTCTCTCCTTTTTTAGTTATTCTACCAGGCCATCAAACGAATCGATCATACCCTCTCCCTTTCCCTGCAGGATTTCAAGTAACATAGTTCGATGAAGAAGCAAACGGTCCTTATCAACATCCGATTCATACAAACGCAAAATTTCATCACTATGATTGTCATCACCTAGAAGAAACTGCTCTATTTTCTGCAATAGTTTATATGCATTTGTATTAAACTGTGATGCCAGGCAGCTGAGTGTTGCATCCATTACCTCACAATAAAGTTTTCGGCATTTGTCACAAGTATCAGAAAATTGATGCATGGCAGGATCACTAGATTCATCATACCTTCGGGGCACTCTTCTCTTTCTTGGCAATTTTGGAGACTCGACATCCATTTTGTTAATCTTCTGTATGGTCTCATTCCAGATTTCTTCAAAATTTTCTCTTAGGTACTGAATTGTTGTTGAAAGTGTAGTAATCATTTTATTTGCCAATAAAAACTGAAGGGCTTTTCCTTGCAGGGTAGTATTTACAGTGTCAATATGTCCAAACAGCTTAACCAAAACTGTCAATATGAAAAAGAAATCGAAGGATTGCATCTGCATTAAGAAACCATTGCTTTGGAACCTGCATCACTTTTATCATCCTTAGAGTAGGATTACCCCCACAACGTCTCTGGGTTTTTACGTATATACCTTAGGAGCGAGTCTCACCGCTCGTAGAGTTCCTGGCTAGGGGAGGTAGCTGCACCCTGATTGGATCAGCTCTCCTATCCCACTCCACGTGTTGTCTGTCTCTCTCGCAGCGGATTATCCCTCCACTCAACTATTATAGTATTCTCTACGACTGGCGACACGCTGCAAGATGTTCACTCTCTGCCCAGCGGTAGCTTACTGATCTTACGCGCACCGAATTCGCGCATCTTGGTAACGAGACGTAACGAGAAGCTCGCTGGCTGGGTTTGTCTTCAAGGCCAGAGACTTTGTTAGTCCAGTCAAATTAGATTTTTTGCTGCATTAAATCATGTAGTTCCAAATGTTTCACGAATGCGTAGTGGGAGGTCCCCTGAACAGCGCCTAATGTTTTCCCGCCAATTTCAGGTGCCGCGGGGGGTGGGGGGGAGGCTCAAAGGTCCCTTTTTTCAGTTTTTGGCGCAAATCTCGAAAACAGTGCATCGTACAGAAAATGTTATGGTATTCAAAATTAAAGCTTATTAAATTCCCAACAAAACGGTATATTCATATTTATCTTTATATGTTACCGTCTCCTAGAATGAGCCGGCGAAAATGGAAAACCTGCAGAAAAATTTGTAGCGCCTCACGTTTTTCGTCGAACTCGCCCTTCCAATTCTTTAGTTTTCAATTTTACAAGAAACTTGTAAGAAAAGAAGTTATAGAGAATTACATGTTCTTCAAGAATATACATACATTTGATAATTTATCTTCACGTAGTCAAAAGTTAGACCGTTTTTAAATTTCGGGGTCGATTTCGAGATTCCGCTAGTAAACTGCTCATCATTTTATTTCCGTTTTCAAGTGCTTTAATTCTCTGTATCACGTTATTTATTGTTTATGTGAACATAAATGTTATTTATTATCCATATAACTAACATATAAAAGAGGCTTACACAACCTAATTTCCGCTCACCCTTCCATCCTATCACACATTTAAAGCTGTTCATACTCATATTCCTCATCGTACAACTCTTCCAAGTCCTCTTGAACGGGAGCATTGTTAGTGCAAGCACCGTGGCAATTGCCACAGACAGGTAGCAGTGGATGCCGGCTTTCCGGCATCCACATCTCATACCGCAGCCTGTGGCACAATGACAAAATATGGAGTTGAGCACGCTGTCAGGTGCAATAGCGGCCTTGGTCTTAATAGGAGTCAGATAGCCCCATCTTCTCTTGTCCAACCCCAACGTTCAGGTTCGAGAGATTCATTTCCAAACCACTGCTGGACCTGTAGAAACACTCTGCACGAGTGATGTAGAGCAGCATCTTTTGTAGGTGGCAATGAAGACAAGTTCGCTTTCATCTTGGCTGAAGATTTGATGAAGCACATGTACCTGTGGATAAAACACAATAGAATAGAATAGAATATTTATTTATCAAACAGCATGATTCAATGAAGTTAGTACATGCAATACAAAATGAAATGTACCTGTGATGATTGAGGTCATGCTCGTTGGGTGGGGCCTGATACATCAGTAGGAACATTTGTTCCCCAGCTTCAGCAATATCTCCTGGCGTGGATGTGGAGTCGTAAAACACTTCAGCGATGTTTTTGGTTTCGTTAGGAAACCGCTGGAAACATTTACGTATGGCTGCTTTACGTTTTCCATAAATCGCAGAAGTGGTATCGCATCCAGTGAAGCGATGGATAAACAGAATGTATGGGCTGAATGGCTGTCTTCTGTGTTGCCTCGTCCAGGCTTCATAAAAAACACATTCGTGTCTCGTGGTGAGAGTGCCACGAGTAAGACGAGCTGGTCTATGTCTTCGCCAACTACCACCACAGTTGAATGAGAAGTATTTTCCAGTCCACACCTAACAATGCTGCAGTCAGCGTCTCCTTTGTCTATGATGACTTGTACACCTTTTGCGCCCAAGGCCTGCGCTAACATACATATCAGCTTGGTTTTGTTCCTTTCGTTGGAAAGGAAGTTTTCCTGCTGAACAGTAGCCACCATGTTCTCATCAAAGTCTATATCCACTGATGTTTTACTTGATGCCCTTCGATGTTGTTCGGCTCTTTTCGTGGAATTCGTGTCTTCGTAACCGTCAAAAACCACAGCAGAGTTGTAGCCGTAACGGTTGATCATGTAAGATACATATTGATCGCAGATGGAGGCGAACTTGGTGTTGTTGTTCCACTTTACTCTATGAAGGAGGAAGCCGCCATAGATTACCGTGAAACTGTTCTTCAAGTTGACCATTTTATTGCCTGAAGGAAAGGCATCGTAGAGAGCTGACTTTTTCGTTTTCCTCATGATCCCTTCGTCGAAAAGAGTCATGGGGTATGGGGCTAACTCACACTTCAACAGCTCCTCTACATCCTCTTTAGATTTCTGGGTAATTATGGTCCTCTGGAAAATCATTAAAGGCTCGATCACCACCACTTCGTTGTCCAGTTTGACAGTGTTGCTCATAGCAGCCAATGGGACTACTGCGTTCTTACACTGCTTCATTTCTGCGAAGTTCATTCCAACAAAAGTTTCCATTGTACGGGTTCCGATTTCCATTGCTTGGTAACAGTTGATGTTATTGGTTCCTATTACTCCGGTTGAAAGGGACATCAAAGAATCGCGTACAGAAAATGGCGGGTGATCAGCCAACCTCTGAGCAAGTTTCCTTCTGTCTTGGTCATTTCTGCTAACTCGTGATGCTCGAAAGTCGACATGCTGTTCTCCACTCACAGAATGGACTAACTAACTATGTATACTACGTCGATTATGTAAACAATAAATAACGTACATAAAAGTTCACATTTTATACATACTCTACTGGTATAAAGGCTCACATGCATATATATATATATATATATATATATATATGTGTGTGTATATATATTAGTTATATGGGTAATAAATACCATTTATGTTTACATAAACAATACATAAAGTGATAAAGAGAGTTAAAGCACTTGAAAACGGATAATAAAATGATGGGCAGTTTCCTAGCGGAATCTCGAAATCGACCCCGAAATTTAAAAACTGTCTAACTTTTGACTAAGTGAAGATAAATTATCAAATGTATGTATATTCTTGAAGAACATGTAATTCTCTACAACTTCTTTTCTTACAAGTTTCTTGTAAAATGGAAGACTGAAGAATTGGAAGGGCGAGTTCGACGAAAAACGTGAGGCGCTACAAATTTTTCTGCAGTTTTTCCATTTTTGCCGGCTCATTCTCGGAGACGGTAACATATAAAGATAAATATGAATATACCGTTTTGTCGGGAATTTAATTAGCTTTAATTTTGAATACCATAACATTTTCTGTACGATGCACTGTTTTCGAGATTTGCGCCAAAAACTGAAAAAAGGGACCTTTGAGCCTCCCCCCCACCCCCCGCGGCACCTGAAATTGGCGGGAAAACATTAGGCGTTGTTCAGGGGATCTCCCACTACACATTCCTGAAACATTTGGAACTACATGATTTTTTGCAGCAAAACCATCTTTTTTTATCTAATTTGACTGGGCTATGTGGGAATAATCCAACTCTACAAACTGCATGAAAAAATTCCTGAAGTTCAGTATAGTTGGCTAAAACAGAAGATAACGCAAGGTACCTTACTGTCCATCTAGTAGGACAGAACGGTCAAAGATTTACAGTATCATCAGGTTTTAGATGAGCGAAGAGGGACATTCTTTTTGGCGATTCCTTAACAAAATTGATATTATCTTTCATCACTCCTAGTACATTCCGGTATTCCTTAGTTGCATACTGCTCTAGGAGTATTGTTAAAGTGTCAGGTTTATTTATGTTTATTGCTAGTGAATGCAATGATTAGTGATAAAATATGTCGCAAATTGGAGTGAAAATCACAAGTAAAGATTAAACACTTTCGGATTTCTGATCAAGTTTTGTATGTAGCTTTCGGCTATTCACGCAGGTGACATAAAGCTCAGCTTTACCGGCAACAGAGCACACAGCTGGGGATAGCCATCATAATGGACTTGTTTCTTTAATGTAATACGACAGTTGATTTTATATTATTGTTGAAATACGGTAACGGTCACATTCGCATTTAAGTATCGTTCTTTAGTAACAAGTTAGGAATAATAATTAAATAATTAATATTAATAATTACTGATTTTTCAAAATATCTTGGAATTTTCTGGGGGGGTCAGGCCCCTTCAGCAAATTTTTTGGGGGAGCGGTGCCCCTGGCATTGTAACTTGGGGGGGGGCAAAAAGTGCCTTGCCCCCCCTAAGTCGGCGCCTATGGTCACCAGAAGGATATGGGCAATCGAAAAATGTCAACGACCACATGGGAAATGAACTTGCAACCCTCCGATTTGTAACGCAGAATCTCAATCAAATGCCCTGCTATAATTTCAAGCAGTCACCGCGGCCTATCGCTTTATTTTTATCGTTCAGTTTTATCGCACTTACGTGCACTTGCATTTATGTAAATTCATAAGGACTGAACACTGAAACTTCTTCATAATAGATTTGACCAAAACAATATTGAACACAGTGATTGAATACATATAAGCTTCATTGAATTTAACGAGCATTCTCGTTTAGTAATAAGTAGGCCTACAATATTAATAACACAAGATTGTGTAATAGAAAGGGGTTAAATCAGAAGATAAAAACAGTATAATTTCATGTTTAAGTTCTGTAGTCTGTAATTTTTACCGGAAACGATTCATTAGGATTCGTGTGGCATTGGCAGCCAATTCTAAACGTTTTACAGATAAATATAAACACTGTTAATGATAATAGAATAATGTAAGTAATTGAATGTTAGGTTACTAGATTATACAAACAGCACACGACAATCCAGTCTTCTGTGGAAGGATTGAAGAGGATCAGAGAATGACATTTATTACCTAGTATGGTTGACGAGGGTAAGGATTTAGATTTATTAGTTTCGGTTGCTTGATGGAATATGAACACTCCATTTCGAATTCCCGTACGGGGCCGTACGTGAATGTGAATGTTCTTTTACTCTTCGGGAAGAATATAATCTGAGAGTGTTCAAAAACAGGGTGCTTAGGAAAATATTTGGGCCTAAGAGAGATGAAGAAGGGGACTGGAGAAAACTGCATAACAACGAGCTTCATAACCTGTACTCGCCACCGAACACAGTAAGGGTAATTAAATCAGGGAGGATGAAATGGGCTGGACATGTTGCGCGCATGGGGGAGAACAGACAAATCTCAAAAATATTGTCTGTAAGACCTGAAGGGAAAAGATCGCTTGGATGACCTAGATGTAGGTGGGACAGTATTAGGATATATCTAAGGGAAGTCGGAATTGGATAGGAATTGTCTATGCCCCCCAAAATCCAACCTCGGTGTCCATGTCGCGGGGGGTGGGCAACAATAAGTAGGAGATTGTCTGTTGGGGTGAAGTACGGTGGGGACGTATGAGCCCCGGGACCGCTACGGTAACCGTGTAGGTCTAACAAGAAGTTTGAAAATGTCGGCGAACGAGGAAATGGTTGCAGTTGGAGCGTCTGATCCAGAGTGGGCGGCTCCAATCAAGGTTAGGGAGCTGCTGCCTTGCAGGCTGAGAATTTGTTTTCTAAAGGCTATGGGAAGAAAACCCAGAAAGAAAATTACCTGGTCCTCCAGGATGGGGGTTGGACATGGGGCTGACGACCCCATTTCGGAAAAATACATAGTTCAGAAACCTAATAGCAACAATCTGACGGATAAAACGGAAATAAGACCTGTTAAACGAACTAAAGGAACATGATTTGTATTTAGCCACTTGGAATGTGCTTACATTATACAGAGCAGGGCAGTTAAAACAAGTGATGCTAGAGTTAGAGAAATACGAAATTGATATTGCAGCAATCCAAGAAATTAGATGGAGAGGAAAAGGAATTATGGACCCTGGAAAATACACCTTATGTTATAGTGGAAAATATGATTGTAATACTTTTGGCACCGGTTTTTTAATAAAAAATAGATTAAGAAATGCAATAATAAATTTTGAACCTGTGGACGAGAGATTGTGTAGCTTGAGAGTTAAAGGAAGATTTAATTTCTACAATTATTTGTGCGCATGCCCCAACTGAGGAAAAAAGTGAACAGATAAAAGATCTGTTTTATATGAAACTCAACAAGCAAGTAGATAAGATCCCTAAGTATGATGCAAAGATAATAATGGGAGATTTTAATGCACAGATAGGCCGAGAAGAATGTTTCAGACCCACTATAGGAAAATGGAGCTTACATCAAATATCCAATGACAATGGTTTAAGGCTGATTGATTTCGCGACATTTAATAATATGATTATTAAAAGTACACGTTTTCAACATAAGAGAATACATAATGAAACATGGGAATCACTGAATAAGGAAACTAGAAATAAAATAGATCATGTTTTGATAGATAAAAGACATATGTTCACAATAAATGACGTAAGAAGTTATCGAGGGGCCAATTGTGATTCAGATCAATGTATTACAATTCAGTATTGCAATGAGAGAAGCAGAATAAATTTAAAGTGGAAAGTTTAAAAAATAACGGAATCAAACAAAAATACGTACAGTCAATACAGAGTAACTTACCTGACACCAGTAGAAGAAATAATGAGAATTCAATCGAAGGAAAATGGGAAACTATTAGGACAGTTATAAGGGAGGCAGCTAAAGAAGAAATTGGATAGCCTATGAAACCAAGAAGAAAAGGAGCGAATGATTCGACGAAGAATGTTTAAATAAAGTGGTAGAAAGAAATAAGACCAGGAAAAAATCAATGAACAGAAATACAAGATTAAATAAAGAAGAGTATAAAACAAAACGTAGAGAAGCAAAGAGAATATGTAGAAATGAGAAAAGGAATTATGAGAGGAAAATAATAGAAAGTCTGGAAGAACCTGCAGAAAATAACGAAATAAGAAAGTTTTACACAATCACTAGAGAAATGAAAACAGGTATTCAACCAAGAACAACAATGATTAGAGATAAGCAAAATAATTTATTGGGAAATGAAAAGCAAATAGTGGACAGGTGGAAAGGGTAATTTGAGGAGTTATTTGTGGAAGAGAATACAATCAACGAAAGGGGAGATTTAAACGAGAGAATAGAGGTAGGTATAATCTCACCAGTAAAAGATGAAATTTCTGACACTATTAATAGACTTAAAAACAACAAATCACGAGGAGAAGATGGTATTAATGCAGAATTTTTTAAATATGGAGGGGATAAAACAGTAGACGAAGTCCACAAAATGATAGAAATTATATGGGAGAAAGAAGAAATGCCAGAGGAATGGCATTCAGCTGTTATAGGTCCTCTACATTGATAAATTGAAGTGCGCTAATTACAAAGGAATTTCACTCCTAAATCTATGTTATAAAATTTTAATAAACATCTTGCATAAAAGGCTGGTCCCATATGCAGAAGATATTCTAGGAGAATATCAGAATAGTTTTAGGAGAGGACGCTCTACTACAGATAATTTATATATATTGAGAAACATTCTAGAGAAATTTTATGAATTTAACACAGAGTTGCATCTATTATTTATTGATTTTAAACAAGCCAAGGTTCAATAAATAGAGGCTATCTGTTTTAAAAGAATTTGGTATTCCATTTAAACTAATACGCCTAATTAGAATTACAGGGACGTCTATCAGGACCTTTTAAAATAGAGAAAGGTCTAAGACAAGGAGACTTCTTATCAGCCTTACTGTTTAATATTACATTGAATTCAAATGGAACAATTTACAACAGGTCAAGGCAATATATAGCAAATGCGGACGATGTATTGATACTTGGACGATTGGTGAGAGCGATTGAAGAAGTGACAATGCAATTAAAAGCGGAAGCAACAAAAGCTGGGTGGAAGATAAATGTAACGAAAACGAAACATATGAGAATAAATGGAAAGGGAATAGTACCAAGGAAAATAAAAATTGATGGAATGGAAGTTGAGGGAGTTAACAATTTTAAATACTTGGGAGCGTTACTGACAGAAAAAATGAAATAGGAGAGGAAATAAAATCAAGAATAGCTGCAGGAAACCGTTGCTACTATGGATTGCAACATATTCTTAGATAAAAAACTGTAAGTAAGAAGACTAAAATAAAAATTTATAAAACCATGGTGAAACCAGTCGTAATTTATGGGACCGAAACATGGACTATTACACAAGGAGATGCATGTAGATTGAACACCTGGGAAAGGAAGATTTTGCATAAAATATTTGGACCAGTTCTACAAAACAATGCATGAAGAGTAAGAACCAATGATGAGTTAAGAATACTTTATAAAGACCTTGATTTAGTTGCGGATATTAATAGGAAGAGACTGGAATGGATAGGGCATATTATAAGGATGAATGAAGATAGACTGACAAAAAATATTTTTAAAGGAAAAATAGAGGGAAGAAAAAGGAAAGGCCGACCAAGAACAAGGTGGATTGACGAAATAGAAGAGGATTTGAGAATTCTTAAAACTAAGAGATGGAGAAAAAAAGCAGAAGATAGAAATGACTGGATTGCTGTCATAAAGGAGGCTAAGGTTCTCAGAGGACCGTAACGCTCAAGAGTAAGAGTAAGTAAGTAAGTAAGTAAGGAATTGTCTATTTCATTGTGTAGATTTATGGAGATTGAAGAAATATCGCATTTATTAAGAAACAAGAAGAGGTAATTAATTAAAGAGATAACAATATTAATTTGAAGAATGAAATAGAAAAGAAGTCGGAAGAACGAGATAAAAATATAAATAGATATGGGAAGGAAACAAACACATGATAAGGAAAGGAAGAATGACAAAAAATTGATGGTAAGGAAAGTAGAAAAGAAATAAGTGTATCTAACTAAAGTTGCGATATCAGAAGGGGAGGGAGAAAAAACGAAGTTGACGAAAATATCATGTATATCTGAAACACAACCCTCAGCATTGCAGGATGAGTTTGAAAACATTATAGAGTAGGGAAATAAGGACAGGTAAGGAATACAGGGGTCGGGGTGTAACAAAGGACTGGCACCGTTATGTTGCGGCCGTTTCTGACAGGTGGGTTGGACAGACCCTCTCTCACGAAACCGTCTCAATGAAGTTCCCAAACTGTGACGCGTTAAACCTTCGTCGTGGAGTAGGAATGTATTGTATTCAATTTGCATCGGGATGAGGACTTTTACAAGAAACAAAGAAATCAGGTGCTGTTCATTTAGACGAAAATAATAATAATAATAATAATAATAATAATAATAATAATAATAATAATAATAATAATAATAATAATAATAATAACAATAATAATAGATCAATAATAATAGACTAATAATAAATAATAATAATAAAATTAAAATAAAAATAAGAAAAAAACAATCCTTTTGATTTTCTTACACAGAGATCGTTGGACTTGAATTCCACTATATTCTTTGTCACAACCCTCATTTACAGCACAGAGTAGGGGTCTCAAAGTTCAACACTTCCAGGGCCAATATTATTTCCAGGAATTGATTGTCAGGCCACATATTTTTTATATAAAATTAGAGTAATTGTAAATAATGAGCTGATAATAAAATAAAAATTAAATATAAATTTGCTTCCATTAAGTCCTTTTTAAGAGAAATAATCTTACTTTGCGTATATCAGTATTAACGTACACATAATTCATTAACTTGAACTGGAGTTTTAAAATTAAGCTTTGCAACGAAAGCACTGGAATTACAAATTAAAATTAAAATTATTTGTTCTACTAAACTGAATACTTATTGACGTTTTGTAATATACCGTATTGTCTATTAAATTAATATATTTTTCAAACTGATTAGACAGAAACTACTATTGACTGTATGGAGTCAAGCACGTGCTTTTATTTCTCTGTTATTTTATTCAACTATAAAGTGATAAGTAGGGTTCGGATGTTTATGACCTAAAAAACTGGAAAATATGACCTTAAATATGCCCTTAAAAATGACTAAATATGACCCAAAAAAATATAATTATGACATAATAAAAGAAAGTATTTTCTAATAATAAATGTTCCACTTTTAAACGTTTAATGAAACTAAATTACTACATCGCATGAATGCAATCCGGATCGTGTTTTTAAGAATTTTACATATTATTCACAGTTTTGCTTGTAATGGACATCTAATTTTAAAGCATTTGCTTCTGTGTGATTGCTTCACCACTTCAATATAATATTTTGTAGTCCATGCGTGTCCCTATAAAACGTGAAAAATTGCATTAATTTAAAAATTAAATTTCTATTAATTGGGCATAAACATTAAATTAATGAAATAAATTTCAAAGTAGGCTAATACGTACCAGTTTTCAGTCTCCTTTTTTGTCTGCATTACACTATACAACCACGTGCATTTTAAGATTATCGAATAGAAATCTTCTCCTGTTGTCACTTAATATCGTTTTAAACCGCGAGAAGCTCCTTTCGACGTTACAGGATGTCACAGGTAACGTCATTAAATCGTTTTGCAGCCGTCACTTTAATTTCACACACTTTGCAATACAAAATTTTCCCGTCGGTGCAGAAGTGGTTTTCTCCAAACTCCTTAACAAAACTTTTTAGTTTTACACTTTCAGAACACTTATTTTTCGGCATTTTGATGTTACCCGATACCACTGCAAGTGTGAACTGAAAATCTTTTAAAACTGTCTCTATTGAAAGTTGTTAACAACAAGGAGGAAGGCGGTAAAACCCCGTGCATTGTGCTTCAACTACCTGCACTTGTTACTTACTGTCCCTTCACATTCCAGTTACAGTCAAACTAAAATATTAGTAACTCTTTCTCGAAAAAATTTTAACTCTACGATTTAGTGCCTACAGTATACTGTGCAATTGTGCTCTTTTACCGAATTTATTACTGAAATATGACGTTAAATTAAAAAATGACCGAAATATGACCAAAACTATAAAAATGTCCAAAATATGACCTGTGCAATTGTGCTCTTTTACCGAATTTATGACTTAAATATGACATTAAATTTAAAAATGACCGAAATATGACCTAAACTATAAAAATGTCCAAAATATGACTTTATATGCAAAATAAAAACGGTCCAATTAGGATAACAAAAGTGCAATTCGTGTTTAATTTCAGTTTGCGGCAAGATTAAACGTCAGGATAAAAATATGATAGGACTATGTCATGAACATCCGAACCCTAGTGATAAGTAATGCCATTTTTCAAATCTGTGTGTTCTTTAAAGTTTCAAATTTGTTTGTCAGCTTCCCTAATTTGTCAAGTATCCTACGCCATTCCTATTAAAACAAGTTAGTTGCATGTCATTCGCACAAACTGTATCTTCCATTTACGTAACATTTGAACTTGGGTAATGACCTTTAATCTTCGTCCTAGAATAGCGTAATCTTGACATTAGCAACTAGGCTACAGCCTCCGATTAGCAGAGATAAACTTCCTGTCGCCTCCTTGCACATGCAAATGCGCTTCTCTGTTATCTCTGACATTTCCAAGAATACAGAATTTCATGCATTCACTGTTCACCGTTTCCGCGTCATCTTATAATATTGTAATTTTTACTGGTTATAAGCTTAGGCCTATCAGCAAAGAAAAATTAAGACGAGATAGCCTTAATTATCTGCAAAGTCTTGAGACTTCTTCAAGACTCGTCCACGAGTAATTCAAGGAGTTGATTGGTGAAAAGTGGGATAAAATAATATAAACTAAAAAGAAAAAGGGCCTGCTGTAGCTATTTTCTCGCAATGTCTACTATTTTCTCCAAACAAAATATGCCTTGCAATATTATTTTTTATCAGATTTTCTTGAAATTTTGGATATGGACTGTTACATAGATGTAGTTTAAAATTTCTTCTGGATTTTATTGTGGTATGGGTTGTATAGAATATATACTTTGTTCACTAGTGCAATTATAATAATAATAATAATAATTATTATTATTATTATTATTATTATTATTATCATTACTATTATTATTATTATTATTATTATTATTATTATTATTATTATTATTTTAAGTATCCGAAATCAACAGACTACACTTAAAAATTTCCGTAAATGGTAGCCTACTCTTTATCAGAGAAAAAACCCTATAACAAACGTGTATCAAGTATTTCCCTACCAAAAATTCATATTAAAAAGTGAACATTGCATTGTAAGAAACATTTCATATAGACAGGCTAATTAATTAATTCTCTCTTTTTTCTCTCTTTCGTAGTTTTACCTCACCCTTATAGGGACCTATATGCGGCCCGCGACCTATCGGGAGAAGAATGAACTATGGGTCACAACACAGACACACTTTTTTGACCAGACAAGGACATGGAGGGCCTCCCCGGATGAGTGATCAGCATGCTGGGGCTACCTCCGAGATAACACGAACACATCGGACGAGACACACCATTCACACACACTCACTCCGAACAAGGTGAGGATGGGATGAAGATAATAATGACGGCCAGATGATATCCGGGGACCACAAGGGCCTAAAGTTACCTGACATTTGTCTCACAGGTGAGGGAAAACCCCGGAAAAAACCTCACCTAGGTAACTTGTCCCGACCAAGAATCGAACCCGGGCCCGCTGCGTGAGAGAAGCGAACGTATCCCCTGAGCCACAGCGGTGGACTAATTAATTAATTAAAATATAATTAAAACTCAAACTAGCCTATAGCCTACACCTTGCACGACGTGAGTCAATACTGTTATGAAAGGAACTGTGTCCTAATCAATTTAGTCTATATCCTTGAAAATGTGGAATATTGCAGTTCCAGTTTGGTGCCTTCTTAACTAGAACATTTAATTCAAATTAATAAGAAAATGCAAATTGTCGAGTAAAAGTAAAATATTCCAAATCAGGCCATGGAGGCCCTTATGGTTCCAGGAGATTGCGACCTTCACATTTTTGGAGCTTCAGCACATGAAGGAAGGTTGTCGTTCTAGGCATCGGCTACCTTTATCCCGAGATTACTGTAACATGTAATTTCAATCAGAAATCGAGCCGATCCCAGGTTCCAGAAGGATTAGACCAACTGAAAATCATGACCCAACTGGGGATCGAACCTTGACCAGTGCCTCAGCTAACCCCATCACGGAGTACGCTGCAAATTTTCGAGTAGAAGTAAAAAATTGCGAATGGACGAACATTATTCAGTAGAAGTGGTAGAATTAGTTTTCCATATAAAGTCAAAGATATATTAAGCAACCTTAAAAAAACATGTTTAAGTTTTCTCGCGATTATGCAAGTCGTTAATATTGCAAGCTTCTAGTCAAGCGCCCAACCATTCTTCTTTTGCATCCAAAATTTGGAAAGTGCGTAAATGCGAAGGAAGTTCAATAATAATAAATCACGATGAAATACTTAACAAAATGAAACATACATAATAATTAAGAATATCACAAATGACAGACCTTTAATTGAAATAGCGTAATATTTACGTAACTTGCATCATAATATTTCATTATACAGTATATTACCTTACATCATAAATTGTAATTCCCAAAGGGATGACTCTGCTTTAGTGTGAAACATATAAGTTATATGACTGATAATCAATATGGAAATAATGAAAAATAAGTCAGCATGGAAGAAGATAGAAGATAATACGGAGATAAAAATGAGAGAGGAACGGTTGAGAAGATACAGAAAATGTAAATAGCGAGTTCAGGGTAAAAATTATACGTTAAAAAAAGGAAGAAGAAGGAAATGAAGAAGAAGCAAACTTAGAGGGTAAGTGATATACCGGAAATAAATAGTTAACATAAAAGCGATTGAAAACAAGGAAAGAAATGAAAAAGAATATAGACACTTTGAATAAAATTTTAATTTTGTCCAGCTTTGTTATTAGACTATATATTTTCCATCTAAACCTGAAGTACACGTTTTCAAATCTAGCAGGAAATATTTCGTGGTAAATGCTCTAGGAAACTAAGTCGATGTTGCTGCCTGGTATAACCAATACACCAGGATAATAAAATTGTTAGTTCTCCCTATTTACCACAGCAAAAGGCCTTAGGAGGAAAGCATCGAAGTCTTCACCCAGAAATCTAATTTCAAACGAGGTTCCACATTATGGCCATGTGTAAACAAACATTTCCACAGTAAGGCTCCTAAATAACAAGCCACGGCAGGGACAATACAAGGGATGTCCAATCGAATCGTTAGGTATTTGTATCGTTACCTACCTCTTTATGCATTCAGGATTGTATTTCGAGCTCCATCAGTCAAACAGGCAATTAATTTTTTAACTTCTATAGCTGTACTATAGTTCGTACTGCGTACTGTATTCTGCGCCGGTATTATAAAGGAGAAAATGCGCACATTGTACATTGTTAGTGTTATTCGTCATTCCAAAACTTGCTTAGAGATATTGTCCTTTTTTTGCACAGTTCCACGTGGTATCGGTCACACAGTCTTGTCCTGGTGTGTGGTAACTTTTCGCTCGGCAGATTCTGTGGTGGAACCCATGCAAGTCACCAAGTGTCTGAGTTCACAGTTGACTTCCTTTCACTGGGCTGTAGTCATGGCTTCCGTGGTGTAATAGTCACTCCATTTTTGTGTCTTCTTGTAGTGATGCTCTTGAACCAGTCTCTCATATGCAGAAATTGATGGCAGAATTAGTTGGAATCGTATGTCCTCTATTAATCTTGCTTCCCTGCAGAGCTCATATGCTAATCTTGACAATGTAATAAACACAAGTTTTCAACAGTAATATATGTTAAGCCCTCTGTGCCAAAAAGTATCTGTTTCAGAAAAATGTCTGTGTGTACGTCTGAAAAACTTAGGTAGAAAAAAGGTATATACAAATTATATTAAGATAGGTATCATTCGGGGATACAGCATTAAGCACTAAGCACTGCGAAGATTTATCTTATTTTAAATTTATATGAAGAATATGTTGATATTCGGAATTTACTCAAGAAAGCTCTAATTTTTAAAAATTATGTACATTAATAGCTTGTACTAAAACTTGATTTGAGAAATGTCTTTGTTGAAATTACATGAAAAGTGGTTACAAGCTAGCTTTCTCTTCCTCAAGAACAAAGTGGATTCGAGCGAAGCTGTCTTCCACTTATTACGAGAAACAAAAAATAGCAGGATTATATTTATGAGTGCTTCCTTACAGAAAACCTAAATTTTGGTACGTATATCCTACTGTCAAAATGATAGATTTCCATGCGATAAAAAGTTGTGATTTGTAGGTTTCTGTAGTGAGAAGCAGGTATGTAGATCGCCTGGACATATCGACCACTTCTTTTCTATGTTTGTTTTGCAAATAGCCTAAACAGCGCTAGCAGGCGTTAGCACACAAATGCTCAAGTCAGGTTCTCTTATTCAATAGTTTAATCTTACAGAATACCTTGACTTTGGTACATTTCTGTACCATAAAAAGGTGGCAATTTGAAGCACTTAGGCAGATGGCCTGGGTGTGTCGATAACTTCTTCTAAGTTTGTTTTGCGATTAGCCTAGCATTCACACACCGCGCACATAATAAATCACTAAATTCTTCTGTTCAGTGGTATAATTCGAACTCAAATGTCACAATGCTGTGAAATATAGAGTACGGCAAACCCCTGTTACTTTAAAAATTCAACGAGCCTTACTGTGCAGTTCAAAGAAAACTTGCTTTAACCACTACAAATTTGGACTACTATCAACGAATGTCCATTAGATTACTAATGAAGAACCTTTTCGCCAATACATAGAAAAGATAGCAAACCCATGAGAAACCACTGATATCAAATTTATAACTTATCGAAACATTTACAGCCTTTCAGATCCACAATAAATGTTATTCATACATAATGAAAACCAAGTACAGGAACAATACCCCTTGCACTCTTAAGGAACGGAAAAATGAAATTCAATATATTATAGTAAAGTGTATTAAAGGCCATCCCTGTTTAGCGACCACTCCTCTTATAGACCGATTTTTCCAGCGAGTAACATTAAAGGCCCCCTTTTTACCAACAAATTCGTAAAGTACTTCCGCAGTATGCTTAATATCAGCAGCTGAAATGAAATACTATACCCTACATCAGCACTGCAAGTCACTTCTGGAATATTTCAGATTATGAAAAGACGAATTAAAGAGGTGCGAGGATGATTAAACAATGTTTTCAGCTTTCCGCATTCCTGGAATACGTAAGGCTATTCTTTTGACTGAATGGCAGGAGGTAACATAAAGCGGTGTATATGAATGAAGGAGTGGGAGACATAATATTCTAATCCCACTCCCCTGGCTAGATCTCTAGCTGTTTTAATTGTAATTGTAAATAGAGGCTGAATGTGTTTGTGTTTTTTGAACTTTTAATTTGCTGAAAAACAGCTTGGAAAATGAAATAGTAGAAAAAGAAACATACATAACATAAAGCAGAGAACCGTGACAGTGGCAAAAGGATAAAGGGGAATAATTGAAATCGCCTTATATATAATTTAAAATGTCATTATCTGGTACTTAAAGATTCTTTACATAATTTTTTTTGTAGTGTAAGTGCGTTCCCCTTTTAAGAAACGACCCATCTGTAGAGCCATCGATGGTTTTTATATCTAGAGGTATACTGTAATAGGTTAAAGTCGTTGTGTAAAAAACGCATAACTTTCTAGAAGAACATTTTCTTTAAAGAAAGACTTTTCGTAAAATTATCGTATTGATTCAAAAAATAGCTCAATGGTACCGGTAGAGCGATACTCCAAGAAATGTTGTACAACATCTTTGTAGAACGACTATAAAAGTTTTCAAGATTTGCTGGATGATTGTTCCATAAAATATATTTTTAAATACTGTATTATTATTAATATCAAGTTTACAAGAAAGCCAAGTAAGAGAAGCCCCATACAGGCCTATTCCTGAAATGACACTTCCAAAGTTCGTGAATTAAAAAGAGGTCAAGAATACCCCACTCTATTTACTCCCATAAGATATATAAGTTGCCAAACTTAAACATATAAAGACTTGAAAAACGTTTTTGAAAATGGCGCTTACCAGACCACGCAAAAGAAGTACAAGCAAAAAGAAATACTTTCACATTTTCGTCATTTCCGTAATTTCGTTTTCCAAAAGTCACGTACACGTATCTAGGTCAAGTCAGGTACACTATATTTTTTACAAGTGCATGATCTTTATAATGGTCCAAAGCTTTCTTCTGTACGTTGTATAGGAACAAGAAAAAATAAAACTTACTAAAAAAGTTTAAAATTTGAATTCTTTGTAATAATAATAATAATAATAATAATAATAATAATAATAATAATAATAATAATAATAATAATAATAATAATAATTTATTCGTAATTAAATATAAAAATGCAATAGACTTCGTCATAATAAAATCATTTTGGCAACATAATTATGGAAAAATATCTAGTCTAAAACGAACATTCAAACAAACACTAAAAGTTATTATCATTTTGTTCAAAAAATTCGTTCAGATTATAAAATGGTCGCATACTTAGCCACTTCCTTAGTCTATTCTATACAGTGGCATATGGTAGGTCTGATAAGCCAGCGACAGGTGGAAATTTATTGAAGATTGTGAGAACCAGAATATGGTGATATTTTGTGGTTGTCGTGAGTCTTGTGTGTGGTACAACAGGTGCATGCCTATTTCTGGTTTCATAGCTACGAACATTGTTCCTTCCATTAAATGTAGCTAAGTTAGATTTCATACATAACACACAGTCGTATATATGGGTATAAATTAAGTATGGGTAAAACAATGGTGGTTACAAATAGAGGTCTACAGTGGATAGCTGCTGGAGAATTAGTGAGCAATCTGACAGCCTTCTTCTGGAGTTTTAGTATACTATTTATGTGTGAGGAGTTGCCCCACAATAAGAGGCCATACTTGATCACGCTTTGAAAATATGAAAAATAGGCCGTTCTTACTGTAAAATCTTGTGATTTTAGACCATTATTTTCTTAACATTAATTTCTGAACATACCCTGCCATGGTATATATTTAACCTAGGTTTGTATTCAGATACTCTGATATTTCGATAAGTATCGATATATTCAGTGGCGGCTCGTGGCCGGAAAATTAGGTGAAGAGGAAAAAATGCCACATGCTTACGTTAATAACCCAACTCACCTATGTCTTGTATAGCAATTCAATCCTTCGATAGTCCTTTAAGGCTGCACACTTGTCGGTGATATCATCATAGAATGGCTGCATTTCTTCTAGCTGGAGTAAAAGTTCTTTCTGAATTGAAATATTCGCTAAACAAGATACTTGTCTGGCAACATTTTTGATCCTTCATTTAGTAGGCCTACGTCGTGATTTGACAGCTGGCACAATGATGATTTGATTTTAAACAATGCGGGTAAGAATATAGTTATTATTTATAAAATCTGATACATTTTATTCATGGAATACTCTTAATGAGTTTATGAGTTTCATGAGATAAATTCGATCCTGCTTTTCCGCCGCGATTCTATTGATGTTTATCGTAATTATTATTCTCCTAATCAGATTATTCAGAATATTCCATTCATGCGACGCGGATGCCTCGGATATCGACCAATGACTGTTGTTTATCTTATAAGTTAATATGCTTGCAAGGGTCGGAAAGATGCAATTTTATCTGATAAACTTCAGCTCGTTACTGGATACTTCAAGGCATTAATATGCAGTGATTAATATGTCACATGTCGTATGATTGCCTATGAAAAAATATGCATTGTAGGAATGAAACGTCGTGATTCAACGTTGTCGTCCTATGGCGTCCTATCGGAGACGATCTCCGAAGATGGTTCAGTGTTGTGACACGTGACAGTGGGCTTTCATCACAGTACACAGTAGTCTTGGTATATGGTGACACACATTAAATAAATTAACTTCTAGTTTCATCCCTATGCCTCACTTTTGTGCAATAGAATCGAACGTCTATAATTTTTTTTTCCGTTAATGATATTTAATTTTATGAGGAAGAATCCAAGCTCCTCTACCGTTCATATTTCAATGAAGTATATGGTTGTTTATAAACACCTTTTAAATTATTAATTGAAAAATGTTAAAAATAAAAATTCTAGCTCTTTAGCGTCTATGCAAATCGTGTGGAAAATTTAAACAAAATTGTTATTTTTTTTTATAAAATCGTGAAGAATGAAAGTCTGTTTTAGCCTTGCTCAAAGATGTAAGACTTAAAAGCCTGAGTTTGTACAAACGATAGCTGGCTTATAACTACCCTTCAAAGTATAAGGATACCGTATAAAAGTAAGAAAAAGTCGTCAATCTCCCCAGAAGATATCTAATCCAAATACGTTTTATTTATACACGATGTTTAGTTCTCAAGCCACACAGACACGTTCCTGAAAATATTATTGGACAGAGGAGAAGTCAAAACAGGTATTTATGTTAAAAACATTGATTTCGAACATTTATTACCTTTAGTACGGGTAGAGGAAGTGAAATTGGTGCTTTGTTATTAATGGAGCTGTTAGCAGAAGAGGAGTAGGTATGAAACCCGCCTGACACTGTCATTGTAGCAGCTTGCTGTGGTAACCGCGCGCCATCATGAAGCCGAAGGACGACACGCTCTATATTCAAGTGCAGGAGGAGCTGGACACCTTCGTGGGTAGTCTGATCCCCTCAGCATGGATGTGGGATAAGCGAGAAAAATGCTGCTTGCAGCATGAGCCAGCATCATTTTTAGTGGACCAGACTACCCATGGAACAGGGGAAGTGAATCAAGTCTAGTTCTGCTTCGTGCTTGCTTGCAAGACTCGGGAGCTCTCTGGCGCCTCCTCCTTTGACACCACTCGTGGCGGGCAATACAAAATTACATAAATGGATTTATAGTAAAAACCAACATTCGTGATATTGAAATAAACTTTAAAAATATTGTAAATATTGTAAATAAACTCTAAAAATAAACGTATTGTAAAGGAAAAATACTGGTGAAGTGCTACTTCACCTACTTCACCTGAATAGCCGCCACTGGATATATTATATTACATTTACCAGGGTGAAACAAATATTTTACCACGCTTTACCAATGTTCGATACATCGAAACAATATTAAACACTATGTAAAACTCATTATTTGTTAACGAATACGTATTCACATTGTGTATTCTAGTATTACAGGTAAATGTGTGCCTATATCAACCTAAGAAAACTATGGTATTGCAATGGAACGAAGTAGAAGTTTCCAGAAAATTCTTATTACTACAACTCAAGAATTTATGAATATGTTCTCTTGTAATTTATAGTGGGGATGTGTTCACATTTTGTATGGACGATCGAGTGTATGACTGGTTCAGTTCTTCCCAGTCAGTTCTTCTCAGTCAGTTCTACCCAGTCAGTCTCCGCTGCGTCACTGCGTGTTCAGTACACATGCAGTCTCCGCTGCGAGAACATTACTCAGTCACTCTCCACAGCGAGAACATTGCTCACGCCGTCTCCGCAGCGAGAACACCATTCACCGAAGCCTACAGCTACAGGCCGCCTACTCGAAGCCTACCAGCCATGGACGATTGGAGGTAGCATTCCGTAATCCAGGATTTCACCGGAGTTATGCAAGCAAGAGCTTAACCAGCATTCACCGAGGCCTACTGCATCAACTCAGACGCATATCTACACTACAGTCTATCGCATGAACCGATATCTGAGACATTTCAGACACACTCCAAAATGAGAACGCAACCACCACTTAAAAGTTAAGTAACTGTTTTCAGTCAGGCTGAGGCCAGGATTTTTTCTAGCTCAAAGAATGAGCTCACTCATATTGAAACTCACTTTTGTAATTTCGGTGCTAGTCACTTTTGAGAATTTTGGGCAATCTGCCGGTCCTCCTTGTTTTAATTACTGAAGCATGTGAAGCTTAGTAATTGGTAAAGATGTATTAAGTTCCAAAGAGAACAGCATTATTTACATTTTTCTATTAAGTCATTCTGCATTATTTCATTTATTTGAGAAATTTGGTTTACTTGCCATTTCTCCTTGATTTGAATTTTGGTAATACAAGAAATAAGAAATACCAATTCTCTTAAAGAATAAGCTTTATAATTTATTTCTCAATATAACATATCTTCAATAACATTAATGTATTGGCTGTTTGGTACTAAGAATAAATTTGTTATTCATTTGTTGTTAAACATTTGTATGTATCTTGGTAACTTAGGAAAGTGCAAACCCTCGATTACAGTATCCACTCAATCCAGAATCTCCTTGGTCCTCCGTATTATATGGCTCAAAATATTCATATGTAGCCGGATCCCATATTTCAAGGTCCACCGGGCCTGGATCCCTGCACTTGCATAGGACTCTGGTAGGAGATCTCTCAAATTTCTGATCAGAAACAGCACTCTGGACAGCTTACCACTAACGTAGTCAATATGTGTGGACCAGGAAAGATTAAGTAATAATATTGTAACTGCCTATATTTTTCACCGCCTATGTCAAGAAAGGTTCTCACTAAAAATATGAAAGTATTGAGAATTTTGCTAGAAGAATAACTAAGAAAATAGCATAGAAAAAGACAAGAAAACCTATCTCTTGACTCGAACCAGCATCTAAAAACTCACCCGGCTCTCAACGACGGACTATCACTAAGAAACATAATTACGTTCTCTATTACAAAAAGAGGAGAGCCTACGTGACTGGAGAGTGAATAACAACTGTTGTTATAAACGTGTGTGTCTGTACGACAAAAGCGTGCGGTTTGACCGAGTGAACTAAAGGCTATGCGAAATGCTTCATTCAGCGAGCAGATTCGCAAGGAGATTTTACTACACACACATCCCACATACATGATTTCACATGCTTAGCTTATTTTATAGGATGCCCGCGACGAGACAGTTAAATGGAAATAGTTTATTAAAGTTCTGCGATATGACAGAAAGCATGACTGCGACATCGACTGAATGCTTATTGAGACCATCTGAATATAATTATTTCAAATGGCACTGAACCTTAGTTATTACTAAAGCCCGGATTTTCATGCACTATCAAACTTAAAAATATGCATGCATTCATGCACTATCGTATCTCCAAATATGCCCAATGAAGGGCGAAACATGCACTATCGAATTCCATGTCTTTTACATTTTCTCCACATAATACGTCTTTCACGTTTTCAGAAGTTTAAGATCAGGGTTTGAACTAAGTACCTTCTTAAGTTGTTCCCTGGCTGTCACACCCGTTTCTCCACAACACGATTCTAAAGTATTCAAAGCCTTCAACAATGGCTAGTGACTGACAAATTCAAGCAGTGAACATTCTGTTTAGCAGTTTTCTTTCAATGGAAGGTGGTGGGGGTCGGCGAGTCGGAATTTTCTTTTGTAGCCTTATGTATTATATTACTGTTTATTTAGGGTAAACAGTAGCTAGCACTCTCAAATTCATGCAGGTGGCAGACTCTTTTTCCAAGTCAATCAAAATATAACAATGGTAATGCAATACAACATTTTTATGTTTCTTTGAAAAGCCAAGATTTTAGGGAGGCATTTTCATAATATGCACAGTTGTGCATGGTAACATGATATTATGCACTAAAACCAGAAAATACGGGTTTATATGCATTAAAAACGTCTGAATATGCTACATTAAGCCCAAAAATCCAAAACATGCATTATGCATGAATTTTGCCATAAAAAGGCCGAAATATGCAAACATGCACGGAAAAAATATGTTTATTTGGAATCCATAAGTCATGTAATGTGTAACTACAAAGTTTGAAAAGTGTAACCAAAGTATATAAAAACATGCATTTGCATGGAAATCCGGGCTCTAGTTATTACTTAAGAGATAAAATATCTCGGGTGGCGTGATTTAATAACGCACGAAATAGTTGGATACCATAGGCTATACTTTAACAAATTCTTGCCTTTAATGATTCAGTTTACTTTCATATTTTTCACGTGAAACACAATTATACGATAAAATAACAAAAAAGTAATGTGTTCCTTATAAAGACCGTGATTTCCCATAGGGACGGTATATGGAGATGGTAATGTTTTTAGCCCTGAGCACCGGACTCTAACACAGGGCCGAAGAGCCACCTGAAGAATTAGAATTGCGTAATCTACTCGGAGAACCATCTTTAATAAGTAAGTTGTAAATGTTTAAACGTGAGGGTACTTTAAAAATATATTACAGTAATTTAAAATTATTTGTTATAGCGTAAATGAAGTTGGTATTTTACTACTCTGTCTGTGCGGAATGCCCTATGAGAAGAGAAGGAAATAAATTTGATTATCTTTGATACAGGAGTATTATTGATGTCAATATTTTACCTGTGCATAAAGGGGACAAAGACAAACAACTTTCATTAAGAGATTTTTGCTCTATGGATTCAATTCGTCTTGTTATAACATAACATTTCCCAAGGGTATGTCCACCACTGACTTCTAATATTTGAAATGATGCGAAACAAAGGAACACCTAACACTTCTACTAGCACCCGTGCTATCGCAAGTGCAATGGGTGTGAACCACATCAGTGTATGGGAAGTCCTACATGAAGATCAGCTCCATCTAGTGATGTAAAATTCCCGGGAATTTAAACTTGAGGAAATATTCCCAGGGAATGTTCCCGGAAATATTCCCAAAATTCATAAATTCCCGGGAATTTATGATTTACAAGCAAGATAAATCAAAGACACCTATTTATTATGAAAAGTAACAAATAATTGTTAAATAATACTTAAATTTAATCATGATCAGGTTAAATAAAACTCCAAAACTGCTAAATTAAAATATAGGGAATTTATAGGTATGATTTACGAGCAAGATAACTCAGAGATACATATTTGTTACATAAAGTGACAATTAATTGTTAAATGATACTTAAATTGAATCATGATTAGGTTAAATAAAACTAAAAAACTCTATAAGTTCAAATATTAAAATATAATTAATGAAAGAACACAAGAAATGAACAGAGATTAAATATGTATTAAACATTTTACGATGTTTTACTGGGTTTTCACATAGTTAACAATGAAAATGAGATAATTAATAATATAAATATCCCCTGGTTCTTTTCTTTCCTTGAATTTATTTATGATCTTTTTTCTTCAGCCTTTTGAAGGGGCGAAAACGGCAAGTTTTGGGCCAATCTTTTCTCCAAATCATCCAATTTTCTTACAACTCTGTGGATTTGTGGTTCATTGGATTCAATTGCACTGATGAGATGTACAATTGGTGTAAGCAAATCTATCATCTTCTCTATTTTGACCCAAAACACCCCATCATCAAGAAGTTTTCTTTTCATGTTTGGTTTAAGGTCAGCATTTTCATTAACAGCCAATGTTTGTAGCACCACTTTATTTGATTGCAAACTGTGTGAACAAAAAAG
Source organism: Ectobius pallidus (assembly GCA_964059195.1). Taxonomy (NCBI): domain Eukaryota; kingdom Metazoa; phylum Arthropoda; class Insecta; order Blattodea; family Ectobiidae; genus Ectobius; species Ectobius pallidus. Next base: position 36,887,237 of record CAXKWD010000009.1, read on the forward strand.
GTGGCTTCCCCATTTTGTCTTTCCAGGCAACTTCACAGCTATTCGGCCCTTGAATCTTTTTTCAGATGAGATTTCATCAAATATTGCTTGTAAAATGTGACTGGTTTTATCATCTTTACAATTCCAATTACTTCACCAAAGAAACGTTTAACAGCTTGGGAACCTAAAATGTCTGAACACAATAAATGATGGAGGTGAGCAATACAACCTAATGGTACAATGTGTGGATACATTTCCTTCACCAATGATAAAGCTGCCTTCATGTTTGCAGCATTATCAGCAATGGCCACTAAAAATTTGTCAGGTCCATAAATCTCAATCACTGATCCAATGAGCTCTGCAAGATACTTGGCACTGTGTCTTTCACTTTTGGTTATTTTAAAATCTACAAAAAATTGTTCTGGTTTTGAAACAACAAAGTTGATAATAGACTCATTCCTTATGTTACTCCAACCATCACACTGCAGATGAAGAAATTATTGAAACAAAAACAGAATTAAAATCACAATGGATACCTTTTTTATTATTAATACAACGTTTCGGCACAAACCATTAGGCCTTCATCAGGTATTCATTGTGATTTTAATTCTGTTTTTGTTTCAATATACATACAATGGAAAAAGGACTATCTACTATTTTATATTAAATTACTTATCTTTAATTCTGTTTGAATAAATGTGAGTGAGGTATCACTTTATGAAATGCAAGTATATAAAGAAAACCTAAGAGATTATAAAAAATTATTATTTTTGAAAAGAAGATGGACTCAAGGTACATTGCTTCTGAAAATAAGTGAAAAATTATACCATAGGAAAACTTCCCTATGAGAAATAGTTAATTTCAAGGTGCTTGAACCGTTAATAAGCATTAAAACGTTCAAAACTAAGGATATTTTATAAATTCCCACTTTTTGGGAATATTTCCTGGCCAGGGAAATATTCCCATTTTATAAGTTCCTTCCCACTGGGAATATTTCCGGCCCACATCACTAGCTCCATCCCTTTCACTTCAAAAGGTACATGGTTTAGGTCCTAATGACTTTGGTCCTTGTCTACAATTCTGTAATTGGGCAGTGCAACAACAAACAGATCCTGTTTTCCCTGACCGTTGGATTGGAAGAGTAAGTCCGACCACTGAATGGCCAGCACGTTCTCCAGAACTTAATCCTCTAGATTCCTTTTTATGGAGGCACCTGAAGGCTTTGGTGTATGAAACACCTGTCATTTCCGAGATGGAATTAGTCACCCGCATAATCACAGGGTGTGAATTTATGCGCAGTACGCCAGGAATCTTTCAAAGGATGCGAGAATATTTTCTTCAGCGCTGTCGTCTGTGTCAGTTCCAGCAATTCCTGCATTAAATAAAAGATCGTTTGAAATACATTAAGATAACTGTTATTTCAACAGATGTGTACACAAATTCGAAGTTCTCTGTCCATTCCTTTCCTAATAGTGAATTAAAATAGAAGCTTCATGAATTATCATTGAGTTATTTTCTTTATCTTTCTTTGCAGTATTTCAAAGTATTCGAACTTAAATTTGTCTTCAAAGCGTAACTGCTTAGAGACTCTGGTTTATTTAAGAATTCTCAAATAAAAACATGTACTTTGCAGAAATAATAAATCGCATTATACTATCGTATTGTATTAATAACTTTGCCAACAATTAAATTACATTTGTGTTCTTTTCTTAGTGTTGGAAGATATCGATCGTCATTTTTCACAATTTTCCTGACCACTACACAATATTCACTGTTCTTACGCAATAAGAAGCAATTTCTTCAATTTGATTGAGGACATGGTCTTCAAAATGTGGTGTACTAGTCCAGTCAATAAACGTCGAAAGACACCAAATAGAAAAAAAAAATCGTGTGGTTTTGAAATTTTGCAGAGTTGTTGGAGGGAGTGTCCTGAACAACATACTAAAAGTCCCTGAAGGTGGGGGTGAGCGGGGGGGGGGGGTGGCCGCAGAAGTCCCTTTTTTAGGGTTTTCGGTTATATCTAATCAATGGTGCATCGTAGAGGAAAATTTGCTATACACAAAATTCAAGCTGATAAATTTTACTACAAGTTTGATCCTACACATTTCTTTCTATTCCCAATAGTTTTCGAGATATCCTCCAGCGAAAATTACAACTTTTCGAAAAAAGCTCTTTCGCTTCGCGCTTTTCGACACACTTTGCATTCTAGCGTTTCAGCCCTTCAGCAATGTTCTCATGAAAGAAGTTTTAGGGAAATAAATTCACTTTAAAATGAGTAGCCATTTGTTATTTTGTCTTCAAATGTTCAAAAGTTATAACAATTTTAAATTTAGGTCAAATTTCGAGATTTCGAAAGAAAACCATAAGGTACTTTCTCTATATTTAGGGGTTATATCTTTGTATATAAGCTGTATATTGTGTGTTTAAATCATGAAACAAGTGGAGTAATATCACTCAACCATTAAAATATAATTTATTAAACATCCGATCACGGTACAAGCACAGTACATGTAATGGAAAATACACTATATTCCACTTAAGAAAGTTAAAGTAGGGCCAAAAAAATCATGTAGTTTTGAAATTTGGCAGAGATATGGGGGAAGGTGTCCTAAACAACATAATAAAAGTCCCCATGGATGGGGGTGAGCGGGGGGGTGGGGGGCAGTTTTAATTGTCACTGCCCTCAGTTTTCCCTACATACACAAAGTATGGGTTCTAGCAAAAAACAATTTACGCACAAAATTAAACAACATAAACGTTTTTATAAAATTGATCTGAATGATATTTCTGTAGAATGAATAGTTCAGGAAATAGAAGGATATGAAGTATGACATAGTTCTGGAAATTATTTTTTACATAACCTATATATTATATTTTTTAACAAAAAAGAGAGCAGATGATAATTAAATTAGCATGATGTCAAGCAAGCAAACTAGTTCTAAGAATAATATTCGTACTAAAGGTAAACATCACACATAAAACTAATCACGATTATTATTATTATTATTATTATTATTGTTATAAATCTTATCAAAATCACATGGTATGAGTGCACTTTATAAGAAATATAAATCAGGCCTATTAGCCGTTATATTTTTCGTTTAAAATATCATTTGGAAAAATTGTAAAGAGTTAGATTTATTTAGAAATTATAAGACCTAGTAGGCCTACATAGTACTTTAAATAAATGTTTAGTTATCTATTATTTTCAATCTCCAATACTGGAATCCTAGTACATCATATGATAAGTTAGGGTTATATTTTTCTATGTACCGAACACTCAGTATTTATACACATATACAACATTAATTAAAGAGTGCCTAAACAACTTATTTTGCTTGGACGTCATCAGTTTTAAACTAATCTCCTTCTTCTAATGGTATACTTGTTGGTGCACGTACCATGACAGGTTCCACAAACGGATGAGCATTTAATACCAGCTTTTCGGCATCCATATCTTCCACCACACCGAGTTGCACAGTGACAAAATATGATGGGCAAATATTCTCAGGACCTACATAGACAAGTAAACATTTATTTAAAGTAATTGGTAGGCCTACTTTTCTTACAATTTCTAAATATATATAATTTGTTACCATTTTTCAAAATACCCGTAATTTGTTTTAACGAAACACAAAACGGCTAAGCTTTACAAAAATAATAATAATAATAATAATAATAATAATAATAATAATAATGAGTTTTATGTGTAACGTCAACCATTAGTAAGTATATTTTTCTAAGGACTGGTTTGCTTGCTTGGCATCATGCTAATTCAATTAACATTGCTCTCTTTTGTTAAAAAAATATAATATATAGGTGTATGTACCTAGGTATAACAGATTTTCCAGAACTCTGTCATACTTCATATCCTTCTATTTCCTGAACTATTAATTCCACAAAAATATCATTCAGATCAATTTTATAAGAACTTTTATGTAGTTTAATTTTGTGCATAAACTGTTTTTTGCTAAAACCCATAGTTTTTTTTCTTTTTTTAATATTTAGGGACAACTGAGAGAAATTACATTTAAAAGTGCCCCACCCACCGCTCACCCCCCTATCCATGGGGACTTTTACTATGTTGTTTAGGACCCTTTGTCCCACATCTCTGCCAAATTTCAAAACTACATGATTTTTTGTCCCTATTTTTTCTTTCTTGCCTGGAATATAATGTATTTTCCATTACATGTACTGTGCTTGTACCGTAATCGGATTTTTAATAAATGTAACTTTAATGGTTGTGTGATATTTCTCCACTTGTTTCATGATGTAAATACACAGTGTACAGCTTATATACAAAGATATAACCCCTAAATATAGAGAAAGTGCGATGTAGGCTACGGTTTTCTTTCGAAATCTCGAAATTTGACCGAATCTTAAAATTGTTATAACTTTTGATCATTTTAAGAGAAAATAACAAATGAATACTCATTTTAAAGTGAATTTATTTTCCTACAACTTCTATTACAAAAAACATTGCTGTATATCTAAAGGCTGAAGCGCTAGAATGCAAAGTGTGTCGAAAAGCGCGAGGCGAAAGAGCTTTTTGTTTTTCGAAAATTTGTTATTTTCGCTGGCGGATATCTCGAAAACTATTGGGGATAGAAAGAAATGCGTAGCATCAAACTTGTAGTAAATTTTATCAGCTTAAATTTTGTATACAGCAACTTTTCATTTGCGATGCACCATTGTTTAGATATAAGCGAAAAACCTAAAAAAGGGACCTTCTGGGGGCTCCCCTGCCCCCTGCCCCCCGCTCACCCCCACCTTCGGGGACTTTTAGTATGTTGTTCAGGACACTCCCTCCGACAACTCTGCAAAATTTCAAAACTACACGATTTTTTTTCTTCTATTTTTCGTTCGTTGCCTGGACTATACGGCATATACGTCTTCTGCCGCAGGCTGCTTTGTTTACTTTAAAGGTTCCACAATCCTGCAAACGCAATTCAGCAGACAGAAAAGTTGAATGATGTGGATGTAGTCTAATTCGGGAATCTTTCTCTGCAGAGCTTAGCTGCTTCTCCATAAATAAGATGCATGTAAGCAAATTCAGCGAAAGTGTAACCTTGTGACTTATTTTCTTTACTTTAAATTAATTTAGAGATTTGTACGTAGTAAAACCTTACTAGCCTATTTACTTATTCTGTTCACAGAATGATCAAATAGGAAAAAATGACTATCTATATCTTGCAACAACGAGGGGGAAAAAACAAAAACACAAACACAAACGAAACGTTTTAGTTAGCGCTGGAATTAGGTATAAAAGAAATAATGCAGTGTCGGGCAGTCGTGTGATTAGCCTGTAAATTAGCAATTTATGAAAACTCTAAATTATGATATAGCTGTTGATGAATGATTAAGAATCAAGTTTTTATCGATCACTAAGAAGGTATGAAGTCAATTTAATGAAAATTTTAACCCTATTTCGCTAAATTATTGACTTATGAGCACCAAATTGTAATGACTTTAATGCCTGTATCATACACATTTTACATCTAGGCAAAAATCTCCTTACAAAAGTTGCTTGTATATGTCCCCTCTATGTAGCCTACAGGTAAAATATTTTGGTGTTATTCATTTACACCAATTTCATGAAGGAACTAAAATATACTGTAGAAGGAAACGAAACTGTTAAAAGGATGGAGAAACTGTATTAAATTACTGGAGGAGTGACATTTTTAAGGATAAGAGAAGAAGTTACTTTATAATTAGAAATGTCCGAATTACAAAACCCGGGAATTACGAAAGAAGAAAAGGAGAAATTTAGAAACAAAGTAACCCGAAATCACAGCTGAATATATGAAGAATAAATGTGATATGATTAATTCCATGCTAACACAATATAGCGGCTGTTTTCTTGGAAACCATACTCCTCCGGAAACTTTTCGGAGCTCTTTGATGTAGTGTAATAATATAAGTTTTATCGTAGCTTTAACTTTTTGGGCCACATTGTAACATTATATTAATAATTAATAAGTGCAAAAATGACGTAGCCAGAAAATAATTTCGGGGAGGGTCGAAAGTGACGGGGTTAGGGGTCCACCCAGGAAATTTTTTAAATATTGAACTAATGAAAATCGCATTTTATGCTATTTCAGCACAGAAAAACTAGTTAGCAAGTTTGTTTACCGTACTCTAAGACATGCCAACGTAAACAAGAAATCATTACCTAAGTCGGGGGTCCACTTTTGGAAAATTGTTAAATATTGAACTGACGAAAATCACATTTGACGCTATTTTAGTACTGAAAAATTAGTTAGCAAATTTGTTTACCTTACTCTCAAGACATGCCAACGTAAACAAGCAATCGTTACCTAAGTTATAATACTTACAGTGTGATCCGTTTGAGATGTCAGAAAAGAAAAACGTTATATTTAAGAGGTTAATGTATATAGCTTTGTGCAATTTGCTGTAATGTAAGTGGAAAGGATAGGAGTTAACAATGAGTGATGTTTCAGACTTCAGCCACATGGCTTGGCGGCGCTATTGTGCATAGAAGACAAAATGGTGGTCACGCCACAACAGCGCGCTCAGTGTTTAGTATGGTATGCGAAGTTTTCTAATACAAACACAGCGGGCTTTCAGTACAACTGTCGGTATGCCCCTTCGCATTGAGACATTGTTAACTGGTATCACATGTTCTTGGAAGATGGACTCAAAATGCCTCATACAGGCGGAAGGTTACGTGATAGGACTTCACTCTTCCAGATTTTTTTTGTGTGGGGGTACATCAAGTCAACTGTGTACACACAAAGACCACAGAATGTAGCTGACCTACGACTGATGATTCCAGCGACCTTTCAGCAAATCACTCCAGAAATGCTCCGCGCCAAGTGGCGGAACCTGTCCGCGAGGTATGATCTGTGCCGCATTCTCAATGGCGGTCATGTTGAGTGCTAATGTGCTGGAATACAAAACTTACAGGTTTCCTACACCTGTTTGTACCATTAACAATGAATAAATTTAAATAGTTTTGTATACAATGCTTTACTTTTGTGACATCTCTAACGGATCATCCTGTATTACTATTTATAAGAAAAGTTAAATAACACATGGAAAAATGGAAATAATAGCCTACTTATTATGCTATGAAAATAAAATAACTTCTACATCATATTTGTCACACCAACAAAACTTGTTTAATTTAATATATTTTTTAAATACAAAAATATAATTTTAGGTTTTGATTTTTAGGGGCCCGGACTCCGTGGACCCCCCTGTCGATTTTGTAAAACTTCTGAAATTGTTTATGTCTCTACTGACTTTTAAATAATTGTCCTTTCCCCCTTTGCCCCAGGGTAATACTTGCATACAGTATCCAGCATGCTTTGGAGGACAAGCACTTGATCCAAGGTCAATTCAAACATCCGGATTCTTTTACATATCACACTTTACATAAGCTCCTGTGCAGTTCATAATTCGTACAGACAAGCACGTCAATAAACTCACAACCAGAATGCGATCACTGACGATAATAAATTGACATCAGTAACAATCACTGTAGGATTGATCAGCGTATCATGGTGTCATCAGTTAGCTATGCCAAGTATTGCTCTCAGTCGTTCGGGGTTGGAACGAGTAGTCTGGGTTGGAAGTGATTCCAAATTGCATTCCGGTACTGAATTACGTGTCGAAGAGCCGTTTCGTTTGTTTTACTTGTCAGGTTAGGTTCGAAGCGTCTAACAGAGTTGTACAGAAGACTAAAAATTCTAAGCGATTTTAAGAGACGCATTGGAACTTAACAAAAATTGGTGGATGAGATTCACAGTGACAGCCTTCAGCGAAATAATTCTTCCGTAATCTTACCCAATGTTTATCTCCACGTTATGAGTTTTCTCCCATTGAACAAGAATTGGTAGGCTTATGGTTGGGCAATGTTAAAATCTATGGAACTTTAAATTAAAGAATTCTACATTTTGAAATTTATTATGAAATTTAAGTTACTATATACAAGTTTTACCCATTATTTCACTAAAATTATTATCAATTATCCATAATAATTAAATGCTAATTAAAAATGCCATAGCTTTCGGAAAACCAGTTGTATACAATTTTTTACTTAAAAAACATTTTTTTTACTTTAAAAACAATATGGATAGCCTATATATGCATTCATGAACAACTGATTATTGTCTCTGTAGGACATTACATGAGAATATTGTTTGATTTCATCAAAGGCCTATGATTTAGAATATTGTACTTTACAAATAATATATTCCGTGTATCTATCATTGCACGCCGGGTGATCGCATCAATGAGAATTCCGTGTGTTTATTTATTGAGTACCGGTATTCAACACGTCCGCTTGCTTTGTGGCTATCTTTAAGAGTGAAGTTGACATCTTCAGCAAACCACAGTCAGACTACAAGTAGTCATAGGAGAGAGAGGTTCCATCTGGCGATATGAAGTGAACTCTGGCTTAGCTCAGTTGGTAGAGCATTGGCACGGACAGCCAAAGGTCCTGGGTTCAAGACCCAGTGTCAGAGCAATTTTTCTCCTATAATATTCTCCTTTAAAAACAAGATTTTTGTACCAACTGACACAGCTTTTCGTACCAACCATAGCTAAATAATATGCTAAGTGAAAAAGACATTTTAAATATATAAAATAATGTTTTTAAAGTTTCTGCAAAATGCTATGCAACTAAACTATATTCTGTGGAGCTTTCCAGCTATGTACTTGAGTTAATATAACAGTTGTTTAATATTACATTAGTTACCAAAGTAGCGAGTGAGTGAAGTTACACTATGACCGGAGGGGATGTGGAAGCTCACTGTTGTAACCTGTTTATTACAATTTTTGCAAAAATAGTTACTCAAAATTAACAGAAAATAAATTTGTAACATCAACAAACAAAAATATCCTTACTATTCATGATGTCAACTTGCTTTGGTAGCTCTTGTAACCAAAATAAATCAACAGAGCTTTTTGTAGTACGTGATAATTGCGATTAAGGGTTGAAAGTATCCTGGAGGAAGAAATTAAAATACAAGAGTTTGTAAGTACTCCGCCTGAACACAAGTATATCAAATTTACTTTCTGCCAAATCTAGATAGTTGTATGAAACTGCCTTCACAAGATTCAAGGAATGGTACAGGGTACGTCAAGGAAAAAAATATATTTTAATGAAAAATCCAAATAAGTAAAAGTATCTACTCTTTGATAAAGTCAACACTAATTATTAATGTAGATATTAGTAACTATTCTAAACCTCCGATAATTTTTAAACCTGTTGGTTTTCGTCCAAAGAAATCCAGAACGTTATGGTAAATAAAAATAATGTGTTATAATAGTGTGAAACAAGTGTAAAAAAAATATTTGCAGTACGTTATGTTTTGGAAACGATCCCTTAAGGTAGAGAATAGCAATCCTACGAGCAAAATAAAGTCATTTTACCACGTGTATCGTACACATTTTTTTTAGACAGTCGTTAAAATGCGTGAAGTAATAATAATGCTCAATTTATTGTAATGTGGGGCCACCCATATTGGAGTGCACAGACAGCCGTTATTAATTTTCTTGTGTAGGGCTGCCAACTTAAAGACAAAGCTTTCCACCCACCAGATATGACGATTTTTTGCAAACACCGTGAGAAATTTTACATTTATTTAGGCTTAGTGTATTTTAAAATTTTTAATTTTTATCGAACTGAGTCTTTTTAATAACCATATGAAAATATTTTTAACTAAATGAGTTTTTTCATGAGACGGATACTAAAGTCGGTACCAATGGAGTGACATAAATATTTTACAGCATTTGTACAACTTTTACTTCTTGTGTCTCGTAATAGAATTTCCATTTTTAATTTAAGCTGTCTAAAAAATACTTATACCACGTTACTATGTAATATTAATGTAGGCCTGCAACAATAAAACTTTTCCAATGAAAACGTGTCAACTGAATCAATACTTTTGCAACAACAGTAGACAAACGTATTTCCTTCCTCCCACTGTGTGTAATTTTGATAACAACTGAGAATATTACGTAAACCGAATCGGATTAAAACTATGCAGCTAATCGAAAACTATTTCAAGATTCCGGTACGTGCCAGGCTACTAAAATTGTGTGGAGTTTGCCAGCTATGTACTTGGAGTAAAAACGGTTTGTTCCTCCTGTAATAGTATATTGCGATATAAAGGTTGGAAGCTTGTTTTAACAGGGTCGAGGAAAAGTTAGAAGAAATGAGACGATTTAGCAAATAATAAAAGTGAAAATAAGTAATTACTAACCATGGCTGTTCTGAAGCTGAAAGGAGTGTCAACTTTAAAACGTAGTACTATTTTAATGTTGGTGGCGAGCGTACATTGATTGTTTAAGCGCAGGAGTCAGTAGTAGGATCATATTTAGCTGATGGGAATTAAATCGCAAAGTCAATATTAAGATATAAAAAGGAAGTGAAGACACAGGTAAAATTGACAAGGTAAAATTGAACAAGGAAATATGATTATATTCCATGCCTGCAATATTAAATATATCATAATTTAGAGGCTTGATATAAGTAATAAGAGGCATACAATATATATGCCACAAAGGATGCAAAATACAGAGATAAATCGGGTTACCGTGACTGGTTGCAGGAAATTCGAATGTCCACCATGATAATATAAACGGGAAATAGATAAAAGAACATAGAAAAATTGTTTTGAGGCAACTTTCTGATTTTTCAAGAGCAGCGACGAAAAATCAATCTACTTACATTTCAACGTCTTTATGATTTATTTTAGTATGGACGGGTGTATGGAACATGGTACTAGCAGTTGTAACCTTCAGGTCCCGTTATGTGGATAATTGCTATGTAACCTGTTATAAATAAAACACTCGAAGCTTCCTAATCTACATTAATGCAGTTCTAGCAAAGTTCATGGGCGATGCTAGCGCCAGATAAACACATTCCCCATTCCTTTCAATGTAAATAATTCTCCGTTTATCTGTATGACAAAAGACCGACACCCCATTTTTTTAGAATGCAGAATTTAAAATTATAGGGCTTATATTTATACGACATATTTGCACATTGTCCGGCGTCGTGGGCGAGTTGGACGCCAGGTCGGATATTTTTTAGGAGTGGAAATTTTCCTTTCTGGCTTCAGGACTGGATGTTCTGTCCTTTCATTCCCATCCCGCGAGAGGCAAAGGCAAAACTCTGCGGTATCACCCTTGCCTGAATCACCTCGGACGAGTCATGGTCATCATCCCACGGCTTCGTCCCGGGTCTGGACCAGCCTTCGGGCAGAACATTCAACACTCATCATCATCATCATCATCATCACCACCACCTGCACATATTTAAGTCATAGCATGTTTAAGATCTGTGGGTGTGCCATTAGGCCGTGTTTTTGTGTTATGTCTTCTGATAGGTTTGAATGTTATTACATTTTAATGATTATGATATGAGAAATAGCGGCGATGATTTATTGTAAGTAAACAATGATTTATTGTAAGTAAACAACCAATCTGGCAATTGCCTTTGACTGAGAATGGGGAATCCATGAAAGCACCAATTCAAATTGACCGGCCAGTGTGTGAATCCAAAACCTCAACTCGTAAGTCTGCTAAGCTACCACTCCGTGCTGTTGTTAAAATACAGTATCTTAAAGATCTGAAGTCAGGATATTATATAAAGCAATCACTCCCAGATTACTAATGCTGTGAAAAAGTCAGCGCAAATTTAGATTTGAACATTCGAAACGCCGGAATTGAGAAAATGTTTGGACCAAGCAAGAAAACTTCATATTGTACGATGGATTTAAACTTCATATCACTCATCACGTATTGCACTAGGTGGGCAGGACATGAAGCTCGAATGGGAAATATACGGTGTAAAATATTGAGAAAATCGTGCAGGAGATGTGTAAGAAACCTAGTCATGGATGGCAGACAGCTCTGGAATGGAATTCAGAAACTAGCGACAGGAAAAGAAATTAGTTTTATTCCGTTTTTATCCATAGGTACATCTAGATACTGTAATTTTAAATAATTTAAATATATATAATAACGGGTAATTGGGCATATGCCATTTGCGCAAAACTGCCCGTGGGATACTGTTAGATTACCGCAAAAAATTCAGGTTACAGTACCGCAAATGATTGTGACAAAGTAATCACACAGCGACTAAATAAATTTAGGCAATCTACATCACTGATGATGCTAAATTTTCACCGGTGTTATGGGCTAGTTGTCCATCAAGCGATCCCTGAACGACAAATGGGACTGAGTCTTTCCACAGACATTTTAAAAAACAATTTCATCAGTCATATCCATCTGTTCATGTGCTGACTGCAATGCTTAATAATTCCAGAGCGAAATGTACTATCACCTCTTTGCAGAAGAGAAAAGTTAGGAAACATATCATACAGAAACACGTATACCACATGGATCTCTGGAAAAGTTATTCAGCTGGTACAATATCGTTACTACAGTACACCAAAATTTTGGGACGTCGTTACCAGCCACAACAGCTCTGAAGAAAATGAGTGTTATGACCAGGGCCCGGATTCTGATGACCTAAAATTGTTTGAAAAATGACCTATAAAATGACCCTAAATTTTAAAGAAAATGACTTAATAATTATAAAAGATGACCTAAAAACTGATATTTTATTTATAAAAATTATTATTGTACACATAAAGTTGTAGACTAGTTTGTAAATTATTGTAAAATCTGTAATGTTGTGAATGTTCTTTTCTCACGGAAATTTATACTGGCACTGAGGCACTGGCGAGTCACAATTCGGCATTTCCTTTTGTGGTCTGCCGGATTATATTGTTGTTTATTGAGGGTAAACAGTAGTTTGCACTCTCAAATCCCAGCAGGTGCCAAGTCAATCTAATAACAATAGTAATATAATATAAAATTTTGGTATTCCATTGATTCTCATTTCCGACTGAGACATATCAATACTTTAACGCCGAATTTTTCCTTCTTGCATTAAACAAACAACACTTCAAAGACAGCCCCTCTAGCGACGAAAAAAGTTAATACACTCAATGTAAATACGTGAAAATGACTAAATAAGGAAGCAAATGACATGAAAATGACAAAATAATGACCTAAAATTGAAATAAATGCCCTAAAAATATAAAATGGCATAAAATGACAAAAAAATGACATAATAAAAATGCATTTCTATAATGTAGAGGCCATGATTAGGATTTATCCACAAGTTGGCAATGTCTATGCAGCATCAATAAAAAGATGACATGTCATTAGAATCCGGGCCCCGGTTATGACGAATCCTTTGGAGAATGCAGTGGACGCCACACTTCTAGTGTAAGGTAATCCTTAATGCTCATTTGCGCTAATAGTGCCAGACCCCCAAAATTGACCATGTCATTATAATTTGGGGGGACTGAATGAAACTTATACCACATGTTCATGGGTCATGTGGACCAAAAAAGTCGGGGGGGGGGCCATCATGAGGAGGTAGCTTTCAAACATGGCGGCCATTCAAAATGGCGGACGACTGTGAATCTTTAAATTCAAATATCTCAGGACTGGGTTCATCAATCTTGAATTTTGTTTTTTCAAAATGCAGGTTATTCTTCTGGCTACATGTTTATTCCACATGTATGTGGCCAAAAAACCAGTATTTATTGGTCAAAACTCTAAAAGTCGGAAAAATAGATTTTTTTGACATTTACGTTTTGCGGTTTATTGCTCTAACCGTTGGGTATATCGCTTTGAATCTGGATATCTCTGATTCTATTGATCCGATCTTCGATTTCATTTTTGCGTTTTAAAGGTGAGATGTGTCTCTACAACGTTTGTTTCAGGCACGTTTTCGATATACCCAACGGTTAGAGTAATAAACCGCAAAACGTAAATGTCAAGAAATCTATTTTTCCGATTTTTAGAGTTTTGACCAATAAATAATGGTTTTTTGGCCATATACATGTGGAATAAACATGTAGCCAGAAGAATAACCTACATTTTGAAAAAAAAACAAAATTCAAGATTGATGAACCCAGTCCCGAGATATTTGAATTTAAAGATTCACAGTCATCCGCCATTTTGAATGGCCGCCATGTTTGAAAGCTACCTCCTCATGATGGCCCCCCCCCGACTTTTTTGGTCCACCTGACCCCAGGAACATGTGGTATAAGTATCATTCAGTCCCCCCAAATTATAATGACCGATGGGTCTGGCACATGGACTATAATGATATGTTAACTTTTGCGGTACTGTAACCGTGCCCATTTGCGTAAATGCAACGTACTTTTGCGTAAAAGTGCTGCACCGATAATAACATGTCCTATTGACTGATTCATGATTGCAGAGCCGAAACCGCTGAAGTGATAAAATGAAATCTGGTCCGTAGTTTTTCTTTCACAATGTAGAAGGGAATTTAAAAAATTCAACCCCCTAACAGTTCTATTGACTTAAAAATCTTGGTAAAAATACTCCAAAACATAATAAAAATAGTTAAACACGTATTTTTTATTTTTTGGATATCAATCGCCAAGGGATAAATAGGAGGTATAAAAGCTTTTTTTTTAATTTACACTGCATATACTTTTGTGTCTATAAAATATTGTTATATATAAGACTTGTAAATACACAAATCCATTATTTCTTATTTTATGTAGTTGCAAGCATAACGTAGGCCAGATAATATGATAATAAAAATCGAAAAAACCTTTTTTAGTAAACATTTTCTGGAAACTTAGGATAAATACTCTATAACACAAATAGTAAGCCACGCATTTCTGCATTTCCCAAAATTCAACCTCTAAGAGGTTTGAAAACGAAATGGGGTCATAAGGGGGTTCAAATTTTCTGTGGAGAAACATGATATATTCTTACATTTTCTCATTTACAACATTAGTAAGTAATTTTACAAAATAAGTAAAAACTAAGGATTAGTGTACCAAAGAAGGATTATTTCTATCAAGTTACAAAATCCAACGAGCGAATCTGCTGCAATATTGTAACAAGTTAGTATAATATTATATAAAATTAGGTCAATAATGAGCTGTTGTTTACAGAAAATGTATAATTTCTAAGGTGGTAAAATAACTAAAAGCTTTAAGCAGAAATTTTAAAGTGTTAGAAGTGTTAAATGTGCATAGACTATTCCTTAATAATTCTATTATGGAATCAACTAAAGATAACTACTATGATCTTAAAATTAACTTTATATGGAGAGGTAGCCTGTGTACAATAGCTTAAGTCATATTAATGGCAATTGAACGAAACAACTAATTTAAGAGGTATGTTGTTATTTTCTTTACCTAGGAGTTAGTAAATTTATTGTACGATTATGGTCAATTAGCGGCCAAACCAGGATTGACATTGATTTCAGTTTCAGTTCATTAACCTCAATAGAGGTGCCTTCAACATCCTTCAAAGTAGACTTGTACTTGGGTTCTTAAATAAAAGCTTATGTAATCCAAAACATAATTACTGGAAGGAGGTTTGGTATTATTTTCTCATATTTAAAATATTATTGAAGTATTTTAATTTTTTAAAATAAAAAATGATAAAGGCTAGTACTGTGAATCTAACGTATTTTTTGTAGAACATCTTAAAGATGCACTGTAAATTTCACGTAAATATATTGAATAGTGTCTGAGACATTTTATACTGAAAACTGAAAAATTCAAAATTACATTTTCCGGGGAGTATAAAGAGAAAATTATTCAATTGATTGTTGATTTTTCCAGGCTCTCTTAGAAATACCTGCCAGTCAGTATTCTCCGCCATGTTACTATGTTCTTCTTATTAATTCTGCAGTGTTAATACAATATCTGTTAAGGGAAAGCAAAATTCAAATTTTGGTTCATTTTTCATTGTTCTTATCGTCCTTCCGCTCAAACAATAATCGACCATATTATCAGAATTTTCAGTTATACGAAGTACACTTTATTCACATTAGCTCGGATGAATGAAAGTTTACTGTATTAATGGAGCTGGGACTGGTTAATGGTTAACTGCACAGATAATTAATTGCAGAGAAGAGAAAACAGTTAACAGTTACTTGAATACATAAATAACTGGATATTATCTGCAGCCATCGGAAGTTTTATGCCGATTAACCATAGACAGACAATTAATTACGGTTAATCTTATTCTCTGACTGTAGACCTATTTACTGTAGACTTCTCTGTGTTTGTCATGTCTTTCATATGGACAATATCGCATACACAGGCCCCATAAGGTTCCACATGCGTTTCCATCCACAACAGGAAATTTTTTAACAACCTTGAACTGGAACTGTTACTCAGGCTGGATTATGGCTTAATCTGGATAACTTTTAACATGTTGATTGGATAAAAGACAATTGTTATTTGAGCAACTGTTTGCCAGTTAACTATAATAATCTCAGCTCTCGATTTCTAAGGGCTTCCTTGGATTGTGTGATGTTTCACTAGATGTCGTTATCTCGTTTGGATGGCGGAAGTCTTAACTAGACTGGCATAATCATAAAAGGCAGTTTTACTGCAGTATTTCTAGGAGTGTGCGATAACAACTGTACAGAGAAATACAGAACTTATCAGCCGCCTGCGTGGATGACCTACATCGAGAAACAAATAACCGATAAGGCGAGCAATAAACAAGGAAATTCTCCGCAAAGTGCTTCACGTCTAGAATGAGGACTAAATATTAAGGACACCTGAGTACACACTACAGAAGAGAGTTATACGGTAAACCATACTACTGTTCACAATTCAACTTAATAGCTGTTCTCAAATACTTTTAGTCGTTGGCCCCGGGAAATCTTGATGCCTGCCATGGACCATAATAAGTTGTCTAATACATATTAGAGTTCATACATTCAAACTGATTGCAAGTAAAACCTCCCAAAATTATATTCTCAATGAAGATACTTTCAACATTAGAAGTAAAGTTACTAGGAATAATGCTTGACTCAAAACTATCTTGGCATCAACACACAAGTTATATAAATGCAAAAATATTATATTTATTAAGACATCAAAATCTCAATACTCCTTCGGTCACTACTGGTAGTCTGGTGGTCCTCAGTTGTCCTCACGAAACTGAATGGACCCCGAGTTCCAGACCTTCTCAACTTAGAAATGTCTGAAGGCATAAGCCTACTGGGATTGAATCCGGGTTGTGGATCCTTAGTCAGTAATGCTAACCACTAGACCACGCAGACTGTTTTAAGGACCGCAGTCGACAACTTTATTAATGAGACGACGCGTAGTGAAACAATGGCAGAAAAAGATAAAATATAATATAATATTAACTCACCATCGCTGCTGCACCTCGAGTCCACCTTTCGGCGCTTCAGCTTCAGGTCCTGGAAGAGGCTCATCGTGTCCAAGTCACACGGCGTTCTCGTAAGGGTCATAATTCCTGCAAATAAACACGCAGAGTAAGCCAATCTGGTCTCTAGTGACTTCACTTTCATGTGCATACCGGAAACTGGGAAGAGATGAAGTCGTGAATCGGTATTTCATCCTCTCACTTTTACACACTCCATCTCCATTCGAAGTAAACATTAATATGAGAAGTGAACTGTAACCACCAGGCGTTATTAGTATTTATTACTAAGGTGCTTTGCAGATGACAAGCCCTATGTCCTTCAACTGCATAGATACGCGGTCCAATCAGTGACGGCGAGACTGAGGGAAGACTCTTATTGCTAGCGGTGCTCGTTTAGCTCGTACACGTGATTGGCGGTGAAGGAAATGGCTTCTCATTTGAAAAGTACTGTAGCTTAAAAGGCCCGGCGTCGCCCGGGTTTTGTATTTTGTAATATGAAATTAACTTATGGAGGACTTTCGATGTTGAAACTCTAGGTCCTTATATAATATGTACGTAGAATTAGAAATGATGAAGAACGACATATGACACTCAGACTATTCCTTCAGAAAACGCTAGATATAGCTTCTTAAGGCTCATAGGGGATGTCGAATATTGCATTCCATTGCTTCTACACACCATGCCTGGGAGGAGTGCAAATAAGAAGAAAAAGAAATTCCGGTTACATAAGATTGTATTGTCTTGACAGAAAATTGTATTTCTCACTCTCATATTACCATACAACCGTTTCGGGGCTGAAATAAAAAATAAATTCAATATCACTTTCGTACTTTCCTTCCCAAAACCTGAGACATAATATACTGCGCGCGTAGGACTGAAAATGTTCCATTCCATTTTGTCTTCTTTTAGTTGCTTAGGGCCTCTGATAAACATCCTATTTCTAGGGCCTATTTCTCAACTAATACAAAGCCTACAGCTATGACTGACGTATCAGTGGATAGGATTTGTTACCGACTTCCGATATAGCGTACTCACTGGCACACACTTAGAGTAGGATTACCTCCACAAAGTCTCTGGGTTTTTACGTATATACCTTAGGAGCGAGTCTCACCGCTCGTAGAGTTCCTGGCTAGGGGAGGTAGCTGCACCCTGATTGGCTATCCCACTCCACGTGTTGTCTGTATCTGTCTCTGCGGCATTATCCCTCCACTCAACTATCAACATGCAGCATGATCTTTACTCTCTGCCCGTCAGTAGGTCACTGATCTTACGCGCAGCGAATCCGCGCATCTTGGTAACGAGACGTAACGAGAAGCTCGCTGGCTGGGTTAGTCTTCAAGGCCAGAGACGTTGTGGGAGTAATCCTACTCTAAGTTGTCCCTGCAATACGACCGCTTATTCTACATCAAAATGTGAAGTGAGAAAATGATATTTTCCATGTCAAGAGTAGAGAAAGTTATGTGACTGCTTTATTTTCACAAATGTATGAATTACATCGATAGTATCAGAATTTGTTAAAGCCCAGAATTATAATATAGTTTCAAAGCCCTATGTAAACAATTGACAGCAAAACCTTCTAACTCTGCCTCATTTCACATTTCCTACTTTTCCCGTGGGTTTTCCAAAAATTTTCTTTCATACAAACCTTGTCCTGACAATTACGAACACAACAAAAAAAGAATCAGCCAAATCGGTCGAGCCGTTCTCAAGTGATGCTCCGTCATACATTTTGGAAATTCATTTTTATTAATATAGATTGTTATATTATTATTTATTTATATAGAATTACTTATTATAAGACTAGTAATTACATAACCAATCAGTTACACACAGCGTAGATAGACATAGTTAAAGTATAGTAAGTTACAATACACTTAACTGCAAAGCACAACATCTGCTGAAATTTCATGAAACTGCGGGGGAATAGCATTTCTTACAGAAGTATAAAGAAAGGACGGTTTATTAAGCTTATTAGGAGAGCTAGGATTTTCATGTACGGGTAAGTTAGTTTCACTTGGAAAGAACATACATAAATAGGTAGTGAAAATAATAGCCTATGTAATAAAGCATTTAATATTATAAAAATATATAATATCACATATTTAATACTATTTATCTATGATGATTAAGATATAATCATGCATTTCATTTTCGGCATTTGTACTATTACACATTTTTTCTACATTCTCTGGGGTCATTGATTCTTTCAGAAAGAGTGCTCTTATAGGCGGAAAATAACCTTTCAACGTCATGTGATGTAATGAGGGTAAATTTAAAGAATGGAATAATATATGAGGAATCAATAATGCCTCCATTTAGAGTTTGACACAGATTTTAATATTACTGAAGGTAAACAATATACCATTGAGTAAATTCAGTAAACTCATTCAGTAAACCCTGCCCTTGTGTGGTGGTGTCAGAGAAAATTACCATGTGTTGTCAAAGTTACAGTTAATCTATAGTTAACCTTTGGTAAAACCCATTGAAGAGGTCCCTTTACCTGTTGTTGTGTTAATCCATTTCACGAGTTGTCGGTTAAAGTCATGTTAATGCCAGTGGCGCCAACTTATATGGGCCCGTGGGGCTCAAGCTCATCCAATAATTTGTCGTGTGTTATTATTATAATTATTTATCGCTATTACTCAAAATTATGTTTATTTGTTCAATCGCTGTAAAGCGAAAATCGGGCTATTGTAGACATATATAGTACGATCTTCTCTTGTTCCAATTATCTCACGATAATTTGAAATCGTTCCACAATTCATTACATTTTTACGTATGTCAGTGCAGTTTCCACAGCCACCGCTGTTCTAAAGACAGTATACTTAAGGAGAGAAAAGCTAGATTTAGAATTTAGACGAAGCTTGTGAGAAGAAATCACAGGAAGGGCATTAATGGACAAGGCAAAAAAATTGTGATACAAAACAAAAGTGTGGACATTGGAAACTGGTTAAAAAGAAAGAGTGGATGAAATATGCAGAAAGAATTAAATAAAAAGGTCAACAAGGGACAATAAACAACGAAAAAGATAGTGTGATTGGGGAGAATAGACTCCTGGTCTAAGGAGAGACGAAGAAGATAGTTTACTCCAGTCAGGAGAAACACATTTTGGAACACGCCGTGCTATAATTATTTTATTTTAGTAAGTACCTAAAACAACAAAATTTATAATATAACATGGTTAATTTTAAAGGATTTCCGTTAACTAGGCTACACAATTATTTTTCTGGCGGTTGAATTACGTTGATTGTTATTCATTATTATAAACAAATACATCGTTTCTTACCCAATTCTATATTTATCCGAATTATCCATTTCATTAATCAAATAAGGGGCGGGAGTATGAGAATTTTAAAATATTTGAGCCCCCCCCCCCACCCAATGTTTTTCAAAAGTTGGCACCACCGTGTTAACCCACCCATTGTGGTAAGTAACAGAGCTTCAGTTGTGAATCATTTCAACGAAGCAATTTACACATACAGATATAAAAATGGTTGAATATGTAATTTCCTGTCATATCACAAGAATATTTAAAATGCCTATAAATATGTTAAGATATTTAAAATGAGACTTCACTAGAAATTCACTAAAATAAGCAATAACACAGAAATACCGTCCCTACTCATTAGTGAAGATAATGCAGGATTTCATGTTAGACCGATTTCCATACGTTTCAAGTCAATGAAACAAGCTCTTCCGAGTTTGACTTTTAAGATAATTGCTTACCTATGCGATTCAGGATTCTTGTTCTTGGATAAGCTATTTATTCGGCGGATTAATTTGACTTGTAATAACCTATATCGATTTTAAAAAAACACAATAGTAGGGGAGCTTATAACTTCCTTACCAATATAACTAAGTACACCAGCCATGTTATAATAGTTTTAAAATTAATAGTAGTGTAAAGATCTAACGCAAGCAGTTGTTCCACATGCATAGCAAATTATATATGCTAAGAACAATAAATTTAATATCTTAATGAATAGGGGATTGTGGCAAAAATGAAAGAATGTGCAGGATGTAAATGGCTTCGTAGGATGTTGACAGAACAGTACCTATTTCTAATCCAATGTTGATTGTGAACTCAATACCAAAGCCAAAGCTTTTACTTACTTGTAAGAGAGGTAAACTAACAGACAGCGGCACCCCTGGCACCTATAATGATAGGTATATATTATAATTATGTAAGTAGCAATCCATGACTTGTGAAAGGAGATGTGTTCATAACAGTATTGATTTAAACTTAATGTTATTAGTTTATTATACGAGGGCCGTCCTTAAAGTAAGTTTCGCTGGGATTGTTTACAGAAACAAAACACAATTTCATGGAAATGTTTACTGCAACAGATATAGCAAATATTCAGCTATTTTTCAACATATTCGCCACCGGAATTGAGACTTTTTCATTTCGGGGGACCAACGTTTGAATACCTGTGTCGGAGAAGCCTGCCGCCTAGGATTTGAAACACTGTGTGACAACCATCTCCGCCTGTCTGTCTTTCTCTGTCATTATTCTTGAGGTTTAGGAAAAGATGGAAATCACTGGTCTGTAAGGTCCGGTCTGTAAGGTGAATGTTTAAACACCTCCCAGTCGAACTTCTGCAGGAGACTTGCTGGGAGGTGTTTAAAAAATCACACTGACATGGTTGTCACACAATGGTTCAAATTCCCAGGCGGCAGACTTCTCCGACACAGGCATTCAAACGTTGGTCCCACGGAATGAAAAATGTCTCAATTCCGGTGGTCAATATGTTGAAAAATAGCTGAACACTTGCTGTATCTGTTGCAATAAACATTTACGTAAAATTGTGTTTTGTTCCTCTAAACGGTCCCAGGGAAACTTACTTTATGGACGGCCCTCGTATGTTTGATAGTCGACCTACTAAAATAAGGCAAACCTGAAAACGTTGTTACCAGTCCAGCGAAAAAATAGAATAAGAAAGGTTTTTAAGATCACATGACTCTGCCAGAAAGATTGTTTACATTAAGTTAACAAGTTAACACTATCAATAAATAATAATTTATTATAATAACGATCATTATAAAAGTAATTATTGTAATAACCATAGTGTTCATAAAAAAGTAATAAATTATCGTTACTATTATTATTATTATTATTATTATTATTATTATTATTATTATTAGGGACCAAATTCTTAGGTTTTTACCTATTTTTTTCCTTACTTCCAAAACAAAAAGCGCTCATACACTTTTTCGAATCATGTCCATAGGATTCACCCACATTAATTCTGTGGCACCTACAAATACCTAAATGGGGTATAAAAACCTAAATATACCTAAACGGGATATAAAACCTAAAATATCTAATTTAGGCTCCTTTTTTGTCTTTTTTGTTTGTCAGTTGAGAAATCTATATTTTGCGGGGAGAGAATAATTTTTGTCGGGAAGAAATTCATACCACTAGCGGTTCATTCAACCCATTGTCGTCTAGGATGGACAGTATCAAGAGAGGAAAAGAGTACCGGCGTATTCCTTTTAAAATATTCGTACGAACAACAATTGTTGTCGTGTATGAACAAGGATATAGATTTCTGTGTTTTAAAGCGCTTGTTTTTTGTTTGCCTTTAGTACTTCCCTGTTATTCATACTGAGTGGTCACACTGTGAGTTTTAAGAAGACGTGTTAATTATGTCGAAACAAATGAAATCGGGTTTATTACGGCAGTGGATTGGCGACGATCTGAATTTCACTACAGATGGCAAAGTAATATTTTGTCAAGCCTGCCAGAAACACGTATTATTTACCTTTCTAGAAAAGGGGAAAGTTTTCGTCCCTAGTTGATCTGTTGTGCAGTTAGCATGCTTAATAACCGAAAAAAGGAAAATAATCACTTTCACACTATCCACATCCAACCATCAAGTATTTTACTCACTAAATTAGAGGCATCGGATTCGAATCCTGAGAAGAGTAGTGTCTAGATACAGTATTAACTATTAACTAAGAGATAACAGGAAGAACTTCACGGTTGAGAATCTTGAAAGATATTTATTGATATACTGTAACCAGGAAATGTGAGGCAATCTTATTTTCACTGCTTCTTTTGATTGTTTATGCTTTCTTTCTACAATTGTATAATGTCTTAAAGCAAGTTTACACAAATTTTAAGCCAATTTTGTTGAGTTAAACTTTACAAGTATTATGTACTCAATCCTATGTAGCACATTCAAATTCATTAAACCAATTATTCTACCCGAAAACGATATTTTGGACAAAAAACCTAAAAAAAAACTATTTCACCTAATGGAAAACCTAAAACAGTGTTTTTAAAAACCTTAGAATCCGGTCCCTAATTATTATTAATATCATCATCTCACTATAATAACGATCATAATAAAAGTAATTATTATAATAACAATAGTGTTCATAAAAAACTATTAAGTTATCGTGATATTATTATTATTATTATTATTATTATTATCATCTCCATCATATACTGTATGTATATATATATATATATATTATATATATATATAATTTCTATAAGCATTGTCGTGAACATTTCTTTTTCTCGTCTAATACAGAAAGCCTGCAGCAATGATTAAGGTATCATTCAGAAAACCTATTTTTACCGACTTCTCACATAACACAATGTTTGCTTAAGACTGAGTATTTAATTCCAACAATCCAACAAAAGAGTAAATCGCTTTTGGAGTGGAGAAAGAAAGGGCATGACATTTTTTCAGGGATTCATTGGTTTGTTGTTATTGTTTTTATTATTATTACTACTACTACTACTACTTTTACTTTTACAATTATTATTATTAATATTACATAACCACAAACATTGTAAAATATTTTCCCCAAGTGCAGAGAAGTGAAAGCAATTTCTTACCGCAGAGTTGGCAAGCCTTGGCGAAGAGCGAACATCTGAAACGCGGCACCTGCTACTTCAAGACGATATAATGAGAAGAATTTACTATGCGATTATCTCGAATGCGTTATCGTGTTCGAGAAGAGGCAAGAAGTGAGTGAGTACATCTGGGTCACTCTGATGGGTCAATATTAAGGTCCAGAGTGTTCAGTGTCAATTGATCAAGTTCTGACACTGGCATTTAACAAAAACAGATTGGCTTGCGAAACTGGGCCAGACTAAACGGCCGGGTTACTGGCGGTCAGTTTCAAGGCGGAATGTTAAGATATCGTACAGTATATCACCTCACGTTTGAGATAGCAAAGCAAAGCTTGCCATATTATAACGGCCTTCTTTCCTAGTACTATTGCGAACACTATTTCATTCATTCTCTTAGGTCTGTCAATCTGTAAACAGCGTCTCAATTAGCGTTAAGAAAACAGATCTAAAATGTCATCAGTTAAAGAAAACCCTTGTCCCCTTCTAGTTTACAGTATAAAGAAGACTACCCATGTTTGAAGCTGTCAGCAATAAGACAGCTCTTGGCTACCCCAACACTGTACATAATCAATACAGATTTGCTGATGACGTAGGGGAAGAGGTAGCTTTTTTCAGTGTTTGGGGAGATATACTCTGTTTTATGATTATTATACATAACTATTACGTTGATAAGCTCAGTTCAGGTCACATTATGAAAACCTGTTATAATAGTTTTAAAATTAATAGTAGTGTTAAGATTTTCGCAAGCAGTTGTTCCACATGCATAGCAAATTATATATGCTAAGAACAATAAATTTAATATCTTAATGAATAGGGGATTGTGGCAAAAATGAAAGAATGTGCAGGATGTAAATGGCTTCGTAGGATGTTGACAGAACAGTACCTATTTCTAATCCAATGTTGATTGTGAACTCAATACCAAACCGTCATACTAACGCACTAACATTTTTCTTCCCACTTCTTCAGACAGGACTAGCTATGAAATTGCATAGGTTTGGTTAAAAATGTTAGGTTTAGTAGGTTTGTCATTTTAAAAAAATGTTAAAAACAATACCCTAATTTCTTTTGCATGAACGCTTCGTCACTTATAAAATCGTTAAAACTACTTTAATTTTTTTGCATGAGCACTTTGTTCTCATATGACGCCTTCTTAATAAAATCAAAAGGGATATTTCATTGTTTATATACTGTTCTCTCCACTTGAGTAGACGAGAATACTTGTCATTTATTTTAGCTGTTCTTCTTACAGGTATCCCTTGTTCAATACTTCTCAGTTTTATGTAGGCACTTGTTTGGAACTGTAGAAGTGCATCTAACATAAGGAAGATGTAAGGAGAAGCGTGGTAAAACATAGATTTATATTTTGCGTGAAATGTTCTACTGCATTAGTCGTTTTTTTTTTTTTGCATTCTGTTGAATGTTCATTCGCCCAAACTGAGGGTGGCGCAATTTACATATCTGTGTGCCGCGGTTTACATATCTCATTTTTATTCTATTTCAAATTCGGTGTCAACCGTGGGGCAGATTACATACACCCGATATAATTTGTTTAAAAATCTATAACGCTGAAAAAAGATAAGAAATGTTGTTCTGTAAAATTTCGCATTTATCGTTGTTATAAAAACATACGGTTCCTAATCACCTACTATAGTCTACGATAACCATTCTCCCCTGACGCTCTTTGCACACTACACGATTTCGGTCGTACGATTAAAAGTCGCACGAGCAATTTTCTTTAGTGGACTGATAAAGAGAATGAGACCTTTCACATTGGACGGTTACGACACGACAACGATTTTTAGTCGTGTAGCAGTCGTCCAGTGCCACTGGAGCCAGACGACTGTCGTGTCGTCTCTCTGCTCAGTGGCCTATGTAATCAAATACACGCTTTCACACTAGACGATTTAAATCGTACGACAGCTGTCTCCATTGCGCCTTGCTTGGTTCAGTTTGTTTGTTTTGTTGGCTAAACATTCTGCCAATCAAAGCACTATTCCTAGCATTGTAAGTATCCTTCCTGCAATAATAATCCTGTAATCTGTTTTTATTGTAGACAATAACATGATACATATAAGTTAATTACTGTTATGTACCCAAACCTAATAAATAATGGCTTACAGTGTTCTAGTTTTTCTGAATCTGTAATAATCCTATCAACTTTCTTTTGTAACACGAGAATATACTGAGTTTAATTTTTTAGTAGTTCCTCGTAAATATACTTAGCATTTTATCTTTCATGTTTGTTTATGTAGGGTGCTTTAGTATACAAATCATGAAAAAATTAAGAGTGTTTAAAATGTAATAGAAATTCAGCAGTAAAACCTTACAATTTATTAAAGCACCAGCAATAACAAAGCAGTGTTCAAACACCTTAAAGTCATAGCCAGCATTTCAACAGGTTTTATATAATTTGTGAATTGCGTGTTTTGCCGTTGAAGAACATTCTTCAGTTTCCCGTGCAATTCATCAAAGGAGCCAAGTGACATATGAAAATAGTTTTAAAAAAAACTTTCGATCATCATTTCTCAGGTCTTCAAATAATGTGTAGAACATCCTAACTTCCTCAAGTCTCTGATTAATTGGACGAACTCAGTAAAGGCGATTGCGCCTTCGTCTTTTCCGACGACGATAAAACATCCATAATGCAATGATTTTTTCACGATCCATAATAACAAACTTACCAGGCTGTATTTTCAACACAACTGGTAAAAATAAAATCGTAGAGTGAAAAGCAACCCGACAAGATTTAAAGTCGTCCGGGCAAAATCGTGTAGTGTGCAAAGAGCGTCAAAAGCAAGTCGTACGATTAAAAGTCGTCCGACTTTTGGTCGTCCGGGCGAAATCGTGCAGTGTGCAAAGAGCGTCATCAGTCTTTATTTAACAGCTCTTTAAAACATGAGCTCATGTTATTAGTTCATCGCTTGTGTCTACACATTTCGCAACATTTTGATCTTCAGCCCTACTATTATACACAAATCTGTATGTATAACGTATTGATATTTTAGGTCCGGGTGCTCTATCGGTATCTTGATAGGCTTTGATCTGATGCGTATTTTTAACGTAATTCTTTCACACTCTGTTCCACATTAATAATGCTCTCGCTGTAATTTACTGAAATACCTCTTCCCGCTTCTGTATCACTGATACATCATATGTGTAGATTTTGTTTATCCTGATACTATTTGCGTACCTATACTTTATGTACAGGTAAATAAATACTTTCTGCCATACCAAATAGGCCTACTACTAAAGGCAGAGGAAGTCTGAAATCGATGTCAGAGTTTCCGAAAGAAATACCACATTTCAAGATGAAAACACATGTGTGTGTGACTGCATATATCACGTGAAAGCATAGCCCGAAAATAAAAAAATCGTACTCAACGACGTTACATATCAGGTTAGACATCCTAATACGAATCACGTCGACGAATTTAATTACAAAATTACAACCTGGACTTGAAAGTTCGCAGACGTTGTTATTCTGTATTTTATATTATTTTTTCGACGATAGCGTTCTTTCATGCTTTGTATAAAAATATCAACGAATTTCAAATGAAAATGTAAGATTTAATTTTTGATAAGATTTCTCATTTTCGAGCAATGCTTTTCACAGACATAGACACTAACTGACACATAGACTTTTTTTTCTAAAAGTAGTGATTTTGTACACAGGTAACCTCAGAACTTGAAATAATGTTGAAAAATCAACACAAAATATCGGAATGGGAAGCATTATTCTTCCTCCATCTACAAGAGTTATAGCCTAGCTTTGCTATGGATAACGAGCATAAAACATCTCATGTGAAATTCACATAACTTCCTGTGACCAAATAGTATAATACCATAATAAGTTATATAGTATAGTATATAGTATAATATAATGATTTTGTTTGACATTCTCTTCATGTAAATTGGTTGTAAAAATGAAGAAAGTGTCGTCACATCGCATCCCCGAAGGATACACAACCCAAATAAAATCTGATTAATTACCTTTCTTTACTTTAAGCATGCTCAGTACCCCTGAGTATACCTAACCCAAATACAAAATTTTGTTTTCGTACGATTTCCCATTACAAGAGGCCGTATTGTTTAGAGCGCGTATTGAGAGTGGGTGGCTTATAACTAGCCTTCAGATAATTTTTTTTATAAAAAAAGTTTCACATACAAGTTTTTGCTCTTAGTATAAGCAACCCATGTGCAATTTTTAAAGAATATCGTTAGAGCCGTTTACAAGAAAATTGCGAAAAACTAAAATTTCTTCATGTAAAATCCGTTAAAAATAAGAGAGTTGTTGCCAATCTTTGTGACACATCCTCAGAAGGTACCTGACCCAAATACAAAATTTGGTTTTCATACTATTTTTCGTACTGGAGCTAGGCTGTTCACAGACACACATCCACAAAGACATGTTTCCGGAAATAGTATTTTTGAATTCAGGAGAACTCGAAACGTGTATTTTACTAGCAGGTGTTCGCGGCTTCGCCCATGATAATTAATTGAAAAATTAAAAATTAAGATTATAATAATTATTAAAGCATTATATTTATTAACACTTGCACGCGAATCATTCATAAACTAAACCATTAATAATAATTAATGAAACAGCTAAAATTCCGGCTTAGAGTAAATTCCACGATTAGGAAGCGCCGCCTGGGAAAACGATCTCAGATTCGATTATGCAGTTCCAAAGCTAATTGTGAACACAGCCTTCTAGACTGTATTACTCGTGTGTAATTTTCGGTGGATAATAAGTATCGTTTCTCAACTGTTTGTTGACAAATGGATATGATGTGAATTTTATTTGATAAATTCAGTGTAATTTTCAGAAATTATGTAATTTTTCAAGGGAAGGAGTGGTTTGTTTGGATTTTTATTGACCGCGATACTTCCAGGGTTAAACTATCAATATATTATAGGTAGTGCCCGCGGCTTCGCCTGCCATTATTAATTGACTCCAGGATTTTTAAGAAATTTACACTGGCAGTTTATTAAAAATGTTTGTGGTTCAGAGCTATGAAAATTGTAAGTAAAAATAAAATTAGAATATTTTTTCATTGTGTTCATTTCACTTAGGCCTTATAATTATAATAAAGAAACGGCTTTCCTAATTTTGTACTCTTCGTGAAAGTTTAGACTGCGAGAGACGAACATCGCCGAGTATACCCGAAAGCGAGTGAGCGCGCTATTTAGGGCCGTTGAATTGTAGGCTATAAGAGTAGATGTTAAAAACTCAACTTCGTATTAGGGGCCTATAATACCTATAGCACGGGCAGATGAAGTAAAAAAGGCGCCGACGATGTGCCGAAATAAATAGCAACGTGAAATGAATGCAAAGCTGGTGGCACACATTTTGATATCTGTCGATGGTCAACTATGTGGGTTGCGTTCGTAAAATGTACTCTACAACTCCGAGTTATCTGTTCATTGACAAAATCAAATTATTACAAAAGATTTAACCCAGAAAATGTGCTAGAGTTTACTGTGAGTATGCTCTGTTATTAGGTAGGGTCGCTTAACTTGATATATTCATTTACGGCAACAGGCGTTTGAAACAGTTTGGCGACAATTGTAACATACACGACATACGACATACTCTGCACTAAAGGTTATATATATATTTTGTTTTCGTACGATTTTCCATTACAAGGTGTCGTATTGCATAGAGCACGTATTGAGAGCAATATATATATATATATATATATATATATATATATATATATATATATATATATATATATATATAATACGCGCTCTCAATATATATATGAGTTGTGGGTTTGTTTTCATACAAATCTACAGTTTTCTTCAGATCTCGGTGAGTTTTGCACACTTAGCCTTCAGAACACGAGGAAAAGCACTGTCTACATTTCAATACAAAATTATTGTGTCCTTATGCAACTTCCTTAATATCACAGCCTATGCAGTTGCTATGGGGGACAAATTGTTCAAGATAAATATTACACTAGGCTATGTTTGATTGGCTAAAATGTAAGTAAAATTTATTATTCCTATCATCGAATGCCAGATATAACATTTTTAATATTCATTATGGTAAAAATGCATCTATAAGTATATGTATAAAGGAAGAATATTTGTCTATCTGTCTGTTTATTAGTCAAATCTACAGTTTTATTCCGATCCAAATTTCCTTGCGAATTACATAAGATATTTGTGAATGTTAAGTATGTAATTTATATTAAGTATAATATAAGTCTATAGAATATAGAATAGTGTACACATGTGTTAAGTACAATTTTGGGGTTAAATGTTTTAAATGCACATTAGGAACCTCCTCAGGCATATCTTCACCTCTGTACAAATGTAATAACTAATAAGTAAAGAAATGAATTTTAATATACATTCTGCTGGGGGAAAATGCGGTAAAACTTTTCCTGAGTGCACATTCATGATAGTTGGTATTAAATTGGATTTCCTAAAACTATTGGATTATACTTAACACACATGTGCACTAGCTATCGATATTGGGATTTTTCGATTAGCCTTACCCTTTTGATGCCACCATGGTCCTGGGATCAACTCAGCCTATAACAGAAACGATTACCAGAAGCCATCCTAGGGGAAAAGGCGGTCGGTGCGATAAGGAAGATAATTGATAACCTTACGAACTTCATGGCCGAATGTCTCAAAACCTGGGATCCTCAACCTCACAGAATCAAGAGTTTCCATGGCCTGCATAGGGATCACTTTACTTTTTTACAATTTTAATCCGATCTTGAAGTATTGGTCACATAAACCCTGCAACCAAAAGAGGGCTATGAAAGTGCCTAAAGTTTGAAAGTCAATACTAGGATACCCCGTAAGTTTACTTCGAAGAAGAACAAAAATACAAAACCCGTGGGTCGCGTTGCTGGGTCTTTTAAGCTAGTTTTCAATAAAAATTAAATATAATTATTACATGAAATAACAAACAATTACAATTAATGTAGTTACAGGAATAGGTGATATGCAGAATGAACAATAAATCAAGATTATAGCACATTAATAAAGTGTTGTGAATGTTATGCAGTAATATTAACTTTTCTACTCGTTCAGAAAACAATTACAAACTGAGTAAACGTTCTGATTACGCTGCATGTAAGTTACTGTACTCTAATCGGATAATATTTTATGAACATAGCCCGGAATTACAAACACTCTAAGGATGAGGCAACAAGTACAGACAATTTATGGCGAAAGTTGGTTGATTTGCAGTTACAGTATTTAGTTCTAACAAAATCGGTACATAGCCTATTTGGTGTCGAGCAAACAGCAAATAAACCTAAGCACTTTATCAACGTTCCATCCACATTGTTTTTAACAACTGTTGCGTGTATAGAAAACCAGGGATATTCGACATAACTAAAACACGTATAACTATATTTATACGTAACTACGAGGTGAATTACAATTAAGTTATTTAACAAATCTCACACGCTTATATAAGATAAAAAAAACAGCTTCCCGCTCAGTGTTAGTGACCGATATGAACAAGTTACAATGTGTTCATTTAATGAATTATAAAATTATAGTATAGCTACCTCCTGAACTGACTTGTACAAAGTGAAAACAGTTCTTACGTAACATAGAATAACAATGCCGAGATAAGGAGTTAGCAACTAATTCTACGCTGTTGTGATTGTAATTGTTATTATTATCTCCGTCCACCGCTGTGGCTCAGGGGATGCGTTCGCAGCGGGCCCAGATTGATTCCTAGTCGGGACAAGTTACCTAGGTGAGGTTTTTTTCCGGGGTTTTCCCTCACCTGTGAGACAATTGTCAAGTAACTTTAGGCCCGGATATCATCTGGGCGTCATTATCATCTTCATCCCATCCTCGCCTTGTTCGGAGTGAGTGTGTGTGAATGGTGTATCTCGTCCTCTGCGTTCGTGTTGTCTCGGAGGTGGCCCCGGAATTGGGCTGATCACTCATCCGGGATGGCCTAATATTCTAATCTGAGACAGGCATTAGCAACAACAAGAAATATATTAGTGAAATATTGAATACAAAACTGATAAAAATCCTCTTGACAGTTCCCACGACTACGTCGGAGGCAGAACAACATTGAAAAGCATGAACATTTTTCTAAGGTGCACTATGAATTCGGAAAGACTATATGCACTTGCAGTGCTTTGAATGGAGAATTTTTTTCTCAGTTGTCATCCAGAGATAAAGGAGAAAATTACTGATCTTTTCGCGCAAATTGAAACAACAAGAATGGATTTCATTTTTTAATAAATAGATCAAGCCTGAAAAGTAATAATTTATGTTAAAGTAAATAAAAAATGTTTGATTTTGTTCTTTTAGAATTTCATCAAGGTACTGAATAAATTTTATTTTTATACCTATATGTTTATTTCCTTTTACACAATTTTAAAACAAAGGCTAAGATTTTCTGGAGCAGCACCTCCACTAATTTTAGCTACGAGCTGCCACTGTAGAGGACTCAACCAACATTTCGGCCTCGGCTTACGCCTCGGCAGCAATACTAGATTCGTCCGCTGAAGCGTTACGTTTTATTATTTTATTAAATAGAACTAAACACAATGTGTACAAAGGGTTGTACATGGGAAGTTACTGACATTCGTCCTTAGCATAATGTGAGAGTGGTAATGTTCTTTGGGTACACTCGAACAGGTGATATTGTGTGCAGACTTGGTTGCAGAGTTCGCAGACACATTCACTGTCAGCGTTGTGGAATCCTTTCCTGCAGCAGATGCGGTGGTGGAGTTGCATACTTGATATTATATAAATAACTATTATAAGTTCGATATTGTTATTGTCAGTAACTATAGTTACATCACTATCAGAAAAAAGATGCACCGGAAAAGCTGCAGTACAGTAGCATTACGTAAAGCATTAGAAATCATAAAGAGTGTAATTGATTGGATATAAATGCTTCACTTTCACTGTACTTGGCGGCAGGTCGGCAACCCGCCTGAATGTAGGTCATTACTGTTTGTGGGGGAATGACCTCTCTCATTGTCTACAGTAGGGCTACTCAATTTTTTTCTCAGGTCTGACCTCGCTCACAATCTAGTGGAAAATTTTTAAAAATTATTACTACGCGAATAATTATAAGTCGGAATAGAACAGTGAGAAACTTAACAGATTTATTTGCTTGCGATCACAGAATGTGTTAACATAGTTACTTCTCCTAGACCAGCCACGGGGAAATAGCAGAAGAAACCATGCAGTGACCAGATTACACCTCCCGGATATTTCAAACAACTGTCTACCTTTACATCATATTGTACTATTAATTCAAAACTGGTCAAACTGGCGTATTATAGAAGATCACAATGTCTAATTTTGACACGATTCTGTAGCGTACAATAACTTAAAACAGTTTATTTCACTTCAGACTTACTTAATTTTTTTACATAATAATAATAATAATAATAATAATAATAATAATGCTGATTAAATGAATATAATTGGATGTTTCAGTTCGAAAAAGTGAGTAGTTAGTAATAATTAAATAGACCTTTCAATATACTGTAATAATTTTAAATAAACTCCGCCTTTCCTAAGTAAGAATCTTTAGACTAATGAAGAATAGACTTTGGACAATTTCAGAATGCGTATGAATATTCAGTTTCCGCATAACCAAATTAATAGTTCTGTATAAAACCGATATCAAGTAACCGAACGATGTGTACGAGGCTGAATCGTCGCGGACTCCCATTCAGCAGGGCGGGGTTTAAATCCCACAGCTGGCCAATTTGACTTAATATTCTTCATGGTTTACTTATTTCAACTCATTGCCGCTATTTCTTACCTGTCATCGTCGTCTTCTTCTTCTTCTTCTTCTTCTTCTTCTTCTTCTTCTTCTTCACTACATGGAGTAGGCGATCGCCTGTTCCGACTTCACAGTTTTTCTTTCCATCTTCCTTTCGGTCTTCCTATGTCTCTTTTCCCTTTTGGATTATAGTTTAGTAATATCTTTGGTGTCCTCCATTATTTCTATATGTTGATACCATTTATTGCGATTTGCTTCTATTCTTTCATTCATGTTAAAAGTCTGTAAATCTTTTCTAATGTCTTCATTTCTAATGCAATCTAATCTTGTACATCCTTTAGTTCTTCTTAAAAGGTCATCTCCGCGCTTTGTACTTTATTCTGAATCTTTTTTTAAGTTCACCCAAGTCTCAGATCCATATAGAAGTATAGGAGTAGCCATTGTTTTATAAAATTTCATTCTAGTGTCCTTTCTTGTTTTATTTTTCAGTGTCCGATGGATTGTGCCACACATCATTTGATATTTTGCTATTTATTTTTGTTGACGTCATCTTCGGGATCATTTCTTATATTTTTGTCACATCCTAAGTAATTAAAATTTGTCACTTGATCTAATAATTTACCTTCTAAGACAATTTTAGAGCGTATTTGTGACTTACCCCAGAATGCCAGAATTTTAGTTTTATCTATAGAAATCTTAAAATTGTATTCTTTGCAAATATTATTTAGGCAATAAATACTTCTCTGTAGATCATCTTCATTATTTTTAATAATGACTACATCGTCAGCATACATTAAAATATTTAGTCTTAAGATACGGATATATATATATTAAACAATGAGGTTGACAATGAACACCCTTGTCTGACACCTCTATTTATTAAAATTGCCTCTGTTTTTATTATTCCAGTATTTATTACTATCTTTGAATTACAATATAAACTTTTTATAGCTTGAATCAAATGTTCTGGATATCCATTTTCTTTCATAATATTCCATAATAATTATCTTTTCACCCGGTCAAAAGCTTTTACAAAATCGATAAAGGCCACTTGTGTTTGTAAATTGAATTCTCTTCTTTTCTTAAACAGCTGCTGCAATATAAATACATTATCAGTCGTGGAACGTCCTGTTCTGAAACCACTTTGTTCTTCATGTAGTAAATTTTCTGAGATTGTTCTAAGCCTTTTATTCAAAATTTTAGCATAGATCTTATATTATATCGAATTCAGAAGACTAATCCCTCTATAATTTTCACATTTATTACGATCTCCTTTTTTAAACATAGAGATTATCTCTGCTATCTTCCAAGATTCTGGTAATCTTCAATTCCTCCAGCACATATTTATTAGATGCAATAAGCGCCAATGCAGGAAACATCCTCCATATTTCAGTAACTCCATATTAATTCTATCAGGGCCTGTAGATTTTCTATTTTTACCTGTTTTCAGAGCTTCTTGCAGCTCTTGTATTGTAATTGGGTCTATCTCAGTAGTTTCAAAAATATCCATCTCTATTGATTTAGTTTTTTCATCTCCTTGGGACCATAATTCTTTGTAATGTGTGAGATCCAATCTTCTGGTTTTATCACATTTAGTTTTGCTGTATCTCTTTTTGATTTGTTTAAATGTTTCAGCACCTTATATGAGAATGTCTGACTGCCATGTACATCATTTTCAATTTGGCTTCTGAATATGCTCCAAGATTGTTGATGTGCTTCCTTAACAATTTTTTTTGCTTCATTTCTTTTTTGTCTGTATTTTTCTTTTGTTAGTTCTGTTTTTTGTTGGATCCATTGCAGATATGCCTCTTGTTTTTCTTTTATAGCTTCCTTTATATTATTATTCCAAATCCTTAATCCTTTCCTACTTCTTAATTTTTTCTTCTTACCTAAAACTTCATATGCAGCTTTCTCTATGCTATTTTTTATATTCTTCCATTCTTCTTCTACTGAATTAGCAGTTGATGCATTAAGAAGATATTGCTGTAGCCTTTGTTGATATAAAATCCTTATACTTTCTTGGTTTAAGAGATATACTTTAAATACTTCTTCTTTTAATAGTCTTTGTCTCGGTTTGCTATTCTTCCACCTTGCCCACAATGTGAATCTTGACATTACTAAGTAATGGTCGGAGCTAATATCACATCCTCTGTATACGTGTACATCCTTTAGTTGTGGTCGCAGTTTGTCATTAATTAGGATATAATCTATAATAGACCTCAGACCCCTTTCACTCCATGTATATTTATTTATATCGCGCTTTCTAAAAAAGGTGTTGGTAATTTTCAGATGGTTATTAACAGCAAACTGTCTTAATTCTTGAGCATTATTGTTTAAGACATCTTCTCCAAAAGTTCCAACAATTTCTGGAATAGTTCATAGTAATCATTGAAATTGAATATCAGTTTAAAAATGAACAGAAGACATTACTACAACTGAACAGATGCATACAAATAGTTATCGACCATTTAGTATTCCGAAATATGTTAAACACAGAATATGATCTACATGCAGTTAAAGCACGTATATTAATAATAATAATAATAATAATAATAAGGTAATGCCTATACAGGTGAGGTATCGTTAACAAACATAACCTTTATACTGTACTAGCATGTGCCCGCGGCTTCGCCCGCGATAATTATTTCAAAAATTAAAAATCAAGAGCATAATAGTTATATCATTATATTTATTAACTCCTAAATCACGTGGACTACATACCACGATTAGATAGTATCGTCTGGTAAAAGCGTCCTCAGATTCGAGGTCCTTGGCCCAGAAAACCCCTGTACAGTGAGTTTCGTCCAAATCGAACGTTTGACCATATTTAGGCCTATGTTGATTATCCCACTTATAATAACAATAATAATAATAATAATAATAATAATAATAATAATAATAATAATAAGAAGAAGAAGAAGAATCCTCTTCGGGATTAGGTTGAAAATTTCATATGTATGCGTGCCTTGACATTAAAAACAAATGAATCGACCAGCGTGAGCTACAACATTCAAGCGATCGCGAAAGTTTCATTTCCAAGGTTTGACAAAAATAGCCAAAGCCAGCTGTAATTGATTTGACATTGAAATATATTACGCTTCGGAAACGCAAAAAATGCACGTTTTCTGCCCGTTTTTCACTCATTTTTGGCATTTAGAATCAGAATTTTTCAAAATCCTTTCTTAGTGAGCATCTACATTAGGAAACGAAGGCACTGTCAAAATTCCAAGTCTCTACCTGTTATAGTTTAGGCTGTACGTTGATTCCTGTCATTCAGTCAGTCAGTCATTCATTCAGTCAGTCAGGACAAAGCCTTTTATATATATAGAGATATTAAGTATGTTTGTCTTTTATACAAAGCCCTATGCGTATGCTATGCGTGGGCAAATGACAGTCCATAAACAATCGTCATTATTTGAGATAAATATTAGAGTAGGCCACGTTAGAGTGGTTGAAATGTAAGTAAAATATACTATTCCTATCATCGGACGCCTGATGTAATTTCCAATATTCATTAAGGTAAAAATGATCTGTATCTATATGTATAAAGGAAGAATGTTTGTTTGTCTACTAGTATTATTCAAACGTTCAGTTTTATGCCGATCCTGATTTCATTGCAATTTACACCAGATATCAATTTTGTGAATGTCAGGTACGTAATTTATATGAAACATTAAGGTAAAAATTCGTCTAAGTTATATCTGAATAAATCGATCGCTTAGTGCTTAGTGCACGTATGTGTTAAGTACAAATAAGGGGTTAAATTTTTTAAGTACGAATTTGGAAGCTCCTGAGGCATATCTTCACTCTATACAAATGTGAAAAGTGTAAAATAGAAACTTAATATACTTTCTGTAGGGGAAAGATGTGGTAAGTACTTTTTATGGGTGCACATTCGTTAGATTTACTGAAGACTATAGAAATGTACTTAACACAGTGTGCACTACGCCATAAATATTAGGATTTTTCAATTAGACTAATCCTTCTGGCGACACCACGACTCTGGATCAACTCAGCCTATAACAGAAACAAGTGCCTGGAACGATCCTGTGGGTAAAGGCGGCCGGTGCGTTAAGGCTGACAACCATACGCCCTTCACACCCCGTCTCAAAATCTGGGATCCTGAATCTCCCGAAACCACAAGGGCTTCCTAGGCCCGTATGAGGATCATTTCGCCTTTTTAAAAATTGTATTCCGTACTCGATGAAATTTTGCATACGTCTTAGCCTACGGGCGCTGTCCCTCTTTATCGCCGTTCACGAAGCTTCTTTTTCTTTCTGAATTATTGAAATGTCGCCGAAGAAAAGAAAGAGTATTAGTCATACAAATCCTGTAGCCAATAGACGAGAGGCTGTATGAGGGCCTAGACTTTGAAAATCGAAAGTACTCCACAGGTTTACTTCGAAGTACAAGCAAAATACAAAACCCGGGCGGTGCGGGGTCTTAAAACAATGCCAGCCGTAAGATAGGCTATTCGACCACAGAATAAGATGGTCTCTGCATCAGCCATGTAACCACATAATTACTTCCTCTGCCCGTAACATAGGTACAGTTCAGGCTTGATCTATTTATTGAAAAATGAAATCCATTTTTGTTGTTTCATCTCTGGATGACAACTGAGAAAATTTTTATCCATTGAAAACACTGCAAGTGCATTTAGTATTTCCGAATTCATAGTGCTCCTTAGAAAAATGTTCATTCTTTTCAATGTTGAAAAGCAGCGTAGGCCCAGGTCGATGGCATTTATGTGTGCATAAATGTGACAGGCCCATGTCAGTAGATTTACTGGCATGTAAAAGAACTTCTGCGGGACAAAATTCCGGCACACCGGCGACGGTCACAGGCCTAAGTTGCAGTACATCCCCGTCGTTAAATAACCATATACCAACCAATCCACCAGCATGCCAGCACTGCGTAGTCTCGAGTGCAGCTTCCTATGAACTGTGAAGCGCACAACAGCCAAACAACACACCTCTGGAACTGTGAAGATTTTTCTATCTCTTTCATAAACTGGGGGGAGGCTACTGACATTAAGCTTAGGGCTTATACGACGGAGAGTCCGAAAATAAGTTTCCCCTCTATTTTCCCCCAGGAAATCGAACAGCAATGGGGAAACAAGACATCGGTTGAACGAGAAAGACACCCATACACCATTGGGTATCGATCGACCGCGATCCAGCAGTGTTCTGAGGTTAAAATAAAATCAAACAACCTTGTATATATAATTATTAATATATTAAAATTCCAGTTACTGTAAAGATCTAAGAGGTAAACCTTATATTTTAAACATTCTTTTGTAAAAATTATCTGAAGGGTAGTTATAAGCTATCCACTGTTTTTAAAATCTCAGTCTTGCCTGGTGAATAATAATGCTTTGCATCAGGCTTAAATAACTGAATCCTCACTTTTGTTTAAATTTCCTACATTAATTCCATAATGCGCATAATATACCTAGGTATTATATTATACCGTATAATGTCACACTAAGAGGCAAAACTTTTTATTGGGTAGAGAAAGTTTTGTGCATCACATCACATTAAAAAATCTATTTATTGGCAGATTACAAATATTTAAAGGTAGTTTATTGGATAAATTAATTTCATTATAAAAAACAGTGTTATAGTGTAATTCAAACGACATTTGGGAAGTTTACGTCTGCCCTGCTTCTGGTATTAAAATTTTGCATCACTTCTCAATTCGTAAAATTTAAAGATTCTTCTTGACACATAAATACTGTGCAACATAAATAATTTTAAAGCTGTCATGACATTAGTTTCCAAAAATAAACGTCTAAAGCTTTTTCTGTGACTTTTACTTAGTTTACTTTCAGGGTAAAAAACTAAATTGGAAATAGGCCTGCACAGTGAGCCAAAAAGACACAAAATTTAAATGTTTTGAGTTGCGAATTATTGCACTGGAATGTTTCTTTTACAACATTTTCCAGCCTTTGTATGTGGGAGCAGGGTAAAAACATTAAGATTTTTCAATTTTATTAAACGTGATTTTTTATTTTTTCTAAGACAAAACAATACCACACATTTTTGTTCAATAACTAATTTTGATGGTTGCATGAATTAAGTAGTCTTTGCCATTGATTGCCTAGACATTTCCATTTCCATAAATGAACAATGAATTTTTAACAAATAAAGATAGGCTTAGATTTTTATTAAGCATTTACATGCATATAACGATTTTATGTATTTTACTGGAACACTAAGTATATAACAAATATAAACTTTTCAGCAGTATTTCAGAAGGGGGAAGAAAATGGTTTATTCGACCGACATGAGCTAAGATTATTAATGTTTTATTTCTTTTATATATTTCATGTTTTATTACTTCCTTAGTTTCCGGTTTCTTTTGTTATGTAGTCATACCCAGATTTTTTTAAATCCATGTTATGAGTTGATGTTATTTATTTGTGGTTTTGTAAATATTAAGTTTTATCGTTTGAGCAGAGATATAAACAAAGAAGCGTTCCAATTAAAAACTACGGAAATGTAGAATTCATATTTAGGAAAAAACTGAGTAGTGTTATTGCTAAAATAATGACTCATATTTGGCACTTGCTTCGCCACAAGTGAGGACCCCTCTGGCACTAGCTGAGTAGCCCTGGCCTAAACACGAATTCCACCGCTTGCCAGTGAAGGCTAGGTTCACTACCAAACAGCAAATTACGCAACGAGCAGGAACTTTTTTTTTATATAATCTTCCTTAACAGTTCACACGAATTCTAGAAAGCGTTACTAACACAACCAAAAATAGCTGTGGAACGAACCCAGTTCCTTACATAACTCCACTTTGAGGAAGTTCAGTGTTTTCTGAGGAAAAAAGAATGCCATGCTGTAACGTCAGAAAATTCAGAATATTATTAAAACTGTTAATATGGAAATTTGATGCTACTTTGTGACAAGAATAACGTGACCAGAACCCATTGCACACTTTCCATTCTTGTTGAAAATAGTATTCCTGCAATCGTATACAGTATAATTTTTTTCAGCTATTCATACATAGCGATTCGACTACTCGTGGCAAGTAAAAGCGCAAACTTTAAAAAGAACAGGATAGTACAGATAGCAGAAGCAAAACAAGTCTCGGTAAACATGTAGCATAGTATAGATAATAATTAGTTAGAATTTACTCTTCACAGAGTGGATGTAGTATAACTGTCCAGATTAAAGGGGACAGTAGATAACACTAATAAACATAAAACCTATTTTGCGTTAAGTCCATGGTTTTTGAGACAATTAGAATATGAGTTTTCACAGAATTTCAACAGCGCGCTGCCAGATTGACGACGTGGAGGCAATAACCTGTCTGTCACGCGTACAACAAACACACTACGTGCCGTTGCCATATTCCGTGGAGTATGTGGTCCACGTAATAATCATTGT
This sequence comes from Ectobius pallidus, assembly GCA_964059195.1. Classification (NCBI taxonomy): domain Eukaryota; kingdom Metazoa; phylum Arthropoda; class Insecta; order Blattodea; family Ectobiidae; genus Ectobius; species Ectobius pallidus. Next base: position 36,928,452 of record CAXKWD010000009.1, read on the forward strand.
ATTTAATTTAAAGAAAATTAACAACAATATTAAAAAAAACTGTAAAGGATAAACTTATTCTCCATTCTTTCCTCTGCTGATGTAGGCCAGGATAGTATTTAAGTTTATAGTTTAGGGACAAGATATTTTGTCCTGAGAAAATTATTAACTTAGGGGAAATATGGTATTTTAATTTTTTGTTTCTATCGAAGGAACGAAGGTTGAAATATGCACAGTTATACTGGTACTACTTTCAAGCTGTATAGGAAACGTAGTGTCTATGCTTGGAAGGTGAGAACAATGTATAGTACTTTCAAGCTGTACAGAAAACGCAGTGTCTATGCTTGGAAGGTGAGATCAATTACAGTATTACATTTTTTTGTCAGAATGGAAAACCTAATAATAAGGCTTAAACGCCATTATGAATTTCCGTAGATATTTCGCCCGATCTCTAGGGAGTTAGAGCTGTGGCCGCTGCGATGCAGAAACCCGCATTACTGGCCAACTCTTACGTGAAACGTACTGTATTAGCAAGTAGAATCCCCGCAGTTGTGAGCCCAATCACTCTCTGTTTCATTGAGAACATCAACAGCTCGCCATCAGGCTCTCCTTGACATAGTCACAAACTTCCTCTGTTCTGCAGGTTCACGTGCCAGAGAACCTCAGAAAACTATATAGTGAATATTTATTCAGTGTGGAACTTGGAATTATTTATGTATAAAATCTTACGTCAAACTCTTACATGACTTCCTCTAAAGAAAATAGAAAACTTGCGAACAATGGAAACAATGTTTTTTACGCTGTAACATATTTTCTTGCACTCTTCATTGATCTCATCTTCAACAATATCACTTAACGTAAAAACATTATTATTGTCAAATTTAGCAAGTGGAGAATGGAATGAACACCCTCATATTCAATATTACAAGAAAACTAACATTTTAAACTCTATGGTAGTGAATATGTGCGTTTCATATACCGTTAAAAATAGGAAACGTAAAAGAATGTAATGCATTAAAAAAATCGAATGTCCGGGGTTTCATAACCCAAAATAATTACTCATGAGACATCACCTTTAAAATGTAGTTTTGAGATTACAAAACAAAGTGTTATATTACAAAAAAAATTAAATCCGGGTTAAGAGTTTTTACATGTTCTACATTCTGAATTTTCAGGGGGGCATTCAATTGTTCAAAACTCATTCAAAACCGTATTATTCGCGAGGCAAAACTTCAAACCTGACTTCGTGGATGAGATGAATAGTTTATAATTATCCTCAGAGAATTTATTTGAAAAAAGTTTCAAATGAAATTTTTAGGTCATAATATATATAACCTATGAAGTTTGTAGGCCTATACAACTTTTAAACACTATCATCAGAGCTATTTTCGAGAAAATTGCAACAAACGAAATTTCATTCATGTAAAGGGATAGTAAAAGAGGCTGGGTGCTTCTTGTTTCAACCTCAGGAAATATTTATCCCAGATATAAAATTTCTTTTTTTATATTGTTTTTCTTTTCCGAGCTATGCTGTTAACAGACACCCACATATACACATGTTTCCGAAAATTGAATTTTTGGATTCAGCTTTCCGCAAAACTTGTATCAATGCTGAAAACTTGATATCGTATTTCAGGGTCTAACACAATACTTCGTCTATTTATAATAACTTACCTACAGTACGGGTAAAGAAGTAAAAATATCTTCACAAACAAATCCCAAGAGTTCCAGTGTCTGTTAGTTCATACATGGCCGTCCGGAAGGGGGGGGGCAAGGTAGGGCCGTTGCCCCCCTCTGGAAATTTTGTTTACACATAAATCTGTAAACTAAATTACAATAAGCTACTGATATGAAGCGAGGCTTAGGTTTCCACATACTATAATAAGAGTTGTTTGTAACAGCTGACTACCTTAGATATGAGCATGTAGGAATAATTAACTCCATAAACTTGAAATCATTTCCAGTCAAGCAATTTATTGTAATGAAGGTAAAGCAATGGATGTAGTCTATCCCATTTTATATGAAATTCTAAGGGGTAGAAAAAGTAATGTGGGTGTACTACATTAAATTTTTACTGTGTATCCATCGCCATAGATCAAACTGCAGTAAATCAAGGATGTGGATGATGATGATGATGAAGATGATGATGATAATATAATAATAATAATAATAATAATAATGAAGTGATTGTAGCAATAATAGCATAGTGATGGTGGTGGTGACAGTATTTTGTTCATTTGCCCCTCCTTGGCAATATTTCTGCGGACGTCCATGAGTTCATATTAAAAAAAATTACTACTAGGCCTACGTTACAAACGAACACTCTGATATTTTTTGTTTCATAAAATTCTTAAGTTTATAATTTTTTGTAGCAGTAAATTTTGGGGAGGGGGTTATAACGGCAATAAAAATGATTTGGCCCATATCTTTCGGGAGTAATCAGCTTTTTCCTCTCACATAAATATATAAACAGAACAATTTTCTTTGCACTGAGTAATAAACAAATGTTAGCGAGTTTCGAGCAGGTGATAGAAATATACCGCATTCTGTTTTAACATAAGAGAATGATGAATGACAAGAGTATCGAAATTGAAAACGTTCTATTGTTATTATCAGTCGGTTACACATATTGAAAAGCTATTAATCCTACACTTTTAAAACTTTCCTTACATATCACGAACACTTTTTTTAGAATGTGCTGTGTAAAATTCGTAAGCTTAACATGAAAAATTAATATGTTTTTATATCGTCTATAAAAAAGAGCGCAAAAAATGATTATACAAAAAAGAACTACACTTTCACTACTAAATTCAATATATTATCATAATATTTCACACACATTGAAGGACTCCTCAGTAGCAAAAACAAAAAAAGCATATCTCTTTTCTGAGTAAATGGTACCAAAAAAAAAGGCTTACGGTAAAAAAATCTACATGTATGGCATGGCAAGTGCACCGCTAATTTTCAATCCATTTATTTGGGCATTTCAACTTACAAAGGACACAAAACCACATGTTTTTTAAAGTAGAAAACTACGCTGAATCCAAAATGAAAAAGAAAGAATTTTCAACTCTCTACCCAGTGTCCTTAATACTAATTTTACTAAAATTATATATATATATATATATATATATAATTTTACTAAAATTATATATATATATATATATATTTAAATTCACTTGTTACCAAGGAACATATGGGATAGGAATTTTGATATTCTTGTCGCTTGATTTCTTCCTGGACAGAAATGTTCAACTATTATGAACTACACCACTACCAGCATACCAATATTATCACAGGGGTGGAGTGAACAAATGACAATAAATCCTGTTACTGCAAAATTTTAAGTGAAGACTAGAATTTTGGTGGATAAAATATTTCAGTAAATTCTGTTGCTTATTAAGTATCAGAATGGTACTTTCTGACATTGTGTGGTCGATGGATTTTCATTAAACTTAGTATACGCATTTATAACGTCCAGCGGAGGAGGCCTATTGTTTTTTAACCAAATCGGTTGACCGGTACCGGAGTCATATGCTTTTTAAACGGCAAATCATCACTATACTACGACAAAGCCGCGTTGCTAGCCATAGCCACGGCCTCCATGATGTTAGGAAGTCATATACACATAATTATAGCAGGCCGAATCCACGAGTCAGCCATTACATTATGTTGATAAAAATTGTCTTATTATACAGAAATAGAGAAAATGCCTAATAAGTGTTGTGTTCCTGGCTGTACTATAGCTAGTCTATATGCCTAATAATGCTAACGGATAGTCTGTCCAAGTGTTTAAATTCCCCAGAAATGAATCAAGACGGCTTAAATGGATATCTGAAATTCATAGAGAAAATTGTATACCTTCAGATAACTCATTGTAAGTCAACACACGTTAATGACAAATATTTTTCAGTATTTTGTTAAACCTATACAGTGGTAGTTATTTACATTACTACTACTAAATTGCTTACTAACGTACTATTATATTTAAATACAGTACTCTATTAACAATAAACATTTATGTTTTAGATAGGCCTATATAACAATACAGTATTAATAGTACAAAGTCTGTGCCATGTATATCAGAAGCATGTGAAATATGGCCTACTAACTCCATCTGGCACTTTGTTATATCAATTTACCTAATTTTATTAGTAATCAATACATACTAGATCAAGTAATACCTTCTGTAGAAAAATGTAAATGGAAAGAGATAAACATCAATAATAACTTTGCCAACTAGTACACCCACACGCTATTTGAACACGTGTATAAATAGTTCTGAAATGAAGAGTTCAATCACTTACCGAAGTCGTAATCCATAGAAAATATATCTTCCTCCATCGAGCGATGTTTGTGAGAACTTTAGATGAAACGCACTCCGGAATATTTTGTCAATTGGATTACCAATGAAGTACATTCTGACTAAGCTAATTCCGAGGAACTTTGATTCCTATCCTAGACCTTGTGCTACCAAAATTATCATACGCAAATATTAGAATAACGGTCTGACTCCCTGGCTTACACCCTAAACAGCAATACAAGCAAATGTAAAAACTTTCCTTAAGTATGTTGGGTCGACTTAAATCACAACATGAAACATTTTGTAGCATTCTCTGCAGGCACAAAACATAAATAACTTATTTATGAGGGTTGCTTTTTGATAGTGTCAACACGTCTGAAAGATTCCACTGATACAGTGGAAGTTTATGCCACTGCCATGGCTGGATATTCAGCATATCTCAGGAAAATGTTTTTTTTTTCTATGTCACTCATTTCCCTTTTTTGGTCTGTATAGGCTAGCAGGCATCGGGAACGGAAATTGTAGGAGAAACGAGACTTTACCCTCTTTCCATTTCTTGTCCATGTAAACAACGTGGCGTCAACGCTCTTCAGTACTAGACACATGCAATATGTTTCAATTCCACATCAGTGGTGTTGCAGTGACATCTAAAACTCCACTTACACAGGCACTATCTGCGAGCATGAGGTGCACAGTTTTCCAAGTTGTACAGTATAGGTTATAATGATCAGACGTAGTATTGAAACTTCGTGTAAATAAAAACTATTTTCTTTATACAATCTTATAAACTCAATGTCATGGGTCGAGTTTAAATGGTAGTACTTACTAAGCTACACGATCTTTAACATTCTCCCCCCATTGTGAATGGTTTCATTTTTTCTGCAATTTAAAAATGCGGTCGCTTACAAGAACCAATTGTTTTGCTATGAATTCTTTGTTATCTTGTTTGAATTTGTTTTGACTTTCTAGACTTTCTAACAACTGTTTCCTGTCGACTTCTAGAATAGGAAACATCCACTTCCCTGATAAGAAATTCTTATGTTAATACGGTGTCGTGCACATCGGCACACATGCACATCGGCACAGTCGCATTTTCGTGCACATCGGCATAGTATTTTTATCTTGTAATGGTTATCGTGCTCATCGCCACACACCACGTTGGGGGCAGGGGTGGACATAGAGACTAACACCTACAGCCTCCTTCAACACGGCTCCAAGGCAGCACCCCTTAGCCACCGCGGCTAAGGAAACCGACCGTTGATATCGTAGATAGGTTGTCAGGTTAGGTTAGGTTAGGTTAGGTTAGGTTAGGTTAGGTTAGGTTAGGTTAATTCAAAGTCTCATTCAATCGCTGGCAGATACTTCATGAATGATTTCTAAACAATACAATTATAATATTAATGTACACAGTATGTATCTATAATAATAAAAGGAAGTGTTTGTCTTTCTGTCTATCTAGCCGTTACTGTGAACTCCATTGCATTGAATACAATGTAATTCCAACTTTTTCTCTGTGTCCACCCCTACGAAGGGTATGTGGCGATGAGCACGATGATATTGCAAGATAAAAATAATATGCCGATGTGCACGAAAATGCGATTGTGCCGATGTGCACGCAACCGTTAATACAAAGTCACTTACATTAAGCTAATCGTTATAATTATTAGTAGGCCTAAGCAATTTCTCGCAGCTAAACATTAATGACAAGTTAATTTCGTAATTTGTTACAGTTTATAAGTAAACAACATCTGAAACAATACTTTTGTCATACTTCTTGGCATGCTTCGTATTGAAGTGTCGTCTGATGTTGAAATGTAGCCTACAATAAAGCGAATTGGTACACAAAATATCAAACGATACGAGATTTCGTTTTAATTAATTTCGTATTTGTTTTGTTGTATCTACTAATATCCAGTCCTTACGGAAAGAATAGTTATTTTGCTGCGCCATACTCCTTAGCAGTTAGCAAACGGTAACGTACACCACTGACTGCTTCCACGCCCCGTATGTTACGCAAGAGGTGCGCTATGTCAGAGAGGGTCGTAGAAGGGGTAATGCAAGGATAATGCTTTAGGTACTCAATGAGTGCCAGCTTGCAAACCCTGGGCTAGACGGTGTTAGTACAAGAAAAAAATAGTGAATCACTCTTGAGGTAGGAAAAGTGGATACGTCCTCGTCGTTTCGTACGCATGTTTGTACATGGATGGAAACAAGACACAAGAGCGTTGTAACTTGATTATTGCTGTAGTTACGCAATAGCGGTGTTAACACACACACTGGCCTTCTTGCTCCGCTAATAGACAAACATAACATTGTAATGAGAATGGAGTATGTGTGGAATTTGGTACTGTATGTCGGTTCGGTATATCTTGGACTATATAATATAGGCCTACCCTGAGCAAAGACAAAGGAATGGAAGGTACACCAGCATTATGTCTCTCATATTAGATTCTTACTTTTATATGTATAATAATGAAGGTTATTTTATATTCAAGTTATTAAAAACTAAACTGTTTTTCTGTTAAAAACTAAATCGAATTTCCGGGTCGCACGCAGTACTTCCGTTAGCAAGGCATGATTTTGCATTTTTTTTATATGAAGGTTAAAAGATAGCTCGAATATATGTATATAAATATGTATCATGAAATAATTGATTAAATAAGGGGATTTTTTGCATTATTTTGCTTTATTTTGCATTTTTCGTCATTTTCAAGAGATAGATAATTTTTTGGCAATTTTAGGTCATTTTCGGCATTTTTAGGTCATTTTCGGCACTTTAGGTAATAGTGGAGATAGGAGCTATTCCATGCACAGATATTTACTTTCAGACAACAGATTATCGTTTTTATTTGAGAATCTCCGCCAAGTGTTCATAGTTCATTTTAATTTAGGTTTATTTTAAACACCACAGCAGCCTGTTTTGTAGCAATAAATTTTTTCGTTCTTCTTAAGTGGCACATATTTACTAGAAGCAATTTGATGGGCATGCCAGTTCAGAAAGAATTTCTTTTTCGCTAAGGGAGTCCAATTAGTATGAATTTACTTCTTTAGTAACAAAATAAGTATTTTATAATATAAATTCATGTGTAACGCACCGTCATATACTGTTTTTAGCAATTCATTATTTAAAAAAACTAATTATAAGCAATAAAGGTAAATTTATTGGTAATTTTTTTTTAATTTTGGGTCATTTTTTTCACTATTTTTAGGTCATAAATGCATTTTATATTTTCCATGTTTTTTACAATTTGCCTTGCCCTACCTATAAGTATGGACAGAGAAAGCAAAAAGCTTCAAAAGAGCGGCATAAAACAAAAGTTTGGAATGTTATATTTTAATTTCCGACTGAACATATTATGAGAAATATTAATACGATTTGAATATTGCTAAATATATAATTACTAAATTATTCTTGTTTCTCTTTTTCAGGAGAAAAGTTCCCGGAATCAGAAATTATCTCTGCTTACTGAACGAGGATGCTCTTCCAGACAGGTTTCATAATCATCCATGTATTCCGAAGATCTGAAAAATCGTGCAGGTCATGAACCAGAGGCCAATTAGTCTTGTTAACCGACTATTTTCTGTGGAAGGAAAGAGGTCGAGAAGAAAATGCAGTTATGCAACCTGTTGCAAGTGAAACTGCACGGTCGGGTTATGTAAATCAATCAACCAGCGAATCACCACCACCATCACCATCACCACCTTCATTATCAACATAAATGTTACGGATATAAATATATTTTAATAAGCTATTTTCTTATTCCCAATAATAGTCTATGCCGTAATTTATTTTACAGAACTATTCAAGGAATTTCATTGTTCACTTCAGTGAATTGTTCTACCAAAGTTATAGCTTCTGAAACCGTTCAGTTTTTATAAATCAATGACATGGACGATGGCATTAAAGTGTGCGGTGACATCTCGAATAGTTCAGTAATATGAACATCGGAACATTCTTCAGAACTGCCAGTTAATTACGATAATGAGTAGTTCAAGTTCGATTTTTGAATGGTTTTCAGTGTTTCCAAGTTAATGGGGTCTAAGCTTTCGGCCAACCGATATTTTGGCGCTATCTTCATGATTTGATGGGATGGAGCCGACCGAATAAGATAGTGAATACCTTTAAGCGCTGATATCAACTTAAAGCGAATACATCTTACATATTAACAAATTTTATGTGATTTCAATAATGATAGTCCATTAAACGCAACTGGATTGTTAAACAGTCGACTTTGCCCGACAAAATAAAACACATCTACGAGTATATTGTAATAACAACAAGAAGTGTTTGTCTTTCTGTCTGTCTCTCTGTCCGTGCGCGGTACCCAGCGAAATCGACTGAACGCAGAAATCTGGCATTTTAAACATAAATGGACTGAAGGGTGGGCGAATGCACCTCGAAGCCGGATTTTTTTATTTTCGCTTTTGTTCGCGAGCTATATATAAAAAAAACTGTCATAAAACGTGCATTTTTTCGCTATTCAAGCATCAATTTTGAGTAATACATTTCATTTGTCAAATCAATTGCAGGTGGCTTTGCCGTTTTTTTTTTCGGTCATGATTTGGAAATAAAAGAATCGCTTCATTTTATAAGCCCACCCTGGTCGATTCATTTGTTTATAATGCCAAGGTCCGCAGACATCTGAAATTTTCAACGTAGTCGGAAGAAGGATAATGAATATATGCCTAAATGGACAAAACATTGATCGATTTGGACGGAACTCACTATGCAGGGGTTTTCTGGGCCATAGAACTCGAATATGAGGTTATTTTTCCATCCTGCGCTTTCTAATCGTGGAATTCACTTCAAAGGCGGATTTTTAGCTGTTTCATTAATTAATTATTAATCGTTTAGTTTAGACCTATGAAAGTTTCGCGTGCAAATGTTAATAAATATAATGTTTTAATTATTTTACTCTTAATTCTTAATCTTACAATTTTTTATCATGGGCGAAGCTGCTAGTAGATAATGATTTGATAGCGTAAATAAGTGCTATTAAAAACAAATGTTAGGGACGTGATAAACCATACCCTAATCCGAATGCGAATGTATCTTCAAAATACAGAGAGTTTTGATTTAGCATTACAATATCTAGAAATAAGAGGCGACAAAATGTTTATGCAAATCAAGTTTAAAAATCCTCTTTCTGGTGTAATGATTTACAAGCAAAGCTATAGTACCCTCTTTTTCTTAAGATGGCTGTAAAAGCCAAGAAGGGCCGAAAACTAATTTTTAGTGATAATTTTCTACACATTAGTATAATTATTAATATATTAGTGATCTAAGTATATAGTTTTATCTTTCTGTCAGTGATTTTAAATGGGATTAAGTAATTTTATACGGGAATTTAATTTCCTACTTACGTTAACGATGAATCGAAATTTACTTGGTAGAAAGCCTCCCTTTGATCGATATGAACATTCGAGAAAGATGATAGTAAAGTCATTTTACCCTGAAATCAAGCATAATGTTCCAATGAGATAATGCTTCCATCTAAAAATATTGACTACTTTGTACTGTGTATTTATTTATTCACACTGCAATTGGGCTTTTTACCCGGTGGCAGAGATATCAGTTACAATATGAAAAATTACAAGTTTATTACAAATACCCATTCTAACAACTGTGCTACACCTAATATTTGAACAAACTAAATTTCATCTGACTAAATAATCAAATGACAAAAATCTGTAGCAAAACACTAAACAAATATATGTCAAGTTATATAATCACACACTCCTGGAAAAATAATTAAGATTAAATGTAAAAATAATGAATTACATATTCAGGGCTTAAGTCACAATTCCTGGACGTTTCATATTCATGTTTATTATTATTATTATTATTATTATTATTATTATTATTATTATTTAATGTAACTTTAATTTTTCTGATTTTTATTAGTGGTAATATAAAAATTTATCTGCATTATTATCATAGGTAATCCCACGAGAGTTTACGAGTTGGATTTATTAAGATTATTCCATGAATAAAAATGTAACGGATTATACAAATAAATAGCTTAAAAGGTCCGGCGTCGCCCGGGTTTTCTATTTTGTAATTGGAAATTAACTTATGAAGGACTTTCAATTTTTAAATTATAGGTCCTAATGTAGGTATTTAGAATTTGAAATAGGAAGAACGACTTTCACACTCAAACTATTCCCTCAGGAAACGCTTAATATAGCTTTTTATGGCTCATAGAGGATATAGAATTCTGCATCCCATCGCTTGTACACAGCAAGCCTGGTAGGGGTTCAAATAAGAAGAAACAGAAATTCCGAAACATAAAATTGTATTGTCTTTGAGGAATATTTATTTCTCACTCCCATGTTACCATACAACCGTTTTGGGGATGAAATTAATCAGAAATGCAATATCACTTTCATACTTCTCTCCCCAAAATCCTGCGATATAATAATATACATATTATCATACCTCCTATTGTTTTCTGTGTCCAGGGCAGAGAAAGTTATGTGACTGCATTATTTTCGTGGATTTCGTCATATTATTATAACATTAATAATATTGATAGCTTCTCTAATTTATTAAAGGCCCGTTTCATTTATTTCCAAACCCATCTGAGACCGCTGGCAACAATATGTTGTCTTGTGAACTGTGATTTGGATTTTATAATTCTGTGTAAAAAGGGATTAAGTATATTCAAAAACATTTGATTTTGGCATTTAAAATAAAAATTTTGCAAAATCCATTCTTAGTGATCACTTACAATATCCAAGAAGGTACTGTCAAAATTCCAAGTCTCTACCTATTATAGTTTAGGCTCTACGTTGATTCTCTGTCATTAAGTCAGACAGTCAGTCAGTCAGTCTAGACAAAGCCTTATATATATGTTGATAATTACTTTTGTGCTTTATTATATAAAAACAAAACTAACAGCTGCGAGTTCACGGCATGCTATGAATCAACCATTCATGAATCGATTCGAGTTACCATGTAACCAGTGCTAACAATTGCACGTATAAGACATACTTAACTTAGTTCAGGTAAGCTAATAGCTAGGGACCGGATTCTTAGGTTTTTACCTATTTTCTTCCTTACTTCCAAAACAAAAAGCGCTCATACACTTTTTCGAATCCTGTCCATAGGATTCACCCACATTAATTCTATGGCACCTAAAAATACCTAAATGGGGTATAAAAACCTAAATACACCTAAACAGGATACAAAACCTAAAATATCTAATTTAGGCTACTTTTTTTTGTCTTTTTTGTTTGTCAGTTGAGAAATCGATATTTTGCGGAGAGACAATTTTTGTCGGGTTGAAATTAATACCACCAGCGTTTCGTTCAACCCATTGTCGTATAGGGTGGACAGTATCTAGAGAGGAAGTGTAAGAGTACCTACGTATTCCTTTTAAAATATTCGTACGAACAACCATTGTTGCCGTGTATGAACAAGGATATAGATTTCTGTGTTTTAAAGCTCTTGTTTGCATCTATTACTGTCCTGTTATTCATACTTAGTGGTCACACTGTGAGTTTTAAGAAGACATGTTAATTATGCCGAAACAAATGAAATCGAGTTTATTACGGCAGTGGATTGGCGATGATCTGAATTTCACTACAGATGGTAAAGTAATATTTTGTCAAGCCTGCCAGAAACACATATTATTTACCTTTCTAGAAAAGGGGGAAGATTCCGTCCCTAGTTGATCTGTGTGCGGTTAGCATGCGTAACAACCGAAGGAAGGAAAATAATCAGTTTCACATTAACCACATCCAACCATAAAGTATTTTACTCACTAAATTAGATTCTCTGTCATTAAGTCAGACAGTCAGTCAGTCAGTCTAGACAAAGCCTTATATATATGTTGATAATTACTTTTGTGCTTTATTATATAAAAACAAAACTAACAGCTGCGAGTTCACGGCATACTATGAATCAACCATTCATGAATCGATTCGAGTTACCATGTAACCAGTGCTAACAATTGCACGTATACGACATACTTAACTTAGTTCAGGTAAGCTAATAGCTAGGGACCGGATTCTTAGGTTTTTACCTATTTTCTTCCTTACTTCCAAAACAAAAAGCGCTCATACACTTTTTCGAATCCTGTCCATAGGATTCACCCACATTAATTCTATGGCACCTAAAAATACCTAAATGGGGTATAAAAACCTAAATACACCTAAACAGGATACAAAACCTAAAATATCTAATTTAGGCTACTTTTTTTTTGTCTTTTTTGTTTGTCAGTTGAGAAATCGATATTTTGCGGAGAGACAATTTTTGTCGGGTTGAAATTAATACCACCAGCGTTTCGTTCAACCCATTGTCGTATAGGATGGACAGTATCTAGAGAGGAAGTGTAAGAGTACCTACGTATTCCTTTTAAAATATTCGTACGAATAACCATTGTTGCCGTGTACGAACAAGGATATAGATTTCTGTGTTTTAAAGCTCTTGTTTGCCTCTATTACTGTCCTGTTATTCATACTTAGTGGTCACACTGTGAGTTTTAAGAAGACATGTTAATTATGCCGAAACAAATGAAATCGAGTTTATTACGGCAGTGGATTGGCGATGATCTGAATTTCACTACAGATGGTAAAGTAATATTTTGTCAAGCCTGCCAGAAACACATATTATTTACCTTTCTAGAAAAGGGGGAAGATTCCGTCCCTAGTTGATCTGTGTGCGGTTAGCATGCGTAACAACCGAAGGAAGGAAAATAATCAGTTTCACATTAACCACATCCAACCATAAAGTATTTTACTCACTAAATTAGAAGCATCGGATTCGAATCCTGAGAAGGGTAGTGTCTAGATATAGTATTAACTATTAACTAAGAGATAACAGGAAGAACTTCACAGTTGAGAATCTTGAAAGATATTTAGTGATATACTGTAATCAGGAAATGTGAGGTAATCTTATTTTCACTGCTTCTTTTGATTGTTTATGCTTTCTTTCTTCAATTGTATAATACTGTCCTAAAGCAAGTTTACACAAATTTAAGTCAATTTTGTTAAGTTAAACTTTACAAGTATTATGTATTGAATCCTATGTAGCACATTCAAATTCATTAAACCAATTATTCTACCCGAAAACGATATTTTGGACAATAAACCTAAAAAAAACTATTTCACCTAATGGAAAACCTAAAACAGTGTTTTTAAAAACCTAAACATCCGGTCCCTACTAATAGCAGAACAGAATAAAAGTACACGAACTGGCTTGCATCAAATCGAAATTGTGTTTTAATGTTTCCAAACAAGTTATGTTGTATAAAATCACCTGTTTTCGTGCTGCTTAGTGGCAACATGTGACATAATAATCACGGCACATTGATGCTTGCATGTCCAATAACGAGCTGGCCGTTTTATCAGGTAAAATCCCTTCTTCGTATTAATAGCAAGCATTTTATAAGATAAACGATCGTGATAGGTCTATATCCGAGGAGTTCCTAAACGTTATTGGTCAATATCAAACACACGGCATTTGAGTGGAATAGTCTTATTAAAACTGTAGGCTTAGTTAATATTTTATGTACTGTAGTCGTCATTGGCGGAGGATAATTTTTATATCACTAACGAACACTTTAATTTAAGAAAAACTGTGTTTTACGAATATCGACTAACACAAGAATATAGGTCTGCGTTTTTTAAATATAAAGCATTACTATATACTTGACCGACTATGTGGTCTGATGGTTAGCGATCTACAGGCCCGGGTTCCATCACCGGTACCTCCTAGGATTTTTCTGAGGTAGGGAGGTCGCGTGATTCAAATAGAGGAGCTAATTGATAGAAAAGTAGCGATTCCGGTCATGGAGACCATCATTAACGGCCTTGGGTGTCGGAATGCTGACCACATGTCTCCCAATCCTGCCATCTGCCTATGGTAGATGATACAGCGGTCGGATGGTAGGCCTAGTCCCTACAGGGATGCAGAGCCAAGGAGTTTAGTTTTTATTGCTATATATTTATGCTTTAAAATGAAATTTCTGCCATATGTAGGCACAATTAAAAGATTTTATTCTGGTCATATAATGATATAGTACTGCCATTTTGTTATTTTGTTATTTGATCGACAAATGTGGAACACTGACATCTTATTTTAGTCAAGCCTGAAGTAGACCTGTGCATCATTCATCCCCCAAGCATGAAAATCTGCTCAACAACGGTATATGAAAAGTACGGTATTCCGGATTAAATTGCTTTGTCTTATGCTTTTTTGGAAAACTATATTCGTTCGGGTAAAAAAAGGAACATATCTATGCTTGCAGTAACTTACTGCATTGCCAGCCCATGTTCTTAGTCACATAGCTCATCCGAATCTCACCGAAATCTATTAAACTAAACTGAGTTCTTTGGCGCTACATCCCTGAAGAGACCCTAAGCCTATCATCCGACCGAACGCTGTGTCACCTGCCACAGGCAGACGGCAGGATTGGGGGCATGTGGTTAGCATGCCGACACTAATGTCCGTTAGTGATGGTTTCCGAGATTGGAGCAGCTGCTTCTTTATCAAGTAGCCCCAAACTTTGAATCACGAGGCTGAGTGTACTCGCTGAAATCTCGTTCTAAAATTTCATCTTGGACCATACCCTTAAAATCAAAGTTTGAAAGCAATGACTTTAAATAGGTCTGAAGCTTTGTCTTAAATATAGAAAATTTATATTCCTAAACTGATATAGGCTACAGTGACTTGTTCTTTATTGAACTCACCGAAAATCTTACTCCTCCAGGGTACTCATAATGTGCGCATTCGTTTCATTTGTAACACCAGCCAATTTGGTCACATAATACTATCTCCTGTTTTGAAAAACTGTCACGGTTTCGTCTCAAAGAGCGAAGATGTATGCATTTACTCTCACTGCTTTTAGCGACACGTTCTCATTGCCTTACAGCAGACATGGGCAAACCCCTATCCATTGACCCGCAACCCGCAAACGTTTGTCAACTCACACATAGTTCGAAAAGAACGGATAGGTGGAGACACAAGCAGACAATAAGTGCAGTGGCGGTTGTTCATTCTTAGGAAAACACTAATTTCGCTTTAAAATGTAGGTACACTACAAGAAACAAATAATACAAACAATCTTGTATTTTTAATTATTCTTTTACGTGTGCAATTATTTCATTATACAAAGGCTTAGAATGTGTCATAACGGCTTTCCAATCGGAACTGTGTCGCGACCCGTCACTGCTAGCAAAGAGAGTAAGACTCATGCATGGGAATAATCTACCACGTACACCGAATGTCCGCAATGCCATCTTGTGTGTTATGCGGGAAGTTCAAGAACCACAAGTGGTTCGCGAACCAGTAAATGCCCATGTATGCCTTACAGACTGTAGTCCTATAACTTTGGTACTCGATCAAATCCCACCTCCTTATTCTTCTTTCACGTAGCCTTGCCCAGAAAATGCAATTCCTTCCCTTGTGAAATTGAAGGCTGCTGAACCCTAGAATACAAGCACAAGTTAAAAATTATTTGTAACAAGCGGCGTGACTAAGTGACATTCTATACAGAATTATTATTTCTTTTTAATGTGAATCTTTCTCCGAAGAAGGACACGATAGGATATCCGAAACGTTAGACGCTTAAAACACGTCGCGGTCCAACCCGGATAGCCAGTGCAATCAGTTTATGAATAGTATGAACTATTAATTTGCATGAATGTATAAATTACATTTTAGTTGTGTAAGTTTTACATTATTTTTCTCATATTTTTTCCATATTATTTTCTTCTGTCAAATTTTCTCTATTTACATGCAAGTAATGTAGCCTATTTTCTAATTTCTTTATTAGACATAACATTATCGTTTATTCAACAGCAATCGGTTTAGTTTTTAGAGCCATTCGTTACTCCAGATTTGGGTGACGTACCTTTGAGCAAATGAGGGGAAAACGCCTACTTCACTTGAGTAAAAATGCCTACTTCACTTGAGCAAAAATGTCCACTTCACTCGAGCACAAATTAGTCGTGTATTCCAACGATTTGGCAACGCCGCATTCAACTGCCAGGCTATTATACTTCTAAATTATCCGTATGATGGTTCTTTAGTAGGAGGAATGAAAACTGCCCCAGAACTACAAATGGCGCAGAGTCCTTTCACATACATTTCAAAAGGGAATTTTACTGTGCACATCCATCGATACATATTTTAACACAGGTTTTAAAGGAGCGACAAATTCAAACGGACATATCAAACCGATCGCATCTTTCTGCGAAGCAAAGGAAAATTAAGAAGTCTGAAATTAGCCGACTTGTTGCCATTCAGAACTGGGATGTTTATGTTTTGAGAAAGATTAATTTATTAAGATATGTCACGCTAATAGGAGCTAGATATAAAGCACAAACACTGTAATTTCGACATTGTCATCAGGACGTGCCCATCAAATGGCGGTGGACATAAGCTAACTTTAGGAAGTGACGTGCCCATGAAATTGCGATGAAACCACACAGTGTTGCCACATCTCGTTTAGAGAAAAAATGTAAGTACCATTTCTGTATTTCTTTACTTTGCTCAAATGAATATATTCATTTGCTCTATTGCTATGGCGATTTGCTCAAATGTTAATCACTGCCAGATTTAACTTTTTATATTAATTATATTTACTTCGTATCTTTAAAACTTGTGTTTGCTTTCACTTTACATCTACAGAATAATAAATAAATAATCAAAATTATTTATTATAATCCACCCTAAAGCCTATGCCCGGACGCAATTATGGGTCATTCTCACGAGTGTGGGGATTTTCATCCACTGTTAAACTGGAACTACAACTGTCAGAAAACTGTGTTTTATTGATGTCATCTCGTTTATTATGATCTTAACCTATTCCAAGTGAACTGGCCGAGTTCAATGTTAATCACTAAATTAGATATGATTTTTTTAATATCAGTAGGTGCAAATATAGTCAACTCCGTAACGGAGCGTTTTCAGGACCTAATATTAAGAATTTGAAATATTAAAGCATTTTTATTCATTGTTTCTATAGGTCATTGGCTTGTGATTCACCTTGTATCAATTTTATCTCAAATATTTACTATAATGGACAACAAAATTAAAACTTTTAATTTAGAATATAGAATCGAGATTTTTAAGGCTAAATTTTGTTACTATGGTCAGACTTTTTAATGTAAAATATTTATTTTCATATCCCATGCATGCTAAGAATAGAGTGCATAAATGCCTCATCATTAAGAAAAAGAAATTAAAAAATTAGTGTTAACTATTTCCATTTTACTGCCATTTTACTTATTGTTATGGGGGGGAGACTGCGTTACGGTGTGGACACTTGCGTTATGGTGTGGGCATTCATTTCAAGATGTGGACATGTTTTCGATAATGTATTCACATAATGAGGTAAATACAATTAATAAGCTAAATTAAAATTAAACTAAACATATGCAAGCCAATAAAGTCACCACTGTAACAGTTTTCAACACCGTAACAAATTTCTTCGTGACGGAGTTGACCGTTACGGAGGTGGACATTTTTTTTGTTCATAAGTTTTCGAAGTTAAGACTGAAAAAAACGACGATTCATCACATGCTTTATCTTCAAGTACAGCCAAAAATTCTTTGCTAGACTAAAAATATTTATAAAAATCACAAAATCACACTTTTTTCTGCGTTACGGTGTTGACATACAATTAAGGTATTTTCCTGAAAAATCTGGTTTTTTGCTCTTATGCTTCCTACAATCACACAAGGAATATTTTTGTGGTTGCCACATTGTTGCCATTGTTCTTCCTAATTAACTTATGACCGTAGGTAATGCCGCTATAGCATAGTTGGCGAAAATTTAATTTCTACGTGCGTTACGGTGTTGACTGGCGTAATGCAGGGACACTCAGTTAAGCACTTAAATAAAAATAAATAACACAGTATAAATAAGGATAAAATAATTATCGTAATATCATCAATGAGATTAAGAATACCTTCTGCAGTTCCTGTATTTACAATTTTTTTAGAAGACTTCTCGGTCAATTTCTTAACTTTCGTACATCCAGTATTCCGAGTTGGGACATTGATTTCATGGGTAATTTGTAGTTCCTGTCAACATTTCAAGCTATTAAATACCACAATATATCAGAATAAAAATATACTTCTTTATATTTTAACTAGATAAATGATGATTACATAAGAGTAAATAGTAAAAATGATGGAAATTTCTAATTTACGAGACTGGCAAGGTTGGGACACGAAATTCCCCACAATCGGAAGAATGCCCCTTATATGTTCAACTTTTTTATTCTTTGCGGTCCACGAAGGTTAATAGGTACTCAGATTGAAGAAAGTTCGTGTAATGCAAATGTCGAGGATGTGTGGTGGCTGTTACATCACACTAAAGATACTCGTCTCCGCGTACGTGCGCATTCGCAACACGTAGCGTTACTAGGGCGAGAGTTATGCAACAAATCAACACTTTCAACTTTCTCCGCGAATTATGTAAACCAGTAACAATCTCCTCGTCAAGCTGGTGTTTTCAATTTATGAATACATCGTGTTATTATCTAAAAAACTTTTTTTCACCCAAATGAGTCATTGCATTATGAAGGTAGCTGAGTGTATTTTTTTCAATAAATTCAAAAACATCACGGTATTATCACGAGAGCAGTATTTTCTTCAATCCAAATAGATGATTGCACTACCCGGGAAGCTTAAAAAATATACATAACTGCATTATCTAAGGAACCTTTGGACCTTTGTGATCAGTATAGGGTTCGGATGTTTATGACATGCATATGTTTATCCTGGCCTTCATTCACGCCACAAACACAAATTAAACACGAATTGCATGCCTGTTATCCTAATCGGACCGTTTTTATTTTGCATATAAAGTCATATTTAGGTCTTTTTTGTGGTCTTGGTCATATTTTAGCCATATTTTTAATTTAATGTCATATTTCAGTTATAAATTCGGTAAAGGAACACTATAATACAGTGTATGTACTACATGGTCGAATTAAATTTGAAATTTATCTAACCAATTTAATGTCTATGCCAAATTAATGGGTAACTTAAATTTTAAAATTAATGCAATTGTTCATATTTTATGGAGACACGCAAGTCTATAAAATATTACGAGTATTTGGAGCTGAAGAAGCGATCAAACAGAAAAGTTCATTACAAGTAAAACTGTAAATCACCAAAATTGTTAAAGTGATTATCCGATTGAATTCATGTGATGAAAGAATTTAGTGTTTTAAACGTTTTAAATTGGAACATTTATTTTTGAAATTAAATTATTTTATTAGGTCATATTTAGGATTTTTGGGTCATATTTAGTCAATTTTAAGGGCATATTTGCAGTCATATTTTCGACTCTTTTAGGTCTTAAACATCCGAACCCTGGTGATGACCCTGGAGAGAGGGCAGATGATAGTTAAATCTTTCTTCTTAAGTAGATCTGTAAGTATGTTTTAAATATTGACTTTAATTACTTTTAACCAGCTTAGTATGATATTATTTTTATTTATGATTTTATTCTTGAAGTAGTAAATATTTACAATAGCTTTTAAATATAATTTAAAACAACTTGAATAAGCGCATGTGAATATAAAAGCAGGGAATATGCCGGCATAGGACTGTATTCTGCTGATGGGGGACACATAGCTGCGTGCTGCGTTGTTTGTCAGTGCGTAATAATTCGGCCAAGGTCTTTTGTGTGTGAATAATATTGTACCAATACAGCTTCCCATGCCCACGTGGGAAAAACATGTCAATGATCTGCAAGCTGTGGTTCTCCAGCCATATTCTGCAGTAGTTTATGCACTGATCACAACAAGTTCAGATTTACTGTTTTATTGTTATCGTTATTATTATTGCTATTGTTTTACCATTTTAATTATTATCTTTCGTGCCATTCATATAATATACAGTAATGCATTTATTTCATTCAATAAAAATTTCGTCATAAAGAAGCCACATAATTTAATCCACCATTCAATAAGACATCAGTAAAAAAAAAGTTAATTTGGATATAAATATGTGTTTACGTGAAATTATTCAGTAACTACTGATCTCATGTTTAAGCGTGTCGATACGAAATAATACATTTAAGGTTTTAGAGTGAATGACATCGAACTTTCAGTAGTTTGGAACCAGGAAGCTGTTGACAAGTGACGAAGCCCATAGGACATTGTGAAAAATGTTTATCGGTTATCATTTGATCGATTAATCGAATTTTGATCGGTGATTACGGTTTCGAGAACTTCAATATAGCCTACTGTAGTTTATTTAAAATTTTCAGCAACAAGTTCGAATTTAATAATATTAATAAGAAAATATCTGAATTAAATTTGAAATGTTTTCTTTTGTCATGAATATCACCAAATTATTTGATATCTTAAAAGTTGCTAACATACTTAACTGTTTTGATTCAACTAGAATCCTCCATCAGTCTTTAAAACTAAAGATTCAATAAAAAAAATTTTGACAGTTACAATTATAATTTTCGACCCTAAATTTAAGTAAAACTGGAGGGAAAAAAATTATGGTGTATGCTTAAAGTCACATTCAACTACCTGAGGGAAATGCCTTTTCTTTGAAGAGTTTCTGCGCCCTCATAGTACGGTTATCGGAAATTGTCTCTAAATTTCTCCAAGCTTCAAGACTCATGACGGGAATGAAGCAGAACTTCTAAATAACAAAATTTTTGGGAATTTGGAGAACAACCTTCAATTTATTTGTGGAAAATTACAATAATATGTTTTATTTTGAGTAGATGTCTTATAAATAAAACATTAAAATTTACATTTAACTACATCCGATAAAATTTATCCGACTCAATTAATCGATTAAATATACTTATTTCGTTAATTGTCTGATCGATTGTACCCCAAATTGACCAACTTTTGTTGTTACATATTGAATCAAGGGAGGGGTGAAATTTGTCCACCAGTATATTTTATTGTTATGTCATTACTGTAATTTCATTTTGTATATAAATTTAAATCTCAGTGAAATAAGTTACAAAAATATTTTACTCAACTTTACTATATTATTTATATCTTGAATTTCGTTTTCTTTGTACTGTAGTCTATTAATAATTCTAAAAAAAATGTTTCAACAAATCTCTTTCAATCCAAATGTTTCTTATACATCTCATACAGTATGTAATGTCATGTATTTTGCTTTTGGCTATGTCTACCATAGACATACTAGTTACATTTACTACAAACAATTGTTTTTGGTAATTTGCTAATATTCACGCGCTTGGTGTGGCACTGTTTACAGCACATAATATGGTATACAATTTCTGACAAAAAACCAGAATTTCATGGCGTGATCGTGTTTTGTAAGATTAGTCTAAAGTGAGAGTTCTTAAAAACTGTGGACATAGCGTTACTTCCCTATTGATGTGAGGTTAGGTCAGACGATTGGTATCCGTCATGGCCGCCAAGTGTAGATCTGGACAGGAAACCCTGCCAGTTGATTTATTTTAACTGTACTTGAGCTAATGGAGTGTGAAGAGTTATGGAAACAAATGCTAATTAGCCCATATTCCTGCTGACAATGCAAGGCCATACGTGGAATTAGACATGTTTACAAGTGGAGTAACTTTAAGAAAGGGTGAAAGAATTGTGTTACTGGTCTTGTGGATATGGTGATCAACAGTTGTACTTAAGAGTGCCTTAAGTGAAGCATAGCTTATTAAAACCCTACCGTTGTTCCGATTCCAGATTAAACTGTAGATTCGACCATTGTAATAACAAACTCGTGATTCTGAGGTCTTCTTTGATCGAGGAGATCTGATAGGCACCATCTTCAAAAAGATCCATGAGTGAATATTGTGAGGTGAACTAATCCTGTCCTACGACTGTACCATCATATTACATGAACAAATATAATTTTTCGTGATTTCTCGATAACGGTTCTTACATTTTTCTTTTTTTAATTCGTACACGAACTCAATTTATTAAAAGTTAAATCTTTTTTCGTACATCTTCTCTGAAGGAAAGTTGTAAGCCAGTTATAAGGTATTTATAAGCTAAAGGTATTTTAAGCTAAATATTTTTAAGTTCTAATTCAGGAACAAATGTGTCTTTGCGTGAGGGCGAGACAACTGAAGGTGCAGCCTTTTGCTCTATGTGGGAATGTGAATCTAGAAAATTGTATTGCCTATGCTTTCATGAATCCCTGATCAATAAAGAACATGATACAAATACTGAGCGGTAATTGTTTATTGTTTATAATTATCTAATGCACAAGTAGAACAGTCCACATAAATAAAATCGTAAGGCTTCACAGTCTGTTCCTGGATACTTTTTTTTTAACTTTTTCGGAAATGATCTAAATATTATTGTACTGCTATATTTCTCGTAAGAGAAGATATTTAAATGGGAAACTTCAGTAGCTCCCGAACGGAAAAGGCAGCTCTCATAATGCTTAAAATAACATATTTAACTACTATAGTTCCACTACTCTAGCGTATTTGGCAGTTGAATGGGCTGAAGAGCGTTCGCCTGGCAAGGATGTGTCGCAATGCTTGCACTTGATGGTGAAAGTGAGCATTGGCATTTGTCAGTGAAGGGAGGAACTGGACGCGGTCGAGGTTAACAAACACGCCTATGTAACTGCCACATGAATAACATGTGTTTCATATATACGGGTACATTTTCCGAGTTAGTTATTTTCATTTGTTACCTGCTAAGCTCTTACGATCAAAGATACAGTAGCAGAAGATTTACTTTCACATCCTCTCGCTGAATCAAAATGCAATACTAAGGCAATAGCCTATAAGGTAAAGCAGCAATTTTGGACCTAAATTATATTAAATAATATAACGATTGTATTAAGGTAATCCTGATTTGAAATGACTAAACGAGACGGAAAGAGGAAAAAGTAATCTGATTAAAACTTTAATTGGTTTGTTTTATAATTAACCTTTATTTTTAAAATTTTCAATATTTATCAATTATCCACTACATTATGACTTTTCCGTTTATCTTTCTTTATATTTGCGCCATGATTGAAGATTGATTGCGCCATGATTGATTCTGTAAGTTTGAAATGATTACAGTTGAGTTGCACCCGAGCTCTTTTGAGTGTAAATAATTTTCGTAAAACCTGAATAATTTGGAAAAACTTGAAAAATTTATTATTGTAATTTGTAGTATTTTAAAACGCATTTGTGTTTTATATTTGTAAATTAATAAATAAAAATAATTAGAAATTATTTACTGCAATATGTCCTTTTTCCCTGTTTAATACCAACTTTTAAAATAATAATAAATCTATGTAAAGATTTGTAGAATATTCAGCTGTAGTGTGTGCCTGCCCAAGTCTCACTCCCGACCAAACGATTCAAGTAAATGTAGGACACTTCTTGTTCTGAATTTTTACATTACAAGGAAGTGTTAATTTACGGTGTATTCATAAGAAGCATGAAAAGTAAGAATTGTAATACCTCGTTTAATAATGATGAGTTAATCAAGTTATGATGAGTTGGGACATTTCTTCCATTCTTCTTGATTAATGACAAATCAAGAACACCCTTATAAGTTATTAAGCAATGCTATGCACCTATGTAAACAACGAACTCTTTTGGCAGTAAATCGTTGAGGGGGCTCCTCAACCTCCTCCTAAACCTAGTAGTTATGACGACGGCAAGGTAAAACTTTTTTTTCAACGACAGTGTTTTTCATCCATATTCCATTCATGCTATGAGGTGGAAACTAGAACTTCCTTGACCACTATATTGAATAGCTGTTGGCGATTATATGCCACGATGTAAAGTAATGACATACAGAGGTCGTCGTCCGTCTGCTTAAGAATAAAGAAGACTCTACAGCAATATCTCGTTTAGCCTTCAACTTTTGTACACCATCATACTATTATTAATCAAATACAGCAACGTTGTATCTTTGATTGTATTGCGGACACCGGTATACAGCGTATTTAATTGCCGTGATTATAATAATTGATATTAACAGCAGGCCTAGATTCTTAAGCAATAATCATGAAATTCATCAGCTGGAGGTAATCACATGGAGACAGATGAAGGCTACTTCCTCGCAGCTTCCCGCTGGCTTTTGTGCTAGTGATAGTCGTGAGTTCGAACTCAGGAAAAAAAAAACTATGCCAGGGACAAGGGACGTAGAAGATTCTGTAACCTACATGAAAACAGACACAATGAAAACAACACATATCTCAGATCACGCTCCCGTTAAGTACACAGGCCTACTAAGTAAGTACATGTTACAATATGAAATTGTCCTACGGTATTTAGAATTCACAAGAAAATATATTGTGTTTATCATTGAACTAAAAAATAAAATCTACAAAGGTAATGATAAAATGAAATAGGCCTATGCATGCTAAAATTCAAAATATTGTCAGCTTGTTTGTTGACAAGAACCAGAAGCATAACGAAAAAATCTGTTTTTCTACGATAGTATTTGTTTATATATTTTTTTTATTCACTTCCCGTTCATGTCATCATGGCGAAAACTCGAACTTCCTGCACCCACTGTCTGCGTACTTTTGCTTACTCGCCGCACACGTGCGCTATTAAATCAAAGCCTGTAACTTTTGATAAATCTATTTTAGTAGACATGGAATATAATCCCATTATTAATTGCTAGTTAAAGTTTATCATTTAAATCTTATCTATGTCTTGTCTACCATTTTATATTTTAATATGGAGTTAACATTTAATTCACAGCAGGCAACTATGACGCGACTACAAGCGCAGGCGTGAAGTAATCGATGTATCGGACGCCAGCAATATGAGTCATTGACTTTTTTAAAGTTGGTAGACGTGGAACTAGAGCACAATCTCGAACCACTGTTTGCAATTAATTATCTTTTAAGTTAGTTTTCTTACGTATTTTCCTCTATCGTAGGAAAAATAGTATGCATTTACACTTACGTTGCATCGGAAATTCAGAAAGACTTGCCTTCCATTCGTCTTTTCAAACTCTCCCTTAATTGTCCAATGCGCTGGTATCACACTATACTATTATAAACGGCGATTGACTGTGTCTTTATTGCTGAGGAATAGCAAATCATTTTCATGTCAAAATGTATGGTCAATTGCTTGTTAAAAAAACACAGAAATATAGAGATACTATGAATATATATATGTGTGTGTGTGTGTGTATGTTCATGAACCACAGATTATTGTCTCTGGCGCTGTGATGGAACCTCTCTCCTATGACATCTGGCGCTGTGAAGTGAACTCTTGCTTAGCTCAGTTGATAGAGCAGTGGCACGGATAGCCGAAGGTTCTGCGTTCAAATCCCAGTGTCAGAGAAATTTTTCTCCTATAATATTCTCATAGAGAAACTACTATTTTTTTTTATAAACTTTAATTAACTTGCTCTTTAATGAAGTGTTGTAGAGTCCCTACATTTTATGATACCAAGGCTCAAAACACAGACGTCTGTTATTATTTTCTAAGAAGTATAATACTATTATAATTACACGTTCATCATGAGATTGGAGATTTGCAGGAAGAGAGAGAAGAACCGGTAATCGCCAGGTGGGGCAGGTTTTCCTTTTCTTATGCATTAACGAGGATTAAACACAACAGTATTTATACCTATAATAGTTTCCATCATATTACAATCTCGTCCCGAAAGCATAATATCTAAATTCTAAAGGTAGTTAATGGTTATATAACGAACTATACTATTTTCGCTTGCGCACAAATGCCTGTGTTGCACGCATGCGCGAAGCCTTCATCGTTTATGAGCGGCAGTTCTTTAGTAGGTCGCACGGTCGTTGACTGATGCGAAACGCTAGCACCACTGCAATCGAAAGTGACCGAGTTTCGGCAGACGAAGATAACCGAACGCCGCCGGAATGAGCCGAGGTCTCGTCTGTTCATTCCTCTTTTGTTTGTAATTGCCGGTTGCCAAAGGACTGGCCTTGTACTATTGAGTGCAGAGAGAAAAAATACTCATGGCCATAAACAAATGAACTACACACGTTTCGTTGTCATTCGCCATGAATAAACATGTGTATTGGTTTTGTACAAGGCGTGAAACCCACGGTTTGGGAAGAGCGATCTAAGTCCTGTGAACGTCTTTGTGTTTCTTTACACCTCATGGTGTGAATGTTAATAAGAATTATCCATATAGTAAACGGTGATGAGCAGGACTCGGATGTTGATGACCTACAAAAAAATTTAAAAATGCACTTTAGAATCCTAAAGAATGACTTTATTAAATGACCTGAAACTGAAAAAAATGTATCATAAAGTGAAAAGAATGATTTTATAACTCTTTTATAATCTTTACAATGAATGTTTAAAAAGTTATTAAAAATGGACACAAACTAAAAATACACACAATATGGGCCTCTAATATAAGTTTATGTTTTTTTTAAGTCACCGCAGGGATACCCACTATAGTGCGACAAGTTAAATACTTTAAGTGCTTTTAAGTACTTTTAGTTAGGCACTTTTCATTTTTATTTCTTGAAACCAGTACCACCACGATCGCCTGAAATGTGTGAAGTTTTAGAGCTGGGATACCTATAAAGTGGGGCTAAGTTATCATGAGATTAGATATATATAGCAGTCAGGAATATTATATATAGCAGTCAGGAGGTTCTTCGAAATTCCTGATACTAACAATAAAAAAAAGCTGTGCCGGGAAGAGCATGATTATCAGAAGTTTTGACCTCTGACTGGACCATAAGCTACAAATGGATACATTTTCAAGTCATGTTCCTAAACCAGAACATTGAGTTTCTATGTCCATGAACTACATTGAGTTCGATATTAAATGCCGCCAACGCATGTGTACAACAGGAGGCATCACAATGAAAGTTGTAGAATTATTTAACCCATTTTTGTATTTTCCCAGCAGGTGTGTCTATGTCTGCTGTGAGAGACTGGACGAGTGGAGGAAGGACGTGATGTTTCCATTTCACTTTCAGTTCTGGTATATAATAATAATTACGCAATGGAGACGCTCACTATTTTAGTTCCCTGGTGCGACGTCATGAAGGTGAACGCTCTGTTCCAGCTCTCCTGTAAACAAATGCTATCGATCTCATCCAGCTAACTTCCGGGGTGAACGACTTCTCCCGCTCACCCGATACAAAATAGTAGTAATTATTGTCACATAGTATACAAATACCTATGTAACAAATGAACAATTTTAAAATTGTTATTATTATTATTGTTATTATTATTATTATTATTATTATTATTATTATTATTATTATTATTATTATTATTATTATTATTATTATTATTATTATTATTAGGACTGTTATTATCACTGACACACACCCTATATACTTGCATTTAACAATCTGACACGAAATGAATTCAAGAGCTTCAATTTTCGTGACTCAGATTTTTATGAAGAGCAATATGTCTGGAATAGTGTCCACCAACCTTCGTAGGGTCAAGAGGGAGGCTATTTAAAGTAAGGCTCCAAATTGAGAAATTCATTATGATCTAATTAATGTCATTTACCTCATTGGTAATACATTTTTGGACTTAAAACTTTAGTTTATCATTATCATCGTCATCATCACCATCAATGCGACTGTCATTATTTCGTCATAACATCGCTTTCATTAATCGATAGGTGGGTATTATGCCATTATACCCAAATTTCTGCTTCGGGGGTAAGGTGTATTGTTCAGGTGTCAAAATACCTTCTAAAGAGATGCAGCACAGTTTAATTGTTATTGTTAATTTAATTTAATTTTCGTGCTTAATGGTGCAAAGTATATTTATTTAGTGTTTATATGTGGTTGTGTTTGGTTCATTATAGCCTGTATCTGATTAATCCCAGTTCTGAATCAAAATTTATGTACAAAACTACTATATATAACATAACACATATGGTGGATTACACCAAGCGTAGTAGTGAATGAATTACTTACAATGTTGGGGTTCAGTGTCCGCACAATAACACAGAGCAGCTCTGGCTACGCCTGCGCGCCTCGCCAGACTGACCCGCCGCACACAGCTATACAAGTAGTTGCCTGCCGTTCACGGCGCCTCTCACTGGCATATTACGAATAAGAAGTATCTCATGATTTGAGACATAAGGATAAAACCATGACTGTATCAATTCAATCTACTACACATTATACCGAGAATAAACATCGTAGTGTCAGTACTTTCCCCTGGCTCTTTTCTTTGTCCTTATGTAAGTTATAGTTGTATCGAGATTTTGCAGTCCGATGTTTGTAAATTTATTAAGTCACGCCTTGCGTTAGATGTGTACAAAATTAACAGAGATGTACGTTAAATTATATCTATGCTAATTTTAAAATATTAAGATAATAAGATACGAGAAGCGAGTAAACATACTTATTTTTTTTATCATATATAGCACGCACAAAGACGTTTCATGTACCCTGCGTTTGCGTTTTCGATACAACCTACTTGACTTTTTGAGATTTTGTCAAGATTGCCATGATGTTAAGAGTATATTATATTTAAAGAGAAAGATGCATGTTTTCTTTTTGAATAGAATTCAAATGAAATAAATTGGATTCATCATAACCCTATATTATAGCTTCTCGCGGTCGCGGGACCAAATTCCGTTTTCGGCCAATTTGACTTAGGGTACAAAGGTACATGCCGAAATGTATATGCCGTATTTTCTTTCCTTGACTCATCGTCGCTATTTCATCCATCATAATCATCTAAAATTGAATATCAGTTAAAATTTACAGAAGCCATAATACATCAGCAAAAGAAAACAGACGCGCAACAACTTGGAGATGGGAGAGTTGTGAACGAGTCGTTCATAATGAACGAATCACCGTACTGAACGAATGAATCAGGATTCAGTTAAACAAATGAATCGATTCCTTTGTGAATTAATTATGAAAGCGTGATTAGGGGCAATAAATGGATCCAAACCTCTGTGAATTGACATTATTCTCAATTCTCGAACGCGCAGATTCAGTTGGTTTTGTCTTCTCAGAATTCTGTATCAGGTTCACTCCTTTCTACTACTGCAGCACAGGTGGTGAGGGAAAGGGGCGGCAACTATTAACAAAGGTACAATTTTAATAGACATCAAATTATTAATTACGCTAATGTGAAATTAAACTTAGGGTAGCCTACTCTTTGAAAGGCCACCCTATAATACCCTTTGCCGGTACAGTTTGAAAACTGAATTTATTACTAGCCTACTATTCGTATTACTTCGGCCGCCGGCGTGGTATTGTGGTTAGCGTCCTGATTACAGATCCGTCGGCCCAGGTTCGATCCCCGGTACCTCCTCGGATTTTTATGAGGTAGGGAGTTCTGGTACGGGTACACTCAGCCTCGTGATTCAAATTGAGGAGCTACTACCTCTTTCTCCACTCTGATGTTCTGAATCTACACCCGAGCACGAGCAGTTTGCTCATTCGGGTGTATTTCTATACAAATATTTGGTTCTTTTCTTTCTTTTTCTTTTCTTAAAAAGTATTCTAGCCTACTTTAATTTTGAAATTTGTAATTTTTTTGTTTGTTTATTTGTGTATTTTTGTATTTGTATTTGTACATAAGTTTGTAAATGTAATTTAAATAAATAATAAATAAAAAATAAATAAAAAATTAAATATAACATTGATAGAGAAGTAGCGGCACCAGTCATGGAAACCACCATTAACGGTCGTAGGTGTTGCCATATTGACCACAAGCCCCCCAATCCTGCCGTCTGCCTATGGTAGATGACGCAGCGGTTGGATGGTAGGCCTTGTCCCTTCAGGAATGTAGCGCCACGGAGTTTTAGTTTTTTCATATTACTTCTGCATTTTGATTATCTTTACACAGGATGATTAAAAAAATAATATTATTTTAAACAATTACTCTATGAAAGTTTATCGAACTGTTTTCTGATGAGTTCAGATTATAGTGTAGGCCTAATAAGCTGCCTCTAAATGGTACACAACGAACATTTTCTATCTTCTATTAATGTGGGAGAACAAAGAAGAAACTTTTCCTCCGGGCCAGAGGATTCAGCAAAGGTGCCCTTGATGCTAGCAGCAGTTCCACGCTACAGGGCGATGCCAATTCACAACGTCAGAAACTCTGTTGATCGAGTTTCCCTGGTTAATGAAGACAACCTTCTTCTGATGTCGGCAAGAGGTGCTGAGGCCTCTCTGCATCATGAACTCATGGTCTCCACCACAAAGACGACGAAAAAAAAATAATTTTCAACGAAGGCGCGGTATCTTTTTATTTAGGCCTATTTAAAATTCTTTTTTACTTGAACTGCTGCCTCAGCAGTCGAGCTTGTTTGTTATATGTGACGGGGCAAAGGTGTCCACGCAAGTGGTGTCCTACATAAGAGATTTCCTCTATACCTAGGTACCATGGTGATTCCATCTGAACGTTTGCCGTCCGAACGATTAATGCATGTTGGTTCTATATAGACATTGAATAAATATGGAGGAGCATTTCCAGGGTTTCGGATTTTAGTTGATGCAGCATTGATTATTCCAGCCAGTACTGCCACAGTAGTATGTTTCCACATTTACCATTCGTACAGTATTACCACCACAAAGACTATTCATGTTGTGCTTTTGAGCTATAAGAAAGACAACAGACACCCATGATGTTGTTCAGTTTGTATTACGTTTGCAAAATCAAAGTCAACAAAGTCAGCTTTATAAGTATTACGCTTGTCTAATCAAACTTTTCACTGATAAGTGTTTAATCCGTCCACACTTCTTTTAAAAGTAAATAATTTCTTGTAATTTTCAGTAACTTAATTTCAGTGTCTGTAATTTATAAATTATTTTGTCTGGTGGAGTACTTATCTCCTTACGACGTACGATTCAGTTAATTTGTTTTGGGGTGTAATATATATATATAAGACACATGCTAAACCTGATGGCACCCTCTGAAATTTCATTTGCCCCTCCCCCCCAAAAAACTTGACCCTGGCCTGCAACTATGAAGGTTCCTATTGTTGAAAATGGTAAGGCATTCAACCAAGATTCTGCTTCTTTTTCCTGGAGGGCCAAATAACGAGCTACATACACCTCTACATATATTGTACACGGCCTACTGGTACACAGAACATGTGATATCTGGGTTTGTAACCTGTATAAATAAAGTTAAGATTAAAAAAAGAAAACTACATTTTTGTCTACATTTTTGTCTACCGGCACCAAATATTTACAAATGTCAAAAGATACAACTTATACACGTACACTTTCACCATAATTTGGTATAAGTATGAAATTAAAGTAATGTAATTATATGTAAAATGTTAGCTTGTATAAAATCAGGATTGCCTATTGTAAACAGGGTATAGCATTTTGACATTTCTGTGCTTAAGCCCTGCCCTAAAAATATAAATAAAAACTCAAGGAGAATAACATAAACACGTTTAACCGTATAAAGGTAATAATAATACAATTTACTAGTAGCCTATAAAAGTAGAACAATTTTATTATTGGGTTTGATAGAAATGTATAATATCAAACAAATACGGACTGAAGATGGCAAACTGATTAATTCTGTTAATGACAATAGAATATTTTCTTTAATAGGCCCTTTACAAATGCGCCATTTATTGGTAGCCTATGTCTAGCTATTTTTCGTCCACTCACGCATCTGACCTAGGATTGAATCCTGGTCGTGACAAATTTCATGTCTGTGGATTTCTTTCGGAGTTTCCCTCACCTATAAGGCGAATGCTGGAAACTTTAGGCCCTTGTGGTCCCCGACATCATCTGGTCGTCATCACATCTACCTTGTTCAGAGTGAGGGACACATTACTCACATCACTTTTTCTGTCAAAAGGTCAATCTTTATATTTCTTAATGGATTGTTCGTGTTGTCTCGGAGGTGGCTCGACATCGGGCTGATCACTCATACAGGAAAGCCCCCATATTTTAAAATCAAAACTGTGATCCTATGGTTAATCTTTCACCTGTAAGGCAGGGACGGCAAGGGCCGCATAAACAGTTCCCATAACGGGGAAGATAAAACTGAGAGAAACAAGATGACTATTATCCATCCCATGCGAATAACTTGTTAATTAGAATAATGAAGATCACGTTAAAATAATTACGGATTGTTGCATTCAGAAAATAACTTGCATGCCATCCCAAGAGTGTTCCGTAACGTTCTATTACCGAGTAAATTTCAGGGCCATGGAGTGGTGTAAGATTCGAAAGACAGAATGGCCTCCACAGGGAATGGAAACCACGACCTTACTTAAAGGAGGTAGCTGTTCCTCACCAAGTACAGGCAGATAATTAATTAAATTAAATTAGGTAAGTAGTTGAGAGTAGCTGACCGCCGGCGTGGTCTTGTGGTTAGCGTCGCTGACTACAGATCCATCTGCCTGGGTTCGATCCCCGATACCTCCTCGGATTTTTCTGAAGTAGGGTTGTCTGGTAGGGGTGCACTCAGCCTAGTGATTCAAATTAAGAAGCTAATTGATAGAGAAGTAGTGGCTCCGGTCATGGAAACCACAATTAATGGCCGTGGGTGTCGGCATGCTGACCACATGCCCCCCAATCCTGCCGTCTGCCTATGGCAGATGACGCAGCAGTCGGGTGGTGGGCCTAGTCCCTTCAGGGATGTAGCGCCACGGAGTTTAGTTTTTTTAGTTGAGAGTAGTTGAGAGTACATAGTTGCGCATACTGCTTTTCTGATAACTGACTTCATTGAAAAGTCTTGTTTGTTCTTGGGTTGTCAGGGTAGATGGCACCCGCAAACTCTACGCGACTTGACCCTAAACCCAAACCCAATTACTCGCAACATCTTCATCTGGAATACTCTAATGTATATTATCAGTACACGTTTGATAATTTATGAGTTATGAAACTTAGAGTGACTATTCCACTCATACGCAGCTAGTTTGATATTGACCAATAACGTTTAGAAATTTCTCGGATATAGACCAATCACGATCGTTCATCTTATAATAACCTTCCTCGAATCGCAAGGGCGCAATTTTATCTGATAAAACGTCAACTCGTTAGTGGACATGTAAGGCATCAACGTGCGGTGATTATTACGTCACATGCTGCAACTGAGCAGAATGAAAACATATTATTTTATACAACATAAGTTGTTTGGAAATTAAAATAAAACACAATTTCTTTTCGGTGCTTTTAATCTGTTCTGCTGTTAGTTTATCTTAATTAGGTTAACTTTGTCTTAAACTTATATGCACCATAGGTAGCATTAGTTACATGGTAACTCTAATCGATTCATGGATGGTTGATTCATAGTATGGCGTGATCTCGCAGCTGTTAGTTTTGTTTTTATATAACAAAGCACGAAAGTAGTTATTATTTGTACAATCCGTAGCGTAGTGGTTGAAACGCTGCGTTGCAAACCGCAAGGTCGCGGGTTCGATCCCCGATGAGGTCGTTGGAGTTTTTCAATTAATCTAATCCTTCTGGTGGCACTAAGGCCCTGGGGTCGACTCAGCCTCTAACAGAAATGAACCAAGAGCAATCCTGCGTAAGCCTGACAATCTTACCACCTTCATGTTCCGAATGTTTAAAAATCAGCCTCTGGGCCTCCATGACCTGTATTAGGGTATGCTTTACTTTTTTTTAAATACAGACAGAATTTTTAGAGGGTTTTATCATTCTTTCAATTACTTATTTATAATACACTTATACTGTCTGGATATCTTGCTTTTTTTCTTTCTTTCTTTCTTTCTATAACCAGTTTATCTTCTCTTTCAAGTGTCTTACACTCTAATGCCAATAGGGAAGAAAATATATTTGGATTGCACATAGCCCATATTCAGTTAGGACCCAGAGTCCAATCCGGCATTTGCCTCTATGACCTAGGAAAACCTTCCAAAAACCCACATTATGAAGGTCATGATAAACACAAAGAAGAGTACTGTACACAGACCCAGATAATAAGAATGAACTACAATTAATCGTCTATCTGTGGTTAATAAACATAAAATCTAGTTAACTACAATTAAAATTAAGTAAGTTATGTGATGAAATAATGATTAACTATTGCAACTTTTCTGCAGTTAATCGTCTTAGCAGATTAAGGTTATCCCAGCTCTAATTCAAGAACCGCTGACGGCATTAGGCCTAAATGGCAGTGCACAATCATCTTTAATACCAATTAATATTTATGCCAATTCATTAAGAAAATATAGCAAGATTGACCTTTTAGACAGAGAACTTTACAGAGAACTTTATGTGAGTGAACTTTTCAGCGATATATATATATATATATAGCAACCTAATTCTATTCAAGTGCACAAAAAAATCTTTCATGGATCATGGCAACAATGGCTGACAGTAATCACGTAGTCCTACGAGGAAGTTCAATCTAGTAGAGTATAGGGATAATCCGATCGTAAAAACATGAGAGTCACGACTACATGTGCGTGAAGATGATACTATTATAGAAGTCATTTGTTACTTAACATTCTCTGAGGGAAAAGAACAAGGGAAGAATTAAATCGGTGACAAATGGCCTGAAAACTTTTATTCAATAGTTTGTTAGCCATGATGTGACTATAATGCTGCTCTTTAAATTACTTCATGGCTGAAAGTAGGTTACACGGTGTTGCAGATCTATAAGTAGAGCTTCAGAAATTTATGGAAAATATGGATTCTCAGAGATAATGAGAGTACCTGCCTGGTTTCCTGTATGCCAACGCTTGCTGACAGTGCAAGTAAGAGAAAGTCGTTGCAACACTTCTCACATGCCGGGAAGATCCGTGATATTATTATAAAGATTTCTTTCGTACGATTTTTCGTGTTAGGAGCTATGTTGTTCACTGATACACACGTTTCTGAAACTAGTATTACCAACATTCCTCGCTCGCTCCAAACGACAGTTTTCCATGGTAATATTTTATCATTTGTGTCCTCGGGAAAATCTTCAATTCAGACGAAGATGCTTCCCAATCATTTTATCAGTAAGCTTCTGCTTGCGTTCTGAAATGTATTTTCGATTTATCAGGGAATTACGGATTACTGATCTAGTGCAACGTTGTTAATACAATAACGCGAATCATAAAAGTTTAAATAATTGGATATCTCCACAGGAATAGTGTTCACATTCTTTTATTTATTTATAGTCTTACTACACGCAGTAAGTCTAAAAGAGAACACATTTTATCTCAACTTCAATTATTCAATACTTTTTCTTCAGGCATTTTGATGTCTTCTGTATGTGACTTTTCCCTGTTATAGAAAGGGGGCTATGTGGTAATATATTTAGATACACGTGTGCTTGTGCGTGTGATAGCTCCACGCACATGGAGACTAAAATAGATGCTAAATTTCCCTATTCGATCATACTTTAGTAGTAAAGTGCAGTACAGAATGCATAAGGAGGTATTATCACGCAAGTTACTGTATTGTTTCGTGTTTTACGAGATGTGACATGGTGTTGACTCGTCCTGACACCAAATCTCTCACCTGAACGCCCTCCTCAATATCAAGGTAATGGTCAATAAAAACAATAGCTTGTATGCAGGCATTGCAATACTTCACAACAGTCCTGAAATAGATTTATCATCGCACTGCTGTTCTTTAATACCTGCGGGTTTGTATTTTTGCACTTGGTCTCTAAGAAATTGGACTCATAATGAAAATATATCAAGAGCTAATGAATGAAAGCTAAGAACATATTATATTAAACTGCCATCTCCAGAACTTAATTAGGTCGAGGAAGTTGACTATTGTGTTTGATTCTGATATTCGATGTAGAATTTTTAGCATTAATGCACTTTTTGGATCCTTTGATTCTAAAAATATATTTTTCGAAAGAAAAAAACGTGTGTGTGTAAAGACGAAAACTCATATAAAAACAAAATTTGAGTTCAGTTATCCGGGATGTGACACAAAAGAATAGTTTCGGCTTCCTCTGTTAACATTTATATGGGAATTAGTTTTGATATTTTACCCAAAAATGGATTCAACAATTTTTTAGAATGTTGTATTCACCTAATTTATCCTGAGATTTAAATGTTAATTTGAAACATTTTTCAGTAAAAATTATGTGAAAGGTAGTATAAACTATCTATCGTTTGCACGGACTCATGTTTGCTTAGGGAAAGTATACTTTATGTGAGGTTGAAACAACTGATTACGCACTCCCTGCAATATAGCGCCTTATTCTATATCAGAATGTGAGAGCGAGACATTTGTAGGCCTATTGTTCATATTTAGGAATGGAGAAAGTTATGTGAATGTATCACATCACATTTTTTATAGGTGATAAATGTAATCCGGAAGAGACCGAGCATATTATGGAATATGATCTACCATGCATTCCAAGCTCACAAACCTTCATGTCAAAACCTATATTGACATTTTGATAAGACGTGACTTACGAAAGCCACGTGGGAATATTAGCTGGCCATTAGAACTGCAAAGCATGAAATCGTAGGTGGAAACCTGGCACTGCATTAATGGTGAGACCGACATTATCTGTGGCTAGTAGTACCGTCTTCCTACCGTTGTTCCTATTGATGAAAATAGGGAGTTAATTTATTGCACGTGTTTTTTAAATATAAATATATCCATGTCACAGTCATGAAGTCGTATTAGGATTGTTCCCTATAACTATTCAAGGCTATTTCATAATTTTAAGAATGATTTGAATGTACCAACAAACACGGACAATTTTTCTGTGAAGAGTTTGTCTGCAGATAACCAGATATAAGAAGACATGGGGGAAAAACAACGACGAGGATCTAATTTTTCTTATTTTTAGATTTTAATATGTCATTACATTAAATGGTTAGTGTTGTTGCTGTTGAGTAAAAATGCATAAAACATTGTAAGTACATTGTCAGAATATTAACAAGATTCTCATAGCAAGTATTAGGCCTATCTAGCGTGTAAAACTTTAAAATAGCTCAGGATAGTAAAAATGTGATATTCGTGATTATTCACCCAGGTACTCAAATATTTTACGGAAACTGCGACTTGATCGTTTTTCGTAACAATTCTGATCATAGTGCCATCGTTACTTTGCTTCCTTCCTGCTTGTCATCATTTGTTTTAAAAGTGCTGAGATTTTATCGCTGAGCATTCGTCAATGTGGTACCAGGAAGCTTATGACTTTGCACTTGGTATAACTCGGTCCTCCTATCGCTAGTTTTCCTGGTGCTCAGCGCGACAGTGGTTAAGAAAACGGGAAAGCATTTCCTATAAATCAGAGGAATGAGGAATGAGAGAATGAATGAAGAGAAAAGAAACAAGGAGAAAGATAGCTCGAGAAAACGGCATTACGATAATTACTATATCAGTTATAGGAGCCGAATAGCGCTCCAAACTGAAGTTCGCGACATGCGGCTGAATGGCAAATTCGTGAGGAAGCAAACAAATGGCTTTTGTTGACGGGAACAATGCGATAGAGCTCAGAGCATGTCTATTTATTTTTATTAACACTTGTATAAGCAACCAGGCTCCTCAACTGACTCGGGTTCAATTCGATAAGGGATCACCGGAATTCTTGTCAGTGAATTATCTAGTCACCTGGATTTTTGTATCACCAAATTTTCCGTCACTTCGGCTTTTTGTCACCTAAGATTGTCATCCCAACAATAATGCCAATAATCGAATCGTCAGAAATAGAAGACATAAAAAAGAGTATAATATTTTCGGAAGCGAATGTGTATAAATATTTTGTATAAAATTTTGAGAACCCAAAATTCCCATCTACGTCGAGATCGATGTCTGCAGAATAAGAAAGACCTTCTATGTGAATGGTTGGTTAAGGCACTGGCTTTCTGTTCCCAAGTACGCGGGTTTGATCCCGATAAAGGTTGATGGCATTAATGGATATGAAAATGAGATAGTCCCATGTGTAGATGGGAGTGTGAAATGACCCCTGCGGGACAAAATTCCCTCACACCGGTGTCTAAATAGAAGTACAAAACTTTGTGAAGTAACAATATACAAACAAATATCTTTGTTGTTATTCAACACAAACTTATTCAACACATAAACCAAGCATTATCATTTTGTGTTATCGCAAAAATTTCCATGTTCAATAGCAGTGCTTCGCTTTTTTATCTATGTATGCCAAGCTTTGTTGCCTGTGAGGGAATAGGAACGACAGCCTTCTAATATCGCGGCGTTACTACGGTTTATAGCAAGCGATGAAATCAGAATTATTAGAAATTTCCTCTAAAGTCCAAAATGCAATGTACCGTGCCATTGCTGTTGTAGGAAGTGACGTCACAATTCAAACCATTTTCCTACAGTGAAAATGTTCTTTATTAGCAAGGGCCTATTGAATCTAATTCGAAGCAATATGCCATTAATAAAAGTATCTTACGTTTTATGTATACTTCCCACACGAGTACCTCAATATAGGCTTTATTAACCATATTTTTCATTTGTTGTGTGTTCTAGTCTGCTATTTTTAAAGCATCGTCATTACACTCTCAGCTGAAATGTGTGCTAATACTGGTAATACTGCTCATAATTTTTATGGAACAAAAAAATTGTGAATTGTAAATGAACGTTAAAACCACTTGATAATTGTTGTACAAAAACATTTACATCAAATAGACTACAAGTTCTAAAAAAGGGAAGGTATACGACTAGCCTATTCTGTATCCGCAATCAATGTCTAGAAGACTTGAAGTGCG
The DNA here is from genome assembly GCA_964059195.1 of Ectobius pallidus. Classification (NCBI taxonomy): domain Eukaryota; kingdom Metazoa; phylum Arthropoda; class Insecta; order Blattodea; family Ectobiidae; genus Ectobius; species Ectobius pallidus. Next base: position 36,967,251 of record CAXKWD010000009.1, read on the forward strand.
TGTTAATGATCTATTAGTTAATAACTGATTTCTCCTCGTAAATTCCAGGTAATCAATAAACAAGTGAATGCATATAATGTAAATATTTCCATACGCGGCAGACATTTGCGATTTCATGTCATCGTTCAGAAACCTTCACATATCGTACATCAGGAACCGAAAGGTCAGCATCTACCTTCACAAAGCGAAAGCTGAGATTTTTTTGAAAAATCAAGTATGTTATCAATGCACGTAATGCATAAATCCAAGTACGGTACTTTCTTGAGAAGACACAACATAAAAGCATATTTATATGCTAGACAAACCGTAATATGAATATTATTATTGCTTCTATTAAAGTTATTGATGCAGAGAGCAAAAAAGATGCACCGGAAGAATGTTCTCATTTAGCACTCCTTGTTCTATTGTGTTTTCTTAATGTTTCCATTATTTTATATATTGCCCACTGCCCTACAAACTGAAGATCATACTTTGACCCTCATGAGGTCAATGGGATTTTTCAATTTTACGAATTCTTCTGATGGTAGTCTACTCAGCTTCTAACAGCCTCCATCCACGGACGGAATGTGTTTGTGTACAACTCTGGGAGATTCAATCTTGAGGAATCCTAAGGCCCTTCACGGCCAGTATAGGGTCAATTTACTCTTTGACCTCACAGTTGCAAACACAGGATTCCCTACTCTGGATGCGTGATTCACTTGTTCAATCTCGGCAGAGGCCCATGGATTTTTCAGTATGTAAAAATCTGGCACGTAGTCCTCTCGAAGAGACTATAAACAGTGGTTCCGTATCGCATACTTAAAAAAATCCAAGAGAATTTAGAGATTCTGGAGTTGACAACATTCTAGTACAGTTCTAGTACAGTATAACTAGTTTCCTCTTAGAGTTGATGAGTCACTGAGGCATCAATTTTCTGTAGTAGGCCTCCTTAGCAATTTTATGTATAATAATATGGGCTATTGATATTAGAAGTGTGTCTTCCAGTGAAAGAGTGATCTAAGCCAGAAATAACGGAATCGAGATATTTTGAGATTTGTGTTTGGCTTTCTAATGAGAAAAAATGTCATCTTAATACCTGATTTATTTCTTCTTATCTGAATTTACAAATTTCAAAGTGTTTACAAAAATTAACTTCAGACCACAGTACCTACCATTTATTACCTTCTTAAGCCCTTTCATATGTACGAAGAAACAGAACCCAACATTACATTGCATTTAACTGTTATACGTAGCCTAAATGCTACTGAGTCAACTTATTTTCTAATGCTATTTTATGGTACTACATAAAAACTAAACTAAACTCCATGGCGCTACATCCTTCGAGAGACTAGACCTATCATCCTAAGGCTGCATCATCTTGCTGCTTTGCCGCAATCACGTTACTTGATTTGTCGCTAATGTATTCTGTTCCTAAATTCCTACACACTTTAGCTTTTTATTTTTCATTTAGACTCATTTTTCACTTATTTTTCGATTTTTCGCAGCTGTTAACAACAAGTTCTCTTTCACCATCCACCTTGATAGCATCAACTGACAAGTATCTACAAGCACTGCTTTACATCGCAGACCATAACATCTGCATATCACGTTACTATCGCTTCCACGCTGGCATAGCCCACTCTCTCACTGGACAAACGCGATTCCCTTAATTTATGAAAATTATCTTTCAAGAATAGACAGGGAAGGAACTCACACAAACCTTTAATATTAAGTGTACAATTAGAGGAGTATATATACTACACAGAGGTGACAATAACTTAAATTTGAATTTTTTTTTTACGTAGATCACTCTCTCACTGGATGCTACAATTACACCCATATGAATTACTAAAATGAACGATTAGGAACTTTATTGCTTTCAAACATAAAATGCACTCAGCCTCGTGACACAACCGTCGAAATATTTGATAAAGACGTAGCGGCTCCAGTCCTGCAATCAATCAATAACGGCCGTGGTTGATAGCATGCTAACCACATTCCTTCCAAACCTACCATCTGACTATGGTAGATGACGCAAGAGTTGGATGGTAAGCCAAGTATCCACAAGGGATGTAGCGCACAGAAGTTATTTTAACATATATAGCAGTAGCGAAGAGAATCAAACCCGTAAGCAGGACACAAATAAGAATTATATCTAAAAAATCTGTTATTTCAGTGCTTCTCTGTATTCGTACATGATATCAGCCTTAAAGGGCACAATATCCAGAACGTTCCACCTATCCTGTAGAATAAAATTCCAGTTATAATAACTAAGACTGTGGTGGTGATGATTGTCACAGTGGTGGATAATTTGGTCGTAGGCCTTGATAGTTGAATATCCCAGACAGGCACGCAGGCGGGACATGGCAGAAACAGTGTACTGGTAATGTTCACTTTCACTTGTGCCCTCCTTTCGCGTGGGTTCAATGCCCGATACAACTCAGTATCAATGCCACTTCGCTTCCCGCTTTCACTTTCGCACCTAGCTTACCACATCCCTCTTCACATTAAATAATCATCCTAGCAATTTGCAGTTTCCACCATTTATTTAACCCAGGGTCCTTTTGCCAGTGGCTAACCTCTGCATTCATGTATTCCTGCCACATCATTTATTTTGTCATACGTCTTCATAACATAGAGTTGCAATATTTGAGACTCAGGTTCGGGAATTGGCAGGCCAGTCTGAACGATGAATGCCATTAATGAATATACAGAGTTGGTTATACTGTATAACTGTTTACATTTACCAGCTTACTCCCTCGTACACAAGCATTTCCTTATATAAATAAGGTCAGGTAAACTGATATAACAAAGTGCCAGATGGAGTTAATAGGCCATATTTAAGAAACTATTGAGTTTTAAATCACTTTTTTTTAAATAAGAAAGTTAGATACGTATATGTGAAGGAATAAGTGGGATAACTAGAATATTAACAGAACGAATATACAACAAATTACTCACGTCAGCAATAGGCCTATTCCTTTATTTTTGTGAAAACATCTGAAACCGTACAAATACGCAGTAAAATTTTCAGTTTATTTTAGAAGGGAAAAATTAAAAAAATTGAACTTTTAAACTTTTCTACCGGATATAAGATAAAAGCTGAAAGTTTGATAAATTTCATTTTCTAGGTAATCTGGAAGTGAGTAAACATCAATGTTAATAAGTAAATGATCTAACCAATGGTCTTTAACCGGCGGCCAGTGACTTAATTCTTGGCGGCCCACAGACAAATACAATTGAACTAAAATGCCTATATTGACAATTTAGTGACAAAGAAACAGTGTCAGGTTTCACACTGAATTAAAGAATGTTGCTGTGTTTTGTATTATTCACTAAAATTCAAAGTGGAAGACAAAATTTAAAACACACATCTATAATGTTAGGCCTAAGTAATTCCTACAGTTATTGTAATAGGTATAATTTTTATATGTGTTACATAAGTATCATGTTATTAATAATCAATAAATCAACGTGGCCATTTTCACCAACATAATAATGGCGCTTTAGCTAAACAAAGGTTGAAGGCAACTGATCTAGACTGTCATAGATGTGAATGACGTCACTGCTATCCAGCCAGTTTTACATGCATATGGGGCAGCTAGAAACATCAAGTTTTGCACGCTTATGTCTGTATGTGCCAATATTTCTGCCAAATATTATGATTCTCACTGTCCTACATATATATGGGTGATTCTTCAAATACGGGAAAATTTGGAGTGTGTAAAATCCAAATTTTTTACTTTTTTAAAAAAATCTCAAAAAAATTACTAAAATACTTCAGGGGTTACTTGATTATAATATGACACCAGCAGAGCTTAAATGTTTATATTTTTATTTATTTTAATTTTTAAATTTTTTTTAAAGCCATGTGAATGACATCCGTGTACATGTGGATGGCAGAAGGCCACATTAATGACTAACTTTGGCAACAATCTGCTTTTCTTTATGTGATTTCATATTTTTCTCAGTGTGCTTCAGTTGAGTTTGCACCAAATTTGCAAATTTGTGTGCATACTCCGGAATTAATGTAATTTTAACTAGGCTGTGTTTTTATGGTTTTGAGGGGGGGGGACCAAGCAGAAATTCATTTAATCAGTTTCAAGATTTTAAGTACAGGTCATAGAGGTCATACAGGTCATGAGGCATGTGGATGACACAAAAATCAGGCATGTGAATGACAAAAAAGGAGTTTAAGTGGTCTCAGCAAGCCATTCCTAAACCTCTATAGGCTCAACTTCAGTCAGGTACTTTGATTTGGTAGCTTTATCATAGTGCATAATCAAAATTAATTAATATTCACTTTCTGTCTACTTTCTGGAAGTCATGTTAATGACAGGGAATAAAAACGCTTTCCTTGAAAATGATGCAAAGTCCTTTGTTAATCCCAAACTGTTTGTAAGCAAGCAAAATCCAACCTTACAATTCAACCACAAGCTGCCCTGTTGGCTTTCTAACACTGTAGCCTGTTATACAAATTTCTCATTTCTGCAGAAAAAATTCCATTCTTTTCAGCCATGTGGATGACCAAAAACCCTTGGGACATTCTTTATGTTCATTAGGTGGGGTGACAATTTTATTTCATTTTATTCTTTTAGGGGTTAATATTCTTCACACATTCATACTCATTGGCAGGAAAAAAGTTGAAAAGGAAATAACATTTTGTTTTGAGGAAAAATGCATTAGAATATACAAAACCGGGGTATGGGACAGGGCATGTGGATGACATTTCATTGAATTAAATTTGATTTTGGAATATCAGAATTTAAAGTTAGTGACATTTTAAAGTGATAGTTGTAGTATGGAAGTAGTAGAAACAAACTTTTATTTTAATTTTTTTAAAGTTGAATTTGAGGGAAATATCACTCCGGAACACAAATTTTCCCGTATTTGAAGAATCACCCATATATACATAACTCAATCTAAGGTATAACTGATGGAGATAGTCGTAGGATCAAACTTGTAGACCACTCAAAATCCGTTACTGCTGGTGCAATCGGTTTTTTATATGACTTACCGTTTAGCTACTCTAAGCCTCCAAAGAAGGTCTACTACACAGACCATAAAGTTTCGTCCGCTATTTTGAATGTTTTTCGGATTTAAAAAATTAAAAATAAGATCGTTTGGAATATTTCCGTCGGTTGCAAGCTATAAGCTATCAATATGCCAAATTTCAAGTTTCTGGTTCATCTGGAAGTGGGCAAACAATTATGTCATTGAGAGAGTTATCCACGCGGCTTTGTATTATAGTGATGATTTGCATTTGCTATTTTTAAACCGTATCGGTATCGGTCAGCCGATTTAGTTCAAAATCAATAGAGTTCGTCCTATGGACGTTATAAGTGCGTATACTACGTATCATGAAAACCTTATAAAGCGTATTTGAGTTATTGCACGTACACACATACAAATGGACAGACATTCTTCAAAGTCGAACATGTAATCTTCGAAAGTATCATTCTGGCACTTAATAAAATGTTCTCACAACGTTCCCCTTGAATTGCATAATAAATGGGCGGATGTAAGTTCCTACTTGGTTAGGGTACTGTGTACTTGGATGCGTAAATTGCTACGCGGATCAGAATTTCCCTAAAGGTCATAGTCATGTAAATTTCTTCACGACAACTTACATGTCACGCACAATTTTTCCTCTGCCTAATGAAAAAAAAATTCTCATGAGTCACATTCAGCGAGTTGATAAAACCACAGCAATATAACCTTGACGCATTTTGTGAATATTATTTAACAGATAATTATATCTATATCTTTTGAAGCTTGCGGGCTGTGATCGTCGTTGCAACAATCGCTCCAGATATCAAGCAAAGATCACCTTTCATTTTTACGGTATAAGTGTGTTTAAAATTCAACAGTAAGCGTTAAGTTTCAAACCATAGTTCAGTGTTAAAAGGTCAAAATTTTAGATTAACGTCGAGCATAATATAATGACTTTATTGTTCAGGTAAATTTCTGTCACATTGAGTCCACATGCATCCACAGTAATCCAGGTAACTCTACATTGAATCAACTATTAATCTACATTGGATCCACATTAATCCTCATGAATCCACTGGAAATACTAGATCGGCAAGATATACGCTTGATGATTTTCTAGCTAGTAAAGAAAGTTTGTTCCCTCCACGTATTATAATAGTACTCTTCAACACATACACTGTTAAATGCCATTAATGCTTCATTTTTCGCTCACCTCTAACTTCATTCACAAGTTTTTAACTCCCTAGAAGTTCCAAATCCGATGTGCCCGGTTAGAAATTCAGACCAGAAGAGAAAAACACTCTTACAAGAAACTGCCATACACCGAAAAAATGTTTCAATACTACTCAGAGGGCTGAATCTCTAGGTTTCAATACGTTAAGCCAGTTTTCATATAAAATCAGAATTCCTCTCTAAATGATCATAAATGTACGAAACGATGAATCCACTGGAAATACTAGATCGGCAAGATATACGCTTGATGATTTTCTAGCTAGTGAAGAAAGTTTGTTCCCTCCACGTATTATAATAGTACTCTTCAACACATACAATGTTAAATGCCATTAATGCTTCATTTTTCGCTCACCTCTAACTTCATTCACAAGTTTTTAACTCCCTAGAAGTTCCAAATCCGATGTGCCCGGTTAGAAATTCAGACCAGAAGAGAAAAACACTCTTACAAGAAACTGCCATACACCGAAAAAATGTTTCAATACTACTCAGAGGGCTGAATCTCTAGGTTTCAATACGTTAAGCCAGTTTTCATATAAAATCAGAATTCCTCTCTAAATGATCATAAATGTACGAAACGTAAATGCAGAATATGACCTGATGACAAAAGATTTTAACCACACCTAACAAATTATTTTGCTAGACAGTCTGTATAAAGTGTGAAGAAATTACATATCACCATTTTAGGTCATCCCGATGAGTGTAGGAATATACCCATCCAGCCGGGCCATAGACTGGCCGTGTAGAAACTTACAAACTTCGTAATAAATTAACAAAACATTTTCATACCTTTATAGTACACATTAACTTATATAGTCCAGAATAAAATAGTGTATTATTATCATACAATATCATCAATGTTACAAAACTATAACAAACTAATTTAGTGACAAGAATAGTCTATAAAAATACCGTACATTAGTAATTCGACAAATATTCCTGTTACGTTTACATGTGGAGCTATATTTCTTCAATAAAACTGCCAAAATTCATCTCTACAAGTAAACTTAGCAAGAAAATGGCAGCGATATAATAAACAAACTATTAATAACCTTCAATATTGTTCACACTATAAATTAATTATTGACCAAAATATAAAAGGTAATGTGCACGAGGGTAGACCTATAAGTACTTATATAATATGAATGCAATCAATTATCAAAACGTATCGCCATTTGAGTCATTGTATGCGAGAACACCGATTTCAATCCAATCAATATATAGCACTGGTTGCTTTGTGTACTGTTATTACCGGTAAACACTTTATTTTATTTATTATTACAAGAGATTTATAATGCTTTACAACACATGAAATTGTATGTTATTTTCATAAATTCTTTTGCTCATATGCAGTTTAAATGATCGAAATAGCTGGGTTCAGTGATTGTTTTTTATGAAAGAAACTACAGGTATGAAACTGTTTTAGAGTTCAGTTCTTGTTACTTTACATAAAAAGACAAGTGCACGTAGGTGATAAAAAGAAAACGTTAAAATTATCATCATGTTGGTTGATCTTCTACAAATTCTTATACTGGATTTGGAACTGATTCATGAGCTAAATAGTAATGGAAATTAGGTGGAAAAATAACTAAACACATGACCGAAACCAATTTCAAGGTATTAAATAAATTAAAAAAATTATTACACTCCAACTTAAGTATGGGAAATCTTAAGTCACATTCTGATATGGAATAAGAGGCTGCGTATTAAGTTGTTTCATACTCATGCAAGACTTAAGGACTGAGCCTGTGCAAACGATGACTGACTTATAACTTAATTACCCTTACGAAACATTTTGCGAAAAATGTTTCAAACAATTGTTTTAGATCTTAGTATAGAGCACCTTGTGTACAAGATTTAAACAAAACTGTTAGAGCCTTTCTTTTCTCTTCAGAAAATCTTAAAAAATTAAATTTTATTAATGTAAAATTTTCTTTGCATACCATTTTTCTTTGTCGAGCTAAGCTTTTCACAGACACACAGACTGACAGACAGACATACATACGTGTCTCGAACTCCAGCTAGCTCAGTTGGTAGAGATTTCCCGGGTTCGGGACCCGGCTTCAGAGGAATTTTCCGCCTAATTATTCCCTTATATAGAATTTTTTTTTTTATCTAGATGTTAATAGTATTGGGAAAAATTCCTCCTAATCCTTATAGTAACAACGAGGGAGATGAAAACAATGAACATGATGATAAGAGAATAATAATGACGAGAATGATGATCGGGGGAAAGTGTTACAGTGTTGTCATTCATCTCCAGGTTTGGCAGTCTAATCTGATAATAGTATTTGAATGTGATGAACAGTGGCCAGTATCAACTTACTGATAACCGAGGTTATACGATCTATTGAGTCCATGCGATTCAAAAGTTAAGTTCAAGCTTGTATTTGTTGTTCTGATGACGGTAAAGCAGGCATAAAATCATAGCTAAAGCCATATTTTGAAAGGTATGCAGAAAAGAATGTACATGTAGGCCTACTAATTTTTATGAATGTATGAATTTTACTTGGTAAAGATAAAAAAATCAAATAATATGAAAAATAAGAAATAATAAAGAAAAACTTCTCCTACTCGACTACAAACGAAAACTGTACAAAAAAGGTTTCAAGTAGGCCTACTTTGTTAACTGGCTATTTCTTACATTTTTGCTAAAACTTAACCATAGTCTCATATTATCATAACAGGAAAATGACGCGGGTATTTACTATTCTAATACTGTAGAAGAAGCCTAATTTACTTGCATTAGAACTCACAAAATAATAAAAACATCTGTAATGCTTTTCTTGGTTACACTTGGTTACCTGGCTGGCTTTTCACAATCTTCATTTAACTTATAACAAACACTTGCTGCACTATTATACATTCAATATACCGAACAGTAGTCTACGTAGGAAAACAAGATGGTGAGAATCACTTCACACTTTATTAAAACACAATTGTGTCAGAAAAATCTCCACAACTGATCTTGAATGTTGCCACAGGGATTGCAAAATACGAACTGGATCAGTTTTGAATCATTCGTGGAGACCCTAAACGGTAAAAAAGCGAAGAACGGTACTTTTATCACTTAAATGCGGGGTCAAAAACCTTCCAGAGAGGGGGAAAGAAAAGAGATTTGCACTAGGGTACGCACAGGTAAAGATAGCTTTACAGTATAACTGAATTCAAAAGAGAGGGATGATAAGAATGCGCTTTCGGGTTCCGTCCTTGTTGTGTGAAATTTGTTAATACACGTGCACTCAGTCGTAGAAGATATAAGTTATTGCTACCGACAATGCTGATACTATATAGAGACGGACTAGTGCAATGATTCCATCGCTGAAAAAAAAAATACTGGTATATATATTAGTGTCTTCAGTACTGGGTCATTCCATATTAAATCAACAAATGGGCGTTGCCGCACCATTTTTGATTTTGATGAAATTTGGTAGGTGATGTGTACCAGTCTTCTGAACCCCAAAACAAATCTTGTTATACCTCAAAAACATTTTACTCCTGAGATATATACATTTGTTTGGGACATGAACAAGCAAAAAATGTAATTTCAGACCCATTTTCTGAAAGCCGTAGAATTTCTATTTGAATCAGTAGGATGATCAAATAGGGCTCATTGGAAAGCTTAAAGAATGGACTTTCATTTGTGCATACTAAATTAGATTTAAGTTAAGTCTAAACAAACGTTTCTAGGGCTCTAATCTTCGTTCGTGAACTGTCGTTTTGCGTAACTTTAGACATTAAAAAAACAATGGACTTGGAGTAACAGGCCAATTTTTTTCCCTGTTACACTTATGTATGAGGAGTATGTGTAGGAAAAAAACTGAGCTGTTACTGGTGGTCCTTCACCCTGAAAAATTTGCTTAAACTTCGAAAAAAATGTAAATCGGGCTTTTTCTCGGTCCCAAAAAGTAATGTGGGACAGGTGATAAAAATCTGAAAATGCCAAGATGAGAAGCCCTTATAGTGTACTTTAAAATAAAAACAAAATCATTTTGTGACCCGAAGGGATAGAGGAGCTACAAGCCTCTGAAATATCAAGAAAACAACACTTGACCGCTACTGAAAATAGGCTAAGCAGATAGAATAATTACCAGAAAATTTAATTTAAATTTACATCAAATATAAAACATTTATTTACAGATGAGAATTTTCCTCAGTCATACAAATTTCTGATTTTTTGTAATTTTTCTAACAATTTTTCACATTTGACTTCTTTTTAAGCTACATTGATGGCAATTTCAAGTACTGTATTTAGAAACCATTCTTATCCTGGTTTATTAGGTGTAGGTACTGCATTAAACTCTACTCTTCTATACAGTATATTGAATTATATGTTAACTGTTATAATAGGATAAGTTCTGGGCACGCACTGTTCATTGGAGTCTGGTTGCTGACCAAGTCATGTTTGAATATGCATAGCTTCATATGATCCAGCCCCTCTGTTCAATGCTGTCCACTATCCACTTACTGAGCTGACTCACAGCAAGTAGGTTGTGTTTGTGCTTCATTATCTTTTGATTAGTTTATTTATTTTTTAAAGTATTACTATTGTTATTTTGTGCTGAATCCATGCTATTGAAATTGTTACCAGTATATTACTATGATTGAGTGTTCTTGTACTGTTGGCATCTTCAGAAGAGAGGTATCTCATAAATTATCTTACTCTAGGTCTTCAGTACTCAATACTATTTCACTGAAGAACAAAAAAAACATTATTTTCAATTAGAACTGGTTGCGATGATATAAAATGTTTCACAAGGCTGAATTTTTGGACAGATACTTCCAAATCTTGTGTATGGTCTTGCTCTGACCTCTACAGTGTTCACTCAAAACCTATTAAAAATATCTCTCAGATAAATATCAATGACACTTTCCATGTGCAGTCCTGAGCTGAAATTAATCACAGGGAAGGTATTGTGCACAAAATGTTTAAAAAAATTAAAAATCCAAAACAAGACACAGAGACCGGTACTGACAGTGAAGATGAATGCCCAGACATTTATGAACCTGAAGTCATTCTTGTTGAAACAGTTAATGATGCTTGTTCAGTCCTGGGTATTTCTCCTGTTAAGGTGCAGAAGCTGTCAGTTGAAGCTAGACCCTCAGTGTTAACAAATAAAGTTAGTAAGATAGTCAAATCTATAACAGGAAAGTTAAGCAAGTCTTTTGATTTGAACATTTCAACTGATAATGAGTAATTTTCAATGAACATGCAGTCTGCCAGTTTAGCGAATGAGTACAAGCAACTAATTCACAAGCTTAAAGAAAAAAAATGAAAGTTGCATCAACTACTAAAGAACATTGTAAGTTTAGCTCCTGGAGTAGTTGGAGTATTAGTATATAGTTCAGAGTGAGTTTAATGTCAGCCAATACTTAGCCCGCCAGTCAAGAAATTTAGTGAAAAAGAACGGGATTTTGCCACAGAATAAGGAGAACAGGACTAGGAATAAACTTGATGAAGTTTCAGTCAAAACTGTACAAGACTTCTACGAGAAAGATGAGTACAGCAGAATGATGCTAAGGAAAAGGGACTGTGTATCTGTTAGAGGACCTAATGGAGAAAAAGGTTAACATACAGAAAAGGTTAATTTGATGTGTCCTTAAAGAACTTTAGGCAGCTTTTAGTGTTTAATGCATTACCTACATCCAAAAAACCAGGATAAGAATGGTTTCTAAATACAATAGTTGAAAATACAGTAGGCCTACTTGAAATTGCCATCAATGTAGCTTAAAAAGAAGTCAAATGTGAAAAATTGTTAGAAAAATTACAAAAAAATCAGAAATTTGTATGACTGAGGAAAATTCTCATTTGTAAACAAATGTTTTATATTTTATGTAAGTTTAAATTAAATTTTGTGGTAATTATCCTATCTGCTTAGCCTATTTTCAGTAGCGGTCAAGTGTTGTTTTCTTGATATTTCAAAGGCTTGTAGCTCCTCTATCCCTTCGGGTCACAAAATGATTTTGTTTTTATTTTAAAGTACACTATAAGGGCTTCTCATCTTGGCATTTTCAGATTTTTATCACCTGTCCCACATTACTTTTTGGGACCGAGAAAAAGCCCGATTTACATTTTTTTCGAAGTTTAAGCAAATTTTTCAGGGTGAAGGACCACCAGTAACAGCTCAGTTTTTTCCTACACATACTCCTCATACATAAGTGTAACAGGAAAAAAAATTGGCCTGTTACTCCAAGTCCTTCATTGTTTTTTTAATGCCTAAAGTTACGCAAAACGACAGTTCACGAACGAAAATTTGAGCCCTAGAAACGTCTGTTTAGACTTAACTTAAATCTAAATTAGTATGCACAAATGAAAGTCCATTCTTTAAGCTTTCCAATGAGCCCTATTTGATCATCCTACTGATTGAAATAGAAATTCTACGGCTTTCAGAAAATAGGTCTGAAATTACATTTTTTGCTTGTTCGTGTTCCAAACAAAAGGCTATATCTCAGGAGTAAAATTTTTTAGAGGTATAACAAGATTTGTTTTGGGGTTCAGAAGACTGGTACACATCACCTACCAAATTTCATGAAAATCAAAAATGGTGCGGCAAAAAATTTTCTTAAAATTTGTTGATTTAATATGGAATGACCCTACTGTATTATTATTCAGTGACCTTTAGAATGTATGTAAATTTATTCCTTTTTCTAGAGACCATTGAAATTCTGTTTAACCTATTTTTCCCCAGCTTCCTAATTAGAACATTTTAACGTACTTTTCCGTTTCATGCCCCTTGCTTCCGAATATACGAATCTTATAGAACCTAAAAAGTGCTAAATCGGACTGAAGAGCCTAAAAGGGGCTAAGGAGGACTAGGGCCTAAAGAGGACTTTTGAGGAAAAACTTAATGCAAATTTCCAATTAATGCAAAGGAAAATAAACATGTGAATTTGTGTATTTTAAGAAAAGACATAAAATAAATTTATACAACGCACTGAAATTAACAATGCATATGTCGCTTTGTCGCTTGTCTTTGTACATTGAAAATGTTCCGCCTCGCCGTCGCAGGAAATGAAACTAGAGCCATCTACAACTGTCGTTTCAACTTTAAAAAATATCTTTAGGCAGGCCTACAGGCTGAGGTAGATGTGCTTTTGGTTTATTTTATTGTCGCTGCGCAGCACTCTTCTTCTTTAGCCTTGGCATGACAAACCCGCCATAATAACTGCAAAAAAGAGGAAAGAGCACTTTTTCAAACATTCAAATCTCGCCTTACATGAGAACTATCGAGAAACTAGTTATTGATTTGTAGAGTAGGCCTACTCATCAAGAGCTTTTCAACGATACCCCACAAGACGTGGTTTCAAAAATTTCGAATTTCCATCCCCCACCCCCATTCGTACCCCCAAAACCCCCGAATCGTTGGTGTCACTGTGAACTCCATAGGAAGTACTCTAATTTATTCAAACAAAGTTTCCCTCTATACTTCATAGAGGCCGAGATATAAATTTTTCAAAACTTCAACCCCCTCCCCCAACTCCCCCCTCGGGCCAATTTTGCTCATTAACGAACTTGTTTGAACTATTGGGCCTAGAAATACCATAATACAATTTGGTTCAAATATCTTCAAAATATATATTACAATTTTTTTTTTTTTTTTTTTTTTTTTTTTTTTAACGGGTGGTGGTTTTGTACTTAGGGAGGCATGAAACGTAAAGATATGAAATCTACCTAATAACAAGTTGGGACCAACGACAGAGAAGTATAAAGGAACAAATTCGTGACTCTCGAGTCTACTTATTTTTGTAGATCGGAAGTGAATCGAGTGGTTTATTGAATAATTGTATCATTAAAGGGTAAATATCTCAATTGTTTATGCTATTTTACGAGTGCTGTTATAAGGAATAGTTACCGTACTTGTTAATTTTGTATAAAAACTAGAATAAATGTGTCAAAATTATAATACAATTTTCATGTTAATATTAGTGTTCATTTGATGTTTTATCAAGACGGCTAAAATCGTTTGTTTAAGGCCTAAAAAGGGTTATTCCACGAAAATAGAAGGCTAAAATACCTTATATAAAGCCTAAAAGTACGGGCTCTACTTATATGTGAAGCTTCTTACAATATGAGTTTAATCTGTTTATATAAATAAATTATACAAATGTTCGCGTTACCTTGCAGATAATACATTTGGATACAGATCAAAAGGTTCGGAATATGTGGGCCTTCCAAAAATTCTGGAGATACAGAAAAAGTAGAGTAGAATTAAAAAAGAAATCTGAAGGGACTTTTTCTAAAGTTGAGCCTGTCAGGTAGGATTACTAAGTTATACAAGGAGCATGCTTCTTACCATAAATAAGACGATTGTTTATTCTATGATTATTCTATCTGGAGTTCAATATTTATTATTTCAATAATTAAATTGAATACAAGTGGCTAATGGAGTATTAATTCTTATAAGGATTTAAATTTTCCCCACTTTTTTTAAGCTTTAGCCTATTTAACACGTTTTAACCCCAAGGTCAGATCACGTGCTAGGATCTGTAGGTGTACCAGTAGGCAGTATTTATCTATTGATGTGTATCTGTTGCTCTTGTTCCCGTGTTAAGTCTTTTGTTTTGTTTACCGATATTTAATGTAGAAGTGTAGTAAACATACAATATGGCATTCTCCTTTGCGACTGGGAAAACCATGAAAAATACTGTCAAATTGGCTGGCTTCGAGGTTTAAACCCAGGACCTCCTAATGCGAGTCAAAAGACGCTACCATCTCGGCAACTTTGGCCGATGTCTGTTATTTTTGTGACATGGCTAGTTAAACTATTTCGTATTTATTACTTCAGGCTGCGGTGAGTTTTATTGCTACAAGATGTGAAGACGATATCAAAGCGTGTTATGTTGTCGAATTCAAGTTGTTATTGTGTCTTGCAGTTTAGGCTTACGTTTTTTGTTATTTTAAAACATATTGGAATGCGTTCTTAGTTTCGTCTGAACATTTGTGGGAAGGTAATGTTAAAATAAATGCAAATAAAATATTATAAAATAAAGCTAAAATAAAAAATAAAACAATAAAAAATAAAGCGAAAAAAGAGGCCTATGTGAAACACTTAACGTCCTCTATCCTTAATATATTCCAGCATAGAGTTCACGCTGCATTGCATTAGTGCGCATTCAGTTGTCTTAGCCTCTTTCAAAGTCAAATTATTCGCCAGGCCGGATCTAAAACCTAAGTTTGTGTAAGAAACGAGTAGCTTATTCTCTTCAGAGAAATTATTTGAAACAAATTATTATGAGAGTTTTAGCTGATAGTATTATATATTTATGCAATTCATGTAGGAAATCTAAACGAAGTCGTTAATGCCGTTTCCGAGAAAATAAAGAAAAAATGAAATTGTATTTATATAAAGTCGTTGTAAAAATGAACAGGAAGTCGTTACCATGCTTTGCGTCGTATCCGTGAAGAATCACAATCCAAACAAAAACTGACGTAAAATACATAAATTTCTTTATCCTAAGCATGGGCAATACACCTTTCTCACTTGACATTCTGATATAGATGCAAGGAGTTGGTATTCAGTCGGTTTAGCCAGCTGCAAAGATTTGGAGTTCATTAGGCAAGACTGAGTTTCTGTGATCGGTATCTTAAGATAATTTTTGCGAAAAAAATGTTTCACACAAAAGTTTTAATTCCTAGTATAAGATAATTCTACGCACTGACGGTATACTATCTTAATAAAAATGGCATTTGTACAAAAACGAACATTTTAAATAAATCAGCAACCGCGGCCTGTCAACTTTTATTTTAAATATAAACAATTGGAATTACAAATTTATGAGAAACATCACAACAGAACACTGGAAAACGAAACGAAAATAAGTAACTATTCAGATTTGAGAAATGTTCAACATAATCAATAATCAATCAAGAAATATTATAAAAGTAAGTGTACAGTGTGCGTTCCGCTAGAACTCAGCAACGAGTCCCGGTACGATCAAGGGAGTTATATGGCGTGGTAGCCCGTTATCCCCCATCCATGATATAGGTTCCCCCTGAAGGGCGTGCTTTTGAAGATATAAGGGCTGGAAGTTTCGCCCTCTAGAAATTTCTAGAACAGTCCATAGTATTCGAGAGCATTCCATAACATTCCAGAACATTCCGGATTGGTAGGGGTATATAAAATAATATATACATTGTTTATTATTATTATAATAATTAATAATAAGCAAAATGGCGAAAATAAAAAGAACAGCGAAAAACGAAACAGTCGAAGAACGCGAAGCACGTATACGTTCCCAACTCAACAGTGATTTCTGCAACATAGCCACTACTGAAAACGAACTCATCGGTCAAATTTGTCCAAACATTGTTCACAACTATACCAATCCGGAGTGGCTATTTCAGAGGGCAATTTTTGGCAACTAAAAATAATATTGTCGACGGTATCAAGTTTAATAATCAAAAGAAAATTCCCGGTGAAGAGAGAACATACAAACCGATCGACACGATGGTAAACGTTCAGGAAAGTGTCAATTTCCCTACAGAATTTTTAAACTCTTTGCAAGTACCGGGAATCCCATTACACTGCCTTCGACTGAAAATTGGATCTCCGATCATACTACTCAGAAATTTCAACTCACCAAAACTATGTAATGGAACAAGGATGATCGTCAAACAGCTATCGAATAACATCATCGAAGCCGAACTTATGACTGGAAAGGACAAAGGACACACAATATTTATCCCCGGAATAAATCCACAGAACTGCCATTCTAATTTAAAAGACTGCAATTTACAATCAAATTAGCCTATAGTTTTACAACTAACAAAGCGCAAGGACAAACTTAAAATATTGCGGCATCAACCTCAAAGACTCCTGCTTTTCTCACTATACGTAGCTTGCTCTTGAGTAGGAAATTAGAAAAAATTGTACATATATACCCCGGATAACAAAATGAAAAATGTTGTTTATAAACAAATAAATAGTTAGAATATGTTTTCAATATAAAATTTTTACCTCTTATATTTTAAAGTTTATCCTTTTATTTCAACTACCACACAATCTCATATCAACTCCCTGAGCGAAGACGGGTACCCCAGCTAGTATTTATATATAATTACAAAAAGGCAATGCCAAAAACAAACACAATGCGAAATAATTAGGTGGTCATGGCAGCTACATTAATAACAATCTTAATGATGTGGTTGTTGTGACAAAATTATGAGCCTTTCTAAAGCCTAATTTCAAGTTATGGTGTCTATACTGGATAACTGTCAAATAAATTGTAACAGTGCTTACGTAAGCAGAGAGTGAAGGCTTGATATTGCTTTTCCGGAACATAAGGTGGCGGGGTCAATGCTAACAACTCGCCTCATCCCGTCCTATACCGGTACTTTCTGATCTCTGCATGCTTATGACGTAACGAACGGTAAACACTGCAAATGTTACACTTGTGGAAATCTGTGCTACGAATGCCGGTGGCTCTAATGTAGTATGCTATGCTTTGTTTTAAGATTATGTAAGTTATATAAAAAACTCATTAAAAGAATCACAATTTTATTGCTTCATCTGACATACTCGTAGAATAAGATTTGGGTCTTTGTAGAGGAAGGTACTGAACAAAACTTTAAAAAAAAGTTTTGAGCTGTAGCTGCTCGAGGAAAATGTAAAGAACAAAGTGATAGTAACAGTGAGATAAAGTAGTTAGTGCTTCAAATCAAAGTTATATAAGAATTCGTTGAGATGATTTTTTTTTTTCAGTTACTTTGTTCATAGAAAGGAGACACACACAGACACAGATAGCGAGGTAATAGAATTTTTTTCTATTACTAGAACCGATATGTTAGAACAGTGGGACCTCAAAATGTGTATTAATGTCGGAAACTCGAACTCGAAGACCAGTGTCCAAAAAATAATCTTACCTACAAGACATTTCTCGCATTCTCGTACACACTGAAATATTTAAGCCTATACAAACGTATATTTTAAAGTCATGGCTCCACTTAGGTAATGTATAATCTATACCTATATCTAAACTTCTAAGCAATACACACACACATACACAGTCATTTGTTGCGCAGACACCGCAGTCGCCTGTCTCACGGGTAAATGCCACATTTACACTGTCTTTTATCAGTTCTCAGGCCTAGACGTGTGAACTTTCGTGCTCTTGTGCAACTCATAAGCAGATATTATTCAGAAAGCTATAAAGCATTGTTTTTAATTACCTTCGGGCGACTGAACCAGCCCATAAGAGAACGCACAAAAGATCAACCTCCAATTACGAGATCTCGTAAGAGAATGCTTCCGCTTAATATGACCAGTTTCTCGAACGATGTTCAGGCTATACCTTGTTCCTAGAATAGTATTTCCTATTTTTCTACGGATGAAGATGGATAATTTCATTAGTGCGAGAAGTTAAAGTTTTAAAGACATGGATTAACATATTTCTATCTTAATGATAGGTTTTCAGACTTATCTCACTGAAATATTTTACAGTAAAACCTCTATTTAAAAACCTTGTTCGTTCCATAGTATATTGGAGTTTCAAAGGGTAGTCTTTTAATAAGAGGGAATGCAATTTTATATAATTACGGAGCTTTAAAATAGACAAAGATTATGTATCACATCGTTATTTATTTATTGCTATTTCAAGTTAAGCTAAATAAAATACTCTTATTTAACCTTTTGTATGAACTAATTCTGAATAGTTGCCTATGTATTTTTAAAGATTTCTTTTTACTATTTTACTTTCAACCTGGGTTGAAGCATATGTAATGACTGCTAAACAGAACAAGAACACAAGCATCTATTTAATAGCAAAATATTCAGTCAGGGGAGGAGGGTTTGAAATGTACGAGTATCTTTCACTCCCTCGCCTCTGTTCACCGTTTTAGGATATTACACCTCCTTACAAGTAAAAAGTAATGACTCAACACAGCAGAACATTGTACTTTGATTATTGTCTTGTAAATATCCTTTCGTAATCGTAAACATTCTTGAAATGACTTGCAGTGTTGACATAAAGTATTTCCATTCAGCTACTGATTTTAAGGCTATTGTAGAAGTAAATTTATGACTTCATGACTTTGGCCAGTAAAAAGGAGATAAAAGAACAGAAACATTGGTTTTGGCCGGGGGGGGGGGGAGCTATTTCATTGATGTAGTGGGCTTTAATGCCGGATCCTAGGAAAATTGGTCTTTAAGAGGAGAGTTCGCTAAAAAGGAATGGTTTTTAATATATTTTATGGCAGGCATAGAGGGAAATCTGTCCTAGGCGGGGATCGAACCCGGGATTTCAGCTTTGTTCCTCCATAACATATCCAGTTCCATTCTACTCCAGTGAAGATTTTATTTATCCAATAAACTTAATTCTACAATATTAATTGTTCCTGTAACTTGAACTTGCCATCTTTATAGACACCGTGCAGCAGAAAAGGGTTGATCCTGTTAAAAAGAAAAGTCTCAAAGGAGATTTAGGTAAATTATTATAATATTACAGACGAAGGCGCAAGAACTGAGCCCATATTTCGTTAATGTTATAATTATAAGATTCGTTGCCCTAAAGCCCCTTATTGTCCACATGTTCTCTACCGGATTTTAATCCCCCAACGTGTTGAATCTTCAAAATAACGCTGAGAGAGAACTACGCCATCATAAAATCGACTTGTGTGTTAACTATCAAAGCTTTTAGACCGGGTTTGCACTAAATCACTCGCCTTCTTTTGTAAAGATCACATTTCATTATTGTCAACTTTACGGTTAGGCATAAAATATCGTTCCGACTTCAAGATACCTTTGTTCACTATCTGCTTAAAAATTGATCTTCCCAGCGCAATTGTGGTCTGCCTCTAGGCCTTTGCTTGATATCTATTTGATTCCATTCTTTCAACATGTTCTAGCCTCTTCAATTGGTAATCATCAATTATATTTAATATAATAATTTTTAATTAGTTTTTTTTATGTTTCTATGAAATATCACATATATAAGGTACCGGTAAATGTAAATATATAATAGGAAAATATATTTTCTTCTTCAACCTTTTTCTAGGCCAGTTTAGACCAGAGGTTCCAACTTCAAGAGGATCGAGGGCCAATATTGTGTCCAGGAGTTGAGCAATAAACAGTGGAATTGCAAATTAAAATTAGATACCGGTACTTGAAATATATTGCACTAAAACCGAATACTTGGCGATGATATATTTTAATAAAAAGTATATTAAATTAATGTGTTTTTCAAACTGACTTTGCGAACCGCCAGTTAGAAAGCCCTGATCTGGACGGTAGCCTATGAGCCATTTCACTTATGGTTGTGGGCACGATTTTAGAAGGCATATGAGCTGCTTTAAAATGATTTCCAATAGTATTTTTGGAGGATTGAAAAACAGGAAACTCTGTTGCTCACGCTTGAGCTGTGGACATCCGATCAGACAATAGAATTTCTAAATATTATTGAAAATTCCTCATTTTAATGCACCCATTATAGCTCAGCTCATATACCGTTTAAAACTGTGCGGGATATAACGACTACTAAAGTTGTTTTTATAGTAACCGGAATTAGAGCACAAGGTGGTTTCTCAACACGTCGGACCTCCCATCCACTATCAGAAGTGAAGACTGCGGTCACTCATTCAAATTCTCACCAGAGCTAGATCACCCGAAGATCAGTTTGGAAGTTGTATGGCAATACTACTCGATAGGATGCCCTAACGTAACAAATTTCAAATTCATACAAGTCGGATAAGCAGACGCAGAGTATGAATAACCTTTTGTGCATACTGCGCGGTCCCTATGGAGACGGACTGACCGTGCTCAAAGGTGCCGAGTCTCTTGACGCCATTTCTGGACCGTACGTGTCGAATGAGGAGACTGATGTTACGTTTTCGTTGCATATAACGCTACAGTTAATTTTAGCAAGTGATCCCCTATGTTATATTTATCATTACATGCTGTTACATGTGGTTCTAGCAAGTGATCCTCATCAGACAATATAAAAGGACTGAAGAGTCAATGGCAATTACTTACTCAATGGCAATGGACAATTCCTCAGCAAGCTAAAGGAATATTATCTATTTTATGGAACTCGAAGGTTCATTGCCGCGCTTACCTGAGTCCGCCATTCAACCCTATTCTGTGCTAAATCCATCCAATCATCCCTTGCAAATCCTGTTCTCTTAAATCCATTTTAAGATTGTCCTCCCACTTACGTCTAGGTCTTCCGCGTGGTCTTTTCCCATCGGGTCTCCCAGTCAATACTTTTGAGATATGTCTTTCCTCCCCCATGCGTGCAACATGTCTAGCCCATTTCATCCTTCGCGATTTAATTACCCTTACTACATCCGGTGAAGCGTACAGCGTCGTTATGCAATTTTTTAAAAGATGTTTACACGTCTTAAAATGGGGTTGTCGTTTATTGTAAAGCAAATCAAGCTGTTTGTAAGAGTATAGCAAACACGACAATCAATAAAAACGCAATTCGTACATGAAAAAGTGATTACGCTCCTGATTCCTGTAAGCAGGAAATAATGCTCTAGATGTTTAGATGTCCAGTGAGTGCTCTTAATATCGAATGTTATCGGCGAGAAGGGATGTGAGATCGACCTATTTGGCAATGAGTTGTATAGCTTAAAAGCAGTGAAAGCAATATCCCACACAATAGAGCGCGTTGCTTCCTGCATTCCTCAATAGTGCAATAAACTGGACCGGAACTCAGGACCTGCACGTGTCGCGGATAAGGTGGTCACACGCCCCTAACGTCGTGTCAAATGACAGTCAATAAATACACGATTTCTTTGCGTTCACATAATGATATGAGGATGGATATTTCTCAGAAGTCAATGATGTCAACATAACATTATATGATCATATGTCAACTTTGTTCTTACATAAAACACAAACAAAAACATTTAATTCGTAAATGGTATACCGACCAACCATTAATTTCTGTGTGCGCGAAAGAAACGAAAGAAATTACGAAAATAAAACTACTGCCAAAACATCTTCCAATATGCTGACCGGAAAATTACATTTGCAGCTAAGGAAGAAACTTATAAAATGCTACTAGATTGTTGCTTTATATGGAGATGAAACATGGATTCTGAGAAAAATGGAAAGGAAATATTTAGATATCTATGACATATGGTGTTGGAGAAAATGGAGAAGATTCGGTGATCAGACAGAATAACGAATGAAGAAGTTTTAAGAAGAGTGGATGAGAAGAGATGTATCTTGGAAGTTAATAAGGAAAAGAAAAGCTAACTGTTTAGGGTACATCATGAGACGAAGAGGACTTTTTCTGGATCTAATTGAAGGGAAAATAAAAGGAACAAAAATACTTGTTACAAGAAGAATTGCGGTACTGCATGAATCCACTCATTTCACTCAACTTCCCCCTTGACAGGGTTGTTAAAATTCCCGTGGCATTATTGTTTTATGAAATAGAAAGGAATAGGTTTATCAGGACATAGAGTTCTTCATGTAAATTTCTGAAAAACTCTTCAAGGCTTTATTTAAAATGTTCTTTAGCACATCTTAATACACTTGCTGTGCAGAGTGATAGATACTAATAGTGTTGTGGAATTGATCATGCATAACTTCTGAGCTGTGAACATGTGGGTCAAGGATTTGCAACAGTTTCACTTTCTGTATCTTCACATCCTGCTGCCTCTATGCTTATCTCAATATTCATTCATTCTTCTGTCCTCCAAACAACCATTTTCCTCTCCTTTTTTAAAAGTAAGACCTATTAACTGCAAAAAACTTAAACTAAAAGTTAGAGGAACTATTATGTTCGACTCTGAAATTCTATGTCTAGTTTTCAACGTAAATGTACGTTTTAAGTTTTTCTGAATCCAAAAATGCAATTTTCCCGAACATGTCTGTGTGTGTGCCTGTGAACGGCACAGTTCAAGAACGAAAAAACGCATAAAAACAAAATGTTATATTTGGATTAGATACCTCACGGGGATGTGACAGGACATTAGGCGGCGATTTTCTTGTACCTTGGTTTTACATGAAGAAAATTATATTTTTTTTTCGCGATTTTCTCGAAAACGGCTAAAACGATTTTGATTTATTTCTTTATTTTCTTAAATTGTAAATGGGCCAACAACCAGGTGGCAACGTTACAAATAAATACCAGTTTTACATGCATACATTACACATTACGCACTATTTATACATCAATACTCATATCAGTATAATATATAATAAAACAAAAACAATCTCTGGTCATTCAAAAATATAACATAATTAAAATATAACATAGTTTTTTTCCAAATATAGCTACATTTTTGTTTAAATTTGGTACACAACGTGCTTATACCGAGGAATAAAACGTTTATTTGAAACATTTTTTTCGTAAAAGTTCCCTCAAGGGTAGGTTGTAAGCCAGTCATAATTTGCATGAACTTCGACTGTGATCTGCGTGGCGTGATCTTCGCTTGAGGATGAAATAACGGAATATAATTTATAGTCTTTGCAAGAGGGTTTATTATTCTAAATCATCACATCAGATTATTATTATGTATTAGTCCCCATCTAGGAAAATCTACATTACACTTCTCCACATAATTGTTCAATGATTTTAATCATCTGGTTTAATTGTGGTTTAAATAGTATTATATTATTTTTAATATTTATATCACAACTGGTCGTTAAAATGGTAACGTTAGTTTATGCAATGGCATAACATCTATTCAAGATTAAATTTAAATTAATTTACAGTCAATGTTAAAATGACAGGCATTGTAGGCTTGTACTTTCTTGCAAAGAGGAGAAACAATTTTGTAGAAATACGTATTTACTTAAACTTAGATAAGGGTATCTCCTCTTGTCGGCCGTAGAACTCCTTTTTGGGCTAGCAGAATTGCATTTATTTTAAACACTTCCTACCATTGTGGGCTGCCTAGAGACAAATTATAATGTATGGTATTACATAAATTATCAATAAATTAAATGTTTTTTTTAAAGGCTGGATAGCAGGAATATGCCTATATATACACTGTATTATTTACTGTATTATTTACTTCATAAAGCTATACTTCGTATATTATTGGCTAAACTAGGATCTCAGAGGTAAGTTGTTATGAATTATGCGAAACTTAGAAAGACTAATTGTAAATAATATAAGAATTTGCCAAACAGAGAGAAATAACTCTCACCTTCGTGCTGACGATAACTGCTGAGAACGAGCTCTCGTAACAGCCAATGCATGTCAGTGAGGTAATCGCAAACCATTAATTCCCAAATGTGGGATCTAGCTGGAATGTCACCCAAGGGTGCTACATAATATCCAGGTACAAGCTGGTTCAATAAAACATGACGAGGGCAATGCCATCATGCCTCTCATCAAATTATAATTGGACACAAACTGTTCATTATTACTTTTAAACATATTTTTGAATAAAATATAGTAATATAGTAATGTTTTATATATTTGAACTTGCAACTCAAGGGAGTACAACCAGCTTTAGCGTATAAAGAATTTGCAAATTTTGGAATTTTTGCTCAACTCCCAAAGTGTTTATCAGTAATACAAAATAGTTTTTATGCTTTTTAATACTTGGGAATATTTTTATTTTATTTATCTACTGCCACTTTGAATCTGCCCATTACCCTTCCACCGGTATAAGGTAATCGGCGACAGTATAGCTGCTTGTACCATATTTGAAATAAATTATGAATATAGTGTAACTCAGACCCGCTCTATTTAATTGCAGCCACATGTAACTCTTACCTGTCACTAATGAGATAATTTTTTACTGTATTATTTACTAGATAAAGCTACATATCGTATATTATTTGATAAAGTAGGATCTTAAAGGTAAGTTGTTCAGAATTAAGCGAAACTTCGAGAGGCTAATTGTAAATAATAGTAAATAAATAGAAGCAATAAAACAAAAACTACAATAACCTGCGTAGTTCTACATACCACATACTAATATTATCGCAGATGTTACGTCATGGAACCAGTAGACATTGGCACGCTATTACGTGCCAATGCTTTAACACTTGAGTTAATTACTTTATGGTAGTTCGGTTACAGGAGGACCTGGACAATGCAAATTAATATTTTAAAAACATATTATATTCCATTTCATTAGTGCTCTTATCTGTTCCTCAATGTTCCATTCGACAATACTTACCTCATTATCTCTGTTATCATAAAATTTAGAATCAATCAACGACATTTCACAGTAGTTATAACTTGAAACTCAATGTCGAGTTTTCAGCATTAATACACGTTTTGAGGTCCCCTGAATCCAAAAACATTATTTACCGAAACATGCCTGAGTGTGAACAGCGTAGGTCAAGAACAAAAATTACATTAAAGAAATATATATGTTCTAGTTCCTTATCTACTTTAGATGATTTTGTTTAGCGATTTTCTCAAAAACGGTGAGAGCAGAAATTTCACATGATTTTTTAAAAAATAACAACTCTTTAAAATATAGTTGTAAGCCGCAAACCATCTTTTTCATAGATTTAAGACTTAAGGCGGGTACTTTCGTGGCGAATAATATAGTCTACCTTTGCTTAAGGGTAAGACAACTGAATACGTAGGCCTACTCACTGCAATGCATCCTCTTTTCCTATATCAGAATGTGAAGAGAGAAAGTTACATGACTGCACCACATCAGAATTTAAAACAAAGGGTTAGGAATATTGTATTATTTCAACATTAGTTCGAAAAAGACTCAAAATCATGAAAAAGAAGATAACTAAACAGAAACCGCGAATACTACAGAGGTGTGCAAGTTACAAGGTGAAGGCAGTCTGCATGCGGCCAGGATACAGGATGTCTTTTGTTTACCAGCCTCGCTTAATTGCTTGTCGTTTGTTTTTCCGAAACTTGTTTGTGGTTGGAAGTGTGGTCTTAACACCGGAAACAACAATACAAGTGATGATACTGGAACACTAGAGGCGTTCAGCAATGCCTTTAACCTACAGCAGTAAATTAGATAGGACATTTCTACAGACATCTCAGATAGCATATTGAGTTTACGACTAAACAGATTACTTGTTTAAAATATTTGAACTACACGAAATAAATTAGGGAAAGGACAGCATTGCCCAAAATTGTTTTCAGAAAAAAGTGAACTCTGTTGATCGGGAAACTAGATTTGCAGCTAAGGAAGAAACTTACGAAATGCTACACATGGAGTATTGCTTCATAACGAGCAAAAACATGGACGCTAAGAAAAAATAGAAAGGAAATATTTAGAGAGTTTTGAGGCGTGGAGTTAGAAGGAAATGAAGAAGATTTTGTAAACAGAGAGAATAACGAATGAAGAATTTTTAAGAAGAGTGAATGAGAAGAGTTGTATCTTGGAAGTTGTAAGGAAAAGAAAAGCTAGCTGAGAGGAAGAAGTCTTCTTCTAGATGTAAGTGAAGGAAAAATAAAAGGAACAAGAAACTTATTAGAAGGAGAATAGAGATACTGGATGACATCAAGAAGAAATGAAGCTATGGGAGTTAAGAGAGGACAAACAGGTTTGGGTGAGAAATTAGATGAAATTCATTTTTCTTTATCTCAGCAATGAACTGTTCTGTAACCTTGTAAACTGACATGCTCTTTAGACTGCCTCTACAATTAAATAATTTTTCAGAATTAAATAAACTTTAGAGATACGGGAATTATTGTTATAAAATGGCAGCCACGTTTCGAGCATTGAAATGCATTTTCCGTGATAATTCCTACAAACGTCAATATTTTTTAGTGATTCCCTTTTTGTATCTATTTGTAAACATCATATGAACAACATAATCTACAATCCCGGGAAAATATCATATATTACCAGCACCAGGAAAAATTCAAAGCACATTTCATAATCTACAATCTTTGGAAGTTCAAGTATTTAAAAAATCTATGAAGAATTGTTTTCACATTTTCTTTTACATAAAAATATTTATTAAATAAACTATGAATGTTAAACCAATGATTGTGGATAGTGTTGTTCATATATAGAAAAATTACCAATCAGAAATATTGATATTTGTGGAAGTTATCACGGAAACGGCTTTTCAGTGCTTGAAACGTGGCTGCTATTTTATAACGATAATTACTCTTAACTGTAACAGTTTGTTTAATTCTGAAAATAGTATGCAATTGTAGAAGTAGTTAATAAAGAGCATGTCAGGTTACGAGCAATTCATTGCGAAGAAAAGAAAAAAATGTGTTTCACCTATTTATCACCTATGGATTTCACCCAAACTGTATGCCCCCCCCCCCCCTTACAAATGCAACAGAAGATATAAACAGTTGAAGCGAGGAGAATCTAAAGTTCGGTTCAAGGATTGTAATGAAACTTGTCCGACATACGAGTAGTGCGTGATGTCTGCTTGCTCTTCTCTAGGCGCTTTAATTGACAGCTAATTTAAACTGAAGAGCTTCTGTCTGTAGCCAGTCAACTGATCAATAATTATTAAGTGCCAGAATGGTACTTTCTGAGATTGTATGGTGGACGGGAAAATGTTTGTTCGTCCGTCTGTCTGTCCGTGTGTCTGTAAGCATGATAACTCCAGATAACTTTATCAGAGTTTCATGAAACTTGGTATACGCACTTATAACGTCACATGGGACGAAGCCTATTGATTCTGGACCAAATCGGTTAACCGGTACCGGAATAACGCCAAATTAGGGGCTTAATTCCTGAAAATATTACATTGAATTCATCAAATGCAATTCAGTTCTCATGACAATATTGTTTGCAGAGTTCATAGACCTATAGGGCTTTGAAAGTTGCAATACACTTGGCTTTAACCAATAACACCACCCAGCATGATTTTTTAGGCAAAGCATCTAAAAAGTGATTTTAACTAAATAAGATGCCTGAATTCAGAAATATCACAATTTTTTGTATCACATCTAGTTTTCGTGTTTGCTACGGAACTTTAAGGTCTGTGTAGACCTTCTTGGAGGCTTTTAGTAGCTAAACGGTAAGTCGTATAAAAAAACAGTTTGGAGCAGTTGTAACTAGTAACGGATTTTTAGAGATCTATAAGGTTGTCGCATCTCCATTCGTTGTACCTTAGATTGAGTTAGATTTTTCTTATTTTACTTACATACATACATACATATATAGGCTAAGACCAGCAGCACGTAGGCTAATTGCAATGCAAGTTGGGAAAATCCACTCTACCATACAGAAGAATTAGGCCGCCTCGCCGGCAGCATAAGGACGTAGAAGTGGCGTTTCTACGATATGGAGTGACAGTACAATGAACTAATAGAATACTAGTTGTTGTTTGTACATTACCTCAGTTCCAATGGAGCGCAATATTAGACTAGAAAATGAAATAATAGGCATTGTACACATAAATAGGCAAAACTGGGGTAAACTATCTTTGGTGTACACAACCCTGGTACAGTATTAATATAAATTTATATTAAACTTATATT
This sequence comes from Ectobius pallidus, assembly GCA_964059195.1. NCBI lineage: Eukaryota > Metazoa > Arthropoda > Insecta > Blattodea > Ectobiidae > Ectobius > Ectobius pallidus. The sequence goes on from CAXKWD010000009.1 coordinate 36,995,796, forward strand.
AAGAAATCTCAAATTTAAAAATATAACATAGACATTTTGCCTAACATTAAGTCACATAACACTTTAATGTGCACATGAAAATAGTAAGACATAATGGGAAAAGGTAAGGTTGCCATTAAATTTGTGCAAAGAAGGGTCACGTGGCCTTGGCAACCAGAGGTGTACATTTCGCGAGGCTGAATATGTTCCACAAACACACGTGGGTGCGAAGACAAAGCTTGTCGTCTCTTTCTCTCCTCTGTATATCTTTTTCTATCTCGCTGGCTCATAACAAGTTCTGCTTCCGCATTCACCCGTACATCTGCCTCCCATCTCCCCATGACCTACATCCCAGCACACAACGGGGAAGCGTGCTATAAAAAATACGTCTGTGGTTAACTGTACTATTAAAGATTTCTACAAAGATGATAATTATATTGTATAATTCTGTGATAATAGAATAATACGTGTATGCGTTTATTTACTACAATTAGGCCGAAGGCTGGTGATATTTTACAGTAAAGAATAGGTAGCCTAATAATAATTAATTACACAATAACTGCACTCAGTAACTAATCAATACGCCAAGTTGTGGCCACCAATGACTGTTGCATGTAAATTATTCCATTCGATTATGCTCCTACTAACCAAATAACATTTCCTTACGTCTGTTCTTAATTTCCTACTCTTTATTTTGAATTTTTATTTTTATGCGGTGGTCCCCTAATGACAGTGTCTCCAGTCATAACCCAATATCTATCCGTGCAGAGAGTCCAGTATAAGATTTGAAAAGTGGAAGATAACGCCTTTTTCTCATAATTTCTCGCAGTTTTCATATGATTTCTTTAATATTTTTGACCCCATCTTTCCAACTCCATTTAACAACTTTTGACGCCCGTTTCTTTACCTTTTCTAAAGAGCACACTATGCCGTATTCCACTAGCGGACGCACTAAAGATGTATACGCTATTTCCAGAGCTGAAACTTTCCTCTTTTACCGATTAAATCAACTACCAGCACTTCTCACAATGGCAGGTTTTCAAACTTAAAACATTAAACAAAGGTGCATACATTGAACCATATTTATAGCAGTAAAATGAAATAACGCGTAGACATAAAAACAAACTTAATTACAAATAACGACATACGATTATGGTAAACTAATCTTCTTAAGGGCAAGGAACCGTTTGCCATCTTCTTCTTGCATTATTTTTTAAAGTTATGAATTTATATGCAAGATGTTACATTTTGCTTTAAGCAGCTATCAGAAAGTGTACTTTTATGTTACGTTGCTCTTTTCCCGTAAATTACATTTTGCCAAACAGTTTCCCTGAAAATTAAAAATTGCTCAAAAAGTTATCTTGTATAATTTGTAGTCTACAGAAGTGACCAAAACCATACCACTCTTTTAAATATCTTATCTTTAAAGAAATAATTTAGAGGTTACAATATCTTGAAAGTCTGTTATATAATTTTTAAAATAAACCTAAAATAGTATCTACTTCATTTATGTAAGTTTTCCACCATATAGTCTAGGATATCCGGAGAATATATAATGATAATAATATAATAATAATAATAATAATAATAATAATAATAATAATAATAATAATATATGATGTAATCTTTATTTTAACCTATAAGTTACAATGTGTAATATTTTATCCTCTGCCCTTTAGTTATTATAAGTACTTAATTTGTTTTCAAGTTATCTTGTCAGCAGTTATAACATCAGCATTATTAGTCCTATACACTAGTTACAAAATCAAATCAAATCTATTTGATTGTATAATTTTAAAACTATTGTTCATAATACGGCTAAAAATAATTACATTAAGTTTGAATAATAGTTTAATCTGAAGCTTAACCAATAAAAACTTATTGCTAAAATGCTATTCCATCAAATTGTTTCATCTAGACCTATATGCATTTAATAGATCAGGCTTATAGGAACTTTCATATAAGATTTAAAATACTTATATAAAACTGCTTTACTAAATCGTATAAAATCTCTTAAAATGAATTTCATCTGTTCTAACCCTAATTCGCGGGTGCGCGAGTAAAGAGAGTTAAGTCCACCATCCTAAAAAATTGAGATAATATGTCCATAGAGTTATAGATAAAAATGTCCTCTACATTTGTGTTAAGTCCAGTAAGTCATATTCAAACTTGTACGGTAGATGTGGATGTGTGCCTCATGACTCTAAAGCTGTTGGGCTGGTATAGTGTGTTAAGTCACTCTAATTCTCAGTAACAAGAAAATGAACTTAACTCTCTTTGCCCGCGCACCCCGGAATTTATAATCAATAGCAAGATACAGTTTGTAGATTTCAACTTAATTGATTATACACAATATTTTATTAATCTACATTTAAGCTTCAAAACAAAAATAAATAAAAACAGAACATGAATATTTTATAAATTGTCTCAGTTGAAAAAAGCGCAAATTTATTTGCAAGTAGGTTCCATTTATACAGTCATTAAGATTTTGAAAATTGTTTTACTATGTAACTTATATGGTGACGGTATCTGACTAGCGACGCTGTGATGCATGTAGACAAGAGAACGGTACAGGTTATTTAAACATTTCAATGTCATGTTGCATTGAGTGCAGTTTGTAAAGGTCACGCGGAAATCTCTGCAGTCCAGGAAGTACAATTCAATAACCCCATACAGCCATGTGCAAGATTATCTCTCAGGCTCGATATGCCAGCCCATCAGCGCGAGGCACGATAGCTGACTAGACTGCACCATTTGGAAGTGAACTCAAGGGATGCTATGTCCTCCACAATGAGTCCACTCAACAGAAAATGTCGGAAATTAAGTCAGCAAACATCCATCCAAGTTCTCGGTAGACTTGTGGATTCTCACGGAAACTTCGTTACATTGCCGTATTGGAAACTGCATGAAAACAGGGATCATATTCAGTACAGTAAATGTATTCAAATTGTTTTGAATTATTACGGAAACCTAGTGCAGTAATTTCTTGCTTTGGAATTACTTAACACCTCTTGGAAGTATATAAAAAGTTGAATTCGAGATAAAATAAAGTACTTCTGTTCTTTTTTCTATTGTAGACGTCAGAAACAATTGTCAATTGAAAATAATATAATGTTTGTGGTATAAGGCCCATTATCTAAAGACCAGACACATACGAACTCAAAATCCGTATATTCTTAACAGCTTGGAGAAATACTTAAGCAGAAAATCTTCATATACTGATTTTCTCAACCGGATTTAAACGAGTGTTAACTAAGTAAATGATCCGACTGTGCTATTATATAAATTATAAGTAACTACTTAATGTCGAGAATAAGGACCGATGTACCTTTGACTCATGTTTCGTGGAATAAGATTACTCCCGTCCACACTGAGTGTGAAATACTGTATAGAGAAAGGAGCCAGACAGTGACACCACCTGCACCTTAAAGCATACGCTAGCACTAACCAGTAAAGTAAGGCTAAGCAATGCACAAATAGAGAATATCACCGATAAAGAAGAACACAGCCATCTGTTTACAGTTTTATGAAACGATTATTTCGCCAATTTTAAGTAGGTTTTTTTCACAGTTTTCAAAATTAGTTAGGTTACCATAGATTTTTAGTCATTATGATGCAAGAAAAGCGATGCACGATCAACAATGTTCAAAAGAAAGCCATGGAAACGATATTTCTCTTGCTGGATGCTCCCACACAGTTGGATATTTCTTCAATTTTTTTCGAATGATGCCTAGATCTCTTCAGCTTCAATGCCAGATTTATAAGGTACGTTCAAATTTAGATTTGGTATGCTTCTTCTGTCGACATTTTTATTTCCTGTTTTGAAGAACTGAGATAAATCTCTTTGGGGTTCTGTATAGATCGTTAGTAGGCTTTCTTAAAACAATGCAAGCTCAATATTAATATGACAGTCTTTAAGATAAAGTGCTTAGCCTATATGGATAAAAACGTTATTGGCAAAATTCATATTTTAACTATTATTCATGTCTGAATAAACTGTCGATCGATTTTCTGTGCTTTATAATGCGGGGGTAAGATCATGATAATTATAGGTTTATAAAACAGATCCCCTAGGTACTATGCGTAAACCTGAAAATCTTATCAACAAATGTTCCATCGTAATCAGTCTTAATCCTACTTTATAACTTAATTTTTCTCATTCACTTCTCTCTCACTATACCTAAATACCCTCCCGTTTTCATTGGCTTGACTGTTCCCCTGTATTTTAACATCTTAATGGCTGTAATATCACGTTGTAAATTACCTCACTATGCTTTCCAGATTTCTAACATCTTCACTTTCTGTTAGGTAGGTAGTGTGATATTCTATTAAAGGCCTGTAAGAGGACAGTATCACAGAGTGCAGTGACCAAGGTGGACCCCACATTCGGGAGGTCTCGTGCCGGCCAACCTATGTGGGACAAGACTCACTTACCCCGAACGTTCCCCGTGCGATGTCTGCTCAAGTTTGCTTTGTCTTGGGGAGGACTTGTGTCATACTGATTATACAGAATAGTGTAACAGAATAATAATCTTCTGATGTCACAGAATGGTTGATATTAAGAATTTTTTGAAAGACAGAATAGTTTCCAAAAACACGTCCTTTTCATGTTATAGGGCTAAGAAGGAAAAAAAAGGCTTCGTCTTTATGCTAAAGTTTGAAAGAAAAGATGAAAAAATCTCAACTTGAAAATTGCGCTATTTACTTTCTGTGAATCTCCTCTTGGCTACACACTAGCGTTTTTATCTAATGCGACAGTAATCGAATACAACATATATTTCTAAGAATTTGTCATTCAATCATGTGGCGTTAACTTTATGTCAGCAATGAAGGTCGCAATTCTGAACAATTCCTATAGTTTGTCAATAACATTTTCTTAATACCTGGTATAAGAAAATTTGGAAAATCTGAATATAATATTATGTGATTTACATATTTTTCTTTCTGCTACGAGCTTTGCAGTGTAATTCTCTTGAAAGAGAAGATAAATCGGCCAAAGAAAGAAAGAAACAGACAGACGAAGGGAGATAATATTAACAGATTAAAACTTAAAACAGTGATTCTCAACTAACATTTTACTGCTGATGATCAGAGCCTTTGTTATTTTCACTGTTCACGTACGATTGGCAAAAACTATATAGCGGAAATACCGGCACATATCTGCACTGTGAATTGTATACACAAAGAATAGCTTGCACCGCTCTAGTTAATCGCTACAGAGGCACACAAAACGAAACGTGGCACAGTTCCATAGCTATTTTTAATAGACTTGCACCCTTCACTCCTTCCTGTTCTATACTCCCATATAGCTTTTTCGAACGAGATGCTTTATTTTATTGCCAGAATGTTACTTTATGAGATTGTGTGGGAGACAGGAAAATGTATGTCCGTCCGTATGTCTGTACGCGCGATAACTCAACTACACTTTACAGGATTTTCATGAAATTGGTATACGCACATATAATGTCCATGGGAAGAAGCCTATTTATTTTGGACCAAATCGATTGAAAGGTACTGGAGTAATGCCCTGGTTCAAATCCCGTAGCCGGTCAATTTGACTTTTTTTTTATGTTAGTGTGCGATTGTCAAGATACTGCATCACAAATCTGTATAGTTCTGCTGATGCTGGACGATTTTAGTCTGAAAAAAATGAACTTCCGTTCTTCCGTAAACTCTTCTTAATGAATCAATCTGGAGCGGAAATCGATAACTTATTTTCTGTATATCATAATTGCAACTATCACTCATTAATCAAATAATTTTGGCACTTTGTTACATCAGTTTACCTGATTTTTATTTTATCTTGTTTTGAAAGACAAACCTTCTCATTCCTTTACTATACAACAATGTTTTTTTCTGAAAATTTTTGGAGACATTAGTAATCATTACAAGCATGCCTATTTTTGAAATGGTTTCTAAAAATTCAAAGAATTTTGTTATGGCAACTTCATGCCACAAATTTACTTCTACATCAAACCTTTTGTTAAATTTTACGAAAAATGTAATAATTATAACAAATAATAATAATCGAACACTTATACGACGAAGAGGTAACCCTAGATGCAATGGTGGTTATTATGCAAAGGTATGCGAGAAAGCATATAATATTTTATCATGTTCACATGCCTATTTGATTCAAGTACAGTATAGCATAGCGTAAGAAAGCTTAAAAAAACACGTCTGCATATGCATGAGGGAATAGCACACAAATGCCAGCGGCCTGGGGAAGGCTCGAACCCACGGACTTGGGAAAAGAAAGCCAATGCCTTAATGAGTAGACCAACTAAGACGACATCCGGTAAAATCACTGCATTGGTAACATTCGTATCAGGAACACGCTGGTAATCAAAGGAAATCGATACTTTGAGGTATCCATTCACAATTATGTCCCTTCAGCGTAAGAAACAAAATATTACTAAATTTTTATTGAAAAAAGTGGAAAACGTGACGAATACAGGGCGCTAGATTGCGTCATATTTGATGGAGCAGACTGTATCGGCCACTTAATGCGCAGTACGGGAAGGCCATCTTTCCACGGCTTCATATACCTGAAGGTTAGAATCCGACACATGCTACCAGGAAGTATTATAATAAATAAATCACTTATTCCACGATAAAAGATAACTTTACTATCGCTATTAACTTTATAAAGAAATCCGACATTTTGTGTAAGCATCGGATCAGTAAACCTTGAGCTTGAAATGGCGTCTTTCACTGAACAGATCAAGGTTTTAAGTAAAATCATATTTGTACCGATGAACAAGACTTGTTAAAGGTAAAAGTGATCCTAATGTTTGAATCTTAAACATTATCTTTAGAATTTAGCTTGGGCGATAACTTCAAACGATTTTTTTCCCCATAGGTAATCCCACGAGGGATTAAAAGTATATCGATAGATTCGCGACTGCGCAGCAGAAGCGAATTTATCTGATGAAACTTGAAATCTCGAATGGGATTTATTAGGATTATTCCATGCACAAAATGTAAGGATTGTATAAATAATAATTATTTTCTTACTTTGTTACATAAAAACAATTCTGCTACCTGCGAGATCACGGCATACCATGAATCAAGAATCGATGAATAGTTTCGAATTATCACATTCTAACCAATGCTGCCAATAGTGCATGTGAGAAATAAATAACCTAATTCAGATAAGCTAACATCAGAACAGAAAAAAAACAATGGAACTGGCTTGCACATAATCGAAATTGTGTTTTTAATGAATGTACATTTATATTATTTCAATTTACAAACAAGTTATGTTGTATAAAGTGTGTTTTTATTCTGTTGCTGGCAGCACGTGGCATATTAATTATTGCAAATCGATACCTACATTTCCAGTTTTATCAGATTAAATCGCATACTTGTATTCCTAGCAAGCATATTATAATGACTTTCAATTAATATATTTAACATTACATGTAAAATTAATAATAAAATATCAGACAACAATGATTATAGCAACAAAAAAATAATGCTTGAGGTACGCACCATACCTCATAGGGCAATATCATTTGGCGGTTATCAAATTCAATGACAATTCTCGGGTTAACCCGAGAAATAACTTTAGAACGTCTGTAAGTAAGATCTCTAAGTTTTTTCAGGATAAACTGGGTTAACAGGAAGATTTGTTGGAAATAACTTTTCGGAAGTAGCCATTTTTTAACTCGTGTCATCATCAATGAAACAAATAAAAGAGTAGTATAATCAAGCATTCAAAATAAATAATTTAGAGAATGTACTCAGATGCGGGATCTTTCCCCCCCGAGAGTTATCCTCCAGAAGGAGAGGCCATTGCCCGCAAGGGATTCAAAGGCTGTTTTATTTTAGTTTATTTTATTATTATGATTTTATAGTTTTCTGAAAATTTAGTGAAGAACGAATTCTCAAAAACGGTTTGATGTTAGTTGACATTGTTAATAAAATGGCATTAGAGGAAAATTCAGCAAATGTAGGCTACATAAAGTATTTCGCAGTCTATACAGATGTACTCGTATTTGCATTATTTATTTGTTTATATATATACCTACCAATGCTAACAGCTCTTAAATGTCCGCTATACTGATATTGATATGTGCTTGATTCCTTTATTTCAGCAGAAGTGTTGATACCGTGGCGAGTGGTGAAGACGCAAGATGCAGTCAGTAACAAAAGCAATTACCATTTCACTGACCTTAAGTAATAAGAACAATATATACTATTTTAAACGGTCTTACAGGAATTACGGAATATAATATAAAGACCAGGTATAAACGAGTCACAGTTTAGTTGGGACTGAATTTACTTAAGGCAAGCATGAATAGATTATCTTGATAGTTTTCAAAATGAACCGAGCATTGAGTACCTGGTTGGATAATGTCAGATCACGAATGCTTTTCAAATGATCGGTAAGTCCGCATGTCACTTTAGTTACGACCGGATTTATCCAAAGAAGTTAAATAATCACGAGCTGTATTTCTTATGACTATTCCCCGAATAAAACAAATATTACTAATAATAGTAACAAATAATACCCATAGAAATATGTAATATTTCATATACGAGGGCCGTCCACAAAGTAAGCTTTCCTACGGTCGTTTACACAAACTAAATAAAATTTAATGGAAGTATTTATTGCAACAGATATAGCAAGTGCTCAGCTATTTTTCAACATATTCGCCACAGGAATTGAGAAATTTGTCATGCCGTGGGACCAACTTTTGAACATTTGTGTCGTAGAAATTTGCCGCCTTGGATTTGAACCACCGTGTGACAACCATCTCCGCTTCTCTGTCATTCTCTGTCTATTTTTCCTGAGGTGTAGGAAAAGATGGAAATCAATGGAAGCGAGGTCCTGGCTGTAGGGTGGATGTTGAAACATCTCCTAGCCGAACTTTTGCAGGAGACATGCACGGAGGTGTTGAAGTCTCCACCCTACAGCTCGGACCGCGCACCCAGAGATTTTCATCTTTTCCCACACCTCAAGAAATGACAGTGAATGACAGAGAACGGTAGAGATTGGCAGAGAAACGGAGAAGGTTATCACACAATGGTTCAAATCCCAGGCGGCAGACTTCTATGGCATATGTATTCAAAAGTTGATCCCACGCTATGACAAATGTCTCAATTCCGGCGGCGAATACGTTAAAAAATTGCTGAACACTTCCCGTATCTGTTGCAATAAATATTTCCATTAAATTGTGTTTTGTTTCTGTTAATGGCCTATGGGAAAGTTACTTTATGGACGTGCCTCGTACTTACAATAAATTATAATTATCTTAACTGAAAACACTGGTCACTGCAGCTACGATCGTTTCATATAAATTTGTAATAAATTACTAAATTGCTTGTTTTCGCTGCGTTCATGTTCCTCGAATACGTATTCAATGAGGATCGTACCATCATTGCTGTTTGTTATCCATAATACAGTATTATCAGACGTATAAGTGGAATTCAATGGTTATTTGTTATTGTCCTCTTCGTTTTCAGGATGTTCGTCAATTCGTCATAAATAAAATAATATTGTAAATTATTTGTTTCTATTACTGCTAAAATTATAACTCGCTAGAAAGTGTGCAATGTAACATTATGTCGTTTCTAACGGGACTGAACACCGTTTGTAAACAAAACACTTGAACTTGCAAGTCATGTCGCTTGAGTGGCAGATTTTTCGTACAAGTGCTCTAAACTGTCACTGAACGCATCAGCCAAAACGAGAGGGAAACTTCATTGCTGGCAAAAGTGAAATCGCAGCAACATTAACATCTTCCCATTGCAATTAATTACTACTTGTTGTATTCAAATGAACACTTTTACGTGATGCTCTGGCTTCCGTGATTCCCACCTCCTGCCACTCCATGCGCTCCTGGTATCACAGCTTCTACTCCCACGTGTTAAGCGCCATTATTAACGCTTTTAACAACCCATTTATTTACATTCCAAGCACATTTATTGCTACTTGACTTTGTCTGCTAATAATTTAATTTAAAGAGAAACATTTAGATCGGTTCGGTCGTTTGGTGGTAACTTTTGTAACTTTTTATCTTCTTCTTTAGTCTTCAATCTTTGAATTGGTTTACAGCTATTATCCATTCTCATCTTCTTTCTGCCTTCCTTTTTAATTCTTCGTACGTTTTACAGTTCATGTCATCCTTAATTTGTTCCATGTACTGTAGTCTTTCTCTTCCTTTGCTATTCTTGCCTTCAATTGTGCCTTCGATAATGATTTTTAAAAGACTTTGGTGCCTTAGTAGATGCCCTATGAGATTTATTCTGCTTTTCCTTATTTGGTTCCAAATTTCTTTCTCTGCTTTTGCTCTCTCATAAACTTCCTCATTGGCAAATTTATCGATCCAGCTAATTTTAAGCATTTTTCTGTAGCACCATGTTTTAAAATGCTTCTATTCTTCTTCTTTCTGATTTCAGGATTGACCAAGTTTCACATCCATACATATGTTTTCATCAAATTTTTCCTTATTTCTAAACTAATGTTATCGGATGTGAATAATTTATTTTTCTTACTGAAGGCAAGTTTTGCTTGATAAATTCTATTAATTAATAGAATTAATGACTTCTTATAAGGGGTCAAAAACAAAATAAACTTTTGGAATGAACAATACGGTCATGGAAACCATAATTAACGGCCATGGATGTCTGCATTCTGACCACTTCAATGTATCAGTATTAATCCGTACGGGACTTCATAAAAGTGATAACATTACCCGATTGATAACATTATCCGCGGTTTCATCATATATATAAGACTATAATAAGATAAGTTATGTTTTTAAATTAGGTTAGGTTTCTACTGTTTTAAATACTGAGCATAGGTGGAAATTATAATTTAAAAAGAAATATATAGCTCAGTAGGAAAATGAAAATAATTGAAAAAGAAGAAATTATTAAAGCTACTACTTTCCTTCTGGATAATCTGCAGAAAACATTCTTTTATTTGTGTCTGTTAAATTGTACAATTACAAATATAGGGCCTACATATTACTGTTCAAACTTATTTAAAAAATAACGGGCATAAAATAACTTTTTTCCGAAAATTAAATTACTTTTTCCGAACTTAATTTAAGTTTTCTCTGAAATCGAGTAATTTTATTCCGAATATAATGCACTTTTCTCTGAAATGGAAATTACCTTTTCCAAATATAAATTACTTTTGCCAAAATTTATGTTAGCAACTGGCTGTAGTATGTGAATGGAATCTTTAAACATTTTCTTAACAATTTTTTGAATTGCATATACCTGAAGGCCTAAGTTTATTAAAAGATTGTATTCGACAAAATGCAACATACAATAATCCTTGGACAATCCATTTCTCTGGAGGAACATTGAATCCTTCACTCAGAAAGGACTCACAAGTAAATGTAGCCTAAGGCCTAGCCTACACATACATAACAAATCGCAGTTCCTCTCTCTATTGATGGCTACGATGTCAGCCCTTCTGATAGAATCCTCAGCAGAAATGCAGTGAATCTCTTCGTGCACTTCCCAGCCTCGTCTTTGAAGTGCATTGACGATTCCAGTTCTTACTTCATAATGCCTGTTGTTCCACAGCAATCTCGATTTCCTGCAAAATCCTAACACGTGATCAAGGGTTTCTTCCGATTTTTTTTCGAAACTGAATTTACTTTTCCTGAAATTGACCTTCAGAATTATAAATTACTTTCTCCAAATAAAAATGAACTTTTCTAAATTGAAGTAGACAAAGTATAGAGCTTTTTAAGTCGACTGAAGTTAAATATTCCCTAATTGATAGGAAGATAGGTTACTTCCGTAGTAGATTTAACGTAACGATAAACGAAGATGGAATTACACATAAGATGCGTACAGATTCTTTTTTTCAGAAAATAATTTCACCGCAGACGTTCAAAGCACGCTTATACGATTTAAACCTCCTGTTCTTGATAATCATAGTTAGGAAGAATATATGAACTAGAAGAGGTGTTTTCAAACACCAGCAAAGTAATTAAAATACGAGTTAAATGCCAACACTTATAAAGTTACGCTATCACAATAATTAGAACTTAAGGTATGGTAATGACCCCATTATCTACTTTAATTTTTAATGCAAAAGATAGCAATGATATTGAAGTAAAAGGGTGATTTGTTATTTATTAATTCATTATTTTCAAGGTTCATAAGGAATGATATCTTCATTTGGAACATTATAGAAGCAGTAACATTTGAGATAACTGGATCATGCTGGATGACACTTGATTACAACTGTACTCTCACGCTTCGACAAGTGAAAGTAAGCGGAAGTGATGCTACATTCACTTCACTAAATGAAAGTTTGAGAATGCGGGTAGCCAGCTTTTCCAATAGGATAACAGAGTTACTAAAAGGTACGAACCATTCTAGATATGAATATACATCTTTACGATTTACGAACCTTTCCAAATTAGACAAAGTTAAGAAGGTCTCTAAATACTAGAAGGAATATTCTACTATATAGTAGTTACGAACATTTCTAGATGCAAATAAGACATTTCATAGTCATTTTCTAGATGCGCAAAACATGAGATGTTAAGAATGTTATTGGGTGGAAAGCAACTGAAAAAATCTAGAAAGTTGTCTGTTCCTATATTAAATGTTTTAGCAGAAATAGCCTACCAATAATCAAATAATCTAATGAACCAATCCCCTTCGTCACTAGATAGATTCAAAATATTTAATAAAAGTTGACTACAACAACCATTTATAGAAAAGAACTTGATGTAATTTACTAACCGTACTACAGAATTTTTAGGACGATTATCTACCATCCAGCAAGGAATTATATATTTTGGATCCATCGATACGTCCGAGAAAAAGTCGATGTACAAATGAGAAGTGTATTTCTCAAAATAAATAAATAAATAAACCATATCTCCGACCATGGGCAGATGATCGATGCACGAGGCACAATACCAAGACCCCCGTCTTCTGGGATTCCCTAGGTCTTAACAGGACTCCATCTCTGCGATGTGTCTTCAATAGCCATTCTTCGGGACCACTTGTGTAACTCCTAAGTGAGAGTTCCTATCCATAATCTGTTGGTTACACTATTATATGTGTATGTCCAGTTATATATAGATTGAACTATTCCATCATATAATATTTTAAGATATTCGTTATTCATTATGCTTTGTCATAATGACTTGTTAAATAAGTGCAATAAGAAAAGCTACAAACATTTCTAGGCAAAAAATGTTTACCTAAGTTACGAACCGTACTGGATGAAAATAAAGCGTCACGAACATTTCTATACGAGAAGAATTAGCTTATTTATTTTTTTTAATGAGATCAAAACATTTAACAAAAGTAATGAGTCTTTCTAGGCAAAATATTTTTAAAATTCATGTTACGAACCTTTCTAGATGAGAAGATGTCATTATCCTGCCAAGTGCTCATTGAATTCCAAAGTCCGTTTCCAAGACAACTACTGTCAATGAAAACTGCACTGTTAATCCATCACGATTTCAGAAAACAAAAACTCAAAAGAGTATACTTTTTAGCCTGTTGGCGTAGTTTCAGTTTTCAAAACGCTTCACTTCAAGTCAAATTCGAAATATCCATGACACTGGGAAATATCCTTGAACCTTTGAAATCTTCGAACTGAAGCACCCTTTCAGTCTGCGTCATTAACTTATGAAGCACTTAAAATCACTGATAAAGTTCCACACTATAATTGTAATTGTAACTCAGGAATTTCTGTCTTATCCACGCATTGTAGTCACTATAACTTCTATCGTCTGTAGAATTACTAGGCGCAAACAGATGGTGTGCATCCAATCTTCACCGATATAGTGAAGTTCATCGCATACAGTTTTCACTTTAACTTTGCCATTTAGACGCAGTCAGTATTTTTCCACACACTTAGCGTTCTGTTTTGCTCAACATATACACTTTGAAAATACAATAACAAACAGAAAGACTTCCTAAGCACTCTTTGTTTTTAATCCAAAGAAGAAGACTCGCTGTTTCAGGGGTAACTCAGAAATAGTTAAATCAATCTCTGCTTGTAAATGGTAACTATAAATGGTAATTTAATTTAAAATTATCTATGCTTATAAACGGTAACGGTAGAATCGATAAAATTACAAATGGTAACTGTGAATCAGTCTATGTTAAGACGGTCATTGTTGATTATGATAAAGATGTATTGGATGTGATCGTTGTTTATCCTGATAACTTCGAAAGTGTTCGATTTAAGATATTCGCTATTTCAAAATGGTAACTGTGAAATAATTGGTTTAACACCGTTTATAAATGGTAACTATAAATTAGGTGGATTATTAATATCTATAAATGGTACTTGTGAATGCACTGAAATGATCAGTGTTTATGAATAATAAGAGTAAAAATATTTTTAAATGATTACTATTTATAAAAGTAACCACAAAGAAGTCGGTTTGAAATTAATCACTGTTTATAAAACGCTACACTCAAATCGGTTGATTTTATGGCAAACACTACTCCATAAAAGAAGCCAGAGGAATGTTCAGATAGTAACTCCAATATAAATGCAAGGCGTGGAAGGATTATTTATCACATGATGGTAACTCCAATTAAGTATTAATTTTTTAAGAATGTCCCACTGTCCAGTGCTCTAATCACTAACAACAAATCCTCAACTGTAAACACACGTGAATACCCTATTTGTTCGTGCGCTTCCTTATAGTCCTCTTCCGTCACCACAATGGCTGCACTGAACGCACAAACAAAACACACTCGCCTCGCGTCTTACCTGAGCCAAAGTAGGGCACAGACTGGGAGTTGGTGGCCAAGTCCGACAGCCAGTTGAGCCGCAGTGGGGACAAGCCTCAACACTTTCTCCTGTGCCCACCTCCTCCATCTAACTTTCCACAACAAATTATTATTACAAATAGCAGACTTTTTCAAGAGAGCCCTTGGCCGCCAACAACCTACCCCCACCAAAACAACTCCTTTCGAAGTCTTGCACAACAGCGGTATAACCTCTAATTGGGAAGTAAGAGAGACTTACTCGTAATCACTTTCATTCAATAATAAAAACCTTCAACTAAGCTCTGTCTGGTCCTTATGTAGATTTCCGATTTATGTAAATGTCGCCATGGTTACTTTCCTTCACTAGAATTTTGTAATCACTCTGATTTGGAACAAAAACTCCAGAATCTTCCTAATTTCACTATTTAAGAAGAGCCTAAACTGTCTTTAAGCTAATTTTTACACACTTTAATTGAACATGGGTCATGTCGCGTGTTTCGGATCTTTGGATACATCAGTAAGCCGTGTAACCGTTAATGTTTTATTATCGTAGTTCAGTATTATGTCATCTGCTCACTTTAGCCGATACTCAGTTCCAATTATTATATTCGGTGACAAAAAAAAGATAAGTGAAAATAAGTAAATACATAATGTGGCCTTTGTAACTGGGTAAACAAAAAAGAATTCAAGCCAAAAATGACATGATACGGGGTTTGAACCCGAAACATCCCAAATGCGAGACGCTACCGACTTGGAAACCTCGTTTCCACAATATGTTACTAGAGGGCCTTTTGACGTACAATATCATAGTTACAGTTTCAAGCACAATGAGATCGCTTTGAACAAGGTAATTATACAATTCTTCTACCCATCCTAGCTGTGCGGTGATATGTGTCAACGTATTGATAGCTGTAAGAGAGGGGAAAAGTTAGGTCTGATTAGGTGACCAACTTTTTAGACTATCAACCCGGGACACATGTTCTATTGATGAGCTGGAAGAGGGGAGCATAAATATAAAAGTAAAAGTTAAAAAATATACATATTTATGAATTTATTACATTATTGTTAAATATTATTTTATTTATTAAGCTCTGCAGCTTTTAGAACATATTTCTTTTCCTTTACATAGTGGTAGAACTGAGTATACTCGAATTTAAATTAACCCTAACGCGAAACTCAGCTTTTATTAAGCTCACATTATATTGGTTTCTCGTGTCAGTCCAGTAGAATGACATCAAGCTCAACAAAATTATTTAAACAGGAGATACATGGGATTTTAGTAATAAGTTTTGCTAGATTGTTGAACTTGCACTGATTACCATAATTCACGGGCGGAGTCTTGCAGGTTAACATGGTCTTCCATGCTGGAGCCGTGGTTTTGGGTTTTATGACTTGCATTGATTAGTCTGCAAAAATATCCACCCACTTTTTATCTATAGGCTTGTCTTGATGGCTTGTTCATTAATTAAATCCTTAGCACCTACAAACTCATAATAAAGACTGTCCACTCAGAAGCACATTGAATATCACTCAATATCACACTACATGTCTTCAAAGAGAATAGTTGAAGCACACAAAGATAGTTAAAGTGTTCCCTATTAGAGGCCATGGAGGCCCAGAGGGTTCCAGGAGGTTGAGGCTCCCAGATTTTTAGACATCGGCACATGAAGGTGGTGAGGTTGTCAGCCTTACGCACTGGCCGCGTTTACTCCCAGGATTGCTCCTGGTACTAATTTCTGTTAGAGGCTGAGTTGACCCCAGGGTCATAGTGTTACGAGAAGGATTAGGCCAATTGAAAAACTCCAGTGACCTCATCGGAGATAGAACCCACGACCTTCTGGTATCTAGCGCAGCGCCTCAACCACTACGCAACGGCATACCCCCACAAAGATAGTTACAATGATGAAATCAAAGTTTACTTCAATGTATGAGTTTTCGTAAGGGAACTAAAAAAAATCCTGTTTTATTTGACATGCCATTTTTGTGATACCTTTTTAGTTTGTTTGCAGTTAAATAACCTGAACATAGGCCATTTTTACGTTGAATGAGTTTCTGCCGCAACCTAATCATAACATCAAACTACTCAGGTGCAGTTAAGGGTGAAGGTGCTAAAATAAGGCAAAATATAGGACAAAAAGATGCTACTAAAATCGTTATATAACAGACATTCACTAATAGTAGGCAACTGACTAAAATTAAACAGAAAACTGGAGTAAGCCTATACAAATAATTATTTTCCCCTGTTAGGTGTGCAGGCTACTGGCTCCGGTAAAATTCAAAAGAGAGAATAGAACCAAATACACTTTACTATTAAAATGTATTTGATAGAACACACACATAAATATTTTCCATCGTTGCAGGTGTGCCTTCAGTACCACGATTGTTGAAAGCAGTCGACTCACTATTCCCACATTCACTGCATGCTGTTAAAATGCTAATTGAAAGTTACTTAATTTTGGATATTGGAACGAAGATATGATTTAATAAAAATGGAATGAAACTCAAAAGACATAAATAAAAGAAAGCACTTCAGAAGATTATTACAAAATTGCAGTAAAAGACAAAAAAGGGATTAATGGTGGAA
Organism: Ectobius pallidus; assembly: GCA_964059195.1. Lineage (NCBI taxonomy): Eukaryota > Metazoa > Arthropoda > Insecta > Blattodea > Ectobiidae > Ectobius > Ectobius pallidus. Next base: position 37,013,080 of record CAXKWD010000009.1, read on the forward strand.
AAAAGAGACAAAGGCTCTAAAAAGAAGGAAAAAGGGGCTAGAAAATTGACTCCATTCTCAACTAGAGACAACATTTCACACTGTAGTTTCTTTCACTGGAGCTCTAATTTTCCCTACGAAAAGGTGCGCACCTAAAAATCCTACCCCTGATAATCATTTTAATTTATAATAGGTAATCCCACGAGAGATTACGAGTTTATCGATATATCTGGGAGAACGAAGTTCGAGCAAATTTTTCTGATGAAACTCGTAATCTCGTGTAGAAATTATTAAGACTGTTCCATAAATAAAGTGTAACGGATTTTGAAAATAATAATAATTTTCTGACTTTATTGTCAATATTCTCCCCGCTATGACATCACGGCATAGGCCTACTAAATGAATGAACATCCCATGCATCGATTCGAGTTCCCAAGCAATGGTGCGTTACCACAAGATGGAGTGCGTCAGCATCAGAACGCCATAAAAGTACAGGAACTGGCTTGTACCGAATCAAAATTGTGATTTTAACCAGTAGCTACACGTTTACGGTACTACAACAAGTTATGTTCTATAAAATAATGTTTTCATTCTAATCACTCTGACGTTTCATCAGATAAAAATGCATTCTTGCGGCCCTAGGAAGCATATTATAAGATAATCGATCGTTATTGGTCTATATGCGAGGAACTGCTAAACGTTATTGGTCAGTATCAAACACGCGGCGTATGAATGGAATATTTACGTTAATTAAGGTTAAAATGTAATTAGTTAAGGTATTTTTTGAATAATTTAATATTCTCGAGATAGGCTGACCAGAGAGTCTATTTTTAAGTCAGTCAAACTGATTATATCAGGAGACCCTTGTCCATATTGGGTTGATCATGAACTAATTCTTAATTTTATATGCAGGTAGTATCCTACATACAACTACTAAAAGAACAACTTTTAGTTTCTTGCATATACGTAGTATACAGAAAGTAATGTAATCGTGGCGAAATCGATTTAACACCGGAAAAACATGTTTCACGATGCCTAGAAGCGGAAAAAAATGTTTTTGGAAGGACATCTTTCTCTTTTATGTTGATCCGTCCGTCCATATGTCTGTCTGTCCGCCTGTCTGTGGTAAAGCATAGCGAGTAACGGGTCATAGTATGTATGTCCTTTTTAACTTTTTTATGGAAGTTTTATTTTCATTTTTTATTTTATTTTTTCTTGGAATTTTTATTTTCTAAATTTTAATTTAAAAATGGCTCTAACGAATTTAATAGAAAAATGTTAATTTCAAAACTTCTATCCATTACTAATAAAATGGCTAGGTTCGTTTTTCTGTAAAAAATAGTTAGCGGTACTTTACTCATGTCAATGTTTTAAAACTTTCTCGGCTACATGAAAACGTAGCAGAGTAGGTTCTAGAGAAAATTAAAATGAACATTGCTTTGTCATACATATTTCTTTATATAATTTATAGGTATGAAGATAACGAAATAAGTATGACTTAAATACAGAATGTCGCAACTTATACTAATTATAATATGAATGTTTTTATTTTGTTTCCCAAAGTAACAAAAAATTTACAGTTAACTTTTTGTTGTGAAATGCAGTATACCTCGCACACTAAAATCAATCCGAGCGAGGTCCTGGGTTAAAATCCAAACCTCGTGTCCGGCAAATTTCACCTGGAGTTTTATGGTTTCCTCATTCGCAAAGGCCAACGCCGGACTTGTACATTAATTTTTGAATGGTACAGTACATACACGCTGTTTTCGTCAACGTAAAATCTCAATAATACAAATATTAACATGTGAGTAAGTTTGTGCAACATATTTCGCATGGTTTGTTTGCGAACAACAGAATGCTATTACATAAACAGATTTAAAAAACAGTTTTAAAAAGAATAACTTTTGAGTAAAGTGTACCTGAAGTTTATGGAACTAGTTCTGCTCGCCATTAAGACAAGACAATGCACCATGAAAGGTTATTTCCATAGCGTGAATCTACTCGTGGACCATAATTCGATGAAATGTAATTACAATAGCTATTCTATGTGGAAATGCAGTTTTGACGGAATTGCCTTGAACTGAATGGATTGGTGAGCGTGATGAACCTTCGAGATCAGAGAATTGCACCTTTCTCTGCTTCATATTGAATAGAAATCGCCACTCCCTCACTGTATCTCCATGCAGAATACTAACCTCGTGTCAGTCACAACTAAATTAATCCAAATAAATCTTGGATCTCGAGGGAAAACCATTAGTGGTTTCACATTTCGCTGACTGGTTGTAAAACTACTCTGACGGAATTGTATAATACTGTAGTAATGACTTCGATCTAGAAAAAATCCTATGAAAAACAATCGTATGACTTGCTCCACCATAAGATGGATAATCCTATTTTGGATAATATGTTTTCATCCATTTCCCGTTCATGCTATCACGGTGGAAACTCTAACTTCCTACACCCAGTGCCGGTAACCAAACCTACCTGTATAATTTTCCTACTTACAGCATATTTGCACCATTATATCAACGCCTTACTTGTACAGTACTCAATTTTTTTTGACGTAAGTGTTTTAACGTTTCAAGCTCGTCTCATTTTTATAACTTTTCTTCGATTCTGTTAATACACACATCCCACACGATTATCGCCATATACTATTGTCGTAGCTAATTCTAACTTTGAGTAAATGCACATTCAGTTGTCTTATCCCAACATAAACATGTTCAAGAGATAGGAGTTTCTAAGTTAGTGGAAAAGATACCGCTTAAGTACCGTTCAAATGATTGTAAAAAATTAGGTTTCAGTACAAATACACAACATTTCAAGAAAAACGCTACAGCCTTTTTTTGTTTTTCATGAAAAGTATTAAAAAAGTAGGTTCTTAGCCTTCTGTAAATATAATTAACAAAAACTTCAATAAACTTTCTTAACAAGATTACCTAGTGCTTTAACGTACATAGTCAAAATTACATTAATTTACGTGACCATTAAAACACTTCCTGCCTCTGATTTTTGTTAGTTCGACAATCAACAGTTTTTTCTCCATCTTGATTATTGTCTCGATAATGTTAGGGAAAAAATCCCAATGACAGGGCAGTATATGAAACCCAGGACCTCTTGACTAGCAGCACTAGTTTGTTAGTTCAGCTGTGAAGTAATTTGCAAGCAATATATTTGATATTCTCACAGATTAGACATAATTAGCAAGTAAAATCTACAATGTGTGATGAATACGGTATATTTCACTATGACCATGAAGACAATGTTATTTAAAAAATATATAAATACCCTTGAAAAAAAAACCTCCTGCCTGGCGGTCAGCAGATAAATTTTGCATTTCGTAGACAAATCCTACCTTAATGCAAGTGGGTTTATTTGTCACTTCGTATAAATTACTTGTGTAGTCTTAAGAAAAGACAAATTATAATACGAAAGGTCACTTAATTCAGTTATGGTTTGGGAACACTGGTTTTAAGCTAGCTCCAAGGATAGCAGACCATATTGATCCACTCGTCTGGTCTTAGTCACTGCCCTCTCTAACAAATTAGTCACAAGCTGCAATATAATACGCCAGGGAAGGGAAACACATGATTGCAGTTGCAGTCAAAGCCTACTTTATTGATAGTAAACACATTGAAAGCCCTCTTAGTTCTGTTACGTTATTTAATAAGGAATAAAGCTATTAAGGCCGTTGTTACTAGATTCACACTTACACCAGAAAGGACAGTAATTTATTTTTATTTTTCCTGACACTGGTCAAACGCGTATGAGGGAAAGGGCATTCAGATGTGGGAATTTAATTCAGAGACAAGCCATCTCCTCCTCCCGCCAGTCATGACAGCCTTAGCAGTATACCTTAGTTAACGATGTGTCGCGTACGAATGAAACATCCACCCCTTCAAATGACAATTATTTCGTTAGTGGACTCGTCCAGACTATTGCGCATCTTTCTGAGCAGAATTAGGTAGGAACAATTTACTATAAGCTTAAATTTGTTTATTTGACTAATACAAATAGTTTTCATGAATATTGAGTGTTTTTATATTATGAGAGCACATAATGATTTAAATGAATGTGACTAAACAATGATTGATTCTGAAATCACAGAGTAGCTTAGGAGAAAAGCCCTCCAGTCTTTTTAAAAGGAGATTGGATGTGAAGTAGCATATAAAGAGGGGTCCACGAGACACTGTACTGAGTAATTCAGGTAATTAACTGAAGGCTCTGCTACTGTTACCCTTTCCTTATTTAGACTAGAATAAATAAGCATTACACGGTGCTCCACAACCGGCAGTGTTCACGGCCGTAGATAGGGGTGAGTTGCCTGGGTATGACCCCCCCCCCCAATCCAATTTTTTTTATTAATGATAATGGTTCAAGATCTTTATACTATTCACATTATTATTTAAATGCTGTAACTTTTATTGCCAGTTTTGTTTAGTACCTATCCTGGGATTTTGTGTAGGATTTCAAGTTAACTTTTTTTTTTTTTTCCCCCACAAACTGTTACATACAGTACATTTAGCTTCATATACTGAGGGAGAGTTGAATTGATACAAACTGATTTTAGTAAAATGTAAATGTGTCCATAATAAACCCCTGGGAATCTTTTAATCAGGCATATGTATCCCTTTTACATGCCTTAGCAATCAAAATAGGATAAACACCTAGAAGAACACATACTAACTTATCTATCTCACATAGGCTTATGGGTCATTCCATATTAAATCAACAAATGGGCGTTGCCGCACCATTTTTGATTTTGATAAAATTTGGTAGGTGATGTGTACCAGTCTTCTGAACCCCAAAACAAATCTTGTTATACCTCTAAAAAATTTTACTCCTGAGATATAGGCATTTGTTTGGAACACGAACAAGCAAAAAATGTAATTTCAGACCTATTTTCTGAAAGCCGTAGAATTTCTATTTGAATCAGTAGGATGATCAGATAGGGCTCATTGGAAAGCTTAAAGAATGGACTTTCATTTGTGCGTACTAAATTAGATTTAAGTTAAGTCTAAACAGACGTTTTTAGGGCTCTAATCTTCGTTCGTGAACTGTCGTTTTGCGTAATTTTAGGCATTAAAAAAACAACGAAAGACTTGGAGTAACAGGCCAATTTGTTTTCCTGTTACACGTATGTAGGAGGAGTATGTGTCGGAAAAAAACTGAGCTGTTACTGGTGGTCCTTCACCCTGAAAAATTAGCTTAAACTTCGAAAAAAATATAAATCGTGATTTTTCTCGGTCCCAAAAAGTAATGTGGGACAGGTGATAAAAATCTGAAAATGCCAGGATGAGAAGCCCTTATAGTGTACTTTAAAATAAAAACAAAATAATTCTGTGACTCGAAGGGATAGAGGAGCTACAAGCCTTTGAAATATCAAGGAAACAGCACTTGACCGCTACTGAAAATAGGCTAAGCAGATAGGATAATTACCACAAAATTTAATTTAAATTTACATAAAATACAAAACATTTATTTACAAATGAGAATTTTCCTCCGTTATACAACTTTCTGATTTTTGTGATTTTTCTAGCAAATTTCCACATTTGATTTCTTTTTAAGCTACATTGATGGCAATTTCAAGTACTGTATTTAGAAACCATTCTTATCCTGGTTTATTAGGTGTAGGTACTGCATTAAACTCTACTCTTCTATACAGTATATTGAATTATATGTTAACTGATAACTGATAAGTTCTGGACACGCACTGTTCATTGGAGTCTGGTTGCTGACCAAGTCATGTTTGAATATGCATAGCTTCATAAATGATCCAGCCCCTCTGTTCAATGCTGTCCACTATTCACTTATTGAGCTGACTCACAGCATGTAGGTTGTGTTTGTGCTTCATTATATTTTGATTAGTTTATTTTGTTAAATTATTACTATTGTTATTTTGTGCTGAATATATGCTATTGAACAGTGGCGGCTCGTGGCCGGAAAATTAGGTGAAGAGAAAAAAAATGCCACATGCTTATGTTAATAATGGAATTCACCCAATAGCGGCTCGTGGCTCAAAACGAGGGTGTGCTGCAAATACCATTTCATACAGTAAACTTAAAATATTTTTAAAAATTATTAGTAGGCCTATCTAAACTGCACGTCTCTTAATCCATCTCTGGGAATTCTCACGCGATTTTCTCTACCCTAATTATTTTTTTGCTAATTTCTCTCGTCTCGTCGAACGTTGTGTGAGTTGTGTGACGAGAGAAAATAGCACAAAAAAATCTGATGTGAAAGTCACATAACTTCCTCTGCCCAAATAATTCACATGTCCTTGTACAGAATCGCAAGACACAACTTTACGCTAATTATCCTATAAATACCTCTTCTTTCAACGATGCGACTAAAAGCACAGGCTATATAACAAACTTAAAAAAAGACTACAGACGTTTATTGAACTTTCCGCCGTAAAGAATAATTTCCGAAATTTATCGAATATTTCCTTCAGATACTTCTTTACTCTATGCATGGCCAACAATACATTTTTATCACTTCACATTCTTATAGAATAAGAGGCCATGAAAGAGCGCATATTCAGTTGTTCATCACGCAAGACAAACTTTCTACAAATAGTGGGTGAACAGTGGGTGGCTTGAAACTACCCTTCAGAGAATTTTTTCGAAAAAAAGTTTCAAATATAAGTTTTAGCTCTCAGTAAAAGGAACACATGTGCAAATTTTAAAGAAAATCGTTAGAGCCGTTTTTGAGAAAATCGCGAAAAACGAAAATTTCTTCATATAAAGTCCCCTTAAAAATAAGGGAAACTTATCGCCAATCTTCGGCTCACATCTTCAGAAGGTACCTTACCCAAATACGAAATTTTGATTTCATACGATTTTCCGTTTTGGAGCTAGCTTGTTCACAGACTTTTCACACACACAGACAGACACACTGACACACAGACATGTTTCCAAAAATAGCATTTTTGGATTCAGGGGGCCTCAAAACGTGCATTTATATCAAAAACTCAACTTCGAATTTGGGGGTCGAAAACAATACTTCCTCTATGGTACGGGCAGAGGAAGTAAAAATAATAATAATAACAATAATAATGATGATGATGATAATGATAATAATAATAATAATAATAATAATAATAATAATTAGGGCAGGGAAAACCGCGTGAGAGTTCCCCGGAAATGGAATAAGAGACGAGAAAATAGTATTTTTAATTATCGAGGTAGAGGAAGTCGCTTAGTGTTCCCAGTGCGACAGAATTCTTAATCGGGGTTGTGGAATCCGTGTTTTTCTGAATTTAACACATTCGAATTTGGCGGCGTCAGACCATCAGACGGTGGAAGATCTAACGTGCCCACCTCTTTCTCCGAGCTAACAGTGTGAGCTGCTGAACAAGAGGGACGGCTTCGTGGGTAGTCTGTTCTCGTCACCTAGCGGACGTGGGATAAGCGAGAAAACTGCTGCTTGCCATCCTTAGTGGATCCTTAGCTAATTTTAGTGGAACAGACTACCCAAGCATCTGGGAATATTCAGCTTCAATGCTAGGAGGACTTGGGAGCTCACTGCCTCCTAGCGTTGACACCAGTAGTGGAGGGAAATTCAAAATTGTAGAAATACATTATAGTAAGAACAAACATTCGTGATATGGAAAATAAACTTAAAAAATACGTATTGTAAAGGAAAAATACTGGTGAAGTGCTACTTCACCTACTTCCCCTGAATAGCCGCCACTGCTATTGAAATTGTTACCAGTATATTACTATGATGGAGTGTTCTTGTTCTGTTGGCTTCTTATAAAGGAGAGGTATGTCATAAATTATCTCACTCTAGGTCTTCAGTACTCAATACTATTTCCGAGTTCACTGAAGAACAAAAAACATTATTTTCAATTAGAACTGGTTGCGATGATATAAAATGTCTCACAAGGCTGAATTTTTGGACAGATACTTCCAAATTTTGTGTACGGTCTTGCTCTGACCCCTACAGTGTTCACTCAAAACCTATTAAAAATCTCTCTCAGATAAATATCAATGACACTTTCCATGTGCAATCCTGAGCTGAAATTAATCCCAGGGAAGGTATTGTGCACAAAATGTTAAAAAAAATTAAAAATCCAAATCAAGGCACAGAGACCGGTACTGACAGTGAAGATGAATGCCCAGACATTTATGAACCTGAAACCATTCTTGTTGAAACAGTTAATGATGCTTGTTCAGTCCTTGGTATTTCTAATGTTAAGGCGCAGAAGCTGTCAGTTGAAGCTAGACCCTCAGTGTTAACAAATGAGGTTAGTATATCAGGAAAGTTAAGTAAGTCTTTTGATTTGAACATTTCAACTGATAATGAGGAATTTTCAATGAACATGCAGCCTGCCAGTTTAGCGAATGAGTACAAGCAACTAATTCACAAGCTTAAAGAAAAAAAATGTAAGAACATTGTAAGTTTAGCTCCTAGTAGTTGGAGTATTAGTATAGTTCAGAGTGAGCTTAATGTCAGCCAATACTTAGCCCACCAGTCAAGAAATTTAGTGAAAAAGAACGGGATTTTGCCACAGAATAGGGAGAACAGGACTAGGAATAAACTTGATGAAGTTTCAGTCAAAACTGTACAAGACTTCTACGAAAATGATGAGTACAGCAGAATGATGCCAAGGAAAAGGTACTGTGTATCTGTTAGAGGACCTAATGGAGAAAAAGGTTAACATACAGAAAAGGTTAATTTGATGTAACCTTAAAGAGCTTTATGCAGCTTTTAGTGTTTAATGCATTACCTACATCCAAAAAACCAGGATAAGAATGGTTTCTAAATAAAATAGTTGAAAATAAAGTACTTGAAATTGCCATCAATGTAGCTTAAAAAGAAGTCAAATGTGAAAATTTGCTAGAAAAATTACAAAAAATCAGAAATTTGTATAACTGAGGAAAATTCTCATTTGTAAATAAATGTTTTGTATTTTATGTAAATTTAAATTAAATTTTGTGGTAATTATCCTATCTGCTTAGCCTATTTTCAGTAGCGGTCAAGTGCTGTTTCCTTGATATTTCAAAGGCTTGTAGCTCCTCTATCCCTTCGAGTCACAGAATGATTTCGATTTTATTTTAAAGTACACTATAAGGGCTTCTCATCCTGGCATTTTCAGATTTTTATCACCTGTCCCACATTACTTTTTGGGACCGAGAAAAATCACGATTTATATTTTTTTCGAAGTTTAAGCTAATTTTTCAGGGTGAAGGACCACCAGTAACAGCTCAGTTTTTTTCCGACACATACTCCTCCTACATACGTGTAACAGGAAAACAAATTGGCCTGTTACTCCAAGTCTTTCGTTGTTTTTTTAATGCCTAAAATTACGCAAAACGACAGTTCACGAACGAAGATTAGAGCCCTAAAAACGTCTGTTTAGACTTAACTTAAATCTAATTTAGTACGCACAAATGAAAGTCCATTCTTTAAGCTTTCCAATGAGCCCTATCTGATCATCCTACTGATTCAAATAGAAATTCTACGGCTTTCAGAAAATAGGTCTGAAATTACATTTTTTGCTTGTTCGTGCTCCAAACAAATGCCTATAGGCCTATCTCAGGAGTAAAATTTTTTAGAGGTATAACAAGATTTGTTTTGGGGTTCAGAAGTCTGGTACACATCACCTACCAAATTTTATCAAAATCAAAAATGGTGTGGCAAAAAATGTTCTTAAAATTTGTTGATTTAATATGGAATGACCCTTATTTAAAAAAGACCAGACACATTATTTTTTCCTTTTTGCATAGTATTAACAATTTGTTGCAAATTATTAAAACAAATTAACTATGATCTGAGTATTGCAAATGACTGTAAGCTTTAACGGTTGTAAGAATCAAGACCTAAGGACACACTACAGTTCTTACCACTAGAAATATTAGAGCAGCGAAAAGCTAAAGCATTAGGGAAGCATTTGAAATCTATAACTCTATAGTTAATAGAAGTCATGTAGTAAGTAAGCCTATTATAGTACTATCACGTAAGCAGCAGAATCTAGTTATGAGTAAACCCACCCTTGAAAAAAATTCTGGCTACGGACTGATTCTATTTATCCTCAAAATGGCTTGTACACGGTAGCTGTAAATAAATCATTTCAGCTTCTAATTCTCTGAACATAGACAAATATTTCCTTCCGATATTCTAATCCACAGCCTGCCTATTACCTAAATTTCTAGGAAACTTCACCATCTACGAAAAAATTCACCACTTTGACTGAGCATAAACCGCAATGCATTAAACCTTAAACCCTTATTAATGTATAACAAGCCAGAAATTTGCCTACTTACAGTAATTCAGCTCGAATCAGAAGAAAACATTCCAGACTCACCTGAAAAGAGAAATTATTATAATCACCAATTTTCAGCATCATACAATTCAACCATTTCATTCATCATCATTATCAGGGCGGCACTGGCGATCAAAATTATAAGGCTAGTGACATTTAAAATGCAATTTTAAAAACTGCTTTATAACTTCTTTTTTTGTTATTTTTGTTTCGCATCAAAAATCAAACTGGGTGTTGTTGAATAAAATGAACAAGAAGGTTGTAGCCTTGTTTTAAGTGTTCGGAAACATCCGGAAGTTATCGATGTACAGTAATTTGAATTTCCTACGCGACTCTGAACGGTTTTGATTCCTAATGCCTTAGCTTATCGCTGCTCTAATGTTTCTGGTAGTAAGAATTGTAGTGAGTCCTTGGTCTTGTTTCTTAAGAACCGTTAAAGCTTACAGTCATTTGCAACACTCAGAACACAATTACTCGTAGTTTTTTTTTTTTTATTAATTTGCAACAAATTGTTAATACTATGCAAAAAAGAAATAGTGTATGATTTTTTAATAAGCCTATGTGAGACAGACATGTTGGTATGTATTCTTTTAGGTTTATATCCTATTTTGCTTGCTAAAGCATGTACCATATTTCATATGTCTGGTGCAAATAGGGAAAGGATTATTTCTTTAAAAAAACTCCGAGTAGACTTTAAGGGTATACAATATTATGTAAAAATAATGGCGACTGAAATTTTGGGTTGGCTACTGTCTTCAGACTTGAAATTTCAAGTCCTGTTATTGTTATTGTTGCTGTTAATAATGATGATAATAATAATAATAATAATAACAATAATAATATCGTTATTATTATTATCATCGTTCCTATCTATTTTTGGAAATATCCGTGAGAACTTCCATCTGCACTGCAGTTATAGGCTCCTTTCGAGTCTTACGAATGGAGATCGAGTGAAAGAAACCACCTGACTTGTGGTGAGCCTGAAGGGATTCCCCTTCGATAGCTTTTGTTCCTTCCTCACGCCATGCTCCAGTTTAATAGACAATAGCATTTGCCCGCCCGTTAAGTTAATTACAATGACCTTTCTATTAAAACACTTTGCTGAATTCTGGAACATAGCAAAACACGGCCATGAAAAAATGAAAATTAAGAGAAAACAGATTTCATCTTGCGCCCTAAATACAGGCTACTTTTCTCTTATGGTATTTTTATTGCATTCTTCGGCCAAAAGTATTTCCTGTCAAAATCTTATGTATCTAAAAACCGTATTATGTTTTATTTTACTAATAAATATGCTTTTATTTTGTAAAATAATGCTTTATTATTCTAGGACTTAGGAGATACCGGTGTGTCATTAATTTTAACACTATTATAAATTGATCACATTTCGTGTGTTTTAATGTGCATTGCTTTGAGGTTTAAATGTCCAAACGAAGTCCTGCTCCCTGTAGGCTATTCCTTTGTCGTCTGCCATCTATCGTAAATGACGAGAACAAGTAACAGCTGAATGGTCCGCGAGAAAAAGTCGTCTGTTTATCAATTACAAGGTATTCTAGAACTCAAACTTAGACATTTAACTGTGGTCGAGCAAAACAGACTGACGCAACTTGCCTATAATGGTAGTCAAAACGTGCGTATGAAAATTATGAAATTCGATACGCTCGTTTCTTAATATACTAATATATTATTTATTACTATTAATATTATCATTTAGAAGTAGTCAATACCACAAGAAAGTCGATGTGAAGCATATTTCAACTCTCACCTCACTTCTATGACACAGGTAGCCTAACCATTTTGTAGACAACGATTTCCGCAACTCGTAAATATTCATACTTCACTGAAATGTGCGCGGACAATATAATAATAATAAGCGATGTGCTATCAGCTGGAATAGCTGTTCAAAATGCTACAATAGGTCTACAACGAAAAACATTTTTTTTTTTATTTCATTTTGTAGAGGTGTAAGTGAAAAATTATCAGATAATATCTTAAATGTAAATATGTTGCCTCCTTTTCTCGGCTAATTACATTCCTTTACTATCCTCTTAATGTACTAAAGACATTACTGATTGTATTTTAAAACTCATCCTTATGCGGGGTTGCGTTTCGCTTGGTGTAAGAAAAGGCGTTTCTTTCGACTCTATTCAATTTTATTCTGGTAAATGGAAGTTTGCTTTTAGTATATCTTTGAAATCTATTCAGCGCAAATAAATAATTGGGCATAGAACAATATTTCGGAACGGTTAATAGGTTTAGGCCCACGTTACACTGAAACAATGTCCAGTACTACCATCAAATACGACTGACAGCAGTAAAACATCGTTCATTTCTAACTTAAGCTCATTGGTTCAAGATACGTAATGTTTTAATTATTATCCAGTTAATAAATCAAACGTTTCGTGCAGGCCGTAACCTAGACACGATCCAAGGCCACCGATTTTCGTCTCGCATTCACACATTTGCTGACTGATGAAGGTCCGCGTGCGACACGCCTAGTTCGCTCCCCAAACAAATAAAATGCAGACAGCCATTGAACTTGTACGTTTTTGTCTCCTTGCAACCATTGAATAATGGAACTGAACGAATATCCTTTTGGTTTAATTTAGATATGCCTACAAACATTTAGAATTAAGTAATGAATGTTTCTTTAACCTTTTCATTGCTAATGAAATAATGCGTTACCTCAACAAATTGCATAAAAGCACAGCTATAATATGAATAGACTACCAGTATCAGTAATAATTTATGTAAAATAGGTTATTATTAGATTATGTTATATTCAGTGTATCATCATATTGATAGCCCAAACCGACACGACACGGTGTCAATGTACACGATAATAGAGGCAAAATATCTGAGTGAAACACGTAACTTCCAAATAAAAGTTTTGCCTCTTAGCATAATATGTTATATGTGACATTCTCTTCATATAAACTGGTTCTACAAATAAAGAGAATGTCGGTACCACATAGCATTGCACCCCGAAGGATGCACATCCCAAATAAAATCTGATTAATGCACTCATGTAACTTTCTGTACCCTAAGCAGGGGTAATAAATCTTTCTAACTCCACGTTATGTTATAGAATAAGAGGCCGTATTGCAAAAGAGCGTGTATTCAGTTGTTTCAACCTGATGCAAAGCTTTATTGCTCACCAGGCCAGACTGAGTTTTTACAAACAATGGGTGGCTTATAATAGGGCAAGGCATTTGATGATTTTGCGTCATTTTTATATGAAGGTTAAAAGATAGCTCGAATATATATAAATGTGTATCATGAAATAATTGATTAAATAAGGGCATTCTGTTTTTGAATTTTTTGCTTTATTTTGCATTTTTCGTCATTTTCAAAAGATAAGTCATTTTGTGCAGTTTTTAGGTCATTTTCTGCATTTTTAGGTCATTTTCGGCATTTTAGGTCATATTTCAGTGGAGGTAGAGAGGAGCTTTTCCATGTGCAAATCATTACTTTCAGACAACATATTTATTTGAGAATCTCCGCCAAGTGTTCATAGTTAACTTTAATTCAGGTTTGTTGTAAACACCATTTTTTCTTTCTTTTTAAATGGCACATATTTTTTTAGGGGCAATTTGATGGGCATGCCACGTCAAAATAATTTTTTTTTCGCGAAGGGTGTCCAAGTAGTGTACTTATTTTTTAGTAATAAAATAAGTGTGTTGTATATTGTTGTATATTAGTATCAATGTCTAAAAACAAAGTAACGACAAACTACACAGAAGAACCAATCAAAATTAACGATGGCACAATAGAATATGTAAAAGAATACGTATACCTAGGTCAAATATTATCGTTCGACAATAAAATTCAAAAAGAAGTTTCAAGAAGAATCTCTTTAGCATGGAACAAATTTTGGAACTTAAAATTCATCCTATTAAACAAATCCTTAAGCATGAAGATAAAAAAGGATGTGATGGACACTTGCATTCTACCAGTTATGACTTATGGATCCCAAACATGGACATTAACTAAAAAAGATAAAAACATGCTACAGATCTGCCAGAGGAAGATGGAGAGGAAGCTGCTAAACATCACATTGAAAGATTTAATAAGAAATGAAGACATTAAGAAGGCGACATCTATAAAGGATGTGATGGTTACTGCTTCCAGATTAAAATGGATGTGGGCAGGGCATGTCATGAGAATGAACCCGGAGAGATGGACACATGCGATGACAGTGTGGGAGCCCAGAACTGGGAAAAGAAGTGTTGGAAGGCAGAAATCGCGATGGGAGGACGAGTTTAAGAGTGTTGTGGGGAACTTGTGGTCTAGGAGTGCCAGAGACAGAAAGAAGTGGAACACTTTTGAAAAGTGATACTAAAACTAGAGTCAATTATATTAAATTTTAGCGTTCTCAGGTGAGGCTAGCCTGAAACGTCCTTCAACGAGTCAGCCACCCTGGTATGCCAGGAGGCCCTTGCCCGCTATGGGATGCTTGTAAGCTAATTCTAATTCTAATATTGTAAATTCATATACGAGTATAACGCACTGTCATCCGTTAAATTGCTTTTAGAAATTCATTACTTAAAAAAAAAACTAAATATAGTGGAAAATTTATTGGTAATTTTTTAAAAATCTTGTGTCATTTATTTCACAATTTTTAGGTCATAAATGCATTTTTTATTTTGCATTTTTTCACTATTTTATGGTCATTAAATGCCTTGCCCTAAACTATCCTTCAGAGAATAGGCCTACTTGTGAAAAAAATAAAATAACATTTTCAGTTCCTAGTATAAAATTTAAACAAAATCACGAAAAACTAAATTTTCTTCGCATAAGTATAAGTAAGAGAGAGTCGTCGCCAATCTTCGTATCACATCCCCAGAAGGTACCTAACCCAAATACAAAATGTTGTTTTTATGCGATTTTTCGTTCTTGGATTTGGCTGTTCACAGACACACACATAGACATGTTTCTGAAAATAATACTTTAGATTCGGAGACCTCAAAACTGTATTTATGTTAAAAACTCAACTTCGAATTTCAGGGTCGAACACGATACTTCCTCTACCCATAGTACCTGTGGTACGAGCAGAGGAAGTAACAAATATCAATAAACATATAATTGCAGATTCGTGGTTTCAACCCGTTACTGACTGCAACTGTTCGTAAATATCATTCTAGTGTTGTATAAAGAAAAGTTTATTGGCTATCTCACTAGAAATACTCTCGCTTTATGAAAACCACATTATTTTACATTTTATGCCTATAGAATACTTTAATGCATGATAATTGATAATATTCAGATAGCGTACTCAGACATACTACTCTGATTTCAGTTTCGGAGTCCCTATTCCTTACCATATTAAGAAAACAATAGAAAAATATGTGCAGATAAAAAAGAAGTAAATTCAATATCAATTTACATACAATTTTGTAACATACTTGGGTTTTAACAAAACCTTTTGAAATGTTAATTATGTAATATTGTGCTATTTTTTAAATAATGCAATAATGTAAATTTAATGCAATTATACTAAACAATTATTTAGAAATTTCACCTTGAAGTCTGAACACATTTAATAATTTTCCTTGACGAGAAACGGACAAGGAACTTCAACCATCATAAAATTTTCCACATGCACGGCTATTTTAAATAGACAGCCAATCAGCTGGTCTGAGCTCTATTCCAATGAGACTTTTTACAATTAAATCTACATTGTTTAAATCATTTTTTGCTATGAGAAATGAAAATTCAATTTTTGATCCTTCCTTTTACCGATTCCATGGTTCCTTGACTAGGAATACATACTTCAATGTGATACATGACACAATTCCACTGCACTCAAACCTATTAAAGGAGACGTTCGGTGTGTCGTTCTTGCATGTAGATGCGATAGTGATTGCGGCTCCGCATTCAGTTTCGAATTTTTCGAATCTTCGGATAATTTAGGAATTGTTCACAAGCAGGACTAATGTACACTTCTCTGCTCCAGTTCTTCAACCCGGTAATGTTGAGTTACGGCCCAGTCTCAAATTTATGTACGAATTGCAGCCCGTACGTTTTGTGGCACATACGAATAATGTGGCCCAGCATATTGAGTTGCGGCCAGGTAATTAGGTGTTTATCTAGCCTTAGCATTACCCAGGATACACCGTGGGAAGGTTGGCTGTGTAGTCTTAAGAAAATATATGTTTGTAGTAAAAAAAGTTCCCTGTCCCTGTCCTAGTGTAAAGTTTTTGGCAAAAATTTTAAACATATTTTTTTACAAACTCAAATTGCGTTATCTCTTTTCTATCTATCTGTTCCCGTATGAAAATTTATTTTTCTGAAAATTTTCGCGCCTTTCTAGACATCCGAGTTCTGCATTTTACGTACGCCTTCCAACTTCTGAGAGTAGTCGCTGTCAACGCCGCTAATGGCGGAGTACGAAATTAGTGACATTACAGAATTTCAAATTACCTATTTGATTATTAATTTTGTACTTGGAGACCATTAATTTAGGTTTGCTGGTGTCTATATTCAGTGTTGGGTTATACACAGTAATAATACTAAAAATGCATTTAGTAGTTATGAATTTCGGTGGGATTCGTGGTATGGTAGAGTTAGTGTAGGCTAATTTGTAGCCTAGCCATAACATCTAGCACCTTCGTTAGTCCATTAATCTGAAAAGTACCTAATGGATCCATAATTTGAAAATTTAAGCTACGACATGAAGATGTATGAATTAATCATTTAGTTGCTAAGAATATAAATAATCTTTTAACTTAATGTAAACAACGACACATTAATAATTACCCAGGGCCACAACTAATACGTAGTCGAAATAACGTAGGGTCGCAACTAACCTATCTCTGCCGGGCAAATAACTAGGTCGGCCGCAACTCGTATGCATCCCTTCAACCGTGTTAGCAGGAGTGTTGTACATTACGCACAACACAAACAATTTAACCTTGTTAATTAGGGCTGAGAAGGTGGAGTGAATTCGCTTGCAACTCTGCCATTAACTTCTTTTTTAAGGGAGACAAAAGGCGAACGAGATGAAGAAAGAAGAGGATGGCAGGAGTATGGGAATTGTGGAATGAAATTCAGACAGCGAGAGAACCCCAAGAAGAACTCTAAAAATCTCGACTCCGTCCACCACGAATACTGTTTTAGCCTCATCAATGTTCTAACTAGGGTCTCTGGTTACCATAAACCGGTCATCAAAGTAGAAGAACCATATAAAGAGATCAACATATATTCTTGCATATTTCAAGAATATTTATAGATCGAGGAACATTTGATTCGTATCTGGAAGCGATTTGGCCTACAGAAACAACCACCTCACGGTGTAGTCACTGTAGTCACTGTAGCACTTCGAAGATCTATATTCTTACTTTGACTTGAAGTGATATGCTTATCTGAGTACCAACAAAAAAATTGTTTTCTTATCTCAGTGATTGTTATTCGTTGTGTTCTGCCAAAGCTATGCAACACATTTTATCATTTTTAACATCCGTTGTAGCTTATTTTATATTAATTCAAATCAGTTGCACAAACCGCTTTGTCTTTGTTGTCAACCTGGTAAATACAGGAAGCTGTTATTGTTTATTTTAACAAAAATTATGTATAAATTAATAGCTATGCATAATATAACACATCAGAAAAGTTGAGTATTTGGGTCCATATCTGCAGGAGCATGGAGCATAGGATACACCCACAGCCCAGACGCAATTTTAAACTTCAGCGATAATCCTTTCATGAGGAACATTTGCATGGCCTACTTGACCAGACATCCAGCCTGGGGCTTCACAACTTACCTTGATGTGGCGGATATAACGGCAGTAAGAGTGGATTCTGCGAAAACGAAACTATCGTCTCTGAGAAGCACGCGTCTGCGAACGATTTACGAGCCATAATAAGTGCGATTAGGAATAAATTATAGAAACAGGCTAGTATAGGTACTTCAAATGAAAGCGTGTTTACTAGATTAATGAATTTCATTTCCGTTTGTGGTATATTAGCTTAATTGTCATTCAAAGTTCCACCTTAACCACAAAACAATAAAATAACAGAGATTGTAAACTGGATACACGGTATCTAAAAATTATTATATTCTTAAAAGCTTTTACATATGAACATACAAGTCAATAAATAATTACAAGATTAAAATAGCGACTGATGTCGCAATAGTCTATATCAATTATTCTTAAAATTTTATCATATCATATAATTACACAAGTTAAAAGATACAAGATTAAAATAGCGATTGATGTCGCAATAGTCAATATAATTATTGCTAAATTCTAAAATGTCAGTTTTAAAAAAGTATAAATTAACCTTAAAATTATAATATTTTATTGTACAATAATTATCTATTTTAGAGAATCTTATCGATCCTTTTATTATCAATGTTCATTAATAACAATGTTTATCTTATATACACCACTGTACACTTAATGATGATAATATATTGCCTTGTAACCCACTTTTCTTATTCAATCGTCTAATATCATGTACCGTATAGTACAGATATTATCTTATAATACCTTATTAAGAATACATCTGGAGGTATTAGCGTATAGTTTATGTGTTAGTTTGTAGCAATTTATGTTAAAACTTCTTTTTTGTTGTAGTTATCTTCTTACAAAAATCATTTTAGAATCCGTGTATCTAGTACTCTAGCTGTTAATCGGATATGCGCATTTCGGCTTAATATGCCATCTTCAGTCCTAAAATATAAAATATAAAATTAACAAAACGAATTTTTTTTATTATTGTAAATAATTACATTTTAACTTTATATATTGATGAATTTAAAAGTAACCAACCTTAAAATTGTGTGCGTCGAAGTCTTCACTACATGAGTGTTTGCTTGCTACTAACGAAGTCTTATGCTGTTGCTGAGGGCATAGTTCACAGTACATTTCAAAAAGTTCATTGTGGTCAATTGCTGTTTCGTTAATTATATTGTTTTTGTTTCTATATATTTCCAGATTTTCTAGTGTATTAAGCTTTAGGCTTTTTTTGTGTTTATGTAAGATTTTTAGCGTATTATCTATTGGAGAAAACTGGTGCCCGTTATTAATTAAATGTTTAGCGTAAGCAGACCTGTTTCTATTATATTTAAAATCTGCTAAATGTTCTTGAAAACGTTGTCTGAACGATCTACCGGTTTGACCTATATACACCTGCTTGCAATCGTTACAAGTTAGCTGATATACCCCAGTGTTTTCTAGTTTATCTTCATTATTATTGTTATCATTGTTAAAGAGTAATTGCTTCAAAGTATTATTAGTTTTATATGCTATCTTAAGATTTTGTTGTTGCAGAGGTTTTAAGGTTTTGTGTATTCTATTATCTGTATAGTTGTAAACAACAAATTTTTTATCTTTTCCATTAGTTTTTTCTATAGGTTCCAGTGTTGACTTTTGATTGTTAGCTTTATTTAGTTTAATTTTATTCTTTTTTATTAGCTTGTAAATAACTGATTCATTATAGTGATTATTTTTAGCAATTTGTAAGATTGTGTTTAATTCCTTATTGAAGTAGTGTTTACTCATCGGAATGTTTATAAGTCTACGTACCATATAGTCCAAAGCTGCCATTTTTTGGCCAATAGGGTGGTTAGATTTATTGCTTATAATATTGTCTGTATATGTCTCTTTTCTGTAGATACTATATTGTAATTTTTTTGTCTTGTCTTATGATGTTGAGATCTAGGAAATTTAGTTTGTTTTGAATTTCAGTTTCCAATGTAAACTTTAATTTATCATGTATATTGTTAAAGTTTTCAATCAAGTCATTAATTTCGTCTTTATGACATACAATCAGAATATCATCTACGTATCTGTAATACTTTTTGATGTTATGTTTCTTAATTAATTGTTCTATATAATTGTCCTCTATGTGCTGTAAGAATGTTTCTGACAGTATGCCTGACAAAGGGGATCCCATTGCTAGACCATCTTTTTGAATATAAATTTTATTGTCAAAACTAAAGTAGTTTTGTTCCAAAATAGCTGTAATTAATGTGGTAATTTGTTTACCAACTTCATGACTATCCCCATTATTAATTAAATTTTGTTGTACAATATTAACTGTCTCATATATTGGAACATTAGTATATAGATTTTTTATATCTAGTGAAATAAGTCTGTCATTTTTGTTCAATTCAATATCGTTTAATTTACTAACTAAGTCTATTGTGTTTTTTATAGTGTAAGTGTTTTTAAGTTCCAACTTATGCTGTAACATCTTTTTTACAATTTTAGAAATTTTATATACAGGAGCGTTGATGAAGTTTACTATTGGCCTAATTGGATTACCATTCTTGTGAATTTTAATTTGTGCTCTAAGTTTTGGAGCTTTTGGCTTCATATGTATAGCATTTTTCATTTCTTTATCGTTTAGTATGAGATTTGAGCTTTTTATTACTCTTTTAATGTTTTGTTGAAATCTATCAGTAGGATCTTTATCGACCGGTATAATATCATTTTCGTGAATGAATTCTATGGTTTTCTTTATGTATTCATTATTATCTATGAGAATAATAGAGTTACCTTTATCAGCCTTGATATGTTTAATGTCGTTATCTCTTAATTTACTATTTAGATCTTGTATTGTTTTTTTATAAACTTTTGAGTTTTTGCTATCCATATGTTGGTTTACGTAATTGTGTTTTATTTTATTGGTCATATCTTTTCTGAAGGATTGTTGGTTTGTTAGATTTACTTTTGTTAAAGCTGTTTCTGTATCTATGATTAAGGATTTAATTTGCTCTTTATGATTAGGTTCAAAGTTATGTTTATAACCCAATTGGAGTAAATCCTCTTCATGTTTAGTAAGTACTGTTGATGTTAGGTTAATAACCCGCGGGAAAAACTGTATTTCATTATTTGTGTTTCTACCCAAGTTCTGATTTTGGCTGTTTTGTTGGATTTTAGCTTGTTCAAGATTTTGGATTTTCTTATATTGTATTTGATATTTACGTTCAATCTCATGTTTCAACTTTTCATTTACTTGATTGTCTATTAAAGCCCATTCTTGGTTAAAGATTTTGGAAGCTTTCAAGTGTAGTATATATACTTGTTCATTAAGAAAGTTCTTTTTCTTATATAGCAATTTGATTTCGTGTTGTAACCACAATTTTTCGGCTTGCTTTTCAGTGCGTCGAGCTGCTGTTGTTTTATTTTTAATTTTAACTTTGATGTAATTGGGAATGAGATCTTTATCTTTACATGTCTTATTAAAATTAATATTAGCTATCGTTTTGAGTAATTTACGTTTCGTGTTTGTAAATTGGTTGATAACTTTAGCCTGGTTAGCTTTATCTTGATTAATGAATTTCATTTCCGTTTGTGGTATATTAGCTTAATTGTCATTCAAAGTTCCACCTTAACCACAAAACAATAAAATAACAGAGATTGTAAACTGGATACACGGTATCTAAAAATTATTATATTCTTAAAAGCTTTTACATATGAACATACAAGTCAATAAATAATTACAAGATTAAAATAGCGACTGATGTCGCAATAGTCTATATCAATTATTCTTAAAATTTTATCATATCATATAATTACACAAGTTAAAAGATACAAGATTAAAATAGCGATTGATGTCGCAATAGTCAATATAATTATTGCTAAATTCTAAAATGTCAGTTTTAAAAAAGTATAAATTAACCTTAAAATTATAATATTTTATTGTACAATAATTATCTATTTTAGAGAATCTTATCGATCCTTTTATTATCAATGTTCATTAATAACAATGTTTATCTTATATACACCACTGTACACTTAATGATGATAATATATTGCCTTGTAACCCACTTTTCTTATTCAATCGTCTAATATCATGTACCGTATAGTACAGATATTATCTTATAATACCTTATTAAGAATACATCTGGAGGTATTAGCGTATAGTTTATGTGTTAGTTTGTAGCAATTTATGTTAAAACTTCTTTTTTGTTGTAGTTATCTTCTTACAAAAATCATTTTAGAATCCGTGTATCTAGTACTCTAGCTGTTAATCGGATATGCGCATTTCGGCTTAATATGCCATCTTCAGTCCTAAAATATAAAATATAAAATTAACAAAACGAATTTTTTTTATTATTGTAAATAATTACATTTTAACTTTATATATTGATGAATTTAAAAGTAACCAACCTTAAAATTGTGTGCGTCGAAGTCTTCACTACATGAGTGTTTGCTTGCTACTAACGAAGTCTTATGCTGTTGCTGAGGGCATAGTTCACAGTACATTTCAAAAAGTTCATTGTGGTCAATTGCTGTTTCGTTAATTATATTGTTTTTGTTTCTATATATTTCCAGATTTTCTAGTGTATTAAGCTTTAGGCTTTTTTTGTGTTTATGTAAGATTTTTAGCGTATTATCTATTGGAGAAAACTGGTGCCCGTTATTAATTAAATGTTTAGCGTAAGCAGACCTGTTTCTATTATATTTAAAATCTGCTAAATGTTCTTGAAAACGTTGTCTGAACGATCTACCGGTTTGACCTATATACACCTGCTTGCAATCGTTACAAGTTAGCTGATATACCCCAGTGTTTTCTAGTTTATCTTCATTATTATTGTTATCATTGTTAAAGAGTAATTGCTTCAAAGTATTATTAGTTTTATATGCTATCTTAAGATTTTGTTGTTGCAGAGGTTTTAAGGTTTTGTGTATTCTATTATCTGTATAGTTGTAAACAACAAATTTTTTATCTTTTCCATTAGTTTTTTCTATAGGTTCCAGTGTTGACTTTTGATTGTTAGCTTTATTTAGTTTAATTTTATTCTTTTTTATTAGCTTGTAAATAACTGATTCATTATAGTGATTATTTTTAGCAATTTGTAAGATTGTGTTTAATTCCTTATTGAAGTAGTGTTTACTCATCGGAATGTTTATAAGTCTACGTACCATATAGTCCAAAGCTGCCATTTTTTGGCCAATAGGGTGGTTAGATTTATTGCTTATAATATTGTCTGTATATGTCTCTTTTCTGTAGATACTATATTGTAATTTTTTTGTCTTGTCTTATGATGTTGAGATCTAGGAAATTTAGTTTGTTTTGAATTTCAGTTTCCAATGTAAACTTTAATTTATCATGTATATTGTTAAAGTTTTCAATCAAGTCATTAATTTCGTCTTTATGACATACAATCAGAATATCATCTACGTATCTGTAATACTTTTTGATGTTATGTTTCTTAATTAATTGTTCTATATAATTGTCCTCTATGTGCTGTAAGAATGTTTCTGACAGTATGCCTGACAAAGGGGATCCCATTGCTAGACCATCTTTTTGAATATAAATTTTATTGTCAAAACTAAAGTAGTTTTGTTCCAAAATAGCTGTAATTAATGTGGTAATTTGTTTACCAACTTCATGACTATCCCCATTATTAATTAAATTTTGTTGTACAATATTAACTGTCTCATATATTGGAACATTAGTATATAGATTTTTTATATCTAGTGAAATAAGTCTGTCATTTTTGTTCAATTCAATATCGTTTAATTTACTAACTAAGTCTATTGTGTTTTTTATAGTGTAAGTGTTTTTAAGTTCCAACTTATGCTGTAACATCTTTTTTACAATTTTAGAAATTTTATATACAGGAGCGTTGATGAAGTTTACTATTGGCCTAATTGGATTACCATTCTTGTGAATTTTAATTTGTGCTCTAAGTTTTGGAGCTTTTGGCTTCATATGTATAGCATTTTTCATTTCTTTATCGTTTAGTATGAGATTTGAGCTTTTTATTACTCTTTTAATGTTTTGTTGAAATCTATCAGTAGGATCTTTATCGACCGGTATAATATCATTTTCGTGAATGAATTCTATGGTTTTCTTTATGTATTCATTATTATCTATGAGAATAATAGAGTTACCTTTATCAGCCTTGATATGTTTAATGTCGTTATCTCTTAATTTACTATTTAGATCTTGTATTGTTTTCTTATAAACTTTTGAGTTTTTGCTATCCATATATTAATCTTGTAATTATTTATTGACTTGTATGTTCATATGTAAAAGCTTTTAAGAATATAATAATTTTTAGATACCGTGTATCCAGTTTACAATCTCTGTTATTTTATTGTTTTGTGGTTAAGGTGGAACTTTGAATGACAATTAAGCGTGTTTACTAGTTTTAAAACCATGGATATGTTAAACGGAAATTCTAAAGTGGTGAGCCACTGAAGTTTTTCAACACATTCAGGTGACCTTCTCCATTTAATGTCACAGTAGGTATAGCCTAAGCCTAATAACATATTTGTATGTCACAAGAAAATGACCGACAATAGCCATTTGTTGTCTCAGAACATCATCTTGTAGGACGACTATCTTGTATTCCTTGGGCTCACACAAATATGTAGAAATGTGCCACACCCACGGAAATGTTTCATCAATTGCGTCGCAGTATCTAAACGTTCTTGGATTTAACAAAATTAAAGTAATGTTCATTATTATCTTCTGTACTCATTTTCTAAGTTTAAATAAAAGTAAACATTTTAAAAGCAATAAAAGTATAAAATAAAGGTCCAAATTCATCAATACCTTTAGAAATGGATTTAAAATCGCTATGGATATTTTCTTGTCTAATAATTAGTTATGATATTCTATAGTTTCGTTTAACTTTTATGTAACAGAATACTAGAGAATGTACCTCAATTTCATTGATTACGGAACTTGATTTCAAGAGAAGCTCACTGCACGAAAGAGATTAGGGAAAGAATACCAACTATAAAAAGGAATATGTATATCCATATCCATGGAACCACGGAATATTATATCTGTAGAACATAGGCCTACGGTCAATTTGGAACATATGTTGAAAGATTTGGAATAACTGCAAGATTGAATGTAAATTATTGCATTTGTGAAAATGTTCCTCAACCGTTGAATATTTAATGTTTGAGTGCCCAGTTTTTGCCCATAAAAGACAAATTTTAATACTTCATTTAAGTCGTTGTGGATTTGAATTTGTTAAACCCCTGCACCCATTAATAAAAAATTCCAAGAATTAAAAATATTTATTAATATTATCATAAAATATCTATAAGTATCAGTGATCGACATAATCTACAATGAGTTGCATTTTCAATATATAGAAAGGCTGTGAAATATTGTTTTATATATATGATTTTTTCTGTTTTCTATTTGTTAATTTGTTGTTTGCATTTTTTGTTGCATGAAATTTTACTTTTGTTCGGATTGTTATATCGTAATATTCAAGCTTTATAATAAGTTTTTAGTATTTCTGCATTTCAACTATAGCCCTAGCATGCGTTATGTACATTAGGTCTTTCCTTTTTGGAGAATCAACAGAAATAAATATATCCTACATACGTGGGCCGTTCATTTATGAAGACATAAACGCCGCTAACCAAGGCCGGGAATGAATTCAGGCCTTGAGTACAGAAAACCAGCACCATAAAGACTTCGCCATCCAACTTGGCTAATAAGTTCTTTACTACAATGCCTAAAAACAGAGAAAGTAAAAAGAAAAAATGGAAGCGAGTTCGTTTGGGTCCATAGTAGCGTATCAAGCTCAAAATCCTAGTTAGATTCCCGCTTAGGACAAAAGTAATAATGATTAATACAGTACAACACGGCAACTTACGGCAATACTGCGTTCAAAACAACATAGACTTCTTCAGTTGCATAATAATTTGAATTAGAGCAAATCGAAATAAGAAATTCCCTAATTACACAATATTAAAAACTTAATATAAACGTTGTGAACCTAAACAGGCTGGAAACTGTACAATTAACATTAAAATTAACATTAACATTAAACATTTTGGGTTTTGTGATATAGGCCATGGTTAGATATATAACTTCATGAGTCTCCGCAGAATTACAACAGAGCGCGGCAGAACGCCCTTCCTCTGTCATCCATACAAACCATAGGCGTAACCAGGCCGACCATATGGGGGGGTTATAAAGGAATACTCCCCAGGGAGGGGGGGGGGGGGGTTCGGGGGGCCTCCCCCGGAAAATTTTAAAAATGAAGATGCAAAATAACGAGTTTTAAGCTTCCGGGGGTCCTCCCCCGGAAAATTTTAAAAATTAAGACGCAAAATAACGAGTTTTAAGCGTCCCACGCTTTATACATGTATTAAGTAATTTATGGGCAGACTTAAAGAAATTACATAATTTTCCTTTTTTTAATCAATGGGGGGGGGGTTCAAACTCCCAAACCCCCCCCCCTCGGTACGCCTATGATACAAACCAACACGTTACGTAAGGGAAGACACTTGCTTAGTTGTCGGACGTCGTGAAATGTGTCCATGTAATAATCTTTGTACTTAATTTGCATGGAATCTATCAACTTTGTTAAAAAAAACAGCATTATTATTATTAACCGCATTAACCGCCGTATTATTTACTCTGCTGAATTGAAAAAACACACAAACATAAAACAAAAAACAGTACGGATAAAACTTATCAAGAAAAATGCAGTTACATTTTAGAGACAAAATATTTTTCCCAGAAAAATACTCACTTGGGACAAAAATGCATTTTTTTGTTTATTTATACGGAAGAAATAGGCTGTTAAACTGTGAACAGTTTCACCTTGTATTTGATACCAGTCTTAATACACACAAGAAAATTGGCATGGAAATATCTGGCGAAAAATGGAATTTAATCAAAACACATCTTAAAAGCAAACAAAACAGAGAAAGGGAGGTCAGAACAAAAGAGTGGAAATATTTGAGAGAAAAAATCCAAATCCGGATACGCCTTCTTGTGGGCTTCTAGAACACAATGAACAATACAAAATATCCTTATAATGTATACAATGCTATCAAAACAAGCATTCGGATTTATCTGATTAAACGTCAGCTCGTTACTGGAAACGTAAAATATCAACATGCAGTAATTAGTACATCTCATGCTGCCAGTGAACAGAATAAAAACACATTATTTTATACCACATAACTTATTTGGAAATAATTTAAATGTCCATCGATTAAAAATACAATTTCGATTCGGTGCAAGCCAATTCGTGTGTTTTTATTCTCTTCTGATTTTAGCTTAATTAGGTTAAAAATTCCCATTGCCAGTGATGGTAGCATTGACTAGAATCCGGTAACACATTCGATAACCGATTGTTCATTCGTTTTGTATGCCGTAATCTCACACCTGACAGAATATTGATTTTAAACAACACAAGGATGAAAATAATTATTATCTATATAATCCGTTACATTTTACTCATACAACTGTCTTAATAAATCCCGCCGATATTACGAGTTTCAATAGATAAATTCGCTTGAGCATCGACCTTGCAAATCTCTCAATAAACTCGTAATCTCTCGTACGGTTGCCTATGATTAAACGTCAACTCGTTGGAAACGTCAAGGTATCAATATGCAGTGAATAAATACATTACGTCTCTGTATAGCTGCCAGTGAACATAATAAAACACATTAGTTTATACAACGTAAACTTATTTTGAAATTGAGGCAATTTAAATGTGCATCGATTAAAACAATTTCGATTCGGTGCAGGCCAGTTCGTGTGTTTTTATTTTATATTGATTTTAGCTTATCTTAATTATGTTAACTATTTCTCATTGCCAGTGTTGGTAGCATTGGTTATTATCTGGTAACATGGGCTATTCGATTGTTCATTCTTTTAGTATGCCGTGATCTCACAGCTGACACAATGGTGATTTGATTTTAAACAACATAATTTGTATAACCTGTTATATTATACTAGCTTAAAAGACCCGGCGTCGCCCGGGTTTTGTATTTTGTAATTGGAAATTAGCTTACGAAGGATTTTCAATTTTAAATTCTAGGTCCTTATATAGGCATTTATAATTTGAAATAGGAAGAACGACTTATTACACTCAAACTATTCCCTCAGAAAACGCTTGATATAGTTTTTTATGGCTCATAGAGGATCTAGAATGTTGCATCCCATCGCTTGTACAGTGCACAGCAAGCCTGGTAGAGGTTTAAATAAGAAGAAACAGAAATTCCTGTAACATAAAATTGTAATATCGAGGCGGGAAATTTCCCACTCTTATGTTACCATAAAGCATTATCACTTTCATACTTTTCTCTCCAAAAACCTGCGATATAATATAATAATATACACATTACCATACCTCGTTTTGTTTTCTCTATGTCCAGGGTAGAGAAAGTTATGTGATTCCATTATTTTAGTGGATTTCATTCTGTAATATTTATTTATAACATGAATTATTTTGATAACTTCTCTTATTTGTCAAAAGTGCATTTCAATTGTTTTTTCCAAGTCCACCTGATACCATTTGGCAACAATATATTCTGTGATTTGGAATTGATCATTCTATGTAAAAAGGGATTAAGTATTTTCAAAAACATTTAATTTTTGTCATTTAGAATCAGAATTTTTCAAAATCCTTTCTTAGTGAGCACCTACATTATGAAACGAAGGTACTGTCAAAATTCCAAGTCTCTACCTGTTATAGTTTAGGCTGTACGTTGATTCCTGTCATTCAGTCAATCAGTCAGTCAGTCATTCATTCAGTCAGTCAGGACAAAACCTTTTATATATATAGAGATTTATGAAAGTAGTCTTAATAAATCTCGTTCGAGATTACGATTTTCATAAGATACATTCGTAATCTCCCGCATTATTCTGTCAGCTGTTCTGTCACACCACTCTGGCTGTTCTAGGTAGCTAAATGGATGGTCTCAAGGGTGTTACGGAATACATATTTAATTTTACAAGTCAACAGAGTTATTTCAAATGTTTCCACATTTCATAGCTTTTAAATTATGCAGAATAAATGTAGCTCCATCGACCCTCGACTCCGGCTTTTTGACAGTAAAACATCAAGTTAGATATAAAACAGTAACGATAAAACAGTTTTCTCTAATGGGTCTCTAATGGGTCATTTAACAAGAGTTGGTCCATATTTTAGTCCATATGTATATACAGTTGGCTACATTTCTTAGTACATAAATATCCTAGCCCTGAATTAAAGTTCACACCTGGTTTAAAGAAAACGCTACCTATGATATTATTCACAGAAAATATAGTATGTATTACTCATGTCTGCCAATGACTTTATATAAAAGAAACCGTGTGTGAGTATTGCCACTGTCAAGGTTTAAGAGCTCATGAGGAAGTGGCCGCAGCAGTCTGGATGGACGCCAGTGAGGTCATGCAGATGGCAAGTTCCTCATCCTCTACTGTTTCCTGTCCAATGTCATTAAAGCTGGGTATTCCACTATCAAAGTTCTTTGGCCAAGTTGCTACGAGAAAAAAAAAAAAACACGACGAAAAGCATAGAAACATTGAAGGAAAGTGTTGGAGAAAGCTACAGGTTTTACTAGCATTTTCTACATGTCTAGTTACTCTTTATGTTCAAACTCTCCGCTAAATCTATTTTCGCAATTCAGCAGTTTGGAGCAGAGTGATACAAGTTTATTTCCGCCTTTTCTCTGTCTCCCGCCTTAGCAGGTGTGAGCTTAAGACGCCTCGTGATACATTACAGCGTCACAGCCAATTCAGTCAGATCTCAGCATTCACACGTAGCAGATGTGTGGATCGCTACTCCGGATTCGCGCCATTTGTAGACAACAGCTACATTGGTTTTCTATTAAATCGCGAATAAATACATAATACTTACAGATACAAGTATTATCGTGTGCGAGTACTTAAATTACACTATTTACAGTAATTTCAATAATCTCGGCTTCATAGATCCGTCGTGAAGTTCGTCTATAGTTGAGAGCATTGTGCAACTCCACGAGGTCACAGTGAATCAGCTATATAGTGTATTATTCTCCAGATACAGTGGCGTAGGAAGGGGGGTGCGGGGGGTGCGGGCCGCCCCGGGTACCATCACCCGGTGGGTGACAAAATAAAAATGTCTTTGTAAGTACAAAAATCGCTCAAGGGAATTTAAAGAAAGTAATAATATTATTTAAAACAATCAAATAAGCTTAACAACTTTCTACAAGTCAACATGCATATTGAAACTTTTAGTTTTAAATTCAGTCAACAAAGGTAATAAATCGCGGCCGAACTGGCCGCTGTGTTGATACGAACAATAATATTAAGGTTAGGGGGAGGGGTGTTTATTTCTGCCGATGCTTGTCTCTGCAGTTTTATTAATTTAAATGAGACTTCAACAATCTGTGATATTTTATATCACTCAAGCCGCAACCAATTCTACCCGCTGCGGCAGTCATGGCTTTGACGAAAATAAACTTCGAATGTGAGTTGACTCCGAAGTCTGCTTCAATCTTGATTTTGAACTGGGATGTGCGCATATTTAAGAATAGATTATTAATAATACAGTTCCGTAAAATAGTCACATTACTTGTTTATGAAATTTCTTAGGATATCCTATAAAAAATTGATGTATAATTCACATAACTTCCTCTGCCCAAATAAAAGTTAGCGTCCCTTTAAAAATAAGAGCAAGTTGTCGCCAATCTTCGTGTCACATCCCCATAAGGTACCTAACCCAAATACAAAAATTTTGTTTTCGCACGATTTTCCGTTGCAAGATGCCGTATTGCAAAGAGCGCGTATTCAGAGTGGGTGGCTTATAACTACCATTCAGAGAATTATTTCGAAAAAGTGTTTCAAATAAAAGTTTTAGCTCTTAGTATAATCAACTCAAAATTTAAAGAAAATCGTTAGAGCCGTTTTCGAGAAAACTTTCTTTATGTAAAAATAAGGAAAACGTGTCTCCAATCTGCGTTTCACATCTTGAAAGGTATGTGACATAAATTCAAAATTCTGTCCTTTTATCAAAATTCATGTTTCCAAAATTCGAGATTTCGCTTGGAAAACGAAATATAAAAATATAAAATCACTCAAGAAATACAAATTTGCACAATTTCGGGAGTGTATTTTGGCCTAGATTTTCGCTTTATTAACGGTAAAACCCACACTCTGTCGCTCACGAAAACAATGTATATCTGTCTCTATAACGCACTGTAGATTAATAATAATAATAATAATAATAATAATAATAATAGAATTTATTGTCGTTTAACCGTACAATGTACAATGTACAGCATAATGCACTTAATATGTATTTCTTTCCTTAATCCTAACAAAATTGGCTGAATTAGGTTAACTATTATGTCTTATATGCACCATTGGTAGCACTGGTTACAACATGGCGACAACATGGTAACTGTAATCGCTTTATGGATGGTTGAGTCATAGTATATAATGATTTCGGAGCTTAGTTTTGCTTTTATATAACAAAATAATAATGACTAATTTTGCATAATCCGTTGAGTTTACGAGTTACATCAGATAAATTCGTTGCAGCTGCATCCATCGATAAACTCTTAAACACTCGTGGGATTACCTTTGACTATCCAAAAAATAACAGTTGGAACCGTTCCATCTTTCAATAATTTAAATTGGGGGGGGGGGAGTGACAAGAAAATTTCCGCACCGGGTACCACCTAAGCTTGCTACGCCACTGTCCAGATATCAGTGTTAAATCATCTTAAAAGGAACACAGCAATCCTTACGAGAATTTTGATATATAATTCAGTACTGGCATAAATTCCTTACATTTATCGCCACGTGTGTGTACAGCTTCCCGCCAAATCGCATTACCTTGAATATTGCAAGTGTATCAATCGTATTTCAGTTTAATTGTCATTCAGTTTATTCTTTAGTTCATTTCAGTGCATTTATTTAGCCTATATTGTGTGATAATAAAGTTCCATCGTTTATTACATGAAGTAAGGTTTGTTCCAATATTACATTCGTGGACCTCTGAATCCAACGACCTCGATACATAGTCCACTCTTGCTCTCATCCTTTTATTATTATTATTTATTATTTATTATTATTGTTTTAAAGAAACAATTGGTCCTCCTACCAGAGCTTAACATTCTACCTCACATTTTGCTCCTATCTCTCCGGAATATCCCGGTATCCTACAGAAACATTGAAATGTGGAACTTTTGATTAAAACGGTAAGAACAAATTAAAGAATTAGAATAACAGTAGTACAGCTGGGTTGGTAGGACATTAGAATATATAAATGTCTAGGGTTCGTGGGATAGAGAGAAAGATATAAATATCAAACAATTTACCAAACTTTAATGTTATAATTAATTCATGCACAAATTACAGGGGGGAAGCGCTGGAGAAGGCGTAGATTGACAGAATAATGCACTATATGCACTCAAATGACTTACTCAACGGAAACCAGTTTGGATTCTCGTCACAAAAAGCAGCAGTAGCTGTACACAGTTAAACAATTTGTTGATGATGCCTTAGGGCTAAAGGAAATGGTTTTAATGATTTTACTGGGTGTAAAGGGAGTCTTTGATGCAGCCTGGTTGCCCAGTGTGCTGCTTAATCTGAAACAGTTAAACTGTCCAAAAACTTACAATAAACTACAGTGGGCGCCTGGCAACTGAAAGCTTCGAGTCCGTTAAGATTTGAACATGTAGTTGGCAGTGCGCATGCGTGAAGTGTTAAAGTCCAGCATGAAAATATTGTCCACTGCTCCACGTGCTTTAGTTCACGTTCGCTACCTGCTGTCTGCTGGAAATTTAAATCCCCTAGCCCAGCATGATTCAAGGGATAAGAGTAAACAAACTAGAATGTATTTATGCTTCAATAACTCCTGTACTATACAAAATGAACAATTAAAATTATTAACATACCTTGTTAAGATACCCTAGTAGAATTTAACAGTGTGCACTATCTTGTTGGGGTATTGTCTTTATTTGTAAGGGGGAAATGCAATAACACATGGTCCTTCCTTCTTACATCTAGTCTGTATGGAAGGTCCTTTGGATGGGGTGTAAGTTCTTTTGTTTTGAACAGCACAGAAGACGATGGTGAGGAGGAGGACAATGAAGCTGTAGGTGATGTTGGAATAAAACTACCATTTTCTGGATTTTCATTCAGCAGCATTGTTCTCGCTGCAAAGATAGGGTCATCTGTCCAGCACATTTTTAGGCTATTTTTCCTTTATTATTCCTGTTACAAGCTGCAAACCTAAAAATTTCCTCATTTCCTCAATAGTAACAGGAGTCCACGTCTGATATATACTGTACAATGTTTTATAAAGGGGCGTGGTGCTGCTGTGATGACCTGACTAGCGTAAAGATTTGTTTGACCACAAATATAACTTTAAGAAATCATTTTTTAGAAAGAGTTCCACTAAGGAAAACATTTTCTCCAAAATTTACACCACAATTCAAGCCTACAGTTTCATTAAACTCTATAGAAGAGGGCCGATAGTATGGCGATTCTCTGGCATTACTTACTTCAACTGTGGAATTATTACAAGGAATTTCGTTTATTATTCCTACGGCAACATCAACATCGCTATCACTGTCGCTCGGTAAGAAATTATCTTCCAAATAATCTATATATATATACTTAATACTTAATAATAAATATATACACATACATACATATATACAATATGTATACAGTATATATATATTTTTGTATATGAGGCTTTGTCCTGACTGGACTAGCGAATGACTGACTCACGTAATGAATGACTGAAAGAGAATCAACGTGGAGCCTAAACTATAATAGGTAGAGACTTGAAATTTTGAAAGTATCTTTGTTCGCAGTGTTAGTGCACACTGAGAAAGGATTTTGAAAAAAATTGATTTTAAATGCCAAAAATCAGACTTTTTAGGCTACTTAATAACTTTTTTCTCAGAAGTATCAAATCCAAATCATATTCCACGTACAGTTCTCATGACAACAGTGTATTGCTGGCAGTGTTCGGAGATAGCTTTGGAAGTGTTTGCTTCGGGACTTTGACCAATTAGAGAAGCTATCGATATAATTCATTGGTGTAAATAATTGTTGAAGAATTAAATCCACGAAAATAATGCACAATGTGATGCAGTCACACAACTTTCTCTGCCCTGGACATAGAGAATACCATTTTCTCACTTCACATTTTGATGTAAAATAAGAGGTCGTATTGCGAGGACAGCTTAATCCAGCTGACACAGTCTTGGTGTGTGTCAACGAGTAAGTTATGCCATATTAGAAGTCTGAAAAAATGTTATCCAGTGATACGTTATTCATAGTTATAGACTTTGTATTTTTAGTTGAGAAATATGGATGTTTATCATAGGCCCTAAGCACGTAAAAGGAGACAAAATAGGACGGAACATTTTTAATCTTATACGCGCAGTATATTATTATGTCTCAGGTTTTGGGGAGGAAAGTATGAAAGTGGTATTGATTTCAGCCCCGAAACTATTGTATGAGAGGGAGAAATTAAATATTCTGTAAAGACAGTACAATGTTATGTTACCGGAAATTCTCTTTCTTCTTATTTGAACCCCTGCCAGGCATGGTGTGCAGAAGCAATGGGGTGCAAAATTCTACATCCTCTATGAGCCATAAAAATCTATATCAAGCGTTTTCTGAGGAAATAGTTTGAGTGTGATAGGCCTAAGTCGTTCTTCAGGCCAATTATGAGAAGTGGGTAAAATAAAAACTGATTCCTAATTTAAAGCCTAACTCAGTTGTGGTACTTGATAATGCTCCCTATCACAATGTGAAAGTAAATAAAGCGCCAACATCAAATTCCACAAAACAAGATATGAAAAATTGGCTCATAAAAGAAGGGATTCCATTCTCAGAAGATATGTTAAAACCTACTTTGTATGAATTAATTAAGAGAATGAAACCAAGAAATGTAGAATATTCAGTAGACAAAATTCTACGAAATGCCGGTCATGTTTCTCTCCGCCTGCCACCCTACCACCCGGAGCTGAATCCTATTGAAAACATTTGGTCCATTGTTAAAGGGTGGGTTGCTTCCAGGAATGTTATGTGCAATACAACTTCGGTAAGAAACCTTTGTGAAGAGAAGTTTAATTCCATGACGAAAGAAGACTGGATTCCTTTGTGTGAACATGTGAAGAAAATTGAAAGGGAATATATAGAAAAAGAAGTTCTTTTTGACAGTGAAATTGATAATATAATAATAAATTTGGGTGGGGTAAATAGTGACAGTGAGAGTGCTGACGGTAGTGATTCTGAAGAACTGGATGGAATAGCTACACTGCACGACTCTGATTAGGGGTAAGTGATGACAGTCAATGTTTTCAGCTCAGCACGTTTCGCTTGCATTTGAATTCCCGCCGCATCTGTCTGTGACGTGGTCCATGCTTTCAGTTGATGGGCGTTCTCTGTACTTCACCAGGAGATCCACCACTTTAATAATTAACTCATACAAAGCACAAAAACATTCAGCAAAGGATGCCCTCAAGGTTCCTGTTGTGGACCTGGTCTATGGAATGTAATGTATCGTACTCAATCTAAAGTATAGGAATCGTACGAAAGTAAACGCGTTCGCAGACGATCTCGTAGTTTTGACAAAATGAAAACAACTGAAAGAAATAGAAAACTACGCTAAACAAGACCTGAAACATAATTAAAACGGGGCAAAGAACAACAAACTAGAATTCAATGACAAGAATTCAGTAACACTACTAATAACAGGGAAAAAAGACCGAAAGAGACGGACATTAATGTTTATTTCAATAACAAAAAATATGAAGAAACTAGAGAACTCAAATACCTCGGCATATATTTTGACAACAAACTCAACTTTAACAGACATGTAGATTAAATCATGGGGAAAAGCATATAAATAATCAACATCCTGTCAAAATCAGCGAAGCTTCAATGGGGTTTTGGGCACAGAGCCTTGACAACAATTTACAAAGGATCGATCGTCCCGATCATGTCGCGTGGAGCAACAATATGGGAGGTGACAATGAACCAACAAAAGAATAAAACAAAAATAATGAAAGTCCACGGACTAATAAATATAAAAATTAACAAAGTTTTAAACACTTTTTCTTATGAAGTATCGTGTATTCTTGCAGGTTCGATGCTTCTAGATAAAGTACTTCAAGATACAGAGGAATACGACAAACCAACACAAGCAAGAGATTGGAAGCACCCAGAGGACGGAGTAGACAACGACATTGGCAAGAATGCAGCATAGTCCATTGAGGCTTACACTGAAGGGAGAAAAACTGACCAAGGCGTGGGATCTGGCATAGTCATCATCAGGGAGGGGGAAATCACACACAAATTAAGATTCAGACTACAAGACAGATAATAAAATTATCAGACAGAACAGGTAGCAATACTAACGGCATTGGAACAAATTCATCAAATCACAGACCCAGAATTTAAAACAATCACCATCTATACAGACAGTAGGATATCGATAGACTCTCTCAAGAATTAACAAAATTACAGCTTCCTCATGGAAGAGATCAGGAATCAAATCAAAATACTTGAACTTGATAACTGGAAAATACAGGTGGGATGGGTAAAAGGGCACGCTGGTATACTTGCAAATCAATTGGTGAACAGACTGGCGAAAGAAGCAATTGGAAAAGGAAATGAACTAGCATACCAAAAGATACCAATATCAGTAATAGGAAAAGAAATCAGAGACCTAAATATTGCAGACCAGCAAAAAGAATGGGAGAAATCCCAGTAAGAAAAGGAAACTAGAAATGATTTTCCGAACCTTAAACAAAGACTTAAGAGGGACATACCAATTTCGCCGAACTACACTAAGATGGTAACAGGCCAAGGAAAACTGAGAAGCTACTACAGACGATTCAAAATAATAGAAGACGCCAGATGTCGCTGCAACCAGTGACCAAACTACAGACCACTTACTGCTAGACTGCAAGAACTTGGACACAGAGTAGATTACACTCATAAGAAGTGTCACAAGAAAAGGAAGAACTTGGCCGTTGCCAAAGCACGAACTTGTGGAAAATTTCCTGAAAGACTTTTGTAAAATTGTAAACAGCATAACATTAGACTATGTTTAAAGAGTTAGTTTGATTTCCTTCAATAACTTAATATTAGTACAGAACAGCAACCATATTGAGCTTTATGAATCATCTTAGTAATCCATTGTAATTAAAATTGTAATATGTGTAATATCCTAGCATGTAATATTTTGTAGAATGGAACATGCTGTTTATGATCAATTAAAAAAAACCTTTGGTGATAAACCATTTGTAACACCACGAATGAAAATGCTCGATACAAGAATAAATTACAATTACAATTTAAAAAATAGCTTTAATTTGGTATACAGCACATTAAGATGATTTAAAGTTAAAATAGACCTATAAAAATCATACCGTCCATTAAAACATGAGGAAGTTATTGACAAACATTTTGCCCTTAAATCTCATATCATAATGTTCTAAACTTCTAAAGGATACATTTCAGAGGGCATCATGTCTATTTTATATCAAATCTAGGCCTATATTCTCAAAAACCTGTATTACCATTTTTTCTAAGATATTTTTTCTTCAAGTCAATAGCCTTATTTAAAGACAAATATTAACCTCCTAAAGTCTGAAGTCAGCCTGGGTAGCGCAGTCAGAATCGCCCAAGGCTGATGGTCCAATCCCGGCCCAGGTCGATGGTATTTGTGTGTGCATAAATGTGACTGTAGATTTACAGGAATGTAAAAAAGAAAGAAAAAAAGAAAGAAAAAACTCCTGCGGGACAGAATTCCGGTACACCAGCGACGGTCACAG
Source organism: Ectobius pallidus (assembly GCA_964059195.1). NCBI lineage: Eukaryota > Metazoa > Arthropoda > Insecta > Blattodea > Ectobiidae > Ectobius > Ectobius pallidus. The sequence goes on from CAXKWD010000009.1 coordinate 37,050,859, forward strand.
GCCTAAGTTGCACTACTTCCCCGTCGTTAAATAACCATAAAATCAACCAACTAAAGTCGGATTATTGTAACAAAGAACAATTGCGCAAGATTTTACTGTAATAAGACAAATGGTTGTTGGGATATATTGTTTTCGGATTAAAAAATGAAACTTTCAGATAAAGTGTCTGAAGTTGTAACTTGTACGTGTAGGAGCATTCTCAAAAAGCATAAAGTTTCCATATTCTTCACTCCAGTTGTAATATGCATCCCCAACATTTTCCTTCGTCTTCGAGCCATCCGTGAAATATATGATAAGTGGTGGTTTCTCAGATAAAGATTCCATGTATTCGATCCATCGAAGAGATGGTCTGAGGTCTGTTTGACGGAATGTATTTAAATTCATGGGCATGTTTGTCGGAAAAGGCCTAGGGTCCGTCAGATATTGAGGTTGTGCAAGTGTTTTATAGATCTGGGGAAAGCGTTGAAAATGTACATACATTGAGGTAAGATAGTCAAGATTAGAAGCGTGAGAGGAAGGGATATAAGGTTGTAAGTGGTAGTAGGCGCTGGAGTTTCAGGAGAAGAATATTATTCGTGGCTAAAAATAATTTGGAAAGATAATTGCATCCTTTAATTTGACGTCGATACTGTAAATCCATAAATGGGAATTTTTGGCCCAGTTTCATACAAGCTGGTTTCCCATTGAAGTGAAAAATTACCTTGTAGATGTTGTATAGAAGTGAATGATATTGTGATATAGAGGATTGAGTGAGTTGGTTATAGGAAAGAGATCCGTATTCCACCCAAGATAAGATGAGTGGAATGATGAGGCTGAATAGAACAGATATTGCCGTCAATAGTTTCATTGTGTTTCGGCCGGCCTTCAAGATAGTTTGAGAATGATTATTGGAGGTAAGACGACTGTCCAGGAAACACTCTACAAATTGTTACCTCCCTGACCATTTTTGAATATCTGAAGTTGTAATACTTCTCTTGACGTAGGCTCCCAGGATGAAAATTCATAAACTTAGTTATTGGCAGATTAATACTAATTCCCAAATGCCCAGTGTAGATAAACAAATGTTTACTGAACTTTGACATTCCTCGATATCAGTTTTCATATTTCTTGAGCTGAGCGGCCGGTATAGACATAAATGTCATGAACATGTGCTGAGAGGTGAAAGTGAGGAAGGCCCTGTGTGGAAACTGGTTGCTGGATTATTATAGAAACGAGCGAGGGATATGATAAAGGAATGACCCACAATGTGTTAGCAAAATACGATTTCAGACTTAACGAAGACACATAATTATACAAAGAAGTAAGGGGTGCAGCTTGCTGGATCGAGATCCCTCAGGGTTGAAATTGAGCTATCCCAAGTTGCAATGTATTATTATTATTATTATTGTAAATATTAATGTTGTTATAATTATAATATAATATTATAACATAACTTTTATTACTAATTTTATTGAGCATTCAAGCCTTGAGAACGCGTTGACCCGTATCAATGAGGGTCAAAAAGGCTCATGGCAGGGAAAGTAATATGGCCTCCCCACTTGATTTTTCCTGCATGGCTGACTTTACCAGATGGCACATCTGATTGAAATATGCTCACACTGAAGGTTAGCAATTTTGCAAGGTCACAATATCACGATTAACTTAATTGTGAAATTAACATGGAGTAACTATAAACATTTTCTAAAGTAAACAAGTAAGTAAATAGTTACAGATGAGCGAGATACGAGGCTTGCGATGAAAAGCCTTTATAGGCTATATAAAACATAGGTGGTGACAACTTTTAATACGATGATATATCGTATTTTATTTTCTTCTATATTATATTTTGCGAAGGTCGAAACCTCTAAGCATTTTGATTGGCTCTCGAGGATAATCAACCAGCGGTAAAAACCCGGTAAATTAAAAAATCGAGTTTAGACTTCATGAAGACTCCATTGGTCGGTCCGTTGCATTGGGTCGTTTCGTAAATTACAACAGTTTACAACAGTGCTTTTTATTAGCTATTGTGAAAATCTGTACTTATTAACTGCATACTCAGGTAATTTGTATCTTATGTTTGATCGAACTAGAAGTGTAAGATCTATGTAATGTACGTCTACAAGTTTGTAAATAAATGTAAATAATCAAGTAAAATATTATAGCCATTAAAAAATAATCATATCAACAGTATTAATTTAGCTAAATTTTAGTTAGCACAAATTGCTAGTAAATAATAAAAAATTTAAAACTAAATGACACACATGCATTACATTTAATATGTACGGTATCACTTTTGTTGTGCGTACACTATCATACACTGTTTGTGTTTGAACCAAATTTGATAAAATTGTAAAATTCTTAAATTTCATCTTACTACGTTTTGCGAAAGACGAGCAAGGAAGAACCGAATGAGAATATCAGTTATCCTGCTATCTGCTGCCTTCTAAGAACTCCCTGCAAATTACTCGAAGTGAAAGTACGACTTTTGTATTACTGTGGACAGAATAAATCAAATATCGAGATGGGAATAATATTCTTGATAATTCAAATTATTTTCTTCAATAATATTGAAATAGAAAATATAAGCCGTTATTGCCTTATACAAGCATAGGAGGAAAGGGTAGATAAATATATAAATTATCTCCACATCCATGCACTACCAAATAACATCCACAGCGCTTGTGCAGTTATTCCCAACACTTTTCGTCATGGAAATCAGCTGCTTCACTTTAGTTTCTATTACCCTAATTTGTTAGAGGAAAAAGCTCACATTTATATGTCAAATGTAGTAGAGTAGTCAGGGATTTCTATAAAAGATTAAAGTAAAAAAAAAGCTGGTTTATTTCAAACAAATGAAAGTAGGTGCAATAAAATGAAAGAGGCAAGAATAAGAAGACGGACACTTGTGATTGGTTGAAGTTCCACATATTCTTAAGCTAGATTGGTCACTGATTCATGAGCTAAATAGTTGAATAGTTTAGAATTTTTATCTTTCCTTATTGGTTTTAGAAGAACATTTAAAACATATTTTTAAGAATTAAAAAAAACATGAGATCACAATAAGAGCCACAATTTACTAAGCGGAATAGCTCAGATGCCTGCATCTATAGACCGTCCCAACCTTAAAAGACAGTATTGGTCTTATGCAGCGCACTGATGCCAGATCTACTCACATTACAAGGCCCGGCACATGATTTGAAAAAGCTCTTAAACCTCGTGAAAACATCGAAATTTGTTTCTTGTACATAATAATTAATGTAAATCATGCCCTGCAGATAGAACGACGGCACACCCTTCTTCCCTTATTTTCAACCCCCATGAGTAATATTTTCTCTATAGGCCCACAAATCTACATTTTCTGACCAATGTCTACAAAATGTTACACGTGTACCCTGTGGAATCAAGTAAAAATTCTACGAGACAATCAGTCTCGACAAAAACACCCCTTGCGAAATTTTCAATCCCTACTTTGTGATCTTTTTACTAGTCTACATTGTTTGAACGATTTTTACCAAACTTTACACACAGACCCTATAAAAACAAGAGAAAAATTAGGCGAAGTTAATTTTGGAAGAAGCCACCCTTTAAATGTTTCTACCCCTATTACACCACCAAAATTTAGATCTACATTCTTGACGTGTTTTTAACAGACTTTGTACACAGAACGTACAGAATCAGGAGAAAGTGGTAGGAAAACTAATTTTGGAACAAACCACATTTTAGATCTTTCACCCCTATTTTGTGATATATATTTATCTACATCCTTTGACCAATTTTATCAGACTTTATACCAAGAACCTATTGAATCAAGAGAAATTTTTAACCAAAGTTTATTTGGATGAAACCACTCCTTAAATGTTGCAACCCCTATTATATAAATGTTATTTAAATCTAAATTCTCTGATCAATTTTTGCCAGACTTTACACAGAGCTAACAGAACCAGGAGAAAAACTTAGGTAAAACTAAATTTGGGGGAAAAAAAGTCCCTTAAATGTTTTAATCCCTATTAAATGACTTTTAAATCTACATTCTTTTGGCTCATTTTACGACTTGACACACAGAAAAGAAATACTAATAGGAATTTCTGTCTCTTCTTACCTCAACCCCACCCTCCATGGTCTTTAGAAGTAATAGGGTCCTTGAGTGTGACAAGTTGTGCTTTCTCTAGGGCCTAAATTTTGAAAATTAAAGGGGCTTCCTCCAAAATTGACTTCGAAGTACAAGTAAAATACAAAACCAGGTGACGCCGGGTCCTTTAAGCTAATAATTTATAAATGTTAAATTTAATATTAAATTTCATTTCGATAATATTATTTTTCATCATTATTATTATTATTATTATCATTATTATTGATATTATTATTACTATTATTGTGTTATAATTTTCAAGAATATAATTATAAAGGGAAGTAATAGTTAAAATACATTACATGCCTTTAGGCCTGTTCACTATCCTCAGGGAGTAGTATTATTCCTTCTCAGAGGGCCTTTCGTTTTTTCTTTTCTTATTCTATACAGTAAACTTTCTGGACACCCGGTAGCTTCTGCTATCTCTTTAATTGCCTGGGTAACGTTCATTTTCTTCAAGAAATAATTAAGTATATTTAATACTATAATTCGCTCTTTACTGCGCAATTTGTCAACACTAAGATTTCTAGTTCCTCTATTCATAATTAATATAAAATATTAATTAATATAAAATTTAATTTTAAAAAACACAAGAACCACTTCACATCAAAGTTAAACTTCACTACACAGCTACTATATAACAATGAGCTCTGAAGAAGACACGATAGTCTTAGAAACATCTGAGTACACAAAATCTCAAAGCAACCAAGTCATGAGCGCGAGAATGCTGAGCTCTGGAAAACTGTGATAATTTATTAATGCTACATGATAGAGAGCTCTGGTTTGTTTTAAATACTTTTTCAGACATCTATAAACATTTCTTCTCGCATAGTCACCAACGTAAAGTCAATACCAAAGTATGTTACTCACTAACTAACTTTTCTGTGTTGCCGTCCGAGAATTTTCAGGTAGCACTTAATAAAAAAATATATAGCTTTCTTCTTATGTAAAATTTATTGCCGACGGAAAGGGAGTACTTTCTTTCACCATCAGGCAGTCCAAGAAAAAAATCTTTACTTGTTTTGATTATTAGTTTTCTGTCTATCGCGTGATAAGTTATTAATGTGCAAAAATATTGACTTCCGCCAAAATAACGTAATTATGAGAAATAGGCCTCATATTAATTATTTATGGCTTTACAATTGACATCATTAGAAAGGGCGGAAAATTCCCTATCAGACCACGCAATCACATTATTACATTTATCACTTTGGAAAATGGCAACATTGTCGGGATAGAAAAGGACGAAGCTAATTGCAGAACGTACGAGTGCAAGTGAGATGCAAATACTACATTTAACTCAATACTGTCTTTTAAGGCTGGGACGATCTATAGGCTCGCATTCGGGAGTTCCATTCAGTTCAGATGCCTTTACCGGCCAATCTGACTTTTTTCCATGGTTTCCCCAGGCGTACAGGCAAATGCCGGATTGGATATTTACTTACAATGACTCATCTTCACTATTTTTCCTATATCATAATCATAATAATTAAAATTGAAAATCAGTTAAAATTACCAGATGCCATAACACACCAGCAATAGAAGAAACAAATATGCATCAATAGTTATACAGCCTACTGATATACCCGCTGAACCTAACACATATGTGACCTCGACGTTGAAACGAGCAAAAATAAATGTGAAAAAGAAAAATACTAAGTTAATAGAAATGTACCACAGGTACCAAAAGAAGTTTCGATACCACTTGAATTAAAATTTTGACCGGATTTGGCTTTACTATTGATTCATGGGCATTACATCAGAAACTCTGATTACCTTCCTAGTAAAGTTGTTAAGTAAAACTCTGTATATTTGCTACTACAAGATTCAATATCATGAAAAATATGACTTGATGTAGGCTACTTACATAACTTTCAATAACGTAAGCAAGGTTAATAGCACTTTTTCACTTTAAATTGATGCAGAATAAGAAAGCGTATTGTAGGGAGTGCGTATTCAGTTGATTACGTCTAATTCAAAAGTGTATTATTTTTCATGCAAGACTTAAAGCCTGAATTTGTATAAACCACGACGGGCTTATAACTACTTATAACATATTTTTTTCAAGAAAAAATCCAATGAAAGTTTTAGCTCTTAGTAGCCTATAAGCACCTCGTATCCAAAATTGTTGAAGCAGTTTTCGAGAAAATCTGAAAAATGAAAGTTTCCTTAAGTAAAGTGGAAGTAAAAATAGGAGAAGGTCATCGTAGATCATATCACATCCCCGAAAGATATAACACAAATATAAAATCTTGTTTTTATATAATTTTCGCTCTCGAAAAATACTTTTCACGTACACAACCACACAGATAGCTACACAGACATGTTTCTGAAAAAATGCATTTCTTTGGGGTCAGGTAACTTCAAAACGTGTAATCACACGGTGACCAGATGTCCCAGTTTTACCGGGACAGTCCCTGTTTTGAGCATATTATCCCGGTCACCCGAGAACATTTTTCGAGACGTCCAAATGTCCGGTTTTGAGGATTTGATACTTTTGTTAGAACAATTATACAGCCCTATTATTTCGCTAAATGTGTTCACCAATTAGCGAAACTACGTGCAAGAAGAGTGACAAATATTTTACCAGAGATATTTAATCGCAGGCTTAGAGATTTTTCGATAATTGTTACTGCCATGGATTAAGTTGGCATCTGGTACCTGGCATCTGGCGCATATATATATATATATATATATATCTTCTATATATATATATATATATATATATCTTCTATATATATATATATATATCTTCTATATATATATATATATATCTTCTTTATATCTATCTTCAGTGCATTACTGTATAGCCTACACATTACCTTTTAGGCATCTTAACTGTAAATTGAAAACCATCAAACTTCACTCAGTGCTATAATATTCAGAAACTAATTTTCAGTAATAGACACAAAGAGAAAATGTCTTGCGTATATATATATATATATATACATATATATTTTGCTTCATGCTATTTTCGCTTAAAGCTGACTAATACATATACTGTATATATATATTTTTTTTTTTGCTTCATGCTATTTTCGCTTAAAGCTGACTTGCGCAAGACATTTTCTCTTTGTGTCTATTACTGAAAATTAGTTTGTGAATATTATAGCACTGAGTGAAGTTTGATGGTTTTCAATTTACAGTTAAGATGTAAATGTGTAGGCTATACACATGTAAATGTGTAGGCTATAATGTGTAGGCTATACAGTAATGCACTGAAGATAGATTTTCCTTTCATAACAGAATCTAAGAAAAAAATCAAGAGTTTCTCAAGCAAATTAACAGTACCGAAAAGTACGAAAATATCAATGACCTTATTATGGGCAATTAATATCCACATTTGATCTCCAGGTGTTTATTATTATTATTATTATTATTATTATTGTAATTGTAACAATTAAATGCTTTATTCGCAAAGAATAATATGCTGAAATAAAGAAACCGAAAAAAAACATAGAATACTAAATTGTTCGGTAAAGTGTCCCGGTTTTTCTGTTTTACAACCTGATCACCCTGCTTATTGAATGAATTATGTGAAATAAAGCAGAGGGACTTACTACTATCCCTCGTTCGAAGCAACGCTCTCTTCTCCCACTACGCTATAGGCTTTTTGAAAATTTGCAGCCTAGAGGAAAGTATGGGGTGGCTTCATGTAAAATATACATGGTTTTACCTTCCCCTTGTAGGGATTCCATTATCTGAGTTTTATTTCCCACTTCTAGGGACTTTAACACGTTTTACAGGAAAGTGATCAGTCTTGGAAGGAATTTTCTATGAATCACATACATACTTTTTTGACCAGACGCCTCCCCGGATGGGTGATCAGCCTAATGCCAGATGTTATCCGGGGATCATGAGGGCAAAAAGTTTCCCGACATTCCTCTCACAGGTGAGGGAAAACCCCGAAAGAAAATAACCCACCTAGGAAACTTGACCTGGCCAGGAATCGCAGATGGGGCCGCTGCGTGAAGAGAGCGAACGCATTCCCTGCGCCAAAGGCCCTATTTCTTTAGCAGTGCGTTAAACATAATATTTGGGTTTTGATGCTGTAATCTCATAAAAAATGCCGCACCAAAGGTGACCGTAGTCTAAATGCAGTAATTTAAAGAAATACAGTAATAGGAATATTGTAAAATGCCACGATGAGATGCGGGGGCAATTGACCCGTGCATGTCTTCCTGGTAAGACTTTCTCTGCAGGTGCATGTCTGCTAGTCACGAGTTCGAATCATCACTTAGCCTACATAACAAACTCATCTCCAATACTGTACGTGAAATGGCTTCCTATATCGCAGAAAACTCTGAACAGTTCTCATAATCTATAATACACAGTACCAAAAAGCTGGCCGTGAAAGTCTGAAAACAAACATAGACTGCAGCTAAGTGTAGTCATAGCCCTCTCTATTCAATATCAAGAACAGTCAACATATTTAGTAATGTTAATATGACATAAAAGAATAGATCTGGATAGGCCTACCGGGTTCACACTTATTTCAAAACTAGTTTAAAAGGCCCGGCGTCGCCAGGGTTTTCTATTTTGCTTGTAATTCGAAATTTGCTTATGAAGGGCTTTCGATTTTCAAACTTCAGGCCCTTATATGGGTATTTAGTGTTTGAAATAAGGAAGAACCCTTATATATATTATATAACTTATATAATAGCCTATATAAAATATATGTATAACGTATAAGGGACCCAGACCCCCGGGGTGGAAGGCAGGTGCGCTATATAGCCTACTCACCCACGCACTACTCTTCTCTACACATTTACTAGTTAAAAGCCCTTTCCATTTTGTACTCGTCTTGCATTATTCTCTACGGGTTAGACATCGGCGTATACTTTTCACTGACCTAGGTTTTTATTACCGGTACTAATAATGATAATTTAAGACTATAAACTACACTAGACACTCTTCCAAATCAACTCATGGACGTTCTTATTCTTTTCTGACTCTACAACCCTGGGTGGGTTTTGGTCTCTTGGACAACACCTCTCCACTTCAATCTGTCCGTCGCCTCTTCCATCCTCTTAATCCCATCACAACAAGGTCTGTGGCTCGTCTGTGGTGACATTGTCCAACCATCTTGTTTTGGGTTGTCTTTTCCTCCTTCTAGAATACAGTCTTCCTTTCAGCATTCTCTTCGGCATCCGAGTCTCTGGCATTCTCTCTAGGTGTCCCAACCAAGCTATTCTTTGGGCTTTTATGAATCTCACCAAATCTCGTCCTTCAACCAGGTCATTCAGTTCGTGATTGTAACGTATCCTCCATCCATCTTCCTCTCTGACAGGCCTATATATCTGTTGCAATATTTTTCGTTCAAAGCATCATGGACGTTCTAACACAATGATATCTTTGCTTGCTCATTTTCTGTTTTGATAGATATTCAATATCGTTCTTTCCACTCGTTTGCAAATATTTCTTGATTAGTACATGCTGAATGTCATATCCGTGTTTTTGTAAATTTTTAATGATCGGGAGGTCTCATATAGTTAATGAATAATTGTTTTATTGCATGAAGATAACATATAGGCTAGTACATAGTAATTCGTACTTAAGAATAAATCAATCGCAGATACGTCAGCTAATTACTAGACTTATCCCGGACAGGTGCTCGCGGGCCCTCTCTGCTTGCTGCCTCTCCTTCAACTACGCTGTTCATTTCATAATCAACCATTGTTCGGATATACAAATTTAAATAATTATGTTACTTGTCATATCAGTTAGTAATCATGAAAACTATTAGTATTAGTTAACTAATCGGGCATGGACAATATTATTTTCTCACATCACATTTGATTTAGAATGAGAGGTCGTATTGCAGAGAAAGCTTATTCAGTTGTCTCATCTTTGAGTTTGTGTCAATGATGGATAGCGAGCATGCTATGTCAGAAGTCGGTAAATATCCTATTCAGATTCACTGATACGTAACTCATCGCTGTAGACTTTGTATTACATAGCTGACAAATAGGGATGTTTATCGTAAGCGGGTAAAAAATACAAAATTAGGATGGCACATTTTTAGTCCTATGCGCGCAATAAATTACTTCGTCCCAGGTTTTTGTAGAGGAAGGTATGGAATTGATATCGACTTCATTTTTTATTTCAGTCTCGAAACAATTGTATGGGAACATGAGAGTAGGAAATAAGATGTCCCGTAAAACAGTGGAGTGACCCTCCAGTCAGCAGCAGAACTCCGGGGATGTGCATTCAGTTCTCTAAGCGTCATTAATGCCGCATTGAGTTTGAGATGGGTAGCTATCCTCCTGAGAATTTATACGAATATATGCTCCGAATATACGAATTCGGTCTGGGTAAAAAATATAAACAATATCGCTGTATCCTTCCCGAAACATTAGAAAAAAATCTTCATATTAAGTGGTAGTAAGAACAGAAAGTCGTCGCTAAGCTGAGCTACACCTCGAGAAGTACTTAATCCAAATACAAACATTTCCTTCTCATATGAGTTTTTTTTTTGTATTTCTTTTGTATGTGACACACATAGCCACACACCACACAGACACTTGCCGAAAATAATATGATTGAGTCTATCAATGCTAAAAATTCTACAACGAATTTCAAGGAATATGGTAGAAGCTTACATATTACATTAAACCTGCCTAAACTATGGGTTGGAAAAAATATAATAATAAGAATAATGACAATAATAATGATAATAATAATAATGACAATAATAATGATAATAATAATAAAACAAAATGTTTGTCTCCAAAATCCTTCAATTTCTTGCCGTTGAATTTCGGAACACTCAACCTGTCCGCCTCTGGATCCGGCGCGACCGTGGTCTGTGGATTTTTCAGGGCGTAAAAATCCTGGGCTCGGAGTTCTTCGGGAGGGACCATAGAGTAGATTTAGGGCACGTTAAAGAACTCCAAGCCTAAAACAGAGCTTTTGAACCAAATTCCTCAGCCCTTTCACGTCCAAGTACTGTTACTCCCGAGTTTCATTTGGATGGTTGTTAAGGATATGGGAATGCCACCTACCCTCCTTGCCCTCTCTCGAAATAAAGCTTAACTAAGTTAAACTTCTGCACTTGTATTGTACTGTACTGTAACTCGGAGGCCTCTCTACCACGTACGCGGGTGACGAAGACTTTTTACCCATCCATCCAATAATAAAATAATATTCTTTAATCAAATAGACAGAAATAATATATAAATATGTCTAAGATTTTCTTGGCACGTTATAAAGAGGAAGGCATCCTTGGAGGTAGCAATTCATACCTCACAGCCTTCGATCTGAATATCAAGGAAGTGCCTGGTAAAAGTGTAAGCTGTAGTTTAAATAGCAATAAATGTTACATGCTGAAGGTTCATTCAGGGTCTAGCAGAAGGTAACGCTTACAGCTTACACATACTTACATCATTTTATGTAATTAAACAAACCTTATATACGTAATATTACAGTATTAAGCATATTATATCAGACATTTGCCCTACATAATAAATTTAAAGTTATTTTCTGGATTTACAAAACACTTCTGCTCACAGCAGTGGCGAAGCATGAATCATAGGTAAGACAAGCAATTATAAAGGCTAATAAATAATATAATTCCTCCCAACATAGCCTTATGAATGTTAATATTAGTATAAACATCATCAGGCTCGGATTTAAGCACGGAATCGACGCAAATCCCTTCAAATGCAAAAGAAGCGCGAAGAAAGCGATATTCTGGTTAACATGCTATCACAACATCATTATCTGGAACAATCTCAAATATACTTCCCCAAAGACAGAAATATATCTAAAAATGTACTTAGTATTAATGCACACATTGCAGCTCTGGACGATTTTCTTCAAAAATCAATCTGTTAGAAAATCGATTGAGACGTGCTTAAATCTTTTAACTGGAGCTCTTATGCATGGAAATCGATGAAGAAGAAAAAAAAAGTATATATATTTTTCTGGCAGCGTGTGTGATTTTCTTGTAGAAAAGACAAGAAAAGCTTATTTTAAATAAGCACTAATGTGAAATATCCTAAGGCTACTCTTTAAAAGGGGATACGCCGTAGCGTAGTGGTTGAGGCGCTGCGCTACAAACCGGAAGGTCGCGGGTTCGATTCCCGGTGAGGTCGTTGGAATTATTCAATTGACCTAGTGGCATTATGGCCCTGGGGTCGACTCAGCCTCTAACAGAAATGAGTACCAGGAGCACTCCTGGGGGTAAAGGCGGCCGGTGCGTACGGCTGACAACCTTACCACCTTCACTTGCCGAAATGTCCAAAATCTGGGAGCCTCAACCTCCTGGAACCCTCTGGGCCTCCGTGGCCTGTAAAGGGATCACTTTACTTTTACTTTTACTTACTCTTTAAAAGACGTTCGCGTATAATACCTACAGTTCTTGCTAATTTCATAATTTTTGTCCTTCTCATATTACATTGTACAGTAAAATGTCTGAAATGCAATCGAAATACTTTCTTTTAAATAAAACACAAGTGATAAAATATAATTGTGCTGATAATAAAAAAGCTAATCATATAAGGGCCACTACATGAATAACGTTCCGTGGCCCTCGCAAGTGTTAATCCGGCCTTGATCATCATCTATCTGCTCTCCAGTTACTCTGTACCAACTATTACTACACTATGTCAGCTATCGTTACTACTACTACAATAATACATCTATAATAATAGTCCAACTTCTGTGCTGTTATTTATTTACGTGGCTGTAGCTACTGTATCTAGTTCTGTAGTAGTAGCTACCACTTTGAAATTACCACTCCTTTTATTAGTTGCTTTTACTGTGGTCTATCTTGTGCTCTCTTGATGCCATCTCATTCTTTTCCTCCTTCTTCTTCTGCTTCCGTCTACCATACCTAGATGATATATTTTTCCATGATGTGTGTCCTAAGTAAGTTTGAGTTTTGTGGCTCGGGCTTCCAACGAGTAACCTGGTTTTAATTTTTCAATGATCAAGACATTCGTTCTTCTCTCTGTCCATTGCATCCTGGACAGTTACTCAAGTCCACATCTAAAAAGAGTCGAGTTTTCTAGTTTCTTCACTTCTTAAATCCACACAGCACAATTGCGAACTATATAATCTGAACAACTTATACGAGGGTCGTCCATAAAGTAAAGAAAGACTGACACAACTAAATAACAACGAAAGACAACAACATAAAACTTTATTTACAAAGATACGGTAACTTACTCTATTTCTCAACGTACTGGTAATCGCCATTGCTGTCAAGGCATTTATTGTAACGTGGTACCAGTTTTTCAACGCCGGAGTTATACTCTTCCCTCTACCATACCTAGATGTTATATTTTTCCATAACGTGTGTCCTACGTAAGTTTGAGTTCTGTGGCTCTGACTTCCAACGAGTAACCTGCTGCGCAATTGCGAATCTATCGGTAAACTCATAAACTCTCGTGGGATTACCTATGAAAAAAACTGGCTGGATAGCTGTGACGTCATTCACATCTACGACTGTCTAGATCATTTAGCCTTAACATTGATGTTTACCATTTTCATATGAGCTAGAAGCTTTAAATTTGGTAGACTTAAAGCTTTCAGCCTATACGGACAAAAAATCCCAGAAAGTTCAAATTTTTAATCTTTTTATCCTAAGAGATTCGTTTGGAATGTTTTGACTGCGTAATTGTATGCATTCAAATGCTTTTGCAAAAACAAAGAAATATTGTAGTGAATTCATTGTTAGTATCATAATCATCCCACTTATTCTTTCACATATAGGACTACTGATCAAACTTTCTTAAGAAACCGTGGTCTATAACTCTGTAGTTTCTTAAATATGGCCTACTAACTCCATTTGGCACTTAGTTATATTAATTTACCTGATTTTATTTTATTCGTAATCTACGCTTTAAAGAATATATCATAACGTATGCTTCGGTTTAATTGGTGGGAGAGAGTGAAATCTAGGAAGGTTCCGTTCCCCTTGAAATTGCCAATTATATCACCATCGCGTTTATACCGTTTGACTCACTTCAACCAAATTTTGTACAATGATTCAAGTTATAGAAGTTTAGGTTAATAAACAAAATGCTCAAACCAAATGCAGCATTCATTAACAGGCTTTAAAACTTAGTGCCCGATCGAATATGTTAACAGCAACCGTACTGTACAGACTTTGCTCGGCGTATGCGCTAGCTACCATATGCTAGTTCACGTGATAGTAAACAAACCAGAATCCAGGTATAGGAAGACCACAAAATAATTTCTCATTCTCTAAACTCACATTACAAGCATGCAAGACGATACTGTACCTACAACCACAAAATAAGGCTCGCTTTAGTTTTCCCTTATAGACATAATAATATTATTTTATTATACAGACTACAATAAATCTATATCTTAGTACAACTTACGGTTATGTTGTTTGCTCAATGTCTCCTTCCGTATTTGTATTAAGTGCGTTACAATGCGCTAAGTGCGTTTTGTGTAAAATAGTCCCTCCCAAATGTTTCAATATATGTTTGCGTTTTAGAACACTTTACTTTCGGCATGCCGAACACGTATTATAAATTTATAATCACGCACAGGTACACTGTTGACCAATTTGAGAGCCACCGTACTACGAGCGCATTCACTTCTCAGTACTACTATCAGTACTACTGTCTTATCAGCCTACGCAATCACCCCCCACCCCCTATACTCAGGTTATTGGTAACCGGAATCATCTCTCTCTGTGGGTTCGGGCACTAAGTTTTAAAGTCTGTTCATTAATAATCGACGAAAATCTGTTCAATAGTGATTATCTTTTATCATTTGCGATGAGATTGTTTATGACAACAAATTAAATTGTATTTATTCTACATAACACCTACAGAATTTGGGGATCCAGACAGGAGGAAATCTCTGAATAATATAATGTTGCAACGAAAAGCTTCGTAAAAATGATTTATGACAAGTGCCTTTCTCTAATATGAGAACAAGTAGGCCTAATTTACTGATTTTTCTCAGTATAAGAAGTGTATACTCAAACCATTAAAAAGTAAAGTAAAGTATTCCCTATTACAGGCCATGGAGGCCGAGAGGGTTCCAGGAGGTTGAGGCTCCCAGATTTTTAGACATTCGGAACATGAAGGTGGTAAGGTTGTCAGCCTTACGCACCGGCCTCCTTTACCCCCAGGATTGCACCTGGTACTCATTTCTGTTAGAGGCTGAGTCAACTCCAGGGCCATAGTGCCACCAGAAGGATTAGGCCATTTGAAAAACTCCAATGACCTCATCGGGAATCGAACCCGCGACCTTCCGGTTTGTAGTGCAGCGCCTCAACCACTACGCTACGGCGTACCCCCAAACCATTAAAATACTGGATTAAAAGAAAAACATATTTTTAAGAAATAATGATCAGTAAATTGGTGATTTGCTCAAATTTAAACTACTTCAGTTCACGCAAAAACCAGCAATTTTCAACTTTAGTCTTTACACGTATTCCTCAGTATTAATCGAACTTAAAAGAGAGAAAACAAAAACAAACAAAAAAAAAAAAAAAAAAAAAAAAAAAAAAAAAAAAAAAAAAAAAAAAAAAAAAAAAAAACTTTCCAAATAATATATACCGGTACTTTATACAATGAGTTGCTTTTTCGATCTTATTTGGTATTTTGTTTTATTTTAGTTTATTTTACCGTATGAACATTACAGACATATAGACCAATTACATTAATCATTTGTAATCTATACATGTAAAGATGAGTTGTGTGTTTGTTTGTCTTTCATACAAATCCACACATTTCATTGATTTGAACGAAATTTTGCACATGTCCCTCTTTGTCATGAAAAGAACGAAAGGCAACATTAAAATTCAAACAAACCACTCCTTCCCTTATTTTCAACTCCAATGAGTAATATCTTCTCTATACAAATCTATATTCCTTGACTAATGTCTACAAAATTTTACAAATGTACCCTGTAGAACCGGGAAAAATATCATACGAGACAAAAATATTCCAAAAAACCACCTAGGCTATTATTAAATGTTCCATCCCTATTATATGAGCTCTATAAAATTCTACATTTTTGACTGATTTTTACTAAACTTTACACATACAGTATACCCTACAGAATCAAGAGTAAATTTGAGGTAAAACTAATTTTGGAATATACCAACTCTTAAATATACTTACCACCTATTATATGACTAATATTTAAATTTACATTCTTTGACTAATTTTACCAGACTTGACACAAAGAACCTGTAGGACCAGGAGGCAATTTTAGGCAAAACTAATTTTAAAAGAAGCCACGCCTTAAATGTATCAAGCCCAATTATCTACAATTAAATCTACATTATTTGACCAATTGTTTAATGACTTAATACACGGAACCTATTGCACCAGGAGAAAATTTAAAACCAAATTAATTTTGGAAGAAACCTCCCCTTATACAGATGTTTCAACCCCTATGATATGACTTTATTTAAATCTATAATTCTTTTACCTATTTTTACCAGACTTTATACACAGTATCAATAGAACCAGGAGAAAAATTATTTCAAATTAATTCTGGTAGAAACGACCCCGTATATGTTGCAACCTCTACTATATGAACTTTATTTAAGTCTACATTCTTTGACCATTTTAACAGACTTTACATACAGGCCCTTTAGAACCATGAGGACATTTCAATCAGGACTAATAGGAATTTCTGTTTCTTCTATCTCAGCCTCTACCATCCTTGCTTTTTTAAAAGCAATGGGGTGTAAAATCCCAGGTCCTCTATTTTGAATTGAACTGAATTTATTTTATTTTAAGGATTGTAAGCGTATAATTTAAAAGTTCCTTTCAGGCATACAATCCGCTCACAATGACAGAAAAAATTACAAATAAATTACAAATATAATAATGATTACAGACACATTGTTAATACAAATATTGAACATAAAACACAAACTTTAACCTAATGTCATGAAGTAGTAGCCAATGTATATTATACGTTGAGTAAATTTTGTGGAAGGTAATGAGATATTAGTATTCATAAGCGGTTATGAGGTGATTAACTATGAGCAATAAAAAGCAATATTTTGAGTTTTCTGAAGGAATAATCTTATTTTGAATTCTAACTAGCTATATAAAGAGCTAGATTTTGAAAATTGAAAGTAATTGAAACGTTTACTTTCAAGTACAAACAAAATACAAAACCGGGCGATGCGGGTCCTGTAAGCTAGTACATTTATAATAAGACAAACCCATGTACAAATCGAAAAACAAAAGGCTTATAACTCAAAATAACAAAAATGGAAAAACGAATATTAGGATATATTTTAGTATATGAATATACATTACATAATATATTTTAGTCATAATTTACTTTATAATTTGTAATAACTTTTCACATGCTATTGTAAACTGGTTTTCTGTCATACTAAAAATGCAATGGACAAAGGATGCAATTTATTATATAAATTAAACGCTTTATAAACAGGAAAAGTTTTCGTGTGATTTTGAATTAACTCGTGGAACTAAAAAATATTTAAATAGGTTAAGGCCTTTTTCAAATACACATAGTTAAAGATTTTATTCTGTATGCTTTCTAAACTATAAGTAAGTCTATTCATTTTCGCCATAATGAGGCATATTCCAAGTCTGATCTTAGATATAAATTAAATAACAGCTGCTGCACTTTATCATTAAATCTAAGGAGTATCTTATTACAAACTTTCGAAGTTTCAGGGACAAGTCTGCGTAGTTTTTATCTTTAGAACCGAACATTCAAATGTGGATTCGTTACATTTTAAAGATATGCAGACTTGTTGATGATATGAATTAAGATCTGGATTTGTTCTTGACTTGAGGTTGCAGCCTTGTATTTGAGATTCAGTTCAATATGGAGATAATCTCCAGCTTGTTTAATTCCAGTGTGTACACTAATAGCAAGTTGTTGTACGTAACCTCTAAATCAGCACCAGACCTTGCCTTGACAGAAGCCTTCCTGACCTATGTGGACAGGTCTCTTATGTCACATGCGCGAAGGTAAGGCAAATTATGTAAATATGTGGACCTTTGGGCGAAACTACTTTCTAATTTGTACGAAATTCAGTTGAAAATAGAAATATCTATGTCATGTGCCGTTATTGGTTTTGCTTGACTAGGCCTGGTCATTACATGTTCCATATCGCCTGTAGGGATACATGCGCCTGAACTTGAAACGCAAGCTAGACTTTGTTTGTGGTCATGTAACAACCAGTAAGTTACATTGTGTGCAATTGTGTGCTTTTACTTCCGTAGTATTGTTTATATATTGTAGCCGCCGTGCAGTCTAATATGGATTAAGCTTATAGTGCCTGGAGAGGATACTGATAATTTACAGTAGTAGGGTATCATAAGTAATATAATGGGAAGTGTGGATTTTTTGTTGCTCGTGAATTTATCATGAGAAAATTCGACATCGAATTATATTTATTCTGGAAACAGTGGCCAATCCAAAATTAAGAATATATGGAATTTCAACGTATCACGAGTGTCTTTGGTCATAATTTTATCGATTTATTCTTATTATATTTATTTTATCGCACCTACGTGCACTTGCCGTTATGTCAATTAATAAGGACTAACACTGAACATATGATAAAAAGCAATAATTGATGGAAGGTGTATATGAGCAAAAAGATATATGAAAATAAAGGACAATTTTATGCGTTTTGAAGCATTATAAATCTTGTATGATAATATAAGCAGTATTAATAACACTATATGTTGTTGTTATTATTATTATTATTATTATTAGCATCAAAGAGTTAAAATCTACACACAAAACAATTGATCTTAACGGCAAATGTTGGTAATAACCGCAGGCAGCGCTAAATTCGCGAAGTATCGATAGCCTTGCCATCGGCTATCTCGCTCACAATGACAAACTAATATCGAAGTGTTTTATTTATTGCACACATAATTATGTAAGCATTCGACAAATAGTCACAATCCGTATTATTTGCAGACGCAAATATAGTGTCTCTATGTCCTTAATTATGTTTGTTCTAGGTTGACAACCTTTCTTCAACTCGTTTATTCCCTTGTAGATGTCCCTAACATTTTTATCTTCACTATCATCCTCAAAGTAGCTTACTTTGTCTTTGAGATAGTTTCTTTTCTTTGTCCTAATGGTTCTAGTTGGTTTCTCGTTTAGTATGGTTGAGATTTTCGACAGCGGTTTCATTCGGATTCTATAACCATTGTAGTTTCGACTGCGTTCTCGCATTTACTAATTTCATGCATGCATCATAGATCCACGGTTTATTTAGCTTTAGTTCAAACGCACCTAATTTTTTTCTTTGCGGATAATTTAATATCGTCTTGAATGCTTTCCAAGGTTTTATCGATATTCATATCATCTCTAGCTTCTGGTTCTGAAATGTTTTCTAGAACTACAAATCTGTTTGAAAACTCGACTTGGTAAACGATAGTAATTTGGTCTTCATCTAGCTTTTTTCCATTGAATCTCTCTATGTTGAAATTTTGCCTTGTCCCTTTGTTTTAAAGAAAGTTTTCCCAAACAACTGCAGCAACCAAATAATGAACCGAATCGCAGTCAGCACCCGTAAACGTTCGAAATCGATTATAGTAGACTTCCTCATTTTATCTATTTGCACGTAGTAAATTTTATTACCAGTCTTTCCATCTGGCGATGTCCATATGTGTTTATGAATATCACGATTTACAAATTTTGTACTCTTTACGATTAAATTTTTATCGGTGGCAAAATTCACTAACCTAACCCCATTGTCATTGCTCTGCAAGTGGACACTTTCGTTCGCAATCGTAGGTTTGAAAATATTCTCCTTCCTACTTCCGCATTGAAACCTCCTAGTACAATTTTCATATGACATGCCGGGAAATGACTAAATTAAGATAACTGACTGAATTAAGATAAAGAAAGAAGGTACATACAATAGCAGAATACAAAGGAAATAAAAATTAAATTAAAACAACGAAACTAAATGTAGCCTGTAAAATGTGTTATCTCCTTATTTTGATTTTCGCTTTGATTTCTCATATATTTGATATATTACTTATTTACTGCAGATGATGTTTATCTCATGGGCGATGACTTAAACACAATCGAGATAAATTCAGAGAGCCTTTTCGATGCCTGCAGGCATGTTGGATTGGAAATTAATACAGAAAAAAAAACTAAGTACATGGTCATGAAACGTCAAAATAATGCTCTACAAAATACTAGAATTGCCGGTAAATCGTTCGAACAAGTGGATAAATTCAAATATCTGGAAGCAATAATTACATATACAAATAATATTAAGGCCGAAGTTAAGCGTAGACTCAAATCAGGAAATGCCTTCAGAAACTCTTATCTTCACGTCTTCTGTTCAGAAATCTAAAAATACAAATTTATAAGACAATTATCCTGCCGGTTGTATTATATGAATGTGAGACATGGTCACTTACTCTTCGGGAAGAACATAATCTGAGAGTGTTCGAAAACAGGGTGCTTAGGAAAATATTTGGGCCTAAGAGAGATGAAAATGGGGACTGGAGAAAACTACATAACGACGAGCTTCATAACCTGTACTCGTCACCGGATATAGTAAAGGTAATTAAATCACGGTGGATGAAATGGGCTGGACATGTTGCACGCATGGGGGAAGAAAGACTTATCTCAAAAGTATTGACGTGGCGACCCGAAGGGAAAAGACCACTTGGAAGACCTAGACGCAGGCGGAGAACAATATTAGGGTAGATTTAAGGCAAGTAAGATTTGCCAGGGATGGTTGAATAGGGTTGAATGGCGGGATCAGGTAAGCGCGGCAATGAACCTTCGAGTTCCATTTTATAGATAATATTCCTTTAGCTTATTTAGGAATTGTCTACTGCCATTGAGTAAGTACGTATGGATTAATAATGCTCATTGAATATACTGACTACGCCTATAACGATATATTGGAGGTGGCATTACAATTTTATGTTACGTGTATGAAATTTTTACTGGATGTCCTATAAAGTGAAACTAAAAAACAAAGTCTAATTTAAATAAAAAGTAAACATTTGACACAGTAAATTAATTTATACTGTGCTGTTTATAAAACTTAAGTAAAATGAAAATTCCATTTTGTAACTTTGGTTTCGTTTACAAAAGTCCAATTACTCAATATAAAACATAATATATAATAAAATACAATACAATCTAATATAAAAATTGAAAGTGTGAATATTGGGTATGTGTGTATGTTACCTATACAAATCTACATGCTTTGACCAGTTTGCACGAAATTTGCACACACACCCCTTTCAACCGGGAAGTAACGCGGCCAATTTTAAAATTAAAACAAACTACACCTTCCGTTGGAAAATTATATAATTTCTGAAAATATTACAATGAGTCCGACTGAATTGACAATTTCTAAGGATTTCGGTATTATTATTATTATTATCATTATTATTATTATTATTATTATTAATATTATTATTATTAATTTATACTGGCGAAGTTAAGGCCATAATATAATACGTCGGTGTAAATAAATAATGAAAATGAAATTCTAGAAAATAATGAACAATGTGATGCAGTCGCTTAACTTTCTCTACCTTGACACGGAGAATATAATTTTCTCAATTCACACTTTGAAGATTTTGAGGTCGCATTGTGGGGACAGCGTAGTCTATTTAGTGGTCTCAGCCTGAGTGTGTGCCAACGAGTAGGTCTATGCCATATTAGAAGTCGGTGAAAAAAATCCTATCATTGCTGTTCACGTTGTATTAGTTGAGAAATAGGGATATTTATCATAGGTCCCAACCGTGTAAAATGAGACAAAATAGGGTGGAACATTTTTAGTCCTATGCGCGCAGTAAATTATTATGTCCCAGGTTTGGGGAGGAAAGTATGAAAGGGATATTGAATTTCTTCTTGTTTTCAGCCCCTTAAACGGATGTATGGTAACATGAAAATGATAAATAAAATATTCCGTAAAGACAGTACATTTTTGCGTTACCGGAATTTCTGTTTCTTCTTATTTCAATCCCTGCCAGGTATGGTGTGTAGAAGCAATGGGGTGCAAAATTCTAAGGCCTCTATGAGCCATAAATGCTGTATCAAGCGTTTTCTGATACCTTTATACCTGCATAAGGACCTAGAATTTCAAAATCAGAAATCCTTCATAAGGTAATTTCGAATTACAAAATACAAAACCCGGGCGACGCTATTATATACAAAATACATTTAATTATTATGTTTACCTAATAGAAGATATGGAGGTAGGCCTACGCCGTGGCGCAGGTGGTTTGGGCAAACCGGCAGGTCACGGGTTCGATCCCAGATGTGGTCGTTGGAATTTTTCAATTGGCCTAATCCTGGTGGGACTATGACTCTAAGGCCGAGTCATCCTCTAACAGAAATGAGTACCAGGAGCATTCCTGGGGGTAAAGATAGCCGACGTGTAAGGCTGACAACGTTATCGCTTTCATATATGCCGAATGTGTTAAAAAGAATCTTGGAGCCTCCACTTCCTGGAAACCAAAGGGCCTAAACGGCCTGTGTAGGGACCACTGTACCTTTGCCTTTACCTTTTGTATTATATTGAAGAAATATAAAATTCAACATTTCTTTTTAATTTTTTTAGACAGTATTTGCCTCCTTATATCCTCTAATAATAACACACAACACACTGTGACACTAATATTAAAATTATATTTATATATTTCCAATATTTGGAGTGTCTTATAGGATTGAAGTAAGATTTGTGTGTAAAGCATTAAAAATAATTAAAAATATATGTACAGATTAAAATTAAATTTATCACAAATTACACACAGGTCTATGCTGTAAAACACTAAAATGTATATGTGAAATGAATTTCCCTATTTTTGGGAGTCTTCGCATCATACATATGATGATAGTGTCCAAATCTTCATAGGCGTAAAGTGCTCCTCTCTTGATCGTTATACGAAGTTCTTGCAGGATTCACTAGTTGATACTATGTAAATGCCCAGTGTGTTGCGGTGTTGTTTTTATATTGAAAATGCATTTCGGCGCAAATATTGCTATGCCATCATCAGTTCCTGTTGACAAATAAAATAAAAGCTAACGTAAGAGGCAAAATAGTCTTTATACAGCATGTGTTTTTTAAGTTCTGGATGGACTATTACTAACCTTGTTTAGAAGAGCCGGAACTTGTAGCGAATGACTATGAAGTAACTGTTTGTGGTGAGAGGTGCGGGTATTTATGGAGGGTGAGTGCGTTCATAAATAATTTGGAACAGTGGCTTGTAATCGATTTCGTCTTCGTTTAGTATTATATGTTTGTGTTTATATATTTCGAGTTGTTCTAGAGTATTTAGCCTGTGTCCTTTGTTTTGCTAGTGTATAATTTCCATTGTGTTTTCAATGTCGTTAAGTTGGTGTTTTTCTGTGATTAGGTGTTTGGCATAAGCTGATTTTTGTCTGTTGTTTTTGAAATCTTGAGTATGTTCCCAGTATCTGGTTTTGAATTTACGGCCTGTTTGTCCAATGTAAACCTTGTTACAGCTAGTTAGTAGTTAGTAATAGTCCATACAGAACTTAAAAAACACATATAAAGACTAGTTTGCTTCTTAAGTTTTTATTTTATTTTATTTGTCAACAGGAACTGATGATGGCATAGCAATATTTGTGCCGAAATGCATTTTCATTATAAAAAACAACACCGCAACACACTGGGCATTTACATAGTATCAACTAGTAAATTCTGCAAGAACTTCGTATAACAATTAAGAGAGGAAAGAGAGGAGCACTTTACGTCTATGAAGATTTGGAGACTATCATCACATGTATGGTGCGAAGACTCCCAAAAATAGGGAAATTCATTTCACATATACATTTTAGTGTTTTACAGCATAGACCTGTGTGTAATTTGTGATAAATTTAATTTTAATCTGTACATATATTTTTAATTATTTTTAATGCTTTACACACAAATCTTACTTAAATCCTATAAGACACTCCAAATATATTATTGGAAAAATATAAATATAATTTTAATATCAGTGTCACAGTGTGTTGTGTGTTATTATTAGAGGGTATAAGGAGGAAAATAATCTCTAAAATAATCCTCCCTCTTCGGCAAACATTAAATTTATCAATTCCCTTTTTAATAATGACGATCTATTGGATGTCATCCATCTCCTAAGAATCTTTCGACAACTTTGTGCATACTATTAAATTGATTGAAAATTGATTCCATAGCAACAAGTCTTGGCAGATGAACGTCAGCTGTTTGAAAAAAAAAGCATAGGCCTACATAAACGATTTTGAGGTAAAAGAAGTGAAAAGCGTCAAATAATTAAAATGGTAGAGTTTATTGGTTAATGTTTATTAATTCTGCGCTCACATTCGCAATAACGAACGCAGCCGTTTCTGCTATCATTTGTATAGAAAACTGGTTTTGGTCAAGTATTTTTGTTAATATAATTTTTTCTAAGATATTGTTGTTTTTCAATTCATTTTCCGTTCACGCTATCATGATGGAAACTCAAATTTCCTGCACCAGTGTCGGTAGCTTAATCAACTTGCAGCTTTACTTTCTTTCCAGCAGAAGTGCGTCAATATTTTATAATTAAATATTGCATACTGATTATTGTATAACACACTTCCCACCCTTATATCGCAAAATATTATTTTCATTCATATGTTATTCTGTGCAATGGTAGCTCATTCAAGTTTAAATGTTGTGATAGCAATACTGCAGAGCTATTAAAAAAAAAAAAAAAAAAAGAGATTTTAACTGGAGCAAATAGCATCTAAGCTTTAGCAGTTACATAGAATCTGAGTTCTCTGAAAGGCAAGAAATGCGAGGTATCCTTAGTTGCGTCCGGTTTGGTACGACCTCGGTGCACAAGGACTGGGTTACTGACACCTCCATTGTCAGATGATAACAACATACTCGCACGTGTAGGTACTCAATAACTTGAAATAAGTGGCTCAGATATTCACCCTTTATTATGCAGAGAGAGAACGAAATATTAACAGAGATTCTGGAACCTGAACTAAATGACCTCACATGGAATACACGACGAAATTAAACTTGTATAGATCTCATTTGTGAATCCTGAGTTGAAAATAGGGGCATTATTATTATTATTATTATTATTATTATTATTATTATTATTATTATTATTATTATTATTACCACTACTACTGCTGCTGCTACAACTAGGCCTACTGTCTACAACGGATTTTTGGTTGAAAATGTGAGACCAATTTGAAGTGTTGAAGTACACACATGTATGGAATGTATGTACAGTGCAGATAGTTATGAGTAGCCTGCTAAATATAGGATAAAGTAGAGAGTAAATAACCATAAATATTCAAACACGACAGCATCGTGCCATTCTAAGTTACTGTGGTGGTTGGAAGCAATGAAAGTTCCTCACAGAAGAACATAATTTCCCGAAGCTTCTGCAACTCCCTGTGGCATTCTCTGGAATTTATCGCTCGAAAAAACGGCTACTTTGACGTAAGAACGCTGTTTACGTCTTGTCACATTTATTCTTGCAAGACAATTGATTCGCAATGGAATTACCATCACCTCTCTCCGTATAACCGTCATCTAATGTAATGTCCACATACTAAATATGCCACGTACTCCAGTGACATACAACATCTCGCGGTACTTTCGTTATCCTTCTGACTACATGTCTGTGAATAATGTCGAAATACGGATTTATATAAATAACGGTCGGATGATAGGTAGAGCTAGAGGGTTTAGTTTAGTTTAGTGTAGGTTAATAGCTATGTATTATATGTATTATATTTTTCTTGAAATTTTGCATTCACACTTCCGTTTTACTAAAAAAAAACTTCCTTGTAGATAATAATGAGTTGTCCACTTTAATCTTTATTATTAGCTTTGTTAGAGCACAGACATAATATATAGCTCAACAATCATTTTCATGGTTTCAATTAGCCTATTAGGAAGGATTAGTATGCTGATCAGGTGCTTCATTACTCGAACGTCTAATTAGAGAGATAATAAGTATAGTGCTAGTGGGCAGGAAGACAATATTGACTGGAAATCCGTGTCGTATTGGAACAGGGACTGTGAAATGACAGTTGAAGTATGCTATTCGTCCTTTAACTACTCTCAGAGTTTTTTAAGGTTCCGTATATTAATGTTTATTTTGTTTCTGAATTAGTTTTAATATACTATTTGGCTCATGAATCAATAACCAATCCAGTATAAGAATATGTGAAATTTCAATCCCTCGCAAGTGTCTATCATCGTACTTTTACGGTTTTATTTTCATCACCTTCATTTTATCACATCTACATGCACTAGTTTTTATGTATACATTCATAAAAACTGCACACGGAAATATCTTCATATCTGTAGGTTCTTTGACCAAAAACAACTAATAATTGAACCCAGCGATTGAGCTATATAAGCTGCATATGAACAAAACGAGATATGAAAGTAATGTACAATTTAATATGTGATGAAATACTATAAGTTTAGTATAATAAGTAGGCCTACATAATAATACTGCATTTTGCAATAGCACAGCATTTAAAACGAAAGATCAAACAGTTTGCTTATTTTACGATAATTCTGTGTTCCGGTTCTGTATTTTTTACCAGAAACGATTGAATTCAAAGCAAATACACAATTTTGGGGCAGATTTGGGATCCACAATTTTAGAACTCTGGAGAGAACTCTGGAGAACTTCCATTCACACGTGATACAGGAGTGCGAGTAGGAAAAACGCAAAATCCTACTCAAATTATCCGTTTTAATGCGAGTTAGTGACATTATAGCTTCTGCCAAAGCCAATGACATTGTTAAGCTTTAAAAAATTGACCTGCTGTGAGGTGTATGGTAGCTGTGAGAGTAAGATCCTAAGGCCACTTTAACGTAGAAAACTTGTTCACTGACCTTTACAACCACCACACCTTCCTCACTTTCACGTGACATGCTACAAGAGATTCTTCTTCCTTAATATTGCAACTCAAATAAAATCTCATGTAAACATTATTTCTTCCTTCCTGTCTTCAGGACTTTAATTCATGACATCATTTTTATTTCATATATTTCTTTCGTTTGTTCTTTCCTATTTTTATCCTTTTCACAATATTTCTTTTTACATACATTATTTATTTATTTTTGTTATATTATATCTTAAGTTCTGTGTTATTTATCTTTTTATTAAATTGTCAATTCGATTTTCTCTTTCCCTTCTTTTTTTATTTTAATTTTTCTTACATTTTCCTTTCTATCTTTCATTTATATATACCGGTATAAAAATATATACACAATTATTTTATTTTAAAATTTATTTATATTTATGTTTTCCTGCTTCGTTATTTCACGCCCTTAACTTTTTTCTAATTTTTTCTTTCCGTTTTCGTTATTTTTCTCTACTTTTAACTTTTTGTCTTTCATTCTTTCTTTCCTTTCTCTTTTAATTTTTCTTTCTTTCTTTCTTTCTTTCTTTCTTTCTTTCTTTCTTTCTTCCTTCCATTCATTATTTATTTATTTACTTATTAATTTCCATATTTTTATGTTTATTTTTTATGTTTCTTTATCGATTCATTTCTTGTGAAACTTTCAAGCGATTGCTAGTAGGGGAGGGTTCAAATCAATTCGTCATTATATGTCTAGAAAGGGCATGGAGAGAGTCATTGGTGTGTAATTAACACATTTTAGGACCTTCTCCTAAGATATCACAGTTAAGCACAGACAACGAATAAGGAACATTCGGAGTACGTGTTACGCAAATCCCTTTACGATTAGGGAATATCCTGAAAAACTCGCTCCGACTGGTATGCCTCAAGCTCTGAATCCGCAAACACTATTGTTAGCCCTCAACGTCATGGCTCGGGCAACTCGTTCCATCCTGAGGCAACCAACGTAGAATGCTCTTTGCTATATGAGATTCTGTTCAAAGAAAAAAAAAACACAGCATTTAGAGATAAAATAGAAGAAGGCAATCATTGAGGACATTACGTATTATTCGCCAACGTTTTAAATCAGCCATTTCCATCTGGCCGAGGAATGACGTCAGGGGGAGGTAGTAGTTACACTCCCGCATGGTTAATTTTTTTTAATGCATGGATAACGTGCCTATGTAAAGTCCGGCACGCGGATATGAGAGGTAAAATAGCCTACAGTACAGACGTCAACTTCTGCACGTAATGTTAACTTATTATCAAGGTTTACTACCACATAAGTGAGACCTTATTTAGTGAAATCGAAGACATTTGTAAATCACACTGTGCTATACGTCAAGTTTTCCCTTATGTACCTAAGGTAATTGCACTTTCCACTTATGTCAAAATTGGTACCGGAAAAAAACGCGAACAATGTTCAGAAATGAGAAAGTTTTTACTCTATTTCTTTGGTCTTTCTTTTCTGGAAATTGAAGACATAAACGACTCTTTCACAGATGATTTTATGGTATGAAACCTAATTATGGCAACTTGGATGAATTTTGTGACTTCATCTGTGACAACTGTATTTTCCCCTGTATTATAAGAGATACGAAACTAATGACGAACGGGAAGAGACCACAAATGGAGTAAAATAATTTAATTCTAAATTCAATGCATTCTTCCATCTTAGTCACCCGAACGTTTTCAAGTTCATGACCAACATATTACAGTTTCAAGTGCAAACCTAATCTAAAGATCCGAAGCAGCCAACAGCTAATTCCCACCAGAAAGAATGTAAAACAATAACAAAATATCAGCGTATTTCATGCTTTCGACAACGGTACTTTCTACACGAAATAACTTATCCAGGTTTGATTTCGTTAAAAGAGCAGCATATATAAACAAAATTACAAGTTAGGTATTTTTATTACACGTAATTTTAATTTGTTATTAGTAATGAAGAGTAAAAGTGGTCAAACATTGACGACATCTATGCATTTCGCATAACCAGTCCTCAGTCTGGTGAAGTTGGAAGGGAAATGTTATGGTGCGGGAGTTTACTCATTGCTTGTGCTGGAGCTTACACATTGCTAGTGCTTGAGTTTACACATTGCTAGTGCTTGAGTTTACACATTGCTAGTGCTGGAGTTGATTCATTGCTAGTGCTGGAGCTTACACATTGCTAGTGCTGGAGCTTACACATTGCTAGTGCTGGAGCTTACACATTGCTAGTGTTAGAGCTTAAACATTGCTAGTGCTGGAGTTTACACATTGCTAGTGCTGGAGCTAGTGCAATGGGTTTTTTGCTAGTGGATTTTACACATTGCTTGTGCTGTAACTTACACATTGCTAGAGCTGGAGCTTAAACAATGCTAGTGCTGGAGTTTACACATTGCTAGTGCTGGAGCTTACACATTGCTAGTGCTTGAGTTTACACATTGTTAGTGCTGGAGCTTACACATTGCTAGTGCTTGAGTTTACACATTGCTAGTGCTGGAGTTGATTCATTGCTAGTGCTGGAGCTTACACATTGCTAGTGCTGGAGCTTACACATTGCTAGTAAACTAAACTCCGTGGCGCTACATCCCCGGAAGGACTTGGCCTACCACCCGACCGCTGCATCATCTCCCGTAGGCAGATTGCAGGATTGGGGGGCATGTGGTCAGCATGCCGACACCCACGGCCGTTAATGGTGGTTTTCTGGACCGGAGCCTGGCTGTGTGCACCCCTACCAGACCTCCCTACCTCAGATAAATCCGAGGAGGTACCGGGAATCGAACCCGGGCCGACTGATCTGTAGTCAGCAACGCTAACCACAAGACCACGCCGGCGGACACACATTGCTAGTGTTAGAGCTTAAACATTGCTAGTGCTGGAGTTTACACATTGCTAGTGCTGGAGTTTACACATTGCTAGTGCTGGAGCTTAAACATTGCTAGTGCTGGAGTTTACACATTGCTAGTGCTGGAGCTTACACATTGCTAGTGCTTGAGTTTACACATTGCTAGTGCTTGAGTTTACACATTGCTAGTGCTGGAGCTTACACATTGCTAATGCTGGGAGTTTGTACATTGCTAATGTTGGAGCTTAAACATTGCTAGTGCTGTAACCTACACATTGCTAGTGCTGGTGTTTACACATTGCTAATGCCGGATTTTACACATCGCTTGTACTGGAGTTTACACATTGCTAATGCTGGAGCTTTCACATTGCTAATGCTGGAGTTTACGTTATAAGAATGCTGTGTTTATATGACTGTGGTGGAGCTTAAATGGCCGTTCCTCTTCCAGAGAACTGTTGAGTGTTTCGCAGTGATCACAGTGTACAGTGATAGCTCAAATACCATGTACATCTACTCTGCCAAAATTTAATTTCCGATTTCAAGATTTTAACAAACGGGACTCAGAATTTAATATTCTTTCCATTCTATACGACATAAACGTTGATGATATAGTGCTTACGTTGCAGCTGGATCTTAGAGATTTGCATGCGTTGAGGAGCTAAATACAACTTAAAAAATGAAAGCAGCTTGCGCGACTACTACAAAATTTCTTCCGAAGAAGGTTTCCAAGACTAAACCAATTGGGCTTTCGAATGCTGTCCATGACTGTGAACCACGTATGCCTGCGAACATCTTTTGCTCCCCATGAAAATTAATAAACCTCGTTATAGAAGCCAGATGTCCGATCAGAGTTTACAATCTACAGTTAGATTACTGTGTCTCAATCTCTTCTTCCAAATATTGAGAAATATTGTAAGGTCAAAACTTATCCAGAAGTCCCGAAAAACAAATGACAGACTATTCACATGAATGTGACTGTTTAACTGACACCGTCATTTCTCACTTGCCTCAATTCTTTTGGTTAAGTTGTACTGTTTTCCTAATCAGTTATACAAATCGTTAATTTATATTAACAGTCGTTAATTTTACTGTTATTTGTAAGTCCAACATTGAAATTGGCATGCATCACTTGGTATTATTATTGCTACACTACGTTGACCTTCCTTTATCTTACGCCACTGCTCCGACAGGGTCAAGTTGCTCGATCTGCTTCGTAGTGTCTCCTTCCTTGCTCCTGAGAACTAGAGGGAAAGCGATTCTATAAAATGATTATCGTTTGACGAAGATGATGGTGAGGTTACAATTGTCGCTATTGTGTCGATTTTTCTGTAGTATTTAATTTTCTGGAGTTACAGTATCAACAAGGAGTGAGATCCAAACATTACTGTAAAATTAATTTTTCTTACAATAATAATTTATTATTATGGACCTAGAGCACTTCAGCCTATTTATTTTAAAATTAATTAAATGTGAAAGTACGAGTAGAATGGATCACTATTTACACTTCAAAACGGTCTCAAAATTTTTTTCTTGCCCCCTCTAGGTTTTTAAAATTTAAAATCTATTCTAGCTGAACTTTGGAAAATTTCTTTAAATAACTCTTCAAATGTACAGTACATAAGCTTTTATTTAATATTTAAAGTCTCTGATGAAAATACGAAAAAGTCAGTAAAAACAGGAAGCTGTTGGAAAATATTGGAGCTGAACTCCATTTCACCAATCTCTATCTCAGAATACAATCTTTCACTGAGGTTTGTAAAACATTGAATAAATAAGGAGGAGCATTTCCAGGGTTCGGCTTTTGATGATGCGGCATTGACTATTCCAGTTAGTACTTCCACAGTAGAAAGATGTTTCTTCGACGATACTAAAATACGCTTATTACGTGTGACGTAACGGTATTAGAATGATATCCATAACGATACAGATTTCCATTACGACATCGATGTGGTATCGATTGTGATCGAACACGGAACGATCTTGAGACCTTGAGAGTAACAGCTAAAATTTGCGTAATAAATACCCTATATTTAAAATAAAATCAATTGTTCATGTTAATTTTAATATCATATTGAAATAAATTCATTACGTGCTGACAAATCCATTGGTTTCAAGAAAACAGCATAAGGGAGCTTCCATTTGACCGATGCTGTAAGCTGCCATCTCTCGCAGAAGACAAGAACTACGTCAACTTTCCTGATGCGAAGGTCGTGGCGGGATCGTTGCCATTTGTTTGGGTGAATCTAAAATCTCAAAATTTAAACATTCAGACTAATTATGGTCAAACACAGACAGTCGTATGCAACTTCCCTGTAATGGTAATTAAGGTATTCGTATAAAAATGATGAAACTCGCGTTGCTCGTTTCATAAACGTAATCATATCTTAGTAAACGCCATTATAGGCTTATTGCATAATATAGGCCCACTATTTTCACATTCAACATCCGTATTACGCAACAAAGACTTTCCTTGTCGAATGGAAGGAAAGCAGAGCTTGTGCTTTTGAGCTACAACAAAACTTAACAAAGACCCTTTGTGTGAATCAGTTTGTATTAAGTTTGCAAAATCAGAGTCAAGAAAGTTAGCTTTATAAGACGTATTATCACAGTATACGTATTAATACAGTAAAGAAACTGTGTGTTAAAAGTCCTATGACAACATGTTGGCTGGACGACACTAGCGCTCCATGCGGAGATTAACTAAAACTACATCCTCATCATATCAAATTACTTGGGAAATAAATAAACACATCACAAAATATGTTAAAAGAGAAAAATACAGAATATTTTTATTTAATGCAAATCTAATTTTAAATTTAAGAAATAATAAAACAGATACTGTATTATATTCTGGTTAAGAAGAGGTAAACAATACCTAAATAGGCTACTGTTAAGGACTGTATCTAGGCCTAGTACTTTTCCTTTAAAATCATTGCCCTTTAATATAATTTATAATTCAAATTATATTAAATAGCCTACGTATTAATTACGTAAATTATATTATAGATCTGTTACATTGTTCATCCTGCATTTCATTGCTGACAGTGTATTTTGATTCTATACGATTCTATATACGACTTCGATTTATTGTAGGTCTATGTAGGGTCAATTACTGCAGGATGAGCTCCATTAAACAAAACAAAAAATTCTGGAGCATTTGGAATTGAGGACACCGTCGGTACAGCAGTTTTAATTAACGAGTTTTTATAGGAATTCATAAACTGTCTGTTTCGGCGTGTTTCAAGCATAGACGGTAATTTTCACTCAAATATTTTACATATTTTGTTACTAGGTTTTCTTGTCGACCATTAACGACCTATTGTATACACCAGAAATCATTACAACAGAATAAAATATAAAAATATTACATTAAAGTAAGTTGAAACATAACCACACCAGAATCACGAGTAAGCCAGTAGGCCTACAATAAATATTACTTATTTTCGTTCTTACCTTTCTGGATCTTTCAAGAAAGTGAAGAAATGCAATTCAGGATTTTGTCTTTTATTATTACTGAAATTTACAGCAGAATAATAAGGTCCTTTCGAATATCGAGAATAAATACAACACTCCTATTTATTTACATACTTCCCGGAGTAGTTACTGTAGTCTTAGTTTATGGCCGCTGCGATAAATACGCGCGTATGCTCGTCTGGCAGAAAAAACGGACTGAGTTTCTGTAGGCCTACTGTATTAATACTTATACTGTGGTATTATGCTTGATCATTCATAATTCTCACTGATAAATAATAGATAATCCTTCCACACTTCTTTTAAAAGTACAGTAGATAATTTGTTGTGAGTTTCTTTCCTTAATCACCATTCAGTTTATTTTGTTTTGAGGGGGTGATAAAACACGCCAAACCTGATATCCTCCTCTAAAATAAGACTTTCTCCCTCAAAAACTTGATCGTGGCAACAGGACTGTCTGTTTTGGGAATGGCATTATTGACAATTTGACAGTCAGTTCCGAATTGTAGCCATATTACTTCGATCGATTTGTGATAGCTGTCTTTCCATGGCCTTCTGAATTTGTTCTGTTTTCAAAATAGATATATAAGCTTTCATGAACCACAGATTATTGTCTCTGTTGGACATTACATGAGAATATTCTCTGTTTTCAAAGTTATGGATGCGAAGCTCTTTCAAATCGCATCTACTTTTATACAATTCAACGGCACTAAATAGCGTGCTCACTCGCTCGCCCGCTTCGTGAAACATTGGGCATACTCGGCGATGTTCGTCTCTCGCAGTGTAAACTTTCACGAAGAGTACAAAATTAGGAAAACCGTTTCTTTTTTATATAAAGCCTAAGTGAAATGAACACAATGAACAAATATTCTAATTTTATTTTTACTTACAATTTTCATAGCTCTGAACCACAAACATTTTTAATAAACTACCAGTGTAAATTTCTTAAAAATCCTGGAGTCAATTAATAATGGCGGGCGAAGCCGGGGGCACCAGCTGTAAAATACTGATGGTTTAACTCTTGAAATATCGCTGATAATAAAAATCCAAACAAACCATTCCTTCCCTTGAAACATTACATAATTTCTGAAAATTACACTGAATTGATCAAATAAAATTCACATCATATTCATCTGCCAACAAACAGTTGTGAAACAATACGTATTATGTGTTCACAGTTAGCTTTGGAACTGTATAATCGAATCTGAGATCTTTTTTTCTGGCGGCGCTTTCTAATCGTGGAATGTACTCTGAAGCCTGAATTTTAGCTGTTTCATTAATTATTAATGTCTTAGTTTATGAATGATTCGCGTGCAAGTGTTAATAAATATAATGCTTTAATAGTTATTATACTCTTAATTTTTAATTTTTAAATTAATTATCGTGGGCGAAGCCACGGGAACTTGCTACATGTTGAAGCGACTATATTAGCGGAGTACAGAGTTCGTGAAAGAATCTGGTGCACATAATGGAGCAACAATAAAATAACCCTACCCCTCTTTCATCGTTCAGATTAAATTCTTAAATTTGACAAGAATGTTTATATTTCATATGGCTGAGTAAACCTAAACAAAATATATGGACGACATGAAGAGTTATTATTTGTTTTAAATATAAGAAAGTGAATATTGAAACTTTCGACTATACACAGTACAGTATGTGCGAGCTGAACAGCTTATAATAAAATAGCGAGTTCATTAAATTCGAACATGTCATCTGTGAGCCTAGCAGAAGCAATGAATTCGTATGTCTTTGTGTCAGTGAATTGTGCAGGGTGTATAGAATATTAATTCACACATTGATGATCCTCTTGTTTATTGTAAGATAGGCCTATTGTTATGAAATATTTTCTGATTTCGTGAATGGCCGCGAAGACCATTAAGTAAATGAATAATCAATAGGCCTATGACCACATTTCGATCTGTGAAAAGAGATAAGAAAATGGATGATTTCATTCCAGTCACTTCTATCACTGCACCAACGTAGACATCTTATTGTTGATATTAATGCTTCCATTCCTCTGACGGAGCAGCGCTGTTTTTAATATAGTTTAATATCGCTCCAACGTGAACGCGGCCTAAAACGTACACGGATAGCCTATCGCACATGCAAGACATTCAAAACAATGCAAGTGATTAATATATAGGAAGCAGAAGCTTATGTTGTAGAATGATTAATTATTAACGATGCAATAGAATTGCATGCAATGTCATCACCTTCAAGCGCGTTCTTGATAGGCTTGACATTGGCGACTAGGTTACCGTACCATTTTAAAAATAATTATCCTAACCTTCTGCCTCACAGAATCTTCATCAATGTCGTCCATGGTGCAAGCATATCTTGGCAACTCTACAGTTCACAACACAATATCTTTCTTATCTATTATAGTGAGAGGAAGTGATTGTCTGTCTGCGTGCAATGCACAGCCGAATCTAGGGAACTTGGAGATCTGAAATGTTGAACATGGTCGGGTGAGCGAATGCACCTCGAAGCCGGATTTTTAATTTTCGCTTTCGTTTGCGAGATATTCGTTTTCACTATTACATTCCAATTCCGGGGTGCGCGAGCATAGAGAGTTAAGTCTACCATCCTAAAAAATTGAGATAATATGTCCATAGAGTTATAGATGAAAATGTTCTCCACATTAGTGTTAAGTCCAGTAAGTCATATTCACAAACGAACGTATGGTAGTTATGGATGTGCGCCTCATGGGTTTATCCATCTCTAAATCTATGTTGGGCTGGTATAGTGTGTTAAATCACTCTAATTCTCAGTAACAAGAAAGTGGACTTAGCTCTCTTTGCCCGCGCACCCCAGAATTGTGAAAATAATTCCAGGTGCCCTTGCTTTTTGTTATAACAACATGGAATTAAGAGCATCACGATTTTTTCAACATAATGCATGAAATTGTCAATCGCCTCGATTACAGTAGTTTAGCCCGTTCTGATGGATTCATTTCTTTATAATGGGACGCAGAGATCTGATTTGCTACATAGGTGGACGGAAGAGGGATATTAAATATATGCCTAAATAGGAAAGCATTGAACGATATGGACGGAACTCACTATGGGGGGGGGGGGGCAAGGGAACTCGATTCTGAGGTTGTTTTTCCTATGCAGCGCTTTCTAGTCGTGGAATGCACTCCAAAGCCGGATTTTTAGTTGTTAGTTATATTTATTAATGGGTTAGTTCATGACTGATTCGCGTGCAAGTGTTAATAAATTAGGCTATCAACATAATAGGCCTACATGGCAGTATCTTTGCTTCTATAAAGCACTATCTATGGCTATTTTCTTAACTCTGGATGATCTTAAAGGTATCAAGAAACATGCTTTTAAAGAAATTCGTAGACAATGTTTTTTTTTTACTATAGTGTACTTTCTCTTCTACTTAATTAGGAGAACGTAAAAAATGTCGTTTTGTTGAGCACATATAAGCCATGTCGTATTTCAATTTCTGTTACCGGACAGCAGGTGTAAGGAGTCAATGGTAATTGTGTTATCAGATGCCAGAGTCCGCCATTTTGTGTAATAAACACTTCCTTACGATCAAAAGAAGGTCTGGCATCGTGACACACAAAGCGAAGGCTGCTCTCTGTAATAACGATACGTAATGTGAATGAACTTAAAAATGTGACAGTTACTGCACTCAAAGCCTTGGAGCTATCGCCTGCTTCTCTTTTTTTATCTCTGATGGAGGCCATTTTAAGCATTAAGGAAACGTACAAATGTCAAATACCAAAGAATATCCAGGAATATGCGAGTCTATATGCAATGTTAATATCCAAGATAAATATGCGAAAATTTCCGCAATATAATTAAGCTTTAAGGATTTTACTATCATTCTTAGATGCCAAAGACAAGAACTAAATTACAGCAAATAATAAAGTGTCATGTTAATTACTTTTGAGTGACTAAATAATTAAAAAAATAACACACTTTATAAACTATGAAATTCTGTACAGGTAGGTAGCTATATATATTATTGTATATATAGTGGAGATACTATTTTCAGAATGCTCAGAATTTTATGCTGAAGTTGAATTCATTCAAAGCAGAAAATTTATTTTTCCGGCTTACGGTCGGGTTTCCCTGGCAGGGTTACAATTACAATAATTAAATGACATTTGTTACTCTGAGGTCTAAGAATTATTTTATTTTGGCTGATCAGGAAAAAAGTTATAGAGCGATCCATGCCAGTGATAAAGTTTGAAGTATATGTTACATTCTGGTCTAGACTTAACATCGGATCATACGAGAGAGTTGGCATTGATATTTAAAGACTTGGGATAATTTCAGGCTGTCAGTAAGAAGTTGCGCTTACAATAAGATGTGGCATTGAACTAGGGATACACTATATTTCATACGAATCAATTTGCATGTTGATTAGTTTCGTTGTTATTACATACATGGAAACAATGTCTCGTAACTGTTACTTATTGCAAATCATTTAAATTGTAGGCTACTTTCTATTAATCGTGTTGGCACTGAAGCTATCCCTCTTACTTCCTTATAGCTATTCAATATTAGAATGAAGAAGAAGAGACTATACCCAGACATCCGGGATAAACATTGTGGTTGTTGTTGTTGTTGTTGTTCCATTTCTACTTTTAATATCCCTGCTATAGGTACTAGGATAGAGGAAATGCCGACATTATATTCGACCTTGAAAATCGATGTCGAGCTTTTAGAATATGTAGGCCTACATATTAAACACAATTTTCAGAAACACGTTTCTTGGTGTGTGTGTGTGTGTGTATAGTGTACATCTACCCGAAATACATTTTATATTTTGGGTTGGACAACGACCGGCAAAGTAATATGAAGGTTAGCGACACTTTCCCTTACCTTTCCTACAACTTTACATTAAAAACAAAACATTTTCGTGATGCTCGAAAATGGCGTTAACAATTTTGTTAAAAATTTGTAGGCCTACAAGAGGTGCTTATACCGAGAAATAAAACTTTTAATTTTGAACATTTTAATGAAATATCTCTGAAGGTAGTTATAAGTCAGTCATCGTTTGCATGAACTCAGACTTTAAAGCCTTGCAAAAGGCTGGGACAGGAAATTATGCATTCACTGCAATTAGCCTCTTATTCTAAACTATATCAGAATGTGAGGTGAGAAAATTATGTTGCCCATTCTTAAGATAGTTAAAGTGTAAGTGTAACAAATAAGATATTCACATTTTCATTCTCAAGATATCCTAGACCTAGAGATAAGACAAAGTAACTGTCTAGTGCAGCAACCATGACAGTTCATGCAGCAAACCCCATATTACGGGATCCATTATTAGAGCAAATGTGAAACAACAGTGCTTCACGCTCGCTTAAAAAAAGACCCAGGTAGTGCTGCTCCTGAAAAGAGTGAACGGGAAGAGATCAGTCCTGAAAACAGTTCTTCGTAGAAAAGCAAATTGGGTAGGTCAGAGAGAAGAAAGTGTCAATTGCATTACATCAATGAAGAAAAGTTAGAGGGAACTCCAGGTCTTGGAAGAAGAAGAATCTAGCTGCTATACAATTTAAAGGAGAAAAGAAAATACTCATCACTGAAAGAGGAAAGATAGAAGGAGATGGAGTTCAAAGATTTCCGTGGGAAGAACATTTAATAATAGTAATAATAATAATAATAATAATAAGTTTGAAGATCCTAAGTCAATCTAAGGCCGCGTACATGTCGGAGCGGCGATAAGGAACATTGAGAACGGTAGCATTGATTGTCACGCGTAGTGTGGTACTTGACAGTACTTTTTTTTCCGCCTTCCACCCCCGGAGTACCTGAGCCATAGGCTATATCTCCGGTCCAACAACCGATTTCGCATTTGTTCTAAGATCGTCGCGTCACTTTCCTTGATCATAGAACACTGGGAAAAGTTTGATGAATTGACTTTGGCATTTTATTAATTCAATTTTACTCTTATTCATTTGTCCGTTGTCGCGGGGGAGCGTGTCCCCGATCTGGTATTCACCTTATAGAGTGAGGGAAACCCTCCGAAAACCTCACTCAGATCGGTTGCTGCGAGGCTATCCCGCAGCTTCCGACTCAAGTCTAGGGCAATCTGCCATATCCGTCTGGCTCGGTAAGGTCCCAGGGGATCTGAGCATCCCCCAATTCGTCTCAAATTCGGTGTGTCTTAAGGATCATCTTGTTCTTGTTCTTTCCTGCTTTCTATCACGTGGCGTGTGAATGTTCTGAAAGCAGTGTTAGCTCCCTTTGTCGTCCAAAACCAAATTCTGGCGGCGACATTTCGCCCGCTTGTTTGGCTACCTCTCTTAGGCCAATACATGCCTCCCTATATCTCGCGCACGTATAGAGGGCGTGGTACATTGTATCAGGCTCACAGTCTTCACAGTAGCAGAGGTAATCCTCTGCTAGGTTAAACCTAAATAGGTTTGCTGCGAAGTAGCCATGTCCCGAATAGAACTGGGATGTTGAGAAATCAGGAACGATCCATTTTTGACTAAGTCGTCTGCGGACGCTAGGGAAATAGTCCTTTGTTAGGAGGTCCTTTTGGGCATCTTTCCAGCGTCGTTCCCACGCATGTACAGTTGCGCTTCTAAGCTGCTTCATTAGTTCTGAACGGTTATACCTTTCGTAAATGTCTTGATTTAGTTCCCACTCTTCAATTCGAGTAGGGAGGTGTTTTCGAATTTTGTAAGCATTTACTTTTTCCTCTAAGAGCAGATGTACTGGGTATAGCCTTTTATAATTCATATATTTGTAGCCACATGTTTGGCCTGATAGCCTACCTAACGCGTGGAAAAGGTTTACCGTTGTAGTGCATATTTTTTCTACTTGCCTATCCATCTTGTTGCCGGCTTGGAGTTCTACGCCTAGATAGCGCAGGGACACTGCGCTATGGATTCGGGTTCCCAGCGGAAATATTCTGGGAGGTCTTCCTGGGTGTAATTTCCCTTTCAGGAGCAAGCACTTCGTTTTTTTTTTCTGTATTAATTTCCAATCCAACATGTCTACAGGCATCGAAAATACTTTCTGCATTTCTCTCGATTATGTTTATGTCATCGCCCAACAGACAAACATCATCTGCATAAGCTAAAATAGGGTGACTGCCATTTAGTTTTAGGCTTACCTTGTTTTCCTGGACTTTTCTAATGGCATATTCCAAAGCGAAATTAAAAATTAAAGGCGATAGTGCATCTCCTTTCTTCAAGCCGCTTTTGATGGCAAACCTATCTAATACAAGTTTCCCTACCTTGATTTTCCAATGATTTCGTTCGCATATGGGGTTAATCTTGACAGAAGTCTATTGGACAAAATTTTGTATGATGTTGATAAGAGAGAAATTCCTAGGTGGTTATTACATTCGGCCCTATCTCCCTTTTGATGGATCGGTATAATAATAGATTCTTTCCATTCCTCTGACAATTCTTCCTATCTCCAAATCATAAGAATGAGTTTATGGATCTCTGAGTTTAATCTATCCCCGCCCGCTCTAACTAGTTCTGCTGGAATTTGGTCAATGCCTGGAGATTTGTATGTTTTTAGTTTACCTACAGCTGTTTCTATTTCTGTTAGAGTTGGTTCAGCAACCGACGGCTCTGCTGTGAATATTTCACTTTCTACACTTGAGACAATACAGAAATTTTTCCACCTATTCAAAATATTATTTGGAGCCGCGAGTATAGTGCCATCATTGTCCTGAATTATGTTTGTTCTAGGTAGAAAGAGATCCCTAACATTTTTGTCTTTGCTAATTACCTCTAATTCATTTACTTTGTCCTTGAGATAGTTTATTTTCTTTGTTCTATTGGTTCAAGAGTTTTCTCGTTTAGCATTGTTGAGATTTCCGACAGTAGTTTCATTCGGATTTTGCAACCATTGTAGTTTCGAATGCTTCTTGCATGTATCATTTTTGAAGTGAAACTTCTTTAGCCGCGCTAGGAGTAAATCGAGAGCTAACCCAATCTTGCGTTACGAACAAAATCGTCACGAAATTAGTGGGGCTGTGACGGAACGGACTGCAACTCAACAATTAGGCTATTCCAAAAATTAAAAATAAAAAAAATTACAAATCTAAAAATCCAAAATAATAAAATTTAAAAAAAATCCAAAATTAAAAAATAAAAAAAATTGAAAATTAGAAAATAAAAAAATTAGGGAACGCGCGGGGCAAAGGTATCAGGCAATCAGGCATTGAGTGGGGAGCTCCTACTGCTTTGAGCTAGTGGCGTGGTAAGCCCTTCACCATTATAAAAAACCCAAAATTTAAAAAAACTAAAAATCCAAAAATCCAAAATTTTTAAAATAAAAATCCAAAATTTAAAAATCTAAATTCCAAAATTAAAAATCACAACAATTAAAAAATCCATAATTTAAAAAATCCAAAATAAAAAATCCAAGAAATCAAAATTAAAAGTCGAAAATACAAAATTTAAAAATAAAAAATCCAAAATTAAAAATCCGAAAAATAAAAAATTCAAAGGGCCACAATTAATAAACTTCCAAAATAAAAAATCCAAAATTAAAAATATTTAAAGACTCAATATATAAAAACCCAAAAATCCAAAGTTAAAAAATAAAAAGTCCAAAATTAAAATACCCTAAAAAATTTAAAGATCCAAAATTTAAAAAATCCAAAATTAAAAAATTTAAAGATCAAAAATTTAAAAATCCAAAATTTAAAAAAGTCCAAGAACCCAGTATTAAAAAAGTCCACTATCCAAAATTGAAAAAATCCAATATTCCAAAATTGAAAAAATAAAAAAAATAAAAACAAGTTTCACTTCTGTCGCGTAGCGTTCTACGCACATTTTTTCAGTTGCATCATCGAACCACGGTTTATTTGTTTTCAGTTCAAGCGGATCTAATTTTTGTTTAGCGGATACTTTAATATTGGCTTTAATGCTTCTCCAGGTTTTATCGATATTCATAATATCATCCCTAGTTTCGTGTTCTGCAGTGTTTTCTAGAACTGCAAATCTATTTGAAATCTCGACTTGGTAAGTGTTCAAAATTTGGTCATCATCTAGCTTTTCTCAGATTGAATCTCCCTATATCGGATTTTTGCCTAATCTCTTTGTTCAATGT
This sequence comes from Ectobius pallidus, assembly GCA_964059195.1. Taxonomy (NCBI): domain Eukaryota; kingdom Metazoa; phylum Arthropoda; class Insecta; order Blattodea; family Ectobiidae; genus Ectobius; species Ectobius pallidus. The sequence goes on from CAXKWD010000009.1 coordinate 37,093,169, forward strand.
AAGTTTCTCCCGAACAACCGCAAGTACCAGATAATGATCCGAATCGCAGTCAGCACACCTAAACGTTCGAACATATTTACTCATCTACTAGACTGCCTCCTTGCATCTATTACCACATGGTCGATTTGATTATGAGTCACTCCATCTGGCGAGGTCCAGATTAAAATAACTCATCGCAAAAAATGGCTCATCGTGAAAGTATGAAAAGTAGCATACAGGTTATTAGGGCAAGGCATAATGGCCATAAAATAGTGAAAGAATGCATTTATACCATAAAAATAATAAACATATGGCACAACATTAAAGAAAGACCAATAAAGTATCCATTGTTACTTTCAGTTTGCTATTTAGATTAAATGAGTTGATTTTAGAGAGCAATTTAATGGATGATAAGTGTATTACGTTTAAATTTAGGCTTACAATACAAAGCACTCTAATTTTGTTCCTAAAGAATACACCCGATTGTCACTCAGTTGTCTGTGCCAAATATAATTTACAGGAGTTATAGGCCTACTCCGGATTAGAGTCAAACATAATGGTGTTTCCTCAGGGTCGTCGTCAGGGTGGTGATCTCTCTCCGTCACTAGTCTCGTAGAATGGGGTTTTGATAATGATGGTGGACCACCCAGGCGCTAGATAACATGAGATCAGGGAAACGTGGTTTTGATGTCTCAGGTGCCTCGCGGATGATTTATAAAGTGTGAAGGAAATCAATTGTGGAAGAATACCGTGGGGGTGCCAGTTGGGAGGGCACCCCGACCTTCGGGTAGCTTCAGCGCCATAATTGACGGGTCGGCGTATACGGGGCTATCTTGAGGTTACCATTCGCCTGAGGCCATCGGGCGGATCCACAGGTTGCGGATTGTGGGCTCCATGCTGAGCGAGCGGAGTTGGAGGAAATAAGGCACTGGGGGGCCGAATACCTCCTTCCGGACAGCAAGGGGGCTGTGCATTAGTAGTTCAGGCTGCACAGTTGCTGGGATATCTCTGCCCCATCCCAGGTATCTGGGTAAAAGGATTGACCCCAGCAGAAAAAAACTTTGAAGTTCCGGTTGAAAAATTACCGGGGGGGGGGGTAGGACCTGTACCTCTGGGGGACTATCTAGCGACAGTTAGCTCACACGTTCGCCCCCTACCACGTTTTGCGTGTAGGCTTGGTATGGTAAGGGCCTGTGCGCAGTGAGACAAAGGTACGTGGGGGTTCGCCCTCATCCACGTACAGGGAGTGTGCTTTGTACTTCAGGGAGGCGTTTATAGTGGCCTTCATTTGTCTACCCGATCCATGGCATCGTGGCAAAGGATGATGGATGAAAGCGGGGAGACTGAAGTACTGTCCTTTTGGATAGGACCAAAGGTGAAGTGTTGTTTTGTACTTCTGGGAACAATCTAGGGCCTCACACCTCCACCCGATGTGTGAGAGCGGAAGACAGAAGTTCGGGCCATGAATACGGCCCGGACCCATATAGGGCGTCCTACGTACCTCAGGTAGGCGTTCTGGCGCACCAGGACCCACCCGATCCGCGGTCTCGCCCACCGTGTCGTAAAGGGCGATCCTGAGGCGCGGAAAGACTGAGGTAGCCAGGGAGTGGGCTGTTAGCCCCCACGTGGATGCGCGTGGTAGTCTACTAGTTGGGTTGGCCTCTGGCGGGCCGTGGTTGGTGTTACCTACACTGAATTAGGTACCGGAGCGTTGTGCATGGCGCTTCGGGGTTCGGAGGCGACTAAATGCCCCGGGTGGACCCCTGCTAAGGGTACCAGGGCTCTGCTGGATTAGCTCGACTCCCCCAGCAGATGCAAATGAGATAGGAAGAAGGATAACAGACGGAACGGCAACAGAGGGAATAGAGGAAAGAAAGGTATAACATATCAAGAGTCATGGTTCTTGTTTTAATTCAACGAAGCTAGTAAAATCAGAAAGCTGAGAAAGAGAATGTCTAGCAGACAGAGACAGAATATCGAGAAAGATGAACAAATAGAGCTAAAGTATAACTCAGAACGAAAGACAGCTAGAGAAAGATCAGAAAGCTGAGATGGATGAACCAATAGCAGAACTACTGTCTAGAAAGTCTAAATGAGATACAATAACATTATGCCATATACCAAAGAGAATCAGAAGGTATGAAACAAACAGAACGAAAAGTGCAAACAGATCGTACAAAGAGTGTGGCCTATGGTCGGGGGCTCTGGAAAAGTGATGATTGGCCCAAGAAATAATAATAATAATGTGGAAGAATGCAGATTAAACACAGTCGAGTATGATTGACCGGCGTGGTTTATTGTCACAGTAGGAATAATAATAATAATAATAATAATAATAACAATAGCCTTTAATCCCTAAAGGGCAACGGCCTCTCCTAGAAGGAGGATAGCTCGATTGTTCTTCCCACATTTGAGCTAAGAATGTGGAATTCTCCTGTCTTTGTCCTTGGTAGATAGTTTGTCTTCATCTACGATTGTTTTAGATTTTCGCCTTTTCACTCCACTTTTCACTTATTCTCACTTTTGCTGTCTTATTCAGGTCTATCCTTGGTATTTTATGCGGTTTTCGTATGCCTTCCAGACGTCTCGGTTCCTCGCCATCCTAGTCCAGGTGCTGCCAGCGTTCTTCTTCAATTCGTCCGCCCATCTCGTTCTTGGTCTACCCGGTCCTCTCTCTCCTTCTCTTGGATCCCATATCGTTGCAATGTTTGCCTAACGGTTGTTATTCAGTCTTGCTGTGTGACCTGCCCATCTCCACTTCGCTACTTGCGCTGCTGTCGCGGCGTCCTTTACTTGTGTCTTTTTCCTTATTTCAGTGTTTCTTACCCGGTCGCTTCTTGATATCTGTAATATCTTCCTTTCCATCTTTCTCTGAGTAGTCTGTATTGCTGTCCTTTGTTGTTGGGTTGTTGTTCAAGTTTGTACTCCGTTTAATCAATGTTGGGAGTATGCAGCTGTCTGATATTTCTCGTTTGAAATTTAGCTGTTGTGACGTCCATTAGGATGAAACGTAGGCTCCAAAACTTTCTCCAGGCTAGTGAGATCCTTCTTTTTAGTTGTTTGTTGTTATTGTCATGAAATGATACACTTTGACCCAAATAGACGTAGTCCTGGACGTATTCTAGTGCTTCCGATTCCATTTGGCATCTGAGTTTCCTCTCTGTTCGTCATTGCATTCGTTTTCGTGGTGTTGAGTTGAACGCCTACCTTTTTGCACAGGGTCTGTAGGTGTATTTGTGTCAGCATGCACTCTAGGTCTTCTGCAGACTTCGCAAATAAAACTACGTCACCCGCAAATCTTAGGTTTGTAAGTCTAATAGTCAGTTATAATTCGCTTATCAACAGCAAATATATACGTCTATATAGTCTATATATACGTCTACAATCACTTGTATACCTAGGTATATGTCCAGTTGGTAATTAACACTCTACCAAATGTATAATATTTTCATACTTTGCCTTCTTTCATTCCCGATATATGGCATTCTGCTGTGGTGAAATGCAACTAATGCCACACTAGTATTTAAGTGGCAGAAAAGAGCACTAAGATGCATTTTGGGATTAAACCCAACAGAATCATGTAGAGAGCATTTTGCCAACCTGAATATAATGACTGTGCCAGGACTATAAATGTTTAATTGTCTAGTTTACGTAAAGAAAAACCTCTCAGCATTCTCCTATAGGACATCTGTTCATTCATATGACACTAGAAACGTTACATGATTGATCCTCCCTATTCCAAACTATCCAAAACACATAATAATCATCTTTATTTAAGCCTTCAACTATTTAATAAACTCCCTAAGAGTTCACACTCAGTGATATTGAACAAATCTAAAACTGTTCTAGAATACTGGATTAAGGGTAAGGAATTTTATTCACTTGAAGAGTTTAACTTCTGTAATATGTTCAATTTATTATTATGACTCGTATTATTACCTATAGAATAGCTCAATTTGTATCTGCATACCTTCTTAAATTTTTTTAAGATCTTTCACTATTGCATTACTCTGATGCAAATGTGTAATAGAAATAAAAACGTGTAGTAGAACCTTAGTGTTCCAGTTAATGTATGCTATTTTTAAGTTGTGTATGGACAGGTAATCCAAAGAACTGTGTGTGTTAAAGCAATTTATAGCAGGTGGTATGATGCTGTCCATTACAATTCACTCTATGACTGTTCCTATACAACATAATTGTAAATAATTTAAAGTATATTGTAAATAGGCTATAAAACAATGACGAAGCCAATTGTACTATGCATTAAACGGAAAATAAATATTATTATCTTATCTTATCTTATCTTATATAAATCTTAACTTTTCACGCTGCAAAATATTTCGTAATAATTATACTATTAACTTTGTAGTTGTAAATGAACTTATTAGCGTACTTGTGCCGTCATCAATTTGGCCGGCCACGAAGTTTGATTTGATCCCAGGACCACGTCATTCTGATATTCGCATTTAAGTCATATTTATTAAGTGCCAGTATGGTACTTTATGAGATTGTGTGTGGGGACGGGAAAATGTCTGTCCGTGTGTCTGTACGCGCGATAACTCAAATACGCTTTAATGGATTTTCATGAAACTTAGTATAGACATTTATAATGTCCATGGGAAGAAGCCTACTAATATTGGACTCAATCGGTTGACCGATACCGGAGTAATGCCCAATTTAGTGCCTATTTGTATGGTAATATATTAGAAAGCCCGATAACTCAAATACGCTTTATCGGATTTTCATGAAACTTGGCATACGCATTTATGACGTACATGGATACAAGCCTATTGAATTTGGACCAAATCGGTTGACGGCACCGAAATAACGATTATATAAATGGATATAAAACGCTACAATATTATTTATTGCATGGCCCACAATATACGATTAAACATAACGTAACAAATTGCCACTCGTGATGATATTGTTAACCCGCCTTGATTGATTTATTTCTTCATAATGATGCCAGTGTAAATAGAAGATTTATAACACAACTAGCCGTTGAATATGTCATTGATATTATATTGTGCATTCTATAGATAACGATATGTACAATATATTTTAATGTGAGCATTTTTCTTATACGTTCCTGTGCAGCAATATACCTAACGTAATTCCTGAGAGATATATTTTAGATTGACTTTTTATTCATTCATAACCTTATAAGGCTGCTTTAAACTTCAAACAAACATGTCAGCGAATCGTAGGCCTATTGCATCATTAATATTATTGCCAGCGCATTTTGTTTTTGGAGTTTAACTCTGAGATCTATTACTAAAATAACTTTTCTGCATGGGCCTATCATAATTGCAATTATCACCGATTAAAAAAGAAATTCTGGCACTTTGTTATATCAGTTTACTTTATTTTATTTAGTTTTATCTTCATACCTATTAATTTTATAAAGAAACGTGTTTAGCAAAAAAAATCTATGTTTTTATTTTCTCTACAACTTCACTGTGCTAGGTTTTCATGTATCGCATACTGTAATGGAGATAGCCTATAAAAATTTAAGGTGCATACGAGTAAAGTATCCCCTAAGTCATTTTTACAGAAAAAATGCTATAGCCATTTTATTAGTCATAGATAGACTTTTGAAATTTTACATTTTTAATAAAATTGTTAGAGCCATTTTTTTTTTCAAAATACAAAATTATAAAACAAGTTTTCATGAAAAGTTCCCTTAATATTTCCGTTATAAAAACAAAATTCAGTTATAAAAAAAGTAAAACAACGAACCGTTTATCCACTGTGCTTGTCCACAGACAAGACGGACAGACAGAGATAGACAGACATCACTCAAAGAAAACTTTTTTAGTCAGCTTGAATTAAATGTAGAGCTTCTAGTACAAGACACACGAAGTAAAAGTTGCATTTGAGATACAAATCTTTATGCCACTCCATTGGTATTTAGGCTGCCGTCGCCTATATTACTATTCACCCATAATAACTCTACACACAAAAAAGAACTGAACGACTTTAAAAAAATCGGTGGCAAAAATTGGAATTTTCTCGTAGTTTACAGGCTAAAAGCTGTAAGTCTGTCAAATTTCAAGTTTCCAGGTCATCTGGAAGTGGGTCAACATTATTGTCAGTGAGTCACTTAACCATGTGGCTTTACATTAGTCTACTATAGGGACACACTCAACCATGTTGCAAGAGTTGCAAGATGGCGCCCGACATCATACATGGTGAAAGTGAGCTCTTAGCAAATGAACTTAACAAACTTAGTAAGACGATTCTTGTTGATATCCTGGTTACAAGATGTATATCTACTGATGTGAGTGATACAGGGAATAATTATTTCAGTGAAATATTCAACCATAACAAAGATAGTGAAATCTTCAAACAAGATCATAAGGAACCCTCGTCCTCCCCGAGAGACAAGTTGGAAGCACAGCAGTGTACACAGGAAGCAGTATTGGTGTGTAAACTAAATGAACAAATGGAAAAAAGACTAAATGAGCAAGAATTACTCATTCATTGTGATTGCATGTGTGTGTGATTGCATGTCAACTCAGGCTACTCCAAAGATAACGGCAAATACTGAACAAGTAAGTGTAAGTGAGGTTAGGGTAGTGGAGGATTCGACTGTAGTGAATGATTCTTCTTCCATCAAACCTACATATGCTAGTAAAGCAAAGGACTTCAAAAATGTTATAATAGGTAAAAAGAGAGTGAATTTAACCGACTCACTGAGAACTGTAGACAAATTATCATGGATCTTTGTGTCGCGATTCTCACCTGAGGTCACGACTGAAGATATAATTGACTACATAAAGGAATCCGAAAATGGAAAAGTGCAGTGTGAAAAGTTAAAAACCAAATATAATACTTACAACTCTTTTAAGATTGGAGTACCTGAAAATATCGCAGATAGTCTATTAAGTGAAAGCTATTGGCCAAGAAATATTACCGACCTAGAAATGAGAATTCTAACGGTGAGAAGGTTTTTTTAAGAAAAAACTAAATCAGAAACCGGGTACTGATACTACTATACACTATACACTAAATAAGTACTACAATATTTTATCGGCTAATTCCCAGTCTCTACATGACAAGATAAATGTAATTGAAGTACTACTTCATGAAAACAATATATCTATATTTTGTGTCTGTGAACATTGGTATGTGGAGGCATCAAAAGAATTTGCCATTATTGATGGTTATAGATGTGCTGACATGTTCTGTCGTAAGAATAAAACGAGGGGAGGTGTGGCCATTTACATCAAATTGGACCTCACGTACCAAGTCCTGGATATGAGTAAATTTTGTGTTGAAAGTGATCTTGAAGTAGTCTGTGTAAAAGTGAATCTTACGCACACGGCGGAGGTAATCATAGTCTCTATATATAGAGTGCCTAATGGTGACTTGGAGATTTTCATGGATGGTATTGAGAGACTCCTTATTAATTTATCACGAAATGGCCTTCCGATAATTGCCTGTGGAGACATTAATATCGATATCACATTGGATGAGGGTTTTCCTATATTATTTATGGACACTCTTCGATCGTCAAACTGTCACTTCCTAAATTTCAAGCCTACAAGACAAGGTGCATGTATTGATAATGTTTTCACCAATGTACCTAAATCACATATTAGTACTGTGGTTCTCTCACCTCCGGTTTCAGACCATATTGCTCTGTTAACATCTTATGGGCCTTTAGAAACTATAAAATCCAGGCCTGTAGAAACAAGTCCTAAGCTAATTAGAATTTTCGGATACCGGAATAGAAATAACTTTAAACTTGCGATTTCCAGTGTTAATTGGAATCAAGTTCTTCTGGGCAATCAAAATGCATTTAATACGTTTATAACTATCTTCATTGACACAATGCGTGTATGTTTTCCTTATAGACTTAGTAAAAGATGGAATATCAGGCAGAATGATACTGATATTGTATCTAAATGGTACACGGATGCGCTACATGTGAAGCATAAGGACATGGAGAAATGGTATAATTTGTGGCAATGGGCTCTTTGTTACAACTTGCTGGTTGATGATACTAAGAGGAAATATTATGAAGCGAGAGCGATAAACAGGAAATCTCTAATAAAAGAAAAGCAAAATTTCTATGCCGATTCAATTGCGAGTGCACATAATCAATGTAAAAAGGCATGGGAAGTGATTAGTAAATGTAATAAGGCGAAGTTTATTAACACCACGGATAGGTTGACAGCTCAAAAGTTTAGTGATACTTTTGTCTCTTCAATTGAAGACATATGTATGCAGGTCCCATCTTCGGTTACTGAAGCCACTAGATTGGTTGAAAAACTGCCAGTCAACAGACAAACTTTTAAAATGCAGCCGGTGACTCAAGAGGTAGTTTACAATGTGGTGAATAGCCTGAAAAACAGTAAATGTCGTGATATTTATGACATCAGTCTCGACCTTATCAAGGATGTGCTCCTTGATATCTTGTACCCACTTACTATGTGCATAAATCAGTGTATAATAACGGGTGTTTTTCCTGATCTTTTAAAACAGTCTAAAGTGGTGCCTATATTTAAAAAAGGTGACTATCAATCTCCCATGAATTATCGCCCTATATCTATTGTGCCGATATTCTCCAAAATTATAGAGAAGGTGATAATTCTGCAGCTAAATAACTTTTTTGAAGGTAACAGCTTATTTACTAAAGCACAATTTGGCTTTAGGTCTGGTCTCTCTACAATTGATGCAGTTACCAAACTTGTTAGCAATGTACTGTCTGGCTTTGATAATCACGCCAGCACACTAACTACATTATGTGACCTTTCCAAGGCTTTTGACTCTGTACCACATGACGTCCTACTGAGAAAGCTTGATTACTATGGAATAAGTGGAGTGGAGTTTGAGTTTTTTCGGAATTACATAGTGAACCGTACTCAACGAGTTTTCTATAATAATAGTTATTCAGAAGTGGTGGTTATGAAGAACGGTGTTCCCCAGGGATCAATATTTGGTCCGTTTTTGTTCCTGGTAATAATAAATGACCTGCCTGTTAATATAACAGCACCCTGTGAGTCGTTACTGTATGCAGATGACTCCTCATTTTTTTGTACTAATAGTAATATCGACACGCTTAATCAACAGATGACATATTGCCTGTCAGTGTGTAAGACATGGTTTGCAAGTAATGGTCTTTTACTTAATGGTGACAAAACTCAATCAATTCTTTTTAGTTTAAACAATCATGAGAGAGTGAATATTAATTTATTAGGAATTATACTCGATCCGAAACTTACTTGGAGTCCGCAGATAAGCAAGATTTGTAGTAGACTTTCCAGAGTAATATATTTACTCCGGAAGCTAAAGATATATATTCCTAAAGAGTATTTACGAATGGCGTATTATGCATTCTTTAATAGCATTATCAGTTACGGAATCTTAATTTGGGGTTGTGGGCATGACTTACCTAGAATTTTACTGTTACAAAATAAGGCCATAAGAATAATCACTAACTCAAGTTATAGTGCTCATTGTAAACCACTGTTTATCAGTGAAAAGATTCTCACCGTTTACAACCTATTCATATTTAAATGTCTTGAATATGTTAAAGTAAACTTAACTGATATCCCATTGAGACGAGACAGGCATTCACATAATACCAGATATACAAATAATATTGACCTTCCAAAGGTTAGGCTTACTAAGTCACAAGAATATTACAGGTATATTGGATTAAAAATGTTCAACAAATTGCCTATTGGAGCACACTATGTTAACCTGAAAAGGTTTAAGACCAAAGTGTATAATTGGTTGGCTGTAAATCCCTTTTATAAGCTAGAGGAATTTCTCTGCCTATCGGAGGTAGATATATGTTTTTAACTGAAACTAGAGTAAGTAGTAGGTACGAAGTTGTATTTTGAACTTGTTTTATTTTTATGTATTGTGGAGTTTGTTTATGTACCTTTTATACGTATATTATGTTTATGTTGATGTACCTTGTTTATCTTTGACGGCAACTACACAAGTTAAACTTGTAATTGGTTGGAAAATAAATAATTCTAAATTCTAAATTCATGATAATTAAAAATCTGATTATACTGTACTTATCTCTATGCAGATGACTTAGCAGTAAACTTGACTAAGATTGCTTTAACTGAAGATTTATTTATTAGCTTAAATACTAACAACCACAGTGGAACTGTTAAATTGGTACTTTTGAGTAAAACTTGAGTTAAACTTGAAATGAAAAATGCATATAAACTTTACATGCAAAATTATATATCATATGGCATTCTTGTTTGGCGTATTGAGTCCAGAAATCAAAAGGCTACAGATATGAATAGTAAAGCGCACGGTAAAATTTTATTTTAACAAAATTAAATGCTTACTACAGTTTCACTGTATATTACTTGATTACATTAATACCTAGGTAATGTTGACTTGTTCTGACTAAATAATGAAACACATGAGTATGCCACCAGAAATAGAGACAATTTAAAGTTAAATTAGACAAAAAATATTCTCAATTAATTCGGGTTTAAAATGCAGTATATAACGTATTGCCAAAGCATACAAAAACCTACAAACTATTTGTTTGAAAGCATCAGTCAATCGATTACACACTTTTTAAATGATATCAATTAGTAATATTGATTCATTGAAAGCTTTCCCAAGATAAATTCACTCCCAGCATCGTTGTTCGTGAATTTATCGGTAAAATCCAGACCTCTAAACAAATATATTATCTATGATAATATTTACTGACACTGTCATACGTTGTAGCCTACATAATGCTCATGCAATAAAGTGTTTTAATTATTTATTATTGTTACTTACGCACATATCCGAAATCCAAAATATTTCCAGGTACTCACCTGCAAAACAAACAAACAAAAAAATCAAATAAATAATAATAATAATAATAATAATAAACTATAACGCAGGGTTGAACAAAGCAAGGCAATTGGATGGTTTCTATGAAGGGCGCAACAACACTTCAAACTCAACATTTAGATGAGATGGTGAAACGGTTGATTTCATACATTTTTTTCTGTTCTTTCTTTTTCATAGCTCACTTCCAGCGTCCAAAATTAATTAACGGCAAACTATCCACATATAACTTTCCATTTGAGAGCATTTTGACGCTTTGCTTTGCTCTTTCGGGTGTTTAACACTTATATAATATTGTATTTGTATTTCTGTATTTGTATAATATAATATTTGTATAATAATATAATATATATAAATTAAAAAAAAAAAATAATAATAATAATAAGCAGTTTTCTCACGACCCTGATATCAAATCCCACTTCATAATTGAACGTCTATTCCTGGAAGTGTGTATCGATGTTTGGAACGTCATTATTATATACGTTAAGCAATTTCTCCTTCTTAAAAGTTCGAAAAGTAGTGCAGTATTATACTCGTAATAAGAATACTTCCAGAGTTAGACATTAGACATTTCGGTAGCTGAATATTGGAATGTACCATGTGTGACGTGCACACTAGTAGGCATATAAGAATTCCATTTGAAACTCACAACAGGTTCTAAATGCACTTGTTCCTCTCATGTAAATAACATTCCAAACTACACCTGTTCTCAACAGGCATTTTTATAACTCCTCTCTGCAACCAGCGGAGGACAATTTGTAAACAATGGCGCCACCTCCACGTAATAACATACGAAATTCTTATAGTTACCAAATGTTTAACACACACTCCTCCGACTTGCTCAATGGAGATGGGAAGATTCAAAGGGGTAACATTTCTTATAGTCCACTGTACAATAAACAGGAATTCTTTTCATCTGTGAATGTCGCACACTGTATTCACTTAAAATATATCCACTTGTTGAACAAAATTAAATGTAGGCCTACATTGATTCACATTAATGGCTTCTTAACTGTGGTATCAGTCTCAAAGAACAGAAATTTTAGTATCAGTCACTACACATCAGTCAGTCTTAAATGTGAAAAACAACTAACAGTAATCATATAGCTTCATCTTACAGTGTTCTTGAACTCTTTGAACTATCTTTACAGGTTTGTAATGGTCTTTTCCATTTCAAAAAGATAATTCTTTACTTTAACTTCTACTGATATACTTTCCTAATTAAGTGTATAAGGAGATCTTCTAATAGTAAACTGCATTAAACTTCCCTCAATGGTACAAGAATGAAGTTTGTGAATACTTCCCTAATATACTTTTAAGCCAAAATATGGGATGAACGGGGGTACATTCAAGTTGGCTACTGAATATATTTCAAAACTGTCAGCTAACCTGTAGCTAACCCCTCCTCACTCTTTGTAGCTTCGGATTCCTTATTTCACCATCAATTCGAGTTGCAGGGTGCCCACCCATGCCCTAAACTTATAAAACAGTGTACTATAATTGTAGTTTTTTGAAGTGAAACTTCTTTAGCCGCGCTAGGAGTAAATCGAGAGCTAACCCAAACTTGCGTTACGAACAAAATAGTCGGGAAATTAGTGGGGCTGTGACGGAACGGACTGCACAGAAAACAATCAACTCAATGATTAGGCTTATCCAAATTTCTAAAAATTAAAAAATCTAAAAATCAAAAATCTAAAAATCCAAAATTAAAAAAATCGAAAATTAAATAATCGAAAATTCTAAATTAAAAAATCTAAAAATTAAAAATCGAAAAATCGAAAATACAAAATTAAAAAATTAAAAAATAATAAAAATCAAAGATTCAAAATTCAATAAATTCAAAATTAAAAAATCCAAAATTCCAAAATTAAAAGATCAAAACTTAAAAAAAAAATTAAAAAGTACAAAATCCCAATATTAAAGTCCAACAATTGAAAATTTAAAAAAATCAATAATCCAAGATTGAAAATCAAAAGATTAAAACAAGTTTCACTTCTGTCGCATTCCAAGCACACTTTTTTTTTAATCCTGGTAGAGGGGAAGAGAAGACCTCATTTTCATATAAAATGTTATAACATATTATTTCCAAATTCAACGAGGATACATGCTTAGAATAATAAAAGGATACAGAACTATTTCAACTGAAGCTGCGTTAATTGTAGCAGGAATTGAACCCCTGTACTTAACAGCAATAGGAAAGGTTAGCATAAGTAACATAAAAAAAGATAGGGAAGTTCCTGAATACCTTTCAGAGTTTCATCCAGAAAAACCAATTAATAAAATAATGACGGGCCATCCTGCCCTGTATTCTAATCATTTGCGAGGAACAGAAGAAATTTGCCCTCATCAGTATGATATATATACATACGGCTCCCGTTCCCTAGACACTTCAACTAATACTCCAAAAGTAGGAAGTGCGTTTGTAGTTTATACAACCTCTGATGAAATCTTTACGAAACAACTGAAGTTATCGTCCCAGTGTTCGATTTTTCAAGCAGAGTTAATAGCTATAAGAGAAGCTATTAAGTGGTGTAACAACAAAGGTAATAACATATGCATACACAGTGATTCTAAATCAGCAATATGTGCCATAGATGACAAACACAATGTACACCCGATCGCTCATGAAATCCGCAGATTTTTAAGAGAGTTTCCTGGTCACATATGCATATCTTGGGTTCGTGGACATTCTGGGGATGAAGGGAATGAGAGAGCGGATGAATTAGCCAAACTGGCTGCAGATTCAAACCTTATTCCTTGTTACACCCTCTGCCCTATCTCGCATATAAAAAATGTAGTAAAGGCCCACATCATTGAAGAATGGAACGCCCAGTGGCAGAACAGCGAGAACGGAGCTGTAACAAGAAATTTATTTTTCCCATCTGTGCACGACAGATTGAAATGTAAACAACTGATACCAAGTTATGTTACGACACAGTTTTATACAGGACATGGGAAATTCCAACAGTATCTTCACCGATTCCACATAGGTAACAATGCTGTCTGTAGATGTGGAGAAAGTGAACAATCAGTTAACCACATATTATTCTTCTGTCCGATCCACACATTAGAAAGATTTGCACTCATCTCTTACCTGAACCAACTGAACATTCAGTACACTATCCCCCTTCATAACATACTCTTTAATAAAGCAGGATACAAATTTTTCACATCTTTTGTTAATAGTATATATTCAAAAATATGACTTACATTCACTGCTTTCACTTTTATATTATTGTTATGCTTGTTATCTCCCACCCTATTTTCTTTCACATCACTTCTGTTTTAATGTATAGACTAATAATTTATGTTAATCATTATTATTGAATTTCTTTGAAGACAGTGCTCAGATTAAGACTGTATAGTATATTGTAAACCTGTAAGTGTATCATATCTCTAACCCTAATATACCTTCGGGTGAAATAGGGTTTATTTCAATTTGGATATTCAATAAATAAATATATAGTCTTAGTTATAATTAAAAGGTGCATAACAGTTATATGCACTTCTTCAACTGTATGTTCGGTAATATCTATTGCATTAACATTACAGTAGAGATCATAGAGATAAAAGAAAAACGTATTTGGGTTGGCAGAATTGATACAAAAGAAAATGATCAAACTCTACTTATAGAACTTCAGCGCGATCCTGTGAAATCCTATATTAAATATTTAAAAATGAATAATAAATGATTGCAGTTTGTTGTTTCAAAGGTATCAATCACTTTTATTGCAAATCTAGCTTCCTTACTTGTGTTTTAACTAGCCTATATCTCCTGTGACTCGTTACGAGATTGAATTCTTTGAGGTTAAAAAAGACCATGTGTACTTACTGACCGCCATTTTCTTTGTCTCTAGTCACAATGTGATCTAAGTATGATGATGTTCATAGCCTATCTTTTATCACAGAACTATATCACACCTAGATGTGATGAAAGATGATACATTACATTGCAAAAGATGTTATCATACAAATATATAGTATATATATACACACACATTGTATGAAATGTAATAGTGGTAATATTGGCTTAAGCTATTTCACGCTGCGCGTTAAAACAAATATGTAGAGTTGGATCATCACTCGCATCTTTGCAGCTTGTGGATAATAGGTAATACGGTGATCTGGAATCCGCTATGTTTGATGGGTAACGGAAGGAAGCAATGTGAGCCGGAAGGTAGCGCGGAATTTGACAGAAAAAATAGAAAGAGGAACAAAGGAACATCGTCATGGTCACACTTTCACTCTATGAGTCAATGACCTGCCCCTCGACCTGCATCGTCGAACTTTGCAACTGTGAAAATGTGAAGATATTTCTGTCAAGGGATACAGTTCACCAATCGAGCGAGAAGCCATGGAACGAATTGAATTAATTATAAACAGAAACTCTACGAATTAAAAAATAAAACAAACGCTTTGAGGTTAGAATTGATTAAAACCGAGGTGAGACAATCTATTTCTTCCAAAAACAGCTGTAGGGTAACAAAATATATTCTTAGTGTATAATAACCAGATTTAGACTTCTAGAAGTTCGTATATTGTATAACAGTGTTCCCAAATTGTATTTTTTATATAATTTACTTCGATAATAGTAGTAGTAATAATGAGAAATTGCTTTATATTATCTGAAAGAGTTAATTCCTTGTGGTCTTCTTTACCACTCAACCATATTCAGAAGTAAGAACTACAGAGTTTGCATTGATACAATATAATTTTAAACAAGAGAATGATTATACAGGGAAAGATTAAAAAGTAAATTCATTAGGAAATATTTAAAATGTTCATTAAATAATCACTAACTAAAATCACATCATATGCATTCTTTGCGCATTGCATAAATGTACATATTAACAACTGTAATTCATTATAAGAACTGCAATAAACGATGGGTCATGGCCAATTGTTATTATTATTATAACGACAGAAGAATTCGTACAATGTGCATTGGATAATGGATATTCCACAGATAACTTTCCTTCCTCCCCTACGGTATTTAGATTTAAGTTCAATCATCAGAATTTCAAGTTAGAGTCGTGCGTGTTCGTAAAATCCACCGTTCCTATATGAATGTTATGATTGCATGTTTTCCTGATATTGAGTCCTCTCTCGCTATGTTTCCCTGATATTGCAGTCCTCTCTCGCTCAAGTACTTACACCTTGTAGAAGGTCAGTAAGTTACTAGTGATTAACAGTACAACTGTGCAGGTTGCTTCACTCTAAGGCAGGTGTGTCAAACATGCGGCCCCCTTAGTTACGAAATGCGGCCCCCTAAGTTTTAGGTAAACAGTATGCTGCTTATTTGATCACCAGGAAGCATCGAAGCAATAAAAATTGACCATATTTTGAAATTCGTGAACGTTATTCGTTCCAGGGGACTGAATCAACATCAGTTTTCTACTGTGATTAGTGATATACGTAGTGAATTTGAGGGCTTTCCATGCTATTTAAGAAGTTCGTTGGCTTTCTTGTCATCGAGTTTTGAAACGCTTTTGGCCCCTTCGAGAAGAAATTAAAGTGTTCTTAGAAATGAAAGTCGAATCACCCATTAAGTTCTGTGATGTTAGTAACTGGCTTGAAGATTTGACATTCATAGTAGATATTGCAAAGCATTTAAAATACTTAAATTTAAAATTTCAAGGGGAAGATCAGTTTATAAATTCGTTTATAATAATAATATGAAGTTCGCACAATGGGCATGAGTGTTTGAGTTATTCCGTGCTTAGCCTTGTTAGCGAGATGTTCCTCTTTTGACAGTCAAGGGCATGATATCGTTCACAATTCTGTCCACACCATTCACAAGTACAATCCGTGCTGGGTTCATGGAATTTCTTTTTGGAGCACACTTTGTAGTGATGGCGTGTCTTAGTTCGAAGCTGGGTTCTGACCATTTGCTTGATGTCATAGCATCCGTCGCATAAAATTCACTCCATATTTCTTGTTTCTTGTGTCTTAGATCCTGTAGTAATTCTTTGTAGCTGTCTGTGGAGGGGAGCAGCAGCTGATCTTCAGGTCCTCTATGAAAAACGGCTCTCTCGCCATCTCGTAGACCAGTCTTGATAGCGTGAACTTGGAAACACTTAGAACTCTTTTCAGGAAGCTTGCCTTAACTTTTTCGATGCAGTTTAGATCTCTTTTGCTCAAATGTTCCCAAATTATTTCAAGTCCATATGTTACTACCGGGGTTACTTTTAATAAATTCGTTTATGATAATATTAAGATTTTGAAATTAAAGCTCAAGCCTTTTGAAGAGCAACTGGTAAGCGGCAGCTAAATTCATTTTCCTATCTATCTGGGTTTTCAAGACTCTCACATTGCTTCTGACTTCCGTCATTAGGCTTCCAAAATAAAACAATTAATTAATAATAAATGTAAGCCTAAAAGGTGTAAGTAATTTAGTGTTAAAATTCTGTTATTTTGGTTACCCACAAATTTTTAAATTTAAATTGTATTGATTGTAACACACAACAGTATCAAATAGCAAGAATGGTATAAGTTATAGCGTTTTATTGTATGGTGTGTTAAAATTCAGAACTTGGGTGGTTGGTTTTTAACATATACAAACACGCTTAAATTTTGTTCGAGAAAAGGGTTATATTTTCATTTTATCATGTGTCCTTTGGACTTCTATATATCAAGTTGAGTTGGCCCTTAGTAAAAGTTGAGTTTGACATGCCCGCTCTAGGGTGCACACAAGACAGAACCGAACTGATCGCAGGTGAACTGAGCGGGAAAGAGTGAAGAATGTTTTCTCACACTGGTCAACAAGATACCGCTTGGCAGTTTGCAGAGCTGGCAGCTTCAAGCGAGTTGCATAAATCATGAGCAGGCATTTTGAGACAACTTGTGCACGTTGTACTGCACCAATAATAATAGATTGTGAAGAGCATATTATTATAAACCTTATTTCAAACTTAATACACTTTTAATAACTATTTTTAATGTAGATAAAATTAATATGCTTAAATAGTAACATAATTCCCACAAAACAGATTTTTTTAAATTGACTTGTTATTCTTTTTATATCATCTAAGGATGCAGTACAAATTAATATCACAGTTATATAGTATCACCCTTTCACAAGGGAATGAAAGAAAATCACCAACCCCTTGCCTGTTGAACTTGGTATCAGATGGGAAGGATTTATTAAAAACAAAATTTCAGTCGGTGGTTGAGAAGGAAAGCATACCCATTAATGTATTAGCGGAGAAGCTCTTCTTAATAATACTGTTTTGACTTTATGAGTATGCTGTTCTCTAGTTCTTATTCATTTATGGTAGTGATAATTATAATTATTCTTTGACAGTTAACAGCACTTAATATATCCGGTGGATACTGCATAGTATGCAGTGCTTACTATTAAATACTCATAAAATAAATTAAAAGTTATTCTTTTTATTTTCTCCACATAATTTAACATTCATAGCACTCGATAATATTTATTTCTGTATTTAGGAGCAGAACTCCGATCCCTGGTGTTTCTAATAGGTCCCTATCCATGTATTGTATTTTTTATTTCCATCCTGCAGCTGCAGAAAAAGTTTTCGGGAAATATCTTATCGTTTTTGGGCAGATGGTATTAAGCTCCAAAGTGTTTTTTTTCTTCCCATCGCATCAACTGGATCATGTTGAAGAAATAACAGATTGTAATGCTACCCAATTTGTGCAAAAGATTGACTACCCACTGGAAACAAGCTAGCGACCAAGCTGTGCCTTGAGCATTCGCAGATTATGCAAAGTGCCTAGCGCTCAACAACTTGGGAACAACTAGGCTTACAATCTTCGTGCGTCTTATTTGTATACTAGGAAGTCACACTATCATAATAGCCAGTCTTCAAACATATTACAAAGCCAGTCACGAATAAATATCCCATAAATTTAAACTCCTTTTGTGAGCTACCAATCGCACACATTATTTGCCCCCAGGAATCTATAAAGCTGTAAATAGCCTGTATACAAAACTAGCTTAAAAGGCCTGGCGTCACTCGGGTTTTGTATTTTGTAATTCGAAATTAAGCTATGAAGGACTTTCGATTTTCAAACTCTAGGTCCTTATAAAGATATTTATAATTTGAAATGAGGAAGGACGACTTATCACACTCAAACTATTCCCTCAGAAAACGCATCATAGAGGGTGTCGAATGTTGCACCCCATTGCTTCTACACACCAAGCCTGGTAGGGGTTGAAATAAGAAACAGAAATTCCGGTAACATAAAATTGTATTGTCTTGATGGAATATTTTATTTCTCACTCTCATGTTACCATAAAACCGTTTCGGGGCTGAAATAAAAAAGAAATCCAATATCACTTTCATAGATTCCTTCCCCAAAACCTGGGACATAATATACTGCGTGC
Source organism: Ectobius pallidus (assembly GCA_964059195.1). Taxonomy (NCBI): domain Eukaryota; kingdom Metazoa; phylum Arthropoda; class Insecta; order Blattodea; family Ectobiidae; genus Ectobius; species Ectobius pallidus. The sequence goes on from CAXKWD010000009.1 coordinate 37,112,328, forward strand.
ATAGGACTAAAAATGTTCCATCCTTTTTGTCTCCTTTTACATGCTTAGGGCCTATGATAAACATCCATATTTCTCAACTAAAAATACAAAGCCTACAGCTTGAATTACGTATTTTTTACCGGCTTCTAATATGGCAGTTTTGACTCTATGTTGATTCTCTGTCAGTCAGTCAACCAGTCATTCATTCAGTCAGATAAGTCAGGACAAAGCCGCTTTAATACTAGGCGCGTCCATAAAATAACTTTCCTAGGGGCCGTGTACAGAAACTAAACACAATTTCATTGAAATATTTATTGCAACAGATACAGCAAGTGTTCAGCTATTTTTCAACACATTCGCCACCGGAGACATTTGTCATACCGTGGGACCAACTTTTGAATGCCTGTGTCGTAGAAGTCTGCCGCCAAAAATATGAACAACTGTGTGACAACCATCTCCGCGCCTCTGTCATTCTTTGTGTGTGTGTGTGTGTGTTTTTTTTTGAGGTGTACGAAAAAATGGAAATAGATGGAGGTGTTTCTGTAGGACACTTTGGGAGGTCTTCAAACATCCCAGGAACCCGCTCCAGTGATTTCCTTCTTTTCCTACACCTCAAGAAATGTCAGAGAGTGAAAGAAAGCGGAGATGGTTGTCAAACAGTGGTTCCAATCACAGGGATACAAAAGTTGGTCCACGGTATAACAAATGTCTCAATTACGTTGGCGAATGTGTTGAAAAATAACTGAACACTTTCTGTATCTGTTGCAATAAATATTTCCATGAAATTGTGTTTAGTTTCTGTAAACGGCCCCTGGGAAAGTTACTTTATGGACGTGCCTCGTATTAGAGAAAATCTTGTAATGGAACAGCTCGTTGCCACACCAGTGACAGTGTACTTTAACTAATATTTTAGTCTATAGCCATATTTATTTATGTCGGTCTAGAATTTCAATTCCACAATATCAAAGCTGCTATGCAGACTATTCCTATGAGCCTGAAATAAGAAATAAGATCTGTTTCACTCAATCCTTATCGAAATGTCTTACTATTTCCTATAAACATCATAGAGACATGCCTTCGATAGCATGAATTAAGTACATTTTTGTACTTACATCGCTCGTGAATTTATTGTCATTCATGAAAATGATAAGTGGATACCTTCATTAGAAAATAATTTGTGCAATAGACACAAACGGAAACAGACTCTATTTTGCTTGCAGTATAAAGATAGATTAATAATAATAATAATAATAATAATAATAATAATAATAATAATAATAATAATTTATATTCAATTACGGATTCATGTAAGTTACTTTCTTCCATACTTCGTCTAGCACTATGTTAAAATTTTCTTTCACTTGAGAGCAAAGCAAAAAACTCTTATAAGTTGACTTCGAGACAAATTGGATGTTTTATTTGCATTTTTTCAGTGAAAGCATATAAAGAATATACAATATACTCTGTGTTATAATCAAACGAATTTCACTTACCTTTCATTCGTGGGTTTCCATTTATAAATAAGTAAGTTTGCATAGTTGCTACCAGCGACAGGCAAGGGGAGGAGCCAGCAACATGAGTTTGCATTCCATTGGGAGACCCTCACTAGTTTGAGTATAGCATCTCCTGGCCAAATTGAAAAACAAAGATGAACCTGTCTTCCAATACATAATTGGCATGGAGGCTGGCTATGGGAATTCTTGTTTCTCTTATTATGCACTCAGATAATGACAGTGAGAAACACACTAACAATACCGAGACAAACAGCTAGTGATCCAGATTATTAACTGATCCATCGTGATCCAAGGCATTCAAAAATGGTTATTTCTTTCTCAGTAAAATCATATCTGTTAATACTGTAATTTCCAATCATGCAAACAGAGCTTTTGGGATATTAAAATGAATTATAATATTAGTCTTTTATAGACAAATCGTATCCTTTAACAGACGGGCCTCTGAATTATTTTATAGAATTTAAGAGAAAATAAGGTGTTTTTAGCTTCAAATTATCATGGGAAATCAAGAATTAGAGAACGTGAACCAGTTCAAATACTTAGGAAGTGTACTGACGAAAGATGCCTATTGCACCAAGGAGATAAGATCAAGAATTGCCATGGCCAAGAAAGCATTTATGAAGAAGAGAACTCTGCTAACTAGTAGTCTGAACCTAGAGCTACGTAAAAACCTGGTGAAGTGTTATATTTGGAGTATTGCTTTGTATGGATCAGAGACATGGACTTTGAGGAAATTAGAGAAGAAATATTTAGAAAGTTTTGAAATGTGGTGCTGGAGACAGATAGAAAATATAAAGTGGATGGACATGGTGACAAACGAAGAGGTTCTGTGTAGAGTGGGTGAGAAGAAGTCAATCATACACACAATTCGTCAGAGGAAAGCAAACTGGGTTGGGCACATTCTCAGAAGGAACTGCTTATTACATGATATCGTAGAAGGAAGACTGGAGGGTACAACTGGACTTGGAAGAAGAAGAATTCAGCTGTTGGACGATTTAAGGGAAAAGCGGAAATATTGGATGCTGAAGGAGGAAGCAGAGGATAGACAGTTTTGGAAAACAAAATTCGCGTACCAAGTTTGAAAACCTGCCGGAAGGCAGAATACTTACTACTACTACTGCTACTACTTTTAGCTTCCACTTTTAAGAAAAGGCACCTCAGAAATTTGGATTAATATTTTTAAAAACCTATACAAAAGATTCCAAAGACAGCAGTTTAGATCCATAATCCATCTGCGTGTTTTTATTTATTGATACTTTAATGCCCTATAGTGACATAGTTGTATGCTCTAAAAAACTATGTAATTATTTAAGTTATTTTAATGATCTTTCTTTCTACGTTGTTCATCGTTCAAACTTTTTACTTGATGAAGTTTTTATAGATTCCTCGGAAATTTTCAGTACGATACGAGTTCTGAAGAGGCAGGTGAAGAAAAATACTTATTCACTACGAGCAAAGGCATATGCCCAACTAATATGAATCTATTCCTGCTGTTTAACAACACTTCCAAATTAAACACCCGTACATCTCTAACAATCCACAAAGCACTGGTTAGGAACATCATAACACAGGCCTATGCTAGCCCAGTGTGGCACGCCAGCAAAACGCCTATTAGTAAACTGCGAAAACTACAAAAAAGAATATTACACACAATTCTATAATATAATATATTAGGCCTGTATTGTTATATTGTATTATATTATATTATGTTATATTGTATCATATTATAAGCTGTTATATATTATAATATATATATATATATATATAGTGTGCAATATAATATATTATTTTATACACAACTTCTGCGAGTCCCTGCAATCTGGACTCTCCATAAGGAAACCAGTATGGACACCATCCAGGAATATATTGGCCTAGCGATACGGCGACATTCTATGAAATCTGTCACGGCACGAAAATCCCCAAATCGAGGAGCTGGGCCGTTATGACATAACGCACGTTAAACACAGGAGGAAGTAACTCCTCTCACAAGAGATTATTAAAGCACTAGGGCTCTAACAAAACACACTACACTCATCTAAAATACACAAAAGATCTTACATTAGGCGGAAAACTAATAATTCGGACTGGCGATACTCGGATCATGAGCCAAATAGCAGGGGCCATTCTTAAATTTGATTCCGCGAGTAGAAATAAAATATGTGACTACAGGAAATGGATCTCCAGACTGAAAGTCAACAACATGTATAACAACAGTATATAAAATTGGGTCCTTCTGCTTAACCACTAAAGTCAAGCTATTCTGGCACTTTTTTTTTCAGTTTTCCAAAGCTTTGCAACGAATGTTGGGATAATCCCCTTAAAAGAAACGGTCAGGAACCTGCATAACACGCCCCCAACATTTCAAATTTGTTAGATAAAAGGAGTGTTTGAGCGTGTAGAAATGAATGTTGGAACGAGAAATTAAAGATACAGAGCCACAATAGGCTATCTTCTTGGAAACAATAGGCTGGAGCGCTTGGCTATTTTCTTGGCAACGATAAAGACTCAAATCATATCCAGGACTGATCCTGGCGAAATATGATAACCACAATGGCTGCGGGCACACTTGTACAACCGGACGAGCTAAGACACTTCACCTCAATATTATATTAAACATTATGGGACAAATGGGCTTTGCCTAGAAACCCGTTGCCTACTACATATTTTTTGTACTAAAATATTTTGGGTTAGGTCTACAGTTAATTTTTTAAAACAAAAATCTGTATTTTTATAAAAAATAAAGTGATGTAACAAAGTGCCAGCATTATTTTGTTTAATCAGTGATGATTGCAATTATGTTATGCAGAAAGAAGTTATTTTTAAATTTATCTCTGAGTTAAGCTCCAGATCGATTCATTAAGTAGGGTTTGCGGAGGAACAAAGGTATAAGGTTGTTACTTAACCTTAATTCATACTCGTATATACTGATATATGAAATTCTTAAAATATGTCAGCATTTCATAAAATGCACTGGCAAAGAACTCCGCTTAATGTGCGTAGGCCTAAATATTTCACTGCAATATACCTTCTGTTTATAACAGAATTCATGTAGTGCTCATTTCAACTTGATCAAAGAAATAAACAAACATCTGACTGCATTGGAGTGAAGGCCCTCAATACATAGAAACGCGGCATTGTAGCATATTCATGATTTCCCATTTAAAAAGTATGTGACCGTTAATTAGTCGTTACTCCGGTACAGGTAAATCGATTTGGACCAAAATAAATATGCTTCTTGCCATGGACATTACAAATGCGTGTACCAAGTTTCATGAAAATCCGATAAAGCGTATTTGAGTAATCGCGCGTACAGGCATACGGACGGACAGACATTTTCCCGTCCCGCACACAATCTAATAAATTACCATAAGTACCTTAGTAAAATTGTGTATGTTATTAAACTTTTTTAAATTAAATTTTTAGGAGTACAAAGAAAATAAAGCGTAGTTTGAAAAGACAGTGTTTCAGAAATGAAATTGTTGTACCGGTATTTAATTTTTTAACTTCATCATGGAGGAGGGCATGTTAGTAAGTTGTAAGTTTTAATTTCCTTGTTCGCTCTACATGAATGTAAACAGAATAGCTTGTTTACTCCATCTGTATGACATATCTCCTCATGTTCGTTGCACTTGTAAGAACGGGCGTCACTCTGAGTCGCCTGAGTACAAGTCACCTGCTTTACAATATCGCCACAACGGTAGCATAACTGCTAAGGCGTAAGGAATTATGGAATAATGTCGTGCCAAATGTCATATATTCAAGTATCAACTTTTCATTTTCAAGCGATCTAGTATAAAAAAAAAAAAAAAAAAAAAAAAAAAAAAAAAAAAAAAAAAAAAAAAAAAAAAAAAAAAAAAATCGCATGGGCATGAGACCTATAACTTTCTTACTTCACATTCTGATATAAATTAGAATAAGAGGCCGAGTAGCGTCGAGATGATCACACACGCCAAGGAGTCTGAAGCACTAGGGCTTCAAATATCTGTCCCTCCCCTACGGGAACTTAAAAGAGGAAAGTAAATCGGTTAAAGAACAGAAATGCAAAGTAAATCAAGAAAGAGTCACACCTTTGAGGGTCTACAAAATGCAATTTAATCGCTTCCACTTTAATTTGGCAAACATTTAAGTCTTCGAGTAATAAGACACTTTCTGAGGTATGGCCACAAATCTTTACCAGCTTTACCATCTTCAATTGATGTGTTAAGTGTATTGCTTGTTTTCCTTAACTTACAATTAACACAGTGTTTTTTCTTGAGCAGTTGAGCCATGTGAACAACATGTAAGTTAGCTTGTTAGACAAGAAGAACGGCGCACCGGTACCTTCCAAGTCCTAAAGTCTGGCCGTTCTAAGAAGGAAACCTGAAGTAAACAAAAACCAGTACATCTGTCTCACTCTTGCACATTACTCGTATGACTAAAGAGTGAGACAGACATACTGGTTTTTGTTTACTTCAGGTTTCCTTCTTAGGTATAGAAAGGACGCATTGGCATGATCAGACAGGTACATAAGCAAACTACTAGTGGTCTGTTCTGTTGTCTGTCGTCTCTAGGTATGTCACAGAAAACATGCCCGGAAAGAAAAAATACTGTAATAAGTCATACTATAAACGTTGTAAATAAAAAATAAAAAATAAGAATATAGAAAAAATCCCGCATTACTGCGGGAATTGAAATTGCGACCACTGCATTGTAAGCAAGAGCCATGAAATATAATCTATGAATGAGCCGAAGAAATGTGTGGCTACGTTACGAAATTGGACATTATTTTAACTTACTGTTGTTTAAATAAAGTAGGACATGTTTTGTGGAAATCAACCTTCTTATTATGCCCTATGATTTCTAAAAGAAAGGGTCGTTATCATTTTGCAACATGTGTCTTGATTCCTGATAAATTTAATTACAATTCTGTTGACTAGGAATGTTCAGTCATTCAGAAGAGCAAGAGATAAAAATTCAGTTTTGTAAAGAAAACATTAAAATGAACCAAGACAGCTAACACGTATAAAATTAGGGACGTTATTAGAACAAAATCGGTTGCGTGGAACGAGACGCGACAGAAGTGAAACTTGGATTTTTTTTTTTAATTTTTTGATCTTACAATTTTGGACTATTGGGATTTTCAATTTTGGATTGTTGGACTTTTTCATTTTTGGGTTTTTGGACTTTTTAACATTTTAAATTTTGGATCTTTTAATTTTGGAATTTTTGATTCTTTAATTTTAATTTTTTTTTAAATTTTGGATCTTTTAATTTTTAATTTTTTGAATGTTTTAATTTTGGATTTTTAAATTTTTAAAAATTTTAGATTTTTTAAATTTTGGATTTTTTATTTTTTAAATTTTGGATCTTTGAATTTTTAAATTTGGGAATTTTGGATTTTTAAATTTTTTGATTTTTTATATTTTGGATCTTTGATTTTTTTATTTTTCGGATTTTTTAATTTTCGATTTTAAAATTTTTGCATTTAAGATTTTTAAATTTTGGATTTTAATTTTTTTTAATTTTGGATTTTTATTTTTTTATTTTTGGATTTTTTTATTTTTTATTTTAGATTTTTTATAATCGCCCCCATTCAATGCCTATACTTTTCCCCCGCACGCTCCCGTAATTTTTTTTAATTTTAGGATTTTTAAATTTTGGATTATTAGATTTATTAATTTGGATTTTTTAATTTTTGTTTTAGGATTTTTAATTTTGGATTTTCAGATTTTTTAATTTTGGATAAACCTAATCATTGAGTTGACTGTTTTCTGTGCAGTCCGTCACTTGCAGTGACGATTTTGTTCGTAACGCAAGTTTGGGTTAGCTCTCGATTTACTCCTTGCGCGCCTAAAGAAGTTTCACTTCAAAAACTGAAATATGAGAGAATTGGGAACGAACTGGTGTCCTTGCTGACCAACAATCACATGCTTTAGCTTTCACAGCTGCAGAGACGAAAGAGAGAAAGGAATTATAACAGATTGTGTTGCCAAGTGGTGATAGAAGCGTAACAAGACTTGAACATCTATCTCACACGAGTGAGGATATTATTTTTGTGTAAGAGGATTTCAGTATTATGTTATCTAGCCTACGTAGTTTATTTTTAGAAATGATTTCGCTCCTAACAATTTCAAAGCGTTCCATAAGAATGTTAAAGTATAAATTTCTTAAAGATATATGAAGGTATGTATGAAGGTATTAGACATACTAATAATGTTAAGAGTTATTAAATAATTAGTAAAAATTGTTATTACTAGCATGTAAACAATGTCGAACTGCAAACAATTTATACATACTTCATAAAATATATCTGGTTAAAATTAACCACGACAAATTTCATTTCATGGTTCTGTAGATCCTGAAATTCAACATTCTTATGTTTGCTAAGTTTATAGTAATATTGAAAGGCGTACCTCCCTCAAAGCAAAACTGAAAGATTTGTAGGTTTAGGTAGGCTACTTATCCCAGTTTATCCTCGGAGTATATTTTTTTTCTGAATTAGAACAGTTTGGGATTTATGAAGACTACTCGAGAGATTAAGTAGTCACTATGCTCAGTACCATCAAATCTCTCCTGCGAAGACAGACTTCGATGAGTTAGTGGTTGAACGTTAGGACACATTCCTTCATGAGACGCAGCGCCATGTATTGTTATTTATAGTTTACTACAGCTTGTAGTTGCGATTTGTGTGATCCATAAGAGACCTGGTAGCGTAACACTGCAGACACGCATGACGTCACAAACACTTTCGCTTGAAGTCAAGGCCTCACGTGCAGGTATGCGGCCCACAGATCTGCTTCCACTTTCTCAACTCAGCACGTCCTCGTTATCAGTGCCATGATGAAAACAAGAGTCCAACACTACTTCAATCTTCCCTGGTGCCTTGTCTAACTTTTTATTTAGAGTGTGTTTTTTAATTAGCACTATTCATGCACACCATGCCATGTTAGTGCAAAAATGAAAGGTTTCATTCGTCTTTGAAGTTTCATTGAAATTCACAATCTTTCATGGCCCATGTGTACAAAAGTAAAACTTAACGGCCCATATTTTAGTCATGATAAGTGCACTAATGATTTCTACAGATTTGTTTCGTATGCAATTAATCTTAATGTTGACAGGTATACAATGTTTAGAGTGTGAGGAATGACAGTAACAGTACATTAATCATTGTTTTGTACCTAGTAAATAATTTGTTCCTGTCCTTAAACAAAATGTGCAGTTTTGCTAAGCATTTGTCAAAGGGTCGAAGTGCGAAAGCTTGGCACAGGTTTACTAGTATTCTACTGTATTATTTTTCTATAATGTACATTTAATATATAGTCCGCTGTGATTTTGTGTCTACGACTTACGGTGAGTAGGCCTATAGAACAGATAACATTTACAAAGTGGAGCATGAGTTCTTTCATATTTTAAGGGTTCCGTACGAAAAATTGGCTAGAACAAAATATGGTGTTCGACTATCTGATTTATTTAATATCTTATGTTATTTTAAATTGTAAACGTTCAGCAGAGCTTTCTTCGTCTAATGTAAATTTCCATTTTATGGACTGAGCTGTGAAGAATAGGTGGTGCCCTTTAAGTGTAAAGCCTGTTATAATAAGTACGATTATTATTGATAACACCAGATATCAATTGACTTTCTCTTCCCTTTCGTATAAATAAATAAGCACTTCCTTCATTTCTGAGTGATCTAAATAATTAAATGTTATAGTTTACAATAATAGTAGCGTTGTCGCGGACTGACATCCAATTCTGGCCAATTTGACTAAAGATTTTTCATGGTTTCCACAGTCGCAAAGACCAATGCCCTGATTCATCGTCCCTATGTCACCTAATATCATAGTTTTCAAAATTTAATATCAGTTACAAGAAACAGAAAGCATAACACAGCAACAATAGAAAACAGCTGCATAACAATCGTAAGGTGACTTGTACACTTGTACAATCGTAATTGTACACCCACAAATCTTATCAAGAACGGTAACTTTATATGCCTCGCAATATTTATTGTGAAACTCATTCTCTTTACTATCATCGTGTTATACAGTTACTATTGGCTATAGGCTATAGGCATGTTTGAACACAGCCTAAGGCTGCAATCTGAATAACAGATTATGCAATAGAAATTTTCGCAATAGGCTCACAGACCTGAGAAAGGAAACCGTGGAGACAAGGGGACTTCAACACTGACAACCACAAATGATGGGTCATAGTGTAATAAGTAGAAACAGGATTTTAAAGGGAAATTTTTCACCCAAAAAAGGACGAAAAAAGGGGAAATTATTGCCAAAAAAAGATGGGAAAAAGAGAAAGTTATTGCCAAAAAAAGGTGGGAAAGAAGGAAAAATTATTGCCAAAAAAGGTGGGAAAAAGGGATATAAAAGTAAGAGAGTTTAAAAATTCAACAGAGAGATACATGTTTGTTTTATGTAAAGCCTTTGCTTGCTCTACAGCTGCTGATTCTGTAACATCTAATGACTGAAGAATTTTTTTGATCTTGTTGAAATTCTCACAGAGGAAAATAGCACACGAAATCCATGTTCCCCACCTTGTTATAATGGGAAACTTAGGCGATGGCAAGCTCTATTCTGCTGGGAGGAATTATTTTTTCAAGGGTGAATCAGTGAAAACAGTTTTTTAATGTTTTCATATTGCCAACTACTGGATAATTTACGAATTTTTCAAAATAAATTAGCAAAAACGGTACTCGAAAGGGAAAGTTCCTAAAAAAGGGAGATGAGCCTAGAAAAGGAAAAAAGGGAAGTTAAAACCAGGTCATTTGCAGTTGAAACTTACTCGGTAATGTCCTGTTATATTTTATCACGTTTTGTGATGAAATATAAAAAAAGGAATTCCCTTTAAAATCCGGTCTCTAGTAATAAGCACTGGGACCATTAGTCCATTATACAGGTACCAACACAAGACTTTCGAATCCCCTACGTTCGACAAGTAACAATCGACAGCTTGGCAAGGAGCTGTAGTCTGTATGGGCTATTTGCAGTATTATGGAGTTTACGGCTCAGAGAAAAGTGTATGATATTGAAAAAGAGGGCTAAGATTTTGATGACCTATAAATTAAAAAAAAAATACAAACAAGGCACTTATGACCTAAAAATCCTTCGAAATGCCTTAACATTTATAAAAATATACCTAAAAATAAATGTTATTTTCTGAATTTACTTAGTGGAAAAAGAGGGTTTGAACTTTTTGTTATTATTTTGAGTGGTAATTTGAATTAATAATTGCGTTTATGAATTAAAGTACCGTACCAACATTATGACTGTATACTAATGTACACTATTCTTTATTACATTTTAATATGATTTTTTTTAAATGTTGTACATAAATTATGTACCTAGGAAAGTATTCGTTAATAAACCATAAAAAATCTTATTCATATTGTCTGACCAATAGTTTGAGCCCGAGACACTTTGAATGCGAGTCCACGAGTTATCGTCTTTGCACTTAAGTCGGTGCACTGAAGCCTATTAGTGTCATGAGTTTCCAGTTATACTTTTAATTGCTGCAGACAATAAACACTTTATCCACGTTTTAGCCGGACAAAACTAAATTGAAGAGATACCAGGATCAATCCATTATAGAGAAGTGGAAATAAAGATAAAAATTTTGAAGATCAGAAAAAAAGATTAAAAAGTATAAAAAATTATTCTAATGGAAAAATGATTACAAAATAAATCAAAGGAAACTAAAATAACACAAAATTATATTTACTTATCATTAACGTTTCTCCATAAAATTGAAATAAAATGCTCAAAAATGACAAACTAAATAAAAATACCCTTAAGAGCAAAAAATGAAAGGAAAAAAAAAACAAATGCCCTAACATATGTCTAAAAAGGCTACAGGTAACACAAAACATGGAGATACGAAAGCAGCTATGTTTTTATCTTACTGGAAAGAAGATGCAATTTCATTAAAATCCTAACCCTAATTAGCCTATTAATACAGTTAATCTTTCTTCTCTCGTCTTTTTTTCACTAGTCGAGTTTCCAAGATAAAATATTTTGCAAATGGAAAGCGGTAATGCCTTGCATGGAGGGCTAGGTAGATAACAATAATAATGAAGAGAGTAAACAGTAAGTTAAAGGAAAAGTGTTCGGCGCAATTAGCAGAGTGATTCACTCGCGAATGTGTGTCATTATGGCTAGCACACAGCACATGTTCCCATGGTAACTCTTTCCTGCCTGTTTGATAAAGCGAGCAGCTTTGACTTCCGCTGGAATCGGCAATTGAAGCTTTTAATTGCATAGGAAGAAATTTCCCAGGGGATGCATAGTAAAGCTACGGTGTTAATCCTTTTACAGGACATAGAGGCTCTTTCGGTTCCAGAAGTTTGAGGCTCCCAGATTTTTAGAGATTCCGCACATGATAGTGTTGTCAGCCTTACGCAGCAACCGCTTTAACCCCAGAATTGCTGATTTCTGTTGGAGCCTGAGTCGATTCCTATGCCATAGTACCACCAGAAAAAATAGGCCAATTGAAAAAATCCCAAACCTTCCGGTTTGTAACGCAGTACCTCAACCAACTGATCCACGGCGCATCCTTTAGAGTTTAGACTGTCCAAATGCGAACGAAAAAATGCTAAATGTGACAGTTATTTTTTGTTGGTCCTCCACCACCACCGGAGCCCTCGACCATCATTCTCCGGTCCCAACAAGTTTTCGGCATATTTGTTCTATTAGTCCATTTCCCGTTCTTGTATATCCTAAATCAATGGGGAAATGTGTGTTGAGCTAGCTGTCTGCTTCAGCAATAATATAAATGTATATTTTCTTTGTGTTCTGTATTCTGTCTAGCGGGGTCGTGTCTCTGATCCGGTATTCACCTGATAGAATGAGGGAAACCCCGTGAAAACCTCACTCGGATCGCCTACAACTAGGGTTCACCCGTAGTGACCCGGGCACTTTGAACAATTGCCCATTTGTGCTCAGTTTTCCCCCAGGAGCCTGGGCATTCTATTAGGGCGCGTCTCACTATCGGTTAGTAACAAATCTGTTTTTTTAGAGGTACTCTTCTGCTAGGTTTAACCTATTTAAGTTTGCTGTGAAGTATCCGTGCCCCGAGAGGAACTGTGATGTCGCGTAACCTATCTTACATGTTTCAATCTGAGTCTGCCTCGAACGCTGCAGAGGTAATCCTTCGTGATTAGACCCTTTGGGGAATGCCTCCAGCGTCTTTCCCACATAGTAACTGTGTGGTCTCTAAGTTGGGAGTTAAGCTCCTTTTTATTTTGGGTGTTATAAATTTCCGGTGTGATTTCGATTTCTCCAATCCAAGTTGGAAGGTGTTTTCTAAGTCTGTAGGCTGCAGCCTGGTATTTCTCAAGCTATGGCTGCTAGGGCATCATGCGATGTAGTTGAATAGGCACTTGTCACTTTAAGCAGAGCTTTCCTTTGTGCTCATATTAATTTATTCCTCTGTCGCACTTTTGGGTACGGCGCCCAACCATGAGCTGCGTACGTAAGTGTTTCAAAAACTACCTTATATAGGGTGTTAATTAATAACAAAGAAATATTTACCTATATATACATACTTCCTATTTGCTTATGCAATTCTACGTTCTATATATATATAGCTTCCCGCAAGCTGGATACTGGTTTAGTTATTAATCTCCGTCTGTCTACATTATTCTGACGCATACGCCACGTAGATTATTCCAACTTCTAAGACAAGCAACATATATTAGGAGATTTTGCTCTATTGATTCAATTTTTCCTGTTGCAGCATAAAATCTCCTAGGGCATGGCCGATATGAAAAACAAAGGAAGTTCGTTAATAACACGGAGTTATGAGTAAAACAACTAATGCAGTGGCGGCCGGTCATGTGATTAGTCTGAAAATTTTGCAGAATATAGAAACACTAAATTATGATATAGCTGTTCTTTAATGATTAGGAGTCGGGTTTTCGTCGCTCACTAAGAAGGCATGAAGGCAATTTAATGAAATTTTAGTCCTATTTCGCTTCATTATTGATTTTTGAGCACCAAATTGTAATGACTTCAATGCCCTTTAGCATACACATTTTACGTCATAGATAAAAATCTCCTAATAAAAGTTGCTTGTCTATGTCCTCTCTATGCACAAGTAAAATATTTTGGTGTTATTCATTAACACCCTGTATAAGCGTTTCCTAATTTGTATATTTATACCACCATGTTTGGTCAGAAAATTTTCCTAATGCATTAAGTAAATTTACTGCCCTGGTGTACATCTTTCCTATCTGTCGAAACTACTGTATTATGCGGTACAGCTAAGGTAAGTGCCTTGTTGGACACCGGATCCGTTGTAAATTTAATTTCATCTAATATATTTGATAGAATAAAAAACTGGGACAGACTCCGAAAGTAAGTTCAGTTAATGAAATATTTTCGTCTGCAGATTCTAAGAACTTGAGTTGTGTTGGATCTGTGATTTTGAAAATGAAAATTAGAGGCTTTTCTTGGTATCTTAAGATTGTTATTGTCACAGATTTAATTATGTCCATGATTTAAGGGTTCATTTTATGAAGCATTCGGAACTAATTTTAGATCTGTGAAATCGAGAGTTTTATTTTAAGTTTTATCCCGGTCTAAAGTTTAATTTCCGGTCAGAACCAATGTTCATCAAGAAGATTTCGAAACCAGACGAGATCATTGAGAATCTGTCGTGTTTTGAGATGGAAATAATGAACCAGATCTCGGAGATTAATATCGATTTGCATCTTTTACGCATGGTCTTATGAGTTATAGTTACACCTTATTGTGTTGTCAAGTTTCCTCACATCTACACATAAGCTACAATTCAATGTTATTTTTGCAATATCCTTCAGTTGCCATGGAAACATCGCAATGACTGTTCCTGCTATGACCTCCATGACCCCAGTTTTCTTTGTCACTGTGTGTCATTGCGAATCCAAGCCCGATTTGGAGAGTAAGCTATCAAAGCCTAGTGCTAAGGCCATATCTTAGTACTGTAAAGTAGGCTATCTGAATTACGAGACGCTTCACTAAAAGACACAAAGGAATTGTTTAAAGAATAAGGGATAAGTTGTCTGGTCTATTAGAACATAATCAACGAAGACAATTTCAATAAAAGTATTTATACTGCATTCATAACTATAGAATCGCAAATAATTGTTCTTTTATTCATTATTTCATGATTCACAGGAAACGATTTGTGATAAATGAATATAAACTGGAACCAATAATTTTCGTCATCAATGGAGAAGAATATTAAGTTTATCTTGACTATTCTATTTTATATTAACAAATACGTTTAACAATGCCTCGGATATTTATCAGTCATGGTGGTTTACCTTGTATATGTTTGCAAGGAAGTGGTTTTATCATAGGTAATCCCACGAGAGTTGACGAGTTTATCGATAGATTCGCGACTGCGCAACAGGAGCGAATTTATCTGATGCAACTCGTCAACTCGAGTTGGATTTATTAAGACTATTCCATGAATAAAATGTAACGGATAATATAAATAATAATTACTTTCGTGCTTCGTTGTATAAAAACAAAACTAAAAGTTATGAGATCACGGCATGCTGTGACTCAACCATCCATGAATCGATTCGAGCTTCCTTGGTGTAATCAGTGCTACCAAATGAGCATATAAGACATAGTTAACTTCATTCAGGTAAGCTAACAGCAGAACAGAATAAAAACACACGAACTCGCTTGCACCGAATCGAAATTGTGTTCTTAATCAATGAACATTTCTATTATTTCAATTTCTAAACAAGTTATGTTGTATAAAATAATCTGTTTTCGTGCCGCGTAGTGGCAGCATCTGACTGTTAATCACTGCACACTGATACTTGCGTCTCCAGTAACGAGCAGACGGTTTTATCACGATAAAACACCATCCTCGCGATTCCACAAGAATATTGCAAGATAAACGGCCGTGATTGGTCTATATCTGAGAAATTGCTAAACGTTATTGGTCAATATCAAACACTCGGCGTATGAGTTGAATAGTCGGATAAATACGTCAAGGTATCAATATGCAGTGTTTAATACGGCACCTACCTGGATTGTTGAATGGTGAACATAGTAAGCTAAATACGCACACATAGACCTATAAATTTTACAAGAATATAACTTATTTGGAAACTTATATATATATATACACATATGTGTGTGTGTGTGTATTTGAATTTTGATTCACTGCACTCCAATCCGTGTCAGCGAGCTTTTGGCTACCTCTTTGGGAAGTTTTAGGAAATACAAGATTGTACCCAATTCCTTCAGTCGGATTTCTATCGTTAGCTCTCTTCTTGACACAATAGACATATAAGAATAAATAACAACTAAATAATTAATTTATATATACTTGTATAGGCCTACTTGTAGCCCACGTAAAATATTAGTTCTGATCTACAAAGGGAGTGGTTCACATGTGTGACGTCATGACACTAGCACCGTGGTCATGGACTGAGGCGTGGGTTTAACTGTTGCATCTTTGTAAAAATCATTGTTATAGCCGTGTGAAATGCCAAGGACCGCGTGATTTTCTGTGAATGGCTGGCGCGTAGTAAACACGTAACCTTGTTTACCCTCCCAATCCCCTACATCAGTCATGACGGAATTCCTGTTTTACTTGTTTTTTCCTTGCAACTTCCACAATTTTAACTCTCATTCCTTTTTGTTGGGAAACTGTTGAATGCATGCAAAGTTTGTAGGCTTATTTATAAAATGAGCTGTTTGACGACAAAACTTTGAGTTTCAGACACTAAAATCGCACTTTATGTGGGAAAAATAGGCACATAAATCAAAATAGACACCTGTTAATAGAAACTTTTAAAACTGTTACACCCAAAATGCTAGTAGACTACTAAAGACGAAAACTTTTATTCTAAACATTTTTCTTACAAATTATCTGATGTGTAGTCATAAACATATCATTTCCAAAATCTTGGATGTAAGACCGAACGCGAAATCTCCGTTCGCCATTGGCGATCAGAATTCTCAGGAGGGCAACAAAGAACCATTATTTAAAAACTGCTACCTTATTTACTTTGTTATAATAATTTCTGCAGTACAAAATAATTATTATAGTAGATACTGGAACAGACAGATATGAACCATCTGACTGAATACTCGTGTTTACTCGCAAGCGTTCGGAAATATCCGGAAGTTATATTTATAGTTTGAATTCCCCATATGACTTTGATAGGTTTGACTCCCTGTGTAATAGCCAATCGTTGCTCTAATACCTCCAGTAAGAAACAATTTATTTTGTTACAGCCATTTAAACTTATAATACTTTCAACACTTCCAGTAGCCTATATTTACCTTGTTGTAGTAAATTGTTACAAAGTTAATTGGTGTCATGCAAATAACATAATTAGTATTTAGTCTTTCGAAATAGAGAAGAAAGATCAGTGAGTTTATTTATTTATTTATTTGATTTTGCATATTTTGAAGGCATAAATGTTGGAATAATTTATATATATATCAAAATGAGGAAGGCTGTAATATATACCTTATGCAATAATAATGGCGACTAAAAATCGTGGTACGGCTACTGCCTTCAGATATGAAATATCTTACCCTGTTTTAAGTCCATTATTACAAACAACAGAACAACACATTTTTGCTTGAGGCTGAATGCGCATTCCCATAACCTTTCCATTTGCTGTTGAACTGAGAAGCGAGCAAATCGAAACATCCATGCTTGAGGGTAGGGGTAGAGGTTGACAAAAACTGCTAATGTTTCTGATAACATAATTTTACAAATAAAATTAACGAATTTGTAACATAATTTCTGTAGAACAGATTATATACAGCTGTAGGACAACTGATTGGAACTCCAGTCCTTACCTGAAAGGACTCTTTTATTTTATATGAGAATAACTCATATCAAACCTATGAACGTGGAGTGGAAAAAATGCTTTTAAAAAGAAAGTGAGATGAGATGTTGAGGCAACTTTCATCAGAATATTACCGTTATATGATAGTGTAGTTCATTAGAGTGGTCTATGTGATATGTTAACATTACTTCAATGTCATGGTGAGAGAAAGTTTGATTGCATTGATTTCCAAAGCCAACAGGGAGTTTTAATGGCTAATAAGTGCTTTCAGGTGTTATTTCTTCTGCTTCTTCCCCATTATTCCTGGACAAAAGAAGATCGTAAATATAATCCATGTCGTCGTTAACAATGCACGAGACACAGCTGAGACTGCATTTTTTTTTCTTTTTATCACCAATAACTCTGTTCCTTGTTCAAAGAAAAAGTAATTATGCAGATTGCTATTCAAGTTCGTAGGAAAATGATTGGTTTCATGGGCGTACGATGAAATTTTGTTCGGGAGGGGTTCAATATAAAGTAGCCTGAGCTCTATGACCTTGACGCATATTGTAACTTAATAGTTTTTAAAAATAACTAAATAGTTGTAGTGTGATCAATAATGCACTATCATTAATATGCAGCACAGTCATTGAAACTGTTTTTCTGGGGTTTTTGTCCATTTCTCTTTAAACTAGAGTCTATATATAAACAGTTTATTTTAACAAATTATCATATAGAGCGTAAGCTGGTGTATACCCTCCATCCCTCAGCCGTGGAAATTTCTGACTCATATTTTTATGTTGGTATTACCATCTGATTTAAGGTTTCAGTTGTTTGCCCATTGCCAATTACAGCATATCCTCGAAATACCCGGAAAGGAAAATCACGTAAATACGGAGAAAAGACTTTGTTTTAATTTTTTTTATCTTTGTTCTTTGCTCCGAATATTCCCAGGGAATATATGACTCACATTTTTTATTTGTATTGCCCTCTAGTTTAAGGTTTCAGTTGTTTGCCCCTTATTTTCTAACGGACAGTTTGTGAAGTGATATAGGATAGTAGAAAAAGTTTAGGTAAAACTATAGGTTACGAACCTACATAATCACGGAGCTTTAAAATATAGAAAGATTATGTAACATATCGATGATGATGATGATGATAATAATAATAATAATAATAATAACAATAACAATAATAATAATAATAATAATAATAATAATAATAATAATACAATTCTATACCTCGGCAATATAGATGGGAGAGCCATCCTAAATTATTGCCTTAAACCTTTCTTCAAGATGTGTTCCAGTCAAGATAAACTGAATTTTAACTGGAGATTAAGGTTTATAGTGAGGAATAACACGAAACCCCCATGTTTAAACCTAATCCTAAGTTTAAATCTTGTTTATAATACTTGCTCTTGCTGAAACAATACATGAATACAAACAAGATGCTGGGCTGTTGAACGGGAGAAAGTTCATCGCATTCTCTTCCTATAAGTATAACACTGGTCTTTAGAACGTGCGCTGATGATAGTATGTTTGGATCTAGGCCTTCTGTTTACACGGTAAAATGAATCATCAGACCATGAGCGAGTATCATTTTCAAGACCGAAGGATACAATAAACATATAGGCCTACTTTGATCGCTAGAAATATCATGAGATCATGTCCCATTACAGACAATCAAAGTCTCATACGGAGCACATGACCATCGAGGGCTGCCCTGAACAAGTGAAACGTCATCAGTATGAGCAGTAAAATGCAAATGGACTCCCTGACCAACTTTCAGCAACAAAAATGTCAATTCTTTGCTTCACGAGGCCGAATTGCCAACCTTGTGAATATGACCCTGGTAGTAGACATTCTCATAACATAAACGTGTCATCCCATGCGACGGTTAAATTACAATATCCAGCTCGAAATGAACTTTTTTTATTAAGCTCCTATGACATTGCTATCATTACTACACAATGCTCTTCTTTCCTATCGTTACCGAGGATACCGTGTTAGGCAACCAGTTAATCAACAGAATATTTCGTTGAATGTTTATGCGAATGTTTATGTTTTATAATATGAGTGCATTTAATGAGTCAAATTATGTACTTCAAGATGTTATTAACATATTAATTTTATGAATTTTTCTCACTATTAATATTCATCTGAAATGTTTAGGCTCATACCTGTTGGAACAGCAATAATAAATTATGCTAGTGTATTGGCATAATCTATACCTACTTCATAAAAAATCCAGTGAAGATAGCTCATTTCGAAATGTTTCACCGTTAAATATTTCAAGACGGTGGCCGTAATAATGGGTTGTGGTAACACCAGAATTATGTTCCTAGCTGATATTCAACGTTACTATAATCAAACCGTTGATTAAACGTTATTCAGAAATCATTTGCAGAAATTAAAATTAAATTTTCAACATAAAAAGTATCTTCATATTTTTCGGTATCTCTTAAAGTTATCAAGAGAAGGCCATTTTAATGACTTCCAATAAATATCAGGATTTTTAGCAAACATTTTCTGAAGTCTCATTATTGCCATTTTGAACTTAACCAAAATTTATAGCAGTTATTTAGCCGATCTACTGCTTGGCTTTATGTAGTTAACCTTATTCAATATTTTCTAAAATCACATTATTTCCTTTTGACTTTACCAAAAGTTATAGTAGTTATCCAGTTTACTTGGGTTTGCCCCTTACTTAGTAAACTTTATTGAATATTTTCTAAAATCAAATTTTTGCCATTTTGGGGACTTAACTAAATCTATAATAGTTATCCAGCCTATTTACTCTTTTGGTTCCTATATAGTAAACGTATTGAATATTTTCTAAATCCATATTCCTGGCACTTATAAAAATACATTGCTTATTCAGTGCTAATATTTTTGGGCATCTGTATGTATTACTCATGTCTGGAGCCTGTTGTCGGTTAGTATTCAGATTTTGGTCTGGTTATATATGTACCTCATTAAATCTTTTCTAATTAAATTGATTGAGTATTATAAGATTCACTTATATGAATCTCCGGTTTGTGGCTGACTTGATGCACTCATTAAGTATTTGGGGGTTTTCCCCATAATTATTATGTAGGGGTTACCTGACCTGAATTTTTACTATAAGTGATCATTAGGAGTTATATTTTCCTCTCTAGTTAAGAATCTAATTATTCTGGTATTATAAAAAGTCCTTTCTACCACCCTTTCAGTAATTAGGTGCATTTGTGATTATAAGTAATTTATCTTTTGAGCTTTTCTATCCTCAAAGTTGCCTTCCAGATTTCGAGTCTCATTATATTTGCAATTACTGTAGTGGTCACGTACTCAGGGACATTTATTAGTAATTCTTTAGCTGAGTAACCTCAAATAATACTCCCATTGGTTCTGGTAATTTACTGAGTGAGTTAAGAAATCATGCAGAATCTTGGTAACCAATATTTATTGAGAGTTAAATAATTGTGGTTTCTTAATCATTACTAACATTATTTATTGATATATATTATATATAATATATATGTACCTTTTATTGAAATCGATGTACATATGATATAGTGCCTGTATATACGATATTGCGATATGTTGTCAGCTTGTTATACGTTTTCATAATTATTTGATATCTCTGTATGGCTATTGTTGAATCATGTTTTGAATCTTTGTATTTAAGGAGGTTGATCTTTTTGGAATTTTTTATGTCTTCTACTTCAAGGTGCATTCTCTTCACATCCTCTCCATGCTGTTAAGTAACGATGGACCTCTAGGATTATCTGCCCACCTATGCTTCCTTGTCTCCTTCCCGTACTTTCAGGGTAGGTGTTTAGAGTGCTTTGGTTAGTTTTTTGTGCAATGCTCAGTTTATTAGATTCCTTCTTTCATGATATTCAAAGATTATTATATATTGATTAAGTTACCTTTATTAATACCTTTGGAAGCAAACTATTTAAAGCGCTACAAAATAATTTGAATCGAATTTATGTTTGGATGCCATCTATAGCTAAGACACTGAATAATTTTCGTAGTATATAACTTCATAATAATTGTATCATTATTATACTATTACTAGTTTTCGTTCGAACTTGTCGAACTTAAATGTTAATAACATCTTAAAGTTAGAATTAGGAATATATTGTCACAATGCCACGATTTGCCCAGAAACTACTAGAAACCGATGACGTCGAGAAAGATCACGCCTCGCCTATTGAATAGACTGCAGTCGTGCGCCGATGGGCGTGGCCTACTGGAGACAAGTCACAATGAGTGGGCTATGTGCACTCGTTGGGAGGAGGAGGGAGTGGGCCGGAAAAGGAGCTGCGCCCTAGGGGTGTGACCGCCACAGGCATTCAAGATCATGCGTGGACAGAAACATCGCGACATTAGCTCCAAAACATTCGTCGGGCCTATATAAGCCCGTGAGCAAAGCCGTTCAGGACAGTGTGGACACAGTGTGGACAGAGTGTGTGTACAGTGTAGATTGATCAGCGTGAACTCAATTAAGTGTGACTTGAGGAGCTGAGGAATCAGTGACCGGGGGAACTAGTGAACGGAGGAACTAGTGAACGGAGAAACTAGTGAACGGAGGAACTAGTGAACGGAGGAACTAGTGAACGGAGGAACTAGTGAACGGAGGAACTGGCGAACTGGACTAAACTGAGACAGTGCCGTTCCGGTGAACTCAGCGCGACGGGTGGATCGTTCAGCGGCAGCGAGGACTGCGGAGTTGTCCGACGTGGCATTGAACTACCTTGACTTGGGAGTCCGCACAGTGTGTGTGAACGGAGACAGTGTGTAACTTGGAGTCAGCACAGTGGAAGTGAGCAGGGTGAACTGGAGAACAATCAGGAGTTTTCTGGATGTATTGAGGATTGTTATTGGAAATAAAGGAACCTCCATTCTTCAATCGGAAGACAAGTGTCCTGATTTCGAACCCCGACGAGCCCTTGTTACACTGTTGTCAGAAGTGGGATATAATTAAAAGAAGAGAAACGCAAGATGGAGGACCTGTTAAAATCAATACTCCAAACCGTGAACGAGCTGAAGGAAGAAAGAGCCCAGTGGATCGCCGATTTGAAACAGCAGAATGCCCGACTGAAGGAAGAAAGGGACCAGTGGATCGCCGAGTCGAAACAGCAGAATGACCGGCTGAACGACAAAATGGACCTGCAGAACACCGAGTCGAAACAGCAGTATGACCAACTGAACGAGAAAATGGATCAGCAGAACACCGAAACGAGAGAGGCCCTAAGAGAAATCACAAGTGTAGTGAAGAACCTGCAGTTAAGCCCTAAGAAAGAACTCGAGCAGGAGTTGACACCGGCTAAGGAAAGACCAAATGAACTAGACGGCTAACTAGTGGCTGTGGAAAGTGAACTAGAGAGACAGGCCAACGTGGAAGATAAGGAAGAGCAGGAAGAGAACATGGCCATCACCGTACAATTAACTCCCGAAGGGGAAGATCACTCCCTAAATGCACAACAACGGGACGACGTGGACGTAGGACAGACACCGCGGGGCGTCATGTCAGGTACGGGACCATCGTGGGACGAGGTAGCCAGTCGCAGCGCCATCTACGAGAGCTATGGGGCCCAGTGGGACGCCCTGGTGGTCAGGAACGGGGTCCTGAAGGGAATCTGGGAATCTGCGGATGGGAAGACGACTGCGGAGCAACAAGCCCTTCCGAGAGCCGGAGTCAAGGAGGTCCTGGAAGAAATCCACGCAGGAGCGACAGGTAGTCATTTAGAAGTGAACCGGACCCTCGACAAACTACGGAGAAGGTTCTACTGGCTGCACCAACGCAGTGGCGTCGAGAGATGGTGTCAACAATGTGACACCTGCGCTGCCAGCAGAGGGCCTAGAACTCGCAGTCGTGGGGCCATGAGGCAATATAACTTGGCAGGTCCATGCCCCGATACTGATGATGGAAATCGGTACTTGTTGCTGGCCATGGATTATTTCACCAAGTGGCCAGAAGTCTACGCCATCCCGAACCAGGAAGAGGCAACAGTGGCACGAGTGCTGGTGGAGAACCTGATCTGCCGATATGGTGTGCCGATGGGAGTTACATGGCGACCAGGGGAGAAACTTCGAGTCGAACATCATGAAAGAGCCGCTCCAACGGCTGGGGGTACACAAGACCCGTACGACCCCCCTTCACCTGCAATCAGATGTAATGGTGGAGCGCTACATCAAGACCCTGGAGGAACACCTACGGAAGGTAGTCTCAAGCCTTCAACGAGACTGGGATGTCCGTGTGCCCCCCTTCCTCCTGGCATATAGATCCTCGATCCATGACACCACCGGAATGACACCAGCCAACATGGTCTTCGGCAGAGAGCTCCGTCTACCGTGCGACCTAGTGTTTGGCACCCCACCTGATGAGAAACAGCCAGCTACCGACTATTTGTGGAACCTAACCGAGAGGCTTTTTTTTTTTTTTTTTTTTTTTGTGCCCTCCCTTGCCCCCCGAGTACCAAGCAATGAAGCCAGAACCTCGGGTCAAACCAAATTTTGGTATCCATTTGTGATGTTATGTTCCTGTAAGTGCCCTCTGATGGAAACCCACCAACTCGCCCGAGAGAACCTCCCGTTGGCTAGTGACCGGATGAAGGCGAGGTACGATAGGCTGACCAACTCAGCTGGGTTCCACGATGGAGACCAAGTATGGTTGTACCGCCCTACCAGGACTAGAGGGAAGTCGCCGAAGCTGCAGCAGTCCTGGGATGGCCCTTACTGGGTCATCAAGCGAATTAACGACGTAGTCTACCGCATCCAGCGACAGCCAAGAGGGAATTAATCTAATTATTATTGTTCTACTAAAATTACATTTTAAATGTCTGCCTATATTTTGCATTTTGCTCACTGTTGTATATTATTTTGTATGACAAAGTATAGTATTGCGTTTTGTTATTTTGTAATTTTGTTCCCCATTGTTCCGGTAAAGGAAATCTTAAGTGAACCGAAATCCCCGGTTTCCCTGTAAGCAAATTAAAGACATTCTTAGAAAGCTTACACTTGCAGTTTATTCACAGTAATTGCTCCAGCAAGACGCCGAAAGTGAAGTATTCTGAAAGTTGGTTAATTAATCGAAAAGAAAATTCTTGTTGAGTTTGTGGTGGAGTTGGAGATGACAGGAGTTCTAATACTAAGCTAAAAGTATTCCTAAAGTTTTGTGGTTCAGAGCCATGGAAATTTAAGTGAAAATAAAATAAATTAATATATTTTCCAGTGTGTTCATTGTACTTATTAAAGTGAATTAAAAAAAAAATTGTCTGAAAATGGTAAAAAAAAACTAAAACTATTTTATTATGTTTAAAAACTAAAACAGGGTTTATAAACACCTAAAAACCTAAAAATCAGGGCCTTAGTGATAAGTCGTACTTCCACATTTCTAATTCTAAATCCCTATAAGGACCTAGAGTTTGAAAATCGAAAGTCCTTCATAAGTTAATTTCGAATTATAAAATACAAAACCCGAGCGACGCCGGGCCTTTTAAGCTAGAAACCTAGTAGCATACAAAACTAAATGGATTTCAAGTGTTGAACAATCTATTTTTAGAACAAGTTAGCTATTTTTTTAATATTTAGATTTTAAAATGGTTTTTAGTAATAATAGTCCAGTCACCAGGTACTGAAAATTGGGTTTGCCTGGAAAAAGGTCCGAAGTTAATGATTTTTTAGTATGTTGTATATGGGTATTCTGAGGTGTAGAATCCAAGTTTTCCAATTCGAGAACCTTGTGCTAACTTCAGGGCAGCCGAAAAACCCCGAAATTTTTGTTTTTTTTCAATGTTTTCCTTATAACTCCTAAACAACGCGTTTTATCTGAAAATACTCTATTACAAAAACTAAAGGGCAATAAATTTGCTACATTTTGCACTGTTTAAACGTTTTTTAAGTCGAATACGTACCGAGATATGGAGCTTCGAAGTTTCGAGTTATTTTTCAAAATATTGAAAAACTGCAAAAAATGCAGGATTTTCCCTAGTAAATTTCATCTTCCAACATTTCTATATGGATAATAATAGTAGTAATGGTAGGTGAATCTAAATTAATAAATTTAACATCATCATCCCCCTCCCTCCCCCGTCAGGACGTTCTGTTGGGCGATTTCCTTGAAGCCCGTGGAACGGTTTATAGTCCAGTCACCAGGAAAAAGGTCCGAAGTTAATGATTTTTTAATATGTTGTATGTGGATATTCGGTGGTGTAGAATCCAAGTTTTCCAATTCGAGAACCCTGTGCGAACTTCAGGGCAGCCGAAAAACCCCGAAATCTTGGGGATTTTTTCAGTGTTTTCCTTATAACTCCTAAACAATGCATATTAGCCTAAATCACTTCATTACAAAAGTTACAGGGCATGAAATTTCCTATTATTTGAACTGTTTACATGTTTTCTAAAACCAAATATGTACCGATTATGGCGCTTCAAAGTTTTGAAAAATTCTCAAAATATCGTAAAACTGTGAAAATGGAGCATTTTTCCTAGTAACATTCATCTTTAAACATTTCTGTATGTATAACGTTCAGTAACCTACACAATAGAAACCCCATTCTTAATGAGATGTTCATTTAAGAATAACGTACACAATCGATACATAAAAATGTATTTTATAATAATTTATACTACATATGATATGTGGATATATTAACTAAGTAGAAAATATGTAAATTTTTCAAATTTCCATTAATATTGATTGATAAAAGCATTTGTCTCTTTGCTCCCGATTGGCAAATCGGCATCATCTCAGTAATTCCTCCTGAGCAATGATCGTATCGATGATGTCCTCCTTTGCTGCCATTTCAGCATTCACTCCTTACAGGATGAAGACCTTGGCAGCAGAAAATGTGTAGTAAGTGACTGCATAAGGTTGTATGGGGTAAGACTACATCACGCACGTTCGAGTCAGTGTGCAAGACCTACGTGGACTAGGTACAGAAACACTTTGGGTATAATGCCATAGTAGTATTCGATGGATATCTTAGTGACGTCGCTTATCAGAGCACCAAAGCAGCTGAACGATATCGCCGGGCTTTGCTGCAATCGTCCAGAAAATTTCTATTTTCGTTAACAACGGCCGTTACATTGTCGCAAGAAAAATGTTTGTCCAATGACACGAACAAGAGAAACTTTATTTCAATGCTGATGACTGAAATGGCAGCAAAGGGCATCGAAGTTAAGCAGGCAATAGAAGATGCTGATTTCATGATAGTGAAAACTGCAATATCTAGGCTTCTGACTTCGATAGTGTTACTATCACAGGTGAAGACATCGATCTCTTAGTATTGCTGACTGCATTAGGCTCTTCTCAAAAGAACGTTTATTTCCAAAAGAGTGGGAGAGGTAATACCCCAGTGTTTTGTATTCGCCAGCTTCGTGCAAATACAATACTCAGGATATTCTTTTCCTTCATGCAGCAAGCGGGTGTAACACTACATCAAACCCATTTGGACAAGGAAAGAAGAAAGTTTTCACTATGTATGAAAAAAACCGTTCTCTGTCTGACATCGTTAGTGTTTTCATGGATAACGAAGCAACACCATGCCAAATTTCGGAAGCAGGGGAAAAGTTTCTTGTGATACTGTACGGTGGCAACATGGACACAGATACTCTGGATGATCTTCGGTACCAAATATTTTCCAACTTCGTGTCAAAATCCAAATTCAACCTTGCCAGAGTGCCCCCTACATGAGACGCTGCCCGGTACCATTCTTTTCGTACCTATCTGCAAGTGCAGACGTGGCTGGGCTACAAAAAGTTACCGTCAGTTTGGGGCTGGACTTTAACGAAACGGGGGCTGATCCCTATAACAACGACCATGGATGCAGCTCCAGGAAAGTTGCTGCACATGATACATTGCGAGTTCATGACTGGGTGTAGCACCGGGGCTTGCAGCTGCAAAAAAGCAGGACTCCGATGCTCAACCATCTGCAAGAATTGTGCAGGAAATGCTTGTGTGAATTCGCCTGAAACTGACATCAACGAGGACGACACAGACATTGAGTGCGACGAGGAGGATGACGTCATGAGATCATTGCTCAGGAGGAAGAGGAATCACTGAGAGATGATGCCGACTTGCCATTGGGACCAAAGAGATCAAGGCTTTTATGAATTAATATGAATGACTAATTTGTAATAATTTACATATTTTGCACTTAATATATCCACATGTCATTACATGTATTATACATTTTTATAAAATTCATTTTTATACATCGAGAATTGTGTTCTTTATTCTGAAAACATCTCATTAAGGGTGGGGTTTCTATTGTGTAGGTTATTGAACGTTATTCATATAGCAATATTGAAAGATGAAAGTTACTAGGGAAATTCCTGCATTTTTTGCAGTTTTTCAATATTTTGAAAAATAACTCGAAACTTCGAAGCTCCATATCTCGGTACGTATTCGACTTTTAAAAAGTTTAAACAGTGCAAATTGTAGAAAATTTATTGCCCTTTAATTTTTATAATAGAGCATTTTCAGATAAAACGCGTTTTTTAGGAGTTATAAGGAAAACATTGAAAAAAGCCCAAAAATTTCGGGGTTTTTCGGCTGCCCTGAAGTTAGCACAAGGTTCCCGAATTGGAAAACTTGGATTCTACACCTCAGAATACCCATATACAACATACTAAAAAATCATTAACTTCGGACCTTTTTCCAGGCAAAAGTACCTGGTGACTGGACTATAAAGGAGCTTATTAAAATTTGTCAATACTTAATTTGGTGCATATGTTGTTTGCATAAGTCCCTAATTTGTTTGTTTAAACCTCTATTTTAGTCCTAATCATTCCTAATTTAAAAAAAAATCCCTTTTGGTTTAGTCTGTAGGCACAGGTAGATTTCCGAAGTTCACATTTCTGTAAGATTTTGGTAATATTTACATGATTTACAACAATTTCATATTTATTTATGTATGTTGGACCAGAGTTCATTTTTACCATACATTCCCATTTACACCCATGGGCTAAGCTAAGGATTAAACAAGTTTATCTGCCCTTTTCGCTATGGTTTACAGTTATAAAAAAGTTATACATGTCCGATATCGAACTCTGTGTAAATAGGTCTAATTAGCATAATCCTACAATTATTTTCAGTAAGAGATTCCAAACTTGCACTAATATGAACATCCGAAACACATGAAATAAGGAAAGGAACGTCCCAAATGCCTATGTAAGCAAAAGATAAAATATAATTTGTCTGTGTGTATTAAAATATCATAGCTTAGTTCTTGGCACAGAATGTATTCATATAAATGTCACGCATGCCTGGATGGCGACCTCTTTCGTGATGTCTCTTCATTAGCCATTCATTTACATCATAAACAGTGTCATAATACCAAAGACTGATGTGTTCAAAGGCAAATAGTTATAATTTAGAAAGAATAACAATCATCATCTTTATCGAATGCTTAACACAAGAATATCATGCCAAATAATTGATCCTCTCATGACTTGGAAATATAATCACTTCAATTAATGAGGACCTGACCGGAGCTTATCTTTTAAAGCAGTGGTCTGTAACCCGCGGCCAGTGTGAGGTCTCACGTTAAATTCAAGAATGTTACTATGTTTTGTGTTATCCATTAACAGTGCAAAATCTCTCTCTCTCTCTCTCTCTCTCTCTCTCTCTCTCTCTCTCTCTCTCTCTCTCTCTCTCTCTATATATATATATATATATATCCTATGTGTGTCCTTTATAGACTAAAAAACTACTAGACCAATATACGTGCGGTTTTTTGCAAAATAATCCGTGCTGACCGGAGAAGGTTTAAAGTAACTGAAATCCTCCATGGATCAGTAGAAGGAAAGTAGGGGTCTACATTTTTTATTTAAATATTACGCTGAATTTATCAAATGCAATTCAGTTCTCATGACAACAATATTGTTTGCAGTGTTCACATAGGGCTGGCAGTTACATTTTACTGGGCTTTACAAATAATTATAATTAGAGAGGCTTTCGTTCTTGTAAATCAATAATGGAGTATAAAAATATCGTGTGTGATCCGTCAATTAGCTTTCTCTACCCTGGGCGTACGACTATCATTTTCTCACATCACATTTTTATTTAGAATAAAAGGGTATAGTGGGGAAAGCGTTTTCAGTTTTCTCAATCTGAGTTTATGCCAACGATGGATAGCGAGTATGATATATCAGAAATCTGTAAACAATTATTCTGTCCACTGATACGTTATTCATCGCTGTAGGCTTTTTATTAGTTGAGAAATAAGGATGTTCATTGTAAGTCCTCAGCATGTAAAAAGAGAGAAAATAGTATGGAACACTTTTAATCCTAAGTGCAGAGCAAATTATTATGTCTTAGATTTTTGGGGAAGAATGTGTGAGAGTGACAATGATTTTCGTTTGACTTTAGCCCTGAAATGATTGTAGAGAAACATGAATGTGGGATATAAAGACAGTGAAATGTTATGTTACCGGAATTTCTGTTTCATCTTATTTCAACCAGGCATGGTTCAATGAGTTGCAAAATTCTAAGTTCTATATGGCGATAAAAGTCGCATTTAGCATATTTTGAGGGAATAGTTTGACAGTGATGAGTCGTCCTTCGCTTCAAACTGTGAGATACATTGTTGGTACTTCAGTGCTGATTTTTGTTGCGATTTCAAACGCTGCGGTAGAAATATTGCTATTTTTTCAACTAGCCGAAACAAACTCCATTATTTCATACAAGGACAATTTCGAACATCTTTTTGGGAAACCACCACCTACTAGACAAAATTGATCTACAGTTGCTATTGATAATTTGAAACAATAAGATGTGTATGTAAAGGCAAAAGTCCGAAGGAAAAAGTAGTATGTGTCCATACTGTTTTCCAGCCATGATCTCACACTATGACACTTTTTTATTTGGAGATCGGTCAAAAACAAGATGAATATCACCCCATTTCCTAATGATTTAGATCAGTGATTCCCAAAGTGCGGTCCGCGGACCCCCGGGGGTCCGCGATAGTGTTTCAGGGGGTCCGCAGGCGGTTCAAGAAGAAATAGTTTATCCCGTAATTTTTTAAAATTACATATCTTTTAAAGCAGCTTCACTGTTAACATTAAGGAGTAAACTCTGTTTGTTATCATTGATAGTGTTATATTTTCTATTGAATTAAATACATTTGAATCAAAGTATTTATTCAGTTTTTTTTTTTTCAAAACCCAGAGGGGGTCCGCGAAGTTTAAATTTTTTTCAAGGGGTCCGCGGACTGAAAAGTTTGGGAACCACTGATTTAGATGTATTGAAACAGCGTATCACTAGAGCTAAAGCAAATGTAGACGCAGGTATCTCACACTAGGTTAAGGAGGAATTTGATTGCCGTTTTGATGGGTTTCATGTGATACAAGGAGCATTTATTGAAATCTGTGAATTCCCGAAACAAGCTTAAAAAATGACTTTAAAAAACAGAGAAAAGTGTTTCCTGATAATATAAATAATTTTGGATTTATAAAATATTCAAAGTGTCTATTTCTTTTGAGCTGAAGGTGTCTAAGCTGTCAATCTATTAAAAATTTTGACCGGTTAACCGAATCCTTTTAAAAGATTAACCGGTCGATTAATCGAATTTTAATCAGGTTCGCATACTATAAGACCGAGAAAAACACCTGGCATAATACCGTATTTTACGGACCAAAAGACGCACTTTTTTACTTTGAAAAAAGAGCCTTGAAAGTTGGGTGCGTCTAATGGTCCGAAGTACACAAAAAATTTAAATTATGGTAAATATTGCCAGAATACCATAGTTATAAACAAGGTGTTATAAATAATAAGATAGTTACAAATTTTGGCAAAAACTGTACATCAGTGCACTTATCACAATCGTAAAATGAGGGTAGATGAAAGCCAGAAAGGAATGTTGAGTTCTTTTATATGAAAGGAGTTGTCTCCGTCGGGTGGTCTAAGTGAAGGCAATGGTCTCTAAACATCCTTGTCCCGTTTCACTTACCATATGGTGAAGTGAGGGTTAGAGCGTGTAAAAGTATTTTCAGTCTGTCATGAGAAATCAGTTCGGTAGTTAAAATTTACGCGATGCCACCTATACAGAAGAGATTTTCGTACAAAGCAGGTTTAAAGTTAGAAGTGGTTTACACTGACTCCGTTGTACATGGTTATAATTCTAGAGTGATAGGGAAAAAGCAAATAAGTCAGAAAACCAAAATTTCAAAGGAGGCAAGAAACAATTTAGGCAAGTTAGTACTTTACGACTCACCCTGCTCCCCTTTCCACTCGCCACTCGCCTGGCAGCTTCCACCCCTCTCGACTGCTTCCCCGCAACGCATACCTTCATGCCTGTAGCCGTTGCTCAACGCCGGTAATGCATAATTGCAATTGATATGTCACCTAATATTTCACAATAAAGAAAGCCCCTTGCACCTCCACATAATATTCCACAATTATAAAAACGACCCTTCCAAGAAAATAGGCTATTTCACAATACAAAAAATACCCTTGTACCATACATAATATTTCATAATTATTAAAAACGCCGTATTATAACATAAAATGTGGCTTAATTGATGCAGGAAAATTCCCTTGTACCAACACTACTTATAAAAACCGATTCTTGCATTAAAACTCATGAAATCCCCCTAACATAACTCTAATATACGAAAGCTTCCCTCAGTGCTCAACATTCACTCGTAGCGTAGTGGTCAAGACTCATAGCTATAACGCTAGGGGTCCCGGATTCGAATACCGGTCGATCCAAAATTTACTATTAGGAATAGGTCTCAAATAGGTAGGTAGGATGAAGAGGAGGTGTGAGGAAGGAGACGGGAAAGGAAGAGAAGAAGAGAATAAGGAAGAAACAAATTATTTTTTCTGTTTCATCAGTTCATTAAGAGATGGCGCTACCGTCGCTTCTAGTAGTTCAAATGCGACCGCTAGGGGAGGGATTGAGAGTAGGAGTGGGGGACTCGGGTGAGTCGCAATGTACCAATTTATTTCCACAGCATTGTTACAATATTTAGTTCAGCCCACCCAGATAATTTTATATACTATCTTATACTATGCAAAAATATCTGGGTGGGTTGATCTAACTATTGGAACAATGCTGTGGAAATAATTTTTCGTTTCTCTCTCTTGAAACTTTGGTTTTCTGACTTATTCGTTTTTTCCCTATCACTCTA
Organism: Ectobius pallidus; assembly: GCA_964059195.1. NCBI lineage: Eukaryota > Metazoa > Arthropoda > Insecta > Blattodea > Ectobiidae > Ectobius > Ectobius pallidus. The sequence goes on from CAXKWD010000009.1 coordinate 37,144,727, forward strand.
GAATTTGTTTATGTAATGAAGTATATTATTCCCTTTAAAATTTGTCATTTAGAATCGCATTACATTTATTTTCCTTTAAATGTCCATCCTAAAATCAAAGTGCCTCTTATGGTCCGGAGCGTCTTATAGTCCGTAAAGTACGGTATATTATTTTTTTTATAATTCTATAATTATGTTATAAAGAAGGAGAAATATATTTTATATTTTAAATTTCAATTGTATTGGTGGCATGCAAGTAATAAAAAAATATTTTTAATATTGTGGAATTTGTTTGGGACTAATAAAGAAACACCGATTTCAGTAAAAGAAATGTTTATTGAAAAGACTGACGCGAAGTTCATACTTACAATTAGTAACAAATACATACCAACTTCTGAATAACAACCACACACGAACTGAGGCACTTTTTCTACTGTATCTTTATAGCAGTTGGTAAGCGTCCATTCGCACATTACCTGGCATTTCCTCAAAGGCAGTCCCTCAAGTACCTTCCCCTCCCCTACCCATTATGCCGCCTGACTGTTTTATAAAGGCCGCAATATCCCGGTATTTCCTTTTCAATAGTTTTTAAAAGCAAAGAACCCTCGTTTCAGAAGAAAGTAATGACTGAGGTATTATTATTTTTTTTTTTACCTTTCTGAAAGAAAGACATGAACATCAGCTTACTTTAATGACTTGTCAGTCAAACAATAGCTGAGGTTAGCATATCAAATGGCAATAATAATAATAATAGAATTCACAGGTTTTGTGCCCACACAAAGCAGGTATTTAATAGTTTTCCTTCACCACACTACAATTTGAACCGGCTCGACTAATCGACTAAAGCACATTGATCGGTTAATAGGATTTACTCTTAAACTTCGTAATCGGTTCATTAATCGATTAAATCGACAGCTCTAGTATTAACCCTGTATTTTATCTGTATATGAGAACTGAACAATTTTCTGTGGGAGAGTTTATTAAAATGAAAGCTGCAGTCCGGTCATAATAATTGGAGTGAAGGCATGTCACAATGTGGTGGTGACCCTGAAGAGCACAGGATCCTGACCAGCTCAACACTCTTCCTGTTGTATCCAGTACACTTGACAAAGCCGGGACAATAACTACAGAAGCGATAAACTTCTTAACTGTTATTTGCAAATATATAGTTAATTGAATATTAATTACGTTTAATTGGATTTTATGTCGATTAACTGTAAACGGACAAATAACGATCGTTAACTGTCAATATACATGATCAAATGAAAGTAGGAAAATAAGTTATCGTTATCTACATTCTCCACTTCGCAGTGCCAGAATGAGGAGAGCAAAAGGGGGGCGGCTGCAAAACAAATGCTGAACTTTTTATATCATGGCGCCATTAAGAAAGAAATCAAATTATGACATTTAGTTAGCAAATTACTTTGCTTTCAAACTGATGATCTTTCACTAAAGTAGGGCCCATTATTTACGGGAAGTAAACTCAAATTCTTACTTTAGGGAAGAGTAAAACAGGAGCATTCCAATAATGTAACAGCGCTAATTGTCAATGAATCGAAAACTAGGGCTTAAAAATGTGTTTAACATCATGAGGATTTACCTATATCAGCAGGCTGAGTTTTAGCAAATTATTAAAGGCTATCTCAGATCAACAATGATTCAAGACAGATTGAAAACACGTGCAATAGGCTCCTCTCTAGAGATAGCGAAGAAGCTAATTCAATAAATCATCAAGAAGCCATCGACCCATCAAGGAAACATGTCTGCTCAATGTTTCTATATTGCTCATTGTTAAAAGGAAAACATCTGTGTTTAGGTTTCGATAAATTGAGTTCGGCGCACCATTAAACTAGGTTTTGATTTTAACCTGCAAATCTATTATGGTGCGCACCATGTACAGAGGCGGCATGGAGTTGACTTGTGCCTACATCCGGCACCAACTACGTGGTAGTTCTTCAAATTATACCGAAGTATAAAGAACTTGTACCGACTTCCATTATTAACATAATTTGATATCACCATATTTGAATTGAATTGAATAGGCGCCCTTAAGGCGGGAGGCGGGGTGGGAACGACCCCTAAGTACCGAAGCCGCAGGCCTTTTGTACCTACCTCCGGGATGGGATGAGTTGCGTGCCCACAGGCCGCCCCGGACCGCAGATCCCCCCGCAGGCCCCCACGGAGCTCCCCTACTTCCAACAAGCCCTATTACCATGCCACGTGTGCGCCACCCCCTTCGGTCCCTCCAACCGGAGCCCCAACAGGTTCGCGACACACACCACAACAACCTTTTGACCACAAGCAGAGGGGAGATCGGGAGAGGCCCCCAAAGGGCGCTGACTGTCAAAGCAGGCCCGATACCGGAAGTGGAAACGGGATGATGATGAAAAGGGGGAAAATTGAGATGAAGTGGAGAGTGTTGGTGAAACGGAGAACCCCGAGAAAAACCCCCCAAGGCACGGCTTCGTCCACCACGAAGCCGTCCGCCCCGAGATTTGATCTCAGGACCGCTAGCATGCTAGGCTCACGCGCTACAGCATGAGCCACCGCGCCGTTATCAACATATTTTTCCTAACTCTAATCGCAGGCCTAAGTTTTATTACAGGTTCCTACAAAACTATTAGACTTAGGCTATAAACTTTATTTATTTTGACATATTTAGCATTCTTACTGTTTTTTTTTAATATTTATCATGCTGTTTACATATTTTATAAGAAAACAGCACGACCACGTTAGTCTAACTGAGGATTTATAGGTCTGTAGCTAGAAAAAAAAAACATACAAACAAATGAACAGTTCCCATTTTGCAGGGTTGATTTTTGTATTTTTTTTTTTTCACACGAAAATCGATCCTTTTTGATGTAATATTATTATACTTGAGGAATCAATATTTAAGCATCATTTGTTTCTAGGAATATAAATGTAAATGTAAGTAAAATCATTATGAAGTTCAGAGAAAATTAGCCTAAAATGGCGTTGGGAAAGGAAGCGCACTCAAGAGAATCGTCTGCTTTAGACAGCGCAGCTACGTGCTGGCCATAAGTTGTTGGGTCACGTGGTACGGGAATCAGGGCTCCAAACAAGATGTGGTGGTCAGTCGCTATCGCTTTCTGTCCGAAACACTAACGAGGTACAATATTTCGATATTCTCCACAAGATGCAGAGATGGAAAACTTCATTTAATTTAAAATCCATGATTTCTTGCCCCTTATAAACCTAATTAATCCTAACCTAACCTAAGCTTTATGTTTCGTGGGGCTCCGCTTCCAAACCCCCATTAAACCTAACCTAAGTTTTTTTTTATTTCAAGGGGGCACCATCGCCAACCCCCGTTTTTTAAAAACCTAATTACAGTAATAGGGCGAGGCATATAATAACTATAAAATAGTGAAAAAGAATGCAAAATAAAGAAGAAAGTAAATTTATACTACTCGGACACCCATAGCGAGAAAGAAATTCTTTCTGAACTTTCATGTCCATCAAATTGCCCCTAGCAAGTATGTGCCATTAAAAAAGAATGAAAAAATAATTTTTATTGCTACACGACAAACTGCTGTGCTGTTTACAATAAACCTGAATTAAAATGAACTATGAACACGTGGTGGAGATTCTCAAATAAAAACTATTGTCTGTTGCCTAAATGTTGCGATTTGTACATGGAAAAGCACTTCTCTACCTCCACTGAAAAATTACCTAAAATGCCGAAAATGACCTAAAAATTGCCAAAAATGACCTATCTCATGAAAATGACGAAAAATGCAAAGTAAATAAAAATGCAAAAAGCAGTTTATTAAATGCAGATAGTTTTGACAGCTAGCCATTCACTCAAGAATGCAAAAAGCAAATTGCCCTTATTTAATCAATTATTTCATGATACACATTTATATATATTCGAGCTATCTTTTAACCTTCATACAAAAAGATGCAAAATCATCAAATGCCTTGCCCTACTAATTAATCTTAACCTAACATAATCTAACCTAACCTAACCTAAACTAACCTTTATTGTTTCTTGCCCTTTAAAATTAACATAGCCTAACATTTAATTCTTGGAGGCTATGCCCCCAAACCCCCTGTATCATGGGGCTACGCTCCAAGATCCTTTTAAACATGTCCAAACTCCCGTTTCTTGGGGCTTTGTCCCCAAATTCCCTTTAAACCTAACATAATCTATTATTATTGCCGGCACATTTTGTTTTTGGAGTTAACTCGGACATCTATTACAAAAATAACTTTTATGCATGGGCCTATCATAATTGCGTGTATCACTGATTAAAAAAAAACATACTGGCACTTGGTTATATCAGTTTACCTGATTTTATTCCTATTATAATTACTACTTACTACTTACTACTACTTAATTATCTGTTAATCGTAAATATTTAACAGATGCCCACGTTTATTAATTCAATCGCCTGATTTTTTAAAAATAATTTAACAGCAAAATAATGAAAATATTATATTTATTAACACTTACAGGCATATCATTTATAAGCAATTAAAATGATTGCTAATTAAAAAGATAATAATACGACTTCGAGGTGCATTTCACGATTAGAGTGCGTGGCCCGGAAGAAAAAAAAGGTCCTCAGATTCGAATTCCTGGCTCCTTCCCAAAAAACTCGCATAGGAATGAGTTTCGTAAAAATTGTTCAATGTTTTCCCACTTAGGCTTACATTCATGATCCTCTTCTGTCCACTTATATAAAAAAAATATCAAATCTGTAATATGTGTCGTAATATTATAAACAAATGAGTCAAGTTGGGTGGGCTTACAAAATCGAAGCAATCGACAAATTGATGTGTTATGTTGAAAAATTTATTTCAGCAATACTCTTTCTTTCACGGTTCCTATGGCAGCAGAGGAAGGTCATCTACAATAATTTTACAATAATTGTTTATTAGCGATAGCGCGAAGATCATGTTTTATGCTATTTATTCTCTCATAACTCGCGAAAGAAAGCGAAAATTAAAAATCAGGCTTCAGGGTGCATTCGGACACACTTAAATCCATCTACGTTAAACATGTCAGATCTCTACATGGAGTAGGTTTGGCTGGGCTTTCACATAGATAGACAGACGGAAAGAAAAACACGTTCTCTTATTATAGGCTATAGATTATAACAATATGAACATATCGATACATTCATTATTGCTTAAGTTCTATTAATTTGTAACCACCTCTGGTTGGTGAAATAGAAGGCCTTACTTAAGGCCTAAATATATTAAATAATACACATGATGTGTGTTGAAATCAGGGGCCGCACATGTTTTTAAATACATTAAAAAGGTTTGTCATAGCAGCGTTAATATGTTCAGTAACAAAGGATGTTTGATTGATAATCTAAATGAGACATTGCATGTGGCAAGTGCAAGCATTGGTCAGTGAAAGATCGATTTCACGGAGCAGTGGAGACTAGAATTCATTCTAGAGCTAGAGGAACTTAAGGAAGAGATCGATATTTTGTCGGTTCAAGGTGTTGGTTTCCCTTGTTAAACTTAGTGTAATGAAATGGCAAAGTTATTGTGCGGTTTGTGTGAGTAATAGAGCCACATTGTAATGGCGCTATTGTGAGAGAGGGCCGCTCCTTGGCCCTGACATTATGAAGACACCGGTGGCCGCTGTTTGGGCCGATAACATAATGGAAGTCTTGGCATTGACTTATCTCGAGAATGCAAGTGTTCCTTCTTATTGGAGCATCTGTTTGGCCGTCTGCCCTTCTGACCAGCAGCGCGATGCGAAACACTCCTAAGAGGTTTCAATTATTTATTTTTCCAACAGTATGTAATACAGAGTGTCCCATTTATCTCGCACAACTCAAGTACAGTAATTTTTGTGTTTGCACTGGCATTGAAAATATTTTTAGAAGTTTGAATTAAACCATAGGATGATGACCAAGGCTCTTTCAGGTAAGGGTGGTACCGCGCAGATTTTCCATTGCTTCTCACGGGATGGGGATATAGCCTACAGCGAGAATATTTTATCACGATCACATTCAAATTAATAGAATCGTTACTGTAAACATCTTCCGTGTCTTTTCCGTTAGTGACGCAATAAATATGATCACATTCTAGGAAATTAATAAAATTATTTAAAATAAGAATATAATCTTGGTAAAAATCTTCATACTTTATAATAAAAATTGAAGGTACTAAGTGAAACAATTCAGGGTAGTACGATTATTATTAAAAATTTCATATGGCCATTATTTCACAGCTTTGAAAGAAGTATAATCTCTTTGTGTTTAGGTCTACAAACATATTACTTGTTCTCTTAAACACTACACGACAATAGTAATTTCACTACTCTGCCGCAAAAGTCTATTGGTACTGTTGCTAAAGATCGTAAAGTGCAAACCCAAGGTAAAAAACAAGTGAAGCCTTGAATGAAGTGTTTATAGTACTATGGAGATAACGTGCGAAAACAATGGACAGTAAAGCTTGTTTACTCCAGGCTACTGTTTTATGACGTTTACACGTCCGTTGTACAAAAATCAGGTCGTGCGATTGTAAATTTATCATTCGAACCTGCATTTGTATCGATTAGCCAATAATAAAACGAGGAATGGAGATAAGCTATCACATTTTCAATGAAACTGGAACTACTGTACGAGTATATAAACATACGGTACTTTCAAGGACTTGAAGACCTATTCGTATCTTTTGTTTACTTATATAGTTATCCCCTAAACTACCAAAGTGTACGTAACTGGTAAAGAACTAAAGAATTTATGGGTGAGTAATGTTGAATGTCACGTTTTCACTATTCCGAGATGAGTTATTTTAACTTCGAAGTTCGAAACGCTAGATATTATCCTTGTCTGAAACATGTAAACATAATACTTGCAATCAGCAACTTGTTAATGTTGGGAATGTTTCAAGCATTTCTGCTCGACGACAATGGAGGAAAGACAATCATAAGAATATGTAAATACATAAGCGGGAATAATGATGAAGGAATATCCAGATTTCAATTATAAAGGACTCTTTATGCAATTACACACCGCCACCATGGGTGAGTTTGTAGCGTGACTGCCTGCCACTCCGGTGGCCTGGGTTCGATTACCAGCACAATTTTTCAGAAATGGAAAATGGGTGTTGTGTCTCCTCATTCCCATCCCGCGAAAGGTATAGTGACCGCGTTTAAAGGATTCTCAGGTGGCAACCCTCTAATACAGTATCCCAACCCCACCCCTGACAAAACTCTCCATAAACATCTTGGGGGTTGGTTGAAAAGCTGAAAAGGAAGGAGGGTAAACGTTGCGCGGCCTAAGCATAAGATGCGCATTGTTGCCACAGTTTAAAAGCCTTGCAGCTGATTTCCACAAATTCGAATTACAGTTAGAACAAAGTTTAAAAAAAAATAAATGTGTGTGTGACTGTGTACCATATAATACTTACTTGTGTTATTAACGCTTTAGAGAAAACCCAGAAACTAATACATTACAGTATAAGAACGGAAATGCATGTTAGTTTATCCGAAGGAACCTTAGAAACACGTGCTGAAAAGATCAAATACTGTTAGACAATGTCTGAATAATTATATTTAGAAATATTATAATAAATACACATTTTGCAAGGAACATTTACTTACAAATAAAATAATGGTCTCAGTAATTGAATTCTTACCTAGTTTATTCTTTTGTATGTAATCATGAACATGAAAATCTCTCTTATTCAAAGTTTTTGTAGGTCTCCTTTTTTTTTGGGGGGGGGGGGGGGGGTCGGGAAACTGTTGGTACTCGGCAAGGGGTTATTTGCTGATTCGGCCGGAGGGACAGCAACTTGGTTCTGATCCCAAGGCCTCCACATCTTAATTAAACTATGCAAGTGCTAACGCTAACTATTAAATACTTCAAAACTTATAAAACTACACTAAATACTTAAGTAAAACACTAACTTCTGTGAAGATGCAGATATACAGTAGATTTAACCAAAATGCAGAAAAAGCACTTGTGCACAGTCTTAACTGCTAAAACGTACTGAAATCTTGAAGAAACAACTCAAGTGACATTGCAACAAGGCCTGACCTGGTGGCAGGGACCACCGCATTTGTTTAGGGGTGGGTAGACCCTAATAATCTTTTCCAGATGAGGGAAGTGGTCCGACTTAAAAGCGTTCCGCCCGCTTTGTAGCCGACTGAGGATCGTTTGGGCGCGAAGACTATAGTGGCAAACCTACGCGGTATCACCCTTGCCTATTAGTCCCGGGACGTGGTCATCCCCCCCCCCCGCGGCTCCGTTCCGGGACCTTAGACCTGCCTCCGGGCAGAATCACTCATCATAATTATCATGCAATTAGACTTGAATTCATAACAATATACTTGGGAGTTTGGACGTCCAAACTATATTACAACTTCATGCTGCTGTACATAGAATATCTCATGTGTCCATTCAGAGTGGTATAAGTTATTACGTGGGCCGTTCAATAAGTAATGCAACACATTTTTTCCCCTTAAAGCAGGTTGGTTTTATTCAGGATTCGAATACAACATATTATTTCCCAATATTATTTGACTACAAAACCCTACTTTTCAACATAATCTCCGTTCAATGCTACAGCCTTACGCCACCTTAATGGGAGGGCCTGTATGCCTGCATGGTACCACTCTATTGGTCTATGTCAGAGCCAACGTCTTGCTGCATCAATAACATCCCCATCATCCACGAAGTGCTTCCCACGGAGTTCATCCTTCATCGGGCCAAACAGATGGAAGTCAGAAGGTGCGAGATCCGGGCTGTAGGGTGGATGAGGAAGAACAGTCTACTGAAGTTTTGTGGGCTCCCTTCGAGTGCACAGGCTTGTGTGAGGCCTTGCATTATCATGGAGAATGACAAGTTCTTTTGCATTTTTGTTTCGACGAACACGCTGAAGTTGATTCTTCAATTTCCTTAGAGTAGCACAAAACTCTTCATAGTTGATCGTTCCACCATGAGGGAGGACATCGAACAGAATAACCCCTAAAGAGTCCCAGAAGACCGTAGCCATGACTTTACCAGCTGAGGGTATGGCTTTGAACTTTTTCTTCGAAGGCGAGTTGGTGTGGTGCCACTCCATGGATTGCCGTTTTGTTTCTGGTTCGAAGTAATGAACCCATGTTTCATCGCCTGTGACAATGTTTGACAAGAAATTGTCACCATCAGCCTCTTAACGAGCAAGCAATTCCGCACAGATGAGAGTGGTACCATGCAGTCATACAGGCCCTCCCATTAAGGTGGCGTAAGGCTGTAGCATTGAACGGAGATTATGTTGAAAAGTAGGGTTTTGTAGCCAGAAGATTGGAGAATAATATGTTGCATTTGAATCCTGAATAAAACCAACCTGCTTTAAGAAAAAAAAATGTGTTGCATTACTTATTGAACGACCCTCGTATCTGGTATTCAGCTGCACAAGTTTTAAAACAATCTCAATTTTAAATTTAAAAAATGGGACATCGAACAAATTCTGTCCACTAGAATTTCCAAAAGAACATGAATCTTCCGCGTGCGAGAAAAAAGAACTCTGTATTGAAAACCTAACCTAATGGGTCAAACTAGTGTAGTCTAACTGGTGGCAAGGAGGTCACAATCAGACCTCAACGCCTTTTTCTCGTCTGATCATTCAATATATTTTATCCTTTCCTTCGATGCATATAATTTTTTACATTCTAAGATATCAAAATCTTTTATCGTCACTTCTAGTTCTTTTGTATAATTAATTTTTTTAGTTTGTTCCCAAAGTCAATTTATGCATTGTCTTGTATCACGACGCACGCACACGTTCTGTGCACAGCGTAGGCTAATCCTTCACCGTACTCATAATAATGTGCTTAGGAGTCGTGGTACTTGACATTACATAACTTAGGTTTGTGAAACAGACCTATTATCTTGCGCTAACAGTTAATAATAATGTGGTGAATATGATAAATTTATAATTTTAATAGTCTTTTTAAAACCAATATCCTGAAGAATTTCCAATGGCAAGTGAAAATCATTTGTGAAGGAAAACAGAAACCTGGGGCTAGTAGCACCGTGCTCTATTACTTTCAGTTGTTATTGTCGTATTTGCTGCTAGGAAAAGGTAGGTATACGGCTCATAGATTGGCTTCTTTTCTTTATGGACTTCAGTGGGCTGTCACTTCTTTGTGTGTTTCTCACTGAATCATCCCACGGAATCTACATTACAACTAATTGGATTCGTTCTGTGATTTCATAGATTATTTCAATAATTATTAAAATAAAACAATAAAGTTATTACTATATTTTCATTCCAGAGTCGTGTTAATGCATATATGAGAGTTAAATGGATAGTGAGGAGATGATAACTGACCTCGGCTAGGTGGATAGCCTTGTCCCGACCCTTTTCACTTTCCCTTCGTATTCACGTTCATAACTTTTCCATTGCGCGAGCGGAATTAACTACAGTTACATCCATGAGGACCAATGTCAACAGTCACATAACAGCAAAAAAGCTGCAGATCCTTTGTGAAGACGAGAGGCGAAAGGAGTTCATACGAAGGACTTAAAAATATTGTTGTTATTCCATTATTTTGATGTATTATTTTATATAATAATTAGGGCAAGGCATTTGATGATTTTGCATCTTTTTTTATATGAAGGTTGAAAGATAGATCGAATGTATATAAATGTGTATTATGACTTAATTGATTAAATGGCAAAATGTATGTGCATTTTTTGTTGTTGCATTTTTCGTCATTTTCAGGGAGATAGGTAATTTTTGTGCGTTTTAGGTCATTTTTGGCATTTTTACAGTCTTTTTAAATATATGTTACATTACGTTATATTTTGAATTTTTCATTATTATTTCTGTTTTTAATGCTTGTCTATTAGAGCTGTATAAGCAAATAATGTCCGCAGGAAACGAAACCGACAAACTGAAACGAATGTGCATTTTGGACACAACTACATTTCCAAGAAAATATGGTATACGCAATAACTGCTCCCCCTACTTTTAAAGGAATGTGCATAATGAACTCATCCAAGCATGACCATTGTTACATGTTTTCAGGTATACCAGAAGAACTTGTACTGTGCCATTCAATTGTGTATAAGAGTTGAGTAATGTATTTGATATGGTCAATTTTATGGGCATACCAGTTCAGAAATAATTTTTTTTCACAAAGGGTGTCCAAGTAGAAAATTTATTTACTTCGTTAGTAACAAAATAAGAGTGTTTTATGTTGTAAATTTAAATGAAACACGCCTCCATCTATTAAATTGCTCTCGAAAATGAACTCATTACTTCCAAAAACTAATTAAAAGCAATAACTGATTATTTATTGGTCATTTATTTAAAATTTTTGTGTAAATTTTTGAAGTGAAACTTTTTAGGCGCGCTAGGAGTAAATCGAGAGCTAACTCAAAGTTGCGTTACGAACAAAATCGTCACGAAAGTACTGTAGTGGGGCTGTGACGGACTGCACAGAAAACTATCAACTTAATGATAGGGCTTATCCAAAATTAAACAATTTAAAAATCCAAAATTAAAAATAAAAGAATCCAAAATTAAAGATTAAAAATTAAAAAATCCAAAAATTAAAAAAACAATACGGGAGCGCGCGGGAGAAAGGTATCAGGCATTGAGTGGGGGCTATTACTGCTTCGAGTTAGTGGCGTGGTGAGCCCTTCACTATTATAAAAAATCCAAAATTAAAAAAAATAAAAATATCCAAAATTAAAAAATCAAAAATGCATAATTTAAAAAATAAAAAAATCCAGATTAAAAATCTAAAATCCAAAATTTAAGAAAATCTAAAAACCTAAAATAGAAAATCCAAAATAAAAAAATCCAAAAAATAAAAATTCAAAGACCCAAATTTTAAAAAATCCAAAATTTAAAAATCCAAAATTCAAAAATTTAAAGCTCCAAAATTTAAAAATCGAAAAATCCAAAATTTAAAGAATAAAAAAATCCAAAATTCAACAATCCAAATATTAAAAAAATAAAAAGTCCAAAATTAAAAAAACAAAATCCACAATTTAAAAATCTAAAAATCCAAAATAAAAAATAAAATATCCGAAATTAAAAAATCCAAAAAACGAAAACATTCTAAAATACAAAATTTAAAAAATCTAAAATAAAAGAATCCATAATTCCAAAATTAAAAAATTTAAAGATCCAAAATTTAAAAAATCCAAAAATTAAAATTAAAAGTCCAAAAACCCAAATTAAAAAGTCCAACAATCCAAAATAAAAAAATCCAATAATCCAACATTGAAAAAATCCTAAAATTTAAAAACTCAAGTTTCAAGAGCCCCGACTCTTTTTTTATGATTCTAAGGGCAAAAATATATATATTTTTTTTAATTTTTCGATATTGAATGGTCATTGAATGCCTTGCCCTACTGATAATATTATTGTTATTTAGGAATTGTTTAACTTTGTTATTCTTATTTAGAAGAATATTACCTATTATTACCATCCTTACTTATCAAAAAAAGTAATCCACATTATTTTTATTATTATTACATTTTATTATTATTAATTGTTCATTCAGTTCCATTAATGTCAATTGAGGAGTTATATGTACAAAGGGTTTATATCAGAGAAGCATGCTTTGAGAAAATCACATTAGTAATGTTTACATATCGTTGAAAACCTTAACATGAAAACCGTGTTAATGATTTATTTTTTCAAATATATAATAAAGATGACTATAGCACCGACATTAAGCGAATGAAACACTTTACAATGGGTGTATTGTTTTATCCAGAAAAAAATATTATAAAGTATGTTCTTATACGCCCGTTTTACATATAAGTCTGATTTGAATGTGTAATATGATGTTCATAGTAAAACTGTATGACTGATATTTATTTTTATTTGTTTAATGATAACTGGAAAAGTTAAGTGAATACAAACTGAAACGTCCAGTGCAGATTTCTATAGCAGTTTAATGAAACCAACAGTAGGCCTATTTTAACCTTCTCACTTTTCAGTTTACCTACGGAGTTTTATACCAGTTCAATGAAACGAACAATATATTAAACTTCATGTCTACAGATCAGTATCCATCACTTGAATCAGAGTTTGCTCCTGCTTCTCTCTGACCTTGTTGATTGGCTCTGGAGAATGTCTTCAACCAACTTACTTCCTCTTCAGTGAGGAATCTGAAGAGATTCCTTATGTCGTTTTCCTTAGCAGTATTCAGTTTAACAGTGGTAATTGGTAGTAAATTTAAATTCAATGAAATTTAAGGAGATTTTTTTGTAAAGGAAAATGGTTCAAAAGAACCAAAATATGAACAGCACAGTAACTCCACCATGTTGAGAAAATGCCATTATTTGATAGGACTGGATTTTGAAACTTGTATTTCTACTTTTGGGTTTCAGTGGAAAAAGTTCCTTGAGTCCAGGATTCCAATTCTTCAATATATCTGCACCATTTATAACTCCAAAGAGAATGGGATTCTGTCGACAGTTCTCGATTATTTATATATATATCCGCCTGAAGTATGAAATGTTCTCCATTTTTCAAAATAGCGCCAAACCTCGAAATTTCGAGATTTAGAAACGAAAATGTACAGTTTAGCTAACATGGCCATGGGGAAGACGAATATGCATTATCCCTAAAAAGGTATGCAGGCATAAGTCCCTTGTACATATAACTCCTCAATAATTGTTATGTACTTTTACAATGAAAGAGAATGCGTTTTTTAAATATGACAATACATTTGTTATGAGTTTTTGACAATGTAAATTTGAAACTTTAAGTCTGTTTACTGATTATTTAGCTCATGAAGTAATGACCAATGCAATATAAAAATACCGATATGTGGACTTTCAACCAATCGCAATAACTATTGTAATAATCGTATCGTTTTATATTTATCACTTTCATTCTATAGCATCCATGTGCACTTGTTTTTATGAAAATTCATAAGAACTGAACCCTGAAACATCTTCAAAACTCAAATGAATGTATGTGTGTGTGTCTGTCCTTTATGCATTAGGTATAGTTCAGGGGCTGAGCCCTGACGGGCTCGCGGACGGAGGCCACATAGGCGGGCCCATTGCCCACCCCCTAGGAAACGAATGATGTGCATGCCCTAAGGCCCCCCAGTCAACAGACTCCACCACAAGCCCCCACGGAGCTCCCCTACATCCAACAAGGACCTGGTACCACTCCACGTGCACCGTACCCAGGGTCCCTCGTACAAGAGCCCCCTAGGCGCGGCACAACCAGACATGCGCCACTAACCCAGGGTCCCTCTGAGAGCCCCAAAGGCACGGTACACCACCAGCAACTCTTGACCACAAGCAGCGGGGCAGGACGGGGGAGGCCCGCAGCAGAGTCTGCAGCAGGAGCTGGCCCGAAAACCAGTAAAGGGGAACGGGATGATAATGAGGGGGGAAAGGAAGTTGAAGTGGAGAGTGTTGGTGGAATGAATGAAGGGGGAAACGGGAGGATCCCCGAGAAAAACCCCCAAAGGTCACGGCTTTGTCCACCACAAATGACACGCCCGCCAGCCCCGAGATTTGAACTCGGGACCGCTAGCATGCCAGGCCCACGCGCTAAGCATGAGCCACCGTGACGGCCCTTTATGCATTACTACACCATTCATCCGATCGCCATGAAACTTTGGGAAGATGTTGAGTACATTCCCGGGAAGGTTTCTGGCATATTACATTTTTAATTTTAGCTTTCGCTTGCGAGTTATGAGTGAAAACGGGAATGAGACGTGCATTTCTTGCGCTTTCAAAGCATCAGTTTTCAGTAATACATTTCATTTGTCAAATCAATTGCAGAAGGCTTTGTCTATTTTTGTCATACCTTGGAAAACATATCATCGCGATCGCTATGGAAGGCAATGGATATCTCATGTTATTGTAAACGCTAGAGAAGTTGATAAGGTAATGTTAAACATTTATTAAGTGCCAGTATGGTACTTTATGAGATTGTGTGGGGGACGAAAAAATGTCTGTCCGTCTGTCTGTCTGTCCGTGCGTCTGTACGCACCATAACTCAAGTACGCTTTTTCGGATTTTCATGAAACTTGGTATAAACATTCATAATGTCGATGGGAAGAACCCTATTGATATTGAACCAAATCGGTTCACCGGTACCGGAGTAATGCCCAATTTAGTGCCTACTTTAATGAGAAAGGCGCCATCACTCAAATACGCTGTAACGGATTTCCATGAAACTTGGTATACCCATTTATGACGTCCATGAGAAGTGCCCTATTGAATTTGAACCTAATCTGTTGACCGGTACCGGAGTAAAACCCAATTAGGTGTATATTTTAAAGACGCGGTAACTCAAATACGCTTTACCGGATTTTTATGAAACTTGGTATACACATTTACAATGTCCGTGGGAAGACGTCGATTCATAATGGATAAAATCGGTTGATCTGTTTCGGAGTAATGCTCAATTTAGTGCCTATTTTATGACAATATACGTATTCGAAAGAATTTATAAAAAAAAATGAAAATCAGTTATCTTGACAACATAGCCTATTGTTTTACTGTGATCTTATAAGGCCTTGGAAATTAAAATACAGGTAGCTATGACAAAAAACACTGTTGTTTTACATGCGCTTATCCAACTAGACCGTTAAAATGACCCAGGTGGCCGAGATGGTAGACCTTTCTTCTTCCGCAAGCCCTGCTTAATGAATAAATCTGGAGCTTAACTTGGAAATCAATTTAAAAAAAAAACATATTCTGCATATCATAATTGCAGTCATAACTGATTAAACAAAAAACACTTTTTTACATCAGTTTACCTGATTTTATTTAAAATGGAATATGCTTCTTATGAAAGATAGTTCACAGAAAATTCCGGGGAAGTTGCTTAGTTCGGGGTCCTGTCTACAAAATTTTTATATGTAATCGTAATTAAAATCTCTTATGTAGGGTCGTTAAATCTGCCTGAAATGTAACGGAATTATAATTCTGGACAAATGAATATAGAAATCTCGGCCTCAGTAGGCTTATTCCATTCTTCATCTATATAAATAAAAACTAATATATGTCTGTCTGTCAAATACATTTACGCACAATTTTTCATCGTGAGTTTAATTGATTTCAATTCTCATTATCTTTCGAATACTGAATTTTTCCATTTATTTTCTAATCGTGAAATTCAATTCAACGCTGGATGTATAGCTGTTTCATTAATTAGGCCTATCAATCGTTTAGTTTACACCTATGAATGTTTCGCGTGCAAAGTGTTAATAAATATAATATTTTAATTATTTTGCTCATAATTGTTAATCTTTCGATTAATTATCGTGGGCGAAGCCGTGGGGATCTGCTATAAGCTATAATAAGCTATAGCCTATCTAGCGTTTTCTGAGGGAATAGTTTG
The DNA here is from genome assembly GCA_964059195.1 of Ectobius pallidus. Classification (NCBI taxonomy): domain Eukaryota; kingdom Metazoa; phylum Arthropoda; class Insecta; order Blattodea; family Ectobiidae; genus Ectobius; species Ectobius pallidus. The sequence goes on from CAXKWD010000009.1 coordinate 37,161,020, forward strand.
TGTGTGATAAGTCGTTCTTCCCCATTTCAAATTCTAAATACCTATATAAAGACCGAAAAGACCTAGAGTTTGAAAATCGAAAGTCCTTCATAAGTTATTTTGGCATTTACAAAATACAAAACCCGAGCGACGCCGGGCCTTTTAAGCTAGTCAATAAATAAATATACGAGGGCCATTTCAGAAGTCATCAAACTGTTATTTATCAGTCAATAAAGCTGCAGGAAACAAAAATCAGGATATACGATTGAAAGTCGTTGGAATGTTCTTCGCAATGCTGGTACTAAATTGGGATCCGGATACAAGGCGCTATGGGTAAGGGACATTAAATAGAGATCATTGTTTTATTCGTATTACATATGCACAAAAAAGTTCGCGTAATACTCGTACTCTTACGAGCTAACAACCTTCAAAATAATCCCCGAAGGCGTCCACACATCTTTGCCAACGATGGGGAAGGCGCTGAATACCATCAGCTGTGTGTGATGCGTCTATGCGCGCCACCTCTCGTCGATGTGCTGTTAGGATGTCCTCCCTGTTTGCAAACCGCTTCCCACGCAGCGACCTCTTCATTTTTGGAAATGCAATTTTTACATATGCTCGCTGTTCAACTTTAGTGACATCCATTTCGTGTCACAGTCTCTAGGATACTAACGTTTGCATGTGTTGCCTACTTGACACCAATGCACCCAGACGTCATCTGGTGGTCGCATCCCGTACTATGTACGCCATGTTTTTAAATGTATATTGTGCAATAACCGCATATATACAATATACAATAGTTGCCATGATTTCTGAAATAACCCTCGTATATAATATACTGATGAAGTTACAATCCGGAGCCCCCCATTCACTGAACATGAAATCAGAAGGGTCATCCTAGCGGGAAAAAACGATAGGGCCCCCGAACCGGACGGCATAAGAAATGAACACCTGAAGCAATCAACAGACTACACGATCCCTATGTGGAAAGTTCTATTAAATAAGTGCCTAGAGACTGGGGATATACTAATGGGATGGAGAAGAGCAACAGTGAAGCTACTGTATAAAGGTAAAGGGGCTACAAATGACCCAAACTCGTACAGGGGGATTGGCCTAGAGGGAGTAGGCCTGAAGCTCCTCACAAGACTAATCACGCCAAGACTAATGAAAGTAATAGATCCACTCCTACCAAACGCACAGTTCGGCTTCAGACTAGGACGGTCCACAATAGTGGCGATAGAAATCTGTTCGGGGACATCTCACAAAGCCTGGACAAAAAGGCTGGGAAACTCTATTAACATAGATTCATAGATTAGGCTAAGGCATTCGATTTCGTCAATCGGAAGATCATGATTGACAAACTGGAACACTAATCGGAAAAACATCCCTAACCAGACTAATTTCGAACATCATGGGGAAAAACCATGTGCAGCTAGACGACGGGGTCGGAAAATCAACATGGATCAGTCAATCGAATGGGGTTCTACAAGGCGACCCGATAAGTCCACTGTTATTCAACGTCCTCACACACGACATCGAATCAAGTATCAGTACCATTACAGAGGCCAGGTTGTACATATATGCCGATAACATGGCGCTGGCAGCAGAAAACACAACAGATCTCCAAACAGCGATGGGCCATCTGACAGAATGGGCCAAAACAAATGAAATGAAAATCAGTGAACAAAAGACGGATCTCGTAGCCTTTAGAAAAGGAGGAAGGTTGACTGAAAGTCACATGTAACGGAAACTCACTCAAAGTGAAAGACTCATTTAAATATCTTGGCATGACAATTCAAACCACTGGAAAGGCATATACAATTCACATTAGGGAACGACTGGTAGCAGCAATAAGATCCATTCACGATGTGACCAACCCCACACTGATGTCCCTGGATGCAGCGATGCGACTACTCGAAGTAAAAGTCTGCCCAACGCTCACCAACGGGTTGGAAATAGTATGGGAGTATCTAACGCTGAACCAACTGAGAGCAATGGAAGAGATTAAGGCAAGGTTTCTGAAAAGAACATTAGGACTGTCAAAGTACACACCTTCTCGCTTGGTATATGCGCTAACAAAGAAGACATACTTTGTGGAAGACCTACGTCTGAAATTACAGCTGCCATCTGCGGAGAATATTGACAGGCTAATGGTAGAACTGAAAAGGAAAAGGTCAGAGATAGAAGAAGATTTCTACCGAACTGACGCTATGATCCACAAACTATCAACTGAGAAGATTAATAACAGGTCTGACGGTGCACGGATTCCATTTTAAGATTTCTGTAACGCAAAGGTATCATGATCCTGGAGATTACTGTGAGTGCAAAATGTGTGGTAACCGGTGTGATACATATTATCGTATGACAGAGTGCCCCACGAGAACGCTCTCAATAAGTGGCCTAATAAACCAGTGATATACCTACACTACAATGCACATTGTGCTTAATCCTACTCTGTTATATATATAATATATAATATATATATATAATATATATAAGCTGCATATAAGCTACCGGAGATTAAAATAATATCTAATTTTATGTGTGATGAAACATTTTAAATCTCGTATAATAATAAATACAATAAGTTTATTATTAGCCTAATACCAAGGAGTGCAATCTAAAAAATAAAACAACTGATGCAGAGAACTATCGCCGATGGCGAGGCGATCAATATATTACAAAATAGTATTCCGATCGTTTCGCCAAAGGCTATCTCGCTTACGCTATTCCAATTCGTGACCTGTTTTATTCATTTTCGTGGTTTTAATGATTCATTACATGTTTAATTCTGAAAGTATTCCCTAAATAATCACAATAAATATAACAAAGTCCGGATTCTCTCAAGATAAATTCACTCCCGGGCCTCTACGTATGATAGGTGTGAATGGAGGAGAAAACAGCAAAAGATAGTAGGATGTAAATCATAGTTGTCATCCTCTAGTGTCTCCTCTCCCTTTTCACTGAAAGAAAAAACTGCTCTGAATATTGTTAGTGAATTAGGCAAGTAGGATGCAACCCAAATCAGAGTGCAGTAACCAGCAACGCCTTCTCTTTCCTGTGAACGCTTTCCAAATTGTTAAAAAGGCTGAATGAACCTCAGAATAGTACTGGAAACTTAGTGCGCTCTTTATGATTTTTAGTAGTGAGCTTTTCCTCACCTATGAGACGAATATTGGGAAACTTTAGGCCCTCTTGGTCCCCGGGTATTATACGGCCGTCATTCATCACCTTCATCCAACCTCAGCCTTGTAATATGAGTGTGTGTGTGTGTGTTTGTGTGTGTGCGCGCGCGCGCGCGACTGATGTGTCTTGTCTATGTGTTCGTGTTGTACCGGGGGTGGTCCCGGATTGTATGTAATTCCTCTCCCGACGGGTCGCGGTCTTGTGAGGCGCGGCAACGTGGACTGCGTAAATGTACCTACAAGGGGAGGTAAAACTCAGGAACAGAAGAAGAAGCAGTTGTGAGTGAGAAATGTTTATGAGGGTGAGATTTAAAATAAAAATGTAAAGTTAATTGCATTTGTTTAATGTTCAAAAATAAATTTTAAAATAGCATTTGAACAGCATGGCATTAATTTAGGATTACTAAGTCGAGTCCGAATTTTCCAAATTAAGCATAAAAACTTAATCCTGTTCCCGAGAAACATCACGAGGAAGTAACTGCTTTTTCTTTTTTGTGAGCCTGAGCACTAGCGTTTGCTCTTTCGGGTACACATTAATATGTAATATGTGCATTTGTGTGTTCCAATTCTAAATATAACTGAATGTATTGTGTTTTATTCTTTCAACTTCAAACCCACCCATCCAGTTGACGATTTTTTAAACATTCGCTATCGTCTTTAACAAGAACACTTACTCTTACAAAGCACTATAATAATAGTAGTTACGTTTCCTTTCAGTGTACAGCCCTGAGTTAGTTCAGCGATCGATGCAAGTGGGTCACAGGACGCAAATAACACTGCGAGTGTCTTCTCAAGAAAGACAGGCAATTAAAACGCAGTTACGTCACTACACTAACACGCTGCAAACCATAGAGCAGCTTTCCTCACACTGGGGTCGCGAAATATAAATATTAATAACATTGTGTTAGCGATAATTGGCTAAAAAAAAAATATAAAAAAAATAACATGACAGTCCTAAAATATTTTTATGTGATGGATGATTTATCTTCCGTTTAAAAAGCTTATCCATATTTGGCTCAAAAGAGTGTCACAAAATAATTTAGTTTATATATATAATGAAGAAAAAACATTTGGCCGAAATAGTAGCGTATTGAGCTCGCATTCAGGAGGTCCCGGGTTCAAATCGCTTAGCTGGCAAGTTTCATTTTGGCTTTTTTTTTCATAGTTTCCCCAGTCGCAAAAGCAAATTCCGAATTGGATATTTACTTACCATGACTCACAAAGAACTATCCCGAAGGTTTGCTACAAACATAAAAAGGTTCGAGCTAGTATGGATGTAGTAATCAACTCCTACATGGATAACAACTTATGTAAAGTTATTTTTTGTATTTAATAATATTAAACATTAAAGGTAGAAACCCCAATTACAATGTTCATGACAAAAAATACAATATAATAAAAACAAAAGATAAGAATACACAAACGATATTCCTCCAAACAAAATTTACAACTATGACGAAACTAACTTGACTGATGATCATGGAAGAAGGAGAATCATATGTCGTGGAGATTGTAGATATCCAGAACGAAAAATTAATTCTATCAAAGTAAGATTTTGATATTATTGGGAAGCTGTCCTGCAAATTACCAAACCTCCAAAGCAAGTAAAGAGAGGTGTTTTCAAATCATGTAAATTTGATTTTTGACAAACTTTAACCTACTTTATTATTGTGCATTTATTATGTGACGTGTTCTAAAATTCTGAATCAGATGTTTATTTTATTGTAAGCTTTAAGTGTGTGTATCATTCTCATTTTCTGTGCAAAAATCAATCCTCGTGGTGTTACTTTGTCTCACGTTGCAAAGAATAACGGACATTTTCAGTCAAGACAAAGTAACTCCAAATAGGGGCAACAAAGTAACCGCTCATTCTAATGTGTTTTTATATCAGTAGAAATGTTCCAGACATTATAAAGTAATTACAGTGACGTTAAACAAGGAACCTTAAAATATGTGTACATTTTCTCGAATTCCTGTCAGTGGACCTATTTTTATATGGTGTCGAGATATATAAGAATTTATCAAACAAACAAATAATGATGATAATAATAATAATAATAATAATATTGTTGAATTTGTATTAAAAAAATAGGAGCGAAAAGTGGCACAAAATAATCCCACTTTAACGTACTTGTGTTTTAAAGGCGTTAGCCACTAACGAAATAATTGGGCGAACTGCAATTTCACGCACTTGCATTGGGTAAGTTAATAATTACCTCAATTGTATACTGTACAGTTTCACCTTCAAATATAGGCTAACCTGGAGTGACAAAATGCACACACACACACACACACACACACAATGACGCAAAACACGAACGCTTAAAATCCCTAAGTGGTGATCAATCCTACTCAAACGTGTAACTTTTTACTGTATTAATTTTAATAAGATAAAGAATAACTAACAGTTTTGTTTATATATATATATTTATTTATATTTATGCACATATATTTTACAAACCTATGTAACTAAGGGTCAGGATTTTCCCTATGTGACCTCATATTCTCTGGGATAAATAGAAAGCAAAAAAAAAAAAATCATTACAATTGGTTGATAACACATAATAACGAGGACTGTACTGCAAAGAAGAGAAAGTTTATTCCTGACCTCTATTCCACATAAAGCACTAGGGTTCGACAATTACCATCACATACATAATTTATGTCAAACACAGTGAATTGAAGACAGTAAATATAAGATCTCGCAATGGAATGGTATGAAAATATTTAACCAGCACAAAGAAACTAGACTATATTAATTAATCACACGGGAAAATTTGACCTGACAAAAATGAACCCGGGTTTTCAGTTTTGTACGCTGATGCTTATTGTTAGACCCCTACGCTCCCACAGGCCATACTTAGTCTCGTTTCAAATATTTCTCTAAATGCCTATATAGGCTACGTCGCTACAGATGCTTGTGCATCTTCAGGGTAGAGAGGAGGCATCTGAATTGGATGTTTATTTTGTTGTAAGCTTTAAGTTCACCAAGTTTATATAGTAAAACCTGTAACAAAGACAATCCCTATTCATCTATTAGTACGATTTTTATATGAACTAGCATTAAAGCTAATAACATTTTGTTCCTGTTGCTTTTATCTCATTTTTACTGACCAAAATCATAAAGCAATTACTTCAACAGTAAACGGTAAAAATCAGTAGCTAAACCAAAATTCTTATGGAAGTTCTGGAAGTCATTTATGAAATTTTAAAGATTGTAAACAGAACAATTCTAAACGGTGTATGTCGGGATTGAGGAAGTGGGAGACATTTCAATCCCCCCCCCCCCGCTCACCTGACTGGATCTTTTGCTATTTTAGGCCTAAATGTAAATACAGACCGGATGTGATTCGAGCTTGTACTTTTTTTCTGTGTAGCTATCATATTTTGGATACAGTGTTGAAATAGTAAAAAATGAATTAATTAAATTATATTAAATATAATTTGAATTATTAGTTTGTGGAGGATTTTGCTTTAAGAGAACCAAATGCCCCTCCCCCCAAATGAGGCCACTTACGTTAGGTGAAATGATAATAATCGTAAGATTATGCTTATGGCGGCCGGAGTTCTACGACAATGCTTCATTCCAGTCAACGCTCCAGCAGCCTCTTAGGATTTTGGGTTTTTAGAACCTTGAACCACGGCCTAATAGCTCGGAAAATAGCTACGTACATGCCGCCGCAATTTCAGCTGATATGTAACCAGGGCCGGATTTAAGAGTATGCCGCCTATAGGCTAAAGTCCATTTGCCACCCCCTCTATAGTTCATATTTGCTTAATACATTTGTTTTATATAACAAAAGGATAGAGTTCTTTGATGTTTTAATCTTTTTTAAACATCAAGTTCATTTAGTTTAGATAAAACTACAATTTTAATGGTTTACATAATAAGATAGATATATAAGCTTTCATGAACCACAGATTATTGTCTCTGTTGGACATCACAAAAATCACTAATTGTGTGCCTCACAGTACTGCATATGACATAACTTGTCTGTCTGTGAGGTAGACCATTAGGGCAATCAGTCATAGGAGAGAGGTTCCATCCGGCGCTGTGAATTGAACTCCGGCTTAGCTCAGTTGGTAGAGCTTTGGCGCGAATAGCCAAAGATCCTGGATTAGAGTCCCAGTGTCGGAGGAATTTTTCTCCTATAATATTCTCTTACATAATAAGTTATATAATCAAATTAGTCATCTACTTTTTTTTTTTACTTGCTTCTTTTAGGAAATGAAATGGGTTTCGAAATTAATTAATTTGTTCTTGGAGATCAGTGATCACTATTTTAAACATATTTTGTATATTTTAATGCTAATGCTAATGACTATCTGTGTTCAATTTGAATTAAGTTGTCCTACACGGTGAAATGAAATTACACAAAATGTAGTTAATCACTGGTTTATTTATTGAAAAATAGCATTACGTGCTGTGAATTTGTATTATGTTATAATTTTAGAAAGTAGCCTACGTAGAAGGACTAAAACATATTTTTAAGTAACATGTATTCTTAAATCCGTACGGAAAATATTATTAACGTCTGAAATACTTCATTCTAACTTTTGAATAAATTACCAAATTGCCGCCCCTTAAAATTTGCCGCTCTAGGCTGGAGCCTACTTAGCCTATTTAGAAATACGGCCCTGTGTGTAACAGCATTTTAAAACTGTTATGTTAACCGAAAATTCTTTGATCCAATCTAACGACATGCAGAAAGTTTTCAAAACCTGGCCTACAACGATTAGGACGGTATTCCACTGTCAAAGTTCTTTGATCAAAGAAATTTAATGACCCCCTCTTCAATTGTTGGATTATTCTTTGGCTCTATTCTGTCGGTTGGATCAAAGTTTTCTTGGTTACCATAACAACGGGTCAAAGATAGTGGATAAACATCAAGTGTTCTGAAAATACATAAATGATTTCGAGGCTCAATCTATAGCAGTGAAAAGTCGCAAGAGACTTAGTAATAATCTACTCTTATACAATTCAACGGCCCTAAATAGCGTGCTTGCTCGCCCGCTTCGTGAGACATCGGGTATACTCGGCGATGTTCGTCTCTCTCAGTCTGAACTTTCATGACGACTACAAAATTAGGAAGGAAAACCGTTTCTTTATTATATAAGGCCTAAGTGAAATGAACACAATGAACAAATATTCTAATTTTATTTTTACTTACAATTTTCATAGCTCTGAACCACAAACATTTTTAATAATCTACCAGTGTTTTTTTCTTAAAAATCCTGGAGTCAATGAATAATGGCGGGCGAAGCCGGGGCAACAGCTGTAAAATATTGATGGTTTTATCTCTTGAAATATCGCTGATAATAATAATCCAAACAAACCATTCCTTCCCTTGAAACATTATATAATTTCTGAAAATTACACTGAATTGATAAAATAAAATTCACATCATATTCATGTCAATAAACAGCTGAGAAACAATACGTATTATGTGTTCACAGGTTCTTTGGAACTGCATAATCGATTCTGATATAGTTTTCCCAGGGGGCGCTTTCATGTCGTGGAATGTGCTCTAAAGCAGGAATTTTAGCTTTTTCATTAATTATTAATGGCTTAGTTTATGAATGATTCGCGTGCAAGTGTTAATAAATATAATGCTTTAATAATTATTATACTCTTAATTTTTAATTTTTAAAAGAATTATCGTGGCGAAGCTACGGGCACCTTCTAGTTAGGTTACATGTTGACAATGGATAAAACTCAGTGGATAGTTCGAAGGGTAAAAGTCCTCATATAATCATAAAGGGCTACCACCCGACCGCTGCGTCATCTACCATAGGCAGACGGCAGGATTGGGGGCATGTGGTCAGCATGCCGACACCCACGGCCGTTAATGGTGGTTTCCATGACCGGAGCCGCTACTTCTCTATCAAGTAGCTCCTCAATTTGAATCACGAGGCTGAGTGCACCCCTACCAGACCTCCCTACCTCAGAAAAATCCGAGGAGGTACCCGGGCCGACGGATCTGTAGCAGCGACGCTAACCACAAGACCACGCCAGCTAAAAATCTACTTCACAATGGAAATTACAGTGGAAGATGTGAAGAAAAAAACGGTATACATGTCAGAAAATTAAGATAATTAATTGTTCCTATAAAACTTTTCTATTACACGCCAATGATTCGCAATTTTAATTCAAACGTAAAAATAAATGTGAAGCGGCAGTTTTCCCGGAATCCATGTCCACACACATAGCCTTCCATACAGTACAGTATTATAAACAGAAAACTGGTTTCGGTCAAATATCTATGATGTAGGCCTAAGTGTAGTCTCACACTTTGATTCAAACGTCGCCTTTTAGTCTTGCTTAATTTCTTTTTAAAGAACTTTGACAGTAGAATACTGTACTGTAGGTACTTTGCACCCTGGGCAAAGCTTGTAAAACCAACACTTCCCTTTTTATTCTTACCCCCACCCACCCCAAAGTTACTGTTTTAGTGTTAAGTTTGAGTTTTACCCAAGTATCGACCAATAGTATTCCGCTAGCGTTTTATTACTGCGAGTAATCCAATCACTACCTAGGCTACACAAAGAATTTAACATATCTTTTTCAAAAAAAAATTATGTTTTTGCGAGAAATTTACCTCTTATTTTGTAATTTTGTTAACAAAAAAATGTCCTAAAATTCTAAAAATATTTTTTATTATGTAATATATTTGGTAATTTTAGAAGATATGCTCCATTGTATTTAATTATGTTAATAAAAATGTATTTTACAGGTATGTTAAAACCAATATCTTGGAACAAAAAATATATTTTATTGCAATATTTCTACTTTACCATGACATTCTAAAACTCAATCTAACATTTTGAAACGTTTTAAGTTTATTTTAAATTCAAAAGGCATAAAGTTTATTTTTGAAAAAATCCCCCTAAAAATTTGCCGCTCTGGGCAAATGCCCAGTCTGCCCATTTATAAATCAGGGACTGCATATCACGGAATTTCTTATTTCTAAATTAGGTCGAGAACCTTGATAGTGTAGTAGCGTTCTTGCGGAATAGGCTACATAAACCGGATTTTGTATTTTCAGTAATCTAACTTACTGTTTGTATTTTTATTTGTGTGTGCGATAGTTAAGATATCACAAATCTGTAAAGCGCTGCTGATGCTGGAAGGTTTTAATCTGATTAAAAAATATCTAATTTATAAAAGGTAAAATCTACAATTTATTCCGGGAAGTTACATTTCATTTTACTAAGTAATGTGACTTCCTGACCAGCTCTACATATTTTACAGTGAGTTGGCAGACTTGCATAATGCAGCTCTGTGCAAGGCCACTGCACTTTATTTCTTATCGTCACCATAGCAATAAAACTAATAATAAAACACTCTTCCTAGTGCATTGAGAAATACTGCAGATAAGCTTAGCCATGACTACAGATTATCAACAAGTAGGTCAACTACTGAATGATTCACAATAATAATTTCATAAATACTACGCTTCATATTTTTAATGATGAATTAGGATAACAAGGATTCAGTTAAACGCCAGTCATGGAACGATATAGGCTATTTCGTTTTGTCTAGTACGATAGCAAGTATTACGTTCTACCCAACAACAAAACATCCAGTCCTTATTCTCAAACGCGAACAAGTTACCATTAATAACCACGATGTGCTAACTGCTAATTCCTGAAAGCAATAAAATTTATAAATTAATTTTAAATTAATTTTCTAATGTCACAACAAGTATAACATTTAGATATACAACGTAATGTTAAAAGTAAAAACTATTTTTAAAAAGAATTGCGTACTTTTTTTTTCACCAAGAAAGCAAATATTTTACCTGACGAAAATGTGGATTCGCAAAAATACTCGTATTTGGCCGGTCATGGAAATTAGGAATAGAGAAACTACTCGAATTTTAACCATCGATCCATTGCCATACAAGCTTGGAATATCACAAGCACTGATACACACACAGAAACTGAACAGTAGAATACACGACAAAATCACATTCCAGTTATTGTTGCCATAGCAAAAAGTTGGAGTGTCTTCGCTCAGTACCATCAGCCATTATTTAAAACGTCTCTCAAAATGATGGTAACGATCGACTTATGTATTTGAATAAGTCACACGAATCTGGATTGCAAATAAGGCACCGGTATTGACAATGGAGAAAGCTGTGTCACCTTGAAGACCTTGCCCGAGAAATTAATAACCATGCGCTTTCATATGCAAATTCGTGGAGTGGCCCACGCGAAATTCATACGGCCACACCTGACTCGTGGCAAGGAAAGTTTGCTACATAAAATGAATACTCACAGCCAGTTGAAACAATCAGTCATCATAAACGCCAATCATTAGTCACAATAGTTGATGTCTTCAAATAATCAGAGTGATGTTTCAAAGGTGGAATAGTTTTAGGCTATATTTGTAAATCTGCGAATTTTTTAGTGTATAAGCGTAAAAAATAAAATTAGTTAAAATGATGTCATCAGTAGTGCCAGATGGAGTTAATAGGCCATATTTCAGAAACTATTGAGTTTTAGACCACAGTTTCTTGAGAAAATTTGATAAGCATATGTGAAGGAATAAGTAGGATGACTAGAATAGCCTATTACAGAACGAATTTACAAGTTCCTTACAACAGGCCCATTTCCTTATTTTTGTAAAAAAAAAAAAATGAAGTCGTACAAATACGCAATCAAAATATTAAAAAAATTTCAACGTTTGTTTCGGAGGGGAAAAATAAAAAATGTGAAGTTTTTGGAATTTTACCATCAGTTATAGGTTAAAAGTTAAAAGTTTGCCAAATTTCAAGTTTCTGGCTCATCTAGAAGTGAGTATACACCAAGTGGATGATTAGAATGTCGTAGATGTGAATGACGTCACGATTACCTAGCCAGTTTTTCCATACTTATGGGGCAGCGAGAAACACCAAATTTTGCACGCTTATGGCTGTTGTATGTGCCAGTTTCCTGCCACATTTTACAATTCTAGGTGTCCTATAAATGTGACAAATATTACATAATGTGAGGAAATATATAAAAAAATACTTGAAATAAAAATCTAACTCTATCTTAGGTATAACCGATGGAGATACGATTTATATTCCCATTCTATCTGTTAACTGTTATTATCATACGCAATGATAATATTTCATTAGGGTATACGGTATACAAGATAACAGATCAGTTTCCATACTCCAATACTCGATTCACATCCCGTGAGAGACCAAATTATGTAATTGTCAGGATTGTTTCTTACCCGTCAAGGCTGAGAAATGTTGAGGTAAATAAATTAAAAAAAAAACCACTTGCCTATCGAAATGACATAATTAATTGACACATTGTAGCGCCTATCGCGTTTGTGAAATAGAACCCAGATAGGCAACCGTTTATAAATTATCATTCAAACATACAATAAGTGTATCTCTGTTTTTCGGAGGGACATACGCATACTCAGACCAAACTAATTAGGCCTACTTACAATATAAGTGTTATAATTTATAAAAAATAATATTTTAGCCTCATAAAAAGTTTCGAATGTACCTTGTACAAAATGTTTATTGACCAACCTAATTCCCCTTTTTTGTGAATTTCTAATTCTTCGCAGTTCCTTCCCATTTTATATAGGCCTACTATAAATAAAGACTTAACCTGGAAAAAATTCGGGTAAGCTGTATCGGGGATCCTGCCGCTGGGTACGTGAACAGTTTTTTGCATCCTACCTAAATCTAATCAGCTCCGTATGTTACTATTTTCTTTTCATATACGCAAATAATAAAAAAGCAGTAACTATACTACCTTCTCGTAAAACTTACAGTCTACTATTTAGTTAAGATTTCAAAATTAATATAGACTTAACATATTATGCATTCCCTTTAAAATTTGTACACCTAAGGCAAGGTTTGACATCTGACGCTTTGTAGACAAGACTCTCTCTATTCAAAATCAGGAATGGAATAAGCATAGGCCTACTGATTTCAACATTCATTTGCCCTGGTTTGACGTATTTCTGGTATATGCGGTTTCGGTAAGTGCCGCCCCCCCCCCGGCCCATAAAAATATTATCAAAATGCTCTTTTCTTATGGCGGAACACAAAAGGAGTCGAAGGGGACGAAAGTTGAAAGTGAATGACAGATAGAGCCCCGATTTATATGCAAAATGCATGTTATTTTTTATATATTTAAAAGTATGCGTAAATGATATATTTTGTAAGTGACAATTTTCCAGACAATTTGACCAGTATTTGTTAGTGCATGTAAATGCATATTCCGGGGGAAAATAAATATTTTAAAATTTAAATGAAAAAGTGCATGTTTTACTCTTAAATGTAGCATAAAATTATATTTTCGCCTTCAGATATTAATAATGTCCACCGCTGTGGCGTAGGGGATGCGTTCGCTCCTCTCACACAGCGGGGCCGGGTTCGATTTCTGGTCGGGACAAGTTTCCTAGGTGGGTTTTTTCTGGCGTTTTTCCTCACCTGTGAGACAAATGTCGCGTAGTTTTAGGCCGTTGTGGTCCCCAGATGTCATCTGGCCGTCATTATCATCTTCATCCCATCCTCGCCTTGTTTGTAGTGAGTGTGTATGTGTGTGTGTGAATGGTGTGTCTCGGCCCATGTTTTCGTGTTGTCTCGGAGGTGGTTCCGGCATTGAGCTGATCACTCATCCGGGGAGGCCCTCCATGTCCTTGTCTGGTGAAAGAAGTATGTATGTGATCCAAAGATAATCCCTCTCCAGACAGGTCGAGGCCTGTAAGGCCCGGGCGGCTTGGGTCGCTTAAATTCTAAAAGGGAGAGATAAAACTAAGATAAAGAAAAAAAGAAGTTAATAATTACTGGAACTTAATAAAGTATCTGCAACCAATGTATATACAGTCCGTTTTATCTCGCTGGGGTACGTGGTTACAGGCGGAAAATTTCAGTGAAGTGAAAACAGTGATAGATTCCTTAAATGCGGAAGATGCAGCTAGCAATACGATAGCTCAGAAATGTTTTTCAGAATATGGCAATGAGAAAAAGATCTAGTAAACTTATAGCCGCTTCTCCAAATTACCTGAAATTATAATATAGTTAGCGGAACGAAATAATTCTCTATAGAGTATTCACTTTTCTGATAGATCAAATTTCAGATGTTACTGTCTTCAGAAACTCAATATTTTGCTAAAATTGCATTCGATAAGCTTATTCAGGTATTAAATAAAAATCCTGGTTACAAAACAATCTGTTAAATCAGAAAAATGTTATCTAGTGATGGTGAAAAGGCTGTAACAGGAGAGGAATTCACTGAAGAAGAGTTGTGTTTTTCACATGCATCTGTGATATCATGCGATGTAGAAAGGACATTTTCATTTTATAAAACCTTCTTCACTGACAGACGTAGGAGCTTCACACATGAAAACCTCAGGGCAACTTTTCTTATCTACTGTAATAGCCACAAATAAGGTAAGATTAGTTCTTTTTTTCTTTATCGTAGTTTTACCTCTCCCTTGTAGGATTTAAGCGACCCAAGCCGCCCGGGCCTTACAGGGCCGCACCTATCGGAGAGGGATTATCTTTGGATTACATAACTACTTTTTTGACCAGACAAGGACATGGAGGACCACTCCGGATTAGTGATCAGCCCAATGCCGGGGCCACCTGCGAGGCAACACGAACACATAGGACGGGACACATCATTCACACACCCACACACACACACACATACACACTCACTCACTCCGAACAAGGCAAGGATGGGATGAAGATGATAATGACGGCCAGATGATATCCGGGGACCACAACGGCCTAAAACTACGCGACATTTGTCTCACAGGTGAGGAAAAACGCCAGAAAAAACCCACCTAGGAAACTTGTCCCGACCAGAAATCGAACCCGGCCCCGCTGTGTGAGAGGAGCGAACGCATCCCCTACGCCACAGCGGTGGACATTAGTTACCTGACATTTGTCTCAGGGAAAACCCCGGAAAAACCTCACCTAGGTAACTTGTCCCGACCGGGAATCGAACCCGGGCCCGCTACGTGAGAGGAGCGAACGCTTCCCCTGAGCCACAGCGGTGGACTAAGGTAAGATTATCCCCCAAAAATGGTTTATTTGATTTTGTTCTTTTCTTTTTGCATTTAATGGCGCATATTTTTAAAATTATTCATGTATAGTTGCATGCATATTTTATTATTTGATTACGCATACATATCCGGGCCCTACTGATAGAGATAAGGGCAGGAGGGAACGCATTATGTTTTGAACACTTGTCACGTCTTAAAAATGAACGCTTTGGCACTGTGGGTGGACAGATAAAAGACGGAAGAGGAAGCTAAATGTCGCATCGTGTAACAGGGAAGACAAGACAGCGGAAGAGGAAGTGGAGCATCTTGGCGTTTGATGTGCCTTGGTCCACTCTTAATTAATATGACGTATGAGCTCTACCGGGCCGTGCCGAGTCGCGCCGCCATATTGATTGCATACGACGCCAAGGCTGTTGACCCCGAGACGCCAGCCCGTGACGTCACGCAGCGTCACTCGCTACGTCACGATCCGGCGCGGAGTTCACCCCCGTTCTGATCACCCAGTGCTGATTCATTAGTCACTCCTTCATTCAAACACGCTCCCCTAACTATGCGAGGGGACCTGTTTCTATCATCTGTTCCTGTAGATGTTGCAAAATGTGACGTATGAGAGCAAATCAACAAATCCGCACATAAACAACATAAGAGAGAAATAGGAGGCCTTGATTTGATATTTTCAGAGCTGTTATTAGTTGGAGCCAGTATCACATTTTCTGTGAAGAATTTTTACTTTTATCATTTATTTCTTTTCTCAATTTATGTTTGAAGATACCCATCGGAACTATCTGATACATGGAGCTTTAAGATGATAAAATTTTCTGTTCCATTTGCAACGAGAGCTTTGATAGTTAAAAGGCAAATTCAATCCTTTGTGGAAAATGCCAGTTCTGGTTCTTTGTCCCATGAGTTGGTCTGTGTACTCAAGGAGCAGAGGCTGAGGCTATGTCAGATTCTTTATGGTTGTGTCCAATAAGACAATCTATTTTAATGTCCCTAAACTCCAACTTTTAATTCAACAATTTTAACAAAATGTCTTAATGCTTCGACCTATGTGGACTCGAGAGTCAACGAATAAATGACAATCTAATAAATATGTAGCATTGCAAACAAAATACTATATGTTTAGATGTTTCATAAACGAGAAATGAAGATATCGTTACAATGTCATAATTTGTCAATAATTGTAAAAGTTTATGACAAAATAAATATGAAAAATTGTCACGACAACTTAAATATTTTATCAACTGGAATTCTTACAGGTAGACTATTTTATGAAACTGAAATATGTCACACTCACGGTTGGCGCCAGGAGGGCTGGAAAGGCAAAGGGCCCATCCTAGCGTTAAAGAAAAAGGACGATGAAAGATTACCGGTACAAATTAAATTAAGATAAACGGAAAATGTACCAGGTCGCGGCCCTGTACGGCCCGGGGGGATTGGGTCGCTTAAATCCTAAAAGGGAGAGGTACAACTCAGATAAAGAAAGAAAGAAAGAAATAAATAAATAAATAAAGAAAGAAAGAAAATGTACTATACTGAAGTTATTTTTTTTTTCCATATGTGAACTGTGTACTTTTCAAAAGTTATCTCAATAGAACTACTGTATCGGATAGCCTATTTCGGAAACATGTAACTGTCATCTGTCAGTTTTAGAATTGTCACAAATTTTATTAAATAGACCTAGGCCTGTGGTATTCCAGTTGGCAGTTGGTAAACTTACAGAAATAAAATAACTAAATAAATAGTCATTACACTGTTGGTAAACCGGACAGTCAAAAAACAAGCCAGCCAGTCAGTCTGTCAGTCAGTCAGTCAGTCAATCAGTTTGTCAGTTTGTCTGTATGTTTGTCTGTCTGTTAGCCAGTGAGTTAGACAGTTGGCAAGTTCATGTAATAATAACATGAAGTCTGTTTACATTGTGTTGAACAAAAATACATAAGGGTCGAGGAGACGGCCGTGAAGAATGAGGTGTTGTGTATATTTAATTAAGGAGGCTGAGTAATTTCCTTGGAGACCCATGATGATGATGATGATGATGATTATTAATACCGGTACACCTCTCATCTCTGCTCGGATCGAAGCTAGTTCCTGGGGGTGGGCGTGGCGGGGTTGCCATGACGACGGGAGCGACGTCCTGCGATGTAAACACTGTGTGACGTCACGGGGTGGACGGCCTTCAGGCCGGCGGATTTAAATTCTTCGCCACCTCCCGTATTTATAGGCTGGCGTTTACGTGGGATGTTTTAGTGGGGTGATAACCTTTGCTTGGCCGGGCTCGTGAAATCAATTTACCTTCCTCCCCCGGGGATGCAACGCCTACTCTGCAGTAGAAACGATTTCCATAGCCTAAACAGGAAATGAAAACTTTACATCTGTCTGACGCTTCTCACAAAAAAGTTAATTTGAAAATATCTTGTCTAAGTTGTACGGAATCGAAAAACATTCATGTAAATTCAAGCATAGAAGTTATATTACTGATTAAATAAATTAGATCCAGGCCTAATGCGATACAATCACATCACTTAGGGTAGGCCTACTCCACCCTAAGCATTGGATGTATAGTGGTATCTAAGACATGCTTGTTGCTCGCAGGATAAAAATTAAAACTCGTCGTCACCTAAACTAATAACAATCGGTTTTCAGTGCCAACGCTCTATCAACTGAGCTAGCCATAATTCGATATAAAATGGCAAATGGAATTCCTCTGCTATGATTATCCATAAGTACAACTTCAATGAAATACATCCACATAATATTAAAATAACAAAAGTGGTGTAAATGTTATAAATTATAATTTTATTGTTAAATGAGAGTTTAACAGTTTCGTCAGTGTAAGTTGTTTTCAGAGTGCAATAAGATCAAGTTCCACCGAGCGAGGTGACCGAGATGGTAGAGTTTTGACTCGCATTAGGGAAGTCCTTAGTTCAAACACCGTGGCCGTTCTATTTGACTTGTTTTTTTTTATGTTTTCCCAGTCATAAATCCAAATGACGAATTGGAAGTTTACATACCATGTCTCATCGCTGCTAATTCATCCTTTACCATAACCATTAATATTGAATATTAGTTGTAATAAACAAACCATAACACGTCAACAATAGCAAACAGGAGCACATAAACAGTTAGGCCTACACGGTGCACTCTGGTATAATTACAGAACCTGAACTCCTGATTTGGCCTCGATGTTCAAAGGAGTAGAAAAAAAGCTCAATTTATAAAAAATGAACTTTCAACTATTGAAGTGGTTAGATAGGCCTACTTAAGTAAAGAAGTAGGTAGGTTACAGTATAAAAACATCGGGATAGATTTCTTTCAGGCCAAATGCCCCAAAACTAGTTGCTATTGGCTTATGAGTTGGCCGCGGTGGTGTAGGAATAGCATTCCTACTTTGGAACCAAAGACAATGGGTTCAAACCCGAGCGCGGTCGATGGAATTTTAAGGAGTGAGCACAGACCCTGCTGTAGGAATTTTACGTAGATTTACGGAACGTTATAGCCCCTGGTTTTATGAGGGTTGTTCGCTGTTGAGACGATGTGATTACCACCTGTCCCTCTATCCTCTCTACGAAAATAACCTCAATTAAATTAGTCCTAGGTAGACTACTGAAACTACCACTCGGAGGCCTAATACTTCCATCGGAGCGCAGGATGTATAGACTACATGTACTTAAAGTTTTAAGAGGTGTACTAATGAAGTGATTTTCAAAAAAACTTAGATTAAATTTTAAAAGCCAAATTTGTTTCCAAACGCTGGCTAAAAAAGATTTTTCTCTTTTTATATATATAATATAACTTATCATTATGTAGAATATTTATGTATCTAAAAACTGTATCTATTGTTCAGTAGCTATGGATCAAGAGAATTTTCTTAGACAGCTTGAATTAAAAACAGGAGTTTTAACACACAATACACGAGGTAAAGTTGTACATTATCGCGCTAAAATCGATTGTAACCTACTTTGGCCAGTCACTTGAAAAATATTTTTTATTTAAGATTATCCGTATATGATTATTACGTAGTCTCAGTTTGACAATGCAGCCAGAGCTATGAGCACATTCCCAGAGTAGACAGGCTTTGGAGAAGTCTTTTTATTTTCTGTGAGAGGGATTCAGTTATTGTCTGTTGTAATATGACAATTAATATTGTCATGTAACTGATAATGTATTTTACTTTCAAATATATTTTCTGCATAGTATACCTAGGTATATTTCCATCAAATAAAATATCCGGATACGTATATGTTCTTAGTAAAAAAAAAAACAATAAAAAACTTGTGGAATCGAATTGAGAATATCTGCAACGTACTTTTGGTACCGTCGCTCGTTCCTCATTTATGCCCACTATTCTACAGAAGGCAATGGATACCTACACAGTGCCCATTTCTCCCATAAATTTGAGTATAGTTTTGAGGTAGAATGTCGACCGGTTGTTAAGGTTTGTGCAGCCAGAATGGTTAGCATTGTTTCACCAGGAGGAGTCCTAGGCATAGTTTGCGTCTTTATTTTTATCAAGAAGACAGTCAAGTGCTTTAGCCTATTATGGTTCTGTATCTGCCATTTCTAGTACCAGGGTTTACTTCTATACGCTAATCTAATAATTTTGAAATGTTTGTGGGGATTGTTATGCGGGTTATGACCCGTCATTTGTAGCGAGTTTAACGTATAAAATCCTGGCGGGTAACCAATCCAATGATTAGTTCCATACTTTATATTTTGTACATTATTCTGGAATTTTGAATGAAAGTAGATTTTTTTTTACAAAGTCCTTTTCCGTTATTTTACTGCCGAAATAAAAAGTAAACGGTTATATAAAAAGAATCCCTTATTAACATAAGGATTTATTTGGAACCGGTATGGTTATGTTACTTAGACCTGTAACAGTCACCAGTGCAGTGTGCCGGAATTTTATCCTGTTATGTTCTCTTTACATACTTGCAAAACTACAGACATGGGAATGTCGCATTTACGTACATATAAATGCCACTGACTTATAGGTGACACTTAAATGTCCTCTAACAAGCGAATCGCACACATAAATACTATTTTTGATTGAGTCAACATTAAACTATTATTGATGGCAACATTTAAAAATCGAGTTTTTAGTCAATAATCACGAATTTTCAATAAAGTGCCCCTATGGATGAACATTTGCACCGTGGAATGACTGTGCAATGTTTTTCTGCACATAACTGGGATTATAGCACAAGATGGATTGCATTCCAGCTGCTGAGATTTATGTAGTCATTATATCTGTAATGAGTCGTGTCTGTGACACAGTTGCAATATTGCAGTGCAAGTGGTTGCACTCTTAACAGATGACAGTCTGGTTCTTGTTACTTCCCGTCTCTTCTTCAGACAGACCGTGAGATTCAACGAAACTCACCATTTTCTTTTTTACTTTCTCATAATACACAACATACTGTACAAGAAATAATTTTCTATCGGGCAATAATCATTTAAAGGTTTCCGTGGTTAAGGTGGCTCATCAGAAAGTCATTATTTACTATCCAAGACCATTATTTAGAACTTAAACACGAAGTTAACAAACCGAGCGCTATCTAGTCTTGTTATTCGTGTCAGATTAAGTCCTATATAGCGGAGAACACGACGTTTTATGTTATTTTGAATCCTAAATTTTAAAACGAAAATAATTTAATTTAGTTTGTGCTTATAATAATAGTAAGTGAATTTGTTTGTTTGTTTTTTTGTTTGTTTATGATTTCGTATTGTAGTGGAATTCAGGCTCTTTTGGTTGAAAACTACTGAATTTGTTGAAAACAAAATACTAAAAGCAGTTGAAAATTGAGAAACATTTTTTGTAAAGTATCAATTGTGACCTATTTATACAGAAATGGATATCTCTCTTAAGTTATTGGAAAGGCAAGCAACAAATGAATAATGAAAATATTTTCGCTATGATAAGAAGTTTCAAGAGTTTAATGAATGAAAAGAAAAGAAGGTCGTCAAATATATTTTAAATGAAACTGTTGTGTACCCTGTAAACAGTTCCTACACGGGGTAAAACTGAGAGTAAGAAGAAGATTGGTTGCATAATTAAAATAAATAAAAAAAATAAAATGGAAGAATGAAAGTTTGCATACGTGTTATTATGAATTTTCTTGTACAGTTAACATTTACACCTGTGGTTCATGAATGTAGGCCTATATACTGTATATATCCATCCTGAATGTTAACTGTACAATAACAGTGGAAGCCCGGTCAAAAAAAATCACTGAAGAGTGTGTCTCACTGTACTGCATATTACATAACTTGTCTGTCAGTGAGATAGAACATTAAGGGTAATCAGTCATAGGAGAGAGGTTCCATCTGACGCTGTGAAGTGAATTCTGGCTTAGCTCAGTTGGTAGTTTTGTATTATTTGTATCTTGTATGTGGTAACTTTTAACTACTATTGTAGTCAGTATGTTGTAAATCTTTTGTGTACCGTATACTTTGTATTTCTAAACCTTTCCATGTATTAAACTTTCAATGGCATTTTAGTACCTGTATTTTGTAACCTTCCTGGTTGATTGTAAGAGAAGGTCAAATGGCGTTACCTCTGCCATGTGAACTAAAACTACTACTAATATATTTAACATAAATAAAATAGATTTTATTAAACATTTTGGATTCATTAAAATATTCTATAATTCATTTATAAATATTTAAGAGGGAAGTCAAGAAAGATATGCCGATAAGAAGACAGTTGCGAAGTGAGCAAGAGGAAAGAGGAGAGCGAGAAGTATGATAGGCGATGGAAGGCGTGAGTATTCGTACGGTATGAGAATACAGAGTATTACATAACGTGAGCTCGATAGCCATGTTTCCAGGTTTCTCTGTGCCTCAGGGGTTGTCGACCTCCACAGTCATCAATCTTTCCGTGAAGAAACTGTTTGCTAATTCAATCAAATTCTTTGCGAATATAGACAAATTGAAGTGATCGAGTTTCACCTGTTCATAACAAAGATGCATGATCCTTCTGAATACATATAGTTCAGTATTATGCACAAGTAAAGTCTCCTATCTAGCTTTCAAAGTCACGCTGGAAATCAGTTTTTGACGGAAATCAATGACAAAATCCTAATTATTTACAAAAAAAGTTGTTCTGTGAGTCTTTATAAAACTGATGACAACTGATATTTAATGCTCACGTCCCACTTATTAGGCCCGGCACCATTTTTGAGTGGTGACATCAGCATTATTATTCTTCTTCTTATTGTTATTATTATTATTATTAATTGAACATGTTTAAACCATTCGATATACGGTACATGCCATATTTACCAATTTGTGTGAAAATTTCCACGCATGTTATAAGTAACCAATAGCGGAATAGCCTATAAAGGTAAAGGTAAAGTGATCCCTATACAGGCCATGGAGGCCCAGAGGGTTCCAGGAGGTTGAGGCTCCCAGATTTTGGACATTCGGCACATGAAGGTGGTAAGGTTGTCAGCCTTACGCACCGGCCGCCTTTACCCCCAGGATTGTTCCTGGTACTCATTTCTGTTAGAGGCTGAGTCGACCCCAGGGCCATAGTGCCACCAGAAGGATTAGGCCCGGAATAGCCTATATGAATACGGATATATATTCGCTTCAAATCCCAGTGTCAGAGGAATTTTTCTCCTATATGAATTAGCTATATTTTCATTGTTAGTGATTTTTAACCCATTACGACTTGTAATTTCACTAGGAATACTTTTATTTTTACTCATATAATGTGAGTCTGTAGCCTGATTTATGGTATCCCAAAACTTTTTAGGGTTGTTTCTATGATTAATAAATTTTTGAATAAAGTGTTTTTCATCTTTCGAATTCACTAGTTAAGGTATTTCTGTATCTTCTATAGTAGGATAATAATTGAAGATTTATTGGAGCTTTTTTAACTAATTTTGCTAAATTATCTCTCGTTCCTATAGATTTAACAGTGCTTATGGTAATCCAAGATTTAATTCTTTTATATTTGCGGGCAATATCGAGTGAGACATTGTTTTTATATGGGAGACTAGATTGTTGTAATTGATAATTTGTAGTACAGTATTTCCTTAATGTGGTTAACGGAAGGATGGTACTGAATCTGAAATTAATATATAAATCTGATGTATATAAAATGTCCACCACTGTGGCGTAGGGGAAGCGTTCGCTCCTCTCACGCAGTGGGCCCGGGCTCGATTCCTGGTCGGGACAAGTTACCTAGATGGGGTTTTTCTGGGGCTTTTCCTCACCTGTGAGACAAATGTCAGGTAACTTTCGGCCCTTGTGGTCCCCAAATATCATCTGGTCGTCATCCTCCCATCCTCGCCTTGTTTGGAGTGTGTGTGTGTGTGTGTGAATGGTGTGTCTCGTTCATCCTATGTGTTCGTGTTGTCTCGGAGGTGGCCCCGGCATTGGGCTGATCACTCATCCGGGGAGGCCCTCCATGTCCTTGTCTGGTCAAAAAAGTATGTATTTGATCCAAAGATAATCCCTCTCCCGACAGGTCGCGGCTCTGTAAGGCCCGGGCGGCTTGGGTTGCTTAGATCCTAAAAGGGAGAAGTGAAACTAAGATAAAGAAAGAAAGAAAAAGAAATTAACATATTATCTCATAGATAATAAAATTAAGAAAACGGAATTTCCATAGGTTACCCTTAATCACGTGCTATCTTGTGTTATTGATCCTTAATTTCAAATTAATTGAAAGGAACTGATAAATCATCAATTGTTTTCACAGCCTAACAGGTGTCGTAATTTCCGTTAAGTTTAATCAGAGGTTTAGATGTCCTCAGAGCAGACCATCTATTGTAACTCCTGTTTGCTCAGGTCGTTGACCGGACTCCGGGGTGACCTTGCCCTTGACATGGATAGGGTGGGGATGAGTGGGCGGAGCCTGGACCAAAACACAATCAATAAATACAAGAACGCTCCCAGCCTCTGCTTCCTGGGTACTCAAGTCTGCACCCTCCATTCACTGCTACTGAAAAACATCCTGGGAAACCATGACAATCAAAGACGGTAATTTTACCCTCTGTACTCGTACCTTGCAGATCGTACGTAGATACTACAGGCTATTGAGTTCGAACCTAAAGTTTTCACGTTTCAGCATTAGACTAAAGAGGGGTAATTTGAATAATTTTATACATATTAACATTTTTCTTGGAATGCACACAATTTTTTGCAAGTATTAATAGGTGGCTTTGCACTTACATGTTTAAGGAAGTTATTGAGGTTTTATAAAATGAAAATATTTGTAATTGAACTTACAATTGAATTATCCATATTACCCCCAAAATGTTACAGGATTGAAAATATGGGGCAAATTGTGGGGTACTATGAATAACACTAAATATATAAACTGAAAAATCGATTTGTGTTCATTTTACTTAACTTCATATTGTAAATAAGAACTGGAGTGTTATACAAATGGAATTCTGCCATAACTTCATTTAAAACTTTGAAAGAAAAATCAAATGCCCTCTTGATAAAACCGGCAGCTCTATCATTCGATAACCGGATTTTTTGTTGTAGACATGGAATGATTTGAATAGTCTCTCGCGGGGAAAATTCTGGGAATTTTAAATGAATCAAACCGAACGGGCGTCCTTCAGTGAGAAGTCCTGGAGAAACACTAAGCAGACAGTTAAAATATTTGAAATCAAGAGGCTTCGGATTAATAAAGGAAGAATTGTGTTGCCGGATATTTGTATGCAAAAAATAGCAATTTTGAGGTACCGGAGTCATGGTTAGTAAACAACGCAGCTGAAAAAAGATGGTTTTTGCAAGAGAAATCGCCTATCTTGAAGAAAACCAAAATTTCACTGTAGTATGAAGCTTCGTTACTACAGTGAGTCCCACGCACGAGTTGGCCAATGACGTGGGTTTCTGCGTCGCGCGGTCACAGCTCCAACTCCCGAGCGATCGGGTGAAATATCTACGCAAACAAAGCCGCGATCGGTGTAATGATTCATGTTCTCACATTTACAGTTAAAATTACAATGAAAATAACCACGTATCTCATCACAAGAGATGTTGGAAATGTTCTCCTCTTGCATCCACACAATACTGGCACTTTTTTAGGAAATTTTCTTACGCGCATAAGTATAGCTTCCGAGATAGAGTATAGGTAATCCTCAAGCTTTCACGGCCGGGGTTTTGACAATTGTTCATATTTCGGGCTGTAGGCCGTGGTCAATGGCTTCTAACTTGCCAAACGTTTCGTTCCCACAAGATGAACAATTGTCAGTGTTATTGTTATTATTACTACAGTATCATTATTTCATTCCGTCATAGCTATTTCACTTATACGCCATTCTTCCAGTTGTACCAGTATTGTCCAAGAACGATCACCAGTCACAGTGCTCTATTTCAATAACAAGAGACATCTCTGTTATCTCTGAGCTGTTATCGGAAAAAAAAAAAAAAAAAAAAAAAACTCTTTCGCCGTGACTAGTGGAGAGGCCGGGCGCAAGTTGAGACGCAGTTTGGTGAGGTGAGGTGACGCAGAGTGACGCCGGGAAGCAGGATTCAATCAACTGCGCGCAGGGAGAGCGAAAGTTGGGAAGCAGTTCTATCACAACTGCGTGTTTACGAGACAGTGAGCAATGTGCGCGATGGCTGCCATGTACATAGAATCATTACTAAGTTCAGAATCAGAGTCAGATGAACTCGAAGAACAGGTAATTTCAACATTACACGAAAAGCTTCCAAAAAGTAATTATTTAAAGAATAGAAAGACACATGGAGAATTCATCCTTAAGGACGAATTCGACATCGCAAGGATGTTAATGGTGCATATAAATATTTCGACTGCTAGTACGATATTTGTTGTATGTTTTTAAATTTATTTACTTTGTAACGCATCGCATCGCCCACTATTTTGTATCAAAACACTGCATAACTTCTGTTTTCACACCCAAAATTGTCCTTTATAAACTTTAAAGTTTCAAATAACTTTCGAAATCAGGGATTGAGCTACCGTAATACAAGAAGCCTCGGTAATAAGTTTTTCTTTGTGTCTTCAACGAGACTGTATCCAGTACGATGACTCATCGCAACTCCATGCCACATCAACCTAACTTAGTTCCAATCATAAGGTGCCTCGGATCCTATGGGTGGCGTGCACCAAACTCATGCCATTTACTCTTTTAGTAAGCCTTACTTCTTTAGTTCTAACTACTTTAGTAAGCTACTCTTTTAGTAACCGTACTCTTTTAGTAAGGACGGCGTGCACCAACCAGGAGTAAACTTAACTCGGCGGCTTTCAACATAGAGGAATGTACTAAAGAAGTAAAAATTTTATTTACTCCCAGAGTAAATGAACTTACTCCACAAGTGGTGGAGAGCACCAACACGGAGTACGTTACTAACGTAGTAAGTTGTGGAGTAAATAAGGCCAATATTTACTCCTACTCAGGGGGTGGAGTAAAGTTGTGGAGTAAGTGTGTTCTGTGGCATTTGCGTGAGTTATGAGTTACATATCACATAAATGGATTACATAGTTAAACTGAGGATAAGTTATTGAGATGAAGAAGGTTGTATACCAAAAATGAGAGTTGTGGCAGGTGATTTAATAAATATTAAGCGAACCATACCTAGTAGGGCATTTAATAACGTAAATAATTAAGCTCATAAATCCTTACATGAAATTTTGGCGTTTGGAAGAAACGATGTCAGATTCTCACTACATCCATGTGATTTCAGTCAGTCAAATGTGGAAATATCATTGCGGAGAGCGATCCAGCTAGGAAGACGTCCACCAAAGGTGAGGGGAAGAGTGAGTGGAAGGGACGTTTGCATTGCACGGTACAAGGAGCTCATGTGCTCTTAAATATCTTCCTAGCTGGATCGGCCTTTAGATGTTGCAGTTCTCCCTAACTTTGGGTCAGAAAACGACGATGTATTTCAAGCTAATCATATGGATACAGATATCGGCGAGGTATAGTACATTCCAATAAATGAAAGCCTCCGTTCTTGGAGCTACCCAGAAAACACTTCCCCCTGCTACTTAACCATAGAATTACTGAACAATAGGTGATTCTCATTGTTAAACGATTTAATGTAATTATTGTAAATTAATTTTATTACATTACACTTCTATACCTTAACTTAAAGCACAACATTGCGAATGCCAGATTATAATAATAATTATAAGAGCTAAAAGTTCAATAGTTGCACCCGCAGTGTTAATGAATAATATTATATGAATAATATGTTATATGAATAAATGTCCAAACAGGCCACATCGGAAGAAAATTTGACTGACTCTGGGATTAGCGTACATTGAGAAGGGGACACATTGTAAAACCATTCCTTAAAGACTCCCCAAGTCTCGAATGGTGGAGTGAGACGAGACTTTCATGTTTGGGAATAAACTATAACAGATGCTGCAGGTCTTTAGTATGCTGCTAACTATTTAATTAACCCTGTGGACAGGAAAGTGAGAAGCATTATAAACTATATAGAAAAAAAATGCCAACATGAGTGCCGAAAGAAAATTTTAAGGAGGGGCCCGGAGGTTGAAGCTGCACAGGATCTAGAGAAGTAGTCACTGAAATTATTTTTAAACACACAACCATCTACATAATTATTATTGGAGTTCATAGCTTCCGAAATATTGTACCCCCATTTTTTGTTTAAATATTACATTTCTCAGTTGTAATATTATTATTTTTATAAGGTAATATTTTTTAAGTAAATGTTCTGTGCATTTGAAAAAGGACAGAAACATAATGCCCCTTATTAGTTTTGTTATCCTTTTTATCCCCCCTTTTTCATGATTTTGTGTAATACTTCTTATTAATATTGTTAAACAGTCAATAAGTATTAATAATTCATTATAGTGAGATTTATGATAAACAACTGTAGAATAATTGATTTATCGTTTTTGGGGAAGAATATTTTAATATATTTTAGAAATTTATTATTATTATGAGAGAAATAATTATAATATTGACAGTGAATCAATTATGAAAATCAACTGGAAATTCCAATTGTTTGCATTATAATACAGAAATAGTTTGCACAAAAATTGTAATCACAGTACCCTAACGTAGGCTACTAAACTGAAAATATTCAATTGAAGGAATTAAAATTAGTAATGAATAAAACATTACTATTAGACCTATTTTAAAACATGAAGATTGTCATTGGTAATATTTGGAACAACCCAAATTCATATTCATTGTTTCAGCGAACCTTTCCTTTTCATTATCTGGCACTTGAATAATACCGGCAATTGAAATGCACGTGTTCTGCTGCGCTGCACTAATGTTTCTGCTCTGTTCTGCGCAGAATTAGACTACTTCTTTAGTAAAAATCGTTTACTACTTTAGTTACAACTAAAGAAGTAACTATCAATTGAGCTCTCCAACACCAACTAAAAGAGTAAGTTACTAAAAGAGAAGCACTAAAGTAGTAAATCTAAGACGGGAACATGACGCAACAAAAACCGGTTTGTCTGTCTCACTCTAGCACATTACTAGTATGACTTAAAGAGTGAGACAGATGTACTGGTTCTTGTATACTCCAGGTCCCCGTCTTAAATTTACTACTTTAGTAAGATTTACTCCTGGATGGTGCACGCCACCCTATGTCTCATAATAATGACGATATAAAAATTAATCTTTAAGACATAATACATATATACTTTTTAATAAATGTAATAACTTACGTTGTCTAATGTTTCTTATTTTGCAACGTCACTGTAACACCATTTCTTTTCTCAAGCATTGAAATTTCAATTAAAGTTACTTTTCAAATTCCGGTTTCTTTAAGGAAAGGTTTAAACCCCAATACTGAACGGAAAATCGTGAAAAAGTTAATCGTGATAAAGTGATAGAACTAATCGGTAGTTCGTAGTAAATAAAATCATTCTGAGATAATGTATCATTTCAAATCGTCTGTTCCTTAACATGGAGAAATGTATTTATTTTACTGTACATAATTATAAAACATTTATAAACGTTTGAAAATACATTTCAAGAATATGTCTTCATTTTATTTTTACTTATAAATCTGAAACTTCCCAACTAATTAATTCTTGTCATGCATTATTACAGTTCATACTAGTTATGGCATATATATATATATATCTTCGCAGGAAGTCTACTGTATATAAAATGTTTTCTAAAACAGATAAAGGGTACAGCGGAAAACGGCAGTGGTAAAAAAAAAAGAGGCATTTATAGAAGAACAAATTGAACACATTGTATAGAAATTAGTGCAAGAAACGCTTTTGATTGAAAAGACCATAAAAACAAACTGATAAACAATAAATATGATGAGTTGAAGAGAAGAGCGAACATCAATATTCCACCTCTACAACTAAACGGAATAGGATCCTTTATATAATTTATTTTACCTATAATATTGCCGCTTTATCCCTAAACTAATTCCAACATTACAAATTTACTAGAATGCATTACTACCTCAAAGTCAAATAACACGGACTACTACCGATTTCCCTTGTACCCTCATAATTAATTAATCTTGTTTACGTAAACAAAATTATAAAAACTTATCACATTTCAATTCAATTTCCTTAGAAATTTCGTCCCAAATCTGCAATTTTAATTTTGCTTTCAAGTAATCAGCATGGGAGGTGTCATATAAAACCTTTCTTGCTCGCACTGCTTCGATTAATTTCTCCTCCATGGTGGACAAACACAACTATTCACGCGCAGTCGTCGTCACTTGTGAAAAACTGTGGTACGATCACAAACCTTCGCAGCTCACAGACGCGATGCAATTGCGTCACCTCACCCTGCGTGCGAACATTCGCAGTTGTATTTATTTCTGTGTTTCACAAAATTCACGGTGAATCACCTCACTTCACCTCACCAAACTGCGTCTCAACTTGCGCCCGGCCTAACGGTTACCAAAGTTCGTTCCGCAGGCAATACATAATCATGAAGTATGTGTGAAGCCAGTTTAAAATAACTACACAAGCAATCCCTTTAAGTATTCATCAATAACCCCTTAGTATCAATGAAATATGTATTGGAAGGGTCAAGATTACACATTAATCTATTAAAATTGAATACACTCACTCCTGTAAGTCTGTGGGACAATTCAGTTTTCTAACTGCACGAGGAGAAGTATGCAGCAGGCACATCACTTACCTGTAAACAGAAAACCCTTGTTAGGAAACCATAATACAGAAAGAAATAATAAATGGAAGATAAAAGTAAAAACTCCCTTCACACCAGAGCTCAGCATGTTTGTATAGGCCTACGGAAACTATACAATAGATACCGGTAACGTAAAACATTATATATATATATATATATATATATATATATATATATATTGTATAGTTTCCGTATACAAACATGCAGAGCTCTGGTGTTTATATATATATATTGGAAGCGGTTTCATTTTTAATAAAAATGTTTTATTATATGTAATTAGTATAAGTAGTATATTAGTAGGGGTACGCCGTAGCGTAGTGGTTGAGGCGCTGCGCTACAAACCGGAAGGTCGCGGGTTCGATTCCCGATGAGGTCGTTGAGATTTTTCAATTGGCCTAATCCTTCTGGTGGCACTATGGCCCTGGGGTCGACTCAGCCTCTAACAGAAATGAGTACCAGGAGCAATCCTGGGGGTAAAGGCGGCCGGTGCGTAGGGCTGACAACCTTACCACCTTCATGTGCCGAATGTCCAAAATCTGGGAGCCTCAACCTCCTGGAACCCTCTGGGCCTCCATGGCCTGTATAGGGATCACTTTACTTTACTTTACTAGTATATTAGTATATTAGTATGTACTGTACATTTTCTAAACCACTCAAACATGTTTTAGTAAACCGTAAATCATAATATAAATATGACAACTCCTTTCCCCAAAATAAAACAGTAATTTATATATATATTTAAATTGTATTCTCACCATCACTATTATTGGCCGCTTATGTTTGTTGTGTTAATAGTTAATGGTATATGTTCTTTGTCCGCCGCCGTGGGTGAGTCGGTAGCGGTCCTGCCTTCCACTCCGGCGGCCCGGGTTCGATTCCCGGCCGGGTCGGGGATTTTTCAGTAGTGAAAAATTCCTTTCCCGGGTTCAGGACTGGGTGTGTGTGTGTGTCCTTAGGTTTAAGTAGGTAGGGGACTGGCGCACCCCGGTAACAAATCCCCTTACGGGATCACCAGGGGTCGCTCGCGACCCAGAGGAGTAACTTCCTTATATGTTCTTTAGGCAAATTTTTATTATTCTTTTTCGGAAAAGGCAAAGGGGCTCAAGAGCAATTTTCACCAAACCTCCCCAGGGAAAATGTCATTTTGGAAAGTGAATTAAAAACGAGCAAGACAAACGGTACAGCATATAATGAGGTAGAATTGGTAGCATTATTCGTAATTATTCGCTTCTACAGTTCTAGTTATGCATCTGTTCACAGTTTATTTGATACAAACAGAGCTCATTTCTGCAAGTCAGACGAACTGCGTAGGAAATAGCCTTGATATGCGAGTATAATATGTTGCATTAATGTAGCCAGCATTTTGCTGCGTACGACACAAGGTTTAAGGTAGAAATACAGTCAACCCTCGATATAGTGCCACCATCCGTTCTCTAAATACAGTACAGTGTGTTTCTTAAATAAACTTCCTAACGTTCATGCCAATTTTAAAACAATTCTACAACTGAAAGAAAAACCACTGCAAGCTACTTTTTTGTAAAAAAAATCTTGTTTTATATTCACTGGAACTAAATGAATTGGCACAGTAACGAGGTTTCTCATGTATTTTATATGGGAGAAGACCCGTTCACTTCCATTTATTGGCACAGTGCAAGGGTGGTGCTGTAAAGAGGGGCATTATATCGAAGGTTGACTGTATATGGAAACGAAGTTGAACTAATTCTGGTACCCTAAATTGAATGCTGAAATCCGTTTTTTATACAAGTCGCAAATAGAATTTAAATAAAGAGTATTATAAAATCAAAACTAAAATGCCATTAAGGAGTTAGTGGGTAATATTTCGCCTTATACCCTCAAAATGATGTCGATAAACCAAGATTAGCAGTAGCCTCAGATATTTATTGTTAATATATTATAATCAATTATGTAAATATGTGTAATTTTTAGCATGTGTATTTTTTAGTATGATTCACAACTCAGAATTGGTTCCTGTAAAACTTCAGGCGTGTTTTGCTTTTAAAGAAGTTCCTTGGAAATGTAAAAGAAGAAGAGTGACCAGTATTTCAGACACAAAAAGCAAGACCCAATCGTGGCAGTGACACAGAAGACCACTAGTTTTCCCATCTTACTAATGTAAAGGGTCTTAAAAGGAAGTTTTATATCATTCATATTTATGCTAATCATTCTTTTTATTTTGTATAACTAACAAATGAAGTAACTGCATTTAATTGCAGTTGCAAATAAAACTAAATTACTGTTAACTTGGCCTATTTCTACCTATTATTATTAATGTTCAATGTTTATTACAACTCACAGTGTGTTTTATTTACAGATCTCTTAAGAGTTATGAGATATGGCTGTTAGTTTTAATTTTCTTCAGATCTTAAGTTCATAATAAACTTTATAGGAATGGGGGGAATGCTATATTTCACATCAAGTCCCATTTCGCATTACTTTCTACGGGATACTTTTAAAAACAGTACATAAATAATATTTCCAATCCTATTCACAAGCCGCAGGATAAGGTGTTAAAAAAGAGGAATATCCCGCGAAAATCAGGACATCTGCTCACCCTAAAAAGGCTTGCAATACGAAGAAATTGTAAGAAACATGTTAGGAAAACTGCAAGTTCTCGGTTGCTATATAAGTTTGAAACTTTAGTTCTGGCACTCTCACCTTGACTACTTTCCACATAATTTAGGACTCATGAGTGATGAGCACGGTGAAAGATTTCATCAGGAAATTACGGAGGTGGAAAGACGATATCAAGGGTAGTGGAACGAAGCAATGCTTGCGAACTACTGACGGAAGAGTAGATACACAACGAAAGCATAAACGTAAATTAGGCTAGCCTTCCTTCCAAGCAAAGAAAACATGCAGATCTTCATACATCAAACTTTTTTTGGCACCCAGTTTTGTATATTAGATAGGAATATGGCATTTTAGGATTAATAAATTTCATTTTTCTTCTTTGAGGGATGTAGTAAGGATAATTTAACAAAAATGTTATTGCATTTTTCGATATAATGTTTAGAACCGTAGTTTAGCTTATATATAATATAACATGAAATTTAAATATTTCTTCAAACTCTGCTCTACAATTTTATTAAAAATCTAAGAAAAACTACCGTACCCCATAGGATATATTATGAATTTAAGGATTAACGTTTTCAGCCAGTATTAAGAGACAGAATCTTATATTTAATATACAGAAATGTTGAATATAGTAAGGTAGGCCTACAGTTCTTTCCTCATGAAATAAATGGAAAATGTGAGCGATCCTTTTTTATTATTTATGATTTTTTCAGCTCAGTTCCCTTTTTTGACACTATTTGTTCCCTTCTTTTTTCCTTCTAAAGTCTTTTCTCTTTAAAATCTGGTCTGTACTGATCATTCTGACGTTGCTATGAACCTGGGTTGATTCAACTTCCAACACGATTACCAAAAACAATCCATCCACAACATCGTCGAGTTTACTGGTTAAAGATCCCTAAGTCTTAACGCCCAAAATTTGTACAGGGAGCTGAAATTGCGATTCTCTAAAATCGTAAGCCTTTACAATTTATTTTCGCATGTAAGTAGAACCCCGTTTATTTGAAACAATTGGAGCGGGGTAGTTCCGGATAACTAAACTTTCGGGTAATCTTTTAATTTCAGTATATCTATTCCTTTTAATTAAAAATAGTCGTATGTCATTTAAAACATTCAATTCCAATAGTTATGCAAACATTTATGAATGAAAATACAATAAAAAGAATCATTAGACTCTTGTAAATTTGATTGCAGTAATAGGCCTACACTACGATAATATTCCCGAATACCTTGGTCAAGAGGCTGTTGTACACTGAAAACTGGTCACATTGCCGGCTAAAAAGTCCAGTCTAATGTCATCCCGGAGAATAGAGGTTGAACATTTACTGATGTCGATGTTGAAACAATGTCAATAGCCAGTGGCTTCAAGCGTTACAGATGCACTCAATACACATAACTTTTGGGTCATTCTGAATCCATTCGGCCCCCATTACAGTTGTATAACATCAATCTAAGAAGTACGCTGTATTTTATACTATCTGCGTAATGAAGATATCCAATGCAAATCCTGTGAATGTGTCCTAATTATTCAGTATATCATTAATACTGAATACTCATAGCCTATGCTGGTTAAGAATCATCAACGGCACGCAACGTACAGAATTGCTGTGGAGTGCTGGTAAGATCTGTCTTGAATTTTATGGACGAAAATTTGTATTGTGGGGGAAACGATCGCGGGTTTTTAGCTTGAAACACTGACGCCAGTATCACTCGCCTCCCCAAGAACGTGTCAAACTTAATTTCAACTGAAACATCTAAAATGTAGTGAGAATGCATCCAATTCAGGTATGCCTACTTATTTTTATCATTGGAATTTTAAATTCACCAAGTCTTGTCTCGCCTTTTAAGAATAGTGTAAAAGCCACCGTGAGTTTTCATTATCAAACATTGTTCAACCACACCA
Organism: Ectobius pallidus; assembly: GCA_964059195.1. Taxonomy (NCBI): domain Eukaryota; kingdom Metazoa; phylum Arthropoda; class Insecta; order Blattodea; family Ectobiidae; genus Ectobius; species Ectobius pallidus. The sequence continues at coordinate 37,195,811 of CAXKWD010000009.1, forward strand.
ATTTAAATAATTATCTTCATTCTTATTATGCCTACAAAGGTCATGAAAACAATTAGCATTAGACAAACACTCTTCGGTTGAGTGAATTCAGTATCTACGGCCTCAGTAGTTTTCTTTTATATTGAATAATGGTATTGAATAAAAATGGCCTCTACTATTCAGTAACTGCAGTCATATGTTTGCGGATATGAGTCATAAGTAAATGATGAGATTTCTTAAAATTGCTCATAGGGATTATAGAAGAAAGAATGTTCATGTGAACATTTGGCCCAAAATCTCACGTTGTCCAAATTGAAACATCATTATTATCAATGATCTCCTTTTAATATTTCTAGTTCTTTTGAACTACTCTTACGGGAGATGTACAGATATGCAGCTTGCCTGAGAACGGCGCAAATGAATATGGTGATGGAGGATTTCCACGGATCTTCTCGAAAGCATTATTCTCACGTTCCCATAGTTCATCTTAATTGATAACTCGTTTTCGACGAACGGTGGCTTTAAATATCCACAACAGGAAAAATCCAGGAGTCAGCTCCGGTGATCTCGGCGGCCCGTTGTCTTTTTGTCGGTCAATGATAAACAGAACATCGTGGAGAGAAAGAAACTGTTATTGTATGAAGTGTGCTCGTTTCGACAACAAATTATTTTTCACGTAGTGGTCATAGGAATATTTATTCAATCATAAGAATATCAAGGAAAGACAAATTAACGAAATTAGAAAACATATACCCTTAGCAACCAGGGAAGGCGGTTTGAGGCCAGGTAGGTTCCTTCACCCGCAAGCACCCTCATATTTACAAGCAGAGGGAATTAGGACTAACCGTAATTTTCTCCCCATGAGTCACCTAGTCTACTTCAATCAATCAATCTTAGATTTTTAAAAAATGTCATTTTATCTTGAAATGTTAGTTATATATCAATTCTACACATAATTACAAGAAAAATGACACCAAACAATGTATAATTTACTTTAATAGGAACATTTATAACAAATACATAAATAAAAGTTACGAGAAAACTGCTTTCAAGTTCTATGTTCCTATTAAAGTAAATTATACATTGTTTGGTGTCATTTTTCTTGTAATTATGTGTAGAATTGATATATAACAAACATTTTAAGATAAAATGACATATTAAAAAAATCTAAGATTGACTGATTGAAGTAGACTAGGTGACTCATGGGGCGGAAATTACGGTTGGTCCTAATTCCCTCTGCTTGTAAATGTGAGGCTGCTAGCGGGTGAAGGAACCTACCTGGCCTCAACCGCCTTCCCTGGTTGCTAAGGGTATAGTCTAAGCTTACTTATTAGTTATTACTGACCCTGTGCTGTTCCGAGAATTCGGTCTTATCTCACAGAAGAGATATCCATTTGATTCTATACACGAACATTTGCCCTGCACGGGAATCGAACCCTGGTTTTCCGACTGGAACACTGTCCCCGAGACCATTCGGTTCCCAATGTCGTGTCCAAATATTCCTCTATAGACCAGACCTCAATACAGATAAATCCTGATCACCTGAAGTTACATCCTTACATTATGTTACCAACCACTATGCAGATAATGAGGATATTCACAATTAGAATGTCACACGAACACATTGGCTATTTTTAATAAAACTTTTCTCCCTGGAATTAAATCCAGTTATCGTCCTTCATTGTATGAAACTAGACTCGACTGCTAAATTCATTATTATCTCCCTTAAACCTTACAGAAACTTTGAGTAATTTTAGGGGTCTATGTCGCTATCATCCCCTTACTCTTTCACACGCTTCATCATTGCTAGCAGTTGATTCTTGCAAAGAGTTTTCATAGAGACTCATTGTTAGTATGCGATAGATGAGAGAATTGCGCAAGAGCAGACCACTTTCTCTTGATCCGTTACATGACTTGCACTCAAACTTGCAGACCTTGACTCGACTCCTGCCTGCACAACTCCACAGCCCTACTTACAGGAATACCAGCCCATCCCACAAGCTTCCAGAAACATTGCATTTATATAATTTATGTATCGAATTAAACATTAAAAATATGACTGTAATTTTGTCTAGTTTTCAGATCCAGTTGGCGCCTTAAAGTGCTTTATAAGCATTCCTTTTTTTAATATTAGGTAGAACTTGAACTAGGTGGCATGCGCTACTATTTTCTAGGAAACTTTTTATGAAAAAGAAGATAGGGATTCGATTAATCCCTTTAATTGTCTAGAACTTTTAAACGGTCATAACTGGTTTCACCATTTTACGATATGATAACAGTGCACAACGCCTACCTCTATTCAATCTGTTTTTACTTTCGCGCAGCTGATATTAATTGACGAGCATGAGGATTTTTCCCAAATACTGTCCCCCTAGTAAAAACAGAAAAACTCCAGAAAACTACGGAAAGAGAAATGTTATTGCACGATCGAAACATTTGCTACAATTCGGATCGTGAAACCGATTTGTTAATATTCCGATTCCCAAACAGGAAATGTTAATTTTGCTAATAGTGGCGGTAACTCAAGAATAAAAGAATCTCAATAAAACGGATTTACGTCTAGCGATGCTGGAACACCAATAACAACTTACTTTTTTTATTCATAGGGGTTTTCCACAGTGCTGTGGTTTCCTTCAACCAAACAATACATAATAAATATAGCCTATATACTAATTTATATTTTAAAGTAATTTCCAATGTCGTCTATCCATCTCATCTTCTTATTTTAGTCCTCTCTTTGCCATTCCCTCTTACATACACCATCCATCCAGGCATTAGTCGGCTCATATTTCCTTCTTTTTCCATTAGGTTCCCATTTCAACACCGCCGTGGACAATCTTCCGTCATTCATTATTCTTTTCACGAACCCATCCGTTCTTATAATTTTCCTTTCAATAATATCTACGAAATCTCTATCTACACTCTTTATTTATTCCTTAGAGTTCAGAAGCGCAAACCTTAAATCATCCAGATTAAGTATAATCTGGCCGCAAGGCCGAAGTGCTTAGGGTCATCCCAACCCGCCTTCCACCCTTAAGGGGACAACTCAAAAGTATAATCTGTCAGAAGCACCATTTATTGAAATATACACAACCCAATCAAGCAATGAGAAAACCACAATGCAGAAAGAAAGGCCTGTGCATTTCGGAACTGTTTCTCTGAAACGAATATACCAGAGCAAAATTCATATCAGCTAATAGAAGAAAAAATATATTGCTAAACAGCAAAGTTATTCCAGAAGAGTGCAGGCATTTCAACGAAGAATATAATTGCCATCAGCCAAGCGTTTGCTAGTCAACATTTCAGAGGATGAAGACGAGGTTTAAAAGTAAATGATTTCAAGTTCAAGTGTTGAACTATTTTGACCATTACATTATTCATGTACGACATACACAAAAGTGTTAATTGAATAATTTTGGTTAACCAAAAGAGTTAATGCAGTTGCTATTAATTAAAATTAGACCGCCGGCGTGGTCTTGTGGTTAGCGTCGCTACTACAGACCCATCGGCCCGGGTTCGATCCCCGGTACCTCTTCGGATTTTTCTGAGGTAGGGAGGTCTGGTAGAGGTGCACTCATTCAAATTGAGGAGCTACTTGATAGAGAAGTAGCGGCTCCGGTCATGGAAACCGCCATTAACGGCCGTGGGTGTCGGCATGCTGACCACATGCCCCCCCCCCAATACTGCCGTCTGCCTATGGTAGATGACGCAGCAGTCGGGTGGTACGCCTTGTCCCTTCTGGGATGTTAGCGCCACGGAGTTGTTCTTATTAATTAAAACTAAATATTATAGAGCAATTGCATAGATTTGATTAACAAATACTGAAGAATTCTAAATAACTTACTAGTTAACGAATATTGTATAACAATAATCATCGTTAAATTAAACTTTTGAACTTGAAAATACAATTTCTGAGAAAAGTAAAAAAAAAAAAATAGCTCTTAACACGTCATGTGTGCGCTAAGCCAATGTTATTCCAATTATCCAATTGACAAATACGTTTATCTATTTCTAACATTAAAGATCCATCTAGTTGTATGACAGATCCCAAATACTTGAAACATTCAACATTTTACATTTCTACGTCATCTGTGTTTTTATGTGGAATCCTTTACCATCTCACATCAAGGACTGCCGGTCACTGCCAACCTTCAGATCGCAGTTAACAGCACATATACATAGTACTTAAAAGTGAAGCTCATGTCTTATGTTAATTAAGTTTATATCACTTAATTCTATTGTGTAATTAAATAGTATTTGTACCACTAATTTCTTTCAAATCATTCAGTGTGTCATTTAATGTATCTTAAATCATTTAATGTGTTATGTTGTGTCATTTAATGTAGTTAGTGTTATTTATTGTGTTATATCGTAACAACTAATATAATGAAGTGGAAGAAAAGACCTTACGGTCTTAACTTTCTCCAGGTTAATAAAACTATTATTATTATTATTATTATTATTATTATTATTATTATTATTATTATTATTATTATTAATATTATTATTATTATTATTATTCCGTCTTCTTCTTGATCAGCTGATATACTCGTTTTAGAAATTGGCAGTAATACAAAAAATATCGACCCCTCGAGCATTTCAGCTGTCATTTCATGGCCTTACATGATAATAAACATTTCCCACATTCTTCAACCCGTTAATTCGTGACTCTTTGAAATGTGTGTGAATATGTAGATAGGTCTTTCTTTCCTTGAGCAATGTATAATGTAATAATTATTAGTAGATGGCACTGGTGATCTTTCCAGAATAATTATCAATTTATTACAGTCCTATAAACAGGTTAACCGGGAAGAGCTTTGTAATTCATTTTCCTAGATACAAATTATTTTTTCTCTCCTTCTATCCTTCAGAGACTAATTGTTTTCTAATAATACCTAATAATAAACGGACGTAAGTGAGTTGAGAGCAGGTCACAGAAATAAATTACCATCTTCTGTTTTCATATAGAGAAGGAAGAAAGAAGGGTATCGGGATAAGAAAGATTATTATCATCACTTACCACTATCTGAAATCAATAGTTTTAGATAATATTCGGCTAATTTTGAAGAAATCCATAGTTTACATTGGTAGAAAGAATGCATCTCTATCTTAAGTAAATTCTGAGTAAATGATACTAAACTAAGAATATATGGTTTACGGAAAAATACCAAAAAAGCTATTGGCCGTCATTTAGGCGTAGCACGTGCATTATACTATAAACTCACATGGTTAACTGACTCATTCACACTGACATAAATCTTGACCCACTTCTGGATGAGCTAGAAACTTGAAATTTGGCACATTTATAACTCTTAGCTTGTAACCGATGGAAAAATTCCAAAAGTTCCTATTTTTAATTTTTTAACCCCCAAAAAGACTTTCGAAATTGCGAACGTGGCTTTAAAATTGCTGCAGACTTTTTTTTAAGCTTATAGTAGCTAAATGGTAAGTCATATTATATAGCCGATTGCACTTCCAGTAAGAGATTTTGAGAGATCTACATGTTTGGTCCTTTTACTTATTGTATCTCTGTCGGCTATGCCTTAAATAGTTAGATTTCTTGTTTCAACTAAAATTTGTACATTTTCCAAACATTATGTAATTTTTAAAACATTTATAGGACAGATGGAGTCATTAAATTTCGCAGGAATATATGCACTTCATACTACCATAAGGATGTCAAAACTGGTGATTCTATTTGTGCTGAAAGCATGGAAAAACTGGCTGTATAGCCATGACGTTATCACATCTAGATTGCCCACTCACTGACATTTATGTATACCACTTCCACATGAGCTAGAAATTTGAAATTTGGACAAATTATAGACCTAGCGTGTAGCCGACGGTCAATTTCATAGAGTTCGAATTTTTATTTTTTAACCCCAAATGTTTACCCACTTCCAGATGAGCTGAAAAACTTCAAATTTAGCTTGCTTATAGCTTTTAGCTTGTAACTGAGCGAAAATTCCAAAAAAACTTTTTTTTTTTAATTTTATACTCAAAAATTGTTTGAAAGGTTTTCCCCAGCTCACTGAAATGAATGTATACCCCACCCAGATGAGCTAGAAACTTGAAATTTAGCATACTTATAGCCTTTAGCCTGTAACCAACGGGAAGAATTTAAAATGTTCAAATATTTAATTATTTATCTCCGAAAAAATCTCTAAGATCATTCTACAATTTTTTTTAGGTTTATTGTGGCTGAACAGTAATCTATGGAAGTCTAAATACACGGACACCATCTCCGATACAGTGTCAGTTCATAAAAGAAAATATCGAGAACCTCACGATCGAACGAGGTTAAACTTACAAAGGTCACAACTCATCTATGTAGGCTATATTTAGATGCAAAACTATGCTGAATCCGAAGATGGAAAATAAAGTAAAAAAATACGTATACATTCTTTTACATTCTGATCTTCCTTTCTGATACAACTTAGCTGTTTGCCGATAGGCTACTGATAATTATGCGTTAAAGAAATTTGGTAACAAGAATAACTTAATGAAAATTCCTAAGGCAGAAGTAAAGATCAAACGTAAATACAGTATTCAACACAATATTCGCTACACTGCGTTATAACTGGCATGGAGCAAGCGTTATAAATCTCTATAAACTGAACATACAGAAGCGTATTGAACACGATAATTAATTCTCAGTACAGTCATATCAATAATAGTAAACAAATGTAAGCGACATACAGTACGTAACTACGACATCATAAACACTCTTAAATGACAAAGAGCGATTAATTAAATTATTTTGCATTTTGACGACTTGATTGAAAGTATTTAAGAACTGATTTAGTTGCATTCGGTTTAAAATAAATAATAGCATTGGATAATTTCAAGGTTACATTCCTCCAGTAACTTAAATGAGAAAACAATAGTGAGCTCATTGAATTGTTTTCTGCAGTGACGAGACATATTGTGGCTGGTAATAAAGAAATCAACTAGGAAGCTCAGACAAAACACTACACTTGCATGTTCACGGGTTGTACGACAAACACATAAAAAACAGAATTACCATCCACACATAAAGTCTCAATTAGGCATCTACAAGGCCAAGATTTCACAGTAAATCACCACAAGGCTGCCAACGCATTTATCCTCTGCCTACTAAATCCAAAAGTGCAGTAATATTGCGCTGCAAAGGACAAATAACTAATATGGGAAACGTCCTCCACGCTTTTTCTCCTAAACTATAACGTGAGCAGGCGATAATGTGACATTTATTTTACAAACACTTACAGATGTGTAAGTCTGGCCATTAAGAACGTAATAATCAGAAAGAAATGTGCATGTTTCGTAACACCCACAATATTATGATGGGGTAGATCTTTTATGGTCATCCCCATGGAGAATTCCAAAATCTAGCATTTTTAGAGAAAACCTATATCTTGACTTTAATTTAACTCAAATCCTGAGTCCCTTGCTTCACAAGACGTAGGCCCTATCCCTTTTTTTTCATCATTGCACATTACTGTTCTTGTTTGGTAGATAACAATTAAGTGCTAGTATGGTACTTTATAAGATTGTGGGGGGACGGGGAAATGTCTGTCCGTCCGTCTGTCTGTCCGTGTGTCTGTACGCGCGATAACTCAAATACGCTTTATCGGATTTTCATGAAACTTGGTAGGCTATACGCATTTATAACGTCCTTGGGAAGAAGCCTATTGATTTTGGACCAAATAGGTTGACCCGTACCGGAGTAATGCACAATTTAGTGCCTACTTTAATGGTAATATATATTAAAAGAATTTATCAAATGCAAATTAGTTATCATGACAATATATTGTTTTAGATTCATATACGGCTTTGGAAGTTGCAATACAGTTAGCTATGTCAAATAAGACAATCATTTCAAATATGCTTATGAAACTCAACAGTTAAACTCAGTGAGGTGGCCGAGGTGGTAACATCTTGGGTTCGCACTCTGGAGGTCCCTGGTTCAAATCCCGTAGCCCGCCAACTTGAGAATTTTTTTCTTTTGCATTTTTATGTGACTTTTCGAGTGTCAAGATATCACAGATCTGTATAGTTTTGCTGATGCTGGACAATGTTAATCTGAATAAATAAAAAATAATAAAAAAACTAGTCCTGCTTATGTATCAATCTGGTTCTTAACTCGGAAATCGAATTAAAAAATAACTTAAAAATCTGCATATCATAATCGCAATTATAACTGATTAAACAAAAACATTCTGGCGCGGAGCCACAAACGACACAAAGGACGGTACTTCAATATTGGTAATGTGAACAGTTAAGGCTTCTCGTATGTCACGCCTCAGTACTTTATATTGTCTTTCGAGATCTATCAGATGTGTTTATGTAGTATTTACTGAACTGTTCACTTCGAAAAAATGGTGTTATGATACTGATAACATTATGTGTATACTTTTCATTATTACGAATACAGATACAAATAGGTTTATTTCATCTTCATTACAAACTGGAACTTTTGGTTGCATTTCTGTTTTATCATTCAGTCCCTCAATTACTAAAACAAACTTCATGTAACTATTTCTACCTATTAGACCTACTTAAATACAACAACCCTGCATGTTTATATATTATTTCCAACTTCATTTGAATTTATACTGTTACTTTCTTCAATTTTGGCTAACCATTTCCTTTTAACTACAAATAAAAATTTTACCATTCTTTTTAATAAATCCGTATTTTTTGTTACGCACAGCTTTTTATATGCTACACTTTTATTAATTTCTAGTAATTTACTAACCGATAACATTAATATCGAGACCTAATTCGTCTGAAAAGAGAAATATGAGACGAAGGAAGTCTCATCAAATGTTTGCAGCTGAATACACGCAGAACGCAGACCGGCTTCTCCTTCTCGGTCATACCGTCAGTACTGACGTTGCCTGTAAAGGGCGTGGTTTCTTTTATTAGCTACAAATTACAACAGCAATGGTTTTATAGTATACTATATTTTCACTCTAGTAATGGTAAAGCAAATTTTACTAGCAATCTCTTGTAGCTTTATAGTACAGGGTCTCTTTTTTATTTATTTTCTTATCTCCGAGTCTAGATGATGGGCAGTATGGAGAAGGAAAATTCACTCAGTAAAGGATTATTGCAAGAATATAAGATCGACAATTGGACAACTAGTTAAGTGTTTTTTTCCTATTACCTTTTCTGCTTCAGAAGAAGTTCAGGGGTCAAGAAAAGCCCATCCACTCTCAACTAGATGAATTATTTTCATTAAATGCTTAAAGGAATAAAAAAAGCAATAGTGACTTTCCTCCAATTAGGCCTATGTGGGGTGAATTAGTAGCAACTCAGAGCTTAACTACAAACTGCTTTGAATCTCTTCACAGCAGATTCAAAACTAACTTCCACGGCTCACATCCTGATACACATCCTGATAGGTGCGCTGATATAAGTGCAGACAGAAACTCACCCCAAAATTAGGAGTCGCCGTAAAAACAGTACAAAATATGACCAGAAATAACATTTTTACCATTGATAAACTTAATTCTGAAGCTGAATATAAACATTTTTACACCAAATAAATAAATTTACATGTGGCACAATTTTGCGATTTATGTTCTTGCGTCACGTAGGCTATGTTATATATTTCTGCCGACCTTAGTAATGTTAGCCTCATCATTCATATAACTGCAAACTTATCATCAGGGAAGATACAAGCAATATTTTTGACCATGTACGTACATAAAGTAGACAGTCCCAAGTCTAGAAATTCTTCGGGAAACAGAGTGAGAACCAACTGGACCTTGCGACTGTAACTGACTGGGAAGTTGGGAACCACTTACGTCATTCGGGAACCACCTCACCCTCGCCCGCTACTGGAATTCGCACATAGTATCAAACCGGTTTCTCGAAGGTCTGTCTATCTGGTCTGAACAATTATTTACTAAGATAATATGTGTGTGATACCATAAGGTGAATTAATTTTATAATTAGGTAAGATCCTCAAATCTATTTAAACACGAATGTTACACTTCTTCTTTTCTCTTTCCCCGGGCCCGCTGCGCGAGGAGAGTGAACACCACAGCAATGGACACATATTTCTTCAACCTAAATACAGTATATTAATAATACAAATAATACAGGAATGTGTAAGGAAGTTTGTGCAGCGTGTTTTGCACCACTTATTTTAGAATTCTTGCCTCCCCTCCACGTATGGTATACAGCCACGAGTCCATATGTTGACCCTACCATCCGACAAGGTCTCTATCTCTACGCATCGCGTCAGCTTGACCCAGAAACTGGTCGGAAGTCAGTTTGCAACACTTCGGCCGCTCGAATTAGAACTCAGTCTCTCTGCTGGCTCTGATGCATGCTAATTCTAACATCAGAAGGTCGAGTTTTTGGAATGCGGGCCATGGAATTGCGAAATAAATGATGCCCAAGCTCAACAAAGCTCGTTTTCCAGGATATATCATGATGCTGTTAAAAATAACACGTGGATATAAAACAATGCCAAAAGTGACTAATAAGGAAATAGTGATGGTCTGTTTACTTTTGTGCATTTCAGCCTTATCAAATACAATAGAGGATAATACCGGACACTTACTGCTTTGGCAATGGAAAAATGGGAGACAGATTTTGCAGGACTCCTGGTGGCACAAGCTGGAAATTTAGGGCCAAATTAAAATATTCAAAACATATATAACTTGTAATGTTTTAATTATTCACCAACCTCTGAGCTCCAAAAAACTTGTTCACACAGAACTTGCGAAATAGTTCACTAAATATTATTGAAAGAACAATAAATATTTTAAATATCATGATTAGCGGTTGCTAATAAAAATATCTCACCGTCATTTTTTTTACAGTGCTTCGTCTTTGTTTAATTTTTTTTAAACTGATTTCTTTTCAAACAGCAAAATTTCTTTCACGGACCATATATTTTAGTCATTTGTATCATATATTATTCAAGTACTAAATGTTTGAATTTTTTCTTTGTATTTAATGTACGTTTCTTATATTCAGGTATATCATTTCTTTTCATTTATTATTATTATTATTATTATTATTATTATTATTAAGTGCCTGTATGGTACTTTATGAGATTGTGTGTGGGGACGAAAAATGTCTGTCCGTCTGTCTGTCCGTCCGTGTGTCTGTACGCGCCATAACTCAAATACGCTTTTTCGGATTTTCATGAAACTTGGAAAACACATTTATTAAGTGCCTGTATGGTACTTTATGAGATTGTGTGTGGGGACGAAAAATGTCTGTCCGTCTGTCTGTCCGTCCGTGTGTCTGTACGCGCCATAACTCAAATACGCTTTTTCGGATTTTCATGAAACTTGGAAAACACATTTATAATGTCAATGGGAAGAACCCTATTGATATTGAACCAAATCGGTTCACCGGTACCGGAGTAATGCCCAATTTAGTGCCTATTTTAATAGATTGTATCGGATTTCCATGAAACTTGGTATGCCTATTTATGACGTCCATGAGAAGTGCCCTATTGAATTTGAACCTAATCTGTTGACCGGTACCGGAGTAAAACCCAATTTAGTGTCTACTTTAAAGGCGCAATAACTCAAATACGCTTTATCGGATATTTATGAAACTTCGTATACGCATTTATAATGTCCATGGGAAGACGTTTATTGATATTGGACCAAATCGGTTGGCCAGTACCGGAATAATGCCCAATTTAGTGTTTTTATGTTAATATATAAGAAGTCGCGATAACTCAAATATGCTTTATTTGATTTTCCTGAAATTTTGTATACCCGTTTATAATGTACGTGGAAAGACGTCTACTGATATTGGACCAAATCGGTAGACCGGTACCGGAGTAAAACCCAATTTAGTGTATATTTTAAGGACGCGGTAACTCAAATACGCTTTACCGGATTTTTATGAAACTTGGTGTACACATTTATAATGTCCATGGGAAGACGTCTATTCATAATGGATAAAATCGGTTGACCTGTTTCGGAGTAATGCTCAATTTAGTGCCTATTTTATGGTAATATACGTATTCGAAAGAATTTATAAAAAAAATGAAAATCAGTTATCTTGACAACATAGCCTATTGTTTTACTGTGATCTTATAAGGCCTTGGAAATTAAAATACAGGTAGCTTTGACAAAAAACACTATTGATTTACATGCGCTTATCCAACTAGACCGTTAAAATGACCCAGGTGGCCGAGATGGTAGACCTTTTTCTTCCGTAAGCCCTGCTTAATGAATAAATCTGGAGCTTAACTTGGAAATCAATTAAAATAAAACATATTCTGCATATCTTAATTGCAGTCATAACTGATTAAACAAAAACATACTGGCACTTTGTTACATCAGTTTACCTGATTTTATTATTATTATTATTATTATTATGTATTTCATGTTTTTCCCTGGCTGAGTGGTAGAGATGGCCTTATGGCCTTAACTCCGCCAAGTTAAATAAATAAATAAATAATAGAAAGATAGTTAGAAAAATCATATCCCTCATACATAATATGCGGAGGTTCGCTATTTCGGCTCCTCTAAATTGACATTTTCTTATATATTCGTATCTAGACACCGTATCTTTATTCAGTAGTAGCAGGTTGGGCCACTAGATGGTGCTCACGATATTGTCCCTAGGTATATCGCAATGTGTCCTGTATTGTCCTCTATTGTATTTGGCCTTTTTAAACACGTATTAACTGCAGAGTGTTCATATAGCGTGTTAGGCTCTGTGGATGTACCAGTTGCCGTGTAGCTAGTGATGTCAATCTGTTGCTACTGTCCTTGTGTAACGACTTATCCATTTTGACGGACGCTTAATTTTAATTGTGAAAGCATTGATTGAAATAGTGTCGATGAATCACAATAAGTAAACATTCAATCCGGAATTTGCCTTTAGAGTAGGATTACCTCCACAACGTCTCTGGGGTTTTACGTATATACCTTAGGAGCGAGTCTCACCGCTCGTAGAGTTCCTGGCTAGGGGAGGTAGCTGCACCCTGATTGGATCAGCTCTCCTATCCCACTCCACGTGTTGTCTGTCTCTCTCGCAGCGGATTATCACTCCACTCAACTATTATAGTATTCTCTACGACTGGCGACACGCTGCAAGATGTTCACTCTCTGCCCAGCGGTAGCTTACTGATCTTACGCGCACCGAATTCGCGCATCTTGGTAACGAGACGTAACGAGAAGCTCGCTGGCTGGGTTTGTCTTCAAGGCCAGAGACTTTGTGGGAATAATCCAACTCTACGACTAGGGAAACTGAAAAAAAAAAACAAGTCAAATTGGTCGGCCATGGAGTTTGAACCCGGGACATCCAGAATTCCAGTTCCAGAAGCTAGCGCCTCAGTCATCCCGATCGTGAATTAATGAATAAACTAGGTCAAATAATATAATTAAAAATTAAGTTATTTATTCATGCAATATATGTAACAACGATGTCAGTGTAAATCATATAGCCTAATATTTTAATAATTCTTCCAAAAAATGATTTAAATAAAACATCTAGCAGTTGATAAATAACCGCGGGCATCTGCTAGTTAATTACAAGCGAAAAACCTCTTATAATATAACGATGCACAATGGCTAAAAGACAAGGAGTTAAAGCAGCTGTGAAGGTGAAGTATGAAACCAAATAGAGTAGTAAGATTTATTACTATTGCTAAAAGATATCTAAAACCTTAAACTTGATGTTACGTCGAGGCTCACAGTATACTAAATATATTGTATTCTTTTTTGATAGTATTTGCTAAAATATACTGTATATGAAAACTGAAACTTGATATTACGTCGAGGCGTACAGTTTATTAATTATATTGCATTCTATTTTTTATATTAATTGCTGAAAGGTATCTGAAAACTGAGACTTGATACGGTCGAGGCCTACAGTATACTAATTATATTGCATTCTACTTCTGACATTAATTCCTAAAAGATTTCTGAAAAATTAAACTTGATATTACATCGAGGCCTACAGTATACTAATTATTTTGCATTCTATGTTTGATATTAACTGCTAAAAGACATCTGAGAACTGAAAGTTGATATTACGTCGAGTTCTACAGTGTACTAACTATATTGTATTATTTTTTTATGGTAATTGCTAAAATCTGAAAACTGAAACTTGATATTAAATCGAGGCCTACATTATTCTAATTATATGTCATTTTTTATATTGATTATATTCGTTTGATATTTTTGCTGACTTAATTGCAAGGTTAAATTCAGGATTCTACTTTCTCTTTCTCTGACAGTGTGATCCATGCCCTGTGTGGGGCCCAATCCGCTACAATTATTAAATTTCTTTTTTAAAAGTAACCCTGAACTAATTAATGCGAATAATTAGAAATTTTAGCAAATATATAACTTTATGTAGGCCTATAAACATTTATTCTTCATGTTTATTATTTCTGCATTATTGTAAATTATTGTATTTCATTGTTCTTTTAAATCCATGTATCATATTTATATTTATGTGCGTATGTTATTTCTGAACTGTTCCAGACCACGAGCATGTGCTCATTCCGGTGGCGCTTTAATGTAAAAGTAATTGTACCGATATTTGTTTAACAGTATGGGCAAATAAATTAAAATAAACGGTCATAGTACCTTCCTATTTCGCATACGGAGGAATATGAGGCTCCACTGCAACTGGTCAAGTTGAGTTTTATCAAAACTGATACAGTATTGTATGCCATTTACGCGTAAATATCTGTATATACCACCTGGTGGTGTGGTTAAGGAAATAGATGTCCACAGTGCATTATGATTTGCACTTCTGTAATTGCGTGGAGTTCAATGACTTTAACAGAGGAATAATGAAGAACAAAGTAATGCTTTTGCAAAGAAATGTTATCTAGAGGTAAAACTGAAACGCAATTCTCATTTCTTTTGTTTTATGGAATATGGAGCGCCAGGTGTAGAGGTCGCTGAACTCGTACATACAAGGGAAGTAAGTTTCACTTTTGTGAATCTCAATTACACAAGGTGGGCCGCTATTGTTATAGTCTGGAGTGTGTGTGTGTGTCTCATGAAAGTATCTAACGACTCAGTTCAGAGGGCAATGTGCACACTCAGCTTTCTCACACCACAATTTAGTATACATTGACAATGTTGATGTAATAAATAATAATAATAATAATAATAATAATAATAATAATAATAATGAGAAGGATTACATTGATACTGAAATGTATATACTGCACTAAGTAAACATACATGCAAACCAAACCAAAGATGAAGCCAATGGACTGCCGTGCACAGTGCTCGGCCTTCACCGGTCAGGGCGGGTGTGTACCGACTGCGCGCGAAAGGGTCAATTTTTTCCCAACTGCGCGCAAGCTACTGAATTGTAAACAGCCCAACTGCGCGCAAGTTTCTGAATTGTAAACAGCCCAACTGCGCTCGAGCTACTAAATTGTAAACAGCCCAACTGCGCGCGAGCGGGTATAGGCCTACCACAAATACGTAAAATGCTTGTGAATCTGTTTCATCTAAGCAACACATATATATACCATTTTGTTGATGCTGTCATTCAAACGTAGACAAGCACTTACATAAAAATGAATTATAAAGATACCTACAAATCTAAATCTGCCTGCGAAAAGCGTAGGCAATACTTAGAAGAATTAATTTTAAAATACAGACAAGGAATTATCTCACGATTTCATTTCCTAAAGAGTGTTTGTTATTATTACAAGAAAGGCACATAATTTAAGTGCATTTTTTAACTTCTTGACAAATGCCCTTCGGCTTGTATATTATGACACTGCATTTTTAACCATACCTATGAATGGCAAATAGGCCGGCATTCATAGAGAGTCCTAAGTCTCCAGAAAATGGAAGGAAAATGCAGGAATAATCGCCGCGCAGTAGACCTATACCCAAAACTTACTGTCGCGCGCAGTTGACCTATACGCAAAACGGACCTCCGCGCGCAGTCGGGCACTTTAAAACAGTTAGAAATTTATCTTGCACGCAGTCGGGGTCCTCCGGCCAGGGCATCCAATCCCCGCGACTGTTTTTAGCTCTCTCTGCAACTTCTATCTCTTGACGAAGATTCAAATAAGAAAATAAGAAAGAAACCTATGTTAATCAAGTATCCCATCTAGTTAGAATTGCCCTACCTGACAATAGATTTTGAAGGCACGTATCTTTCAAATCAGGAATTCCACTGGGAATAAATTTTGAACTGATAGATTTTGTTAATTTAGGTATGTGCCCGATCATAGTGTTAGACTAATTTCTTTTCTACCCGTATGCTGTTTGACACGGTGTTATAAGTTGTGCGAGAAATTGAATCCAATTTAAAGATATTCATGTACTTATAGCCACTTATCGCGACTTATAATAATAATAATAATTTATTCCATCTGTAGCTGTACATTGTATAGATAGACATTGTCAATAATAAGGTTACAGTGACTGCAGAAATCATTTATGTAAAAATTCCTTAAAATAATAAAATGTCTTCTCATACAAATACTCTTTCAGTTTAAATTTAAAACACCTGAGATTTCCCAAATTTAAAATACTGGCAAGTTATTTATAACTTGACTAACAATGTAAACTGGCGATTTAGTGTATCTGAACGTTCGATATTTAAAAATACGAGTATGTATAACGTATCTTTGCTCCTTCTGTTGTGCTCATGTAGGCTAATTCTGAATTAAAGATGAACTTATCTTTGTTGTTAAAATAAAGAGCCTCGTATAATAAAATTCCAGTTACTGTTAAAATCTTGTTAGTTTTGAAAACCAAAGACTCCGTTGGTGGCAAGTTAAAAATAAGTCTTAAGATTTTCTATTGTGTAACAAACACCCTACCTATGTTCGTTGCCCTGCCCCAAATCAGTATATTATAGGAAATAATACTATGTCCAAGAGGAAATACACATTAAAAAGACTTTTACTGTCCATATAATGTTTTAAAACCCTGAAAGCAAAGCATAGCTTCTAAGACGTCCACAAATATAATCTAATTGTGATTCCCAATTCTAATAAGAATCGACATAAACACCTAAAAACTTAGCAGTTTTTGTAACATTGAGATCTGTGTTTTTAACATATGACAAGTATAGGTCTTCACATCTATAAAAAAAATAAAAGGAGTTTTATGCATATTAACTAATAAATTATTTGCGGCACACCACTCCTTAAAATTATAAACGGTAGTAGACACTTTCGTATACAATTCCGCAACGGTCTCAGCTGTTATAAAAAGAAGTTGTATCATCGGCGTACATTATCAGACCTTCAGAATTTCCACTATATTCAAGATCATTGACATATGAATTAAATAACAGAGGCCCAAGGGCATACCCTTGAGGAACACCATAGATGAGGTCATATTCTTTTGACATTGTGTTATCAATCTTAACAATAGATCTCCTGGATTTTATAAAGGAAATAATTAAGTTATTACCAATGCCTCTAAAACCCAGATGCGATAGTTTATGTTTCAAAAATTCATGTTCAATTGAATCAAAAGCACTGGATAGATCAAACAGGATACCAACATACAAGTTCTTATCAGTACTGCGAAAAATGGTTTCTATGAAATCAACGGAGGCTGTTTCGGTTGATTTACCATCGGTAAAACTATGTTGGTAGGGGGATAATAAATTATTACTTTCCATAAATTGCTTGATTCTAGACCATATTAGTTTTTCTAACACTTTAGATATTGTGGGTAAGAGAGAAATGGGCCTATAGAGGTAATACAAGGATCCCCTTTTTTGTAAATTGGACACACAATAGAAAGCTTAAGATATAATCAGGATACACACCATTCTTAATACAGAGATTGAAAATGTATGTAATTGGTTGAACAATACTTAAACATATGTGTTTCAAAACTTGAGCTGAATTACCTGGGGCACGCCGTAGTGTAGTGGTTGAGGCGCTGTGCTACAAACCGGAAGGTCGTGGGTTCGATTCTCGATGAGGTCGTTGGTGTTTTTCAATTGGCCTAATCCTTCTGGTGGCACTATGGCCCTTAGGTCGACTCAGCCTCTAATAGAAATGAGTACCAGGAACAATCTTTACCTTTTACCATCTATACCTGATGAATGTGAGTCTCGTATTTCCATTATTGTAACAATAACTTCAGCACACGTTGTATATATGAGAGAACCATAGAATTAAGAATTGGAGGAACACAAGTACATTGCCTTGATAACTGGTGAGGCTGATTCAGTAATTTGATCTTGATCTGAGAAGAAAAATGATCTGCAAAGCAGTTTGCAATATTAACAAAGAGTACGTTATAGTACATTATCGTTATTGTACATTGTCACATGGACTAATAATACTCTGGGGTTTACTCCGTCCTAATTCATTATTTACGTGATTCCAGACAGACTTATTTTTATTCTTGGAGTTGGAAATTAGAATACTAAAGTATAGTTTCATTCTGTCCAATTAAGTTTGTGTACTGCTTTTTCCTTGCTTTATATAAACTATCAAGTACATCAGAATTAAGATCTCGTTTCAGTCTGAAAAGTCTTTTGAGCTCTGTGCTTTGCTTGATGACATCATCCGATATCCATGGCTTCTTACTCATACCAGGTTTCTTAGACATGGAGCTTTTCATAATATCATAAAATAATATCATAATATCATAAAAATATAGAATAGTGGACATAAAATTGTTGAAGGCTTCATTTACATCAGCTATTTGTATAACATTATGCCAAGAGGTATTGCGTAATATACGTAAAGCGAATAAGAACTGTGTGGTCTGAAGCCTTTTAAGAATTTTACAACTTCAAGGCACAATGAGGGCGATTTCAGCGCCGCTTGTAGGTAATTTTGGATGCCGTTTTTTCTGTAGCTATGGGCGCTAAGATGAGATTTTCCTAAATAAATTCTTCATTGGATACGGGTACTGGATTGGAAATAAGGTTAATCTTATAGAATTAACGGCGGGTGTCATAAAAAGTTAATCTGTGATCAAGCAACAAAATTCCGTAATTAAGTAGGACTTAGAATTTTAGTTGTATAAATACTAATCTAAGGTCATTTCATCTTGTTCTAAGTTCAAATATAACTGGCGTTTTTTATCTGTTCAAGTAATTAACAAGATGAAATTGAATACAATAAAAGATAACGAAAAATTTAGTTATAAACTAGTGAGCTTCCACTTGGTTAAGGCAATTAAAAGCGCACTCACACGATGCTATACACCACTTAGTATACGCCAGAATGAGAAGTGAATAAATCACTTAATTCATCTGGGAAATCACGAAGCCCTGTGAACATTTCAAAATAAATATTCTGGCATTTGTTAAAATATACCCATGTGGCCTATTTCATGAAGGGGTGACATTGGTGAAATTCGAGGATGATTAATAACAAAGGTGTTTCTTGTTGGCTGTGATACGGTAATACGTAGGAAACATATCAATAATAGTCCATATGGACTGTATGATTTATGCAAGAGTTCTTGGATCAACAACTACTGTATCCGCATTGTAAATAGGTCGCTGCGAAAGAAATGAGACCTTCACTATTACAAATGCCATCTCCCTGAAATTATGCAAGTGACCTAAGAAGCTGTGATAAATTAATGCAATTCATTCAAGCCTTTATTTTATTTTCAAGTCGAATCTAGATGCCGAGTCTCCGCATACTTTCTCACTTGTTAGTTTCTCTACTCGTACCATATATAGGCCTTATATAAGGTGAAGAAGTAGGCCTATTGTGTTCGACACTGCAATTCAATATTGAGTTTTCAGCACAAATGCACGTTTTGAGGCCCATGAATCTAAAAAAAAGTTTTCAGATAAACATTTATTTTGTATGTGTGTGTCTGTCTGTCTTGTGAACATTATAGCTAAAGGAAGAAATATTTTATGAAAATGAAATTTTATATTTGGATTGGATATCAACTGGGGATGTGAAAGAAAGATTGGCGACGACTTTCTCTTACTCTTACTACCTCTTTACATGAAGAGTATTTCAGATTTCGCCATTTTCTCTAAACCAGCTTTAACGACTTCTATTGTTTTGTGTTCGAGCTAAATGTTTGAAGGGTAGTAATAAACAAATCAACGTTTTCACAAAATCAGGCTTTTAAGACTTGCGTGGTGAGCAATACACCCTTGAATTAGTGATGAGCGAGACCAGTCTTGGTCTTGCAGTCTTGGTCTTGGTCTTGCAGAAAATGCAAGATCGAGACCAAGACCAAGACCGTATCAGCGTTAGCAAGACCAAGACCAAGACCGGCCATGCAAGACCGAGAACAAGACCAACCCTGCAAGACTCTGGCAAGAACAAGACCTAACTGCAAGACTCTTGCAGTCTTGCTATTTGAAAAAAGTTTTATCAAGCCCCGTTGTGTATGCAGCGAGCCAGCGACCACTACTCAAAGGCGCCGCAGAGTCGCTAGCCGGAGTAGTCCCAAGGCTGGTAGGCCTATAATGTAGAGGTTGCCTCATCGTGCGGTAACCAATGAGAGCAGACCCGGTGCATGACGCTGTCCGTATCCAAAAACGAGCGCACCATTCAAATAATACATGTGAACTCCGTATACAACCTCTCTCACCACTACGTTAAAACCAATTACTGCAATGAAAACTTACAATTAATCTGACGGATTTCCCTGAATAGCATTCCATACAGCTAGTTCCTTCAATTGGTGGGAGTTAAATTCACCATAAACACTCCATATTCATTTTTAAAATGTTTAATTGCAATAGTTCTCTAATATTATGGTACGAAAGACAAACATATGTAACAAAGGCCCTAAGTCATATATGAAATTTCATTTTGCGTACAATATAAATGCTGACCACATAATTTATCAATAAAACTTAAAAATTCTGCCATACAGTTATTTAATAACTAGTTTCTCTAACCTCTCACTGGGTTTAAAGGAAGCTATGACTGAGGATTTATAATATTTTTTTATTACAACCAAATGGTCATACTACGATGAATGGAGCAACGACGGAATGCTATATGGCAGGGGAAACCGGAGCACCCCGAGAAAGCCTGCCCCGACCCCACTTTGTCCACCACAAATTCCACATGGATTCATCGAGATCCGATCCCGGGTCCCAGCGGTGAAGGGCGAGCGGTCTAACCACTCAGCCATGGGGCGGCCTATGACTAAGGATTTGAAACTTTAAACAGTAGCCCCCGTAAATTAAAACGTCTATTAACATGCTCAGTAGCATATTTCATTAACGATTATATCCTTTTTTACACCTATCATTAATATT
This sequence comes from Ectobius pallidus, assembly GCA_964059195.1. Classification (NCBI taxonomy): domain Eukaryota; kingdom Metazoa; phylum Arthropoda; class Insecta; order Blattodea; family Ectobiidae; genus Ectobius; species Ectobius pallidus. Next base: position 37,216,973 of record CAXKWD010000009.1, read on the forward strand.
CATAGCCTATTCTCACATATAGAATTTTTCCTCTCTACTTGAACAAAATATAACATAGCTATTCAGCTCATTCCTTTCTCCTTGAAGAAAATTTCAAAATAAAGTTAAGTCTAAAAAAATCAGGTATTCTTCATAATTATTCAATAAAACAAAATTAAACCGTAGATTAATTAAAAGAGGAACGGGTATTTGCTAGTTATTACTTTACAGTTACTTATCTGATTGTACTGTAGCTATACAGGCCTACATTTTGTTGATGATAGGTAGGACATCCACTAAAAACCTTTTTTTACTACTACAATTTTCTTATTGACACATAACGGTGGGGCGTTTAAGTTCTTGCTGCTGATTCATATTAAGGATGCATATCGAATGGGAAAAGATAATAAAAGTAGAAAATGCCTGGTCTAGAAATATTTTCTTGCATGAAGGATAGTTATGATTATTTATGACCCAATTAGTTGAAGGCCCGAAACTTGAAAGCAAGTAGAAAGTAATTTATGAGGGGTAGCGGAAATCTTTAAAGTGCAGAAATGATCTGTTCACAATGTGTTATAAATTAGAACTATGGTATATGGAAAGATAAATATTATTTATTGCAGCCTATGGGTTTGGGTTTCGAAGTGTCATTGTGTGATTTTCTATAAATTGCACAATTTCTAAAGCATCTGCTTCAATGCCGTTATGTTTTGTTACTATATTATACAGTTTTAAACAGGCCAGATAGAACCTCTCTCCTATGCGGAAATCTTTTAAACATTTCATACACATCCTGTTAATATTACTTCTTGTCTCCACAGCCGTTCATTTTGAAACTTTACAATATAATATTAATAATTTTACTCTCTCAAATAGTGTATAGCTTCTCGTGGATTTTGGGTTTAAAGTTCTGCAATAGGATAACAGAGAATATTTAAATTTACACTCAAAGTTTACTGTTCTAGCTTATATCACCATGGACGTTTCGGCAAACAGCTTGACATCACATTAGTGTTTACATGGTCAAAGCAACTAAAAGGAATTAGCTTTCGTTACTTTTGCAAGCAATAACACACATGTAAATGGTGTAACCTTAAATCATGTAAACGCCATCGATCACAGTAAGATGCATAAAAGAAAACTGCAAGACTCTTGCAACAAGACCAAGACCGAGCATGCAAGACCGAGACCAAGACCACTGGTACAAGACCGAGACCAAGACCAAGACCAGGGTTACCTATGCAAGACCAAGACTGAGAGTGCAATACCGAGACCAAGACCAAGACCGCCCTGGTCTTGGTCTTGGTCTTGGTCTTGCATTTGCTCATCACTACCTTGAATGAGGCTGACATAACTGAATTCGCACTTTCTGCAATGTACAACCTCTTATCCTATATCAGAATTTGAAGTGAGAAAGTTGTATTGCCCAAGCTTAAGATAAAGTTGCGTAATCGAAACATCAGATTTTGTTACGATGCATGTAAGTTCAGTTTCCATTGGAATACAGAGATAAGTGAACTAAATTGTCAAGCAATCTTATATGAAGCATTCACATAACTTTATCCTTCGTATTGCGACAATATTTGCACGGGAATGTTATAGTAGACCTTAGCCAAAAGCCAAATTCAGATCCCTATAATTCGCTAGGCAAGAGTGTAAATTGTCATACTTTGTTGACGACATAGGAAGCTTATAACTACTATTCAGAATTTATATGAAAAATATAGTTTTAGCTCTTAATAAATTGGATTTGTGTATGAATTTTGAGCCGTTTAGGAGGTAATTAAAATTGTCTTAATATAAAATGGTATTAAAAGTAAGATGAGAAGAAAGTCAATTATTTTATTATGATATGTTAAAAGTAACAAATAAAGCTGCTTGCCAATGGGACACAGCTTACAAACTCAATCTTATGAAACAATAATTAATAATTATAATTATATGGAGTACACAAATATTAACAGTTTAACAATATTCTTCTAAATAGAAGCTTATATTATTTGAGTAAATGTAATGATTCAAAATCTATATAAAAGTATTAAACCTAATCCATAGAATACTTCGGAGACTTAATAACAAATATTATTATTGCTGTAATTATTATTATCGTCATCATTGTTTTTTATTGGAATTAAAATAAACACAAATATTCACTCTCGTAGTAAATCTGTGTCCTCAAATAGTGTCCTTTCTCATCACCTTCGAATAAATTATGTTATTATTTACCAGTATTTTCCTTTATTGTATTACTATTGGACCCTTTACCCTGCCGTGCATTGCGCTCTGTGAAAATTTAGGCCTATAGTTTGAATGCACCATAGTTCTTCATTTTCTATCAGTTTGTCAATAGTGAAAACTTCCTTTCCCGGGTGTCGGATTGGGAGTGTGTTATTCCTAGATTTTAAGTGTTAGGTTGGGGACTGGTGCACCCCGGAAACAAATCCGCTGAGAATATCCCCTTACGGAATCACCAGTGGTCGCTCGCGACCCGATGCAACTTACTTATTCATTTTCTTCTATGGAGAATGTATCGATAAAATCAAAACCTCTCGGTACATAGGCATGAAGACACTAATGGTCAGCATGCCGACTCCCACGGCCGTTATTGATGGTTTCGGAGACCGGAGTCCCTACTTATTTATCAAGAAGCTGCTCGGCTGGTGTGACGAGGATTAGTGCACCCCTTTTCAGATCTCCCTACCTCGGAAAAATGAGGTTATGCAGATCTGTAGTCAGCACTAGACTAAGCAGGCGGTCGAATAAAATAACTGTAATGTATTCCCCATGATTCTGGGCATCAGTGCTGCCATATATCGTGCCACCAGAGTGAAAACTTCAACAGAATCGTCAGGTACAAAGTTACTAGAGACAGGCCTCCTCAAAGGGTGTCGTGCACATCGGCACAGTCGCATTTATGTGCACCTCGGCATAGTATTTTTATCTTGTAATATTATCGTGCTCATCGCCACACACCCCTCACGCCACGGCTCCAAGGCAGCACCCCTTAGCTACCGCGGCTAAGGAAACCGGCCGTTGATATCGTAGACAGGTTAAGTCAGGTTAGGTTAGGTTAGGTTAGGTTAAGTTAGGTTAGGTTAAGTTAGGTTAGGTTAAGTTAGGTTAGGTTAGGTTAAGTTAGGTTGGGTTAGGTTAGGTAGATTCAAAGTCTCATTCAATCGCAGGCAGATACTTTATGACTGATTTCTAATCAATTTCTATTTTTATATTAATGTACACAGTATGTATCTATAATAATAAAAGGAGGTGTTTATCTTTCTGTCTATCTAGCAGTTATTGTGAAACTCAATTGCATTTAATACGATAATGTAATTCCAACTTTGTCTCTATGTCCACCCCTACGAAGGGTGTGAGGCGATGAGCACGATGATATTGCAAGATAAAAATACTATGCCGATGTGCACACAACCCCTCAAAGACATCCAGTTATCATAGATAGCGCTACGAGTGAATAGCAGAGTTCCAGTTACGAGTTGCATTTATAATGACAATTTAACGAATAATATGTAATAAATAATTAAAAATATATATTGAAATTGAAACATTTAGGTAGCCTTTTAGATCGAGACAATACTGAACTATTAAAAAGGTATTTATGACATACGATAAGTGTGGCTGTTTTCTCTGAGAAAGACACAATACATGGTTGCTTGTTCCATGCCCAGTAGTTAATAAACAACCATTTATTCAGGCACTGTCTGCTGAGATAATGAAGATATCTTGCATAAATCATAAGTACAGTATATTATTGTTATAGTTGTTAGCGATGAACCTCCCATCTCTGAACGGCCTTCCGATCACCAACTTACATTCATGCTGTTGAGGTTAGCCTATGCCTTTATAATGTTTACAGGAGGTGATTACAATCATGAATTGCCAACTTTCTGATGAATGGAATGTAAATATTATAATATCGATTCCTGAACAGAAGTAAGCGTAATATTAACTTTATTTCCAGAATAAATATTAACGTACAGAGACAATGGCGACGTCTGCGTAACTCATTGCCTACAGAGCCTTCGACCTGATTAGAATATAAAGAAAAGCGTACATATTTTAATCGCTTTTGTAGGAGGTGATTAAATAAACTCGATAAAGATTGAGTGATCAGGTCTGTAGTTGGCTGATTTCAGATTCATTCTTAGTTATTAGCCCAAATTGAAAGAAATACGTTATGACATGAATAGTCAATCTAACGCCCAATTTAAATATCATGTTTTAGCAGACGTGGAAGCAATTAGCATAACATTTTGCGTTTTTACAAAAAAAAAAAATTGCACTAGAGGCTTGTTGAAAGCAATACTGTACCACGGTTCCGGAGTTGTGTGGAAAGTCAAGCGATCTCTAAGTGCGACCGCATCATGTTACGTAATCTCCACCACAGTATAGAGGTCAAAGCCCTCCGCCGTAATGTAGGTTACAACAAATGCATATCGCTAACATGTGGAAAAACTGGAATGCCTCCAACTCTATGGAAATTCCATTTATCGCAGAATTATTGTGAGGAATTTTAACTTTCAAACTATTAAGAACGCCATTCTCCATATTTCTCGATCTATAAAGTTACGTAACCGCAACAACTGTCTGTATATTGCCTGATTTAGTCCATTTAAATAAGCATTCATCATGTACGTTCTGAATCAAACACCTATTTCTTTTTTCCTGAAACGAATGAGGTTCATTATAACAGGGGTGCCCACAGGGGGGGGGGGTTAAGACGCAGACTGCGTCATTGAAATTTCTGGGGGGGGGCAAAATATCGTTTTATGAATTTTCTGGGGGGGGGGTTGAAAATTGTTGCAAAATTAGCGTTTTATATGTTAAAAATAAAAACGGTCAAGTTTTATAACTTCAATTCTTCTAATTCCTTAGAAGTGAATAAATTAGCGAAACACATTTGCTTGTAAAGAACTGCCGCGCCAACGAAATCTATCTCTCTGTGCCGAAAGCGGCGACTGCGAACTGAACCATTGTTGGTAGAATTATTGGACTATTAGTTCTTACTGGGTTATTACAGTCTTTGTACAATGCCGCCTGCAAGAATAATATTATTTTCGGAAGTGATTTTACTGCACTCAAAAGCACGTGCCACCTTATAAGAACGGGGGGGAAGGTGTCTATAACCAATGCTGCATTCTTAATTTAAACTTGAGGTTACGGCTACTGGTTTCAGTCCATCTCGGCATCTCGAAAATGCCGAAAATACAACAGAAATTTAAATATAAGTGTTTAGAATTATTGTGCAATGCCATTATTAGACATGACAAATGGCAAGATCACTGCAGAAAGAAATATCCGTATAAACTGAAAAATAATTTAGATATAAAATACAAGATTACCGAAAGTAAAAGGGGTGGCGAAGATAAATGGAAACCGTACATTGATATAAATCCCAAGCAGAATCTTCAAGATAAAGATGAAATTTCGACAGCCATGGGCGCCCATACCCGGGGGCGAGGGGGGGGCGCAAGGAAAAAATATGTATTAATAATTATTATAGTCAAGTGTTTTTCTTTTAAGACAATTATTTGAAAGTCAGTTAAGACATAAAAAGTTTGCAGAAGTTTTACCAAATCGACAACATGGAAGCAGATTCCACAGTGGATTAGGAAAGGGTGTCCAGGGGTTTGGACCTAAAATTCTACATTTGTATTTAAAAGAAAATATTTATTTAACTAAACAAGATTTGTTGGTGTGTCAAATATGATATAGCAGTTATTTTCTTTTCATAACATAATGAGTAGGCCTATTATGTCCACTGTTCCATGTGTTATTCAACTTTTCTTATAAATAGTAATAAGTATTATAACTTAGGTAACAATTTCTTGTTTAAGTTGCCATGTCTTAGAGTATAGTAAACAAATTTGCTAACTAGTTTTTCAGTGCTAAAATAGCGTAAAATGTGATTTTCATTAGTTCAACATTAAAAAATTTCCCGGGGGTGGACACCCGACTTAGGTAATATTTTCTTGTTTACATTGGCATGTTTTAGAGTATGGTAAACAAGTTTCCTAACTAGTTTTTGAGTGCTAAAATAGCGTAAAATTTGATTTTTATTAGTTCAATATTTAAAAATTTCCGGGGGTGGACCCCTACTTGGGTAATGATTTCTTATTTACATTGGCATGTCTTAGAGTATGGTAAATAAATTTCCTAACTAGTTTCTCTTTACTAAAATAGCGCAAAATGTGATTTAAATTAGTTCAATAATTAAAATTTTCTGGGGATGGACCCCCGACCCCCTTTTTGGGGGGTATTCCAAACCCCCCCGGCACTTTCGACCCTCCCCGCAATTATTTTCTGGCTACGTCATTGTTGCACGTATTATATTAGCCTATTAATATAATGTTACAAAGTGTCCCAAGAAGTTAAAGCAACAAAAAGTAAATAAATTTAAAAAATTGCCCCCCTAGAAAATATCATATGGGCGCCCTTGTCGACAGCCAATCAGGTTGGGGGTGAGCAATGAAGTTTGGGGGGTGAGCAATGAAGTTTGGGGGGTGAGTCATGAAGTTTGAGGGGGGTGGGCACCCCTGATTATAATACAGGCCTACAGTATTGCGATAGATGAAGAATGGAAGAAGAGTCTGTATGACAATCCTATTTTATATTTGGCGAAATACTACGTGTATATAAGATAAAGTAGGCCTAAACTGTGATATGCGATTGGGCTTTTGACACAAGTATTGATGTACAGATTGAACTTTGAGAGTGGAAATAGACTTGGAATGGTACCATTAAAACAGATTGTAATTGAATATAAGAAGCTGATTAATTACACACATAAAACCTAATCTAACACTATTATTGTGTTGTAAGCACAGTGTGATATAAATCTAGTGGTATAAGCTGAATACATTCAAACACAGGGATGAATATCCCAATCACTTGGTGTGTAGCAGATAAATTAAATAAATAAACAAGATCACACTTTCATAAATGAAAACTGATGTAACAAACTGCCAGGATGCTTTTGTTTAATCAGTGATAATTTCAATTATCATATGCAGAAAATATGTTGTTTTTTAAACCGATTTTCGAGTTAAAATCCAGGGCTTACGCAAGAACAAAGGTCTAAAGTTTGATAAGTATATGTGAAGGAATAGCCTATGTGGATAGTGTTATTTGTCAAAGCTAAGTGTATTGCAACTTCTACAGCCGTATATGAACACTGTAAAATAATAGGTTGCCATGAGAACTGATCTGCATTTGATAAATTCTTTCTTACATATTACCATAAAATAAGCACTAAATTGGGCATTACTCCGGTACCGGTAAACTGATTTGGTCCAATATCAATAGACTTCTTCCCATGGACGTTATAAATGCGTAGGGCCTACACCAAGTTTCACACGGACACAGACGGACAGACATTTTCCCGTCCACCACACAACCTCATAAAGTGCCATTCTGGCACTTAATAAATAGTCTACATAATAGTATATTGCGATACAAGTGCCGCAAGCGGTGCATACGGATTGAGGAAAGAGTTTTTTTACATTTCCGAGATCCGTTATGCGCTTACGGCACGAGTATTGCATGCTATTTTTTGCACGATGATTATTTATATCGATTTGATTATATTCATTGAGATATTAGCTGAAAATATTATGTATATACATTATTGAAGATAGATGTTTATTTCAGAAAGTGATTCGCATGTGTTTGTTGTTATGAGAACCGAATATTTGTCCTGTTAAAGTCGCCACAAACTTCCATAAAGACTTGTATTTTACTTACGGCACAGTGTAATTTTTACCGCACGGAAATTTGTTTTGTTTCCATAGCAAGAAGATTGCGTGCGGGAATGTCAACTTACGATCCACGGCAACAATATTCGTAAGTACCACTAATTAGTTACGTCGTGCAAAATAGTATATTGCGATACAAGTGCCGTAAGCGATGCATACGGATCGAGGAAAGATCCGTTATGGGCTTATGGCACGAGTATTGCATGCTATTTTTTGCACGATGATTATTTATATCAATTTAATTATATTAATTGAGATATTACCTGAAAATATTATGTACAGTATATGTTACCGGCAATTTGTGAAATCCGGCATTCTATAGAATGCTTAGGTAATGTATAGAATGCCTAAAATCGAACGTCAAAGTATGAAATGATTGATGTTTTAAACATTACCTAGGCATTGTACCCATATACTTTGCCTAATTGTCTGCCGGCAAAGTATATAATACGCCTAATCCCGCCACTAATATATGTCGATGGAGTAGAATTGAAGATAAATTTGTATAATAGTTTAAAAAATGCAAACAACCAAATACCCTGAACTGAAACTATGAACAATTTGTACGAAATAATTTCTACTTTATGTCACAAATATTTAGTATAGAATAACTCATATCTTTAAAATTTATTTAGACTTTTTGAAATAGTATTAAATAGTCTGCTAAATTTTCTGTGCGAGATTGGTTATCATTATATTCTGATAAAATACTTTTCGTAAAAAAGAAACACATTTTCTTAAATTCATCATTAATATTGACCTTACTTCAGTACTACTTCCCCATAGTCTTCATCAATATTAGCATTATTGAAATATAGTGTAATGGAAAATTGCAACTGTGATTATATAGTAGGACTTCTTTGTACGAATAAGACAGGCTGCTGAAAAAATTAGGTTGCAATATCATTGGTAGGGGAGTACTTACTTTAACAAGTACTTCAATCTCAGTTCTGCTTTCATTGTTTTCCGGTTGGAATATCCTGTGTGTTTTATTTCGTAGTTTTGTTCTTTCAGTTTCAAATGCGTATTAATTAATAAAGGCTTTTCATCTTGTTCCCCTTTTAACACTTTGCCTAAACGGTACTGGTCATTCTGTATAATGCCTAGGAATTGCATAGAATACCTAGGAAAAGTATGTAACATTTTCACAAAAAACTTATATTTCACAGTTTGCCTAAAACCGTCAGGCATTCTATACATTACCTAGGCATTCTATAGAATACCGGGATTTCACACATTGCCGGTAACATATATATATATATACATTATTGAAGATAGATGTTTATTTCAGAAAGTGATTCGCATGTGTTTGTTGTTATGGGAACCGAATATTTGTCCTGGGGGGCCTTGTCCATAAAGGCTTGTATTATGATGTGTGTCGTAAGTAAATTCTTACCGCACGGAAACTCTTACCGCATGGAAATTTGTTTTGTTTCCATAGCAACAAGATTGCGTGCGGGAATGTCAACTTACGATCCACGGCAACAATATTCATAAGTACCACTAATTAGTTAAGTCGTGGAAAATTAAATATGGGTTTTGTCACTGAATTCTTTAGTATGGATATTTCTGTAGATCTTTGGATTGTCTGTTGGAGAAATGTTATGTATCTCTCTCTCTCTCTCTCTCTCTCTCTCTCTCTCTCTCTCTCTCTCTCTCTCTCGTTTTGGTATCGAAGCAAACGCCCTTTCGATAGTATTTTCTTCAAATATGTTCACTTATATTTGGATAACATTTTTCACAGAATAGAAGAAGAATCTACTCTTTTTTGTAAAATTGGTTAAAAAAGAAACTTATTTAAAAAGGAAGGGCTTTTTGACAGTAACCTTACCGCTACAAAACAGTAATGGAAGTTGTAAATAGTTCAATACAAGAAATCCTGTTTTCAAGTTTACATTTTTCTAAAAAAAAAATAATTCTTTTTGGATTATCCTTTACTGGTCTATTTCAAAGTGAAGGACGCCTTAGATATCGTAAACTTCATCTGAAACTGCAAATTCTTTGTTGTGTGCAGACAAAGCTAGGTTTTCTGTGATATAGCCGTCCACGTTATGGACGGCTGAGTCCGGCGGATCTTTTAGATGTCGGAAGCCAAAGTGTGAGTGCGCTTACTTGACTTTCTTGGCCCATAGCACTGCCGTGGATTTCTATACCTCCAGCTGTCAGTCGGTACATGTAGACTCTGGAGTCTCGGGTTCGAACTAGGAGAGGCTCAACCACAGTTCTAATAGTAAGACTGGGCGCAGTTAAAATTGTCACTTGCGTTTTATTGAACACCAACTCTGAAGTGCATTTTGTACAATAATTTCACAGCTGACAACATTCTGATAGTCTGACAATACGTACGCAGTATGATGGCGTCACTCCACCAATTCCACAGTAAATTATGTCAACATCTATTTTTACTGACTTCAACTTCTCTCTCGTAATAACGTTACTCACTAAATTTTTACTGTACTTCCTTGATAATTTTACTTTTACTCGCTAGCTCACTCCCTCCCGAGTTCCGCGGCTCCGCCTATATATATATATATGGAAGTATTATGGAAGTTTCGATATTATAATGGTAATGTGATAATAACATCAATCGAAACTTCGAGACATAAAAAAAAATTAGCAATATTCTGGAAGATTCATTAAAGAACTCCCACATTAGTAAAGGCGACACCTATCCTATTGGTTGGCGTCCCTTCCCACAAAATACAGAATGGTTCCTATTTGTTACAAAGGGCTTATTTTGTGAATGGCACCAACATCTTCTAGAAATTTACGTTTCTGTCAAATTCTAAGTCTACAATACAATTCAAGTTTTTATGAGCTTTTAAATCCTATTTACTAGATATTTCATTTTTGCATTTGATTGACGTTTATCATTTAGGTTGACTTGGATTTACAAGTGCAATTTACTGCTTGTGAATACCAAATACAATAAAGTTTACTTTAAAGTATTCAATAATGACAGTTATATTCAATATTCAAGTTATGACAGCAGCCCGGCCACTGTTGTGTGGAGTGACAAAGGCACAAAAGGTCTCCTCCTTAATAAATGTATTTTTCCTTTTAATGGAAAAAATTCCCTTCCTTGTGCAAGGGTTATGTAAACTCAGTAAGGCATTGTCAGTATTCATACTTACAGTATCAATGTTATTGTAAGTGTATTATAATCTGAGAATGTTCGAAAACAGGTTGCTTAGGAAAATATTTGGGCCTAAGAGAGATGAAAATCGGGACTGGAGAAAACTGCATAACGACGAGCTTCATAACCTGTACTCTTCACCGAATATACCCGTAAGAGTAATTAAATCACGGAGGATGAAATGGGCTGGACATGTTGCGCGCATGGGGGAGGAAAAACATATCTCGGGAGACCCGAAGGGAAAAGACCGCTTGGAAGACCTAGGCATAGGTGGTAGGACAATATTAGAATAGATTTAAAGGAAGTAGGATTTGCGAGGGATGGTTGGATGGAGTTAGCAAAGAATATGGTTGAATGGCGGGCTCAGGTAAGCGCGGCAATGACCCTTCCGATTCCATAAAATACATAATATTCCTTTAGCTTGCTAAGGAATTGTGTATTGCCATCGGGCACATTAATATTAATTATTATGATAATGTACGCAAGAAGAAACGTCTCAACTGATATTTTAAGACAGGAAATAGCCTGTCTTGTAATAAAGAGCACTTTAAACAGAAAGTGGGCTTTATTATCAGTCTGACGTGGAAATAACTACAATGCAAGCTTTCACTCCATATCTTTTTGGACGAATCGTCTGTTAATGTATTTACCTGGTAGTTATCTCTATTAGTAAGTCCTGTTTTACAAGCAGGAGGGTAGAAGTTTACTTTAAAAAATTGAATAACAAATTAGAATTATGATTCTTCATTTAAATAATATTAACAATAATGATAACAGTAATAACAATAATACTGCAAGCGAGGTGACTGAGATCGCAATATCGTCCACTTGCATTCGGAAAGTCCTCTGTTCAAACCATCGTGGTGGATAATTTGATTTGGGTTTATCACGGTTTCCCGGACGCGAGGCACATGCCGTTTTGGATGTCTACTTACCACGACTCATTGCCACCAATTCACCCACATATTATAATTAATAAAAAAAATTAATTCAGACAAACTGATGAAACAAAACTTTAGACCGAGTTAATAGCCATATTTAACAAACTATTCAGTTTTTGACGACGGTTCCTTGAGAAAGTATCAGCAGCATACGTGAAGGAATAAGTGGGATGTGTAGAATATTAACAGATCAAATTCACAACAAATTCATCACTTCAGCAATGTCCCAATACATCTGAAGGCGTACAAATACCAGCAAAACGTTTCAAAGGCATTTTTGCAGGATAAAAAAATCGAACTTTTTGGAACATTCCCATCAAAGATAGGGTAGAAACTAAGGTTGCCAAATTTCAAGTTTCTAGTTTATGTGGAAGTGGATAAAATGAATTGTTAATGAGTTATATACATTGTACTCATAAATTTAGAATTTTTCGTTTGTAGTATACTGTTTATTGATATGTAATTATATTTATATTAATCTACTATACCCCTAAACACGAGTTTTGCTCATATAGGGGTATGTTTGGTTTTATTTTTTATTTTTTTACTTGTATTAAATGTGTAATAATAATTATGTAATGTAAGTAAGTAATGTTAATAAAAATGTTTAAAATGTTTTTAAAAAATGTTTAAAAAAATGATCTAGACTGTCTTAGATGTGAATGACGTCATGTCTATGCAACCAATTTTCCATACTTACAGGGCAGCAAGAAACATCAAATTTGACATGCTCATGGCAGTTAGTTTTGCCAAGTTCCTACCAAATGTAACGATTCTACCTATTCTATAAGTGCGTCAAAACTTACGTAACCTAAGAAAAGTACCTATACATAAAATTTACTTTAAGTAAAGTTCGAACTCCATCTCAAGTGTAACCGATGGAAATACGGCAAAAAGTTATAGGACCAAACTTGCAGACCTCCCAAAATCTGTTGCTGCTCGTTCAACTTTTTTTTTACGACCTACCGTTTAACTTACCTACTATAAGTATCCAAAGAAAGTCTGCACAGACTTTAAAGTTGCGTCCATCATTTTGAAGTTACAAGCTATGAGTTTGTTAAATTTCAAGTTTCTTGCTTGTATGGATATGGGCCAACAGTTACGGTCAGTGAGTGAGTTAGCCGCATGGCTTTGTGGTATAGACATGAACTGATGATTGCTATTTTAAAAACATGTGACCGTTAATTGATCGTTACTCCGGTACAGGTCAACCGATTTGGTCCATAATTAGTAGTATTCGTCCTATGGACGTTGTAAGTATGCATACTAAGTTTCATAAATATCTGATAAAGCGTATTCGAGATATCGCGCGTACAGACACACGGACAGATATTTTCCCCGTCCACCATGTAATCTCAGAAAGTAAAACTATGGCACTTAATAATATCAGTTAAAAATATATATATTAATGTTTATTTACATTCAGCTTCCCTTAGTTAAGGGTTGCCCTAAGACAAAGCGTAATATAAAAGAAAATGATTTGCACCACAAAGAAGTGTTTACAAGTATTTACAATAAACATAAAGAAAAAACTCACATATATCAAGAAAACTTATGAAACAAGAAAAAAAGAACATTGAAAACAAATATATACAATTTAGGAATATAAGTGATTCCTGAGTATTGAGAGGGAACCTTTCAGGGCTGTCAGAGACACTTCTTTTATTAAAATGCTGTTCAGACGGAAGAATCTGCAGAAATCTACAAAGAATGAAGGAATTGTTCCTCTTGCACCCACCATCAGGCCAAAGATGGTAATAGAAGAAAGGGAGTATTTTTCTTTGTAGTATGCGATGGTGGGTTCGTAGATACGACATTTTTCAGCATGAACTTCTGCAGGTTGGGTGCTACTTGTTTCAAACCTGACTGTAGGATCGATTACATATCCATTGGTTGAGCCTGGTGGAATGGCGATGATGTCAATTCTTCTAGAGGAGCCACCTTCAGAAACGCCGTAGACCTCTTCAGCTACTTGATGATGATTTTCCCGCAGAGCATTTGCAATTAAAGTTCGGATCTTGTGATGGCGACTGTTCCTCAGCACTTCACCATAAGGACAAGCACCCAAGACGTGAGCAAGAGTTTCTTTCTCACTGCCGCAACGACGGCAATGGTGACCATCTTGGGACCTGCCTGGTAGAGCACGAACTGGACATACATTCGCTGTCATCTTAATTGCATCCTTCCACTCACTACTCGTCAATCCTTTGGGCTTACTAAGCCATTTATTACATGGCGTATATTCTTTAAAAAGGATGACACCCTTTCCTTTCTGGGGCAAAGAACACCAAGTTTCAAATTCCTTATTTCGGAGCTGCGTCCGTATGGAAGGAACTTTAAGCCAGGCAGGCCTTCCATCTGATGGCAGATTAAGTTTTTCGAGACATCTGTTAACTTCATCGTTCAAGTCTCTTGTGTGATTTATGTGGATGTTATTAGAATTCATGAGACTTTGGCAGGAATTAATGAATTGTAAATATGCCTCCCACGATGCTTTAAAGAGTCCTAATCCCTTATAACTCTTGGCTGAGTACATCATACTATCAGGGGTGTCGGTTGGGAGTTGAAGTATCTCTTTACATGTTGTTCGAATTAATACGTCAGCGTCAGAAAGAAATTTGACTGGTATTCTATTTAATGGTGTAGTCTGAAATTTATAAATCAATGATGGACATATAAAAGTACTCAAGATGTTAAATTTCTGGTATGGTTGTAATAAAGAGGAGGAAGCTAAGGCATCGAATTTATTTTTAAGATCGTTCATCGCTGCTTTTGGGTCAAAAACCGTTGCATGATGATAGTTGACACCCAAATAGCGGATAGTCTCATCAGGTGCAATTGAAGGAATGACTTGTCCAGAGTCTAGAACGAAATCATCATACTTTATAGTGCCTTTAGTAATTGAAATAGATTTTGATTTATGCATATTAATAGCCAAGCCTATTTCAAGAAACCTTTGAATGGCTATATCGGCAAGTTTCTTGGCAGATTCTTCATTATTGCCTACTATTAAAGTATCATCTGCAAATCCCATGACAGTTATATTAGGGAGACCTGGCAGTATAGAATAACCAAAATCCTCAGCATTTTCATTGGAAGACAGTTCATGTAAGCCATGACACAATACCAGAGAACATGCCCATCAATAGTTTAGTGGCCTACTGACAAACCCAAATGCGTGGTATGGCCTAAAATTGAATATACAACTACAATAAACAGCAACAGTGAAAACTCATTTTGGATTTATTAAGACTATTCCATGAATAAAAATGTAACGGATTATACAAATAATAATTACTTTCGTGCTTTGTTATATAAAAACAAAACTAACAGCTGTGAGATCACAGAATACTATGAATCAACCATCCATGAATCGATTCGAGTCACCATGTGGTGACCAATTCTACCAATGGTTCACAAAAGAAATTGTTAACCTAATTCAGGTAAGCTAACAGCAGAACAATAAAAGCACAGGAACTGGCTTGCACCTAATCGAAATTGTTTTTAATCAATGTACATTTATATTATTCCAATATCCAAACAAGATATGTTGTATAAAATAATGTGTTTTCATTCTGCTGAATGGCAGCATGTGACGTATGAATCACCGCACATTGATGTTTTACGTTTCCAGTAACGAGCTGACGTTCTGTCAGATAAAATAGCATCCTTGCGATCCGAGGAAGGATATTATAAGATAAACGATCTTGATTGGTCTATATCCGAGGAATTGCTAAACGTTATTGGTCAATACCAAACACGTGGCGTATGAGTGGAATAGTCTTACTTAAATATTACTCATAAACAGGGCTAGGATTTATAGTCTAAGCAAATGCATATTTTTGTTAGGGTATTTATTATAGGCGACATGTAACGAGAGATGTCGAGAGTGCATTATCTTGAAAAAATCCGGACCTCAAATTTATTTAGCTAATAAAAAGGCAGAATCTTAAGCATTCTACTTGCATACATTCTTCTGTTCTTTATATTCCTCTCCAAAACATTTAGAATTGCCTGTCATGACAGAGTGTTGATTTCCAGTGCATATGGATCCTAGTTAATTTTGTTTACGGTAAAAGAGCACATCACTTGTAGAAGAAACTATACTGTTTTATTCTTTGTTTTTAATACTTTGCTTTTGCTCTACTGTTATTAGCCTATTACTGTAGGCCTACTTATTATTTTAAAAAGTAACGTGTACTGAAGATGTTTCAGTATTCACTCCTTACGATTTGCACGTAGGTGCGATAAAATGAAAGTGATTAAAATAAAGCGATTAAAGTATGAAAACAAACAGTTACTATAGGTTTAAATTCCACATACTGTTTCATTGTCACTACTATTTCAAGACAAAAGTTAGGGTTGAAATTAATTACATCATAGTTTTATATTTTGTATATTTAAGGCTTTAGTGCATATTTATTACAAATTGCCGGGTATATTTTCGTACATTAATATTTGAGAGCTATCCCCATTAGATACTGTACATTTTAAAGACGCTCCATTCACTCCTTGTGACGTAGAAAGAATTTTCAATCAAGTCAATGAGGGACAATCGGAGGATTTTTACTTTCCAAAACTTGTGACAGCGATTTGCATGCCATTGCTAGGAAAATGGACATTAATTCTCAAGTATGGCAACTTTAGCCTAAACTATTCAACATTCTAAAACAGTAAAAGGAGAAAATCTCATGAACTATCTTAACATGAATATTAGCATTGTAACCTACAGTATAAAAATAAATAATTACGTAACTAAACATAATATGTTTAAATACCGAGAAATATTTGAAAAATTTACACTCCAAATCTGTTAATCCTGATATTTCAAGTGCATATTTAAATGTGCATTTGAATGAAAATGTCTGCATATATATACGCATATTTTGTGTATTTTTACTGCATGCAAAACCTAGCTCTGCTCATAAAACATAAACCCCGGCATCAAGTAGGAGTAAATAAAGAAAAAAATATGTTAAAAAGTCACGGCAGATTCTGAGATAAATGGGCTACAGGCAGAAGCATACATTTATACAAAAATTTGATTTTAAATGGTTTGTGGGCCGAAATCACTAATACCTGTATTTTGACCCCATGAAAAATATATTTTATATTTGATGGAATTTTTTAACATGACAGTTGACAGTAAAGTATTAGGGCTAGAAGAACATCTATGGCAGCCAAAACGATAGAACTAATGTATGATTAAATAGTTTTTCCAATGCACACAGTAAAAACTCTGTTTAAAAACCACTGAGTGTTCCAGAGTAAATTGCCCATTAAGAGGGTTGTTTTCGTAATAGAGGGAATGCATTTTATGCAATTAAAAACTTTAAAATACCCAAAGATTAACAAATTAACTTAATGTTTATTGCTATTTCAAGGTTATTTAAATTATTCTTACTCATCATTTTTGTGTGAAGGATTTCTCAGTGACTGTCAGTTTGCGTTTACAATTTCACTTTTTTACTCTCTTTTAGCATACCATAAATGTAATGATAGCTACACAGAAAAAGAATGCAAACCCGAAACACATCCGGTCTCTTTCTAGTTCAAACAGCGAAAGATCTAGTCTATTGAGGAGGTTTAAAATATCTCTCTCACTCCCTTGCCACTATTTCCGCCGTTTTATGATATCATACCTCCCCGCCAAAAATACATATAAATAATATGTAATTCCCAGAATATTGATCGACCAATCTCACATTCTTATTAATAATTTTCTTAATAATCTTAAAGCTTCCAGAAATATCTTTTACTGTTGACATAAAGTACTATATTGTCGTTCAACCAGACTTTTAAGTCTACTAGAGAAGTAATTATTTTGTGATTTTGTTTGCTAAAACGGATTTAATTGCAATTGATACATTCGTCTTTTGTCCGGACAGGGAGGAGTGTTTTTTTTTTAATAGGGGTACGAATTGCATTGATGTAGGTCTTCAATACAGGTTTTACTGTATATGTTTCCATTGTTACAATTTTCTCATTATGTTATACTTATTGGCACCTACATTGTCGGCGAGTTATCTTTTTCTTCACTTTTTGCTGCTGATCGATAATGTAGAGAAAACATTTTCGATTCCGAGTTCAGAACAAAATAAAATGCTATTAGGTTTAAAAGTCAAGTGCTCCATATTACAGTCTTTGGAAGTCCTTAGGTTTACAGGAGGCTCCGCATTTTTAAATAATTGACCCACGAAGGTGCCTTGTGCACCGACCACCTTTACTCGCGAATGCTCATGGTACTAATTTATGTTAGAGGCTAAGTCGACTCTAGAACAATAGTGTCGCCGGAACGAATAGACTGATTGAAAATATCAATGCCCTCAAGATCTTCCGATTTGTAGCTTAGTTCCTTAGCGACGAAGTTCACGTTCTAGCAGATATATATATATTTTTGTTAAGATACTTCTTCTCTGTTCTGTTTGAGCGTCTGCCATTCTGACCTCTAAAACTTTCACTAGTACAACAGTACCAGACCTGTTTGTCTTGCACGACCCACTGGTTGACAGGTTTCATGAAAAAGAGTTGCCTGGTTCTTGCACTCAGGGGCGTCCTGAACTTTATCTTGACCTCGGCTTCTAGATAGCGGGAAACAAGAGTGCAAAAAACCCGAGTGACCCAGTTTCTGTACTGATAGTTCACATAGTCTTGCTTAATTTCTGTGTGAAGGAACAGGTATAATGTACACAGAGACAACAGGCGAGACCAGACATGTCACAAAAATTATTTTAATAAAGCAGTAGCTAATGCCACAGCATGATTTAGGTAAAGGCAGCAAATCAGTCGGATTGAAAATACGGGTAAATATCTCAAAAACGAAGTTAATGAGCGTTATAGAGGAAGAAGAAAGGCGAATACCATAGATACAATAAATAGAGGTAGCATTGTGTTCGACCCCGAAATTCGAAATTGAGTTTTTAACATAAATACACTTTTTGCTCCCCGCAATCCAAAAATACTATTTTCGGAAACATGTATATGTGTCTGTGTGTCTCTGTGAACAGTCTAACTCCAGAACGGAAAATCGTATGAAAACAAAATTTTGTATTTGGGTTAGGTACCTTCTGAGGTTGTGACACGAAGATTGGGACAACTTTCTGTTATTTTTAAGCGGAATTTACATTAAGAAAATTTCGTTTGTCGCGATTTTCTCCAAAACAGCTCTAACGATTTTGTTTAAATTTTACATATGGGGTGCTTAAACTAAGAGCTAAAACAATTATTTGAATAATTAAAAAAGAAATTCTCTGAAGCGTAATTATAAGTAGGGCCCGGATGTTTTCCCCAGCTTCCTAATTAGAACATTTTAACGTGTTTTTCCGTTTTATGTCCCTTGCTCCGAATATACGGATTTTAATAGAACGTAAAAATCTAACTGAAGGGCCTAAAAGGGGCTAAGGAGGACTTTTGCTGAAAAAGTAGGGGCTAAAGAGGACTTTTGTTATAACAAGAAACTAGGTGCTAAAAATAATTTTTGCAGAAAAACATTATTTTTAAATATATTTTCCAATTAATGAAAAGGAAAATAAATATGTGAATTTGTGCATTTTAACAATGTATATGTGGCTTTGTCGCTTGTCTTTGTAACTCGAAAACGTGCCACTTCGCCGTCGCAGGAAATGAAACTTCAGCCGTCTGCAGTACTTTGAAATCTGCAACTAAACCATTATCGTTTCAACTTTCAAATAGCAAGTTGCCAACCGACGAAAGAGAAGTGTATTAAAGGAACAAATTCGTGACACTCCAGTCTACTTATTTTTGTAGGGAGGAAGTAAAGTTGCGTGGTGTGTTGACTCTTATTATGCTTAAGATATGCCTAAACAGAAATCTTCAAAAATAGGACTTCTCCGGCAGTGGATTGAGGAAACCCCAATTTCACAACTGGTGGTCGAGTAATTTTCTACCAAGCCTGTCAAAAACAAGTAAGTAAGCCAATTTTTAATTTTTTAATTTTTTCTACCAAACTTCTCAATTTGGATTTTGAAATAGAATATTTAAAGTACTTTTACTAACATGAATATACGGTTCAAATGAAGTTGACATTTTGCATGAACACATCATTTCTTACTTATTGCTATTGTTCGTTCGTTGAATTGCAGACTTTTCATTGAAATACTATAAAAAGAAAGAATAATTTTATCATTAAAGGATAAATAACTCAATTGTTATGCTATTTTTCGAGTTTATTATAATTATAATTCCAACAATTATACTTAGCATGCTATATATATTGTACTCAAAATAGTAGGGGATAATAGGGTTATGGATGTTCCGTTTTTCTTGTTGGCTTCTTATTTTCCATTTCTTTATTTTTAATTATAACATTTAAATCTTCTTAGGAATGTTCCCATATATTTTCAAAACACACAGTAGGGTCAATTATAAAATAAGGTCTAGTGGTTTCACTTCTACGGAGAGATTGATTTAAGTTTTAGCTTTTATTTTAAAAATATACTGGTAAGAAGCATGTTATACTTCTTGCCTTCATTTAGATATGAGATCTTCTTTACTATTGGTAAGTAGCCTTCTCGTAACATTACCTTTGCTTATATCCATGACGTTTTCCCCCCTCTGTAATGTCTCCTCTTTTATCAATAAAATTAAAAATAAAAATTATACCGATTATATGATACGTTCATTCAATATTTTCTAGCTGCTTGGTTATCTATTTGTTTATATAATTATCCACCCACCCACTCGTTAATCTGTTTTCTATTTTACCAACCTATCCATCCGTGTTGAATCAATCTTTCGAGTATTTATCCACATGTCCATCAATCCATTCATTAATTCATTAAACCAACCGATTGTATCTTCATCTCTCCAATTTGTATAACACATTTTTTGTAAACTAAGCTAATTTCTTTTGAAGTAGACTTACTTAACTGTATGTATATGTGCAGTGGTGATATTCAGCCGGTTCGCACCGGTTCGCGAGAACCGGTTGTTAAATATCTTGTAGGTTCTCCGAACCGGTAGCTTCACAATGAGTGATTGCTTTTTTCCAAGATCAGATTCACGCCAATCCACAACAGTGATAATACATATATGAATTTGCTAGAACCATAACACGCCATTTATGTTCGCTAGCGGTGGACTAGCACCATAGGTAGCGGGCGTGCGGTTAAGTTGACAGAATCTCTTACTTGCGCACGGCCGATCGTCTCGACACTCGCTCCCTTTTATTTCGATGTTCGATTATAAAACGGACTGGGGTCTTCTTTTGTTGTGTAAGATTATGTTTTAAGGAAGCTGGGTAAGTTTAGTATGAGTACGAAAAGACAAAAATAACAAAATAGCACATGGGTTATTTTGAATCAACATCAAATACCCTGAAGAGAACCGGTTGCTAAACTGTTTGAATATCACCACTGTATATGTGTATTGTATTCTTATTAGTGGTAGAACTATTAATATAACTGGTTGTTCCTTTTTTATTATGTCTCGGGTTGAGTGCAAGAGAATGCCTTAAGGTCTTAACTCTGCCAGATTAAATAAATAATTATTATTGTTATTACTAATATTTATTCTTATGTTTGCCTATTTGCCTGTAAACCGCATATCATTTATATAATATAATATATTATCCACGTATTTATTTGTACATATTTTTCTAACTTCTTAAATATATTAAAAACGTGTCCAGAAACAAGACGAATGCTAGGAAAGTTATAGGCTACATGTATTATACAACAAAATATTATTGCAAAATATCATAACCGAGTTAGGTTAAGTGAGAGGGAAATGTATTATTTCACGGTTGGTACCGAGTGAAAGTTTTCAGGAAATGTATCCCAGGGGAGAAAGTGGTTGTAATGCCATTGTCAAGTTGAAGTGGTGACCTCAGCAGCGAAGTATAATAATTTGGAGTTGGCGAAAGTCCAGCACGGGCAATGCGAGGGAAAGTGGCTGCGAAACTCAGCAACCTTGAAATCCTGTCTTGATTTCATGTGCAGGCTCCATACAAGAGAAGTTTCAACGATATTTACAATTTATCATGATCATACATAAGTCCTCATACATAAGTGCTATAATGATAGCAGTATTAGGTTAAACTTGAATTGCTATTGGATACAACAACAACGTATTGTAACTTTGAAGATATTTTTATGAGGAGATCAATGGCTTTTGCACTTTTGACTCTTATCTGAGTACTACCGACGCAGGCATTTAGTAGGACAATTCAGATTTAGCTAAAAGTGACATAATTTCAACTAACCCTACACAAGACACATCACCACATAAAAACGCAGGTTTTAGTTTCGACTTCAACGTTCCTTCAAGAAAACGATTATAACGTTATTTCAAGGCAACAAAGTTATTAGAAAATGCATCTCAAATTCAAATTGAATATTTATTAGGTAATCAAACTTCAACATACAAGGACGATACCATTAATAACAAACAGAAACCTTGTAACGCAAAATGCATTTATGAGCCAGAGATAAAAAATATTGCACTTTGCTGCAATACTAAAAACATAATAGGTACCGGTGAATAATATTTCATTTTAAACACGTAATTTAGCAAGTGTTTATTACATTAATTTGGTTTCACATAACCAAATGCAAAAATGCGCACGGGTCCACATAGACCGTACGTGCTTATTCAAAACACAAGAAAAGCAAAGAGAACAAATAAATAAAATAAAAATTAAATAAACAAACTAAGCCTATCACTCACCCTCCACCCTCGCTCCCTAGCTTGCTGCTTTTACGAACCTGAGTTGTCTCGCCTTTCCCAATTTCCAATGCTTAAAATTTTCCAATGCTTTCCTCAACATTTTTGTCCACCAATTACTCCAAACATATTCGTTTCTCCCTATTTGATTCCGTAAAAGATTTTGGTAGATGTTTTTCCCACCAATTTTCCAAACCTCTTCAATTCGCCAAAATATGAAACCCCGTGAGACAAATCCTCATCCCGTTTTCATCTGTGATCTCAATCATTCGCCAAGCACCAAGCAAGCCTTACTTTACTGACTTTGGATCGTTTTTTCTATGTATTGCTCGTTCCCTCACTCCAATATTAACCATAGTCATATATTGCGCATTTCTCTGTTGTCCTTCAAACGGTTCTTAACCTTCCTCCACACACTTCTCCTATTTCCCTGCCATCCATCCAAACGTATTCCATCCCTATTGTTTCAAATCCCTTTCTTAATTTGGAAGCCCATCTTGTATTTCCCTCTATCCTTAACTGTTCTTGATAACATTATTGCTCTAATAAGAGACTGATCCCCCAGAATAAGATGTAACCAATATTTTACCGTCATAATTTTACACTCTATAGTCTCACTATGCACTCCAAACTCTCTCTCATAATATCACAGTTTGCTGTGCCCCTCCTTACCCCAAAATCCCTTTCAAAAAACGCGTCCTGACTTGATCCAGATTCCCCGTCTGTTCCCATCCCCATATGTCATCGTGGATCTCACTATTGCCGCATACAGAGTTTCCAGAACACCTATTGCCATTTCTGGAACTTAGCTACGTATCCCAAGTGTCTGCGATGCTTTCACCCCTCGCCTTTTAAATTTCTTTAAGGATCATTCTATAGACCTATAATTTTCTTAATTTTACGTAATATGTAAGGATTTTTTTTCTAGAAGTTTCAAATGAGTATAGCAAAAATGATGTAACTTTGTGAGAAACGTTATCTTAATAAGACAGTCCTTATAAAACCTCGCTTATCCATCAATGTCTCATTACAACTTGTGATTGCCAAGAAAAGGTAAAAACTCTGCACAGTTCCTGTATTGTTCTGATAGAAGCATTTGAATGTCTTGTATAAAGACGGTAGTTTATATATTTCCACAACACTTTTCATGTAACTTATGGCATTTCAATCAATAATAATGAATGATCCATAAAATAACAAAGATATAAGAGGATTTAATAACATGAAAAACACATTTTCGTAACGACTATTTTGGTTGAAGACATAGTCAGGAATCCCACACCTGTCAACCAACCAACCAACCACATCTGTCACTATAGCTTGATTAAGATTGAAAGAAGCTCGAAGAATATTGCCTAGATGAAACGTAGATGAACTGTTATTCAAATTGTGACACTATTGTTTTAATGTATTCAAATACCTTATGTTCTATTTTATGAATTCTGAAGCGTGTGCGATCTAGACCAAGATAAGCTTTACTTAAGGGTATACAAGGCCTACATTAGTTGCAAAATAATAAGTTATGAAATTTAATTGAGTGAAAATGGAATATTAGAATAAAGAGATAAAGTTTTCTAAATAGCATAATGTACGATATAGGCTAGAGTAAAAATTCAGTTTATAAACGAATTTTAATGCATTTTATTAATCAACGTCAAATTTTAATTAAATATATAATTCTTTGTTTCAATTAGTTTTACTTTTTACATAGCACCACACATTACGTTTAAATGGCGGACGCAATTTAAATATATCATAAATAAATTTTCCTCTGTCTGTCTATTTTCTATTGTGATAAAATAACTACAGAATAAATACATATAAGTGCTGAAATACAAGTACCAGAGTCGTAGAATGCATACGAAATATGAGTTACTTCGAAAACTTAATGTTTCCAATGTTTAGCTTTTCAATTTAGCATACACATTTGATTTTTCATTCAATTTTGAGAAACAATTCAGCATAGGCAAACAACAACTAGCCGTTCAAGAGTCACTAACCATCACTATTATTAACATAAAGAGGGTGCCGTTTTAAAAATACTAGAATCTACTAACAGTGCAATTTTTAAGATGTTCCAGGATAGCATATGAATATCGAATTATTAAAAAAACTGTACATGGAATTTGGTAGGTATCATTTCTGTAGCAAGTCCACGCTCATTTTTGAAGCCTGAACCAAATCAGATAAAAAATATAGCCTAGTGGGAAAATTATGATAAAATTCAGAAGCTTTCCAAACGTTTGGAAGTT
Source organism: Ectobius pallidus (assembly GCA_964059195.1). Lineage (NCBI taxonomy): Eukaryota > Metazoa > Arthropoda > Insecta > Blattodea > Ectobiidae > Ectobius > Ectobius pallidus. The sequence goes on from CAXKWD010000009.1 coordinate 37,241,733, forward strand.
TCTGTAGTCTGTACCTAAAGAAAGCGAAACTTGAAGTAAGGCATTCTATGTTTGATTGCGAACCTGTCTGCTATACTGGTTTTCACATCGTGAAGGCACAATGGGCTCTTATGGCCAATGCTAGTCATATGGGAGAATCAAGCGCGTGCGACCGAGATGTTGCCAGATATGGCTATTTTTCAGAATATGACCAAAGTGAAATAAAAACATGTATTTCTGTATGAAATTATATGAAGAATATGACGGTGGACACGAAAAGCGTATATTTTCGTTTGCTTTTGTTTAAATAATACAAATTTGGATTTTTTGTTTAAACGAAAATTTTAACATATTTTTCGTTCCGACCTGTAAAACATATTATAGTCAAATTGAAACAATTACGACAAAAAATGCTTAATTATTCGTTTGTCCTTATAGGCAATGCTGGTTCTTAGAATTTACGAATGATTTAAAAATAGTGAATACAAAAGTTGTCAGTAACGTGAGAGTATTTTTCATTTTATCACTGAAAAATTTCGTCGCTGGCTAAATTTCGTTCTACATGTCCATTTAGAAACTTAGAGCGACAAAGTTGTAAAGAGAAGTTTGAAATTATTTTTCATCATCATTCAGAAGTCCCCCGAACAATATTAGTCATGTTTCCTTAGTTTCTTTCTCATGTGAACGGCGCGCGACGTAGGAAGGCGAAGCTCACTGTTAGGTTTGGCCGGTGAGCTGCAATTTTCTGTTCATTTAGGTTTGTGAGTTCTAATATTTTATTTCCATTCAGTGAATAAAATAAGCCTGTGCAGGTCATTCAGCAGAGTTTAATTCCGTGAAATGACACCACTTTGTAGCAATTATTTCCTTTACTGCTGGCAGTTTGACACACACAGGACAGTGTGACCATTCGAGACAGGCTTTCCATTCAAATGCATGGTTTTATATTATAAACTTGTTACAGTTCTCAAACTTGATAAATCCATGTCATGACTTACTGATTCCAAATAATTAGACTTCTTCCATGCACGTTTGGGACTTTTTAGGGACAATTTTGTGCATAATGCACTTTTTGGGGCTTTTGACGTAATAAATCATATTTTGAGATTTAGCTTGCATATTGCGTTCACTTGCCTAGTTTTATTGCATATTTCATATTAAGTCGCATAATACTGCATTTTATAAATGTTATTTCTTAAGAGTTTCGTTTTTCTCATCTTACCATACACCGAAATAGACCTGACGGTTTGCAATTTTCCTACCAGGTGCTCTTGTAGTAGCGTAGTTTCCCCAGTGTTGCCGCTGTCATTCACCACTTCTCAAGTGAAGTAATCGTGCTGTGGTACGTATTTGGCAATATTGTACTGGACTGCAGACAAGTGTAAATACGCCTAATTACATTTCTATTTACTTATTGACAGGTCGAAGAGGATTAGGGTTGCAGCAGGTAGGGGAAATTCTTGGAAAAAAAGTATTTAAAAAGTTGCACCCACAATACAATGTTATAAGATCTTCTCAAATCCCTCCCTCAAGTCCTGAGACTAAAATTATTATAGAAGAATGCAATATAATAGAAACCTTTAGTTCATTTTATGTCTTGGTATAAATTATTCTAATTAATTATAATTACAGTTTCTTTGTCAATTGGCATGTGTAAATAAATCGCTGTGCCCACCGTTTGGAGAGTACAATTGTGCCACTCGAAAAAGAAACACGTAAATTTGAATTCTGATACTGCACATTTCTGGTGTTTTTTTCCTTCCTTTCATTGTGCATAGTTGTCATTTGATATTGCATGAAAGTATGCATTTTATAAGATTTAATAATGCATGGATATCCGGTCTTTAGTGATCGTTAGTCGACTGAAAAAAACAATGACATCAGCTTAACAGTTCAAACTGTAGATAGAAGATACATTCGGGAAGAAATGCTTTCAGAGCATAAGAAATTAACACGCGGCAGAAATAAGGCTTTCTTGAACTTGACATGTCGTTAGTTAAGATATGACTACTGTAATTAGTTGAGGTGGCAATGGTCCATCTCCCCATTGATGCTTTCAGTTTTCTTTTGTCGGTGAAAGAGAATGTTAAGTGATAAAAATATTATAGGCTAATATAATAATAATAATAATAATAATAAGCAAAACCTTGCATTGTGCAATGGTTGGCTTGCTGATTACTGATACACAGGTTCGGGTTCGATACCCGATATCTCCTAAATGTTTCTGAAATCACTCATCAGCCTTCAAAGGACGATTGATAAAGAAGCAGCGACTCCGGTAAGAAACATCAGTAATGACCATGGGAAGGAGCAGATTGACAAGTTCCAAATCCTGCCATCGAATAATGAAGTCAGTGCACGGAGAAATGCATGGCAGGCCCTGATCCTCGAGTGCTGTAGCCAAATGGAATTTTCAACAATATATTAAACTAGCTGAAAAGGCCCGGCATCGCCCGGGCTTTGTATTTTTTAATTTGAAATTAACTTATGAAGGACTTTATGTATGTAGAACTTGAAATGAAGAAAAAGATTTATCACACTCAAACTATTCCATCAGAAAACGCTGGATATAGCTTTTTATGGCTCATAGAGGATGTGGAATGCTGCATTCCGTTGCTTCTACACATCATGCTTGCGAGGGGTTGAAATAAGAAGAAACACAAATTACTTAAGATTGTACTGACTTGACGGAATATTTTATTTCTCATTCTCATGTTACCATACAATCTTTCGGGGCTGAAATAAAAGAGAAATGCAGTATCACTTTCATACTTTCCTCCCCTAAAACCCGGGACATAATATACTGCGAGCATAGGACTCAAAATGTTCCATCCCATCCTTAGAGCCTATGATAAACATCCCTATTTCTCAACTAATCAAAGCCTACAACTATGGATAACGTATAAGCGGAAAGGATTATTTACAGACTTCTGATATAGCATACTCACACACTTAAGTTGTCCCTGCAATACGACCTCTTCTTCTACATCAAAATATGAATTGAGAAAATATTTCTTATGTCGAGGGTAGAGAAAGTTATGTGACTACCTCACACTGTGCTTTATTTTCGTGGATTTCATTTTCAGTAATTATTTTCGCCAATATATTACATCGATGAAATCATAATTCGTTAAAGTTCAGCATTATATAGTCGCCAAAGCCCAATGTTATCAAAGTAAACAATACACTGTTGTCATGTGAACTGAATAACATTTCATTTTTTCGGTAGAATATTCACAGAAATTATATAATTTTCAAGGGAAGGACTGATTTGTTTCAATTTTAATGTTGACAGCTATACTTCCCGGGCTTAACTGGGTATGTGTGCAAAATGTCGTGTAAATTGGTAAAGAAATGTAGATTTGTATAAGGAACAAACATACATACATACATACATACATACATACATACACACTTTCGATTTTATATATTAGATAATGATGATGATGATGATGATGATGATAATAATAATAATAATAATAATAATAATAATAATAATAATAATAATAATAATAATAATAATGTATGGATGATGTGAAGGGAAGCGCGATATTACAACTCACAAACCTAAATGAACATAAAATTGAAGTTCACCGGCCAAACCTGACAGTGAGCTTCGTCTTCCTACGTCGCGCGCCTTTCACCTGAGGAAGAAACTAAGGAAACATGGCTAATATTGTTCGGGGGACTTTTGAATGAAAATGAAAAACAATTTCACACTTTTCTTTACAACTTTGTCGCTGGAAGTTTTTAAGTGCATCAGTTCGGAAAGAAAAATATGTTAAAATTTTCGTTTAAACAAAAATCCTAAGTATTATTATTTAAACAAAAGGAAATGAAAATACAAGCTTTTCGTGTCCACCATCATGTTCTTCATAAATGTTCACACAGAAATGCATGTTTTTTATTTCACTATGGTCATATTCTGAAAATAGACATATCTGGCAACAGCGTACGGATTCTCCATAAGAGCTGTAGTGCCTTCGCGATGTGAAAAGGGCAAAATAGCGGAAGTGCCTCCCCACTACTGACCTCGATTCACTCCCCTCCACGTAGTAAAGTTGTAAGCGTTCCCCCCTCACTCTGTTAAATATAACATTACTGGTGTCTTCACACACGCTATCATTAAATATTTGATGCTCTAACTACCTTCCTACATCTGTTACGTAATTCCATATGCAAATAACCAAGTGAATTTTCATACTGTGGTAGGCTACATTCCTCGCTTCAATACAATGAAAGATGAAACCAGAAGTTGTTGATTGTATTTCAGTCATGGCCAGTAGCGTTCCTAGGGTGGGGCGGTCCGCCCCGAGCCCCACTTAATATGGGGGCCCCCATCGATGCCAAAATTAATGTCCCACCTCTTTCTTACTCATCGAAATTTTTGTATTAAATAAAAAAATAGCGTATTTGACGTGTTACCAATAAAGAAATTGACACCGGTTACCACTGTTTTGGTCTCAGGTTTATGAGTCGGCCGCGAGAGGTAAAAGCTATAAAAAGACAATTTTAAACGTGACTATTACATATTCTGAATTAATATAATCCAGATTTTGCAAATTTATTATCTGACTCCCCGACTAAAATTAAAACTGTTGTTTGTTACCATAAACTTTCTTGTTTTGTCATATTTAAACATAACTTTTTTTTCATTTCATTAATTTTTAATTACGTACACATTTGTTTTTTGTTAGATAGCTTAATATTATTGGACTAATGTCTGTTTGTATTTAATAAATAAATACATTAAATACAATAAATACTGCATGAGTTCGCTCCCTTCATCTATTACTTTTTCGTACAGATTAGCCAATGGAGACGATCAGAAAGACAAAAAAGCTATCCACAGAAAAATAAAAAAAAAGTGTAAATCAGCCGTGTTGGGGGGGGGCTCAAAAATAAATCCGCCCCGGGCCCCAAGTGGTCCAATTACGCAATTGGTCATGGCTCTGCCTGGAATGTCCAGCTTCTAGAGATCCGATGGCAATATTGCATACAGGAGTTGACTGGAGGGCCGCATACTTTTGGGTGGATAAAACATGAGAAATTGTAAATAATGAGCTGAAAATAAAGTAAAATTTGAGTATAATTTCCCTTATTTCGAGGCTTTTTAAATAAATCTTAAAATACTCTCTTTTTTTCAAGCTATATCATGGAGGCCTACCTGTAGCCCATTGTATATAAAAGTTTTTAGTTGAGTATTTTAACTTGACTTGAATTTCTAAAATTAGACAGTAAGAACACGGAGATTACAAATTAAAATTGCTATGCTTAAAATGTAGTTAACTAAAACTGAATACGTAGACCTACTGATGAATTAAGAACATCACGGAAAGGAATTCTCAGTGCAAATATATAAATAAAAATAAATAAAAAAATCACAGCTAGTTTTCAATGTTCAATCGCTTGCATTTACTAGAGCTGGAAGTGAAGCAGGGAAGAATCTGAAAAACGGCTTCTGTAATACTTTTACATGACGTGAATGTGTTGCCAGAAAATATATGTCTCTTTCGCCCAAAAGTACAAAGGTTTGGAAATAGTTCATTTGAAAGGAGTTTGAAAAACTCTGATCCGTTTTCTTACTTTGCGTGAAGTAAAGTAAGCCTATATTAAAATGGTATACAGTATTTTAAAACTGATTTCTCGGGCCGCAAGAAATGGTCCGGCGGGTCGCCAGTTCTAAACACCTTCTCTATGCAGTACATATGTTTGATGAGAAATACAGACATGATTTTCTCTGCCTCTCAACATGCAGTAAGTGTATGAATTGTGGAAAAGTGCATTCAGTTGTTTAACCTCACTGGAAGTTTTATTATTCTACGTGGTACGAATACATTTTTCTTAGTTAGTGGTATGCAATTGCACTTTCCTAAAAGGCTTTATCCGAAAGAAATATTTTTTCTTTCTTCCTTTCTTTCTTCCTTTTCTTTCTTAGTTTAACAAAAGGGGCTCTGCGACAAAGCACTATTGTAACCAAGAGTTCCCAGATGTACGTAATGAATTATGAAAAAATTAATAAATCTTCTTAGTTTAACCTCTCCCTTTGTAAGGACATAACGGATTATTTTGGACCACGTACATACGTTTTGACCAGACAAGGACATGGAGGGCCTCCCCGGATGAATGATTAACCTAATGCCGAGGCCATCTCGGAGACAACACTAACTCCTAGGCGAAATTGTGTGGCAAAATTAAATGTAGTAAGTCTAGTTCTATTATTTGTGATACGCATAATTGAGGACACAACTTACATTTAGAATGTATTTTTGTCGCTTTTTCTGAAAAATGTCCTGCTATCATCATCTGTAAACCCTAAGGTTATAATAGGTTGGTAACATTTATGATATTCGGGGACTAAACACCCGCATCTATGGATGATATTTGTAGCAGTACTTTCTACATTTGGTAGAGAGGCAGACAAAAGCAGAGAAAGCTTAAATTTGGGCGAGGAGGTGATTTTCACCTAACTGATAACCATCTGTGTAGCCGTGTGATGAGGATATGGAGGAGAGAAAGGTTGTGCTCTGCATCCACAATACCAACACCCACCAAAGGTAACCCAATAATGAAACATCAAAGTTCTTCGATTCCAAACGAATTAATTGCATCCGGGAACTTTAAACGGAAAATCAGGTGGAGGAATTTAAAGTCTGGAGATAGTAGCCAAACCAAGATTTTTAATAGCCATTACTGTTAAATATTATTGTACAGCATTACAGCTATTTGAGAATTATGAATATCCACCCTTTCCCCAGTTTGTTCCTTACGTTTGAATTAATCCATCACTTATCCATTTTCAATATGCAAAATTATAGACGATAAATAATAAATAAATAGATAGATAGATAGATAGATAGATAGATAGATAGATAGATAGATAGATAGATAGATAGATAGATAGATAGATAGATAGATAGATAAATAAATAAATAAATAAAAGAGTCACTCTAGAACCTATCAAATTCCTCCATTTAGAAAGAGTAAATATTACTTGTATTTTTTGCTAGGCACCAACTAAATTTGTAAAAAAATTAAATCATTTAAATATTTTGCAAGTAGCCTATTTCAACTGACTGTAAGTAACAAATAATAGCCAACACACAAACTAAATTGCTTATTTCTAGAGAAACTAGAGTAAGACTTGGCTAAAACGCGGACAAACAAACCAATCGAAGTTGTTGGGGAGTTCAAACTATAAGGATAACTTCCGGAAATTTCCGGACGCTTCTTAGTAATTACGAATATTCAGTCACCTCTTTCATGTCAAAATTGATTGCCTGTGGCAGTATTTAAGTATTATTAGATTTCATTTTGCTTTAAATTCAATACGCTTATCTATGAAAACAGGCAAATTTTCATCATCATAGACTTGGAGTTATTATTTTATGATAGAGCTTTTGTCTGCTAAAGTCTGGCCGTCCTAAGAAGGGAACCTCAAGTAAACAAAAACTAGTACATCTGTCTCACTCTAGCACATTACTAGTATGACTTAAGAGTGAGACAGATATACTGGTTTTTGTTTACTTAAGGTTTCCTTCTTAGCTTGTCTCAGGTATAGTAAAGAGGTTATGGTTCGATTCTCGGTCTTGCCAAAGGGAATTTTATATTTATAATTTCCTCTGGCCAACATGGTCTGGTTAATAAGGATTTAGCGTTAACTACTGCATTCACGAAATCACCTTATTTTATTTCGAGATAACACAGCTTCGTATAATATAGGCTATGTCGTAGATGGGAAAAAAGGGGTTACAAATCCGCCAATGCACCAATGCTTTTATACACACACAAAATTCCATCTACTTGCACCGGGATTGAGCCTGCAAAATGAAATCATTGCATTGTTGATTCCAATTTAATCAAATTTATTCATTCCAATATCCATAATAACTATAGAACCAATTTGTTTTGCAATTAAACGAACATGTTATTAAGAACAATTTAATTTTTAAACAGTACACTTATTCTCCGTTGGGCTCTCAAGATATTAGTAATATGAATGCTTCGTATACTTGTGGTCCATTGTTTTATAACCAATCAAGAGAATATTAATACTGGCAGTTTTTATGCAAAGCCAGGAACTCTGCTGTGAGAAAGAGAAAGTGAAGGAGTGTAGCTTTCCTCTCAGCATCACGACTAGGCACGGTCAGGGGTCACGAGAGGAGGAAGATTGTAAATAAAGTGTCGTGGTGTTGAGAAGAAAAACATAATAATCATTTATGTATATATATATATATATATATATATATTTCTATATATAATTACTATAATTAATTCATAATGTTGGTATGATTATTTTTTCCATGTGACATGTAGTGTATCTACTCAGACACAAAACTGTATCACGAATGATATTGCACTTTTGTTGGCATAAAATATTTTATTTAAATTACATCTACAAACTTTTATAAAAGTTATATTCATAGTAGCTATAACAGGACTATTAATTATCTTTATAAACTTGTTTTTGGACTGAAAATAGAACCTAAGAACAGACCACATAGTTAATATAGGCCTAGCTGTGTTTAATCTTAACTTGAATTCATATAAACTCGTATAAACTGAAAAATAAATTCAAAATAAATACCGATTGTGAAAATTTCACAAAATGCCCTTGTTTAGGAAATTATAGCAGTGAAACCCCCATGTTTATACGATACTCCGTTATCGCGAATTCCAAGAATAACTGATGCGGCTTCCAACGCAATGACGTCACAGAACCCGACTTGTCCGCCGTTCACTGCAATAATCAAAATTCGTATGGACATGCAACTTGTGTTTCATTATTAGAGTTTAAGGGCCCTAGAGACCTGGCCCTGAAATAAGTGGCATTCCAACAAAAAATAAAACACTGTAGTATTTAGTAGGCTAATACTTAAGTACTCACTTAGCTTGGTAAAATATACCGGTATGCGTTATGTATACATTCTCCTGAGGTTTGTTTTAGTTAAATGTTTATCGCACAGAATAGATTCTTTAAAATATTACGCCTGAAACTTATCACTACCGTGTTTCAACAAAGCCGATTTCAATATCTACATTTTTTAATCTATTTTTTTTTTTGGCAATTTAATTTAGGAGTATCGGCAACACTATTTGTAGACCCATTGACAAACAGAGTTAGGATTTTCAGGTCAATTTCCGTATGGAAAAAGGAATGAAAAGGTGCAAAAATAAAGCAAAATAGAAGACAAAAACCTACAACAGCAGGTTACTGATTAATTCCACTGAAATAAAACAGAGAACTGGAATATTTAGTATGGCTATTTATTTTCGTTGTTGCAGGTCTGCCTTCAGTTCCGCGTATGCTGATCAAGGCTTGTAAACAACAGAGGTAGCGTATTCCGGCGAGTTTATAGAACAGGGGGTTGCGGCGAGCAGGCGAGTGTGTGACGTCTCCAGATTCCAAATCTCGCAATTCCCAGTTTTTACTCTGTTTAGAAAATCTTACACCGCGTGATTAAACTCGTAACCTTTAATTAACCCTTTGTTGGATTCCTGTGAAATTTATACAGAAATAATCTACACACATCAGCCCTACTGATGGTTAAAACAGAGTCTTAAAAAAGCGGGCACAAATGTTTTTATTTCATTTTATAAACATCACCCGTTACACAAAATTCATGGAGGGAGAAGCAAATTTCACTATGCGACAATTTTTTGTATTTTTGTGTCCCGAAAAAACTTCAAGCCAGAAAGTTTTAGTGAAATAATTTAATTTTAATACAAATGAAGTTCCAGCCCCATATCTAGAATGGTTTACGAGTAATTGAGTGGTAATTATTCCGGGCGCTTCCAGCTGTCTGAATGATTTGGCGCTTCGAGCAGGACAGTAGAGAGCATGGTGCCGCTGACAAGGCTTTTGTAGCTACTGATCTCGGCCGCTTGACCGTAGTCTTTTAGGATAGAGATTACCAATACATATTGTTTTTAATAGTACAATTAGAAAGTGCTTTAGAATGTGCAGATAACTTAACCATTACGCCGGGCCAGAGATGTGCTGCGGCAGTGTGTAACAGTAATTTCTCAGATTGCAAGAAGCTTGACTGTAACATTTCGTTCCACGTCTTTCCAAAAATCAAAGCTGTTCGCAAGCGATGGATTGTTGCTTCCGAAGAAATGATTCTTGGAATCCTGATACAAGTAGAGTTTGTTCCTTGCACTTCACGGAGCAGGATTACGAAAGGGATTTCAAAGCTGAACTGCTGAATTTACCAAGGGAAAAAAAACTAAGAGAAAAAGGTAAATAATATATTATACTATTCTTATTAGTATTATTATTGTAATTGTTATTAATCATATTTACATGGGGTTTTAGGACTACAGAACTTTGTTTGGCTTTATATGCGCAGCTATGTCGGGATGACTAAATAAAAAGGTACCTCCGAAGATAATAATAATAATAATAATATTTATTCACCATTAGGGATTACAAGAATCCAAAGGCTTCGTCATACTTAAGAACTAAAAAAAGAATATCATTATTGAACATTAATTCTTTAATTGCACTGGAAAGCGTATTTTTATTGAAAATAGAAATTAGTCTGCAGCAAGGCAATATTTGGCGTTTCTTCTGAACGAAATTATTGAAGATTAATATTCACAGCTCTCGATAGATCACGGAATAAAGGGCCCATGGATTTAACCAGGCTAAATTATATTTTATTACATTTTTTGCGACTATTATTCACTTATATTGTTATAGGTATTCATGTCGGCACTCCTTTTATAATTTAATGATTTATTAAAAATGATTAATTATAAGTATTTAGGCTTTCACGGCCGGCGTCTATTGAAGTCTTCCAAAATAATTTAATTTCAAAGGGTCAATCTTTCAGTATGGGTAGAAGTAGCCAGTTAATATCCTTTATTATTGAGTCCACGACTAAAATATTTAAGGATTTTTACGTATTTGCTAGTAGGTCTATTTTATTGAACAAAAAGACCTCTGTACCGTTCCCATAGCTTTAGTGCCTGAAGTAATTACCACTCTATTACTCGTAAACCATTCAAGATATAAACGTGGTACTTGATGTATAATAAAATTCAAATATTTCCCTAAAGCTTATATGCTCGAATCATTTTCTGGTCACAGAAATAAACAAAATTGTCGCTTAGTCAAATATGCTTCTTCCTGAACATTTCACGGTCGTCACAAATCATTCCGACAAGTGAAGCGCCCGGAATAATTACCACTCAATTACTCGTAAACTATTCGAGGTATAGGGCTGGAACTTCATTTGTATTAAAATTCAATTATTTCACTAAAACTTTCTCGCTTGAAGTTTTTTCGGGACACAAAAATACAAAACATTGTCGCATAGTGAAATTTGCTTCTCCCTCCATGAATTTTGTGTAACGGGTGATGTTTATAAAATGAAATAAAAACATTTGTGTCCGCTTTTTTAAGGCTCTGTCTTAACCAACAGTAGGGCTGATGTGTGTAGATTATTTCTGTGCAAATTCCACAGGAATCCGACCAAGGGTTAATTAAAGGTTACGAGTTTAATCATGCGGTGTAAGATTTTCTAGACTGAGTAAAAACTGGGAATTGCGAGATTTGGAATCTGGTGATGTCACGCACTCAAGTGCTGCGATTGGTCTATCCCGGAATACGCAACCTGTATAGTTTACTGATCTTGTATGCTGATAGCACATAGGCTCACTATTCTTGCATTCATTGCAAGCTAATGAAAAACTCATTGATGGAACAAAACCAAGATAACTATAATAAAAACATTGAAACTCATCAGTCATATGCTATAAACGATTAAATATGCTTTAGAAAATTATTAGAAAGATGCAGTAAAATGAAAAAGAAAAAAAGGGGGGAATGAAGGGCACAGTGGAGAAAAAAGGAATAAAGTTCCTAAAGAGGGAAAAATGGTGCTAGAAAACTGACTTCATTCTCAACTAGAGACAACGTTTCACACTGTAGTTTCTTTCACAGGAGTTCTAATTTGCCATGCGAGGAAAGGTACGCACCTAAAAGTCCTAACCTAATTAATAAATGTTAATATTAAAAGTTAATTGCCTTTCCCGATCTACTGTACTAGTTTTAATTTTTTTCATAGGCAATCAATAAATTCCTTGTTAACCTTTTCTCTGCTACTCACATATAAATGCGTTACCTAAACAAGTGTAAAGAAAGTAATTATTAGAATAATGTTTTATTGTAAAATGTGAGAATTTTTATTGGCATGTTATTTTTGTCATTCACACAAACAAGCTATTCTATGGAATTTTTCCCAACTGATTTCAAACTTAGAGCCCACTGATGATTTCACTTGAAGTTTACTTATATATACCTTTATAATTCAGTTCTGAACGCGTTAAAAACAACAAATAGTAAAATTTTGTTAAAATTCTGCCTATTTCTTGTTATAAGTGCCAGTATGGTACTTTATGAGATTGTGTGTGGGGACGGGAAAATGTCTATCTGTACGCGCGATAACTCAAATACGCTTAATCGGATTTTAATTAAACTTGGTAGGCCTATACGCATTTATAATGTTCATGGGAAGAACCCTATTGATATTGGACCAAATCGGTTGACCGGTACCGGAGTAATACCCAATTTAGTGCCTATTTTATGGTGAAGTATTAGCAAATCAGTTATCATGACAACATATTGTTTTAGAATCTCCATACAGGCCTACGGCTTTGGAAGTTGCAATACAGTTAGCTACGACTAATAACACTATTCCTTTACATACGCTTATCAAACTAGACCGTTAAACCGAGCGAGGTGCCCGAGATGGTAACGTCTTGGACTCGCATTCTGGAGGTTCTTGGTTCAAATCCCAAAGCCGACGAATTTGACTTTTTTTTCATATTTTTCTGTGAGTTTGCGATTGTCATTATATCACAAATCTGTAGACTATAGTTCTGCTAATGCTGGACGATTTTAATCTGATTTTTTTTTAACTGGACCTTTGTTCTTCTGTAAACCCTGCTTAATGAATCGATCTGCAGCTTAACTCAGAAATCGATAACAAAAATAACTTATTCTCTGCATATCATAATTGCAATTATAACTGAATAAACAAGAGCATTCTGGCACTTTGTTATATCAATTTACCTGATTTGATTTAAAACTGAATTTAAAAAACTTTATATTTGGATTTAAATAATTTTTAGTACACGCTCTCTAAAACGTTGCTTTTTTTTTTTTTTTTTTTTTTTTTTTTTTTTTTTTTTTTTTTTTTTTTTTTTGTAATTTATTATTACAGCATGCCCCATTACGGAGTAATATTACATGCATTACATGCCATAATTTCAAGTTGAATAATGATAATATATACATTGTTTAAAACAAAGATACTTAGAATAAATTCAAGTAAAATTACATAGAATAATAATAAATCCCTAAAGAAAGTCTTATTTACATTTTCCTTAAATGCTGCTCTTGTTCTTGTTCTTGTCCATGTTAGATGTGTACATGCCAATCTAAATGTTTACTTTCGCATTCTGTCAGTTAATTATAATTTAAAAGGTACTTAGGATAAATTAAAATAAAATTTCATAGAATAATATCATATCCCTACAGAAAGTCTTATTTACATTTTCCTTATATACTGCTCTTCTTCATGTGTTAATTATCTCTGAACATACCCCTATCACAGCCCCAATGAATTACAGAAAGTATGAAATGCTCTTAGATGTCTGGATAGTAGCTGATTCATGGTGACTGGCCAGTTGTTACCATTCTTCCTTATTTCTTCAATTAGTTGGTTTCTCTGTTGTTGAACTTCTGGACATTCATATATTAAATGATGCACAGTTTGTTGTCCTGTGTTGCAAGAGCATGTAGGATCATCTGCTATTTTGAATCTATATAGGTAAGATTTTGTTTTGCCATGTCCTGTAACCAATGCTGTAAAACTAGGTGTTATTGGTAATTTTAGCCTGAGCCTTTCTCTGATGGAAGGGAAAAATGACTTTGTTGTTGCTCCTTTTGTTGTTTTGTTCCATCTGTCCTGCCATTTCTGTATTCCTCCTTCTTTAATTTCTGCTTCTATGGTTGATCTCGGCTTCTTGTTATATACTGTTTCAATTCCGGCTTCCTCTGCTGCTTGTTTTGCCAGTTTATCAGCTAATTCTTTGCCAGGAATTCCGATATGTGCTTTGACCCATCTGAAATTAATTTCCCATTTTTGTTGATTGAGTGATATTATTGTTTCATATATTTCTGTAACTATTGCATTATGTTTCTTGTTGTTATTTAGGATTGCAAGTGTTACCTGACTGTCAGTGAAGACTGATACAGTTCTTTGTTCATCCAGAGCATTAAGGTATTGAATTTCTTTTAGAGCCTGTAGGATGGCTATCTGCTCAGCTTTATTATTGGAGCAATCTTGATGTAGCTTATATTTTAGAGTTTTAGCCAAAATACCTTCCTTGAAAATTGCTGCTCCTGCTCCAACTTTGTTTTGAATCTTGCTGCCATCGGTGCATATCTCAAAGCAAGTAGTTGTATTATTATATTCTATGATATTGACTCTTTTGGCTGGATGATTCCATTTGCACAAGTCCAATGGTGAGTCATATTCTTCTTTTTCCGTTAGTCTCTTGTAGAGTGTAGCTTTCCTTTCGATGGCTATTGTTATAGGCTCTAGACCCGCTATGACACAAAAGGCTTCATATGAGGTAGTCCGGTATGCTTTTGTTATTTTGATGTTCATTAGTCTTTGGATTCTTTGTAGTTTTGCTGCATTTTTAACTTTCTGTGCTGCTTCTTCCCATACAACTGCTCCATATGTGAGAATTGGTAGTATTGCTCCTTTATACATTATAGTTAGAGCCTTATTGCCCAGTCCCCAGTTCAGTTTTGCCGATTTAGATAGGTTGTGTACGAGGCTTATTGTTTTATCATGTATTTGTTGTATGTGTGTAGAAAATGTGAACCTTCTGTCAATATGTATTCCCAAGTATTTTATTTCCGTTACCTGTGGCACTATTTTATTATTGCCCAGTCCCCAGTTCAGTTTTGCCGATTTAGATAGGTTGTGTACGAGGCTTATTGTTTTATCATGTATTTGTTGTATGTGTGTAGAAAATGTGAACCTTCTGTCAATATGTATTCCCAAGTATTTTATTTCCGTTACCTGTGGCACTATTTTATTATTCAGGTAAATATTTATTCTCTCATAACAACTATTCTTCTTTCTTGAGACCAACATTGCTTTTGATTTTGTCGCATTAAATTTGATTTTATTGTCTCCGGCCCAGAATTCGATCTTCTTTATATCCTGATTTGCGTAATTTTCGGCTTCGATTGCACTGCTGCCCTTAGTCATTAACAGAACGTCATCAGCAAAAGCAATGACTTCCGTCCTTTGGGTACATTCCAGATCGAGCATGGTGTTATATAATATATTCCAGAATCCTGGCCCGCAGGAAGACCCTTGTGGGCAACCTTTCTTAACTTCCTTTTCTGCTTTGTATGCATTGGTGCATAGTGTTGCTCGTCTGTTCTGGAAGTAGTCCTTTGATAGTTCGTATAAATTATTGGGGCATTCTAGTTGTCTTAGATTGCTTAGAATGCTAGGCCACCATGCAGCGTCAAATGCGCCTTGTACGTCTAAGCTGATGATGACAACGTAGCCATATAATTGCAGGTTTTGTTCCACAAACTGCTTCATTGCCATTGCTGCATCTACCGTGCTTCTCTGAGGCGTGAATCCATACTGTCGCTTGTTGAATAAATTTCTCGTATAGATGTGATGAAGAATTCTGTCAATCATGAGCTTTTCCAGGACTTTTCCACTGACATTCAGCAGACTGATTGGCCTATATTTTGATACATTGTCGCTTTCCTCTTTGCCAGGTTTGGCAATGGGAATTATTAACGAACGCTTCCATTGCTTGGGGAAAGTGCCTGTCTGAAGACATATGTTATATACGCTGGAAAAGAATAGTGGGAAGAGCTGGAATGCTCTGACGAGGATCTCACTTGTTACTCCATCTTCTCCCGGCGATTTTTTTGGGTTGAATCTTTTTATCACTGCCAAGATCTCCCCTTGAGTGAAGTCTCTGTCATTTGGCGTGTCTAAGGGTTTCATAACTTGTTTTCTTAATTGTTTGTGCTTCTCACTGTCATCTTGTTCACTGTCTTTCTGGACAAAGTGTGCCATCATATGTTCTAATGTACTCGCTGTGTCTGTGGTATATGTTCCGTCTTCCTTTCGGAGCGTAGTGAGAGAACATTGTCCTTTTAGTTTGTTTGCTGCTAATTTGTATACTGCACTCCAAGGGTTGGATCCTTCTGTAATGCTGCAGAATTGTTTCCATGATTTTATTTTCTCAATTTTGATTTTTGTCTGGTATTGTCGACATCCTTCAAGGTACATAATTTTCCTTTCTTCTCGTAAGGGTTCGTTATTTCTCGTTCTTTGGTATCGTCTTCTGAGTGCATTCACTTTCTTGCGCTGTATAGTTAGCTCATTTGTCCACCACGGTACAGATTTGCCTCTGAACTTAGTTTTCTTTCCCATACTTGTCTTAAAGGATCCTTTGCATGTTTCAATTATGCAATTTTCCAAGTTGTCGAATAATAATTGTATATCTGGATAAGTCGTCACCTTATTTGCGAGTTCTTCGTCTAACTGCTTACAGTCTCTTTCACACTTGAATGTTGATCTAAGGTGCATTGCAAGTAGATGATAAAATTTGCTGTAGTTTCCTTCTTTAGTTATGTATTTTACTCTGTGGAATGCGTTGGAATAGGTGCGAAGAACATCGCCTATCTTGAAGGATATTAGCTTGTGGTCTGAGCAACTTTCTTCCTCAGCCATGTTCCAATCCATTATATACCGTAAGAGTGCATTGTTTGTGATTGATAGGTCGATCCAACTTCTGCCTCTTGCTGTCTCAAACGATGGTATTTCTTTATTATCGTTCAGGATGTGTAAGCTATTGACCTTAAGGAATCCTTCCATAGGCGCTCCGCGCTCATTAGTTACTTCGTCGTACCTTAGTTTACTTCTAGCGTTCGTGTCCGCAAGTATCAATAGACCTTGGCCCTTCACGTGTCTGAGTATTGCTTCAAATTTCCTTAAATCTTCCTCTATGTTTCTGAGTCGATCGAAATAAACGCTTGAGCAAAAAACATAGTAGCGTACTTCATCATACAGTATAACAACAGATATAAGCCAACAACTTTTCACATCTTCGTTCACACAGTTTACCATGGATTCACCAGCATTTAATTGCAATATATTCCTTTTGCCGTGATGTTGCTGGCACCAGCTCCAATTCAATGTTTTTGGCTTGGAGTGAAATTTCCTCGGGATTATCATCCATATTTTCACAAGCTTTTCATAAATACTAGTTCGTATTCATTATTGCTTTCAAATCAGCGACTCATATAACGCATCTATACCGCATTTCATATTGGTACGTACGGTTCATTGTTGTTCCGCGTTTCAGAGGGCCGACTACCTTTCATTATAATTAATTATATACGGTATTTTGTTTCATTTCATATAATTTAGAGAGCTTTTACTAAAAAATATTGTATGCACCACGTACGCAAAAACTTTATCGGACTCATCCAGTCTTTCAGCGTAAGCCTTGGCCGCTATACTAGATTCGTCCGCTAAAAGCGTTGTTTTGCGTACTTGATACATAAATAGCTATAAAAACATGTTAATTGGATAATAACTGCTTTAAAAAACGGCTCCTTAAGATGAATGTTCCAGATCCAATTAAACGCCCTTTCAAAACAGTATAGTACATAAAGGGGCATTTTCTCTACAGTTAATAATTTGAACTTACAACTTAAAAAATATACTATCCTTCATATTAATAAATGGAATAAAATATAAATAAACAATTAAAAAGATTAGTGACATTATGGAATTTTCACCTCTCGTGGAAAACCATCAAACAATTCGCATAATCATTATTATTATTATAAATTGCCATATCAAAGTATTGGTGATGATTACCCAATAACTGTTTTTAGCCTAGGCATAATGATCGCAAAACAATAGTTCACGTATTTCCTCAGAAACCACATGACACTGATTAATTCCGAATAGAAATTTGTTGAAATGAGAACGACAAATGCAATTGGGTCAATCCATTAGAAATGAACCAAATTTAATAAAATTTGTTGCTCGACATTTTTGGTTTTCCTAATTTTTTTACCAGTTATTTCCCAACTAAAGGTGAGTTCAAAACTATGGTAAAAAAATGTTTGGGCTCATACTTTTTTTTTTGGCGGCCATTTTAAGTTTGCTTTTTAACCATATTTCAGTCGAAAACATGTTTTGCACAAATGTATGTAACTCCGTTAATTTTATAGATAACAAGACAAAATAAACACCAAAATTATCAGAATGAAATGCTCTACATTTTTGTTTTAACACAATATTACCTAAGTAGTGAGGAAAGTGAAGAAAAAAATTCAAAACTACAAATTGAAAATTGACTCAAAACGGGAGTTTTAGTGCCGCAAAATTATTAGAAGGAAGAAAGACTCGCCCTTAATTTTTTTTTCTGGTGTAGATCTAGTATAGGACTACTCGCTGTAGAAGTTTAAAGCTTGAGAACTTTGCGGTTTTTTTTATACAATTTTTCAAAAATGCCCAAAACCGTATTTTGGCAATATTTGAAGTAGAATATCTCAAAAGGGACTGAGTGAAAAATTATTAAATTTATACAGATAACACCTCTTTATGATATAAAGATGTGATAAAAATTTGGTGACTGAGACTCAACTGGTTCCCGAGTTACAGTGCATCGAATTTGGCCAAAAATTGCGTTATAGGCACACGAAATTTAATAGTAAAAATTCACTTTGTAATTTTAAATATAAAATTTTTGTGAGCCTAAGTTTGTTACACAATAGAGTTGTATATGTAGGCTACATTTCATCAGTTAGCATGACAAATATTTGGTTTCCTCAAAGCTTTGAAGAGTGTTGATATTTCGGTGCATAGTTTGCAGTTATGGCCAACTTCGATGCACTATAACTCGGGAACCAGTTGAGTCTCAGTCACCAAATTTTTAACACATCTTTATATTATAAAGAGGTGTTATCTGTATAAATTTCATAATTTTTCACTCAGGCCCTTTTGAGATATTCTACTTCAAATATTGCCAAAATACGGTTTTGGGCATTTTTGAAAAATTGTATAAAAAAAACCGCACAGTTCTCAAGCTTTAAACTTCTACAGCATGTAGTCCTGTAGTAGATCTACACCAGAAAAAAAATTAAGGGCGAGTCTTTCTTCCTTCTAATAATTTAGCGGCACCAAAACTCCCGTTTTAAGTCAATTTTCAATTTGTAGCTTTGATATTTTTTCTTCACTTTCCTCACTACTTAGGTAATATTGTGTTAAAACAAAAATGTAGAGCATTTCATTCTGATAATTTTGGTGTTTATTTTGTCTTGTTATCTATAAAATTAACAGAGTTACATACATTTGTGCAAAACAAGTTTCCGGCCGAAAAACTGTTACAAAGAAAACTTAAAATGGCCGCCAAGAAAAAAGTATGAGCCTAAAAAATGTTTTACTCTAGTTTTGAACTCACCTAATATTGGGGAGTAACTGGAAAAAAAAATTAAGAAAATAAAAAATGTTGAGCAAAAAATGTTATTCAATTTGGTTCATTTCTAATGGATTGACCCTATTTTGGCATTATTTGAAGTAGAATATCTCAGAAGGGCCTGAGTGAAAATTATAAAATTTATACACATAACACCTCCTTACGATATAAAGATGTGATAATAATTTGGTGACTGAGACTCAACTGGTTCCAGAGTTACAGTGCATCGAAGTTGGCCAAAAATTGCAAACTATGCACCGAAATTTCAACGCTCTTCAACGCTTTGAGGAAATTATAAATCTGTCATGTTAACTGATGAAATGTAGCCTACATGTACAACTCTTTTGTGTAACATACTTAGGTTCACTAAAATGTTGCATTTGGATTTTTACTATTAAATTACCGTTAAAATTCATGTGCGTAAAATGCAAGTTTTGGCCAAATTCGATGCACTGTAACTCGGGAACCAGTTGAGTCTCAGTCACCAAATTTTTATCACATCTTTATATGATAAAGAGGTGTTATCTGTATAAATTTCATAATTTTTCACTCAGTCCCTTTTGAGATATTCTACTTCAAATATTGCCAAAATACGGTTTTGGGCATTTTTGAAAAATTGTATAAAAAAAACCGCAAAGTTCTCAAGCTTTAAACTTCTACAGCGAGTAGTCCTATACTAGATCTACACCAGAAAAAAAAATTAAGGGCGAGTCTTTCTTCCTTCTAATAATTTTGCGGCACTAAAACTCCCGTTTTGAGTCAATTTTCAATTTGTAGTTTTGAATTTTTTTCTTCACTTTCCTCACTACTTAGGTAATATTGTGTTAAAACAAAAATGTAGAGCATTTCATTCTGATAATTTTGGTGTTTATTTTGTCTTGTTATCTATAAAATTAACGGAGTTACATACATTTGTGCAAAACATGTTTTCGACTGAAATATGGTTAAAAAGCAAACTTAAAATGGCCGCCAAAAAAAAAGTATGAGCCCAAATTTTTTTTTACCATAGTTTTGAACTCACCTTTAGTTGGGAAATAACTGGTAAAAAAATTAGGAAAATCAAAAATGTCGAGCAACTTGGTCTGGTTCATTTCTAATGGATTGACCCAATTGCGCGAATTAATTGTCGTCAAGATAACGTTATCAAAGAAAGCAAAGCGACGAGGCGAGGTGAGGGTTTAGGTTAGGATTGGAAGTCAAGGACCGTTTAGTAGGACTCGCTGCGGAACAACATGTTGCGACACCCGGCAACCTTTCCTGCCAAACAAATGAGCAGCGCTTCGTCGTATAGAAAACATGGACCTCTCATACTAATTTATTTCGCTTTAAGGCCAGGGACAAGCTAAAGTAATATAAAAATACCGACATACTCACATGACTTGCTCCACCTAAACGACGATCTTGTTAAGTGCCAAAATGGTACTTTATGAGATTGTGTGGGGGACGGGAAAATATCTGTCCGTCTATCTATCCGTCTGTCTGTACGCGCGATAACTCAAATACGCTTTATCGGATTTTCATGAAACTTGGTATACGAATTTATAACGTCCATGGGAAGAAGCCTATTGGTATTGGACCAAATCGGTTGACCGGTATCGGAGTAATGCCCAATTTAGTGCCTATTTTATGGTAGTGTATTAGAAAGAATTGATCAAATCCAATTCAGTTCTCATGGCAACATATTGTTTTACAGTGTTCATATAAGGCTTTGGAAGTTGCAATACAGATAGCTTTGACAAATAACACTACCCACATAATTCTTCACATATTAGACCTCTGTTCTTCCGTACGCTCTGCTTAATGAATAGATCTGGAGCTTAACTCGGAAATCGATTACAAATATAACTTATTTTCTGCATGCCAAAATGCAATTATCACTGACTAAACAAACGCATTCTGGTACTTTGTTACATCAGTTTAGCTGATTTTATTATTTTCTTGCCTTTTACTTCTCGTACTAACATTCTTAGCCTCGTGTAACAATTTACTTAAAAATGGCATTTAAGGGGCAATGAAACTTTCTTATTTCCCATTCTCATATGGAATAAGATGCCACATTACATGGAGTGCATATTCACTTGTTCCTCATGATTGATGACTTGATTCCCAACGCTAGACGCAAACTTCAGTGTGTAAAAGTTGACTCTTTATAGCTACCATTCATATAATATTTACAAAACAATTAAAAATTCTAGCTTTTAAAACAAGCACCTCGTGGGTACAAAATTTAAACAAAATAGTTTGGGCCATTTTCAAGAAAATAGCTAAAAATGAGAGCTTCATATAAAGTGAATTAAACGTAAAAGAAAGTCCTCGCAAATCTTCTTGTCACATCCCCAGACAAGATCTAAACCAAATAACTTAATATGAAATGTTGTACCTGGATTGAATCCTATACATGAAGAGCTCATTAATAATGAAGCTATAGGCAAGGGAACTTGAGTAGAATCACTTTTCTAAGGAGTCACATTTCTCACATGTCTGCTTAAAAAAAATATTTATACGTCAGTAGCAGTAGAAAGGTTAAGGTAATTTGCACATTTTCACATAACGTTCCTTTTTGAAGTCTAGATATAATAATGTATTTTTAAAATCATTTGCTAAGGAATACTACGTGAAAAAACTCGTCTTATTTTAATAAGTGGTGTCAATTATTTTCAAGATTAAGAAAATTGTATGTCTATGATTATTCCCCAGAAGTCGTAATATCTTTCAATAAATGTTTTCAGCTTTACAAGTGAGGGGAAAAGTAGTTGCAGTGGGTAATAGCGCGGCTCGGCGCAGGCACACTGACCTACATGCTGGCAGTGTGAGTGACCGGCACACTACTACAGTATTACACAACCACACTTTTCCTCTCGCACATTTCCCTGTTTCTTGTAATGCGATGCTCTTCGTCTCCAGTATTTTTAGCTAACATGCAGCGCAAACAAACAACAAAAATAAGAAAGGAGATGACAGAATGTTATTCTAATTATGTCAAGCGCATGTGGCAGTTCCCACAAACTAAGATTTCTTTAAGCTGGAATAAAAATATCTTAGCTGAACTCTTCCCACGTAATAAAGTTCGGATTATAAAACCAAGAAACTAAAAACATTCAGGGAAACGATCGTCATTACAATAATAATACTGACTACTGAGCACTATGCAATCGAGATTTGTATTTTTTCCCCCTTTCGTGTAGGGCTACATGTATTTAAGCAAAATGTTGGTCACCAAATAAAGGCCTTCTCCAATAGTGAACATTGCTGAAAATCATAAAAGCCCTTAAATTCGCGATACTCAAATTCTCGCAAATTAATTATAAAACTATGATTGACTGCATAGGAAAGAAGTCCGCCGTGGGTGAGTTGGTAGCGTGACTGCCTTCCACCCTGGCGGCCCGGGTTCGATTCCCGGCCGGGTCGGGGATTTTTCAGCAGTGAAAAATTTCCTTCCTGGGTTCAGGACTGGGTGTTGTGTCCTTTCATTCCCATCCCGCGAGAGGCAATGGCAAATCTCCGCGGTATCACCCTTGCCTGAATTACCTCGGACGAGTCGTGGTCATCACCCCACGGCTTCGTCCCGGGTCTGGACCTGCCTTCGGGCAGAACACTCATCATCATAGGAAAGAACACAAAACACAACTGCATTACTAGGAATCACCAAAGAAGAAACAAAAAATCTAACTGAAAGCGTCATTGTTGGTTATATATCCATTTTGAATCAGTACATTTATAGCAATAAATAAGCTTCTGCTAACTGATCAAGTGTTTGTATCTTATATTAATAAAAGGAAGTGTCTGTCCTCCGTCTGTCTGTCTTCCGTCTGTCTGTCCGCGATGCCCAGCGAAATCTACTCAACGCAGAGATCTGAAATTTTATACATAGGCGGACTAAAGGGTCGGAATGTGCACCTCGAAGCCGGAATTTTAATTTTCGCTTTAGTTCGTGAGTTATGAGTGAAAAATTAGCAAAAAACGTGTATTTATTCCGTTTTCGAAGCATGAGTTTTCAGTAATACAAATCAATTACACTAGGCTTTGGCTATTTTTGTCATTCCTTCGACATAAAAGCATCGCGATCTCTTGAATGTTGTAGCTCATGCTGGTCAATTCATTTGTTTTTAATGTCAAGGCACGCAAACATAATATGAAATTTTCAACTACACCGAAGAGGATTATTATTATTATTATTGTTATTATTATTATTATTATTATTATTATTATTATTATTATTATTATTATTATTATTATAGGGATAATCAATATTAGCCTAAATATGGTCAAACGTTGTTCGATTTGGACGAAACTCACTATACAGGGGTTTTCTGGGCCAAGGAACTCGAATCTGAGGTCGCTTTTACCAGGTGACGCTATCTAATCGTGATATGTAATCCACATGATTTAGGTGTTAATATAATGATTTAACTATTATGCTCTTAATTTTTAATTTTTGAAATAATTATCGCGAGCGAAGCCGCGGGCACATGCTATCTTAAAATAATAACAGGACGTGTTTGTCTGTCTGTCCACGATGCCCAGCGAAATCTACTGAACGCAGAGATCTGAAATTTTAAACATAGATGGGCTGAAAGGTGGGCGAATGCGCATCGAAGCCGGATTTTTAATTTTAGCTTTCGTTCGCGAGTTATGAGTGAAAAACTGGCAGAAAACGTGATTTTAGCGCTGTCGAAGCATCAGATTTCAGTAATACATTTCAATGTCAAATCAATTGCAGTTGGCTTTGGCTATTTTTGTCATACCGTGGTAATAAAAGCATCGCGATCGCTAGATTGTTGTAAGCCCACGCTGGTCAATTCATTTGTTTAGAATGTCAAGGCCCGTAGACATATGAAATTTTCAACCTACACGGAAGAGGGATAGGCCTAAATATGGTCAAATATCGTTCGATTTGGACGAAACTCACTGTACAGGGGTATTCTGGGCCAAGGAAATCGAATCTGAGGTCGCTTTTACCAGGCGACGCTATCTAATCGTTGTATGTAGCCCACGTGATTTAGGTGTTAATAAATATAATGATTTAACTATTATGCTCTTAATTTTTAATTTTTGAAATAATTATCGCGGGCGAAGCCGCGGGCACATGCTAGTATTCAATAAACTCCATGAACTTAAAATTGTCGTATATGATTGAGTTGATAAGCAAGCGGCTTCATTCGTATAAGCGGCTTCAAAGGAATAGATATTAATTCGGTGTCTCTTTATGTTAATTGATGTCGGTCCTGGTTTCCGCTTTCCAAAACAAAAGCAACGTTGCAATATTCTCTCATTGTTATCATTAACCTTAGTTCTTCCCTCGCTTTAATCAATTCACACATGTTATTGTTTACTGTAACTTGATCTTGCAACCTTGCTTCTCACTCACGAGGAGTTGACGAGTAGCTGTCACAGCCGTCGCAGGACATTCTTAGATTTTGATTGGCTGCGGTAAGTAGCTGATTGGTGCGTTAAAATAAAGAACATGGGTTGAGCTGTCGGCAAATTTTTCCTCCTATGAAAAGGAAGCCGCCTGGCCATGCAATGAATAACTGGACTATAATGGTATTGTTCTTTCTGTAAATTTGTAATTTCCAAAGCGCATACAACGATGCAACACTCATTGTTTACGTTAAGTGAGCACTAGCGTTTAGTTAATCGTGTGGGGATGTTGGATCTTTTTTTAAAAGACTTTTATGTATTTTGAAACGTAGGCCTAAGTTATGCTTGAGCTTAGATTAGTAATTGAAAATGGTTTTGTTATATCGAACTGTAGGGAAATGTAGCGAACTCCAGATTATTTGATTGGCAACATTATTGTGTTGAGAACAAAACACTTTATTACATTCTTTTGTAGATTGTATTTATTAATGTAAATAAGTAAGTCGATTCTAATTTAGGTTGAATGATAGTTCTCAACCAGGTCTTGGCAGAATTTGTAAGTATAATAAAATAATAACCTGCATAGGCTATAAAATAATTAATAAATATTTGGTAATAGTAGTAGTAGGAGTGGTAGTAGTAGTAACTAGTTGTAATTATACAGTAAATGGTATGACCTTGTACAATAAACTACCAGTAAATGTTAGGACATCGACAATGAGGCCTTTTAAAAATAGAATTATGCGCTGGCTGAAACAGAATCCATTTTATAAGTAAAGTGAATGTGCAAATATATTAATTTTGTGGCGATGCTATATGTAAAACTGTTTTTACTTTGTAGCAAATTAAGATTGATATACTGATATTGAACTATAGTGGATGAAGTTAAAGAAATGGATATTTGTAGTGACAGTGACATCTGGTAAGATCCTCAATAATTAATATAAGGAAAGATCTCTACTCCTGTATGCAGTAGAAGAAACACTCATATACGTCATCTTACCCCTAAGAAGAAACCGACACATGCTATACGAATTATTACAAGAGCGGACTAACTAACAACAAATGCGTTTTGAACTCAGTTTTAGAACCTTCCGTCATCACTGATTATCAGTGATGGGCATGGGAAAAGTACAAAGTGGAAGTAATTGGGCTGAATTACAGTTACCTGAGAGACGTTTTACTTAATTACAATTACAAATTACTTTTTTCAGAAAGTAATCAGTAAAATTACAATTACAATTACTTTACAAAATGGCAGGATCTAAAAATTACTTTTTTTGTTTTTGTTTGTTTTGTTTTTGTTTGTTTGTTTGTTTTAAGCCCAAGGCCACAAACTATTGAACCATTATGTGCTAAAGCTGCTTGGGATGTTAACAAGTCTCAAATTATTAATTTAAAAAAAAATCAATACCAATACTTCCAGACGCAAAATGTAACTTATTGTTAATATTACCTCTAATTTGGATATTAGTTGCAAAAACAGTAATGATGACTGATACCAATACATACAGTGGTATTAATGAGACTTGGCAGTCCAAGCATGGATGCTCAGTAGATGCAGACGAGTCCAATAAACATTCGTACTGCATGGAGGGGTGTATGGGTTAGTTGTGTCGTTGCTTTCAGTGCGGTAACATCGTATAATGCAGTGAAGAAACAAGAGACCTTGTTACAATCGCTTCTCTCTCTCGGAAGAGCAGTACAACATTCTTACCCCTCCCCATGATTCCCCCTACATGCGTCTCCTCTCTCACGCGCATCTGACTGCCGCCTCTCTTTAATACCACTGTACTAATGATTACTAAAATGTAATGATTAGGCTACAATTTTATTTCCAGAAGTAAAATACAAATAGAAATTACATTTTTCAAAAAGTAACGATCACAAGTAAATGGGACCAAAAATGAATTGTTACATGTAATCTGATTACTTTTATTCAATTAATTCCCATCACTGCTGATTATGTGGAATTCAGGAGGAGATCCTTCCTTTGTAGCCTGCACCAAAATTGTAAACCACTCATCAAGGAGATACCTCCACGGACCGACATCCCACTGCTATTGGACCGTATGTCTGATGAAGTGTGACGATAATAATACAATAAAAAAAATATATGACATCTAATTTCTAGGGGGCAAAGAAAGGGAGTTGGGATTTACTGATGGTTTCGTGCCATCATCATCACTGCTCACGCTCAGTTCACATGCATGGAGAGAGCTCCGTTAAACAATGTTTACAATTCTAAACACCATAAACAAACTTGATATTATTTTGAATCGCAAACGAAGTTTAACAGAGCTCTCTCCGTCTATGTCAACTTCCATTGTAAGGACCGAGCTGTAAATAAAAGGCGCTAGCCAGTTAAGTGTAGGAAAAAGGTGCTAGCCCGTTATAATACTTATTGAGGGCATCACCAGATACCACTGTCGTTTTCTTCCCTTTTGTAAATTCGCACTTCCTGCAAAAACTAACTGTTCCTACCCCTACTGTTATCGTGTATCTATTAACTGTTTCGTGATTCGAAACAATAAGCCATAAATAAATATTCCGCCCAACCAAGATGCAAGCCAACACAACAGTTTCATTTAAAATATTACTCATAGTCAGGGCCGATTTGTCCATATAGGCGAACCAGGCAGCCGCCTAGGGCGGGTAATTTTTAGAAACATTTAGATTTCTAAAAAAGCTGCAATTTCCAACGCGACATTAATATATATATATATATACTTATATTGTAGAGTAAGAGTAAAAAAAGACAGAAAATTATAGAAATAAATTCGATACATTTTATTTAACCACTTACCAATAGGGCAGGCATGAGGACGCGAAATTCCATGTTTAATCAAATGATTAAAAAATGGAATGATTGAGGTGGCAATTTAGGGGGAGCGAAAATTATTTCTCGCCTAAAGCGGCAAAATACCTCGAGCCGGCCCTGCTCACATCCTTCTTTTCTCTCCATTCCTTTGTCGCAAACCCCTCCAGCTCTTATTGTAGCGAACGTGACTTTCAGGTATTGGTTCTTTACTTGCCTCTTGAGCTTCCTACAGAACGTCAAGGGGGATACGGATTTCTTTATAAATAAATCACGATTCATTCCTTTATACCATTTTTTTCCGGTTTTGATGGATTATCACAACACAACGATCCGATTTCCGCTACATTTCATACAGTACGAAATAACCAAAAAGTTTTCAATTACTATTCTAACCACAAGCAAATTAACTTGTTTTAAAATTTACGTTTCATAATAACATAATTCGTCGTACAATGATCGACCGTTAAGAAGAGCTTGACACCCTCACACAAAAAATTTCAAATAAAGACAAAAGAAATATGAGCTGTTGCGAACTCTTGTGTTGACACGAAAAATACAGTAAACTTCCTTCAAAGAAAGGTTGTGGTAATAGTTATTATTTAACAACTGTTGTCTATTATTACTTAGGTTTGTGAACGTCACCGGTGAGCCGGTACTTATACCTCTAGCAAATAAGGAGGGCGGTTGGAAGCCAGGTAAATCCCCTTACACTCACGCATTCTCCACGTTTCAAGCCGCCCTCCTTATTTGCTAGAGGTATAGTCCGTCAGGAATACTTAGTAAATCTACGAAGCCAACTAACTAACTAACTAACTCTCCCAACAAAAAGTTGCGCTTTAAGTTATCTTGTCCCTTAGAGGCTCAAACCAAATAATGAGTATTCGTTATGAAATAAATGGTGCAAAAATACGTTGCACAAACTTTCTCGCATATACGTGTTAAAGGCTAGCACAGAAAAAATTAAATTAAAGAGACAATTAAATTGTATTTATTACATTTTCATAAAACTAAGAAGTATCTAGAACGGAAACCATCAGAGTCGATCTTCATGTTTAATGGTTTTACCGTGAAATAATAATAATAATAATGAATGACAGTAAAACTGCATATTATTAGTACTACTAGTATTACTACGGGAAAATTAAAATATAAGTAGCACCTTGGGATAAATCGGCCCCACCCAACCCACCCACCAATACAAGGACAGTTGGTCACTCTGCTGCGCTCAGAAACAAAATACATCACACAGTAAATGCAAATGTGAATATCGAATGGACGGAGCTTAAGGGGCGACTTATATTTGAATTTCGCTATACTAAAACTAAACTCCTTGGAACTACATTCCTTTAAGGATTTGGTCTACCAACCGACCGGTGTGTCATCTACCACAGGCAGATGGCAGGGTTGGGGCATGTGGTCAGCATGCCGACCCCCACGACCGTTAATGGTGGTTTCCATGACCGGAGCCGCTACTTCTCTATCAAGTAGCTCCTCAATTTGAATCACGAGGAAGTGTACCCCTACCAGACCCCTCAACCTCAGAAAAATCCAAGGATGTACCGGGGATCGAACCAGGACCGACGTATCTGACGCTAACCACATGACCACGTCGGCGGTCCTACTGCTAATACTACTTAGGTTATATTGCACGCTTTAACTGCATTGTAGGTCATGTAATGTGTTTAGTATGTTTGCGTGAACTATTAGTCTATTGTAACAACTCATTCGCGTCATCTGTTTCTATTGTTTAGTGATGTCTTCGTATGTGGCATTCAGTTTAAACGATTATAATATCCAGTGACGTAGCGGCGATGAGTTATGGAAAATAAGCAAGCCCTATAAACCCGGCGTTTGCTTTTGCGAACGAGGTAACCATGAAAAACCCAAGTCAATTTGGGCGGCCACGAGGTTTGATTTGAACTCAGGACCTCTTCCCTGTTAGCCCATAGGCCTACCACATCGCTGTATTGGTTTAGTGTGTTCAATGCGACTGAGCTAAACTGATTGCATTTCACAACAATATGTACATTAGGCCTATAGTTTTCTTGTTGCTAGTGGCAACAAAATGCCATTCATATTTTAATTGATATGTATGTTCTGAAATTAGCATTTAAGCTGTACTTATTTCGTTTTTATCTTGATATCTATTAATTGTATAAAGAAATGTTTTAAACAAAAAATGTCCATTTTAATTTTATCTACAACTTTACTGTGGTAGGTTTTCATGTATCACTTACTGTAATGGATATAATCTAGAAAAACTGAAAATGGATACGAATAAAGTACCCCTTAAGTCATTTTTGCAGAAATACAGATATAGCCATTTTATTACTCATAGATAAGCGTTTCCAATTTTAAATTTTTATTAAAATCGTTAGAGCCATTTTTTCAAAAATCAAAAATTTTAAAAAAGTTTTCATGAAAAGTCCCCTTAATATTTCAGTTGTAAAGTTAAATTTCTGGGCGGTTCGACAAAATTTCGAAAAAGTCCTTATTTCAAAAAATGAAGTAAATACAACGAGCCGTTTACCCGCTGTGCTTGTCCACGGACAGACGGACAGACGGACAGACGGACAGACGGACAGACGGACAGACGGACAGACGGACAGACGGACAGACGTCATTCCAAAAATACTTTTTTCGGTTTCTAGGCTTCATGAAACGTGCTCTCCCGGTGTTAACTCAACTTCGATTTTTTGTCACGATCACAATACTTTCTCTATACTCCGTATAAGCGAGAAAGTAAAATGGTAATTGACTCAGGCTACATTCGTTTCGGAGGTATCAAGCAACAATGATACTCTTTTACAATTTTACACTTGGCGAAAGCGATTACAAGTTTTCTCAGCAACATCTCAAAGAGGTTTTTAAAAATCTTAACTTAGTTTAGTCCATTTAAAATATGTTGGTAACAAAGCTCATACTTTAAAGTATCGATATAATGTAACGGGCAGCCCTGAATATAATGCGGACTACGCGTCTGAAGTATTTCCCGTATGCTAGTGTGGGAATTGTAAGAACTGCGTTTTTTCCGGATACGGGCCATTTGGCCTTCTCTTCCGCTTTGCCAGTCAAAATATTACAGTTAAAAATACAATTACTTATAATTAAATATAAGACATGTAACTTGCCTGATGTAACTTATAGTTTGTGGAAATTTTTGAAGCTTACTTTCTTTTAGAACCTGCAGTCAATTTAAATATTAAATTGTGAAACAAGTTTATAATGGCATTTAATAAGATACGAGCAAGGCGAGTTTCATACTTTTATACGAACAAAGAATCTATACGAGTATTTTAATTACCATTATAGGCACGTTTGCATACGACTGTTATTTGTTCGACCATAATTAGTCTAAATGTTTAAGTGAGGACTCTGGGTCCAGTTTGTCTCATATCAAGGTATCTATGTAGTTCATATCAAGGAGGCAATGTGGAACTTTAGCGTAAAACATCTACTTTTAGCATAACCCACACAAGTACCTAGGCGAATTATGTAAGACGATAAATATTTCAAACTTTGACAAACACTAATAGGCATTGTACGAGTTGCATGCTATTGTCTACAATACCAAATATCTTATACTTCCGGCAATATAGGCTAAGCTATATTTATACGGCGTTAGTACTACACTTAAACCTTTCAAATAATTTCGCCTCTTGATTTTGATTTACCTCAGTTCTATAAGAAAACCGACATTCTGAAAGTACTTGTATCAATTGTAAAATAATTACATATTCTTACTAAGAAAATAAAATAAATCAGTCAGACTAGATAATGCTGAAAACATTCCCGAACAGTCTGCTTGAAGTGTTGTTTGAGATTATGAAGAGAGCTGTACTTACAGATGTGGACTACATTTTGGCGGAGGGTCAGGGTTGTGACCCGGGACTTACCTACAACACAAGAAACGTGAAGAGAAAGTTAGAACCAGTATTTCTGTGCTCACTCGATCAGAACCAGTTTGTGAAAATTCAATATCACATGCAACATAGTCTAATGTACGGCTGCTCTTCAGAATGGTATTAGATGAATGTATGATTAATTACTTGTACTTTATTACCGAATAGGAAGTTATTTTTAGCCATGACACTCTATTTGGGGGGGGGTGTCTCACTGCCATAGCCTAAATCTCTATTCAGTTAACATTTCTGAAGTCCAATATACATTACCTTTTCTTTAAGATACATGATGATATAATCATCACCACCTTTTAGGCGTTTGATAGCAAAAAAAGTAGACTGGAAGGGTTTAAATCAAGATCTCTTATTCCAACATATTTTAATATTATTGTTTTTAATTTTAACATATTGCGAGTTTGACAAATACTTAAGTAATTCAGAATGTACAGACATCGTATTATACTCGTATCTCTGCCGGTCTCTCACGTGACTATTTCCTGGTAGCAGAAGAGAGAGAGGCTCGATTCTACTAGAGTGCACAAAAACATTTCTTAAATTTACAACGGGCAGCAGATGTGAACAGATTTGAGCTCGGACAAACACTGACTAGAAAGGGAACTGGATGTCTTTTGTATTGGAATACACGGACTACCTGCTCCCGCACAAGCACTTGTAACAAAATTTCAACGGTCGGCGAGAGGCACAGATATAAAACGACAACTGTAAATAAGAACACTGGCAAACTATTTTTTTTTCGAAATCTCAGTTGAATGATGCTCAGTTTCAATGATGCTTAGTATGTTTGACGTGCTGATTCAAATCTGATACCGTTTTTTTTTCTCTCCATGCTCTAGTTTTCATGCAATTCGAATTTTTTACATTCCAGCCATTTGTGTTTATGTTATCGACAGGTAGTAAAGGTAATATCATGGATACAACCAAACGTGAATGTATATACAACCCAGAGAGTTTCTACTACATTTGTGTATAATTCACCCTTATTAGACAAAGGCGTAATTCCTTTCTGAGACGCGTAAATAAAATGTCCTTCAGACTTACTATTGGGGACCAGAACAAGAAATGGGAGCCTTATGTCACAATTGTGAGGAAATGTTGAGTTATTGGAGAGAAGGGAAACTTAAGGGTTTTCCTTTTCCATGTCCTGGCGAGAACCGAAAGGTCATACTAGTGTATGCTATTTCTGTTCCGCCAATACAAAGACATCTACAAATCTTTCAGCAATTCAGCCTACTGTGCTTTCTGAACAGCTACCATTTCCCGCTTTTAAAGAGATTCTGCATATGAAGAAAATAAAACTTCTAAAACAAGTTAGTGATGATAACTGAAAGATTGTATTAAACACTTAATTTTAAGAGTGTATGATCTTATATGTTTCAGTTTGTACTTCTGAAGAAATTTAGAGTATATTGCAATTTAATGTTTATTGCCAAGCTAATTTTAAGATAGTTTAACCAAATACCCACGACATATGCTATGAGGTCTATGAATAAAATTGGAATATTAAAATTTTGACATATGTCGATTGCCAAATAAAAAATTAATAGTAATAACAAATAATAATAATAATAATAATAATAAAAATAATAAGCGCGAGATACTTTCAGAACAAAACTAACCTCAGATCTGAAACACCCATTAATTAGTTAATATACCTAATATACCAGCTGTTGGTAGAAATGCGACAAAATTTTCAAGCTACAATAACCTCTTGTAAGATTTTCACTCAGCAGTAGATTCCGAGCATGTCGTCAGTATTCACTTTCTGTTTAGACTATCCTCATAACACTTGTCATGTGCGGGTAGCATCATCAATTTTACAGATGAATTCAGTCACAAGTCCTCCGACAATTAAATTCGACTGGGGCGGGAACTGACTTTCAATCTAAATTGGTTTGAACCACTTATCTAATATTTAACGAATTTAGAATAGGGATAAAAGAAAACAGAAGATAAGGTTTATGAAAAACTATTTTGGTACTTAGACATATTAGGGTATTACAAAATGTTGCTCTGACAAATCTGGGGTCCCCCCGATAATGATGGTGTGGCCCATATTGAGTTATGCACCACTCAGGCGGGCAACATTACAAGGTGATGTAAAGTGGCAGAAGTATAAGGTGTGAAGAGATGAGTAATGTGTGTATGTGTGCAGTGGTGTGTGTGTCTAGTGTAGTGTGGGGTGTGAGTGAGGAAGGGTGGAGGAGAAACCCGATGCTGGCATTAGCCTACTCTTGAGGAATGACACCAAGGGGACCACCAGGCTTAAAATCCCCATCCGATGGAAAAATCATTATCAACAGTGGCATATTATGCTTCCATGTCATATGCACTGCGGAGAGTTCTGGGATTGAACCTAGGTATATTTGGTGTACAGACTAGTGATTAGAAGCTGTACATCACCACCTCTCCTAAATCAAGCCCTTGGGGTCAGATAAAAAAATTCGCCCCTACCGGGAATAGAACCAAGGCGGATTGGAAGGCATACGAGCTCCCAACTGCGCCATGGCAGAGGACTCCATCTTGAATTATCAACTTCAAAAGTGCAGGCGGATCTCGGTTTAATTTAAACATTAAATATATGTTGCAGACGTTCGCTGATTACCAGTTAATCAGTAAATAAAGTCAGTATTGGTTTATGTACAGATAACCATGATTCTGACTATGCAGTATATTCGAAGAAATAGGCTAGGTGAAGCAGGTTGTCATTAAAAAAAAGATTACAAATCCTCATTAAATCTGAACTAGGCCTATTCAAATTAAAATATGCAATCAATATATTGTATTTTTGAAGAAACATTAAATCTTGGAGGCGATAAATTGTTTCGTCAAATTCTGGCTCTTACAGTTTTAGAGGAAAATGCTACTTAGTAGCCTACCTCCAGGTTAGCTAATAAGCCTATCGGTTTAATTGACACGAATTCCTTCTTCAATCCGGTTTAAGATTCCCATTTTTCCCCCTCTCCAGTGAGGGAGGCCCTAACTTGATTTAGTGCTGCTATCTCCGGATTGGTCAACTCGGCTTGACTCCCTCGTAAATCAAAATCAGGAAGCGAGTATCTTCCCTTCCGCAAATTCAAATTTGACACTTCCCCGCCGCAGGCAATCAACTCATTCACTCCGGAGTCGTGCCCCTAAAAAACCAAAACACTGGCGGCAAGTCGATAGGGCGTTGACCTGGGAGGAGTGACGTCATGGATGGGAATCCTGTGAAGGGTGTAAGGGAGCCAGGACAATTTGTTATTAGTTAAACTTAAGTTGCCTTTGTAACAAAAACATGCGGCGATCGATAAGGGCAATGACTTTGCTACTTCGCTTCCAGACTGCTTTAACCCTCCCCAAACTCCAATTCATTCGTCTACATATGGGGGAGATGGATATGCATACCACTTTTATTGTTTACAATTTTAAAGATATATAATTGAAATTACGTAGGCCTATACTCGAAACACTGAAATTTCTTGTATATGGCATCCCTGCTAACGTGTTATCAAAGAACAAACAGATAATCCACAGTGCCTGCCTACCCAACCCTTACTGTCTTACTTACAACATACACAAAAAGGGCATAAGTGAAAAAGAAATGTCAATAGTTTAGACTTAGACACTCTTACAAATGCGTAATATATTTTACGCATAACAATGGCAGAACACCATATATTGAACTTTTAAAAAGCTATGCAGTGCAAGTTATTAAAGTTGAGCACATAACAGTAATTCGCTGCCAATTATCTTATCCTCTGGTCCAGCGTTACAGAAATCTTCACCCGTCCTTCGAATCTTTCTTTTCGCCAAGAAGCATGATAGTTCTCCATGTACTTCTTCTTGAATACTGTATTTACAGGTTTTATATCTTCCGGAAGACAAGCTAATGGTGCATGTTCTCTTTGTTTCTCCATATGAAAGATGCGTTACACTCAAAAACAGGGTGGAAGGGGTATAACTGTGCACATTCAGATCACATTAAAATAAATATACGATTTATTTTTCATTTTGTGAATACGTTTATGGTTTATGAGATAATTAGGTCGAAAGATTCTGGAGAATTGCAACTGCGCACTGCCAGATAGGTGTTCCTGGTGGCAACAACCGCCGTACGGCATGTAGAGACTCTCGCTTCGACGTTCCATTATTTCGCGGATTATGTGGTTCATGTAAGAATCCTTGTATTCAATTTTTGGGAAAACCGCCAATTGTATGAAAAAACTGCAAAGAGATAAAAACATCCCTTGTTCCTCTCAAGGTGTGTGTAGAAATCACTCTGATATAGATAATTCTTACCAACTAAAGCAGGGTTATACATTAAGGAACAAAACCTTTTTCTGAGCATAATATTCACTTCAGACTAATATGGTATTTTATTTCTTGTTTACCTTTACCCCAGGAGTACAGTTATACACCTTCCATCCTGTTTAGTTCATTCACTGGCATTTGGACCTTTCGTCTCACATAAGCTTGTCATGTGTCAGTGCAACTTCCTTTATTCAGACTGTCGCGTGCCAGACTCGAAACATTTTTGACGTCACTAACATTTAAATTGGCTGATACTTTGTATTAAATTTAAAATCCAGAATACCTACTATTCCTATAAATCACAGTAGTTGTAAAATAATAAAGTACATTATAAAAAATTGTAGGAGGAGATACCTCTTGAAAATATGTAAACTCCTTCACATACAGAAGATCTTCAGGTAATGCGAGAACTGAAATCATGACTACTTTTTTAGGTCTAATGACAGGTGTTCTACGAAATTCTATTCTGCAATTTTGTATGCCTGAAAAAAATATGTAACTTACTAATAAATCGTCTAAATGATAATGGGTAAATGTGGTACGTTTATTGTTATTTATTAATTTTGATTATTATGGTCAATGTTACAGTTTTAGGAAACAATCCTTTTTTCTTCAATATTGCTTTTTCATCCATTTCTCATTCATGCTATCATGATGGAAAGTCGAATTTCCAGTGCCCAGTGCCGTCAACCTAACACCACATTCATTGTCGTACTAAATACCGCACTCATTATCGAAAAGTGCGTCATTATATCAAACACAAGATCAGTGTCTAAGAACTAACTACCTTGTACTAGTTGTGCCTATTACATTTTTAGTAAGAAACGAAATGAACTAGTTGTGTCTATTCAATTTTTAGTAAGAAACGAAAATAAGAACACGCACAATGTGCAATACCAACTTGTGAGAACCGGCAGGTGAAAGTAATTGACTGCCACCAAGCATGTGATCATGTATGAGATCAAGGAGGCAGTCCGCCAAAATTAAATGGAAACGTTTTAAAGTTGGTTAACTTAAGCCTAGCTTCTGGAACAGATGTTTATATTTAATTATCATTTCACATTAGTTTTCAGTTTTTTTTCTGAAAAAAAATCTATACGACATGTGTGTGAAGTGTTTGTCAGAACCTCGGATGTAGAAAAAAACAAATTGATTCTGTTAAAGGAGGATCGCAAGAGGATCATAATATATTATACTGAACTGTAATAAGATGACATTGCCGTAATAATAGAAATAACTTTAAAGCTAACAAAATAGATTATATTACATTTCATGTACAGGTATTTGTAGTTTCAGTCTGTTGCTTTCATTTCTTAGACAAATTTTGACTTCACTCGTGTCTAATTGTTTACAATTCGTTCTACTTGCAGACGATTTACTTGGTATGACTTCTTTAATGGATGTTTTACATTGCCGTGTCCGAATAATCAAAATACTACAATAGTCTATAGTTGCAGGTTTGATCTTTTTAATCTTTATAATTATGCCCAAGGTTGCGTTTTCGCAACATTTCCCATTGGACAACTATCACTTGCGAATTAGAGAATGAACGTTGTAAAATGAATTTAAATACAAATAAATTGTCGTGATAGACTATAGTTTCTAATTTAAATGTTCTTGTTGAAGCGTCTGAAGATCGAGTGGGATTTCTAGAATTGCAAGGTATATTTTCATAATGTTCTTAAATATATGTATCAGACCAGAATTAAAGTATTTTTAAAATATTAGATATGCGAGGGCGTTGAAATAAGTCATGAGTAGAGACAGGCAAAATATGAAATTTCATATTCTAAAATATGGCTACTAGCGCTCTGAAAACTCGGATCTTTACGAATCACGAAGTTTAGATGGCAATGCAAGCAAGAAAAAAGTTCATATTTCATAATATTTTGGTAAAA
The DNA here is from genome assembly GCA_964059195.1 of Ectobius pallidus. Taxonomy (NCBI): domain Eukaryota; kingdom Metazoa; phylum Arthropoda; class Insecta; order Blattodea; family Ectobiidae; genus Ectobius; species Ectobius pallidus. Next base: position 37,279,562 of record CAXKWD010000009.1, read on the forward strand.
TCTTCATATTTCGTGAAAATCTTCATAAAGCTTCATATTTTGTATGATTTGCAAATTTTTCCTTCGTTAATACTTCTATGACAAATAAATCGAGTTTTCCACATTATTGAAATGTTTTGAAAAGTTTTCCGGGAATCGCATCTCAAATCCCTATACGGCAAACTCCAGAAAGCTAAGAAATTTGGCAACACTTTCTAAGTGTTAAGAGTAACCCAACACAATTCCACTCTAATAATAGCCTACTTCCACTATGAACGGGAATGGGATTTCTACGTATTGTTTGGAAGTAGTCACATTGCTTGCATTCCAAAAGATAACTCGACAGCAAGGGTGGGGGTAGGGAATGTTTACAGTTAGAGGAACCAGCTCACTAGCAGGGAGGAGGGAATATTCATTTATGTGTTGTTTGCGATTCGTGGTGATTTGGATCGTGTGCCTAAATCTGGAATGTGCAATTGGTGACAGAGTTAAACTGTTTTAAAACAGATGGTACGATTGTTATGTGCACATTTTGTAACAAAAGTGTTAAGTATGGAATATAGTCCTTTTTATTACCTGTGTAATATTATCTAAAGACAAATTTGTACTAACATTCAAATTATGTTTACGCTACATTTGATATCTTGGGAAAGAACAAATATAAGATGCATCTTCGCATGAGACATAACCCGGCCAGTCCTCCCCCAGTGAAGCAATTCATTTTATGCCGTGATCTAGCGAATTCTTCGAGGATGAATAGGCTGACAAACCGTTGGGTACAAGGCACATATTCTCGCATTTAATATTTGGTACAAGGGGCGCTCTAGAATTTTTAATATTTGGTACAAGGGGTGCTCTAGAATTTTTAATATTCGGTAGCAGTTTTAATATTTGGTACAAGGGGCGCTCTAGAATTTTTAATATTTGGTACAAGGGGTGCTCTAGAATTTTTAATATTCGGTAGCAGTTTTAATATTTGTTACAAGGGGCACTCTCGCATTTTTAATATTTGGTACTGTCGGGAGTGTCGGCGACAATATACAAGGATAGTTTGTCACCTGCTTCCCTGAGAAACAAAATGTGAATATTGAGTGATCGAGTGGGCGGAGCTTAAAGTGCACTTAATATTTGGCTTTCGCCGTTATCTTTATTCTGAACAAATGGGTGACTGAATTACATAATAATTTTGTTATTAATTTATTTTTAATGCTGGTATCTGCAAACACAAAGTTTCAGCTGAAACAACACACAAATAGCATTATACATAAAAAAAAAAATTAAAATTAAAAAGACACACACACAGTTCAGACGTTTCTTACCGACAGTTGATGCTCTTTTTGCCAGAAAACATTGAAAAACTGCTTTTATCTTATTGTAATAAATATTAGTTGATGTGATGTGAAAAATGTAGGTGAATAGAATATTGTGAATATTTAACGTATTAATTACCAGTTAACTAGTGTTTTTATTTTGCCCTCTCATTGTGAATATGGTAGATATTCCTTTGTGTGTTGTCTTAAATCAAATAACAAATATTCAGATGATAAAATTGGTGATTTATTGCATTTCATAATAATTTTAATTTTTTTCTTCATAACTTCATATTTAGCATAAATAAATTTCATATTTTGGCAAAATTTTCTTCATATTGTGCCTGTCTCTAGTCATGAGCATACATGTGTTAATGTTATGGAATTCAACTAAATTAACTTATTGTTACCAAGTAAGTTGTGTTGAGTTGTAGACATTATTACGTAATCCCTCTCTGGATTGAAGAAGAAATTTACATAAGGTAAACTGATAATAACTAACCTGGAGGTAGGCTACTAAGAGGGATTTTCCTCCAAAGCTGTAAAAGTCAAAATTTTATCCAAGCAGGAATTTATTGCCTAAAAATGTATTATTTATTTAAAAATACAGTGTATTTATGTGAATATTTCAGTTTGAATAATTAACATTTACACTGTTCATTTGTTATATTTATTTGGTAACTTTATATAATACTAGCTGGTTACCCGTCCTTTGTACGTGTGAAAACGGGTATTTTGCACTCGTTTTTAACCTTACATCACGAGGAAGTAACCGTACTTCGTTTTTTAGCACGCCTGACGTTCTTCCGGAGTTTGAGAATGATGGCTGTCTCAATCTAGACCTATGCGAGCCGGTTTATTTGTTATTTGTGCAGCTTGACATATTTTGTATGCATAAATAAAATATTTAATCAAAAGCCACGGCGATGTCGTCTGCACAAGAAAATGAACAGGACCAAGAACAGCAGGTGCACTAACAAACCAAGTACTGTTAGGTCAAAGTGATGTTTCTCATGTAAATCTAAAACTGTTCAAAATAATTTTTCACCTTTACGAAGGACGGATAAACAGGTAGGCAATAATGTTAACAACACATATATTGACATATTTTGTATGCATAAATAAAATATTTAATCAAAAGCCACGGCGATGTCGTCTGCACAAGAAAATGAACAGGACCAAGAACAGCAGGTGCACTAACAAACCAAGTACTGTTAGGTCAAAGTGATGTTTCTCATGTAAATCTAAAACTGTTCAAAATAATTTTTCACCTTTACGAAGGACGGATAAACAGGTAGGCAATAATGTTAACAACACAATAACCGATAGTTATGTGACTAAAAGTACATTGCTCTTAATGAATGTTCCTTGTACTGAAAATTATTTCCACAAAATAGTGGTGTAAAGTGTTGTAACCAAGTAGGCTTATCTACTTCTATTGCACCCTCCAAAACAAAACATATTAAACTGTGATCTTTGATTTTATCATTAGGCCGTGAAATATTGTTTTGCATTTATTAATTTGTTATTTTGCAATGTCTTGTGTTCAACCTAACTCAATACTGAATTTTAATGATCATAAATTATGATTTTAAGTAAAATAGTGAGGGTGAGTCAACGACTTAGTTCTATAACCTTTCTGGGTATAAATATAAAAATCAGGTAAACTGATATAACAAAGTGCCAGTATGTTTTTGTTGAATCAATTATATTTTGCAATTATGATATGCAGAAAATAAGTTTTTCTAATCAGATTAAAATCGACAAGCGTCAGCAGAACTACAGATTTGTGATACCTTGACAATCGCGCACTCACATACAAATAAAAAATAAAAATGAAAAAAAATCCATGTTAAATCGGCCGGCTCCGAGATTTGATCCGGGGACCTCCAGAATACGAGCCCAAGACGTTATAATTTGGCCAACTCGGTCAGCTTGACGGTGTTGTTTGATACCGGTTGTCTGGTACCGGTCAACCGATTAGTTCCAAAACTAATAGGCTTCTTGCCATAGACGTTATAAATGCTTATACCAAGTTTCATGAAAATCCTATAAAGCATGTTTGAGTTATGGGGCCTTTTGTTATATAATACCATAAAAATGCACTAAATTGGGCATTATTCCGGTACCGGCCAACCGATGGTCCAATATCAACAGACGTCTTCCCATGGACATTATAAATGTGTATACCAAGTTTCATGAAAATCCGATAAAGCTTATTTGAGTTATGGCGCTTTAAAATTCTTCTTCTTTTTCTTCTGACAGACAGCTCTTATAGTCTAGCTAGTGCCTCCTTAATGATGATAGCTCATTCTTCTCTGTTTTCAACCTTTCTTCTCCATCTTCTAATCCCCATACTATGTAAGTCCTTCTCCACACAATCCAACCATCTTAATCTTGGTCTACCCCTATCTCTTCTCCCTCCAGGTTTGCCTTCAAAAATCTTTTTAACAGACCTGCCTTCAACCATGCGCACCACATGTCCGGCCCATTCAATCCTTTTAGCTCTAACAAGTGTTACTATGTTAGGTTTTTTATATAGCGATTTTAATTCCATATTTGAACGTATTCTCCACCCCTCTTTGTCTTTAATCGGTCCATATATTTTCCTTAATATTTTTCTTTCCCATCTTTCCAACTGAGCCATTATGCTTTCCGACATCACCCAAGTTTCACATCCATACATCACAACAGGTTTTATTATTGTGTTATAAATCTGTAGTTTAGTTTGCTTAGACAGGTATCTTGTCCTCATAGTTCTGGCCAAGGCAAAGAAGCACCTATTACCTGCCGATATTCTCTCTTTGATATCTTCGCTACAATCGTTATCAAAGGTGACCAATGAACCCAAATATTTGAATTTATCAACTTCTTTATATTTTACCTCATTTGTTACTATTTCATTATTGTCATTTCTTGGTTTTACTTTAGATGTAATAATATATACAGTTTTCTCCACGTTGATTTCTAAACCTAATTCTTTTGTTACATTCGTTGTTTGTTCATTGGCCTCCTTAAGTGCTGATAAAGATCTAGCTATCATTACCAGATCATCAGCGTAAGCTAAGTATTGTATAGATCTATTCATAATGGTTCCACCTGGACTTCTCTTTCTTGGCTTTTAAATATAAACACTAAATTGGGTTTGACGCCGGTACAGATGAACCGATTTGATTCAATATCAATAGGGTTATTTCCATGGACATTATAAATGCGTATACCAAGTTTAATGAAAATCCGATAAAGCGTATTTGAGTTATGGCGCGTACAGACACACGGACAGACAGACAGACGGACATACATTTTCCGTCCCCCACACACAGTCTCATACTGGCACTTAATAATGAATTAGGAAGGAGTAAACCCCAGAGCATCATTAGTCTATGTGACAATAATGATAATGTACGTATAACGGACTCTTTATTAATTGCAAACTGCTTTGCAGATCATTTTTCTTCTCATGTCAAGATCAAATTACTGAATCAGCCACACCAGTTATCAAGGCAATGTACTTGTGTTCCTCCAATTCTTAATTCTATGGTTCTCTCATATATACAACGTGTGCTGAAGTTATTCTTACAATAATGGAATTACGAGACTCACATTCATCAGGTATAGATGGTATTTCAGCTAAGTTTTGAAACACATATGTTTAAGTATTGTTCAACCAATTACATATATTTTCAATCTCTGTATTATGAATGGTGTGTATCCTGATTATCTCAAGCTTCTATTGTGTGTCCAATTTAGAAAAAAGGGAATCCTTGTATTACCTCTAATTATAGGCCCATTTCTCTCATACCTACAATATCTAAAGTGTTTGAAAAACTAATATGTTCTAGAATCAAGCAATTTATGAAAAGTAGTAACTTATTATCCCGCTTCCAACATGGTTTTACGGGTGGTAAGTCAACCGAAACAGCCTCCGTTGATTTCATAGAAACCATTTATCGCAGTACTGATAAGAACTTGTATGTTGGTATTCTTTTTAGTGCTTTTGATTCAATTGAACATGAATTTTTGAAACATCAGCTATCGCATCTGGGTTTTAGAGGCAGTGTTAATAACACAATGTCAAAAGAACATGACCTCATCTATGGTGTTCCTCAAGGGTATGTCCTTGGGCCTCTGTTATTTAATTTATATGTCAATGATCTTGAATATAGTGGAAATTCTGAAGGTCTGATAATGTACGCCGATGATACAACTTTTTTTTATAACAGCTGAGACCGTTGCGGAATTGTATACGAAAGTGTCTACTACCGTTTATAATTTTAAGGAGTGGTGTGCCGCAAATAATTTATTAGTTAATATGGATAAAACTCCTTTTATTTTTTTTATAGATGTCAAGACCTGTACATGTCATATGTTAAAAACACAGATCTCAATGTTACAAAAATTGCTAAGTTTTTAGGTGTTTATGTTGATTCTTATTAGAATTGGGAATCACAATTAGATTATATTTGTGGACGTCTTAGAAGCTATGCTTTGCTTTCAGGGTTTTAAAACATTTTATGGACAGTAAAAGTCTTTTTAATGTGTATTTCCTCTTGGACATAGTATTATTTCCTATAATATACTGATTTGGGGCAGGGCAACGAACATAGATAGGGTTTTTGTTGAACAAAAGAAAATCTTAAGACTTATTTTTAACTTCAGACCAAGGGAGTCTTTAAGAATGATTTTCAAAAATAACAAAATTTTAACAGTAACTGGAATTTTAATATATAAGGCTGCTTTATTTTATTTTACCAACAAAGATAAGTTCATCTATAGTATTAATAAAAGGAAGTGTCTGTCCTCCGTCTGTCCTCCGTCTGTCCTCCGTCTGTCCTCCGTCAGTCTTCCGTCTGTCCGCGATGCCCAGCGAAATCTACTCAACGCAGAGATCTGAAATTTTATTATACATAGGCGGACTGAAGGTGTTTATGTTGATTCTTATTAGAATTGGGAATCACAATTAGATTATATTTGTGGACGTCTTAGAAGCTATGCTTTGCTTTCAGGGTTTTAAAACATTTTATGGACAGTAAAAGTCTTTTTAATGTGTATTTCCTCTTTGACATAGTATTATTTCCTATAATATACTGATTTGGGGCAGGGCAACGAACATAGATAGGGTTTTTGTTGAACAAAAGAAAATCTTAAGACTTATTTTTAACTTCAGACCAAGGGAGTCTTTAAGAATGATTTTCAAAAATAACAAAATTTTAACAGTAACTGGAATTTTAATATATAAGGCTGCTTTATTTTATTTTACCAACAAAGATAAGTTCATCTATAGTATTAATAAAAGGAAGTGTCTGTCCTCCGTCAGTCTTCCGTCTGTCCGCGATGCCCAGCGAAATCTACTCAACGCAGAGATCTGAAATTTTATTATACATAGGCGGACTGAAGAGTCGGAAAATGCACCTCGAAGCCAGAATTTTAATTTTCGCTTTCGTTCGTGAGTTATGAGTGAAAAATAAGCAAAAAACGTGCATTTTTTGCGTTTTCGAAGCATCAGTTTCAGTAATAAATTTCAATATCAAATCACTTACAGTTGGCTTTGGCTATTTTTGTCATCATACCTCATACCTTGGAAATAAAAGCAACGCGATCGCTTGGTTTTGTTAGTCCATCCTAGACGATTCATTTGTTTAGAGTGTCAAGGCCCACACGGAAGAAGGATAATCAACCCTAAATATGGTCAAACATTGTTCGATTTGAACGAAACTCACTATACAGGGGGTTTCTGGGCCAAGGAACTCGAATCTGAGGTCGCTTTTACCAGGGGACGCTACCTAATCGTGGAATGCACTCCACGTGATTTAGGTGTTAATAAATATAATGATTTAACTATTATGCTCTTAATTTTTAGTTTTTAATTTTTGAAATAATTAACTTATCGCGGGGGAAGCCGCGGGCACATGCTATCTTATAATAATAAAAGGACGTGTTTGTCTGTCTGTCCGCGATGCCCATCGAAATCTACTGAACGCAGAGATCTGAAATTTTAAAGATAGATGGACTGAAAGGTGGGCGAATGCACCTCGAAGCCGAATTTTTAAATTTAGCTTTCGTTCGCGAGTTATGAGTGAAAAACTGGCAGAAAACGTGATTTTAGCGCTGTCGAAGCATCAGATTTCAGTAATACATTTCAATGTCCAATCAATTGCAGTTGGCTTTGGCTATTTTTGTCATAGGCCTACCGTGGAAATAAAAGCATCGCGATCGCTTGAATGTTGTAAGCCCACGCTGGTCGATTCATTTGTTTAGAATGTCAAGGCCCGTAGACATATGAAATTTTCAACCTACACGGAAGAGGGATAATCAACATAGACCTAAATATGGTTAAACATCGTTCGATTTGGACGAAACTCACTATATACAGGGATATTCTGGGCCAAGGAACTCGAATCTGATATCGCTTTTACCAGGCGACGCTATCTAATCGTGGTATGTAATTCACGTGATTTAGGTGTTAATAAATATAATGATTTAACTATTACGCTCTTAATTTTTAATTCTTGAAATAATTATCGCGGGCGATCGCTTGATTTTGTAAGTCCATCCTGGACGATTCATTTGTTTAGAATATCAAGGCCCGAAGACATATGAAATTTTCAACCTACACGGAAGAGGGATAATCAATATAGGCCTAAATGTGGTCAAACATTGTTCGATTTGGACGAAACTCACTGTACCGGGGTATTCTGGGCCAAGGAACTCGAATCTGAGGTCGCTTTTACCAGGCGACGCTATCTAATCGTGGTATGTAGTCCACGTGATTTAGGTGTTAATAAATATAATGATTTAACTATTATGCTCTTAATTTTTAATTTTTGAAATAATTATCGCGGGCGAAGCCGCGGGCACATGCTAGTCTTTAATAATCCAGAATTACATGAGCACAACTCAAGGATCGAAGACGTTATACATATTGTAACAAGGGCTCGTCGGGGTTCGAAATCAGAACACGTAGTTTCTAATTGAAGAATGGGGGTTCCTTTATTTCCTATAACAATGATCTATACAGCCAGAAAACTCCTGGATGTTCTCCAGTTCACTCTTCTGTTCGGTGCTCACTTCCACATCACAGGAAGCATCACATCAATCCCTCATCGCCATATTTAGCTTGATAGCAATTAGCACACGAAGTGAAGCGACGCGCCGAGTTAGATTCATATCCAGAACAGGATCCCATATAGGGGCGGCATCTGTGCTTGCAGTTTGCACGATGTAACCAATAATAGGTTCCTGGTTAGCTCAACAATAGGGTTTCTGCCTATGGCGCAAAGGTCTTGGATACAAATCCTGACCGGGAACGCCAAATGTTAACCCATTACCTGCCAAAATTATTCTTAATATATTTTTGGTTAATAATTTATGTACTGGCGATGTGTGGGATGATACTACACTTAAAAATCGGATTTTATTTTATTTGAGGGCTTAGTTTCGTTGCAGAGCTAGAGGGCCGAAAAATTGTTGGTACTTTGGCACACCATGTTAGGAAAATTCACATTTTATGTATACAACTATAATATAATTTACAACACCTTAATATATTTTATTATGTCGTTTCCTGAGTTTAACTGTATTTTCAATGTTTCGTGGGAGCTGAATTACTACATTAAGCGGCTTTGGAAAATTGACGCTATATACAACTGCAATCATCTAAGTTTATACCTTTTCCCGAATTTCAATGCATATTCAACTAAACAACTGAATCTGAACACAACACTGTTAGCTGGTGTGAAATGAAGAGAAGAATTTGTCGTGAAGTGTCACGGCACATTGCAAACATATTCTTGTGGTTCCTTCTGCGTAAAGCATAACGTCTTTGAGGAGGCACTGCCCGAATAAAGTGATTTCATTGACCAAATCTAACTTCAGTACTCACCCTTCCATCTAATAGCTTGCTCTACGTTTAGATGTAGACTCTTTACATTTATTGGGATATGTTATAACAATATTTTTTTTTAACATCCAACGGTCTGTTTATTACAGTCTGATTCATTTGCCAGGCATTTACAACTAAGAAAGTATTTCGTAAAAGGTCCGCCTTTAAACCACTATCAAAAACTAGACAGGGAAATAATTACTAAAAACGAGATATATATTCATTTGAATAGTGCAGAAATATATTGTGAACAAACTTAAATTAAAATATTGTTACAATAGTGTCCCCTAAAGTATTTATACAAAACAATCGGGGAATTTACAATACATAGTATGCGTGTCCAGTATTCAGTAAGTTAAAATATTAAAATACAAAAAATTACACATATACCATTTACAAAGATTTTAAAATATACAACGGTAATAATGTTGCATAGGTGCACCAGTCAATTAGTTAAAAACAATTTCTTAAGCCATTAATTATATACTCTGTATATTAAAATCTAGAATTAAAACATTCTGTTGTCGTTGAAATATTCTCTGACATAATGTTCATAGTCTGTATGTATTTTTTTCTTTTTTTTGCTAGAAGTGCAAAATTGGATGGCTTGACTATTACGTGGGAGTTGTGTTCTGCTGTAGTCTTGTCTATAACTCGTTTTCAGCTACGATTTTCCTGTCTCAGTGTTTAGAGATGCATTTCGACACCGGTATGTGTCATCATCAGTCTGAACCTATATATTACAAATCATTTTAGAAGTTGGCATATTATGATATAAAATTTCCTTTAAATATTATTAATGAGTTGGGTTATAATTACTTACTGTTTTCAGATGAGAACTGATGCAGCAACTGATTTGAACCAAGACGAAAAACAAATTCTTGAATTAGGATACAAACATAGCTTGGTACCAAATCGAAATGCGCAAATAAAAACATTGGTTGATGCCGAAAACGCAATTTCTAAGATTAGTCCTGACCTATAAAATAGTATCCGGGAAAAATTGCCAACAACATAAAAAATGTCTATGAGAAGTAAATACCAATTAATAAAGAGGAAATTAAAAACAATAAGATAATTAAAAACCTAAATATTAAACTACAGGCTAACAATATTACAAACGTCAAAGCAGACAAAGGAAATTCCATTGTGCTCATAAATAATGATGATTACATTGAAAAAACTGAAAACTTTTTCACAGAAAACAACATCAGGAAAATTGACTTTGACCCCACTGATAAATTCCAAAACGCTATAAAAAAATGCTATAAAATCAGCAGATCTCATTCTAAATGAAAATGACAGAAAACAGTCTATAAACATGAATTCAAAGCCTCCCCTACTTAGATCCCAAATTAAATTACACAAAAATAATCATCCAATAAGTCCTATAGTGAACTTTACAGCTGCTCCTTCGTATGAAATTTAAAAAAAACTAGCTAAAACCATACAAGATAAATTAGAGCTCAACAATACTTACATAGTCAAAAATACGTTACATCTAGTGAATAAAGTAAAACAATTAAAAATCAACCCCGATAAAACCTTAATTTCGTTGGACATAAAAAATCTATATACAAATATACCAATTAATGAAACTATAAATATAATAAAACAGAGACTTATGGACAATGGAGACAGTAGTAATGTGGCTTCACAAATAGGTAATCTACTCCAAACGATATTAAACCAAAACTATTTCAAATTCAATGATAAAATATATAAACAATAAAATGGTCTTGCTATGGGATCACCTCTATCAGGAATTCTTTCTGAAGCTTTCCTTCAGAACATAGAAGAAATTGCTATCAGCAAAATAATAAACAAATACAATGTGAAAACATTTATCAGATATGTTGACGATATATTTATTATCTGTAATCATAACAGAATTAACGAGATATTCCAAGAATTCAACCAAGTACATAACAACTTAGAATTTACAATTGAAACTGCAACTAATAGTACTCTAAATTACCTAGACCTGAGCATATCTGTAAAACACAACACTCTTCAATTTGCAATATATAGAAAACCCACCTTTACTGATAACTTAGTAAATAGGAAATCCAATCATCAGACAAATAAAAAACTATCGGCCATCAACAATATGATCCATAGGCTATTAAACATACTTATGAATAAAGTAAATTACAACAAAGAACTTAATACTATAATACAGATCGCCCATAATAATGGGTATAATAGCAAAACAGTACACAATATTCTAAAAAAGAAAAAAGAGAAAATACATAAGCAAAATAATCCAGTATCGCTCTTAGAAACCGAAACAAATGAACAAAAGAAAGAAAACAAAAAGAAATATGTCACATTCACCTACACTAACCATAAAATCCATCGAATATTAAAACCTTTAACGCAATCTAAAGTACAAATTGCATACAAAACGAACAATAATATTAAACGTAAATTAAATAACAATAAAGAATCTTTTGTGATATTGTCTTTAAGTTCTTCTTATGTAAGGCAAATTGACCTGTACACTTTATTTTTCTAGTTTCTCCATAAATTATATTTACATACTGTTAGAAGAACTTAAAGACAATATCACATAGGCCTATCACAAGAGAAATGAACTCTGTCTCGGAAGCTGAACTTATGCGCGTGAAAGAAAATTTCCTAAAATGGTGCCAGTATTGTGTGGACGCAAGAGGAGAACATTTCCAACATCTCTTGTGATGAGGTACGTGTTTATTTTCATTTAACGGTAAATGTGAGGACCTGAATCATTACACCGACCGCGGCATCATTAGCGTAGATATTTCACCCGATCGCTCGGGAGTTGGAGCTGTGCCAGCCGCGACGCAGAAACCCGCGTCATTGGCCAACTCTTGCGTGGGACTCACTGTATATTGTAAATTCCCCAATTGTTTTGTATAAATACATTAGGGGCCACTACTGTAACAATATTTTAATTTAAGTTGGTTCACAATATATTTCTGCACTATTCAAATGAATATATATCTCGTTTTTAGTAATTATTTCCCTGTCTAGTTTTTGATAGTGGTTTAAAGGCGGACCTTTTACGAAATACTTTCTTTCATATATTCCCACTATCGGAATGAAATTTATTAATATATATTTACAACTAAACTAAACTCCATGGCGCGACATCCCCGAAGGAACAAGGCCTACCACCCGACCGCTGCATCATCTACCTATAGGCAGATGGCAGGATTGGGGGGCATGTGGTCAGCATGCCGACACCCACGACCGGAGCCGCTATTTCTCTATCAAGTAGCTCCTCAATTTGAATCACGAGGTTGAATGCAGACCTCCCTACCTCAGAAAAATCCGAGCAGGTACCGGGGATCGAACCCGGGCCGACGGATCTGTAGTCAGCGACGCTAACCATTTACGACTAGTATGTCAATAATTTGTGTTAAGAGAGGCCATCACCATTTGTTTGAGTGGATCCGAAATGGCACAATGAAATTTACTTCTCCACAAAATCCACTCCACCCTTATGGGCATTACATTCTTGAACAGCTTACGGAATATGTATCTGTATCTGCTTCTTCTCCTTCTGAGTATTTCTACGAACCGAAGCTAGTACCTACAATGATAACCTTACTATTATTCCATTTCAGAATCGGGATCTCATCTGTTTTTTAGAATCTCAAGTCACAAAATTCCCTCTCTTCTTTTGCCATGTCTTTAGTGCACTTTTTTGGACACTTGTTGAAATATGAATAATAGTAATTACTAGTATACTTTTCATTTCAGACTCAATATAGTTGCAGTCAGTTAGGAGTTTTTGGTAATAAATTCATAGAATTTTACTTGCCCTATATTATAGTTGGTGCCATGATATTTGAGATAATTGTGATTAATGGATTTATTGACCCAGTTGTTTGAAAGATTTGAGTGGTGATTGAAAAGTCCATTCTTAATAAACAAAAACACACATTCAGTATTGATCCAATTTGGATAAAATTACTCATCTCTAGTTCACCTGAAGGCCACGCTTGATATTTACATGTAAGAGGAATTACATGATGTATGATTGTTAGCTCTGTTTTAATAGATTGTCTTAAGGATGTGTGATATTTATGTGATTAAATTATTGTATGAGGTTTGAGAATTATAAAAATACTGTTCAAGGGATGCTTGCCTGTTTATTGCCCTCCTCCTTTGAGCTAGTGATTATCGAACTTACGTCTTTGGGTGTGGATCCCGAGTTCGTCTTCCTGTTTATATTGCATTAATAAAATAGTGAGAGATTTTTCTGATTATAGATTTGCTTATAACTCAGTGTCTAAAACCAAGTAATTACTATTGCCTGATATTTAACATTGTTTGTTGAGTCTACGGTTGGGACTCTACAGTGAATTGTAGTGTTGGCATAATAATTGGCTGTTTCACTACTCTATTGTGATATTTAAAAAGAAACTATTTCAGACTCTTAATAGTGACGCTTAAGAAGTTGCATTTCTCAGCTCAGGGAATATCTAAATTGTTTAAGAGCTGCTATTCAGTACTTGTTCCGTTTGCTTTTCAGTCTTGTAGTGATCATGGGAAGTAATTAATTTCTGAACTTACAAATTAAACCCTAGTTTAAAGAAATCGTCGTTTCAATACACACACATAATAAATACGAGTATGTTTCTGAAACCAGCATTTTTGGATTCAGGTGACCTCAAAACGTGTATTTATGTTAAAAACTCTACAACGAATTTCAGGTTCGATCACAATACTTCCTCTACATATAGCAGCTATAGCACGGGTAGAAAAATAAAAAAATCTTGGTGACTACATCACTCGGATATTTATTGGTAGTAACAGAATCTCTTGTTATATGGTGGACAGGTCCATTACAATAATCCAGTTTAAAATTCACATAGCCCATGGACCGAGAATATTATAATTTTTACTGGACAGCATTTAAGGGAATAAGTGCAATGCGTGAAATAAAATGCAGAGGGTTCAATGCACTGTGGGGATGCAGCACGGCGGTTGCCATGGTGGTGATCCACAGCCCAGACCAGCTCAACTCGATCGATATGACCCGGCCGGTCAACGAACCCGTGTCTACAACAACACGGTGTCAGAGGAATTCACTCTATTTTCCCGCCCTCAGGAATTCTCCCACCACTAGTCCAGCTCTTTGTAGTTTTCCCGTCACAGCCTAGGTCCATATTATTAATATTACATTTCACGTTTGAAATTTCAGAGGACAGACATTGAAATCGTATTGCCTTTTCAACGTGGAACGTTAAGAGAAGTCCATTAGGGGGAAATAGTAAATATTATTACCTCATTATCTATCTGCAGTTTTAATGCAAAAATTGGAATTAAATTCTCATTAAAAAATAATATACACTGTTTTTGCTAAACACTCTCATATATTATTACAGGTAATAATATAAGAAGTCCGGATTTTGTCGGTGCATTCAGTAGCAACGAAGTTGCAAGTCAATTTTGTTGGTCGTGAATTTATCTCGAAAGAATTCGGACCTTGAGTTATAGATCTATTTATTGTGACTATTTAACGAATAATTAAGATCACCAAAGAGAATAAAAAAACATCGACGTCCGTTATCAGGAGACAATCAATATATTATTATAGCGTTGGTCGTACTCGAATGGTAATTACAAAACTTTTCGTTTTGTAAATCAGTTGTTTTATTTTTATGTTTTTGCACGACGTAACTAATTAGTGGTACTTACGAATATTTTTGCCGTGGATCGTAACTTGACATTCCCGCACGCAATCTGGTTGCTATGAAAACAAAAGAAATCTCCGTGCGGTAAAAATTACAAAAAGCACAAGTGCCGTAAGTAAAACCATCATAATACAAGCCTTTATGGAAGACCGGAACCAAGGCCCCCTAGTTTGTGGCGACTTTAACAGGACAAATATTCAGTCCCCATAACAACCAACACATGCGAATCACTTTCTGAAATATAACAACTATCTTCAATAATGTATACCTATATACATAATATTTTCAGCTAATATATCAATTAATAATTAAATTGATATAAATAATCATCGTGCAAAAAATAGCATGCAATACTATAACGTAAGCGCATAACGGATCTCGGAAATTGAAAAAAACTCTTTCCTCGATCCGTATGCACCGCTTACGGCACTTGTATCGCAATATACTATAAACTGTTTGGTACTACTAGTAATAGGGGGCTATGACCATCCTAATTGAATAACAATAATATTATTGAAAACACGGTTATCGAAATTAAATGTTGCTGGAAGTCCCTCTTCTTTAGTTAGGCCTATTATGGATGTGTTGGAAACTTGGTATTGCGATTTTGTTCGATTAATCATTTAGCTGAAAGAAGCTATAAAGATATCTTAGTTTGCTGGCACAAATCCACGGACAGAGACTTGAACGTAGGTGCGATAAAAATAAAAGTCAAGAATAAGGGATAAATAGGTATGATTGGTTGAAGTTTTACATATCCTTAGGCCTATACTGGATTTCTCACTGATTCATGAGCTAAATAGTCCACTCCTAAGCAACCATTTTCTTTCAGAGAAACGTATTATGTGCTTTTAGTTCCCCACTATGGATAGACACTCATAATTATTTAGTTTCGTTTTAACATATCCAATTTTTTAGACATAACTTTTTTCAATTCATGTAAATGTGAATTTATCGTTGCATAGTTAAATTCATTATTTCAGTAAAGCTAACAATTTTTACATAAGAGAATCACAATAGTATTATAAACAATATAAAATTGCCAATTATAGAAAAAATGTTTCTCTCTTTTGCATAGGCCTAATACTATTATACTTTAATTCTGCATTTGTTTATATGACTTTTCCTTGGATCTGGTAGGTAAAAGCCTCTAAGTTTTTATTTATTTTGTGAGAAGAAAGTTAAGAGGTGCAACAAGTTACTTTTTGTTGAAGTGAACCGCCAAAGAAAAGAATTCCAAAAGCAGATCCGGGGAACACGCGATGATGCATTTATGGTTATATCCTCCTGACTCTAATGTAAAAAATGCTAGTATTTTAATCAATCAAGTTTTATGAGTTTTTTTCTTTCATAAGTTATATTATCGTGTTATTATACTGTAGTGTTTCACATTTTCGTTTTCGCTTAAACTTTTACGTTTTTCGTTTTGATTAAAAAATAAATATGTATCGAAAATCAACCACACAGAAAATTCTAATACAAATTCGGATTCAGGACACTCACATTAACTAAAATCAGTAATTAATTATACGTTAGAATTCAGTGTTAACCTTTTTAATACGAAAAGTTGCAATTTTGACTTTTTTCGTTATTCTTTAAAACTTACAGAAAACCCTGACGTATTACAGAAAATCAGGGCACATCAGTTAACTAAAATAAGTTATTCTTGCTTACGACGGAGAAACAATTTTGTTATTGTACTATGTTAAAGAATGTGATCTGAAGAAAATAGGTTGAATTAAAAGGAACGTTTACACACAAAGAAGATATTACCGTGCCTCTATTCACCGAGGAAAGGAAACAGTGTATAGGAATGTAAAGAACACTTCCTGCCTAACATTACGCAGGTACTAAGCGCTCACTTCCTGGTACTTTACTAAGGCTATATGCTGAAGGAAACAACTATGGACCATTTCGACAGAGGAAGCAAAGAGTTTACCAGAAACGCAGTCATTTCCTCACACCTACAATTCTCAGGCATTTCGCAGTCAATGAACTTATTTCTTATATCACAAACCGTGCGTATTTCGTTCGAGTGGAGCTACGCAGATCATAAATCGTAGTAAATATACTATTTTAGTTAGGCTACGGTATATAGAATGTTAATTAACACAAATTTCACAGCTTCACGAATAGACGATAACGGAATTCAGGGCCTAACTAACTCCGTGGCACTAACATCCCAGAAGGAACAAGACCTACCACCCGACCGCTGCGTCATCTGCCATAGGCAGACACCCACGGCAGTTAATGGTGGTTTCCATGACCGGAGCCGCTACTTGTCTATCAAGTACCTCGTCAATTTGAATCACGAGGCTGAGTGCACCCTTACCAGACCTCCCTACCTCAGATAAATCCGAGGAGGTACAGGAACCCGGGCTGACGGATCTGTAGCCAGCGACGCTAACCACAAGACCACGCCGACGGTCAATTCAGGGCCTACCAGATTGAATTGAATTATTTGAAACTCGTTGCTTATAATTTGAATCCTAAATCTGGGCCGATGACAATAATTTAGTTATACGATATACGGTCGATACTTGTGAATCCTAAATCAATTGGTTCAGTGAGAATAACTTAAGAATATTTGGAAGGAAAAATAAGAAAAATTTACAATCCAATTCGTGAAGAAAATGCCTGGAGAATAAAGTAGAATTCAGAGATAAATGAAATATTACATTGAGAGGACGATTTCATGGAGATTTCAAATAGATTTGAATACACTATTGTAATGTACGATCCTTGTTTCCATGCAACTTTCGACATGGTAACACATTTCCTAGAGAATACTGTCCGCACTATCGAAACTAGTGCTTAGCGTATTGGATTTATTTTTTACAAATGTTATTGCGACAATATGTCACTACAATTTAAATATAACAATCGATCTGCATATGGTAGGCCATTTCATGGAATTGAATATGAACTCCAACCGATCCTATCCCACTTTCGGAATCGCCGTGTAGATAAGCAACTTCTCACACACAGGTGCAAGGCGGGATTGAATACTGCTCACGTGTAGGGGATTTCCTCTGTGGAAGAGCAGTAATTATCCAGGGCTTATTTATCGTACCTTACCGAAAGGACTCAAACAAAGTATTTTGGTATTTCCTTTTTCCTTTCTCCATAGTTTTTCTTTGTATCTCGATTTTGACTTTTAAAATCATTTTTCTACAATAGTGTTTCTTTTTTTCATCCATTTCTGTCCATGTTATCAAGGTCTTCCAACACCCAGTAGCCTACCCGTAACCTGCATCTTTTGCCCACTTACCGCACATGTGCGTTATTACATCAAAGTTGCAGGCATGGAATATATTTGTTGAAGTTTACAAACTCAACCTTATCTGTTTTTACTTCCACTTTATTTCTTAATATTGACGTACGATAATTTATCATAAAGATATAAATGTTCGCACATTGTGCATTAGTCTCTAGTCTATACATCAAGAAAATAATAGCCCACTAGGAAACGAGACCTGATTTCACAGAGGGGCTGAAAAGCGATAATCCCTGCCCATATTTTACAAAAGAGGACCATAAGAAAAAAAAATGGGACGGCACCCGGCCCGGATGGCATATGCAACGAGCACTTGAAGAAGGTTCTTCAAGTCATGGGAGAAACATGGGTAGCATTATTAAATAAATGTCTGGACACTATTAACATTCCAAATGAATGGTGAAAACCTACAGTGAAGATGCTATATAAAGGGGCCGGGGTCCCAAGCAATACGGGTGCTTACCGGGGCGTTGCCTTGGAAACAATGTCACTTAAGGGGCTCACAAAGTTACTAGTCTAGAGAATCAGCCCGACACTTGAAGAGAAGCTCCCAGACGAACAATCTGGATATAGAAGGGGTAGATCGACAACAATGGCAGCGGAAAGATTGACAAGCAGTATACAGGATGCGATAAAGGAAGATCGAGGGAAGTTATTTATCGATTTTTCTAAGGCCTTCGACTCAGCAAACCGCAAACAGATTGTTCAGAAACTGGAAAACATGATAAAAGAGCCATGGACGGTCAGGCTCATATCTAATATACTGACTGAAAACTGGATACAGATAGATGACAATGTAGGAAAATCAGACTGGGTAGATCAGGTGAATGGAGTTCTGCAGGGGGATCCACTCAGCCCTCTTCTCTTCAGTGTACTGACACACGATGTAATAAAAACAGTCAAGGAGAAATCACATGAGGTATCTACATTTATCTATGCAGACGACATGACAATGCCTGCTAAAACAATAGAGGAACTGCAACAAACCTTGGACTCACTCGTAAATCGGGCCGATAAGAATGAAGTTCAAATAAACCGGAAAAAGACAGAACTAGTAATTTTTCGCAAAGGAGGAAAACCACCGAAAGAGGACATTTTTTACACGGGAATGCCATTGAAGATACAGAATATGTACAAATGCCTGGGAATAGCAATACAGAAGTCTGGAACATCCTTTTCCGTACATATTAAAGAAAGGATGATAAGAGCAGTTAGCAGCATAAGCGACATAAAGAACTTGAAAATCTTGTCAATGAGGACTGCCATGCGGCTATTCGAGGCTAAAATATTGCCTGCACTAACATACGGCTTGTAAATTGTCTGGGAACATCTAGCAGCCAAACAACTCGAAAGCATAGAAGGACTGAAGGCCAGATTCTTAAAACGGAACATGGGGCTCTCGAAATACACTCCCTCCCGATTGGTATATGTTATGGCAAGGGAAACCTTCCTGCTAGAAGACCTAATGCTAGAACATCTTACGATAATTCATAATTCATCAGGCAGCTAAGGGTCAGATGTATGAAGCTCTGCCATGGTATGGCAGCGTACCCACATAAGAACATTTTTGAGGAATACTGTACATTTTTTAACAAAACCATAAAGTGTTACTATTATAAAAGATTATCTTAAAAGTTTTAACCGTAAGAACATTGTATTATTCAAAGTGGATGTTGGCAATAGTAGTATGTTAAGATGGTCGCGCCGAATATCTTTACCTGCTACGAACGCCTTCGGTAAAGATCGTTGGAAACACGTGTTCAAGGCAGGGAGGAGGGACCAGCAGGAACCGATCTGCATCTTTTCTTTTCAAATCGGAATCTCATCTTAAATTCGCGATCTCTATATTTGTGAAAAGGATCCTCTATGTCGCTCACATATCACTACGGCAACCTTCTTCTCGCTTCCTCGTCATGATCTTCACGATCTCTCACATAGTTATCAAACTCCAGCATGTCCATATTGACGCGAGAAGCGTGTTGTTGACAGTTCTAGGTGACCGCCTGACAGTGCTAGGGGTTTGCCGGCTAGACAGCTTGCCTTAGGGCCAGTGTTGGGCATTAATTAATTTTTCAATCAACTCGTTAATTGACTAACAATGAAATTGCAATTAAATGAATTGCAATTAAACGTTTAATTGCATATATTGCAATTAAACGTTTAATTGCATATTGCAATTAAATTATTTGGATTAATGTATGTTAATCGTAACTCGCAATTAAAATAATTGCAATTTTAATTGTTCTATGAAACAATTAAAACTAACAATTAACTTACTTACCTTTACCGAAAATTTTACCTACATTAATAAAAATCAATACTACTTATAGATAAAAATACGAATATCATCCTTCATTATACCCATTATTTATATTTTAATGTATATTTTTAATTTGTGCAATGTTTTGACATCGTACGAGTACATAACAAAAAAGTCCACCGCTGTGGCTCAGGGGATCCGTTCAATCCTCTCCCGCAGCGGGCCCGGGTTCGATTCCAAGTTACCTGGGTGAGGTTTTTCCCGGGGTTTTCCCTCACCTGTGAGAGAAAAGTCAGGTAACTTTAGGTCCTTGTGGTCCCAAGATATCATCTGACCATCATTATCATCTTCATACCATCCTCGCCTTGTTTGAAGGGAGTGTGTGTGTGGGTGTGAATTGTGTGTATCGTCCTATGTGTTCGTGTCGTCTCGGCATTGGTATGATCACTCATCTGGGGAGGCCCTCCATGTCCTTGTCTGGTCAAAAAAGTGATCCTGAGAATATTCATTTACTTCCTGCTCATTTTCGATGCTGTGCACATACGTTAAGCCTATGCGCAACTACGGACGCAAACAAAATTTTGAGCGAGCAAAACACCCCATTGTCCGAAATGCATGCTACAGTCATGAAGTTTTGTGGAAGGCTGCAGGACGACCAAAGAATGCTGAAATAGGCTAATACACACGTTAAGCCGACCTGGTGAGACAAGATACAAAGCCTTGGACATTCCTTGACGTGACTACATGCACATGAGCTCAAGTAATCTTTGTATTGATAGCCACCGAGATTAAAATATTAATCTTTTTAAAAGAATTTTTCAAGTATAAGTAACACTTACTTTCCCAAGTATTCCTTCATTCTCCAATAATGCACTTATCACACTTGCTTTGCAATATATCATATCCACAGAGTGATGAGTCTGAACCTTATATGCCTATAAACGAGGAAAAGAACCCTTTCTGAACAAGGATGATAGTAGGCTATTAGTCCACTTTATGTTAATTTTCAGGAAGAATTCCACAACTCTACACATAACAAATTCTAACGGATAGGAGCTTTATTAAATAATATTGCAGATTACGGAATCTTTGTCTTATGCTTATTTTAAAATATCTTTTTAAATTTTGTAAGTGGAGCTGGGATTTATCTTGCAATACTCTGTGGATAACCATAATGGGACACCATAATAACGGTTGTTGTAGTCAAGCTTCATTTTAAATATTTTTGGATAGCTTAATGCATTTTGAAAATTCTTGTAATGTTACTTGAAATCACATATTCAACCATGTTAATTTTTATATATGTAATTTTTTTTAATTAAAGCTCTGTCTATCGTCAGATGCCAATAGACTGATAACTCTTTATGAGGATGACCACAGAAGTAAAGGAAGCTCTTAATTGGGTTTTATCAAAGATTTCAATTAACTTCAGTACAACTAAACTCTATGGTCTTGTGAGACAGGGCCTACCATCCGACCGCTGTGCCATCTTTCATGGGCAGGTAACAGTATTGGAGGCATGTGATCAGCATGCCGACTTATATGGCAGTTAACAGTAGTAGTCTATAAATAATTGACAAAACATTATAAATTTCTTTCACAACACCATACAAGCGCGGCTTAAGTTCAGATCAGGTTTTATTGAATCCAGTCAAAGGTATGGCCTTTGCCTTTTAAAACTAATATTTATAAGCCGTTGAAAGGTGGTGGAGGTTTCGGGGGGGGGGGGACTTGGAAATTCAACATTTAGCAGTGTGTGTCGAATTCTATATGGAGAATTTATCCGAGGTGGCATATCGCATCTAATCGCTTATCTTTCGAAAATGAGTTTTATCTATGAACGATTAGGCTATAAATTTCCTGTGACTGTCCTTTGTGTTTTAGGAATCCACTAGTTGTACAACCCGGCAAATTTCTAAACCCGCTGGGACTTAGTGAAGCTACTTCATCTGAATGGGCCTTTCGGGTGATTGAGAACTACCATAATCACCGCGGCATTGTGCAACAGAGGGATGCTTGGGATAGGTCTGGGTGCAGCGTCTAGCCGAGGTCATGTGAGGTCACAGAGAATTTAAACTGCATATTCCACCCCAAACATAAAGTCTTAGAGATGTTGGTCTTCTTTTTATTACCTCTCAAGCACTTGGGTTTGTTGAACTAAGAGCTCTGTGGAGCAGCTTTTAAGCTAGAAATTACTTTCCTTTCATAGTAAAGTGAGATTTCTAACCCTCGTCGAATGTTTCAGGTGGATCGTCTTTAAAGTTTAAAGTTTATTAAAAAAACCTACGAACAATAAAAATGAAATAAACACCCGAAGAAGCTGATGCTCGGGCTAGGGTGCAATTCAGTTTGAAAAAAATTATCAAGTGGAATTATAAATTAATTATAAATGAATTTAAATTAATATATAATATAATAAATTAGTAATAATAATAATGATAATAATAATATATAATAGTAATAATAATAATACTAATAATATAAATGAATAAAAAGAAGACAGTATCACAAGGAATAAAGTGATATCTACTAAAACTAAAAGAAAATAGAAAATTAAGCTATAAACAGTACCAGAATCTATATTAATAAAAGGAAGTGTCTGTCTATCTGTCTGTTCGCGATGCCCAGCGAAATTTACTGAACGCAGAGATCTGAAATTTTAAACATAGGTGGACTGAAGGCTCGGAAAATGCACCTCGAAGCCGAAATTTTAATTTTCGCCTTCGTTCGTGAGTTATGAGTGAAAAACGGGCAGAAAACGTGTATTTTTTGCGTTTCCGAAGCATCAGTTTTCAGTAATATATTTCAACGTCAAATCAATTACAGTTGGCTTTGGCTATTTTTGTCATACCTTGGAAATAAAAACCCACGCAGGTCGATTCATTTGTTTATAATGTCAAGGCACGCAGATATCTGAAATTTTCAACATAGACGGAAGAGGGATAATCAATATAGGCCTAAATGTGGCCAAACATTGTTCGATTTGAACGAAACTCACTATAGAGGGGTTTTCTGGGCCAAGGAACTCGAATCTGAGTTCGCTTTTACCAGGCAACGCTATCTAATCGTGGTATGTAATTCACGTGATTTAGGTGTTAATATATAATGATTTAACTATTATGCTCATAATTTTTAATTTTTGAAATAATTATCGCGGGCGAAGCCGCGGGCACACGCTAGTACAGAAATAAAAAATACTGTAAATAAGTAATTGCTTATATGAGTGCCTATAACTACAACCATATTTTAATCCGGTTGTTGCTAAACATTTTGTTTCTGTGAAGTGAATAGTGTAGCTTCTCTTTATATGATTTTACCAGCATGTGTTGAATTTATTTATGTTTTTATGGAAGGTTGTCAATAATCCGTATTCGTATATCTAGTCTATTTTCATAGTGTTTAATTCCGAAATGAAAAGTTTAGTAGGGTAATCATTCTATTTTTAATACAAATTTTTATTTATTCTCTTATTTGATTATTCTAGTGGCTTGCATACATATTTTGGATACATTTCCCCAGACGATAAAGATATAACGAAAGAATTATTTACTTACTTATTTACTTACTCAATGGCAATAGACAAATCCTCAGCAAGCTAAAGGAATATTACCTATTTTATGGAACCCAAAGGTTCATTACTGCGCTTACCTGAGCCCTCCATTCAACACTATTCTGTGCTAACTCCATCCAATCATCCTTCGCAAATCCTACTTCCCTTAAATCTATCCTAATATTGTCCTCCCACCTACGTCTAGTTCTTCCAGGTGGTCTTTTCCATTCGGGTCTCCCAGTCAGTATTTTTGAGATATGTTTTTCCTCCCCCATGCGCGCAACATGTCCGGCCCTCTTCAACAACCGTGACTTAATTACCCTTACTATATCCGGTGAAGAGTACAGGTCACGAAACTTGTCTGTATGCAGTTTTCTCCAGTCTCCAGTCTCTCTAAGGCTCAAATATATTTTCTAAACACCCTGTTTTCGAACACTCAGATTTTGTTCTTCCCGAAAAGTGGCCATTTCTCACATTCATATAATACAACCGGCAGGATAATAGTCTTATAAATATTTATTTTTAGATTTCTGGACAGAAAACGAGTAGATAAGAGTTTCTGAACTGCATAAAAACCAAACTATCCTGATTTTAGTCGACACTTAACTTTTGCCTTAATATTATTTGTGTCTGTAATTATTGCTCCCAGATATTTGAATTTTTCCACTTGTTGGAACGATTTACCGGCTACTCTAATATTTTGTAGAGCATTATTTTGACGTTCCATGACCATATACTTAGTTTTCCAAACCAACATTCTTGCAGGCATCGAAAAGACTTTCTGCATTTCTCTCGATTGTGTTTATGTCATCGCCCAACAAGCAAACGTCATCTGCATAAGCTAAAATCGGGTGACTGCCATTTAATTCTAGGCCTACCTTGTTTTCCTGAACTTTCCTAATGGCATATTCCAAAGCGAAATTAAAAAGTAAAGGCGATAGTGCATCTCCTTGCTTCAAGCCGCTTCTAATGGTAAACCTAGCTCAAGAAGAAAAGAAGAAAAAAAGAAAGAAAGAAAAAAATGCGCACTACCTCGTTCAGCCGCTCAATTTATCTCTAACTTACGGATGTAGTGAGAGCTATGTGAGTGTTTTACATTATAATTTCAATCTGAGATATGTTTTTAATTTACTGTTGGAAATGTCATGCAGTTCGTTAAAAAACTTAAGTTGTAATATTCAAAGTTCTCGGGAAAGGCTTTTTAAAAGATCTATGGGAGATAGAGAGCGTGTATTTAGTCTGTTGTATTGGCAGAGCCCTATGTGAACTCTGTTTGATATTACCGTTGCCATGGAAACCGAGCCCTTATTCGGGGGTTTTTAGGGCTAAAAATTAAAAAAAAAATACTTTTTGGAATTTTCCTGTGGTTTATAGCCTAAAAGCTAAATGTGTACCAAATTTCAAGTTTGTAGCTCATCTCGAAGTGGGAAAACATTAATGTCAGTGAGTCAGTCAGTCAGTCAGTCAGCCATGTGTCTTTATATTATAGGGATAACGTGACACCACTAACTTATAATTTCAATAAATAGGCTACAAGCTCTGTACATTATCCCTAGCCTATATCAGAAATGCTGGTGTGATGAAGTGAGAGCGCATCAATTTACTTTTCAACAGTGAGTATTTCAATATTTTCAATAGTTTTGTAGTCCTATTTTGTCCACCTTTTTAGTGCTTTTATGGAGGTAGGTTTAACGTTTGATTATATTTCCAGTGGATTAATTACTAGTCTTATTTGTTCACGTTCTCATATGTACGTATTTAACTGTTTTAAAACAGAATGTTTGCTTTTTTTCTTCCTCGTTGTACAAATTGTGAAATTCATAATCTTAAGATATAATATAGCCTAGATTTTACATTGTTTTACAACAATAATCATGTGACAAATCATTAAATCTAACAAAGTTACAATTTTAGAAATACTGCCTTGATCTATAGCAGAACTCTAAACTAACAGACAGTCTACCTATTTTATTTTATACCTTTGAATTTTGCAAGACTATAGAATGCGTTTTCCGCTAGGTAAGTTTTTATACTTTTCAACATTTCATTTTCAATTTTCTTTTTTTAATGGCCTCAGGTAATTTGTTGTATAGTTCTTTGCCCATATTTTCTACTGAACAGTTATTTTATGTCGACCCAGTTAATAAAAAGGATAAAACATACATTAAAAACCTTTATCAGATAATCCTGCACAAAATAAAGCATTTGTATCTACAGTGTTTTGCAGATGACAAGCCGTTTTGTCCTTCTCCTGCTTAGATACGCGTTCCAATCAGAGACGGCGAGACGGAGGGAAGACTCTTAATGCTAGCGGCTTTTCGTTAGCTCGTACACGTGATTGGCGGTGAAGGAAATGGCTTCTCATTTGAAAAATACTGTAGTGTTTCTCTAATGTAATATTTGAGCTTTTGTTTCCGTGTAGACGTCTCCTATTAACAAGACCGTATTCAACTGTGAAATTAATTGAATATTGCTTTTGCTGAAATCGATGTTTTGCAATATGACACATCAATTTGTCGATCGCTTCGAATTTGTTAACCAACTCTATTTTATTCGTATCATTACAAGTAGAGATCTGATTTTTGGTACATAAGTGAGCAGAAGGGGATCATGAAAGCTCACATAAATGGGAAAATACTGAATGATTTGGACAAAACTCACTATGCTGTTTTTTTGGGGGGGGGGGCTAAGGAACTCGAATCTGAGGTATTTTTTCCCGGGCGGCACACTTCAATCGTGAAGTGCACCTCGAAGCCGCCTTTCAGCTTTTCAAATCAATCGTTTTAATTGTTTTTACATGATTTGGATAAAGTTCATGAATATGTGGTTCACTTTAATCGTTTCATTTCGAATTTGTATGCCCATATGGCAGCATAATATTAGTTTTATTGGTTTAATTATTTATATTTACTATGTAAAACAGTATAATTAATAAGAATAAAATTATGTAATTCACGCAATTTATGTAAAAACAATGTCAGTGTTAATAAATATAATGTTTTAGTTATTTTTCTGTTGAATATATAATTTAAATACAACATCTAGCAGTTGAGTAAATAATACTGGCGAAGCCGCGGGCATCTGCTAGTACCATACACTTGCATTTGAGTCTTGTGTATAACTCGATCGGTAAGACCTGAGCCAAACACGCGCAGATAGCTTATCGTCCGCCGGTAGCAATGGAGCAGGGGCAGAAGAGAATGCATATACTGTACTACTCAGTCCAAACTGTGCGGTTCATAATAGCCCGTAACTATTGAAAACATAAATAAAGTATTTGTTTTTTTAGTTATGAAATATTATTTAAGTAATGGTATGTAACTCACAGAATATCGCTGCTGGGTATTCACTATTGCATGCTGTGGGACTAACTAAGATGTTTTCTGCACGGTCTGTACAGTATGAACTAGCAAAGAACATCACGTGCTATGAAGGTCAGGCAGTTTAGAGCACGTCATCGTAGACTACTGCGTAGCCGTTTGTTTGGCTCAGGTCTTACCGATCGAGTTATAACTCGCTTGCTTATCATTAACGACACTGCAATTGCTCGGCAGTCGAGCTTCGCTACCTGTTGGACTATGATTAATACTCATACGTAAACTTACAGTTAGAACAAAATCATATGGTGATCACATGAGATATGGAAGAAGAGTGATTATTACTATAACACCAATACAGTCATCCTGGGTACGATATACAGATATACGACATACAGTAGTGTACAGTATATATTAAGAGGCGCCGTTACGTTGGGGGGTGTCTGGTTGGCGCTGCGCCCGCTGATGCACATACACATACATTTGTTTTTTGAAATGCGCTATCTAGTCCCGAACCTACACCAAACACTATCAAATGGGGTCCTTCCCCTCCAGTGTTGAGGCAGGTCCGGGGCAAGGCCCGCTCTAGATGCACTTCAGAGTACAGTCGCTTGCTGCACACATATCAACAAGACATACAATATGTGTAATATTAGTATGAGTCAATAACGTCATTCCAATATGGTATCATAGGCTGGGGGCAATACAGACATCCATCCTGATTCCTTTAGATCTGTTACAATAATACTAACAATAACAATTATAATAATTTAGTATGCATGTTTATAAATAAGCCTAATGATTATATCAAACAAAATTACTTTTTGGGAGAATTTAATGTTATTACTATCGCCAACTTCACAAGTTTTTATCTTTACTAAAATACTTTCATAAAAATCGTTGTAACTGAAGTAATAGATTACAAATCATGGCATAGTAAAAATTCACCCTTATCAGAATCAAAATATATCAGAGGCTACAAACATAGCACTACTATGGCTCATGACTGCACAATCTATTATTCGCTCCCAGAATTTTCTAAATTAATAATTAAAGAATTAATAACAACATTAAATATTTTTATCTATGCTGTAAATTTATCTCTGTCTATTTATTTTGCTTTATACTTTGATTTCTTTATACAGTAATAGTTTTTTTAATCTTTTATAACTGACTACTTATTTATTACTTGTTAGATTATTCTTCCATATTTTAAATGTTGTGTTGCTGAAAACAAACCCGAACACGAGCGTATGCCTATTTAGGTAAATATTACAATATATTTAAGTTTGTATATTAGGATGAATTTGAAATAAATTGAAATATAAACGTAATGTGGATCAAGAAACCAAGGCCTGAATGGTCTTATTCAATTCTTGCTAATGAATAGAGAGGGCCTTGACTACAATGTACACTAGTTTGTACATTTTTTAAAACTTTGCTCCAGATTTATAACTAATCAGTAGACTTCGGACTTTTAGGTCGCTAAAAATGCTGTTTTAGGCACCTAAAATAGGCTCTAAAAATTGGAAAATAGGTTCTAAAAATCGTAAAATAGTCTCTTATAAAATCGTTAAGTTGCCAATTTTCTGAAATATCTCAATTGCAATGCAGAATATTATATTTATTGAAGTCACCACTAATCAATAATCATGATAAAACACAGATATAGGCCTATGGTACACAGAATTATATAGACCTATTACTAGGGCCTGTATTACTAACATAACAGTGAAAACCTAATCCCTGCGCCCATAAACTATGCACGCTAGCATATTCAACCCCTTGTATCCCTCAGTGATTCAGAGAACTACATTTTTTTTGTGTTACTGGATATGGGAGTCGGGAGAAAAACACTACATTTTCTTAGGAATTCCAAGGAATTTTTCGGCAAGGATATAGTTTCCGACTCACCCTGCTCCCCTTTCCATCGGCCGCTTCCCCTCACCGCCTACAGCGCATCTTCCCGCGCGCAGCTATGGCTCATGCCGGCCGCTACTGCCGCTTTCTGTGTTAAGCCCGCAGCTTGCTCTAATAATTGCAATTACCATTATAAAAAACAACAAAATAAAATTTCACGAATTATAGAAAATGTCGAACAATTAAAAAAATACCCTTGTACCAAACATCACATTTCACGATCTTTAAACACCGATTTGATAATATAAAAAATCGAAATTTACATAATATTTCCCAATTTTTAAAAACGCCGTGTTATGATATAAAACATGGCTCAATCGATGCAGAAAAATTCCCTTGCACCAACAGTACTCTTTTCGTAACAAACAAAACATTTCAAAATTTGAAAAAGCGATTCTTGCGTTAACACTCGCGAATGCATGAAGTCACCCTTAGTCCCTATATATACATGAAATCTTTCTTCACTGCTCAACTGTCATTCGCGGCGTAGTGGGTTCAGACTCCTAGCTATAACGCTAGAGGTTCCGATAGATAGGTAGGGTGACGAGGAGGTGAGAGGAAGAGAGGAAAGTGACGGGAAAGAAAGAGAAGAAGAGAAGAAAGGAAAAATAAATAATTTTTCTCCCCACCCAAAACCCCTACTTTCCACGCGGTAGTGGTGGGGGACTCGGGTGAGTCGCAATATATGTTTTTCCCAATTTTTCTACTGAAGACGAAACATTTATGACTATTTAACTACGTCACAAATGTGTCATGTACTGAATATTCCGAGCTAAAAATTTAGTACGAACTGAAAATAAATGCTAGAATTTATAACAAAAGTAACTTATTTTGAACTTTAGACGAAAAACAAGTAAAAAGGCAGTATTAGGCTCTAACGTAAAAATAGGCTGTTTTAGGTCCTATAAAAGTGTCAGTTTTAGGCATAGTCACTTATGAAACATGCATATACAAGATTTCGTCCATATAGCACTTAAGGATTAAAATAGGTTTTTACGTAAAATCCTAAGTCTAGTATTCAGAAATATAAAATAATCTGCGGACTCACACATCATCATGAGAATTTACGATCGAGATAACGCAACTCTTCTGTTTGCAAAGATTCCCAATGTATAATTTCCCCGTTTTAGATGTTTAAAGCACAGTGCGAAGTGGCAATTCTGTACACTGAATGCAGTATTGCAGTATAAGACAGTGATGTCTACCATTTATGCTTTGCATTTCAGGATTCCATAGAATCGACAATTTAAAGAAAGTATAGATGTAGTAATAATTTATGTTAAAAAGTGCAGATCTTTTTCCGCGTGTTACAAATATCACCCATGAAACACAGTGCAGTTAAAAGGTATTAACTATTACAAACATTCTAAAATAATATTATGTATAGTTTGATTTATTGCTGTACCCGGTGAAAGGGAAACGTTAAATAGACTGTGTACGTGGATGGATGTTTATGACTGGTACGGAATCCAAGAACTTGATTTGTTAAACTTTGTGCAACTTACATTCATGTTTACGCATTAACACATGGACTAAAAACACAATACTATGTTCAAAATTACAATGTAGCTTATTATGCAGCATAGCACAAAAAAAAAAAATCGTATAAATATTAAATTTTATATTTGTGTTAAGTTACTTCTGAGGAAACCATTAAAAGCCCAAGTCAAATGGGCCGGCCTCAACGTTTGAGATTTGATCCCAGGACCCTTTACCTCTGCCACTCGTTCGGATTGGTTTTAGTGACACAGGTATTCTGCAATTAATTGCAGTTTTCTTATAACCAGGTGAAACAAAAGGATAGCATTACAAAATTTAATTGAGGTATGTTGTTATATTGTTCATTGAATTCACGCTTATTTCGTTTCTATCTCGATGCCTATTAATTATGACAAACACTTCATTTTAATTTTCTCTACAAGTTTACTGTGTTAGGTTTTCATGCATCTTCTACTGTATTGAACATAACCTATAAAAATATAAAATGGACACGAGTAATGTTTACAGAAAAAATGAATATAGCCATCTTATTAGTCATAGATTCGTGAAATGTAGCCTACATTTTTATTTTAAAAACTGGAGTCATTTTTTCAAAAATCAAAATTTCAAAAAAAGCTTTCATGAAAAGTTCCCTTAATAATTCAATTATAGAAATCAAATTCTATGGGGGTAGATAAAAATTCCAGATAAGTCCATAAAGCAAACGAAAAAATATAGGAAGAAACAAAATACAATTTGCTGTTTACCAGCTACGGATGTCCACAGAAGATGGAGAGACAAGACAGAAAGATGTAAAAAAAGTACTCTTTTCGGTTTCTAGGTCTCATGAAACACGTTTTCTTGGCGTTATTTCGACTTAGATTTTTTGTCACGAACTACATATAGTCTATGCGAAAAACTAAAACTTTTTAAAAATGTTTTATACAAACTAAATGATTAAGAGCTATAAAACTTTTATTTAAAAAAATCATACCTGTCGATATGTTAGTTATAAGCTAGCCATCTCGTCAGACAATTTTTAGCCTTTCCTAGTGCAGAGATGCCAACCATCAAAGGTGGTTATCAGTAGTGTAAGTCTAATCGGATGGGGGGGGGGGGGACTCGACGTATCGGGCAAATTAATATATGCAATTTTAAACATCAACATGCACTAAACACAGGCCTATAAACTTACCACATAACTACTTTTCTTGCAGCATCTTCCCTGTTGCTTCTTTTGCTGCACGGAGATCCTTCTCAGTAAATTGCTTTTGATAGCAAGTTTCAGAGCAAGAGAACATTTTTGTTTTTTCCACTAAGAGAGCACAAAGAGTCTTTGTATTCATATTTGGTCTAAAGTCAGTTTGATTATTGCGAACAACACTGAATATTCGCTCAGTTGCAGCATTAGTGTGAGGTATCATCAAAATGGCAAGCATTAATGGAGGAAGAACTGAATATTTTATGTTCCCAGAAGCATCTTTCAGGTTGGCAATTTTAGCCCATGCTACATCCATTCTTTCACAATTTAGAATTTCTTCATTCAATTTATCTGCTTGATAAGAAGCAAATTCTACTTCTAGGTTGTCTTTGTCACTGTTATGTATTATGTTTGGAAACAATTCAACAAAGAACAGAACTGATGAAAATGAAGTACTTGCTCTCAATGAAATATCTGCTACTTCTGCATGCTTAACCACAGAGTCATGGAATGGAAATTTCTCCAAAATGTACTTGCACGCTGTAGCAAAGAAATTTCTTATCAACTTGTAAAATTGTTTGATGTCATCTCCAGATAATCTGCCAGCTTCACTTCTTGCTTAATGTACTGTCTTGTAGAAACTCCAATAACTAGATCATTGTCATCTTTCTGACAACTCCTACTAGTGAACTTTATATTGGAAATACAATTCAAACTTTCTTCTGACTGCTTTCCAATTTTTTCAGCTTTCACAAACCTCACCATTATATCCATCAACAATCCATACATGTATCTGGCCACTTTGTGTATTGAAGGAGCTTCTACCTGCAACATGATGTTGTACTTTGTGAAAATGGGGAGTGTGTTCTTCAGAAATAATAAGTAAAGTTTAGTGGCATAAGTTTCCATTGCTGTTTTTACTGCAAGAAATTTGCTATTGCAGGCTTCTTGTGATTCAACTTCTTCACCAACATGAAACAACAATTTTAATGGCTCCCACTGTTCTAATACTCTGTTTATTGAATCAATGAGAGACAACCATCTTGTGCTGACATGTTTCAAGATTTTGTGGCTTTTGAGCTCAGGTCCAATCATTTCCTGACACAACTGAAACTGTTGTTTTCTTTTGGAACTTTTTTCAAGAAAGAAATATATGTCTACTAACAATGTCTCCACATGTACACTTGCCTCCAGTGTTCTAGTAGCTTTCTGAGCAGCTAAGTGAAGGAGGTGACAGATACAGCCTCGAATAACCATTGAAGGATTCTGCTGTTTTAAGAATTCTGACACTCCTTTAAATTTGCCAATCATGGTATTTGCATTGTCACAACCAAATGATAAACAATTTTCCCATTTCAATGCCTTGTCCTTTATTTCTCTATCCAACACCTGAAATATTCCTTCCCCAGTGTTATCGCAGCATTCCACCAAGGCAAGCATTAGAGTAATGATCTGTTCCCTATTCTTACAGAAAAATGAAACCACCAATGGGTACAATTTACAGTCATTACTGTCGCTACTACCATCGGTAGACAGTGAATAGGGTCCATTTCGAAGACTGTTAACTATTTCTGATATTGTTGAATCAGACATGCTTCTCACAATTGTTGTTGTTTTAGTTCTCCCACTTCCATACTTTTTTGCAATTTCCGAGTCGGGAAACATCGCCTTGAATAAAGGTCTGGCATGGTCTGCTGCAGGTAAAGGGAGGTTATGTTCAACCAAAAAACGAGTAAAATAACATTCTGCCCGTATGACACTGTTATCACGCGACAGTACTCTTCATGCTTTTTTGAAATCACATGGCGTCTACAGTCATCGCGTCCTCCATGTTTAACCGAAAAATCACAGTTACACGTGTCACGAAATACGTGATTCGGTGATATTTTTGAAGGTCCGAGGCAAGGAAACTCTTCCGTATATTGCTTTCGATACTGCTGATTTGGCGCAGTTCGTTTTTGTCCATCAGACTCGTCACTGGTTTTACGTTTACACGACATATTTCCTCGAGTTTCTACTTGCACTGCAACACTCAGCAGGCAACGCCGTCGGCAGTCGTCAGCGGCATTACAGTGAGAATAAAAAAAGATTATATATATGAGGAAATACGCACAATGTGCAAAAGATTATAACTGAAAGATATAACATCTTTGGTTAACACACATTCACGGCAAAGATTGCAGTGTCCAATGTCGCCAACACAACGGGTGCTTTCTTTTACAAGCTATTTCTCATGATAACAGTTGGCATCTCTGCTGACACATTTTATTTTTTATTCTGGCGGGAGAAACGAAAGATTTTAAAAATAGATACTGAGATTCGTAAAATCCGTAATATTCAGTACAATCTCCGTATTGCCGTAGCAAATTCAAGAAAATCGTAGAAACTACGGAAATTCCGTAGCAGTTGGCATCTCTGCTAGTGCATAATACGACCGCCGGCGTGGTCTTGTGGTTAGCGTCGCTGACTAGAGATCCGTCGGCCCGGGTTCGATTCCCCGGTACCTCTTCGGATTATTCTGAGGTAGGGAGGTCTGGTAGGGGTGCACTCAGTCTCGTGATTCAAATTGAGCTACTTGATAGCTCCGGTCATGGAAACCATGCTGACCACATGCCCCCAATCCTACCGTCTGCCTCTGTCGATGACGCAGCGGTCGGGTGGTAGGCCTTGTCCCTTCTGGGATGTTAGCGCCATGGAGTTACAGTTAGTGCATAATACTGCCCTTAACGACGCAGACACAACTGAAAGCGCACTTCTACAATGCGACCGCATACTCTTTTCACAATATAACGGAGGTATTATAGTATTTAAAAAATGATATTGAAGCCAGGACGTGGCTACCACTCCTGAACACGTTCGTATACAAGTAATCTATAAGTTACTTCTATAAAGAATATGCAGATATCATGGGAAACTTAATGCGTCACATTCGTTTTAGAGACTGACCCAAGAAGTACTATTCATTTTCATCTGACGGGAGTGTACGTGCAATTAAAGTACAAGTGCTGCACTCTGCATGATTTGCAATGAGAGTCTGGTGTGGTTACGTCACACAGAACAGAACGGTAATCAGAACCACCATCCTACATTAGTTATTTATGATTAGACCTTCCTTATAAAATAACATGATTTTTTTACATGTTGACGTTTCATGATAAATCATTTACGTTTGTAGAGTTTTAAAGTGCCCTATAATGCCTATTTGAACCTTTGGAGACTATTTTTACTCTTTTAGTGCCTAAAATGCCTATTTTGTACATTTAAAATAAAATTCAACATCTGTAACTTTTACAATCATTTAATGGGCATCCCTGAATGAAGAGCAGAACAGCAGAGGGTGGGTTTTTCACAGAAACTTGATTTTCCCAAAATTGTCGCCAAAGGAATGTTGACTGACGGGGGAGGGGAGGGTTAGTTCAAAAGAGGTATACAGTAAAAAGGGACATATTGTGTCAAGTCGCCAGTGAAAGATCATCTGTTTAAGTGAATATAGTTTGTGATGCCTAAAACGAAATCATCTAAGAGTTCGCTTATACAAGGGCTCATCGTGTTAATCACACGATCGCCCAATATCTGCAAGCCATGAGCTGGGCAGCTGCCGTTATTGAAAGCGAAGGCCCTTGAAGGCCTATAGTGTTGTAATTTTTCATATAATCCAAAACTGTTTTTGATAAATGTCTTTTTAATTCTGTCTTAATTTTGCAGTTATTTCTGTTAAGAATAAGTATACCACGCTTCTTACAGTAAAAAGAAAGGATCACGTTACAGTTTAAGAGCATATTGTAGTATTTTAAAGTCTATTTTCTGCCCATTTACACAATTTTAAAGCGTATTTTAAGTGCCTATTTACTTGTTTCAGAAGCCTAGTTTAGGTGCCTAAAACTAATTTTTAGAGCCTAAAATCCCAGGTCTATTTATGATACAAGGGCTAAAAGAAGGATTTTATTATGCGAGTAAGAAATCCTACGAGCACAATAATAGCTATTTATGTATCAAGTAGGACTACGCAAAATAAGCTTTAGCGGACGAATCTAGTATTGCGGCCGAGGCGTAAACCGAGGCCAAAATACTGGATTCGTCCGCTAAAGCTTTTGTGTATGTGGTGCATACAATTTATATTTTTTAGTAAAAGTTCTTTAAATCATACGAAATTAAATAAAAATACCGTATAATTACTTATAAGCTCGGCATAGTCAGTCATTTGTTGACGCCATATTCACACAGTCGCCTGAATCCTATGCTATGAACCACTGCCCGGCAATCTGGGTCGCGGCGGTGAAGCCTAGCCTTGCGCTATGCCGCCATCTTGCCTCACCAGAAGACACCCATTGAACTACACGTAATTTAATGGGAAACTATCACGAGAACTTAGATTAAAGTCTATTTTTACAATTTTCTATTGGAAATTTTGTATCCTCAAGTGAACACACTGAAACCACATTGAAAAAGCACGTCGTCTTGCTATTTTTCTCAAGTATTGGTTCCTATTACTTGCTAAAAATTAGGTTTATGATGTGAAACTTCTTTAGCCGCGGTAGGATTAAATCGAGAGTTTGCGTTACGGACAAAATCGTCACGAAATTAGTGTTATGCTCAAAATCGTAGCGAAATTAGTTTGGTGTGACGGAACGGACTGCACAGATGTAGATGTAGATATCTCGTCCTGTAGATCCTGTGTTGAGCGGGGCTCAAGGATATAGAACACGTCAGATCAAAAAATACATGCATGTTATAACAATAATATAGGCCTACAGAAACTGTAAGCTGCCAAATTTATCCAAGCTGGAAATATTCCTCCAAATTGTAGAAGGTGTGAGTTATTAAAAATCCCTTGACAGCTGTTTTGAAAGGTTTGCTCTTTCTTTGAATACATAATAATTTAATGTTGTTTGGAAGCTTGTTATATATCTGTACTGCAGAATAATAAGCACCCTTCTGAAAGAGTTTTAACGAGTTATTTGGTCTGTGTAGATCAAATTAAAAAATCGAAAATCCAAAACTTCAAGTCTAAAAATCCGAAATTAAAGAATAAAAATAAATTTAAAAAATAAAATTAAAAAATCAAAAATTCCAAAATTAAAAAATTCAAAGATCCAAAATTTAGAAAATCCAAATTTTAAAAAATAATCCAAAGTAAAAAATCCAAATATCCAAAATTTAAAAAATAAAAAATCTAAAATTAAAAAATTAAAAAATCCTAAAACCCAAAATTTAAAAAATAAAAAATTCAGGGATCCAAAATAAAAAATCCAAAGTTTAAAAAATTCCAAAATTAAAAAAAATAGTCAGCATAGTAAGCCAGCAAGAGAAGAACATCAATACTATGAATAAACTACAGTATTGCTCAATTACAACACGCATAGTGAAATGACAAGCATAAATGAAATAAGGACATTATTTTATTAAGACTATATTTTAGATAATTTCCATTCCATTGATCAAAAGAATCAGTATATGGGTCATTCTTCAAATACGGGAAAATTTGGAGTGTCTAAAATCAAATTTCTTTAGTTTGTTTTTAAAATCTAAAAAAACAGTACTAAAATACTTCAGGGGTCTCTTGATAATAAGACACCAGCAGAGCTTAAATGTTTATATATTTTTAAAATTTTTTAAAGCCATGTGAATGACATCCGTGTACATGTGGATGGCAGAACGCCACATTAATGACTAACTTTGGCAACAATCTGCTTTTCTTTATGTGATTTCATATTTTTCTCAGTTTTCTTCAGTTGATTTTGCACCAAATTTGCAAATTTGTGTGCATACTCCGGAATCAATGTAATTTTAACTAGACTGTGTTTTTATGGTTGGGGGGGGGGGGGGAATCAAGCAGAAATTCATTAAATCAGTTTTAAGATTTTAAGTACAGGTCTTAAGGAAGTATGAATAATACAAGAAATAGCTATCAATGTATGCTTACAGTTATTTATAAAAATATAAAACATTCATAGTAACTAAAGCATAATATTATTTACAATAAAAAATACGCATAAATTGAGGTTAAGTTTATTTGCAATTTCTAAATGCTAAAGTAATATATGACTATTTACAGTGTATGAAGTAGTAAACAATTAGGTTATGGTTATTTTCAACGATACAATACATTCCTAGAAACTAAAGCATGTATAATGCATGAAATGGCTAACAATAATAATGAAAGGCCTACTTACGAATGTATTGAAACGTGTTCCTTTCTTTGTTTCTTTCTGTCGTAGTATGAAAAATTACACCCGAATACCACACAGGTATTCACCAATTTAGAAAAAGGATTTATACTCCTCAGTCCAATTACATTATTAGCTAAAATGCTAAAATTCACATCGCTGTAACGCTCTTGTGGCTTGTACTCGATCAGCTGCTACAGTGTAGTAATATGGCGGTCCGTGCATCAACGTGGCTTCACTGCCGCCAATAGTACAGCATACACCATTGCCGATCTATCTCTATATATCTGTGCTATGAACCAAAATTCTGGTCACTGCTATCTGGATTTTTCAGTTGCCATGACGACTTTACCGATCTAGGCTAGTCAAGTGCTACTTTTCGGCGTGTTAACATTCCGACAAGCAGCTGTTTCAGAGAACGTGTACTAAAAAATCATTTTACCATGTGTTTGATATACAATTAAACTCCGTGGCGCGACATCCCCGAAGGG
Source organism: Ectobius pallidus (assembly GCA_964059195.1). NCBI lineage: Eukaryota > Metazoa > Arthropoda > Insecta > Blattodea > Ectobiidae > Ectobius > Ectobius pallidus. The sequence continues at coordinate 37,318,082 of CAXKWD010000009.1, forward strand.
ACAAGGCCTACCACCACATCGCTACGTCATCTACCTATAGGCAGATGGCAGGATTGGGGGCATGTGGTCAGCATGCCGACACCCACGGCCGTTAATGGTGGTTTCCATGACCGGAGCCGCTACTTCTCTATCAAGTAGCTCCTCAATTTGAATCACGAGGCTGAGTGCACCCCTACCAGACCTCCCTACCCCAGAGAAATCCGAGGAGGTACCGGGGATTGAACCTGGGCCGACGGATCCGTAGTCGGCGACGCTAACCGCAAGACCACGCCGGCGGTCTTCATATAGGCCTACTATTAAAATACGTTAAAGTAATATGTGAAATAATAAATATTGTTGCAATGAATTGCGCACCATATTGCGACGGGCAAAAAGCTGACAGATGTTATTGTTTTTCTTGTTCAGTTGCTCCAAAGTAATGGCATTACATGCCCTGGCATCGCTTTTCACCCAACAGGTATAACGACTTTTACATCACCGTGAGAAATTTCACATTCACTAAATTTTAAAATTTTCAATTTTTATAAAATGAGTCATATGCACACATTTTTAACTAAAAGAGTACTCTGCATGGGACGGGTACCAATATTAGTTACCCTGGAGTCTTAATTTTATACCATTCATAGTGGCATAATTTTCTCCTTTTAATTAATGTAATTGACCACTGACTATTTCATTAAAAGCTCTTCTTTTCCTTCGACTGTCTAGAAGTATATTAGAAGCGGGAAGGTTTGCAACTGTAGAAATAAGCTAATGATACACCCACATTATTTCCATACACAGTAAGACCCCTCAAAATAAATTGAATTATGGGTATAATATTACATTAAGCTAGACAAACTTTTTTAAAATTGACCACATGATCATTATATTTAAGATGGAATGATATCAAAAACGTTTCTGATTGTCTATGACCAGAGAATATTCGTTGCTTCATAAGATAATATACAAAGAAAAAATATATAAATTAAGAAGGTTATAGCAGGATAGAATTATAATCTCATGAAGCTCATATAACTGGCTCTGGAGACACCATGCACTTCAGGATACAAATTTAAATACATAATAATATAATAGCGTAACTCTCCAGTTTCAATTACTTGGAATGGACAACATGATATAAGAAATTAATCAAATAATAAGTGAACTACAGTATTCAGGGCCGTAGCTAGGCGGTGGCGAGATAGGCCCCCGCCAAGGGCGCAGGTATAAAGAGGGCGCAAAATTAACCATGAAAAATACCACCTGTTTTAGGCAATTTATCAAGCAATAAGAATTCTAGATTTTATGAATTAATTATTTTTTAAGTAGTTCAATCGTCGGGAAATAAGGTTTTAGTACCTTGAAAGTTCAACACTTAGTTCATTTTCACATTGAGGTTTAGGTTTTCTTTGATAATAACAGTGTTTTATATTAAAAGAGTAAACAATTTTACAGAAATTTAAAAAAATTGTAGGGCGCAGAATTGTCAGACTCGCCAAGGGCGCAGAAGGACCTTGCTACGGCCCTGACAGTATTATTCACACTGAGTGTAAGGAAGTACGCAAAGAAACAACAAGTTTGTTCCAGCAATATTCAGAAACTGCCATCCAAAGCCCAACGCATACATACTAAGTTTGTTCCCAAAGCATTCAGAAACCATGAACACATCGTTCGCATATGCCCTCTTTCTCCACACGTGTTCCCAAAGCGAAAATTCATGATCCTCACGGGCAGTTTAAAAATAATAATAATAATAATAATAATAATAATAATAATAATAATAATAATATTTTATTGATCCAGTAACATCATTAAAGTACAAGGTACAATTGATAGTGGACAATTCAGAAACATACTAAAACTAAACTAGACTAAATATGTAAAGTAGGCCTAAAGTAAAGTGATCCCTATACAGGCCATGGAGGCCCAGAGGGTTCCAGGAGGTTGAGGCTCCCAGATTTTGGACATTCGGCACTTGAAGGTGGTAAGGTTGTCAGCCTTACGCACCGGCAGCCTTTACCCCCAGGATTGCTCCTGGTGCTCATTTCGGTTAGAGGCTAAGTCGACCCCAGGGCCATAGTGCCGCCAGAAGGATTAGGTCAATTGAAAAACTCCAACGACCTCATCGGTAATCGAACCCGCGACCTTCCGGTTTCTAGCGCAGCGCCTCAACCTCTACGCTACGGTGTACCCCCAGACTAAATATGAGTAAGACTATATACTGTAATATAATTAATAAAACAATCAATTTTTATAATAAAGAGTTAGATTAAGTTGTGTTATTAATCTAGTAATTGGGTTATATATTTATGGATAGGTATTCTTCAACGGAATAAAAACAGTGGTCAATCAAATAAGCCCTAAGTGAGGATTTAAACGTATGTTTATGTTGTAATAATTTTAACTGATCAGGAAGACTGTTATATAGTTTTATACCAGAGTGAAATGATCCTTTTTGGGAAAGAGTAGTATTATGTTGTTGTGGATGGAGATCAGAGTGGTGCCTAGTGCAGTGGGAGTGTACATCGCTGTTCTTTAAGAAGGGAGAATTTCCAACAATTGTGCTCTTTCTAATTAACATTATATTTTCCAGTGTGTAGAGACATGGCAGAGGAAGGATGCCAAAATTTCTAAAAAGGGGTTTACATGGTGTTTTTAAATTTTGTCCTTCCATAATTCTAATAATCTTTTTCTGGGTTCTAAAGCATTTTATAATAGAAGGTGACCCAGAATGCTAAACCATATCTGAGTAGAGACTGGTTGTAAGCAAAGTAAACTGTTCTGAGTGTGTCTTTTGTGGAACAGTTGGCCAAGATTCTCATTATGTAAGTTGCAGTGCTGAGTTTCTTGTTTACTTCGTTGACGTGGACATCCCAATGTAGGCCTAAATTGCTTTGCACTCATAGCCCTAGGAATTTTGTGCTGTCGACTTTCTCAATAGTCTGATTGTATCTACTCGATTTGTGGAGAGAAGAAGTTTTCATTTTGGGTAGTGTGGAAATCCATAGAGACAGTTTTATTGAGATTCATAATAAGGTTGTTAAATGAAAAATAGTTCGTGCTTTGCCGTGTGGCGAGTCGAGAAGGATGTGTTTATCAGGAGCTTTGATTAGGACGTTCGTGTCATCAGCAAATAGAACCGATCTTGCATGTGAGTCACTCAAACAGAAATCATTAACATAAAGTAAAAATAAAATGGGTCCCAATATTGAGTCCTGTGGCCCCCATACGTCGTGTTAAGTAGACTGGAACGATAGCATTTAGTCACTCCATCACGTATATGCTTCAATTCCACTAATTGTGAGCGGTTGCACAAGTATGATTCAAGCCATTTGTAAGATAATCCCCTAATTCCAAGATTTTCAATCTTTGATAGTCATATGCTTTTGACAGATTTAAGAATATTGCTGAAACATGTTGTTTTATCATCGATAGCTTGAAGGGACTCGCATAAGAAATTGAAGATGGCTGTTTCGGTTGAATGATTTTTTCTGAGGCCATGTTGAGATTCGGTTAGTAGGCTCTGTTTTTCTAAGAAACCCAGTAAACGAGTATAAAAAACGTTTTCTAAGATTTTTTAAAATACTGATAATATTGCAATCAGGGCCGTCGCGTGGGCGGGGCGAGCGGGGCGATCGCCCCGGGCGCCGCAACCAGGGGGGCGCCGTGGCAACGGCAAAAATAAAGCAACAACATGTGAAAAAATAAGTAGGATTTACATAACATATTTTTTAAAGTTAGGTATAACTGAATTTTGAACATTGCGTTGTATGTTTTTATTGAACAAATAAATATATGACACCAATAACTTTAGGCCTATATTTGCTAAGTTATCCCATAATAAATATTTGCTTATGAAGACATATTTACGATCAACTACGTCACAGAAGAGACTGAATTATTTGGCCTTCTTGTCCATTGAAAACGATGAAGCACAAAAAATAGACTTGATGGAAATTCTAACGACATTTGCTCGTGCAAAAACCAGGCGAATGCCATTTAATGTTTAGTACCTTATCTTAATTTGATAAACGCGGTTCCCATTTCTATATTCTATTCAATGTATGTAACGAGGTTTCCCACACTATTAATTTGTAGTCCATTAATAACGCCTATAGTATTTTTTATGATTAAGATTTTCTTACATTACTAAACTTGTATTAATTTGATTTTCAATACAATCTTATTAAAACATCTAAATAATTTTATTTCTGGTATTTTTGTAAGGTAATCCGATTAGGTGTCTCTTTTGGGCACAAAAACACAGACAGCGACGCAACCCGACGCGCAGACTTTGCTAACGAGCGACTGGACGCGATGCGGCTTGGAACTTGTCCAGTCCACGTGGCCCCAAGTCGCGTCGCTCATTGCGTGTTTAACCCCATACGTATTTGATAGTGTCGCGTCACGTCGCTCGCTGTGTGTTTGTGTTTGTGTTTGAATCCCTACAGATAGGTGGAATGTCGGGAGGGTGCACGTGGGATTGAGTTTGGGGGGGGGGCGCCTGACGAAATCTTGCCCCGGGCGCCAACAAACCACGCGACGGCCCTGATTGCAATGGGCCTATAGTTTGATACATCATCTTTTTCCCCTTTCTTGAAAAGTGGTTTTATAATAGCTGTTTTTAGACATGGTGGAAAAATTCCATTTTGTAACGATTCGTTGCAAATATGAGTTAGAGGTTGTACAATCAATTGCAAACATTTTTTGACAAGAAAATCCGGAATGTCGACAATTCCCGCAGAATGTTTAATTTTGAAATGTTTTATGATGTTAAGGATTTTCATTTCATTTGTTGTTATAATCAGGCTTTAAAACTTAGTGCCCGATCGAATATGTTAACAGCAACTGTACTGTACAGACTTTGCTCGGCGTATGCGCTAGCTACCATATGCTAGTTCACGTGATAGTAAACAAAGCGGATTACAGGCATAGGAAGACCAGAAAATAACTTCTCATTCTCTAAACTCACATTACAAGCATGCAAAACGATATGTTCTCCTGTTTGTGTGTAATAGTCCCTCCCAAATGTTTCAATATATGTTTGCGTTTTAGAATACTTTACTTTCGGTATTCCGAACACGTATTATAAATTTATAAACACGCATAATGACAAGGTACACTGTTGACCAATTTGAGAGGCATCGTACTACGAGCGCATTGACTTCTCAGTACTACTATGAATGACTGTCTTATCAGCCTACGCAATCGCCCCCACCCCCTATATTCAGGTTGTTGGTAACTGGAATCATCTCCCTCTGTGGGTTCGGGCACTAAGTTTTAAAGCCTGGTTATAATTTAATATAAGAAAAGTTTGCAGGCTCTGCCATGAATTATCAGAGACATGCGCAGTAACCTATTTTCACGCATCTGACTCCTCCCTCCAATAACCTTGCGCATGATTTATAAGCATAGGCTACTTATATGCATGAATAATGGAATATAATTAAAAGTTTTCCAAAATATAGTTTATATTGGCGATGCCTATTGCATGTACAATATGTTAAAGGGAAACACATATTCTATTCGCGTATCCTATCGATTAAACGCAGAAACTATCCATTCCAAATTCTTCTAAACGTTCCCAAGTTCAAAATCACGGATAAGTTATAGACTGGACATGCGCAATACAGCAAATTCTCAAGCAGTCATGGGTTTGTTTTGGGAACAAACCTAATATAACTCAATGTAGACTCTATATATTGATATAAGAAAACAAAGTCTTGGAAGACAGCACAAAACAACACAACAATAATAATAGTAAATAATTTGGCCAACGTACTTAAGATATGTATAAAAAAATATGCGAAGGATGCAGAGTTTAGTTTTTGTAGCTGATATGTGGGAACCGTAAGACGACTGGATCTGCATGGTGATGGACGTGAATGTAGGTCACGCTTGACTCACGGGCCAGGGTTCGCGTGCCATGTGTTGTGGCAGTTACACTTGCATTCACTAAGTTATTTCAGGATGAAAGTAAAAACTACACGCAGCCAGTCACGTGACCACTTGCTCACAAAACCTTCCCTTTAGTAAAATTAATTCCACAGATAACGCACAGTTTTATTTTTACTTGCTTCTTGGGAAATTGTATCCTGTTTTTGTTGTTTCCACGTCCACACACGAATAGTTCAGCCATCAGAAGCCTTTGTCTTTTTTAAGTATTTACCAGTTTTATAGACCGGGTTTCAGCGTCAGAGCTACAATTTTTATAAGAAATCTGTACAAATAATAATCCACCAGATGGCGCTGAGCTTGAACAGCGTTTCATTCATAGGATGCGCCTACTTATTTTATATTGACTATTCCATTCAAACGACTGGTATTGATACTGACTAATAACGTTTCGCGATGCTTCGGATATTAACAATCGGTCGTTTAACTTATGCTTGCTAGGAACACAAGGATGCGATTTTATCTATAAAACGCAAAGATCAATATGCAGTGATTAATATGTCACATGCTGCCAGCGAACAGAATAAAACACATTATTTATACAACAAATTATTTTGAAATTGAAATAGTTTAAATATGAGGTGAATAAAAACACAATTTCATTTCGGACCAAGCCAGGTCGCGTGCTTTTATTCTGTTCTGATAGTAGCTTATCAGAATTATGTTATCTATTTCTCATACGCACTAACTTATTGGTAGAATTGGTTAGAATCAGATAAAACATTCGATACATCGTTTGTTCATTCATTTAGTATGCCCTGATCTCATATTCGACAGAATATTGATTTCATTTTAAACAACACAATTATATAATTCGTTAGACCTACATTGCATTAATGAATATTCTTAATAAATCTCGCACGAGATTACGAGTTTCATCAGATAAATTTAAAAAATCTATAAATCTAGCCAAAAACTCGTAATCTCTCGTGGGATAACCTTTAATTAATCACCTCAATTTGGCCGTCGTGGACTCTATTCGAGCGGTCGAGGATTCAAATTTCGAGCTAAATGGTGGGTTATAGTAATTTACCTATCCTTTACATGTATTCAAGTAAGCCTATACATGTATATTATTAGGCTACGTGAGTAATATTAATTCATTCTATCTAAAATTTCCGATATTCGCATGGCTCCAGAATATCACGGCTACAAAAAGTACAATAATGCAGAAAAAAGGGTTTCTAATTTCACATAATAGTTCAAATAGCTTATATGCATTAGAATGCATTCTAATATAATATTAGTCAATCTTAATAACAATATTTATAAAATTAATGAATTTTCGATTTTATATAAAATATAGACAAACATGTATGTACCTTCCAAAGGGCAGCAATATAACAGAAGTAGGATTTCTTTTTCTTATTCTGACCCATAAAATTATGTTACAATATGTGCAGAATCTCTTAATATTTATTATCTAACATACCGTATATAGCGAACAGAAATGGCCTGAAGGGCCATCACTTGTCCTCAGTGTACAGTCTACGTTAAAAAGATGTAGGCTTCTATATTTTTACTTACATGAAGTGGAAAATGAGTTCAGTCGAATGCTTTTACTTACCTGTAACAAGAAAAACAAAGAAAATTAACAACAATTTCATTAAATGAACCCTATTCAAATCATCGTCAATAGAAATAGCCTTCAGAAAAAGTATTTATGCAGATAGGATATACGAATAATAATATTCCTGATTACAGTACAGTTAACAAAGAACACAATAAAGTGAACACCAGTATCATAATGTCATCAGGGGTGGTACACTGCACACTCATTTCAGGTATTAGGCCTAACACTCTAAAAGCAAGTAATCTGCACAATTGTAATTTCCGCACACAAAATTTTGGATCGTAAGCTACACATACAAACATAGCAGGTAATGACATATAGCATGTAATTTGCAGACAGATTCATGACATAAAAACATTAACATTAGTTGGTGTAAATTTAAAAGCATACAATATATTGAAGAGAACAAATTTGCCTATTAAATCAAAAGAAGTTACATTAGTGGTATTTTGCTCTCATAATAAATTTCATTCTTCATTGAAACCTCTTATAGACTATTTCTCTCCATAGTTTCCTTCTTTCTTGAAGCGTTCTTATTTTTATTTCATTTTTTAATATGATTTATTTTTAGTCGCTTTGACTCGTGAGAGTCTAATCGCGACTGTACATTTACATATAATAACCAGTTAGGAATATTTGAACAATGTTAATGACAGTGTTTTACAAATGATGGTATAACTTTTAAATCTTACTATAAACGTTAATGTCCTAACTTGTATGTTGCTGGGTATCTTGTATTTTTTCCTGATGAGATCGAAGCTGCGACATTCTGTGAACATATGGCACAATGACAGTGGATAATTGCATGTTGTACATTGTGGTTCATCATCTCTAGTAATCAGGTACGAGTGAGTCATTTTTATGTGTCCAATTCTCAGAAGGGTTGTAAGCACTTGCTGTCTACGATTCAGGCCTCTAAAGCTCCGTACAGATCTGCGCTCCTCTTGCGCGCCGTGCGGCACGCAGATGTGTACGGCATTTTGAGGTGCACGCGAACTGCTCGCGTGCCGCTCGCCACGATCCGTCTCCTGTCGGTTTTTTCGACGAACACAAAGGGTTTCTGATTTCATATTTGGACGTGTTTTTGGTAGTTGCGTGCTGCTCGCGTGCATCTCGCTGAAATTATTTCACAGCGCTCCGCTCCTCAAGCTTTACTGTACAATTGGCAAATGAAAAAATTATATGATAGGTTGATGCGAGTCATTTACTCACCTTTTGGGGAAGGATAGGTATACAGAAGCAGGAGCTGAGTCAGATGTTGTGTACGTTACTTTGCACATTCTGAATTTCTTTAAAATACGCTGGAGAAAATCGATCTTTATGTTTGGCTTCTTCCTTCGTGTAGGCCTACTCATAAACATTAGCAATAATCTCGCTACTTTGACTGTTATTAAATAAATTGCATTCGTTAAAACACTTGCATGCACCCGTGCTGCATGAATTATATAGCAGTGAATTGTCGTCTCCAAACAGAGTACAGGAAATTTGACTGTTTGTTTATTGTAACATGTGCTATTTTGCTGACGTGCCTAGCTAGCCAACTGGTCCCTCTCTGAAGGACATTAGTCAAGATTGAATGAGCTAGCATGTATGTGATATAATCATGGAGTGGTACGAGGAGAAGATCTGCAGATGATACATATTTACAAATCAAAACCTCTACTGTGGAACCCAAAACATAAGGATAACTACAAAAAAAAAAAAATTAAAGGAGGATGCATGGAGGGAAATAGGAATGGAAATAAATACGTCCTCAGAAGAGTGCAAGAAGAAGATGTTATCTATGCTTTCTTGTAACCGGCGAGAGAAAATTAAAGTTAACGCCAGCAAAGGTACAGGAAAAGGTAAGTTATAAAATATAAATAATAACACTGTTTACACACTTTTCAACTCTTGTTTAAAAATGGTTTTGTTTCGATATTTAAGCCGTAGACAAGTTTTGCAATTGAGGACTTTTTTCAAAACTCGTTTTCTAAGCAAAAAACACACAAAATATTAGGCCTAATGATGAAAGCTAGTGGTTCGCAGTAGGTTCGTCGCTTTCCTATGGAACGCAAGAGGAGCGCTGTAAAAATAATTTCAACGAGCGGCACGCGTGCTGCACGGCGCGCAAGAGGAGCGCAGATCTATACGTACCCTAAAGCAGCAAGCAGCAGTGTTGCCTCAAATAGGCCTATCCCATGAAGCTTCACACATGTGTCTATTCCATCCATGCAACTTATTTACAAAAGCAAAAGTTTCTGGAGTATTTTGGTGGAACTCCTATAGCAAGTTTAATAATACTAATAATAATGTGATAAAACATACAACTAAAATTTCATCTCTAAATTATATTTAATGCTATAATAATAAAAGTAGTCCTAGTATTAATATTAATGAAAAATATTGAAACCATATCAACTATCTAATTATTTTGGAGGGTCTTTTACATATACCTAATATAGCCTACATTTCCTCTTGCAGGCAGCATTTGCCATTTTTAGATTAATTTTTGCTATATCATTTCCGTCAGTATTGCTTAACTTCGACCAGACAACCTCATCGTTTAGAATATTTAACGACGCATAACAGTTTTGTTTACATAACAGTTTGTTTACACTATTTCACAGCATTTAAGTCCTTTAAATTTTAACATGTTGATTTGTCTAATAGCTTTAATTATTTCACATTAGTTCATTCTTATACTTTGGTACGGCTGGTGCAAATTTATTAAGTCGTTTTAGTGTAAGATTTCATGATCGGTTATTGATGAATATATTGGGGCTTTTGTAGTCCATTTATTTAAATAATGGCTCTTGGTTTATGTTCTTCTGGATTACGTTTAGCAAATATTAGGTATGAACTATTACGGTCACCAATACAGTAATACTTTTCAATTCCATTTCACTATTCGATGGGACCAACGTACTGACTACTGCGTCGTATCAGACTGTTATTCAGCCAAGATCTATACCGGTAGAATTTGGAACTATTAGGCCATTACTAACGAGTAAACAGAACCATAACGACATGGGAGGAATATAATTTTGCGTATTTCATTTTGAATATTTTATCTATATTTTTTGTAAAATATTAACTTGTGGTGTGTTTAGTTTACATGCTCTAGAAGGAAACGAAAGCCCTGCTAAATGTTATACCTATTTACTATCACCCAATGTCCTGCTCCTTGTGTTCACCGAAAAACAACATTCATTATTAATAACTTAAGTAAAAATGTCCAAAATAAAAAATTTAAAAAAGCACTTATTAATAATACAAATTTAGACTAAGTGATGCTACTGCGTTTTGAAGGTAGGCCTATAAGAAATTCGATTCGCACTAGGCCAATATAAAGGTTATTCTGAATAACAATAATTTCGTCAATTAGCATATAGCCTACATGCATTTTGTAAATGTCACAATCATTTTCACTGAACAGAAGAATTATTTAGTAACATTGCACTATAATTTTAAAAACACACGTATAAGCACACAATTAAAAAATGCAACATTTTAATTAGATTATTTAAGAATAATACTTTATATAAATACACGAGTTCGGAGATACATTTTCACGGAGACTGGTGTGATACCTTTGATTCCAAGCATTAGCGTTTCCTTCCTGTCTTCTTATGAACTCTAACACGCTCCGCAACTAATTACATCTCACATCATTGAGTCACATCATTAAAAAGAAATTATAATTAATCCATTTTGTTAGTCTGAGAAAGTATTTGAAAGTGCAGTTTTGCTTTCCGCCGCGCCCTAGTGTTCTGCCTATGGGCGAGCGCGCCCCCGTAAGCCGGTTAGCCACTTGCACTCCGCGCCGACGGGAAAGCAAAAGTGGTCGCACTCTCAGTCCCGAAATGAAGTTCCTTAATTTAATATTTCTTAAAACAATATCCACGAACGTGTTGTTTCACGGTGTTAATAAATGGTCCGTTAATTGTTCAAAACCAATTTACAAGGAGACATTATCATTATTCACGTATCTGATGATTGGATAATAAGAAGCCTACATACTATGCGTCATTTTCATTGAAAAAATAAAAATAAAAACCACGTTTGAAGTTCAAAAACAAAAATGGAGATTATGAGACAATTTAGAGGATACCATGCAGAGAATTACACAATTAGAATAACTTAGGCTAAATAAGTCCGGAGAATCCAAAGCAATTTTTTTATTTTCTCCGTTTACTTCAAGTTCAATCTTTAAACAAAAACATTTATCTGAGTCAGCGATGAGAATACGCTTTTATAATGTTTTGATTTACGTCCGTGTAAAATTTTTCACTAAGTTCTTGCTTCTCTTGCACTGGTTGCTAACACACTGACACAGAGGAATACTAATTATATCTTACTTCCTTCTCTAGTCTCTTGTAAGCGAGAAAGGCCACCAACAGTTTATACTTTATGGCTATACTAAGGACATTTCATTTTATTGCATCTTTAGCCGATAAAAGCGCCTCTCCATGTAAGGAGAGAGCGGATATCAAACTACTAACATCGACAAGATCCGAACCAAGATCTTTCAACAGTAAAGTCACAGAATTTCCTGGTACTCAACTAGGCTTAAATATAAAAAATTAAAAAATAGAATTAATAAATTAATAAATCATTTTTAGGTTATGGTTATCATTTTCCCAGAAAATAATTGATAATTTAACTTCGTAAGTAAAAAATAATAAAAATAATAATAATGTGCGCGAAATGTATTTTTCCTTGTAATTTCAAATACCAACTCGAACATATTTTGTACGCAGTTGCCAACCCTACAAGCTGAAACTATGCCAAACATGTCAGATTACAAATACATGTTTCTTAATTTATTATTATTACTGTTGTTCTTGTTACTGTTGTTGTTATTATTGTTATTATTATTATTATTATTGTTACTATCAAATTTGAACCACAACATATCTACAGCCTATTCGGTTGGAATATTGGAACAATTAAGTCTGACTTTGACCATTGATCTTTTAGCATTTGCACCCAAGGTATATAAAACTACTAAGGTAGCGCCATTTCACGCGGCGGGCTGCTTCATCAGCGTGTGACGTCATCCACGAGGGAACGATCGAGCATAAGGCTGCTATTACATAGCAGTTGCATAGTCAGTACGTAGATTTGTGACGATATTAAACATATTACAAGGACAATTTTTGTCATTTGTTTCTATAAAAACAGTAACCTCTACGTACGAAATAAGCAGAAACATTATAGTCCAGGCAACGAACGAAAAATAGAACAAAAAATCGTGTAGTTTTGAAATTTTGCAGAGTTGTCGGAGGGAGTGTCCTAGTCCCGTTTTTAGGTTTTTCGCTTATATCTAAACAATGATGCTTCGTACAGAAAATTTTGCTATATACAACATTCAAGCTGATGAAATTTCCTACAAGTTTTATTCCACACATTTATTTCTATTCACAATAGTTTTCGAGTAATCCGCCAGCGAAAATAACACATTTTGGAAAAAAGCTCTTTCGCCTCACGCTTTTCGACACACTTTGCCTTCTAGCGCTTCAGCCCTTAGGTATACAGCAATATTCTCATGAAAGAAGTTGTAGGGAAATAAATTAACTTTAAAATGAGTTGTCATTTGTTGTTTTGTCTTGAAATGTTGAAAAGTTATAACAATTTAAAATGTCGGTCAAATTTCGAGATTTCGAAAGAAAACCATACATCGCACTGTCTCTATATTTAGGGGTTATATCATCGAATATAAGCTGTATATTGTGTATTTACATCATGAAACAAGTGGAGAAATATCACACAACAATTAAAGTTGAATTTATTAAAAATCCGATCACGGTACAAGCACAGGACATGTAATGGAAAATACATTAGATTCCAGGCAGGAAAGGAAAAAAGGCACACAAAAAATCATGTAATTTTTAAATTTGGCAGAGATGTGGGGGAAAGTGTCCTAAACAACATAGTAAAAGTCCCCATGGATAGAGGGTGAGCGGGGGTGGGGGTACTTTTAAATGTCGTTTCTCTCAGTTTTCTCTAAATACACAAAATACTATGGGTTCTACCAAAATGCAGAAAATTAAACTATATAAAAGATCTGCATGATATTTTTTGGAATTAATAGTTAAGGAAATAGAAGGATATGAAGTATGAGAGTTCTCGAAATTCTGTTTTACATACACCTATGTATTATATTTGTTAACAAAAAAGAAAGACGATAATTAAATTAGCATGATGCCAAAAGCAAACTAGTTCTTAGGAAAATATACTTACTAATGGTTAATGTTACACATAAAACTCATTACCATTTTAATTATTATTATTATTATTATTATTATTATTATTATTATTATTATTATTATTGTTTTTGTTGTAATGCTTAGCCGTTTTATGTTTCGTTACAAAAAATTATCGGTATTTTGAAAGATGGTAAGGAATTAGATATATTTAGAAATTGTAAGAATAGTAGGCCCACCTATTACTTTAAATAAATGTTGACTTGTCTATGTGACTCCTGGGAATATTTGCACATCATATTTTGTTACTGTGCAACTCGGTGTGGTGGGAGATACGGATGCCGAAAAGCTGGTATCAAATGCTCATCCACAAACACTATACCACTAGAAGAAGATGAGCTTAAAATTGATGACGTCCAAGCAAAATAAGTTGTTTAGGCACTCTTTAATCAATGTTGTAGGCTATATGTGTATAAATACTGAGTGTTCGGTAGATAAAAAAATATAACCGTAACTTATCATACGATGTACTAGGATTCCAGTATTGAACACTGAAAAAAATAGTCAACTAAACATTTATTCAAAGTACTATGTAGGCCTACTAGGTTTTATAATTTCTAAATATTACAATTTTTACAAATTATATTTTAAACGAAATATATAAAAGCTAATAGGCCTGATTTATATTTCTTTTAACGTGCACTCATACCATGTGATTTTTATAAGCTTTATAACAATAATCACAATAATTAGTTTTATGTGTGGTGTTTACCGTTATTACGAATTGTTATTCTAAGAACTGGTTTGCTTCATATCCTTCTATTTCCTGAACTATTAATTCTAAGAAATATCATTCGGATCCATTTTATAAGAACTTTTATGTAGTTTAATATTGTGCATAAACTGTTTCTTGCTAGAACCCATAGCTTTTTTTGCGTATTTAGGGAAAACTGGGGGAAATATTTAAAAATTCCTCTTCCCGCTCACCCCCTATCCATGGGACTTTTACTATGTTGTTTAGGACACTTTCCCCCACATCTCTGCCAAATTTCAAAACTACATAATTTTTTGTGCCTATTTTTTGTCTTTCTTGCATGGAATATAATGTATTTTCCATTACATGTACTGCTTGTAACGTGATCGGATTTTTAATAAATTCAACTTCAGTGGTTGTGTAAGTTCCATGATGTAAGTACACTATATACAGCTTATATTCAAAGATATAAACCCTAAATATAGAGAAAGTGCGATGTATGGTTTTCTTTAGAAATCTCGAAATTTGACCGAAATTTTAAATTGTTATAATTTTTGAACATTTCAAGACAAAATAACATTTGACAACTCATTTTAAAGTGAATTTATTTCTCTACAACTTCTTTCATGAGGACATTGCTGTATATCTAAGGGCTGAAGCGCTAGAAGGAAAAGTGTGTCGAAAAGCGTGAGGCGAAAGAGCTTTTTTCGAAAATTTATTTTCGCTGGCAGATAGCTCGAAAACTATTGGAAATAGAAAGAAATATTTTGGATGAAACTTGTAGGAAATTTTATCAGCTTGAGTTTTGTATATAGCAAAATTTTCTCTACGATGCACCATTGTTTAGATATAAGAGAAAAACCTAAAAACGGGACCTTCTGCGGGCCCACCGCTCACCCCCCACCTTCGGGGACTTTTAGTATGTTGTTCAGGACACTCCCTCCGACAACTCTGAAAAATTTCAAAACTACACGATTTTTTTTTCTATTTGGTGTTTTTCGACCTTTATCGACTGGACTTTGAGGAGGCTCAAAATTCTGAATATGGGCGGGAATTTTAATACAATGTAGACCTACACTGTATACATGATTTAGAGTGATGATGTGACGGTCAAACCAACAGTAAAGGTGATAAATCAAGCCTAATATATATATATATATATATATATATATATATATATATTTTGTTATATCTCATAATAGCTATAGCTATAGGTACTATTAATTCAAAATCACTTTTAAACACTATTGCAATCAAAACAAAGATAAAAAAAATTAACTTCCTGGAATTTTTCCATCGGTTATAGGCTAAAAGCTATAAATTTGTCAAATTTCAAGATTCTAGCTCATCTGGAAGTGAGTATACATCAATGTTAATAAGTGGTTGATTAGACTGTCGTAGAAGTGAAAGATGTTACGGTTATCTGGCCAGTTTTCCCATACTTATGGGGCAGCTAGAATCACCAATTGTTTTACACTTATGGCTGTTGTATGTGCCAATATTTTTGCCAAATTTTACGATTTTATCTATCCTATAAGTGGGTCGAAAATTACATCATGTGAGGAAAATATACAACATTTACTAAAAATATACAAATGGTGCAAAATATGTTGCACAAATTTTCTCGCATATACGAGTTAAAAGCTAGCACAGAAAAAGTAAATTAGAAAACAAATTTTACCTAATACATTTTTTTTTATAAACTAACATGTATCTAGAACGGAAAGCATCAAGGCCGATCTTTATGTACAATGCTTTTAACGTGAAATAATAATAAAAATAATAATAACAATAATAATCAATGGCGGAGTGTGGATATTTTGACTGGGTTTACACGTTAGTCAATAAATTTTGTTTGTCTAAGTAAATTATGCATTTGACAAAACTTATTACCTGCCCATAACGAAAGAACTCTATTGGAGCAAAGAATGTTCACAAGAAAGCTAAAATACCCTAATTCATTAATAACCTAAAACTAGTGATGAGCGAGACCAGTCTTGGTCTTGCAGTCTTGGTCTTGGTCTTGCAGAAAATGCAAGACCAAGACCAAGACCAAGACCGCATCTGCGTTAGCAAGACCAAGACCAAGACCGAGTGTGCAAGACCAAGACCAAGACCGAGACCAAGTCTGCAAGACTCGGGCAAGACCAAGACCGAACTGCAAGACTCTTGCAGTCTTGCTATATTGAAAATGTTTTAAATGCTCGATCGTGTACGCAGCAAGCCAGCAACCACTACTGAAAGGTGCCGTTACCGTTACCGGTAGAGGTGGGAAAATAAGCTGTTTCTAGATAAAGGTTGTAGCCGAAACTGATACGCGCACATAACAGTTTTATGAAACGGTTGCAAAAGACCGGTTTCACTTGCATTTTTGTTGGAACTGTTTCGGCTAGGCTGGCAAGGACGAGAGGGGGAGCAGCCGAGACTAAAGACTTGGGGCCCCGGCCCGGCCGACCAGGTTTTATTTTTTACTTTCTAATTTACTCTAAAATTAAATGTTTTATAAGTCAACAAACAGCTTAAGCTATGTTTTATGTGTTTATTTTTTATCTGCATTGTCCTGTCGCATAACGGTGACACGGAATTAATCAGGTAATCTGAAGCGGATTATTCTTGGAGAAAAATTATTTTTTTTAAAGTAGAAGCAGAAATCCTTTTGGACTCAACAGTAGGCCTCACTAACGTTCGGCATTTAAAATAATAATTTTCAAATGATTAATTTTGATACATAGAATACATATAAAATTGGTACAAATCTCTGCAAAATTATACCCGGGATTCCTAGGAAATTCATGACCTCTTATAGCATTGACGTTTTTGGAGATATCTTTGCTAGACAACTGAATTATAATAGTATTATTGATACTTTTGCAAAGTAAAAAGCTAGGAAAGCTATTTTTTAAGACGGTGGATTCTTAAGACATTCTTTTAATAATTACTTTGTAGTATAGCCTATTACATGTCTCAGTAACAATAACATTTTTCCTTTTGAATACTTTATTAGCTCAACCTTTGTCTGATATCGGCATAAGATAGACTGTGCCATAATATAATAAAAAATCAGGTAAACTGATACAAAAAAGTGCCAGATGTAGTTAATTGGTCTTTTTTTTCAGAAACTATATAGTTTTAGACCGAACTCTTGAGAAAGTTCGTTAAACACATGTGAAGGAATAAGTGGGATAACAACAGAACGAATGCCTCACATCTAAAGCAAGATGTGATATAATAAATTTACAAACATCTGACTGCATTGTGGTGAAGGCCCTCAGTGATTAGCTAAGCGGCTTTTTAGTATAGTGATGATTTGCCATTTAATAAGCATGTGACCGTTAATTAGTCGTTACTCCGGTACCGGTCAAGCGATTTGGTACAAAATTAATAGGCTTCTTTCTATGGACGTTATAAATATGTATATCAAATTTCATGAAAATCCGATAAAGCGTATTTGAGTTATCGCGCATACCAGGCACACGGACAGACTGACGGACAGACACGGACGGACAGCCATTTTCCCGTCCCCCACATGATCTCAGAAAGTACCATTCTGGTACTTAATAAGAGTTCTTATGTCATTGTGTCAAGTTTTATTGTCAATCGTATATGTTTATCTTATCTTCAGTTTATGTTGTTCAAAACAAGCGAATTTTTCATAGTGATGAAACATAGTTGGGTACCGATATATAATTTAAATGTTGTTATTTATAGTTGAAAAGTAAGACACTAGTTGTACAGTGATTAGTTTTTATGATTATTGATAGCATTTTGCCAAAACACGTATTATTACCTCTGTGTGTACAACTGAAAAGCTTTTAAACTTACATGGTTTTATTTTTTGTAAAATATGACTAACTTTTTAGTGATTAACAAAAATATCATATGTCTTCAAGTAATAGGATACTTACATACCATTACATACATTATATAATAATTATGTAAAATTTTATACAATCTTTTTGCTGCATACTTTGGGTTTCAGTGGTGAAATTAATATTTGACGGGGCCCGGGAAATTTTTTCCTGAGGTCCTTTGCTTTCTCTCCACGGCCCTGCAGAGAACTTGTTTTAAACTACTTCTTGGGGTAGGAACAATACATTCCTCCCTCATAGTAAGAAATAGCAAAGAGGAAAATTGTCTCCAAGGACAATTGTAAATCACATACCTTCATTTGAAAGATATGCTACGCCGACCCTTGAGAAATTTATGACATGGTGTAATGCCGACACTAAAGTCTGTTTGTTATAAGTTGGCACGGATCAGAAAATTGAGACAGAAGATGTTTGGCAGAAGTCAGTAATTGAACAGAAAGAGATAGAAACATACTATTATGAAAGGTTACTCACTCCACGAATTTGTATAATCAGGACTTAACATAAACACCATTTACAGTAAGAAGCCGCCACGTCTCTTTCCTAAACGACAATATGACTGCTTAAACACATCTGGCGATTATTTAAACCTCGAAATTCTGGTTTTCCCCCATTTTTTCTATACACCCTACTCCAACCAGTGGGATAGTGGAGTGAGTAACTAACTTTTGGCTACCTGCTGAATAGTGGCAGGGTAGTTTTATGACTTCAGTGCCAACATAACCCACACACACACAGCCCATAGTCCTTTGCGGTCTTTCTAATTACCTTAACTTGGAAAAACTGTTAAAATGTTTTCTCACATTGATACAAGCATAATAATGAATCTTCTTGATTAGTACTTTAAATGAAATTACTTAATAAAAAAGTTAAATACATTGAAATTCTTGACCAATACCTAAATTAATGTTTACATGTAACAGAAAAAGAACAAGTCACTATAAGGAAATAAAATGCAAAGTAAAAATCCAACACGTTTTAAATGCATTCGGTACTGTTAATACCTTTTTAAGTTTTACCCAAAAAATATATATTACGTTTCAAATGACATTGTACTTAATTTTTTGGACATAACTTGTTATTGTTAATATTTATATATAAGAAATTTCAGACACCGGTCGACGGATAGTTTTAATGCTTGTATAAAATCAACTGCTCCACCTATTCCCAATTAAACATTTTTTAAATTCTAAAATATGCATATCAATGGCAATAAAACAGCAAAATTTGATAGGTATAGACCAACAATTTTTTATGAATTTAAAATAGACAAGAGGCAAGACAATAGACAGGAGGCAAGGACGTGGGTCCGGACCGCACCCCCCCCACCCAAATATGAGATTTTTAAAGTATTAGTTAAAAAAATATTTTTTGTATTACTTAGGAAGAGAAGATGTCAGTAATTTCTGGTTCATCAGTTTAGGACCCCCGGGAAACTGATTTCTAAATATGTACTTGACCGGGACATTAAATGGGCCTTGCTGTGTGGGTGGCTTAATCCTACTATACTGTAGTCTGAACTCTTCAAATTTTAAAATAAGAACGGGACACAAACCATTTTAATGGTATATCCATTTACAGTCATTTTATAAAATTGATCTCTTATATGTAAAGTAACTCCACACAGACCTTGTTTTGTTACGGTTACTCGTTTTTGTTTCATGTTGAAACACTACATTACAACAATCAACAACACAACGAAACGATAGCTGTTTCTACTTTCTAAGGAATGAAAACGTGTAACTCGTCTGTGCGACTGCTTGCAAGTTGAAAGGAAGGTATTTTGCTAATCACTTGCAGGGGTTGCAGCCAGTAGAAACGCAACAGCGAAAATAAATAGACTTCTTCCTATGGATGTTGTAAGTGCGTATACCAAGTTTCATGAAAATCCAATAAAGCGCATTTGAGTTATCGCGAGTACAGACACATGGACAGACAGACAGATGGACAGACATTTTCCCGTCCCCCACACAAATTTCATAAAGTACCATTCTGTCACTTAATAACTAATGGCTAAAGATGAAATAGCTTTCAGTTGTTTTGTTACTGTTTTCACGGTTCAAGCAACTAAAAGCAATTAGCTTTCGTTACTTTAGCAAGCAATAACACACATGTAATCGGTGTAACTGTAAATCACGTAAACGCCATCAATCACAGTAAGATGCGTAAAAGAAAAATGCAAGACTCTTGCAACAAGACCAAGACCGAGTATGCAAGACCGAGACCAAGACCAAGACCGAGTATGCAAGACCAAGACCAAGACCAAGACCAGGGTTACCGATGCGAGACCAAGACCAAGACTGAGTGTGCGAGACCAAGACCAAGACCAAGACCGCCTTAGTCTTGGTCTTGGTCTTGCATTTGCTCATCACTACCTAAAACACTAAATCATACTTGGAAACTTCTATGTGATTATGATTATCACCAGGGCTCGGATTCTAATGACATGTCATATTTTTATTGAAGCTGCATAGGCATTGTCAACTTGTAGATAAATCCTAATCATGGCCTCTAGATTATAGCAATGCATTTTTATTAGGTCAATTTTTGTCATGTTATGCATTTTTGTATTTTTAGGGCATTTATATCAATTCTAGGTCATTATTTTGTCATTTTCAAGTCATTTCATTCATTGTTTAGTCATTTTCATGCATTTACATTGAGTTTATTAACTTTTTTGTCGTCTTATTTTCCCATAGGGTAATATTTAAATAAATTACTTGGTTAGTATAATGCAACATTTTTTGTAGGATCTATTTTAGAAACTATTTTCTTACGTTTCTTCTCAAATGCTGCAATCAAGAACAAAGAACAAAGTTTTTAGACCTACAACATCCTTTCTGCGTTTACAGTTTTTACAATTATGTACAACTTTGTGTGTACAATAATAATTTTTATAAATAAAATATCAGTTTTTAGGCCATTCTTTACAGTTATTAAATCATTTTCCTTAAAACTTAGGGTCATTTTGTAGGTAATTTTTCAAACAATTTTAGGTCATCAGAATCCGGGCCCTAATTATCATGCAGCCATAGCACAAAATATGAACTTTAAATATTTAAGGACCATATCAAATAGTGAGGAAACCGACTGGCGAATAATGCTATAAAAGAACCTAATAATCAGGGCCCGGATTCTGATGACCTAAAATTGTTTGAAAAATGACCTATAAAATGACCCTAAGTTTTAAAGAAAATGACTTAATAATTGTAAAAATTACTTAAAAACTTATATTTTATTTATAAAAAATTATTATAGTACACACAAAGTTATAGACTAATTTGTCCGTAATTGTAAAAACTGTAAATGCAGAAATGATGTTGTAGGCCTTAAAACTTGGTTCTTTGTTCTTGATTGGAGCATCTGAGAAGAAAAGCAAGAAAATTGATTTTAAAGTAGACCTACAAAATGTTGCATTATAGTAACCTATTACTTTATTTGCGTATTTAAATGCATGAAAATGACTAAATAAGGAAGAAAATGTCATGAAAATTACTAAATAATGACGTAAAATTGAAATAAATGCCCTAAAAATATAAAATGGCATAAAATGACAAAAAATGACCTAATAAAAATGCATTTCTATAATCCAAAGGCCATGATTAGGATTAATCTACAAGTTAGTAATGTCTATGAAGCATCAATAAAAAGATGACATGTCATCAGAATCCGGGCCCTGCTAATAATACATAAAACTTCACACGGAAACACTATAAAATGCACGTGCTAGGTTTAATGTTTACACCACTTCCCTCGCGGGCGACGTCATCATGCGCACCGAACGATATTAGGTAACTGCGCATTGCAAATGAGCACCCCTTGATTTGCACCATCCTGGCATCTTCCAGTGGTACCACAAGAGGTAGTGCTTCCACATGTCCAAGAATAGAATTTACACGATTGTCTTGAATCCTTTTAATATCTACGCAATAGGAAATTTTATAAAGGGCGGTCACATTTCCAATTATGCTAGTCACTATGCTAGATGCCAAATCACTTTAAATAATTATTGATGTTATTATAGATCTAGCATATTATGCCAAGGTTGGCAACACTAGTCTGACAATATGCTAATTTTAAAATTTAAAAAATACAGACTTCGCAGTTCTCAACCTTCATATTTACTGTCAGCTCTCTGTCTCACAGCTGAATTTATATACTCGTAAAAATAAAGCATTCAAGTGGAGTAATCAGTGGATTATAAGTTTGAAAACAATACGAACAATTTCAGTAGAACAACTGGTTTCCAGGATTGACAACCATTACACGCGAATAGAATTTTAGCATAAAAATTACTCTATTAATCAATAATTCTAGTTTCATACAATTTTTTGTGAAGAATTTATATGTCGGTAACAGTGAAGAGGTTAACAAAGAAATCTAGCCTAATATCATAGAAGTAGATAGGCTACAAAACTAATAAGATTGACTTACAGTGATCAGTGAAAATGATAAAAACAGAGGGCATGAAAGAGGTGGAAAGGAGGAAAAAGAAAACTCATAAAGAAAGAAAGAAAGAAAGAAAGAAAGAATACAAAACAACCATAAGAAAAACAAACATGAGGCCTATCAATGAGAAGGAATTAAGGGAGGAAGGAACTAAAACAGAGAAGGGATCAGATAGAAAAATAAAGAAGCCGGAATTTAAAAGAACAAAATAAGGGCAAGGAAAATTAAAAGAAAAACTGAAAGTTGGTAAAACAGAAATTAACAGAGAATGTGCAGAAAGAGAAATGTATGAAGGGAAGAATAAATATAGCAAGATAAAAATACAAGAAAATAGAAAACGGAAGGAGAAAAAATGCGAAGAAATTCCAACAATAAGAAGAAATTGTTGATAAGGAGCAAAACAGGCTCATAGAAAAGAATGCATGTAGAAAAAAGAAGAAAGTGAATCTAGTCTTTACCATTGTGTTTTGTACGTCAGGAATCTCAACTGAAACAATTATTCTCATTCACTAAGGTTATGCTAACCCAGTTATAGATTATTAACCTCTGAAATCAATAAACAGACTATCAAACGAATCCGTTTATTAATATGACTGATAAACTCTGAGCGTAATCCGCGAAAAATCCTGGCAATATATTTTGTTGAGTAAGTGACGGAAATGGTGATAAGTAATGTGAAGTTTGACAGCTTGGTGGTGATTTATCTGCTGTCGGAACAGAGATGACACATAAAGTGCGATCTCTATCATATTGCTTTCCTTATGTTCATACAGATCAAATGTGGCTAATTTTTCTTATGTTTTTCTTTTTCTTTTCTTTTTTCCACTAACCAGGAGGTGATATTGCTTTCGACGTGGTCAGCTCACTGAAAAAATCCATACTCATGGATTCATTCTATTCCTTCCAGTCACTATAATTTCTTTGCCAGATTACGGGAAGATCGCCTATGTCAAATATGGTTTCCGTGCAACTCTGAGAAACAGTGATCGAGTTACGAGGGATCTGATGTTTATTGCAAGATAATACGATTAAATAAAATCCTTAAATTAGTTTCCTTTATTCCCTGAACTTCAAGAATTTTTTAATCTACAATTTTTATCCGGTCCTGATTTCACTGCGATTTACACCAGATATTTGTGAAAGTCAGGTATGTATTTTATATTAAGAACTAAGATAAAAATACTTTTAGGCCTATATCTGAATATATTCGTGGCTTGGTGCACACACATGTGTTAAGTGCATTTTTGGGGTTAAATAGCCTATGTCAACTGCGCATTTGGAAGCTCCCGAAGCATGTCTTCACTCTTATACAAATGTGACAAGTGAAAAAACAGCAGCTTAATATATTTCTATACGGGCAAAATGTGGTATTTTTTCCTAGGTGCACATTCGTGATAATTAGATTTAATAAAAACTATAGAATTGTACTTAACACGTGTGCAGTAAGCAATCGATATTAGGATTGATTCTTCTGTTGACACCATGACCCTGGGTCTACTCAGTCTATAACAGAAACGAATACCGAGAACAATCCTGTGGGTAAGGCGGCGGTGCGATATGGCTGACAGGGCCGGTTCCATTGTCTAGCATTTGCGCGCCGACTATAGCCTACGTAGTTGAAATTGATCAGCGACATGTTCTAGGATCTCACAGGTATCGTCCTCACTGCGCTGATTTTGCTCTTGTGTATCATGCTTCAAGAGTCCGGCCATTTTCTTTTCTTCTAAAGGCGTATCTTAGTAGCCTCATAGCATCAGCCAAACATTGAATATTTTTCATACAATTACGGGGAATCTTGATTTGCTGGTTGGGATTGATGTCAATGTTGACGTAGAACAGGACCTTTGCAGTGACATATAGATGTCCCACTTACATAGCTATCAACTATGAGATACTCTTCCTTGTGATTGCATAACGTGAGAGGAGATTCACATGCCACATTTCATTACACTGATGTATTACATATACAGCCTACGTTCGAAGAACAGTGAACTAACTCTCTGGTCAAACTGAAGCTGAAAATAGTATAGTTATTATAAATAACTAGATTTTAAATAAACAAACTTAATCTGAAACCAGAGTTCGAATCAAACATTTTGACGGGGGTGGGGGGGGGGGCAATTAAATTGTGTCCAAATTTACCACGTTATTAACAGAACATCCACTCTCTCTATATAAAATTGAAGTTTATGAAATGTATGGGGTACGCCGTAGCGTAGTGGTTGAGGCGCTGCGCTACAAACCGGAAGGTCGCGGCTTCAATCCCCGATGAGGTCGTTGGAGTTTTTCAATTGGCCTAATCCTTCTGGTGGCACTATGGCCCTGGGGTCGACTCAGCCTCTAACAGAAATGAGTACCAGGAGCAATCCTGGGGGTAAAGGCGGCCGGTGCGTAAGGCAGACAACCTTACCACCTTCATGTGCCGATATCTAAAAATCTGGGAGCCTCAACCTCCTGGAACCCTCTGGGCCTCCATGGCCTGTAATAGGGAAAACTTTACTTTACTTTATGAAATGTATAAAAAGATATCCCTGGCAAAGAAGAAATTTTGATTTGACGAGCCGGGGAATTTTTTGACGGGTGAAATCCCCCCCATCACCCTATTAATTCGAACACCCTATTTGAAACCAGTGACGGTTCAAGGCATTTTCTTGCGGGGGAGAGGCAATATAGCCCCATACCACTCCACACTTGTTTTACACCACATAATATAGCAACAATAGATTTTTCCTCTTTCTCTTAGTTTAACCCCTCCCATTATAGCATCGTTTATGTGGCCCACGCCGCCTGGACATTACAGGACCGCGACCTGCGACCTCATAACAAGAGAAACAGCAGACGCGCACACACACTCATTCCGAAAGAGGCGCGGTTGATATGAATAATTATGATAATTGCAGTTAGATATCCGGGGACTACAAGTTACCCATCATTCGTCTCAGAGGAGAAAAATAAAACAGGTAAAATCCCACCTTCATACTTGTTCCGACGAGAATCGAACTGGCTGAAACAATAGGCCTTTTAATAAAACAAACTTAAAGTCATTTTAAGTCGATTAAAAAAGTTCTTCCTTACTTAATAAGAGGACCCGGAAGTTTATGAAAAATCATATTTTTTAATAATCCACTCTATTACATGCTAGTGTTAAAATGCGTACAAGACATAAAAAATAACAAAAAATTGATGGTATCATTTTGAATATTGTTGCATATATTTTGTTAGTTATGCGATAATGCATCATATTTGCTGGTATCAAAAAAGCATATTTAAGCATATTTTATTATTAAATTTTCGTTTTAAAGGCAATATTTTAAATATTGTGCACATTTGTGTTAATTCAAACATTTACAGCATATCTGGCAAGTGAATGTTTTGAGAATCACTATTGACAGTACACTGATTGTATGATGTTTCGCTTCATTAGTTTTCAAGTTGGTATTTTTTTGCATTTGCCTTGGATTTTTTAAAAGTTTTGTTATGTAATTTATACAACTTCTATTATTTTTTTAAATGTGCAATGTTATTCCTAATAAGAGAGCACAAATTATTGAAATTACTTAAATGAAACAGCATACGTCATATTTCTTCCGGGGCATGTTTTACAAATTGTAGAGCATATTAGCATGCATATTTCGTCTTCTGAAACAGCACTAACATCCGGGCCTTATTTAGCCTATAAGTGATAACATTTTATTAATTAGAGGGCCGCACTTAATGTCTGCAATTGTTCACACAAGGCAAGCATAATCTTTGCATATCAGCAATATATTTTGCAACGATGGAGATATGCATTCATGAACCACAGAATATCGTCCTGTTGGACAATACATTAGAGTATTATAGGAGAAAAATTCCTCTGACGCTGGGGTTCAACTTTCGGCTCTTCGTGCCGCTGCTCTACCAACTGAGCTAGCCAGAGTTCACTTCACAGCGCCAGATGGAACCTCTCTCCAGGTCATGGATTCGAATCCCAGTGTTTGAGGAATTTTTCTCCTATAATATATTTTGCAAAGCCTATTATAGAAACCAAAAGGAATCAAGGCCTAGCCTATGATTATGTATATCATAGGACATTTTGATCGGGTTTACAACCAGAGGTCAGATAGTGGAGGTTAATGAGCAGATTCAAAGCTAATTATTTTTTAGAATGTTCTGGCTTCCAATGGGATGACATGGGATGGACAGCGCGTTAAGTGGACTCGTCACATATTTCAGTCGTCTAACTACGCACCATCTTATTTGCGTGGATTCGGACATTTACAGCCTGTATTTAGCAAGTCTGTGGCGTAGGGGAAGCGTTCGCTCCTCTCAAGCAGCGGGCCCGGGTTCGAAACCTGGTCGGGACAAGTTACCTAGGTGCTTTTGTCGGGGTTTTTCCTCACCTGTGAGACAAATGTCGGGTAACTTTAGGCACTTGTGGTCCCCGGATATCATTTGGCCATCATTAGTCCTATCATCTTCATTCCATCCTCGCCTTTTTCCGAGTGATTGAGTGTGTGTGTGGATGGTGTGTCTCGTCCTGTGTGTTCGTGTTTTCTCGGAGGTGGCCCCGGCATTGGGCTGACTACTCATCCGGGGAGGCCCTCCATGTCTGGTCGGCTGGGTATGGGTGGTTCAATGGATAGAGTACACGAATCTATTACTAGGTGGGAGGGTATCCCAAGGGGTAATCCCACTATATTGTGAA
Organism: Ectobius pallidus; assembly: GCA_964059195.1. Classification (NCBI taxonomy): domain Eukaryota; kingdom Metazoa; phylum Arthropoda; class Insecta; order Blattodea; family Ectobiidae; genus Ectobius; species Ectobius pallidus. Next base: position 37,345,539 of record CAXKWD010000009.1, read on the forward strand.
CTCTACACTACAGAGGGACAACCTCTTGCTGGTATGAGTTTGATAAAAATTTAACCGTTGGCAAGAGACATGTTTGACAACAGTTTTGGCGAAATTAGTTGCACAATAAATTTAAAGAAAAACGTGACCATGAGCAACAGGCATTTAGTGGAACTTTGACATGCGGCTAACGATTTTTTTTTTTTTTCACTTTCCCAAGTACTGTACTACAATGTTTCTCGCAAGTTTCGGTGTGTTTGCGCAATATTGAATCGTCTGGCGGAAATGCCAAACAAATTTCTGCGAACACAGCATCACGGCATATTAATAGAGATGAAGTCCTGCGTCATATAACCCCGATTCTGTTTTCAAAACACTACAAATCCCAGAAATAACATGAGATGCCGCAACATTAGTTATTTCTCGTTCCATCTGTTCAGACTTCTCATAAACATCATGAATCCCTCTTTCGTTAAATACTGTCCTCATTCTAAATAATGCGAACTTCTCAACATGCTATATTCCACCAATGCATGTTGTTACCAATAATAAGCAATTTAGCACTAATGACAGATTGTGAGTATTTCATGTCTTACAGGAGCAGTCAACATACAAAAATATAGCAAAACTAATAAATAAATTTGATATACCTTGCTTAAACCGAATTCTGAATCAACCAGAAATCTGTCCAAGCAACATTTTCCCCCGTTCCATGAAGTTATTTGAAACTATGGAACCGGTAGTCTAAAATGGTCCCATGAGATAGAAAACACTGAATAGAATTTAATTCCTACCATACTTCATTAAACAAACAAACAAAAGTAATTAGAATAACAGGTAAGAAACTACATGTTATGCCAAAAACAGCATATTTAGGTTAATATATTGCAGTACGGAATTATAGGGTGGTGAGGGCTAACAGAAACTTCACTTCTGACATTAATGTTACCGGTATTACAAAATAGAATAATGAAAATGTTGAAAGGAAAAAATGAATAACCGACTCATCTTAATTGCAAGGAATTTAACGTATTGAAAATAAAAATTGTGAGTAGCCTACGCCTTATTAAAATGTTATCATAAAAATTACTTAAAACGTACAAAACCATCATGTACCTAATTTTGGTATATGAAGACGCACGATTTTTTGCCCACTTCTTGAACCTATATGTAATAATGAAACAGGTGTAAGCCATAGCTCTAATTCTGGTCAGAGATTTTATAATGGCTTATTTAAATAAACCCAAATAAACCCCAAAATTATCATGACTAAAATAATAAATTATTTAAAAAATAATAATGTAAAGTTATTACAAATTCATAAGATACTCCATTAACTTGTCAAACAAAATGTTCAAATAGAATATTGTAAAAAATTACGAGATTTTAAAAATAACATTTTTTTCTCACAAGCAGAAGCTTATTCGGGAGTGTTTCATGTAAAATAAAATAAAATTTAAATAAATAAATAAACAAATAAAAATAAAATGTCACGTTCATATACAAAATATATGTTTTTAGTCCCATGTGGTAGTGAAGGAAATTGAAGCATGGCAAACTTGTAGAAATGCGCTAGCTACTGTGGAAACAGTAAAATATAAAACACACTCCATTGCAATCCAATATGCAGAGGAGAAGAACGAGATATATTATTCGCACATAAAATTCGCAAGGAAATGGCAACGCCGCCTCCTCCCACACTCCTCCTAGCGGCGATACACGGAAGTGTCTGCCTAGCTGCTACGGTCGTTCACCCCGGCTCAGCACGGCGCGGCGCACTGTGCGGCTCGGCACGGCCCGTGCTGGACTTGTGACGGCACGGTAACGGGACTAAAGGACGGACGTTGAACCTTAGCTCGCAGCGGAGTACAGCTGCGATCCCAATATTTACTTCACTCACTTTCATTGCATGCCTGTTTGTGAACGGGCATGCAATAATAATAAAATTAATAATCATACTGACGCATAATAATCGGGTAGATGTCATTGCTATGGTAATGATGATAAATAAATAAATAAATAATATTTTGATCAAAGAAGCTACAGGTATGAAGATGTTTCAGTGTTCAGTCCTTGTAAAAAAAATGCAAATAGGTGCGATAAAATGAAAGTGATAAAAAAAATCTGATGTGAAAGTCACATAACTTCCTCTGCCCAAATAAAAGTTAGCAGTATTCACATATCCTTGTACAGAATCGCAAGACACAATTTTACGCTAATTATGCTATAAATAGCATATAAATTATGTTGCGACTAAAAACGCAGGCTATGGACAAACAAACAAAATAATAATAATAATAAAAATAATAAATAATAAAAAAAAGTGACTGCAAACGTTTATTCAACTTTTCACTGTTAAGAATAATTTCCGAAATTGATAAAATATTCCCCTCAGATATTTCTTTACTGTAAGCATGGCCAACAATACATCTTTCTCACTTCACGTGCTTTATTGAATAAAAGGCCGTGAATGTCCACGTATTGAGTTGTTCAGGCAAAACAGAGAAATCTTACAAACAGTGGGTAAATTACAACCACCCTTCAGAGAATTTGTTTTGAAAAAAGTTTCAAATAAAAGTTTTAGCTCTTGGTATAAGCACTCCATGTACAAAATTTAAAGGAAATCCTTAGAGTCGTTTTTGAGAAAATCGTGATAAACAAAAATTTCTTCGTGTAAAGTCCCTTTAAAAGTAAGGGAAAGTTGTCGCCATTCTTCGTGTCACAGCCTCAGAAGGTACCTAACCAAAATACAAAATTTTGTTTTCGTACGACTTTCCATTACATGAAGCTGTATTGCAAAGAGCGCGTATTCACAGTGGGTGGCTTATAAATACCCTTCAGAGAATTTTTTCGAAAAAATGTTTCAAATAAAAGTTTTAGCTTTTAGTATAAGCAACCCATGTGCAAAATTTAAAGAAAATCGTTAGAGCCGTTTTCGAGAAAATCGCGAAAAACGAAAAATTCTTCATGTAAAGTCCCCTTAAAAATAAGAGAAACTAGTCGCCAATCTTCAGCTCACATCTTCAGAAGGTACCTGACCCAAATACGAAATTTTGTTTTCATACGATTCTCCGTTTTGGAGCTAGCTTGTTCACAGATATCCACACAGACACACAGACATGTTTCCAAAAATAGTATTTTTGGATTCAGGGGGCCTTGGAACGTGTATATATGCTAAAAACTCAACTTCGAATTTTGGGGTCGAAAACAATACTTCCTCTACCTATAGGCCTAGTACCTATGGTACAGGCAGAGGAAGTAATAAAACGATAAAATCATGGGTTAAATCCAGACCTCTCGTTATATTACATACGATATATAAAAATATAAATAATGTTCGTATAGACTGATATAACGATAATCTAATATAACAGTACCTCCCCACATTAATCTGTGTACCTTTGTACCAGCTGTACCTTCCCCCGCACTTAAAATTTCCTTTGCGGGAACCCTTTTCCACAATTTAATGTTAAAATATACTCCATGTATGAGTGTCATAAACCATATACCATATAATAAGCAAGACATTTAATTTAAAAGCATTAAATAAACAAAAGCTTATTATATAAACATATTTCTTTCTGTCTTTTTTTCTTTATCTTAGTTTTATCTCTCTCTTTTAGGATTTAAGCGACCCAAGCCGCCCGGGCCCCCTGTCGAGAGAGGGATTACCTTTGGATCACATACATACTTTTTTCACCAGACAAGGACATGGAGGGCCTCCCCGAATGAGTGATCAGCCCAATGCCGGAACCACCTCCGAGACAACACGAACACATAGGACGAGACACACCATTCATACATACACTCACTCCAAACAAGGCAAGGATGGGATGAAGATGATAATGACGGCCAGATGACATCTGGGGACCACAAGTTACGAAACAGGTGAGGGAAAAAAACAGAAAAAACCCCACCTAGGTAACTTTTCTCGACCAGGAATCGAACCCGGGCCCGCTGCGTGAGAGGAGTATATAAACGTACTCTAGTTTTAATTCCAGAAAATTAAGATGTTATTGAACATGGTCAATTGAAAATAAAAATTAAACAAACTGATTAAAATCGAATTCAAACTTTAATGACATTTATTAGAAAAATGTATAAGTGACAATCTTGAAAAACAAACATGAATCACTTATTATAGATTCTTCTTGCTTTGATCTTGAACCATACAGTGGCGGGTGTTTTTACATTTTAATTTTATACGTGAAAAAGTTATTATCGTCGAAAATATTATAAATTTATTTTTAATCTAATCTCTCTTGCTTCATTGTGGGCCTGTCTATAAAGGGGTCCGAATGTTAACAATAGCACCGCTACGTGGGGGCCCTACCTAATCATGCAATAATATTTGCAGGAGTATGCTTATAACAAAAAATAGGCACACTCAATACTTAGGTAATAGTGGCAATTAAATTTATAAAAACACCTGCAATAAATATAAAACAATAATATTGTCCTAATGTAAGGATCGTTATAAACATAACTACAACGAATACATTCAGTAATAATTATTTATTTCGGGTGATTAGGTTTAATACAATAATAATTATCATTTGAATCACGTTTACGTAAGTTATAATTAATTTGTATTCCACTTTTTATAATGTTTTATTTTGGTCTGGATCGTCAACCCACAAATAGGGGAAATGATATCTTTACTCAATAAAGGTACCCATAATTGAATTATTATTGGTATTTTATTGAAATATTAACTCCACTTATGGCGAATAGCATCAATTAATTTTGGTTTAAAACATTACCTTAGTTTTAGGCTATTATAACATTTTTTATGTTTTTCGCATTTAGAACGTTGCAGTTTATAAAGTACCGGTAGGCCTACTCTCGTATTTCTGTGAACAAAATAAACATACTATCTAGGAAACCTACCTTAATTCCATCAAAACATTGATGTTCTGATTGTTTTAATGCGTACAATAGTAGTCTATATTGTGATACTCGTGTGGGAAGAGTTTTTTTTTTTAATCAAAATCGAGACCTTGTGATACGCTTCATGTGCGGGTTGCATAAAATTGTTTAACCTATAGGGAAAAAAATTGAAACATACACGAATAACTTAATAGCCTAATGAAATACAAACATCTGTTCAAGTAGCTAGGCTCCAAATGCACGAACCTTAAAAACCTACTATTTTAATTTCGTTTGCTGCCTTGTTATCTTTTTCTATCATAAATTCAAACTTCCTAAATTATTTACCTTTTTTATCATTTTGTTTTCCTTGCTACACACAAACACCATGCCTGAAGCGTGACTCGAACCACAGCCTCCTTCACCACGGCAGCACGCCTTAGCTACCGCGGCTAAGGTGACCATCATTTCATAGGATGAAATAGCGAAGATGATTCATGATAAGGAAATATCCAATTCGGCGTTTGCTTTTACGACAGGAGAAATAATGAAAAACCCCATGTCAAATAGGCCGGCCATGGGATTTGAATCTGGGACCTCCCGAATGAAACTCCAAGACGTTACCATCTCGCTCGGTCAATCTCATGCAAAATCATGTACATGTAGTCGGTGTTTGGTAGCGATCAATTACTTTCGCGTGGTGTTTCTCACAAGTTGTTAATGCTCACTGTGCGTATTCTTATTTTCGTTTGTTACAAATATTTAGCAGCCTCGACTAATCAGATGGTACGTCGTTCCTAGGCTCTGATCTTTACAGTTTGATAAATAATGACGGACATGTGCGGTGATAGTGCTGTAAGTTATGTTGCCGGCACTGAGTACTGGAAATTCGACTATCCACCATGACAGCATGAATTGGAAATGAATGAAAATACTATCGTAGTAAATTCTACTTTTCTCTATTAACTTAAATAATTATTTTCTATAATGATAGTTTTTGTACAAATAACCCGTATTCTGAAAAGAAAAGTAGCTTGATTGTAGGCTGATTAAAATTTATTTAAAATAAAATTACCTTTTAAGTTGTTTCCGCGGAGGTACAGAGAGGTCAACATGCCCATAATTCATAGCCTGCTATGCGCATTGGGTCTGACACCCAATGCTTGGTATGGTAACATAATACTCTTAAACTTTGAGTAATCAAAGTGAATGGATGAACTAATGAAAAGGGTATTTTACAGTATTTAAATAGTACCTGGCCACAAGGACACACACATACAGTTGTATAATTGCATGCATGTTTATGTATTACGTCTATTGAGGCACTTTGACTTCGTCATTGAATAATTTATATACTCTGCCCTTATCCAATATAACTAGGGCTAGGAAGTTGAGGAAAAATCATTTTCTTTTCGGGTGTTCTAAGAGAGGAGCAACATCACTTTCATTTTGGGTCACTGAAGGCCAAAAAATTGTGTTTATTTGTCCTCTTTTACCTCTTTCGGCGTTTTTATTGACCCTTTTCTATTTTCAGGTCTTAACGGGATTTTTGCAACTTCACCTAATTTCGATCACAATTGTATTGCTCTTTCTCAGTCCAAACCAACAACAATGATTCTGTGCCACGCTATGGCAACAACCTCTAAAAAACAATGAGGATTGGGAGATTGTGTACGTATCCACTTTAGTTTGTGAAATAAGGCCAGACCGTAAACATGCCTAAACCGAAGCCTAGTAAAACTTTCTTTATACGACAGACAGCTTGTGTCTAATTTGGAGTGAGTATTTTCCACTGATGGAAGTATAGGCCTACTTTTGTGCAAAAAGGCTATTGCAAGATGAAATTTAGTGCAGAAAAGTGGCTCCAAGTTAATCAACATGCTGGGCGTGAGAAACACGTGAGAGTAGCTTCCCGGACCGTGAGGAAAGGAAATCACAGTTTCTGCTGGTGCAAAGTGGTAGGGTAATGAATATTCTAAGTCGTCTCCACTTTAAGACGGTCTTTGCAATTCCTTAGTTAGCGCAAATATCCCATTAGTAGAAATAAAAAGTGAAGCTTTCAAAAAGTTTTTGGGACAGTATACATTCGTGTTGAGTTACCCTCCGAAAGGGGTATGAAGTCGAAATTGAAAAAAAAACTCTGGTAGTTCGGTAATGCGGATAGTTCAAAATAAATGCATTTGTATCACAGTTTTACGTTCTCCTTTTTCCAGTTATTAGGTCCGTTTTATGATATTTTCAGATCTTTCTATCGGTCTTTTTAGACAATTTATAGGCTTTAATTTCCGAGCTCTAAATATGAGTTAACATATTGTAACAAGGGCTCGTCGGGGTTCAAAATGAGAACACCAAGTTTATAATTGAAGGATGGAGGTTTCTTTATTTCCTACAACAATTGACAATACAGCCAGAAAACTCCAGACTATTCGCCAGTTCACTGTCCTGTTCAGAGCTCACTCTCACTGTGCTCAGTCCTAATTACAGCACTGTTCCAGTCCAATCCAGATCATCCCACGTCGCGCCGGTCAACTCCACAGTCCTCGCTGCCGCTGTGCGATCCACCCGTCGCGCAGAGTTCCCCGGGACGGCACTGCCTCAGCCCAGATCAGCTCACCAGCTCTTCCGTTCACCCTTCCCTCCGGTCACTAGTTCCCCGTTGACTAGCTATTCCGCTCTCGGGTCTCTCCGGTCACTGGCTCCTCAGCTTCCCAAGACACACTCACTTGAGGCCGCGCTGATCAGTCCTCTCCGTCCAGCTCACCCTCTGACGCTGACGCTCGCCGCTACTCACGGACTGCCTCTCTGACTGTTCCCTCGTTGACCCTCCGGCTCTTCACGGACTGCCTCTCCTCTGATGTACTGACTCTTCACTGTACTGAACTCTCCTTGACTGACCGACTCATCACTCCTCGTTGCCGTCTCTGACTGACTCTCCTTGACTGACTGCTCAGCTCGCTCGCGGCCCCATATATAGGGCCGACGAATATTCCAGACCCGGTCTCCCGAAAGTTCTCCGCCCGCGCATTGTCTAGAATGTCCGCGCGGGGCGCGTGGCTCCACCTCTGGCCCCTCCCACGAGCGCGCACCGTCACTCACCGCGCCAGGGAGTAGGCCGCACCCGTCGGCACGCGGCTCCAATAGCCATGCAGCTGTCACGCCCACTAGCGCTCGCCTGCCGCCCGTCCACTAGGGCCGCGATGTTTCCAGACTCCGTCGTTTCTCGTTCTTTCTGGCTTGCTCCTCCTTCAATAAGTTTCTAGGCTTCTCTGGCTTTGTCACATTGCCCCCTCCTTAAGGGCCTTCGTCCCGAAGTGCCCCATGATATACCGCCAGACGGTCCAGGTGAACTACCGGCATCTTCCCTCTTGGCTGTCGTTGGATGCGGTAAACTTCTGGCCACTTAGTGAACTAATTCATGGCCAACAACAGGTGCCGATTTCCGTCATCAGTAATGGAACATGGGCCTGCCACGTTGTATTGCCTCATGGCCCCACGGCTGCAAGTTCTAGGCCCTCTGCTGGCATCGCCGGTGTCGCAGTGTTGACGCCACCTCTCGACGTCACTGCATTCTTGCAACCAGTTAAGCCTTCTCCGCAGTTCGTCGAGGATCCGGTTCACTCCCAAGCGGTCACCTGTCGCTCCTGCGTGGACTTCCTCCAGGACCTCCTTGACTCCGGCTCTTGGAAGGGCTAGGTGCTCCGCAGCCATCTTCTCATCCGCAGACTCCCAGCTTCCTTTCAGGACCCCGCCCCTGACCACTAGGGCGTCCTGCTGGTTCCCACAGCCTTCGTAGATGGCGCTGCGACTGGCTTCCTCTTCCCACGTCGGTCCCATACCGGACATGGCGTCCCTCGGTGCCTGTCCCCCGTCCACGCCGTCACGCGGTGTCTCTCCGGCGTCCACGTCGTCCCGCGGTGCCTCTCCTACATCCACGTCGTCTCGCGGTGCCCGTCCTACATCCACGTCGTCCCGCGGTGTCTCTCCTACATCCACGTCGTCCCGCATTGCCTGTCCTTCGTCCACGTCGTCCCGCTGTGGTTCACTCAGGGCGTGATCTTCCTCTTCGGTAGCTGGTGGTACGGTGATGGCCATGTCCTCTTTCTGCACTTCCTGTACTTCCACCCTGGCCGGTCTCTCTAGTTCATTCTTCACGGCCACCAGTTCGCTGCCCGGTTCATTCGATATTTCCTTGGCCTGTTTCAGTTCCTGCTTGAGTTCTTCCTTAGGCCTTAACTGCAGGTTCTTCATTTCGCTTGTACTTTCTTTTAGGGTCTCTCTCGTTTCGGTGTACCGCTGGTCCATTCCCTCATTCAGTCGGTCATATCGCCGGTCCATTATCTTGTTCAGTCGGTCATATCGCTCGTCCATTATCTCGTTCAGTCGGTCGTATCGCTGCCTTAACAGGATGCTCCGCTGGTCCATTTTTTTGTTCAGTCGGTCTTCCATGGCGTGAAGTAACGACTTTAGCATGTCCACCATCTTGCGTTCCTCCATCTTGCCTTCCTCCATCTTGCCTTCCTTCAATTATATCCCACTTCTGACACCAGTGTAACAAGGGCTCGTCGGGGTTCAAAATGAGAACACCAAGTTTATAATTGAAGGATGGAGGTTTCTTTATTTCCTACAACAATTGACAATACAGCCAGAAAACTCCAGACTATTCGCCAGTTCACTGTCCTGTTCAGAGCTCACTCTCACTGTGCTCAGTCCTAATTACAGCACTGTTCCAGTCCAATCCAGATCATCCCACGTCGCGCCGGTCAACTCCACAGTCCTCGCTGCCGCTGTGCGATCCACCCGTCGCGCAGAGTTCCCCGGGACGGCACTGCCTCAGCCCAGATCAGCTCACCAGCTCTTCCGTTCACCCTTCCCTCCGGTCACTAGTTCCCCGTTGACTAGCTATTCCGCTCTCGGGTCTCTCCGGTCACTGGCTCCTCAGCTTCCCAAGACACACTCACTTGAGGCCGCGCTGATCAGTCCTCTCCGTCCAGCTCACCCTCTGACGCTGACGCTCGCCGCTACTCACGGACTGCCTCTCTGACTGTTCCCTCGTTGACCCTCCGGCTCTTCACGGACTGCCTCTCCTCTGATGTACTGACTCTTCACTGTACTGAACTCTCCTTGACTGACCGACTCATCACTCCTCGTTGCCGTCTCTGACTGACTCTCCTTGACTGACTGCTCAGCTCGCTCGCGGCCCCATATATAGGGCCGACGAATATTCCAGACCCGGTCTCCCGAAAGTTCTCCGCCCGCGCATTGTCTAGAATGTCCGCGCGGGGCGCGTGGCTCCACCTCTGGCCCCTCCCACGAGCGCGCACCGTCACTCACCGCGCCAGGGAGTAGGCCGCACCCGTCGGCACGCGGCTCCAATAGCCATGCAGCTGTCACGCCCACTAGCGCTCGCCTGCCGCCCGTCCACTAGGGCCGCGATGTTTCCAGACTCCGTCGTTTCTCGTTCTTTCTGGCTTGCTCCTCCTTCAATAAGTTTCTAGGCTTCTCTGGCTTTGTCACAATATAATACATAAGACCGACTGTTAAGGCAATGGTAGGTGTTTAACCCTGCAGATAAACATCAACTTAACTCTAGTTCGCTTGTTATTTTTTGTTTTGTTTCTTTGAATACCTATTTAAGAAGGAAAAAAGAAAAAAAGGAAGATGGATTAACGGATAGATTGAAAGATAGATATAATGACGATATGTTTGATAATGATTAAAAGTGGTAATAAAAATAAAATATTAATAATAACAACAATAACATACACTCATTTAAACAAGGGAAGAAGAATCCTTCAGTCCCAGTTAATTAGAAAAAAATTATATAAAACAGTTTCTGAAGTTCATTAATTCAATAGATTTTAATAAGCTTGAACATTCAAAAAAGTACATTCTCAACGGCATACCCTAATGCCGAAATTCATCTCCACAAGTAAAGGTAACGGTAAATGGCCATGATTTTATATTTCAACTATTCATGTATTTTTATTCCTAGGCACCCTTAAACAATGGGGACAAAAAGACAAGCTCAGTTTTAATCCTTCAAAGGCTACAGCAATGATCTCTACTAGCAAAGCGAAGTTTGAGCAACCCAAACTAGTTATGAGCGGAGAACAAATTAAACTGGTTGATCAATTACGATATTTAGGGGTAGTCCTAGACAGAAAACTTACATTCCATTCACATCTAGCCTCCTTTGCCGTCAAAGCTGGCAAATTCCTGACCGGCTTGCCTATGGCAACAAGACCCTCTTGGGGGCTAAATAGCTCAACCCTAAAGATTACACAAGCCAACAGATGTTTTGGTGCCGGGGTATTTGGAGCTGATTTCCTATGAATTTGTTGCCCTGAATTCAAATATGACATTACTGTTTGCATAGCAACTCAAATTTCTAAGATATAGGCCTAAACATTTTAGTGTAATATACATTGCACTATTTTAAGTTAAATCCCTGGTTCAAATAAAAAAACTAAACACGAAATTTGTATTCTTAAACTTATATATATATATACAGTGAGTCCCATGCAAGAGTTGGCCAATGACGCGAGTTTCTGCGTCGCGGCGGGCACAGCTCCAACAGCTCTCACATTTACAGTTAAAATTACAATGAAAAAACCACGTACCTCATCCCAAGGTGTTAAAGCATTTTGTCGGCATACAGTATTTGACTCCGTTTTGTTACTCGGGCTGAGTACACAAATTCCATATGCCGTATGCATAACACATTAATAAATTTTGTAAATCTGGTGGTCATCAAAACAGGAATATAAGAATTCAGTCTAGGATAGTTAAGTGTGTCAAGAAGAACAGTTATTTTTCCAATGGTCTGTTTATTTACAAAAAAAAGACAAATTAGTTCTTACACTTGATGCATGAAAAATGGTTTCTCCTAAATAAATGATATTTCCTTCAACATAAAGCCTTCTCAGGGCTTCTGAGTTAATAAATAGGTTATAAACTATAGGCCTGCGTAGGCTTTGATATTTAGAAAAACACAAATGCTTCAAATAACTTAAATAATAAGACAAGAAAAATACTGAAGCATAGTACACAACTGTTTTCAATATTAACCCTTTTTGGGTTATCCAATGAACTTCAAAATTAAGTTAAATGTACCTTTGTAAATATAGCATTTCTGCTATTAATTTACTTTACTTAAAAATATTCACACATTAATTTTATAATGAAACAAAAAACTTTAGATCCATTACATGACACTATCAAAGAGGCCTTGACATATACAAGCCTTATTTTGCATTTTACCCTTTTGTACATAGAAAATTTATAGGGAAAGAAAGGAAGATGGCAACTTATCTTTTCTTTTGCTGATGAGAGATTTTCCTTCCCGAAGCTAGTGATTTCATGCAAACCTCTAGAGTCTAGACGATCTGCCGATTGTTTGACAAGGCAGTATCGTACGAACTATCCATCTCGGACGACCACACTGGACTTACTAGCCTTAGACCATGCGGGATGCAGAAGTGGGCAGAAAGAGAATCTGGCCGCGGGCAGGCTTCGTAGACGACGTCCTTCCAGATGAAAACCAATATCCGTGCAGTAGAAGTCTTCAACACCAGCCAGAATTCTGTCTATATCATCACACTGGAGAGAAACCCTCCAATTGTATAAATTGCAAGAGTAGCTTTTCATAAGTACGTAATGCTGAGTTGCACAGATACTTGTTAGCTTCAGACTTGAGGAAAAAGAGTTTATAATTCAGGGTTTCTTTTAACTGGCGATAAGACATTAATAAATGCTAGTCCATTTAAGTATAGTTCAGAGAGAAAAGGCACTTCTTAGTGCATGGCATTTGCCACGTTCAGATGAAATCCGGGGACCAAGAGGGCCTAAAGTTTCCCGATATTCGTCTCACTGGTGAGGAAAAACCCCGGAAAAAACCCACCTAGGAAACTTCTTCTGACAATGAATCGAGCCCAGGCCCGTTGCCTGAGGAAAGCAAACGCATCATCTACGCCACAACGGTGGACTTATCTATTAAAATCACATGTAAAGTCCAGTTACTCATTGGATGGCCAGGCGGCTTCAAAGAGATAAACCATTAAGTCGGTGTTTCTTTATGTTAATTGATCTGACTATATCGGGCTTGGTTTCCGCTTTCCAAAACAAAAGCAACGTTGCAATATTCTCTCATTATTATCACTGACCTAAGTTCTTCCCTCACTTTAATCAATTCACACGTGTTATCGTTTGCTGTAACTATATCTTGCAACCTCGCGTTCCACTCCACGTGGAGTTGACGAGTAGCTGTCATATCTATCGCAGGACATTCTTAGATTTTGATTGGCTGGGGTAACTAGCTGATTGGTGCGGTAAAATTAAAGAACATGGGTTGAGCTGTCGGCAAACTTTTCCTCCTAAAGAAAGGAAGCCGCCTGGCCATGCAATGAATAACCAGAGTATATAACTCGATCGGTAAGACCTGAGCCAAACAAACGGATGCGCAATAGGCTACGATGAAGTAATCTAGACCTGCCTGACCTTCATATCACCTGATATTCCCTGCCAGTTCATACAGTACAAACGGTGTAAAAACATCTTAGTTAGCCTCACAGCATTCAATAGTGAAGTGTGTACGTTAATAAGAGCAATGGAAGGCGAATGTCGTTATTCTAGCAAAAAGGTTGGTGGTAGTAAAGTGATTCACAGTCAGAGTAGGGAAATAGTGTGGAATGTAGGCTATATAGGTTAGGGCTATTAAGAACCGCATAGTTAGGAATGAATAGTACAGTATATGCATTCTGTTCTGCTCCTACTCCATTGTTACCGGCGGACGATAAGCTATCTGCGCGTGTTTGGTTCAGGTCTTAGCGTCACATTTATAACTTGTTGCTATAATAAGCTTTCATTTCTTTCAAAGGCAAACATGGTAGGTCTATATCCAAAGTCCCTTAAGTATTACTTAATGTTCTCCCACCCCTCTGCACCCTTCCTCTTGATGGCGGATTAATACAGTGTGCGTTTAGGAGGCAGTGAGCAGTGTCAGTAGTAGTACATGTATTGCAGAGTCATCCGGATGAGCTTCAGCAACAGTCGTAGCAACGAGTCGTCTAGTCTAAGCAGTAAATGGGTATTATGTAGTGTCTGTTAAGTGATACAGTCTACATGTACAAGTTAAATTTATTTCTGCTTGGTTGAAGAGAACTCTCGTTAATTCGTCGTTCAAGTTTCAAGTCTATAAGTCTAGGCGTATGAACGCCTCCTTTGAGTTCTGAAAAAATTATTCGAGTCACACCACACTTATAAGTATTGTCGCTTCAATAAAGGCATAATGACAACAGATAATAAGTACCAGACCTATATGATTATTATTATTATTGTTGTTTTTAGTATTTCATATTTGCAATTCCGGGAGCGCTATTGATACTTTATTTATAACAAGATCTAGTATTTTTAGAGCAGCTGTGCAGCCAGTGTATTGATTTTACTACACAATGTTGTGGGAGCTGACAATCACATAGGCAGCATATAAACAACGCACGCTGATGTCTCGATGCCATGGAGATGTTAACGAAAACGGTGCAGCACTTTTATGCACATTGCATTTATGCAAGGGCATGGTTACAGTACCGCATTAAGGCTTACATTACACTAGAAGTGTGGCGTCCACTGCATTCTCCAAAGGATTCGTCATAGCACTCATTTTCTTCAGAGCTGTTGTGGCTGGTAACGATGTCCCAAAGTTTTGGTGTAGTAACGATATTGTACCAGCAGAATAACGTTTTCAGAGATCCATGTTATATGCGTGTTTCTGTATGATATGTTTCCTAACTTTTCTCTTGTGCAAAGAGAATTTCGCTCTGGAATTCCTTAAGCATTGCAGTCAAGCACATGAACAGAACTCAGCCCCATTTGTCGTTGATGGACAATTAGCCCATAACACCGGTGATGTAGTTTTCGAATACATACTCCACGAAACCATTCATTTGGGCATTGTCAGGAATTATGCTGTGCAATTCAACAAACGCATCCCCCACAGTATCTGGAGGAAAATACTACAATCCAAATAAATATTTTAGATGTTGTCCTAATTCTGAGCTTTTATTAATGTATTCACGTTTCAGTCAGATGTTTACAATTTACCGGAGCCAGGCCTGTCCCAAATGAAAGCTGCAACATTTAAGACTCGCGTTCGGAAACACATTTCTTACAGCAGTTAGAGCTGCTAATTCAAAGTCTAAAATTATACATTAAGGGTTAAAACTGTTTTTACATAACTGGCTAATACCGTTCCAATTTTCCTTCCTGGAATTGGAAACATCGTTAAATTTACTTAGTTTTTGTCAAGGAATTGATTAAGGGGCGAAATTAGTCGTTTTTATAACTTGATCTTATTTTTACCCATTTCAATCTATATATTTTTATTACTCTTAAAACAAGTCAGCCATATTATGGTTCTGAGCGAACATGAAAACCAACTACGAAGCAGAATGACCAACTGCCCATCTTGCATTAAGGTAAGTAGTGGCAGGTAGATTCTAGTTTAGTGGAAGTTATGTTAGGTTAGGTTAGGTTAGGTTGGTTATGTTAGGTTAGGTTTGTTAGGTTATGAATAGACCTGGGATTTTAAGGCAAATGACTATTTTGTTCCTTATGAAATAACATGAAAAATTTTAAATATGTTGACATTTCATGATATATCACTTATATTTATAGAGTTTTATAGTGCCTTAAAATGTCTATTTGGACCTTTGGAGCCTTTTTTACTATTTTTGTGCATAAAATGCCTATTTTGTACATTTAGAATAACATTCAACTTCTGTAACTTTTACAGTCATTTAATGGACATCCCTGAATGAAGGGCAGAGCAGAAGAGGGTGGGTTTTTCACAGAAACATGATTTTTCCCAAATAATTGTCGCCAAAGAAATGCTGACTGAAGGGGGAGGATTAGCTCCAAACAACAAATAGCAGGTATATAATAGGAAGGGACGTACTGTGTCAATTTTTCATACAAGTTAATCCAAAACGTTTTTGATAAATGTATTTTTAATTGTGTCTTAATTTTGCAATTATTTCTGTGAAGAATAGGTATACCACGTTTTTTACAGTAAAAAAGATCACGTTACAGTTGAAGAGCATATTGTAGTATTTTAAAGTATTTTCTGTCTATTTACACATTTTTAAAGCTTATTTTAAGTGCCTATTTTCTCTTTTAAAAGCCTATTTACTTGTTTTAAAAGCCTATTTTAGGTGCCTAAAACTAATTTTTTAAGAGCCTAAAATCCCAGGTCTAGTTATGAACAGTGATATTAGTTTTGTAGGGCGTACCGGATTCACGCGTTTCGAAAATGTGCCATATTATATCTCCCGTGAGGTTTGTCGTGTTGGTCAACCTGTGTATCCAGATAATATGGCCGTCAATTATATGTTATTATCATGAATTACGTATTTTAAGTTAAGAGAATTACAGGAAGTATTCTTATACATTACCAAATTTCGCACCTAATTATAATCCTTGCACCTAGGGACACATTTTTAACATTAAAACTGTAATGCTAAGGAGGTAGGGCTGGTCCCGTAAACAAAATATAAGTTGAATATATCCGGCATTTGTGTATGAGTGAATTGTATAATCTGATAAAAGTGCTTTGGGCTCACATAAAATGTGCCATCTGCTAATATGGTATTATAATTATTGCATAAAAAATTTAGATTTGTTTCATACGTAAAGAACACCATTTTGTTGTTAAGATCTACGTAGAGTTGGATTATTCCCACAAAGTCTCTGGCCTTGAAGACTAACCCAGCCAGCGAGCTTCTAGTTACCAAGATGCGCGAATTCGGTGCGCGTAAGATCAGTAAGCTACCGCTGGGCAGAGAGTGAACATCATGCAGCATGTCGCCAGTCGTAGAAAATACTATAATAGTTGAGTGGAGGGATAATGACGCAGCGAGAGAGACAGACAACACGTGGAGTGGGATAGGAGAGCTGAGCCAATCAGGGTGCAGCTACCTCCCCTAGCCAGGAACTCTACGAGCGGTGAGACTCGCTCCTAAGGTATATACGTAAAAACCCAGAGACCTTGTGGAGGTAATCCTACTCTAACAAAATTTCTCACGTCTGTTATTTAAAATATTTAACTTGTGTATTGTAATATTGCCTCGTCAGCAGAACGAGGTAAAAGTGGTAGTAATTTCCTTCGTAATGCTGTTAATGTTTCCTTTGTGAATGTGATTTGCATTTGACATACAGAGTTCTTTACGAATAATTTTACGTGGTTGTGTAGTCAGGTCCTCTGCAGCTTTGCGTTTACAACTATTTCTAATTATATGATTTTCGATATACTGTTGGCTTTCACTTTCATGCGTATGTTCACCTCTTGTAAACACAACTTCATTAGCATAGCTGAGGTAGTCTGTAATGTAGCTACACAGTTTTTAACAGTCCGCCGCCACGATGTATTTCCCAGTTCTCATTACACGTTGTCTGCGGTATTTAAAATAATTATCTTAGACTACGCACTGCACTCCACGGTTGGTCACTGTTTTCACGAGCTCCATGCCGGCACTAGTACTGACACATTGAAGAACGTCTACGTATACTGTTAGGCCTACACCGGCAATATCTACTGTTCAGCAGTACTGCCAACATACTGTACTGCGTATGTTCAGCAGTACTGCGCAGTAGCGCCATATAGGCCGTGTCGTAATACTGTTCATCAGTGCTGCCACACCAGTAGGGCAGTAGGCTTACCACATGGGTGTGTTCGTAAATTCAGAAATTAAAAGTTAGAGCAAAGAGCCATGTATTTAAAAATATTGCGGCAAAGAAGATGGCATAAATTTATGTAGTCGCTGTGTGATTAATTTGTCACATTCATTTGCGGTACTGTATCCTGAATTTTTGCGGTACTTTTACAGTATCCCACGAAAATAATAATAACAATAATAACAACAATAATAACAACAACAACAAAAATAATAACAATAATAATAACAATTCTCCTTCCCTTATGATTCTCCTTTCTGAACAAAAATTATCGAAATTATTTAAAATTAAACCATAAAGCAGTCGAAGTAAAGAACAGTTGTAATCCCTATTGCCCTAGTTCACATGTTGGCAGGCTGCTCAGTCCCTCAAAGATAGCCTCAGCTTATCTTTAGAAAATTTAACATTCACATACCGTAATTTGTTAGTTAGACCCCTTTCCCTCAAACTCTTGGCGCCATAATAGAAAGGAGTAAACCGTGATTCAGAATACGCCTACCGTTGTAATAAAGCTTAAGGAAGAAGCATGTACCGGTATTTATTCTCTTCCCCAACTCTGCTTATTATTGGCACACTCTAACGAATAGTTCTAGTTATGCATATGATCAGAACATACATAGTCTATGTTACTCGTATTATAGTTGTCATAGTGCTTCTTAATTTCTCCGCTAGCAATAAAATAGTCAACTAATCGATTTTGATGCTGATGTTTCTTACAGATTTATGTAACATGCGCAATGGACTTCCTTTCTCTCTCTCTCTCTCTCTCTCCTCTCTCTCTCTCTCTCTCGTACACACACACATACAGCAGTATCTGCAGTAACCTATGTACACTTGGCCCAAAATTCAAGTTGGAACTACAATTAACTTGAATCTATGTTGGTGGTCAGCCCAATGCCGGGCAACCTCCGAGACAACACGAACAGATACGACGAGACACGCCACACACTCCCTTTCGGAATAAGGCGCAGATGGGATGATGGTGACAACGACGACCGGATGATGTCCACATGAATCTAACCAACATTCGTCTCACGGGTCAGGAAAATCCTCACCTAGGAGACTTGTCCCGACTAGGAATAGAACCCGTGCCCGCTGCGTGAGGAAAGCGAACGCCACACCGCGATGGACAAATACTAATGGAGAATATACCGTATTTTACGGACCATAAGACGCACTTTTTTACTTTGAAAACAGAGCCTTGAAAGTTGGGTGCGTCTAATGGTCCGAAGTACCAAAAAGAAAAATTATGTTAAATATTGCCACAATACCATAGTTATAAACAACCTGTTGTAAATGATAGGATAGATACAAATATTGGCACAGATTTTACATCAGTGCACTTGTCACAATCGTAAAATAAGGATAGCTGGAAGCCAGGTATACAATGCGAAAAGAAATGAATGTTGAGTTCTTTTATACGAAAGGAGTTGTCTCCGCCGGGTGGTTTAAATGAAGGCAATGACGTCTAAACAGCCTTGTCCCGTTACACTTACCGCATGCTGAATTGAGGGCTAGAGGGTGTAAAAATATTTTGAGTCTTTCATGAGAAATCAGTTCAATTAAAATTTACGCGATGCCACCTGTAAAGAAGAGATTTTTGTACAACGCAGGTTTTAAGTTAAAAATTATTTACACTGATTTCATTGTACAAGGATATAATTTGTTTATGCAATGAAGTATATTATTCCCTTTAAAATTGTTCGTGTAGAATCACAATAAATTTCTTTTTCTTTAAATTTCCATCCTAAAATCAAGAGTCTTATGGCCCGGAGCGTCTTATAGTCCGTAAAATACGGAACTTAAAAAGGGGGTAAAAAACAAGAGTTCTTATAATTAATAGATTCTTTCTTCTTTTGTGGGGGTGGGGTCAGTGTAATACTTTTAAGAAACAATATCCGTTGTGTTATGGCCCATTAAATGCATAAAAATCAGCATTTAGTTGGAAGGCCTGTAAGTAGAGCAAACTGATGCCTCGTGGTTATTCGCAGAGTGAGCATAATGATTAAGCTGGCAATGTGTAACATTTCCTGTGGGGAAAACAGGGGCAGTGGTGTACATGGGGGAGAAAGTGCACACACGATTACACTTTTAAGGGTTCAACACCCTGCCCCAACTTGCACTCCACATAACTTCACTCAAAGGACTGCTTGAAAATAAATAGAACGTACATTTTTAACAGTAGGGTCAGGTCGTTGACATCGGTAATATTTTGAAGCTTGCGGTAGGCTAAAAAATCATAGCAACGCTCAAACCCTTGCTGAATCCCTATGCCAGGGATCTATGTATGGGGGAATCATGTTTGAAGGGATGGGCAAAGCTGCGACGGAAGGGGCGATTTAATTAAGTGTTATGATACGTGAGATTAACTTTTATGATTTTATTTCTAGACGAGTCATTTTTAGCTTCAAGATTTCTTCTAGAATAATATATCCATATGTAATTATTTCATTCATGTCACTGATGGTTTATATTACGCGATTGTTGAAATTAGCGGATTTAATACAAAATATACCTTCTCGGATGAGCCTGGAGGGTCTAGAATTTTTAAAGAATCATAAAATATGTTATTTCCATTGTCATTTACCTTTCTGTCCGAGCGGAAACTATTTCAGTAAGTAGATATGAATGAGGTATCAATGGAAATATATTTTTAACTCTGGTTGGATTTATTTACATAATGTGTTTTTTTTAATATTTCAGCTACAATGGTTAATTAAAATTCTTGAGGAAATTCCTATTTTAAAATGCAGTAAGACTATGGATAGGCTATAAAATTTGGTCTTTGAAACAAGAAGTTATTGTTATAATACAACAAAAGTTATGAACTCACGATTTTCATGAAGTCAGGGAGAAAGAAATTAACAACAATTACAACTCCTTTTTCCCTGAGTTTTGCCTCCCCTATTGTAGAGACATTTACTCTGCCCAAGCCGCCCGGGCTAGAGAACCACGACCTGACGGGGAGGAGTTTCCATGGACACACATATATCTTCTTTGACCTGGCAATGTCATGGAGGGTCTCCCAGGATGAGTGATCAGCCCAATGTCGAGTCCACCTCCGAGTCAATATGAACACATAGACGAGACACATCATTCGCACACACACTCATGCCGAACAAGGCGGGGATGGGATGAAGGTGACAATGACGGCCAGATGATGTACGGGGACCATAAGGGCCTAAAGTATCCCGACATTCGTCTCACAGGTGTAGAAAAACATAATAAATACCCACCTAGGAAATTGTCCCGACCAGGAATCGAAACCGGGTCCCTTGCGCCACAGCAGTGAATACAATAATAATAATAATAATAATAATAATATCTTATACATAAGAAATGTTGCATAGTTCACGGCCCGACTGAACAGTACAACAGTACAATCCTGTATGAAAGATGTCAGTGCATTACCGAATTGTATATATGTGTTTTATACCTGTATGTGCTAATGATACGACCGCCGGCGTGGTCTTGTGGTTAGCGTCGCGGCTGACTACACATCCGTCGGCCCGGGTACCCGGTACCTCCTAGGATGTTCTGATGTAGGGAGGTCTGGTAGGGGTTCACTCACCCTCGTGATTCAAATTAAGAAGCTACTTGATAGACAAGTAGCGGCTCCGGTCATGAAAACCACCATTAACGGGGCCGGCATGCTGACCACATGCCCCCAATCCTGCCATCTGCCTACGGTAGATGACGCAGCGGTCGGGTAGTAGGCCAAGTCCCTCCAGGGATGTAGAACCACGGAGTTTAGTTTAGTTTAGTTTAGTTTAGTGCTGATGATACCGGTATTACAGGAAGATTAGTGGTAGGCCTAATTTTGTTATTAAGTGCCAGTATGGTACTTTATGAGATTGTGTGGGGTACGAAAAAATGCCTGTCCGTCTGTCTGTCCGTCCGTCCGTCTGTCTGTCCGTCCGTCTGTCTGTCCGTGTGTCTGTAAGCACCAGAACTCAAATACGCTTTTTCGGATTTTCATGAAACTTGGAAAACACATTTATAATGTCCATGGGAAGAACCCTATTGATATTGAACCAAATTGGTTCACCGTTACCGGAGTATTGCCCAATTTAGTGCCTATTTTAATACATTATATTAGAAAGGCGCCATAGCTCAAATATGCTGTATCGGATTTCCATGCAACTTGATATACGCATTTATGACGCCCATGAAAAGTACCCTATTGAATTTGAACCTAATCTGAATTTGAACCTAATCTGTTGACCGGTACCGGAGTAAAACCCAATTTAGTGTCTATTTTAAAGGCGCAATAACTCAAATACGCTTTATCGGATTTTTATGAAACTTCGTATACGCAATTATAATGTCCATGGAAAGATGTCTATTGATATTCGACTAAATCGGTTGGCCAGTACCGGAATAATGCCCGATTTAGTGCTTTTTGTTTTAATATACAAGAAGTCGCGATAACTCAGACATGCTTTATTGGGTTTTCTTGAAACTTTGTATACCCAATTATAATGTACATGGAAAGACGTCTACTGATTTTGGACCAAATAGGTAGACCGGTACCGAGTAAAACCCAATTTAGTGTCTATTTTAAAGACGCGGTAACTCAAATACGCTTTACCGGATTTTTATGAAACTTGGTATACACATTTATAATGTCCATGGGAAGACATCTATTGATATTGGATAAAATCGGTTGACCTTTTTCGGAGTAATGCTCAATTTAGTGCTTATTTTATGGTAATATATGTATTCGAAAGAATTTATGAAATGCACATCAGTTATCATGACAACATAGCCTACTGTTTTACTGTGATCTTATAAGGCTTTGGCAATTAAAATACTATTAGTTATGAGAAATAACACCATTGCTTTACACGCGCTTATCCAACTAGAACGTTAAACTGACCCAGGTGGCCGAGATGGTAACGTCTTGGCATCACGTTCTGGAATTCCATGGTTCAAATCCCGAAACCGGCCACTTTGACTTTTTTTTTTTGTATTCTGCATATCATAACTGCAATCATAACTCATTAAACAAAAACATACTGGCACTTTGTTACATCAGTTTACCTGATTTTATTTGTTCATCAATATGGATTGTAAATTTCATTATATTCACGATGTTCATATGAATAGAGATTTTTTCATCATAAGTTCAGTCAAATATCTCTACAAAAGTTTTTATTCATGCGCCATGAGTACGTACTGACTGAACACTCGGGTAGGTCTATTTATAGATTAAGGGATTATAACATAGATGATAAAGGGGGTTTGTATAAACTTTTTTGAAGGATTTTTTAAAAAACGAAATGAGTTATTCGTTTTGACTGATATTTATTATTTTTAATCCGGCAATTGCCTTTGGGATTGGGGAAACTATGAGATAACCGAAATCAAATTGGCCGTCCATGGAGTTTGAATCAAAGATGTCCCGAATTTGAACCAGGACGCTAGTGCCTGAACCATCTTGCTTGGTATGGAGATTAATATGGGAAACGTTATTCTAAGAGAGGAAAAAAAATTAAGATTCAATAATTTATTCTTATGGCAAGGAAAACCTATTCTGGTGTCATAAAAGAAAATAGTACCTTAAACTGAAACATTCTTCCATAACATTAGGCTATATCAAAGAGTATAAGTTAGTTATTACAGAAAGTTTCCACTAGAGAACAATGGGATTCACGGCCTTCATGATTCAACATTCAACTGGCCGTGACATTCTTCGATTCAACATTGCCTCTTGTTAAATACTGTACCTTCTTAAGATTGCGACACTGGCCTTTGTAATACGACTGTTTGCGTTTGACTAATATGGAACAGCATCATTTTCTCAGTAGTAACGTAGTATTTTTTGTTATGTCTACAGTGTATTTAAAAATAGAACAGTAGGGATAAAAAAATAAATAATAATTATACTTTTCATTTATAGTCGATAAATGCATGTATCCTTTCAAATAACAGATGTTGGAAAGGATTTTTCTGGTATCACAAAGGTCCAAGAAACGAGTATAATATTAGGCCTACCTCTACCAGATAAACGTCTGGGTTAACTCCATCTGCTAGACAGAATATTCATCAGGATATTAAATTGGAAAAATGAATAACTTCTGTCAAATACGGTACAATATATAAGAATGCCCTCTAGTTTGATGGTCAAGTAGCAGTTACATCTCTAACTAGTAACAAACCAAGCCTGATAAAAACAAAACGAAATAAAAGATAACACCCAACACACAAAGAAAGCTATGCAAAATACTACGCAATGCTAAAAAATCGTTCCAGCTTGCTCGGAGCGATGATAATTTTTTTTGTGCCCTCCCTTACCCCTGGAGTGCCAAGCAATGAAGCTTATCACCTCCGGTCAAACCAAATTTTGGTAGCCATTTGTGATGTGCTTATAACAAAAATCATGTTTCATTATTTAATCGGTGCGAAACGAAAATAACTCACGATCGCGATAATTTGAAACTGTTTCTTAATTATTTAAATTTATACGTCAAATTTACTCTGTCAATGCCAGTTTATGCAGGGTTCACCAAAATATTTTATAATATGTATATTTCATTCTTTTTTCGCTATGTCATAGAAAACAATCACACACATTACTGTTCTAAGTACAGATACTTTTGGATAGAAGGGAAAAGTTGGATTTAAATTACCTTATGCTTGTGATGAATTTATACAGAGAAGTGGTTCAGTTATGAGAATACAACATACCGGTACCGGTACGTAATAATGAGTCCATAATTTTATTATTTATTTAATTATATTTTATATTGGCAGTTACTTAAGACCAAAAGCAAAGGTCATATAATCACAAATTTCAAATAATTTTATTTAAAATAGAGTCCTCTCCATGGAGAAGATGGTAGCTTAGCTGCTTTCCACCCTGGCAGCGCGGGTTCAATTCCCGGCCGGGTCGTTAACTTATCCACAGTGGGAAATTTCCTTCCTGGGTTCAGGACTGGGCATTCTGATTTTCTTTCATCCTCTTCCCACGAGGGACAGTGACAAATCTCCGCTGTATCACCCCAGCTGAAAGCGTCTTGGACGAGTCGTGGTCATCATCCTGTGGCTTCGTTTCGGGTCTGGATCTGATTTCGAACAGAACACTCATCATCGTCATTATAGAGTAAGGCAATACTTTCGTGACGTAAGCGTAAATGATTGTTATTAGAAATGCTGAGATCATTTCTTGCACAATTCTATATTTAGGCCTATCCGCAGTCATTTCAATATTATGTCTATATTTAAGCTCTTTTCATGAATGAAATAGGGGGCGGGAATGTGCAATTTTTAATGACTTTGAGTCCACTCACTGGTTTTTAGTAAGGACCTAAATTCTAATATAGTCCAATTGGTTTCTTTTTGGAGTGAAAATTCGAATGTACAGTTAAAGTAGCAGAAAACAGCAAAGTGATGTGTGGCTTGCTCATTCATTAATGTGATACATCACTATCTTATTTTAATACATTGGTTTCTTTTTGGAGTGAAAATTCGAATGTACAGTTAAAGTAGCAGAAAACAGCAAAGTGATGCGTGGCTTGCTCATTCATTAATGTGATACATCACTATCTTATTTTAATACATTGGTGAGTTTCTTTAATTATAATTAATAAGGATAAACAAAATTAATATATTGTGTATTTTGTATGGACTGAAATAGAAATAATATCATTACTACTGTTTTCATTGTTGTTGTTGTTATTATTATTATTATTATTATTATCGTTATTTAGGCTACTTGGGCAGATTTTTAAATCCAATTTCCGGGCAGAAGTTATATCCAGTATGCCTCTGAGTGTAATCTTGATATTGCTAACCAGTGGCGCCAACTTATATGGGCCCATGGGGCTCGAGCCCACCCAATAATTTCCCGAGTATTATTTTCATAATTTTCTATTATTATTATTATTATCAATACTACTACTACTACCAGAAATAGGTGGTTTCGTTGTTGAATAAGTGAAAAACGAAAATCGAGCTATTCTTTCAAGCGTAACATGATCTCATCTTGTCTCAAAGCAGGAGCTTCTAGTTCTGGTCAGTTTCTAGTTAATGAGACAGTGGGTCCAGAGGGCTGTCTTTAAGTAAATGGGAGAATTAGGGGACAGTCGTATCTGTGTTGTTTTAATTTGACAGTTTAGGTTGCAGACAGGGACAATTTTATTATTAGTCCATGTTACAGAATCTGGTGCCACCCAAGTAGTGGTTAAGTGCTTTAAAATATTCTCTTTCCTTTGAAAACGAAAACATATTATACTCTTATGTAGTTGTTAGTTTTCTCATGTTTCAGTCCATAAATTAACTCACAGCCATCTGTTTCCTGAAGCAAAATTTCCTCCTTTTGATTATTGTATCTTAAGGGTGGAAATTGTCTATTATAACATGGCAAAATCATCTTTAACGACACTTCGACTTATATACAAAATCCCCCAAAAAATCAGACAGTCAGATCTCAGTGGCAACACTGTTCACAGCCCCGGGAGGAATCAGTTGAAACTAATTTCAGAAGACGTGAACATTGTTCTAGTGTCTGTTGTTCTTTTTACGTGTTATCGATCATGGATAAATTTCTGATCAAACGACCGCGGATAGAAAATACCCACGATCAGTAACCGGATATTGTTTATAAAAATTCGGTTCGGAAATCTATCACTGATAAACCAAGCTTGTCGAATAATTCGGGAGTTTGTGATACCAACAAGTGAAAGTGAAACAAAAAGTGTTGCTATGAAGTATTACGTTCGCAGAGGAATATTATGGTTGACAGTGCAGCAATGGTGGGTGCAGAATTGAGTAATTTTATTGATGTGGTAACATTTCTGAAGTCCAAATTGTTCCGGAATTTATTAAATTTATACGTCTTACTCTGACAATGCCAGTTTCCACAGCCACCGCCGAAAGATCTTTTTCCGCTTTGAAGAGACTAAAGACATTTTTGCGTTCAACAATGTCCCAGAAAAGGTTGAACCACATTGCTCTTCGAAGCAAACAAAAGGAAAGCACAGAAAAGTTGGATCTTGATGACGCTTGTGACGAATTTATAGGCAGAAGTGCAGTCAGGAGAAACACGTTTGCAACACGCCGTGGTACATAATGGTGAGTCTATGTTTTACTTTATTTTAATAGTTATCTAAGATCCAAAATAAAATAAAAAATATGCGACTATAAACTTTAAAGGATTTCCGTTAATTAGGCTACACAATCTATTTTTTGACGGTTGAATTACTAAGTATAAATGATTGTTATTAATTAACACTGAAATAGTTTCTAATACAATTCTATAATTATTAATTTCTTTAAAGTTTTTGAGCCCACCCAATGTTTTTCAAAAGTTGGCACCTCTGTTGCTAACTTCTTAATTGCAGCTGCATTGTGGATTGTTGGCCATCCTCATGCAAAGCCAAAGTATTAGGACTTGGTACACCTAATTAGTGCACAAAATATCTCGAACCATTTGCGAACAAAAAATCATGTGAAATTACAATAAGAAAAAGTAGTTGTTATGCTTTGTTTCATATCCCAAAAGGCACCAAATCAAATGTTGGTCTAATATTTAGTTTTAACACAACTTATTTATTTTCGAAGTAAGCTGTTCACACGTCAAGACATTTTTCTGAAAGTTAGGCCTATTTTCGAACTCTGGAAACCTGATCACTTTTATTACTGTCGAGAACTAAACTCCATGGCACTAAACCCCTTTGAGGGACTAGGCCTGCCATCCGACCACTGCGGTCATTTGCCACTGGTAGATGGCAGGACTGGGGGCATGTGACTGCTGCTTCTTCTGTATTAAGTTGCTCCTTAGTTTGTGTCACGAGGCTGAGTGCACTCCGTTCCAGACTTATCAACCTCAGATAAATCCGAGGAGGTACCGGGGATCGAATCCAGATTTATGGAACCGTATTCAGCAACAGTACTCACTAGACCGCCCAGTCAATATCTGTTGAGAAGTTAATAGAATTTCAGGATCGAATATAAAACTTCCTCCATCTGCATGCAATAGGCTAGTTTTAGTGCGGATAAATAAGCTATCAGAATAATTGGATCAGCTGGGTAGTGGAAAGGCGTAATGACGCATTGTGGTTGTTGGATGAAGACAGTATATGAGAATCCAGTAGGCGGTGCTCAAGCATTCCTTCATTCAGCTGTAACCGATGGCTGTAACCCCAGGTCACTATAGATTAACGAGGTAATCTTTTTTTCTGTCCAATGCGCAGAACAGCACGCAGTGAACTCCAGCTTATTAGCCAAATCAACACGCCTACGTGTCATGTCCAATTCTATAACAACGATAAATAATACAAATTATTTTTGTTTAAAGGTTTTTATTTTAACCAGGGACCCGCCTTGTCGAGCCTCTTTCATTTCCCTAATTTCGTTCCACTAACGCTGTTCACTCTTCCCTTCCTTCTTTTCACTTCATTCATCATTCGCTTTATTCACAAAACCATTCTGGCTGGTAACCAAAAAGTGTAAATTCTTATGGCTGACAAGGTTTACAGGTGAATCCATTTCCACTTTCCTCGAGACAATTCAGAGTCTACCGTGAAATATTGATCGGTACGGCAGACTCTGTTTAACCCGTTGCCCGGGAACTATACGTGTACCAAATTTCAAGTAGCTCATCTGGAAGTGGGCAAACATTAATGTCAGTGAGTGAGTAAATGAGTGAGTCAGCCATGTGGCTTTATATTGTAGGGATTATTCCTTTAGCTTGCTTAAGAATTGTTGATTGTCATTGAGTAAGTAAATAAGTATTTATTCTTGCACTTTTGCTAGTTTAATTTTAAAATTTCCTTTTCAATTCTTAATTTGTCTTAACATTTAACATGTAGCAGTTAAGTTGCACTGTGTCTACTTGAGCCTGCGCATATGTAATCAATGTATCGATCGCCACCGAGATTAATTTATTACTAGTTTTTTAAAGTTGGTACTCCTTGCAGCTTCAGAACAGGTGCCACACATTTTGACCACCGACATCAAGTGATCAGGGACGGCAGAAGATGGCAGAAGATGAAAGTGTCAGCACCTGGTCAAATGGTTCGTGAGAGAAGTCGGTTCACGATGCCTGAACTGTCCGAAGAGTCTTCCGAAATTTCAGACCTAAAGACCTGTTTATGTTGTTTGCAGGGAGTGTTGGAAAGCTGGTGCATTGGTACGACAAAATAATGTTTGAATCTTGATGGCAATTAGGCCTACGTCATACATGTACTTAACTGTTGTCAATAAAACCATTTTGCTATTCATTGTGGTTTTTATTTCTTGTCCTACCGAAGATCGAAAAAAAAAAAAGCATTCTTATAATAAAATGAGAAGGTAGCCTGGTGTTCTGAAGGAACTATAGATCGTCCCAGCCTTAAAAGACAGTATTGAGTTAAATGTAGTATTTGCATCTCACTTGCACTCGTACGTTCTGCAATTAGCTTCGTCCTTTTCTATCCCGACAATGTTGCCATTTTCCAAAGTGATAAATGTAATAATGTGATTGCGTGGTCTGATAGGGAATTTTCCGCCCTTTCTAATGATGTCAATTGTAAAGCCATAAATAATTAATATGAGGCCTATTTTTCATAATTACGTTATTTTGGCGGAAGTCAATATTTTTGCACATTAATAACTTATCACGCGATAGACAGAAAACTAATAATCAAAACAAGTCAAGATTTTTTTCTTGGACTGCCTGATGGTGAAAGAAAGTACTCCCTTTCCGTCGGCAATAAATTTTACATAAGAAGAAAGCTATATATTTTTTTATTAAGTGCTACCTGAAAATTCTCGGACGGCAACACAGAAAAGTTAGGTAGTGAGTAACATACTTTGGTATTGACTTTACGTTGGTGACTAAGCGAGAAGAAATGTTTATAGATGTCTGAAAAAGTATTTAAAACAAACCAGAGCTCTCTATCATGTAGCATTAATAAATTATCACAGTTTTCCCGAGCTCAGCATTCTCGCGCTCATGACTTGGTTGCTTTGAGAATTTGTGTACTCAGATGTTTCTAAGACTATCGTGTCTTCTTCAGAGTTCATTGTTATATAGTAGCTGTGTAGTGAAGTTTAACTTTGATGTGAAGTGGTTCTTGTGTTTTTTAAAATTAAATTTTATATTAATTAATATTTTATATTAATTATGAATAGAGGAACTAGAAATCTTAGTGTTGACAAATTGCGCAGTAAAGAGCGAATTATAGTATTAAATATACTTAATTATTTCTTGAAGAAAATGAACGTTACCCAGGCAATTAAAGAGATAGCAGAAGCTACCGGGTGTCCAGAAAGTGTACTGTATAGAATAAGAAAAGAAAAAACGAAAGGCCCTCTGAGAAGGAATAATACTACTCCCTGAGGATAGTGAACAGGCCTAAAGGCATGTAATGTATTTTAACTATTACTTCCCTTTATAATTATATTCTTGAAAATTATAACACAATAATAGTAATAATAATATCAATAATAATAATAATAATAATAATAATAATAATAATAATGAAAAATAATATTATCGAAATGAAATTTAATATTAAATTTAACATTTATAAATTATTAGCTTAAAGGACCCGGCGTCACCTGGTTTTGTATTTTACTTGTACTTCGAAGTCAATTTTGGAGGAAGCCCCTTTAATTTTCAAAATTTAAGCCCTAGAGAAAGCACAACTTGTCACACTCAAGGACCCTATTACTTCTAAAGACCATGGAGGGTGGGGTTGAGGTAAGAAGAGACAGAAATTCCTATTAGTATTTCTTTTCTGTGTGTCAAGTCGTAAAATGAGCCAAAAGAATGTAGATTTAAACGTCATTTAATAGGGATTAAAACATTTAAGGGATTTTTTTTTCCCCCCAAATTTAGTTTTACCTAAGTTTTTCTCCTGGTTCTGTTAGCTCTGTGTAAAGTCTGGCAAAAATTGATCAGAGTATTTACATTTAAATAACATTTATATAATAGGGGTTGCAACATTTAAGGAGTGGTTTCATCCAAATAAACTTTGGTTAAAAATTTATCTTGATTCAATAGGTTCTTGGTATAAAGTCTGATAAAATTGGTCAAAGGATGTAGATAAATATATATCACAAAATAGGGGTGAAAGATCTAAAATGTGGTTTGTTCCAAAATTAGTTTTCCTACCATTTTCTCCTGATTCTATACGTTCTGTGTACAAAGTCTGTTAAAAACACGTCAAGAATGTAGATCTAAATTTTGGTGGTGTAATAGGGGTAGAAACATTTAAAGGGTGGCTTCTTCCAAAATTAACTTCGCCTAATTTTTCTCTTGTTTTTATAGGGTCTGTGTGTAAAGTTAGGTAAAAATCGTTCAAATAATGTAGACTAGTAAAAAGATCACAAAGTAGGGATTGAAAATTTCGCAAGGGGTGTTTTTTTCGAGAATGATTGTCTCGTAGAATTTTTACTTGATTCCACAGGGTACACGTGTAACATTTTGTAGACATTGGTCAGAAAATGTAGATTTGTGGGCCTATAGAGAAAATATTACTCATGGGGGTTGAAAATAAGGGAAGAAGGGTGTGCCGTCGTTCTATCTGCAGGGCATGATTTACATTAATTATTATGTACAAGAAACAAATTTCGATGTTTTCACGAGGTTTAAGAGCTTTTTCACATCATGTGCCGGGCCTTGTAATGTGAGTAGATCTGGCATCAGTGCGCTGCATAAGACCAATACTGTCTTTTAAGGTTGGGACGGTCTTATAGAGGCTCAGCTCCGTAGATACAATGAAGCATGCATAATGGCGAATGTGTTTGACATTACCTAGCGTCTAGACGCCAGACTCTCACCTACAACAACACAATTACTCATCAATGCAAGCAGTGTGACCAGTTGTCTCACGTGCCACACTTGTATTGTATCTGAATTAGGCCTACTAATAGCGAACTAGTGCTAGTTGTATCACCTATAATACGAAAAGGGATTTCAAATCCTGTGATAGTTCTAGTATATATTTTTGTTTTATTAAAAATTCGCAACATGCCCACCTGTTAAGATAAATTGCATTTTGAGAATTTTATGTCATCTGAAAGCCTGAAGTTTCTACGTTTCAAGACTTTCTTGCAGAAATCAGCTCAAGGACCCAACGATCAATAGAATATGATCGTCTTCCTCTCTCACTTTGTAAAAATAAACTTAACAGAATTTTTACTCAAACCTCTGGAACTAGTTATACATATCCTCGCCCAAAAGCTTTCTATATAAAACTCTTTTTCCCCACAGTACATACCAGAAGACAGAAAACCAACATCAACCCGACATTATTATACTCATACAGTTCCTTACCAACCATGGCAAGTTCCTCTATTATCAGTACAAGATTGGGAAAGCCGAATCACCAAAATGCCCATGCTCAGAAGACAACCAAATTGCTATGCATCTCCTCATTAAATGCAGACTATATGAAAACAGAGAGACCTATTATCTAAAAAACCCCAACACGATTTTATAGAAATTCATCACATCACCAAGAATATTGAATTTTATACAAACAATATTTAAGACATTAACAGATTGACTGTGAGCAATTATGAATTTAAAAGTGTTAATTGCAATTATTGTTTCAAATATCCTGTGATATACCCTGTTGTGCAATATTCTTGTAGTTAAAATTACAAACATCTTTATAGGTCCATTACGAAAAACCTACTAATGAATACATCATTATAAACAAACCATCCTTTACTAAAAATTATCAATAATGCACTAATCGACTTACCCACATCTGCCAATATTGGTACTTGATTAAATTTTGGATCACTTTTAGGTCTTTGTTTAATAATCCAAATTTTATCAGGAATATTTCTAGCCATACATTACTGTCCTAATATTGATTTAGCCTTTAACAGAGTAAATCATATTAGATGCGATGTAAATGGATGACTTCTATGAACATTACATGCCAATTCATTTTCCTGTACATCCCCACTGTCGGGGCATTAGGGCCTCCAAGTGGAGGTTACTGCTACCGATGTTAATTTTGTTAGGCTTGTTTTCCGAGCGAGGACAGAGAGACAGGTGGAAAGCCCATCGCCTCACAGACCCCGCAGGAAACCAAGGAATTACTTGGACTTGGAATGGCTGAGACATTTGGTCCAGAGGCTCCAATTTAGGCATGGGGTTCTTTTATGTGTCGTAAATCTATGGCACGGGCCCCCCAGCTTAAAATCCCTCCTGGAGGACTCCGTGCCCAGGGTTTTTACGTCCTAAAAAATCCATCGACCGCGGCCGGGTTTGGTCCCGCGACCTTCGGATCTAAAGGCGGGCACACTACCTCTAAAAATCTTCTTTATACCACATGAATATACAATCAAACACACTGAAGGCATCTAAGGAGCAAATATTAATGTATTGGATGTATGTTATTAACACTTGTACACTTAGAAGCCCACAAAGGTCTATACATAGGCCTAGTTCCATTAATAGTTTTAAAAAAATCGATGAAGGCCTGAATTGAACTGACATTGGATAATACTGTATTAAAATGAATAGATATACCAACACTTGTGTTCATCACTTTACTGCGCAGAATCCTTATAATATGAGTTGCCGTAGTATTGTTGCTTGCCTCAATGTTCATGTGCAGATATCTACGTAGGAGTTGTATTTCCTCCCAGAAGGTCGATCAGTGTGAATTGATGCTACGTGGAAAATGTATTTCGACATGTGCTCATTTCATCTTCAGTTCTTGCTAATTTATTAATATTTCAGAGATAGCTACCTTATAAAAAATATAATATAAAAAGAAAAATAAAGTAAACAAATCATCACAATTTCTAAAAATAGTCCTTAGAACGATTTTTTATTCTTTATATAAAATACAACACGAAGCTAATAAATATCATATACGGTACTTAAAATTATTTACATAGCCCTATACTATGAAAAAGAATAAATAGTTACAACGGTATTAAAATTAATTAAAACTTTAAAAAAAGTTTTGCTGTAAATGCATGAATCTGTTAATTTCATGTCAGACTATCATAAAAAATAAACAAACAAAAGCTTTGGGAATATTCCTACGGTAGGCTGTAGGAGTGCCTTCAGGTGATTTCCGGTGTTTGCTATACCCTATACTTAGCCTGTTATTAAGGGGGCAGATAATGGTCGGCGATTATACTTTCTCGCACAGATCATATTTTTTTATTAAAAAATGTTATTGTTTTCTCATTCAGTTATGAGCAAAGTTTTCAATGTAAGGTAACATAATAGCATTTTTTCTGGTTTTCCTCAATATTATTAAGATATTCTGTTTCTGTACTGTTTATTTGTTTTTAAAGGCTTTTATATTGCACAAAATGTATAAATAACAATTACAATCACTGAGTGTTCGAACTCACTTTTCAGCCAGAATCTGTATCCCTTAGCTATTTGGAAGTAATATCTATAAATTTATGCAACTGACAAGAATTTGAGTATTTATGACCAGAAAACAGTCACTTCCTTACAAAACACAGAACTTAGTCTTCACAAGGAATAAAGTAACTAATGATATAATTTATATCACCTATAAAGTTGATATTAAAGTCACCTATAAACTCTGTCATTTCGTATAAATCCAGTATCACCTATATAATCTAAACTCATTTACGTTCTGCTGGGGTATCCCAGGGAGCACGACCAGGAAATCCCTCAATCCCTCCTTATTTTTTACATGCTAATAGGCCTATATGGGTTCCGTTGTGTGCACATCGGCATAGTATTTTTATCCTTGCAATATCATCGTGCTCATCACCACACACCCTTCGTGAACTTGGGGTAGGGGTGGACATAGAGACAAAGTTGGAATTACATTATCGTATTGAATGCAATTGAGTTTCACAGTAACTGCTAGATAGACTAAAAGACAAACACTTCATTTTATTATTATAGATACGTACTGTGTACATTAATATTATAATGGTATTGTTTAGAAATCATTCATAAAGTATCTGCCTGCGATTGAATGAGACTTTGAATTAACCTAACCTAACCTGACTTAACCCATGTACCATATCAACGGCCGGTTTCCTTAGCCGCGGGTGCGCTCTGTACGCGTGTCGACACGCGTACAGAGCGCAGGTTGGGACGGCATTTGAGGTGTTCGTGTGACGACACGCGTGTCGACACGCAGACAGTTCGCCGCGAACCGTCTCGGGACGTGTTTTTGGTTGTTGCGCACCGTCCGCGTGTCATTTTCCTCCTGCTCTCTGCTCAAGCATGTTGTTTTGATTTCGAACACCTGGAACAATAACATCCGGCAGCTGTGCACATAATGTTTATACAAAGTTCAATATTAATATAAAACATATATCATTAGTGCCCGGATTTTTATGTGCTTAAAAACTTACAAATATTTATTTTTTATGTGCTAAAAATGTTAAAAATATATGGTAAAATTTTAAAAATATGTGCTAAAACTATAAAAAAAATTCTGAAAAAGGAATAAAAACACCAGAATGTTCGTAACTTACTAGAACAAATTATATTGAAAATCACCAATTGCAGCTAAATATCATAAGTAAAATGCTGACTGGAGTTGCAGTGCACAACAAATGTCATCTCCAGATTATGGATCACAAATCCTTGCCTATTATCCGAGAATAATGCCTTACATTGAGAAAAGAAACCTTCTACATCACACGATGTTAACCTTGAATATTTGAAGAGGGGTATATCACTAACACACACACGATCAAGTTCACTTATGTTTTGGCCTTCAAAAACTTTAGCGACTTTGCAGAGGGTTTGGTAGCCACCATTTTTCTCAAACATACCTTTAAATTTTGTTCTTAGAACTTCTATTTTCGAACCTGAGATAGTGTTAAGTTCCCTTTCAACATATTGTATTTCTTTAACTGAATTACGCAATGTTGAGATTGGGTTCTGTTCTTCCCCGACAAGCAAGTGCAAGTGAATCACTTTCACCTCATTGCAATTTCTGTTGAATTCTTTCGAGATAGATATTTGTGTTGTAAAATGTTAAAAGAGAATGAGGAAAAGTACTAAAATATTTATTTGTGGAGAATATAGCGAAAATATTTATTCACATAACTTTTCTTGTAAATCATGTGTTTTTATGTAAAATAAAATTTGGAATTTGCGGTTGTCGGACCTTGACAAGAGCATCAGGGAAAAAAAAATTACATAAAAATCCGGAAAAGTACTAAAATATATATTTATGGAGAAAATATCGAAAATATTTATTCACATAACTTTTTTTGTAAAATATGTGTTTTTATGCGAAATGAAATTTGGAATTTGCGTTTGTCGGACCTCGATTTGGATATTAAACTTTGTTTTAGGAATGTACGCATCAGGAAAAAAAAAAACCTTTTATTACATACAAATCCGAGCCCTAATCATTATTATTATTGTTATTAATTTCATTGTTATTATTAAGTTAAATCCCTATAATATAAAGCCACATGGCTGACTGACTCACTCACTCACTCACTCACTCACTGACATTAATGTTTGCCCACTTCCAGATGAGCTAGAAACTTGAAATTTGGTACACATATATCTTTTAGGCTGTAAACCGCAGAAAAATTCCAAAAAGTTTATTTTTTTATTTTTAGCCCTAAAAACCCCCGAAAAAGGGCTCACTCACCGACATTAATGTTTGCCCACTTTCAGATGAGCTAGAAACTTGAAATTTGGTACACATATAGCTTTTAGGCTGTAAACCACAGGAAAATTCCAAAATGGTTTTTTTTAGCTCTAAAACTCTCGAAAAAGGGCTTGGTTTCCATGGGAACGGTTTTATCAAACTGTGTTCACGTAGGGCTCTGACAGATTAAATACACGCACTCTATCTCCCATAGATCTTTTAAAAAACCTCTCCCGAGAACCTCAGTGGGGGTTTGGGGGCTCCGCTCCCCAGCGAAGCTAGTTTTAATATAAAGATGTTGTGGGCCCTATATTAGGGTTATTGGGCTGTGATATGATTTTTATCACAATTATAATAATTATTAAGTTATTATTATTATTAAGTTATTACAAAATGTTCTAGTTATTACAAATTACAAAAATACAAATTACTACAAATACAAATATAAATAACACAATAATA
The DNA here is from genome assembly GCA_964059195.1 of Ectobius pallidus. NCBI lineage: Eukaryota > Metazoa > Arthropoda > Insecta > Blattodea > Ectobiidae > Ectobius > Ectobius pallidus. The sequence continues at coordinate 37,382,147 of CAXKWD010000009.1, forward strand.
ATAATAATGATGCTGGTGGTTCGCAATATGTTTGTCGCTTTCCTATGGATAATTTCAACGAACTGTTCGCGTGTCGACACGCGGACAGAGCGGAACGCGAGAGGAGCGCAAATGTATACGCGGCTTACGGGGTGCTGCCTTGGAGCCGTGGTGAAGGAGGCTCTAGGTTTCAGTCTCTATGTCCACCCCTACCCCCAACGGCAGTTTTTTTTTCAGCATAGGTTTTGCCATTTTAGGTTAAGTTAGCTTAAGTTAGGTTAGGTTAGGTTAGGTTAAAGTAGGTGCCATCTTGCAGCGATTTTTGAGAATATGGCAAAACCTATGCTGAAAAAAAAATGCCCCCCAACGCGGTGTGTGGCGATAAGCACGATAACCATTAAAAGATAAAAATACTATGCCGATGTGCACGAAAATGCGACTGTACCGATGTGCACGTGTGGCGATCTGCACGACACCACAGGTTCTATGCCTCCCTTATCAGCTTCAAAGTCTGCTGCAAAAAATAATAAAAGTAAGTTTACATAGACTTAATTATTATCCAACAAAATTAGTTTCTTTCTGAATGTAATGTTATGATTATCGAATGAATTTATAAATTATAACATACTTTCTACAGTAAAACTTTGAGTGTTAATAATTTTACTGGCAAGTTAATCGAAGTTACCGAATGTTAAGAAACATAAGTTAAAAGCGAAATTAAATTACCCAAGTAAAACTAGACACGAGTGTTATTTGACTAGACAATTGTAGTTTATTCTCAGTCTTGTATAACCTACTGCCCATTTATTACCTAAATGTAGTAATTGCTAAATTGGCAAAACTGTAGACTTAACCTACTTTATACGTCTTTCTGAGGTGCCTGCAGCTCTAAATCTAATTCACTTTAAATTATGAACTATGGGTTCATATATTGTGTGAGCAACTTGGTCTCGCGCATTGAAGGGCTAAATAGTTAAATATATATATATAAAAAAGTATAAAAAAAACTTATATAACTTACTGCGCACGTCTTTCTGAAGTGCCTCCAGCTCTAAAATCTAAGCCACTTTTTGAATGTGTATTTTTATCCCTCCACTGTCTGTTTCTGCCTCTATTATCTCCCTTCCTTTCCATTTCTTCGTCTAGCTCTTTACTGTAGGCCTAGGGCTTTAGGGATTTCAGCTATCACGTAGAATATAATCAGAACCCCGTATTAGGATTATGGGGATGTACAAACGGTTGCTTGATTATCAAGATATACATGATGCGTTCGATATACAAGGGTTGATTTTTGAGTAGTGGCAACTATTTTATTTTTCCGCATATAGTATACGTACATGATTCTAACTTTTATAGGCCTTCGATGTAATCACCACCATTCCATAAAACATGTTCCCAGCGATGCGGAAGTCTTTGGATACTATTGGCACTGCCTAAGTTGGTGCGAAGAGAGCGGTCGGTTGCCTGTAAAACATGATTGGGATGGTGTGATCTTGAAACATACCGTTCTCCCAAGCCAGAACGTTATTGCAAAACAATCTGCGAGCAGCTCTAAAAAGAAAAGGCAACATTTCATGGATAATCCACCCATCATTCTGCATGACAACGCTAGGGCGCATACAGCAGGAGTTGAGTCTGAACTGTTCATTCGCTGGGGCTGGGAGGTGCTCTATCACCCTCTGTGCTCTCCAGATTTAAGTCCCTGCGACTTTGATCTAATCCTGAAGATGAAGGAGCCTCTTTGGGGGATTCGCTTTCGTATGGTTGAAGATGTTTTACTGGCAACCGACCGCTCTCTTCGCACCATCAACAGATTAGGCAGTGCCAACGGGATCCAAAGACGTCCGCATCGCTGGGAACATGTTGTACGCAATGGTGGTGATTACATCGAAGGCCTATAAAACTTAGAACCATGTGCGTATGCTATGTATGGAGAAATAAAATAGTTGCCAGAAATAAAACAACCCTTGTATCATTGAGCAGTTTACTTCAGCATTAACTTCATCCTTAACAATAACATTATACACAAAATTTCGTAAGATACAATCTTTCATACATGGTCAGATATTAAACGGTTTTTATGATAGTGTACTAGCTGCTGATATGTAAATTTTTGGCTTTCGATAAAATTGCGAAAATCATTTTCTTCGTACAAAGTAGGCTTCTAGGGAAGGTAAAGAGAGGCACGTCTCACACATCTACATATGCATAACTCCATTACAAAATTACATTTTAGTGCATTTTTGTTTTATTTTCAAGTTCTTCACAGACACAACTATTTTAAAAATCATTTATATTTTAATTCATAGAATCTCAAATTCAAAACGTGTATTCATGTTGAAAATTCGCAATGGATTTCGCGTCAACACAATATTTGCTCTACGCTAGAGAAAGTATGAAGTATGGAAACCCCTCGTATATTGCATAAAAGCATACGGTGTGGGTGTGTTGTAATCCAGTCTCTGGTCACGAGTTGGCTCCTGTTTGCAGCGTAGTCAATTTCATGAAGCAGCGAAACGGCGCATGCGCGAAGCGAGTTGCGACGCAACGAGTTTCAGTAGAATTTCTTACACCGACATGTTGGCTGTGTCGTGCACGTGAGAGTGTTAGCGGAATGGCGAGCGTTGAAGGAGCTGTGAAATGGACAGAAAATATGACTGTGAAATTTCTTGAGTTATTCGCACAACACCCGTGTCTCTGGGACCCTAGTGATGCCAACTACGGTAATAAAAGCAGGCGCAAGACGACCTTGGACAGTATTGCACGCAGCCTGGGCTTGACTGGCGGGATGAGAGTGGAAGAGCTGAAACAAAAGATTCATAGCATCCGCAACCAGTACCACAATATCAGGCGGAGAATTGAGCGCAGCAAGCAGAATGGAGAAACTGAAATCTACCAACCGAGTCTATCTTGGTATTCCTTGGCAGACTCCATACTCGGGAAGTTGAATACAGGAACTATGAAGAGGCCGTATTCTGCCACCATGAAGTAAGCATTATGATTATGGTTAGTTATTAAAATGTCGTAAAATGTCGTCCGTCTCCGTGGGTGAGTCGGTAGCGCGCCTGCCTTCCACTCCGGCGGACCGGGTTCGATTCCCGGCCGGGTCGGGGATTTTTCAGTAGTGAAAAATACGGGTTAAGTATTTAGGTTTAAGTAGGTAGGGGACTGGCGCACCCCCGTAACAAATACGCTGGGTAGTACCTTTTTAAAGTTTGTTTAGTTCGCTGGAACCGTTAATAGCTCGCTCCTATATCTTGATCCAAGATGTGTACGAAGCAAAAGTAAACAATTGAATGTGAAAGTACAAAGCACAGTTCACAAGAGTTAGTTTTTGAAACTGATTAGTTGATTACATACAATTAAAGCCAATCTGTGCCAAACTTTTTTTAGTTTAAGTCTTGTGATTTAGTGGTTAGTATTGCTAGATACACCCCGAATATGTTGATTTCTTATAGTTAGGGTGATCAGAGTCATTACTAACATTCGTCAGATTTTTTTTTTTTTTACAGTTGGTATTTCATTATTGAAATAAAATGTATTCACCTTTCTTCTGATACACATTTACTCCAGTCTTCTGTGTGATTCACTATTGTCTTTGATTTTGGTTTAATGTTGATCTGTGACTTTGATACCTGCTGTAGATCTGTATTCTTTAAGGACTTCGAAAACCATACTTGAGGGTACTCCCATGGATGACGCCACTTTCACTCCTACATCTAGCACAGTTACTTCAGGATTTTATTTTTTTATAATGTGTTGTATGCATTTACAATCTGTATCTTCTCGCCGCTGGACAATCGTTTTCCTCGAACATGTTTGTTCATTGGGATGTAAGTTCTGAAGGCCCCGGTTCGCAATTTTTTTCCAAAATACAGAATTAGTGGAGATTATGTTTATCACTTTTACTTACAAGATATTGTGGTTTACTTCAACTCACATTATGTACATGAAAAATACAAAATAATTAATGACATTACAATATAGCCTACGTACAGGTCATGTCCGTCGCCGTGGGTGAGTCGGTAGCACGCCTGCCTTCCACTCCGGCGGCCCGGGTTCGATTCCCGGCCGGGTCGGGGATTTTTCAGTAGTGAAAAATCCCTTTCCCGGGTTCAGGACTGGGTAGGTTAAGTCTTAGGTTAAGATAATGCACATTGTGCGCGTTTCCTTAATATAGCCTACGTCTTGCATTCAGTATCTCCTGTCACTTTTTTCTTCAGAATCAACAAAATTGCCACGGCAACAATAAAAACAAATGAAATGTTGTTTGCTGGAGATATTACGTAAAACATATAAGCCTATGATATAACTAGGAAAGCAAGCAACTTAGTTAACGTAACTTATGTTCTCACATAAGGTACAAATAATTTCACGATGCGTACGGAATGGAACTACAGCCTACATATGGTTGCATAGGCGTAACCAGGCCGACCATATGGGGGGGTTATAACATCTGGAGAGGGGAGTTCCGGGGTCCTCCCCCCGGAAAATTTTAAAAATTAAGGTGCACAATAACGAGTTTTAAGCTTCCCACGCTTTAAACTCATATTAAGTAATTTATAAGCAGATTTTTAAAAAAGGTGATATATCACAATAATGAAATAAATAGTACTATTTTCCCTTTTTTAATCAATGGGGGGGGGGTCCCCCCCCTCGTTACGCCTATGTATGGCTGGGCTTGTCGCACTATAGTGAAGTATGCGCTGGTGCGATTAACCAATGAAACGACAGGACACAGTTAGTCTAAGTAAGTCTGTTGTTTACATTTGCTCCGTACACATAGTGGACGTCCGCTCCCTTACGCTATCTTTCCAGCCTAATAGTTTCCTACAAATATTTCCCACAAATAATATTGGCATTAAGGCAGTAGACCTGCTGGCAAAATCTACTGCTTTGAACCATAAATTTCAAATCGAACTGACTTCCTCTATAAAAAATTGAAAATGTAATCAAGATGCTCAAAAGTAAAAAATCATCTGGATGGGATGAGGTAAGTAATAAGTTATTAAAAAGTTTCTCATCTGAACTTAGTAAACCTCTCAGTCATATAAGTTATGTAATTGTTCATTAGAAAGTAGAATATTTCCAGAAAGAATGAAGCATGCTATTGTTAAGTCTCTGTTTAAAAATGGCGACAAAAACCTACCATCAAATTATAGACCTATATCGCTCTTAACCTCATTATCGAAACTTTTTGAAAAAGTTATGTACATCCGTATAATACACTATCTTAATTTGAGTGACATTCTTACTTCATCTCAGTTTGGATTTAGAAGTGGCATGTCCATTGAGACTGTTACATTTCAACTTACTACAAAAATATTGGAAGCGTTAGATAAAAATAAATATGCTCTGGGAATTTTCTGCGACTTAGCTAAAGCGTTTGACTGTATATGAAATTTTACTTAAAAAATTGGATCATTATGGGTTGGGCAATTTAACACTAAAGTGGTTCAAATAATATCTGTCGGATATAACTCAAAAGGTAATAATAAATTGAAATGAATCTAACTTAGGGGTTGTTAAAAATGGAGTACCTCACGGATCGATACTGGGACCTTTGCTCTTTTTAATTTTCATCAATGATTTGCCATATAACTTAAGTGACGAATCAAAGGTATTGCTTTGTGCAGATGATAGTAGTGTACTTGTAACAGGAAAGTCACAAGAACATTTACTAAGAATAGCTACAAAGGCTTTTCACGAATTACATAGTTTCTAGCTAATATAATTACACTTAATATTGAAAAGACCCACTTTATTCAATTTAGAACAAAACATAGATGTATCTCAAACCTTATAAATAATTACCAAACACAAATCATAGAAGAAATTAGCAACATAAAATTCTTAGGACTACAAATTGACAAAAAATCTTCACTGGAACACACACATTGAAATGATAAGTCCAAAACTGAGTTCAGCGTGTTTCGCTTTAAGAATTCTGAATGATATATTACAACAGGAATTACTCATGGTATATTTTGCATGTTTTCACTCTGTAATGAGGTACGGAATCATATTCTGGGGCAACTCTTCCCATAGGGAGAAAATATTTAAAGATTACAAAAACGTGCAATATGAATAATATGTGGAAAGAAAAAAAGAGAATCTTGTAAATCGCTATTTGAAAAATTAAAAGTCCTCACTTTCACAGGGGAGTATATATACTCGGTAATGTGTTATATGGTAGATAATACTGATAAATTTCAAACTAATTAAAGTGTACATGGACGTACAACTAGAAACATGAATGATTTACATATTCCAGCTAATTCATTAAAACTCTTTCAGAAGGGTGCTTATTATTCTGCAATACAGATTTGCAATAATCTTCCAAGAAACATTAAATTATTGTGCATTGAAAGCAAATGCAAATCTTTCAAAAGATCACTCAAGGAATTTTTAATAACTCACACCCTTCTGCAATATGAAAGAATATTTCCAGCTTGCATAAGTTTTTCAGCTTGCAGTTTTGTATATTGTTGTTATAACATGCATGTTTATTCTGATCTGACGAGTTCTATATCCTTGAGCCTTGCTCAGCAAAGGATCTACAGAACGAAATATCTACATCTAAATCTCGAAGCCGCATCCTCCTACATCGGCTCCAAAGCAGGTTGCCTTACTTACCGCGAGTAAGGAGACGGGCACATAGGGTAAGCTAGTGGAGCTAAATAGGGAAAGAAAGCTGCGTCATGTTAGTTGTAACAGTCCTACTTGGCGTTCCATGATATGAACTGTTTATAGTTGTCTCCTTTTGGAAGTGAAAATGAATATGCTATGTTCAGCAACCATAATAATTGAAAAAATGAAATAACCCAGAAAGGTAAACAGATTCCATATCTTCATTCGAAAAACTTGATTTCTTTCTTTCAAGATTTCAAGATTATTAATAGACATCAAATGGTACACAAAATCTTTCGTTAAAATAAAATATCAAACATTTATGAATACATTAAGTGAAATTATGCATGGTTAACTCGCTGTTTTCTATATTAGTTCGAGCCTCCTAGCCTTTTCTGAGCGTAGGGTAACTCGAGAAATTAATTCCTTACGTTGATAGGCCTTTAGACTGTACTTCTGTCTACTAGTGTATTATATAGGCTTAACTGTTATTTTTTAAAATGTCCTCGTATTAACTTTTTTAAATTTTATTTTACTGTGTAATTATTCAACTTTATATTTATTGTATCAATTTTGCAATCATATTTATTAATACTGTTTAATGCATATTTCCGATAGGATACATTATCAGTTTAAGGGTTAAGAAAAATATAGATATGTCGTGTCACTACTTGGACTGGAGTATAGGGGCCTCGGAGTGGAGGGCCAGTACCGAAGACTATAATAATTTATTACATGTAGAGGACAGGGGGAGGGGTGGAAGGCCATTTCCTCGACGCCCAACTAGAGGAAACTAATAAATCGTAATTCTTAAAGTTTATTGTTAGCCTATGTATCATTTAAGCTTTATCAGGTAAGCTTGCAAACTGGTAACTCGTCTAAGACCTATAGTTAAGTTATATACCAGGAGTTTACTTAGAATCTATGTAAAAGTATTTTGTAATAGTTAATACTGTGTTTTGTGATTATATATTTAAATTTGTATCCTTATCTTTAAGATATTCATCCACTGCCAAATAGCTTTATTTAAGAAGCAGTTTTTAAATTTTGTTATAACATGTATGTTGTTTAACTCTCTTCGGTAGTTTATAACACGTTATACCCATGAATTGCGGCGATCTTCAATTAAAATAAGTCTGAGGGTCCGAAATTTTAAATTTATTTCTGGCTAGAGATATAATGTGATTTCTGTATAATAATATATTGATCAAAATTTTCGTATGGGCTACATGGGACAATATTTTTAGTAGATATACTGATGGGAGAGTTAATATATATTTGTTAATGTGGCCTTCAGGATTCTCTACTCGTTGAGTCGTTCATGATACGTATAATTTTCTTTTGTATTTTAAAGATATTTTAACAGTCTCTACAGATTTCCTAAACTATTATGCCATAGGACATTATTGTATGAAGATAACTGTAATATACTCATTACCTGCTCGAGGTATGTCATATTAATACCAGAGGTGTACATATTCTGATTTTAGCATGCTTGCCCCTTTGTAACTCTGCAACCAGCCATAGCTTTTAACTTGCTTGACAAGAGAGCAAGCTTCATCGCAACGTTGAAATGAAATACTGTCGCTATGAGTCACATGCTCTTCATAACCTGGTGAGTTTCACGGGGCCTAAAGAACTGCAAGGCCTGGTGGAAAGAATATGAAACTGGGTATATCAGTGCACTGGTAATTCGTGCAGTTACGTAGTTGAGGAACTTCAGATGTGTTTAGAATGCAAGCAAAAGGAGAATGGAGAATTTTACCCTGAAAGAAGCCGAGGAGAAACTAAAATGTGGAGAGTTTGAATAAATCAATGAACAAAGGTACTAGTCCGGCATGGGAAAAATTTTCAAACATTTTTCGATAAAACATCAAAAAAAATCAATAATAACAATAACACTAATAAACATAATAAATGTATTAAGACGCTAAAACGATTTTTAATACTTTATTCACCTTTTGTTTATCAGCATGATGAATTTCTTCTACCAGCATGTAGAAAAGCAAGAAAGTATTACCTACACTTAGCAACTGCAGTTGTTTAGCTGATAGGAATGTCGCTAGCTTATTCAGACTTGCATGAGGTGGGTTCAACTCAACTCGCCTCGCAGCTTGCTTGCCTGGCGTTCAAGCGGGTATGAGCAAGCTAAAGTCGAGATTTGTACACCTCTGATTAATACATGCTTCATAACATTGGGGTTATTGTAATGTTCTCTCCACTTTAAGGTTTCAAAATTTAAATGAAAGTAGTAACACTGTTTGATTTTATGAGATAGAAAAGAATAATATTACTTTTATTCATGTTTAGTTTTTTCCCGTTTATTTAAGTCCATTATCCAATTCTTCCATTGATTGCGAAATGCTTTTATGAGACCTGTCTCTACTACAGTATTGAAGAGGTCGTAGAATTTGGTGTTTAGGTTGAATTTAAGCTTTTAGTTCTTTAACATGCCGTAAATCTACGATACGGAACCCATGGTTTAAAGTCCCTCCCAAAGGACTAAACGCCCAAGATTTGTACATCCTGAAAAATCCATAGGCCGCAGCCACGGATCCAGAGGTGGGCACGCTACCTCTGCAACAACGCGGCCTATAAAATGCAATGTTTTCTGTTTCAGCATTCAAGAGGCAAATGTACCTCTGAGATGTGAAGAGAGCACGCCACAAACACTCCACTCACATCCCAGTACCTCAAGTTCCAGCTCTCATGATTTCCATACTTCCGCGGACGCTGACACACAAAGTGTCCTCTCCCGCGTGGAAGATGCAATGGCAGAATTAAGAAGATTGTCAGAGTCCATGATCCAACCAGAGGAAGACGAAATCTGGGCGTTCAACAAAAGCATAGCGATCCAAATGAGGAAGCTGCCTGAAGAATACGTAATAGAACTGATGTGTGAAATTCAAGAGTTGGTCGCCAGAAAGCGCAAGAAATTCATACAGGACTCTGCACATAGCTGACAAATTAAAATTTGTGCGAAAGAAAGAAGAGAACGCACTCTTGACATATTTTAATCATTGTAACGAATTGCTAATGTTGGCATTGTTGTACAGGCGTAAATTAAGAGAATAATAAATCTACTACAATGAGTATCTAATTAATAATTCTAACAATACGTGTAAGAAAGCATGGAATATAATCAATCAGGAAACTGGCAGGAGCAATACCCAGCAATACCCAGATGATGATTTTAGTAATTTTTTTATAGAATCTGTAAATAGTATTAAAAATGGTATACAAAACCCTCGAACCTCTGCTGAGGAATTTAAACAAGGTTGAGAAAAGTAATAGTGTTTTTAACTGGAGACATGTAGCACCTAGTGAAGTGTATGAATCTGTTATGAAATTGAGTAATTCTAAGGGTCAAGATTACTATAGGTTTTCAAACTATTTGTTAAAATCAATCATAAGTACTATTTTGGACCCTCTAGTTATAGCTATAAATCAATGCTTAGATCAAGGAAAGTTCCTTGATGCTCTTAAAATATCTAAAGCCATTCCCATACACAAAAGAGGTGATACTGAACTGTTAGCTAATTATAGACCAGTTTCTCTTGTGCCTGTCCTGTCTAAGGTCCTGGAAAGTGTAATGCTTAAACAACTAGCCATATACTTTGAGGAAAATGATCTATTCTATAAAGAACAGTTTGACTTCAGATCTGGCAAGTCCACAACATTGGCCAATGAATTCTTAATCAACTGGATTTTAAATGCACTTGAAAATAAACAAACCGTAGCTATATGTATGTGCGATTTAAGTAAGGCATTCGATTGCTTACTGTTAGATCATAACATATTGTTACGTAAGCTTTCACGGAAAGCCAATTTCCATTATTAAATCTTATCTTACTGGAAGACAGTAGTTTGTGGAACTACATGCTCAAATGTCAATTTTTGTACCTGTAAATATAGGGGTTCCTCAAGGCTCTATCTTGGGCCCTTTTCTTTTTATAATATATATGGACGATTCTCCAGTGACAGTACCTGAAAAAATAATAGCTTATGCGGGTGATACAAGAGTTTTCAGAACTTTCGATGATAATGTTTCCATGGAGAGTAGTTTAGAATCATTGTCTAAATGGTTCAGCGCCAATAGTCTTAATAAAACACAGACCTTTGTCTTCAGTCTCTTTAATAATATAGGTGGTAAGCAATCCGCTAAACTACTAAGTTTTCACCTGGGTAGTAAACTATCTTGGAAGCAACACGTACAATCTGTTTGCACAAAGTTATCAAGAACATTTCTTCTGCTAACGAGATTAAAACAATTGCTTCCGAGTTCCGACTAATACTCTATTAGATGTCTATTATGGGTTTCTTCACTCGCATCTGATTTATGGTTTACTGTTGTGGGGAAACTATCCAGTTGCAAAAGAAGGCAGTCCGTATTATTAAAGGATGTGGCCGCAAAACTCATTGTCAACCTATTTTTAAGGAACTTGGAATTCTCACGCTCTCCTCAAAATATGTATTTACAAATTTAGAACTCCGTTCCAGCTGCCCGTAGACACTGACGCACTGCTTGCCGAATATCCTCCAGTGTCTCGTAGCGTTGGCCTCACATCTGTTTCTTCACAACCGAAAAGATGGTAGTCGGAGGGTGCCTTGTCGGGGCTGTAGGGAGGATGTGGAAGTGTTTCTCACCTAAATCTCCTGATCTGCTCCATAGTGGCAAGTGCAGTATGCGGACGCGCATTATCCTGTTGAAGGATGATCTTCTTTCCAGGACGTTTATCACGCAATGCACGACGGAGCTTCAAAAGTGTCTGGATGTAGCAGGCAGAATTTATGGTTTGGAACGGAATTCTATCGCAAGGGTATTTTCAAACTTGCAAAACGATGGGAAACATGTGTGAAAAAAAAAAAACGGAGACTGTGTGGAAAAGTGAAAGAAAGGTATGTAGATTTCACTTACAAATAAAGATTAAGGTTGTGAAAAAATGTTGCCACGACTTTCAGTATGCCCCTCGTATATGAACACTTGCAAAATCATGTTTTTAATACTGCGCACACACATGGGACTCGGAATGATCACAACTTGGTTATTCCTAAATTTAGATTAACTAAGACACAGAACAGCCATATTGTATTAGGAATCAAGCTATATAACAAGGTCTCAAACAACATCAGAAACGTAAGAGATACTTGTAAATGGAAATTTTTACACTGTACAAGGATATTTTGAATGCGACTTTGAATGATTGTTTTTGCATTGTGTATTTCTTTACTAAACCTATTGTTATGTTATAACTTATATTACATAATGGTGTTACAAATAAATACAAATACAAATACAAATGTTGGCTGTTTCACAAAAAAAAAAAACAATAATTTGGAATCCTAGCTGTAGTAGCCTAAACCCCATACCTGTTTCTACCGGTCCTGTTGATTTCGTAATTTAAGGGCTTCTGTTTTGTATTGCATCAATTTTTAATTTTAATAGTCTTAAACTTGTTTAAGTAGGCCTATTCTTATAAAACATGAGATAGTCTAAGTTATAAGGATTAGGCTATAAATCAACCATACAAAAATATTATTGAAAATTTAACCATTGAAATTATTGAGCTCAAAACTAAATTAAAATTCATTATGCAATCTTTTATTTTACATTAATGTTTTAAATAGTCAAAACTGTAATAACTTTAGCCCTAATGTACACCAGGGTAAAATAGAGCTGTCAGTTTCATATGAGATAGTAAATAATAAATAACATGCTTAAATGTTACGTTTATTACCGGGACACTTAAACAAATTTAAATAAATTCATTACTTGAAATTAAAACGTTTTTATAACTGAGAGTTGGAGAAAGGAATTTCACATGGGTGTACACGTAAGGCAGAAGTATCTAACAAATACCGTGGTATAATGGGATATATATACAATTAATTATTGTGAAGTGAACCGTACCGATACCGATATCTCTCCTCCTAATGCAAGTAGTGTAAGCCTACAAAGTAAGGAAAGGCAAAATGGTATACAAGTATGGTTTTCGTTTGTTGATAATTTTTTTCAATTCTTCGAGTGTGTTCACAGGATATTCTCAACTTTAGCAAATTATGTTCTTTATTAAACTAAATCTTTGTCCACTATACCAATAAAAGAAGTAAATAATAATAATAATATATTGTAATACTAGATTGGTACGTACGTCTTTGGAAAATCTGGGAATAGTTTGAAAAGACAAGCAGAAGATTGAATTTGTAGAATTCAACTAGCAAAATATTGTTAGTCTATAATTTATGTGTGCAATAATAAATATATCAAAATGTTAGAGGCTTTGATATAAGTTACCCGCATTATGTTATGCACTGCCTGTTCATTTAGACGTGCATGCGCCGCAGACATTGGGCGGGACGGAAGGGGAGTGTGTTGCTAGCATGGATCACGTGAGACTGCGCATTGTGTTTACAGTGTTCACGTCTAAATGCACAGGCAGTAAGAAGGAAAAGGCGGAGGTAGGTTAGGTTACAAGTACTGGGTGCAGGAAGTTCGCTTTTCCACCATGAGAGATTGAACGGGAAATGGATGAAAGACACTAACGTAGAAAAAATATGTAAAACTGCCCCGGTGAACAACCTATTATCAAGAATTAGATCTTGGGCTTGCAGCCGGGTCAGAGAATCATCAGAGCACGGCAACGGAGTGTGTTACCGAAAGCTTGGGTAAAATACCTTCGAGCTAGGCGCAAGTCCGAGCAATCATTTTTTTTTTTGTATTAACCAGTTTAAAATCGCCCAGCAACATCAGTGCTTTACAGATAAAGAAGTAATGTATTTACAAATAAAGTTAATATTACTAAGCAACAAAGAGGTGCGATTAGGCTACTTACACTCACAGTGCTGACTCACTACCCCTACAAATAGAAGTTTTGTTGAAATGAACCAGTCCAAAATAAATGCCCACGAGATACTAAAAGATCTCTACACTTCGGGAAACACTACCTATCCGAATAGGTATATTCATGTATAGAACCGCAAATAACGGAATTGTGACATATTTGACTTAAAGCGATTCGGTCTAAAAAATAATGAATTGTGGAGTTTTACATTTACTATCTTATACCCTCTTGCACTAAAAATGACTTTATATAAATACAGCGCTCCTTTACATTGAAGGCCTATAGTAAGTTAGGATGACAATTTTTATATTAATTATATATTAGATTTTCTATATAATCAATAGTCAAAACGATGTATTCTAGCATACAGCGTGAAGATATTTAAAAGAAAAAAGTATTAAGTTATAGCGTCAATAATACGGAAACACATTAGTAGTTTGGAGTATAAAAACTTGGTGACATTTCCTCGTGTTTTTTACTACTAATGTGATTTTATATTAGTCTATGTTGGTATAAGTTAAATTCAGTTTTTTAAATAAATAAATAAATAAATAAAATTCATCACATAAATAATCAAAGTATCGTTTACCACCAAAAGCAAAATGCAAATAACTAGCACTAGTTTTTAAGGTTGGTACCCATTGCAATTCAAAACAGCTGTATTATTGAATAATTTATTTCTTCACTTTTATTATTTTCTAAATCGCTATCGTAGAAAAGTAATGACAATTTTCATTATTGACTGTACACAAACTTAGTGTATAATATAATGTAAGAAGTTTTATCCTACGCTGAATGTACATTTTATTTACATAAACTAATATTTGCGTACGAGAGTATGACGTTGTGTATGTAAAACATAACAATATTACCAACTTCTACTGTCATGGCATTCATTATAATAAGTTTCCTAACGGGATTCAGAACGAGATAAGGTTTAGGCCTATTATAATCTCTTATTTTCAGAACAAATTTCCCAAAAGGCTATCATTACTGGAAACTATTGGACTATTTATCAAAGGCTCTGCAAACAATATACGTAATTTTGTTTTTGCATTTCTGGGCATTTTACCTTCGGAATTGCTTTTATTGTTATTATTGAAGTGGTTCCAGGAACTGTTGCTCAAGCGAAAGACAGGTGAACGACCATGAACCTAGTAAATCAGGTCTGCTCATATGCATCGTTGTTACTAGGAGTTACTATGACATTAAAACGTCAGCTGAAGCAGGCCAAGGCTGTGTGCGACATGGGTTTCTCTGGTTTCAATAATTCTCAGTCCGAGGGAGAAGCAACTCAATATTTTGCATTTAACCTGGGCATTTATGTATTTTGACGTATTATGTTTATATACAAGGTCTAAAAGCGAACGTTTTTAGCTTAAGGAATCACTATAATTAATATTCATGGTTTTCAACAATACAAATTTCGTGCTACCGTACAAAAGAGTTTATGATACATGTTCATAAATAATTTTATGGGGATTCATGTATTTAAGAAACACTGTTTCGCCTCACTTCTTAACTAAACACTCATTCAAAAAGTTATATGTATATACACACATACGCTTATACATACACATACCCGAGGGATGGAGCATAAGTCATGGTAACAATCTTTTTTAAAAGAAGCCGATGATACCATAAGATGTTGTATGTCAGGGGAGAGTGTGGCATCTCTAGTATTGTGATGTACGGTTATACAATAGAGGCGATGGTAATTTAGTTGTTAGTCACCCACCGTGAAAAATAGATATGACAACATGGGGACACCGTTCTTACGTCAAAATAGTCACTATTCCAGGGAGAAATGCAAAAGAATACCACAAGGAGATGATGGAAGCTTAGGGGAATAATGCCCATCCGTACGGAACTTGAAGGGATCATGGAGTGGGTATTACTGTCATGATATCATTAAGACCGTTTCTCTTTTGACTATACGGTTGCAATTATGCAATTTTACTTTCAGAAGCACAAAATTATTACTGTATCAAATATTCAAGTTTGCCATGGAAGGCACCACCTATTCCGCCAAGTGGACAAACTACTTTATGACATGCTGTATTTACTACATGAAAGTGAAGTGTTTTATTTACTGATAATTAAGATGTCAATACAAGGATCTGCTGGAACTAGGTCGTGCTATCTCCACAGGGGTCACAAGTCAATGTAGGCCTACCGCAATCTTTACTACAGCGACAATTTTTACACCCAAATTACGCTTCATTAAAACTGACCCTTTTACTGGAATTAAAGATGAAATTAATTATTACTATATTATCGCGGGTCAAAATTTAATATCCCAGCGGTTAAATGCTATCCTAGCGCTATGATATCTTATTGCATATACCAAAGAGAAGGTACGGTATAGGCCTACACAACATTTCAATTCCCCAGCTTTGCAATTATAGAAAATAGAAATTTCACACGTCGAATCTGGAAGCACCAATTTCATTTCTAACAACTATTATAGCAAAATACTCACTCTTTGTGGCAACCCTTTATACCAAACGATCCAAAAGCTGCTTACTTACCTGCAAAACAAAATACAGTTCCCCATCATTATAACAAAAGAACAGAATCCATGAATTAAAAACATCTAGGGAATATTTAATTACATAATGATGAGATATGTCACACGGAAAATATTTACAGAATACAAGGATCTTTCTTCCAAAATGTTGTAACTCTATTATTAACGATTTTAAGATGTTTGAGAATAAAATCTATTGTCTAAACTAATTATGTTAATCATTTACTTAAAATTTAGTAAAATTTACCGAAGTAACCTTAAGAAATTATCCAAAGGATGTTTCTTTAGATTAGCCTCCTATAACCCATTTTATTTTGGAGTCGCTGTATTACTCGAATGATAATCATGCACTTAATTTGGTTTGAAAAATTACACTACATTATTTGATATTAATTTAATTTTAATTAGAAGTTTAATGAAAATTATGGAAATAAGTAAAGTACAAAATTCACAGCTTTCTTGAAATATTCTTCATTTATATCTACATACCGTAGGCCTACCTATCCATAATCTACGAAACATATAACATTTTCCTGCCATGTCATAACAGGAAGATCCTATTATTACTTAAACATAAAAAAATATGTGCTTATTCAGTGAATGCAAGCCGAATTAAATGCTTAGGCTTCGGCTTAGAGGATGATTGAAAATCAACGCACTTTGGAATGACTTTAATTTCCAAGAAAGTCTACACTGAGCTATTTGCAGTTTGAAAGAAAATCTTGCTTTCAAAGCGCAGCATCAATGAGATTAACAGCCTTTTTATAACACTGTACATCATTACAGCATTAACAGCTAGCAGTAAAAATTACATGGTCCCATTTCTTCTCATTTTTTGAAGAACTTTGGCACTTTGGAAGAAAGCTCATTTCTATATAAGGAACATTTTCTTGGATGGGATATGGCAAGAAGTTTAAGACGCCGAGAACTTGAAGTAAATATAATTTGTGTTATAAAATATCGCTGTTTATAGAAAAGAGCATTAAAGAGGTCTAAACAAGTTACAAAGTTCAATACAATATCGAGAGGAACAATATCTAAATTTTTGTGCTAGCATTTTTAAGAAGATTGTTGGTGCACTCTAAAATAGGCTACAATACACGATATTGCGTTTAATATCCTTAAGGACTCTCTCCAATTGTTTATAACAATTTGTTTCTCACATTCCAAATAAATAAGTTAGTAAAGCTAAGAGAGAAAAATCATGTTGAGATAACTGCCTA
This sequence comes from Ectobius pallidus, assembly GCA_964059195.1. NCBI lineage: Eukaryota > Metazoa > Arthropoda > Insecta > Blattodea > Ectobiidae > Ectobius > Ectobius pallidus. The sequence goes on from CAXKWD010000009.1 coordinate 37,399,351, forward strand.
AAAAACACATAAGCACGGAAAACACAAAAATCACCAAGATTTTACAAAACCGTAAAATTAATGAAAATAGCCTGTTCCAAGTTACATGTTTTGGTGTCCTCCGTTGTTTTTCTTTCACAAAAAGTTCCAACACACTCACACAATAGTGCCGAAGAGTAACGTATCAGAAAAGTTAAGAGAGGAGAGTTATGAAAAGAATGGGAAACCGAATTGCAAGCCACATCTAATGGTCAAGAAATGAATAAATGTGCTAACCCTTCAGAGCTGAACTTATATGTATATAAGCAACCATCAAGTAAAACCACCAGAGCTAGAATTTTTATATAGGCCTAGTTTCATTTGCAAAATATGTAGGCCTACATAAATGTGTTGTGAAAATTGTGGAATGTGTTGAAAAATACTGTATTTAAAATAGTAAAATATGTAATATAACATATTATACCAATCTATTATGTTCACGAGAAAATCATGCACTAGATTTTTCAGCATAGTGAACAATAATTACTCATTCTAAGTTCTCTGAGGTTTATCAGAAATGTGTTCTTATACGCGGAAAATGACCTTTCAACGTTACATGATGTAAAGAGGGCAAATTTTTGTAAATGAATATATTTTTTAGGAAATTTTTCGGAAGGATCAAATATGTATCCATTTACAATTTGAACTGTTTGAATATCCAGGGTTTCTTTTCAAAACCTCCACCATCTTTCAATCTCTTGCAAACATTAGTCTAAAAATGCAAACAACATGTTTTTAAAACAATTCAGTAAAACCTGTCCTGAAGCCGAACTTAGCCTGTGCAGTTGTGAGAGAACTAACTGAAAACCCATTTAAGAGGGTCATCGTTAGTCATGTAAAATCACTACTGTAGCAAATGAAAATAGACAGAGTTTAAATTCTGAATTTCAGCTAAGCAGTTTACTCTTTTTTTTTTTTTTTTTTTTTTTTTAAATCATTTTTATTCCTGCATGCGCCATTACATTAGTAATATTACATGCGGTCTTACTCCTTCTTAGATGTATCTATATACACATATTACAAGTTGATATTCCTAACATAGGCCTACACGAAACTTCACTAATATAATCGTCTTATGGTGTACCATGTACGTTTACTATTTCCTAAGTCTATAGGTAAAGAGTAAAATGTGTAAATATGTAGAAATCTCAGCTCTAGTTATGAGATTGAATTCACCGATGAAAATTTCAATGGAATAGCTGGTTTCCATAAGTGACAGCAATAATATTTTGATAAAATCATTATTATTTATTTTAACATGAACATGCTCTGCGGTACGGTAACGCATTTGTGCGTCAGTCGCAGTAAAAAGGTTAAATTGGCATCCTCATAGATAAAGGCACTTATCCTCTCTCTCTCTCTCACACACACACACACACATACAGTCGTCACTCTCTTTCTGAACCCAAGGTCGCGGGATCGATCCCGGCCCAGGTCGAGGCATTCAGGTGTGCTTAACTGTATCAGACCTATGCCTATAGATTTAAAAGCATGGAAGAAAGAAGAAAAAAGAAGAAGAAAAAAACTCCTGCGGGAGAAAATTTCGGCACATCGGTGACGGTTACACGCCTAAGTTGTAGTAACCCCTGGTAACATAACATCAACATAACATTTTATGTGAGGTAGCATAAAATCAACAGTCCAAACACACACATCTGAATCAAATAGTACTCAGTGCATTTAGTGAAAAAAAATCAGAATGCAGTAACTGCAACCAATGCAATCTTTCCTATCAACGTTTTCGATGTGGTAAAGAACACGATAGTGCATGAATCGCTTATTCAGAAAGGAAATATATCCCCTAATTCACAGTAGAGACAGAATATTTCCCTACCTGCAATAAACGGAAAATGAAGGTTTTGTCAGGCCTGTGCTATCGTGCGGTTAAGTTTCGTTTCTGGGATAAACGATCCATTAAGCCACTCAAAAGCGTATCTATAAATAAAAAAACGAAAAAACAAACAAACAAACGTAGTACTATAATGGTCCTTTCTGCAGTAAGTGATTATTACCACAACTTTAGTAGCCAGTAGGGTGGGTTGAATAAATTAATTATTTTTTTCCGGATCACTATAATGCGGAAAACTTGTTTCTTGTAATAAGAAGAAAAACGACGTTAAAATTAAAATTGGTTGCACTTAAAGTTTATAAAAATTGTCGAATTTGAACATTTTTCGTAATATTTTTTTTGCACTCCTTAGCTAGTAGCCTAAGTGTTACTTACGAAAGTTGTTTACATGGTTCGTAAGTTGACATTCCCACACAATCGTGTTGCTAAGGGCGTTGCGATGAGGTTAAATTACTTACGGTCCAAGCGCCACGTCATAATTCATTACGATACACTTCATAATACAAGCCTTTATGGACACGGCCCCCAGGACAAATATTCGGTTCCCATAACAACAAACACATGCGAATCACTTTCTGAAATAAACATCTATTTTCAAGAATGTATTTACATAATATTTTCAGGTAATATCACAATTAATATAATTAAATTGATATAAATAATCATCGTGCAAAAAATAGCATGCAACACACGGGCCGTAAAGGCATTTACGGGTCTCGAAAACTTAAAAACCCTCGGCTGCGCCTGGGGTTTTCAATCTGTTTCCTCGACCCGTAAACGTGCCTTACGGCACTTGTATTGCAATATACTATAATATTACTTAAAGTTCTAAAATCGACACCCTAATTTGTTATGCTCATTTTATGATTCAATAAAGTTAAATAAATTAGAAAATCGTTAATATTTTAATGTTTTCCTCACAATGTGTTCGAAAACCGGGAAATTAAAGAGAAATGTGTAAGCTTCATCGTGCAAATCTTTGTCCTTTTTGTCGGATGAAAAGACCCGGAACAACGGCGAGGAGGTGGCCGTCAAATTCCAACCACACCCTACCCAACCAACTATCCGAAGTAGGGGCCTATTGAAATTAAAAATATATAATGCTTACAAAAATTGGCTAGGATTCAGAGGTTCACTGTTACTTATGATTATTTCAAAGTGTTCACGTTTAAAGTGCGACTTTTAGAAGAAATCAGGCACAAGCGAACTTTATAACAGGTTAGATCAGATGTAGCCGTCTCTAGTTTCATACTCACATACTTCAGTCGAGGCCTCGGTAACAACTTGACGCATCTCGTTTGCCTGACTCTCTGATGGACTTGTGTCGAAACTGATGAGTGATTGGATATCATCACATACTTCCCGTAGCATTGGCGGGTTATTCAAGGGCAAGTATTCCAGTCAATGATTTCAGTGCAATCGGTAGCTTCAATGTCTGTCTTATGTTTCTCGAAGTTTCTAATAGTTTTCCCTTTAGAGGTGAATTGTCTTCCTTTACAAATTTTCCCATATCGAAGCTCTGGCAGGTGCTCTTTTACCAATTATTATAGCCAACAATAAATTTTCCGACTGTGCAATTAACGCATTGTGATCAATTACCAGGGGCGGATCCACGGGGGGGGAAATGGGGGAAATTTCCCCCCCCAAAATTTGAAATATTAAGCGCAGATTATTCAAACGGTCAGCCTTCTAATAAATTTTGTAAAGACAACATAATCCAAATACTTAAATTAAAGCAACGGCATTCATTATTTTGAAATACATTTGTAATAAAATGCCGAAATGTTCATTTTGATTTCAACTGTGTACTGGGAATATTAATTTTTATGAGTTGGATAAAATATTTCAGCGCTATGAGCCGCGTGGCAGCACTGTGCCCTATAACGCGACTGCGCGACGCATCAGCTGGCCGACCTGAGCGTCATGTAGCGGCATGGAGATATAGCGAGAACTGAGGTCGAAATTGTGCTTAAGCTAGTTTTGAGTTTATCTTAGGTGCAGTTACAGGACAAGAAGAATCATGTCTGATGTTAACAAAACCTCAGGTAAGTAATTTTCCCAATATTTAGTTTAAATTAAATTTGGCCTCACATGTACGTTCCTGCGTTTCAACATAACAACTACAGCACGAGTGGGCGGAGAAAAAGAGCTTAATTAGAAAGATCCCGTGTTTAATTTCAAATATTTGATAGCGTTACTACTGGTTTTTAATTGATTGTTGAGCTTGGTAGCTTCAAAACTAGCATTTTCACTGCTTCTAGGATATGTATATTAGATTATAAATAATCTATACGATGTCATTTGCACCTTTATGTTGTTTTTTTTTCAGATGAGACGAATGAAGAAGAAAAGACAACATCTTGTGATAGACAAGAAAAAATGGCCGCACCAAACACTTCTTTGAATAAAAAACCAATATCTAAGACAAAAAGCCGTCAGCAGAGAACTATCAACGATTTCTTCACACAGCCAAAGAAAAAACAACGTCTTGACAAAGAAGAAGACTTTATTCCGTTTGAAGGAGAAGCTGCAGCTTCATCATCGAGGCCAGACGGATTTGTTTTCCAACCATCACGTCATGATGTTCTGATGCCGTCAATTGAAAAAGAGCTTGCACCAGTAACAGTCTTATCCACCGTTTCTGAATTGTCAGGTGCTGTGCCTGTGCCAGGACCATCATATTTTGTGTCATCCCCTGTTCTCGATCAAGAAGCACCAAAATATTATGATATTGGCAACCATATTGGTAAAAAGATTGACGATTTTACTATTATGAATTTATTGGAAAATCATTGGATCCCTTCCAACAATTATGACTTTCCCTTCTCATTGAGAAACTATTGCGGAAAAGTCGTGAAAAACTTTTTAAGAGCGAGCCATTTAGAAAACTACAAAGATTGGCTTGTCTTATCAGACAGTAAAAAGGGTCTGTTTTGCAAATACTGCCCCCTCTTCACAACTAGAAACGAAGGAGGTTTTTGCAAAAATATCCCCCTAAAAACCCTTGTCACCGAGCCTTTAAAGAATTTTAAGAATCTTAATGGAAATCATGGCGATCTTGAGAGTCACTGTAATACACAATACCACAAATCTGCTGTAATGGCAGGCAAAGATTTTCTGAAACGGTATCATTCACCTCAATTAGAAATTTGCAATGTCATCAGCAATGAACGTTTAGAACAAGTGAAAGAAAATAGAGCAAAGTTGATCCCTATTGTCAAAACTATAATATTACTAGGGAGACAGAACATTCCCCTTCGGGGCCATCGTGATGATGGGCCTCTCTCTGATCCATCCATGACTCATGCCGAAAATGATGGAAATTTCAAAGCCCTTTTGAAATTTAGGATAGATTCTGGTGACGAAGTTTTAAAAAAACACCTCGAGAGCATGTCTTCAAGAGCAACATACTTAAGTAAAACAACCCAGAATTTAATAATCGAATGTTGCAGACAAGAAATTCTCGAACAGATTCTTTCAAGGATAAAAAAGGCTGAAATTTATTCAATAATATTTGATGAGACCACCGATTCTTCTCACAAATCACAGATAAGCCTTGTGCTACGCTATGTGTTCTTTGACCAAAACGGTGAAATCCAAATTAGAGAAGATTTTTTAACTTTTATTGACGCCTTTCAGAGTATGCCTGTTTCGGAGTACAATGAAGACGACAAGGACGAAAATGAAGCTGCGGAACTATCTTTGACAGGGGAAAATCTTGGTAAAATAATATTGAAGAAAATTCAAGAACTGCATTTGCCCATCGAAAAGTGTATTGGAATTACCACCGACGGATGTTCTGTGATGATGTCATCTGACCGTGGAGCTGTGCATGAAATTCAAAAAGAAGTTAAAAATGCCATTATAACTCCATGCTACAGTCATAAACTGAATAACAGCATATCCAAAAGCTCTAAGGTAGCTGTCATTGAAAATTCTGTCAGCGTTATGAAAGAGGTAATTTCGTTTTTTTCATACCCAAAAAGAGATATGGCTCTCAAACAGTTTTTGGGAAAGAAGCTCGTAAACCTATGCGAAACTAGATGGACGGAACGCCATGATGGTATTGTACAGTTCACAGTGAGTTTGCCAGATATTGTCCATGCTCTAGAAAAAATTTCACAGTGGAAAGCTCCGCAAACCGCTGGAAAAGCAAGCATATTAGTGAAAGCAGTGATTGATACTCAATTTATTATTGGACTTTTCTGCCTAAGTGATGTGCTTTCCTTGACATTGCCTTTGAGCCTAATTCTTCAGAAGGAAAACCTAGATGTGGCAAGAGCGTCAGAAGTAGTGAGAAATCTTTTGAAAACCCTTCAAGATCAAAGAAAAGACGCAGAAGAATACTTCCACGAAGTATTTGTTAAATGTGAAAAAATGGCTGAAACACTAGGATTAGAGTTGACAAAGCCAAGAGTATGTGGCCGTCAAACCAAGCGTGACAACTATCAAGTGGCTTCGGTTGAGGTATTCTACAGACTCTCTACGTACATCCCCTTACTAGAAAAAATCATCGAAGATATGCGAGAAAGGTTCAGCCCAGAAATGATGGATGTTTTGAACTTGCCATTAATATTGCCAGATTCTGTAACGAAGACAGAAAATATCTTAAAGCTGAACGACACGTTAAAATCCGTGATTGATAGGTTTGAAAATGTCCTAGATGGTTTAAAAGAAACAAACTATTTCAGACTCAAAGCAGAGCTTTGCCATTGGCAAAATCATTGGAGGGCAAAGGAAGAACGTGGTGAAAAACTACCAACGAAAGCCCTTCAAGTGTTTCGGGAATGTGATAAGGATGTATTTCCTGTGCTGAACAATCTGCTGAAGATACTTTGCACATTACCTGTGAGCAACGCAAGCTCAGAAAGATCATTTTCAACCTTGAGACTCATAAAAACTTACCTTAGGTCAACAATGAGTGAAAATAGATTGATTGGTCTAGCGTTACTGAACATTCACAAAGACATTCATGTTGATCCGGAGAAAGTTATTGACCGATTCTCAAAGAGTGGTAGCCACCGATTTATACTGTGATTTTTTTCAAAGTATAACAACATCTATTCATGATTTTTTTTATTATTATGAGATCTATATAATATTATAGAATTAATTAATTCAATGTTGTTAAATTAAATGGTGGCGAGTGCTGCAAATGAGCTGAGTGGACATTGTCAAAGGACATGGGTTAAAGTTTCAAAAACATAGGCCTACTTCTTAGTGCCAGACAGAGCCGGTACTGGCTTCCATTCTAGGACTTTCCATGTACACTTATATACATCTTTGGTCATTTTTGTATAGATTCCGAATTGGCCAAACCGTGTCCTTGGATCAATATTTTGTAAATATGTTCAATAGAAAGTTTGTAAATCCAAAAAGGGTAATTTAATTTTGTTCCTTTTCCCATTAATAGCACTTGTTAGTCAATTGATAATATAACCTATGTGATTTTGGAGCTCATTGTCTAAAATATACAAATCGAGTAAAAACTTCCCTCTATACTTTGGTTCCCCCCCCAAAATGTCTCTCTGGATCCGCCCCTGTCAATTACTGGATTTAGCTGTCAGATAAAAACATGTTCAGAGCCGCCATTAAAATATTTGCCTTTTTCTTTTTATCTTGAACCAAACAGGCATGTAAGATTTCAAGATGAAATTATTGGGATATATTTGTTTCAAATTCTTAGAAGGATTGCACAATCTTATGTACAGTATAAGTACTCTATTGGCCGCAGTTAGCAGCCTATAATGTGACAGAGGACCTGGATCTCAAATTGACAATCCTCTGGACAATGTCCCGACAGTATTCCTTTGGATATATCTAATAAATACTCCTGATCTTTACTTAACATCATGCTGTCTACTTCTGGACCAAACAATCTACAGATTTACTATTCGTTCACGTGAGCTTTTCACACCCAGTAAGCTGTTGTTTAATGAGCCCAGAAAAAGATCTTGGCCCTGTGGTTACATTATCTATATGCTGGAAAATATCGCGTTATTTATCCTTTGGCTTACTTCAAGTTGTTAATCCAGTAATTGATCGCATTGAGTTATTTGCAAACAGTAGTCAAGAAATGTCCTGTTGGCTATCAAAATTGACGAAAGAGCACATTCGAGAGCTTGAAACGGAAGATAATCCACCTCTAAAGGGAAAACTATTCGAAATTTCGTGAAACAAAAGATAAACATTGAAGCTACCGATTAAAACTGAAACTATTGACTGGAACACTTGCCAGTTGTATCCTCCCCAACGCTACGGGGTCGGTATGGGTGGCGCAGTCAGTATCGTGCTGGCTTTCTGTCCCCAAAGTTGCGGGTTCAATCCCGGTCCATGTCGATGACATTTACGTGTGCTTAAATGTGACATGCCCATGTCAGTAGATTTAATGGCATGTAAAAGAATTCCAGCGGGACAAATTTCCGGCATACCAGCAACGGTCACAAGCTTAAGTTGCAATACATCCCTGTCGTTAAATAACCATATACCAACCGGGAAACATGTGATGATAATATTCAGTCACTCATCAATTCTGACAGTAAGCCCGTCAGAGACATCAAAAAGTTTTTGTCACACTCAGGCAGTCGAGAAATGAGTCAAACTTGCTACCGAGGCCTCGACTAAAATATGTGGACATGAAGCCAGAAATGCCTACATCAGATCTAGGCTGATATAAATATGACCTGTGCCTGATTTCTTCCAAAAGTCGCATTTTAAACGTGTACAATTCGAATAAATCATAAGAAACAGTAAACATCTGAAATGTATTCAATTTTTGTATATATTCAAAAAAATATAAAAATCTAAAAAAACACACCCTTACTTTGGATAGTTGGTTAATTTGGGTATTGGTGGAACTTAACGGCCACCTAATCGCCGTGAGTTCAAGGTCTTTTCATTTGACAAAACCGGCGAAGATCTGCACGACGAAACTTGCGAATTTCTCTTTAAATTCCCGTCTTTCCAACACATTGCGCGAAAGGAAAACAATAAAATATTACTGCTATTATGATTTATTTAATTTTACTGAACCATAAAGTGAGCATAACAAACCATAACGTGTCAATTGTAGATTTTTAAGTAATATTAGAAAATTACAAAAAAATGTTCAATTTCGTGAAATTTTATAAACATTAAGTGCGATGCGCGATCGGAAGATGTCAACCGATTTATAATTTTCTTACGTCGTTTTTCTTCTTATTACAAGAAGCAAGTTTTCCGCACTATTGCGATTCGGAGAAAATTGATTTTTTCGATCCAGCCAGTGTGCTGCAACCTACATCCACCTGTGCAACATGTTCGTTAACCGCAGATGTATAGCAATATTATTCACATCAGACCTGTCATTTGTTGTAACCTGAAGGACAATGCATCTACACAGCACTGACCATTCCCGTAATTCTATTTGGGAATAAAAAATGAATGCTGTTGTCATGATGGCTGCCAGCAAAATAACACACCTCATCACAAAATCTATTCCTGCATCTTATGCACTTCATGAACCCCCTTGGCCAATGTCAACATCTTTCAACATTTTAAGTTCAAACAAAATCGAAATGCACATGTTTTCAAGATATTATGTCACGTAGGCCTACTGCACAGAAACATGAATAAACTCATGAACCTCCAAATAATTTATATCTTTCGGTTTTGGTGTACGAAAATAGTTACAATAACTGAGGTAAACGCATGGTTCCACTCTAGCAAGTACATTATGTGATAGGAGGATCTACAGCAATATCACACGAGTTGTTAGTTTTACTGGTAATTTGATTGAGCTTAACGGATGTTTCTTGTCATTACAATTATGAAAGAAGATGAGTTCAAAAGCATAATTTAATTACCGAAATAAAACTCAAGACAAGTGGAATTCGGCAAGATAATTCCACGCTGATAAGAAGAACATTTTGAGGTTTATTTCAAAGCAAAGAATATAAATCAATACATAATATACATGCTGGTAAGATGTCTAGTCTCCAAGATGAAGACCATTGCATTTTATCACTTTTGGTTCACAGGTTAACATGACGTATTCTAGGTATCGGAAAAATTATCATGAGAGAAAACTATCTTTAAACTCAATTTAACTAAATTTAACACAAGAGTTGTTCGGCTAGATAATTCTACGGAATGAAATAATTCCATTTTGGAATTTCCTTTCAAAGCTAATTAAGGTACGAGGCGCGTCCATAAAGTAAGTTTCCCTGGAGCCGTTTACAGAAACAAAAACAATTTCGTGGACATGTACATTTCAACAGATACAGCAAGTATTCAGCTATTATTCAACATATTTTCCACCGGAATTGAAACATTTGTCGTACCGTGGGATCAACTTTTGAATACCTGTGTCGTAGAAGTCTGCCGCCAGGGATTTGAACCACTGTGTGACAAACATCTCCTCCTCTCTGTCATTTTCTATCCCTCCCTTTCATTTCTTGAGGTGTAGGAAAATATGGAAATCACTGGAAGTGAGATCCGATCTGTAGGGAGGATGTTTAAACACCTCCTAGTAAGTCTCCTGTAGAAGTTCGGCTGGGAGGTTTTTAAACATCCACCCTATAGCTCGGACCTCGCTCCCAGTGATTTCCATATTTTCCTACACCTCAATAAATGACAAGGAATGACAGAGAGGAGATGTAATTTTAGTCTCAGGACAGAATCTTTGAGGGAGGGATTTGAAAAGATCATAGACTTATATAACATTGTATTGAAATCTGTTGGACTTGTGTTCTAAGATTTAGCGTCAGGTCTGTACATAAGAGTTGGGGGTTTTGGAATTCCAGAGGGACTATGTAAGGAATTCTCAGGTAAAAAAGTTGCAACCCTTCAGGTCTATTTCGGGGTATGGTAAGATGAGGAAAACCAATCTCTTAAGAAGTAACATTTATAAAGTGCAATACTATGCGAGTTAATATGAAATATGTACTGAAAGTAGACAAATGAACTCAATGTGCAAGATAAACTTCAAAATATGCTTTATTTAGTATAAAACCCCAAAAAGATGCATTATTAACAAAATTGTTCCTAGGAAGGCCTAATCATACACGGAAGAAGGATACTTATTTGGAATCAATAAGCCATAAAATGGGTATTTATCAAATTTGAGAACTGTGACAAGCTTATAAAAACATACATTTGAATGGAAACCCTCTCTCTAATGATCACACTGTCCTGTGTGTGTCAGCACTGTCAGTAACAAAGGAAATAATTGCTACAGGGTGGTGTCATTTCACGGAATTAAACTCTGCTGCATGAACTGCACAAGCTTATTTTATTCACTGATTGAAAAGAAAATATGACAACTCGCAAAGTTATATGACAGCCGTTCTTTTATAACATACACCTCATAGCAAAAAAATAAAACTGCTCTTTCTAGTGTTAAAATCAGGTAGGTCTACTAAAAAATGAAATGTCTGAATGTACAGGAAAGGGCGCTTCTGAACAAAATTACACTATTTTACAGTGTTAAGCCAGAAGTTCAGAAAAGTTGAGGGTTTAAGGCAAAATTAGCTGTTTTATGATTATTAACAATTGAATTGAAGATTGTAAGTTGTTATTGTCTTTGTGTATAAAGGAACAAAACTTATACAAATGTTATTATCTCCAAAAATTTTCAACCAGCTATGGTAAGTAAAAGTACCGTATATTTTTTCCAGGAATTTAAAATAGAGTACAGTGTGTCACATCCGTTACAAGAAACATGGAAAGTTTAAATTGCATGAAATTGAGTATTTTGATCATGTTGTAACTTTTTATGTAGTAATGTAGTAATTAAATTCTTTGGATGGAACTAATATTTTATGTTAAATAAAGAAGGAACTTGGTTTTTATGTATAGCCTACCTGTCACATCCGTTACACTGCAAAACATATATTTTCAAAAAATTGAAATAAAAATTATGATAATCACCTACTTGGGCAGGTAACGTTAGCCATTATATTCCAGTGTAGTATTTTTTAATTATATGTATTCCAATATTTTAACAGATTTTGAAGCCAATGTAGAATAAGTGTAGAGGCAAGTGTCATTTTTGTCACATCCGTTACTCAATATAATTAGTTAGGGCCTATTTACTGTAATTTCAGAGCAATGATAATTACAATTCACATTGTTGCAAAGGGGACCACAAAGTAAGTAGGCAAGTATGGAACATTCTAGAAATGTATTTACTTTTTTAAATTAGCAGTTACCTCATGTACATGTCACATCCGTTACTAAAAGAATGGCTGATGAACAGAAAATTGCAGCTCACCGGTAAATCTAACGTCTTCCTACGTCGCGGGCTGTTCACCTGAGAAAGAAACTAAGGATACATGGCTAATATTGTACGGGGGACTTTGAATGATGATGAAAAATAAGTTCACACTTTTCTTGACAACTTTGTCACTGGAAGTTTTTAAGTAGACTTGTAGAACGAAATTTAGCCAGCGACGACTTTTTTCAGCGCAAAAATGAAAAATACTCTCACCTTGTCTGACAATTTATTTTTTGTAACCACTATTTTTAAAATATTGGCAAATTCTAAGAATCAGCATTGCATATAAGGACAAACGAATAATTGAGATTTTTCGTCTCAATTGTTTCAATTTTACTATATGTTTTAAAGTTCGGAACGAAAAATATGTGAAAATTTTCGTTTGAACAAAAAATCACAATTTCTATAATTCAAACAAAATGAAACGGAAAATCTTTTCGAGTCCACCATCTTGTTCTTCACAACATTTAATGCAAAAATACAAGATTTTATTTCACTTTGGTCATTTTCTGAAAATAGACTTATCTGGCAACATAGGGCTCGCGCGCTTGATTCTCCCATATGAATAGCATTGGCCATAAGACTCCATTGTGCCTTCACGATGTGAAAACCAGTAATAGAAGTGTATTATTAATGTAATGTATACAAGTTTGTAAATGTGATGTAAATAACACATTTTATGCTCACAAAACGCAAAATAATTCGTGTCATAATTTTGTGTGTACTGTGACTTAGTAGACGCACTACGCACAGGAAAATCATTTTTAAAATAATCATACCAACATTATGAATGAAGCTAAATTTCAGCTAGCACGAATTGCTAGTACTACAATAAAATTGCACATTCTCTGCTTGAAAGTGAGAGCTGAGTGGCAAGTCAGGTTGGGTTAGGTAGTGACACTTGTTTTAATTATAACCTTCCTGTCTTCCTACACGCTACAAGATCGCGTGGGCTGCACTGCTGTTTTGTCTCTCTGCATCCGTGACTAAATAGAAAGATCTTAAAGTGAGTATTCGCAAAGCACACAACAAGCAAATCATGATGCCATGAGATTAATGACATTCATGGAAGAACTAAACAAGCAGAAGATTTTGGAAAGAGAAAAGTCACCGAATGTCGATATTACCTTTCCCAAGTTAGAGCTAAGTCTATTACTGTAATTATTGGCAACAGTCACCGGAATAGAAGAAACATATCTGAATAGTATGGATTTACAATGTCCAGTGATGCTAGAACAATTAATATAACAATATAAATAAGCATTTAAAACGACCGTACAGTAATGTATTGTACTTTACTCCGTTCGAAATTTGAAAATGGCGTTTCAGGAGTAAATAACTTTTATGTTATTTTGAATCGAAAACATTGTTGAACAGAACTCTCTCCTCTTTTGTAAAGTTTCATTTTATGGGCTGGGCCCGTAAAACAAAACGTTATAGGGAATATAGAGGATATCCCCAGATGTCACTGTCATTCACTTCCCTTTTGTACAGATTAATAGTAGACTATCAATTTCTTTCATTTTAACCACTACAAAAACTATTATTCCTACTACTACTACTACTACTACCTACTAATCATTTACAATTCAAAATAACATATTTAGGCAATAAAGATTTGGTCCATAACGTAGATACTGGCAGTTATGTTTCTGACAAGTCACAAACATAAGCCAACACAATATTTAGTTTCGCTCAAAACATTACTTACGAACTTAATTTCTATCCATAAATTTTAAAGTCTGCAACTCCTTGTAATGGCGAAAGATTTTTCAATATCAGTTTACTATCTGTCATTCGCACTTTAACTTCAAGAAAGATATAAATTTCTTTACAAATAGATCACAGTCAGTAGGCCTACACGCAGATATTTCTCATTCTAGTAGGTTCATATGTTTCAAATAGTGATTTGCTTCAAACTAATTGTTGCCAACCAAAAGAGCCTGAATTCCGCTACATACGAAAACACCAAAAAGTTTTTTGATTAAAAGTACAAGGAATTGAAATAACATTTAAGCTACTATTCAAAATAGCTTAAAACATCGTACGATGTTCGACCGTTATAAGAACTTAACAAGCTCACTGGAATAACAAAACTCGCTAGCGGTCATTTTGTTAACTTCGTGCTTGCTTGTTAAGTTCTATACAACGGTCTTACGTCGTAAATAACTATTAACCAGGCCTCACTCGCGTTTATGGCTGTCACGGCATCACTCTCCCGTTAGATTTGATCTAAAATGCGTTTATGTTCTTTTATAGCTATTAAATACAAATCAATTCATGGATTAAACTTACAATAAGATTCAGTAACCATTTTAAAATTGGTAAAAGGAAAAACAGTTATATTTTCTTTGTCAAAAACCTAATAATAATAATAATAACAATAATAAGGGATCTTACCAAAATGTTGATTATTTTACATGATTCTGGCATTGTAAACAATTTATTTCTATTAGTAGGCCTACATTATTATAATTTTATTATTGGTGATATTATTTATTATCGTTATTATTATTATTTTGTTCTTATTACTGGTATTATTATTATTATTATTATTATTATTATTATTATTATTATTATTATTACAGTGTCATTATAACATTTAAAATGAAAAATAATCAGAGATCACAATAATATTATTCAATAGCTTTAGCGTAAACTTCCTCTTATACTCAGGATGAATGAGCCGCTTTATTAATAATACTACTGCTGACACGTGTGTGATATCACTTGCACAAATAAAGAAGCTCACATGTTGTAGAAGGCATTGCTAGCGAAACAACTTTCTCTTTCAAGAGAAATATATACAGAAGTGTTAGTTCCGATCTAATAGCGCGAGCGATCGCGGCTTAACATGCCCCTTATAATGTCAGTTTTTTACAAAATCGGTAAAGCCTATGATATTACCTGGCCTCGTATCTAAAACGGTTTTATTTAACTAAATGTAAATGTGTGGAAGTGAAAACGTACCAGGCGGCCTAGACCGGGAGGAGCACTATATCCTTAGCCATACAGTTTTCCTTCCTGACACTGAAAACGTAATTTAATGTACGTACTTTAGTTGAAGGAATTGATTCAGGGGTGAAATTAGTAGCTTTTAGAACTTTATCTTGTATTTTTACCCCTTGCAATCAGTTCATTTTTATTACGCATAAAACACGGCAGACATATTATGGTTCTGAGTGAAGTAGGATGAGCAACTGCGAAGCAGGATGACCAACTGATCTTCTTGCAATACGGTGTAACGTAAGTAGTGGCAGTTAGGTTACGTTAGGTTTGTTTGGTTAGGTTAGGATGGTTTGGTTAGGTTAGGTTGGTTAGGTTATGAACAGTGATATTAGTTTTGTAGGGCATAGCGAATTCACGCGTTTCGAAAATGTGCCATATTATATCTCCTGATAGGTTTGCGTGTTGATTAACCTGTTTACCCAAATAAGATGGCCGTCAGTTATAGGCCTATGTTATTATAATGAATTACGTGTTTTAAGGTAAGAGAATTACAATGTACCAATTTCGCACCTAATTTTAATCCTTGCACCTAGGGACACATTTTTAGGTAATGTTGTTCCATTTAGTAGAAATTAAAACTGTATGGCTAAGGATATAGGGCTGGTCTCGCCTAGACCTACAATATGACGGTGAAAAAGAAGTCTCTACAGAATACGAACCAATAACTTAATATATTTTTACCTGAATAACTAAATAAGTTGGATTTGTACCCATTGCCCTGGCCTGGGGTGCAGATGCTTTCACAACCAATATCTTAGATAATACGATCTGAAGACGGATTTAAAAAAATACAAACTAGCATGTTGGTACATTTTTATCACAGCTTTTTCTATTAACGGCACAAGAATAGTAAGTTTAATAAGTTTAAGACTGGTTAAAGGCATCTTGAATGAGCGTGACATTATAGGAGAACATAATATTGTTTATTTTAAGAAGCCTTCAACCAACAACATAGCACGAACAGTTGACTTAATTCATTAAAATTATTTCCATTGATACTGCTACAGAAGATGGAAACAAAACATTGAAGACACGTCGTGGATATCACGTGACCTCAATACTTTGTGTTTAAACACAAAACACTGTGTTGCTCAGAAAGAAATCAGATACGCGTGTAGGAGAGAACAAACATGTATTCCGCGAAGCAAGTTGACCCCGGAAACGATGGACAGATAACCTAACTTCTGGCGGCGACTGTTTCTGAAAGAAGTGTCTATTAGTAGTATGAAGTCTTTTGGTGGCTGCTTGCGATTCATGGATTTTGCAACCATCGTCTGTTCACGGCGGAGTGTACCGCACGCATGTGAAGGTTACAGGAGTGCTGGAGTTTTGCCCCGGAATTATTTTATACTAGCATGTGCCCGCGGCTTCGCCCGCGATAATTATTTAAAAAATTAAGAGCATAATAGTTAAATCATTTTATTTATTAACACCTAAATCACGTGGAGTACATTCCACGATTAGATAGCGTCGCCTGGTAAAAGCGTCATCAGATTCGAGTTCCTGATGATGTATAGCGAACCATATTTAGGCCTAAATTGATTATCCCTCTTCCGTGTACGTTGAACATTTCATATGTCTAAACAAATGAATCGTCCAGGATGGACTTACAAAATCAAGCGATCGAGTTCCCCGGCCCAGAAAACCCCTGCAGAGTGAGTTCCGTCTAAACCGATCAATGTCTGTCCATTTAGGCCTATACGCTATTCATTATCCCTCTTCCGTCTACGTTGAAAATTTAAGATATTATTATTGATATTATAAACAAATGAATCGACAAGCCTGGGCTTACAACATTCAAGCGATCGCGATGCTTCGCGATGCTGTCCAAGGTATGACGAAAATAGCCAAAGCCAACTGTAATTGATTTGACATTGAAATGTATTACTCAAAATTGATGCTTCGAAAACTAAAAAAATGCACGTTTTCTGCCCGTTTTTCCCTCATAACTCACGAACGAAAGCGAAAATTAAAATTTCGGCTTCGGGGTGCATTTTTCCGACCCTTCAGTCCACCTATGTTTAAATTTTCAGATCTCTGCGTTCAGTAGATTTCGCTGGGCATCGCTGGAAGATACCTACCTGTAAATTTACAAGACATACACCTGCCCCATAAATGGCATGTACTTTGGCCGGGATCGAACCCGCTACCTTCGACACGATAAAAGAAAAAAGAGACATGGTGCCATTTCGAAAATGCTCTTTTGTCTGTTTTCTAGAAACTTAACTGAAATCAACTCGCTTGAAAATATGCACACATCTAAACCATATCGGTATCATATTATCTCTATACAAACTAAAAATTCTCAGGTATAGAAAACATAACGTTTACTGGGTAAAGATATTAACGATTAGCAAACGCATGCAATTTTTTTCTTCTACAGGAACTAAGAAAATCGGATATTTGGTTAAACGTAACTAGCAATTTTGTGAGCAGTTTTGTCAAAACGAAAAGGTCTAAGATCTGCTCATCTTGAAATGGAATTGAAAAATAATAAAAACATTACATTCCTATCAAATTGGAAGAAATCGAACAATGCTTTTGGTCATGGCTGTGTAACAAAATAATTTACAGACAAAAAGACGAAATGTCAATCATTGTAGTTACATCAAAAATGTACTGGAACAAAGTTGTATAAAATATTAAACTCGAGTTTGGATGTAATCTTCAAATTTTACAGCATGAATAGTTTGGCTAGAATCGTTGAAAGAAGCTGAACATTACATGAAACGGAACCAAAAAAATAAAATTCCTCACACGTACGTCGATTTTAATTACTGCAAGAAACACCTATGCCAAATTGGAAGAAAATCCCACATGTTTTGTCATAATTGCGTTACAAAAAATGTACAAACTAAACAGACGAAATGCCAGACGGTCGAGTTAAAACAACCCTCGGTCATTTAAATTCACTCTCATACACTCGTATACAGTCAGATAATATCCTACGTTTATACCAACAACATTTTTTTTCTTTAACTGTCTTAGTTACAAAAGTTACTAGGGCAACAAAGCATGGCCACCTATATCGAACTGATTCCTACACTAGATAATAACTACTCTGCACGTCGGCGTACAACCGACTATATCCGGACAGACTTGCGTTTTATAATAGGCTATGTAGGGATGTGATAGATAACATGCCAGTGTCCAGTAGACCTATCATTCAGTAGAGGAAGGAATAAAAGCGAAGCGAA
Organism: Ectobius pallidus; assembly: GCA_964059195.1. NCBI lineage: Eukaryota > Metazoa > Arthropoda > Insecta > Blattodea > Ectobiidae > Ectobius > Ectobius pallidus. Next base: position 37,417,679 of record CAXKWD010000009.1, read on the forward strand.
AATTGAATATACTCACATTTTAAACGGCAAATATGTAGGCCTACATTCATTAAAAGGAGACGACTGATCCCAACAGTAAAATTAAAAATTAAAACAAGATTGTAATGTTGCCGCATCTTAACACAGCTTTGATTACACAAGTCAACAAAATTTAAAATGTTTTTTGTATCCGAAATAAAATGTATCAAATCTTATGTAATTTGGCCTCCTAAATTCGAAAATGGCAGTAAATTTTTTTTATTAGTTCTCGTTTCCAAGATATCGGCTATATAGCCTTCATTGTTGTTCGTGCAAGAAAATATACGCAGTCTTTAATCACATACCTCATAAACGTGGTCTTTTGCCTTCTCTAGTGTACTTTATCTTAGGAGCATCTCTTACTACAGACCATCAGTAGTCAGCAATCATAGACGTGTTCCATTTCCCCTGATAACATCGTTCTAGAGTAGCAATGTCTTGGTGGAAACGTTCACCATGCTTGACGCTTACTGCTCCAAGAATGTCAGAGAAGAAGAATAGGTGAGAGTGAAGGAAATGCATCTTGAGAGACATGTTGCACCCCATTCTATTATAAGCCATCAACATATTGTCTACTAATGTTCTGTAATTAGACGCCCTTTTGTTGCCAAGGAAATTAAGTACAACTCTAGTGAACGCTACCCATGCAGTTTTCTCCTTGCCTGTTAGAAGTCCATGAAAGTGTTCATGAGCCATTAGTTTTCTTATTTGGGGACCTATGAATATTCCCTCTCCGATTTTAGATTCACTTAATCGTCGAAATTTATCAGAGAGAGATACCTAAATGCTTCTCCGTTTTGATTCATACCATTTACAAAGTTTTTCATTAGTAGTGCAGGCCGTACTGGCGCACGAGTATGCAAAACTTTTCGGACGCAGTTTCTTATTGGATTCTTAATTATGACACCTTACAGTATGTAGAAATGCAGGTTGCCACCAAATATTGTGGTCGAGGTTATCTTGACCCGCCATTAAAGATGGCGGATGAACCACATCATGTTTACGCCATTATCTCCGTGATCCCTGGTCCAATCTTTCCGTTCTTTTTTTTTAAATAAAGGAAATTAAAAATACAACCAAAAATGTTATTATACATTTTTTGTTATCTTCTACCCTTTGCAAGTTATTTAGGTGCAAAGTGTAAAGCGTTCTTCCATATTGTATGTTTGGGCTGATGCACGTCAAGCATGTTGATGTCAAGTATCTGTAGAGCATGGAATTCTGTTTAATGACAAACCAGTCTCATAGTTCGAGATATGGATATATAACGTGCTTCGTCTGCTGATAGTCCTGATTTATTTATTAATTTTAAATATAGTTGTTCCAGAGCTGTTGACTGTGAGTGAGGGAGAGGTAGTCCATTTCCCAATGGCTTAAGGACGTCTTGTGCGTAAGGTTGTTTAATTTCATTGTAGGCCTTTCTCTTTGAAGATATTTTGCTTGTGTCGCAACCAGTAAAAGTGTGTAGTGCTGGTAGGACATTAATATTTTTTTTTCTCCCAAAGAGTCAGATACTAAATGGCGACCTATTATTCTTAATTTGTTAGGGTAGATGTAACTTTCATCCATAGACCCGAGCAGTTATAATTTTTAAATTTTGGCCAGAAATGAATTGCCAAAACAAAAATATCAGTAGGTCTATCTGAACTATGAATCATTAGCTCTGATCCAGGTTGTACAGCATGAAAAGCACGCACATATATTCTGGTGTCTGCTTCAGTATGATTTCATCTTAGATCCAAATCTTCTGAAGTCACAGCTCCCTGGATTTTGAAACATTTAGTTTCGTCATCAGATCTTCTAAATATCACCAAATCTTGATTTTCATTCAGTTTAACATAGTGATTTGCACTTTTGCACAGGAATCTTACAAGTTCTTGTTTATTTGAAGAGCAACATATAAAATTCTTGATATTTTTAGGTATGTGAGTGGATGGTCCCAAAATTTTGAGTTGTACAGAACTGGAACCTTTTGCATATCTTTTCGCTTCCTTATTCTTCATAGAAATTTCACCATATCTATCGAAAAGATGTAAATTCTTTGTACGTTAGGTCTGGAATAGAAAGAAATTATGTAATTGTAGAAAGCTCCTGTGAAGTCCCCAAACGTATTTACGTAGTTGAATGATGAACACAAGAGCCATCCAATCAAATATATTAATCATACAATGACCTGACGAAAGACCGTAGTCTACATCATAAGCGCAACTAACTTCATTGACAATAACATTCATAAGAACGAGCTTATCAGGTTTTTTCATGAACCCATGCACATCAGTCAAGGCACGAGGATATTCTGCTAGTTCATGACTACCAATAGACTTCGGGTCATATTCACGTTGAATCGATAACGTTACAATCTTGTGGATGTCAAGAGTTTCTTTTGATTTCTGAAGTTCCTTGCTTGTACCTTTTTGGCAGTTTGTACCTTTCTGCTTAGGAGCGTATTTTAAATTCCGAAAGCTTGCCCTCTTCATATGGTCGAAGACACTTTTTTCTTTTTCCTAAAGCATAAATAAAAGAATTCTTCTTGAAGATTTTCTCCAAGTTCTTCAAACTTCAGAATACAAGATGGTACAGTTTCGTTGACCAATTTATTCGTCTTTTTCTGTAAACATGTTTCATTTTTCTGACAGGCTCGTAACTAAACTCTTTAAATCAGCCTCATCTCTCTTTATTCTAGAGGGACTCCATTCATTATGCGTGAATGAATCCTCGGCTGCTCCTGTAGGATCATTGTTCATGTCACAAAAATTCCAGGAGTACAGTGTGAATAGCACTCTTTGTTGGATACAGAACTATCCATTTCCTCATTGCATCTTTTTTTTATCCCAATCAATCCACCACTGACCGCTGATAAACTTATCTGTGATTGCTCAATAGATATAGTGATCATGAACTCTTCTTGACTGACAACATACCCCTTTCAAGATCAGTTTTCACGCCATCTGGAAGTTAAAGCATGACTTGTAAGTAGGCCTAAATCGTGATACCAGGAGCATAGTTGTGGTTCATAGACAAAAAGTACGGTAACATTTTTCTTACAGATGCAATATGGAGTTCAAAATTGCAATCTCTGTCGGCTTTCAACGAGTCGAACAGTATTCCAACCAATTCACAGTATTCCATATAAGCTTAGTACTGCAATGTATCGTTATTAGCGCTTCTGGGTGCCATGAAATCATTGAAGCTTTTAAAGAAATTTGCATTTTCCAGATCACATTCTAAAAGAGTGTATGTCGTATTGAAATCAGCCACATTGTGATCGGCAATAGCTTCCCGTAAGATTTGGACTTTCGAAGTTATAAACAACTCCTCCAAAACTTGAAGTTCAGCATACTTAACATATTGCTCAAGCTTCAAATAAGTAAGAGCTTCATAGAGTGTGCTCTAACGCCCCTATCATAGTGATTACTGTTTAATATGGATTGTAACGTATTTTCACCATATAATCCTGCTTCTTCTGTCATAATAGATTAGACTCGACGGAATTTGGTTATGAAAAAAATAGCAATGAACTTCTACCAAAGTATGTTACAAAAAAGGCAGTGCCTGGTTACATAGTACCACCGTGCAATTGTAGGTCTCGCTGTACGACATTTAGTTGCAGCTGTAAAAAAGAAGAAAATGAACTGAATACCACTATATGTATGTATTGTTGAGGACTGAAAACATGTATTTTATATTTGAAGCTGAATAAAAAAAATATGTATGTGCTAGGAATGCATGTAATAAACGTAAAAAGTTGTTAAACCAATTGTAAATAGTTTCATTTTTCAGTATAACCTTTCTATGAATATTGAAAAATTCACTTTTCACCTAAATAACTTTCAAAGGGTAGAAGATATCAAAAAATGTGTAATAACATTTTTGGTTGTATTTTTAATTTCCTTTATTAAAAAAAAAGAACGGAAAGATTGGACCAGGGATCACGGAGATAATGGCGTAAACATGATGTGGCTCATCCGCCATCTTTAATGACGGGTCAAGATAACCTCGACCACAATATTTGGTGGCAACCTGCATTTCTACATACTGCAAGGTGTCATAATCAAGAATCCAAAAAGAAACTGCGTCCGAAAAGTTTTGCATACTCGTGCGCCAGTACGGCCTGGTCTATAGTCCCAACTTAATGTCCAACGCAGGTAATATTATTTCAGTCTTGTCAACCAGTGGTCTGTAAACAATGTTTTTAAAACCTGGTTCTTGCTTTGTTGCATAGTGTTTGTCCTTCGCACGACTATCCCATTCACTTAAAAAGCAACAATATTTCATATAACTCTGTTTCCATTGGTATAGCAAAATTCATATATCGCCCGTTTCCATTTAGCCACTCGCGTAGGGTTTGTGGAACAAGTACGACAACAAATATGGGGTGCAAACGATTTGTCCTGATCACCAACCTTGCAACCAAAATAGAGATGATAGGCCTTTTTAACAATAGGAGTTAACCGTACCTTTTGCGATTTAAAAGTCGCTTCTCCACAGATAAAACAAAAGTTACTTGGATTGTTAACACACTTACGCGGCATTCTGTGCCTTTCATGCCAATTCTATTACAGAAAGGATAATATATACGCATATATGTTATTTTATAATAATAATTATAATCACTCACAATAACGATTAAATCACTCCCTATTTTAACTATTTCAAAGTACACTGATAGACAGTTTTCTCACTCACAAAGCAAGAACTGAACTGAATTTATAAAGGAATATCAGTTTGAGGGTTTGACTTATATGCTGGAGCCATAAATTCACCCTTATATTTCCGGTACAGTCTGTTTCAAACAAAGTTCTTCGGCTAAAATCCTGTTTTTAGTAAAACAACCTGACCTGTGTATCGTAGAAATGAGAACTAACAGACGAAAATGGATGTCATTTTCGTGTTTAGCGACCCCAAATTAGTAATGTATGGTTAATTTTATCTCGAATACATTTTGGCTGTTGACTTGTGTTATTATAAGATTTATGGTGGGACGAGGAGAGTTCCTTAAGCTCGGAGGCCTATGCACTGCAGGGCCTAAGTAGACTATACCACCATACGGAAGGTAAAAGAAGGTAGGTTTAGGTTACCAATAGGCCTATTAAATGTAAGAAATTCTACTGTAGTTACCACCAAGATAGCATAAACGGGAGTTCGATGAAAAACACTATCGTCGAAAAAATCGATTTATCATTGTAGAAGAAATAAAACATCGACATCAGATATGACACAGAATAATGATTGGTCGGGGGGATACCCGTCCTCTTCTCTAAAGACGCTCGTAAGCAATAATAAAGGTCCATTTACACACAGCAGTGGGGTGAACGTGACGTGACGGCACGTATTCCCACCGCCCGTGATCCCGCAGTGATTTCTATTCACACTATAACGTTGCATGAACGACATCAGTCAGTGTTTACTATAGTAACAAATGCCACGGAAAATGGCGAAATTCTCAGAAGCTTATTTATGAATGATTACTCTTGTTTGGGATGAAGAGGAGAAGGAACAAGTGAGAAAACGGAAGTGGGTTCATGAGGCCTGGAAAAAGAGAAGAACAGAAGGGGAATTTACCACTCTTTATAAAGAATTGATGGACGATGGAGCAAAGTTTCAAGAATACTTCAGAATGTCAGAAAATGCATTTAACATTCTGTTGAGCAAACTGGAAGTCAACCTGATAAAGCAGGACACAAAATGGAGAAAAGCAATTTCTCTGAGGGAACGGCTTGCAGTTTGTTTGAGGTATGTATGGTAGATTAGAATATACAGTAGACTGTAAACTTTGAATTAAAAAAAGAAATCAACTCAAAATAAAGTTTACAAACATTTTCAAAGGCGCACAGTATAAAATGTGATCTTTTGTTTTGAAAAAAAAAACATATATTTCTACTTAAACTACGTTTAGAAAGATTTTCAAATTATTCTATTAAATAATTTTTTTAAACTTAAACTAAACTATTACAAAATTTGTTTTAAACTTAAAGTGTTAATTTACAAATACTGGGTAACATAAATTATTATTTTAATAAAATTGCAAGAAAAACATTTTCATAGTTAAAAAAAGAAGTTTCACTTCGAAAACTCATATATGAGTAAAAAAGTATTTGTAATTAATTTTGATAGGTATTTATTCCTGACCGAAATTCTCAAAATACCGTTGCACTGAATAGGTTGCCGGTTGCATTTGACCAGCAAATCTTGATTTTCATTCACTACAACACACTCATTGTAGCTTCCTGAAGGAGAAGGCTGTCCAGAATATGTTGGAGTAGCAGCAGAGTAATGGGAAACTGCATATGGTCCTGCATTTGGCTCTTCTTCCATGAGCATTTTAAGCTCGTACTTCTGCACAGCGGCAGAACAACCCCACTCGATTTTCTAGAATAATATTTTCAGGCTCGCCTTTCACGCCACAGTCACGTCACTGCTGAGTGTAAATTGAACTACCCGAGTCTCACTGTATTGCGACTGCGGGAACACTGACTGCACTGTCACGGCCAAGCGCCGGGCGAGTGTGAACAACACCACTCAATTGCATAGAAGAATGTTTTCAGGCTCGCCGGTAGATGCACTTGCCTGTCACTCCACGGTCACGTCACTGCTGAGTGTAAATGGACCTTAAAGGGGCTGCTTGCGAAGTCATCAGGTTCCTTTTCCCATGAGCTCACTTTAAGAACATTACTGCTGTGATACAAAAGCTAATGCAACATTTCAATATTAAGCACTTACATGACTCTCTACCCTTGACCTTGCGATTTTCTCATTTCTCGTTCCGACACAAGATGGGACACAAGATGGCCGTATTCAACAGTCCCAATCTTACGCGAGCACGGACACAAAACTTAACAAGTTATTACCGGTAGGCCGGAAAATTTGTATTGAAAATATTGAAATAAAAGTTCGTTAGATGCTGTACGACCAGTTAACGCACAAAATTTAAATAACATAATTCAAGCCATTTTCGAGAAAATAGCGAAAAACGAAATTTTCTTCATGTTAAATGGTAATAAATATAAGGAAAAGTTGTCATGATTCGTCACATCCGCGGGAGATTATCTAACCCATAACATTTCGTTTTGATTCGACCGTTCGTGTTTGAGCTCTATGTTTACATATAAGTTTCCGAAAACTGTATTTGTGGGTTCAAGGAGACTTCAAATAGTATGTTGCGAAAGAAGATTGATACATGCGTAATAATTATTAGAGAATCGAGTGAGAGTTTGAAAGACGATAGCGGATAACAAAAATATGACTTAAGCGAAATCACCGAATCAATATGGTAGTCAAATTACAAGAAACCTTAAAAATAGTTACTATTTTAATTTTGTATCGATCGGTACATCGATTATTTTAGCGCAGGTGCAACTAGTCGCATCACGCTAAGCTGCTGGATGATTTAAGTTGTAGCCTAAGTCGGTGTCGTGCACATCGGCATAGTATTTTTATCTTGTAATGTTATCGTGCTCACCGCCACACAACCCGTTGGGGCTAGGGGTGGACATAGAGACTCAAACTTACAGCCTCCTTCACCACGGCTCCAAGGCAGCACCTCTTAGCTACCGTGGCTAAGAAAACCGGCCGTTGATATCGTAGATAGGTTAAGTCAGATTAGGTTACGTTAGGTTAGGTTAATTCAAAGTCTCATTCAATCGCAGGCAGATACTTTATGAATGATTTCTAAACAATACAATTTATAATATTAATGTACACAGTATGTAGGAATAATAAAATGAAGTGTTTGTCTTTCTGTCTATCTAGCAGTTACTGTGAACTACATTGCATTCAATACGATAATATAATTCCAACTTTGTCTCTATGTCCACCCCTACGAAGGGTGTGTGGCGATGAGCACGATGATATTGCAAGACAAAAATACTATGCCGATGTGCACGAAAATGCGACTGAGCCGATGTGCACACAACCCCTAAGTCAATGAAAAGTAAAGTTAAGGAAAATGGTAAAATTCATCTAGCAAATACGAATACATTTCATGTCTGCAATAATAACACACATGGGTGCAAAGAAGGTAAATGACGCAGGTAAGTTAGGTTACCGGCACTGGGTGCAGGAGTTCCATGTTTCCACCATGATAGCATGAACTGGAAATGAATGACAAAACACTATCGTCGAAAAACATCTATTACTGTCAAAAACTCGACATTGAATTGCAAGGTCGAACACAATACTTCCTCTACCTATAGTATGGTACAGGTAAAGAAAGTAAAAATGTAATTTCCATTGCTATAGAAATGACATTTTTCACGCGACTGTATTTTCATAACTTTCCAGTTACACGTTACAAACACGTGGAATGTGATTGGTGATATCAGAAGCCTTTATCTAGTCAAATTAGAGTAGTATAAATGATTTTGACATTGACTATTTAAGTTTGGCATTTCATGTTACGTCATTCGATGTGTGACGAACCGTTATGTACGGCACAGCTGACGTCTAAAATTATTTTGACGATATCATTAAATGATTTCTTCACAGAAAGAGTAAAGAAGTCGCATTGAACGATGCCTAATACGCTGAAGGGAAAATATTATATTTTGTATTGACCTCTAGGTATATCGGGCAGTTCTGTATTATAAGTCCGCCGCCGTGGGTGAGTCGGTAGCGCTCCTGCCTTCCACTCCGGCGGCCCGGGTTCGATTCCCGGCTGGGTTGGGGATTTTTCAGTAGTGAAAAATTTCTTTCCCGGGTTCAGGACTGGGTGTGTGTATGTGTCCTTAGGTTTAAGTAGGTAGGGGACTGGCGCACCCCGGTAACAAATCCGCTGTGAATATCCCCTTACGGGATCCCCAGGGGTCGCTCGCGACCCAGAGGAGTACCTTCCTTCCTTTCTGTATTATAAAAATCTTAGAAGTATATCCTACTATCTTGTACAGAAAAATTAGTTAAATAAAATATTACATAGTTTATCTACAGTGGTAGAAACGAAATGCAAGACTACTTACTACTAATTGCATGGTCTGGAACTTCATAACACTCTTATTGCAGAAAATCCTGAGTTTGTAAAATACAGTCAATACAAATACAATCAATTTTAGATAAAGTGTTTCAGTATATTAATACTAATAAATCTTATTATTGTTGCTTTCACTTGCCTCTTCCACCTATTTTTCTTTTTTTAAACGACAGATATTAATACAGTAATCGCCTATTTATACCTATACCTTTTTATAAAATATATTTCTGATTTCTAAAGTCATGAACTATTTTAAATTTATTTTTGTAGAAAATTGTTTAGTCCACCGCTGTGGCGTAGGGGATGCGTTCGCTACTCTCACGCAGCGGGCCCGGGTTCGATTCCTGGTCGGTTCAAGTTACCTAGGTGGGGTTTTTTCTCACCTGTGAGACAAATGTCGGGTAACTTTAGGCCCTTATGGTCCCCAGACATCATCTGGCCGTACATCATCTTCATCCCATCATCCCATTGTTTGGAGTGAGTGAGTGAGTGTGTGTGTGAATGGTGTGTCTCGTCCTATGTGTTCGTGTTGTCTCGGAGGTGGCACCGGCATTGGGCTGATCACTCATCCGGGGAGGCCCTCCATGTTCTTGTCTGGTCAAAAAGGTAATTCCTCTCCCGATAGGTCGCGGCCCTGTAAGGCCCGGGCGGCTTGGGTCCCTTAAATCCTAAAAAGGGAGAGGTAAAACTAAGGTAAAGAAAGAAAGTTGTTTAAGTAAACTTCATTTCACGGTCAACCTTTTTAAACATTTGTATACTGTAGGCCTAATTGTCTTTTTTCTCTTATCAACAGGTATGTTTATAGCAGCCCCTAAACATGAGCTTTGCTCATATGAGGGCTTTCAAATAAGGTCCATGTTAAGATTATATTGTTTTCAGTATGTGGTTGATAACGTTTATAATGTATAAGTTGTGTAAAATAAAATTTAAATAAGAATAGAAAATTAAGCGAAGGTAAAGTGAACCGAATGAGGCTTATTTTAAGCGAAAATTCTACTTCCATGGATGGTCCTTCCCCATCACATTTTTTACTGTTGTCCTTTATAATAACGAAATTGAACAGACCTGAAGTAAGTGTTGCAGATCTGAACATTGAAGTGAGTCACTTATCAGCAGATACAGAATGATAAGTGAGCAAATAAGTACCCTGCTCTACATTCTGGTGTCAGTGAACTCCACATGGTATTAGCGTTATCTCAGATGTCGATTAGACATCTGACACAACTTCTACAGCTAAACCATTCGCACGTGAATTTGAATAAATCAGAATTATTTTGTCTATGTTTGTGTTTAAGGGATTCTGAATAACTTATTATAAAATATTTGTTTCTACTTACTGTTTTTCATCCATTTCTCGTTCATGCTATCATGATGGAAACTTGAATTTATTTCTTTGCAACACACGTGTGCCATTTGTATCAAAGCCTCCAATTCTTTGTATATTTATTACTGTAGACATGGAATGTAATCAAATTTATCAGTGGAATTTTACAATTTCAATCTTGCCTGAGTCTTTACTTCCTTTTATTTCTTAATATTGACTTAACCATTTAATTCCCAGCGGCTAAGTATGATGCGACTATTTGCACCTGCACAAAATTAATCGATGTACCGAAACAATAGTACTTTGAAACAATAGTAGTAAACTCCTCTAAACTTAGAAGTACAAAAAACTCGCTATCTCGTTTTTTTCTAACTTTCTTTCCATTTTGTTAAAACATACTTCCCCCACCCTTACATTTCAATAGACTGTACTATTTAACCTATTTAACTTTTAACGCAAATAATAAATAGTAAAACATTATGTACTGTAGTTGAAATGGGTGTTTCCAAAATGGCTTAGGCATATCTCCATGAAAATATAAAAATGGTCACAAAAAAGAAGTTTAAACTAACTCAACTTAATTTTAAGATAGAGACTTGGCTTTCGGTGAATGGGTTTTTTCTAATGAAAATTTAAAGACAGGTTTTAAAATATTTAAAAGTAGACAAATATTGAATGAGCATTTTACGCAGTGAAAATGTGTTTGAGATTGGTGAATGGTTTACATCATAGCAAAGTGATCCCAGATCTACTATTCTTACCATTCTGTAACTATTTAAGCTTATTATTATTATTAGGCTATTATCATCATCATCATCATCTCTAAATTTACTAACTGAAATTAAGACCAAAATTCGACGGCTCGTTAATATGGGATTAACACAGTTTGGAAATAAAATACTCACCATACGTTCAAGGAAGGTATTGTTTAGGTCTACTATGATTATTATAGTTATGATAGACCAGGCCTGTCGAGCAGTACTCCGAAGGTATGATGTCATTCTCCTACTTCCCCTCCCTTCATGACCTCTAAAGCATAGCGGTGGGTCCATTTTTTGGAGGATGCTTTTAATTGGAGGATGTGATTGGAAGTGCTTGCCACAACATTAGACACGTTTATAAAAATTGTTGTTAATCCTGAGTTACAGTAGTATTATTTCTGTCTGACACTGCTCAGAAAGATGCGCCGTAGACAGACGAGTCCACTATAGAAAAATTGTCATGTTAAGGGGTGGTTGTTTATTAGTACACAGGTCTCGGAAGAAGGAACATCTCTTGTTGCGGTGCCTAACAGACAGTGCTTCAGGTGAGTGCAGTTGTGCGCAAGACTTTTGCAACATGCCTCCGATTCATAGTAAACTGGGAGGGAGTAAAGTTATTCATTCGCAGACAAGAGAAGTAGTATATAATGTATATAAATATTTTCGGGATGTGAGGGGTCAGCGTGCATCTGTATATAAAAGGGTTTCAACAGTTACAGGTGTATCCATTAGTACTGTGAAGCGAATCGTGAAAGAGGCCAAAAGTATTGAAGAAGGAGCTTCTAATTCTTTTTCTACCCCTGATAAAGAAAGAATACGTACCTCGAAGAAATCATCTCCTGACAATTTTAACGAAGAAGTAGTCCGACGAACAATTAATAATTTCTATATTGAAGAAAAGCAGAGACCGACTTTAAAAAAAATACACTCAAGACTAACAGAAAAAATTGACTTTCAGGGTAGCATCTCTACACTCAGGAAAATTATTTTACATATTGGTTTTCGGTGGAGGAAAACAAGAATTAATAGAAAAATTCTTGTGGAACAACAGAGAATAAAGTCCCTCAGATGTGCCTAATTAAGGTCTATTCATCAGTATAGGACTGAAGGGCGTTCAATAGTGTACATGGATGAAACCTACCTTCACACAACACATACTACACCATGTGCCTGGAGTGACGAATCGCTGAGTGGACTCTTCTCGCCAGTTTCGAAAGGACAACGGCTTATTATAATTCACGCTGGAGGAGAGCATGGCTTTGTGCCCAATGCTTATTTGAGATTCATTTCACACAGAAAAACAGGGGACTATCATGGGAACATGGATTTCAATAACTACGAGCAGTGGCTAAAGGAAAGACTAATTCCAAATCTTTCTCCTCACTCAGTCTTGGTTATTGATAATGCCCCTTACCATAACGTGCAGCTGAATAAGCCTCCCACATCGAATTCTCGAAAAGACGTGATGATATCTTGGTTGCAGTCCCACCTTGAAAACGATAATTTTGAGAAACAAAACTTTCATAGTAAGACAAAAGCTGAAATTTATGAACTAATACTGACACTTAAGCCACAACACCGAAGCTACAAAATCGATCATCTTCTCCAGCAACATGGCCACGATGTTTTAAGGCTCCCCCCTTATCACCCTGAGCTCAATCCGATAGAACTCATATGGGCTACTGTAAAAAATTGGGTAGCCGAAAACAATGTGACATTTAAAATGGAAGATGTCATGAAGATTACGGATGAGAAGTTTTCCTCAATATCTGCAGAGGAGTGGAAACGGAGATGCCAGCACGTGAAGAATATTGAACAGGAATATCTGGAAAGGGAGGGACTCCTGGATGCGGCTCAAGAATTGGTCATTCATTTGGGTGGTGATAGTGATGCTTCTAGTGAGAGTGATTCGGATGCTAATAATGTTGATGGTGATGGTGATGATGATGCTGATAGTAATGGTAAAGGGGAAAGACTCTCAGTCTCTGGTGTCACTCCTATGGAATAATATCCAGTCCTGTAATTGAGCACAGCGGTAACACCACACTTGGTATGTAGAGTAAATATATGAAAGTTCCATACTGTATGTTAGAGTTAAAACATTTAATGTTAGTGTTATAACATTTAATGAATGAGGTAAAAATATCTGCCAGAGCTGTACTTGGATAGGGATTTGTTTGTAAACACAAACGCTGACTAAAGATATATAAGCTACTACTGTCATGATCGGCGGGATGGGAAGGTCTCTGAATTAACCCACACCGCTGGATTCTCTTCTCCTCACTCGCGTTTCGTCGGGGTCAGACAGAAATAATACTACTGTACACAGTGACAAGCAGGAGAAGTGACCGGAAAAGATAGACAGGAGATCCATTCAGAGTATTGTGGAAGAACTGAATTTGCTCATCTCAGCTTCTCCGATCTTTTCCCCATCCCTGCTTTCCACGGATATGATTAATCCTTGACATAGGCTAACAATAAGATGTATGCAATTTCTGGGGTTAGTATTAGGTAATATCAATAATAATAAGTTAATAACAATAATAATCACATACTATTACGAAATGAAGTAACATAGCGTATCTTTTCAGTGAGGAGGGTATTGGGTCATTCCATATTAAATCAACAAATGGGCGTTGCCGCACCATTTTTGATTTTGATGAAATTTGTTAGGTGATGTGTACGAGTCTTCTGAACCCCAAAACAAATCTTGTTATACCTCTAAAAAATTTTACTCCTGAGATATAGGCATTTGTTTGGAGCACGAACAAGCAAAAAATGTAATTTCAGACCTGTTTTCTGAAAGCCGTAGAATTTCTATTTGAATCAATAGGATGATCAGATAGGGCTCATTGGAAAGCTTAAAGAATGGACTTTCATTTGTCCATACTAAATTGGATTTAAGTTAAGTCTAAACAGACGTTTTTAGGGCTCTAATCTTCGTTCGTGAACTGTCGTTTTGCGTAATTTTAGGTATTAAAAAAACAACGAAGGACTTGGAGTAACAGGCCAATTTTTTTCCCTGTTACACTTATGTATGAGGCGTATGTGTAGGAAAAAAACTGAGCTGTTACTGGTGGTCCTTCACCCTGAAAAATTTGCTTAAACTTCGAAAAAAGTGTAAATCGTGCTTTTTCTCGGTCCCAAAAAGTAATGTGGGACAGGTGATAAAAATCTGAAAATGCCAGGATGAGAAGCCCTTATAGTGTACTTTAAAATAAAAACAAAATCATTCTGTGACTGGAAGGGATAGAGGAGCTACAAGCCTTTGAAATATCAAGAAAACAGCACTTGACCGCTACTGAAAATAGGCTAAGCAGATAGGATAATTACCACAAAATTTAATTTAAATTTACATAAAATACAAAACATTTATTTACAAATGAGAATTTTCCTCAGTTATACAAATTTCTGATTTTTTGTAATTTTTCCAACAAATTTTCACATTTGACTTCTTTTTAAGCTACATTGATGGCAATTTCAAGTACTGTATTTTCAACTATTTTATTTAGAAACCATTCTTATCCTGGCTTTTGGATGTAGGTAATGCATTAAACACTAAAAGCTGCATAAAGCTCTTTAAGGTTACATCAAATTAACCTTTTCTGTATGTTAACCTTTTTCTCCATTAGGTCCTCTAACAGACACACAGTATCTTTTCCTTGGCATCATTCTGCTGTACTCATCATTTTCGTAGAAGTCTTGTACAGTTTTGACTGAAACTTCATCAAGTTTATTCCTAGTCCTGTTCTCCCTATTCTGTGGCAAAATCCCGTTCTTTTTCACTAAATTTCTTGACTGGTGGGCTAAGTATTGGCTGACATTAAACTCACTCTGAACTATACTAATACTCCAACTACTAGGAGCTAAACTTACAATATTCTTTAATTTTTTTAAATTTAAGCTTGTGAATTAGTTGCTTGTACTCATTCGCTAAACTGGCAGGCTGCATGTTCATTGAAAATTCCTCATTATCAGTTGAAATGTTCAAATCAAAAGACTTACTTAACTTTCCTGATATACTAACCTCATTTGTTAACACTGAGGTTCTAGCTTCAACTGACAGCTTCTGCGCCTTAACAGGAGAAATACCAAGGACTGAACAAGCATCATTAACTGTTTCAACAAGAATGGTTTCAGGTTCATAAATGTCTGGGCATTCATCTTCAGTGTCAGTACCGGTCTCTGTGCCTTGATTTGGATTTTTAATTTTTTTAACATTTTGTGCACAGTAATATGCTGGTAACAATTTCAATAGCATGTATTCAGCACAAAATAACAATAGTAATAATTTAAAAAAATAAACTAATCAAAAGATAATGAAGCACAAACACAACCTACATGCTGTGAGTCAGCTCAATAAGTGAATAGTGGACAGCATTCAACAGAGGGGCTGGATCATATGAAGCTATGCATATTCAAACATGACTTGGTCAGCAACCAGACTCCAATGAACAGTGCGTGTCCAAAACTTATGAGTTATTAGTTAACATATAATTCAATATACTGTATAGAAGAGTAGAGTTTAATCCAGTACCTACACCTAATAAACCAGGATAAGAATGGTTTCTAAATACAGCACTTGAAATTGCCATCAATGTAGCTTAAGAAGAAATCAAATGTGGAAATTTGCTAGAAAAATTACAAAAAATCAGAAAGTTGTATAACTGAGGAAAATTCTCATTTGTAAATAAATGTTTTGTATTTTATGTAAATGTAATTAAATTTTGTGGTAATTATCCTATCTGCTTAGCCTATTTTCAGTAGCGGTCAAGTGCTGTTTTCTTGATATTTCAAAGGCTTGTAGCTCCTCTATCCCTTCCAGTCACAGAATGATTTTGTTTTTATTTTAAAGTACACTATAAGGGCTTCTCATCCTGGCATTTTCAGATTTTTGTCACCTGTCCCACATTACTTTTTGGGACCGAGAAAAAGCACGATTTACACTTTTTTCGAAGTTTAAGCAAATTTTTCAGGGTGAAGGACCACCAGTAACAGCTCAGTTTTTTTCCTACACATACTCCTCATACATAAGTGTAACAGGAAAAAAAATTGGCCTGTTACTCCAAGTCCTTCGTTGTTTTTTTAATGCCTAAAATTACGCAAAACGACAGTTCACGAACGAAGATTAGAGCCCTAAAAACGTCTGTTTAGACTTAACTTAAATCTAATTTAGTATGGACAAATGAAAGTCCATTCTTTAAGCTTTCCAATGAGCCCTATCTGATCATCCTATTGATTCAAATAGAAATTCTACGGCTTTCAGAAAACAGGTCTGAAATTACATTTTTTGCTTGTTCGTGCTCCAAACAACTGCCTATATCTCAGGAGTAAAATTTTTTAGAGGTATAACAAGATTTGTTTTGGGGTTCAGAAGACTGGTACACATCACCTACCAAATTTTATCAAAATCAAAAATGGTGTGGCAAAAAAATTTCTTAAAATTTGTTGATTTAATATGGAATGACCCTATTATAAATTGTTCTCATTTGGTGAACACACCCACTCCTGAACCATCTGTACTGTGCCGGTTTACATGGGGAATAGTTGCAAAATGTTCTGAATAAGCCAATAATTAGCTGGACAATGGAGTAGGAAATATAAATTACAACAGCGATTCTAATTGGGCAGTAAAATCCAATGAGCTGTACCTGTCCAATCAGTGAACTCAGCCATTAACTGTTGCTATTGTGTGCCTAATTTTGAAACATATATGATCTTGATATTATATTGCTGTGTCCACCTTATGCCTATAATACACTATCACAGAATATAAACATGATCATATGTGATACTTTACTATAGTACACTACCGGTATTATCAAATCATTTTATCCTGTCTTTGATAACAGAACTAAAGTTATATAACAAGACCAGATGCAAAAATATTTGTGCCTGTTTCCACCGAAATGCCTTGATTTCCAAACATATGGCAGAAAAAATCATACAGCTACAGCAACTGCTATGGATTGTACTATACAGCCCTGGTTCTGTGTCTTCGCTTAACTCATTCAGTCATCGGTTGGCTGCAAGAAAGCAGGGTTGAAGGTGCACGCCGTTAATGTCCTGCCATTTATTACTTTTATTAATTTAACCTGGCGGAATTAACGCCGTAAGGTCTTCTCTACCACTCAGCCAGGTGAAAATAAATTCAATACAAGAATAATTATACCGTACAACTACATTATGATTGAGTACACTATCGATCTAAAATACAAAAAAGTAAATACTATAATGTTAAAATAAACGAATACAATAAATGTGACTATAAATGCAAAATAAATTATAAAATATTTACTGTTTAATATCACTCTTAACCAGCTAGTTGTTCCCATAGGCATATAGGCCTACTAACATCTTTAAATTGAGTTTGAACTGTGATATCGTTTGGCAGCTCCTGAGATAGCTAGGAAATGAGTTTTAAGAAGCGAATAGCTGTTGCTGTAAAGGAATTCGAATAGTGTGAAAATCGGACAGAGGCATGGATAGTGAGGATCAAGCTGAGAGCGCGTACCCAAGTAATTAATTGTAGTAGTAGTAGCAGTAGTAAATGATTTATTTTGCCTGGCAGAGTTAAGGCCATAAGGCCTTCTCTTCCACTCAACCAGGTTTCAGAAAATATATACAATGTAGGTTTACATAAATAGCAAATTAGTGAATAAGAGACTTATGACTAATACTAAGACTAAGGTTAAGGCTAATCATAATAATAAATTAAATAAGTAAAAAGCATAGGTTTCATAAAAAGCATAGGCTTCATAGAGAGCGTAAGTGTCATCAAAGAAAATAGTAATAATGTTACAAGTAAAACAAGGAATATGTAAAATTATGTTATAATGGAAACTTAAGTCTAGCTGTAGATACGTTATAAGGAGACTAAGTAATGTTATATACAGTGAAAGATGGAGTGACTACAAAGAGCTAGTTCTGTTCAGTGGGCAATAATTGCTTAATAAGCGCAGATTTGAAAGAGTGTACACTCCGACTACCCCTAATATCTTGTGACAAGGAATTCCAAGAACGGGCTGTGGCTATGGTGAATGAATGAGAGTATGAGGTTGTATGATGACTAGGAATTGATAACAGAGAGTTGTGCTGCGAGCGTGTACCATGATTATGGTAGGAGGATAGAAATGTAAATCGGGGAGCCAAGTAAAGAGGTATGGAAAACTTAAGAATTTGGTATAATAAGCACAGAGAGTGGACCAAACGTCTATTTTGCAAACGAAGCCAAGACAGATGCTTGAAATATTTTGAGACATGATCGTGGAAACGAATGTTAAAGATAAAACGAACACAAGTATTATGAACACGCTGAAGTTTCTGTGACAATTCAACACTCAGATCTCCATACAAGATGTCGCAGTAGTCGAAATAAGGCATCACTAGGGTCTGTATGAGGGTTTGCTTTATTCTAGTAGGAAGGAAGTTTTTCAGTCGTTTTAGAGCATGCATGATAGAGAAAGCCTTTTTACATATATGCTTGATTTGGGAATTCCAATTCATGTTTGAGTCGAGATAGATACCTAGATTTTTTACTGTTTCTGTGTACGGGATAATAGTGTTGTTCAGTGTCACTGGTAGCAATGTAGCCTTGTTGATGGATGACACGAGTCTTTGCTGTCCTAATACAATAACTTGGGTTTTGCTTGGGTTAAGTTGTAAGCCAAATTTGTGTGCCCAGTTACCGATTGATTGTAGATCTTCGTTAAGGAATGTTAAAGAGTCATTAATTGCATCGGGAGGTGAGTGAATATAGATCTGAAGGTCATCTGCGTACAGGTGGTGTTGGGAGTGTCTTATGTGACTAGATATATCATTTATGAATACGGAGAATAAGAGAGGCCCTAATACAGACCCCTGGGGAACGCCTGCCTTCACACATCGCCACGATGAAGAGCGCTTGTTATCAGTAACACATTGCTGACGACCGCGAAGGTAGGATTCCATCCATTTGATTGCAGTGTCAGACAGATACAAAGATTTCAACTTTGCAATAAGAATGTCAGTATCGACTGTGTCAAATGCACGGGAAAAGTCAAGAAGGGATAATATAGTCAACTCACGTCTGTCCATGGCCTCACGAGTATCTTCAACGATTTTAAGGAGTGCAGTAGAGGTACTGTGGTAAGTCCTAAAGCCAGACTGGAGTGGATCGAGCAAGTTGTAAGTATTGTAGGATGTAGGATTGTAGGATGACAGGTAATGTAAACCAGTAGAATTAATATAGCTAGGCGTTAAGGTATGCAAGATTCTGTAGAGCATAATGAGATAGTGGAAATATCTTCGTTTAGGCAGGCGAACCCATTGAAGCGGTTCTAGTGACGGAGTTAGGCTATATGCTCGTATTTTCGAATGTTACATAATTATTATACTGTATATCTGACAATCTCATTACGTACATGTTGTAGTCTTTGAGTCAAATTGCCGTTTAAGTCAGAAAGTAGTACGTCAAAATAATCAAAATGTGGCATAATGAGTATTTGAATAAGTGTTCTTAACTGAAACAGATCTTTATACTATACAGAGTATTCAGCATGTTTTGCAAACATTAGCGGAATTCCATTTTATCTTAGGGACTTTACACAGGAATTAGGTAGCAAATTATTTTTTCGCGTGTGACTTAGTTATGTAATCGCATATGAAAAGTACAAGAGAGATTTTAACAGCTTGGAGACATTTTAATGGGCAGAAATATTTTCGATAGTTAAAATAAACTTTAAAATCGAGTTTCGTAAAGAAAGCTTATCTTTGTAAATGGAATAAAATGAGGTTTTTACTTTCAGAAAGTTTAGATTTTTTGTTCGGTTTAACTTTATCTGCCTGTAACATAGGAAGTGTCTACTATAGGTAGAGGAAGTAGGCCTATTACATCTTCCTTGAAATTAGAAATTACAAGCTTTAGCATTAATAATTTAATACATATTTCAGAATCCCCGATCAAACAAATTCTAATTTCATAACAAACATCTATGTGTTTCTAACAGTGAACTGAAGTCAAAAGCGAAACATGGATAAAAACGAACACTTATATTCAAGTTAGGTATCTCTCATCTTCTATGAACGTACCTCCTTAATGTTACAATCCAATTTACATGAATAAATTTTCCTTTTTAAGGGGTTTTCGTAAAAAATGGTACCAACTATTTTGTTTAAATTTTGTTGGTTAATTGCATGCTCTAAGACCTTTAACTCTAACTTGAAATATTTATCGTAGAATCTGAATTCTGTAACTTGGTTCTAAAAGGGCCAATGTCATAAAACTTGCTTTTGAGGTAAAGAAATTGGCACATTTATTATACGAAAGATAAAGACTGGCCGAGCTCAATAATGCATAGTCTAGATCTCATTTTGGCAAGAAATTGACTTTGGCCCTTTTAGAACCAAGCCACAGAATTAAGAGCAGTTGTTATAAACCACTGCTCCTATAATATTTTTCCTTATTCAGGATATATCCATACTAATCTATCAAAAGCGATCACGTGAATGCTTCACAGGTAATTGTATTGTAGTGTATGCATGCGATAAAGAATCAACACTCCTGAGGAAACATCTTATCTTATCTAACAGATTTCTTGTTAATGCTGTGGGACGAAACAACGTCCTGCATAGATTTCCTGTAGAACTTATCACAAAGTTACGATAAACTCAAAGAGGTACAATTAAGTTTTTCATTATTACTGTGAATGTTATCAACCAAACCTTTGTTGACGTGCTCAACACTCTGATAAGCTGCATGCTTCCGGGTTACCGTTTCGCCAGGTAAGTCTAAGTGAAATATTAATTTTACGTTGAATAAAATCGATATCCTTCTATATTATATAGGCTATGATACATATTAAAATATGTAATTACATATGTAGCCTACATATGTACTTTCTTCTGTAGGTAGACTGCATATAATAGGTGTTGAATTCAATTTTAATACCAGTATTCCATTTTTGAAATTTTAAACTGTAACAAAATGAACAGTAGTAAAGCCGTGGAGGCCTCCAGGAGATAGAGGCTCCCAGATCGTAGCGTAAACTTGTCAGCGTTATGCCTTGGTGGCGGATGTAGATTAATTTGCAGTATAAGTTACTATTATAGCTGCGTGTCATGTATTCCAAGCATAATTTTCAGTATTTTGTTATTCATTCTGATTGTGAATCTATTGTTGTTGTTATTATTATTAGTATTATTGTCATCACCATCGTCATATGTCGATACTGTTATTAGTATTAATACTGTTGTTATTGTTATTGATAGCTTACTCACTTACTCAAAGGAAATAGACAAGTCCTAAGCAAACTAAAGAAATATTATACTGTATATTATATGGAACCCGGCACAGCCGTTCTTTTATAACATAAACCTCATAGCAAAAAAATAAAATGCTGACTCTTGTGTTAAAATCAGGTGGGCCTACTACAAAGTAAAATGTCTGAATGTACAAGAACGGGTGCTCCCTTGGTATAATTTTATTCAAAATTATACTACTTTACAGCGTTAAGTCAGAAGTTCAGAAAAGTTGAGGATTGAAATCAAAATTAGCTGTTTTAGATTAACAATTAAATTGAAAATTGTTGTGGTCATTGTGTTGTGGTCTTTGTGTTTAAAGAAACAATACTTACACAATTATTATCTCCACAAATTTTCAACCAGCTAAGGTAAGTAAAAGTATATTTTTTTCTAGGATTTTAAAAACAGAGCACACTGTGTCACATCCGTTACAAGAAACATGGAAAGTTTAAATTGCATGAAATGAGTATTTTGATCATGTTGTAACTTCTTATGTAATACTGTAGTAGGCTAGTTGAATTTTTTGGATGGAACTAATATTTCATGTTAAATAAAGAAGGAACTTGGTTTTTATGTATACCTGTCACATCCGTTACACTGCAAAATATATATTTTAAAAAAATTGAAATAAAAATTATGATAATCACCTACTTGGGCAGGTAACGTTAGCCTTTATGTACCAATGTAGTATTTTGAAATTATATTTATTCAAATATTTTAACAGATTTTGAAGCCAATGTAGAACTAAGTGTTGAGGCAAGTGTCATTTTTGTCACATCCGTTACTCAACATAAGTAGTTATTTACTGTAATTTTTCAGAGCAATAATAATGAAAATTCACATGATTGCAAAGGGGACCACAAAGTAAGTAGGCAAGTATGGAACATTTTAAAAATGAATTAACATTTTTCAAAATTAGCTGTTACCTCGTGTACATGTCACATCCGTTACTAAAAGAATGGCTGGGCAATCGTTGCCGCGCTTACCTGAGCCTGCCATTCAACCCTATTTTGTGCTAACTCCATCCACCCATCCCTCCCAAATCCTACTTCCCTTAAATCTATCCTAATATTGAACTCCCACCAACGTCTAAATGGTGTCTTCCCTTCGGGTCTCCCAGACAATATAGCCTATATATTTTAGACATGCAATATGTCCAGCCCATTTCATCAGCAGTGATTTAATTACCCTTAGAGTTGGATTACCTCCACAACGTCTATGGGTTTTGACGTATATACCTTAGGAGCGAGTCTCACCGCTCGTAGAGTTCCTGGCTAGGGGAGGTAGCTGCACCCTGATTGGCTCAGCTCTCCTATCCCACTCCACGTGTTGTCTGTCTCTCTCGCAGCGGATTATCCCTCCACTCAACTATTATAGTATTTTCTACGACTGGCATGATGTTCACTCTCTGCCCAGCGGTAGCTTACTGATCTTACGCGCACCGAATTCGCGCATCGTGGTAACGAGACATAACGAGAAGCTCGCTGGCTGGGTTTGTCTTCAAGGCCAGAGACTTTGTGGGAATAATCCAACTCTACTATATTCGGTGAAGAGTACAGGTTATGAAGCTCGCCGTAATGCAGTTTACTCCACTCCCCATTTTAATCTCTCTTAAGCTCAAATATTTTCCTAAGTATTCTGTATTCGAACACTCTAAGATTATGATCGTCCCGAAAAGAAAGGAACCATGTCTCCCATCCACATAATACACCGGCAGAATAATTGTCTTATAAATTTTTGTTTTCAGATTTCTGGACAGAAGACGAGAAAACAGGAAGCTTTAGAATTGAATAAAAACAAGCATTTCCAGATTTCAGTCGACACTTAATTTCTACCTTAATATTATCTGTAACTTATATGCAATTACTGAACCCAGATATTTGAATTTCTCCACTTGTTCGAACGATTTACCAGCTATTCTAACATTTTGTAGCACATTATTTTGACGTGGACTATATACTTAGTTTTTATGTATTAATTTCCAATCCGACATTCCTGCAGGCATCGAAAAGACTTTCTGCAATTCTCTCGATTGTGTTTATGTCATCTCCCAACGGACAAACGTCATCTGCATAAGCTAGAATCAGGTGACTGCCATTTAATTCTAGGCCTACTTTGTTTTCCTGAATGTTTCTAATGGCATATTCCAAAGCGAAATTAAAAAGTAAAGGTGATAGTGCATCTGCGTTTAATGGCATGTCTATTGATATAAAGTTCCCTATCCTGACTTTGCTATAGGTTTCATTTAGACACATTTTGATCAGCTTTTGGTATCCCAAACTCAATAAGGATATTGTACAATTTGTCTCGTCTAACTGAATCATATGCTTTTTTTTAATCTATGTAGGCCTACAGCTGGTGAACAGACTTATTATATTCCCACTATTTTTTTTTCCAAGATTTGGGGAATACAAAATATTTGGTCAACGGTTGATCTATTTAGCCTAAATCCACATTGGTTTTCTCCAATGATTTCGTTCACATATGGCAGAAGTATATTACACAAAATTTTGTATGATGTTGGTAAGAGAAAAATTCCTAGATAGTTATTACTTTCGGCCTTATCTCCCTTTTTATGGATCGGTATAGTAATAGATTCTTTCCATGCAATTGGCAACTCTTCGTTAATGATACCTACATCCAGTAAATATAGTAGAGGCACAAGAGAAACAAATAATACACAGAGTTCGGATTAATAGTAGGCCTATGATACATCAATAACTCCACCAGTTATGAAACCACGTTATAGTAACAAATTGCAACCAAGTTCAACAGTGCTAAACATTATAAAAATAATTTTGAAAAGTATTGGAGTAACATCAAAATGGAAGAATAAGCGGATACTGAGCAGAGTGGAGCAAGAAAAAGAGGGGAAAGACGCTAGAGAATCATCTTCATTCTGAACTGGAAACCTCTCACACGTTAATTTGTTTGAGAGGAGTTCTAATTTTCCCTACCCTGCCCATTACAATGCAAAATACTGCGAATTCCGAGATGCGTGGCTGTGATCTTATCACCAGGGAGTGAAAGTGCACTGTGCATTTAGGTCACAGCACTGCATTGCTATTAATACCACACGTCCTAGTAGCAATAAAGATGCTCTTCTTGTAGTCATACCCTGATTGTTTAGACTTCTTGGAAAGCTAATGATCATTAGATTATCAGAAACAGATGGTTCATCTGAAAAAAGGCCAGAATTGATTAACGTTCAGATGAAAGTAACATCTACTACTCTAATTGTTTCAGAAATTGAATCATACTTCCCCTCGTTAAAATATCCCTGCATACAAAAAAAAAACAAACAAACAAACAAACAAACAAACAAAAAAACTGTTATAAGAAAAGACCATATAATCATTTATTATTTCTGATGTAAACATCCCTTTTTTCCTCAACTAATGCAAAGATCACAGCAATGAAGAAGACATCGAGGAATATATATTTTTTGCTAACTTATGACATAGCACATTCAGTTTACTTTAAAACACTTAGCTTGTTTAAAAGGTTCATATAGGCTAGAGTATTTTAAATTAAATCTTACTCCGAACTCATCACATGGAATATTTATACTGCATGATAGACTAATGAACCTAATGAGTAATCTCCATGACAACACTATTGTTTGTAGTACACTCAGCTAGTTTGCACGGTACTAGGATTTTATTAAATTAGAAAGGCTATCGATAGCAGCGTTTGCGAATTGCGTGCGGAGGGGGGAAAATTTCCGCATTGCGTGCCAATGCAATAAAGGGGCTGTCCGAGATGCGTGCCAAAGCTTTCTAGGAAGCACCCGAGTTGCACGAGAAGAAGGTATTCAAAATCAAGTAAATTTTCTTTCCCATTTTCACACTATTCAATAGTCTACTATAAAGCACTGTTCTTTAATTTTAACATGCTTTACAAAGGATCTTGAAACACGTCCACCTTTTCTTATTATTACTTAGTGCCTTTTGAAAATAAAATACGAAGCCATCGATCACGAACAGATTCGTATTTATCTCATCCATCATAGTAGCTGCAGTAGGTTCCATGATCCAATAGTCCCTACTTGAAGTCACCTAAATAGAACAGGATTCTTTAGGTAACCTTATTTTCGTAAACTGTTGAAACCCTGTTTCAATAATGAACTAAGATAAACGGTGTTATGATTAATTTAGTTATCTACTTGGAAACTTTAATTAGTAAAAGAATTGTGTATAGATATAAATAAATGCCTGTTGTGGGCTTAATTGGCATTACGACAAGAAAGCGCTACTTTGAATTAATTTTTGCACGTGAAAAATTGTAACAAATTATAATTGCACTCAAAGTAATGAATTTGTATGATTATTGCTATGTGTTATATTAGTTACAGTTATGTATTTTATCATTCACTCTGTTCTGTTGCAGCATTGAAGAAACCACTATGTTGATGTACCTCCATTACTTGATTCTTAGCCTGAGTCCTACTCGACTATCAAAGAGACTTCCACGTGCACACCAGTAGGTTATGCAGTTCAATTGTGCGTTTAAAAGTCCCCGCATGAAATTCGGTTGTTTAATAAGTTAGTGATATAAACCCACTTAAATAAAAATCTGATGTGATGCCTCACGTAACTTTCTATGCTCTGGGCATGGACAATATAATTTTCTCACTTCACGATTTGATATAGAATAAGAGGGAGTGCCTCGTGTAGGCCTAAAGGCAGGACTGAGCTTAGCGCGTGGGCCTGGGATGCAAGCGGTCCCGGGTTCAAATCTCAAGGCAGGCGGGCGAGTCATTCGTGGTGGACGAAACCGTGACTTTGGTGTTTTTTCCCGGGGAACCTCCCGTTTCCCCCTTTTATTCCACCCACACTCTCCACTTCACCTTCAAACTCCCCCTGATTATCATCCCGTTTCCTTTCCCGGCTTTCGGGCCATCTCCCGCTGCGGGCCTCTCCCGTCTTGCCCCGTGGCTTGTGGTCATGTGGTTGTCGGAGGTGTGCTGCACCCCTGGGGGCTCTCTTCGTGAGGGACCGGGAGCGTGGTGCATGTCTGAGGGACCCTGGGGGTGTGGTGCATGTGGTATGGCGTCTGGTTCTAGCTGGATGTTGGGGAGTTCCGTGGGGGCTCGTGGTGAAATCTGTTTCGGGGGGAGGCCTTAGGACACGCCAATCATCCCATTCCCAAGGGGTTGGCACAAAGGGCCCGCAGATGTGGCCTATGTGCTTAGGGTCGTTCCCAACCCGCCTCTGCCCCTACGCGGGGAGAAAATAGAATAAGAATAAAAAGGCAAGACTGAAGCCTGAGTAGCGAGTATGCTATGCTATGCACCGATACCGTATTCATCGCTGTGGGCTTTATCTTAGTTGACAAAAGACTAAATCATTTCGTTGTGGGAGAGGGAAAGTAGAATGTGCGTTTTTCGCATGCCTTACAGATAGCTGTAATGTCCATAGAAATAACAATCGATATATGAAAAAATTCAATTCTGAATGCCTAATCAGAAATTGATTACCGATAAAACTGGTGCTAGAATTAAGCTATTAAAATGCTTGAGTTTTGTCCATTCTGTAGCGATAATCTTAATGATTTATGTATAGCGTAGAGCTTTAACACTGGTACTCACTACTAAATTGCGGTATTTTGTTACCTGTTGGAGCGCTTTCAACCGCATGGAGCGGCCATCTTCAGCAACTGACTTCCGTGGTGTTGTTGTTGTTGTTGGGAAGACATTTCTTGATAACTGTATCGTACAGCGCGTGCGATTTGAATTGTAACTGTTCGTTTAGGATGTTGGTGTTGTCTTGTGTGGTGTGTCTGTATATTTCATATTGTTCGAGTGTGTTGAGTGTGTGACCTTTGTGGTTAATGTGTAGGATTTCCATGTCTGTATTGATGTCTGCGTATTCGTGTCCTGTGGTTATTATATGGTTTGCATAGGCAGAGTCTGTGTTTTGTTTGAGTGCTCGTATGTGTTCTGTGTATCGTGTTTTGAAACTTCGGCCTGTTTGTCCTATGTAGAATTTTGGGCAGTCGTTGCATTTTAGTTTGTAGACTCCTGGGTTGTTGTATTTGTTTGTGTGTTGTTTGTTGTCTGTGGGTTGTATTTTGTTGATTGTTTTGTTCTTTGTTCTGAATGCTATTTTGTATCCTTGTTTTCTGAACTGTTGGGCGATTTTCTGTGTATGTGTGTTGAAGTATGTGAGTGTGATGTATTTGTCTTTTTTCTTTTCTGTGTTTTGGTCATTTTTCTTCGTTCTGATTTTGTGTAGTAGGTTGTCAATGACTGTGTGGTTGTAGCCATTGGTAATGGCTAAGTGTTTTATGGTGTTAAGTTCTTCTTTGTGGTCTTCAGCGGATAGTGGTGTGTTTTCAAGTCTGTGGAGCATGGATCGGAATGCAGCATGTTTGTGTTGTGTTGGGTGGTTGGAGCTGTTGTGTATCAGTGTGTCTGTCATTGTGGGTTTTCTGTATATTTTGAATTTATGTTTCTGTGTGCTGTCTTTTGTGATAGTGAAATCTAGGAAATTGAGGGTTTTGTTTATTTCAAATTCTGCTGTGTATTGTATGCTTTTGTGGATTTTGTTGATGTGGTGTAGTAGTTGTGTGCATTGTCTGGTGTTGCCTCTGTATAGTACGATGATATCATCTACTATCACTATCACAAAAGACAGCACACAGAAACATAAATTCAAAATATACAGAAAACCCACAATGACAGACACACTGATACACAACAGCTCCAACCACCCAACACAACACAAACATGCTGCATTCCGATCCATGCTCCACAGACTTGAAAACACACCACTATCCGCTGAAGACCACAAAGAAGAACTTAACACCATAAAACACTTAGCCATTACCAATGGCTACAACCACACAGTCATTGACAACCTACTACACAAAATCAGAACGAAGAAAAATGACCAAAACACAGAAAAGAAAAAAGACAAATACATCACACTCACATACTTCAACACACATACACAGAAAATCGCCCAACAGTTCAGAAAACAAGGATACAAAATAGCATTCAGAACAAAGAACAAAACAATCAACAAAATACAACCCACAGACAACAAACAACACACAAACAAATACAACAACCCAGGAGTCTACAAACTAAAATGCAACGACTGCCCAAAATTCTACATAGGACAAACAGGCCGAAGATTCAAAACACGATACACAGAACACATACGAGCTCTCAAACAAAACACAGACTCTGCCTATGCAAACCATATAATAACCACAGGACACGAATACGCAGACATCAATACAGACATGGAAATCCTACACATTAACCACAAAGGTCACACACTCAACACACTCGAACAATATGAAATATACAGACACACCACACAAGACAACACCAACATCCTAAACGAACAGTTACAATTCAAATCGCACGCGCTGTACGATACAGTTATCAAGAAATGTCTTCCCAACAACAACAACAACACCACGGAAGTCAGTTGCTGAAGATGGCCGCTCCATGCGGTTGAAAGCGCTCCAACAGGTAACAAAATACCGCAATTTAGTAGTGAGTACCAGTGTTAAAGCTCTACGCTATACATAAATCACTATTAAAATGTTTGTGCGAACACGGCGCATTATTTGTTTCTCTTGTGCCTGTGGATGTAGGTGTCACTAGTATTGTCATTAGTCTGCAATAATGTTCCGGCCTTGCACTGAAAACTCTCCTATTAGTATAACTGACTATATTAGTATCCTATTAGTGTTGTATTTATTTTTTTTGATTGAAAGTATTGTAACGCAAATTTGCTTTAAAAGCTTCAAAATCTAACTTTTTAAGTAAAACATTTACATTTACAACAACATTCAGCCAGAAAATGTTATTAAAAGTAATTACAACTGATAGTTCTGTAAGCAGTAGACCTCGCCTCCCCTCTAAAATAACAAACAAAATATAGACCTTTGCCTTTCTTCTATCAGTAAACCATTGAAGTTACGTCACAATGTACTGGAACAAAGTTGCAATAAATGTTACGCTCAAGAGTGGAAATAGTCTTCAAATTTGTATAGCAAGAACACTGTTTGGCTAGAATTAGTTGAAAGAAGTTGAACATTGCATGAAACGGAACCGATTAAAATGGACACCATCTTGACACGGATTAAAACATTTCTTACATATGATACGAGTCATTTTTAATAACTTCAAGGAACATTCATGCAAAATTGAAAGACAAATCGAACAACACATTTGGTCATGACTGCGTAACAAATAAATTTTAAGACACACAAACAGAATGGTCTACGGTCGAGTTAAAACAGGACCTCGTTTCACTCGGCCATTATTAATTTCTTGAGCATTTATGTCAAGATTGTGTTTACTCTTATAAATATTAGTAAAATTTGACCTTTATTTAATCGGACAAATAGTTTTAATTGACTGAGCGAAGCGAGATCCTGTTTCAACTCGACCATTTGGCATTTCATTTGTAAATTTGTGTGTTTCGCAGTTACGACCAAACATATTGAAAAAAATCCTTATTGGGATTGATACCTCACTCGTAAGTACTGATGAAGTTTTGATTTTAAAATGGTATATGACAACAAAAATCATATTTATAAATATTTAATTATTATTACTGTTTCTTTTAGGCCTAAATTTTAATCCTTGAACGGGCACGGCTTAAGCATGTAGAGTTGTAGACATGAGTAGATGGAGTTTGACAGGTCAAAGACCTGACAGCAAGGTCAGTGTAATTGCTCGACT
The DNA here is from genome assembly GCA_964059195.1 of Ectobius pallidus. Classification (NCBI taxonomy): domain Eukaryota; kingdom Metazoa; phylum Arthropoda; class Insecta; order Blattodea; family Ectobiidae; genus Ectobius; species Ectobius pallidus. Next base: position 37,447,732 of record CAXKWD010000009.1, read on the forward strand.
GGATTGGAATTCGCGCATGTTTGTTTATTGGCTTCAATTAAACTCCACACGTCTTCAAATTTTCCGCGAGCGCAGTCAAGTTTGCTGACACACGAGGTGCATATTGCACATGCGTTCCTTAGTCACTCGCAAGAGCACAGTTAATATATTTCCAAAAGAAGGAACAAATTAATTATCAGAAGCTTTTCGCTGGGAAGACACAAGAAAATATAAAAACTTCCCTCAATCTACTTTGAAATTTCGATTATAGGCCTATATATAACTAGGTAACAGCTGAGAAGGTTTTAGGAGATAAATTCCTCTGGCACCGGGATTCGAACCCGTTTTCTTTGGCTTTACGTGTCATTACCAACTGAGCTAGCCAGAGTTCTATTCACGGCGCCAGATGGAATCTTTGTCCTATTACTACCCTCTACAATAACAGTGGAAGCCCTGTAAAAAGAATCACTAAATTAGTGTGCTTCACAATAGTTATATGACGTAAATGTCTTTTTGTACAACCATACACTTATTATTTGTGACGTAATAGTATCATAATGATATCCATTTTTCGTTCAGCTATCGAGTAACAACGTATACGAAACAATCTTCACAAGCCCTGAAAGCAGCACATCAAAACTGCATAATAAACAATTTTATTTGAAATAAGATCAATTCTGTTCACGTTAATTTCAATATTATACTAAATTGAGTTCATTTCATGTGTTTTAATGTGCGTCTCTTTGAGTCATTTTGGGATACGCAGTTGAATCCACAAGTGTTACTATTAGTATGGGGTGGGAAAAGGTTGAATACCACTGGACTAGGAGAACAAGAAGCGTACAGAGGGTAGTCGGGTCATCAAATTTGAGATCGTATATCGGTTCATCAAACTGGGAGATTTGTTTATGAATGGAACACAGTGTTCTTCAAGGAAGCTGCACACATCATCTGTAGTGACAAACACACATTACGCAACGCACGCAATGAGTGGGAGGGGGACTGTTCATGTATTTACTACAAGCCCCGCTCGTACTACGCGACCCCTGACATTCCGTGCAGAGCCTGGTTTTAATCATTCAGATTCTCAGAACTCTGTCTGATGCCCTCCCCACAGGACGTTGACACATTTTTAGAAAATCGTTACACTTAGGGAACCAACAGCGTGGGCATCTTATTCCGCTCATGACCATTGTGCCATGTCCCTTGCAAGTGGTTATCTTTAGCAATGTTCAGTGCTGGATTAACCCTATAAGCAAAGTAAGCACATGCTTAGGGTTTGAGAGATGTGCTGAGCACCACATAAATTTTTCATAGCAGAATTTATAATTTAAATTATAACATTACTTAAATTTATAGCCATTTTAAACACTCAATGAAAAATTATTTTTTTATAAAGCGTTCTCTCGTTCATAATGTTTAACCTGCAAAATCCCTTCAGAACAACTACGTCTATCTCTATAGAAGCAGATGTTTTACGTAAGATTTATTATGAAGATCGGATTAAAGACTATGTAAGGATACAAAATAAGGGCAAATTATTAATGCATAAATAAAATCTAAGCAGACAGAAACAAATATTTTCCTTCTTACTGTAAGTTTTGCTTGATTTCGAATGTTCCATAAATACAATTTTCTAGTATGGTTTACTGTTGCTTTAATGTTTTGAATTACAAGTGTAAGGGTACACCAAATTTAGTTAGTGCTTAAAGCACCTAAGGGTCTTAATCCTGCCCTAACAATACTGTTGGTTCCCCAAAGTGTAACGATTTGCTTCCGCTACCTATACCGTAGGTATTATCTATAGTAGTGTACTAACTAAACTCCTGGCACTACATCCCTTGTGGGACTAGGCCTAACATCTGGCCACTGCGTCATCTACCACAAACAGGATTGGAAGACATGTAGTCAGCATTCCGACACCCACGGCCGTTACTGATGGCTTACCGATCCGGAGCCGCTACTTCTTTATCAAGTAGCTCCTCAGTTGATGTCACAAGGCTGGGTGTACCTCTTTCCAGACCTCCCTACCTCAGAAAAATCCGGGAATCGAACGTTGATCCTCATGCGAATCATTATACCAAGCAGGCGGTCTCAATCTTGCAAACTAATTACCATTATAAAGATGTAAACATCCTATTTCAATAATTTTGTCGTAGGAATGCTTTGAAGGGCATGTTGCACATGGGCTTACTCATATTTAGAGTCTTTCAGGGAACAATAAATAATTGTTGTATTATCTATGTTTAGGATAGTGACAACTACATGAGTGTATCACATCAGATTTTTGCTTCCTCTGCCTATACCACAGGTACTATAAGTAGAGGAAGTAATGACATTACTCAACGCATTGTGTTCTACCTCGAAATTCGAAGTTGAGTTTTTAACATAAATGCACGTTTTGAGGTCTCCTGAATCCAAAAATACTACTTTCATAAACATTTATATGTGTGTGTTTGTATGTCTGCAAACAGCCTAGCTCCAGAACGAAAAATCGTACGAAAACTACATTTTGTACTTTTGTTAGGTACTCTCTGGGAAAGTGACATCAATATTGGCGACTACTTTCTGTTACTTTTAATGCCACTTTATGTGAAGCAAATTTCGTTTTGCGCGATTTTCTAAAAAAAATGGCTCTAATGATTTTGTTTAAATTTTGTGTGTGTGTGTGTGTGAGATGCTTATATCAAGAGCTAAAATATTTGCTTGAAACATTTTTTCGTGAAAATTTTCTAAAGGGCAGTTATAGCCTAAGCCAGGTACCGTTCATAGAAAGTCAGTCTTGCCTGGTGAACAATAAAGCTTTGCAGTAAGGTTGAAACTGAATACGCACTCATTGCAATGCGGCCTCTTATTCTACAGTGTGTCCCACGCAAGAGTTGGCCAATGACGCGGGTTTCTGCGGCGCGGCGGGCACAGCTCCAACTCCCGAGCGATCGGGTGAAATATCTACGCTAATAATGCCGCGGTCGGTGTAGTGATTCAGGTTCTCACATTTACAATTAAAATTACAATGAAAATAACCATGTACCTCATCACAAGAGATGTTGGAAATGTTCTCCTCTTGCATCCACACAATACTGACACCTTTTTAGGAAATTTTCTTTCACGCGCATAAGTTCAGCTTCCGAGACAGAGTTCATTTCTCTTGTGATAGGCCTATGTGATATTGTCTATTGTCTTTGCCAGATAAATCACATGTGGTTTTCTTTGTGAGAACCTGAATCATTACCAACAGCGGGCTTTATTAGCGTAGATATTTCACCCGTTTCCTTTGTAATGTACGGGAAGTTGACCTATACACTTTATTTTTCAAGTTGCCCCATAAATAATATTCACATACTGTTAGAAGAACTTAAAGACAATATCACATAGGCCTATCACAACAGAAATTAACTCTGTCTCGGAAGCTGAACTTATGCGCGTGAAAGAAAATTTCTTAAAAAGGTTCCAGTGTTTTGTGAATGCAAGAGGAGGACATTTCCAACATCTCTTATGATTTGGTACGTGGTTATTTTCATTGTAATTCCAACTGTAAATGTGAGAACCTGAATCATAACGCCATTAGCGGCTTTATTAGCGTAGATATTTCACCCGCTCGCTCGGGAGTTAGAGCTGTAGTCGGCGCGACGCAGAAACCCGCATGATTGGCCAACTCTTGCGTGGGACACACTGTATATCAGAATGTGAAGTAAGAAAAATGCATTGGCCACGATTTGAGTCAAGGAAGTTACGTGAGTGCATTCATAAGATTTTATTTGGATTGTGTATCCTTCGGTAATGCGATGCGATGTGGTAACGATATTCTCCTCCCTTTTACAACCAATTTAGATGAAGAGAATGTCATACATAATTATATTATACTAACAGGCAAACTTTTATTTGGGCAGAGGAAGTTATATGAGTTTCACATAACATATTTTACTGATGTTGAAAGATGTAGAACACAGCAAAAAAAACACATTGTAGCAATCAGTGGCATGAATTACCCTTATTTTTTCACGGTGAGGTGTTAAAAGGAGACCTGACGCAAGCTTGGCAGCGGATCTCACAGCAGTCAATAACTTATAACACGGGGCAGGTGTGAGAAGGCAACTAAAAATATTCCTAAACTTGAACTCCAACTACGTAGATACACAATCCCTGGCCTACAAATAAACTTGCAAATATTTCCACTATTTTATATGGACCCACATGTCACTGCTCCCAATTACTGTCAACATATGAACACGAGTTACACAAATAAAGTGGACTGACCCCATATCGGCCAAGTTAAATTTGGGATCAACATTTCTATACCGTAGGCTACACCATAGATGCCGACTAGAGGGGACGAAGCGGCACATGTCCAACATGGATAATTGTACTGTGAGAATGTCATCAGAAGTTATTACCGTAGACCTATTATTATTATTATTATTATTATTATTATTATTATTAATATTATTGTTATTGTTATCGTCATCATCATCATGATCGTAGGCAAAATTTTGCGGTAATAATTATTTTAAAAATTCTCATTAATCATTTTAATTAGTGGTGTTTTGTGTTTAATATTTTACTATAAATTTTCTTTAATTTCGCGCTAATTTTCGGGCAAAATTAACAAATAACGGCATGACGGAAATGGAAGTTAACGGGTAACTAAAGGAACATTAGGCCTAATATTGAAACCCCTTATTTCCAAATTCAAATTTTTTGCGATTTCAAATTAATATCATCATTAATGAATCAAATATAATATATCAGACACCAGTGACATCACCAACAGCAACATACAAGAAGTTGTGAGGTTTTCATTCTTCACAGTTATCCACAGTTACAGCTACTCCGAGCTTCATGATATGAATATGTAAATGTTAAATTGAAGTTATTATTCTGTAACTTTAAATAATTGCAAAATTAAAAAAAAAAAAAAGAGATTTCTCATTTGTAGCTATTCTCGAAAATATGAGGTATTCTGAAAAATTCCCGCAAAAACAATCTCATACATCATTTCAAATTATGTCAAATTCATTCAAAACATTTTGTTTTTAATTGAATAACTACCTTATTTATCGTTAAAAACAAACTCTTGCCTCCGATTATCATTTACTTGTTCTTAACCAGAACATAATACCTGTTTTATTATTCCTTAAATTTAAAATTCAGATTTGCAATAAAGAAGAATATTGTGCATTTTTCTCTCTTAATATAACACATTTTGTGATGTGTTCATGTATTTCTCCAAGTAATTGTTGTCATAAGACTTTTAACACACAATTTCTCTACTGTATTACTATCTATACTGTAGTAGAATTCTGTGGCAATCCTTCTCCTCTACATAAATACATAAACTGTTTGAACTTGAACTGATGCAACAGCAAGTTGTCATATCTATTGCTGACTTGTGAGTGTGGGGTGCAGGTACGCAATATCCTACTGAAGCATCAGAGTCCTACTGCAACATTCCATTCTGCACCTGTATTTCAGATTTCACTTGTCTTGTTTTTAAGAATTTTTTTATTTTATGGCAATTTTAAATCCCCTTAAATATCATAATGGAAACTTTTCAGGTATTTTTAAAGGATTTTAGGTAATTGAAATCCGCGCCCTCATCAAAACCGATGAGAAAGGAACTCTGCAAGACTCACTTGGCCATTGCTTTATACTAGCGTTGTTAACAATACAATCAATTCGACTTCATAATATTTATTATTATTCTCTCTGTTTTGGCTTAGCCGATGTAATTAGCTTATAACGATGTACTCAACCTTTATTATATGGATCTTCATATAAGTTCGAAGTTCAAGTTTTTCATATTGAAAATGTGGAAAATATAGATTACAAGAAACTATCTTATTATTTTATAACCACTACTTTTGTATGTTCATCTGATGATCCAGAAATTTATTATGATGAACTTCTAGATTATATAAAAAGTGGAGTTGTCGCTTGTACTGTTCACAAACAAAGGTCCCAATCTAAAAAGGCATCTCGTTCTTCTTGTAAGTGGATAACTTCTGAACTCATGGAACTAATTCATAGTAAAGACCAATGGTATAAGAAAACCAAATCATTATATTCTTCAGAATATACATTAATAGAATATAAACGACTTCGTAATTTAGTTACTAAAAAAAGAGGGAATTAAAACAAGAATATTAAACAAAAATGTTTTCAAGTACTAAACGTTCCAGACATTCATGGGAAATTGTAAATGAACTTCTGAATATTCCAAAAAGGACCAAAAATACTTCCTTGGTCGAACTAATGGTTGATAATAAATCTATCAAGGACCCAGTTGAAATTTCGCAAAACCTAAACACTTATTTTGTTAATGTTGCTCTAAACTTGGCTAAGAATATACCCAGAAATAACGATTCTTATAAACCCTCATACAGCAACACTCCTATTGGAAGTTTATTCCTTACTCCTACAAATGAATATGAAATTAAAAAAATAATAAGTGAACTAAAAAACTTTGGGAACCGTACAGATGGTTTTCTTACTAACAAACTTATTAAAAACAACATAATTTGGCTAACTCCCTATATCGTCCAATTTGTAAATCTCTCTCTAAGCTCGGGAATCGTACCTTCTAAATGTAAAATTGCGAGAGTAGTGCCCATTTCAAAAGGAGGAAATGACACAGACCCTAGTAATTATAGACCAATTAGTATTTTACCGGTTTTGGCTAAAATCCTTGACAAAGTTGTTAAGATAAGACTACAATACTTTTTACATAGGAATACATTCTTTCATCCCATGCAATATGGGTTTACATCAAAAAGCAGTCCAGCCACTGCTCTATTTGACATTCTTGTTCAAATACAAAAATCATTTGACGGAAATAGCTTAGCATCTGGGCTATTCTTGGACCTAAGAAAAGCTTTCGACACTATAGACTATGATTTATTACTAGAGAAATTGAATTACGCAGGGATAAGAGGATTATCGTTAGCATGGTTTGAAAGTTATTTGAGTAATCGAAAGCAATACGTTAGTGTAAATCAATATAATAGTGAAATAGCATATATTAAGTGTGGAGTACCTCAAGGATCTATCCTGAGTCCACTCCTCTTCAATATATACGATTTGTTTAATTTAAAATTGTTTAATAAAATGCTTTTGTATGCCGTTGACACAAATATTTTCTATACAGGACGAACAGAAGAAGACTTAGCATATGAAATGCAACATGACATGAATGACCAAATCAATTGGTTTAACTATAATAAATTAACAATAAACGAAAATAAAACTAAATTCATGTTCTTTCACAAGCGATCGCATAGACTTCAAACCAATATAAACTTAAACATAAATAATAAGACAATAGAGAGAATTGATTTTATTTCTTTTTTAGGACTAAATATTGACAGTATCCTTTCTTGGGAATCTCAAATTGACAAAATTAAGAAGAAAATTCTCCCAGTAGTCGGTATTATAAACAGATTACGTCTTTCAGGAATGTCCAGTCAACTTTTTAAAATGGTATATTTTTCTTTAATCCACAGTCATCTTACTTATATGAACATAATATGGGGCAATTGCAGAAAAAGCCTATTTCATGAGCTAGAAGTAATTCAAAATAGAGTGATTAAAATTATGTTTAATATTCCCTTTAGAACCCATACTAGTGATATATTCAAAATTTCTGGAATCAAGCCACTTTCTGTTTCTACAAATGCAGCAATAGTCAGTCACTTACATTCTATCAAATATAAACTTATTAAATCCAACACCACCTTAATTACACCCGAAGATGTTCATCTCCATAACACAAGACAGGTCACTCATCTTTTTGTAACTCATAGCGAATCCACTACGTATGGCCTAAATGGAATATTACCTCATGCTATAAAATTGTATAATATGTTACCTGAAAGTGTGTCCAGTTCCATTAGAAATTTTAAAACAAAAGCATTATCATATTTTTTAGATGTGTACTTTAGTCATTAGGATAGTTATAATATATTTCTGTGAAGTCGTATAGAAAAATGCAGAACTTATTTAAAAATTGCTTAGTATATTTCAAGTTTTTTTTGTGTGTGTTTTGTAGTATGTTTGTCACAGTGAATTTGTTATAGCCTCCTGATAATAATTATTGTAGTATGTGTTGTAATTTTTTTCCTTTGAACCAATGTATTTATGTCTCCCCTCTCATGAGCTTTGCTCTTTGGGGTTGTATTATATTAAATTAAATTAATTATTAAATTAATAACTTATATATTTCAATATCGGTATCAACCTGCCGGGTTAGAAGGGATGATATTATGGGGGCCGTATGCTGTCTGGGAAGCCTTTTCTTACGGTTCGCGTAGTCAGTTTGAAATAATGTACACATTAATTTTAAAAACTTTTTCTTAAAATATCCTATATTAAGTTTTAAAATATCGAGATTTAGTGAAATTTTCCAAAAGTGCTTCAATCTAATTTTAATTTAAATTTATATTGTTATTACGAAATTTTAGAAATGCAGGTTAAGTTAAAGTAGGCCCACACAAATCAGAACTTTTATGTGAATTACTGGTGCATGAGAAAAGCAAAAATAAGATTACTTCAATGCTTCTTCAGGAACTTCAAATAGAAAACTCCCATTTGACTACATACGTACAGTGATTATGTACAAGCCTATGGAGATAGATTTCTTTGAGGCCAAATATCTCAGAACTAATTTATATGGATTTCAACTACTGTACTTGTATTCTGAGTGTCTCATATAAAAATTTGACTATTTTCATCTCATTATGTATAATTTATCTCCTTTTACCCCCGACAAGTTGTGCGGCCCGCCATTTAACTCCTGGACGTAATATTGGCACTAGGACCTCCGGACGTTGGAGATCACTGTGTCAGAAATATTGATTAGATTGTGAGGACGAAGAAGAATGTTTAACAACGCTGAGATGTGAACTTAAGAAGAATATCCGCAGTTGTCACGTGTGAGCAAAACTGCTCATTTAGTGAGGTTAGGGGGTTGCTGCCGATGTAAAGATTAGGGCGGCACACTGTGTTAATCATTGCTTTCGAACTGATTTCGAAACTACGTTACATCTTTATGCTACTTAAAAATGTGTTTATAATAGTAGGAAAGAATGCAGTAAAATTCTTTCTTTCTTTTTCTTTCTTTTTTACTTTGAGCATTAATTAGCCTATTATATTTAAGTGGCCTACATGCTCGGAAACAGGATAACCTGAACGTACTCTAAATTCGGGGCATAGCTAAGTGCGCACATCGGTCACGAAAATGATTATTATGACCATCCAGAGACCATTGAATTGCGCACACATTCTATGTTGGGGGTTACTTTAACTGCTCACATAAAACAATATGGTCAGATAGAACAACAAATTCATGCGAGTCTTTCAATTTATATTTTACTAAGATGTTATTTGCTCCACACACACATAGGCTATAATTATAAAGTTGGCACGTACAGTTCTATGAGAAATTTAAAAAAAAAAAAAAAAAAAAAAAAAAAAAAAAAAAAAAAAAAAGAGGAAACTATTTGGTCGGAACAAGATCTCGTCATGAATTTTAGAAATAAAATATATGAACCGAGATTTATTACGTAGATTGGATTGTTTAAAAAGTATTGCGTATCACTACCCTAAAATTAATGTAAGTTTTGACAGGTGTTACAGTAATATTAAAATTTTAATTCGACTTTCAAGGGTTCCCAGAAATGTAACCTGTGTGCACTTCAAGGGTTCTCAGAAATGTAACCTGTGCGCACTTCAAGGGTTCCCAGAAATGTAACCTGTGCGCACTTCAAGGGTTCCCAGAAATGTAACTATTGCGCACTTCAAGGGTTCCCAGAAATGTATCCTATGCGCACTTCAAGGGTTCCCAGAAATGTAACCTGTGTGCACTTCAAGGGTCCCCAGAAATGTAAATGTACCCGCAAAAGTTAATTAACTTCATTTCTTATATTTACGTTAATGTTATAATAATTTTAAACTTATTTCTGTAAAGGAACTTTTAAGTTAACATACAAAACTGATTAAGTGATGGTGCAAAATACCGTATATGTTAGATTCAGGAATCTATAAGTTTTTGCTCATTTTTTCACAACTGCTTTAATCACAATTTCAACAATACATAGGATAATTATGAGGATTTTTCTTTATGCAAGGGATAATCTGAATAACTTATTGTTTTTATGAGAAAATAATTGTCAGTAACTTATTGTTTTACGAGAAGAAAATAATTATCAAAATACTGTATATTTAAAATCTTGTGAAAATTTTTTAACAGCAACATAAACTCATGATTTTTAAATTCGAAACTCAGAAAATTAATAATCTATGGCAGCGTTTCTCAACCTATGGTCCGCGAAGATGATGCAGATGGTCCGCAGACATAATTAAAAAAATCATAAAGAAAGTGGAAAGTAAAGAAGTAAAATTTTTTCACATATTTCGTTATAATACCCCGAATATTAAGCATATAGGCCTTCTTTTAAAAGTGGGATGTAAAATTAGGGGTCCGTAAAATTTTGTAGACATTTTAGAGGTCCTCGGGTTCAAAAAGGTTGAGAAACGCTGATCTATGGTAATATTCTTTCTCTAGATTTAAAGCAAGATTTAAACAGGATGCATATAAAATGTCATCGTATTAGGACAAAGAGAAGGGGAAAAATACAGTAATTATAAAATACTTGATATTGTAATAGTAGAAAGTTTTATGTGACTCAATAAAGAAACAATCACTATTATGCATTCCCTGGTATATGGATGAGTTCTTCAAACTTACAGAAATTCTAAGATTCGCCAAAGTTTTTTATTATTATATTTAATTTATAATTATTTATTTTGATTGTACAGATTTCAAACTTTGATATTACACATAATCTGATCGGTATATGCGATCAGTAACTTATGCGGATAAGTAAACAGATAAATCAGCAACCAAACTCATTTTGTGACTATGACGTCAGGCATTGATAATATAAATAGAAAGCGTATATGCAGTATGACGTGTGGGATCGGTGGTTCTATTACGTTCGTCTGCGGGTCCAGAAATAGAAATAAATAATCTATGTAGATGTAATTCAAACAGGAATCTGATTAAGACAATTGACTATCAAGATAAAGGAGTAAAAACTAGAAGATGTAATTCTTATAAGAGAATTTCACTTTTTATAAACGTATGTAAGAACAGGAGTCACGCGAGTGGTGCCGGTCAACAACCTCGGAACAGCATGGTGGGGCGCTGAGTGCTGGATGTAGGTCAGTGATAGCGAGCGAGGCAGCTGCCACAAGCTTGGGGTCGTCGCACTTCCTACAACACTCAACCCTTCTATAATCTCTCCCTCTCCCTAATTAATTCTACATATTTAACTACACACCACTTCATTATCTTTATCACCTCCCTCGATGCTGTCGTGTATTAGTTCCTCTGAAGTAACGCTTGGAGGCGCTGATGATAGTATGCTTTATTTCGTTTTTGCGACTCAACTAAATAGAAATCTGTTTTAAATGTAATGTATTCACGCTCATGGATTATTCATGCAAACTCTTGTCCTCAAGATTTAAGTATTTGTTATTGATTAATTAATTTGTATACTTTATTTATTTATAGTTTCGCGCCTAGGGTCGCGGATTCAATCCTGATCCAGGTCAATGGCATTTATGTGTGCATAAATGAAACAATCTCATGTCTTTAGATTTACAGAAATGTAAGAACTTCCGCGGGGAAAAATTTCGGCACATCGACGTACACCCCGTCGTCAAATAACCGTAAAACCAACCAACCCAACCAGCACTATTCAACTCATCTAGCATAAACATATGATAAATAGTAGATAATTAAGTCAATTAAATTTTAATTATCCACCGCTGTGGCTCAGGGAATACGTTCAATCCTCTCACGCAGCGGGCCCGAGTTCGATTCCTGGTCGGGACAAGTTACCTAGGTGAGGTTTTTTCCGGGGTTTTCCATCACCTTTGAGATAAATGTCGGGTAACTTTAGGCCCTTGTGGTCCCCGGATATCATCTGGCCGTCATTATCATCTTCACTCCCATCCTCGCCTTGTTCTGAGTGAGTGTGTGTGTGAATGGTGTGTATCGTCCTATGTGTTCGTGTTGTCTCGGAGGTGGCCCCGGCATTGGGCTGATCACTCATCCGGGGAGGCCCTCCATGTCCTTGTCTGGTCAAAAAAGTATGTATGTGATCCAAAGATAATCCCTCTCCCGACAGGTCGCGGCCCTGTAAGGCCCGGGCGGCTTGGGTCGCTTAAATCCTAAAAGGGAGAGGTAAAACTACGAGAAAGAAAGAAAGAAAGGAATTTTAATTAGTAACAGTAATCGTTTTACTAGTTGTGTAATTAATCAAATTACAACATAAAACAAAAATTAAAAGAAAACATAACAGTATGTCACATGAAAGAGTACAAATTTTGCCTCTGAAATAAAATCAATATTTCTCTATTACAGTATTATTATTACTATAATAATAATAATAATTATTAAATTTATATTATTCAATGAATACGGGTTGCGGCCGACCTAGTTATTTATCCAGCAGAGACAGTTGCGGTTCTACTTTATTTCGACTACCTGTTAGTTGCGGCCCTGGGTAATTATTACTGTGTTGTTTACGTTAAGTTAAATTTTCAAATTATAGGTCCATTAGGAATTTTTTCAGATTACGCTTAGCGCCGTTGACAGCGACTACTCTCTGAAGTTGGAAGAAGTACGTCAAATGCAGAAGTCGGATGTCTAGAAAGATGCGAAAATTTTCTGAAAAATACATTTACATAAGGAAACAAATGGCAAGGATGAAAATACAAGAGATAACACGGTTTATATTTGTAAACAAGTATGCTTCACATTTTTGCCACAAACTTTATACTAGGACAGAGACATTGTGTTGTATAGGCTCGTTGTGAATAACCTTGACCAGCCCATACCAGTAGAACCCGTATCTTCTTTTCTTCAAAAATCAATATCCCTGCACAAAAAATGCATTACAAGTTTGTCACGTGAATGCACAAAGCCTATTTTGTCATTTCGAGGAATTTCAATCAATATAAAACTAAACTAAACTCCGTGGCGCTACATCCCTGGAGGGACTTGGCCTACCACCCGACCGCTGCGTCATCTCCCGTAGGCAGATGGCAGGATTGGGGGGCATGTGGTCAGCATGCCGACACCCACGGCCGTTAATGGTGGTTTTCTTGACCGGAGCCGCTACTTCTCTATCAAGTAGCTCCTCAATTTGGAATCACGAGGCTGAGTGCACCCCTACCAGACCTCCCTACCTCAGAAAAATCCGAGGAGGTACCGGGAATCGAACCCGGACCGACGGATCTGTAGTCAGCGATGCTAACCACAAGACCACGCCGGCGGCTTTCAATCAATATTTCGCACACTAAATATCCATTCATTTCTTGTTTCGGAGATTTGACTAAATCCTACATTGCCATCTTCCTCAGTTGCTCTTAGTGGCTACTCTTTGATAAGAAATGATAGAATAGGTAGGAGGGGTGGCAGTTTAATTTTGTTCAGAATTAAGACCTAAAATAATAATTCAATCTATTAATAATGAAGGTAGGCCCGAATTTATATTTATAGAACTAAATGCAAGTATGCAGAAATGTCTTATATGTGTTGTTTATTAAGCACCTAAAATTGGTTACCTTAGTGATCTAGAAACCCCACTGTTAGAACTTCTCCCAAGATGTGATCGTTACTGGAGACATGAACACGAACCTACTTGCTACAGATTCTCCTAACACAAAACAATTACAAGATATGTTTCATTCCTGTAATATGACTATTCTTCCAGTAGAGCCTACGCATCACTCTGACACTTCAGATACGTTACTCGACATAATTGCTACAACTAATCCCGATAAAATACTTACTCACGGACAAATACCCGTACCTGGACTACCCCATCATGACCTAATTTATGCTGTTTGTTCCTTACGAAGTCCCAAAATCAATCCAAGATTTGTTACTTTTCGTGATCTGAAAAATGTAAACGAGGCTGAATTAAACAAAGAAGCTTTACTTTTACCCTGGCACGCAATATGGAAGCAAAGAACTATAGATGAAACAGTTGAATTGTTTAATAACTTGATAATCCAACTATATGACAAAATTTCACCAGTAAAAACAAAACGCATGACTAGACCTCCAGCCCCATGGATGACTGAAGACAATAGAAAGCTAATGAACGAATTCGCTTACAGAACGCTTACAGAAAATACAGAAAATACAGACGTGATAAAAATGCAGACAACTTAAGAACATATAAATATTTAAGAAATAGAACTACACAGACTATAAGAAACGCTAAAATACGACACACTCACGGTCTCATATACAACAGTCCTAAGACTTCTGACTTGTGGAAAAACCTAAAAACCATGGGATTAGGTAAATCAAGGAAAAAATGGCGATGCGACCACAATTCACCCAGACGAACTTAATGAATATTTTACGTCTTTCCAGACTGTGACGATTGATGACCAGAGCAAACAAGATACGATTTATGAACTGCACAATATTAACGTGCCAAAAGAGAAAAGCTATTCTTTAAATATGTAACTCCCATCGATGTTAAGATGGCCCTGAATCGTATCAAATCTAAAGAACAAGATAGTGACAATATTAGCATAACGCTCATTCATACAATTATCGACGTTATATTACCGACAGTAACACATATCTTCAATGCTTCTCTAATGGCATCAACTTACCTCAGTCTATGGAAACAAGCAATTGTACGACCAATACCTAAAAATGACACACCCACCATCCCAAGTGATTACCGACCTATCAGCATATTACCTACTGACTCAAAAGCACTGGAACGGATCGTACATAAACAAACGACTATTATAATGAATACCAAATTCTTGACCCTTATCAATCCGGATTTAAAGCTGTGTTCACCAACACGGATAAAATTTCTCGGTATCGTGGATAATAAAAACTACGATTAATCCATTATCTCAAACAGTAAACCTTTCGGGTTTCACCACATAGTTTGTCACCTTGGTTTTCAAAAGCTTGGTTTTTGTTTACTACTTGTGTGACGCTTAAATTTTTCATAAGAGTAACCAACGCCATCTGGCGGTTGTTGTGTGAAACAGCGGGGGGACGACTGTCTATTGGCTACGTCCGGACATGAAATGTATACGTTGCCATAGCAATGGAAAGTTTCCTCTCACGCTGTCTCCAGCTAGTAGTTCTACAAATGGTCACTAGATGTCTCACTGTTTTGGGGGCGTGGCGTACAGCAGATAATTTCGTTTTCCTCTTGAATCTTGTGCAGAAATTAATGTTGTCATAAATGTCCAAGTACGGCATAAGTTCCTTTATCCATTAAGGTGCCTTATTCTGTGATCTGCTTCATATTCCTCGTCACTGTGATCATCTCTCATGTTGATCAGGTGTTCCATTCGCCTATGCGCCATCTTGATGTCGCAATTAGCTTGGTTTATCCTGTTTTTCTGGCCGATAGGCCTATTTCACCGGTAAAGCATAAGCTTGGATATTATCGAAAAACCAAGTTATTGTAGCTGGTGAAACGCAAAATGGACAATATCGCAGCTTTTCAGACTCAAAACCAGGATCAGACAGACTATCGGCGTTGGTGAACACAGCCCTTAGAAGTGCAAGGCTTGTAATTTACTGATCTTGTTAGAAGTGGACGTAGCACTGCAACAGTACTACTTCACATCACTGAAGAAATACACGAAGCCATCGACAAAAGTGAAATAGACCTAACTGTGTTAACTCTCCTAGATTTCAGCAAGGCGTTCGACTCTGTAGACATTGGCATACTTATTTCCAAACTCCGTTCTATACAATTGTCTGAAAGCTGCATCCGCTGGGTTGATTCTTATCTTCGCGATCGCCAACAGTGTGTGTTTACTTGCAGGTCGTCTTCCTGGCGTCCCATGAAGATAGGAGTCCCCAGGGATCAGTTCTCGGCCCTTTACTATTTTCATTATATGTTACTCCGTACTCGACAGTACTCCGACACAGTAGACATAATCTCTATGCAGATGATATGCACATTTACATTCATACGTTCATACTGCATCTGCTCCTCTCATGCAGTGGGCCCGGATTTGATTCCTGGTCGGAACAAAGTACCTAGGTGAGGATTTTCCTTCACTTGTGAGACGAATAAAGGGTAACTTTAGGCTCTTGTGGTCCCCTGATAGCATCTGGCCTTCATTATCACCTTTATCCCATCTGCGCCTTGTTCGGAATGAGTGTGTATGATTAGTGTGACTCGACTTTTGAGTTTGTGTTGTCTCGGAGGTGGCCTCAACATTGGGTTGATCACTCATCCTGGGAGCCCTCCATGTCCTTGTCCGGATAAAAAAGTGTGTATGTGATGCTAGAAACTCCCTTCCCCAACGGGTCGAGGTCCTATAAGGCCCGGGCGGCGCGGGCCAAATATGAGAGGCAGTCAAATGAAAACGAGACAGATGGAAAAAAGTAAGTGAACTGTTGAAAATTTCAAAAGTAATAGCCATAACTGTTAATACACTTATCCCACTGTGAGACAAGAAGGTCAATGGCTTCATGGAAAAACGTTTGCGGTTGCCTACGGAACCATGATTCTACCCTGGCGTGCACCTCTTCGTCCGAACCAAATCGACGGCCACGAATGTCTTTCTTCATTTCTCCAAAAATATGGAGAGAGATCTGGACTGTATGGAGGATGTGTAAGGGCTTCCCAGTGAAACATCTGCAGCGTAGTCGAAACAACCTTGGCAACACGTGGACGAGCATTATCGTGCAACAGAATAATGCCGTTCTACAACATTCCTGGGCGGTTGGACTTGATGGCACGCTTCAATTTTTGCCAAGTGTCCTCCATACAGTTCAAATCTCTCTCCATATTTTTGGAGAAATGAAGAAAAAACATTTTTGGCCGAAGATTTGCTTCGAAGTGCACGCCTGGAATCATTTTTCCGTAGGCAATCGCAAACATTTTTCCATGAAGCCATTGACCGTCTTGTCTCACAGTGGGGTAAGTGTATTAACAGTTCTCATAAATATACCTGCAAGGGGGATGTAAAATTCAACGAAAGAAAGAAAGCCTTTAATGTTTATTACTTCATTAGAAAAATATTAATATAAGCGTTCTAAAGATTCTCAGACAGTTCTCTTAACAACAAATACTTGATAAGTTACTTGCCATTTTACCACAGTCTCATAAATAGTATGCGATGTCATATTAGCATGTTCCTGGCCTTTTGTACAGGTTGTTGCCATGGTAATGAGGTAGCCGAGGAGCTAATATCGCTTCCTTATATTCAAGGGATCACGAAAGCCAATTCCATGATAGGCAAATCGCTT
This sequence comes from Ectobius pallidus, assembly GCA_964059195.1. Classification (NCBI taxonomy): domain Eukaryota; kingdom Metazoa; phylum Arthropoda; class Insecta; order Blattodea; family Ectobiidae; genus Ectobius; species Ectobius pallidus. Next base: position 37,465,031 of record CAXKWD010000009.1, read on the forward strand.
TGTGGTCTTTCGTTTTTTCCATCGCCAGAAAACGCTAAAACTGGATTGTATTTTGTAAAACACACATCTCGGAAGTTCCCTATGTTTTGGTTTATGAGAATGCCCGGGGTTATGTACTGGTGGTCTGTATAGTTCCCCCCTCCCGAAATCGGTTCTGAAGTTGTTTTGTAATCCTTAAAATATAGCCTAAGCTGCGATACTAACCTGCCAAACATTCCTTCAGAATGTTAATAACGAGGCCATGGAAGTAATTAATCTTATATGAAGATTGTCAAGAGTCACTAAACAATACAGTGCCTTCAATTAGTCCCTCCGCAGCACTTGTGCACGTGAAAGTCCGCCAAGAAACGAAATTCAGTTGGCAGCACTACGAAAGGTTAAAAATTGTAATTTTTGCTATAATCATTTATGAAGTAAGAATTAAATGTAACATAAAACTCATCTATTTACAGAAGATGTTGAAAATGTTTACTACTTACTTGATGACACAAATTTAATCGCTTTAATTTATTTTCGAAAAGTTTAATTCAAGTTAATCGAAAACTGGAAAAAGTAATTACATTCCTAAATCTTTAATTAAAAATCATCAAAAATAGCAAAAACAGATGCTCAGTAGTTAAATGGCCTATACTTGTATACCAGATACGAGTCTGAAGGGAAGGTAGAGTGAAATACCAACCTTCCAAACATAACCAGCGCTGCAGAGAGACTTATTGGTGGAACTGCTCATAGGAAGTTACTATAGTTTTACTGTGATCTGTAGTTTGGACGAGGTCAGACACTTCAGAAAGCACAGCACAAATCAGCATACATTTTAGTTTCTCTAACTCTAGTACAGCTACCGGTACCGTAAGTAAAGGAGGAAAATTCGACAAGGAAATTCTCCTTACATTTTGAGAGCATCTGAGTACAATTATGTCACTTTAACAATATCGTAATTTATATTGTGTTGAGATGGGATTTCATGAGGAAACTTCCTAACAAAACGAACTTTTATATTAAAAATTTCAATCGATTTTCACAAGCTTTTGACATAAATTAAAGAGCATTTAAAATCAATATATTTTGGTAATTAGAGGCTTCTGTTTTTTTGCGCGAAATGCAATTTTTTTAACGATAAATAAAACGCTTAGGTAAAAACGAGGAAATTATTTACCTTTCAGGAAAATTTCAAAATAATTGTCGAAATTATACGAACTACAATGGAAGAAATCCCAATGTCGCAACCTTAGATGCCGGCAACTGCGATTCGATCATCGGTTGGGAAAATATGAAAACGATAAAAATCGACAGCTTATGTTTCAATCCATTTCTTCACCCATCGATATTGGCTACTGAAAACAAGTGTTAATTTACATTTTTTTTCAAACGAAGCCAAGCCGCATCAATTGTAATTAATGTATGCTACTGTTTTCCCCTTTAAAACCCCAAGAAAAAATAGCGAAATTGTTGACGAATTTTAATAAAAATAATGAAAAATACCCGAAATGACTATAAAAAAAATACGAAGTCTGGCAAAAGTGTTAAATGGACGCTTCTGTTTATACCACATCAACTAAGTTACTCTTATTAAGAACATAAAAAAGGCAGAAGACAAACCTTGAGGAGGGAAAAGAAATCACGCCCATTCTCCAAATCAAGATGCTTTGCGTTGTGCCTACTATTCCATTTCAGCAAACTCATAGGAACGACTAGTTTTATGAAAATTGAAAATCATATTTGGTATCACGCCTACCAAATCGTTGTCAGAACCACCCCGCAGCATTCATATCGGGTCATCTGCTGTTAATGTAATTTAAGAGTTTGGACAGGAGGCATAGGGCCTATGGAAAAGGATGAAGAAGATGAGCGTAAAGAAACCTGGATTAGAAGGTGATCAAATAGCAAAGAGGGGTGGGGACTGCATATTAATAGGAGCAGATGTTGCAGGCATCCTTCTTAACGAAGTCCCTGTTAACAAATTTGTACTGGCGCAGTTTCCAAAACATGTATTTTAAAGGTTCCCTTGGCTTATTTTACAATCTTTTCCTTATAATCCATTTTTATTTCTTATTTATGTATTTTCTTTCTATCTTCCTAAATTCCTTCTTTCCTTCCCGCCTACTTACAAGTAGGGGATAGATTTTTTTCTCAAGAATGGATTCAAGCGAATAATTTCCTGCAAGCTCGCTCATCGTTATCATTTATTGTCCACACTTTATAACCCTATTTTACCGTTGGTATATTAGGGTTATAGATATATACAAATATAAATTCCGTAGTTATACCAACACTGGTACTGTACATGAATTACAAATACTAAGATAACAAGACAAATTTATATCGTTTAACTTACTAATTTGCTTACTAAATTAGTTAATTTACGCCCGGTCTCATCAACAGGGGATAAATATACACTATATACAGGGATACAGGGGTACAGGGATCTACACTAACCCCGGGTTTGTTAACTTCAGGCTAAAATTTTGACTCGTCCTTATGGGTTCGTTCCGCAAACATACCTACTCGCAAAATAAAATTCTTCTTTTAGCCCTTGTATCATAAAAAGAGAGATCCCTTCTGAATTCAATTAAGAGTAGAAGAGCATACATTTCGGCATAATGATCTACTCATTAACATTTTTGAAGGGAAAATACTGGGAAAGAAATCAAGAGGACGTCCAAGAAATTCATTTATTAAAAACATGATAAAGGATATGGACGTGCTGTCATACGAAAATCTAAAGAGAACAGCGATGAAGAGGAAGACATGGCTACTACAAGGCATTGCCTTTAGATCCTGATGATGATGATCATCATAAAAATAATTATGCCACAATCAATCAAAAACAGAGTCGTTTTAACGTAAATAGTGAATAATATAAAATATGTCATATCTCAGCCCCTTTTAACAATAGGCCTACATTTAAAAAAATAAGTGATATAACAGACCTACTACAAATTAATGAAAGAAAATTGTCCTCAACAGAATATTAGGCCTACAACATGATTCTCTTCAGGAGATACAACTTATAGGCTATCTATCAGTTAACTACTCGTAATATCACTAGGTTCACTTAAAACACTTTAACAAAATAAGCATCAGAATATAGAATACATTCCCATATAATGTTCAATAGAAACAACATTCTGAGGTTTCATGAATACATTTCTGCATCTTAGCTGTTACATGTACAGTAAAAGATGAAACTCGGTCACAAAACCAGTAAATTTATGTGCCTCACATAACTTAATATTTGTGAGGTCGATAAACTTTCATCACAGGAGGGATAATCTGTCTCGAACAGTGGCTATATCAGTTGGCAGACCATCGGCACGGGAAATCAAAGGTCACGAATTCGAATCCCGGCATCAGAGGGAATTTTCACCCTTAAACATTTTTCACTTTCTAATAATGTTTGCACTCGGGGGTTCTCATAAAGTCTGCTTCTGATGAGACCTTGACATCAATTTCATACCTACTACATACCAATGGTACAGGAACAGGAAGTAAAAATGCTTTCTTACATGATAGGAAGATATTGTAGATTACGTTGAACTTCAGCTAAATTGTTCGATTCTTGTGTTAAAAATTAAAAGAAAAAGTAGGCCTATAATGATCACTGATCACATGTTATGTTTTACTTTTTAGAGCATCAATCGAAACATGTATTTCACAAAAACACAATGTGACCTCTACAAACAAAATATTATGATTATTTTCCCTGAGGTCATTCCACCTTGTCAGTTATTTTCTGCCTCGCCCCATAATCCTTCCTTCCGCTCCACATATCAGGGGATTTCAACCCTGCTCTTCTCTAGAACACTGTAATATAATTTAACTCCATATTCATTTTCTTTTCTTTTCATGTTTGGTATGACCACAATGGGCCTTTAACAACAACTATCGCTGAGGTTAAGCTAACCTGATCATTCAAGCTCAGCTTATCGTGACCACTCCAGCTGAGCTTAGACTGAAGATGACAACAAGTGTGTTGAAATGCATATCGACTTCATAACCTGCTTGAACTTCAAAACTAAACAAGCTTATGCATTTCTTAAAAGCAGGTTAAGCTCCATTGGTTGTGTTCTACTGAACACGAGAAGTGTAATTTTGTATATACAAGGTGTTCGGAAATTCATATTACAAACTTCTAGGGCTAGTAGAGGGGACTTAGTGGACAATATTTCGAATAGGAACCCGCTACAGCCATTACAATGTGTCGGATTTGCCGGTGTTGTTTTGCAACCGGAGAGGCAGTACAAGACGTCAGAAGAGCACCATGTGAAATGAGATGTGACGTAAGGTACAGAAGTAAATGACGTTTGACTCATCAGACGAAAGTCAAATTTTTTGGTAACAATCCCAAAGTAACAAAAAAACTTTCATTGATCACAATAACACTTGTGTCAACAGTGGAGAAAACAAATTTGTTTCTGTATTCTGCACTGGATGTGTCCCATTTGAAACTGCTCACTACAACAGAGGCTCGATGAGACGACCACCAACGTCGTTGCACACATTGTACCGACGAATCATGTTCCGGTACACTCATTCCATCACACCTGGTGTCCCGTTAATCTCTTGTGCAGCGACCACCACTCGTGCCAGCACTTCTTCCTCGGACTCTACAGGAGTCTCATACACCATACTCTTCATACGACCCCAGAAGAAATAGTCCAATGGCGTTAAGTCCGGCGATCGTGGGGGCCATGCAATAGGACCACCCCGGCCTATCCATCTTTGCCCGAACCTTCGGGTCAGATGTCCCCGGACGTCACATGTAAAGTTCGGCGACGCGCCATCGTGCTGAAACCACAGTTCCTGACGGACATGCACGTGAATGGGGCTCCAGGCATAATACCATAGCAGGGTAAACGTCACGTGCCATCAGGTCATCAGGTGATCCTCTGACGTCATGTACTGCCTATCCAGTTGCAAAACAACACCGGCAAATCCGACATATTGTAATGGCTGTAGCACGAAAAACGGTACGTTTCCGGACGTGGGTTCCTATTCGAAATATTGTCTACTAAGTCTCCTCTACTAAGCCCTAGAAGTCTGTAATATGGTCACTCGTCAAAACTAAGGTTTAAAAACTGAGTCTTTCATATCAATGTACCCAGTAAATATGCGTACATTTCATTCCACTTTGTCATTTATAACATCCACCTCATAATAATGTAATAGATAAAATTCGACCAATTTATATTATCATATATACGACGATTTCAATCTTAAAGTGGATAAAATATCACCAACTTTTATTAAATAACTATGGCCCTTGTCTTAGTTGCTTTTAATTACAACTTAGTATATTGTTAATATATTGATTTTTATAAGTAACAACAACTTATGGACATACTCGCTTACCCACTCTAAGAAATCCACTACTTTCAGCAAAACATGCCTTTTGTATCAATATGTAAGAGGCCAAACGCTACACATTGGTCTGCTTGAAAAGCAATTTTCTCTTATATGTGGAAATTATTGATATATAATTTTTTAATCAACTTATTGTAATTTTACACCCTTACTAATAAAAGCTGCTTATATTTGCGTTGAACGGTTGTTTGGTTCACCGCGTGTTCACCGCGCAAGTTCTACATTACCGGCCGTTGTAACTTTGCACTTTCCAGTTTCAACTATATGCCTACTGACGTTGGCTGCACTGCAGGTCTATTGACTGACAGACAGAAGTCATTCGGTTTCGAACATTGCATGCTTGTATTAGTCGATTCTCTCTCATTTTTCCGTTTTTTAATGTAGGAAAAAAACAAATATAAGGTGCATCTCCGCATGAGACATATCCCGCCCAACCCACCCCCCAGTGAAGCAGTTTCTTTTATACCACGATCTAGCGAATTCTTCGAGGATGAACAGGTTGACAAACCGTTGGGTACAAGGCAAACCTGTGGCTATAAGGCACATACTCTCGCATTTTTAATATTTGGTACAAGGGGCACTCTAGAATTTTTAATATTTGGTACAAGAGGCACTCTAGCAGTTTTAATATTTGGTACAAGGGGCACATACTCTCGCATTTTTAATATTTGGTACGGTCGGGAGTGTTGGCGACAATATACAAGGATGGTTTGACGCCCTGCTTCGCTGAGAAACAAAATGTGAATATATTACGTCTCAATATTAATAGTATTCATACAAATACACTATTAATAAAAAAACCGTATGGTTCCTATACAAAGGCTTATGATATAGAAGAAAGCATAATGCCTTAAATCCATAATATTCTCGCCCATTTGACAAAATTATAAGTGGCGTAATGGTTAAGATGCTGATCGTGAAACTGAAGAATCTTGTTGAAAACCCATGCTTTTTTTTTTTTTTCATTCATTATATTTTTAAGATTTACATGCAGTGTTTAATTTTTAATTTTTAAAATTACCTGTCTTATATTATTTGTCAAATCTATAAGGGCAGATCCTGATTTCATTTACTTTGCACCCTGGGCAAAGCTTTGTTGATCGCCCTTTTCATTTTTTTTACATATACGACCTACCCCGAAGTTACTGTTTTGGTGTTAAGTTTGAGTTTTACCGAGTATAAACCAATAGTATCCCGATAGCATTTTATTATTGCAAGTAATCCCAGGCTTCACAGCATTTATTAAAAAAATTAATGTAATTATGTTTTGGAGAAAAATGCATGATTGCTATTGCAGTTTCATTTGCAAAACAATTACCTACAACCTCTGAAAATATTGTAGTATGTAATATAATCGATCTTTGAAACTTTCAAAAATATTTAATATAGCCTAGGTTATTTGGTAATTATAAAACATATGCTAATTTAGATTAAGTTATGTATATAAAACATATGTATTACAGGCACCATATATTAAAACAAATATTTTAGAACAAAATAGTTATTTAAGATCCAAATTTTAAACGAGATTTTATATTGCGAGTTTGCTATGTTTGCGAAACGAGCCCGCAAGGGCGAATGCAGTAATCCAACGAGCAAAATAAAATAATTTTATCACATGTATCATATACTATTTTTTAGACAATCGTTAAAATTTGTCAAATAATAATAATAATAGATGATAGATTGATGATAAAGAATAACGCCCTGTGGAGCCAGCCATACTGGAAAGCAAAGACAACCTGTTACTGATTTTCTACAATTTCTGAGAACTTTCACATTTAAAAAGGCTTAGTGAATTTTAAAATTTTTATCAAACTGAATCTATTTAATAATCATATGTAAATATTTTTAACAAAAATAGTTTTCCCATGTGAAGCAATCAAAGTTGGTTTCTCTGGAATGTTATAATTTAATACCACCCAGTAGCATAATTTTCTCCTTTTAATTAATATCCTTTAATATTAAAAGTGCTCCTTTTACCTTCGATTCTCTAAAAAAATTATTACCTTATTTCTATTTTCCTGAGAAAAGTACCTGACCCCAAAACAAAATGTCGTTTTCATACAATTTTCTGTTCTCGAGCTAGGATGTTCACAGAATCTGGTGTGTAAATTTAGTATAAGCCAGCGAATTTACTTCCACCCACCAAAAAGTCCCACCATAGGAACACAAGGTGTATATATATATATTCGGAAAACCTATCACTTCAAGTGACAGAGTTCCAAGGCTAATCACTCGAACCACCATGTATATTCAATACAGCAAATATAAATAATTTATTAATGCTCTGATGAAAGTAACTCTTGATGTAGTGTCAAATGACGTATGCATGATATGAAAATACATTTTATTCAAAAGATACATATCCATTTCTGGCAGTGAATGGTGACAAGATTTTGGAAAGCCGCCACTGCTGGGGGGCAAGGCCCTGAGCCCTGTAGATGTCCGCCCGACCCTGGGCTTCTCTCCAACAAACGCCTGACATAACCTCACTCCCATCTGACTCACTGTCACTACAATTTTAAAGCAAGTGTCCCCCCCCCCCTTACGCTGGGACTCTTTTGACAATTTCGATCATAACTATACTGTGTCATCGACTGATTCATTTTCATAATTATTCGGTTTTCATTTAATTCACAAATCTCTCTTCTCTCTCTAACCTTGAGAAATTTCTTATTTTTAGAATCATAATACGTTTAATACAAAACGCTTAATAGAAATAAGTTTAAAAAATAAGTGTGAAGCTTTTACTTATAGACTAAACCATAGCAACCTTGACAGTCATTAGATAAATGAAGGCAATGAATGATGCATAACATGTCGAAACTAGTCTCGAGCACGTAGCTATCGACTTCAGCTTTCGGATACGGCCACGTCAAATGCTAAAAATGTCATTTTGAAGAAATGGTCTTTCTGATCATAAAAAATGTATAGTCTGTTAGTTGTAAGTTATCTTCTATGCGTCGCCATACAATAAGGTACGAAACTCAAAACTCTTAAAAATTAATTAATTTAGGCCCATAGGCATGGAACTTGTCATGTATCACTTCAATTGCAAGTCCATTAACAATTTAAGACTACAACATGTAGATGTTGGAAATATCGTCAACGTCTTGCCGTAAGTAACAAATTATATGAATGAGTAAATGTGGCAGGGCATCTTCCATATTTGAGCCTGGGCTCAATGTCTCTTCTGCCCATCAACTTGTTTACTGCTTCAGTCGTCCCACTGCGTCATTTGACCTAAATATTTATTTTGTCACAGCATCTGCCGCTACTTAACCGTTGTCCTATCCACGAGAGATTCACGAAAGAGCATTATGAGTAACCTTGATTTTTTATGCAAAAAATTTTAATCTTTTCTCAGTCTTTCAAATTCGTTTCTTAAACTTCTTGAATAAACTATGTAATATAGGACTATAATTAATTTTATTTCGACCTATTAGACTTAGCCTATTTGTCCCCGCCGTGGGTGAATCGGTTTCACGCCTGCATTCCATTCCGGCGGTCCGGGTTCGATTCCCGATTCGATTCAGTAGTGAAATGTCCCTTTCCTGGGTTCAGGATCCCTTAATCTACGCCAAAACTGGCCAATACGTATAAACGAAGTGTCATTTATACGTATGTATGTATTTATACGTATTCGGAAGAATCTACTATTCTCACAAATTTCGATAAGCCTACTGTTGTGTTTAAATAAACATTTCAGTAAAAAATAATTAATGTAATTTATTTTTATCGTTAGAATCAAACGTCCCATTATGATACGTCCGATTCATAATAACTGAACCAAATTATTACTGATAGTGATAACGGCAAAATCTGGAATCGATAAATAATATTATACAAGCAGCGAACGATCTTGGTCGATAATAAATATCGAAAGGTATCTAATATGACTATTTTAACACACACACTCAGTGGCGGACGCAGAAATTTTTTTCGGGGGGGGATTTGACTTTCAACTTACATATAAAATTAGTTTATAAAACTGGCCACTTAGAGTAAATATATAGCCTTTTTTCAAATTTCGGGGGGGGATGTAACCCCCCAATCCCCCCCCCTGCGTCCGCCACTGCACACACACATATATATAGTTAAATGCAAGTAACATCCTATAATAATTAATAAATTTAGTGTTTCCTTATTTAGGCAGCACGACATATTTTATTGCACTGCCATGCTCAAGAACTTCTTTGGAAAATAAATAAATCATGGACACATCAGGTATGACGGTAGGTCTATATATTAAACACTGCTATGAACTTCGACAACATATTATGTCGATAATGTTGGACTGATAGTGCTCTGATATGTGAAACTTATAGCTTTTGTACAGTGCATAAGCTAAATAAGTATTGTCATGTTAACCCTTTCACATCGTCTTATTGAAAGCCTAATTACTGGCAATGATTGTGATTGTTATATAGACTAAAATATAATATTCTACCTTCAAACTAAGATAAGGCTACTTTACAGTGTTTAATAGTGTGAGTTCTCCCTTAAGATTGCCCATGGTTTGGAGTGCTAGACAATATTTAAATGTTACTGGACATTTTAATTCAACAGATTTATAGACCACCTAGATTATAATATGCAACCCAGCCTGCGCAGATTCACTTCATGAGACTCTTGGGATGGACACGCAGCAATTTATCAGCTCTCCTCCACTTTTTACGTGCCCAGGCAAAAATATAAGCCACGTGCATAGCTTAGCTGTTAAACCACTTCAGTGCCCGAGCTTCAATTCTTGATGAGGTCAAGCTGGATTTAACTCTGCGCAGGGGAAGAAGTGTTGAATTCCCCCATCCCCTTATTTGTTATGAACATTTCCTCTAGATCAGCGGCTCTCAACCTATAAGTGTCACGACTCCCTTGGAATCCTCCTTTTGCTTTATGTAACTCTTGAAATCCTTTTTTTGCTTTATGTAATTCCCGTTGCATATTTGCACAATTTAGGGAATTTCTTTACATATTCTTATCGTAGCATCATGTTATAATATTCGATGGGCTATGGAACTCGGCCTATGGCGCCATTTCACAACTAGCCTAGTCCATTTCATATTGTAATCTTCATTTACAAAGAATTACAAAGAAATTTCTATATAATAATAGAATAAACATGAAATATAATAGGCTATAACTTATTGCGATAAAAATGTCATAAAGATAACTTGGAGATTCAAGGAAAAGTTTGAAAGACGAACCGGAGGCGAGTGTGTTGAATACTATTTTTTTACGATATTAAATAATAGAAATATTACTTGGTGTAAAATAATAATAAACAATTCATTCTTGTGTCCAAACTTTAGCGTTGTGTGTTCAAATAGTTGAATTAAAATACTTTACGTAACGCACTTTATTTACCTTGGTAAACTTCTGGATGGCCGTTTCTCAGGTCGTGTTCCTGCATCATCAGCAGAGTGGAGATCTATTTTCATTGAGAGAGAAGGTATTAACTTTTTTTTTTATCAATATTAATAGAGAAAAGATGTGAGTCCAACCAGTTTTAATTTTATTTATTTCCTTGTTTGCAATTTTAAAAGTTTCTGCACAATCGTTACCAGTAAATCTCGCAACAGTGTCGTCATCAAAAGAATAGACATTTCGTTCAGTTACACTTCGGTCTAAGTGTAGTAAGTCAATTATATAGACATAGGCCTACTGAATACAAGACAGCCTAATACTGTTCCTTCTGGAATGCCAATATCCATGAAAGTGTTGTCACTTAAGGCTTTATTTATTTATTACGTTGATATCTATTTGATAGATCGACTGTATAGTTTTCCTCAAATACCTAAATCTCTTACTTTCGGTACTAAGCACCTTTGATATTTAAAGGCCTCAATTGTCAAGATTTAACATGGTTTAACATTTTATGGTTTGTCATTTTCGGGCAAAAGCAATTCAAAAGTAAATTGTTTATTTTATTTTATTTTATTTTCAATCACACACAAAATAGGAAATTATAATAAATAATTTTTCCTTGCATCGTTCAGGCCTGCAGCAGTTAACCAATTTATATACGAGAGAGAAATCGAGTCTGTTCCGTTCAAAATTATAGGCCTAATGTTTCTTCGCTTTCTCAGGCCTGGTATATTTATTCTCAAATTCTGAGAAAGTAGTCCTTTGATCTTTTGCCGATGTGCCTCGTAGAAATGGACAGCCGTAGTAATTCTCACCAGTTTCGTCATGTCAGTTTTGTTACCAATATCAAAGTTCAAAGGTTATTTGAGGTCAGCTTGCAAGGGAAAATTTGCAATAAGCGAATATGAATACCTTATTTGAAATCTACACGATTTCAGATATAGCATTATTTTCTGTAACTTGTAGTTTTTAGAAGTTTAATATTCTTAAGAATAACAAGAAAGAAACGCTTAATTTCTCACACACTTTATAACACATTGACGGACTGCACGCAAAATAATAAACATAACGATTAACGCCTAGGTAAAAAGTTCAAATACCGATTTATTACTATACATGCCTTAACAATGTTTACCATAGTAGAGAAAGCAGAATGTGTTTTTGGCTTGTTGAATTGAAGTCAGTCAAGCGTGTAGGCTACAACGTCGTTTCCAAACAGACAAAGGCCGAAATCCTCCCGCCCGAAACAGCATCCTTCATTGGCACAAGCAATTTCTGGAGACAGGTAATGTTCAGTCACAGCAGGGAAAGGCAAAGAAATAGCGCATAACAATGTTTACCATAGTAGAGAAAGCAGAATGTGTTTTTGGCTTGTTGAATTGAAGTCAGTCAAGCGTGTAGGCTACAACGTCGTTTCCAAACAGACAAAGGCCGAAATCCTCCCGCCCGAAACAGCATCCTTCATTGGCACAAGCAATTTCTGGAGACAGGTAATGTTCAGTCACAGCAGGGAAAGGCAAAGAAATAGCGCATAAACGACAATTACATTGAAAGGGTACGGGTTGCTTTTTAAGAAGCCCGAGGAAATCCATTCGTTAGGCGGCAAGACAACTTGCAAATGCCAAAATCCACAGTCCATGGGAGAGAAGGACTACACCATGGCCACCAAAGTCGCCGGACATGACCCCACTGGATATCTTTCTGTGGGATTTTGTGAAAGACAAAGTGTATCACACGCCTGTGACCGATATTGAAGATTTACGTGGCCGAATCTACGATGCAATAGGACTAGTCACACCGGAGATGCTTTCGCGTGTGTGGCACGAAATTGAGTATCGACTGGACATAGCCCGGGCAACAAATGGTGCTCACATAGAAGCTTATTAAAACTCATCATGTTTCTCGTTGTAACCGTGAAAACATCATGTCAATAAATGCAATAATTTCATATATATAATTATTTCTTTTTCGTCAGGTCTTTCCCGGACACCCTGAATAATATAGTATTTGGGGTTGTAGTTTCCGTGTAGAGTTTGACAGTATTAAATTGCGAAATCAATTGAAGGAGGCCTTGCTCCTTTGCCATAGCATCACTGAAATATATCAATCATGGTCAAGAAGTCGTGAAGGATATTGAAAGAGAGAGAAAAGAAGAGGTGGTGTTGAGAATAAAGTTATAAAATTTGCGTCCTCTGAATCAACGGAATCCTTTCAACAAGACTTACAGAATGCTTTATGAAGTAGAAAAGGAATGCAAGGAAGATTGAGAATGTATTTACACGTAATGGGGTATACCACGAAATATTTAGATTGATTGAGTGAATGATATTATGAAAGCCTGTGGTTGCTTTTCAAATATGCCCTTATACGGATAAAACAAATAAATAGGCAAACAAACGTGATTTAGCATGGGCATTTAATCTAGAAGTCTGGAATTCTGAGACTGGCACACCAAGCTAGTAAATTATATAATTATATATACAAGGTGCAGCAGAGGAAACAGACGTTTTTCAAATAACCATAACTCAGAAGATTTTCAAGTTAAACAAAATTTAATTACACAGAAATGAAACTTGTATTATGCAGTTTCTGTTGACTATTTCAGATAGTCCGTCCGTCAAGTGACGACCTTCTTTCTATATACACTCTAGTAACCTCATTTCGAAATTCTGCATTGCTCTTCCCAACATTTCTTCCTCCACATTAGTGATTTCTACACGAATGAACTCTTTAGTTCTTGGATGTTGCGGGTTTGTTTAAGTAAACGTTTGAATTGAGGTAACCCCACAAATAATAGTCACATATGGACAAGTCATGGGAGCGATTAGCGAGACGGCCAATAAATGTCGCCAAAACGGGATCACATGTTTGAGGAAACATGTCGCGAACCACTTGCATTGATGCTCTCGCAGTATGCGCTGTGGCACCATCTTGTTGGAACCAAATTTGCTCATGTTTACTCTTCGTCTACGTAGTTCCGGAAGCAGGAACCTGTTGAGCATTTCAATGTAGCGTGCTGAAGTCACTGTCACTGTGGTATTGTCCTCTTCAAAAAAAATAAGGACCGATGATTCCAAATTTAGCAACAATATACCACACTGTTATTGGGTATACTCAGAAGAAGGCCACAACATGAGGGCCGAAACGTCGGTTTTAGACATGATGACACGGAGCCACCCGGAGAGTGAAGGTTATTATTAATGAGATTGCATGTTACATAATTCCATTGTTGCGTCACTTGAGGGCATTTATTTTTCGTAGGTAATTCTGAAACAGTCAACAGAAACTGCATTATACAAGCTTCATTTCTGTGTAATTAAATTTTGTTTAACTTAAAAAATCAACCGAGTTATGGTTATTTGAAAAACATCCGTTTCCTCTGCCGCACCTTGTATAATATAATATATATTTATATATAAATGTAGGGGTTTCTATGCGTCTGTATGCTACCCGGAAAGAACTAGGACCATAACGGTTTTGAAATATTAAGGTGCGTATAATTATATCTGCGAGCCGAACCGTTCGCGAGCAGCAAGCTCGCAAGATTGGGATGGCGTTTTGAGTGGTTCGCGGACCGCTCGTGAATCGCTTGCCGAGAACCGTTTCCTATCGGTTGTAATGGTGAACACAAAGAATTTCTCAATTCACACTGGGACATGAATCGTTAGAGGCTCGCTGTGAAATAATTTCAAAGAATGGTTCACAAACGGCTCGCGCACCGTTCCGCTCGCAGATGTATACGCAACTTTAGAATTACAGTTTCAATGGTTTGGGGTAACAACCGATGTTTAGTGGTAGTTACTGTGCAACGGCCAAACCAAAATAACGATTATTCTTAGTTTTCACAAACAAAATAAAATTCCCAGCAATAGGCCTAGTAGTCATTCTACAAAGTCTACAGAAATCAGAGTAATATCGTCAATATTATACATTAGTCCAGGGCACGAAATTTTAAGTATGAAGGTAGGAGCTAGGGCAACGACTGGTTAAAACACAGGAAACCAAAATGAACGAAACTCGCGTGGGAAATTCAAATTATATCGATTACTTCCCGATATTTCCGAACGCTTCCATGTAAATACGAATAGTCATTCAACTTGTTCATGTCAAAAGTGATTGACTCTGGCAATATCTACCATTACATTGGATTTTTTCAGTAGGCCTATATAAAAAAGCAGTTTTTCAAAATCTAATCTTGTCGCCCATCTCAGAATTCTAACCATCTATAGTGACCTGGCGACCGAAAATTTCGCTCCCTGGACTATTCTATTTTTTACATTATGCTGTACACAGACTGTTCCACAAAAACCATAAAAAACACATTTTATAATACTGAAAAAAATAGAATAAAAACGAGAAACGTACTACTGTCACTTCCACGTAGTTTTTTTCTCGGTTAACGCTGATACGAACGACGTCTGCCAGCTGGTAGGCTGTAAAGAAACCATGTTATCAGATTTGGAAATACAGCTAATAATGGGATCGTTTTTACAGCAGGCATAGTAAATAAACGAATCTCGTGAACATGAAAATGTGGACTGATTTCAGTTTCGGCTTCAGTTCGCTAATCCTGGCGAGTTTCAAGTCAGTACTGTTGCATTTAATCTAACGGGAAATGATGCAGACTCCACGCTAACCCACATAGGCTAGCGTTTCATTACTTTCAGCAGGAAGACTCGCGAAGAACGCAGCTTAGTTCGAAGACTTCGTGACCTATTTTCTCTGTTCAGCACCTGTCTGTATGTCGCAGTTAGCAAAACTAATTAACATTTTAATAATGTAACTCTATAATTATGTTACAGTCTGATCCAAACAAAGGAAATTCATTCTGCATACTCTTAGTTGAAAAAAATGTTAATTATGGTATAAATTTACTTCTATTAGGCTAAGTCCATTTAATATCTGAGTAATATAATAATATACTCATTAAGCCCTTAAGTAAATTACCTGTAATTTTGGATAGACTCGTAATCTTACATTTATAATAAATAAAAGGAAATGAATGATACAAAATTTAAACTTTACTATATTATTGAGCCAATCAATATGTTAATCGTTTTCTGTGCATTCCACCACGGTTTTGCAGCTAGTATGAATGATAAATTGAACCTCGTAAACTATTTTAGTATTAAATTAATATTGCAGTGACGGAACTAGCAATGAAAGAAATATAAATTAGTTTATTAAAAGCTCATTTACAATATATTAATCTTTATTAGAACTTTATTAATATTTGGAATATTAATCCAACCGCTTACCTTTAGTAATACTACAGAAAAGGATCATTAAAATGGGTCTAAACTAAAACTAAAATTTCATAATTTAATGTCTTAAATACAGAACAAATATACAAACTCAAATTACTGACTTACTTTCATAAAAATAGGAATATTTTTAAAATGGACAATCCTCACCACTACCTTACCAGACAGAATCAATTTCTATTCTTTATTAACCCAAATGTATTACCTCTGCTGGATTAAATCACAGTATAAATTTCGGCCCATGATTATAGCCTACAACTCACTAATAAGAGCTCATCCTGAACTATATGAACTAAATTTACGCAGATTCAAGAAACAAATTTGGAAAATTTATACAGTCTAGTGTGCGACTCATTTTGCATTCTCCTAGTGTTTTGCTTTTCATTTTCGCTGTTCATGTGTATCGTTTGTCTAAAAAATGCGAGATGTTTAATATGTTTATTTTGCTCTTGGTTTGTATTATTTACTGTTTGCCTTGTTGGCGTGTATGTTTGTGTGTGCCATGTGTGTATGGGTATGCATTGTATGTAGAGTGACTTTTCTACAACTTTTTAGTTTGTAGTTCCAGTATTCGTTATATTTTTTGACACTCTGCTGAACTGTGCCCGAGCATGAGCTTTTACTCATTGGAGGACCAGTGTTTTACGCACATGGAATAAACAGAATTAAAAAATAAATAAAAAACTACGGTATTCTTGAGGAGTAAAAAGCAACCCAGAAGTTACGACTGCGGAATAACAAACATTTCATACAGTATCTGCAAAAAGCCAGTTTTCTTAGCCGCGGTAATTGAGGCATGCTTACTTGGAGTCGGAATGCAGGTTCGAGTCCCGCTTAGGGCATGAATGTTTGTATGCGTTAATAAGAGAACAGTCAACAAGATTACAAATGATTATTTCGAAAAATTGGCTACAGGGCATCTAAATTTATATTTACATTTATTGTGATTTTGTGGATGAATTTTCAGACGGAATTAAACAATAAAAAAATTGTAAACACATTGTGCAATCTGGAGTTGAAATGACCTTAAGAAATTGTTGAAGAGAGTACTGTAAATTTATAAAGCCTAACCTGTTTATGTACGAAGTGCAGTAGTCTCTTTAAAAGAGACCTGTTAAGGATCAGTGACAATCCGCACCATAATCTGCTTTTAATTAGCATACAGTATACAAGCTTTTCGGTTACAGTATTTATTTATGCAACTTTACCTCTCGGTGATTACAATGTACTTAGAAATCTCCGTTATCATGATTACCGACAGATCCTACATAAGATGATGATGATGATGATGATGATGATATTCAGAGTGTCCAACCTGAAGGGCAGACCCGGAACGAAGCCATGGGATGATGACCGCGACTCGTCAAGGCTCTTTTAGGCAAGGGGGATACTGCGGAGATTTGCATTGCTTCTCGCGGGATAGGAATGAAGGGACAACACAAAACACAGAAAGGAAATTTTCCACTATTGAAACATTCTCGACCCGGCCCCGGGGATCGAACCAGGGTAGAAAGCAGCCACGTTAGGGCTTGAAAATAGATTTCATTCCCCGGATACAATAATTGTTTTTTGTCATTCCTGAAACTTTGGCATTTTGACTTATTCGCTTTTTCCCCTATCACTCTAGAATTGGCATTTTGACTTATTCGCTTTTTCCCCTATCACTCTAGAATTATTCTAGAATTGGCATTTTGACTTATTCGCTTTTTCCCCTATCACTCTAGAATTATTCTAGAGTGATAGGGGAAAAAGCGAATAAGTCAAAATGCCAAAGTTTCAGGAATGACAAAAAACAATTTATTTCCACAGCATTTTAACAATATTTAGATCAGTCCACCCATATATTTTTACACAGTATCTTATACTATGTAAAAATATCTGGGTGGACGGATCTAAATATTGTGAAAATGCTGTGAAAATAAATCGTTATTTGTCTCTCCTAAAACTTTGGAATTTTGACTTATTCGCTTTTTCCCTATGACTCTACAGTAGAATTTACGGAGTTACATTTATACAATACCATAAATTATTAAATAATTAAGAATACAATAAACAATTTGAATTTACGATAAATGGAAATTGACAGGTTTCTTACGTATTTATTAACTTTCGTAAGTAATTTTTATAAACATCAAAATATCGTTGATGTTCATTATCATAATACAGAATTTTCACATCAATTTATTATTAGCCGTCGACGTTCATTTTAATGTTATTATAAAACAAAACACAAATCGCTAAACACGGTCTAAATAATTCCTATATCGTTTTCTATTCAGATGTGTGAAATCAGATGTACTTACATTTTTGAATCCTGTCAATAACACCGGCACGTGAAGATGCTGGATCCAGGTTCAACGCCCATATCCACACCCCGCTCACAGCTGACACTTCCTCCAGTTCGATGAACCACAAAATATTACGTCACTACTACACTTTGATATTATTTTCACTGTTTTCACTTGTTTTTATTTTTGCACTTTCTACGATCTTTGTTAACTGTTTCGCACTGAAGCGCAAAAAAGTAGCACAAACCACTGTGAGAAAAGTGACAGTGGAACTAAAGTAGGTTCACCTGTTTTTCCCCCCCTTGTTGGTATATAACGGTACAGTCCTTTAACATTCGCTGCTTCGTCGAGCAGAACCAATCCAACTCGCTGACAGTCTTCACTAAATCCAGTACACTGTCAGTGATATTAAAAATTATTTACAGCTTAAAAAAAAACACACAAAATCACCCCTGTTTAAGAATGAGTCTATTTCTCGTGTTATTTGCGTAACTACCCTTGCTTTTTGCATCAAACAGTTCTGCCTTCTGTGACAATCTTGTAGTAATAATAATAAAAAAATCAATTTACGTCAGATGTACTCGCAACAATGATGACAAGAAACTGCTGTAAAATGTGTCCTTGATCGCTCGACGGCCGTCGGATTCGTGAATGTGGCCGGGTTCCACCATGTGCAATCGTTTGCGTTTAGTTTCGTTGAGAGAAGTCGTTGACCTCTCTTGTCTACTATAGTCTCTATTTCTCGAATGCGCTGGAGTTGATAGGAGGGGGAGCGGAGGACGAGGAGGGAGGGAATGTTTTTACTCTCCCCACTCCGTGTGTAAAAATAGTGCTTGTTCTGATTCAATCGAAACGGAGATTGGAACCAGCTGCACGGACTTCAAGCTACACAATGATCAGTTTACTACCCTGTCTTGCTAAAACAAGTGAAAACAGGGAGAATCAATTTTGATTTTAGCATATAACATTTATTTTTGGTTAATGGCTCTTGTTATCATATCCCTCCGCCGTGTGTAAATTCAGAATGGCGGCAAAGTTCAAACTCGTCAGTGCTTGGACCCGGCGGCGTGCGTACACCAGAGGGGAGAAGAACCGTAATGCGCATGCCAGGAAATAACAGCGGGCATTCCCCTCCCGGCTCGGGCCGGCACGGCTCAGCTACCCATTTTCGGGCGGCAATGTTACACGAGTCGATGTCACATCTCATAAATTACATTGTAATCACGTTGCCAGGGCTACGTAATACAACATATTAACAACTGAATGTCAGGTTTAACATAGGCGGTTAGAAGAGACTGCTTGACGCATTTAAGTGCCGTACAAGTTACACTGAACCCTAGCAACACGTATTATAAGCAAAAAGTGCTTTTAACCTCTTTTTAAAATTCGGCTTTTCAGTTTTTTATCTTAACGTTTTTACTAAAATATATTAAATTCTACATGAAAATATAACTGAACATACGGAACAGGGACTATCATCTGACCGCTGCGTCACCTACCTCCGTCTTTCAACTTGATCGGCAGATGGTCGGATTG
Organism: Ectobius pallidus; assembly: GCA_964059195.1. NCBI lineage: Eukaryota > Metazoa > Arthropoda > Insecta > Blattodea > Ectobiidae > Ectobius > Ectobius pallidus. Next base: position 37,484,853 of record CAXKWD010000009.1, read on the forward strand.
GGGACATGTGGTCAGTATGCCGACACCCATTATCATTGATGATGGTTATCTTGATCGGATTAAATATATTAACAAAGCTAATTTATTATAATGTCAATGAATATAATGGGAAAAAAAATATAAACATTTCGGTAGGAGACACCTTGATTATTGTACTAAGAAACACGTTAAAATTCAGGGGGGAGCCATGGTTCCTTATGAATTAATTTGTGAATGTGATATTGTTTATCCACACTTCATTGTATAGCCTACCAACAGAAACCTTTTTTCCATATTAAAAATTATTATTTATTATTATTATTATTTATTATTATTATTATTATTATTATTATTATTATTATTATTATTATTATTATTATTATTATTACATTTCATTACTAACATTATTTCACATTTAGTACAAGTAAAACAAATAAAACCAACATGCCCCTATATGAGTAAAGATCGTGTTTAGGGGGTATAGTAGATTAAAATAAATCTAATTTTATATTAATGCACAGTATACTACAAACGAAAAATTATAAATGTATGAGCACAATATATACAAAAATAATTTTGCAGCATTAACCAATGGTTTATAGAGAATTTAAACAAAAAAAAAATAGAATAAATTGGGTTGAAACATTGAAAAATCAAACAAAATTAAAGTTGTGCTATTAATAATATATAGCCTAATTTCTTTCCCCCTCTTATCCTTTCATCGTTGGCATCTTTTGTTTCCTATGTTTATCCTCACACATCTTATTTGGATTCTTATGATATCAAAACAGATCGTCCATAATGGGTCATAAGTTATAGCTTCCTTATGAGTAGAGCCAAGATTTTATGTATTATTAATATGTTGGTATGTTAACAACGTGTAACTAAAGCCACCTTTATTATATGGATTTACTGCAAATCGATTCTTCAATAAGAAAGGAGAATTTCAGCACTTGAATATTTTATAAGAGCTATTTTATTATTTTCTTAATTATTTTTCTGCCTGTTCTACAGATTTCTTTCTGAGCATTTATATAGATTGAATCTTGTGTGATGAAACCAATAACCAAAAACAGAGGGAAAGGAATAGTAAAAAGAGAGATATTTTGCAATGTTTGTAGTAAAAAGTTACATTTCTGAAACCAAACAATAGTCTATATATGATATTTTCCCGGGCTACTAACCAGGTGGTGAATTGGATTAATCGTTTCGAAACCAAACTGAGGCTTCATTATCAAGAAGAATGAAAAGCCCTGCCTGGTTCCATGCTATAAGAACACCAGTAAACTTGTTACATGATGAATTTACAATTGAGACACTCCACGAATATATAACAAGAAATACGCAAAAAGAAGCACGTAAACTTCACTCCCATCCAAACACATTAGTAAAAAACATTGGCACAAACCAGGCCAGGTATAACAAACATAAGAGACTAAATATAGTTGTTGACATTCAGCAATAAAAGACTGTCTAAGAAATTAATGAAATAAAATGATAATTTTTTAAAATAAAACTTGATTACTCAACCAACACGTCAAAAGGGCGTATGCAAATACAAAAGAAAATTGAAACCTCAAATCAAATACAAGGTCAAGAGCCCAAACCTAGGGCTCATACCTTTGCAGTTAGGGTCAGAAATGCCCAGTAAGTCTATCCTCCTCCTCCTCCTCCTCCTCCTCCTCCTCCTCCGGCATTTCATTCTCCTTGACAATGAAGCCTCAGTTTGGTTTCGAAACGTCGGAATTAATCCAATTCACCACCTGGTTAGTAGCCCGGGAAAATATCATATATTACCAGCACCAGGAAAAATTCAAAGCACATTTCAAACAATAGTCTACTTATCAGTGAAGGTAATAAGGCCCCCGCAGTGCCGGGATGTCGTATGTACGGGAGAACCAACATATCTTAATTAAATGTTATGAATTTGACAAGGATTAACGAATATAACGAATATATAAATGCTGATCCTTGATGCTAATTCGCATTATGAAACAAACACAATTCACTCAAGTGTAATGTTGCAATATGACCGAATCCGAAACTCCAATTTTTAATTGTTAACATTTTAAATGCTGTAGCCGTTAGGCCTACAGTGACGGGGAAGATAATGTTTAGGAACACAGGAAAGTTTCAATAAAAATTTTATGTTTTACGAGCGATATTTGTAACTACAGTAATTTTCAAATGGGAAGCGTTTTCCTTCACCGCCAATCACGTGCCCGAAGTACACTAAAAAAATTAAATTATGGTAAATATTGCCGGAATATCACAGGTATAAACAACGATAAGATAATTACAAATTTTGGCACAGACTGTACCTCAGTGCACTTGTCACAATCATAAAATAAGGATAGCTGGAAGCCAGGTATACAATGCGAAAAGAAAGGAATGTTGAGTTCTTTTATACGAAAGGAGTTGTCTCCGCCTGGTAGTTTAAACGAAGGAAAACACCTCTAAACAGCTTTGTCCCGTTACACTTACCATGTGCTGAATTGAGGGTTAGAGGGTGTAAAAGTATTTTCATGGGAAATCAGTTCAGTTAAATTTATGCAATGCCACCTGTACAGAAGAGATTTTCGTACAACGCAGGTTTTTAGTTAGAAGTGATTTACGCTGATTCCATTGTACAAGGTTATAATTTATTTATGTAATGAAGTACATTATTCCCTTTAACATTTTTTCTTTCGTTTAAAACCACATTAAATTTATTTTCCTTTAAATTTCCAACCTAAAATCAAGGTGCGTCTTATGGTCCGGATCGTCTAATAGTCCGTAAAATACGGTACCGTACTTTGTCTTCATTTAGGCCTATCATGTATGTATGTATGTATGTATGTATGTATGTATGTATGTATGTATATATGTATGTTCCAGCTTCACGTCCAAACGGCTGGAGCGATTTTCATGAAACTTTATACACGTTTCTTACAGGTCAACTAAAACACTGTAGGGTTAAATTACCCCTGACTCACCCCTTCTGGTTGCGGTTGGGGGTGGGTAGGAAAATCGTTGAACAAATTGAGATAGGCCTATTTTGATGAAACTCGATACACACGTTTCCCATTATTCGAATTAAAGTACTGTAGTGTTAAATAAATCCTCACATAGCCTTAATCCACCCCTTCTGGATAGGGGTGGGTCGTTCCAACCCCATGAGTAATATGTTTTCTATACAAATCTACATTCTTTTACCAATGCCTACAAAATTTCACATATGTACCCTGTAGAATTGGACGTAAATTTTACGAGACAATAAAACAACCCCTTATTAAATTTTGAACCCCCTATTATGTGATCTCTATACAAATCTACAATCTTTGATTAATGTTTACCATTCTTTACTCAGAGATATTATAGAACTAAGAGAACTAAGGAAAAATTAATTTTGGAAGAAACCATCCCTTCAATATTTCAACCCTTATTATATGATCTTTATTTAAATTTACGCTTTTTATAAATTTTTACTGAAATTTACACCCAGACCCTTCGGAACCAAGGTCCAAGACATAATTTTAGGCAAGCTAATTTTGGTTGAAACCACCCATAAATGTTTCACCCCTATTAAATGACCTTTATTTAAATCTGCATGCTTTGACCAATTTTTATAAGATTTCGCATACAGGACCTATATAGCCAGAAGAAAATTTTAGGCAAACTAATTTTGGAACAAACCACCTCTTAAATTTTCAACCCCTATTATATAACCTATATTTAAATATACATTGTTTATCCAATATTTACCAGATTTTACACACAAACCCTATAGGCCTACAACTAGCAGAAATTTTAGGCGACATTAATATTGTAACAAACCACCTCCTAAATACTTCAAACTCTATTACGTGATCTTTATTTAACAGCTACATTCAGTGACCAATTTTACCAGACTTACCACATTGAACCAAGATACAATTTTAAGCATCACTATTATTGGAAAAAATCACCCCTTAAGTGTTTCTACCCCTAACTTATTATATTATGATCTTTATACAAATATAGATTCTTTGACCAATTAATACGAGACCAAACACACATACCCTGTAGAATCAGGAGAAATTTCTAGGCAATAAATTAACCGATCAACATCCCTTTAGCTGCTTTCTACACCTTTTATGTAATATTTATACAAATTTACATTCTGACAGATTTTTACTAGATATCTTAATCACGCCCTGCAGAATCAGGAAAAATTAAAGGAAATAATAATATCCAAATAAACCGCCCTTTGACTGTTGTATAATCACTATAAGTTACAAATCGACATCCTTTGATCAGTTTTTAACAACTTTTACATACAGATCCTATAGAACCATGATAAAATTTTAGATAAAATTAATTAAAAAAGCATCTCTTAGGCCTATGTGTTTTTGAACCTCTTATTGTACGTATTTCTGAACAAATATTTAATCTGTGGCCGATGTTTACGAAATTTTACACGCCAACCCTCAAGAGTACCAGACAGAGATGGGCTATTTCAAATTCCGACAAACGATCCATGTTCGTTTTCATCCCCTATAAGATATATTTAAAAACATTCTCTTTGCAAATCTCCGTGCTTTGACCTGAGTTTATCGTAATCGAAAAAAACTGAACATTTTTTAGTCCTATGTGAGAAATACATAATTATGTTCCTGGTTTTCGGGAGCAAAATGTGAAAATGATTTTGAATTTATTTTTTATTTCAGTTCCGAAACGGTTATAAGTCATGGGGATATGAGCGTGGGAAATAAAATATCCCTTAATGTTAAGGGAACTTCTGTTTCTTCTTATTTCAACACTTATTACTGTCCATGGTCTGTAGAAGAATTGAATTAAAAATTCTAAGTTCTCTGTGCGTGATAAATATCGATATTTAGCATTTTCTGAGGGAAGTTGTTATTGTGGTAATCTGAAGTCGTTCTTCCTCAACCAATCCCAGCATCTTCATGTCATTCCCCGAGTATTTTTAGTGATCCAGCCTCGACTCCTGAGGTAATTGAAAATATGAGAAAAAAACACCCTTCTATGGACATGAAAACATGAAAACTACTGGTGATAACACATTAAATAATAACAAATTTCAATGTTTTAATGTTCTTGTTGGTCAGGCAAGCAATGCTGATTTACTATCACACTTGCCACCCACTATTAATGCAGCATACATCCACTCTTACCGCGTATAGGCCTATCTGCAAATCCAGATGTGGTTGGGAACAGGTTGTACCCCAGAAACTGGGAATTAAACTCATCCCTCTTTCCAATTTACATGAAACGAGCACCAGCTCCGGAAAATATCTTTATCCTGATTTCAAGCGGTTGCCCTCAAGGTTGTGGAAAAAAATGCAAGTATGTGAAGGCTGGCATAAGCTGCACATCAATGTGTTAAAGCTGTTGAGATCAAAGCTGCGCTAATAGAACACCCACTGATTTGATGGAAGAATTTGAGGACGATATTCTACAAATAATTATGATTATACTTTTTTCAATAAATATTGTGGTATAAAGCAATAAATGTCACTTTCAAAGGAATTTCACGTTTTATTTTTTTGTATCTTCAGACTTAATCATTAACTTTTGTGTGTTACAAATATGTTTACACATTCATGTATGTATAAAAGGTATAGTAAGGTATAGTAAGCAGTTGAGGAGAAAGAGGAGAAAAAATAAAAATAAGAGTTGAAGATCAAACTCATACGTTAATAGAGTTTTAATCTTCTCCCATCGCAATATCTAGAAAACGGTCGATCTCACTTAAAACATGTGTAGGGCCTTTATTGTGTATAATTTCAAGAGAAACAATTTTTGGTAATGGTAATTGTCTTCGAAAAATTAACCGATTTGCATCCAAAATTAAAAAAATGGTAAAATTGTACATTTCGAGGGGTGGGAAGGAGGACGAACTCCCTCGAGAGGGAAACTGTTATGTCTCTTTCTACTACATCCCTATGAGTGATTTCCCAAGGTTTGAAAACTTTATAAATTATTTATCCCATTTTTCCTAATTTGCCTTAATAAAAGACTTGGAAGACCAATTGTAAAAGCGTTACTGAATAACATGAAGATAAACATTTAAGGCATCTTTTTTTAAAGACAAAATGAGTAATGTAAATTTTTACTCTTTCTTTCAATTACGTTTCACAAAAAAAATTGATTTAACCAATTAAACCAATTAACTTTAACCTTTCCCCCAATTAAATACATATTTGGCTCCCAGATGAACCATGGAAAATAAAATTCATTGAAACATAAGCTTGATAGTATTACAAGCGCAATATATATAATTACCGTAATGCAGTGCTTTAGTTGGGCCGGTACGCACCGGTACTGCGTACCGGTATAAAATTATTTTCCTTCTACCATACCGGGAAAAATATGTGCTCCGGTACGTCGTACTGGCAGTACAGGAACGATATTGTCCTAAAATACTTATTAAATGTCCAATTCACGAGAGTGTATTTGTTAATAATGACAAACACTATTAAATTCGCAATAGATATGCGTTCTATGGAAGGTGAGTACCCCCATAAAATATTTTCCAACTAAACCACTGCCGTAATGACGAAAATTTGTAAATATAACCTGCGAACCTTTGTAAAACTTCGTGTGGTTAGCCTTATTTGTTATAACTGAAAGGAAAATAGATTAAAGTTAATTGGTTCATTTGGGTTAAATAGTGTTTCTTTCTTTCTTTCTTTACCTTAGTTTTACCTCTCCCTTTTAGGGATATTTAAGCGACCCACGCCGCCCGGGCTTTACAGGGCCGCGACTATATAGTATTTCTATGAAATATAATTAAATGACATAGTAACAATTTTCATTAGGCTACCTGTTTTTGGCTTTAAAACAACATATATGTTAAATGTTTATGTTTCGTGTCATTCAAGGAGGCTTATACTATTAGACAATTAGTACATAACATTTTATATCAAAGCTCTGCAATATTTTCAATACATTGACATGTACACAATTTAATATAACCTAATATTTCCAGCAAGTCGCAGGTAGTTAATGATGGTTTCCGTGACCGCAGTCGCTACTTCTTAATCAAGTAGCTTCTCTATTTGTATCACGAGGCTGAGTGCACCCCATTCCAAATCTCTCTAAACCATAACAATCCGACACGGTACCGAAGTTCGAACCCAGGCCTGTGGATTCGCAGCCAGCTAACCACGAAACCACGCAGATGGTCACCGTATAGTAATTTATCACTTATAAATATGTCAAATCTACAACAAAATCAGCCTACAATACAATTTAGGCCTAGATTTAGTAAAAAAAATTATCTAATATATAAAGTTGAAAATGTGAGGGTATATTTGTATGTATGAATGTTTTTTCTCTATACAAATCTACATAATTTGGCCAATTTGTTAGAGATTTTGCACACAATCCCCTTCAACCAAGGAAATGGAGCAATACTAAAATTCAAACAAACCACCCTTCCCTTGTAGAATTATATAATTTCATAAAATCTTACACAGAATTCACCACATGGAACAGCACTGTTGTTTCAATCTGATTTGGAAGTTTCATTATACTGGGATTTAACATAATACATCAAATTAGAGAAGCAATCGATAGAATTCATTCCTATAAACAAATCCACGATGTTTTAGGGAAAGTTGATAAACTCGACATTTATCTTAATAATTCTGAACGAAAGCAGATTTTTACAACTAAACGAAAATGTTTCCTTTTCACGTCATTAGCTAATGTAGAAATTGCCATATAAATCTTTATTAATATATTAAATTTATCCCACTATGGGTTGCCTAAACAGTCAAAGTACCGGTATATTGAACAATTTCGCAATTTTAGGTAGGCTAATTTTATTAGTTTTAGGTAGCAGTCTCCTATTGCCTAAATAGAGAAAATTTTCACATTAAAAGAAAGAGAGAGAGAAAACCCCGCCCTAACCAATTTAACATTCACAAAAAGGGGACATGTCCGGGTAACCGTAGATAATTTTTTTTTTAATTCGCGAAAAATAGAACGTACGAACATGTTTGAATTCAAGATTCTCGGAGTTTCCTCAAGACGATCGAAAAAAAAAACTCGAGGTACAAAGAATTCCCGAAACTGGCAGAAAAGATACGAAAAGGGAGATCCGGAAGTGCTGGGAAGAGCGTGGATGAGAGAGGGAACGAACTACACCATGAGGTCGATAGGAGCCAGAAAGTGACCGAAATGGATCAAACGTCCAATTGGCTAGGCAAATGGAGTAGATAGGTCTTGAAGTAAAACCAACGACATGTTATCATTATCATTATCATTATTATAATTATTATACTTCATTACAAAATCTGCACCAGTAATTTGTTATTCATTACAGTTTCGCATTTCAGGTTTTCATGATTTCAACATTCGCGAAGGTTATTTCAACGTAAAAGAAATAATAATAATAATAATAATAATAATAATAATAATAATAATAAACATTTGCCTGTTAAGTTCATCTTAAACGATATGGAAGAACGCACCACCGGCATTGATTTAACATATCTCTCATGCCACTACATATCGAAGTCTTGTAACTGACAAGCTATTATAGCAGAAATAAGAGAAAGTAACCTGAGACAAAGTGTTGGAAAAAATCTCGATGACGGAAGAAATGTGTTGTCGCGTGTGATGACCCTGGAATGTGTCACCGTATACGTCACAACATACATCTCGTGCTCCTTACGTCATGCATTCATTGTCACAGATATAGTTAGAGGTGGATTACACTGGTAATAGTGGCGGATTTAGACATTTAAGATAAATTGAAAACCATCCAGGTCTATTGTCGTTGAAATGGGCAGCCAACTTGGATTTGATATTAACAGGGACTGCATCTCTGAGGTGGAATCCAAAGTCTCAGTTCAGGGGCCAGGTCCAAGTAAATTGAAATAAGCATAGAGACTGAGGTAATAGGAAACAGAAAAAGCTAAGCCCAAATAACCCAAGCCAGGCACAAGAATTAGCCATTCACTTGGAGGAGTTTATGGGTAAAGGAATTACCTGGAAGAACAGAGGGAAGGTATGTATGAAATTCATCTTAGGAAGTATGATTCCAATCCAGTAATCGCTTAATGGCGTATGAAAAATCACTGAAAAATACTGATCAGTGGATATGAATCGCCATCTCCCGAATGATGGCCCTGGGCATTACTGCTACGGCCAATTCACTAAAATATATTACTAGCAGGCCTAAATTATTTATTTCTGCCTTCTGAAAAATATCCTCCAGATATGAAGATCTTGGATTTGATCCCAATATTTATCATGGTCCTAATATGAGATATCCTAATATTTTTATATGTTACAATTGTTATTCATTATTCCGATTTACATGCCTTATCATTCTTTCCCTTCTGTTTCCAGTTGTTTTCAATCACTTCTTTAAGAACTTGTTCATTTTTTTGTCTTTCTGTCTACTCAGCTTGTTCTCGTCAGTTCCTTCCAAGTCTACATTTCCGTAGCCTGTAAAAACAAAATAATTTTTTATGTTGCATTAAATGCCTGTTTTACTCTAATCTCATTTGTTCATCTTTAAAAAGTCCCTGGTACCACAGTTTTCCTCAGAATGGATTAAATTTTTGCACAGAAGCTCTAGACCAGCGGCCACCAACTCGTTGCACAATGAGTACAGCAGTAAGTGCGAGCTTACCCATTGCACGCTAGAATCATTTAGTGTGCACACACCGCGTGGTATTCTGCCTCTCTTGAGTTCAGTATCGGCATGCTCATTAGGCTTTTGAAATTCACAAATCATATTGCTTATCAACAGATGATTGCTGTAGGCTATAAAGTTTTATTACATTATTATTTCATTATCATTTACTTATGTTTTCTACAAAGAACTTTCGTAAAGTCATTATGTACAATATTAGCAAGATAATACACACAAATTAATTCTATAGTTTTGAACGCAGTTGAAAAGTTCCTGATTTTATTCAATTTTATAGTAATTAAATTGTAATGCCACAAATTCTGCGAAATGAAAACAAAATCTAGGCTCATTCCTTTAAATGACACACTTCCACATATATATTATTGAACATAAATATTAATACTAAAGTTATATTTGAAACAAAATTCAGAGAAACTATATCTCCATGTAATACATCAGTATTAAAGAACAGCTCAAATAAAGCATTTCACACTAAAAAATCACTCATTGGTGGAAGCTTTTTTCTTGATTTTTGTTGTATCTTTTGACGCAGAAGTTTTTCAGCATCTGGAATCAATGTTTGTGCAGCAGCCAGTCTAAGTTCACATTTTAAGTTTTCGTCTGACAATTGACTTCTGCTGCGGGTTTTGTTTATTTTCATTAGTGAAAAAACTGCTCGCATATATACGTAGATTTGAACATAGACAAAATCCTAGCAATATGTCTATGCAGTCGGGGGAATTTAGTTCGGAGAAAATCCGAATAAAAGTCACTCTAACTTCTCTTATATTGGTATTTGTTACCATAAATGTAGGAGTCGATGGCCTACATATTGGAACACATTCTACACCCAACATAATGCTTGGAAGCTAGTGAAATAGACGACCCACCTCTGCCGACGGAACCCTGGTATAGTGGAGGCAAAACCTATGTAGACAGTCGGCATGCTTTGAGGATTAAGTCATTGTCTGGCACTTAAGGAGTGGTACGGGGGGAGCAACAACTGACTGAACGGCACTCGTCTGGTGTCCACGTGGAGTCATATCATAAATGTCAAAAATTCATAAATGAGCCCTGATTGGTTGCACACGAAATTCTATTGGCTGCCAGGCAAGTTCAACGCCCAAGAAACTCGCTGAAAATCCAGAATATACAACTTATTGTCCAAGACACCCTCATTTCAAGTTATTTACTGCGGATTATGAGGGTCTGTCGGCATGCCTTGAACCAAGTTGTATACGTAGAAGTTGCCTCCACTATACAGACTGATATCGCGTGATGCACAGGGGTCGTACAGTGCAAGCCTGCTTGCACGCACACAAAATACAGCGAGTTGGAGACCACTGCTCTAGACAGATGAAAACAGTACCGCGTTCCGACCCACGACCAGTAACGTCTATTTAGGGGAAGATGGCGAAGAACAAATTCACCTACCATTTACTACTTATTTTATTCGAAATTTTTTTTTTATTTTTATGATCATTATAATTATTATATTAGTATTATTATCATTATTACTTTTACTTTAGTTTTCGTAAGTTGAAATTCAGTAATATACTGTTTGAATGTTCGCGCCAGAGACAGCGTTTCGCAGTTCCTCAACATTCACCAGGATGGCAATCACGGAACACCAATGGACTGGCAGAAGAACAAACTTTCCAGCTAAATTATCTCCGAATTATCTAAATTATCTAAACTAAACTTGGAATTGAGTGGTCCAAAAACAACACTTCCTCTCCTATGCGTAGTACCTATGGTTAGTGATGGGAACCATTCGAATGAATTCATTCGAAATATTCGATTGTTAAAATCATTCGAAATGTTCGAGATGTTAAAAAAATCATTCGAATGATTTTGCTCTCTCCAGGCTAGGGTTAGAGCGCTTCGCTTACTGAACTGAAATGTGAAAGCGAATGAATTCATTCGAATGCTTCTTCAACCTCTCGGAAACTGGCTTCTCGGCTCGTTCTCTCGTTCATTCGATTGTTTTCGTGTTCCATCGTGTCCCAGTTAGTAACTTCCGTCTCTCCCATTCCAAGCACGGATGGCATGACGCAGAGCTAGAAGGTTTATTTTCATGAGTTTCAACCCCAGGCTACAAAATATATTTTGATAATAAAATAGCCGTTCTCACGAATATTAAAAAGCACAATTTTTCGCAGATTGTTCCTATTTTACATCCATCATTAGCTTCTACATGAAGCATATGCATTCTCAAATGGATTATTTATTTGATTAATTACCGTATGTTATGAATTATGGTATTAAATACAGCCATTCAAATTTTTATATTTGATACATTTATAAGATTTTTAAGCAGTACCAACTGCAATCGGTCACATTAGCTATTTACATAAATACATATCTTCAACAACCTAAGCTATGAGTATTTACAATCTTACAAAGTTAATTATACCAGTCAAAATTAATATTCTAAGTTATACGTACTAATGCCATAGCCTAAGTGACACTAAATGAATAAAATATACTTACATATCACACATGTAATACTTACAACCATATTGATATACTTTTGATAGCAATATTTAAAGCTTTAACTCTATATACTTTCAAGTTCTTGGCGGAATGTAGAATTGGAAGGAATATTTTGACACGAAATCCATAAACCGTTTATATAACGTACACGTTTGGAGGATTCAGTGGTTCTTTAATTATTGACTCGAGATCAGATTACTTAAGCAGGAGGCAACATGTTGTTTAGAGTCAATTTAGATATCAATCATAATTAATAATTCTATACCACATTGAACTGTTGAATTAGTTAACTGAGACATGTTCCAATTACCTCCATATTTTAGAAATTATCTAAGTAAGAGCATATTTTCCGCGACAAACTGTAATATGAGTATACTAATATAACCTTTTCACTTCTGTTGTTTCTACTGTTTTTGTCTAAAGATCTGCAGTGTTCCAACATGTCAGAGAACTGGCAACATCTAATTTATTTTAACGGTATTGCCACCAAAGTGGGAATGCTTGCATTTTTTCCCTTTTAAAATCTTCAAAAAAATCATCCGCCCCTGAAGGGTTGTGTTCAGAAGGTGAATGGACTTGCAGTCTTTTCAATTTCCACATCCTAATAAAGGGGAAAAAAATTAGGAAGAAAGGAAGGAAAAAAACCAGACTGCTCTCACCCCATCGCCAACCTACATGTGCTCAATCACGGCTCAATTTACTCAGGCTTTGCAGAGACCTTGAATTGCTTTTGTTGGTTCCTAATTATACAAGAAAATTATATATAAAACAACAAACATACATCTTTATAAAATTAATAATTATTGAGATACAGATTAAAGAGCCACGACCTATAGTGCATGAAAATAGCATTGTACTAAACGTTATTCTACTGTTTATTAACTGAAATGTTCGTTCTTGTCTTGTTTTGATTCTTTGTCTTTGAACAGTTATGTCTGCATTTATGCAAAAATACTGTAATATGACATAACACTACCTTCAGTATGCTATTATAACACAGTAATAAAATAAATAGTACTAAATGTGTTTCACATATGGTCTCGCATATGTGTTATTGAATTTCTTAGTTAAACGAACGATGTCTACCCTATTAAATAATAATTTGAAATCTTCAGATTTAAATAGATTTGGAGATCTTACCGAATTATAGATATAATTACTTTACAGCATCGCATATAACTGACAATATAGTTATTCGGATTTCCGAACGTAATAAAATAAACTGAAGAATACACTGCACATAATCAATTTAATAACTTATTTACCTTAATTACTATTTATTAAACTTGAAAATTTGAATGGACCTAATACTAAAATTAGATACATTTCATTTCGTTGTATTCAAATTTTGTCGTGAAAATATATTTGTCTATTTTAGGCCTAGTATTGTCTTTTCGTGTATTATATTTATCCTTCCATGCTTTAACTGCATATTACATATTACATCGCTTAATTAGGAGCTTAGGGTATACCAATAAGCCGTGTAATAATAATAATAATAATAATAATAATATAATAATAATCTGTTTCTGTTGTCGTTATGTTCTCTATTCATTGGGATTGATAGGCCTATACAGTTATAATGATTATGATAATATGGTATTATTAGGTGAATAGTAACGATAAGTCATGATAAGTAAATGTTCAATCCTTTGTGAATGGGATACTAAAATTAACCTACGACAAATTATTTTTTTATAGTCAAAGATAATGATGCAAACTTATTTTTGTTAGGCTATTAGGATAGTCATATGAGTTTTATTGCAAGACAAAAGGATTGAATGATATTTTATTTAAAATTGTAAGTCCAAAGAGAAAACTAATATGAACAGATTTTTTGTAATTTATGATTGATTTAAAGCTTTAAGAACGTGTCTTGAAATTACATAATTTTTACTTTTTCGTAAATTGAAAAGTTAGATTATTTTGTACTTGATCGTATTATGCTTGTTATTATTAAACACCACAGGTATGCAAATTCAAATAATAACTACGAAGTTGTCTGGTTATTGCTGCATTAAGCAATTTATATTTGTAGGACTTCAAGAAATTTCATGTTAGGCCTAATTTACTGTATTTACTACAGCACCTGTTCGAGAATACATGACTAAAATAATAAACATCTCTGGAGGCCGTGTTTGTTGTAAGCTGGCCGCATTGTTCTCTGCCGGAAATGTGCGCACTAAATTGAAATCTACCCGCTTTCGAATGCCAATGAAGTGAAGTGAGTGAGAACGGAAGATTCATTCGAAAAATATTGACGCTAGCGAATGAACATCTCGTAGGTTGCATGTAACTATCCCTCTATGAACAAAACACTTCGAATGATTTCATTCGAAATATTCATTCGAAATGTTTAGTTCTGCATTCGAATGATCATTCGATTGTTAAAATCATTCGATTTTTCCCATCACTACCTATGGTAGAGATAGAGGAAGTAGAATAGGAGTATTCTGAAAGGTTAGTTTTCAAGCATATAATATATTTTTAAATGCACATTAAATTTAATGAGTTAGGGCCGATCACTTAGTATTTTAAAAACGTTCCTTAAGCAGTAGGCTACAGTGAGTTAGTGGTAAAGTCAACATTCTGGTAACAATTTAAAGATTTGTTCAAGTTTTTTTCTAAATCATTGTTATTCAAGAAAATCGCAAAAAACTAAATTTTCTTCATGTTAAGAACCCTTAAAAATAATAGAATGTCGTCGCCAATCTGCGTGTCACATCCTTAGAAGGTACCAAATACAAAAATTGGTTTTCATACGATTTTCCCCTCTGGAGTTAGGATGTTCAAAGACATACACAAGGCACACTGACACACACACCCACACACATGTTTCCGAAAATAGTGGTATTTGGATTCAGGGCACCTCAACATTTGTATTTATGTTAAAAACTAATCTTGGAATTTAATGGTCCAAATACAACACTTCCTCTCCTATAGTATGTACGTATAGTTCAGGGGCTGAGCCCTGACGGGCTCGCGCACGTAGGCCACATAGGCGGGCCCTAGGAGATGGAATGATGTGCATGCCCGAAGCCCCCCTGTCAACAGACTCCACCATGAGCCCCCACGGAGCTCCCCAACATCCAACAAAGACCAGGTACCACTCCACGTGCACCGTATCCAGGGTCCCTCGTACAAGAGTCCCATAGGGGCGACACACCCTGGCGTGCGCCACTAACCCAGGGTCCCTCTGGGAGCCCCATTGCAACTCTTGATCACAAGCAACGGTGCAGCGGAGTCTGCAGCAGGAGCTGGCCCGAAAACCAGTAAAGGGGGAAAGGAAGTTGAAATGGAGAGTGTTGGTGGAATGAATAAAGGGGAAACGGGAGGATCCCAGAGAAAAAACCCCACAGGTCACGGCTTTGTCCACCACAAATGACACGCCCGCCGGCCCCGAGATTTGAACTCGGGACCGCTAGCATGAGCCACCGTGACGACGCTATAGTACCTATGGTAGAGAGAGAGGAAGTACAATAGGAGTATCGTGCGAAATATGGGACATCTGGTTCCTCTATCTGAAAGAGGGTTTTAATAGGTTTCGCTGCTAAAGGTTATCTCTACATTGGCCGAGGGTTAATGTTTTGACTACTGATAATGATAAGGTTTTATAAACTACAAATTATATTATACAATAATATATAAGTCAGCTAATTTTAAAAATTAAAAATTGTTAATTGTATTTGCGTCTTAAAAATATTATGAAAGGGAAAAAAGTAGGCCTACGTGGATCGAATCATAACCCTCCGCATAAAAGTCTAGCATGACCGACATTGATAATTGCACGACATTGCAACATTGACCGACGACATTGAGCTATCACGACGACTGATATGTAGACATTAGGCCTACACATCTGAACCTATATAGTTGCTCAAGATTTCGCAATGTCCCACAGGATAAATCTTTGTGTACATGAGCGATAGATGCTGACAACATATCTTGTGAACTGCCAAATGCAAAGTTACAACGGCCTAGGTATAGGTTGGTGGCAGTTAGGTTTGGAACAGTGATATTAATGTTGGCCATCGTAGATCGCAATCAAGTTTACACCCTGGTTTCTGTATCACGTGACCTCCAACCGTAGCTGAGCAGACGATTCTCGTGAACATACATAACTTCATAGCGCCATTTTAAGTTAATTTTGTGTGAACTTACTTGTATAATATTAATGTTATATATAAATACTTATGCGTATTTACAATAAGAACAGGATAACGTAAAATTTTGCCGTTTTTCGAGAAAAAAGAGACGAGCTATGGTTCCCTCTAAAAATCACAAGTTTTCAATATAGTTTTTCCATTATTATGTAGGCCTCTACTATGCAAAAGTGAACTGAATGATTGAGTCGGGTGTCAAACTAATACTGCCCTTAAACAACAGAAACAGAAGTTTACGTGTAGGAACTGTAATCATTCAGGTCCCCTTCCAAACAAATGAATTGGGGACCGGTTCCTGCTGGGGGGGGGGGGAGAGGACACTGATTGCCGAGTTGGTTGAACGACCTTGCAGATAGTGTGTCGGTGTGATATGATTACAGTTAAAATTAGCAATTTCACTAAAGTCAGGGGGAATTAACTTTCGGGTACGTGTCCTCCCTGACAGTTCACTCACTTTTTTGGGTACCTGGGTACCTCGCCTTTAAGGGGGAGATTAAGAGCTTATTCAACCAATGTTGGCTCATTATCCCAGGAAACTTCGAAACACCAATGTGAATTTTTTTATTAATATACGTGCAAGGTTTGTAAGTTCTCCGTGGCGTTAACATCCCAGAAGGGACAAGGCCTACCACCCGACCGCTGCGTCATCTACCATAGCCAGACGGCAGGATTGGGAGCATGTGGTCAGCATGCCGACACCCACGGCCATTTCCATGACCGGAGCCGCTACTTCTTTTTCAAGTAGCTCCTAAATTTTCTCCTAAATTTGAATCACGAGTGCACCCCTATCAGACCTCCCTACCTCAGAAAAATCCAAGGAGGTACCGGGGATCGAACCCGGGCCGACGGATCTGTAGTCAGCGACGCTAACCACCACAAGACCACCGGCGGTATACATAAAAAGGCTAAATACTTATCTCTTAAGATATGGCTGCCCTTTTCTAAGGGATATCGTAGAGATACAGCCACACAATCCACATAATTATCTTTTTTTTAATCCATTACAATATACATTTTTTTATTTGTTCCGGAAATAATTATTTTTTCAAATTTATAGTGGCAATTTTATTCAAAATGATTTATCTACATTAATTTTACATTCAAGTTCTGATTTACAATTTATGGTTAATATCTTATAACATTCACTAATAAGCCTTCTGAAGATCTGACACCAACATTGTTTCAATGTTATTAAGTGTCTAAAAACTAAGCTCTCTATGTTTTATGGTTTCTAATAAAATGGGACATTTGTAATAAAGAAAGGGATTTCTGAAAAAGTATATTTAATAATATTGTTCCCATTAATATATGAGGGTAAGTCAATAAGTATCCGCGCTCTCTTTTTTAAATTTATTGCAACAAAACAAAACTTTCAATTACCTCATTTTTCAACATAGCCCGCTTGCTTGATGCATCGTTTCCATCCATCCATTCTGCTTATAAATAATGGAATGGAAATTTGGTATACATCAAGTTTTAAAATAGGTAAGCCTAAAAAGTAGATTTCAATATTTTAAAATTGCGTGAAGGTCAAATTGAGAGATGTATAAGTACCAAGTCCACCCAGATATATCACGTAAATCATATATGTATAACTCGATCGGTAAGACCTGAGCCAAACAAACGGATGCGCAGTAGTCTACGATGTCGTAATCTAGACCTGCCTGACCTTCATAGCACGTGATGTTCTTTGCTAGTTCATACTGTACAGACCGTGTAAAAACATTTTTGTTAGCCTCACAGCATTCAATAGTGAAGACCCAACAGCGATATTCTGTGAGTTACATACCATTACTTAAATAATATTTCATAAGTAAAAAAACAAATACTTCATTCACTTTATTCTTTTCAATAGTTGCGGGCTATTATGAACCGCATAGTTTGAAATGAATGCAGTATATGCATTCTCTTCTGCCCTTACTCCATTGCTCCCGACGGACGATAAGCTATCTGCGCGTGTTTGGTTCAGGTCTTACCGATCGAGTTAGAAAATACATTAGAAAATATAAGGGAAAAACCAAACCTACAGTGGTATTCATCAGACGTGGCAGTCCAAGCATGGATGCTCAGTAGATGCCATTGAGCTCCATTTATACCTGGAGTTAGCACTACCCCTGTACTAAGAGGTGAGGCCACTTTTTCGACTAGTCTCGCCCGGAAACTATGGCAAGAAACTAGTATTTGTCTGCTCAATACGAAACGTCAAATCGCCTTTTTTATATGGAATTATCACGTTGTTTGGTTTGGAAATTGAAGATGTTGTTGACGAATGATTGTAAGACAGTTCTTCTTGCATGTATTATAAGAATAATTAATATTAATATATTTAAAGTATGTCATTATTATAATTAAGATTAATATTAATACGTATGTTTTTACCCGTGACTTCTGTCGTTTCCATACATGTAGGCCTAACCGACAAAATAGCATGTATTCAATACTACACTTATTACATTAAATTACTATTACGTTGATATCTTTAGAAATTGAAATATGTTGTTCTACTTCAAAATTGTCATAATTCATTTTAAGTGTATTTTATTGTGATAATAACGTTTAATACCAATGGTTTCAAGATGGCGGCAACAAATATATGTCCTGTGTGTGGTGTAAGAATTGCAAACAATCAAAATGGTCTCTGCTGCGATGGAAGTTGTAAAAGATGGTTCCACAGCAATTGTGTACAACTATCTACAGTTGAATATAAGAAATTATGTGAAGATTCTGGTTCCAAATGGCTCTGTAAGCGTGAAGACTGTGTACAGTGTGACCTAACCTCACTCTCAGACAAAATCGCGCTTCTTGTGCAGTCTATATCTGACCTTAAAGATAGTCACATGGCTGAAATGTATTCCCTTAAAAGTGACATTAAAGTGATCTCTGAAGACTGGAGTACTAGGTTTTCCAATCTTCAGAATGAAGTAAAACTAGATATTGAGGCCCTTAGACGTGAGATTTCTGAAACAGCCAAGCCTGTAAATCTGCTCAATGAAGAAGAAAGGCAGCATGCTCGTCAAAATAGCTTACTGATCACTGGGGTTCCTATCTGCAATCAAGTTGATACTAACACTATTATTAAAGATATTTCAAATGTTTTGAATGTTAATGTTGTTGACTATGATATTGATTTTGCACATAGGCTACCCAATAATGCAATTGTTGTGAGATTCGTTAACCTATGGAAGAAAGAAGAATTAATGGAAGCCTACCATGATTTCAACAAAAACAGTGGTAGAAAACTAAATGCTGATATACTTGGTTTTTCTAGTAGTCATATCTTTCTAAATGACCATCTTACTCAATATTTTGGATACTTAGCCAAGAAGGCCCGTGATTTAAAAAGGGAAAAGATAATCCTGAAAACATATGTTAGGAACTGTAAAATCTATGCTAAGAAACATGATGAAAGTGCCTTCATTAGGATTAGAAGTGAGCAAGATCTAGAGAAATTGAAGTAGGCCTTGTTAGTGCAGGCTTTTAGGTTAAGCTAGCCACATGCATAATTTGTCTGCCAGTGAATCATGTTTTACAAACCTATCTGAGTGTATTGCTAATCTTTCTCCATCACCAAATATCAGACTATTGTCATTTAATGTTCAAAGCTTGCGTAACAAATTTGATGAGGTGAAATTATTACTGTCTCGTGTGGATAAGGTGGACATATTAGTGCTCACAGAAACTTGGCTAAACCAAAATGAATTGGACTATTTCTCTCTGCCAGGTTATAATGGTCATCATGTATGTAGGGAAAGACCTGGTGGTGGTGTGTCTGTGTATGTGCGCAATGACTGGTATGCAGATATAGTCCACTCCACCAATGACTACCATCATAGTTTAGTTTTGGTTAAACTTGTTCTGAAATCCAACACTCTAAACATTTTAGCTGTCTATAACCCTCAATTCAGTAATTCATTGTCTTTCCTTGAGACGCTAGAAGAATATCTATTGCTTACCAAACTAAATTGTATCATTGTCGGGGATCTTAATATTGACTTGTTCAAAGACAGCAGCTGTAAAACTGATTATGTAGCTCTCATGAGATGCTACAATTTTTCACTCCTAACCTCTAAATATCCAACTAGGATATGTGATACTTCTTCTACATTAATTGATCATATTTGGTCTAACTGCAATAGATATAATTACTCAGTAGTAAATAGTTTTAGTGATATTAGTGACCACAACATCTTAATCTGTGATTTAAATGTTCCTAATGAAAGTCGTGACAAACGTCGAACTATAGAGGTTGTCTCATACATAGATCACAATCAACTTGAGTTGTATTTTCAAAATAATCCCTTTGAGTATAGTAATAATAATGTCAATATAGCCTACTCGCAATTTCTGAATTATGTTGAACATGGTGTGAAACAATCCACTAGGAAGAAAAAATACAATAACTATACTGGAAATTTACCCTGGATGAATAATTCGCTACTTTAATTAATTAAAAGTAAAGAAAAGCTTTATGAAAAATGTAAAAAGAAAGATTCCTCTCCTGAAACTAAACTTATTTATAAACAGATGTGCAATGAAGTTACTAAGTTAAAAAGACATCTAAAAAAACAATATGTTACTCATAGACTAAGGAATGTACATGACATCAAGTCTGCTTGGAAAATATCTAATGATCTCCTAGGTAAAAGCACAACTAACTCTGTAAACGTCCCCCGACTTGAATATAATGACTCAATCATTGAGGACCCTAAAGAAATTGCTGATACTTTCAATGCCCACTTTGTTAGTATTGCTAATGACTTAGCCTCAAGGATTCCTGAATGTAACAGTTATACTCACACTCCCCTAAATGTGCCAAATTCTTTGTTTTTTACTCCCACTCATGTAGATGAGATTGGCAACATACTTGCTAAGTTAAAAAGTAGTGGCTCCCTCACTGATGATGGTCTTACAAGTAAGCTTTTAAAACAGTTTGCTGTATACTTAATAAAACCTGTTACTGATCTTATAAATCTATCATTGGAAAGTGGAGTAGTCCCTGATTGGGTAAAAATTGCAAAAGTGGTCCCTATTTATAAACATGGTACAAAAAATCACCCCACTAACTATCGCCCCATCTCCATCCTGCCAGTATTCTCAAAAATTCTGGAAACTGTTGTTAAAAGGAGACTAATGCAATACTTTACTAAAACTAAATTTTTTCCAAATCCCAGTATGGATTTATTGAAAACTCTTCAACGCTCAGCATTGCTACTGACACTGTCTACTACCTTCAAAATGCTCTTGATTCAGGCTGTCTAGGTGGAGCTCTGTTTATCGACCTGCAGAAAGCTTTTGATACTGTTGATCACTCTGCTCTGCTCTATAAGTTAGAAATGGTTGGTGTGAGAGGTCTTTGCCAAGCCTGGTTCAAAAGTTACTTAACCAATAGAAAACAATACACTAAGATTAACAATGTTATCAGCAACGTTGCCAATGCAACCATAGGAGTCCCTCAGGGGTCAGTTCTTGGTCCATTATTATTTGTGACATATATTAATGATGTTAGTTGTTTGGAACTGAATGGCATCCTTAAGCTGTATGCTGATGATACAGCGCTTCTTTATAAAGGTAATACTGAACATGAAATTATCACTGCTATGCAACAGGATGTAAATAAACTTGTAACGTGGCTGTACCTTAATAGACTTACTTTAAATGCTGGGAAAACTAAAGCAATGCTCTTTCACTCTCTTTTTCGTATTCCTATCATACCTTATAATATCACTATAGGATCAAATGTAGTTGAATTTGTTAAATCGTATAAATATGTAGGTTTGATTCTTGATTCTTGTCTCACCTGGTCTGCACATGTTAATAATTTATATAACAAACTAACCCCTATAATTTCAATATTTAATAGGTTGAGACACTTAGGTTTACCTACAAATCTCTGCAAAAGCCTTTATTATGCTCTCATTCATTCCAACCTCTCTTACATGAATATTATCTGGTCTTCATCTACTGACACCTTACTAAAAAGATTAGAAGTATTACAAAATAGATCTTTGCGTACTTTATTTTGTCTTCCATATATGTACAATCGAAATGCAATGTATCATTCTCTGAAAATTTTACCCCTACGCCTTGAAATATCTTATTCTAGTCTAGTTCACATATATAAGGTTATCAATCACAGGATTCATAGTAATATTTCTCTAAAACACTGTACTGATATACATAATTACAACTTAAGACGCCCACTTGACATTCACACATCCACATCTAATACTGCCCGGCATGGAACCAAGAATATCATAAAACATTGTGTTAAGCTCTATAATCAACTTCCTGACAATATTAAGCTAATCACAAATATTCATAGATATAAGAGAGAGGTGAAAGAAATACTGTGGAAGAAGTTTGAGATTGAGAATTGTTAATGAGCTATGTTTTTTGGTCTGTTTCAAGATAGGTTATATTTTTGTTTTGTACCACTTTCTTTGTGTGAGACTATGCTATGTATTATTCTGTTTCAATTTGTTTGTGTCTATGTTTTATATTGAATATGGTAATTTGTTGTCGCCATTGAATTCTAATCTTTTCTGTCCCAATATGAGCATGTTGCTCAGGGATTGTAACAGTTTGGGTAAATAAATAAATAAATAAATAAATACCATATTTAGTTTTTCATCCTTAATCCAGATGTTAGCAATTTTTAGGATAGGCCTATATCATAATTCAGGTAGGATGGCAATGCATGGAAAAATCGAAGAACTAATAAAAAAAACACAACAATGGGCAGACTTAGTTTTGCATAAAAGAATGAGCTGAGGTAGGTAATGATTGAAACTGATTAACTTAGATTAGAAGTATTTGTAAAAGGCTCTCATGTGTAATCTATTTAATAAGTAGATTAAAGAATTGTTTATCTGGGAGCAATAATTACAGACACAAATAATATTGAGGCCCAATTTAAGTGTAGACACAAATCAGGAAATGCTAGTTTTTATGCAGGTAAGAAACTCTTATCTTCTCGTCTAATGTTCACAAATCAAAAAATAAAAATTTATAATACAATTATCCTGCCGGTTGTATTATATGAGACATTATGTGAGACATGGTCGCTTACTCTTCGCGAAGAACAAAATCTGGAAGTGTTCGAAAACAGGATGCTTAGGAAAATATTTGGGCCTAAGAGAGATGAAAATGGGGACTGGAGAAAACGGCTTGATGTCGAGCTTCATAACCTGTACTCGTCACCGGATATAGTAAAGTTAATTAAATCATGGAGGATGAAATGGGCTGGACATGTTGCACGCATGGGGAAGAAAGACATATTTAAAAAATATTGACGCGGAGACCCGAAAGGAATAGACCACTTGGAAGACCTAGACGCAGGTGGGAGGACAATATTAGGATAGATTCAAGGGAAGTAAGATTTGCGAGTGATGGTTGGATTGGAGATAGCGCAGAATAGGGTTGAATGGCGGACTCAAGTAAGCGCGGCAATGAACCTTCGGGTTCCATAAAACAGATAATATTCATTTAGCTTGCTTAGGAAGTGTCTATTGCCATTGAGTAAGTAAGTAAGTACCTTCAGATTATGTAAAGACCAGTGGCGTAGCGTAAGGGTAGACTTTGAGACTGAGTCTACCTAAATAATATAAGGAAATAGTGGATTCATAAACAAATAAATAAGGGCAGCAACAACCAAGCCATTAATCATTATAAACTCATTAGCCGTGTCATCAAAATATTTTTCGCCGTTGCATTCCCCAATCCCAACGAATAAAGCGCAAATTTGTGGTGCCGCGTGCTTAGGCAGCCTTGAAATCTTATGATGCGGCAGTTAAGACGAGCGAGCTGAAACTAAGCGGTGATCGCGCACGTCTAGTTTCATCAAGTGCGAGTTATATGACTTCTCCCACTAAACGTTAACTTATTCGTTGCGAAGACAGGCCAATTTGTTTCGCAAGAGCGGCATAAAGTCACCACCAAAGAAACTGAAGAGATATTTGAGAACGCTAGTCTCACTGGGCTGTGACGTCACCTCCTGCAACACGCCGCCAAATTTGAATGTTAAATTCACGTGAACGGATTTCACAACCCCCAGCATGTGTTCTGCCGCTCTTGAAATAATCACGCGACTTTCTCTACCTTAATAAAATTCTTACTTTTTTCTCTCGTCTGATTCCAGCTCTTAGAAAACACAACACAATGTTCTCTACCTTAAACGTTAAAATTACAGTTTTCTCGTTCCATCTCTGGGAATTCTCACGCGACTTTCTCTACCGTAATAAAATTGTTGCTATTTTCTCTAGCCTTATTCTACCTCTTGAAAAACTCACAGAACGTTTTGTGCCATAAGAATTAAAATAACTATTTTCTCGCGTCTTCTTCCATCTCACACGACTTACTCTGTCCTAATTATTTTTTTCTATTTTCTCTCGTCTTATTGCAGCTCTTTTGAAGACTCACACACTTTCTCTAACAGAAGCATTGAAATTACTATTTTCTCATGTCTTATTCCATCTCAGGGAGCTCTCACACGACTTGCTTTACCCTAATAATTTATTTGTCGTTTTCTTTCGTCTTATTCTTCCTCTTGGAAAACTCACACAACGATCTGTATCTTAAGCAACAAAGTACCGGTAACTATTTTCTCGCGACTTATTTCACCTATTAGAACACTCGCACAACTTTCTCTAAGTTAAGCATAGAAATTACTATTTTCTCACGGCTTATTCCATACCTGACAACTCTCGCATGACTTTATAACTTTGTTAAATAATTGACTGTGTAGAGATAATATTATGTAAAGTTAAGTAATATTGAAAGAAGGAAAGAAATGATGCCATATTTAGTCTCTTCAGATACCTTCTTTCCTGAGGAGCGCTCGAGTATGAATCCGGACAATAGATTGAATAAAGGGAAGGATACGGTAACATAAACATTACATTCCTCAGTCATTGGACTGAGTGCAGAGTTAGTTTATCTTAAAATTGTGATTATTTCCGTGTAGCACGTTTTAATATAATAGGTAGGGATAACACCGTTTTCGACTCTACCGTATGAACCAAAGGGTAAAAACCAACTTCTAAGTTTGATTTAGGCGTTTTTCTAAAATTGAATCTTATACTTTATTTTTTAAAATCTATGTAACTTAGTTTAGTTTAAAATCCAAATCCACTAAAATTCGATAATAATAATTAATAAAGATTGTGGTACTAATACTAATACTACTCCTAGCCAACTAGTAATAGTAGTATTAGTAATAATAATAGTAGTAATAATAGTAGTAATAGTAGTAATAATAGTAGTAATAGTAGTAATAATAGTAATAATAATAATAATAATAATAATATACGAAATCGAATCCATGTGCATTATATTAACATTATTTTATTATTTTAAACACTGGAAATTCGTGTATCATTTGAACAGGTATAAATTCATATTTTAAAATCCAGTTTACCCAGAACCCAATGTCAAGCTACGCCACTGGTAAAGACTGCCTATTATGCATTTTTTCAGAGCATAATAAGGTGTGATCTAGTAGTAGCCTATGGGGAAATGGTGTACGAATTAATCAAGTATTATTTATCCAGAAAAAAAATTAGAATAATAACCAATGCTAAAAAATTAGAGCATTGCAAACCACTATTTATTGAGACAGGCTTACTAACAATAATAAATTTGTCTATTTTTGATGTCTTGTCATTAGTAAAATATAACATAAAAAGCTATCAAACACAAAGTTCTTATTTATCAGACCAGAAATCAAAATAAATTTGGGACAACATTATATAAAAAATACCATATAAACTTCCAGATATGTCCCCAAATTTGTTTTCACAAAAGCTATATTCCTAGCTTTAAAAAATCCTTTTTTATAATGTTAAAGAATACTTAGAATCAGATTTACAAATAGAATAGAGCATCTTAGCGTAAGTAATTACATGTGTAATCTGTAAGTATATGTTGTTCATATAGTGTCACTTGGGTTATTGGGTTAGTACAGCTTAGAATAATAATTTTGACAAATGTAATTAAGTTTGTAAGATTGTAAATATTCATAGCTTAGGTTCTTAAAGATGTGTATTAATGTAAATAGCTAATGTGACCGATTGCAGTTGGTACTGCCTAAAAGTGTTATCAAATATCAAATATATTTTAATTTCTAAACATTTCAACGTAATATTAATTTAACGGAACTCTTGACAATGAAACGAATAATTATATTCAAATATCAAACTTAACTAGCAAGGAATAAAATAGTTTAAAACATAAGAATCTGGGCCCTAGTAATAAATGTTGTATTGAATTCGCGCGAATTTGTCGGTTGGACTTACATAATGAAAAGAGAAGTCACGGGTAAAACCATTCGTATTGATAAAAATAAATTATTTGGAGTTAATGGTAAGGTAATGTTCACTCTATCGTAATAAATTTTCAGGCATATATGCCTACTTGACATTTCTTGCTGAGCAGACAAATAGCTTCTTGCCATATTTTCCAGGCGGAGCTAGTCGAAACAGTCGGCCTCACTTTCTGTGCTGGACTGCTAACTCCAGTTCTCCAGCTCAATGGTAGATGCAGACGAGTCCAATAAACATTCGTACTGCATGGAGGGGTGTATGGGTTAGTTGTGTCGTTGCTTTCAGAGCGGTAAGATCGTATAATGCAGTGAAGAAACAAGAGACCTTGATACAATCGCTTCTCCTCTCCCGCAAGAGCAGTTCAACATTCTTACCCCTCCCCATAATTCCTCCTACATGCGTCACCTCTCTCACGCGCATCTGACTGCCACATCTGATGAATACCACTGTACCTTCTTATTGAGTAAAACGGACCTGGGGCATTAGTCTTTATAAATCAGCACCTTCCATGATGATGGCAACTCGCCTAAATTTTTGTCACCAATAAAGTTACTTCAGTTCCCTCCAAATAGTAAATACAATTCTGTTTATATACAAATTATATATATATATATATGAGAGTCAGAGTGTAAGAGAGACTGCGTAGAATTTTATGATTCTAGCTGTCCTGCAAGTGAAGTAAGTGTACGACATTCACTTAAAATTTAAAACTCTGACTCTATTTAAGGCATAACCGATGGAGATATGGCAAAATGTCAAAGGACCAAAGTTGTAGATCTCTTGAAATCCGTTACTAGAAGTGCAATCGGTTTTATGATACGACTTTCCGTTTAGCTACTATAAGAAGGAAAAAAGAAGAAAAAATCTGTAGCGACTTTAAAACTGCGTCCACCATTTTGAAGGGTTTTAGAAGGTACAAAACTAAAAATTGAGCTTTTTGGAATTTTTCCGTCAATTACAGGCTAAAAGCTACAAGTGTGACATATTTGAAATTTCTAGCTCATCTGGAAGTTGGTAAACATTAATGTCAGTGAGAGAGTGAACAGTGTAGCTTTATATTGTAGTGATTACGCAGTAAAATTACCAGTTTAATGAATATTACCATCAGATTATTTGAACAGTATAAAGAAACGGAAACAGCAAACAAAGAAACAAACAAAACAGACAAAAGATTAACCAATAAAACATAATAAACATAGTAAACTTATGTCGCTGGTATTTTCGGCAATATAATTTGTAGTAATATTAATTAATTTGTTTTGGTACCTACTCGTCACCATCTTTTCTGCGATCTTTCCATCATACTGTTTCTTTTGTTTTGTCTTCGTGTATAACCAGACACTGAAAGCGACCAATAAAAATTTGAGTAAATAGCTCCATGAATCCAACAAGAAATTGCTAGCTCTCGCGGAGCGTAATCTCCAAGATGCCGACCATATGGACAAATTGTTCACCATCGAGGAAGGCCTAAATAAAGAGGTAGCCAAAATGGATGACACCTCTAATGTACAAAAGCTCAAAATAGCTGAGTTAGAGCATCAACATGATCAGTTGTCTACCCGCGTAAATGTTAGCTCGGTCGGAGACAGTCAAATGCTCGGCACGACTAATCAAAATCTGAAAAAAGAAAACAGCCAGTTGCTTCAGAAGATACGTTCCCATTCTGAGCGTTTAGCTGAACTCGAAGAGCGAATCAATGACCTGACGGTCATACGTGAGGATTTAACATCCGACATTATTCAGTCGCGGGACACTATACACGAATTAAAAAAGGAGTGGCCATGTTGGAAAATAATTCCCTTCTGAATGCAAAGACACCCAGGATTTTTTACTATGGAAGGTGATGGTCCGTGTCATACAGGTGAGGTCAAAGAAATTGAGAGTTACCCGGTCGATACTCAGCTAGCTGATAAATCGCTCAGCCCTTGTGACCTCACCTGTGTGGCATCTTATGATGCTCCCGATACCATCACAGGCACAATTTCATAGTTTTGGGAAAAGTGTTCTCTTAATAACTTTGTAGGCAGCCATGCTATTCTAACCTAACCTTCTTGTTACATTGGACTGTACTATCCCTCAGGGGTTTCCATGATTGGTCATGAGGATATGGGAGGTGACATTCCCAAGAGGCCCGATTCTTAGGTGGGGTTTTCTTTCAGGGTTTCCTTTCTTGGGGGTTTCTCGGTGTTCCCGTTTTGAGGGTTCCTTTCTATAAATTTTTTTATTAATTTCCTAGTAGTTCTTTCTTCGCGCATTCATGTTTTTCGGCCCCTTTGAGTTGTGCTGCACTCCGGTTCTTTGTTCTTCTGCTCCATGATTTTGGGATTCCGGAAAATTTAATAATGCGTTTTCTGCAGTATATTATTGGTTTATTCTTCCTTTCTGTTGTGCCATTACATTACCTTACATTGTATTACATTACACACATATCTTGTTATTGTGGCCTTGATCTATGGCTTTGCTGGCTCCGTTTGTTTTCTCTCCGGTTTTCTTTTGTGCGGCGGTCCTTCCTTTATTTCTTCAGTTATTTTGTTCATTTTCTCGTTTTGTTTTCTTGGTTTATTTTTGTTTACCTGCAGGGTTGTTTATTTTCTCTCTGTAAAGAAAATAAAAGATTTTATGTTCAGTTCAATTTTCATTAACCAAATGCAATATTCTAAATATTCAAAATATTCACTTTAGTAGTCCGTTGCCCAGGTTTGGTTCCTGATCGGTAACATGGGCAAGAAAAGTAACAATAGTATGATGAAGGCTTAATTTCATTTGAGGTTTGGTTTCAGATTTAATTATGAGGTACTAATGTTTCCTTAAACCAAAACCTAATCTCATCGAAAACATGGCCCATGCCTTTTAAATTAAATAATATTAAGAAGGAAATTTCAATAATCATCTAAAGATGGTTTACTTCATTTTTAGACAGTTGATATTCCTATGTCCTTTGACATAATGAAAGCAGTTGTAAAAATAATGAATGAAGTACTTACGTACGATTAACGAAGCATTATATGTCATGTTAAGACAAAATAAGTCAGTTAAATATATTATTGCTAAAGAAAAATAACAGCAGTTACTATGTAACTGGCATCTCCCGATTTTGACTTCTAAATCTCATAAAGTAGCCATTTTCATTAATGCCATTTGTATTTATTCAATGCTGATGCTTATGGCGATTTGTGTATGTTACGGGTGTCATTTTCCCGTTGTCCCTTATTTTGGGCTATTTTCTTGCTTCTCCAAAGGAGGGCGTGTCCGGTTTCGGTTCGCGGCTTCCGGCTCGTCTGCTAATTTTATGGAGAAGGTTGCATTTTTGCTCTGTGTTCATGGACCGCTGTGAACTAGCCGGGTATTTACAGTAGCGAGGCATGGAAAATGGTTTCTGTTTCCGGCCAAGAGCCGAGGTTTTGGTTTGCATATATTGCTTTCAGATCCCTTACGGCAATGGAATTTTCTGGCGGTGGCGAGCTAAAATCGAGAGACCCGATCTAAGAAGGAGGGCCCCTGTTCCGTTCGTTGGACGTGGACGCAAAGCGGCAAAGAAGGATGCCGACCCCCCTCCCAAGCAATTTTCCTCGAGTTTTGACGTTGCTCCATGGAGACCATTTTATTAGAGTCACCTTTTCATATTTCAACATTCAACAATATTTTATTCATATTTTCTAGAAGAACAAAATATATAGTAATATATAAATAATTCAAAATTGCTGTGTCCTTGCTCAAGTGAGGCTCATTAATTACACTAGCCTGCGCATTTAAACTTTTTGTTTGTTGCCTAAAGTAAAAAATGTGATATTATACAATGTCGATGTGCTGAATCCGAATTTTCAATCCGTTTACTTCTATCACGTAAGGTTTTCTTGCGAAATCACTTTACATGTATTGTATAATTACACAAATTTCATCAAAAACGTTTTCATAAAACTTTTTTATTTTAAAGAAAAACAATATTTAATATACACCACTTTCTGAAATCAATGTTTATGGTTGTTAATACACATCACTACAGTGTATTTGCTTTATTTTATCTTGTATCTTCACTATTGGAAAGTTTCACACAAATTTTACACACGTTGCTTCTTACTTGAGAAAGTCCTCCTGTTCCTTTTTCTTTTATGTTTGTCTTCAGGTATTTCACGCTTTAACATCCAACAAGTCTGCAAGCACACTGATGCTCCAGCGTCCCAGGTATCTCCTTTCGAACTCCAGCACATCCTTGTTCTTCGCCCAAAAGTCCTAGATTTTCAGGAAAATAATCTAGGTGAGGAAAGAGGAAATGAATTTTCATACTCATGTTACAATCATGATCCTTGTATATTCCGGTAATTGGGATCCTTGTTGTTACCAATAAATTTTTAAACAGTTTCACAGAAAGATATAAATGCTGCTTTCTCCTTTTCAGCCATAGTGTTTTTAAATGCTGCATCTGACATCAATTTTCTTATATCAGGACCATTAAATATACTTTATTTTAATTTTCCTTCAGATAGTATTGGGAATTTCTCACATATGTACTTGAAACAGTCTCCTTCCTTTTTTAAAGCCTTTGTGAATTGTTTCATTAGGCCAAGCTTAATGTCGAGAGGTGGCAGCAAAACTTTAGAAGGACTCACAAGGCTTAGGCGCACAACATTCTTAGAACCGACTTCTAAACTTTCTCGAGGTGACCAGTCTTTCTTAGTCCAGTGATCAACAACTCGTGCCCTGCTATCCCACAGGCAACGAAAGCATGGAAATTTGGTAAAGCCAGATTGTTGACGCAGCAACATAGCAAGAACTTTATAATCGCCACAAACTTGCTAGTTGTGTTCACTGTAGTTCACTCGCAATAACATCAGCTGCAAATTTGGGTATGATTCTTTGAGGATCAATGAATGGGCAACAGGCACTGAACCAAAAACGTTTCCATTATGAAGGAGAACACCCTTCAAACTTCGCTTGGAAGCATCAATGAAAAATCTCCACTCACTTGGATCATAGTTTGGAAGTCCAAGTTTTAGCATAAGTTCTTTCACATCCCTTGCCGTTGACCCAATGATGAAGATCTTCAATGCATACTCTACTTACTTTGTGGGGTGCCCAAGGTTTGCTTTGATCTCCAAGTTTGATTCTAGAATAGGCAAGATATATATTTTTTTTACAAAATCTGTAATATTACGCCTCTGCTCAGGCAATGTGTATTTCCCACATATATAACAAAAGTGGTCTGGAACATTTATACATGAGCGATGCGACATGGGAAATATACTTTCGTATTAAACAACATACTCTCAACATTTACTCCACAATACAGCTTAAAACTGATTTCTTTTCCAGATGACACACACTAATACAATGTGAAACAGACAGGATGTGTAGGTTTTCACAAGGATAATAAGATAAAAATGTGTCGGTCACCAAGGAGTGGCTATCTACATAATGAAAAGTGTGCAAGTTATCTCGCTCTGATTTCCCGAGGCGCTCGCACCCCGTATCAGATAAGAAACATCTGGTACCCTCGGTGTTCACTATAAACACATTAAAAGCATTCTAAATATTGGTTTCTAAGCATTGGTTTCTAAATCCCGACATCATAAAACTACACACGATAGAGTATTAAAGTTTATGTAATTACTCTTTGGGCATACGGAAATTACGCTATAAGGAAAATAAAATGAAATTTTAAAAAAATGGTACGTGATAGGAACTTTATGGCTTTGAATTTGGTTTCAGCATGTTAAAAATACCCAAAAAACATTCAAACTTCGGAGGCAACAATTTCATCGCAGACTAGTGTCAGCTTTTCATATGGCAAATTTCCTTAAATCTGATCAAATTTGCCCTTTCGCGTTCATTGTAAATAATGTTTGCAGATTTGTATTTCAAAATTTTCTTGAATTCATTATTGATGTTTTTATTCAAATGTATATATTCTTTGTTGTATTTTAGAGATTTAAATGTTGTTGTATCTAATTTATCCTTAACTTATACTAATATTACTTAAATTATTTAAATTTTGAATTTAATTGTTGAGTTGAAATTTTATTCCTTGTGTAGGATTACTTAAACCTGTAAAGACCTTTGTACGTTCCTTTAGGACGGCTGCTTATAATTTTTTCTATTTTCTAAAGAAAGAAAACTCAAGGTTGTATTTTTTTAGGTTTTTAGGTGTATACCAAATATTCATATAATTCTGTTCTTTTCCAGATAGTGCATTGTGTTGGTTTTGTGCCATCCTCGGCGGCCCCATCTTTCTGTTGTGTTCTGCCGAGCTTTATGTTTGCTTCAGCTTTTGGCCACATCTACTGCTTTCTGCCTCTGAGTGTGGAAAACAGGGACGCCTGACGCTTGTTTTGACCTGCAACAAATTCAGGCCCGACTGTACTTCTTTTAGCAGAACTCCTCAATATATATATATGGATTCAAACATCTCAGCAAACTATTTCTACAGTCATGCAGCAATCTACTCATCTACTCACCAGGATCTACAAACCTCAAGATTAATACAATTTTAGACGCCATAGGACTTGGTGCTCAGAATTACACATTGGTTCCCGTACTCCACCAATAGTTTCCCTGTTAATTCCACTCTACTTTCCCGGCTACTCAAACTCTACAGTTCTACAGTTTCCACTTCCTTTCGTTATACAACTTTCTACAGTGTGTTAATATCTAAAGACAGTGTGTTAATATCTAAAGACAGTTATTTGTTCTGGTGAGGTGGTGACCTTTCAAGGATTTGGACTCCGCTACTTGTCTATTCAGTATTACATAAATCATGGCGAACCTCTTGTTAAACTATGTGGTAAAACAAACAATTATTATGCTCATTTTTGGCAGACACTTTAACTTCTGTATTATACGTTTCAAAATATGTTTTCCTTCAGAAAAAATTTCCATGGGACCACGAGGATGTGCCGCTGGTATTTTGGCACTATAATTTGCACTAATATTAATTAATTTGTTTTTTTATTATTAGATAGCAAACCTACAGTTAAATGACAAAATTCTTTAAAAACTATTACATTCCTATATCATCAATTTACATATACCCAAGAATGCTTAAACATAGATAAGATATGGCAGCACAGCATCATACGAGGGAGAGATCATTAGGAAATATTTTGCCTGCTTCATGAACAAATTGTACTCCTCCAGAAAATAATCCTCGTAGTGAATGAGGTAATGAACAGTATTCTCAAGCAGCCATAAGAGAGCCATATGTTTGTACTTAGATGCGAGGAGAAAGTCAGGCTTCCATAATATATCCGGAGAAAACCAATAATATCGTGAAACATTCAGGTCCTTGACATAAGCACTCAGTGCCTGCCAAATGGGGCGAGACCTAAAACATTGACCCAGACGGTGAGCGATATTATCCAGAGCACCACAATAGACACAGTTTGGATCATCGACCAAATGTATGCGATATTGCCGAGATCTCGTAACAATCAAGTCATGCACAACCAAAAACCAGGAGGATCTAATTGGGGCCAGTAGTATGGGATGTGAAATATTGCGCTATAATTGAGCAAAATGAGTTACAGATGGAATCACATTACACACACGCATGGCTGCTGGTACGACAGTACCTCGTAGACCATCATACAAATCAGTTTTGGAGGGGGAGCCATACATATCTATCGAGTTACTTAAATAACTCCATTCTTGAAAGTAGCTACGTAGGTATTTGAGATTAGCAGAAATCTGCTTAAGATCAAGGGGGCTCGAAGATCAAAATGTCGTTGCCAGCTACGAAACCAAGCCTGAGAGAATGAATCACCCGTGGTATCACTTAAAGAATTGCGATATAAATAGAGGGCCATAGATAAATGGAAAACATCCCAAAGACCAAGACCACCAGCAGGACGCGGTCAACAGAGAGTCTGCATGGGTACCTTAAAGAAGCAACCTTTCCACACATACCATAACATAACCTTAGAGTGTTGTCGGCCATGGTTATGTGTAATGGGGAATACTTGAGCAACATACCATAATTTTGATAGTATATAAGTATGTACAAACCATACTATTTCATACAAACATAGATCACGATATTTGTATATCTGGGTGAATCCTTTAACCTCATTGACAATCGTATTCCAGTTCATGGTAAGCATTACATTAGGAATTCTGTGGTACAAAATTTCAAGGATTTTGAATGTGTCCCCAGTCGGAAAATAGTTTAACTGTGGGGCTGTCCGCCATACTCCAATGGGCATCACTTGAGACTTTTGTGCATTAATAATCAATCCAAATAAGTCTGCAAACGCTTTTAAAATTTCCCACAGAGGTCGGGCTTCATCTGCATTGGCCAATATTACACTCACATCATCTGCATATGCAGTGATTGCTAAACGGGTATTATCAATATGAATTTCGGTAATTCGACCATGCAGCATGTAAAGTAAAGGATTGAGAGCGAGTGCAAAAAGAATCATAGACGCAAGACACCCCTGCCGTATAGAGCGCTGAACCGGTATAGGGGACGTAAGATAACCATTGATTTGAATACAAACATCAATATCTGTATACAAACATTGAATATAACTGACGAATGTCCGACTAAACCCATGCCACTCTAATACTGTCAACAAAAACTCGTGATCAATAGAATCAAAAGCACGGCGAAAATCTATGGACACCAAGAAACCTTGAGAGAGGGAATGCAAACAAGAAGCTATAGTATCCCGAAGTTGACCGACCGCATGGTAGATAGATCTGCCTGCCACACCACAATGTTGCGCAGGATGTATGATGTCTGGAAGCAAAGGTTGCACACGATTAATGAGAATACGAGCAAACAGCTTATAATCGTAGCTTAATAGAGTAATCGGACGATAGTCATTAATATCCTTGCATTGACCTTTCTTGGGAAGAAGCACTATAACTCCTCGCCTCTGCGATGCAGTCATTTTCCGGCGACGAAAAAGCGCATTAAAAACGTCTGTTATTGTTGTTTCAAGGCATGACCAAAAAGTTAGGTAAAACTCATGAGGAAGCCCATCCAGGCCGGGCGTTTTGGAACAATGTCCTTGACGTAGAGCTGCTAGAATCTCATCCTGAGTAATTAGACGCTCTAGATCCCGGTTTTGATCTGGAGTGACACGGGACTGGTCAGTGATATAGATGTTTGGAAGAGCTGTGTCATGCTAATCCCTGGCAGAAAATACTTCACTAAAGTGATCTTTTATGTGTTTTGCGATCTCATGCTGTGTGGTAACAGTATTCCCAGTTGGAAGGCGAAGCGCAGTAATCAAATTATTCTGTCTCCGACGTGCAATTTTGAGGAGGAAATACATATTCGCACGTTCATTATGAGAGGTATTGTTCTCCCAGCTCCGAACTTTGAGAGAGTCCATGCGACGCCGGTAAATCGTTTGTATCTGCGCTTTGCAGCGGGATATCAGTGTCCTCTGTTGAGAGGAAGGAATATAATATGCCTGAGCGTCTATTAAGGCTCGATAATAAAAAAATTATTAGGCCTCCTGATATTTAAGGAAAGTATGTTGTTTGAAAAAGGAAATTATTTTGGGCTTCGCAAACATGTCCCACCAATCAGCAATATCACGACATCGCTGCCTGCAACCATACCAATACTTCCACTGAATACGAAATTGGTCTTGCACCACAGGATCATCAGGAAGAGAGACATTTAATTTCCAGTATGAACGACCCATGGGTGGGATATATGTATCCAACTTCAGACAAAAAATCACAGCTGAATGGTCAGAGATAAGTGCTGGAACATGCTCAACAGAGCTGACGCGAGCGTGTAAACTCTGAGAGACGTAAAAGCGATCCAAGCGGGAGGCTGATTGTGCAGTGAAATAGGTGTATTGCATGGTTCTATGGGTTAACAGCCAAACATCTGATAGTTTTAGTGTTGTTACTACTTCCTGTAATGTACCACAAGGAAGAAAACGACCAGTTGTGTCGGTCTGTCGGAGCACACAATTGTAATCACCACCCATAATTAAGTTAGCTGGTAATGACCGAAGAAGATAGGGAAGATCGTCCGCAAAAAACTGATTTCGCAAAAAGCTCTTATTACTTCCACATGGAGCATACAGATTGACAAACAGATGGTCCTGGTAAACACCACTAATGCCTCTACCAGACGGCAATTGTTCAACAGAGTGTAATTCTAGACCTTTACGAGTTAATATTGCAGTACCAAGTGAGTCCATCCCGATATTCACATAAGAATTATAATTATACAATGTAGAAAAATCCTCAGTTTTAACTTCTTGTAAGAACATGATATCAACACTATTCATAGAAAGAAAGGAACATAACATCCGCATTTTAAGCGGGAAGTGTTGCCATTAAAGTTAAGACTGGCCACTACTAATGTAACGAAGCAGCAGCGACATCTTGGCCGACTTAACACAACGTAGTACAATGTAGCTCTAAGAAGATTCACTTTTCAGTTTTTCGTAAAGGAGGAAAGCCGAACTTACTATCCTCTGTCTTGTAAGGATGCGTATGCCGTTTGCCAGACTGTTTGACAGGTTTCAGCACGTCGTCTTCCGAAATAGGAACAGCATCCGGTATGGCTTCTACGGGGTCCTTGTGGGTCACTGGGTCACTGAAGAAGTCTGATGAGCATGCTGCACACTGTTGTTGTGTTTTGTCCGTTTGGGGGCGGAGGCCAGGTTAATGAGACCAGCAGAACCAGCATCCCTCTCCACCGTAGATACACCTGTGGCTTGTAACACAGTATGTCCCAGTATGAAATTGTTGTCATGGTCTTGTGGAAAATCATGTTCCATATCCGACTGGTCCCTTATGTCCTCAATGCCGTCTGCAGAATCTGTATCAGACGAGTGTGCATCAGAGTGGGACATGGTGGGCTTTTCAAGACAAGGGTGCATATTCACCGATACTTGCTCTGTAAGTAAATGCTTCCCACCTACTGGAAGCTACACAAGGCAGGGTTAGGTAACGCAACCTCAGAACTATCCCCAACTAATATTCCATTAGTCATGACTGTATTAGGCTCAGAATGCATATTGATGGGAACATCTGATTTCAATAAGTCACTGAACTGCAATGGTTGACGTAGTCTTGTACCAACCGGCAGTATATGAGGTGCTTGTAATTTAGGACAATATTGCTTGAGATGAGTAGTACTTTTACAATAATAACATGTAGGTTCCAGGCCTGCATAAGTAATGTGAGCCTCATATCCATGAAAAGTTATAGTAAGTTACTAGGTATGGGAGTTGTAAGTTCCATTCGTACACTGCGAATACCATTTTCCACACGATATTTATATTGTGTAGACCACATCTCTCTGTCTATTTTGTGCACCGTACCATATCTTTGTAGCACCGACAGCAGTTTTTCATTTGAGAGTTCTGGAGGGACATTAAAGACACGCCCTGTTATTATGTTGACATCAGCTGGTTGTATAGATACAGGGGGATATGCAAAAAAGTAAGCATAAAGTATGAGCGTCTTCTTGCTGAGAAGTGTAGTCACTCACAAGTCGTATGCAAAAAAACATCGCAACGACAGAATAGGTCCGACTCACGGCAGATACTTTCTACTCAGGCAACCCACACGAAACATGCACCTGCATAAACAAAGCTATGAAAACAAACAAGGGTCTTCTCACAGTACGGCATTTAAATCACAGCCACATCAGCGTTAAGGAAGAGGAAGAAAATTAATCTGATCAGATCACCTTGAAGTTTAACAAAGAAGGGACTTCATAGAAAGGTCATTTACATCATATCACATACCGCAATGGAAGAAGGGCTGGAATTCCATCCAGCTTTCATTGAAATTTTGAAACAGAACCAAATTCTTTTCGCAAAATCCCAGTTACGCTTAAATTCAAAATTTAATTTTAAACTAACAGAATCACAAGTACAAAAAAAATCCAAAACATGAAAACCAGAATGTAAAACAAAATAGATATGAAGAAAACCGGGAAAAACCCACCAAATTTCAACAGTACAATATAAACGAGATAATTATTTTCGTAATATGCAAGAATTAGTTTTTAGTAGTTAACAATAATAATTACTATAGGTAATACAAGTATTCACAAGAAACTTTAAGTGAAGTAATATAATGATGAAAATATTTATTTCCATAATATTTTAGGATTAAATTAGTTTAACGAAAATTCACTATAACATAATTACAACATTAATTATATTATATAAATGTAATATAATTTTTAAAATGTGATATGAAACATCCATATAACTCCCTCTACCCTTAATATAGCCTATTCTAGTGTAGAGTACACGGCTGAATTGCAGAAGTGCGCATTCACTTGTATCAGCCTCGTTTCCAAGTCGCATTTTTCGCGAGGGAAGACCAAAAAATCCAAGTCTATGTATAAAATGAATGGTTTATAACCAGCCTTCAGAGAATTTCTTGGGAGAAGTTTTTCAAATAAAAGTTTTAGCTCTTAGTATAATATATTATAGTAGGCCTACATAACAAGCCCATAAAATTGTTAAACCTATTTCGAGAAAATTAAGCAAAATGAAATTTTCTTGAAATAAAGTGCTTGTAAAAATGAAAAGAAAGTCGTTGCCGTACCTCGTGTCGCATCCCTGAAGGATACACAATCCAAGTAAAATCTTAATAAATCCACTCGCATACTTTTGTATAACCTAGGCGTGGCAATACACCTTCCTTCAAATTATAATATAGAATAAGAGGCCGTGTTATCCCCAGGTATTCAGTTGTATTAGCCTGATGCAAAGCTTTATCGTTCACCAGACAAGACTGAGTTTCTATGAACGATGCCTGCCCATCAGAGAATTTTTGTTGAAAAAATATTTGAAATAAAAGTTTAGCTCTTAGCATAAGCACCTCAATTACAAAATTTAAACAGAATCCTTAGACCCTAATACCTAGTATTGACCGAGGGATTAAAACTAAAAATTTATAGTCTTCATTCTTTCTGGAATGTCCATATATTCCGCGCAAATCACCCAAGTAGCATGCTGTAAGTGAAGTGAGTGTCCCTTTTGGTAGCTTAAAATTTCGAAACCAAACTAGTCAACGATGCACGATATAAACAGCACTGTCAGGGAATTGATTGTATATCCAGCAAGGCTATAGAAGCAGAAAGCACTATACACAGGCTTCTATACTAGACGACAGCCAAGACGCAACTCATGAGGTACTTGGACAGTAAAGTGCCACAAACTATAACACTGATAATATTATAAAATATATCTTAATAAGTTTACACGCAGGATTCAGATCGATCTGAGTCCGTTCCCCGTATTGAGATCGTCATTTAAGTGCAGACTCAGTCCGGAATGAATTTTCGATCCGATCCCATGCAAATGGGGGAATGGAACGGATAAGACGTATTCAATTCCATGTTAACGCTACAGAACTCAATCCTGGTGCGCGCGCAATAATTAGAGGTGTACATATTCTGATTTTAGCTTGCTTGCCCCTTTCTAACTCTGCAACCAGCCACAGCTTTTAACTTGCTTGACAAGAGAGCAAGCCAGATTGCTACGATACTGTCGCTATGAGTCACAAGCTCTTCATAACCTGGTGGGTTTCACGGGGCCTAAAGAAACTGCAAGGCCTGCCGGAAAGAATATGAAACTGGGTATATCAGTGCACTGGTAAGTCGTGCAGTTACGTAGTTGAGGAACTTCAGATGTGTTTAGAGTGCAAGTAAAAGGAGAATGAAAAATTTTACCCTGAAGGAAGCCGAGGAGAACCTAAAATGTGGAGAGTTTGAGTTATCAATGAACAAAGGTACTAGTCCGGCATGGGTAAAATTTTCAAACATATTCGAGAAAACATAAAAAGAAATCAATAATACCAATAACAATAATAAATGTGTTAAAGGAAGGGTATCTCATCGCGCGGAGCTTTGAATTACGAAACGAATGGTGATCTCGTGAACTTCAGGCGCCTAATATTACGCTTTGTACGGGCGAAGTAAAAAGCTCCTATGACGTCACGAATGACTAACTCGCTGACAGGACGACAGCTGCTGTAATGATCGCACGTGTGTTTCTAAAGATCCCGCACGAAATCTGT
This sequence comes from Ectobius pallidus, assembly GCA_964059195.1. Taxonomy (NCBI): domain Eukaryota; kingdom Metazoa; phylum Arthropoda; class Insecta; order Blattodea; family Ectobiidae; genus Ectobius; species Ectobius pallidus. The sequence goes on from CAXKWD010000009.1 coordinate 37,525,457, forward strand.
GCCGATGAGACCGTTACTCTCTAGAGAGAGACATGCTATTGTGCGAGAGAGAGAGGTAGCTTGGCCTTTGCAAATAGAAAGGGAGGTACTGTTGTGCGAGAGAGATAGGTAGCATGGCAATCGCCGCTACAGTCCCCACGAAAACGTAATGCAATGACTTAGTCAATCGGCACAGATTTCGTGCGGGATCTATAATACACTACAAAGTCTCATTTGTGTTTGTTGTTGATAGAGATGTCTGCAATGTTACCTTATAAGGACAAATCTCGGTATTCACAAATTAATATCACACGAAAAGAGAATGACAAGGAATTATTGAAAGAATTCCAAGGAAGAAAAGAAAATACGGAATGGTGTAAATGTGGGCTGTGTATACATATGAAAACGGGCCACGAGAGTGTGTGTTGTTGGGACTGTGAAGTAATTTGTGAACAGAAGGGGGTTGTAGACTATATAACACAACATACCTCATTCGATAGCGTTATTATAGATAGCGTTATCTAATATGTAAAATCGAATGTCTATGGGTATGTGGATATGTGGATATGTGGTATGTGGGTATGTATGTTCCTTATACAAATCTACATTTCTTGACCAATTGGAACGAAATTTTGCACATATACTCAGTTGAGCCCGGGAAGTAACGCGGTCAACATTAAAATTGAAACAAATCAGTCCTTCCCTTCAAAATTATATAATTTCTGAGAATATTATACTGAAAAAAAAATGAAATGCTGTTCAGTTCACATGACAACAGTGTATTGTTTACTGTGATCACATACGGCTTTGGCAACTATAATATACTGGTCTTTAACGAATTATGATTCCATCGATGTAATATATTGGCGAAAATAATCACTGAAAAATGAAATCCACGAAAATAAAGCACAGTGTGATGCAGTCACATAACTTTCTCTACCCTCGACATAAGAAATATTTTCTCACTTCACATTTTTATGTAGAATAAGAGGTCGTATTGCAGGGACAACTTAAGTGTGTAATGGCCGAGTGCACCAACTTCGGTATTCAGAATACTGCGGTAAAGTTACTTAGTTTACCCCGGTAAAGTCATACTTTCGTTGCACCGTGCTCGGTTTCGACTTTTACCGCGGTAAGATGCAAACCGGCCGTGAAGGAGCTGTAAAGTGAGAAAACAGCGGTTTTCTTTCCAAGATGGAGATCAGCGTAATGTATCATATTTACGATATCTAGGCCAAAAGCTAATTGAACATAAAGAATAATGAGAGACAGGTGGGGTCTATTTGAAGAATGAACGATGGTGCATATCTTTGCAAATACTGTGCTGTAACATCGATTGAAATGAACTTCCTCTCTTACCTCAACCAAACCAGGTCCATCGAGTAGGCTAGTGGGCGTAACCACGATTAGTACGATTAGTACAGTATTTATTCAAAGTTTGAATTCAGACGACATATATACGCAATATAATATTCCATTTTATCCTTATGAACATTTATTACTGAACAATAAGGCAACAAATAAATGAAATATGGAAAACCAGTGGTTCCTAGGCCAAATTTAAGTGAATGGCTGCATGCATCACGATATAGCCTGTGTATACATATAGGGTATGTAATCAATTTATCATACCTGCACGTACACGAACATAATTATAACAGCCCTTTCATGGCTATGCACATGATTTTGCACCTAAAATTTCTACTAGTCGTACGGGAATAAAAGCGAGGCTATGTCGAACTCAGAGCAGAGATTTCGTGGTGTTGCTTTGCCTTGGATTGCACACGTGTGAGAATTATTCTTTAAAACATCAATGTTATTTTATTGAAATGTACAGACAGGTGGGATCTATTTGAAGAATGAACGATGGTACATATCTTTGCAAATACTGTGCTGTAACATCGATTGAAATGACCTTCCATTCTCACCTCAACCAAACCAGTAGTAGCCTAGGCGAAACCAACTCATTTCACGATTGATACAGTATCTATGGTGCTTAAATTCAAAGTATGAATTCAGACGACATATATACGCAATATAATATCCCCTTTTATCCTTATGAACACCTTTTTATTGAATAATAAGGCAATAAATAAATTTAATTTGGAAAACCAATAGCCTAGGCGAGCCACCGTGACTGGCAGACGTGCAGAGAGAGAGAGAGAGAGAGAGAGAGAGAGAGAGAGAGAGAGAGAGAGAGAGAGAGAGAGAGAGCAAACCTAGCGGCCATGGAAGAAACCATCAATGGGAATGGATTCTCAGAAGAGTAACCGCAATATTTCCAAGCATTCGCAAACCGCGGTATTTTAGCAATGGTGCACAGAGATTTTGAGAATACCCCGACATTACGTTTACCGCGGTAACGAAACGGCTGAGAAAACCTGAGAATGGTGCACTCGGCCATGAGTATGCTATATCAGAAATCGGTAAATAATCCTTTCCGCTGATACGTTATCCATAGCAGTAGGCTTTGTATTAGTTGAGAAATAGGGATGTTTATCATAGGCCCTAAGCATGGGATGGAACATTTTGAGTCCTATGCTCGCAGTATATTATGTCCCGGGTTTTAGGGGAGGAAAGTATGAAAGTGATAATGCATTTCTCTTTTATTTCAGCCCTGAAACGGTTGTATGGTAACATGAGAATGAGAAATGAAATTTTCCGTCAAGTCAATACAATCTTATGTAATTTATGTTTCTTCTTCTTTCAACTCCTCCCAGCAACGGAATGCAGCATTCGACATCCTCTATGAGCCATAAAAAGCTATATCTAGCGTTTTCTGATGGAATAGTTTGATAGATCTTTTTCTTCATTTCAAGTTCTACATACATATTATATAAGGACCTAGGGTGGCGTGCACCATCCAGGAGTAAATCTTACTAAAGTAGTAAATTTAAGACGGAGACCTGGAGTATACAAGAACCAGTACATCTGTCTCACTCTTAAGTCATACTAATGTATGTGCTAGAGTGAGACAGACAAACCGGTTTTTGTTACGTAAGGTTCCCTTCCTAAATTTACTACTTTAGTGCTACTCTTTTAGTAACTTACTCTTTTAGTTGGTGTTGGAGAGCTCAATTGATAGTTACTTCTTTAGTTGTTACTAAAGTAGTAAGCGATTTTTACTAAAGAAGTAGTCGAATTCTGCGCAGAACAGAGCAGAAACGTTAGTGCAGCGCAGCAGAACACGTGCATTTCAATTGCCAGTATTATTCAAGTGCCAGATAATGAAAAGGAAAGGTTCGCTGAAACAATGAATATGAATTTGGGTTGTTCCAAATATTACTAATGACAATCTTCATGTTTTAAAATAGGTCTAATAGTAATGTTTTATTCATTACTAATTTTAATTCCTTCAATTGAGTATTTTCAGTTTAGTAGCCTACGTACTGTGATTACAATTTTTGTGCCAACTATTTCTGTATTATAATGCAAACAATTGGAATTTCCAGTTGATTTTCATAATTGATTCACTCTCAATATTATAATTATTTCTCTCATAATAATAATAAAGTTCTAAAATATATTAAAATATTTATACTTCCTAAAGTTACATATTCTTCCCCAAAAACGATAAATCAATTATTCTATAGTTGTTTATCATGAATCTCACTATAATGAATTATTAATACTTATTGACTGTTTAACAATATTAATAAGAAGTAGGCCTATTACACAAAATCATGAAAAAGAGGGGATAAAAAGGATAACAAAACTAATAAGGGGCTTTATGTTTCTGACCTTTTTCAAATGCACAGAACATTTACTTAAAAAATATTACCTTATAAAAATAATAATATTACAACTGAGAAATGTAATATTTAAACAAAAAATGGCGGTACAATATTTCGGAAGCTATGAACTCCAATAATAATTATGTAGATGGTTGTGTGTTTAAAAATAATTTCAGTGACTACTTCTCTAGATCCTGTGCAGCTTCAACCTCCGGGCCCCTCCTTAAAATTTTCTTTCGGCACTCATGTTGGCATTTTTTTCTATATAGTTTATAATGCTTCTCACTTTCCTGTCCACAGGGTTAATTAAATAGTTAGCAGCATACTATAGATCTGCAGCATCTGTTATAGTTTATTCCCAAACATGAAAGTCTCGTCTCACTCCACCATTCGAGACTTGGGGAGTCTTTAAGGAATGGTTTTACAATGTGTCCCCTTCTCAATGTACGCTAATCCCAGAGTCAGTCAAATTTTCTTCCGATGTGGCCTGTTTGGACATTTTTACACCTGGGTTAGAAAAAAGGACATATTATTCATTAACACTGCGGGTGCAACTATTGAACTTTTAGCTCTTATAATTATTATTATAATCTGGCTTTCGCAATGTTGTGCTTTAAGTTAAGCTATAGAAGTGTAATGTAATAAAATTAATTTACAATAATTACATTAAATCGTTTAACAATGAGAATCACAGTAGTATGGTTTTCCCACCTACGTCACAGGAGGATTGACAGGAGGATTGATGACGTCACAGATCACGTGACAGGAGGGGAGGGAGGATTGATGACGTCACAAGTGGGCGTGGCCTATGACGTCACAAGTGGGCGTGGCTATGACGTCAGTGGCGGATTGTATGACGTCACAAGTGGGCGTGGCAATAACCACGTGATTCAAAATGGCGTCGGTTCCGGTTCCTATTGCAAATGGCGGCGGTTCCGGTTCCGGGGCGTACGAAGCGCGAAATTTAAAATTTGAAAATTAATAATATAAATGGCGTCCGTTCCGGTTCCTATTTCAAATGGCGTACGAAGCGCGAAATTTAAAATTTGAAAATTAATAATATAAATGGCGTCCGTTCCGGTTCCTATTTCAAATGGCGTACGAAGCGCGAAATTCAAAATTTGAGAATTTATAATGTAATTGGTTACGTTTCCGGCGCGAAATTCAAAATTTGGAAATTTATAATGAAAATGGCTACGTTTCCGGTTCCTATTTCAGGTGGGCGGATGGCGGTTGATTTGAAAATTGCAAAAGGTGGAAATTGAATATTACATTTGCAAATAGCGGATGGTGGGAAATTTGAAATTTGTATATTGGTATTGTTTTACAATATGGCAGCATCGCTTACGTCAGAGGAGGATTAGAGGAGGATTGCTATGACCTTCCTCAACCGTGGAATGTTTTATGACGTCATCGCTTACGTCAGAGGAGGATTGAGAGGAGGATTAATGACGTCATCGCTTACGTCACAGGAGGATTGACAGGAGGATTGATGACGTCACAGCAGATTTTAATCTTTATGTCTTTTTAGCATGGAAGCATATAGATCACGAAGCGTAAATACGTCATATTCCTACACATAGGTTTTCTGTAAGATGTTTATTTCACTATGGTCCTGGGATCGACTCAACCTGGATACCTAAGGCTGTTAACCTTATTATTATTATTATTATTATTATTATTATTATCAGACGCAGTTGGAAATGTAGAGAAGCGTTTTTTTATACCTTCAAGTATTTTTTTTATAATTATATTTCACATACAGTTTTTTCCGTAAGATGTCTACTTATCTAAAAAATAGCCCTGAGGTCAACTCAGCCTAGGTTTACCGATTAGCGTTTAATTTTTACTTTGGTCCTATGGTAAAGGCGGCCGGTGCGTAAAACTCATGCTAGGGTCTTTAGAGGGGATATATTATGATAATAATTACAGGATTTTATAATGTCGATACAGAAAGCCAGTGAATGTTTAATCATATGCGTGCAGTGATTTTGCTTAGGTAGCAGTAGTATCATCTAGCCCTCCATACATGTTATCTCTCTTACTATGCAGCGGTAATATAACGCTGTACGCTTATCGCTATCTTACAACGTCATTCATTGAGACTTCCTTTTAAATCCCAACTCTATCATATTATAAAGTCGCAGGCCAGTACTTTTAAATATTAAATCCTTAATCATAGCACATGTCTTATGTAGTATTAGTCAACAGTATTTTTATTGCGGAATATTGTAATATTTCATCGCAGAGTGGTAGTGAACTTATTTTGTAATATTCCATCACTGAGTGGTTCTGAGTTCGATTCAAAGTCAGTAAAGGCATATTCAGCTTTTCTCACATTGCGGGAAATTGAATATACTGTTTCAGAAAAGCGCTGATAAGAAATAAATATCAAATAACGCTTTAACGTATATTTCTCCCAGTGATTCATCTCCGATGGAACCTTATATTATTAATGTAGTTTGATACAGAGTATGTCAGCATTTATTATATGAAAATTAATATTTTATTTCCGTACTAGAATTAAATATCGGATATCTGTTGATGTCACCAGAAATGAATATTTTTCGCATACGACATCGATTTAATGTGGGAAATCATGAACAGGTATTTTCACAAGCAGGAAACGCGAAATATCTAATTACTACTGACTTAAGCTTTATCATATATTTACCAAGTCGTGAGGCTAGTCAGCATTTTTTAAACTGCAATCATGCCATTGGTGTAAAATATATTTGTCCTGTTGCGAGGCTAGTATAAGCTATGACGTCATCATCCGCGAGGCTAGCTCAAAACATCATATATAAACCAATGACGTCATGCTTCAGGCTCACTTGTTATCCATCCGTCAGCAGCTTCAGATCAACAATGGAGAGCTCGTCTGCCGTATTTTTCCAGTGCACCGAGTGTGAGTCGAAATTTAGGCTCAAACATAATTTGACGAGGCATATTAATCAGAAACATAAAAAATCTGAATACAAGTGCGAAACGTGTGGTGTGATATTTACACGTAGGGACAATTTGTCAAGGCATGTCCTTAATAATCATACATCCACCACTAAAAACATCGTGTGTGACATTTGCAACTACACATTCAAGGCGGATAGATACTTAGCTGACCACATCCAGAATGTTCACCATCCCTCAAGGAAGGTGGAATCTAGGCATATCGGGATCTACACCAACACTGGTCGCTTCCATCTGCCAGCGCATAGCGGAGACGGAGGAGCGGTAACAACCCATCCACCGATACTGGGAGAGGAAGCCGGGCATTCATCTCATCATTTACAGGTATGTTGTTATTATTATTTTTATTGTACAAGCCATCAAACTTATTTTTTATCATAGTACAAGACATAAAACTTAGTATTATTTTTTATATTAGTACAGAACTGATAAAACTATGACGTTAAGCTCATAAATCTTACTATTTTATTATTATTATGCAAGACAACAAACTTATTTCTTTTATCATCAATCTTAATATTTTATTTTTCTGTTGTTATAGAATGCCAGACCAATGAGTGTGGATACCATGCGGACATCATCCGTCCAACCAAGCACCATCCATCCTAGGCATTCAGATGATCATTTGCAGGTATGTTATTATTATTATTATTATTGTGCATATCAAACTTATTTTTTTAACACAGCCCAAGACATAAAACGTAATATTATTTTTTATATTAGTATAGAACTGATAAAACCATGACATCAATCTTATTTCTTTTATGATAAAACTTAGTATTATTTTTTTATATTAGTACAGAGTGGATAAAAACAAGACATAAAACTCATAAATCTTAATATTTTATATTTCTTTGTTATATATGCGTTTATAGGTATGTTATTATTATCATTATTGTACATGCCGTCAAACTTATTTCTTTTATGATAAAACTTAGTATTTTTTATATTAGAACAGAACGTTTAAAATCAAGACATTAAACTCATAAATCTTAATATTTTATATTTCTTTGTTATATATATACGTTTATAGGTATGTTATTATTATCATTATTGTACATGCCGTCAAACTTATTTCTTTTATGATAAAACTTAGTATTTTTTATATTAGAACAGAACGTTTAAAATCAAGACATTAAACTCATAAATCTTAATATTTTATATTTCTTTGTTATATATATACGTTTATAGGTATGTTATTATTATTATTATGATTATTGTGCAAACCATCAAACTTATTTTTTTAACACAGCCCAAGACATAAAACGTAATATTATTTTTCATATTAGTATAGAACTGATAAAACCATGACATCAAACTTATTTCTTTTATCATAGAACTTAATATTTTATTTTTCTATTGTTGCAGAATGCTAGACCAGTGAGTGTGGATACCATGCGGACATCAGCCGTCCAACCAACCACCAGCCATCCTATGCATTCAGGTCAACATTTACAGGTGTGTTATTATTATGATTATTGTACAAGCCATCAATCTTATTTCTTTTATGATGAAACTTAATATTATTTTTTATATTAGTAGGCTACAGATCAGATAAAAACCAACATTAAACTCATAAATCTTAATATTTTATTTTTTATTGGTCATACCATCAAACTTATTTCTTTTATCATAGAACTTAATATGCTTTTTTATATTAGTACAAAGTGGATAAAATCAAGACATTAAACTCATAAATCTTAATATTTTATATTTCTGTTGTTATATATACGTTTATAGGTATGATATTATTATGATTATTGTGCAAGCCATCAATCTTATTTCTTTTATGATAAAACTTAATATTATTTTCTATATTAGTACAGAACTGATAAAAACAAGACATAAAACGTAATATTATTTTCTATATTAGTACAGAACTGATAAAAACAAGACATAAAACTTTATTTCTTTTATCATAAAACTCATTTTTATTTTTCTATTGTTACAGAATTCAGAAACCAACCGCCAGTCGCGACCTAGTGTTATCATGCATACGCGTGATATTCCACAGGTATGTACAGTGAAATGTCTTAGTCTTTTATTATTCCATTCGCTTATAAAAAGTCTCGATTGCTAATGTCGATGTTTTTTCGTTATTACAGATTCAAGGTGGAATGGATCGTGGCGCTGTGACCATCTCACCATCAACAGAAACATGTGAGTTTTTACCTGTTGAAACAGCGTTCAGGTCACGACTGGCAACATATGCGGCATTAAATTTCCCAGCCGGCGATATGGAGTCTATTCTATCGTCGTGCCAGTATAAAATTGAAAATCTTCTGTCAGAGTCACTATCAAAATTTGCATCAATTAAATTTAATCTTTTCGTAGAGTGTGAATTTAATCATCTAGAGCTAAATTCTTGTTTGAGAAATTTTAAAACAAAAAATGAATCGCTGCTTAGAACCTCTAATATTCATGAAGTAGTTTCTAGTCACATTTCTAAAATTCAGGCTGAGATGCAAGATAGTGAAATGCGAGGGTCTGGGTGGTTTTACAATAAAATCCACAAAATTGAAATTCGTGTGAATGAGTACATGCCATTTGCAGGACGTAGTCATATGATCCTCCCTGATAAATTCCAGCATCTGAAGTCATTAATTAATATTCGCAATGATGATGAATTTTGTTTCAAGTATTGTGTATTATCAAAATTTATTGAGTCTGATAAGGAAATGTGGGCCAGTTATCTTACCAGACCAGAGTTGGATAACAAGTACGATTGGAACTGTGTGAAATTCCCCGTTTCGATTCATGATATTGAAAAGTTTTCCAAAAGAAACAATATTTCATTCAATGTTTTCGGCCTCGAGGAGAAACGGGATGGGAAAAATATTTCTCATTTCGTATTTCCTATCAAAATTGTTGAAAAGGAACTAGCTGATCATAGAGATCTTTTGTTTGTATGTAACGAGGAAAATTCACATTACATCGTCATTTCCGATTTCGATGCTTTTGTAAAGCCTTTCATAATATCCGACAAACATAAAATCAGAGTGTGCAAACGGTGTTTTACACATTTCCAAGCGTACGATGGTAAGTCTGCTGACGTAAGGTTGAGAGAGCATTTGGCAATATGCAACTCGTTCAGCCCAGTCAGGTGCGAAATTCCTAAAAATCCTGAAGTCGTATTCAACAAGCCCGAATATTCGCAAAAGATTAGATTTGTCATCTATGCGGATTTCGAGTGTTTGCTGGAACCGATATCAGGATGTTTGGGAGATCCGCAGAAAAGCTGGACAACTCCTTATCAGAAGCATAAACCTTTTAGTTATTGTTATTTTATCAAAGATGCTGAGGGTGCATATTCTCAATTGAGACTTTTTAGAGGGGAGGATGCCAGTGGCGAGTTTATGCGCTCGCTCGTCGCTGATGCTAAAGAAATTGATAAAATCTTGAACAGCGTAAATAAGCCCATGACCCCTCTGACAGAAGATGAAATTAGGGTTTACAATAGCGCTACTATTTGCCATATTTGTGGTGAGGGTAACTTTACCGATGTGAACTATAAAGTAAGGGACCATTGCCATGTTAGTGGTCGGTTCAGAGGAGCCGCCCACAGAAATTGTAATTTGAATTATAGGAACCAGGCATTTGTCCCTATTGTTTTGCATAACATGTCTAACTATGATGCTCATTTCATTGTGACAGAACTTGGTTTCGATGAAAACCGTATCAACGTTATTTGTAATAGTCAAGAAAAGTATGTGACATTTTCAAAATTTATTCCCTCCTCTTATTTGAAGAGGGGAGGTATGGAGTTAAGATTTATAGACTCGTTTCGGTTCATGGCAAGCAGTCTGGAAAAGCTAGCAAACAATCTACCTAAAGATAAATTTATAGAAACAGCAAAAGTATTTGGTGAAAACGCCGATTTGGTGTGTCGAAAGGGAGTGTTTCCCTACGACTACGTCACCTCAGTTGAAATTTTGAAGGAGAAGAAATTACCTCCCAAAGATGCATTTTACAATAGACTCGTGAATGAGAACGTCTCTGACCAAGACTACTCTCACGCGAGAAACGTTTGGAATTCTTTCTCGATCAGCTCATTAGGAGAATATTCAGACTTGTATTTAAAATCTGATGTTTTGATTTTGACCGACGTCTTTGAAAACTTTAGACAGATGTGTTTTGAGACGTACGGAATGGATTGTTTGTACTATTCCACAGTTCCAGGCTTTGCTTACTCAGCTATGTTGAAGTTCACAAAGGTAAAATTACCGCTTTTGACCGATATGGATATGATTCAAATGTTTGAACGTGGGATAAGAGGTGGAATTTGTCAGTGTGTGACAAGGCACGCTGTTGCAAACAATAACATGTGTGATGAATATGATGAGACAGCAAAAAAATCTTTTCTTTATTATGTCGATGCCAATAACCTATATGGTTATGCGATGTCCCAGGCATTGCCGTCAGGCGAGTTCCGCTGGCTCGACAAACATGAGATAGCGTCCTTTGACATCATGTCCATACCGGTCAATTCTAAATTAGGATATGTGCTTGAGGTAGACATTGAATATCCAGACCATCTTCACGATGCTCATTCTGATCTCCCTTTCTGTGCAGAGATGAAATTTCCTTCAGGCAGCAAAAACAAAAAATTATTAACCACTTTGGAGTCAAAAGAAAAATATGTCATTCATCACACGGTACTTAGGCAAGCCGTGCAACACGGACTGAGGTTAACCAAGATCCATAGAGTTATCGAATTTCAACAAAGCTGCTGGTTGAAACCCTACATTGACTATAACACGGCCAAGCGTAGGGCTGCAGCCAACAACTTTGAGAAAGACTTTTTTAAATTGATGAATAACGCCGTTTTTGGCAAGACTATGGAAAATGTAAGGAAACGTATCAATTTTCGGCTTGTATCAAGTGAGAAGGAAATTCGAAAGCTGGTAGCCAAAAGTAACTTTATGGATAGGACAATTTATAACGAAAACTTGGTTGGTGTCCATCTAGCAAAAACTAGATTAGTGTTTGATAAGGCCATCTATGTTGGCATGTCTATTTTGGAAATTTCAAAAACTAGGATGTATGAGTTCCATTATGATACCATGAAAAATTTTTATAAAGAAGGATTGAAATTGTGCTACATGGACACGGACAGCTTCGTCTATAGAATTGAAACGGATAACCTCTTCCGTGATATGATGCATTTCCGAGATGAGCTGGATACCAGTGTCTACCCACCCGAACATCCCTTGTTTTCAAACGAAAACAAGGCGGTGGTCGGGAAATTCAAAGACGAAGGAGCTGGTCACTCCATAAAGGCGTTCGTAGGTCTGCGAGCGAAAATGTACGCCATAAAATTTAGTGATATGGTCATCAAAAAATTGAAAGGCGTTAAGAAAAACGTCATTGACAAAGATGTCAGCTTTGAAGATTATGTTGGTTGTCTACAGAGCGGACAGTCAACATTCTCGTTAAACAGATCCATCAGATCATACAAACATAACGTATTTTCGATTTCGATGAATAAATTAACTTTATCTGGCAACGACGATAAGCGTCATATTATGGAAAATGGCGTGGACACTCTCGCTCACGGACACTATAGAATCAGGGAGGATGAGGAGTGTGATGATGAGCCTCCTACTAAGAAATGCAAACTGTAAAAAATGTAAGAAATGTGTTAAAATTGTATATTTGTATAAAAAATTTATATTTATGTGTATGAAATGTGTATGGTTTGTGTAAAAAATTTATATTTATGTGTATGAAATGTGTAAAAAATTGTATATGGTTTGTGTAAAAAAATATATATTTATGATTCAAACAATATGATTTATGATGAAGAAGAATAGGTATAATACAATAAAGTAAGATAACTTTGGGTTCATGTGGGATATAAATAAAAGAAAAAAGTTATAAAAATGAATCTATCTTTTATTTTCCCTAATCACATACAACATCCTTAATATTAACCCATGAATTTTTTGAGCTAGGGAACCCTAACCACTTTACAAACACCTTCTGTCCTTTGTTCTTTAACACTTTTTCAATTAAATAACAGTCTGGAAACTTAGTTTTCTGGAGTTCTTCAGCATAAAAAGCACCTTCAATACTCCCACCCTCCAAATCCTGAAGCAGATACGTGGGAGGAAATGTCGATTGGATCTTCTGTATCTTGAAAATCTCCGTAGTCCACGATGGTAAGTATCCTTTATTAAATAATTTCCTATGTTTTGAAACTCTTACATAGTCACCTTTAGCAAACTTTGGTTTCGTATAGCATTCATTGTAGCGATACACTGTTTTAAGTAGACTATCGTCCTTTACTTGGTTAGGTTTCATTTTAATGGTAGAGTGATACCTATCGTTGTAATGTCTAATGAGTTCTTGCAACATGTCCACCCATCTGTAACTGCCTCTTGCCGAAAATTCGAGATACATGTTAGTTTTCAAAGTTCTGATGAAGCGTTCAGCAATGCACGCCTTAACATTAGAGTATGTAGAATAATGATTGATGCCATATTGTTTCATTAACCCTTTAAAATTAACGTTATAATATTCCTTTCCCATGTCGGTCTGTAAATTTTTAGGTGGAATATTAACAGATTCAAGTATATCTTGCATGGCTGCGGTAACATCTTTTCCGCTTTTACTTTTCAACGGTCTCGCATAAGCAAACTTGGAATATGCGTTTATACAAACCAAAATATATTTAAAACCTCTGTTTTCTCTATGATATGGAATCATTTCAATCAAGTCGCTTTGCCACAAATCGTTTAGTCCTTTCATTATAACATGGCGTCTTTGATAATTTATTCTAGCTGGTGCATGAAGTTCGTACGCGATTTCCCGCTTTTTCATGCTATGATTTTTCTCTCCTTCAACTCAGATAAGATTTCTTCTATTTCGTTGTGATGAGAATTATTCCCTGCCGCAGACGAGGACACAAGAAGCCTAAGTCGACCAATGAGCTCATTCGGATCGTCCCAGTATTTATATTCAATTTTACGATTTGGATGTACTTCTTTCATCATACCGCTACCTAATACACGATGTGGCGATCCCTCGTCGGATGATTCTTCATCAGAAAATAATTTCTTGATGACATGTAGATATTTGTGAGTATTGATTCTACGAATGTTTCCACTTTCGTCATAATTTATTTTGTGCGCGTTAGTTTTTTTCAAAATCTCCTTATACACATCTAAATCACGATCGTTGTACAATTTTTTGTCAGGAATATTTTTCATAAGCAATTCATACAACCCAGGGCGTCCAATATATGTCTTCTTGCCGATAACGAGGCGATCGTTTCTAATGGTCACAGGTGTTGATCCAATGTAGAATGAATGTCTGTCAGTATCCATTCTCAATCCGTAGATTGGATCGATATTTCTCGGCTTATGTGAAATGAGTTTTTGAATGTAAGGTGTAATCACTGGTCCATAAACTCTTTGTAGCATAGATTTATAATGTTTATGAGGAGATTGTTTAGAGGACTGAAACGTTTCGTATTCCATCTCCGACTCTTCAGTTTCATGTTTACCGATGTTCACGAGCTCTTCCAAGGGTTTCGTTATCGGGTTTATAATTTCGCCAATTTCTTGTTTGGTCTGAAGATTGGATTTTTTTAGCGCTAAATATTTATTCCGTATAGATTTAACATGATTGGCAATGTCTTGTTTCACTCGTATCTGTTCCTTGCTCAACGAAGGATTCATTTCGACTGATACATATTTAGGGTTTACATAACAATATATTCGTCTATGCCACGCCTGTATCTCCCATGTTCACGATCGTTTTCTTTACAAATTGTTAAGAATCCATACTTTTGAGATGACCAACATTCGCGACATAACTGTTGAAATTTATCGAACGTCATGTCTGCATTTACGTAGTCGTTGTATAAATGTCTTAAATTTAACGCGTCCTGGTTAAATACGATCACCAAGTTACAATTGTCTCTTATCAGATGTTTAGGTATTCTCGCATACGATTGTGCAAGATAAAACATATCTAAAGATTTATGTCGTCCCATGCTAAAGTAATTTCTAATAGGTCCTTGCGGATCGCACATCACATCGTCGAAAATCACCACTGAATTCTCTTTGACTTCTGTCGGCTCAGGCATGGTTTGGTCGCTGCTTTCAAACTTGAAGTAACCAATTTCTGGAACGTCTGCTAAAATTTCTTCAAGCATTTTGTACTTTGGTTGAAACAGAGATCTCGAAAATATGTAAATATTTGAAAACTTTATTCCGTTAGGATGGAGAAGAATATTTATAAGCACGTTGGTCTTTCCGGAATTACTAGGCCCACATATAATAGACCTAGTGCTGTTGGGAAATAGTATGCTGTGCTTGCATTCGTCTTCTTCTCGATATAAGCTATCCATTGGGAGGATCTCCAGAGACACGTTTTGCTTCTCAACCTTCATGACTGTAAATGAGATTTTTACAATGAAGCGAATGTTTTATATAAAAAGTTATAACATGAGGATATTGTAATCAGTATGGCGCCGCGAGTAGAACGAAGCAGACGTCGACACATCGCTCGTGGAGGTAAATTAATAAACACTCTGATTGATAAATTGCCTGTGGAATTACACATACCTGGGTATCGCTTTTGTGGACCTGGAACTAAATTGGAAAAACGACTGAAAAGAGGTGATAAGGGAATCAATCCTCTAGACGAAGCCTGTAAGGAGCACGATATAAGTTACGCACAGAGCTCAGATATAAGCGATCGGCATAAAGCAGACTTGAAATTGGCACAACAAGCCTCCAATCGTGCAAAGGCTGCCGACGCAAGTCTTGGGGAACGTGTTGCAGCTTACACCGTTTCTAAAATTATGAAAGGAAAAGCGAAGATGGGTGCTGGAATGGATACCATTAAAAAACTAAAGGCGGCATATAGAAAGTTACTATCGAATAAAAAGAACAAGAAAAAGAAGAGAGTGTTGAAATCGCCAAAGAAAATTGGTGGTATACTACCTCTGCTACCTATATTTGCAGGTTTATCTGCACTCGGGGCTCTCGGTGGTGCAGGAGCACATATCGCTAAAGCTGTAAATTCTGCAAAGTCCAATAAGAAACAGTTGCTAGAAAACATTCGTCATAACCATATGATGGAGAGCATAGCCTTAGGGAAAAAAGGATCTGGTATCGTGATGCAAGGAAAAGGAATGTATCTTAAACCTTATGCGAGCGGTAAAGGACTTCGTTTAAAAAAAAAAGCCCTAACTAACTACGACTTGGAACGATACGCTAAAAAACTAGATATTCCACATTTTAGAGGCGTGTACATGAGGAACAACTTACCATCCAAGCCATATAAGCAGGAGCGAATCATTATAAACCTTGATGATGCCAAAGGTCCTGGTACGCACTGGGTAGCCTTAAAAATATGTAACAAGAATGCTTTCTATTTCGACAGCTATGGAGACTTACCACCTCCTATGGAAATAGTAAATTACGTTGGACCACATACAAAACTACTTTACAACGTTACACGTTATCAGAAATACAACACTTTGATTTGTGGACATTTGTGTCTAGCATTTTTACTATAAAAGCCTTCACCTCAGACATACAAGTGTTAAAACGATGCCTACGTTCACTCTAAGCGGATCCACGTCCGAAATCTCCAACACGATTCATCCACCTATTGAGCTGAAAGATGGAGCAGACTACGAGATTGCTTTGCTGCGGTTTGACTCATACAATTCTATACCTAATGTGTCTGAAAACAACAATTCGATGATAGTGATCGATGAAGGAGGTAAGGAACATGTCATCAGCGTTCCAACTGGAACGTACGAGATTGAAGATATTTCTGATTATATAGCGTACGAAATAAAAGCTATGACAAATTCTACTAGAGACCTTGGTGAAATATTTAGAGTTATTACCAACACCAACACGTTGCTAACAACAATCTACTCTTTCCTCGAAGTTTCTTTCAACGTTCCAAACTCTGTTGCAAATTTACTGGGATTTGAAAAGTCCGATAGAATTCCTAAAAGGACTGCCACCGTTTCCAAGAGACCTCCAGATATAAACGGTGTTAACGTTATAAGAGTGGAGTGTAATCTCGCAAGCGGATCATTTCTGAATGGACAGCCGACTCATACCATTCATGAATTTTTCCCCACGGTGCCTCCTGGATACAAGATCACTGAAGTTCCATCATATTTGATTTTCTTACCTTTAATCAACATACAAAAAATATCTGACATTACAATCTCTCTTGTGGACCAGAAAGGACGTCTTATCGACTTTAGAGGAGAGCATATATCTGTGAAAATTGTAATAAGGAAAAATGGGTCTTAATTTTAACAAATACGTTCCCACCACGGAGCAATCTCAAAAAATAAGTCTTGACACCGTTAAGATTAAAAAAGTTTATAATCCTACGCACTGTGAAAAAGACCACACTCCAAGTCGTAACGTCGTGAAGGTAACACGTGTGAATAAGAGGTATCTCAAGTCTCTAGGATACAAAGTGTTATAATATGGATATCCTCGCTGTACACTCCAAGGCTATATTTGAAGATGCCATAGAAAATTTTCAATATCATGGATTTAAACCGTATAACAACTCGGCTCTTGGTGAAAACGATGAAATACGGATTCCTATTCAAGCTGAAAACTCGTATGCATTAGTAAGCAGGAGTTTTATTATGGTTTCTGGAAATATAACCGACGATAAGGATGCAGAATATAAGGGAAAGGTTGTAAATAATGGTTTCCTCTACCTATTCGATGAAATAAAATTAAATCTTCATGGAGAAACAGTCGATCGTAGCAGAAACCCTGGAATTACAAGCTTATTGAAAGCAATTTGTTCTTACACCGTTCTGGATAGTGAAAGATTGGAAAACGCTGGGTGGATTCACCCCTCCGACGATAATGTGGAGACTATAATAAAAAACAAAAAGTTTAATGTATGCATTCCTCTAAGCCACATCCTTGGAATCGCTGAAGATTATGATAAAATATTCGTCAATTGTAAGATGGAACTTGTTCTCATGAGATCGAAAAACACGATCAATGTCACCAAAGGAGAAGTTAGTAAAATTACCATCACGGATATCGAGTGGATGGTGCCTATCATTAAGGTCTCCGATGTCGAAAGAATAAAACTACTGAATATGTTGGGATCTGATCGCTCGCTGACAATAGATTTCAGAAGCTGGCAATTGTATGAGCATCCATCATTACCTCAAGCAACCAACATTTCATGGAACGTTACGACATCTCCTCAGTTGCAGAAACCTAGGATGGTTATCATAGGATTTCAAACTGCTAGGAATAAAAAGGAAGCCGACTGCTCAAAGTTTGATTTAGGTGATATCCAGAACGTATCTGTATACTTGAACGATACAAAGTACCCCTATCACTCTTTCATGGTAGACAGTACAAATGGTTCGTACGGAATCCTTTATGAAATGTATGCTAGATTTCAAGAGTCATACTATCAAAAACCATCCAATCCTCTCCTTAAAAGAAGCGATTTTATCACAAATACACCAGTCTATGTCATCGATTGCACCAAGCAGAACGAAGATCTGAAATCGGGGGCTTGTACCACCAGGATTGAAATTTCTGCAGCAAACAATATACCAGCAAACACAAAGGCTTATTGCTTAATTCTACACGATCGAAGTGTAGAGTATACTGCATTAACCAACATCGTTACCAATGTCGTGTAACAACATGATTATAATCGACTGTCAAGGATATCAGTCAAAGTGCAAACAATTTATAGCTAAAGAGGTTGCAGTGTCTTCGGTGGATGATAGATTTGCACATTTTGTTCTCCAACCACCTAAAAACAATTACCCAGATACAAAGTCGCAGCGGTACATTGAATCCATCATCCATGGAATTCCGTGGCATAGTGGATACTTACCCTATGACGACTTGAAGCCTGTTCTTGAAAGTGTTTTAAAACCAGTGGATGTTCTTCATTGTAAAGGACTGGAAAAGGTTCGGTTTTTTGAAAAACTGTTGCAGAGACCTGTTATAAACATGGATGATCTTGGTGTTCCAAAGCTTGACAAATTAAGAGACTGTGAAACCAAATGTCTTTTTCATAATGACTCTAATATGAAATGTGCATTGCGAAATGTTATTATGCTTACGCTGTGGATGAAATCCCAGCAAGATTGTAATAAAGTGAATAAAATTCTATAATCATGAGTTGTGTTCTTTATTTCACAGCCCCTCATCCTAGGAATTAGGAATAGGAGATGTTAGGGAAAACTGGACTTTGTCAAACATGAGAAAATCCAGCTATGAAATAACTTACAAAAGAATACATTTTTTATCACTTTGGGTTTATTGAATATTTACAAGTTGAATTTCACTTGAAAGTCTCCTATTTCTAAAATGAATATCACTCATAATCTTGAGAGTCTCCAACTTCTGAAACACAGAAAAATAAAAAAAACACATAAGAATTTAGCTTATGATGGATAAGAATGGGAAATGATTCATGTTATTAACACATACCTTTCTAGAGAAGTCGATGGACTTAGGGTGCCGGTTGTCGTGTTGTATAATCACTTTTAGTCTGTTACATACACTTCACACTGAGTCTAAAATCTCAAAAAGTTTCCCATATTACACAAAGTTGAGAACGTGGTAGTAGTATCCATCTGACTTCGGCTCCTTACCATAGTACACCAATGAAAGTTTCTCCTCGTTCATCTGTTGAAGCTGATCTTCACTTAACTTCCCGAACCTTGGTGGTAGAAAAACACTGCATCCAATCATTAAGTCTATAACGATTCTCCTTCCATACCTTGTATACACGGAACGAGCTTCCTTTACCGGATAAGCAAGTCCAATTTGCAGCTCGCTCAATGGCTTGGTACAATTCACATCGGGGATGTTTACAACTGAATACCGCTCTAGAGTAGATACTATAGGCGTCTTCTTATTCATGGTTTTTTGTGTATTTGGTAAATCCGCTTGTGATGGTTGTATGGTAGAGGACTGCAGCGTTTCCCACAAGTCCTGCGTTGTAATATCCACTATATCAGCAGCAGCAGCCGTAGTAGATTTAGGTGCACTTTTACGACTACGCTTCGTTGTTGACATGTTGTAAGCTTGAAGATCACTGAGGATATGACGCTTGTCTCGCAAATATTTTAAAACTTTCACTCATAGCTCATACAATCTGTTTCATTTACGACTAACCTTGAACCTGTCCTGCACGTGCCGTGTATAACCTTGAAACAAGTTTGAACAAGTCCGAGTGATGACGTCATACATAAAGAATTCATGAATCAGTTGTAATGTAAGATGAACTTCCGGCCAGGTGTTCTGGCGTACGTGACAAAACGTGGGAAAGTAGAGTAATACTTCCATGCTAAAAAGACATAAAGATTAAAATCTGCTGTGACGTCATCAATCCTCCTGTCAATCCTCCTGTGACGTAAGCGATGACGTCATTAATCCTCCTCTCAATCCTCCTCTGACGTAAGCGATGACGTCATAAAACATTCCACGGTTGAGGAAGGTCATAGCAATCCTCCTCTAATCCTCCTCTGACGTAAGCGATGCTGCCATATTGTAAAACAATACCAATATACAAATTTCAAATTTCCCACCATCCGCTATTTGCAAATGTAATATTCAATTTCCACCTTTTGCAATTTTCAAATCAACCGCCATCCGCCCACCTGAAATAGGAACCGGAAACGTAGCCATTTTCATTATAAATTTCCAAATTTTGAATTTCGCGCCGGAAACGTAACCAATTACATTATAAATTCTCAAATTTTGAATTTCGCGCTTCGTACGCCATTTGAAATAGGAACCGGAACGGACGCCATTTATATTATTAATTTTCAAATTTTAAATTTCGCGCTTCGTACGCCATTTGAAATAGGAACCGGAACGGACGCCATTTATATTATTAATTTTCAAATTTTAAATTTCGCGCTTCGTACGCCCCGGAACCGGAACCGCCGCCATTTGCAATAGGAACCGGAACCGACGCCATTTTGAATCACGTGGTTATTGCCACGCCCACTTGTGACGTCATACAATCCGCCACTGACGTCATAGCCACGCCCACTTGTGACGTCATAGGCCACGCCCACTTGTGACGTCATCAATCCTCCCTCCCCTCCTGTCACGTGATCTGTGACGTCATCAATCCTCCTGTCAATCCTCCTGTGACGTAGGTGGGAAAACCATACTACTAATCACATATTGTTCAGTAATTATATGGTTAAGTAGCAGGGGGAAGTGTTTTCTGGGTAGCTCCAAGAACGGAGGCTTTCATTTATTGGAATGTACTATACCTCGCCGATATCTGTATCCATATGATTAGCTTGAAATACATCGTCGTTTTCTGACCCAAAGTTAGGGAGAACTGCAACATCTAAAGGCCGATCCAGCTAGGAAGATATTTAAGAGCACATGAGCTCCTTGTACCGTGCAATGCAAACGTCCCTTCCACTCACTCTTCCCCTCACCTTTGGTGGACGTCTTCCTAGTTGGATCGCTCTCCGCAATGATATTTCCACATTTGACTGGCTGAAATCACATGGATGTAGTGAGAATCTGACATCGTTTCTTCCAAACGCCAAAATTTCATGTAAGGATTTATGAGCTTAATTATTTACGTTATTAAATGCCCTACTAGGTATGGTTCGCTTAATATTTATTAAATCACCTGCCACAACTCTCATTTTTGGTATACAACCTTCTTCATCTCAATAACTTATCCTCAGTTTGAACTATGTAATCCATTTAATGTGATATGTAACTCATAACTCACGCAAATGCCACAGAACACACTTACTCCACAACTTTACTCCACCCCATGAGTAGGAGTAAATATTGGCCTTATTTACTCCACAACTTACTACGTTAGTAACGTACTCCGTGTTGGTGCTCTCCACCACTTGTGGAGTAAGTTCATTTACTCTGGGAGTAAATAAAATTTTTACTTCTTTAGTACATTCCTCTATGTTGAAAGCCGCCGAGTTTAGTTTACTCCTGGTTGGTGCACGCCGTCCTTACTAAAAGAGTACGGTTACTAAAAGAGTAGCTTACTAAAGTAGTTAGAACTAAAGAAGTAAGGCTTACTAAAAGAGTAAATGGCATGAGTTTGGTGCACGCCACCCCTAGTGTTTCAAAATCGAAAAGTCCTCCATAAGTTAATTTGAAATTACAAAAACAAAGCCCGGGCGATGCCGGGCCTTTTCAGCTAGTTAATATATATTAATGTTTATTTACATTCAGCTTCCCTTAGTTAAGGGTTGCCCTAAGACAAAGCGTAATATAAAAGAAAATGATTTGCACCACAAAGAAGTGTTTACAAGTATTTACAATAAACATAAAGAAAAAACTCACATATATCAAGAAAACTTATGAAACAAGTTGCCAGTCGTTATCAGTTAATACTTAGAGCTAATACAGTTCAAAAACAAAATATTTTTCAAGATACGAACAGAGTCACTTTCAGATTCAGAATCATCTTTTGCGGTAGTAGAAATGTCTGAAATGCTAAAAGAGCTATCTAAATCACAATTTCTAGAAGAAACATTCAATGAATCTGTGCAAACATTGACATAAGTTTCATTTCCTAGTTCACACTGAACGCCTACGCTGTTAGAAACTGAATTTTCGTCATAAATACTAGATTCCACATCATGATTTGTCCATTCCCGGATACTAATGGATTACTGTTCGAATCTTGCAACAACTCTCTCATTTCCTTCTTCCTCAAGTACGACGATTTTCTTTTCTTCATTGGCGGTGTTTCAGATTTCCCACGCAAAAGAAGTGATGGCACAGCACTTCTTTTTTAAACAGATTGCGGGGTACCTCCAGTTAACTGTTTTCGTAACTGTACCGAAAGCTCGGTATCATTTTCTTCAAAATGTTGCGAACAAACCGTACTGTATTTACTAGGAACAAATTTTTCTCTTTTTATTTTTATCAGCCATTGCTTATAACTAGGGCCCGGATTTTTATGTGCTAAAAAACTTAAAAATAAATTATTTATTCTTTATGTGCTAAAAATATTAAAAATATGAGCTAAAATTTTAAAAATATGTGCTAAAACTAAAAAAAAAAAAATCTGAAAAAAAAAAAAAGAAAAGAAAAACACCAGAATGTTCGTAACTTACTAGAACAAATTATATTGAAACTCACCAATTGCAGATTGCAGATTATGGATCACAAATCCTTAACCATTATCCGAGAATAATGCCTTATATTGAGAAAAGGAACGTTCTACATCACACGATGTTAACCTTGCATATTTGAAGAGGGGTACCGTATATCACTAATAGACCATGGGCTACCAATAGCAAACCCTCCCCCCCCCCACGTGGGATTTTCTGGCAAACATATTTTTTTGTTGGTATTGTCGTCTAGTTTAAGATTTTAGTTGTTTGCCCCTTATCAATTACAGCATTTACCCGGAAACCCCGGAAAACCACGGAAATCCGGAGAAAATGGGTTTGTTTAAATTTTTTATTGTTCTTTGCCCCTAATATTCCCAGGGAATTTCTGACTCACATATTTTTGTTCGTATTGCCATCTAGTTTAAGGTTTCAGTTGTTTGCCCCTTACAAATTACAACATATCCCCGGAAAACCACGTATATACGGAGAAAATTACTATGTTTTAGTTTTTAAATCTTTGTTCTTTGCTCCTAATATTCAAAGGGAATTTCTGACTCATATGTTTTTTTGTTGCCATTACCATCTAGATTAAGATTTCAGTTGTTTGCCCCTTATCAATTACAACATATCCCCGGAAAACTCCAAAAACCAAGGAAATCCGGAAAAATTGACTTCGTTTGAATTTTTGAAAATCTTTGTTCTTTGCTACTAGTATTGAAAGGGAATTGGTAAATCATATGTTATTGTGTTGGTATTGCCATCTAGATTAAGGTTTCAGTTGTTTGCCTCTTACCAGTTACAGCATATCCCCGGAAAACCCTGAAAACCACGTATATACGGAGAAAATGACTATGTTTTCCTTTTAAATCCTTGTTCTTTGCTCCTAATATTCGAAGATAATTCCTGACTCATATGCTTTTTTGTTGGAATTACCATCTAGATTAAGGTTTCAGTTGTTTCCCCCTATGAATTATAGCATATCTCCAGAAAACTCCGTAAACCACGGAAATCCTGAGAAATTGACTTTTTAAAAATTTGTTTAAAATCTTTGTTTCTTGCTCTTAATATTCCCAGGCAATTTCTGACCCATATGTTTTTTTTTGTTGGTATTGCCATCTAGTTTAAGGTTTCAGTTGTTTGCCCGTTATCAATTACAGCAAATTCACGTAAATCCGGGGAAAATTATTTTGTTTTAATTTTTATAAATCTTAGTTCTTTGCTCCTAATATTCAAAGGGAATTTGTGACTCATATGCTTTTGTGTTGGTAGTGCCAACTAGTAAGGTATCAGTTGTTTTCCCCTTACCAATTACAGCATGACAAAAAATAATGGAAAAAATCCTGATGCTGAAGGGATGAAAGCGATTGAAAACCTGGCAGCACACCCTTCATATTCTAATGTGACAGCTGTGAATAATAATTTATCTTGCCAAACCTTGCACAGTCACTATCAAACTTTCTTCACTGAAGTAATAGAAGGGATATTGGGTAAAACAGCACAATTTTGGATTGGTAATATGGACAAAGTGTCTTTGATTTTGAGATTTCAGCGAGCAACTAAAGAAAACAACTTTGACTTACACTTGGCATGTTTAGAAGATATGTACCGTATTCCCTTTTCTTTGCATGTGACCATCACAATTAAGGCAGTTATCTCGTAGTCCACATACTCACCCTTTTGAACCTTCAAAGGACACACCTGAAGCAGAATTACTTCGCAATAACGGTTTCAGTGACTGTAGATCACAAATTCCGAGTTCTAGAAATTCTGTGGATTTCCGTGTTTTTTCGGGTTTTATGGGGATATCCTGCAATTGATAACGGCAAAAACTGAAACCTTAATCTAGATGACAATGCCGACAAAAAATATGTAAGTCAGAAATTCCCTGGGAATATTAGGACCAAAGAACAAAGATTTTTAATAAATTAAAACGAACTCATTTTCTTCGAATTTTCGTGGTTTTCGGAGTTTTCCGGGGATATACTGTAATTGATAAGGGGAAAACAACTGATACCTTAATCTAGATGGCAATACCAATACAAAAACATATAAGTAACCAATTCCCTTTGAATACTAAGAGCAAATAACTAAGATTAAAAAAATTAAAACAAAGTAATTTTCTCCGGATTTCCGTGGTTTTTCGAGTTTTCTGGGGAAATGCTGTAATTGATAGGGGGAAAACAACTGAAACCTTAATCTAGATGGGAATACCAATACAAAAACAAATAAGTCACCAATTCCCTTTGAATACTAGGAGGAAAAAACTTAGATTAAAAAAATTAAACAAAGTAATTTTCTCCGGATTTCCGTGGTTTTCAGAGTTTTCTGGGGAAATGCTGTAATTGATAAGGGGCAAACAACTGAAACCTTAATTTAGATGGCAATACCAACACAAAAACATATGAGACACCAATTCCCTTTGAATACTAGGGCAAAGAACTAAGATTTTAAAAAATTTAAACAAAGTCATTTTCTCCGGGTTTCCGTGGTTTTCGGAGTTTTCCGGGGATATTCTGTATTTGATAATGGGAAAACAACTGAGACCTTAATCTAGATGGCAATGCCAACAAAACAAAACATATGAGTCAGAAATTCCCTTTGAATATTAGAAGGAAAAACAAAGATTGAAAAAATAAAACATTGTCATCTTCTCCGTATATACGTGGTATTCCGGGTTTTCCGGGGATATGTTGTAATTGGTCAGACGCAAACAATTGAAACCTTAAATTAGATGACAATACCAACAAAAAATATGTGAGTCAATAATTCCCTGGGCATATTAGGAGCAAAGAACAAAGACAAATTAAAACAAAGTCATTTCTCCGGATTTCCGTTGTTTTCCGGGGATATGCTGTAATTGATAAGGGGCAAACAGCTAAAAACTTAATCTAGATGGCAATGCCAACAATAAATATGTGATTCAGAAATTCCCTGGGCATATTAGGAGCAAAGAACAAAGAAAAATTAAAACAAACTGGTTTTCTCCGGATTTCCGAAGTTTTCCGGGTAAATGCTGTAATTGATAAGGGGCAAACAACTAAAATATGAAACTACATGTCAATACCAACAAAAAAATATATGAGTCGGAAAATCCCACGGGGGGGGGGGGGGATGGGGGGTATACAGTAGCCCACACACACGATCAAGTTCACTTATGTTTTGGCCTTCCAAAACTTGAGCGACTTTGCAGACGGTTTGATAGCCACCATTTTTCTCAAACATACCTTTAAATTTTGTTCTTAGAACTTCTATTTTCGAACCTGAGATAGTGTTAAGTTGCCTTTCAACTTATTATTGTATTTCTTTAACTGAATTACGCAATGTTGAGATTGGGTTCTGTTCTTCCCCGATAAACAAGTGCAAGTGATTCCCTCTCACTTCATTGTAAGTGAAGCATTTGTGTTGAATTCTTTCGCGATACAAATGTTTGTTGTAAAATGTTAAAAGAGAATGAGAAAAAGTACCAAAATATTTATTTATGGAGAATATACCGAAAATATTTATTCACATAACTTTTTTGTAAAACATGTGTTTTTATGTAAAATAAAATTTGGAATAATCGGTTGTCGGATCTCGAAATGAGCATCAGGGGAAAAAAATACATAAAAAATCCGGAGAATTACTAAAATATGTATTTATGGAGAAAATATCGAAAATATTTATTCACATAACTTATTTTGTAAAATATGTGTTTTTATGTAAAATAAAAATTTGGAATTTGCGTTTGTCGGACCTCGATTTGGATATAAAACTTTGTTTTAGGAATGAACGCATCAGGGAAAAAAAACACATTTTTTTACATACAAATCCGGGCACTACTTATAACGTTCGGGTGACTTATCTCTGTTGGGAAATCGATGGAAAGATATTTTAAGCGTGTTATCACTCTTCGACGATGAGTATGTACACCCCACCACACAACAATAAACCATTGTTTGAACAGATACTCATTAAAAAACTGTAACAGTAGACAGAATGCTGTGAACTATCTTTCACCGGGCGAGACTGAGTCAAGCACTCGTCACGCGCCCACCGCGTAACAATAAACATATTCGTTTTGTGATTAAATGTGAAGGTGTAAAACATTTCTAACAGTGAATATCATTTCTTAAAAACATTTTCTTTCAATCGGTATGAAGAAAATGATACTGAATTTTTAGTTTACTTTTCCTTTATGACGCTAACACGATTTTTAATACTTTATCCACCTTTTATTTATCTACTTGATGAATTTCTTCTACCAGCATGTAGAAAAGCAAGAAAGTATTACCTACACTTAGCAACTACAGTTGTTTAGCTGATAAGAATGTCGCAAGCTTATTCAGACTTGGATGGGTTGGGTTTAACCTGGTCTAAAGAAACCTGCCTGCATGCTAGCTGGGACGCTCGCAACTTGCTTGCCTGGCGTTCAAGCGGGTAAGGGCAAGCTAAAATCGAGATTTGTACACCTCTGCCGCGCATACACCCGCACGGCGCTCGTCATTTGTCCTGTCAGTTCATTGCCAATTTAATCAAAAACACTCATTCACACAACAATATTAACATTGTTATGTTACTCTTTTACGCCCTATTTTGTTTATGCTGAGTATAAATTATTAATAGAACACACTTTTTTTAATTTTTAATCACGGAATAAACTCGGCAGTTGTTTAGATATGTTAGCCATACAAATAGCCATACATAAACAATTTAGCCAATAGTACAAAATATTTCAATACACTCCCAGAGCTGTCCATGTAAACAGGGAACATTTTGAGTTGGGATCGGATTCAGATAGACTTGAAACCCGCATTTAAATGTGGTAACTTAACCTATCAAAAGAAAAGAAAAAAATTACAATTCTCACTGTAGAGTTGCTCTTTTATAAGTAAGTTTTTTTTTAATATTGTGTATAAATGTTAGATCTTGAAAACAACAGTTTTTTGGGGGGAATATGGTGCAGTGGTTTAATAAAATCAAGTCCACTATAATTTAAATGAAATAACTGTATTGACAAAAGTGGTGTTTGGAAACAAGCTCCACAATAATGATAGCAGTAATAACAGTAACTGCAAAGAGGCGGTGACAGATGGCGCTGTGCGTTCACCTGGAAGGCAAATTTTGCGTGAGGCAGAGAATAAAGCAAAAAATGTTATCGCACACGCACGATTTAGAGTTCTTATAGGTAAAGAATCGGTGTTATCGGTCATTGACTCCGGCCATCAGACAATCGCGACCATTTCAATGCCACATCTGTTATTCTGTACAGTTAGAATGCGCTATCTACAACGTTTCCCACGCCTTACGAACTTTGCTAAGCCAAGTTGAAAAACACGCTGAATATGATAAAAACAAATTCGGATAATAAAATTAACTCTGGTCATTTTGGGTCAAAATTATATATTTGGGGGGGCTTTATGAATGAATAACTTTCCCTGGGGCATCATATTCATGGGCTCAGGTTTTCACCTTCCGATATCTGCACTCCACCAATAGTCATGTCAGCGCTACTTCAAAACTTCATGATATAGGTCTACCCGTTGATTACCCTTTTTCTCTGCAGCTCGTCAGTGTCTTATAAATCGTGTGAGAAACCGAATTCCCTGAAATGTAATAAACTTAGATTTATTAATAGGTGTATAAAAGTCCTTCCTCTACAGGGAGGGTACACGAAAGGGTTAAATCACAATCCTCTAATGGGCTCTACTGGAGACAGCTGTGGGCAAACGCGGGTAATTTATTAAGTGTACATAGTCTTATGGTGGTTCGTTTTCTTTAAAGCGACAGTCCTCACGTAGTTGCACAAAAATTGAAATCTGTTGTGCAGGAGGACCAAGACAATGGATGCGTGCAAAGGCCAGTAATATAAGTTATTTAAAACAGTCCCGTTATAAAAGAGAACATATGTTGAAAATGAAGAAGGCAGGTGATCACTGAATAGCTATCTCTCAAGTCGTAAAACATCTTATCGTCTTCAGGAAGCAAGCCCGAGTAGAAAATTACATCAAAAGTAAAATGTTGTCTCTACAGTTCGTGAAGGCCCTTGTTCCAGGAGGTTTCATGCTTCCAGATGTTTCAACATTCGGTGTGTGAAAGTGGTATGGCTGCCAGCCTTAGGAACCGATCGTCTTTAACACTCAGATTGTTCGTGGTACACATTTCTGCTATGGGCTGTATAGACCCTAGAGTCATAGCATCACCAGAAGTAGTGATGGGCAGAAACGAATAATTTTAAGAATGGAATAATTTGTTCTCAAGTGGTCTAATATAGGAATCAAATGACCATTCGCCCATACAGTGAACAACAAACCAATGGGAGTTAGTTACACGCGGGCGCTGTCAGGTATTGCAATAACGGCATTCTTCTAGTAACATTTATAGAGTAAAGTTCCATAAGATAAGAGCGCTGTTTCGTCTGCCGTGCGATGGTCTGTGAAGAAACCTCAGTCTGGCATTTCTGATCTTCTCTGTGCGCATGGTAACTGTGCATACATATTTGCCTTTCTTGCCTTCAAAAACTTATACCGCGTTAAAGAAGGCAACCGAAGTGATGTGATTGAACGAGAACTCGATAATTCTCATCGCTTCACGCTTCTCCTAAATCAGTGGAAGTCAACTTCGTCTTGTGATGACGTTTGTGGAGCAAGTGCATGCGAATCTCTTGTGTGTAACGTCAGCAAGAGCGCCCGGTAATAGGGGTATTTAGAGTATGCTAGAGCTAGGTACTAGAGGACCGAATCACTTTAGCTCTGTGGGTAGAACAACTTCTGGTTGGAAATATGGAGCATTTTTCAAAGTTAACGCAAGTACGCGATCCTGATAGTGTTCTCTGTGCAGAATGCGTGTTAGTTCTGCGAAACCTTCTTCTTCAGTTCGAATCGAGGTTTTAGGATGTGGAAAACCTTTCTCCAATGTTTAACTTTTTGCTACCCCATATTCAGTTAATGTCAAAGACATTCCTTACCGGTATCAGTTGGAACTGCTAAATTTACACTGCGACGATCTGTTAAAGGACAAATACGAACGTAAAGTGGACTTGAATGACTTTTACACAAATTTCTCTGAAGTCAGATTCCCGAGACTTTATGCATTTGCTGCACGAATGTTATGCATGTTTGGATCGACATATGTAGCCGTACAGTTTTTTTCCGTAATGATCAAATCAAGAAGAACATTGTCAGATCACAACCTAACATGTAGTCCTCGATTAAATATTGCTCAACACGTTCCAACATTGATAAACTTAGATATATAAGCATTCATGTACCACGGATTACTGTCTCATTGATAAACTTGTTAAATAAAAAAAGAGACAGGAAAGTCAGAAAATTGTTACAGTAATTTTGTATCATCTAAGATGCAGACGAGCTTGTATGGTAATTAATTCAGTTAGTTTTTTTTTTTAATAATTTTTATTGCAGTGATTTATGTCAACTTAAACGATAGTGGGGTTTATTTTTGTCAAAGAACATAGATTTTTTTGAAAGGCAGTTGTTCTCACAGTATATAAAAATAGAATAATTATTTATAAAATGTTAAACTACTGTACTGGTACTGTAATAAATCGATAAACCATCAAGAAACTCAATTCTTGTTTCATTAATTCGGAAACACGTATTACATAAGTTCTAAGTCCCTTAAATTTCGGCTGCCCGCAATACTTAAGCCCCTCTGTTCCCCCTATTCACTGATGCCACCATTTCACATACTCCTCGCAGAGATATAACGCGAGAAGTCAGAGCAGAAAGCAGTGACGTCACTGTCCTCGCCTGTCCTAAATCATGAAATGATCGATCATTGAATACTTCTTAAACGATTCTTGACACTCGTATCTCGAGAACTTCCATCACTAACTAAAAGGATTAGGTCAATTGAAAAATCCCAACGACCTCATCAGGATCGATCCCACGACCTCCGGTTTATAGCACAGTACCTCAACTAACTAGAGGTCGCAGTTCCCTTTACTGATATAAACTCTCAAAAAATATATAAATTATGGATGATTACTACGCACCTTGCACAGAAATATCCACGTCTCTGATTCTTGCCAATACTGCTTGCTTTCTTAAATTAAAATAATACTCCTTGATAATACTGAACTTTTGGTGACTATAAAGAAGCACTGTGATTCACCTAAACTTGCTAAAAATTCAAAAAGTACAATATACATCATACTTACTGAAACGATGGCACGAGTGCATGATTTACATACAAGTTAGGCCTAATTAAATTTGTTATAAATAGATCCGTCTTAAAGGACTAGTATCAATGTGGTGTCTACTATCCTATAACTCATATAAGTTAATGAGAGGAAGATATACACAACGGACTTTGTAGTGTATTTAGAGTTGACAGAAGTTATTTATTAACTAAATAAATAACATAAACATTATACATAGGATTTTAATCTGAAGTGGAATGCATAATTGCATTCTAACAAACTATAAATTTCACAAGTAGGCCCTACGCATATTCTAGATCGTACTTATTATCAAATGAAATATTATTACACACATATTGATTATCAAGTTTGTTGTTTATTGCCCAAATCAAATTATATACAACAAAATAAACTGGACCATTAGGAGGTTTAATACTCCAAAATTGTTTAAAGAATGTGATCATATAAAAAGTTCAAATTACTGTACATTTTTATCAACTGAATACCAATTTAAACATTGTACTGATTTTTAAATACCAGATTATATATGTGATTTGATACTGTAATATATAAGTAAAATGTTATTACGAGTTTATGACAATGCTAATTGTAATTGCAAACTGCTTTACATATTTTACGATTTAAATAGTGCTTGCCATTATAGCATACACACTTTGTAGCAAGCTAAATTGAATTACCATACCTGTCCACAATTTTATGCAATTCAAACAATTTAACTATTTTTTTTTTTTTTTTTTTTTTTTTTTTCCCCCTTTAAATGCACATGCATTGATGGTATTCTGATTTATTCAGGTCCATAATTGAAAACATTTTACAGTACAAAACGTTTCCACTATTGTACACAAAGATATTTGCATTATACTTATTATACAAAGTGTTCGTGCATTTTTACTTCGTCTTGAGCAACTTATCGGATAGCAGATGTCACATTGATACTAGTGCTTTAAGGCAGATCTATTAATGGAACAAATTTCATTATCAGTAGCATTAGTATCACCCACTTTAACTTATTTCTGATTAATAAAAGTTAGCAGTATTCACATATCCTTGTACAGAATCGCAAGACACAATTTTACGCTAATTATGCTGTAAATACCTTGTAGCCCCTCATTTGAATGTTGCGACTAAAAACACAGGCTACGGACAAACTAAAAAAAGAAGAAAAAACAAGTGACTGCAAACGTTTATTGAACTTTCCGCCATTCAGAATAATTTCCGAAATTTATCGAATATTCCCCTCAGATATTTCTTTACTGTAAGCATGGCCAACAATACATCTTTCTCACTTCACGTACTTATATAGAATAAGAGGGCTTGAACGTCCGCGTATTGAGTTGTTCACCAGGCAAGACCGAGTATCTACAAACAGTAGGTAGTTTACAACCACCCTTCAGAGATTTTTTTTTTAAATTTCAAATATAAGTTAAAGCTCTTGGTATAATAGTCCAGTCGATATCCACTTTTTACCTGGAAAATATTCCGAAGTTAATGAATTTTTTACAGGTTATCTGGGGGTACTCTAGGATGTTTATCCTACGTTTTCGACCTCGAGGACCCTGTGCTAACTTGGAGGGAGGTCAAAAACCTCAAAATTTGGACATTTTTCAGTTTTTCGCTTTTATCTCGTAAACTAAGCATATTTTGTGCACCATAGTGCAATACAAAGTTGTAGGACATTAAATTTGCTAAAATTTGGTTGATTAAACGAATTTGTGGAGCGCTTGGGGGCTGCCGGACCTTTCTCCTCCTCCTCCTCCTCGTCGTCGTCATCATTGTCGGGGTCCATGGACACATCAGTGGGATCCTCACTCTCGTCATCGGTGTCAGGCTGAGGGGAGTTTTAGCATGCTGTTCCCAAGCAGTGCTACCATACTGCACTCAATTAATACACGTGCATTATATGTTGTTACAAGAATTAAAAGCAATAAGATATCGTGTGGCAGGTTTTAAGAATGAAAATGTACTATTACAGGATCACTCAGTATTGATAAAGTGCGTAAAAATACTCACCTCGTTTGGTGGTTCCATCCTCATACTGAAGGCAACTTCTGATTTCTCCCTTGGCTTCTCATCCACGCCTGGACTTGCAAGAACATCCTGGCGGCATCTCTTGTTAGTGGCAGTCTGGCAAGTTGGCATTTCGGCTTTGCCATGACTGTGGAAAAAATGATGTACCTCAGGTTTTCGAAGTTGTCAAGTTCGATGGTCCCTCCATACAGTTTCACAACAAATTTCTCTCCAACATCAGCGATTTGAGTTGGAGTTGCGTCGGTGTCTTTAAAAATCGCTAACATATCTGAAAGGCTAGAGTTCTTGCTATACATCTGCATCACCTTCTTCTTTCCAATACCAAAGGGTGCTGAGGTGGTGTCACATGCAGGAAAAGAATATCCTGTGGTTCGTACTTGAACGAGTGGGATGAATACAGCACAGTTGGGATGTTACGCTTTCCACTCTTCTGGAAATAGACGTCCTTTTTGGAAGAACCCAAAGCAGTGAGTAGCACCAGAAGATATATGTCGTAATCTGTTATGATGACACTATCATATTTGTCAGCAGCTAAGCTAAGACACCAGTATCCACAATCATTGCATCGGCTTCTTCTACTGCCTGCTTCACTTGGATCCCCTTGGCTTCCATTTCACTCTTCAATATGGTTATGAAGTTCATCTTGTTGTTATCATTGGAAAGAAATTTCGCCTGCGAAATCGTGCTAATGAAAGTTGTCTTGGAAAAGACAAACTTTGTTGAGGAGTGCAGCAAAGAACGCCGATAACGTCCAGCTGCTTTGGTGCTTTGGTAGCTTATCCCAACTGGATAACCATCAAAAACCACTATGACATTGCTACAGAAGTGCCTATGGACGTAATCAACGTAGTTTTGGCAGACTACCTGAAATGAGATTTCACTTGACTGGGTCCAAAAAACCCTATGCAACAGAAACCCACCATAAATGACATTGCATTTTCTGGCGCCAAAATCTACGTCTTCACCCACGATAGGAAGGAATGCATCATACAGCATTGACTGCATTGACAATAGGCATCACATTCTGTGTACAACGAGAGAGTTTTTGGTGTGAGAAGGTTTCTTAAAATACATTTCTTACATTAAAATGAGGCATCTTCACGTTTGGGGGAGGGGGAGGGGTGGGAAGAGGGGGTGGAGGAAGGGGTAATAGATATTCCAAGATGTTAATATTAATGAGTAATTAACATAATTAACATGGAAATTATGGAAATAAATTTATAGCGCCAAAACCTTCGTTTTTCGGACATTTTTTACAATTCGAGAAACTTTGTCTAAGTTTCATCGGCCGTATCTCGGTTAATATTGGGTCTACAAATTCGTTTAATCAACCAACTTTTAGCAAATTTAATCTTCTACAACTTTTTATTTTACTATGGTGCACAAAATATGTTTAGTTTACGAAATATAAGCAAAAAACTGAAAAAGTCAAATTTTTTTGAGGTTTTTGACCTCCCCCAAGTTAGCACAGGGTCCTCGAGGTCGAAAACTTAGGATAGACATCCTAGAGTACCCCCAAATAACCTGTAAAAATTTCATTAACTCCGGAATATTTTCCAGCTACCCCCCTATTTTTCATTATATTGACTGGACTATAAGCACGCCATGTACAAAATTTAAAGGAAATCGTTCGAGCCGTTTTTGAGAAAATCGTGACAAACGAAAATTTATTCTTGTAAAGTCCCCTTAAAAGTAAGGGAATTCGTATCACAGCCTCAGAAGGTACCTAACCCAAATACAAAATTTTGTTTTCGTACGACTTTCCGTTCCGTGAGGCCGTATTGCAAAGGGCGTGTATTCACAGTGGGTGGCTTATAACTACCCTTCAGAGAATTTTTTTGAAAAAATGTTTCAAAAACTTTTTATCTCTTAGTATATAAGAAACCCATGTGAAAAATTTAAAGAAAATCGTTAGAGCCGTTTTCGAGGAAATCGCGAAAAACGAAAAATTCTTCATGTAAAGTCCCCTTAAAAATAAGAGAAACTTGTCGCCAATCTTCAGCTCACATCTTCGGAAGATACCTGACTCAAATACGAAATTTTGTTGTCATACGATTTTCCGTTTTGGAGCTAGTCTGTTCACAGGTATTCCACACAGACACACACACACACTGACACACAGACATGTTTCCAAAAACAGTATTTTTGGATTCAGGGGACCTTGAAACGTGTATATATGAAAAACTCAACTTCGAATTTGAGGGTCGAAAACAATACTTCCTCTACCTATAGTACCTATGGTACGGGCAGAGTAAGTAAAAATATTACAAAATCATTCAATGGATAAAAGACGAGTTAAGGCGCACAATTATTTTTCTATTCAACGACTGCCAAACAGTGACTATTATATCGCATTTTACAATGGAAATTAACTTGTTTTCCGTTGCCATAGTCTGTTACGAATGTTATTAAAGTAAATTGATTTATTTAGCCTGGTAAAGATAAGAACATCAAGTCTTCTCTTCCTCTCTACCAGGATTTCAAAAACTACAAATTACATTACAGTAAGGAAAATAAAATAACAGTTATCTAAGTGTGGAGCAAACAAATGATTTAAGCAGTCAGGAATCATGAACACAGCTCCAAGATCACGTGATATGCGTTTTCTTAAATAGCATTAAAAAACTCCGTGGTGCTACATCCCTGGAGGGACTATACTTACCATCGGGCCGCTGCGCCATCTACCAGAGGTAGACGGCAGTATTGGGGCATGTGGTCAGCATGCCGACACCCACGGCCGCTAATGATGGTTTCCGTTAACGAAGCCGCTACTTCTTTATCAAGTAGCTCCACAGTTTGTATGACGAACCTGAATTCACCACGTTCCAGACCTCTATATCACAGAAAATCCGAGGAGCTGGGAATCGAACCCGGGCCTGTGGATCCTTCGCCAGCGATGGTAACTAGGAGACCATGCAGGGGTCACTCTTAAATAGCAAAACCTGCATTTTATTGATACCTCTCTCTAAAACAGTTTTATAGTTAATGTTTAAAGTTGTATCCGTGTTTGTGGCTTCAAAACTAGAACACTTTCGCACTTTTAAAATGGAACAGCAACTTATGATTCACCATGAATCCATGGGCGTAGGGTGAAATTTTGTTCGGGAGGGATTCAGTGTAAAGTCGTTTCAGCTCCATGTTTTTGTACACACTGTAACTTAATACTATAAAAACATAACTAAACAGTTGTATTGTGATCATAAATACACTATAATTTATACCCAGCACAATCTTTGAAACTGTTTTTCTTGGGGTTTCTGTCCATTTCTCGTTTAAGCTAGAATTTAAATAAAACTTTCTTTTGACAAATTATCATAATACTGTATGATGTATAGGGCACGTTTTTAAAATCATCTGTAAAGCCACTGGTAGTGAAGTCCTCCTATTAATGCCGATTACGTCTTGATGATTTTGTGATGAGCTCCTAGTTACTGTTGACTTTACGAACAGGTTGATGGATTTCGGCGGGAGTATTCGAGTTGTATAATAATATTATTGTATCGTGGATTTCCAAGAAGTGGCAATTATGATGGGCAGGGAACTGATAACTGAGTGCTAAATTCATATAAATCGTGTTATAAGCATAATTAATTATTAAACATCCATAATATATGTTGCATATTTAAATACGGCACCTAACCTCAACGGGCAATTACGAATAACCTATGCTGTCAGTTTTCGATATATTTAGAAACTAGCGTTGATTAATGGATTTTTACGTGGATTTTTCCTTTTCTCGTCTTGAAACCAAACCAACTCTTCGATTTCATTTTTGTAGGACACACTCTGATGAACAGCAATTCATAGTTTTCGCACGAAAATGAACTTAGTATATTTATGAATGAATAAAGAAATTTTAATTGCGCTTTTATTTATCTAGTGACATTTGTTGTCTGCTTCTCTTCTCCGCCATGTCTGCCAGCTCGATGAGTCTGATGGCAATTGATGATTTTCATCACACAAACACCAGTGAGTTTAAAAACTGTCTCACGCTTCACCGATGAATTGTCCGGGGACTTTAAACAGGCCGATGGAACTACGATGGCATCGATAAAATTAATCGATGACTTTAAAAACGTACCCTATACACACCATTCACACGAACTCTAGGACCTTTACTGAAATCAGGTAATATCGAGATCCAAGTCTGAACTATGAGTAGTGGTGACACTAGCAGATTTATAAGCTCTAACAAGATTTGTTGTGAAGTTACGCAAGTACCAATTCTACGATTCAGTATATCCATACCGACAAGTTGATTGCAGATGTACCGGTAGCAATTTCATAAATCCATTCCAGAATAGGCTTTTATACATTCAAATTTTTCCATAATTAAGCTAAAATCCAATGAATTTATATTATCCAAACGATCACACCACAATTCCAAAGGGAGTTTTATTTACTAGTAATACATAATTGTTATTAAGCTGAAGAAGTATCAACACCACACCATTTTGAAATTTGAATCTTCAATAATTGTGATAAATCTTAAAGAATACCTTAGTAGGCCTATGTACGAAATTGTAAAATATGTAACAACCGAACCAGCTTTTTTTTATATTTCGTTACATGATGATATAGCCCAATCTTAAAAATATTGCAGATATTTCGGGGGGGGGGGTGTCAACACCCGAACCCCCCACACCTTATGCACATGCATGAGTCAATGAATATAACACTATCATAGTCTCCAGTTTTCATTCACATTATCTAAAAGTTACGAGGATGTTTAAATTGTCGAAACTTAAATGGCTATTTAATTCACTTTGAAATCGCAACCATTTAGAAAACGAATCGCGTAGCTTCGCCGGGCATTTCCGCCACCTAGCGGTATTAGTATGTAGCCTATCAATAACAGTGTTGTTCAAACACAGCGCTGCCACCTACTACCTAAAACATAAAGCACTTGCTTCACAAGCTGTATTAAAAGAACGCTTCATTACCCGGCCTCTACTTCTAGTAGGCAAGCTGTGAATAACTGTTATATTTTACTACTTTTCAAATTGTGTATTGTAATATGTCAATGTAAAGGCATGGGTCCAGTTGGCGACCTGGTACTTAAATATATTTAACTATCATTTAACTTACGGTTACTTACGGTATTTGTACACAGTAGACTATTAATTAACCTTGCAGAAATTATATGAACATACGGCAATTAGCCTACATTCCATGCCACAAATCGCATTGCAAGGAAGGATGAAATAAAAGCATGATGATTCCATAGGTCCATCTCCAGAGAAATGACCAACCATATTGCTTTAAGGGGGCAGTAACTCAAAATAATTATTTTTATTTATTACGTGTAATGCAAACTAAAAATAAAAATTATAAGGCACTTATACTGCCGGTTGTATTATATGGATGTGAGACATGGTCGCTTACTCTTCGGAAAGAACATAATCTGAGAGTATTTGAAAACAGGGTGCTTAGGAAAATACTTGGGCCTAAGAGAGATGAACATGGAGAAAACTGCATAACGACGAGCTTCATAACCTGTACTCGTTACCGGATATATTAAGGGTAATTAAATCACGGATGAAATGGGCTGAACATGTTGCGCGCATGGGGGAGGAAAGACATATCTCAAAAATATTGACTGGGAGGCCCGAAGGGAAAAGACCACTTGGAAGACCTAGACGTAGGTGGAAGAACAATATTAGAATAGATTTAAGAGAAGTAGGATTTGAGAGGGATGGTTGGAGTTAGCACAGAATAGGATTGAATGGCGGGTTCATGTAAGCGCGGCAATGAACCTTCGGGATTCATAAAATAGATAATATTCCTTTAGCTTACTTAGGGATTGTCTACTGCCATTGAGTAAGTAAGTAATGCAACCAAATTTTGAGACACCATGTTTATCACAAAAATAACTAGGCCTAATGGATCTCGAGATTTCAATCCTAAAATCTGAAGCTTCATTTTTTATTTTATTTTTAAAATTACTTTTATGTAATATTATCCAGACCAACTTCTTAAATTGAGTCCTCAATTGTTCTGCTTCTCCATTAGACAGTGTTATACTGTACACCAACCAGCTTCTAAATAAATAGTTATATTTCCAGTAGGGCCTATAAGCTATGATTTATTGTTTTAACATCTTAATATCTGGTATAAAAAGTTTGCACTA
This sequence comes from Ectobius pallidus, assembly GCA_964059195.1. Lineage (NCBI taxonomy): Eukaryota > Metazoa > Arthropoda > Insecta > Blattodea > Ectobiidae > Ectobius > Ectobius pallidus. The sequence goes on from CAXKWD010000009.1 coordinate 37,564,570, forward strand.
AAATGAGAAATAACAAAATTATGGAAAAATGGAAGAGAGCCCCCCCCCCCCAAAAAAAAAGAAGGTACCAAACTTACAGTATCATCTAAACTTGATCCAAAGCAATTAAAGAATAGATGTAATTTTTAATAACAAGTTTTACAACTTCTATTAATTTGTACACCAATGGTGCGAATGAATACTCCCAATCATAATTAATGTCAACAACACTTTACAATAACACAATATAACAATGGTGTACCTAATATACAATTAAAAATATTAAAAACTCTATCCGAAAAAAATATAAACTATATTTTCTTCATATTCTGGTAGTATTACTGCAGCTTGGAAACAACGTGAAGAGGGAGTACTGAACAAAATTCAAAATATAGGCCTACTCTGGAACAGCAACATATGATAACTGAAGTGCAGGTTGTACACTCAAGTGCTCGAAAGCTTTTCGATGCTTCTGGTTTTGTCTATTGTTTTTCTTTATTTAAAGTTAGCATTGAATCTCACCATTTGTGATCCACACCAGCACTGGGTGAGCCAATCTCTTATTGGCTTGCATTAAAGCTTATGAACATCGCTTAGCCTAGATGAGCGGTGAAAGGGGCTAGAAGGTATGTTCATAGCGAATTTCTAGACCAGCCTCTGGATGAGCAAAACTCTTACTAGTTTGATGTGATAAGACTGGCACTCAGACATTAACTTTGAACGCAGGTCTGTTTCAGGTTCAGGAGAGAAAGATTGGGAGGAAAAGACACATAAGTGGACGAGTGATGAAATTCCCTTGTAAATAGTCAAATTACTGCCATCTTCCCTTCTTGAGAGAAACAAAACATTGATTTTTATAATGCTTTAAAAATCTAAAAAATCCGGAAATCCAGGACCCCCTTAAATATATCCTTGTAAATAGTGTCTTCTATATTATACATACAATCTTTTGAAGTGAAAAAAAGGACATGGACAACAAACATAAAGTTATTTCCCTTATCTAAGGTGGGAGTCGAAGCTGGGACCAACTGTATAAATGTTCTCCACCCAGAATGCAACATTGCACAGTAGTTCTTGTACATTATTAATTCTTAGGATGAACTGAATAAAAGATGCCAAATGATATAACACAAACATTATCTAAAACAATTCATAGGCTACTTACATTGGTTAGGACTCACAGTTTTAGCAGTCAGTTCATAATGTCCCCATATTTCTGTAACGAATCAATTTGATTCACGAGATGCATGATGTCCTTTGAGAAATCATAGAATTCTGAACAACTGTATATCAAAGTAACTGTCACCAACAGTGTTACTTTCAAGAGTTTTCTCAAGTGCCCATGCCTTATTTATCAAATAAAGCACATGCTCGACCGCTATAATTTTACTGGGAAAACATAACACAAATTCCACAACACTAGAAATATTTTCATAAGATATCTGTTTAAATGTGAAGTTTTTACCCAACGCATAACATTTTTTAAATCATATCCAGTCAGTAATACAAATCACAATGCAAGTATTATTGAAACTCTCGAACTTAACGCATCACGAATTACGTATCATCAAGTAGGTGTGTGAACGCATTTCATAATATGGCTGTTATGTTAGGAATTTTGAAGCAATTGAACTGAATTCTTGACTGACATTGGTAGAAGAGTAAAAATATTATGAAACCTGACATGACTGGGAATTCGATTTGATTACTAAAAACAGGGACTTTAGATGTCCCAGCTGAACCCAATGGGGACAAGGGGACTTGACTCCAAAAATCGGAAGTGCCCCAGCCAAATCAGGATGTCTCGTCACTTTACCCTATCCAACAAGGTTAAGATTAATTCTGAAATTATGTTCTCTCAACGAATCCAGAGGCTCTTAGCCGTATCCACCATCGCGGAAAAGGGGAGAGCAGGGGAGGGGAGTGGGCATGGCGAAGCAGGTTTAGAATTCCCTTACCAACATAAACCACTGCACATCATATCGGAAAGATTCCGTGCACAGGAGTGTACATTTCGCTGAAAAGTCATATACTTCAACAATACATAGGTATAGAAATAACATGTAGCCTACTAATTGGTCAAAATGAACAGGGGAACAATACATGAAAAATAAATCATGCCTGAAGGGCATATATTTTAACAAAAGGATCTTATTGAAATAACATATGCTTACTAAAAATAGAAATTGAGAAACTAAATAAGCCATGAAAATTAATTTAGGCCTGAAAAGCTAATGAGAAAAGTTTACTATAGCGTAACATAAGCGTGAGTAGCTGAGGACAACAGGCACATGATAGAAATTCAACAATAATAAGCCTGAAAGGCTCAGAAAGGTTTTAAAATCGTAAGCACTCGAATTAAACGGAGTATGGCTCAAAATAACAAAATACCTTTTCGTTACAAAGTCATGAAGTACAGAGACGCCATGGAGTCTTGATGATTGCTTTGCATGGCGAATTAAGGGCAAGCCGTATACATGGTACTGTACCATGAGCACATGTCTTGGAGAATTGTCATTCAAGAAACCTGCATATAGGCTTTCCAGTGATCAACTGCAATCCTTCTAACTAGTTATAACGATGATTGAACGGAAGAAGAAATCGAACGAAGGAAATTAAAAACAGCTATAAACAAAGAGTAAAACTAAAATAGGGTGACCATCATTTTTAAATAAAAAACGGGACAATCAGACACGTCGTGCAGTTTATCGAGAAAACAGAACTCATAATTTCCTAAATGTTATAAACGTTCTATTTAATAATTACATTTTGGGTGACGTTCTTTGTCCATTTCATTCTATAGCAGTTGCATTTCCTGTCTGGAGAGCCATTGTTATATGCTGTAGTCTAATTAGTGAGGAAGATTAGAATATACCAATTTTCATATTACATTGTTACCTGTTAGTACTTGGCTCTGGGTTTGACATTGCTGAAGAATTTAATATTGCACTTGTACTGCACGGAAAATCACTCATATTTAATTATTAAGAAAATATATTCCCCACAGTACAAATTCCATTTGTCTTTGTAAAGAGAATAATTTTATTCATTTAAAGGGGAATGAGAAAATGTAATTAATTTAATCATATAAAATTTGTATTCGACTAAAAGTTATAAGCATAGAAATAATATGCTGGAAAAGGTAATTATAATTTAGAACTGATGTTGTTTTCTTTGAGGACAATGGCTTTTATTATGCTGTAATAATTTGGATAAGTGATTTAAATTGTTTTACGTCTTCAAATAATTTATCGTATTTTTCGGACTATAAGACGCTCAGGACCGCAAGACGCACTTTGGTTTTAGGATGGAAATTTAAGGGGAAAAAATGTGATTCAAAACAAAAATTTTAATACTTCACTGCATACACAAATCATGACTTTTTACAATGGATTCAGTGCAAATCGCTTCCAGTGCTCAATGTCAGGCTGTTTAGAGGTCATTGCCTTCATTTGGACCACCTCACAGAGACAACTCCTTTTGTATGAAATAACCCAACGTTCCTCTCTTTTCACCTTGTATACCTGGCTTCCAGCGACCCTCATTTTACCGATTGTGATAAGTAGGGCCCGGATTTTTAGGCTTTTATAAAAGGTGTTTTAGCCTTTTATTTTCGTGGAATAGACCTTTTTAGGCTTTAAACAAGCGGTTTTAGCTTCTTATATGAACAATAATAGGCTATTATTCTAGATTTTTTTCTCAAAATAAACAAGTAACTATTCCTTATATCGACACTCGAAAAATATCATAAACAATTATGATATTTACCCTTTAATGATAAAATTATTCAATATACCACTCAATTCCCTTCCGATCTACAAAAATAAGCAGACTCAAGTGTCAAAATTTGTTTCATTAATATACTTCTCTGTCGTTGGTCGCAACTTGTTATTTTAAAGTTGAAATGACTTTGGATTAGTTGGAGATTCCAAAGTATTGCAGACGGTTCAAGTTTCATTTCCTGCGACGACAAGGCGGTACATTTTCGAGTTACGAAGACAAGCGACATTGCATTGTTAATTTCAGTTCGTTGTATAAATTTATTTTTATGACTTTTCTTGAAACGCACAAATTCACATATTTATTTTCCTTTGCATTAATTGGAAACTCTATTTAAAAATCGTGTTTTTCTGAAAAAGTCATCTTTAGCCCCTAGTTTTCCAACAAAAGTCCTCCTTAGCCACTAAGTCCAATTTAGCCCATTTTAGGTTCTATAAGATTCATATATTCGGAAGCAAGGGGCATGAAACGGAAAAGTACGTTACAATGTTCTAATTAGGAAGCTGGGGAAAAAAATAGGTTAAAACCTTCAAATCCGGGCCCTAGTGATAAGTGCACTGATGTACAATATGTGCTAAAATTTGCAACTAACTTATTCTTACATCTTCTTTATGATTATGGTATTACAGGCAATATTTACCTTTTTTCTTCTTCTTTCTTTCTTTTCTTCGGACCATTAGATGCACCAAACTTTCAAGACTCTCTTTTCAAGGTGAAAAAAATGCATCTTGTGGTCTGAATACGGTATGTAGTGACGTGATAATTGCCAACAGGTGGTTTTTTTTTTATCGAATGTTTTTCTCTTGCTCCTTCAATATGGTCGTTTTTCAAAAAGAACGCGACTGGAACTTGGTTCCTTTCAAAGTCCATTTTAAGGATAATTTCGGCCTGAATTAGTCTGGTTTTTATTTTCTGAAATAGTGGATAGACAGTGGATCCTGAGGAAATGAAGATGACTTTTGGAATGTCAAGAAAGGATTCCAATGGAAATCTGTATGTCTTTCGATATTTATGCTATTTGAAATGTGCCGTTCTGGTAATGTTTCAGTTGTATTTCTCAGGAACGAAATTTTGGTTTGAGTAAGTAATTTTGATGTGTTAAAAGACCTTTTAACGTATAATTACTGAGTTGCAGAAGAAGACCACCAACACTTTTAATGTGGATATTTTAAATTCATGTTATTCCATTGACAAAGGCTTCTGGACTGACATAAAACCAAGCTAAGATTTCGTTAATTCGAAAATCATTTTTATTTGGAACGTTCTAGTGAACTTAGTCTTCCAAAGTGTTATCTAGGTTGTATTTACAGTATGATAAATTCTATCTTTGTAATTTTATGCTATCTCGTGACTGTATATGTGCACTTTTGTAGAATTTGATACTATAATATATTTTTCTTGGGGGTACGCCGTGGTGTAGTGGTTGAGCCACAGCGCTACAAGCCGGAAGGTTGCAGGATCGATACCTTATGAGGTTGTTGAGATTTTTCAATTGTCCTAATCCTTCTGGTGGCACTATGGCCCTGGGGTCGACTCAACCTCTATCAGAAATGAATACCAGGAGCAATCCTGGGGGTAAAGGCAGCCGGTGCATAAGGCTGACAACCTTACCATCTTCACATGCCGAATATTTAAAATCTGCAAGCCTCATTCTCGTGAAACCCTTATGACCTCCATAGCCTGAAAAGGAAACACTTAACTTAATAATTTTTGTTTCTTATATAAAGCGTAACTCATAGCAAACTTCTATAATTCCTTTTTAATTTCTCTCTACTTATTCAATCTTAAGTCTTGTGGATTGGTTGTCCAAAGCTTTTGGTCCACTAATGGTGCAGGCCATGTATTTGTCTGCATTTTCGACAGATATGTGTTCGTATCTCACTCATTTCAGTTAGATTGTGTGAAAGCTGGAAAGCTCTTTAAGTTGGAGGGTACACTTTTGAGTGGAAAATACGGGTAAAGAATTGACATTATTGTTAATGAATCACTTTGCAGCTGATCTTTGAAGTTGTGTCCATGTTTAGTGCCTTTGAAACTAAAACGCTCGTGCACTTTTAAAAGGGAATAGCAACATACAATTCATTATGAAACAATGAATATAACATTACTACAGTCTTCAATTTTCATCTACGTTTTCTACCAATTATGAGAATGCGTAGAATTTTAAAAATTAAATGGCTTACTATTTAGTGCATTTTGAAAATGAATCGCTTCGTCTGGCCATCTAGCAGTGTTAGTACATAGGCTATCAATAACAGTTGTCTTAAGACAGTGCTGCCATCTACAACCTAAAACATTAGCGACATGATTCAAAATTTATTATCATCATTAACAACAAGTTTATATTTAGGAACAATTATTTTAGTACATGAACTATATTCATAGTATGTATGAAAGTAATTTGTACCAGTGTTTACGAAGTTTGGGCCCCTAGAACTGTAACATGATTGTTATAAGTACTATTATTATTTATAAAGCTTTTGTGTTATGGTCATTACATGAAAACAATTGTAAAAAAGTAATTTAATATTTTTAGCTATAATTAATTAAAAGACATGAATTAAAGATTGTGTAAAATAATATACTTTGACTTTAAAGAAATGTCCTTGCATCTTGTCACTTGCTTTCAATTGCTGACATTCTGAATTTTAAAATGTAATTATCAGAAAGGAAGATACGATTTTGTAAACATGGATTTTACATTCTATGTACATATTCTTTCTTCGGTTAAAAATTATTGCAATTATTAAATATTTAATTAATTTAATATTGGATAGACTAGTAATGTGTAATTTATGTTTTCATACAAATAGCATTTTGCTTTTATTTCTGCATCTTTCATGAAATTATTTTCAACAGGTAATAAATTACTTTATAATGTTACATTATCAGGTTAGTTTTATTTTGCTTTTCATGCAATATTAAAGGAATTTTGCACATTCTCCCTTTTAGTGTGTATGTTCCCTGTTCGGCCCCTAGGATTTATGTGTTCGGGCACGGCCTCCTTTATTTTACCAGGCCGGAGCAGTTCAATCTGACAACATTTGATTCCGGCCGGACGGCGGTGTTGGTATATGGACGATTGAACGTTGTGTTCTGTGTTTTACTACGTTTTTTCATAGAAATTACCAACTGTATATTACGAGATGTAATACCATAGTGTGTTGTGTATATAGTGTGACATTTGTATAGTAATATAATATGGAATGAAGTATTGCATAATATTGTTTTACGGATTCAGAAAGGTGAGTGTGTTATGTCGCGAGTACGAGCGGTTTCATTTTATGTTAAAAATTGACATAATAAATCTATCTTTATTCTTGGAGGTTTACTTTACATGTAAAATTATCAGTAACTGAAAAAAACTATTCTTTAAACCGTAGTACAGAGTTTTTCAAGAAACAACATAACCTTATATGTTGACAAAAACCGGCCGGAACTGATCAGCTGGTGAGAGAGACTGTCCTGGCCTGGTACAATAAAGGAGGCCATGGTTCGGGTCTAGGATGACCCCCTGCCGTGCTAGTGACTACTACCAATCAACCTTAAATAAATAATAGTATATCATTATAGTCACAGTTACATTTCTTACCACAAATGATGAAACAAAAGATGAATAATGATTCCAAGGTTCATCTCAAAATAATGTGAGAAATATGAAAAAAAAAATCTGATGTGAAAGTCACATAACTTCCTCTGCCCAAATAAAAGTTAGGAGTATTCACATATCCTTGTACAGAAACGCAAGACACAATTTAACGCTAATTATACGATAAATACCCGATATCCTCTTCTTTGAAAATGATGCGACTAATAAAAGTGCAGACTATATAGCAAACAAAAACAAGTGACTGCAGACATTTATTGAAACTTCCGTCGTTAAGAATAATTTCCGAACTTTATCGAATATTTCCCTCCAATATGTCTTTCTCACTTCATTCTTATATAGAATAAAATCAGGTAAACTGATGTAACAAAGTGCCAGTATGTTTTTGTTTAATCAGTTATGACTGCAATTATGATATGCAGAATATGTTTTTTTTTTTTAAATTGATTTCCAAGTTAAGCTCCAAGATTTATTCATTAATGCCCGGTTTCTACAAACTTGTGAATTACCTATGGGTAAATTATACATGGATAAATAAGTCCCATTTCAACCACAATGATATAATGAGCAAGGCCTTGGAGTTGTGCAGTTAATTTAATTCAGAAGGCTTTGATTCTCATTGTTATTGATCCTACAAGAGGTTAAATTTTATCCAGCCATCCATGAAAGGATAAATTAACCCAACGATTTACCCTTGGAAAGATCTAGCCCAAGATTGTAGGAACATTTCTTCTGTCATTTTCATATTTACTCAGAGGACATTTTTCTAGAAACTCGCCACAAGTGTAAGTGATTGCTATCTTTAAATTATTTGTGTTTGTGTGGTGTTATTCTTGTGTAAATTCTGTCCATTGGGTAATTTACCCATAGGTAATTCGCGAGTTTATAGAAACCGGCCATAAGCAGGGCTTACGGAAGAAGAAAGGTCTACCATCTCGGCCACCTGGGTCATTTTAACGGTCTAGTTGGATAAGCGCATGTCAATTAATATGTTTTTTGTCATAGCTACCTGTATTTTAATTTCCAAGGCCTTATAAAATCACAGTAAAACAATAGGCTATGTTGTCAAGATAACTGATTTTCATTTTTTTTATAAATTCTTTCGAATACGTATATTACCATAAAATAGGCACTAAATTGAGCATTACTCCGAAACAGGTCAATCGATTTTATCCATTATGAATAGACGTCTTCCCATGGACATTATAAATGTGTATACCAAGTTTCATAAAAATCCGGTAAAGCGTATTTGAGTTACCGCGTCTTTAAAATATTCACTAAATTGGGTTTTACTCCGGTACCGGTCTACCGATTTGGTCCAATATCAGTAGACGTCTTTCCACGTACATTATAAATGGGTATACAAAATTTCAGGAAAATCCAATAAAGCATATTTGAGTTATCGCGACTTCTTATATATTAACATAAAAACACTAAATTGGGCATTATTCCGGTACTGGCCAACCGATTTGGTCCAATATCAATAAACGTCTTCCCATGGACATTATAAATGCGTATACGAAGTTTCATAAATATCCGATAAAGCGTATTTGAGTTATTGCGCCTTTAAAGTAGACACTAAATTGGGTTTTACTCCGGTACCGGTCAACAGATTAGGTTCAAATTCAATAGGGCACTTCTCATGGACGTCACAAATGGGTATACCAAGTTTCATGGAAATCCGATACAGCGTATTTGAGTGATGGCGCCTTTCTATTAGAAAGGCGCCATAATCTATTAAAATAGGCACTAAATTGGGCATTACTCCGGTACCGGTGAACCGATTTGGTTCAATATCAATAGAGTTCTTCCCATGGACATTATAAATGTGTTTTCCAAGTTTCATGAAAATCCGAAAAAGCGTATTTGAGTTATGGTGCGTACAGACACACGGACAGACAGACATTTTTTCGTCCACCACACAATCTCATAAAGTACCATACTGGCACTTAATAAGAGGCCGTGAAAGAGTGTGTATTCAATTGTTCACCACACAACACAAACTTTTTACAAACAGTGGGTGAACAGTAGGTGGCTTGTAACTGCCTTCAGAGAATTTTTTCGAAAAAAAGTTTCAAATAAAAGTTTTAGCTCTCACTATAAGCTACACTTGTGCAAAATTTAAAGAAAATCGTTAGAGCCGTTTTCGAGAAAATCGCGAAAAACGAAAATTTCTTCATGTAAAGTCCCCTTAAAAATAAGAGAAAATAGTCGCCAATCTTATCCTCACATCTTCAGAAGGTACCTGGCCCAAATACGAAATTTTGTTTTCATACGATTTTCCGTTTTGGAGCTAGAGTGTTCACAGACAGACAGACACACAGACATGTTTCCAAAAATAGTATTTTTGGATTCAGGGGGGCCTTGAAACGTGTATATATGCTAAAAACTCAACTTCGAATTTTGGGGTCGAAAACAATACTTTCTCTACCTATAGTACCTATGGTACGGGCAGAGGAAGTAATAATTTGGTGGAAATTTTATACACAGAACTTCACTAAAATTATAAAATTAACTTGAACTCAAGTTTTCATAATTTAATTCCGCATGAATTAAATAATGTCAGAAAGTCTGTTGTGTGATTCAACTTACCCTTCAACTGCAACTGATGTGTGCCATGTGGGCAAATAAAGTTTTCAACAACCTTTTAGCAAACCAGCCATCTAGGAGACCAATAGCCTAATTGGATGATGGTTGAAGCCTGGAGAAATAAGGAGGGTGAATGGCTGGCTATTTTACTTTGAGGGATGCCTGATGTGGAGTAGATGCAACCAATAAAAAGGTGACAACATAATCCTGTAAAACTATAATATTGTGTAGCCTCAAGCTGAACTTTGGAGGAGGACCAGGCAAGTCACATAACAAATGAGATGGAGTGGAAGAAGAATTAGATGAAGGAGATGGAGGGCATTGCTCAGAGAAGGAAGGAACATGGAAAGCAAAAAGGTTTAGGCTCACTGAGGGCTGTAGTATTAAAGAAAGAAGAAAAGAATCTATAACTGAAAACTATATTGTATAATTTATTTGTAAAATTTCTATGAAAAATATATAAAAGACATTAAAAGCACCGTTAACATACATGAAAATATTAATGCACACAGGGTGAGTGTACCAATGGCCAGACAAGTAAGAATAGTTCTTTCTTTTATGAGACTTTTCGGTATAAAAAATAAAAATAAAATATTTTATATAAATTTTATTACATTCAGAAGATGCCATCACACTAACGAACATGGTTGTGGATCGTTTCAAGGAAATTGGCTTATTACTAAATAATACTAAATCCACTGCTATTAATATTGTCAAGGGAAAGCTTGACAATTCCCCACTTTCCCTTACTTCTGATTGTCTAATTAGTTCAATTGGCAAATCAGAGGAAATTAAATATCTTGCCAAAAATATCTATTGACATATCTTACCAATTACAACATATCCCGGAAAAACCGGAATACCACGTATATACGGAGAAAATGACAATGTTTTATTTTTTTAATCTTTGTTATTTTCTTCTAATATTCAAAGGGAATTTCTGACATGTGTATGTGTTTTTTTTTTGTTGGTATTGACATCTCGTTTAAGGTCTCAGTTGTTTGCCCATCATCAATTACAGCATATCCCCGGAAAACTCCGAAAACCACAGAAATCCGGAGAAAATTACTTGGTTTAATTTTTTAAATCTTAGTTCTTTGCTCCTAGTATTCAAAGGGAATTGGTGACTCATATGTTTTTGTATTGGTATTTCCATCTAGATTAAGGTCTTAGTTGTTTGCCCATTATCAATTACAGCATATCCCCGGAAAACTCCGAAAACCACAGAAATCCGGAGAAAATTACTTTGTTTTAATTATTTTAATCTTAGTTCTTTGCTCCTAGTATTCAAAGGGAATTGGTGACTCATATGTTTTTGTATTGGTATTTCCATCTAGATTAAGGTCTCAGTTTTTGCCCATTATCAATTACAGCATATCCCCGGAAAACTCCAAAAACCACGAAAATCTGCAGAAAATGAGTTCGTTTTAATTTATTAAAAATCTTTGTTCTTTGATCCTAATACAACCAGGGAATTTCTGACTTACATATTTTTTGTTTGCATTGTCATCTAGATTAAGGTTTCAGTTGTTTGCCCGTTATCAATTACAACATATCCCCGTAAAACCCGGAAAACCACGGAAATCCACGGAATTTCTAGAACTCGGAACTTGTGATCTACTGTCACTGAAACCGTTATTGCGAAGTAATTCTGCTTCAGGTGTGTCCTTTGCAGGTTCAAAAGGGTGTGTATGTGAACTACGAGATTTCTGCCATAATTGTGATGGTTACATGCAAAGAAAATGGGAATCATATCTTCTAAACATGCCAAGTGTAAGTCAAAGTTGTTTTCTTTAGTTGCTCGCTGAAATCTCAAAATCAAAGACACTTTGTTGATATTACCAATCCAAAATTGTGCTGTTTTACCCAATGTCCCTTCTATAACTTCACTCAAAAAAAGTTTGATAGTGACTGTGGAAGGTTTGGCAAGATAAATTATCATTCACAGATGTCAAATTAGAATATGAAGGGTGTGCTGCCAGGTTTTCAGTCGCTTTCATCCCTTCAGCAACAGGATTTTTTCCAGTATTATTTGTCATCCTGTAATTGGTAAGGGGAAAACAACTGAAACCTTAAACTATATGGCAATAGGAACAAAAGGTATGTGATTCAGAAATTCCCTGGGATTATAGTATCAAGAACAAAGATTTTTAGAAAATTAAAAGAAACTCATTTTCTCCGGATTTTCGTGGTTTTCGGAGATTTCCGGAGATATGCTGTAATTGATAAGGGGAAAACAACTGAAACCTTAATTTAGATGACATTACCAACACAAAAGCATATGAGTCACAAATTCTCTTTGAATATTAGGAGCAAAGAACTAAGATAAAAAAAAAATTAAAACAAAGTAATTTTCTCCAGATTTCCGTGGTTTTCAGGGTTTACGTTGATTTGCTGCAATTGATAACGGGCAAATAACTGAAACCTTAAACTAGATGACAATACCAACAAAAAAACACATGAGTCAGAAATTCCCTGGGAATATTAGGAGCAAAGAACAAAGATTTTAAAGAGATTTTTAAAAAGTCAATTTCTCCGGATTTCCGTGGTTTTCGGAGTTTTCTGGATATATACTATAATTCATAAGGGGCAAACATCTGAAACCTTAATCTAGATGGTAATGCCAAAAAAAAAACATATTAGTCGGAAATTCTCTTAGAATATTAGGAGCAAAGAACAAAGTTTTAAAAAGAAAACATAGTCATTTTCTCCGTATATACGTGGTTTTCCGGGGATATGCTGTAATTGGTAAGGGGCAAACAACTGAAACCTTAATCTAGATGGCAATAAAAACACAAAAACATATGATTCACCAATTCCCTTTGAATACCAGGAGCAAAGAACTAAGCTTTTCAAAAATTTAAACGAAATTAATTTTTCCGGATTTTCGTGGCTTTTGGTGTTTTCCGGGGATATGCTGTAATTGATAAGGGGAAAACAACTGAAATTTTAATCTAGATGGTAATGCCAACAAAAAAACATATGAGTCAGAAATTCCCTTTGAATATTAGGAGCAAAGAACAAAGATTTAAAAAATAAAACATAGTTATTTTCTCCGTATATACATGGTTTTCCGGGGATATGTTGTAATTTGTAAGGGGCAAACAACTGAAACCTTAAACTAGATGGCAATACGAACAAAAATGTGTGAGTCAGAAATTCCCTGGGAATTTTAGGGGCAAAGAACAATAAAAAATTAAAACAAACTCATTTTCTCCGGATTTCCGTAGTTTTCCGGGTAAATGCTGTAATTGATAAGGGGCAAACAAGTAAAATCTTAAACTAGACGACAATACCAACAAGAAAATATGTGTGTCAGAAAATCCCACGGGGGGGGGGGGAGGGTTTGCTATTGGTAGCCCATGGTCTATTACTGCAATATTTTTAAATGTAAACAGTATGATAAGTAAACTTCATTATTATGTAAGTTCAGATCCAATAAAGTGCTCCTAACTTCAATTTAGTTTATTATTTGCTTAAAATTCACTATTCTCAACTTGAAATTGTTTAGCCTCAATTTGAAATTGTTTAGTCTCAATTTGATATTGTTTAGTCTCAATTTGAAATTGTTTATTCTCAATTTGAAATTGTTTATTCTCAATTTGAAATTGTTTAGTCTCAACTTGAAGTTGAAAAGGTATAGCTCTGTAAACTGCTATTTCCACTCCCATTGTCCCTTATGTCACTTTTAAACAAATCTTCCGGAGCTCAGTCCACACACGTCTTCCCCCAACTGTTGTTTACTTAGTACTCCGATCTTGTCCATATGGAGACTTGCTGCACAATACTAGACATCATAAAATAAGGTCACTCATAGCTAACGAACTAAGGAAGAAGGGTATGACAGTTCATGAGGAGGTTCATGGTATCTCTGAAACGGGTAGCACCAGGAGCATAGATATGATAACAATCAATTCTACTACCAGAACGGGAAAAATCAAATATCTATGCTCCCACCAGCAGAAAATAAAAATATAATTTAACAGACATAACAGTTGTTGGACTGATGATAGGTGCAAGAGGAGAACTATCCCCCCTCCCTTGTTCGTGAAGTTCTGCAAAGATTTTGGTCTAGACAAGGGGTTCTTCCAGCAGGTGGCAAGAGCCACAATAAAGGGGTCTCTTTCATTCTGATTTTATATCTAATCTGTCATTTCATAATTTTAGGAAAATTTATTAATTCTGTTAATATGTATATTAATGTTCTTTATGTCTGCCCCCTGTAGCTAGCATTGCTTTCCTGACATTTGTTTTCTTCTTTTATTGTAATTTTTTTTCTTGTAACTCAGTTTTTTATCTTGTTAAGTTGTGTTAGTAAGCTTTGTATTATGCAATCCCTAAATTTGGAAAGCCGTAGTACCGTATTGGCCCGAAAATAAGACAACCTCGATAATAAGATGACCCTGCATTTTTGAAGGGTAGTTACGAAAAAATAAATAAAATAGCTTATTAGTACATTTTGCCTCACATAAAATAGAAGTTTGAAGTTCATGTCGTAACTTCTTCTCTCGCCTTTATTTACGCATTGAGACAATGAAGATGCTTTCTTTTTGATATGGTCTGCCATGCCTGGTAGTCAAACAAAAGCTTTATGCATAGATAATAGAGACGCCAAGCAAGTACCAGTACAGTCAGGACCAGAAGGTCCTGGTGCAGTACAAGCAGAAGCACGAATTTGGGACAAATTAAGTTCGGTAAAGTTCGGTGAATTTCCGTGTGACTTTGACCTTGGGTCGGACGCACGTCATTCAGCCTATTCCTTTTATCAGTGCTGTGAAAGCGCTGGCAGCATTTTTATTCCAAAGCTAAGTAATAACGTCATTGGTGCCACCAGTTTCCTCAGCGATTTGGCATCGGTTCCATCGGCCTGTAGAGATGGTGCTAAAATCCATCAATGAATCTGACTGGCTCATGTAAAACTGTGGGGGAATTAGCAGACGATAGGCTTCACGGAATCCTGTCTTGGTGCTGCTGTCACTCGATAACTTATAAACAAAATTTTTTGTATGTATAGCTTGATAATAGAGGCATAGGAACAATAAAACTTTAAAATGTTTAGGAGAAAATGTAACGAGTATAGACATAAAAACAGTATTAGAAGCAAAATTAGAAGAAGTACGTATATTCTGTTCAGATTATAAGAACTTGCTATCTCTACATGGTATGTTTAAAATTATTGACCTGCAATTATATTATCCTACCTGATTTAATTTGATATGGTATTCACTGTTTAAGATACCCTAGCTGGGAAAATGTTTTATATTAAAAATTGTGACACTGTTGGTTGTGTTTGTATTTTATATGGAGAATTTCTTCCGAAAGTTTTAGGTTAGATGTGACGGGTATGGCAAAGGAGGATATTTTCAGTTATTACTAGATGAGGAGACGTTTACCTATGTCAATAATAATAAATTCTATTTGTTTGAAACTGTAAAACACCAATGCTTCCTGTAAGAAAATATTAGAATCACTAGTAATTTAGTCGCCATAATGGCAGCACTAAATCCAGCAGTTTTGTTCCAATTCCGCTGCAGCGTGACATCATCGATTGCCACTGGCCCGCTGTAACAGCGCTGAGAAAAGGAATAGGCTGATTTGCGTGGGTATACCCGCTGCACACATGCACAGCTGCATTCATGAATGGAGAGTTGTTGAGTCTTAGGCTGCACATATAAGACGAGTATAGTTTTTATAGGCACATTTTCAGGGAAAAAACATCGTCTTATATTCGGGCCAATACGGTATATACTACAAAATAAAACCGGTAGTTTTTATATTCGTTACAACCTGAAGAAATTATACTCACATTGATGATAAGAAGAACATAATTCAATGAGTATGAGAAACGTTTATAGAAACTTAAAATGTAATTTCGCCTTTCAATACACTATACATTTCATCACAATTTTGCCTTGAAATCCTTGAATTATGCTTGAATTTCTTCAGCTTGCCTGACTGGACACCCTGGTTACATTTATTCTTAATTAAGTCTCAAAACTTACTCTATTAATGCACATATAGGTATAACCAGTAAATCTTTATACTGATTAGAAAGTACTGTTAAAATTGTCTATGAAAATATTTCTTATAAAATGGACGGAATATTAATATGACTAACTACAACCTGAGTCAAGTTAAGGGAAGGTAGTAAATGATAAAAAAAATGGACATAACATAAAAAATAAGATCTGGAAACATTTGCATTATGCTCTACCACATTTTCATCCAACTTTGTTTTCTACTCCTTGTTGATTTTAATATCCCAACTGGATGTGGTTGTTTCATTTTTTCATCTATATCTCCAGTTTTATTATTATATGGCCTGGTTGTGCGTAAATAAAATTTTCTGTTTAGAAAATACTGAACAAGTAGCTTCTAGAAAATAGTACAAATGTTTCAAATAACTGGACAGAAGGCATAGGGAGTTTTTCATCCTTAAAAATCTTTTTTTTAAATCTGTGATGTGTCACCACATGCATCACTAAATTCTATATCATCATTGTAGCTTATGAGAATTATATCGTGCCATCAGGGAAAATCTTACCTATAATTACCGTATTTGCTCTTCTATAACACCCCCTCACCTATATTACCTCCTAATTTTAGATGGTAAATAATAATAATAATAATAATAATAATAATAATAATAATAAAAATAATAATAAAACGGACATGAAGAAAATCCAGACACTAACACTTCCAACTTGCAACCTGATTCCAGAACTGCTGTTCGAAGAAAAGAACCAGCTAGGAGGAAAAAATGGAGCACAGAAATGAATATGGAAGTTATATGAATATTTTTCCTCATCACAAAATGTAATGATGTGCCACCACCTGGTTGGAGATACTCGATGTATAATGAGTTTAGGAAAAGAAACCCGGAAATTGAAGTATCAGAACAGAATTTAGTGGACAGGAAAAACATTATTACTGTATAAAGAAGAAATATCTACCAGAACATGTACTTCAAATAATACGACAAGAAGTAGGGAGAACTATCCACAATGAAAATATCTGAATAGAACTTGAACAGGACTGTACAACGATAAACAGGGAAAAGCCCAGTACATGTGAAATAAAAGAGACCAGCCTTCACATGAGCTAACATCAGTAAGTGAGGAGATTTTGGAGCTGTTTATATCAAATTTTTAAATATTTAAAGACACAGACCCATTATCGAGACCAACTCTACCTAGACTACAAATTAAGACTCGAACAAATGAATATATAAAACAAGTTAATCTATCCATCCCGAAAATACTAGGAGACAGTGATAATCTAATAGATATTCATACAGTGCTATTTGCAGCTGCTGTAACTGTAATCCAATTAAACAATCAACAAATAAGATACCGGTACCTCAATAGTAAAACATGACAAAATTCCAGGCTTAAAACCCCACCTTGGAAAATTCGACTAGAAAAACAGATAAATAAATTACGGGGAAAAGCTGATGCAATCTTGCAGTATTTAGCAGGAAACAACAGTAAAAGAGTGAATAATGAAATCAACAAAATATGTAGGAATATGAAGTTGGATAAGAATGACCCTAACATCAAAACATTGCTAACTGATATATTGGATCCTTCAAGGCAAAAGGCAAGGCAAAAGGTGTCAGACTGAGATGATACAATGAAACTACAAAATGGAAACAACAAAATACAGAGTTCCAAGTTTCACCCAAAACATTTTAAAGGAAATTGGAAAGTGGTCATAAAGAAACAGAACTTAATGAAATAAATATCTGGAACGCTCCTAAGATTTATAATCAAGAAGCTACTTGGCTACAAATGATAGAAGAAAACAGCAACAATATAACACCTATGGAAGATATTAGTAAGTAATGAGAACTTCATGGAAGCAGTGAGAAAGACAATAAACAGGAAATCACCAGGACCTGATAACTTCCAAAATTTTTGGATTAAAAAGTTCACATCAATACACAGTGATCCAAAACACGAATCTAGCGGTACAAAACTCATTTTTACCACTCTTGTAAAATTAAGTAGTAACAGTCTGATAATACTGAAAACATATCCCTTTATCACAAATGAACCTTTAAATAAGGGTACTTTGATTTATGACAGCACTAGCATGTGCCCGCGGCTTCGCCCACGATAATTATTTCAAAAATTAAAAATTAAGAGCATAATAGTTAAATCATTATATTTATTAACACCTAAATCACGTGGACTACATACCACGATTAGATAGCGTCGCCTGGTAAAAGCGACCTCAGATTCGATTTCCTTGGCCCAGAATACCCCTGTACAGTGAGTTTCGTCCAAATTGAACAATGTTTGACCATATTTAGGCCTATCCCTCTTCCGTGTAGGTTGAAAATTTCATATGTCTACGGGCCTTGACATTCTAAACAAATGAATCGACCAGCGTGGGCATACAACAATCTAGCGATCGCGATGCTTTTATTACCACGGTATGACAAAAATAGCCAAAGCCAACTGCAATTGATTTGACATTGAAATGTATTACTGAAATCTGATGCTTCGACAGCGCTAAAATCACGTTTTCTGCCAGTTTTTCACTCACAACTCGCGAACGAAAGCTAAAATTAAAAATCCGGCTTCGATGCGCATTCGCCCACCTTTCAGACCATCTATGTTTAAAATTTCAGATCTCTGCGTTCAGTAGATTTCGCTGGGCATCGTGGACAGACAGACAAACATGTCCTTTTATTATTTTAAGATAGCATGTGCCCGCGGCTTCGCCCGCGATAATTATTTCAAAAATTAAAAATTAAGAGCATAATAGTTAAATCATTATATCAACACCTAAATCATGTGAACTATATATCACGATTAGATAGCGTCACCTGGTAAAAGCGACCTCAGATTCGAGTTCCTTGGCCCAGAAAACCCCTGTATAGTGAGTTTCGTCCAAATAGAACAACGTTTGACCATATTTAGGCTAATATTGATTATCCCTATAATAATAATAATAATAATAATAATAATAATAATAATAATAATAATAATAATAATAATAATAATCCTCTTCGGTGTAGGTTGAAAATTTCACATTATGTTTGCGTGCCTTGACATTAAAAACAAATGAATCGACCAGCGTGAGCTACAACATTCAAGAGATCGCGATGCTTTTATGTCGAAGGTTTGACAAAAATAGCCAAAGCCTAGTGTAATTGATTTGTATTACTGAAAACTCATGCTTCGAAAACGGAATAAATACACGTTTTCTGCCCATTTTTCACTCATAACTCACGAACTAAAGCGAAAATTAAAATTCCGGCTTCGAGGTGCACATTCCGACCCTTTAGTCCGCCTATGTATAAAATTTCAGATCTCTGCGTTCAGTAGATTTCGCTGGGCATCGCGGACAGACAGACAGACAGACAGACACTTCCTTTTATTAATATAGATGACACATCCCCAAAGTTGAATGAAGGTTCGCCGATTTTGCATCAGGAATCAGAAAGTTTATTTCTCAGTAAGGTTTGTTAGTGGCTGGAAGCAAGTATGAACTAGTGAAGGAATTTATTACTTCCGGATAATTTAATCCAAGGTATGTGGAACTTTTTGGTATAACAAGTAAACATATATACTTATTTGTATGTCCGTCATATTAGTTTGTATTCTTTAAAGATAAAAAAGGTTATTTTTTTTCAAAAACTTTAAATTGACTTATAAAAAATATATATCTGAATAGCACTTAGAAAATTCACCAGATCATAGTTAAATTCATGGGCTATAAGTTGCTTTGAACCGCAAAGTGCGCAAGTTGCGCCTTTTTCTGAAAAATATATTTCTTTCCAAGAATCCAAGAAATAAAATTGCTTCTTGTAGAATATGTTTATTAGTAAAATATGGGATTTCGATCAATAGGCTACACTGAATCAATAGAACCAGCAATAAATAATACCTAAAGGTTAATAAGATATTTATTTGAGTAATTTTAAATAAATAAAAGTATTCAATTAATTTTAACAAATTAAAAACGTTCCAAAAATAATGTAATTAGTTAATTTTCATAAAACTTATGAAAAAATTCTGCAGTCTTTTTGCATATATTTTATTTTTATATTTTAGGGAAAACAAGGGATCCAAAAATGTAGAATGTCACACACTAGAAGTAAATTACAGGTTATGACCAGCATGGAATTATTCAAATTATTCAGGAAGAACAAATTCACTAGCACGAGCAGTTTGCTCATTCGGGTGTATTTCTAAATAAATATTTGGTTCTTTTCTTTCTTTTTTTCATTTCTTAAAAAGTATTGTACTTTAATTTTGAAATTTGTAAATGTGTTTTGTTTATTTGTGTATTTTTGTATTTGTATTTGTTTTGATTAATAATAGGCAATAAGCAATTGAAACTGTATTGCAAATGTAAGCAATCTGTACTTAAAATAAACTTAAACTTAAAATAGGCAAGATTTGTTAATTACGTGGAAGATGATGACATTGCAATGCTGCGTTAACCTTGAACAGCCCGTGTGACATTTAGTCACGTGACCCAGTCAGCTGTGGTAATGTAGGAGGGATCTGTATCTAACTGTTTAAATTTAAATTGACATGATAATTTAACTTTTTGTAAATAAAATAAATATTTAAACACTTGCTTTGTGTGTTGATTTAAAGATGCTAGATGTGCCTTTTTCTGCTTTTAAAGCATGACAACCCAACCTATATTATGTGAAATGTTTCACCTGTTATACACTCCCCTATTTTAGAAGTTAAAAATTATGAAAAGAAAGGGATTATAGGTGAGTAAATACGGTACTATAGAAAATGGTTATATTATGATCAGGTTGAGTAAATGGGCTGAGAGTAATAAAATAACAGGAAAAATACCCAAATAGTGTAACTTATTAATTGTAATACCTATCCAGAAGTACTAAGTCCCAGCCTGAAAGCAATCTCCACCAAGTTCTGTGGAGCGGAGTCATGGTAGCATACATACACCTCTCTCGGGTGTGGGGCGAAGAACAACCTCCTGCAATAGCATAGAACATAATACATCCTAAAATATTTTTATCTGAGAAATAAAATTCCTGTTTGCTCACACAGCTTATGGCACTCATTTATCTCCAATTTTTTATTTTCCTTAAGAAAAGAAAAAGAAAAAATAACTTTTTGGGAATTTATGTCATCTGGATATCCAAAGTTTCTAAGTTTTCAAAAATATATTACTTTATGCAATATTTAGTACATTAATAAATAAGTTTTAACAGGAACCGTATATAACTTCAAACTTAATTTCTTCAAAGCAGCATCACTAAAACTCAGACTGATATTTTTAATAGTTGAGTTAACAAGATGGAAATTGATGGGATTCAAGTAAACAAAGTACAAGAAGCAAAATTTTGCTGTATACCCTGGAATACTCACCCCACAACCCAGTATGCAAGCGGTGTGGACTTCTTGGAAGACTCTCCATCACAGGGACTGCACTCAAACAGCACTCCGTGTTCTTTAATGGCAATCAGTGACTTGTTTATCATTGATTTAGATATTTCCTGGCCCATCAGTTTCTAAAAGAGAAAGTATAATAATATGAGGGTTATTCGGAAAGTAAGGTCCGATCACCAATAAAGAAAACAAAAATATTAATAAGTAAGAAATATTTATTGCAATATTTACAGAGATTCATTGGCTACTTCTCTACATAGTCGGCAACATTATTGAGGCATTTATCTTAGTGGTGTACCAACAATTGTATGCCCTTGACATAGGACTCTGCCGCCAGTGGTACGCAAAGAAAGGTGATGAGTAGGGCCCGGATGTTTATGACCTAAAAATTTTAGAAATATGCAAGCCTTTATGACCTAAAAAATGGCGAAATATGACTAATAATATGACCTAGAGATAATTTTTTTTTTCAAAATCTTGTCGGTTTTTTTCAATTAAAATTTTATGAGAACACATTAATAAATAATAATATTAATCTTTATTAATAAATTTTTGAATTTATTTAAACAAACAATAAGACACACTCGACACTACACAAAATGGAAGAAATGTTTCATTATGATGGACGGTCACAAAGAATTGCAATAACAGATCACATGCATTTTAAAGCTTTCAAATAAAAACTATCTATTTTCACTCAGCATTGACTTATATCGGGAGAAAGACCGTTCAACGTCGCAGGATGTTATTGGGGCATATTTGAAATAAGTCAAATCATTACAGTTGAATTCAGGCTCACCTTCGTGGAATGTCACTGGCTTATCACTTAGAATTCACATTAAATCGCTTTTTAGATTCTACCTTAACTTCGCACAGCTTACAGAACAGAATTGTGCCATCTGTACTGAAATGCTTATCTCCAAACTCCCGTACAAATGCTCTCAGTTTTTCACTTAGTTTTAGGCATGATAAACCAAGAGTATTGAGATTGCGATGAAGCACACCATGCAGCGAAATCTTTTCAATAACTGAGGGATGGTTGTTCCTTCCTATCACCCCTTCCCCTTGGCACCCCCAAGAAGAACTTCTACCTGCTCAAGTTATTTACAGAAGCAGTTAGTTGGCCTTTCTATGAAAACTGACAATAGCCATCCTAATATCTCCGTTCGGTTTCTTTGCATCTGTCCCTTTTTACGCATCTCTCTCTTTCTCCTAATTCTCAGAAATATACGTAGGCCAACGTATATTTTGTGAAAGTATTTTTAGAAAGAAAATACTGAGAAGTTACAAGTAACAATTCAGGGGTGTTCAAATCCCATCTCTGAGACGGCTGCAAGCAAATAAATGAAAATGGAATTTAAAAAAACAAAAACATGGGAAAAAATGATTGAAAATATGACCTTAATATGAAAAATGACGGAAAAATGACCAAAAATACTGAAAAAGCTAAAATATGACATTATATGACCAATGAAAATTGCATAATTCTAATCACAATAGATGATATCATGTTTAAATTATATGTGCTATGGTAACATCACAAAGGAAAAAAATATGACATGTCATAAACATCCGGGCCCTAGTGATGAGTAAAGCCCGGATTTTCATGCACTATCAAGCTTAAAAACATGCATGCATTCATGCACTATCGTATCTCCAAATATGCACAATGAATGACGAAACATGCACTATCAAGAATCCGCACTGTACTGCAATATATTTCAATTTCTCTTAAAACAACATACAACGAGTTTTTCCAAATTCTTCTCACTTAAACTCGTGCGTTTATTAGTTAGGACATTCTTGAACGCAGAAAACTTCACAAGAAGTAACAGGTGCATACTTAAGAGAAGAAATTTGACTGAGGGTGAGATCAAATTCCATGTCTTTTACATTTTTTCCACATAATACGTCTTTCACTGTTTTCAGAAGTTTAAGATCAGGATTTGAACTAAGTACCTTCTTAAGTTTTTCCCTAACTGTCTCACCCATTTCTCCACAACACGATTCTAAAGATAATTCAACGTCTTCAACAATGGCTAGTGACTGACAAATTCAAGCAGTGAACATTCTGTTTAGCAGTTTTCTTTCAATGGAAGGTCGGCGAGTTGGCATTTTCTTTTGTAGCCTGGTGTATTATATTACTGTTTATTTAGGGTAAACAGTAGTTTGCACTCACAAATTAATGAAGGTGGCAGACTCTGTTGCCAAGTCAATCAAATAACAATGATAATACAATACAACATTTTTACGTTTCACTGAAAAGCCAAGATTTTAGGGAGGCACATTCATAATATGCACAGTTATGCATGGTAACTTGATATTATGCACTAAAACCAGAAAATGAGGGTTTATATGCATTAAAAATGTCTGAATATGCTATATTAAACAACAAAAATCCAAAACATGCATTATGCAAGAATTTTGCCATAAAAAGGCCAAAATATGCAAACATGCACGGAAAAAATATGGTTATTTGGAATCCATAAGTCATGTAATGAGTAACTACAAAGTTTGAGAAGTCTAACCAAAGTATATAAAAACATGCATTTGCATGGAAATCCGGGCTCTAGTGATGAGTTTCTTGACAATGTTGTCATGGGGATGAAACATGGGTGAAAAATCTGAGGAGGGCAATCCAAAGCAACAGACGTGGAATGCTGACAAGAGGCATTATGCTTTTGCATGACAATGCATGGCCCCATACAGAATCAGTTGCTTTAGTTTGGATGGGAGATTTCCGAACTCGTGCCAAGTGACTTCCATCTCTTCTGTCTCATGAAGCGATTTCTGGCAGAAAAATGTTTCCACAACGATGCTAAGGTACAGATCACAGTGATTTCATAACTCCAGATGTTAGTGGCAGAAACCTATGACATGGGCATACAGTTATTGGTTCACCGCTAAGATAAATGCTGTCAGTGCAAGCAATCTGTTTAGTGATTTATCCTGTTCAAATCGTCACCATATTTTGCCCGTGCTGACGAAGCATTTCATGTGTGACGGGCTTTTCTTACTTTATGCTATAAAGTTCCTTAACTTCTTGGATTAAATCTTCGCCAAAATTCTTCGCCAAAATCTGTGACGACTAATATGTGATTATTCTTAATCGTAGTATATAAGTTTACTGAACTCCCACAAAACAAGGTCACTCATGCACCTGTCGTGTCATCATAACACTGCCTGCATAGTCCACATTCCAACGTTCAGTACAACTACCTTTGACACCGGGTGATTGCAAACTTCCTACTCTCAGTCTACTTCCTCTCTCTTTTAACAATTTACCCAGTCTTGATAATATTGATGAAAATTTATATTAACGGGCGCCATCATCAATACGCTTCCTCTTTTCTTTTTGTTATGTATCAGCCCAGACACAAATTAAATTATAGATACACAGGCTATGTACCTACATGCCCCTCGACTAGCTTTTAAATTAACAGTGGAGACGGGAATTGGGTTCGGATTTACCTTTCGTTTTTTTTTTTTATTCTGCTTCTTCTTTTTCTCCTTTTTTCAATACTCACTACCAAAGTATGTAACTTAGCACAAAAACCAGCTACTCTCAAACCATTACAAGGATAAGGGTCAAAAATCTGAACTTCACGTTAATTTACTTTGCATAACAATAACCATAATTTATTTAATATATTATTTTCTTTCTTTTTTCAACAATAACAATCTTATATACAATAAATTACATTTACACTACATTAACCATTCAACACTTTTATTGGTAGGATAATATTTGATTATTCAAGGTTAGTATACCCAATTTTAACTATATAAGTACGTTCTCTGTTCAACAATAACAAATCCTTAATTAATTACTTTAATTTTCTTTCTTTTTTTTCAGGTATCTACTAGAACGTCTTCTTCTAATTTACTACTGACTTGTGTAGTCATTTACATTTGCAACTTCAGGATAGTTCAATATATATATTATACTGGGTGTTTTTTTTTCTTGAATAAATAAAGGTTTTCAATTCCTAATCCAGTCCTTACTCTACAGATTACACTCAATAATCCCACCTATGTCTCCTACATTAGTCTATTTGTCAGCTTAGTCCATGAAGAATTGTATTTAAAGATAAATAGAAAAGACAGTCTCATGAAGAAAGAAATAGAAGTTTAGGCCTATACCCACAGAGTGACTGTGGCGATAGACCACCGATACAGGAGCGGCGTCTAGATCTTGAGTTACAAACAATCTGACTCCTCTCCTGCAACCGGGAAAATATTAATGGGCCGCAAACAAAAATAAAATTTTGTAAATCGACGTCAGAGGTCCCTGACACTCTCTCCTAGAGGCACGTGGGGCCGTTGTTCGCCTCCAACATCGATGGCCTTCACAATCTCTCATAAATTTCTTTTCTTTATATGTTACTGGTATAGGCCTTGTCTACTACCAGATTTTATTTGTTTGATTCGGGATACTTCCGGCGTTCCCTCACCTCACCCTTACAATCTCTAGTACTTGCTAATAAACTACTTATCATCAGTACACTACTCACAATTACCTATTCTCCTCTTTCTAACCTAACCAATCATTTGTTGTTATCTTTCAACTCACTCTCCTCTTTCTAACCTGACCAGTCATCAGCTATTATCTTTTAACCCCTTTCTTTCTTTAAGTAGAGTTCCCTTCAGCTTATACCATTGATTTAATTCACTCGGTGGTTATTCTAGTTTTCCTACTTCTTACGTTACTACTCTTCAGCATGGGCACCCAATCTTCTTTTGTCTCTAAATTCCCTAGAATTCTAACTGAAACTAATTCACGCCCAGATTAGTAAGCTTCTCTATAACCCCTTTAGTGACTTCTACTTCTACCCTAACATGTAAATTTTCCAATGGTACACACCTAATGCACTACCACTCGTAGGCCTTCTTTTGCCCTTCAATCTTTCCACTTCTTATCCCCCTCTACCATATTCCATACACCTTTGCTTGTAGATAAATCTCTATAAAAAAAACATAACTTAACATTACAGGCCAGCATGAAATCTATTTATAGATAGTCACCCGTCACCTGAAAGAAACCCAAGAGGGAGAGGCCCTCGTAAGAAGTACTAAGCATGCCCCTTAATTACCTTTCTTCCTTACTCCCCTCGCGTCCTGTCTCAAAAATAACAAAGTTTATATGAGCATCACCAATTGCCCCTAGCTATGTATTCATTCGTGGGACAATTACCCAAAAAAACTTAAAGTGAAGAGATATATCTTTGGCATTCAGTTGTTAGGCTCTAGACTGCTCTTTTATATTTAATTTAGACCAGAAATAGAAAATAGTTGGATTACTGGATTTCATCACTTTACTTCTAGAATTCTCACTTCTAGGTTTCTATTCTATTCTATTCTATTATTCCATACGGTGTCTAATCGCCATACATGACTTAGAAACCATCCTTAAAAAAAAAGGATATCTCAATTTTCTCACTCCCCAAACAATAAAAAAAAAGTCTAGACGACTATACTCAACCAGTGATGTCCAACTTATCCTCCGATCCTGAGTTGTCTTCCATTACTTCCTGATGTCCATATCTGCTCTTATTCAGAGCGAGCAGTCACGACTCACTCTCACAGCTGGTGTTCGCTGTAGCGGTGTCTCGTACTGGCCGACTTGGTGTATTCTTCTGATTAATGACTATCTCCATATAGCCGTGTCAAGGAAGTTCACAACCAGAATTTCCTTTAGATGAAAGTCTGACACACCATTATGCCAGAACGCCTCTACCGCTGTCACACATCCCAATCTCGTCTTCTCCCTTCTGCCTTTTCAACTTCTCTCTCTCGTGGTCAGGCACGTACTACTAACCGTCTTTCAGGTTCCGCACGTCTCCCTCGTCGATTCACCGTCGACGCATGCGCACCTCTCCTTTTCTGTAATTCAAATAAAATTCAGGGCAGTATCGATAATCATAAAAATGTTCAATATCGATTAGTTGCGGTCCCCCAACCCTTCCTTTGTTTAGGAATGGTCTCCTATCGTTGATTATGCACGTCGCTATTTGCGTCGTTACATTCTTCCCTCACTCACCATAAAAAAAAATAATGTTGACACAGGTCACATTCATTTTTTTTTTTTTTTGTGCGTGTCTCTTTTACCAGCCTTAAAGAATGTTTATCCAGGAACAAAGGGTTTCAAGTCTTTGACGTGCCACTTTCCCAACTTTTTACCAAAACGGTTTGTCAGTTCGTAGCTATTTTCACTGAACTTTTTCTTTATAATATAGGGCCCGACAAACTTTGCACTTAAACCTGCTGTATAAGCTTGTGAGGCATCACTTAATTTAAAGTTTCTTCTTAACACTAGATCTCCTGGACGAAATCTCATCTCTCTCCTCCGAAGATTATAATAATGACTCGAATTCTTATAGGCGGTTTCTAAGTTATGTCTAACCATTAAACGTACCGTTTTCAATTTATTGAGTCTCTCCACCCAAATTTTTGGAATTTCTTTATGAATCGGTTGGTTTTCCACCTTTTCAATCCTACTGATAATTTCAGGCTCCTTCCCATAATTTAGCATATAAGGAGTGCATCCAGTGGAACTATGCTTAGCCGTATTTATAGCAAAATTAAATTCTCTCAAATACACATCCCAAACTGTTTGATCCTTTTGAATATAACTAGAAATCATTGTTTTCAATACTCTATTGACTCTTTCTACTGGATTTCCTTGTGGCGAATATACAGGTAAATAACAAGGAGTTATATTAAAAGCTTTAGCTATCTCTCGCATTAATTTACTAGTATATTGCGGTCCATTATCCATCAGCAAATATCCCGGAATTCCCCATTTAAGGATAATCAATTCATAAAATGCTTCCGTAACTGCTCTACTGGTTGCTTTCCTTAACGCTTTACATTCTACATATTTGGTAAAGGTGTCCTGAAATACTACAATGTATCGGTTCCCTTTTTTGGAACGTGGGTAAGGTCCCAACAAATCAGTAGCTACAGTCATCCAAGGTTTCTCTTTCTGGTAAAAATGCATTGGTCCTGCTTGAGCCGTCTGTAACACTTTCTGTCTCTGACATATTTCACAAGCAGTAACATACTTAGCAACATCTCTAAACATTCCCGGCCAATAATACTTGTTTGCTATCCTAAAGAAAGTTTTAGCTATTCCCATATGTCCTGCAGTAGGTGCATCATGACATTCCTGTAATACTTTAATCCTATAATCTTGCGGAATAACTAATTTCCACCTATTCACTGTTCCCTCTAAAGTTTGTTCTAACTGATCTAATCTTAAATGGTACAACTTCTCATCTACGACCTTCCAATCTGGCCAAAATTTAGGTTTACTTTGTACTTGCTCCTTCCGCTTAATATACCAAGCATCTTGTATATTTTCCCATTCCACTACTTCAGAGTTATCAGTCAACAAGAGGCAAAATTCTTCCTCTACCGTTTTCTCTTGAACTTTCCCTTCGTGTATTCTAGATAAAGCATCCGGAACTTTTTGTAATCTACCAGGCCTATGTATTACTTCAAAATCATACTCCTGGAGCAATAAACTCCACCTAGCTAATCGTCCGGTCGGATTCTGTAATGTATTTAACCATTTCAGAGCAAAATGATCAGTATATACTTTAAAATGATAACCTTCCAAATAAGGACGAAACTTTTGAACTGCCCACAATATAGCTAACAATTCCTTCTCAACTATTGCCCACTTTTGCTCACCTACCGTTAAAGTTCTACTAGCATAAGCTATTACTTTTTCCTCTCCTTCCTCTCCTGTCTGAATTAATGCTGCTCCTAGTCCTGAAAAACTAGCGTCGGTCTGTAACACTAGGGGTTTAGTATAATCTGGACAAGTTAATATAGGACTACTAGATAATTTCGATTTCAATTCATCAAAAGATTCCTGACATTCCTTAGTCCAACGCCATTTCTGATTCTTTTTCAGAAGTGCAGTGAGGGGCTTTACAACTTCAGAAAAAAATGGAATGAATCGTCGGTACCAAGAAGCCAATCCTAAAAATGCTCGTACTTCCTTGACTTTTGTAGGGGCTGGATACTCAAGGATACACGAGATTTTATCTGAATCTACAGCAATTCCTAATGGAGTAATGATATGACCCAAATATTTTAATTCACTTCTACAAAATTTTGATTTTTCCCTATTAATTTTCAGGTTAGCTTTTCTTAATTTCTCTAAGACTTTTTCTAACAAGGACAAATGTTCTTCAAATGTCTCGCTAATAAGTACTATATCATCCAAATAACAAAAGCATTTCTCTCCTATCTCTTCTCTTAATATAGTATCAACTAATCTTTGAAACGAGGCTGGTGCGTTATGGATTCCAAAAGGCATAACTCGAAACTGATACAATCCTCTACCAGGTACGGTAAATGCTGTTTTTTCTTTACTTGCTTCATCTAATGGAACTTGCCAATACCCATTTTTCAAATCTATTGTACTGATATACCTAGCATGTCGTAATTTACTCAAAACATGTTCAATGTATGGCAAAGGATAACTATCTCTTTTAGTACAATTGTTTACTTTTCTGAAATCTACGCAGAACCTCCATGTTCTATCTGGTTTCTTTACCATAACTACCGGAGACGACCAAGGTGAATTTGAAGGCTCTATAACTTTTTCCAATAACATTTTATCTATTTCCGCGTGTATAACTTTTTCCAAAATGGGTGATACTGGATAATATCTTTGTTTTATAGGTTTTGCATCGCCTGTATCAATAACATGAGAAATCAAGTCTGTAAGTCCAGTACACTGATCAAATTTCTGTAACTGATTTTCCAAAAACATATTCAATCTGTCCCTTTCCTGAGGTGTAGGTAAAGTAAGAATATTATGTAGTTGATCTTCTTCTTTTAAATCTATAGCCTTAACAAATTGAAAAATTTTTGCTGGTTCATCTTTGAAATACCAAGTCCCATCTTGCAAATCTACTACTAACCCAATTTGTTTCAAAACGTCCATGCCCAGAATCATATCTACTGCTAAATTTGGCATAATTTTACATTTTATCTGAAAGATCCTGTCCTGCAATTTCATCTCAAAAGTTCTCTCTCCTGTTATAGAACTATAAGTTTTATCTGCTAATTGCACCACCCTAACTTCAGATTCTTCTACTGCTAAATCTAACATTTTACACAAAAAATCACCCTTCTCTCCCACATAAGTTTTATCTGAACCGGAATCTATTAAAGCAATAAATGTAATATCCTCCAGCAAAATTTCAACAAAACATCTATCTCCATTAACTAAATCTGTAGGATTTATATTTAACATCACACAAGCCTGATTTTTAGTTAATTGTCTTAAAGAATTTGTAGGCCTAACTTTTCTTTCTTGGGGCATCCTACAATCAATAGACCTATGTCCAAGCTTATTACAATTATAACATTTAATCGTAGTGCGTGGAGTAACTCTACGAGGTGCCTTACACTCGAATTGTCTATGTCCTGTTTTATCACAATTCCAACATCGCTGGTTATTTGAAAAACGCAAAGTGGTGTTTTTACCATTATCCCTCGACTCATCCTGTCTTTCTTTATTTTCTATTACTTTAACCATTCTAGAATCATTTACAGGACTTGAATTCCGTTCCTTATCCCACGTCTTTGCAGAAAAACTAACATGGGGTTTCTTTTGTAACTCGGACGATGGAAGTTCCTGTTTTCCCTGAATTCCTAGCGCTGTATGAACTGAAGGTATAACAACTTGTCTCTGAGGTTTATAAGCCGTTTCTTTAATTGTAGCTCTAACCTGCGTTGGAGGAGGAATATATCTCTCAGAATCTAACAATATTTGTTCATACTGTCTACCTACACGTATTAAATCTGTTATAGTTTGAATCTCTGCAGGTCTAAGGTACAATTTTACATCAGGACGCAAATTTTTGATAACAGTCTTCATCATTTGTTGAGGACTCATTGGAGTACTCAGCCTCCTCATTAACGTTTGAATAGCATTAACATAATCAAAAATCGATTCTTTGGGACCTTGCGTTCTCTGTCTAATCTCATCCAAAAGCGAGTCTTCCTCATCAATAGGCAAGTAATATTCTCTAAATTCTTTCAAAAAAGCTTCCCATGTAGGCCAATCTGTTAATCTGTTCCTGTACCAAAGTAAAGCTGAATCTTGTAAAATTTCGGGTAATACTGACAATAACTCTACACCCTGTAACTTAGAACTTTGTTTTAAATCTTCCAATATCTCCAAAAATAAGTAAATACTATCCCCAGGTTTGAATTTAATGTTCCATTTACGAACCAGATCCAAAGTATTTGGTTTATGCGGCTCTAACTGAATTGTAAACGATGGTACTACTGGTACAACTTCTTCTGAATCAACTACCGCCATGGCCTTCCTACGCATTAACTTAACCCATGTATACACTACATCTCCATATGAATCTTGTGGAACCGTTATATTATGTTCAACTAAATCTTCTTCTAAAACTTCCTGACTCAGCGCAAAAGCCGTAATTAACACTTGAAATGACTGAGGGTTCTTACGGGCATAATCTAACAAGCGTTGTCTCAACTCATCCCTTGTACCTGTGGTCGGTAACTTTACTCTATCACATTCTGCCTCTAAATCCGCCTTCCTCAACTTCCTAATAGCTTGGGTTAACTCAGCTGCTCTTATTTGTGCATACGGATCAACATAAGTAGCCATATTTATATATTAACAATACCACTGAAAAAAAGATTAGAACACAATAGTTCAGTCGTCTGTCTTAGTCATCTATAGAAGTCCTTACTTTGTCAATAGTCATTATTCTTTTCCCAAAAATATGTTATTATTATTATTTTTTTTTTGAGAATAAATTGCAGCTATACTAACCTAACTCCCAAAATTCTTTTAAAACTATCTCTGCCTCACGCTATGGGCTATCAAAATATGTGATTTCAACACAACTCGACCCACACTATGGGCTCCAAAATATATGACGACTCGTATTTCAAGTTTCCAATTCTAACTGATTAATGTTTATTTTCTTTTCTTATATCAAGCCAAACTTTTGTAATTTTAACACAACTCGCCCCACGCTATGGGTCAAAATTACTATCAAAATTATCCTACTATGAAACTATCACAGCCTCACGCTATGGACGACCAAAATATGGAACTTCACGATAACTTTATGCAGCACAACACACGGCCATACTTTTTATTTAACAATTTTAACTAAATTAAGTTGCAACAATTAGCAATACTGTTTTGTTTTAACACTACTTAGCCCCACGATATGGGCGCCAAAATCTTTACGTGGACTTCACGTTAATTTACTTTGCATAACAATAACCATAATTTATTTAATATATTATTTTCTTTCTTTTTTCAACAATAACAATCTTATATACAATAAATTACATTTACACTACATTAACCATTCAACACTTTTATTGGTAGGATAATATTTGATTATTCAAGGTTAGTATACCCAATTTTAACTATATAAGTACGTTCTCTGTTCAACAATAACAAATCCTTAATTAATTACTTTAATTTTCTTTCTTTTTTTTCAGGTATCTACTAGAACGTCTTCTTCTAATTTACTACTGACTTGTGTAGTCATTTACATTTGCAACTTCAGGATAGTTCAATATATATATTATACTGGGTGTTTTTTTTTCTTGAATAAATAAAGGTTTTCAATTCCTAATCCAGTCCTTACTCTACAGATTACACTCAATAATCCCACCTATGTCTCCTACATTAGTCTATTTGTCAGCTTAGTCCATGAAGAATTGTATTTAAAGATAAATAGAAAAGACAGTCTCATGAAGAAAGAAATAGAAGTTTAGGCCTATACCCACAGAGTGACTGTGGCGATAGACCACCGATACAGGAGCGGCGTCTAGATCTTGAGTTACAAACAATCTGACTCCTCTCCTGCAACCGGGAAAATATTAATGGGCCGCAAACAAAAATAAAATTTTGTAAATCGACGTCAGAGGTCCCTGACACTCTCTCCTAGAGGCACGTGGGGCCGTTGTTCGCCTCCAACATCGATGGCCTTCACAATCTCTCATAAATTTCTTTTCTTTATATGTTACTGGTATAGGCCTTGTCTACTACCAGATTTTATTTGTTTGATTCGGGATACTTCCGGCGTTCCCTCACCTCACCCTTACAATCTCTAGTACTTGCTAATAAACTACTTATCATCAGTACACTACTCACAATTACCTATTCTCCTCTTTCTAACCTAACCAATCATTTGTTGTTATCTTTCAACTCACTCTCCTCTTTCTAACCTGACCAGTCATCAGCTATTATCTTTTAACCCCTTTCTTTCTTTAAGTAGAGTTCCCTTCAGCTTATACCATTGATTTAATTCACTCGGTGGTTATTCTAGTTTTCCTACTTCTTACGTTACTACTCTTCAGCATGGGCACCCAATCTTCTTTTGTCTCTAAATTCCCTAGAATTCTAACTGAAACTAATTCACGCCCAGATTAGTAAGCTTCTCTATAACCCCTTTAGTGACTTCTACTTCTACCCTAACATGTAAATTTTCCAATGGTACACACCTAATGCACTACCACTCGTAGGCCTTCTTTTGCCCTTCAATCTTTCCACTTCTTATCCCCCTCTACCATATTCCATACACCTTTGCTTGTAGATAAATCTCTATAAAAAAAACATAACTTAACATTACAGGCCAGCATGAAATCTATTTATAGATAGTCACCCGTCACCTGAAAGAAACCCAAGAGGGAGAGGCCCTCGTAAGAAGTACTAAGCATGCCCCTTAATTACCTTTCTTCCTTACTCCCCTCGCGTCCTGTCTCAAAAATAACAAAGTTTATATGAGCATCACCAATTGCCCCTAGCTATGTATTCATTCGTGGGACAATTACCCAAAAAAACTTAAAGTGAAGAGATATATCTTTGGCATTCAGTTGTTAGGCTCTAGACTGCTCTTTTATATTTAATTTAGACCAGAAATAGAAAATAGTTGGATTACTGGATTTCATCACTTTACTTCTAGAATTCTCACTTCTAGGTTTCTATTCTATTCTATTCTATTATTCCATACGGTGTCTAATCGCCATACATGACTTAGAAACCATCCTTAAAAAAAAAGGATATCTCAATTTTCTCACTCCCCAAACAATAAAAAAAAAGTCTAGACGACTATACTCAACCAGTGATGTCCAACTTATCCTCCGATCCTGAGTTGTCTTCCATTACTTCCTGATGTCCATATCTGCTCTTATTCAGAGCGAGCAGTCACGACTCACTCTCACAGCTGGTGTTCGCTGTAGCGGTGTCTCGTACTGGCCGACTTGGTGTATTCTTCTGATTAATGACTATCTCCATATAGCCGTGTCAAGGAAGTTCACAACCAGAATTTCCTTTAGATGAAAGTCTGACACACCATTATGCCAGAACGCCTCTACCGCTGTCACACATCCCAATCTCGTCTTCTCCCTTCTGCCTTTTCAACTTCTCTCTCTCGTGGTCAGGCACGTACTACTAACCGTCTTTCAGGTTCCGCACGTCTCCCTCGTCGATTCACCGTCGACGCATGCGCACCTCTCCTTTTCTGTAATTCAAATAAAATTCAGGGCAGTATCGATAATCATAAAAATGTTCAATATCGATTAGTTGCGGTCCCCCAACCCTTCCTTTGTTTAGGAATGGTCTCCTATCGTTGATTATGCACGTCGCTATTTGCGTCGTTACACATGTTATTGTACAATTAGGTTTTCATGCCTTGAGATGATGTAATCAGGGGCGTAGCTACTTAAGAAGCTAGGGAAGCAGTGCTTCCCCAAGATTGCTGGCAAAAATTAAATTAATGTTTATCGTGTAATAGTCTGTAAATGCAAGATATTTAATTCGTAGATGAAGTACATTCTTTTCATCAAATCATGTGTTCCGTAAATGAGACAACATGAGATGCAGCAGTCTTATTGCACAGTTTGATGCGGCAGCCCAAGTTAGGAAGCTGCTTTTGAATAGCAGTCTTCCAGGCTATACGGAAATGCAAGCTTTGTAGTTTCCCCGCCACTAAAATTCGTAGATTTGGAAGCGGTTGCAGTTTGGTATTCCACCGCATTAGCGCTGAATGCG
This sequence comes from Ectobius pallidus, assembly GCA_964059195.1. Lineage (NCBI taxonomy): Eukaryota > Metazoa > Arthropoda > Insecta > Blattodea > Ectobiidae > Ectobius > Ectobius pallidus. The sequence continues at coordinate 37,599,989 of CAXKWD010000009.1, forward strand.
GTAGGGTAGGTCCGCATGTGGTGTTGTGACAAGGTGCGGTGTGGGCGGTTCTGTTTATCATCATGGGTGACAACAGTGATTCTTGTGATTGTGTAATTGAAGACGTATTAACAAAGAAATTTAGTCTGCGTTCAATCGAAGAGAAAACCAATATAATTGAGAAGGGTAAACCGAAACCACTTCTTTCTTTGGAAACCAAAGTGAAAACATTTACAAGACACTTCAGTGAACGTTTATATGAGTCTGTGCCTTGGTTGTGCGGTTGTAAGAAACTACAAAGAATGTTCTGTTGGCCATGCCTTTTATTTTCGAAAGAAAAATCAGTGTGGAATACCACCGGTTTTGCTGATCTTAATAACTTGCATAAGGCACAAAAGCGACACTGTTTGTCAGCCAATCACATAGCTTGTCTTAAGGAGTGTCATTTATTTGGAAAAAACAAAAGAATTGAATTTTCCTTAAGTGATCAGTACAGGCTTGCAGTAGAAAAGCATAATGAAAGCGTTAGGCAAAATCGCCGAATATTAGGCCATCTAATTAACGCTGTTTGCTTTTTAGGTTCACAGGGTCTCGCTTTTAGGGGGCATGACGAAGGGGAGTCATCTTCCAACAAAGGAAATTACGTAGAGTATTTAAATACAATTGCGCTGTCCAACAATGAGTTGAAAGCTCATTTGAATGACTCAAAAACATTTCGTGGTACGTCACCTGATATTCAAAACGATTTAATATTCTGTATATCAGAAGTAATGACCAGTGAAATTAAGAAAGAAATATCAGGAGCACCATTTGTGGCATTAATACTAGATGAAACTTCAGATGTAACCATGAAGTCGCAGCTATCTTCCGTTCTTCGTTACGTAAGTAGAGACGGTAGAGTGGAGGAAAGATTTTTACATTTTAAGGATGTAAGTGCTGATCGCACTGCCAACGGTTTATACCAACATGCAGTAGAGGTCCTCAAAGATTTCCAGTGCGATTCTAAATTAGTGGCGCAAACATACGACGGTGCTGCAGTAATGGCTGGTGAACATAATGGCCTTCAGGCTAAGATTCGAGCGCAGTTTGGGCAAGCTATTTTTGTTCACTGCTATGCCCATAAGTTAAATTTAGTGCTTTCTCAGTCTGCAAGCTTTATAAAGTCGGTTAGCATTTTTTTTGCTACTTTGCCAGCCTTTGGAAATTTTTTCTCCAAGTCTTCTAAAAGATCTATTGCCCTAAAGGAACATCTAAACAAGAGGTTTCCTGCAATTGCTCCTACACGATGGCAGTATCATAGTCGTTTAGTAGAAATGATTCATCAAAACAGATCCCATAATGAACAGCTGTTTGACGGTATTGTTGAAAATAAGAGTGAATGGGATTCAGAAACCATTGTTTCTGCCCAAGGTCTGCTGACGACTATAAAGGAATTCGATTTCAATTTCTTTTTAGAAATATTTTCCTTAATATTTCCATTTTCTGATTCACTATTCAAAGTACTTCAGACAAAACTAAATGATATCCCTTTCTGTATGCGAAAGATTGAAGACTTTAAACGCCATTTGCAGAAACTTCGTGAGAATTTTGATTCTGTCTGGGAAAAAATGGAAGTATTTTCGTCTGAACAGGATTGCTCCCAAAAATCTAAAAGAATTCGCATAGATTCAATTCCTGGCGAAGATAAGAAATCTTCATACAAAAGACTTTTTTACGAAGTCATTGATGTGGTATCTCTAAATATTTCAACCAGGTTTGCAGAGGTCCCCAGACTGAAATTTTTAAGTCTCCTTGACAGTAGGCAGTTTCAGAGTTTTCAAACTCAGTTTCCAGAATCTGCACTGGAATGCTTACAAGAAAATTATGGAATCCATTTCGACATTGCTATATTGAGGAGTGAACTTTCTGTTGTTTATTGTGATTCTGACATGGCGAAGGAAACTGTTTATGATCTTCATGAATACATCCGGACCCTTGACTTAAGAGCAGTTTTTCCTCAAACATACAAACTGTGCAGTCTAATCTTAACAATTCCAGCTACAAGTGCAACAAGTGAAAGTTCTTTCTCTGTGTTAAAAAGGATTAAAAATTACCTGAGAAATTCTCAAACTCAGGAAAGATTAGCGGCACTCGCATTGTTAAACATAGAGAATGCTCTGCTGAATGGATTGAGGAGCAGACACACATTCGAAGATGATGTCATAGAAGTATTTATCGGGAGAAACAGGAGAATAGAGCTGACCTTCAAAAATTAAGGTAAGGATTTTAATCTAGCCTTTGCTTTTCCATATGTATGCTATCAGCTTCCCTAATTATTTATAGTACGCTACGCCACTGGATGTAATCCTTGTCATCGCGCGTGACCAAGCCACACTGAGCAGTCAGTGCATCGCCAGATTTCATTGCTTGTAGACGCATGAAGGTATTACTCCAATTCGCACGGTTTTCGACATTGTGAAATCTTTGTTCAAGTGCTCGCAAAACTCCGAATTGCTGCAAAACTACAACTCTCAAGTTTTGTTTATCATCTGCAATTAATTCTAAAATTGCAGCAGTATTATAGTCATCACAGCTAACATCCGTGTTATGCTTGTATGAGATTGAGTGCCATTGTGAAATACCTGGTTTCCAGTGCATCATTCTTACAGTAAAATTTACATGTAACATTCAGAAGTTTGTTATTTAACATAAATCAACAAACTACAGTGCTTATTTCAAGTCTTTTAATATATAAATTATATCTTTTAATTACACATCTTTCTGGACATGTGTGGCATATTTTCCCACCAACTTTAAATCGTTTATAAGTCCAGTTTAAGAAGCATTACATTCATTTATTTACCGGTAAATTATATTATTCAAGCATTTATTAGTTCACGTGTGATTAAAGTTTCATTGTTTTATAACATGTTTTGATTGTAATTCTACTTAGATTCGTGGATCTCTGTGCCAAGTGACCTTCGATAAGTCTATTGTTCTACCAACTCCTTCAAATTAATTATTTTATGGCCCTCCACCTATCCCAGAGGTTTTTTTATCCTTTTAATGTAGTCATTTCCTACAATTAACCCAGACATGTAGAGAAGTAGCAATAAATATTTCTTATTTATTAACGTTTTTGTTTTTACTTTCTGAATAATTCTGTAATTTGTTTCCTTCCAAAACAAACTACTAGTACTTTAAGCCAAAGTTCCACGATCCAAATTTTGGTCCAAATTGGATCATGTAACATCAATGACTGATATTACACATAACTTCATCCTATATTTTACACGCAATTACAATGGATACAGTGGAATAGGAATGCTTCTGATTTTCTATCCAAAAATATGAAATCAACCAATGATCATCATTCTCTCCTGCATGACGTAGAAATATGGCAGCTTCCTTCGAACAGCTGATTTTCTGCACTGCCAGTATTATGGTCAGCAGAACATTAACCAAGAAGTTAAAATTAAAGATTGACAGATTGAGAAAATTATCAAACATTAAGTCTTTGAATTTATAATTATACTATTCTGTAACAATTATTACAACCAGCACAAAGATTGAAGTGCTACGGAAATTATGAATCTGAATAGCTTGTCTCTAATCGAACAGATTGCCATAAAATTTTGCACACTCATTCTACATGAGAGTAGTTAATTGAACTTGTTTTGACTAAATAAGTATTAAAACAGAAATGTATACAAATTTGTCCACACAAATGAAAAAAAAAAATCTTTCGACTGATACTTCACTTGAAAGTATTGATTCAATTTTGACTTTAAAAATGTCAACAAAAATAATACAGTGCACACTGCAGCTAATTTGATAATACTGACTGATTGATAACAGTAGCCAAAAGAATTGAAGGATATTTATTCATACATATGATAATACACTACAAAAATATGACTAAAAGCTATTTATTCGTACCGGTACATGCAAAACATACAAAACTGTGAATCATTCAACCACTCATAATACAGTATTACACTGCAAGCAACTATTTTTGTAATCAATAAAAAGTTTTTAACTGTATCTAGGCTATTTTCCCTTTGAGTTCATTAACCAATATTCCATACTCTAGTGTTTTTTTGGAAGTTGACTGACCTGTGGTGACACCGTTTACCAAAACATCTAACACCTAACTGTTCAAGTCTTTTCATTTTACACTAACCATTATTGCATGTCATCACTGTGATCTTGACAAATCAAAAGTAACAGCTAAACTGAGGGGTGAAACATGTTTTACTGCTTAAAAGAGAAAGTTAGGGAATACCACCCCCTATGAGCTGGGAACACTACCCTTACTTCCAATACAACACAATACAGTTGAGCTAGAAACAAAATCCTTAAAAAACAAAATTTTGAATTGTGTGCAGTACTTGGAAATAAAGATGCAAAAAGGAAAATGTGATAACATTAATGGAATCTTTGATCACAATAACAGCATTTTTTCAATGTATGAGTATTAATCCGTACGGGACTTCATACAAGTGATAACATTACCCGACTAATAACATTATCCATGATTACATTAAGTGGTGTTCACTGTAAGAAAGGCCTACTGTATATTACTTCTGTGAATTTTTTGTTGATTTGAGGCAAACCCCCTTTCAAAGGAAATAAAAATGTAGTTCTTGTGAGTTTCGTTAAAAAAGGGTTTTACTGTCCTCATGTAACAACCAAGAGGTAATGATGGAGGGAAAAGAATGAACTAACTCCCAAAGATGTGTTTTGTATGTTCATCATCAATAATTACCTTGAAACGGACAGCATTATGGAGAAGGCTATGAATGACTTGACAGCTGCGACGGAAGTTGTGGAGGATTTCCCGCATCTTCTCTGATGTGACCTGCTCTCTGTTGACAGGGGGACAGAGCAGAACACCCTCAGTGAAGTCTAGGTGCACGTAATGGAACACTGTATTTGCTTCCCCCGCAGTTAACCTAAATGCAATTAAATTTCATCTGTCAAGGGTAAGTATATTACAATAGGGGATTCCATAAATTATATGCACTCATAACACTTTTAGAAGGTGACAATCTTCATACCAAGAAAAATGAAAATGTATGCCAATAAGACAAAAAAAATTCTGATGTGATACACTCATGTAACTTTCTCACTTTACATTCTGATAAAGAATAAGAGAGCTCATTGCATGGAATGTTTATTCAATTATCTGAGCCTCATGGAAAGATGTATTGTTCGCCATGTGCCTGAGTTTGTGCAAATAATAAATTTATTTATAGCTACCCTTCAGAGAACTGTTACAGAAAAGTGCTTCAAAAGATAGATTTGGTGGTGTGTATAAAATTTAAACAAAATCAATAGTTGTTTTTCAAGAAAATTACATTAAATGAAATTTCCTTCATGTATATCTATTTAGTTTGGATATAACTTTTTGTTCTCGGGCTATGCTGTTCATAGACACACTCACACGCGTTTGTGAAAATTATATTTTTAGGATCAGAGGACCTCAAAACATGTGTTTACACAGTAGAAATATTAATACAGTAAGGAAACTGTGTGTTAAAAGTCCTATGACAATTTGTTAGCTGTGCGATATTAGCGCTCCAAGCGGCGAGATTAGGGTGGGCCTTATTTTTGAAGTTTTGAAATGTTGTTGCCTGACCCTCTTATTTTGTTCTATGATGTAAAAAACTATGTTGTGAAAAGTTTTGTTCAGATCAGACATTATTTAGAGGTCGCTCAATCAATCTGAAAAAATTAGTTTTTTTATAATTTTTTCAAGAATGGTAAAAACTCAATATCGCAGCAGCGACTAATTCTAGACGGGCCTCCACAATTTGCTTAATGGGCTCTGAAGAAAGTGAACTGAAAGGATCCAAATTACCTTTAAATAAACAAGTGTTAAGTGTCTGTTTTAACCACCATAAAACCTTCAAGAAAACAGTTCATGAGAGCTGTAGGACCGTTGTGAAGAAAACTTCTGTGTTTTGAGAAAAGGCTTGTATTCCCATTCGACATGAGAGGTTTGTATAAAACAACTGGAGAAGCTTCATGAAAAGTGGACTAAGCTGCAGAAAAATTTCCAATAGGAAGACAGCTGTGCAGCAAAGCACTGAGACACTATTCTTAAGAGACCTAGACAATTTATTTGATATTGCTCATCAGGAAGCCCTGCAGATGATCAAGATTTCAGAGTACAAGGATTTTATTCTTGCACAAAGAGAACTTGGTCACCATGGTTCCTTTGGGCAAGTCGATAAAGGTATACCAAAGTTGCAGTGAGGTACTGAAGTAGTAGCTACTTTGCTCGAAGAGTGGGGACTTGGTCACCAAGTAAGCACAATGTGCTTTGACACTACTGCCAATAACACAGGTCACAGAATTGGAGCCTGCATACTTTTGGAATAGAAATTGCAAAAGGACCTTCTCTACCAAGCAAGTTGTCACCATTCTTGCAAGTGTGTTCAATGAGGCTATGTGATGTACATCATCTGGCCCTGTTGTAGCCATTTTTAAACATTTTGAACAGTCTTGGAATGAGATAGATCAATCACCTTACGAAAGTGCAACCAGTAATGCAATGCTTGCAACAGTTTTGGCAGCAATTATTTTGCAATTAACCACCTTGAGGCAACACAAGTCAGAGATGGTTTCAAAGAATTTCTAGAGCTTGCAATTATGTTTTTGGGAGGTGTTTCTCCATGTGGGATACACTTTATATTCCTTGCGGCCTTCAATCATGTTTCCATTCCTTTAAAAAGTGGATGTTTCGTCGCCAATTCAAAGTCTCTACGAACGAAGAAAATGGAATGTTTAGCATCTGCATTTTTCTTGTATCTGAGAGCTTGGTTTAGAGCTCAACTTCCTACTTCAGCACCCTCTAATGACCTCAAATTACTGCAACAACTAAGTGCTTATGAAAAGATTAATTCTGAAATATCTAAAGTTGCCAGCAAGAAACCTGAGGGTCATCTGTGGTATTTGAGAGGAAAACTTGTAGGTTTGGCTTTTGTTTTTGTTGTAAAAGTTCGAAAAAGCTATGCTTTATTCCCTAAAAGAAAAGGATAGGGTCAATGAACCTCTTAAACATATCCAGCTGAGTGGAAAGAGTTCCTGTGATATGAGGATTGAAGATTTTGTGAAAAAAAATAAACAAATTTCTTTCATCACCTTTGCATCCCAAAAATTACTTAGATTTTGATCCTAAAATATGGCATCTCAGAGATGACTATAAGCAAGCAAGAGCAACAGTTAAACATTTAGGGCCTGTATTACCACCTGATGACAAATCCTCCAGATATGTGACTTCCAGATAGCTTAACTGGAAGATGCCATGTAATACCACCGCTGAACTGCTACCGGCAAGGACGCAGTAAAAATTTGTAAAATGGTCCTTACCTTGCTGAGCAGAGAGGTGTGTTTGCTGTAGTTCGGTAGTCCTCCGCTAGGTGCAGCAGCTCGGATTTGTATTTGTACAATTAAATTACATAACAACATATCGTTTTAAGTGCATTAATCTATTTGTTAAATTCTATTTCATTCATATGTGAGCATAAAATGACAATTTTATGTAAATTAAATCTTCTGGCATCAGTTCTAAAATGCAGGTGGCAAACAAATTTCGCCGCACTGCCATCTTGTTTCAACCAAGATTCCTAACTAGCAGTTGGAAGCTTGTCAGCCACTCCATCCTCCTGCTAGCTTATCTGGAAGCTGTCTTGCCAGACAGATTTTCTCAGGAGATCACAATACGCAATTCTTGGCCAACTTTCAGATAGGTTCTCTATCTGGCAGATAAATATGATATCAGCAGGTCGTCATACAGGGCCTTAAGATTTGTTAATGATAATGCTGAAAGAGGTGTGGCTCTTATGCAAGAGCATAATGCCCTTATAACAAAGAATGAAGACCAGAAACAATATTTATTTCAAGTTTTGGAACAACGTAGGCTTTGTTATCCCGAAAACAGGAAAAAAAATCATTTCACTTGAGTAGGGTCACAAGAAACACTTGATTACGATAATTTCAGTAATAACTATGAACATAATGTTATCTGTTACAGACTTAATTGAAACTGATCAAGAGTTGAGTGTGAAATTTATCAAAATATATACAGAGTCCGCCAGAAAAACGTATACACTCTTTGTCAGACTGTATCGGGATATTACCAGTATATTACCAGTATGTTGTAGTATGGTCTTACGCTCAACACATGTCGTTACTTTCAACACGATAGTGACAAAACAAAATGGCTGGAGCACGCTTAACGTTCGAGCAGCGAAAATGCATTCTGAAGTGGTTTATCAGCTTTGATAATGCCGTTGAAGTGCAGTGTCAGTGGAGGCGGGAGTTTGAATCAGAACCCCCAACCCGCCTAGCAATTAAACGTATTATTGGCAAATTTGAGGCACATGGAACGATTTGTGATATTCATAAAGGAAGATCAGGAAGACCGCGTACAGCTAGAAGTCCTGCTTCGTCGGATCTCGCGTTGGAAAAGTTTGTTACTTCTCCACAAAAGTGTGCTACGCAATGTGCGCATGAAGTGGGGATTAGAAGTACAAGTGTACGACGAATTCTGAAAGGTGCTAAGTGGAAACCTTACATTCCACGATTACTGCATGTGATTAATGATGACGATCCTGATTGAACAAAGAGGGCCCATTGAGTTCCCTCCACGGTCGACAGAATTAACCCCTATGGACTTTTACTTATGGGGAACCGTGAAAGATCAAGTCTATCGACGTAAGCCACACACGTTGGAGGAACTTCGCCAGGAGATTACAGCGGCATGTGCTGCCATCTCTATTGAAACATTGACCGACGTAGCTGTGGCGACCGCTCATCGTTCAGTAATGTGTCTGGCCGCCAATGGCCAACATTTTGAACATATAATGTAACCACTGAACTAAGAAAGTACTACCGGTAGATGTTTGATTAGTACTTAAATTAAAAAGCAAACCTAATAAATAGTTTCGTTCCTTAAAGTGTGTATACATTTTTCGGCAGTAATTTGTATGATGTAAAACTTTGAGTTCATTGAGCTACCCCTAAATATTAATTAAATCGCCTGAAACTTTGCACACATTATTTTTGTATGTAGTAGAACAATTTTGAGGGGTCAGAGCATATAAATTGCTGAAAAAGCTTTTCTTATTAGTAAAGGAAGGACCACCCTAGGCGAGATACATAAACACATCACAAAATATGTTAAATATGTTATAATGGCATAAAAATGGAGGTGGCCAGGGAAACTTTCAGTACAATCAGAGAAATTTTCAGCATGACAATGGAAAATACTATAGAAATTATCAACAGGGCGAGGAAAGTACACCCCGAAGTCCACAGGATGTGAGGATAAAGCAGGAGTTAAGTTCACCCCAAAGTAATCAAGTAGAGTGTTATAGATTCATAAGATATAGCCAGAATTGTAGAGAGAGGAAAGCTTACCCAAATGGCCAAGAGGGGGCAAATGCCATGAGACGCTCACCCCAGTAATGCGAATGATGAACAGGACTCCATTATTGCCTGGGGACAATTTATTATTGATACCTATAAAATATAGGAATGGGGAGCTACTATTCATGGTGGATACCGGAGCTCAATCCACAATATTGTGGCATGAGGAACTACAACTTTGCAGATTGAGAAGTCAAAAGGTCAACTTCGTAGGGCTAACTAGCCAGACCCTAAAAAGTAAGGGTGCTGTCACTGTTAAAGTGAAAATAGGATTTCATGAATATGATCTAAAAGTGCATATTACAGACCCTGTTACAAATCAGTTTGATGGGATTTTAGGAATGGATTTCCTTAGCAAACATTCAGCAGTAACTGGGCTAAGGCCCGATAAATTAGGATTGAAAATTTTGGAGCCAGAGAATTTTCTGGAAAGTAAAACCGAAGGAGAAGAAGGATTTCTTATACTAGATAGAAAAATTACAATACCATCCCACTCAGGAGCTTACGTGAAATTTCCATCTAGGAGACAATCGGTGTATAAGACTGGTAAAGAAAAATTGTCCTTAGTGGAACCAGTGGAAGATACCGAATTGGACTTAAGAAGGATATATGTTGCTAGAAGTGTAAACCGAAGATCCAAGGCTGTGATTAATTTGATCAATTCTAGTAAATCTGAAGTAACATTAATTAAAGGAACTAAAATGGCAACTTATGAATTGTGTGATGCAGACGAAGTAGACCTACGAGTGACAGTACAAGATCAGTTAAGGTTATATTACGGAAAAGATGTGGATTTTAGTGAATTGTTAAATCATTTGTCTGAAAAGGATAAAAGGATCATTCAGCCAGTATTAGAAGAATTAGGGCTTTTTAGGAATTGTTATTTGCCCATTACGGAATTACTCCAACACTGTATCAACACAGGGAATGCTAAACCTGTAAATCACCGACCTTACAGGGTGCCTCATCATTTAAAACCCGTGGTACAGGAGTTTATCGAAAATCAACTGCAAGATGGTATTATACAGCCGAGTGAATCAGCCTGGGCAGCATCGATGGTTATTGTAAGTAAGAAATCATCAGATGGTACTCCTAAGTATTGTTTTACCTGTGACTTTCGTTCGCTAAATAAATTAACGACGCCTGATGTATATCCACTTCCAGATATAAAGGAGTGCATCGATAATCTGGGACATTGTAAAATTTTCACAAGTTAAGATATGACTTCTAGCTTTCACCAAATCTTAGTAGATCCCAAGGATAGGCATAAAGTAGCCTTCAACATGCCTCAAGGACACTATGAATACGTTAGGTTACCAATGGACCTAAGGAATGCTAGTTCATGTCTTCAGAGGTTAATGGACTTAGCCCTGAAAGGGTTGACCCCTTATCAGTGCTTAGTTTTCATTGATGGCATTTTAATTATGTCGAAGGACATGGAGGAACACGCTGTACATCTGAGAAATGTTCTTGAGAGGCTACGAAAAGCTAATTTGTCCCTATCATATGAGAAGTGTAAGTTTGCGAGGAGTGAGTTACTATATCTTGGCGATGTGATATCTCTGACCCAGCGTTGGTGAGTGTGGTCAAGGACTTTCCTGCTCCCCAGGATTCTAAGGGCATACAGACTTTTTTGGGGTTAGCAAATTTCTATTGCAGGTATATAAAAGATTTTGCCACAATCACTCATCCATTAACTGAACTCTTGAAAAAGGGAGTGCTATTTAATTGGGGCCAGAAGGAACAACAAGCCATGGACCGTTTAAAGGAGGCAATGGTGTCTGACCCAGTGTTAACATACCCTGATGTTTCCCAGTCGTTCATGCTCTCCACAGACACAAGCAGTAAGGCCCTAGGACCAGTGCTGTCACAGATTAGAGAAGGACGTGAACACCCTATAGCTTATGCTAGCAGAAAGCTAATATCAGCGGAGACAAAGTATAGCGTTTCACAGCGTGAATTATTGGCAGTTATGTGGGCCGTGAAATATTTTCGTCCCTATTTGATTGGAGGAGCAAAATTTACATTAATAACTGACCATTCAGCTTCAAAGGGGATTTTAACAAAAACTAATGAGAACGCCCAGTTAGCAAGATGGGCGCTAAAACTTTCAGAGTATGACTTTGAAGATGTGCATCGCCTTGGGAAGGCGCATGGAAATTCTGATGGATTGTCCAGAAGGTTTGGGATTGTCTGTACAAGATCTAATTAAAGAAGAACAAACGAAGGATGAGATGTGTCAACTGTGGAGACAACAAAAGAAATTTTCCGTAAGAAATGGATTGCTATGTAGAAAAGCCAGGGATGGATTCAGGTTGGTAGTACCAAAATCGCGTAGAGGGGAAGTACTTTTAGAATGTCATGATCATATTTTAGCGGGCCATGGTGGAAAAAGGACAACTAATAACGAGTAGCCATGAAGTACTGGTGGCCAGGAAGAAAACGGAAAGTTAATGAATGGGTGAAGAAGTGTATTGTTTGTAACAAACATTCTGGAGGGGAAAAGCGTAGGGCGGAGTTATAAGAACTACCAGAAGTAAGGCAACCAGGCAAAAGGGTGGCGGTTGACATCTGTGGTCCTTTCCTGAAATCATAAAAGACCGGTATTAAGTATGTGTTAACCATAATCGACCATTTCAGTTGATATTTAGTGATGGTACCCCTCGCTGACCAGAGGGCGGAAATGGTCGCAAGGGCCATGTCAGAGCTAATGGACCAGACATGCAAATTATTACATATAACGAAGCTGAGAACTACCCCCTTTCATCCCCAAGCAAACAGGAGGTGCAAAAGAGTACACCACACAATCTTCAATATTTTGAGGAAGTATGTTAATCAGAAACAGACCGATTGGCACACTTTACTACCATAAGTGGTGACTGTGTATAGCAATAGAACTCAAGAAACAATGGGAGTAAGATCCCATGAAGTTATTTTTGGGTATCCTATGCGGCTGCTATGTGATTTAGCGGAAACAAGTCAGCACATTTCTCACCCAGAGATTAAGAACTTAGCAAAAAGACTGCAGCGGATGTGGAAACTTGTGAAGGCAAGAAATTGCCACGCATGTGTGAGACAGGCTAAGCAGTATAATAAGACAGCAAAACCAATAAAGTTCGAAATAGGGGATTGGGTACTACTCAGTGAGCCTCAGCTAAAGCCTGGTCAAGTGAGGAAACTTTCCGCAAAATATAAAGTTCTGTATCAGATGATAAGAGTAATATCTCCCGTAAACATAGAACTGAAGCTGCCATTTCGGGACATTGTTGTTCATGTAAACCGTGTGAAGAAGTACGAGCACCAAGAAGACTGCACTCTGGAGAAATTCTATCAAGAGACTGATAAGCCGAGAGGAAGACCCTGAAGACTGGTGGTGGAAAACCAAGGAGCAGGAAGAACCCTTGGATACATCAGTTTGGGAACCGGAAGATAAACTTAGTACTTGAGGACAGCGACCCAAACTGACCTTGTGTGAAGATTTGGAGAGGATAGTGCAAGAGGACGTGTCAGAACCACCCACCAAGGCAGAGAAGGCAGTCGCCGACCAGGGAGGCATGCACTCCGCTAGAAGGGGAGGCACTGCTGGACCCGAGAGAACCAGAGAGGGAGCAGCCAAGGACAGCAACTCCGCAGGCAACTCCGGTGTCCAGATACTACCTACGACCTAGGGTACATACGATAAGGGAAGAAAATTTCATCTGGTGGTGAGTGAAGCCACTAGATCAGGTACGATTCGAGTTTCAGGAGGGCAAGTCAGTACAACATTTTTTTTTTGTATGCAATTTATGTTTTTTTTTGTGAACATTTTTTTTTTTTAGGTAGATTTCGAAGAAAAATCTACCTATTGGGATTGGTAACACTTTCGAAAAATTCTTTCATATCTTTACGTATCATGACTCCCTAAGTACGAAACCACCGCCCGTTGAAATTTTTTTTTGCGATATTTATAATTATATATATATTTTTCTATCTTTACATGCTAGCGGACATAATTTTGAAGATATTTGAACCAAATTTTATTATGTTATTTCTAGGCCCAATAGTTCGGACAAGTTTGTTAATGAGCAAAATTGGCCCAAGGGGGTTGGGTCGGGGGAGGGGGTTGAAAGTTTGAATAATTTATATCTCGGCCCCTATGAAGTATAGAGGGAAACTTTGTTTGAATAAATTAGAGTACTCCCTATAGAGTTCACAGTGACACCAACGATTCGGGGGTTTTGAGGGTATGAGTGGGGGTGGGGGGATGGAAATTCTAAATTTTTGAAACCACGTCTTGTGGGGTAATGCTGAAACGCTCTTGATGAGTACTCTACAAATCAATAACTAGTTTCTCGATAGCTCTCATATAAGGCGAGATTTGAATGTTTGAAAAAGTGCTCTTTCTTCTTTTTTGCAGTTATTACTGCGGGTTTGTCATGCCAAGGCTAAAGGAGAAAAGTGCTGCGCAGCGACAATAAATTAAACCAAAAGCACTTCAAAATCTACCTCAGCCTGTAGGCCTGCCTAAAGGGTTTTTTTCTTTGCTTTGTGTATATCCAGATTCTTTTTTTTAAGTAAGAAGATATTTTTAATTTTTTAAATAGTGAATTGAAAAGAACATAAAAGTGCAAGAAATTAACTATTTATGAAGAAGACTGTAATTCTGTTAATTAAGTAAATATCTTTATGTTGGTTGTAAGCAGGTAAGTGGTAGAGCTTTATCGTTGATTTTTTTTATTCTGTTGTGATGGCAATGATGGTGAAGTTTATGTTAATGATAGTCTGTATAGCTATGGTAGGAGGAACTGGTACTTGCAACAATAGTATCTTATTTCTCTCTGAGGGTCAAATGTTTGTAGTCAGTCAGAAGCTAATTGTACTTTGTCAGTTAAACATTTCTGAGGTGTTCTGTTGTTTTTTTTATTTTATTTATTTATTAATATTTTAAACTTTATTAAACAACAAGTATATTACAATTGAGATGAGATTTAACAATTGCATATACATAAAAATGCATATACTTTAAACATGTTGCAAGAACTCAGTCCACTGACTGTCCTTACTAATAAAGTAGATAGTCTAATCGTCAAGTAGGTCTGTATGTTGTTTTACGTTTTAATCTTCTACGGTTGCGTTGTGGTGGCATCTGGTGTGGAGTCTGAATGAGCAGTTCATTTTGATGTGACAGGAAAAAATGATGAAGTCTGTTGTAGCTGTTGTGTAGAATGGAGTCGACTTGAATGATTTGCAGATCGCGATGGAGGGTGTCATTGCGAACATACCTTAGAACCCTGTTCTGGATAGTTTGAATTCTTTTCACTTCTGAGTCTGAAGCTGAACCCCAGGTAGCGCATCCATACATCCACATAGGTTTTATTATGGAGGAGTAGATCAATCTCTTGATGTGTAATGGTAACATACTTTTAAGTAAATGCTTTAGCTGGTGGATTCTACAGTGATACCTTGAGATACGAGTTTAATTCATCCCGTAACCTTGCTCGTATGTCAATTTGCTTGTATCTCAAAGCAATTTTCCCCATTGAAATTAATTGAAATGCCATTAATCCGTTCCAGCCCCAAAAATGCTACCCCCAATTGTTTTTGTTACGTGCTTTTGAATAAGAAAAATGTATTTATAAATGACAAATATTGTATAAAAACATAATAAAAGAGAATGTAAAGCAAAAAAACTGGTTTTATAAATGCGCAAAAAGCGCAGAGCCCTAGAAAAACTTAGCAAAGATGCTTCGACAGCGAGGTAAACAAGCACACTGGGGAATACGTGGGATAATGCGCGAGACGCACAAGGCGCAGGCGCAGTAAACTGGTGGGCCGTGTGCAGCGTCGCAGCTGGCCGTTCCTCGTATCTCAAATGTCGCTCGTATTTCAAAACAAAACTTCGCTCGCTCAACAGCTCATATCTCAAATAACTCGTATGTTAGGGCACTCGTATCTCGAGGTACCACTGTATTTCTGAGTCGTTTTATGATATGTTTCCATGTTAATTTGTTGTCTAAGATGAGTCTTAAATATTTTACTGTTTCTGTGTAGGGAACTTGTTCTCCTTGTAGAATAATGGCAAAGTCTGTAGTCTTGTGTTTGTATGTAAATTTGATGATCTTCGATTTTTTAGGGTTCATTATTATTTTCCATTTCATGCACAATTGTCAATATCCTGGGTAAATGTCTGTAGTTTCATTGCAGCTTCCTGGCAGGAGCCTGTACTTAATATGAAAAACTTTTTGGAAAGTCTGAGACGCAGATGAGGTAAAGAAACGGCCCTATGACACTGCCTTATGGTACTCCAGCATTTATGGATCTAGGCGGTGATTGTGAGTTCTCGTATTTTACTGAGAATGTTCTTTTGCTGAGGTAGGATAATATTATTCTGTACATGGTATCTGACAAAACAGGTTTAATTTTGTGCAGTAGTCCTTCGTACCATACTTTGTCGAACGCTTTTGTAGTATCAATGAATAAACCAAGGCAAACGGATTCATTTTCATAGGTATCTAAAATGGAATCTACTACTCTGTGAAGTTCTTGAGGACAAGAGTAACCAGGCCAGAATCCAAACTGCGTGGCTGGTATCATAGTGTGTGTTGCTTCTAGTAATTGAGGAAGAAGCAGTCGTTCAAAGATTTTGGAAAATAATGGTAGCAAACTGATGGGACGAAAATTGCTTGGATCATTTTTTAGTTTCTCTGGTTTAGGTATCATTAGATAATAGCATGTTTCCATCTTGTTGGAAAATAAGTCAAGCGCAATATGGCATTGAATATCTGTGTTAATAGGACCAGTGTTTTCTGAGGCATAGCCTTTAGTAAAGGTGAAACAATTAGATCACTTCCTGGTGCTTTATTTCTTGGCAATCTTTGGATTATATTTGAGACTTGAGCAGGAGTGAAAAGTTTTCCAAATGGACTTAGTTATATGTCTTCCATGACTCTCTGCTCACATGTGGGATTTAAGATGGGATTTGGATTAAACTGATTTTCTAATATTTCAGAGAAACTGTTTACTTTTTCTTCTGAGGAGCATAACCAAGAGCTTGCCAACCTTTAGAGGAGGGATCCTGTCGATATGCTTAGTCAAGTACTTAGTTTTCTTCCAAAGAAAGCCATCAGAAAAATTATTGTGGTTGAAATTATTTTGAATAGCAGCACTGTGTTCTTCTTTCATAGCTTCACGTAGATTTTTCGTTGCTCTATTATAAGATGTTTTAAATGGAGAATACCGTGTCTGCTCCCAAAGCCTTCTGCATTTTTTATTTTCTAGCAATAACTTTTTGATGTGTGGTGATAATATGTACTTACTTCTGGGAGTGGGATTTCTATTTTTTCCTGCCATTTCAGCAGCGTAGTGAATGTATCTAGTAAGTGCGCTTACAGCTTTGTCTATGTCATGAGGTGATTTCAATGGTATATTTATTTCAGTTGTTTCTTCTAAAGTAGATGAATACAAACGCCAATCAAAAGGTCATTGTATTAGAGATCACATGGCACTTGTCTTTATTTCAGCTGTTGAATTAATTGTTAGCCTTACAGGATAATGGTCAGAACTCAGTTCTGGTATTACTGATGGTACACTACAAATGTGTGACATATGAAAATATCCAGAACATCAGGTGTTTGGCCCCCATCTGGGAAGTATGTAGGTTCGACAGGATATAAGAAGTCGAATGACAGTTGTGTTGCAGCTTGAAGAAGTAAGTGTCCTCTGGGGTTGACTAGGTTGGATCCCCATCTAGGATGTTTAGCATTAAAATATCCTCCTATTAAGTAATGTGCACCCAATATATGGCCTAAATTCCAGAGAATGGCCAGTGTAAATTTATTAACAGGCGATCCAATTTGGTATGTCCTTTTATTTAGAGTTATTAAAATTCTAGACATTTGGAGCTCATCTTCTATAACTGGTAGAAGTTCATCGTGAAATATGACATTTTAAACAAAAACAGCAGAACCTCCCTTCCTGTTTCCGCTTGGATGATCAGCACGATATATTTTATAGCCTGGCATATAGAAATTGATATGTGGACCTAGTTTTTTTTCAGTTACCAGTAAGATATTTATGTTGTAATATTCAAGAAACAGCTTTAATTCAAAATATTTATTATTTAGTCCTCTAGCATTCCAGGTGAACACCAACAGACGCTCATTTCTATTAGTATTCGTTTTTTGTTAACTAGAACAGGAAGCACTTGTGTTAAGGTGTTGATAAGTGGAACCAATAATGACACAATATTATAAATTTTGTCAATCAGTTTGTTAAGTACTGCAGTAAAATTGTTTTCAGAGGATGTAGCGTTGCACTTAGTTGCATCAGCATAGGTGTGGCTTGAATTGTGCGTTGTTTGATTTGCTTTAAAAGATTTTGTATCCCCGTGTGGAGTTGCCGCTCCCATCGGGCGCCTCCCCAGGTGGCGGATAGGGGAATGCTCACCAGATATGGTGGGTACCGGGGAAATAAAATACCCGGGGCGGACCAAAGGCGAAGACCACAACGGCGGACTCGGCGGAGATTGGATCAATCAGAACGGCGAGGAAGGCGGAAGTGGCACCCCGCCTCCCAAGGGGAATTTTGAGAGGAACCACTGCCTTGCGGAGAAGGCGAACCTTCAAAGGCTAAGGGAGCAAACCCCTACAGAAAACCGCCCAGTCGTTGTGCTAATCCCTCACACTGGGTCTTCAAAACGATTCAAAGAATTACACACTGCCTCGGACCAGGACGGATTCATTGGAGAAGACAATGCAAGAATAAGGAATTGAGATTAGGAACTTGGAACATTAAAACTTTGAATGGAAAGGAGGAGGAAGTAATCCGGGAAATGAAGAAATATAAAATAAAGATTCTGGGTTTGAGCGAGATAAAGAAGAAAGGGAATGGAAGCAAGCTGATGGAAGGAAACTACACGCTACGGTACTCCGGGGTCCCAGTGGGAACTAGAGCAAAGGAGGGAGTTGGCATTCTAACAGAAGAAGAGATGGAAAGAAGAGTGGTAAGCTGGAAAGCAGTCAATTCAAGATTAATGTCAATAGATCTTGATATGGAAGAGAAACTAACCATAATACAAGCTTATGCGCCAACTGAAGATTCCAATGTGTTAGAAAAGGAAATTTTTTATACAGATCTACAGAGGGAGGTAGATAGAGCAGAGGAAGGAGGTAGGAAAATATTTCTGATGGGAGATCTCAACGGCAGGGTGGGTAACAATTTTAGGAGAGGACATGGGGTTTTAGGAAAATATGGAGGCGAAAGAGTTTTAAATGAAAATGGACGAAGAGTTTTAGAATTTTGTTTAAGAAATAATTTAAGGATAGGAAATTCCTTTTTTAAACACAAAAAGATCCATCAAACAACTTTCGAAGGTGAAGGAAGAGAAGTAAAGAGCATCATTGATTACATTATATACGCAAAGGAATTGAGTGCAATATTGAGGGATGTAAAGGTAATTAGAGGAGCAGAGGCCTCGACAGACCACAGACTATTGGTGGCAGACACAAGATTCAAGATAAGGAGGACAGAGAAAAAGAAGGTATTTGAAAAAATCAGAATAGAAGAACTAAATAAAATGGAAAATAGGCAAAGATATCAGGAATCGCTGAGAGAGAAATTTGAAGGAAGGGAAGAAGAGGAAGACAATATAAACATAAATGGAATGTGGGCAGAAATTAAGGAAACAATGCTGAAAGCAGCTGGAGAAGTGTGTGGCAAGAAAAGAGTAAACAGAAACATGAAAAGAACAAACTGGTGGAGTGAGGAAGTAGAACAATCGGTAAGCAGTAAGAAGAAAGCATGGAAGAATTACCTCAGAAGTAAAAGGCAGGAGGATTTTCAAGATTATATTCTAAAGAGGAACGAGGCAAAGAAGACAGTGAAAGAGGCAAAAGAGAAATCATGGATAGATTTTGGGAATCAGGTGGAAAGTCACTTTAAAGATAATAGGAAAATCTTCTGGAATACCATTAAAAATATAAGAGGGAAATATGGCAAAAGAGTAAGAAACATCAAGAATAAGGAGGACAATAACAAAATACTCGTAGAAACCCAACAGGAAAGAATTCTGGAAACCTGGAAAAGGTATTACGAAGGGAAATTCGCAGAGGAGTTAGCCCCTGAAGTAGTACAGGAGATACTGGAGAAAGAGAGGAGGTGACAACGGCAGGGGAGGAACAAATTCCTAGTATAATATCAAGGACAGAGGTGGAATTAGCAATTGAAGCGATGAAGGTGAGCAGAGCAGCAGGATATGATGACATTGCACCAGAACTGATCAAATGGGGAGGAGCAGTGATAATTGACAAACTATGGAAATTATATCAGAAAATATGGCAGGAGGAGATGATACCCACGGAATGGGAGTATAACATAATAATACCGGTTCACAAAAAGGGTGAAAGTACAGACTGTGATAATTACAGAGCAATTTGTTTGGCATCAGTGGCACAAAAAATATATTCAAGAATACTGGAAAGAAAATTGAGGGAAGTGGTGGAAGAAGAATTGGAAGAGGAACAGGGGGCGTTCAGACCAGGCAGACAAACACAAGACTGGATATTTACATTAAGAACACTGGGAGAGAAGTTTATGGAAAAAGAAAAAAAGCTTTATTTGGCTTTTCTAGACTTGAAATCGGCATTTGACAGAGTACCAAGGAAGGAAATATGGAAAGTGTTGAGGAAGAGAGGAGTGAGCGAAGTTAGTAAGAGTCATAGAATCAACCTACAAGTCAGTAGAGGGACTAGTAAGGATTGATGGCGAGAGGTCAAAGGAATTTGAAATGAGAAGAGGGGTGAAACAAGGAGACAGCCTGAGTCCTTTGCTGTTTATTATTTTCATGGATGAAATAATTAAAACATGCAAGAGGAGAACGACCAAAACGAAGGTAGGCTATTGGAATATGAGAACGATCTATAGCCAGGTATTAGTGTACGCAGATGATATACTACTGATTGCAGAAACAGAACAAAAACTGCAGGATATGGTAAATGAATGGACAGAAATCCTGAAAAGTAAGGGAATGAGTGTAAACACAAGCAAGAGTAAAGTAATGCAAATGGGAAAAACAGAGGAAAGGATTGAAGGAATTAACATTAATTGCGATGGAAAGCCACTTGAACAGGTAAAAACATATGAATACTTGGGAACAATAATACACCAAAATGGGATAATAAAGGAAGAAATACTTAATAGAACGAAGAAGGCTAGGAATATATATTACGGATTAAGCAATATAATATTTGGGAAGAAAGAAATACAAGCCAGAACAAAATTACAGGTATATAAAACAATCATAGAACCAACCCTGTTGTATGGGAGCGAAAGTTGGCCAGTTACAAATGAGAGAATAAGTAACATTACTGCAATAGAAATGAAATGCTACCGAAGAATAGTAGGAAAGACAAGAAGGGATAGAATACGGAATGAGAGGATCAGAGACGAGTTGAAGCAGAAATCAGTGGAGGAGAGACTAAGAGAAAGGCAGATGAAATGGTTCGGACATGTGTTAAGAATGGGAGAGGAGAGAAAGCCAAAACAGGTGATGGAAGCAAGAAAGGAGGGAAGGAGAGGAAGAGGAAGGCCCAGAACGACATATTTAGACAATATCGAGGGGATGGCAAGAAGAAGGGGGAAAGGAATGGGAGAATTGAGAAGAATGGCAAGGGACAGAGGAGAATGGAGGAAATGGATCGAGGCAGACCCGACGCCGTGAGGCACAAGGGGAAGAGAAAGAAGAAGAAGAAGATTTTGTATCACTTCTAGAAGCATTTTGGTTTGTTGTGGTGTATGCGTTAGTGTTTTTCTTATTTTCCCGCTGAGAAGCATTTTGCAATCTAATGTGCACAGGGCAGCCTCTATAATTGGCTGTATGTTGCCCCTTGCAATTAGTGCAAATTGGGGAGCTGTTGGATTTTTTGTACATTTGGAATAAGGTGAAAGCCATTGCACTTGACACATCGCGATTTTCTGTGGCAATAATTTTTGCTGTGTCCATAATCCTGGCAATTAGCACACTGTATGATGGTACACTTTGGTCTTGGAGGTTCTGTTTTAACCACTGCATAGTAGAGGTGGTTAACCTCATAAATTTGGTCGTTTATGACATTCTGTTTCAAGTCAAGAAAGAAAAGTGGAAGAGGAACCTTCGTTACAGGATGGTGAACTGGTATCATCTGCACTGGTTGGAACCCCGTTTCTGTTAGCTCATTCATTACCAGATTAACGTCACAAGAAGGGTGAAGACCCCATACTACTACTCTGAAGTTCTTATCACTTTTAAGTTGATAAGAGTAAAACTCTGCTTTCATTGATTGTAAATAGTTTGTGACACTGCGATAGGCGTCAATTGTTTCTACATTTAGTTTTACTTTATTGTCACTGATTGTCTTATGTTTATAACAATCAACTTTCAAATCATTCAATGCCAAGAGAAGCTTATTCATATCTACCACATTACAAATATAGATTGGTGGTGGCTTATCTGATTTTTTAGAATTACTATCCTCTGTAGGTCTGTTGCTTACATCGATCATGTCTTCATTTTCAGCGTCTTCATTTTCAGCGGCAAGAACTTCGTATCTATTCTGTGTAGCGAATGAAGAGTTGCTATCCAGCTTAGGTTTCTTGGCGTTGCTCTCTGAACTGGTCATTACATCTCTGATTACAAGAGATGAACTGTTCAAAAGCTCTGATTTTTTCATACACACAACAAATAACGATTAATCCACTTATTAAAACTATATAACTTCAAAGAAACAAAATTATAACTGTAAATAAATCAATTTCTTACAGAGCTTATGATGTTCACATTCGTAAACACAATCCAAAGCCTCCTGTCGCCAAGTTGTTTGATAAGTATTTTGAAGAGTTGTCTTCCCTAACTAGAAATACCTCTTGGTTAAGGTATGAAGGCGAAGTATTTTGGAGATTGTATTCGCTGAGTTGAACGGGGCTATTAACCATTTGCAACATGCTTTTAGACAATATTGGACGGAGGTCGCGAGTCTGTTCGATTTGTTGCCGAAGCAGCTGATGGGTAGGCCTGAGATTTTTCGTAATGATCCCCAGTCTCAGACAGATGACTACGTTAGTAATCTGAGACCCCAGAGAAGTAAGAGGTAATTTTTTTTTATTTAGGAGGTAAAATTTTAAAACGTTTAATTGGAGTAGCAACAATTGGTGATGTCGACAATGTCATGCAAAAACATGAGGTAATAATACAGGAATTAGAGCATTCATTACAACATAATACACGATATACGAGGGCTGTTTTTTTTTTCAACTTCCGATGGGTCATAAAATGAAAACCACAGTGAAAATCAAAACTGTTTTATTTGGAACATTTAGGTACACCTTCTAGCTACTTCTGTACGTAGTTTCGTTCCGATTGAGACATTTGTCGTAGCGTGGTACCAACTTTCCAATACCCTCTTCATAGAAGCTTGCCGCCAGCGTATTGAGAAGGGTCCTCACGGCATTTTGAAGTTTTTTTGAATTTCTTCATTGGTGTGGAAGCCAGATCTTAGATTTGTTCGGGAAATTTGTGTGCATCCATTGTTTGGATTGTTTTTTGGATTCTGGATTGTCGTAACGAATCCATGTTTCATCCCCTGTCACGATGGATTTCAAAAACTTGTTCCCGTGCCGAGTGACTTTCATTTTTTTCGGCAGCTGAAGAAAGATCTGGAAGGACAGAGCTTCCACACCAACGAAGAACTTCAAAACACTTCAAAATGCTGTGAGGACCCTTCTCAATACGCTGGCGGCAAGCTTCTATGAAGAGGGTATTGGAAAAATGGTACCACGCTACGACAAATGTTTCAATCGGAACGAAACTACGTACAGAAGTAGCTAGAAGGTGTACCTAAATGTTCCAAATAAAACAGTTTTGATTTTCACTGTGGTTTTCATTTTATGACCGAGGTTGAAAAAAAAAAAAACAGCCCTCGTATGAATGACTTGACCAAATAAGTGATATTGCATGTACAGGCTACGCAGTTATCTTTAAGAAATGTCAGTGAGACAGTGAGGAGATTACAGAGTAAAGAGCATATTGAGCATTTCCTGCAACACCTCGGTTTTATGTTACTGAATTCCAAGCTGGAGGTGATTAATTTTAGGACGACCTTTATAACTGTTCGTAGGGGGGGTATTTGATTAGCACCGAGATGAGCGCCAATTTATAACCGTTTGTAGGTCTGGATATATAGGCCTAGAGTTGGGCGACCAATTTATAACTGTTCGTTGGGTGATGAAATGATTAACGTCAAAATGGGTGCCAATTTATAACTGTTCGTAATGTTGGGTGCTAATTTATAACTGTTGGGTGCCAATGTATAATTGTCAGTAGGGGTCGTTGAATATATTATGTCCGGCTATTTCTAACTCAGTTGGTAGAGCGAGATCTCTTTCAGGGTCGTGCTCGACGAAAACTAAAATAGGATATAAGATGAAGGGATTATAGGTCGTAAAAATGAAGTCTATTGATAATGAACTTGAATAATATTTGTAAGTTTATTTTGTCCGAAAATCTTTCACTTAATTTGTTAATTTCTTAAAATGTCTGGAGGAAGAATACAGTAATGTCTTTATCTATTTGCTTCGTCGTCGCCAAAATTACTTTAGGTAATATTATTATACTTATAACATCTGCACGTTTTATTGCAGGAATTTTAGGTTATATATCTTATGGCGGTATTTATTCGTTTAACTTTTCAATACGAAAAATAATATCTATAATCTTGTCTTATTCCGATATGTATATCTTTATCCTCGACCGTATTATTTAAAAGTCGGTATAAAATTAATATTAGTACTTGTTACTGTTTCACTGTATATTTCTAACTCCGGTTTAGTCTATAAAAATTACGTCCGTCGCTGTTGAATAGATGTCTTCAAGTCCTGGTTGGTCGCTCCTGTTCGTGTTAATATGTTTCGGTGTTAAAATATTCTAGCCATTCCATTGGTTCAGTCAGTAGGCTTTGTCTCTTATGATTGGAAATTAGCTAAGTCGTCTGCTAGTGTTTGAAATATTTGTCGTTAAAGTGGGTTGAGGTTGGGGGAGAAACGTATCCATCAACTTGACTTTAATAGCTGGCGACAGTGGACTTCTTCAGACAAAAAGCCACGCCTTCACTTCATTGTATTCCCTTATTTAGTTAATAATTCATAAAGTAATTGTCACTATTGTCTGCAATAAGTGTAGTTGTATAGCTTTCTTGATTATGCGTTGAATGATGTAATTTTCTATGTTGTCGTGTTAATAATTAATCGTTTGATTAATTATTTGTAATTGCTGGTAATGTCTTTTGATTCAGATGGTCATGTTGTATATCAAATTGTTCGTGTAAATGTCCTCTGTCTTGTCATGTAATTCGTTTTATGGTCATTGTAATAGTCTAGGTGTAATGGTAGTTTTTTAGTAGTCGATAATGTTGCGGGAAGTTCAAATATTGTCCGTGAAATGTATTTTCTTATATTTGATTCCTCTTTTTATATAAGTCCATATGAACTGATCGGTTACAAATGTCCGAACGCTATAATTATTAAAATTATGAAGTAATTGGTATTTGGAAAATAGTTTTATAAATAATTTTAAAAATTTTTCGTTAGTCTCGCATCCAAAATTTCTCGTTCAGTTCGTATATCAATTAGTTATTTTGATTTTGTAATGATGAATATTTTGTAATTTATTATCTGTTATCTTTTATCTGTGTTCTTCCTCGTCGACTGAATAAAAATATAGTTTTCACATTAATATTCTTAAAATATAAACATTGTTAAATCATACACTTGTTACATTGAATCAGCTGATAATCTTCCTTTCTTTACTTCATTGTACTCACTTGTAGTACGCTTCTCTTTCCTTTTCACCTAATAAAATGAAATGTTTGTTACATTGAATTACTTGATAATAGTCATCTTGACTGGTTGTAACTCATTTCTGGTACATCACTGTTCTTCACCTAATGAAACAATTTTACTAATTACACTTAATTACTTACCGTTAAATACATAAAATTTTATTTAACACACAATGGGATTTGATTACTTATACACTTCACACTTTATTTTTTTTTTAATTACACAATCTAAAAACGTATTATTTTCTTTCTTCTGTTCTTCAGGTATCCTTTTTATTCAAATAAATTTATTTTGCTTATTTCGTAATATCATGTTCAAGTTTACTACAAATTTATGCATTCTTACTCCTACACAATCAATAATATCATTCTTAAATGTCAATCTGCTTTTTCTAGCATGATTATTATAAGTGCATGCCTTACCTTCATTTTATTATTTTCTTTCTCATTAGTGATCTTTTTCACTCTTTTGACAGTGGATTCCTTCCTTGTCATACTTTTCTCATTTTTCATCGTCGACTCATTTCTTACCTTTAATTATTCATAATCTTTGCACACTCATAAATTCACTTTTCATAACTCATTATTTATCTCTTTGATTTTCATTTTATACCTTATATTTGATTGGTGTGAGGTTGTAGGGAGGATACTAAATTGAATATGCATGATAGTGAAATACTTATTCATTTATAAATCTTAATTCTTTAACCAAAGTGTAATGTGTAATTATAAAACTTAATTCAATATTTTCAATAAGTGTAATTAAAATTTTCTTATATATTTAAATCAAATACTAGTGTGATTATCCTAAGTCAAATCGATGTTTCATTTCCTTCAGTATAATTCAGAGGGGAATCTGCACATCACTTCTTAAATATATATACAATTTTAGTCGAAGAAAGGCTGTACACACATCTCTTCGTCTTCAAGGAAACACTGCAAAAATCACTTCATTATATGAGGTAATTCTTGTATCGTTATTGTCTTTCAGTGTTTACTTATAAAATGATGGCTTCATCGTTTTACCTTAAATTAATACATTCGTTGTGTTAACGTAAAAATGAAACATAGATCTGAGAGGGTTCACGCAAAAATATTTTACATTCCATTCTCGTAGTCCTTTTTCGTTTCCAGTTCATTGATTAAGAGCAAAATTTACCTCGTATGCTTTGATTCTCATACAATCCGTGACATCACATGATATGGTCTCAATAATTGTTTACGATATCTGCCAACAATTTTATGGGGTTTCTTGGCTTCTTTTAACTCAAAGGTATCGGTACTAAATTTTGCATTTATTACTAATGGTCCTCTAAAGATTAAAGAAAACTTACGTTGTTTGTTTTGAAGTCTGTTGGATAACACATGTTGTCTTAGTAGTACATAGTCTCCTAATTTGGGTTCCCATTTCTTTCTTTTCTTGCGTGGCTTTTCTTTTCTTTTCAACCATCGCTTTTGTAACCTTTGAAGAATGGCTTGACACACTTCAATGTCAGATTTCTCACAAGTGTTCAAAACAGGTGGGGTGTTTGAAAAGAGGGGTCCAACTTTACATTGCTTTACTACTTCCAAGGGAATTTCTTTTGTGACCTGGTGTCTCGTTTCATTCAATATGGCCTGTATAGGTTTTAAGTAACGAAACCAATTTTTGTGTTGTCTGTGTGTGAGTAAGCGTAGATAAGATATAACCTGTTTGATATATCGTTCGGAAATGTTGCTTTGTGGGTTATAATTAGATGAATGTAATGTCTTGATTCCTATCCTACTTAAGCCATCTGTCCATTTCCGGCTTGCGAAAATTGAGGCGTTATCTGTCAGACAACTGGATACCTGTCCGAACGTATTGACATATTCTTGCATCTTCATTAAGCAAATCTTTGTTGATAAATCTCTTATGGGATACAAGGCTACTAATTTGCTGAATACATCAACCAAAACAAAAACATATTGATTACCGAAGTTAGTGCGTATGAGGGGTCCCAATATATCTCCGCATATTAATTGATTTGGTGCTGTTGATTCTACAGAATGTATCTCAGTGGCGTAGGCGGTGTTTTTATTCTTTCCAGTCTGACATAAGTGACAGGTACTGACATACAGTCTCACTTTTCGTCCTAACTGTTTAATGAAAAAATGGTCACTGATTGCATTTATCATTCGATCAGTACCGCTGTGAGCTAAGTTCTCGTGGTAGCTTGCAATTATGTCATGTTCCAACGCTTTCGGTACGTATGGTTTCCAAGTAGGGGTTTCCAGTCCGCATAGTTTGTATATCACATTATTGTGTAATGCAATGGTTTTCTGGTTATCATGGCCACATGCCGGATTGGAATTTGAATCGGGGATGCCCTGCAGCTTAGGCCGAATAGATGAAAGGTATTCGTCGTCGTTCTGAAGTGTCACTAAATTTGCTAATTTATTGTTGAGCTTATATTTGTCATTGACAGTGATTCCCATGATCTTGACTTCCTTCTCAACCTGTCCTTCCATACTGGCTATGCCTGGATGGCTAGGCAAACGAGAAAGAATATCGGGAAGTTTGTTATCAGATCCTTTTATGTGCTGTATTTCTATGTTATATCGGGATATGGCGCTGATAAACCTGGATACTCTGGAGTTGCTCAGTTTGCACTGATTGATAAAACTCAGACTCATGTGGTCGCACAATACTGTTACTTTGCAATTATAAATGTAATGTTTGTATTTATTTAAGGCTTCATGAACTGCGTATACTTCCAATTCGGTAGGGTACATCCTGGACTGTGTGGTGTTCAAGCCTTTGCTTGCGGTGGCTATTAGGCGTTTTTCGCCGTCTTTAACCTGGAATAAAATGCTTCCGATCCCACGGGCACTGGCATCTGTGGCTATAAAATATGGAATCGAATCGTCTGGCTTTTGCAGTCGGATGGACTCCGCGAACAGCTGCTTAACCTTATTGAAGGCCGCATCATGTTCCGTTGTCCATTTCCATTTCTGGGCCTTCCGCAAAAGAGGCTTTAGGGGAAAAATTTCTTGGGCATAATTTTGTACAAATCTGGCCTGATATTGGCATACACCAAGGAAAGATCGTAATTGTTTCTGATTCTTAGGGGCTGGGATTTGCAAGATGGCTGCCACCTTTTCGTCGTCGATACGGAAATCTTTCCCGGATATAATATATCCGAGAAATTTTACCTCTCGCTGAAAGAAATGGCACTTGGAGATATTAAGGGTGAATCCTGCGGTTCTTAGCTTGTCTAAGGTTTGGTCTATGTGATCCATGTGATCTGCTATTGAATATGACGCAATCAAAATGTCGTCGAGGTAGGGGATTATGAAAGGGTTGCTGCTCCAATTGAAAGTTAGTGCTAGCGCACGTAGCAGTGCGGCTGAAGACGTGCGACAGCCAAACGGGACGCGACAAAATCTGAAATGCCGTCCTTGATAATTAAAACTGGTCATATCGCGTGATTCTGAGTCTAAAGGGATTTGCCAAAAAGCTGAGTTTAGGTCGGTTGAAGAGAAATAATCTCCTTCTTTTGCTCTAGATAATAACTCATCAGAAGTCAACGGCTTATAGTTGTCCTCCTGGCAGTCATTGTTGAGGGTCCGAGCATCAATTGTTAAGCGAATATCTCCTGAGGGCTTTATTACTATACAGAGGGGATTACTATGATTGCTCATTGAGTCCTCGATGATTCCCTGATCCAACATGTTTTGTATCACAGCAGTTACTTTGGCTCTTAAACTCAATGGGATGGGTCTCGGTTTATGTCGTATTACAGTGGTAGAGCGTCGGTTTATTTGGTGTGTATAGAGATTACATTTTCCAATCTTATTGGTAAACAAATCTCTATGTTTTCTCAGTATACCTAATAAAGTTTGCTGAGCGTGTGTATCTAAGCCCTGAGTTTCGCTTACCTTGGCCAATATAAGCGAATCTATCTCAGAACTCGTCATAATGTGTTGAATATTTACATCCACTTCTGAAGTTAAGTGTTGTATATTATGTTCTGTTTGAGAAGACAGAAGTGGAGTGAGTGGTTGTTGTGAATGGTCGTCTTGTGTAAGCTGTATGAGGGGTTGGGGGTAGGTATTTACAGCCTCAACAAAGAACGTCTCTTCCTGCAGGTCTGGGTTACAGTCGCCTGCTGTGAATGGAAGGGGGGCTGGCCTCCGGAACGGTACAGTAAGCTCCTGCCTGTCATTTCCAATAAAATTGAAATTTTCATTTCTAAAGTCAATGATAGCTTCTAGCTGTCTAAAAACTTCACTGCCTACAATCAATGGTAAATTTAATCCTGTTATCACAAGGAATAGAACTTCCACCGTATGACCGGCTATGTTTAAAGGTACGAAACATTGGTGTCGTATTCTAAATCTTGTTCGGCCTGCCGCTAGAAGTGCAGACATATTGTATACAGGTAAAATCTGTGTGATTGCTCTAGTTCGTTGCAACTCCAAGAATGTGTTTTGCGACATTACTTGGGCATCTGATCCGGTATCGAGAGTAATTTGATAGGGATTTTCACCTATCAATACCTCAATAGTAGGGGGTTTATTTGGGTCTTGAGACAATTCACTACGTTGTAAGATGCCTACAGTAATATCTGTGGGCGTGATCATGTCTGTATTGTTGTGAAAATCAGTTGTTGTATAGTCATTGTTAATGACAGTATTGTTGTCCACTGCATTGTTGTCTGTAAGAATGTGGGGTGTTGTGTTGCTAGTTTTAGAAAGTGTGTCTGTTATAGCAGTGTCATGTATAGTTGCAATTTTATCACGAACTATTTCTTTGTTGTGAATCATTGCATTGTTGTGATGTCCTGTTTTGTGGTTTTCCTTTTTATTGTTAACAGAATCAATATTAGTGTCATTCAGGTTATTTACTGCAACTTTATTATGTTTTGCACCAGAAAATCCTGAATTGCTCGGGCACACCATGCTACTTACAGCATGCACGGCGGCATTCGAAAATCCTTTTCTACTAAGTGTAGTGGGTTTGTGTTGTGTAACAGTTGTTGACAAAGCTTGTTTGTAGGCTTTAGAGTCTTGTACTGAGTGTGGTGCTGACCTGAGTGCTTTATCTGATAGTTTCATGACTTTATTAGCTGTACCTCCATTATTGTTCCTTAGAACTGCAGGGCCCCTTTTGCGAGGTTCCAATGGTGCCCTTAGTCGTTTAAAACAACCGTCGGTGGTGGTGACTGGTGGTCATTGTTGCTATTTTCATGATTGTTATTAGTTGTGTTATGTTGGTTTTCATTATTCTGTCCATTGTTATTTGCATATCGGTTTAGTCCACGGCGTGAGTTATTTCTACCTCGAAAACTTGGTCGGAAAAATCCTTGATTGTATTGAGTTCTATGGAACCATCGGGGTGTTCCATTGTATGGTCTTCTGCCATAGTTATTCCTATTGTTCTGATTTGAGCCTGTGAAGTTGTTATTATTTGTATAGCCATTATAATTATTGCTATTGTAATTATTATTGTAGTTTTGGTCTTGGGAATTGTTGTTTCTGAAACCGTTGTTGTAGCTTGAGTAGTTCCTGCCATTGTTGAAATAATAAGGGCGATATCTGAAATTTCTACTCCTCCAATAAGAAGTCCTATTTCCTCTCTGATATGGCGTATTTCTCCAGAACTGTCCTGGGCTATCCGAGCTATTTTCTTGGGTTACATTAGTCTCGTTTTCATTTACTTGTTGGTGTTCCTCACACAACTGGGCAGATCCTGTCCGCGTCTCGCATCCAAAAGCGTTTTGGTTGGGTTTGGTTTGGACATAATTAATGTTTCTTTTTAGGCCTTGATTAGTGTTGGTAACTTGGGATTTATTTATCTTTTGTGGTGGAAATGGGGATTCCTGTAGGGATTTCAACAATGCTATCATGTCAGGGATT
Source organism: Ectobius pallidus (assembly GCA_964059195.1). NCBI lineage: Eukaryota > Metazoa > Arthropoda > Insecta > Blattodea > Ectobiidae > Ectobius > Ectobius pallidus. Next base: position 37,631,110 of record CAXKWD010000009.1, read on the forward strand.
GTCTTGGGGCTCGCGACAATTAAACTGTTCTTTATTGAAAACGGATAGTGTAAGCAGAGGGCTTTGATGAAGACTTCATCTTCGATACTAGGGGTTAACAGCTGTTTTGAATCACATAAAGAAATAAAATGTTCCATATAGGTTTGGCCGCTATTACGATCAAAACTTCCATGAAAAATCTGACCTTTTAATCTCTCTTGATCTGATATTGACCAGAATTCTCGAAGAAAGGACTCTTCGAATGTCTGCATATTCAATTCCAGCGTATCATTAACCACATTGAACCATCGAGCTGCACTACCTTTTAATGACCTGGATACCATGATCATTTTTAACTGTTCAGGTACATTTCTTAAGTTGAAAAAGGTCTTTAATTCGCGCAAATATCTTACGGGGTTAGTCTTCTGTTTGTCCTCAAACGTGGGAAGAGGCAAGTCGCTTTGACTAAGGGTAAATCCAATCTGATTACTGGGGTTGAAATTTTGATGATTATTATTATTATTTGGATTTGAATTACCTGCAGTGTGATGGTTCAATCCGTTATTGGATCTTGGTAAGCTTGCGGGTAGAGGGGGAATGGTAGGTGTATCAGTAGGCGTGTCTGGGAGAGCAGATGAAGTTGACGCAATTTCGCCCCGGTCAGAGACCAAGACTGTACTCTCTGTACGATCTTCCTGATCCCGTAACCTATGACGCAATCTGTCCAACTCCGAATTAAGGGATACCAATCTAGTGTTGTTACTCCTAACTTCTCTTTCTACAGCACTTACATGATTTCGAATTCCATCTACCTGGGTACGAACCTCTGTCTGTACAGCTTCCACCTGGGTACCAACCTGGGTCACTCGGGAATCGATTTGTATCAATTCTTCAGCAACCTGTTGTCTATGGTTTTGCATTAACTGAGTAAGATTACTAGTTTGAGATGTTAGCTCTGCATTCAAGTTTTCATTAAGTTCGGTTTGCATTGAATTTATTGTTGTTGTTAAAGTAGTATTCTGACTATTAAATTCATTCTGCAAAGAATTAATTGTTGTAGTGAGGTTAGTATTTTGATTGTTACATTCGGTCTGCATTGAATGCATTTTACTATTAAATTCCGTCTGCAATGAGTTAATTGTTGTGTTTAGATTAGTGTTTTGATTGTTAAATTCGGTCTGCAATGAATTCATTTGATTATTAAGTTCAGTTTTAAATTCAGTCTGCATTGAATTAATGGTTTCAGTTAGCGTAGTGTTTTGACTGTTAAATTCAGTCTGTAATGCATTAATGGTTGTAGTTAGATTAGTGTTTTGACTGTTTAATTCAGTTTGCATTGAATTAATGGTTTCAGTTAGCGTAGTGTTTTGACTGTTACTTTCAGTCTGCAATGAGTTAATTGTTTCAGTTAGCGCAGTATTTTGACTGGCCAGAGAAGTTATAGCATTCATAATTTGTTGTAATGCATTGACATTTACAGTGGCTATTTCAGGGTTAGAAGACATAGTATCTGTTGGAACAGCTGACTGTGATGTTACACCTGCTGTTAAATTCTCACTTACATTGACATTTCTATTGTCTAATTCACTGCTTTGCAAACTAGATTCATCATTTGACACTGGGTGTAGGGATTCATGCTGTGGTTCTGGGTCACTTGAACATGTTATTACTTGTACAGTTTTCACAGACATCTTAATTTTGTTATTGCGTAAACGCATAGAAAAATGTGAAATTGAAAAATAATTACTGAAATATAAATCTAAAAAGTCATTCCTTCTTGAAAGGATATAATTTAAAGTTATTTTAAGCTTTTACAAAAAAACTAAAGAGAAAAAATATGATTGTTCTGTGAACTCTGTAAGTATAAGCAAAAATTTTAACGATACCCTAGTCCTTCTGTTGTTGCAGCTGTCTGTCGGTCAATAGCCTAGGAATGGCCATCAGCTGACTGGAGGTCACAAGCTGAAGAGGGGTGTCGATCTCTTGTAGAATTGGGGGGGCGGGGGTGTAGATTTTCAGTTGAGTGGAGGGTTTATGGTGAATGTTGATGGTGAATGTTGATGTTGTTGGTAATCCACATGGAGTCTATACACTATTACTGTTTATTTCGAAGAATTAATTTGTTAATAAATTTCGTCTATCCCCGTGTCGTTTCAAAAAAATTTTCGACTTTTGTTGGCCTAATTCCTATATCCTATTTCGTTTCGAAAATTCTGCCCCACGTTGGGAGCCAATTTATAACTGTTCGTAGGGGGGGTATTTGATTAGCACCGAGATGAGCGCCAATTTATAACCGTTTGTAGGTCTGGATATATAGGCCTAGAGTTGGGCGACCAATTTATAACTGTTCGTTGGGTGATGAAATGATTAACGTCAAAATGGGTGCCAATTTATAACTGTTCGTAATGTTGGGTGCTAATTTATAACTGTTGGGTGCCAATGTATAATTGTCAGTAGGGGTCGTTGAATATATTATGTCCGGCTATTTCTAACTCAGTTGGTAGAGCGAGATCTCTTTCAGGGTCGTGCTCGACGAAAACTAAAATAGGATATAAGATGAAGGGATTATAGGTCGTAAAAATGAAGTCTATTGATAATGAACTTGAATAATATTTGTAAGTTTATTTTGTCCGAAAATCTTTCACTTAATTTGTTAATTTCTTAAAATGTCTGGAGGAAGAATACAGTAATGTCTTTATCTATTTGCTTCGTCGTCGCCAAAATTACTTTAGGTAATATTATTATACTTATAACATCTGCACGTTTTATTGCAGGAATTTTAGGTTATATATCTTATGGCGGTATTTATTCGTTTAACTTTTCAATACGAAAAATAATATCTATAATCTTGTCTTATTCCGATATGTATATCTTTATCCTCGACCGTATTATTTAAAAGTCGGTATAAAATTAATATTAGTACTTGTTACTGTTTCACTGTATATTTCTAACTCCGGTTTAGTCTATAAAAATTACGTCCGTCGCTGTTGAATAGATGTCTTCAAGTCCTGGTTGGTCGCTCCTGTTCGTGTTAATATGTTTCGGTGTTAAAATATTCTAGCCATTCCATTGGTTCAGTCAGTAGGCTTTGTCTCTTATGATTGGAAATTAGCTAAGTCGTCTGCTAGTGTTTGAAATATTTGTCGTTAAAGTGGGTTGAGGTTGGGGGAGAAACGTATCCATCAACTTGACTTTAATAGCTGGCGACAGTGGACTTCTTCAGACAAAAAGCCACGCCTTCACTTCATTGTATTCCCTTATTTAGTTAATAATTCATAAAGTAATTGTCACTATTGTCTGCAATAAGTGTAGTTGTATAGCTTTCTTGATTATGCGTTGAATGATGTAATTTTCTATGTTGTCGTGTTAATAATTAATCGTTTGATTAATTATTTGTAATTGCTGGTAATGTCTTTTGATTCAGATGGTCATGTTGTATATCAAATTGTTCGTGTAAATGTCCTCTGTCTTGTCATGTAATTCGTTTTATGGTCATTGTAATAGTCTAGGTGTAATGGTAGTTTTTTAGTAGTCGATAATGTTGCGGGAAGTTCAAATATTGTCCGTGAAATGTATTTTCTTATATTTGATTCCTCTTTTTATATAAGTCCATATGAACTGATCGGTTACACCTTGCAAAACATGAAGTATGGTAGGTTAGGTAACAGACTGTTGCCACCGGCTGAGTTGATAAAAGTGTTAAAGAGCACTGAGGGGAGACGGAGAAATACTTTGATAAGGCCAGCTGTACTAAGTAGTATTTCATGGTACTATGATATCACTTGCTCCTCCATGTACTGTATGTAAGTGAGTCAAAACTGACTTTATATATTCATTTAGATGTTCCTACTAAATCAGATCATAATGTTTTTAATTTGTATGATATAATAAGTTACCCAATATTTAATGAAAAGTTAAGACTTAGTTTCAAATGGAAGACTAATTGTAAATTTGCCATTAGTCTAGATCAGTGTCCGGCAGATGCTGCAGTTGTGACGTAAGAGCCAGTCATCCCGCAAGAGCTTGGGAGAGCGAGCAGTTGAGTTGTATTGCTGTTAATACGCACCAGCGCAGTGGCGTTCAGTGCAGTAGAACTGGATGGGTTAAGATGAGCCGTGATGGTATATTGAAGTGTGTGTATTAACCATGGCAGAGATAATTTAGAGCATTCAAAGTAAAACTAGACTTATGGAAACGTCAGCTCACCCTCTGAGACGTCAGATTTTCCAAAGTTGTCTACAGTATGTCATCCATTACAGACATGAATAATTATGTGCAAATATTTTAAGAACTGGATCAAGAATCTGATTGCAGATTTCAAGAGATTGCAAACCTCCAATCTGATATTTGCATATTTGCAACACCATTTTCTGGGGATATTGACAGTGTTCCAACGTCATTGCAACTAGAAGTCATTGATTTGCAAAATGATATTGAAATGAAAGACCGTTTTCAAAACAAAAAGGATCTACCTATATTTTATAGAAGAATTCCCCAGGCCAGATTCCCTCGATTACATACATTTGCTGCTAGAATGTTGAGTATATTTGGATCGACGTATGTATGTGAACAGTACTTTTCTTGTTTGAAGATCTGCATACCACAACATAGAAACCACCTATCTGATCAGAACTTGAAAAATGTTCTTTGTTTGTGTGTTAGCTGGACTATGACTCCTAATATTGCAAAATTAGTGCGCGAGAAAATAGGGAAAAATCTCGACAATGCCTTGAGCTTGTGCACGATAGTGACACAAAGTAAGTATGTGTATCAAAAGTCTGAATAGGCATATACTCTGCATACTTCTCACAAAGGTGTAAAGTTTAATTTGTATATTTTATGTATTTTATTTATTTTGTGTAGTTTCTATATTTTGTGTATTTTGTATATTTTGTATGCTTTAACATTTTTCAGTTTCCGAGTAGACAAGTTTTGCAGTACTGCTTAAAGTATTCTTATATGTTTTATGTATTTGTATGTTTATAGCAGCTTCGGAGCCTCGTTTAAATATGCGGACGCTTCCGCACCTGGATGTATTATGAATTTCAGATTAGTGTAAGTAGGGCCTATATTAAATTTCATTACAAACAAAACTGTTCTGATAAATTGATTTATCACAGTTGTACTCTTTTGTTTTCGTACAAATGTATTGTAATTGTGCTATTTGCATACTATCTACAAAGAACGGAGCGCACTCTGCCAGTGCATAGGTGTCATACCGCCACTGGCCAGTTGAACCCTTTCTCCATGCTATGCTCAGTATGCAGATATTGCCGAGCAAAGAGCGTGGCTGCTCTGTAGTATGATGTCACGGAGCACGGAACATGCCGGTCACTGGTCTAGATGGTAAAAGCCATTTCACTATTAGTGCAGATCAATCAGAAATTTGCTCTGGCACTGGGCCCATGCTTTGCAATGGTGCAAAGTTATTGTTGGATTCAGTGACTGGAACTTGTGAGTAAGTTTATTTAGAGGGAGTAATCCAGACGTTTTTTGTGAAAACGCTGCCATGAAAATTACTATCTCTTTTTTAAGAAAATTGGAAATATTTAGATTTAATCATTTGCAGCTATGGACAAATTAATACCTGTTACTGTTTTATGTGATGGAAAAGGCGGCACAGCGACATCAGAATTTATAAAATTAAATAGATCGGGAATACTGTATAATAGGTCACATTGTGAGATTATTGGTACTCATTTTAAAGTTTTAAGACACCCAGTTGTATATGGAATTTGATTTGGAGTATGATGTGGTACATTTACCAGAACTGATTAGCCCGGCTGAAATAGTAGACTCAGGAATATTACCTGATTTTTCAAACATCAGTGCAGTATTAAAGGATCTTTTGCCTACTGCCGATTCATCAGTGTCAGTCCATGCTTTACGAGCTGCACTGTATCAAAACAATTTGCAAGTTAGTAATGATTTTACAGTCATGTGATTTTGGCGATAACTATTGTAATATTGATTTATAGTGTTGTTTTTATGTAACTATCAGATTGCTTTTAAAGAGGAAGGGAGATTTGTACCCCCACATGGATGGAAACAACCCTGCAATAACCATGGTTGCATCTCAGATTACTTAAGAAATGACTTAACAGATCGTACAGAGAATATTGAAGGAGCAGAGAATGGATAAGAGTATTAAATTTATTTTTGTTTGTGGTATTGTTGTTTGGAAATTTTTTTTTTTTTTTTTAATCTTTGGGTTGCAATGTATGTAGTTATCATATGTTTTGTAGATTTTTGAAGGTGGACATCCGGCATGATTACCGTACCTTCCACTCCTTACTATTTGGATTATTTCTGAGGTGAGGATGCCTTTTAGCCCTTCAGGGAGGTATTGTAATGCAGGGATTGGTATCCCTGGTCTCAAAGTTCATGAGATGTTTAGGATATTTCCGTTACGGCAAAAACCGCTGACTGTGGGCTTACGAGCTCATTGCTGGCGGTGGGGCAGGAAGTGGCTGGCTAGTCATGGCAGGGGATGTGATAATAGTGTAGTGGTGTGTGGCAGAGGATGCCAGGAATGGGTACGGAGAGTGCCTATTGTATTATACTTAGAACAGATGGTGAAGGAGAATAAATGGGTAGACTAGAGTACATTGTGTTTTGTCATTTAATATCATACATTTTGCAATGCATAAGATAAGTAGGGAAATAATGGGTTTTGAACCAGGGGATGTCAAGATGTAGTACATAACTTCCGACTTCCAGGGGCAGAGACAGCGAGAAGAAGATGATTCTCTCCTGGTAAAGTGCTGAAGGGGCACTTTACATAATTTCATTTTACTACCATCTGTAACCCCATAAACAGCACTTACTGAATTCCAAAAAAATGCAAATTTCACATAATAACAAGAATTTCACATCATAATGCAACTTTTGCATAACAACACAAAAAGTAAAAATAATTCCAATTTTTAGACAAATTTTGTCAACAATATTGTCTTATTTGGACGATTTAATCCATTTTTAAACAATATTTTAGTAATTTCATAATATCCTTGTGATGTGAAATGAATACCATAGCCTATATACTCAAATGCTACCCACATATTTTTTTCAAAAATTGCGAATGAAAAACTGGGGTGCGGGTATTATCTGAATACTGGACTCATCTCATCTGAATTTCGACAATTTGTACCATATCGGCTCAATATACTTTATAGTAGCATCACAGTACAGTATAACAGCAGCGAAGCTCTAATGAAAGGAAAATCTTTCTTACGCACATCGTCTGCCTGACTGGCGGCGAAACAAAGCTTTATGCATAGACACCAAGCAAACAATGCAGTCCAAGAAAAACCACTAATTCAGGAAAAGTTCAGTGAATTTCCACAAAACCAGTCAGTCGCACGTCTTCAAGTGTGATTCCCGCTGAACAGCTGGAGAGTGTTGTTGTTGTTGAAAGTGTTACACTGCGTGTATAAGACGGCGAGATTTTGGCTGGCTGTTACCATGCATGTTATTTTCATAATTACATTTTAGCCTGCCACATTCAATTCTTTTATGATATGTAATGTTAATTATAACTGTTTAATTAAGAATAAAAACATCGAAAAATATGGGTGCTGGTATTATTCAGGGACAGGTAGTATTTGGGTAAATACGGTACAACGGCCATGATAGCATAGAAGAATATTTTTTCATGGAGAGGTAGATCAACAATTTTTCACTCCAAAATGAAGAGCTTACTGAGAAAGCAAAGAGGAAGAAATTTAGGATCAACATACCAAGTGCACTCCATTGAGCTGAATGATGCTCTCTGGCCCTATTATAATCTATCTATCTTTGCCAATGCTAATTCTAAGTTAAAAGAATATAAATTCAAATGAATTTTTTTAATTCATCATGATTGTCTATTTAAGAAAATCAACAACAACAACAACAACAATTCAATTACAAAGTAATGTTTGTTTCCAAAAGCCTTGCAAACATAAATCATTATGAACTTATAATAAAATAAAAATCAATATTTCCTAAAATAAACTAAAGTATAAGCAGAGGGATATTCGATTTAAGCTGAGAGTGACAATAGAAATTACTTGAGTAGTTATATATAGGGCCTATGTAATTTTTAATTACAAATTAATAATAACACTGAAATATTAAGATTTTAAAACATATCTTCCTTAAAAATAAAACCACTTTCACGAACTTCTACCAATCACTAACCCCTGTCCTGAGGTTGCAAGGGTTAGCAACTTGGTGACGATCGATACACTATTTAGTGGAGGCATAAGAAGATGCACTATAGTAACTTACTGCTGGAAATTAAATTGTTAAGTCAATACTAAGAAATAAAAATAAAGTCAAGATACAAGTACAAGGTAGGGCAGAGCCATGGCTAGTAAATATAAGGTTGCCTCGTTCCCGTAAGAGCTGTGGGGAGAGTCCTACACTGCTGTGTGACGTCGCCCCAAGCCCGTGCGAGGATTAAGCAGCTACACACAATGGCAATGATAGGAAGAAATAACATGAAAACACCACCGTTTTAACAACAATAATAGGCCCTACATATTTCCGAGGTGAAGATGGAATGCAAACTATCCTACATATAGAGGATTTAACACAAAATAAAATAAATATTTAATACAGGTACAAATAAGAAAAGCACAGCTTTACGAAGTTAGGAAAAAGTTTGTCTGACTGAGAAAAAAAGTAGTCTAGCAGATATAGCTTAGATTATGCTTGAAAGGTTTTTAATTTTACATTTCTAGGTATGATTACTTATTCCAGGTAAATTATTCTAAATTATGGAAGGAGACTTGAAAAGAATAGACTTTAGTATATTTTGCGATATTCGTCTTGACTTAGAAAAATAAATATCTCAATTAGATCAACGTGCAGTTGTGTATTTTCTAGATTTATTTTACATGAAATTAAGTTAAATTAAACGTCTGTAAGATGAACCAAGACACTTCTGATTGCAATGTATTTGACACAATGGAATTACAGAGCATGTAATCGTAGATACTAAACAATTATTAAAACCAAAGAAGAATAGCAGTTTTAAAAGTTAACAACTTGGAATAATGCTTTCCAGAGGCAAAAAAATGGAAGATGTAGCCAAATAAAATGCACGGAATAACTATTATTATATTATAAACTGGAAGATGTATATTATTATATTATAAAACTGAAAGATATAGCCAAATAAAATGTGCGCACGGAATAACAATGAATATTATTACAAACCAGTTTGTGTTCTGTTTGTAGAACATTTTGAAATAAACATTTACAAATGATTCTACATGTGTAACAGGAAAGTTATACGATTACACGTGAGAATTACTATGACACAGTTACGATCTTTACATCGCAGAAACTAATTCACTTAACATTGCTAACGAATATTTGCATATTATTGCAAAATGTTTCTAGTACAGAAAACCGATTAAAAAAAAAAAAAAACACTGGTCAGTGAATCTTGAAGAAATATTAAAACACAACTAATACAATGATATTGAAACTCGAAGCGTTATCAGAACATTATACGTACTGTACACTAACATTGTAATTATTTAAGCAGCATTAAAGCAGTAATGTCCCGTGTCGTAGATTTACGGCACGTAAAAGAACTCCAAGCCTAAATTAGAGCCTCTGGACAAAATTTCTCGGCCCTTTCACGTCCAAGAAATACTTAGTTTCCAGAGGGGGGTTGCGAGGCGATAGGCTTACCACCTGTCCCTCTACCCTCTCTCGGAAAATAAGCATATCAAAATTAGTATAGGTAATGAATCCTCCACTTGGAGGCCCCTTCGCCCCACCTGGGGATCATAGGGTAACAGATACAGACAGAAAGCAGTAATGGAATTCAATAGTGAGCCACTCTTTTAAAAAACAGTCACTCTGGTACACTGACACTTGAGGCGATAAAGTTATATATAAGCTATAAGGATTCACTAACTATTAAATTCAGGTGATAATAATATAGCACATATATGACGTAACTAATAAGAACTTTGAATCAATATTAACACAGCACTTGTGCACAACACTTGAAACCAGAGCTGTCTGTGAACTGGTGTTTATAAGATTTTTAAAAAGGGTGTGTCGCTTCACAATGTATATATTTTTTTTACATCTGAAGGGTAAAATCACATTTCTAACCTTTAACCCATCTTTTACGGGCGGGAATTTTTGAATAGAACATTTTTTGTCAAATATAGTGTAGGTGGTCAGCTCAACAAGGAAAATTTTCTGCCTGTCTTAAAGCTGTTAATAGTCTGCTGGTCTCTATAAATAAAATGGACAGGCCCTTTAAGTTTCTATTGGAAATTTTTATGAATATAGAATTATTTACAGAAGAGTAAACTTGCCTCTGCGAGACAAAAAAAAAATCGAAGTATACTTCCCATTTTCTTAGTCATACCAAACAGAGTACCCCAATAAATTTAAAGAGAGATCCCTTGCCAGAGAAATGTAGGGTGTTTGTGTGTTTTCTTTATTTTGTCATCCACAGTATGTTTTACAGAAACCAGCAGCTTAAATATTTTAATTTGTTTCAAATGTCTCATTTTATTACAGCCTATTCATTTGAGGCCTGAGCACTCAGAAGTGGTCTCTCTATTAAGCCATACCCCGTAAGATCATATGTAGTATATCTTTACAGTTACATGTATTATTTAGTTAAAATAAGTTTTATTCCCATAATTTCCCTTGAATGTAGCTGTTTAAATCGTGTGCAGGGCTAGGGGCCACGTCACATCCCTCATGCTCAATACGCATGCGCGTCGAACGAGACAACCTTCTATATACTGCCTTGGGGCAAAGCAACTTGCTTATTTGAATTTGTCACCCTAAAGCGATTGTTGCTCCGAGAAGGGTGGGGGTAGGCACATTTGAGAGGATGCATCATCCAGTTTTATCTAAGCTCAGTTTAGTTAGTGTCATGGAATGGATGAAGCTGGAGCGTGCATTCGCTGTCGAAGCATACTTTTCAAATGGACGCTCAACCATCGCCATGCAACGTGCATTCCGCAAGCATTTCAATATTGTGTCCCGTGGTCGTGTTCCTGGCCAGCAGTCGATTATTCTCAATACAATGCGTTAGTCAAACTCATCAAGGTTGCGAATTTGATTCCCGATGAGGTCGTTGAAATATTTCAATTGGCCTAATCCTTCTGGTGGCACTATGGCAATGGGGTCGACTCAGCCTCTAACGGAAAAGTAAGTAAAGTGTTCCCCATACAGGCTATGAAGGCCCATAGGGTTCCAGGAGGTTGAGGCTCCCAGATTTTGGACATTCGGCACATGAAGGTGGTAAGGTTGTCAGCCTTACGCACCGGCTGATTTTACCCCCAGATGCTTTGATAGAAATTCTGCACATATGTTATGGAAGTACGCCCTACCGCCGAAACAGAGGAAATAATGGAACTCCTAACCTCCTCCCTCTGGAAAATTACGAACCCAAAGGGAAACATAATATTAGCAGGGGACATGAACTGCAGACTAGATAAACCTGATATGAAACGCAAAGCTGTCCTCACATTCCTTGAGGAGGAAAATTTCAGAACAGTGAACAACCCAGAATGCAAAACTTATTTCGCCCACAACGGCAGCAGCACCATAGACTTGGTATTTCTTAAAGGAGACAGCATAAAGAATCTAGAGCAGAAGGGCTTATGGACCTCCACAGCAACGCCACTGAGGAAACACATCCCCATTCAAACCACACTCTCATTACAGGCTCCAAAGGAAGCAGTATCAAAACACGTCAAAACCACCATATCCAGGAAAATAAATATGACAGTTCTAGAAAGAGAACTAGAGAAAGCAGCCGAAGCAAAGAAAGGCATTGAAAAAAATGACCTAAACACAGCCCTAACAACAATCAATGAGATCCTAAGAACAAGCATAACTCACAAACAATTCACAAGGAAGGCTCAACCATGGTTTGACAGAGATTGCTATACAGAAAGGCAAACTGTTCTGAACGCACTGCACAAAGCCAGGACAACCTCGGAACCGGGGGACCTACAAAATTATGGGGGAAAACTGAGACATTACAAGAACCTCCTAAAACAGAAACAGACTCAATATATAGAAAAGGAAAGCGAAAGAATCGCCGAAGAAGCAATAATTCATTGCCATCAGACCTAGGAAATCATCGAGACTCATCAACATAGAAATAGGAATATGGGAGATGCACTTCACTAGCATTCTCAACAGCACAGGTCAACAAATGGCATATGAAATTGAATGCAACAACCAACTTGAAACCATACCCCCCATCACTAAAGAAGAAGTAATGGACACCATCAAGGCTACAAAATGCAAAAAGGCCGCTGGACCAGACGGACTCTTCAACGAACACCTAAAGGAGTCAGCGCAACACCTTGTAGAACTATGGTCCAAACTATTCAACATGTGCCTAAAATCAGGAAACATCCCCGAAGAATGGAGGAAATCTTCAATTAAAACCCTCTACAAAGGGAAAGGCGAATTCACCGACCCCAACTCGTACAGAGGAATTGTACTAGAAAGCAACGCCTTCAAGATGCTAACAAAAATTCTAACCAACCGAATAATGGAGGAAATAAACTCCAAGCTCCCGGAAGAGCAATTCGGTTTTAGAAGGGGAAGAGGAACCTTGCATGCAATTCAAAACCTCCTAAATGACATAGAAGAAACCCGGAGACTCCAGAAAGGAAAATTCTACGCAGTCTTCATAGACTATACAAAAGCTTTCGATCTAATAGACAGACAAAAACTAATATCGAAACTCCAAGGCATGACTGGCCAAAGCCCCCTAACAACCATAGTAAAAAATATCCTGGCATACAATAAAATCACAATTGATGATGCAGTCTGCAAAACAAAGGAGATCACCCAAACCAATGGAGTGCTGCAAGGTGATCACCTCAGCCCCATACTATTTAACATCGCCACAGCAGACGCGATAACAGCAATCCGAGAAAGATCTAAGGATGCAGTGGTATAAATGTACGCGGACGATATGATACTAGGGTCACCGAGAAAAGAAGAACTCCAGCGCGCCTTCTCGGCATTGATGGAATGGGCAAAAAAAACAGCCTAAAAGTAAACTGGGCAAAAACCCAACAGATGGTCTTCCAGAAAGGCGGACGCACAGCTGCCGGATGATAACCTGAAGTACGAGGGGGAGAAAATCGATATAGTTAACTCATTCAAATACTTAGGAATTACCTTACAAACTACTGGAACATTCAGACTACACATCAAAGACAAAGCAGTGGCAGCCATGAAAGCAATACATGATATTGGTAATTTACAATGCCTATCAGTAAAAACAGCTCTACTACTATTCGAAACAACTGGAGGCAACACATGGAAAAAATAGAAGAGAAAATTCATAGAAAGGCCTGTATATTAAAAAGATTAACTGGTACAAAATGGGGAAGCCCATTAGAAACTCTAAATCAAACATACAAGATATACATGAAACCAATATTAACGTATGGAGCAGAAGTCCTGGTTACGGCTAAAGAAGATACAATAAACCAGCTGGAAACTCTCCAAAATCAGCTACTTCGAATAATTACTGGAGCAGTTAAAACAACCAACACAGCAGCCATGAGAATGTACACACGTAACAACACCATGCAGAATGAAATTAACAAGAGAGCATGTATACTCAGGGCAAAAATGTCAAACATGCCCAAAGCATTCCACATAGGAGATAGAATACCACAGACACTAACAACTCAACCTACTTATATAAAAAAAACTGATAAATTAATGGAAGAATCTAATATAAACTTAAAAAATGTAAAACCAACTCCACCATTACTAAGCCCCCTAGAATACCATGTATACAAAAGTTCTCTAACCATCAAAGGTATACAAAACAAAAATGACCTTAACCCAATAGTAGCTAAACAATTAACCCTAGAAACTTTACATACAACCTATCCCGAAACTGAATGGGAATGGATCTTTACAGATAGATCCAAAATGCAGGTGCCGGAATATACTCAAAACTATTTTGTCAATATATCACTCTAGGAAATAACAATACAGCCTTCGACGGAGAAATCAAAGCAATAGAAATGGGACTCTGCAACTTATTAATCAGACAACAAATGTTCAAAAAAGCAGTTTTGCTCGTTGACTCTCAGTCAGCCATTCAAGCAGTAGCATCCAACACTGCCACTGATGATTCAGCCATACATGAATGTCGTAGACTTCTAAAATCTCTACAGAAAATGAATAAAACAATACATTTCCAGTGGGTACCCTCACACATAAATATAAATGGTAATGAAATGGCAGATCAACTAGCCAAAAAGGGAACTAAGAACCCAAATCAAATAAACAACAACACAGCCCAGGAAATAAAAACAATATTCAATACAAAACAAACACTGCAAGACAAGAATGTTGCACAAGGAAAGAAATGGGAAACTATTTCGGCATTATATGATACAACAAGAAAAGCAGACCGCCTAGAAGCTGTTGGACTATTCCGCCTAATGACTGGACATGACTGTCTGGGCCAACACCTTTATAGAATCAACATCTTTCCTTCCCCTGCTTGCATCCTATGTAACCAGCAAGACAGCATCATGAACGAAGATCATCTGCTGAAGTGCACAAAACTTAATCAAACCAAACAACAAAATAGTGTATCTGTATTGGGAGGCCAGAAGGAGAATGACACTGGTGTCAAATCCTGCCATTGGATAAATAAATAAACTATTCGAAACAAAAATCTTACCCATACTACTTATGGGATCCACCTGATATGGGAAAACTGACAAAGAAGGACCTAACCACCATAGAAGGAATCAAAGCAAAATTCTTGAAAGCCATAATGGACATCTCAAAGTACACGCGCTCCCGTCTAACATATGAATTAGCACAGGAACCCTTCCTCATTGAAGAATTAAGGACAAAACTGCAATTGCCATCCACAAGCAACATAGAAGCGCTCCTAGAAGAAAGAAGGAAGAAGAGAGAAGAAATCCCCTTAGAATTCTACAGCACGGATGCCATGTTAGACAGGAGTTGGACCAATGCAAACCAGAAACTAAGCAGGGGCGGATCCACGGGGGGGGGGGGGGGGGGGGGGGGGGGGGAATGGGGGAAATTTCCCCCCCCAAAATTTGTAACATTAAGCACAAATTATTGAACATTTATTAGAACATAACCCAAATACTTAAATTAAAGCAACGACATTCATTATTTTGAAATACCTTTGTAAGAAAATGCTGAAATGTTCATTTTGTTTTCAATTGTGTACTGGGAATAATTAATTTTTATGAGTAAAAACTTCCCTCTCTACTTTAGTTCCCCCCCCCCCCAAAATGTCTCTCTGGATCAGCCACTGAAACTAAGACATGTCATAATAAAACTGGCAGTACACGGGTATCACCATAAAATATGCAAAAAATATGGCGTATCACGACCCAGATGGAAACTGTGTATGCTCATTATGTGGACAATTCTGTGATATGTACCATATCACAAGATGTAAAAACAATCATAAATCCTTGTGTGATTACAGCAAAAGCTAACTACCAAGCTACGCTATGCACATTCGTGTGCTTTCCTGTTATTATTATTATGTAAGTAGGCAAAAGACGAAGGTGGATTAGGTTACTGTCACTGAGTGCAGGAAGTTCGAGTTTCCACTGAACAGGAAACAGTTGAATAAACACTATCATTTTTTATTTTTTTATTTAGATACCCTAATTCTTCCTGTGAATTTTGATGTTATAGTTTTACAGAGTACTTTTTACCCATCAAATCAGCTGTTATTTAAATGTCTGAACAGTGGGGTTGGCCTTTTCTTTCAAACTTGGAATTCAGTTTTTCCTACAATGGTTATTTAATGGGCCTACTGTATATTTAAGAAGTTCACAGTTGAATAACTGAAAATATTAATATCACATAAAAAACTGAAATTCTCAGCATATATGTAACATTTTATTATCTCCATTTGGGAGTATGAAGAATCTATTTTGGCCTATTCTAATAATTTTAATGTATCTTCGTTTTCAACCTGGATGATACCTGACTATGCATGTGAATGTAAGGCTAGATATACGTAGGCTCTTAGCATGTATTGCTACATAATTACCATTACTATACATTGGAATTAAATACTTACTTAGAGGGTAGAATATCACTGACGTCATTGAGGAGAGACAAATCAAACCCACTGCTTAGTCTTCTCTGGTTCTGATTCTAAATTAAGCAAACATAATAAAATATGATTATCTTATATCTTCTTAATTAATCTTAAATTACATCAATGAAATATTGACAAATGTAGCAAATTTGTTTTTGGAAATATTCTAAATAAGGTAGTATATGGTCAGTGTTTAAACTCAAACTTCACTTACTTGTTTCTTTTCAAGAATCATGATTTCAATTAGCCTCCTGATCATCCTCAGCTTGTGTCCGACTGTTTTGAAGATTAGTTATTTGTCCTGGTGACGCTAGAGCAGGTTGTGTGTTCGGTGACTTCTGTGGCGGGTAGAAATTTTGAATGAGGCTACTCTCTATATATGTGTTGAAGTTCATCAATTTGTTTTTGAATGAAGATGTTCTCCCATACTGTGTGTTCTGTTGGTCGCTGAATACTTTTTAGTAATTTTAAACAATCGACCATATACTACCTTATTTATAGTACCACTTCACTGTAAAAAATCCAACAGAAAATATTATGGAAATATTCACTATAAGTTCACTTATTAGGTATGTTCATCTTAGTACATTTTTCAAAGAGTAAACCCTCAATCATCAGGAGATTCTGACTAGCCACCTGGTAGTAAGTGGATGTGATGTCCTGATGGTTTTTGTATATATTTAACAATTATGTTTCATTTTCGATTTCATGGCCTTCTTCCCAAAAATGGGTTGCAAAAGCTGATTTCTGTTTGTCTGTTCATAATAATATTTCTAAAGTTTTCTTTACTCCTTGTAGTCAAATAACTTTTTGTGTTGCCTACGTAACATTTATCACAATCTTACCAGCTGATTTAGTAGAGTGAAAGCTGACTGTAATGGAATTTCAAGGGACCATAATTCCGATCGTTTATTCAAAATGTCATAAACTTGTGTCTTGATAACAATAAATTTTGCCACGATCTGTTTAACCGACAACTTATCTTTTTCATTGGCTTCAATAACTTTTATTTTCATTATTAAAATACATGTTATTTTCCGTTGAGCTTGATCAATAAAATAAAATGGACTTAATGCCAGTAAGTAAACAGCGCTTTATTTTATAATTCGCCTAGGCCTTTCGGCTATAAAATTTTATTTTATAAATGTGACAAAATGTAAGACAATGCAGTTTTGGTTTTAATTATTGAGGCATCCAAACCAGCAAAAGAAGATGCCCTGAAAATGGTGGAAATATGCCGAAAGGCCCAGGGGAGTTATATAAAATAAAACATTGTTGAGTTACTGGTAGGCCTACTAAGTCTATTTTATTTTATTTTCGTGTTAAGATCTAAAATGACATGTTTTCTGTCATAATTTTAATAAATGTTTATTACGGCCTAACACCTCTCTAATGAACTGAATGACGGTACAGTAACAGAATCTGTGTTACCAAATGCTTTATTGTTTAACAGGTATAGTGACCTACTTTACGGCCTTGACTGAAGGATTTTCCAGCTTCTCCCGTCCTACCTCTACAGTGTGCAGTTACTACCCTCCGTGAGAAATTCCTAAGCAGGGCAAATCAAGGAAGTTCAAAGATGGTTTTATGTCACTGTATTAGGGTTGTCCATGTAATTCAGAACACATTTTCCTGGCTTCAAAACTAAATATTTTCCGTTAAAGATGCAAAACAGTCTTCCATTTCTGCGTCAAACAGGTTCTGTAAATACAGGTATATTTATATGAATAATAACCCGTAACTTACTGGACCAAGAAATTTTTCTGCTAGGGGCAGTATTCTGGTTCATATTGGTTCTGTTTTACTGCATATTCAAAATTTATTATAAGGAGGTTCATTATCCTTCTGTTGAGCTTTCATTAAACGTTTAACCCTTTCACTGCCGACAAATTGTTCACTGTGCAAACTGGTGGTGCTCAATTAATTTTCAAATTTTATTTATAATCATAAATGGACAAACAAATGCAAATAATTTGTCATTTTCTTCTGAAACAAGAGCAGAGCATGTACAGCATTTCTTGAAATGTAGCAAGTGACTTATGCAACCCTGGGAAATCCTGCATGTTGTCACAACACATTTTATTGCGTAGTGCAATACATTACCTGAAATATTTTGCTACAGATGGCAGCTCAAGGTAAAGAATGTGTCACGATGTAGACAACAAATGACACTTTGAATGGCTCTCAAGAAGAATTTCTTTTGTCTATAGACATGCAAAGTGGTGCATCATATACAAGTAAGTCCCATGAAAGAGTTGGCCAATGATACGGGTTTCTGCGTCGGGGCGGGCACAGCTCTAACTCCCAAGCGATTGGGTGAAATATCCATGCAAATAAAGTTGCGATCGGTGAATTGATTCAGGTTCTCACATTTACAGTTAAAATTACAATGAAAATAAAATCAGGTAAACTGATGTAACAAAGTGCCAGTATGTTTTTGTTTAATCAGTTATGATTGCAATTATGATATATAGAATAAAAAAATAAAAATAAAAAAGTCAAAATGGCCGATTTCGGGATTTGAACCATGAAACTCCAAAATGTGAGGCCAAGACGTTACCATCTCAGCCACCTGCGTCAGTTTAACGGTCTAGTTGGATAAGCGCATGAAGCAATAGTGTTATTTGTCATAGCTAACTGTATTTTAATTTCTAAAGCCTTATAAGATCACAGTAAAACAATAGGCTATGTTGTCATGATAACTGATTTGCATTTCATAAATTCTTTCGAATAGTATATTACCATAAAATAGGCAATAAATAGAGCATTACTCCAAAACAGGTCACCCGATTTTATCCAATATCAATAGATGTCTTCCCACGGACATTATAAATGTGTATACCAAGTTTCATAAAAATCCAGTAAAGCGTATTTGAGTTACCGCATCTTTAAAATAGACTCTAAATTGGGTTTTACACAAATCTGGTAAAGCGTATTTGAGTTACCGCGTCTTTAAAATATACACTAAATTGGGTTTTACTCTGGTACCAGTCTACCGATTTGGTCCAATATCAGTAGACGTCTTCCCATGTATGTTATCAATGGGTATACAAAGTTTCAGGAAAATCCAATAAAGCATATTTGAGTTATCGAGACTTCTTATATATTAACATAAAAGGCACTAAATTGGGCATTATTACGGTACTGGCCAACCGATTTGGCCGAATATCAATAGACGTCTTCCCATGGACATTATAAATGCGTATACGAAGTTTCATAAAAATCTGATAAAGCGTATTTGAGTTATTGCGCCTTTAAAATAGACACTAAATTGGGTTTTACTCCAGTACCGGTTGACAGATTAGGTTAAAATTCAGTAGGGTACTTCTCATGGACGTCATAAATGTGTATACCAAGTTTCATGGAAATTCGATACAGCGTATTTGAGTTATGGCGCCTTTCTAATATAATCTATTAAAATAGGCACTAAATTGGGCATTACTCCGGTACCGGTGAACCGATTTGGTTCAATAACAATAGGGTTCTTCCCATGGACATTATAAATGTGTTTCAAAGTTTCATGAAAATCCGAAAAAGCATATTTGAGTTATGGCGCGTACAGACAGACAGACGGACAGACATTTTTCGTCCCACACACAATCTCATAAAGTACCATACTGGCACTTAATAACCATGTACCTCATCACAAGAGACGTTGGAAATGTTCTTCTCTTGCATCCACACAATACTGGCACCTTTTTAGGAAATTTTCTTTCACTCGCATAAGTTCAGCTTCCGAGACAATTTCTCTTGTGATATTGTCTTTAACTTCTTCTAACAGTATGTGAATATTATTTATGGGGAAACTTGAAAAATAAAGTGTATAGGTCAATTTCCCAAATGTGAGAACCTGAATCGTTACACTGATCGCGGCTTTATTTGCATAGATATTTCACCCGATCGCTCAGAAGTTGCAGCTGTGCCTGCACGATGAAGAAACCTTGCGTGGGATTCACTGTATATTCGTCAATATCAGGATCATTAGTGATGTGTGGTGACATATACATACGGCTGTAGCAGCGAAAGAGTTAACACTGAAATTGTTCTGGGGTACCAGTTCGATACTGACTTCAATAAAAACATTTGAAAGTAGTGGTTGCCCATGGACATAAAAGGAGAAAAAATAGCCTACATAACATTCACTTACCAAGAATGGCTCGAACAATTCTGTTTAAATTTTGAATTTTTATTTGAAACATTTCATAAAAATTCTCTGAAGGGTAAGCCAGCTATCATTTTAACAAATACTGAAGTTTTAAGTTGCAGGGTGAACAATACATCTTTCCATGGGGCTAAAACAATTGAATATACACTCCCTGCAATACAGCCTTTTATTCTTTACCAGAATTTGAAGTAAGAACGTGCCAATGTTTAGGGTAATGAAAGATACATGAGAGTATAACATCAAATTTCTATTTTATGCAGAGGATCACAAAGTACAGGGTGCGGCAAAACATGCTCCCTATTTTAAATTTCAAATAAAAAACAGATGGATCAAAATAAAGAAACTGTATTAATATTAATTATATCTACACAATGGGAATGGGTTTTCAGTATATTAAATTAGTTCAACTCACTGCTAAGTCTAAATAGACCTAAATCCTGTCTCCGTGCTCTTACAGCAAGGTTCACCATACCATTAGGCACTATATCCACGACGCAACATTCGCACAAGACGGGAGTAGAAGTCAACTTGTGTTGCCATAACGACAGAGAAAAAAGTAATAAACAGTAAACAAAAATTGAATAGGGTATTGAAATCGTGGAATTGACTTTCAGTTCCAGACCAGAAAAGCATTAGCTTATGGGTGTCAAACTTTAGAGCAAGTGGTAACATGATTAAAAAGGGAGGGGGAAGGCCACACAGCGTTCGAACTCCAGAAAACATTAATGCAAATAATTTCTGTGGGGATATCTTAAGGCTGAGGTGTTTAAACATCGGCCGAGGACTTTGTCAGCCCTAAGAAATGCAATACAGGAAGAGATTGGTCTTATTCCTCAAGAAATGTTGGTTAGAACGATGGAGAATTTCCGAAGTCGCATTCAACAATGCATTGATAGTGAAGGACACCACTTAAGTGACATATGTGTTCAAAACATGAAACTTCCCACTGTGTAGAATCATTCATGTTAATACAGCTTCTTTATTTTGATCCATCTGTTCTTGATTTGAACTTTAAAATAGGGGGGTTGTTTTGCCGCACCCTGTATACAGTAATGCTGAAAACTCAAAGTCAAATTTGAGGGTTGAACCCAATACTTCCCCTACATATGATACAGATAGAGAAAATAAAAACTGATTTTAAGCACAGAAGAATATCTAAAATGAAGGATTAGATTATCTAAAATTCTGGGTCCTACTTATGTCACAGAAGAGGTTGTGTCATTAGTTAAGAAAGAAATACAACATTTTATTTTATGGAATCAAACTTCAAAGAAAAGGATACTGTAAAACATAATTACCCTGTGCAGTTCCCAGTCTGAGTCAGAATCATCAGAGTGATCAGAATGTGAGTCTGTGTGGCGACTAGGTGTGGCACTGGTGTCACTGCCACGGTGGCTTCCTCGCTCTCGCTCTGCTCGCCTCCCCAGTATAGGAGCTGCCTCATCACTGATTTCACTCACCACACTAGCTGCCTGACTGGCAGAATCCTCTGAAGTTGAGCCTTGCAGTGAAAAACCTGCAACAGGTTATGTCTAAGTAAAATCTCACAATTGAAATACCTTTGTACAAGAAGTTTTCTAGGATTAAGCAACAATTTTTTAGAACTGAAGCTTATAAAATTATTACAAATTCATGATGACATTCTGTTAACATGTCACACAAATTATTTTCGATCTCACACATGTAGTTATATATAAGATTTTAATAATACTAGTATTAATAAATTGTATTATTGTGTATTTTTAAATAATTAGATCAGAAAAACAGAACTATTGAACTGAATTATAATATTTACGAAAAATAAAAGCATTGTATAACTTGACTTAATACAATGATTTTATTTATGTAAAAATTCACTAACTTAATAAGGTTCCAAATTTTTATTATTTTCACTTGTACTCTTAACCCTTTGCCAACCCTAATGCTCCAGAATGCTTAAGATTGAAACCCACAGTGTCATGCTGAGCGCTCCTTCAACGCAAGCTCTTACTTAATGTGTTGACAGACACATCATCATACCTCAGAATGAGTCATAGACAAACTGACTGTGTTCTGCTTAAGCAACAAACATTCCAGCCTGTTTTCCTTATTGTCCAGGTAGATGCAAGTAAAATCCCTCTTCAGTTAAAAGTTATTTTTGTTTGAGTGAATGTATGTATTAAAAACAGTTTCATTCTCTACAAACTAAAAAACTGGCTAACCCTTACAGTAAATGTAAACTGACAGCTGAGCTTCAGACTCAACTTTGTACAACTGAACAGGAGTTTGATGTCTCGCAAACTGTAGGCAGGAAAAGAAGTTACTGCATTGGTACTGCATCCCCTAAACATTTTCAGTCTTGTGAATTTACAAGGTCATGCTAAAGTGTGTGCTTTATGTAAGAGAAATAAATTAAAGCTGCTTCTGGAAGGGGAAAATAAACTACTTTCAAATGTAAGCAATGCAATCTACCATTCTGCAGGACTGGATGCTTTTTGGAATACTTACTTACTTACTCAATGGCAATAGTCAATTCTTCACCAAGCTAAAGGAATTTTATCTATTCTATGGAACCTGAAGGTTCATTGCTGTGCTTACCTGAGCCTGCCATTCAACCCTATTCTGTGCTAAATCCATCCAATCATACCTCACAAATCCTACTTCCCTTAAATCTATCCTAATATTGTCCTCCCACCTACATCTAGGTCTTCCAGATGGTCTTTTCCCTTTGGGTCTCCCAGTCAATACTTTTGAGATGTCTTTCCACCCCCATGCACGCAACATGTCCAGCCCATTTCATCCTCCGTGACTTAATTACCCTTACTATATCTGGTGAAAAGTACAAGTCATGAAGCTCGTTGTTATGCAGTTTTCTCCAGTCCCCATTTTCATCTCCCTCCCATCCATGGGAACTTTTAGTATGTTGTTTAACCCTTTGCGGGCGGAAGCCCATATATGGGTCGCCTATACCCATCCTAGAGGGCGACAGCCCATATATGGGTTTCCTGACAATAGTGCACCCGGCTGGACAGAAGTGAGCAATTTCGATGTAGGACCCCCATCTACCATTCCTATATATAATATTCAGCAAGGACCGGTTCTTCCTTCTCATTTTGATCAGGATACTGATCCAATTGAATACTTTTATCTTTTTTTTTATGATGAAATATTGGATATAATTACAAATGAAACCTGTATTCATGGAGAGGCAAACAAGCAAAAAGCAACTCCCCCAACTAAAAAAAGCTAAAATTTCATCATGGTCTCCCCCAAATGTCACAGACATAAAAGCATTTATTGGAATGGCAATAAACATGGGGCTTCACCCAGCCTCTGATAACAAGGATTATTTTTCCAGAAGTTGGGTACATAAATTACCCTTTTTTGGCGACATGTTTCCACGTGATGAATTTCTTCTTTTATTTTGGAATTTACATTTTGTCAATGCCAAAGGAAATAAAAAACTAGCTAAAGGAGAATTTATAGGGAATGTCATGGAGAAAATAAGACAGAAGTGCTCCTTGTTTTATTCACCAGGTCCATCCATATCAGTAGATTAGCTTCAACGGGAGGGTGAAATTCAAAGTATACAACCAAAATAAACCCTCAAAATTTGGGATGAAAATATTTTCCTTGTCCAACAGTTCCAATGGGTACCTTTATAACTTTGAACCTTATATGGGCAAAACTTAATCTGATTCAGATCTCCTCAAAACCACTCAAGTTGTGAAAGGTCTGTGCTCTTCCCTTCTGAAAGATCCTATAGACCCACCTCCGAGGTTTTCATATCTATACTGACATATATTATACATCTCCTGAATTGGCAAAGGAGCTACGGGAAATGAATATGGTTACCACCAGAACAGTTATGGGCAACAGAAAAAACATGCCAGATTCCCTAAAACCCAACAAAACAAAAAAGATGAAAAAGGGGGATATAATTAGCTATAGAAACAGGAACAACTAGCACTATCATGGAAGGATAAAAGAACTGTAACTCTTCTAAGTACCTTTCATAAAGGAGATAAAATTGAAGTGTCTGAAGTACCTTCGAAATGCCCTAATCAGCCAGCAACAATAAAGCCAAATATAGTTCTGGATTACACCATACACATGGGTGGAAAGGTGAAGTCAGAATGAAAAATTCAATGCCATAGCCGGGATTTGAACCAGGATCTTCGGCTCTCTGAGCCGATGTTCTAACAAACTGAGCTACCATGGCAACGTGCCGGTACAACATTAAATTCTCCAACTGACTCACAATCCCAGTATACCACCAGGCGTTCTCAATATGAGATACGAACCCAGTGGTGACTTATAACCTGTAAGTAGGCCTACTTTAAGACCTGGGCATGTTGCCTTCTTAGCTTAATGAAAAGTTCAGCCAATAAAACTGAAGTGTTTTAAACTGTCATAAGTTCTGGCCAATCAGGATTGAGCTTAGAGAAGCATTGGGTTAATTAAGAAAACCTGAATAGTTATTAGAGACATGACACTTTGGTCTGAACATTGCTAGGCACTAGATGCTCTGGTCTCGAGGGGCTCTGGTCATCGAGGTCTACAGAATATCGTAGCTGCAGGAAATCATGTAGATTTCAAAGAATATTTTAACTCTGTGCATACTGTACATAATTCTGACCTTCATGTTTTCACGCCTAAGTATGATCAGTGTTTTTCACCATTTTGTTAAGGGGGGACATACAGCTTTCGACGCTGAAAAATAGATAAAATTTCATTATTTTTTTATCAGCAATGAATTGTTCTCTAGCCTTGCAATCTGGCATGTTCTATATTGACTAGTTCTACAATTGCATACTATTTTCAGAATTAATTTAACTATTACAGTTAATGGGAAATTATCATTACAAAATGGCAGCCAAATTTTGTGCACTGAAGTGCTGTTTCCTTGATAATTTTCATAAATACCAATATTTCTGAGTGATTCTTTTTTCTATTTATTTGAAAATATCATATGAACAACTTAATCTAGGATCTTTGGATTATCTGCAGTATAAATATTTTAAAAAAAATAATAATTCATCAATTGTAAATTTTTTTTATAAATGTTTACATCAGAAATCTTTTTCTAAAAATAAACTATTAAACTTACATCAATGATCCTAGATAGTGTTGTTCAATAATATCAAATATACTTGCATGGAAAATTTCACTGCAATATATTAAAAAATGTTTTAGTTATCAGGGAAATGGCACAAAATTTGGCTGCCATTTTGTAATGATAACTACCCACTAACTGTAATAGTTAAATTAATTCTGAAAACAGTATGCAATTGTAGAACTAGTCAATATAGAG
Source organism: Ectobius pallidus (assembly GCA_964059195.1). NCBI lineage: Eukaryota > Metazoa > Arthropoda > Insecta > Blattodea > Ectobiidae > Ectobius > Ectobius pallidus. The sequence goes on from CAXKWD010000009.1 coordinate 37,656,670, forward strand.
CATGTCAGATTGCAAGGATACAGAAAGATTCATTGCTGAGAAAAATAATAATGAAACTTCACCTATTTTCCAGCATCGAAAGCTGTATGTCCCCCCTTAAGATATTTTTACTGGTGAGCAATGCAGGGTGTTAACTGGATAGACAATAAAATATTGTTAAAATACTTGCTCGACTTCCCCTGATTGAGTCTTTGGCTCTTGAGATTACAGTAAAACCTTCATAGTTCCTGTAATTTTCTACACCGTTGAGTTAAGTCAAGTGATGCTGTTAATTAATTACTTATCAGTAATTAAAAAATTACTGATGGGCACTCAAAAAAACCAACAGTCTCAGCTCTTAGATCAAAACATTATAAACCTTTGACACCGAACGTTAAATTTGTTACTAAATTAGTTTTGTTTCTTTTGTAATAATGATTTTTATATTTTTTTTATTCTCTACATTTTCCTTCATTTTATAGTAAGTTATAACATCTGTGGTGTTCAGACAAAAGCTGATATGCACAATTTCGTAATCTTTATTGTCTAGATATGTTACAGCTCAAAAGCTGTTAATGGTAAGGCAAAAACTATCAAGTTTTCATGAATTCATGATAGTTGCAGAGCTGTTGATAATGTTAGTCACCGATATTTCATTTTCTGTAGATAAATATTATGGCAGAATTTGATACAAAAAATGTTTTGACATCTTACAATATGTACATATCAGCCTTTTCCATAACACCACAGATATTATGTATTAACTGAACATTTTACATAATAAAAAATATGAATATGAACAAGAATTATTATAAAGTTAGTAAAATAACACCAAAATGTAATTGATTGTGAAAAATAATGTTTTGAGTTTAATTTTTCAATTTTCTTTCCTTTGAAAATTGTGTTATGTTTTAACTGTACATTATTCATTAATGAGAAAAATGAACTATAGAGAATTCCACTTTTAGAAAAGAGTATTGGTGTTATGGGCTTGGGAAATACCTATTCTTAAACACTGGAATGGGCAGGCACATTCTTGCCAAACCACCCTTTGCCAAACAAAGCCAGGGGAAGGGAGACCTGCTGTGGCAGGTACAGAACTGGATAACAAAACTGCAGTGTTAGCACGTGTCGTTAGTGAGAAGCATGGAGGCGCCGGTTAAACGTAAGCAGGGGCAGGTAATGCGTAGTAAAGAAAAGCAAGCTGTTTTACGGGTCTACAACTATCTCGCACAAAAAAATCCTGAACAAAGTGTTAGCTGGTGTACGAGGGAATGTTCAGAAGCAACAGGAGTGTCAGTGTCTGCTATTTATAAATTACGCAGTGATGCTTCAAGGGGCCCTGCTGTGTCTCCGAAAAAAAGAAGAATGCAGGTGGGTGTAAGAAAAAACAGCAGGAATGTGAAATACAGTGACTTTGTTAGAAGTGGTATTCGACGTATAGTGCATGGTTTCTTTCTCGAAAATCAACCGCCGACTCTAAAGACAGTTTGTAATGCTGTAAACGATGACCCAGATCTTCCCAATTTTAAAAGAACAACGTTGTACAGAATATTACGAGACATGGGTTTCGTTTATGGAAAAAAAGAAAGAAAATCACTTCTAATTGAGAGAGATGATATAATATCCTGGCGCCACAGATATTTGTCAGAAATTCGAAAGATGAGGACTGAAGGAAGGAACATCGTTTATACCGATGAATCGTGGATAAATTTAGGCCACACAATGGGACGGGAATGGCAGGATACCACGATTCGAAGCGCAAAAGATGCGTTCCGTTCAGGACTTTCTTGTGGGTTGAAGTCACCTTCAGGACGTGGACCGCGTTTCGCACTTGTTCATGCTGGTGGTGTTGAAGGGTTTGTACCTGGGGCGAAGCTGGTTTTTCTTTGCAAAAAGAATACAATGGACGCACATGAAGAAATAGATGGTGACTGCTATGAACAATATTTTCAAACACAGTTGCTCCCCAATCTTCCCCCACGCTCTGTTATTGTTATTGATAACGCGGCCTATCATAGTAGACGAATGGAGCCTATACCAATCATTTCTTGGCGAAAAGGTGATATCCAAGAATGGCTGAGAGATTGTAACATAGATTTTGAACCTTATATATTGAAATGCCAGCTAATTGAGATTGTGCGAAGTGTAAAACACAATTACGAGAAAATTAAAGTTGACGAGATGGCTAAAGCGGCGGGACACACCGTACTTAGACTGCCACCATTTCATTGCGAGCTCAACCCCATTGAGCTCGTGTGGGCTCAAGCTAAACATTATGTGGCAATGAGAAATAAGTCATTCAAAAAGGCTGAAATTCAAAAGTTAATAGATGAAGGACTAGAAAGTGTTAGCGTGGAAAATTGGAAAAATTATGTGAGACATGTCATCTCCATTGAAAACAAAATGTGGAGAGCCGACGAGTGGCAAGATGACATCGAACCTTTAGTTATCCAACTCAACGAAAGTTCCTCAACGGAGACCGCGAACGAAACTGATAGTGAAGATAGCGAAGGTCCAATGGAAGAGATGCATTTACCACAGTGAGGTACGATGACTTCTCAAATTTATACTTAATATACGCATAAGCCCTAGAAATACCTCAAAGGCCAATAACTTTTAATTATTTATCATAAATACTTGGAATAAAAATCTGAGGCAAAAATTAATAAGTTATTCAATAAGATATCCTGCTTACGAAATATAGAAACAGCTTTAAAATATTTGCAGTAAAATAATTTTAAAACAATTAAAATTGTTATTGGCCTGAGAGGCCTTCTAATGCAAGGCACCGAAAATGTTTCTATTTATGCATTTTTTTTATTGATCTGAGACGTTTCAACAGTTATTTGATCAATAATATTGTATTAATTGCTGTACCGTGGCTATTCTTGGTGTTTATGTGTAGACATACGGTATTTAATTTAGGAAAATTGCATTATGATTTGAAATAGTAATTCTAACTCCCCCTTGTTATTTGCACGTGATATTTATTGACTTGTTTCGACTCGGCTTATAGGCACAGATTAACATTTCTGTACATTCAAACAAAAAGGCCAAACTCCAATTACACGATTACAACAATTCTGATTTTGTGTCTACTTCAGGAGTAATGAATTTTTCGTGTCGCGACATCATTTTGGTTATCCCTTCCAGTGGTCGTGGTTTTGGTCGTATCAAAAACTGTTTTAGGAAAAGGTTTTAGAAAATATTTAGGTTTATAATAACTTTGGACGGATATGATACTTTGCCTAATCTAAACTCCGTGGCGCTACATCCCTGGAGGGACTTGGCCTACCACCCGACCGCTGCGTCATCTACCACAGGCAGATGGCAGGATTGGGGGCATGTGGTCAGCATGCCGACACCCACGGCCGTTAATGGTGGTTTCCATGACCGGAGCCGCTACTTCTCTATCAAGTAGCTCCTCAATGTGAATCACGAGGCTGAGTGCACCCCTGCCAGACCTCGGAAAAATCCGAGGAGGTACTGGGAATCGAACCTGGGCCGACGGATCTGTAGTCAACGACGCTAACCACAAGACTACGCCGACGGTCTGATATTTTGCCTACTAAGATAATTATGATTTTTCTTAGTCTTTAACCCCTCTTTTATTATATGTTGTGCTTATTGTTAATGTTATCAAAACACTTCTCAGATAAAAGTTTTGGCATTACTCTCAGGATGTATAATAACTTTAAACGAATACATTTTTTCATGTTACAGAGATTTTAATTTAATCGTCACCTGTTCTACCTTTGGTCCGAGTGTGCACATTAATGAAGTCTATATTTAATAATTATATAAGTCTGGAAGTAATTTCTACAAATTAGGACTGACTATGATCTAGGACTGTAAAACGAAAAACTAGGGAGACATTTTTCGGAAGTCACGCCAGGGTACTAACGAAGAAATGTAAGAAATACCTTCTCAATAAATAAGTCAAGTCCACAAGAACAATACTAATTTGAATAAAATCAGGTAAACTGATGTAACAAAGTGCCAGTATGTTTTTGTTTAATCAGTTGTGATTGCAATTATGATATGCAGAATACAAAAAAAGTCAAATTGGTCGGATTCCGGATTTGAACCATGGAACTCCAGAATGTGAGCCCAAGACATTACCATCTCGGCCACCTGGGTCAGTTTAACGGTCTAGTTGGATAAGTGCACGTAAAACAAAAGTGTTTTTTGTCATAGCTAACTGTATTTTAATTTCCAAGGCCTTATAAGATCAAAGTAAAACAATAGGCTATTTTGCCAAGATAACTGATTTGCATTTTTTTATTTTTTTAAATATCAATTCTATATAGGCCTATTCTAAATATAAATTTTATCCAATATCAATAGACGTCTTCCCATGGACATTATAAAAGGTATACCAAGTTTCATAAAAATCCGGTAAAGCGTATTTGAGTCACCGCATCTTTAAAATAGACACTAAATTGGGTTTTACTCCGGTATCAGTCTACCGATTTGGTCCAATATCAGTAGACGTCTTCCCGTGTACATTATAAATGGGTATACAAAGTTTCAGGAAAATCCAATAAAGCATATTTGAGTTATCGCGACTTCTTATATATTAACATAAAAGGCACTAAATTGGGCATTATTCCGGTATTGGCCAACCGATTTGGCCGAATATCAATAGGCGTCTTCCCATAGACATTATAAATGCGTATACGAAGTTTCATAAAAATCCGATAAAGCGTATTTGAGTTATTGCGCCTTTAAAAGACACACTAAATTGTTTTTTACTTCGGTACCGGTCAACAGATTAGGTTCAAATTCAATAGGGTACTTCTCACGGAAGTCGTAAATGCATATACCAAGTTTCATGGTAATCCGATACAGTCTGTTTGAGTTATGGCGCCTTTCTAATATAAACTATTAAAATAAGCACTCAATTGGGCATTACTCCGGTACCGGTGAACCGATGTGGTTCAATATCAATAGGGTTCTTCCCATGGGCATTATAAATGTGTTTTCCAAGTTTCATGAAAATCCGAAAAAGCGTATTTGAGTTATGGTGCGTACAGACACACGGATGGACAGACAGACGGACAGACATTTTTTCGTCCCCCACACAATCACATAAAGTACCATACTGGCACTTAATAATTGAAGCAAAAGCCCTTAGAATGCTGGAATTATATTATTTCTAGCAGTAATATCTTGTGACGTATTTTGTGTCTTGTGTCTTGTGTCTTTAACTTATTATTCGCCTGTACTTAGTTAGAAAGAGAGCAACGTGTCTTCACTCCTAGGCCATATATCTATCTCTTTCTAACTGCTGCAACGCAAGCGGCAACCCTGTTCGCCATAAGAGCAATACTCTTTTCTAAAGGTGGAACTATCTATAGGACAAAATATTATTACAAAATTAACAAGTATACTCCAAAAGTGCATAAAAAATCATTGTTTTCCGTCAATCTGAGGGTTTCACATCCGGAATCTTGGATGCTAGATATCTTCTGGGGTGTAGGCCTGTATGTATTGGCAGACGATTCTTCCCAGCTGCATGAAACTTCTTCACTGATTATGTTTACTCTCGCTTTGAAGTCTGAAAATAGTGCCTATACCAACAGTGCTTGTTTATCTCAGGATTGTTGTGGCATCATTCATTTATTCTTTCTGTGGATTTATTTTACATTGGAGGGGCTGTTGTAATTGCTGTGCCAAGGGGAGCATCTCTCGTTGTAGTATGTCCTGTACGAGTTAGTAATGATGGATTTAATGTCTATTTCCTTTCCCTCCACTTAAACATAACTGATTTTCCTCCACAGATGTCTGCAATATCTGATGTAACAATGGATTGTTTTCTTAGCCCTGCACTCCAGGAAATGTAAAAACCACTCATGTTTCCCTATTCTGTAGGAAAGTGAAATATCAGATTATGTGAAATCTGATTCACAGATGTATTGGTAGCACAAAAAACATACTGATCTCATAGAGTATAACTCATTTTCTCAAAATTTTTGCTTTATTGAGTTTTGTTAAAACGCTCCTGAATTAGGATGAGTACAGATAAAAATTTATGGATAAGTCAGAATAAAAGTGTAAACAGAATTATAGTAGAACCTCGATTTAACATTTTTCTGCATCAAGAAATGAATTCGGAACATCTCAAAACCTGAGAATATTATAGGAGAAAAATTCCTCCGGCACTGGGACTTGAACCCAGGACCTTTGGCTATTCGCGCCAATGCTCTACCAACTGAGCTAAGCCGGAGTTCAATTCACAGCGCCAGATGGAACTTCTCTCCTATGACTGATTGCCCTAATGGTCTACCTCACAGACAGACAAGTTATGTCATATGCAGTACTGTGAGGCACACTAAGTAGTGATTTTTGTGACCGGGCTCCCACTGTTAATGTACAGTTAACATTCAAGATAGATATATAAGCATTCATGAGCCACAGATTATTGTCTCTGTTGGACACTACATGAGAATATTATAGGAGAAAAATTCCTCCGGCACTGGGACTTGAACCCAGGACTTTGGCTATTCGCGCCAATGCTCTACCAACTGAGCTAAGCCGGAGTTCAATTCACAGCGCCAGATGGAACTTCTCTCCTATGACTGATAGCCCTAATGGTCTACCTCACAGACAGACAAGTTATGTCATATGCAGTACTGTGAGGCACACTAAGTAGTGATTTTTGTGACCGGGCTCCCACTGTTACCTGTACTTCATTGGCTGACCATAACAATATCAATGAAAAATATTGAAGTGCAAGAGGAAAAATGACTTTAATTTCAAATGTCTGGCATTAGAAAACCACAACAACAACATTTTTCCTCATTTAACATCAAGTTTTGAAAACCCCAGACATTATCACATGTAATTAACCTCTTAGTATGTTTTATTTAACATTATTCTCTATAGCATTAAACCCCCATTTAATGTTAAAAACTTTGAAATACTCAGACAAATTGGGTATCAGAGGAATAACTGAAAGCTCAGTACTTTTTCAACATTGCGCCATTGCTTGTCACTCCCTCTCTTCACCAACAGTCAGTTCTATAGCACGAACTTGGTCAGTCTTTCTTGTCTGCTTGCAGTGGTGAACATTTCTATTAGAAGGCCTTCAACACAATGCTCAATATTTCAAATGGACTTAAATGAAGAAGTGCGATTTGTACATGAAGTAGAAATAATCCAACATAGAATATTAGTAGGGACTGTATTTTTTGGTAACAACGATAAGCGCGAAATTTTATAAAACAACCTCCCTTAGCTATATTTACATTTTATATGCTTAAAATACCAATATGAACCAAATTGAATCCATGAAATATCGCGAAATTTACTCGATTCCGCAAAATGTGTCTATAAGCGCGAAATATGCCCCTTCTGTCCGTAAAGTGAGAAATGAGCACGAAAATGTGCCTTAAAATCACAATATTGTGTACTATAATATTGTATTTTTTATTTCTTAGCAGCATGTTTTTTTTTCTGCTGTTTCTGTGGCAGTCGAAGATTTACCGATATATTGATATTTGTGATCCATTACAAAGATTGCAGAATTTACGCAAATATTGTCTGTGACCTGTGTACCGCGCACATCTCAGCGGACCATATGATAATTAATTGAGGCTGATAAGAATTAAATGCACGCGATACATTCCGTTTAGAAAGCAAGATAATAATTTTACAAGAAACAAAGACCATAGGCAATGTAACACTGACACTGAACTCTTCTTGAACCACAATCACTCGCTAGATTCTTCATTGATGTCTTGAAGGTCTTCTTAAAGCAGAGATGATTGATACCGCCAAATAAATGAAAACTTGCTGGTTTAAAAGACAGATTTAATGACAATACCGGAGGACCACTTGATTTAATATTCAAGAAATGATGTGAATAATAATAAATACATATATGCAGTAATTATATGCTGCAATTTATAACATTCACAGTCAATGTGATGCTTGAATTCACAAATTATAAACGCAATAATAATGTTACTGAAATATATTGCGTATCAATGTAAATACAGCTATGTTGCGTTGAAGTCAATGCAATATTAGAAGCTGTATGAAATAATTTTAGGTCTTAAAAACACTCACTTGGTAATAAAGATTCCTTTTGTATCTAATATCACACAAGATGTAACCCTGAAGTCCAAAATCAGGCAATAATTAAGATAATCAATCCTCGAAGAAATGTCTGGTAGAGACACTAAGCAAATTCAGCCAATCTTCAGAGAATAAAACGTGGAAAATTGCTTCTGTGCAATTAATACCAAGTATGAATAAACTTTAACTCGCAGGAAGCGAAATATAAAGCTCTATGATAATAAAAATCACTGCTGGATAAGTCCAGAATGAACTATAATCCTTAAAGAGGATTGTACAATGGACGTAGACGAAGGAAAGAATGGTTTGAATTAAAACAATGACTTATAACAATATTAGAAAATCAATCCCATTGGGCGAAGATTATAAAACGATTGAGCAATTATAAATTTAAAGAAAAACGTGGATTGTGAAGCAATCAAAGGAATAGTAAGAGAATGAAATAAAATATGTTTTATAATTATTCTGTACTTAAAATAATAAAAATATAAACCGAAAATAAACGTTGATTTGAGTTTAATAGAGAAAAGAACTAGTGATCAATTGTTTCTTGACAATAAAAATAATAATTACTAGGAGGCCGTGAGGAAATTGGCATTGAATAAAATATCACCAAAGCCGAAAGAAGACAAGAATAAATATTAAAGGATTATTATAGATAGCCAAGAAAATAAAAAACTCTATCAAATCTCAAGTATCAAACATAACTGAACAACCTGGTTTGTACTGTTGAGTAGGCCTACACTCCTTTCCTGCTGTGTCTTTGCCAAGTTAGCAATGCCTATGATCGATTACAGCAGAAGAGTGTAGAATGTTTGTTACTTGTATTCAACAGATTTATGGCAAAGTGCACTATTCTTCGGTTTTCTCAGTTGTTTCGTTACCGCGGTAAACGTAATACTGGGTATTCTCAAAATCTCTGTGCACCATTGCTAAAATACCGCGGTTTGCTAATGCTTGGAAATATTGCAGTTACTCTGCTCCGAATCCATTCTCATTGATGGTTTCTTCTATGGCCGCTAGGTTCTCTCTCTCTCTCTCTGCATGTCTGCCAGTCATGGTGGCTCGCCTAGGCTATTGGTTTTCCAAATTCAATTTATTTGTTGCCTTATTATTTAATAAAAAGATGTTCATAAGGATAAAAGGGAATATTATATTGCGTATATATGTCGTCTGAATTCATACTTTGAATTAAAGCACCATAGATACTGTACCAATTGTGAAGAGAGTTGGTTTCGCCAACAACTGGTTTGGTTGAGATGAGAAAGGAAGGTCATTTCAATCGATGTTACAGCACAGTATTTGCAAAGATATGTACCATCGTTCATTCTTCAAATAGATCCCACCTGTCTGTACATTTCAATAAAATAACATTGATGTTTTAAAGAATAATTCTCACACGTGTGCAATCCAAGGCAAAGCAACACCACGAAATCTCTGCTCTGAGTTCGACATAGCCTCGCTTTTATTCCCTTACGACTAGTAGAAATTTTAGGTGCAAAATCATGTGCATAGCCATAGCCTATGTTCGTGTAAGTGCAGGTATGATAAATTGATTACATACCCTATACACCGATACACAGGCTATATCGTGATGCATGCAGCCATTCACTTAAATTTGGCCTAGGACCACTGATTTTCCATATTTCATTTATTTGTTGCCTTATTGTTCAGTAATAAATGTTCATAAGGATAAAATGGAATATTATATTGCGTATATATGTCGTCTGAATTCAAACTTAATCATGGTTACGCCCACTAGCCTACTCGATGGACCTGGCTTGGTTGAGGTAAGAAAGGAAGGTCATTTCAATCATGTTACAGCACAGTATTTGCAAAGATATGCACCATCGTTCATTCTTCAAATAGACCCCACCTGTCTCTCATTATTCTTTATGTTCAATTAGCTTTTGGCCTAGATATCGTAAATATGATATATTACGCTGATCTCCATCTTGGAAAGAAAACCGCGGTTTTCTCACTTTACAGCTCCTTCACGGCCGGTTTGCATTTTACCGCGGTAAAAGTCGAAACCGAGCACGGTGCAACAAAAGTATGACTTTACCGGGGTAAACTAAGTAACTTTACTGTGGTATTCTGAATACCGAGGTGCACTCGGCCATTAGTCTTTTATCCACAGTGGTATGGTTGGCACTTTGGTTTGCAAATGGCTATCTGATGGTGCTTAGTAGAAATTACGATAATATTTCTCGTCATTATATTTGAACATTAACTCTAATCATGCTTAAATCGAAAGTTACTTCAGTTCATACAAGGGCAGAAGAATGTAGAAATGGGGGGAGAGGGAGGGGTGTTAGTTTATGTAAATAAAGATGCAAAGTTTATCATTGCGCAATGTTCCCATTGTAGTATAAGTAATTTATTTAAAAAAATACCCACCGAAATAGAAGGAAGTTAACACCGAAATCAGTCATTTTATTTCACCAACAAATCAGGGCCCTAAATATTAGAAATGGCTAGACCACAATTTAGCAAATCCCATAATATTTCATGCTAACTAGATTACTGAAACTATGAACTCAGTTTTAATTCTTAAAAATAACAAAACCCCCATTTAGTGAGAACCCCTATTTAGGGTAAAGTATTCTGTATTCCCAAATGTTAAATGGAGGTTCTACTGTATATATGTTCAGCATTTTTGCTTGAAGAGGTCCATTTAGGCAGCTCTGCCTTTGACATTTAAATACCCAGTTAAAAAAAAAAAACCATGATTATTACAGTAATGGAGGGGAATTAAATCATAAGCGGCAAAGGGTTAAGGTTAGTTCACATGATGGCACTTACTAACTTAACTCAATGGCAATAGACAATTCCTCAGCAAGCTAAAGGAATATTACCTATTTTATGGTACCCGAAGGTTCATTGCCGCGCTTAACTGAGCCCGCCATTCAACCCTATTATGTGCTAACTCCATCCAATCATTCCTCACAAATCCTACTTCCCTTAAATCTATCCTCATATTGTCTTCCCACCTACATCTAGGTCTTCCAAGTGGTCTTTTCCCTTTGGGTCTCCCAGTCAATACTTTTGAGATATGTCTTTCCTGCCCCATGCATACAACATGTCCAGCCCATTTCATCCTCCGTAATTTAATTACCCTTACTATATCTGGTGAAGAGTACAGGTCATGAAGCTCATCGTTATGCAGTTTTCTCCAGTCCACATTTTTTTTTTTATTTATTTATTTATTTTTTTTATTTATTTAACAAAAGGTCCCAACGAGCCAATTGCTCACATTAAGGGACAGTATTACAAGGATGACAAAATTCAAAGTTATTATAATAAAATTGTTACAATAATTTACACAAATAAGTATACACAGTAAGTATAATACAGTGCGCCCGAGAATATTCTCCGCAGCGGCTACTTGTTGGAGAGGCAGCTAGCTGCAGTAGTTAAGTTGGTACTCACCACAGCTGATCATTGCAGGTGCTGGAAGTCCTGTCACAATATTCGATCTAAAATGCTTGCACACTGCAATATGCACTGATTAGTAATTAGACAATGCACCCATTGATAAAGTGACAGTGACCTCTGCCTGCCTGCATACACAGCTGGCGGTTTGTTTTTATAAAAGCCCGTGTTGCCAACGAAACTGTTGCACCTAGCCCTCTCTCCAGCAAATAGCAACTGCGGAGACTGTTCTCGGGCGCACTGTAGAAATATTGTTCACTTAATCATTTAATAGAAAAATCTTCAACTTTTTTTTGAAACTATTTACGTTTTTTACAGATCTTATTTCCAGTGGAATTTCATTAAAAAGATTTGCAAGATAATTTTTCACTCCCCTTAGTCCATATGTAACCAATTCAGAATGCATGACGAAAATATTTGATTTGTTTCTCGTGCCATAAGAATGCACATTTTCAAGAAAACGCAATGCAATGTTATTATGAACATGTTTGTTTACTACTTTATATATAAAGATTGCAGCACTATACTTTATGATTAATTCTAATGGAAGAATTCCTGATTGCTCATATAATACTTTGACTGGTGTTAAGTAATGACAGCCTGAAAGATTTCTTACAGCCCTATTTTGAAGAATTTTTATCTTATGCAAATATTTCTTTTTTGAACGTCCCCATATAAATACCATATACAATATGTAAGAGTGTACAAGGGAATAATAAAGAGATCTCATACCAGAATGTGATAATATTCCACCCAATCGTCGTAATACTCCAATTATCGGCGCAATTTTACTACAAAGGCTTAAAATATGCATATCCCAGTTTAAATGTTCATCTATTATTAAACCAAAATACTTTGCATTTGATACCTGCTGTATAGGTACATCATTTATTGTAATTGCAGAATTAATGTTTAGAATGATTGAAGGTTTATGAAATATCATAAATACTGTCTTTTGAGCATTTAGTGATAATTTATTGGACGCTAACCATTTTTCTAAGATTCTGAGGTCTTTTTGCATATTATTCATTACGGCATCAATAGTATCGTCTACATAAAATATGGTTGTATCATCTGCAAACATTGTGACTGTACCATTCAGATTTATTTTGCAATGGTCCTAAAACAGATCCTTGTGGAACTCCATAATTTATTGGAATAGAATCACTATCAAAACCATTCACAGTAACATACTGTGTTCTATAACTCATATAACTTTGGAACCAATTTAATGCTAAACCTCTAATACTAACTGCTTCTAGTTTTTCCAGTAGAATTAAATGATTAACTGTGTCAAAAGCTTTTCGTAGATCTAAAAATAGTCCACTTGCAAACTTATTTTTGTCTAAAGCTTCTTCAACTTGAATAATAAAATCTACCGCAGCATTTAAAGTTGAGGAAGATTTACGAAACCCATATTGGAATTTATATAGAAAATCTATTTTTTCAAGGTACGATGTTAACCTTTTCTTCATACATTTCTCTAAAATCTTTGATATTACTGGTAAAATTGAAATGGGCCGATAATTGTTTAGATTGTTTCTATCACCATTTTTAAATACTGGGATTACACGTGAAATTTTACATTTTTTAGGGACTGCTCCTATTTTAAACGAATAATTTATAAAATCTGCAATATACCTACTAATGGACTGCATACATTTTTTAAAGAAAACGTTTGTTAATCCGTCTTTAGTTATATTACATTTGTTTTTCAAGTTAGAAATTATATTTTTAATTTCAATTTCCATAACTGGTGCAATGAAAAATGAATTCCTTTCATTGTATTGTTTTTCAATATTTAATATGTTATTGCAATGAATCGATTCAGCTAATGTAGATCCTATATTTACAAAGTATTCATTAAATATTTGAGGAACATCTTTTCCCTGATAGTTTATTCCTTCTTTATAAAGTTCTATAGCTTCATTAGTAATATTCGGATCAGAAGAATTGCTTAGTATTTTATTAACCTCTTTCCAAAATTGTTTTGGATTACCATTAGTTTTTTTTAGACACTTCTCATAATATTCCTTTTTTAGAATTCTTTTTTTTGAAGTAACCAAGTTTCTAACTTTCTTATATTCCAACCTTAAACTATTATTATTACAACGTCTTTTAACATGTGCATGCAAAATGTCTTTTCTTTGGATTAACAATAAAAGGTCATTTGTTATCCAAGGAATTGTTTTCTCATAAGTAGGTTTAAATTGTGATGACGGTTTAAACTTAGTGATGCAAGATGATGAACTAATTCCGACATTAATAAATTCCATTAGTTCATCAAAACATTGATCAATATCACCTTTACATTCAAAGTTATTTTTAAAAAAATACTCATACATCTTTAAAAAATCAATATGCCTGTTGATTACTTTTGGACTATCCAACATCTCTCTTAGGCCCAAATATTTTCCTAAGCACCCTGTTTTCGAACACTCTCAGAGTATGTTCTTCCCGACCAGTAAGCAGCCATGTCTCACATCCATATAACGCAACCGGCAGGAAAACAGTCTTATAAATCTTTATTTTTAGATTTCTGGACAGAAGACGAGAAGGTAAAGAGTTTCTGAACTGCATAAAAACAAGCATTTCCTGATTTCAGTCAACACTTAACTTCTGCCTTAATATTATTTGTGTCTGTAATTATTGCTCCCAGATATTTGAATTTCTATATTTATTCAAACGATTTACCTGCTATTCTAATATTTTGTAGCGTATTATTTTGACATTTCATGACAATATACTTAGTTTTTTCTGTATTAATTTCCAATCCAACATTCCTGCAGGCATTGAAAAGACTTTCTGCATTTCTCCTGAATATGTTATGTCATCGTCCAACAAGCAAACATCATCTGCATAAGCTAAAATTGGGTGACTGCCATTTAATTCTATTGTCCTTTTCACATCGTGAAGGCACTACAGCTCCTGAACTTTCCTAATGGCATATTTCAAAGCGAAATTAAAAAGTAAAGGTGATAGTGCATCTCCCTACTTCAATCCGCTTCTAATGGCAAACCTATCTGATATAAATTTCCCTACCCTGACTCTGCTATAGGTTTCATTTAGACACATTTTGATCAGCCTAACTAACTTCTTTGGTATCCTGAACTCAATGAGGATATTGTACAATTTGTCTCGCCTAACTGAATCATATGCTTTTTTAAAATCTATGTACAGCTGGTGAACAGACTTATTATATTCCCACTTTTTCTCCAAGATTTGGCAAATACAAAATATATGATCAACGGTCGATCTATTTCGCCTAAATCCACATTGGTGATCTCCAATGATTTCATCGCATATGGGGTTAATCTTGACAGTAGTATATTAGATAGAATTTTGTATGATGTTGGTAAGAGAGAAATTTCTTGATAGTTATTACATTCGGCCCTATCTCCCTTTTTATGGATCAGTATAATGACAGATTCTTTCTACTCCTTTGGCAATCCCTCCCATCTCCAAATCATAAGAGTGAGTTTAATCTATCCCCACCTGCCTTAATTAATTCTGCTGGAATTTGGTCAACGCCTGGAGATTTGTGTGTTTTCAGTTTACCTACAGCTGTTTCTATTTCTGTTAGAGTTGGTTCAGCAACCAATGGCTCTGCTGTGAATATTTCACTTTCTACACTTTGGACATCTCTATGTACATTTAATAATTGATTAAAGAAATTTTTCCACCTATTCAAAATATTGTTTGAAGCCATGTGTATAGTACCATCATTGTCCTTAATTATGTTTATTCTAGGTTGAAAACCTTTCTTCAACTTGTTTATTCCCTTGTAGAGATCCCTAACATTATTGTCTTTACTACTTTGTCTTTGGGATAGTTTCTTTTCTTTGTTCTAATGGTTCTAGAGGTTTCTCGTTTAGCATTGCTGAGATTTTCAACCCTAGTGTCATTCGGATTCTGCAACCACTGTAGTTTTGCCTGCTTTCTTGCATTTACTACTTTCACACAGTCATCATCGAATCACGGTTTATTTGGTTTCAGTTCAAGCGGATGTAATTTTTCTTTTGCAGCTTGTCTTGAATGCATTTAGTCCAGTCAACGAAAGGTTGTAGAGGGAAATGGAAGGAACATAATTTTTGACTTTGGGACTTTGTTTGGAATAGTTAGAAGGTAATCATACTAAAAGTCCCCACTCCTAGGAGGTGAGTGGGGGGGCAGGGGGGCCCGTCGAAGGTCCCTGTCATTGTATTTCTGTAAGGGTGAGAGATGAAGCTCTTAAAGTGGTTCCATTAGATTAGGAGTGTCGAAAATAATATTCAACAACACCAAACAATATTACTTTAGAAGAACTACCTGGGTACATTATAGCCTATACTTGAAAATATAAATATAATACATATAATTTATTTATATGCATATTATATAAATAGTACATATTACACATATAAATATGTATATATTGGCTTTTATATAGAGTCAGGGCAGTGGAATAACGGAAAATACGAAAGTTAAGTTTTTCTGCAAAATCTCAGAATCTACACATAAAGTTAAAATTGCTGTAACTTTTGAACGGTTAAAGATAAATAGTAAAATAACATATATTCTTGAAGCAAATGTAAAGTTCTACAACTTCCTTTCTTATAACGTTTTCGTAGGACGAAGGGTCAAAGAGCTAGAAGGTCAAATATAGCAAAAAACGGGAGTGAAAATATATTTTTTTTCAAAATTAGCGAAATTTGAGCGCATATTTCTCGGAAACTATAAGAGATAGCGAAAAAGTTAATGGGAACAATCTTGTGGATCATTTTGTCAGCTGTAATTTTGTATAGAGTGGTCTTATTGTTGGGACCGATAGTTTCCGAGATATAAGTAAAAAAATAATAAAAATAATAATAATAAAACCTTCAACGGCCCCCCCTGCCTCACCTCCTAGAAGTGAGGACTTTTAGTATGTTTACCTTCTAACTAGTCCAAACGAAGTACCAAAGTAAAAAATTGTGTTCCTTCCATTTCCCTCTACACTTTTACCTAGCCTTTTCAGATTGAATCTCTCTATATCGAAATTTTGCCTAGTTCCTTTGTTTAATGCAAGTTTCTCCCGAACAGCTGCAACTACCAGATAATGATCCGAATAGCAGTCAGCATCCCTAAAGGTTCGAACGTCGATTATACCAAACTGCCTCCTTGTATCTATTAGTACATGGTCGATTTGATTATGAGTCTTTCCATCTGGTGAGGTCCATGTGTATTTATGAATATCACAATGTGGGAATTTTGTATTCTTGACAATTCAATTTTTAGCAGTGGCAAAATTAACTAGCCTAACCCCATTTTCATTGCTCTGCAAGTGGAGACTTTTGTTCCCAATCGTGGGCTTAAAAATATCCTCCCAACCTATTTTCGTACTAAAATCTCCTAGCACAATTTTCATGTGATATGCCGGAAACTGATCAAATGTTCATTCTTTTTCCTCATAAAAGCTGTCCTTGTCATCATTTTGTTTATCCTCTGTTGGTGAATGAACATTCATAACTATGATGTGACATCAGCGTCCTGTTAGAATAACATAAGAAAGCCTATCATTAATAAACTCTATTTTCTTAATGGCTGAATTAATTCTCCTATGTATGAAGAACCCGGTCCCTAATTGATGTTAGCATTCCCTTTCCCATAGAAAAAGGTATACACGTCTGTCTGCATTGAACCTTCACCCTCCCATCTAACTTCCTGTACTGCTACTACATCTAACCCGTATTTCTCTAATACTCTAGTTACCAATTTAAGCGCCCCAGGCCTATATAAGCTCATAACATTCCATGTTCCTAATCAATCTATAGTTCCTATGATTTTTAGACTCAGTGTCGTCCCTACCCGGAAATGTGAACAAAGTAGTATTTTACCTCCAGAAAATTTTACACTGATAGGATCCATAAATCAGGCAGCGTTACTTAACAATACTTTTTACTGGGAGAGGTTGTTAAACTCACACCAAACCCCCAAGCAGGAGGACCATATCATGTCATCTGTCCGTGACTGCTTATTCAACATAATCACAGTTACCCTCCATATCTGGAGGCCATATCCTCTATCCGCAAACTGAGGACGTGCCATGCCGTGGTGGCAGAGACCCACACCTATACCTATACACTTACATTTATACGAAGCATAGTCACATGATGGCACTAGGTTTCGCAACTACTTTGTTACACCCATTTACTTAAAAAAATCTAGTGCAGCCGTACATTTTCCTTATTTGCTGCATTCAAGTCACTGAAATCCCACCAACACTTTTGGATCAGGAATAATAAAATCAGGTAAACTGATAAAACCAAGTGCCAGAGGGAGTTATTAGGCCACCTTTCACATGCTTCTGATATGCATGGAACATACTTTGTACTATTAATATTGTTATATAGGCATATCTAAAATATAAGGTTTATTATTAATAGAGTACCCTATTTAAATATTACCGTATAATAATATGTAAGCAAGCAATTCATTAGTAGTAGGCCTAATGTAAATAACTACCATCACATAGGTTTAACAAAATACTGACAAATATTGATCATTAATGTGTGATGACTTACCATGAGTTATCTGAAGGTATAATATTTATTCTTCTCTGTGAATTGCAGATATCCACTTAAGCTGTCTGGATTCATTTTTGGGAAATTTAAACACTTGGACAGACTCTCTGGTAGCATTATTATTACTACAGTACAGCCAGGAACACAACATTTATTAGGTATTTTCTCTATTTCTTTATAAGACAATTTTCATCCAGCATAATGTAATGGCTGACTCTTGCATTCGGCCTGCTATGAATGATGTGTAGCCTATATGATGTCTTAACCGAGCTGGGAGGCCGTGGTTATGGCTAGCAACATGGCTTTGTTGTAATATAGGCCTACTGATGATTTGCCATTTAAAAAAGTTCTATCTAGCTGGTACTTTACATAAATCTTATTATTTTTCCATTTGACAGCATATAAATACAATATTATTTTATAAAGTTACTATAACATTGCATGGCCCACAATAAACTAAACATAACTATCACATTGTCGCTCACTCATCTAGGCACTGAATAATTAAACCCAGCTGCTGTTGATATAATATTGTGCATTCTATCGAATCGTATGGCTACCAATATCTACATTATATTTTAATGTGAGTATTTTTCAGTTATAACGCTCCTGTGCAAGCAATAGACCTAGTGAAGGCCTAATTCCTGACAGATTGACTTTAATTTATTCATAAGCTATACAGCTGCTTTAAACCTGAAACAAACATTTCAGCAAATAGTAGGCCTACACTCAGGCCTTACATAATTAATATTACTGCCATTAATATTTTGTGAAATGTTGACCTATTTTAAGAATTTTTTATATCAGTGTATACGAATATGAATTAAGGTTAAGAATCAAACTTTATAGAGCGAAGGCTACTGTATACCCCCCATCCCCCCCCCGTGGGAATTTCCGACACATATATTTTTTTGTTGGTATTCCCATCTAGTTTCAGTTTTCAGTTGTTTGCCCCTTATCAATTACAGCATTTACCCGGAAACCCCGGAAATCCGGAGAAAATGAGTTTGTTTTAATTTTTCTTCGTTCTTTGCTCCTAATATGCCCAGGGAATTTCTGGCTCACATATTTTTTGTTGGTATTACCATCTAGTTTAAGTCTTAAGTTGTTTGCCCCTTATCAATTACAGCATTTACCCGGAAACCCCGGAAAACTACGGAAATCTGGAGAAAATGAGTTTGATTTAATTTTTTTTTTGTTCTTTGCACCTAATATGCCCAGGGAATTTCTGACTCACACATTTTTGTTGGTATTGCCATCTAGTATAATGTTCCAGTTGTTTGCCCCTTACAAATTACAACATATCCCCGGAAAACCCGAAAAACCACTTTTATACGGAGAAAACGACAATGTTTTATTTTTTAAATCTTTGTTCTTTGCTTCTAATATTCAAAGGGAATTTCTGAATCATATGTTCTTTTATTGGTATTGCCATCCAGATTAAGGTTTCAGTTGTTTGCCCCTTATCAATTACAGCAAATCCCCAGAAAACTCCGAAAACCACGGAAACCCGGAGAAAATGACTTTGTTTTAATTTTTTTAATCTTAGTTTTTTCTTCTAGTATTCAAAGGGAATTAGTGACTAATATGGTTTTGTGTTGGTATTGCCATGTAGATTAAGGTTTCAGTTGTTTGCCCCTTATCAATTACAGCAAATCCCCGAAAACTCCGAAAACCACGGAAGCTCGGAGAAAATGACTTAGTTTTAATTTTTTAAATCTTAGTTCTTTGCTCCTAGTATTCAAAGGGAATTGGTGACTCATATGGTTTTGTGTTGGTATTGCCATGTAGAATAAGGTTTCAGTTGTTTGCCCCTTATCAATTACAGCAAATCCCCAGAAAACTCCGAAAACCACGGAAGCCCGGAGAAAATGACTTTGTTTTAATTTTTTAAATCTTAGTTCTTTGCTCCTAGTATTCAAAGGGAATTGGTGACTCATATGGTTTTGTGTTGGTATTGCCATGTAGATTAAGGTTTCAGTTGTTTTCCCCTTATCAATTACAGCATATCCCCGGAAAACTCCGGAAACCTAAAAAATCCGAAGAAAATGAGTTCGTTTTAATTTAGTAAAAACCTTTGTTCTTTGATCCTAATATTCCCAGGGAACTTCTGACTTACATATATTAATTTTTTTGTTGGCATTGTAATCTAGATTAAGGTTTCAGCTGTTTGCCCATTATCAATTACAACATATCCCCGTAAAACCCGGAAAACCACGGAAATCCACAGAATTTCTAGAACTCGGAACCTTTGATCTACGGTCACTGAAACCGTTATTGCGAAGTAATTCTTCTGCTTCAAGTGTGTCCCTTGCAGGTTCAAAAGGGTGAGTATATGGACTACGAGATTTCTGCCATAATTGTGATGGTCACATGCAAAGAAAAGGGGAATCATATCTTCTAAACATGCCAAGTGTAAGTCAAAGTTGTTTTCTTTAGTTGCTCGCTGAAATCTCAAAATCAATGACACTTTGTCCATATTACCATTCCACATTGTGCTGTTTTACCGAATGTCTCTTCTCTAACTTCAGTCAAGAAAGTTTGGTAGTGACTGTGGAAGGTTTGGTAAGATAAATTAATTATCATTCACAGATGTCAAATTAGAATATGAAGTGTGCTCTGTCAGGTTTCCAATCGCCTACATTCCTTCAGCATCAGGATTTGTTCCAGTATTCTTTGTCATGCTGTAATTGGTAAGGGGAAACAACTGAAACCGTAAAGTATATGGCAATAGCAACAAAAATTATGTGATTCAGAAATTCCCTGGGAATATTAGTATCAAAGAGCAAATATTTTTTAAAAATTAAAACAATCTCATTTTCTGCGGATTTTCGTGTTTTCAGGGTTTACGTGGATATGCTGTAATTGATAAGGGGAAAACAACTTAAACCTTAAACTTGGCAATACCAACAAAAAAACATATGAGTCAGAAATTCCCTGGGAATATTAGGAGCAAAGAACAAAGATTTTAAAGAAATTTTTAAAAAGTTAATTCCTCCGGATTTCCGTGGTTTTTGGAGTTTTCTGGAGATATGCTATAATTCATAAGGGGCAAACAACTGAAACCTTAATCTAGATGGCAATACCAACAAAAAAACATACGAATCAGAAATTCCCTTTGAATATTAGGAGCAAAGAACAAAGATTTAAAAAATAATACATAGTAATTTTCTCCGTATATACGTGGTTTTCCGGGGTTTCCGGGGATATGCTGTAATTGGTAAGGGGCAAACAACTGGAACCTTAATCTATATGGGAATACCAACACAAAAACATATGGTTCACCAATTCCCTTTGAATACTAGGAGCAAAGAACTAAGATTTTAAAAAAATAAAACGAAGTCCCTTTCTCCGGATTTCCGTGGTTTTCGGTGTTTTCCGGGGATATACTGTAATTGATAAGGGGCAAACAACTGAAACCTTAATCTAGATGGTAATGCCAACAAAAAAACATGTAAGTCAGAAATTCCCTTTGAATATTAGGTGCAAAGAACAAAGATTTAAAAAATAAAACTTAGTCATTTTCTCCGTATATACGTGGTTTTCCGGGGATATGTTGTAATTTGTAAGGGGCAAACAACTGGAACATTAAACTAGACGCCAATACCAACAAAAATGTGTGAGTCAGAAATTCCCTGGGAATATTAGGAGCAAAGAACAATGAAAAATTAAAACAAATTCATTTTCTGCGAATTTCCGGGGTTTTCCGGGGTTTCCGGCTAAATGCTGTAATTGATAAGAGGCAAACAACTAAAATCTTAAACTAGATGACAATACCAACAAAAAAATATATGTGTTGGAAATTCCCACGGGGGGGGGAGGGTTTCTTATTGGTAGCCCATGGTCTATTAGACCTCTTTTTTTCTGCCACAAGCCGTGCTTAATGAATCAATCTGGAGCATAACTCAGAGATCTATAACAAAAATAATTTATTTTCTGCATAGGCCTGTCATATTGGAATCATCACTGATTAAACAAAAGCATTCTGGCACTTTGTTATATCAGTTTACCTGATTTTATTTGTTGTACTTGTTTTTGAAGTATTAAATCTTGGGTTCACATACATGAGGGTAAGTCAATAAGTATCCACACTTTTTGTTTAATCTTTTGTAGGTTGGCTGTACCACTTTGTGCTCGTGCATGTCGACATATTGTTCTCTGCTTGTGGAATATTTGACAGTTATGACTCCACTGAATATTGCGCTGTTGCACATTAAACATGGCTGCACTGCTCAGCATTTGCGTCAAAGAAGAACAGTGTGCAGTGATCCATTTTTTGTCTTCTGAAGGTGTAACAAGAGCCGAAATCCATCAAAGACTTTCTGCACAATGTGGAGATAATGTTTTACCATGGCGAAGCATATATGAATGGATTGAAAAGTTCAAAATCATCAAACAAGTGAGAAGAACGCCCATCCACATCCACTAGTGACACCAACACTGAGCAAGTGCACATCATGATTCATGACAAACCGAAGAGTGACTGTTGATGAAGTGGCAAACCATATGCAAATTAGCCATGGTTCTGCATATGACAGACCAAGAACTGATGGAAGTGGTGCATATGTGGCTTGCTACTCAGCCGGAAAACTTTTTTCTGAGGGCATGAGGAAGCTTGTGCAATGATGGATCAAGTGCATTGAGAAGCAAGAGGACTATGTTGAAAAATGAGGTAAATGAAAGTTTTGTATTGTTGTTGCAATAAATTTAAAAAAAGAGAGTATACATTTTTTGCATTTAACCTTTTGTGACTGAACAGAATCTCTTTCAAAGTGAACAGCTGAATCTAATTATGATTATAAAAAGGATTATTATCCACCAATCTGAGTGGTCAATACTCCCTGATTTTTATTACCAATCCTAAGCTTCCCTTTTGCTACAATTTCGTGCATAATCCTACTCCTACCTACATGACACTCAGTTCTCCTAAGAAGGCCACAGAGAATGGCAGCAGCCGAAAGTATGACTCTTTCAGTGAATTTAACTTGGATTATAGCTCATGAATCCCTTAATAATAATAATTAATTAATCAGTGCCAAGAAAGCTCGAATCTAAAAGAAAAAATGTTGTAAATACATAAAATCCAGGCTTTAGTCATAACAAGTTCCTCCATTATAGAAAATGCTGTTAATTTCAAACATCCATGAGGAGTGTTTCAAAGCAAAACATTTTATATATTATGGAAAGGTGAAGCCAGACTGAAAAATTCAATGCCACAGCCGGGATTTGAACCAGGATTTTCAGCTCTACGTGTTGCTGCTCTAACCACCTGAGCTACCATGGCAGCATGCTGGTATAACATTAAATTCTCCAACTGACTCACATATCCCAGTATATCACCAGGCGTTCTCAATATGAGATATCAAGCCAGTGGCGACTTACAACCTGTAAGTACTTTAAGACCCGGGCTTCATAGTAAACCACTAGTAGGTCACAGTTGGATGATAAATCTTTCTCCCTGGCCGTGTGTAGGCTAAGATGGAAAGGTGAAGTCAGATTGGAAAATTCAATGCCATAGCCGGGCTTTGAATTTTTCAGTCTGACTTCACCTTTGCATCTTAGCCTACACACGGTCAGTGTGAAAAAATTATCATTCCATTTTATGTATTATGTTTACCTGAAACTGCAAAGCCTCTGTCAGGACTGGTACGGCGTTTTAAAATTGATGTCACCTCTGTGGGCTTCTTACCAAGTGCTGAACCTAAAGATAGAGTGCTGCCACCTGCAATATAGAAGATATACATTAGAGCTCCAATTATCTGAACTCCAACCATCCGGATCACCAATTATCTGGATCACTTTGAGGCCATATTTAAGTGGTTTTTGCAGCAGGAAGCATTGAGAAACCCTCTTTCAGGATCAATTATTTGTGAAAAAGCAAACCTGTTAGCCCACAAAATCCCACAGAATCAACAGTTTGTCAGCAAGACAACTAACGCTGACCAATATGTCAAAGATATGACACTTTATTAAGTACAGAACTGTAAAATATAGTTTTTTTTTTGTTTTTTTTAAAAGAAATTACATTTTTTTATGATTTATCCAGTTATCTGGATATTTGATTTTCCGGAACGGGTCCGGGCCAAACTAATCCGGATGACTGGAGTTCTACTGTATATATATGTGTGTGTGTAGTATACAGTGTGTCCCGCAAAAAGGTTCTAATATTGAGAGAGGTTGTAGTATGCAACACAGCAAGACAAAAAGTTCCCATAAACATTGGTCATAAACTTCATATCTTTGCCGTTATGGACTTGCACATATCTTGCCTACTTTACTAGTTTGTTGTTTGTTGTTTGCTTTTCGTTGGTGTTCCAAAGGATGCGTGATTCCATGAGACGTAGGGTGGAAGGCTGCATTGAAATGGATGGTGGTCACATCGAGCACATGTTGTGAAGAGTAGATCAGAGACATGGTGATCATTGAGAGTAGTGGTAGTTGATCATAACTCCGATGATATGAAGTTTATGACCAATGTTTATGGGAACTTTTTGTCTTGCTTTGTTGCATACTACAACCTCTCTCAATATTGGAACCTTTTTTGGGACACCTTGTATATATAAAATAAAAGATTTCAAATGTTTGCCCATGTCGGTTTTCACTGACTGCATATGCTTGGGATTAACGACATGGAATGCTCTATAATACAACCAAGAAGGGGCAGATGGGGCAGGTATCGGAACTACCTTATGTACATGGCAACAACAGCTCATAAGAGACACTTAGCAGTGCATCAAGTAGCAAAATATTTTACGTACAGACATACTGTTCAGATAATCAGTTCTGGGGAAGGATGTAACATTACATTCTGCATGTAACAGTATTACATAATACTGTATTTAGCTGTTTAAATCCTCGTGCAGGGCGATGTCACATCCCTCGTGCTCAATACGCATGCGCGTCGAATGAGACGACCTTAGATATACTAGCCTTTGATATTTCCCACCTATGGTTGTTTATTTCTGGTCATGAAAACCACCATTAATGGCCGTGGGTGTCAGCATGCTGACCACATGCCCCCCAATCCTACCATCCGCCTGTGGTAGATGATGCAGCGGTCAGGTGGTAGGCCAAGTCCCTCCAGGGATGTAGCGCCACGGAGTTTAGGAGGTTGTTTATTTACTTATTCTTCACGGTAGATTATTCTCCTTCATATATACGTAATGTAGAGAAGGGCAAAATATGAAATTTCAAATTCTAAAAAATGGCTACTAGTAGGAATCATGACGTTTACATGGCAGTGTTTGCAAAAAAGTTCACATTTCATAATATTTTTGGTGAAATTTTAATATTTTGCGAAATTCTTTGTTTACCTTTATATTTTATAAGATTTACAAATTTTCCTTCTGTTAACACTCCCATTAGCAATACATATTCTATGAATGCAGTTTTCCAGGAACCACGTATGAAATCCCCAATCCACACATTCAACTCATTCCAACAGTTAAGCAACTTGGCGACACTTGCTAGCTGTAAGGTTTGCACATTTCCCCTCCATTAATACTTCCAATTCCAATAAACATGATTTTCCACGTTTTCTGCTGATGTACAGTAGTTTAGCAGGAAACACAAAATCATGCATTCCAACAGCTGTGATAAGTAAGATAAGAAAAGATTTATTCACCATAATTGGATCAAGGGGCAATTGGGCCACTTGGAAAAGCAGTTTCTATACTTTGGTTAGAGTGACAGTGGAATAGGTAGATATTTGCCACTCTAGAATGGGCCCTAAGGAGAACAAGTAAGTCTGTCTCACTCTTATGCTAAATACAAGTAATGTGCTAGAGTGAAAATGAAAATAACCATAACCATAACCATGTACAATCGGTCAAATAAAAAACGTCGGGCAGTATTTGATTAAGTATCACGAACGAGCATATGCGCATGTACAGGAAGACTTAAGGTTAGGTTCACACACGCCTCTTGTCTATCCATGTATTTTCTTGATTATTTAGTCAGTTTTGTTCCAAAACAAACATGTATAGAAGGCTGTGGCTATATGCCTCAAATCCGCCATATTCTTGGTTGCAAATTTTTATAATATTAATAATTAATAGATTCACGAGGAATATGTTTATTCAAGGAGCATTTTTTTAAGATTTTATTTTATAATACCGGTACTTGTAGTGCAAAATCAATAACTTACGCTCAGCATCTGCAACCAATCTTAGCATCGAAATACGCGTCCGGCCAGATCAACGTTTGCTATGAAAACTTCCGGTCGCATTATAGTAAAGTTCCCACCTCTGAGCTGCTTTTCATAAATATGGAACCTTCTCACTGCTTCAGAGACCGAAAAATGCAGGTCAATTACAGCCCTAACTACAGTTTCTCTCACGTTAGCATTTGTATGTGGCGATGACACAAAGCAAAATGAATTATGACAATGCATTAAGTTGAATATCGTGTGTTGCGCTTTCCGCGTTGTTCATTTTTTCCCTCCTTGTTCATATTTTCCCTCCTGCCGCATGGCCTCATATGTTCCGAAAATGACCTGTATTTTGTGTTTTTTATAGGAAACTTGTGAACTAATGCGTCAAAACTTTAATTTTAACAGCATACGAGTCCCGACGTTTTTTATTTGACCGACTGTACATCATCACAAGAGATGTTGGAAATGTCCTTCTATTGCATCCACATAATACTGGCACCTTTTTAGAAAATTTTCTTTTACCCGCATAAGTTCAGCTTCTGAGATAGAGTTAATTTCTCTTGTGATATTGTCTTTAAATTCTTCCAATGTAGATAGATAGACCTAGACACTTTACTTTTCAAGTTCCCCCACAAATAATAGTCACATACTGTTAGATCTGGGGACTGTATGGGCCAAAACCCTACTAATTACTCAATCTTCAAAAATGTCTTGAATGAACTTTATCATCACCGTATGTGCAGTGGCAAGGTCTTGCTGGAAATATGCACTCCGACATTCAATATCGGTCAGTTCTTCAAAGAATGGTTGAATTATGTTAATCCTATAACGCTCTGCATTTACTCCCACTTTATCTCCAAAAAATATTGGGCCTATTATCCTGTATGCATTTACCGAGCATCAGACCCCGATTTTCTGGTCACATAATGGGGTATGTTGCTCCAGTACTGATTATTCTGCATTGAAAGATAACCGTGTATATGAAACCATGCTTCATCAGAGAAGAAATTAAAGACAATATCACAAGAGAAATTAGGATTTCAGAAGCTGAACTTGTGTGCATGGAAGGAAAATTCCTTAAAAGGTGCCAGTTTTGTGGGGATGCAAGGGGAGGACATTTCCAACATCTCTTGTGATGACGTACATGGTTATTTTCATCGTAATTTTAACTGTAATTGTGAGAATCTGAATCAGTACACTGTTAGGGGTTTTATTTGCAAAGATATTTCACCCAATCGCTTGGGAGTTAGAGCTGCAGCCACCATGATGCAGAAACCCACATGATTGGCCAACTCGTACATGAAACACACTAACCTGTAAGAATGAAAGTTACGGTGAATTTCACAAGCTCTTACAAAATCAGTTTTTTTGAGAGGGTTCAATAGATACAAAAATTTGGTGAAGATTCAGTAGTAAATATTTTGATAAATTTAAAACTTTACTAATACTGTCATTTCTTCATGACATATGGAATGTTAATATGGATAGGAGTCTGATTTTTGGTGAAATAAAACGGCTGATTTTGGTGTTAGTTTTGGCAGAGATTTTTAAAAATAAGTTATTTTATACTATATTATACAGTGAAAAATTTTACTCCTTTATTAATATTCAAGTTTGGTTAGTAAATGTAACCAAATTATAACCCTCAAATACATACAGTCATTGTTCATAAGATATGGAACTTGTTGAATAGCAGACATTCTTCGATCTTTGCTTATGTACCGTATTGGCCCGAAAATAAGACGACCTCGAATATAAGACGACCCTGAATTTTTGAAGGGTAGTTACGAAAAAATAAATAAAATAGCTTATTAGTACATTTTGCTTCACATAAAACAGAAGTTTGAAGTTCATGTCGTAACTTCTTCTCTCGTCCTTATTTACGCATTGAAACAATGAAGATGCTTTCTTTTCCACATGGTCTGCCATGTTGGTGGTCAAACAAAGCATTATGCATAGAGAATAGAGATGCCAAGCAGTGCAGTACACGGCAGTACAAGGAGAAGCACGAATTCGGGAACAATAAAGTTCGGTAAAATTCGGTAATTTCCGCGCGACTTTGACCTTGGATCGGACGCACGCCATTTGCGTGGGGATCCCCGGCCGCTACACACGTGCACAGCTGCATTCATGATTGGGGAGTTGTTGAGTCTTAGGGTGCGCGTATAAGACGAGTATAGTTTTTAAAAGCACATTTTCTGGGAAAAAACATTGTCTTATATTCGGGCCAATACGGTAATCCATGAGTATCAACAACTGAGAAGTCTTGCTGGCAGTCACTGAGATAGCAGAAAAAAAGAGCACACTACTGAGTCAAAGAGAAATTAAAATACTTATTATACCTACATAATTTTATATCATATTTTCAGTCACGTTTCTCAATTTACATTATGTAGAGGGTATATTTCATGCTTATTTCCAGATTTCGCACATATCGAACAAATTTCATAATATTTTGTACAGCAATGCCCATTTCCCCCTAG
The DNA here is from genome assembly GCA_964059195.1 of Ectobius pallidus. Taxonomy (NCBI): domain Eukaryota; kingdom Metazoa; phylum Arthropoda; class Insecta; order Blattodea; family Ectobiidae; genus Ectobius; species Ectobius pallidus. Next base: position 37,685,346 of record CAXKWD010000009.1, read on the forward strand.
CTTCTTGACTCACCCCCATAGTTTCATGAAAAGTAACACCCCAACTTCATATCACTCCAACCTCATGAGAAGTAACCCCTTTCACAAATAGTGGAATAACAGTAGGCCTACTGTATTAATAAAGTATCAATTGAAAAAGTATGTTTAATGAGGCTGCTTTTACATGATGTATACATACCGTAACCATAATGAATAGAATGAGAAAGTGTGATGACTCTTCCGCTAATACAATGGTGGGTATAGGGAGAGCGGCAGTCCACCAAAACACTGGCAGCACCTTCGTTTGCGTTTCAACTTCTCAATGCTGCATCATGATAGTTTGGCATCTTATGATTAAACTCGCAATCTTTAATTAACCCTTGGTCCTATTTCTGTGAAATTTGTGCAGAAATAATCTGCACAACACAGTCCTTCTGATGGTTAAAACAGAGACTTAAAAAATGCGGACATAAATGTTTTTATTTCATTATATAAACATCACCAATTACACAAAATTCATGGAGGGTAAAACGGAATTTGACTATGCGACAATTTTTTTCATTTTTGTGTCCCGTAAAAACTTCAAGCGAGAAATTTTTAGTGAAATATTTCAACTTTATTTTAAATTCAGTACCACCTTTATATCTTGAATGGTTTACGAGTAATTGAGTGGTAATTATTCCGGGCGCTACAGCCGTCTGAATGATGTGGGACGATCGTGAAATGTTGAGGGTGAAGCAAATTTGACTATGCGACATTTATTATTTTATTTTTGTGTGCAGAAAGAGATCAAGCGTGTAAGGTTTAGTGAAATATTTGGATATTATTATAAATTGAGTACCACCTATATATCTATAATGGTTAACGAGTAATAGTAATTACTCTAAAGCTAAAGCTATCAGAATGGTATTGAGGTATTAGCAGGCATCTTTTCCATAAAATACCAGCAATAACGTAAAAATTTTTACATAATTTATTCGTGGACTCAATAATAATACTATATTAACTGACTACTTGTACCCATACTGCAAGATTGACCCGCTGGGGAAAAGGAGTGAATGAAGCTTTTTTCTAACTTAGTAAATCTGCACTACTTTTATTTATGCATTTATTGGATTATTTATCATATTTTCTGTTCATTTATGTTAGTAATTTTTATGTATAATTATCATAGCAAATGTCTTATTAGTTTAATATCTTGTTCCTTTTTTTAATAATATAATTTAATAACATAAGACGTACATCAGTTACAGCCAACGGCGAATGGTCGAGGGTTTGAGCAAATAGCGGGCTGTAGTTAAGGCAAGAGGATTTAATTTTTTTTATGAAAAAATCAGGGAAAATGCTTTGAAATATTGTGTGATATATGTAGAATGCATTGCAAAACAATTTTTGCATATGTGCGTCTTTATCGGATGTTGAGACGCCAATTTTAAAGATGAAATTTTCCGTGCCCTGCAATTCACAAACCATCCCTTAATTTATATTATCTCTGTTCACATAATTTGTACACAGATCTACACTTTTGACCGTGTTTCACCTACATAACTTACCCCATACAGCCAGGAGAAAATTAATATTAATATAAATAATATTACTATTAATACAATATTAATACAAATTAATAGCCTACTCAGTAATATTCTATACAATGTAATATTAATATTAATTTATAAAATATCCCTTAGCTGTTTTCTACCCTAATTATACGTTGTTATTTCTATACAAATGTACATTCTTTAACAAATTCTCATCAAATTATACTAACATACCCTCTACCCTATTTTCTAGGCAACAAAATATTAGATCAAATCATCCCTTGGCTGTTTCATACCTATATTATATAATTGTTCATTAATTAAGTGGAAATGATGGAAATAGACATTAAACCCATGTCTAGGGAATTAATACAAGTAAGAATCAGCCTGAAGATCCGTGGTTCAAATCCCGGCTATGGCAAAAAATTTTTCAGGCTGATTCTTACTTGTATTAATTGTTCATTGCTTGTGAACATCTTCGATTTTTGGAAAGATGTGGAACGAAATGTTATGGTCAAGCTTCTTGCAATCTGAGAAATTACTGTTACACACGGCCATGTTTATTTATGGAGATGAGATCTTCCAAGACGTGTAAAGCAGCCTGAAAATTGTCAAAAGTATCTAACAATTCAATTTAGATAAGGTGAGTCATTTTGAAATAGATTAATGTATTATTTTGTTTAAGAATGTTTGCAATTTTTCCTATACCGCCCGTAGTAATCTTGCTCCCGCAAATCTCAAGCAGAGTAGCTGCTACCTAGTGGCGGAACCGGTGAACTACCTCAGTCATCACACTTTCTCCTCTATTCATTATGCTGTAACTGATAACAAATGATTACAGAATATATTCTGAAGAATTGGAAGAGGTTTTTATTACCTATTGACCGTTTTATTTTTAACATATAAACTGTTAATTTGCAACAATTTCCATGCCCCCCCCCCAAATTTCAATGATGCACTCTGCGTCTTAACCCCCCTTGTATGTACCCCTGTGTTGTAGATTTAATTTGCTTAATAGTGGCATTTTAAGCATCTATAAAGCTAAAGGTAGCTAAGAAAAGCAGTTTTGTAAAATTTTGTGTTTATCAGTACAGTCCCTATACTGCAAACTATCAACTATGTGAATGATGTCCCGGGTTGTAATACTATAATATAATAATGACAACTTGTTATTAAGAAGTATTACTTACTGGGTACAGAGCTATGCTTGCTTGGAGTTGACTGTTCACCAGATCGAACAAAACCAAGAAGGTTATCTGCTCTCCTGGGTGAAGATTTCCTTGTTGCAACAAGTTCTGGAGAAATCACTTGTGGACGAGGACCAGACACCAGCCTGTGAATTAGAATTAGAGTTCATAAATTCGTCAAACAAATGGATTATTGAATGTTTATGATATTTTTTTAACTCAATTGATTTACGTTGGATGATAAATTAAAGAGTATTTAGTTGGGAACTCAGAAAACTTATTGATAACATGAAATTGATAATTTTTGAATCCAATATTATATTCAGGCAGCTGGAAACTAAACTTGATGGCCTTGAACAATACCAACGGCGACAATGTATCCGCATATTCGGGGTGGCTGAAGCAGAATCAGAAGATACAGACAAAATCGAGTGTGAAATTGCCTCTAAAATCGGTGTGCAACTCTCTGTGATCGACATTGATAGAAGTCACCGTGTGGGAAGGAAAACTACAGACAGACCACGACCTATAATTGTAAAATTTGTCAGTTACAGGAAGCGATCGGAGGTTTTCTGATGTAAAAATCTTTCGAAAGGATCAAAAGTCACGATACGAGAAGATTTAACATGAACAAGACAATTGTTACTTAAAGAATGCATCACTAAGTATGGACTTCACAACGTCTGGACTCAAGATGGAGACATTATTGTGAAGAATAACGAGAGGAAGCATTGCATTCAATGTAAAAAGGAGATGTTCTGAGTGAGTTGGTTGCGTAAATCTGCACCCTAAATTAAACAATTTGGTTTCTTTCATTTTAAAATTAACTTGCTTTTACAAATTGTTACACATTACTTAATCCTTAGTAAGTTATTAAAATTCCTACTTCTTAACTTTTCTTAATTTAGTTACTTTAATATTAATATTATTTAATACTACGTTAATAAATATAAATTTTAGTAGTAGGTAAATATTTCAAAATTTAAAATAATATAGTTTTAGTGTAGAATAGGTTTAAAATTAAGCACTAAGATTTTGCTTTAAACTAAAAATCAATAGAAATAGAATATTTAAGTTGCCAACATTGACAGTTTAAGTTATGAACAAGCAACACCGGCAGTCCTTGAGTAGCCTACAGTGACCTTGACCAGCCCACACAACTTGCGAATCCTCCCTCAATCTCTTCTCAGTTGGACTCCAGTAACCTTTTGAAATCCATACTTGCACCCTATTCACAGCCTTTACAGGTAGTTCATGTGAATGCTCAAAGCTTGCTGTCCCATTACCACGAACTTTATAGTATTTTCTCTCCTCTTCACATTCATGCTATCCTTGTCTGAGAAAGCTGGCTAAAACCCTCCCTCCCCTCAACACTGGTCCATCTCCCTGGTTACTCCTTGTTTCGTGTTGATCGAACAGGTAAGGATGGCGGTGGAGTTGCTGCTTATATCAGGTCAGATTTAAACCCCAAAATTATCTACCATACTCCCTCGGAATATTCAGCTAAGCCGGAAGTATTGTTCATTGAAATTTTTGCCTCATATCGCAAATGCTTGCTCTGTGTTATTTATAATCCTCCAAGGATAAATTAGTGGTTTGAATTGGAAACTCCCCTGTTAAATTATTTACCTCATTATGAACACGTTCTTCTCATGGGGGATCTGAACACGAACCTCATGGCGACTAACTCGACACAAGCCACTGAACTACAGACTTTATTTCAGTGACTATCCTTCCTTTAAACCCTACTCATCACACCCCTACTACAGACACTTTACTAGACCTAATCGTAACAAATAATCATGACAGAGTTCTGTCATGATGGATACATGGACAGTTTTCAGTACCTGGCATATCAGCTCATGATGCTATTTATATAGCCTACAAATTAATTATTCCTAAAGCAACTTCTAAGACGATCACATACAGAGACTTAAAACACATTGACGACACCGCACTTCTTGAAGACGCTGTAAATGTAGACTGGAATAACATATGGCACCTAAGAACTGTTGATGAAAAAATTACAATGCTTAATGATAACATCCTGCAGCTCTACGATAAACATGCACCACTGAAAACTAAGAGAACACGTTGACTACCGGCACCTTGGATGACTACTGACATACGCAACTTGATGACTGAGAGAGACGCAGCATATCGAAAATATATACGTAACAAATCAGACGAGCATTTTAATCAATATAAAAAATTGCGGAATAGGACTAATCAATCAATTAGAAACGCCAGACTAAAATATGCACACAGACTAATAGACCCTAACATTTCCTCTGCAGAAATGTGGAGAAATCTTAGGACAATGGGAGTAGGTAGGACGAAGGATCAAGGTGAGAGGATCAGTGTCCCTCTAGAAGAACTGAATGAGCATTTTACGCTCAGCAAACCTATTGATACGAACATAGACGAACTCAGCAACACTGACGAAATACCGACACATGAGACAGACCACAAGGTTTTTTATTTTAAATACATTACACCAGACGAAGTAAAGAGAGCTGTAAAAGTAATAAAGACAAAAGCAACAGGCATAGATAACATCAGTATTACTCTAATTCATAAACTCATACACGTAATTGTTCCGACTTTGACACATATATTTAATGCATCAATAATGACTGCTACCTTTCCTACATTGTGGAAGAAAGCTTTGGTGCGTCCCTTACCAAAAGTGAAAAATCCATCCTCACCTAGTGACTATAGACCAATTAATATCTTGCCCACTCTGTCCAAAGCACTGGAACAAATTATACACATACAACTGACGGACTATCTCAATAAAGATAACTACCTCAATCCATATCAGTCAGGTTTTCGTTCCGGATACAGTACTGCGGCAGCGTTGCTCAATGTGATGGAGGACATTCGCAAAGCTATGGATGACAGCAAATTGATGATTATGACACTGATTGACTTTTCTAAAGCTTTTGACTCAGTAAATTTTGAATTAAGTTACTCATCTCAAAGCTCAGAACCTTCAACTTGTCAGAAAACACTGTCCAGTAGTTTCATTCTTACCTCTATGGCCGCCAACAGCGTGTTATTGTGGGAAACCAGACTTCTTCATGGAGGCCTGTAGAACGTGGAGTGCCACAAGGATCAGTGCTGGGACCATTACTGTTTACTACATACATAAACAACGTTTGTAACACCATCAGTAATGACACTAACTACCACATTTATGCTGACGACTTACAGCTGTATAAACATACACGACCTGACAGAATTAACATGGCTATAAATGAAATTAACAACGATCTTGAAACAATAACTAATTGGGCAAGACATTCTAAACTTACAATTAATGCAGGAAAATCACAGGCGATCTTAATGGGGCATCGTAATTTGTTGAAAAATGTCAATGAGGAAAATTTGACACCCGTCAAATTAAACGGAAGCAATGTCCCATTTAGTCCGCATGTAAAAAATCTTGGCTTTCATTTTGACAGTAATTTAGATTAAAACATCCATATAAAAGAAATTTACAAAAAAATATACTCTATATTTCACGCTCTCCAACGATTAAACAACTTTCTACCTTCTTCACTAAAGAAAACACTCGTATCAACACTCATAATGCCTCATTTCAATTACTGCGATATTCTATTAAGTGACCTGAGCTCCAAACTAGGACAAAGACAACGTGTTCATAATGCTTGCGTTCGCTACATTTGTGGTATTCGTAAATCAGATCATATTACGCCAGCATTTGAAATATTGGCATGGTTTCACTTGGACGACAGAAGAAAACTGCACTCTCTCTGCCTCCTTTATCGAATTCTTCACACTTCCTGTCCTCACTATCTGTCATCATGCTTTCAAACTCTTTCATCTCATCATAACCTAAACACTCGGTCCAGGCAAGATAATATTCTCGCAATACCTAAATATCATACATCTCTTTACTCATCATCGTTTACTATTTCAGTCATCTGAATGTGGAATTCTTTACCATCTCACATCAAGGACTGCTGGTCACTGTCAACCTTCAGATCGCAGTTAACAGCACATATACATAGCACTTAATAGTGTATCTTTTTCATGTCCTATGTTAATTTCAGTTTCTATCACTTAATGCTTTTGTATAACTAAATTGTATTTGTAACAATTAATTTCTTTTTTATTATTTAATATATCTTAAAATTCTTTCATATTATTTAGTGTGTCATTTAATGTATCTTAAATCATTTCATGTGTTATGTTGTGTTCTGTTAATGTATTTTGTGTTACTTATTATGTTATATTGTAACAACTAATGTAAGTTACTATTAGTCCCTGGTGAAGTGGAAGAAAAGACCTTACGGTATTAACTTTCTCCAGGTTAAATAAACTACTATTATTATATTATTATTATTATTATTATTATTATTATTATTATTATTATTATATTCTTGATATATCAATTTTATCAACCTATCCAGATAAATAATAAGTAAAGAAAATTTTGTAAATTATTTTCCTTCTTTATTCTTATTTAAATAGAGTGGAACCTCAGGAATCTGAACTAATATGTGGCTGACCTCTGTTCAGATTTCAGAAAATTTGATTAAATAGTCTTGATATACAAAATGCAGTTGATTTTGGATGCTCTGTGTCAAAAGAAGATAAGCGATTTTGATTCTACTAATTAAGGTGCTGTATTCAGTCTTAAATACCAATTTAAATGTTTCTTTTAAATTAGGAATAAACATCAGCTTTTTTTCTGTTTTGAAATTGTTATTTTTCCTTCATTTTTAATTTAATTTTTTTTTTATTATTATTTGAAATTTCGGATTAACAAGGTTCTGCTGTATGACTATGAGTGACTTCAAGTAGTAAAAGAAGCACTATATATATTTTTCACTAATGTATAGTGATTAAGATTTCACAGTTTCTATTAGATTACTGAAAAAATGCCTTTTCACTACTACTGGATGTATAAATTCATCACCTAGAAAACCTTGCATAAAGGCAGAATTATTAGATTAATAAAATAATGATTTGTATTAAAATGTGAGGATTTTTAATCTTGTATTATTCCTTCATGGAAATCAGCTATTTCTTGGAGATTTGTTGCAACTGTTCATTTAAATACACTACATGCAAGTGATGATAATCAACGAGCAATATATATGTTAAAATGTACAATATGAAAGTTTAAAAATCCCTTGATTAAGAAATTTGCAATTACCATATTTTACGGACTATAAGATGCTCCGGTCCATAAGACGCACCTTGATTTTAGGATAGAAATTAAAAGGAAAAGAAATTTAATGCGATTCTAAACGACAAATTTAAAGGGAATAACATATTTCATTGTGTAAACAAATAATAACCTTGTACAATAGAATCAGTGTAAATCACTTCTAATTTTAAACGTGCGATGTATGAAAATCTCTTTTGTAAGGTGGTATCATGTAAATTTTAACTACTGAACTGATTTCTCATGAAAGACTGAAAATACAGTGGTACCTCGAGATACGAGTGCCCTAACATACGAGTTATTTGAGATACGAGCTGTCGAGCGAGCGAAGATTTTTTTTGAAATACGAGCGACATTTGAGATACGAGGAAACGCCAGCTGCGATGCTGCACACGGCCCACCAGTTTACTGCGCCTGCGCCTCATGCGTCTTGCGCATTATCCCACGTATTCCCCCCAGTGTGCTTGTTTACCTCGCTGTCGAAGCATCTTTGCTAAGTTTTTCTAGGGCTTTGCCCTTTTTGTGCATTTACATATTTTATCACATTTCTTTTTATAACCATGGGTCCGAAGAAAGTGTAACAAATATGTATGTGTTAAGCCTGAGCACATGAATATTATGAATATCATATATATTATAATAAATAATATATATTTATTATAATATTATATTGGTGTATATTGTCAGAATTCAATGAGAGTAATTATTGGAAGTTCCAGCTTGTGTGACCATTATCTTGTCCACCAATATCTCTTTGATAAACGGTAATGTTTGAGGACCTTTTACTCCTTAACCTTGTGACATCTAGCCAGTGACAATCAATAGATGATGTAACCTGGTATCTATCTATTTAATTAGTATATTGTGTTATACGCACACTTTCATGCAAGAACGTTATAAGTACGACCTCGCCTTACTTGAGGTCAAAGGATTGTTTCGGGCGTTGTCCAGATTTTGATGGACTTATATATATGCTCAACATGGATTAAAAGCCCCATTCTGATTTTGGTTTGAAGAACTGAAGATGTCACCCGAGAGTGATGGCAGCTTCACACATATTTTCTGTAAGTAAGGAACTTCACATTATATCTGTAAAGATGGAACGTATCGTTCCTATTTTTATTTATATTTTAAAGTAATATAAATGTCAACACAATCATGTGTGTTGCAGGGAATTTTATTTAATTACATTATTTGAAACAAAACTAGATTTATTTGCAAAGCTAAATGTTTGATACAAATGTAGAAGTAAATTATTTAAAGAGTAATTCAAATAAAGAAATCAATTTCTTTATTGTGTCAGTATAAGATAATTATGCAAAGAAGTAGTAAACTTTATTTCATTCTATTGTTTTTAATTTAAGATTGTTTTATTTTAATAATATATTCAGTTACACTATATTATGTTGTTACATAAGTTTTCCCCAAGTGATAAATCCTTTATGCATGATCCAGTGAACACAACAGAGTATGAAATCCGCAGTGCCTAACCCGTCCAGTGCTATCCTAGACAATTCGAGTGTTACTTTAAGTAGTGCAAACTTAATAGGCGACACGCGCCTAACAAATGGTGTCTTAGAAGCGGGATTCGACGCGATTAAATTTTCATACTCTAGGTAAGACAGTGACCGCGAATTAAGCAATTGTGTGTAAAATTAAAAGTGATTAATTAATACTTAATTTTAACAAGTGTTGAAAAGAAAAATACGGTGAACCAGTGATTGTTAAAATACAATATGGCCGTAATAGAATTGCGAAACCAGTTAGCAGTGCTTCGCACTCAGAATGATCAGTTGCAATACCGCTTGTAGTCAGTTTCAGTACTAGCAGTTAAGCTTAAAGATCTGGTAACAGTATACTATTTTAACAATATGCCATAGTTTGAGTGTCGCATTCTAGAATATAGCATTATCTTAAGCGACGACTATTTTGATTAGGATAAGACAATAAGAAAATTTCAGAAAAAGGAAATAGGGGAATAACAGAATTAAAACAAACATAATCGTGTAATGAATATTTTAGAGTATTTGGAATACTTTCAGATCTATATATTTATCTAAAAATGCTGTGGAGAGTTTAATAAGAAGTAGGAAATATAACCGGTATAGATTTACAAAAGTCCTATGTTAAAGAAGACAAAAGAATGCAGATAAAATGATATTTTTGTCCTAATTACCTAGTTCACTGAAACTAAAACAATTTCAAACAGATTCTCATAGATAAAGCGTATTGCAGAATAAAAGTATACACTAACAAATAAATATTCAGGATTATAAGAAGACAAAGATTTTTTTTTGGAAGAAGGCGTTACATTGTTAATTTGATATTTCTTAATTTAATTTTATTATGTCTATCATATATCATTTAATATTGAAGTTAAGCAGTGCGCTTATATTATCAGTGTTAATAATATTTACAATGTGATAAATCCTATATCGAGTGTCAGTGCGAATTTTAATAATAATGAAAATGAACGATGGGATGTTAATAAGAATTGTTTGCTTTTTGCTATCAAGTAATGGTCAGGGATTCATACTAGTTTAGCAGTAAATTACGTTTTTACAATAATTCTGTAGTCGTGATAGGGAATTCGAACATAAATGTTGTGAATATGGAAAGTAATCGGTGCTGTGGCCGAATTTTTGCAATAAAGACCGGATCTAACCGCGGAGGTAGCCACACATATCGCAAATAAAGCAGATTTTTGAAATTTTTGTGATAATTTTATTATCGTTATACTTCGGGCCGCTACTCAAAGAAAATACAAGTTCTGTTATTAATACAGCAACGGATGCGGGATTGGAAATCAAGTAGCAGTCACAGCTAATAATTTAGAACAATGCGAGCGTCAATGTCAACATAGAGGAGTTTTGCAATGTCAAATCAAAAGTAATATGTTAGTCGTATGGTAAGAAAGGCGTGTGTGTTGCGAATGTAGAAGTAAAGTGGAGAAGTCCCACTACCATGCAGAAATCATGAAAGAGGCAGAACAACATAGGCAAAACGGACCAGCAAATAAGAATACTTCAGGTTAGTTACTCATACTGTAGATGCTACCGTGCAAGAAAGTATAGGAAAAAGAAATGAGAGAATAGGCATACGTAGCAAAGAGGTAACAGGAAACTTAAAAGTCTCACTAGGCACCTCGATGACGAAACTTACTAGAAATTCTTACCCTCTTTTTTCCCACGAAGCTCATGATCATGGATAACATTAATGAAGGAGAATACGCAAGAATTTACATGTATCAACTGCGAATTAAATTAAGGTGGTTTTTATTATATCCGTTATAAAAGCAAGTGTAGCTAAAAGAATATAACGGGGAGTGATATACTTATCAATTAAGGTTATAAGTCGTAGTTAGAAATACTGGGATTTGCCCAAGGGAAATGCCAATAGTATTAGGAAGCGGCGAGGAATATCGCCATGTGATTGCGTTCGCTCACAAGAGATATACGTAACCTGGCAGGATTTCGCTAGTGCAAGTAGCCCCCACATCACGAAATGATTCAGGTAGCTGATTTCGGATTGATCACCCGATATAACTCAGTTTCTCTTTGTGCGGGTGCAATGAGAACTGAACCAAGTAGGATATGGAGAGGTGGAAACGCTAAATGTAAGTTCTGACCAGCAGGGTATAGTCTCTTAGTTTGTTGGATGCTGGTATAATAGGCCTATATCTAGTGGCTATGTTGAGTCACTGGATTATCAGCATGTAGTTTCCCCTATAGGATTCACAATCGTAATTAGGGAACGGTACAAGTTATATCGACATAGCTCAGTAAGAAGTAATGTCAGCAAGATTTAGGTAGGTTGTAGCTTACCATGAGTAGTTAAACGTACGTTCCGTTTTGAAGACTGTGGTCACGTTGCTCTGCCGATTTACAATATGTTCCGGTATCCGGAGGTTTTTTTTTGCAGTATTTTATCTAGAAAATTTAATGTTGATATTCAGTCAGTCAAATCTATATGATATGATTTTATAGTAAATAACTATTTAGCTTGTAGTACGCTTGAGTGTTGGCAGACAGCCCCACGTCATGGCATATAGAATTTTACATGTTATTATAGAATCATATTGTTAAAAATCAACATAAATTTAACAGGCATAATTTGTTTTGAAAGCATCGAAACTAATATGTAATTTCTTAACAAAACTGTTTTTAGTGGAAATTATGAGTGTTATAAAAGAAAGGTAAAGTTGCATTTAGTAGGAAAGTGGAGTACATTTAATTTTTTTTTGTAAGCTGCATATCAGAAATTGTGTTTTTAGGTAAATAATAAATAATATTTGTGGAAATGACCTCGACGGAGTGTCCCGGTTTGGAAAATCAGCAATATGGTGACACAGTTACGTGTGAGATGGTAATGTGAATTTAGCAAATGATAGAGCAGAATTACCGCGAAACATAATGTTAGGCTCAGGTGTAACTTTGATCGCGAAGAAGAGGTGCGTGCTAAGTGTTGAGTCCACATAAAAATGTAATAATAATTACAAAGAAAATACATAGCCAAGTTTTCACATTGACATTATTTATATATATTTTAGTACACATTAACATTTCAAAAGTGTTTCGTTGTAATCAGTGATAGGTGATAAGAATGACAAGCGAAAATAAAAATATTTTCGGCCAGTAAATCATGATATTACGTCATCGCGTGTTCCACATTGTTACAGTTTATTTAAGATTTTCTTTATGTCCCATATTTTGTATAAACGATTCAGTGATCATGTGAAAATAGCCTAAACCTAATTAAGGATAGCTGCAGATTTCCTTTATTTGGTTATTTGGTGATATATTACATGATTGCACGACAAGAATCTTTTAACTAGAGAAATTATTATAATTTCGTAACGAGTAGTATTTTAAACTGAGAAAATAAGTAAATCCATTCTGGATATAATTGATTCAAATCACTTAAATGCAGATGGAATTAACTACATTTTTTTGTGTTTAGAAAATATTAACAAATTTTTCCAAGACTGGAAAATGGTGTCAGAACCCTAGAAAAAAATTAATTCAAGCCGTACTAGAAATTAAACGTTAAATAAATAAATATTTTTCGCTCCTCCAGATGAGAAAAACATGTGTTCGATATATGTAAATAAAAACAAATTAGAGAGAAAGTTATAAATAATTATACAAGTTAATTAAATGGAGTTTATATTTTTATGTAAATGTATTCTTTTACGTAAAGTGATCTTCTTTTACGTAAATTTACAAAAACTCAAGAACACAGGAAATAAAATTAATTTTACGGATAGGCAATATTAATATTGTATTATCGTGTTGTATTAATATTATCAATTTAAAAATAGAAATGGATGGAAGAAATTAAGCTAAAGAAAATTAATGACAAACTATATAATCAGTACTATAAAGAAAAATTAATTTTCTTATCATTTTAGATTGTATTTGATGAATTCAGAATTTTTGCAAGGAGAGTATTATTAATGGTCGAGAATTAAAGCAGGCTAGTAGACAGCTATGTATCAAAATCTTGAGTAATGAAGATTTTAGACGGTAATTTTTACATTTTATATTCATGGACCCATATCAGGTATTAGTGCCAGAGAAATTGTAAAGAACATTTTAACACAACTTAGCACGTTAAACCAAACTTTGCAGTGAAGAACAAGGCAAGCATTTAGGCTAATCTTAAATCTAAGTAAGGAAGTTCTTTCTAATAATGCTGTCTCATTTTAGAAAGAAAGACGAATGGCTCTATTCATATTAATCGTTTGTAGTTGTATCCTATAGGAAGAACGTTTATAGGAAGAACGTTGATCGGAAGATCGTTGAGTCAGGCACAAGTAGTATGTCTGAAAATGATTGTGAAAAGTGCACGAAAAGAGAATGCAGAAAAAGCGACGGATTAACGGTACCACTTGTATACAGTGATGATGAGAAATTCTATTAAAGAATGTGAGCCCGAACCTACACCTAGACTGTAGAACTTCGGATGACGACTTATAAGGCACCTGTAATTAGTATATTATCTTGGGAAAATGTGGTAGACATTATTAACATAATGGTAAATGAATTACTAAAGTTACCATGAATCATGAGACTAACGTGCGGAAACCCCATGGATCACAAGACTAACGTGCAGATTCCCATAACCCACTGGCAAGACTGACGATAGAATGCGAACCAAAGACAGATGAGTATAAACTAGCACTAAAATACGAATTACGATCTAGAACATTAATATGTTTCATCGAAATCCTTAAAACCCTGATCCTTGACTTCCCGTTTCGGAATGACCTCAAGGTAAGGTAAGGATTGTTATTTTAGAAGAAAAGGATGTATAAATTACCCTTATTTGTAGATTATAGTTTGGAGACATATGAAGATGTTTTTGACAAAATATCAAAGAGTACGAATCCATTTAAGTTAATGATAAACCAACCCAAATACCCTTTTTTCATTTCCTTGAATCACCACAAGCCTAAGATTGCATTAAGAAACGCAATACAACGAGTTGATGATAAGGTAGGGCGGAATAATAATAATGATGATGATAATAATAATAAATAAGCATACAAAGAATATTTTAACTGTAGCAAATTATTTTACACGGTGACAAATAGCAGACCGAAAGGATACTTTAAATTTATCGGCATGGCATTTAAATAATTAAAAATCCATGAATTATGATTGCATGGAACGCATATATTAGCAGATCGGATAAGCTAATAAAGCCCAAAATAATATTATTATAAGTTTATTATAAATCCAAATTATAAGAAAGAATAAATGAAGATCAACAAGATTTACAAGAGTAATAAAATATGTAGAAGATATTTTAAATACCCTCTTTAATTTAAATGATAGTAAATGTTATTGCAAGTTTACAATTAATTGCAGAGAAAATAAAAGAAACTCAAATATCAAATTGTACTTTCTTGTGAAGCAATGGAAATTATATCAACAGGTAAATTGAGTACGTATTTAGTACATATGTACTAAAAAATAACCAGAATTATTGCTTTGTTATTACTGGAGAAATTATTTGTTTTATCGAAAAGATAAGAAATCTTAAACTTAATACAAGAACATGCTTTAACGAACGAACGTAAAATTATTTTTTGATGTACCTTTAAAGTCGCAAGATTTATATTTTGAATTTGCAACGATTGATACTGTTGTATTAGAACTTATGCTTCAATTATACCAAAGGGAGAAAAGTAAATAAATAACTCGTGTAATAGGCCTAACGGATGAGCTATTGCTATTGCTATTGCTATTAAAAGCAAAAAGCTACACTACGAACTTTTAGATGAAAAGTAAGTTAGTAGGTGTGTTGGTGACTCCCATGTACCCTGATATCCTGTAGATCTTGTATCATTTCAGATTTGCAGCCTGTGTTTTAGCAGCATTGTTATCGGAGTTGGGACTCAACCATATTGGGTCTTACAGACATGTAAAAGAAGATCATAGGAACTCAGCGCATTCCTGTATCGTATTGTATAGATTACCACAAAATAATTTGATAGAAAGTCTCCCTATAATAAAACATTGCAGAAATATTATTGCAGAATTATTGCAGAAATATAAAGGAAACTAGAATATTAAGTAATCAATAATTGAATTAACATATTTTTTTTTGTTACCCCATACAACAGGGAACTTGAATACTACTTTTGATTCAAACACATTTATTGTCCCTGAAATTTCTTTGTTCAATTTTATCATTCTCTGAAGAACAACTTAACTTCCTTAAAGAAGAGTTACTTAAATGAAGTTAGTCTTACAGATGGCATCACCATCTAGAGTTTAAACAAAATAAACGTATATTTTTACTAAATTTTGTTATCGTTTGTGTAATACTTGGAATTATCTGTGTTACGCAGGTAATTCACCATCAGTGGCCATGCTTATTAGAAGACATGATGATACCGCTAGTATGAAGACTCTTTCCATTGTAGACTCAAGCCATGGTGGAAATGATGACCATTGGAGAACCCTCAACAGAACTCGTTGAAGAGCAAGAAAAACATCATAAATTCGCAACCAGCGTTCAGATTAAAGAACTTTAAAAATTACATTATTAATAATACGAGTTGAATAGAGAAAAATAGTTTTTTTTTGTAATAAGAAACACTTTCATAAATTCTAAGAAATTATTATTGTATTCTAAACTAAAGACGAATGAATTTTAATCCATGTGGTTTAAAACTTTAAATAACCAAAGGAAGAATCATATGTTCTCTTTCCTTTTTTTTTTGCGTTCTGAAGGATGCGTATATATAATAATTTTTTTTACTGTCTGTTTTAATCTTCTCACTCTTTCACTAGGCATAAATGCGTGGGGAGAAGGCTGTCGTACGAGGGGAGATAAGATTAACACAGCTGTTGAGTTTCATATATATAGACTAAATGAGAGAATTGTTATCTAAGTGTTACGATTGTCACTGTAACCAACTATTCCATTCAAACTTTCCTTATCGCTTAGACCTTAGAGCCCGCTGATTATCTCATTTGATGATTGCCAATATATGAAAAAAAAATAGCTCTATAGGGATTAACATCAATCTACCTCTTGAATAATAAAGGTCGCCTTGTTCCTGAAGGGAAAAACAGTGAATCCAACCAGTGGACTGAGCCACAATCAGAAAAGTAAATCTTTTCTGCACATGCCCCGGCAATATGACATTCCCAGGAAAGGTGCGATTATGTAGTATTATAAAAAGCACGTATTATGAAAGATAATATCGTCTTTTTGGAGGAAAGAGGGCAGTTGTTAAGCCTGAGCACATGAATATTATGAATATCATATATATTATAATAAATAATATATATTTATTATAATATTATATTGGTGTATATTGTCAGAATTCAATGAGAGTAATTATTGGAAGTTCCAGCTTGTGTGACCATTATCTTGTCCACCAATATCTCTTTGATAAACGGTAATGTTTGAGGACCTTTTACTCCTTAACCTTGTGACATCTAGCCAGTGACAATCAATAGATGATGTAACCTGGTATCTATCTATTTAATTAGTATATTGTGTTATACGCACACTTTCATGCAAGAACGTTATAAGTACGACCTCGCCTTACTTGAGGTCAAAGGATTGTTTCGGGCGTTGTCCAGATTTTGATGGACTTATATATATGCTCAACATGGATTAAAAGCCCCATTCTGATTTTGGTTTGAAGAACTGAAGATGTCACCCGAGAGTGATGGCAGCTTCACACATATTTTCTGTAAGTAAGGAACTTCACATTATATCTGTAAAGATGGAACGTATCGTTCCTATTTTTATTTATATTTTAAAGTAATATAAATGTCAACACAATCATGTGTGTTGCAGGGAATTTTATTTAATTACATTATTTGAAACAAAACTAGATTTATTTGCAAAGCTAAATGTTTGATACAAATGTAGAAGTAAATTATTTAAAGAGTAATTCAAATAAAGAAATCAATTTCTTTATTGTGTCAGTATAAGATAATTATGCAAAGAAGTAGTAAACTTTATTTCATTCTATTGTTTTTAATTTAAGATTGTTTTATTTTAATAATATATTCAGTTACACTATATTATGTTGTTACATAAGTTTTCCCCAAGTGATAAATCCTTTATGCATGATCCAGTGAACACAACAGAGTATGAAATCCGCAGTGCCTAACCCGTCCAGTGCTATCCTAGACAATTCGAGTGTTACTTTAAGTAGTGCAAACTTAATAGGCGACACGCGCCTAACATATGTACACTTTATAAAACCAGTTTTTTTTCTTTACATTCTCTTTTATTATGTTTTTATATGTCATTTATAAATACAATTTTTTTTATTAAAAAACGCGTAACAGAAACAACTGGGGATAGCATTTTTGGGGCTGGAACTGATTAATGGCATTTCAATTAATTCCAATGGGGAAAATTGCTTTGAGATACGAGCAAATTGACATACGAGCAATGTTACGGAACGAATTAAACTCGTATCTCGAGGTATCACTGTACTTTTACACCCTCTAACTCTCAATTCACCATACGGTAAGTGTAACGGGACAAGGCTGTTTAGACTTCATTCAAACCATCCTACGGAGACAGCTACTTTTGTATAAAAGAACTCCTTTCCTTTCGCTTGTATACCTGGCTTCCACCTACCCTCATTTTACGATTGTGACAAGTGCACTAATGTACAGTCTGTGCCAAAATTTGTAACTATCTCATCATTTATAACATTTTGTTTATAACTATGGCATTCTGGCAATGTTTACCATATTTTTGATTTCTTTTTGTGTACTTCGAATCATTACACACACCCAACTTTCAAGGCTCTGTTTTCAAGGTAAAAAAGTGCGTCTTATGGTCCATAAAATACGTTATTTACCGCATGAGGCGTAAGTCCACAGTAAACTCTCAAAAGGGATATATAATATTAAATATGTACACTGTGAAGTTTAAATGAATACTAGACAATTATAATAGCACTGCTGTACTGTGCCAGCATTTCCTGCTACCATCTGTATCCTGATCTACAGTACTCAGCCAAAGAGATACCACTGTCTGATGTTGAAGCAATGGTGATGTCATCCCGAACATCTCTTGATAGTGGTTTAAAAAAGAAACTTATTTATGTTTGAGAGTCTTTTCTGTATTGCTCTTGACATGAACACAAAATGATACTTAACACAGTATTGATAATGAAAATAAAGCCTGGTACAATGATTTTGTATTCTACTATGACTTGAAAGCTGCCCGAATTATTGCAAATTCCAAATCAGTGAAGTCCGAAATAATGAGGGTTTACTGTATTTGGTTTTGATGCAAAATAGCACGGAAATTGTATTTAAATGCAAAATAACAGTGAAATTATATTTCTTTAATGTAAAATAACATTGAAATCAACCCAACTTTCATACTGAAATTTTACATTTATTCACCATAAAATAGGATTTCAAGCTAATGAGTTTTTTTGGAATATAGAGCAAAAGAGTGCAGCAGAATACTCACCATTTGGCAGCAATAGTGGGTATTCCTAGCTTCTGGATGTAAGACAATGTGTCTTGAGCTTGTTCTACATAGCATATGTCTGGTCCAGTGCACCCATTAAATCTATAACATGACAAACACCAAAATGCATCTATTGTCACACTAGGGAGTTCACTGTTATGCAAAGCGCTACTGTAGGAAGTTTCCAGCAGGGTATGAGGGTGGTGGGGAGAAAGATGGAATCAGAGATGGGAGAAAAAAAGAGACAAAGTAGAGAGTGAGGCAGGAATGTTACCAGGTAGAATATAAGACAATAATAGATACTCTGTGCATCTATATCAGAAGCACATGTTTTGAGTTGGTCACCTGGAAGATTCAGATTAAAAAAGAGATGACTTTTGGTTCAAAACAGAATTTGTTCTTAAACATTTGTACACAGAAAATCTCATGAGTGTAATGACAATAATAAAATAAAATAAAACAAAATCTGCATATTATGTCCTGGTATCTTGGTTACTAAACCAGGTTGTAATCTGCTATGATTTTATTTTGCTAAGCTTATTTATTTATTTTTTCAAAATGTCAGAGTAAGGGTTAATCAGTATTCTATTAATTTAATTTGCCATGTTCATATTGTGCGCTTTCTAGGCATGGTCTCTCGAGCATAGTGTCGACTCTTAGCAGCCATTAGAACAGTGAACAGTATCATGGCCGACATCACCACTGCTGTACAGTCACACTCTGCTATTATAGATCATAGTACCATGTCCAACTACATTTGCTCACAATCACTAATTCAAACAATACGTACATTATGCCATTATATTTTGAATTATGAGCAATAAGTGAAACGATCATACTAACGCTATTCTTACGTAAGTACTTCTAGACCTTACCTGTTGCCTTTGTCTAGAATGCATGCCAACTCCACTACCTGAGTTTCATCACTTATATTATATTACTAGCTTAAAATGCCTGGCGTCGCCCGGGTTTTGTATTTTGTAATTCAAAATTAACTTATGAAGGACTACCGACTTTCAAATTCTAGGTCCTTATATACGTATTGAAAATTTGAAATGAAGAAGAACGACTATCTCACTAAACTATTCCCGCTGAAAACGCTTGATATAGCTTTTTATGGCTCATAGAGAATGCATAATTTTGTATCCCATCGCTTCTACACACCAAGCCTGGTAGGGGTTAAAATAAGAAGAAATAGAAATTCCGTTATCATAAAATAGTATTGTCAATAGTTTCGTCAAAGTCCCATTTCAATTATTTCCAAACCTACCTGATACCAATGCCAACAATACACTGTTGTCATGTGAACTGTGATTTGAGACAATTCTGTGTAAAAAGGGATTAAGTATTCTCAAAAACATTTGATTTTTGGCAATTAAAATCCTTTCTTAGTGAACACCTACATTATGAAACGAAGGTACTGTCAAAATTCCAAGTTTCTACCTATTATAGTTTAGGCTCTACGTTGATTCTCTGTCAGTCAGTCATTCAGTCAGGACAAAGCCTTTTATATATATAGAGATTGTATGTTCTTACTATCAATTGTAAACTATTTCTAGTACTTCTTGCATCATCGTAAACACATTACATCGACATATTAAAGCCAATTATTTGCATTCCATTGTTCATGCACATAGGCTATAATATAGTCATAAATCTCTACGTGCTAAAACTGACTACGAATATCACATATCTAACAGTATTAAACATAATATCTTATTCCAAGAAGCGTTTAATTTAAGTTTTTCATCAGGAATTCTGATGATGTTTTTGTCTGCTCATATATCTGGATTCCTGACATCAGCTACCTTTCAGTCCTTTGTTCTCTATTCATTATTGGTGAACTACACCCGGTCCTCCGAATAATATTCCTTCTTTCAAGCCTTAATATCACTTCTGTCAAGATTAACCCCATATGTGGATGAAATCATAGGAAATCACCAATGTGGATTCAAGCAAAATAGATCAGCCATTGATTAAATATTTTGTATTTGCCAAATTTTGGAGAAAAAGTGAGAATGTAATAAGTCTGTTCAACAGCTGTACCTAGATTTTAACAAAGCATATTATTCAATTAGGTGAGACAAATTATACAATGACATTTTTAGATCTCATGCTGGACCTTTCCGCACACCCAACATTTTGGTTCTCTGGTCCTGGGTCCTTCTATTACTTAGCCTCTGAGCTAACATTTGGTCCTCATGGGACTCATCTTACCCTGTGCCCAGACCTTTTTGGTACCTCTAGACCTGATCCTACTTTTGGACCCAATATTTGGTCACCCACAAGCCTAATTCCATACCATTTTAGCCTCAGCGCTAACACAAATACAACAATACTTACAGATTAGTACTTACTTACTCAATGCCAATAGAGAATTCCTAAGCAAGCTAAAGGATGATTACCTATTTTATGGAGGTTCACTGCCGCACTTACCAGAGCCCGCCATTCAACTTTATTCTGTGCTAATGCCAACCAACCATCCCTTGCAAATCCTACTTCCCTTAAATCAATCTTAATATTGACCTCCCACCTACGTCTAGGTCTTCCAAGGGTCTCTTCCCTGCAGGTCTCCCAATATTTTTGAGATATGTCTTTCCTCCCTCATGCACAAAACATGCCCAGCCCATTTCATCTTCCACGATTTAATTACTCTTAATATAATCAGCCAAGAGTACAGGTTATGAAGCTCACTGTTATGCAGTTTTCTTCAGTCCCCATTTTCATCTCTCTTAGGCCCAAATATTTTCCTAAGCACCCTGTTTTCGAACGCTCTCAGATTATGTTCTTTCCGAAAAGTAAGCAACCATGTCTCACACCCATATAATACAACTGACAGGAAAATTGTCTTATAAATTCTCATTTTTAGATTTTGGGACAGAAGACGAGAAGATAAAAGTTTCTGAACTGCATAAAAACAAGTATTTCCCGATTACAGTTGACTTCTATCTTAATATTATTTGCTTTCGTAATTATTGCTTCAAGATATTTGAATTTCTCCACTTGTTTGAACTATTTACTGGCTATTCTAATATTTTGTAGCACATTATTTTGATGTTTCATGACCATATATTTAGTTTTTCTGTATTCATTTCTAATCCGACATTCCTGGAGGCATTGAAAATTTCTTGATTGTGTTTATGTCATCCCCTAAAAGACAAACATCATCTGTACGGTATATAACACAATAAAAAAAAAAGTTTTATAGACAGTGGAGTATACTGATAATTACTATTGATAAAAACCTAAATTCTGAATTATAACAACACTTTATTCTCCACTTACTTTCACTTTTAATTACACAGGACTAGTTTCAAGAGCATTTATTCGATGATGGGAGCGAATAAATGCTCTTGAAACTAGTCCTGTGTAATTAAAAGTGAAAGTAAGTGGAGAATAAAGTGTTGTTATAATTCAGAATTTAGGTTTTTATCAATAGTAATTATCATCTGTATAGCTTAAAATCGGGTGATTGCCATTTAATTCTAGGCCTACCTTGTTTTCCTAAACTTTCCTAATGGCATATTCCAAAATAAAATTAAAAAGTAAAGGTGATAGTGCACCTCCTTGCTTCAAGCCGCTTATAATGACATCCCTATCTGATACAAATTTCCCTACCCTGACTCTGCTATAGGTCTGTTGGACATTACATGAGAATATTATAGGAGAAAAATTCCTCCGACACTGGGACTTGAACCCAGGACCTTTGGCTGGGTTCAAGTCCCAGTGTCGGAGGAATTTTTCTCCTATAATATTCTCATGTAATGTCCAACAGAGACAATAATCTGTGGTTCATGAATGCTTAAATATCTATCTTGAATGTTAACTGTACAATAACAGTGGGAGCCCGGACACAAAAATCACTACTTAGTGTGCCTCACAGTATTGCATATGACTTGTCTGTCTGTGAGGTAGACCATTAGGGCAATCAGTCATAGGAGAGAGGTTCCATCTGGCGCTGTGAATTGAACTCCGGCTTAGCTCAGTTGGTAGAGCATTGGCGCTAATAGCCAAAGGTCCTGGGTTTAATTCCCAGTGTCGGAGGAATTTTTCTCCTATAATATTCTTTAGTTATTACTAGGGCAGGGCATTTGATGATTTTGCATCTTTTTTATATGAAGGTTATATACAGGGTCTTTATTATAAGTTGAGACCGGGCGACGGAAGGCGCGCGCAGCCGGTCTGACCTTGATGCAACATCGGCACGTGCAGTTATTGTTAAAGTGTCAAAATGGTGAGACCCATTTCGCTGCAGCATCGTATTTTTGTGTGTAAACATTATTTTAAGTACGAGTCTGCTGGACGTGTACGTGATGAAGATAAGGTTTATCGAACAAATCCTCACACATTGGAGGAGCTGAAAGAAAACATTACAAATGAAATTAGGGGCATTACAGTGGAAGAACTCACTCGCGTCAGCCAGAATGTAGTTTCCAGATACAATGCCTGTATAACACTGGAAGGACGACACTTCCAACGTATGTTATAAGGTAAGATATGTAATACTTTATATAGCCTACACTTTAAGCAGGGAAGCAGCGCGGCAGCTAATGCGGACTCCATAGCGGAGAGTGAAAACACCGGTCGCCCGGTCTCAACTTATAATAAAGACCCTGTATATATATATGTATGAATATATACATATATAAATATGTATCATGAAATAAGTGATCAAATACGGGCAATTCGTTTTTGCATTTTTTTTTTTTTACTTTATTTTGCATTTTGCATCATTTTCTAGAGGTAAGTCATTTTTTGGCATTTCAGGTCATTTTTGGCATTTTAAGGCCATGTCTCAGTGGAGCTAGAAAGGAGCTTTTCCATGTAAAAAATTGTTACTTTCAGACAATAGACAGTCGTTTTATTTGAGAATATCCGCCAAGTGTTCATAGTTCATTTTAATTCAGGTTTATTGTAAACACTGCAGCAGTTTATCTTGTAGCAATAGAGATCTTTTTCTTTCTTTTTAAATTGTACATATTTGCTAGGGGCAATTTGATGGGCATGCCAGTTCAGAAATAATTTCTCTTTCTTTAAGGGTGTCCAAGTAGTATACAATTGCGTACTTCTTTAGTCACAGAATAAGTGTGTTTTATATTGTAAATTCATACATAAAGCACTGTCATCCATTGAATTGCTTTTTTAAAAAACTAATTATAAGTAACAATGGGAAATTTATTGATCAATTTTATTTTATTTTGTGTCTTTTTAAAATATTTTTTGGTCATAAATGTATTTTTATTTTGCATTTTTTTTAACTTTTTTATGGTCATTAAATGCCTTGTCCTAGTTATTACATTCGGCCCTATTTTTCTTTTTATGGATTAGTATAATAATAGATTCTATCCATTCCTTTGACAATTCTGTCCTTATCCAAATCATAAGAATGAGTTTATAGATATCTGAGTATAGTGCCATCATTGTCCTTCATTATGTTTATTCTAGTTTGAAAACCTTTCTTGAACTTGTTTATTCCCTTGTTGAGATCCCTAACATTTTTGTCTTTACTATTATCCTCTAATTCACTTACTTTGTCTTTGAGATTGTTTCTTTTCTTTATTCTAATAGTTCTAGAGGTTTCTCATTTAGCATTGCTGAGATTTTTTATGGTAGTTTCATTGGGAAACTGCAACCATTATAGTTTCTCCTGCTTTCTTGCATTTACTAATTTCATGCAACTCATCATCGAACCTCGGTTTATTTGGTTTCAGTTCAAAACGACCTAATGTTTCTTTTGCAGATACTTTGATATTGTCTTTAATGCTTTCCCAGGATTTATCGATATTAATATCATCCGTAGCTTCTGGTTCTGCATTGTTTTCTACAATATTGTAAATCTACTTGAAATCTCGACTTGGTGATTTCAATTTGTCTTCATCTAGTTTTTTCAGATTGAATCTCTCTATATCGAAATTTTATCTAGTTCTTTTGATAAATGAAAGTTTCTCCTGAACAACCTCGCAGTCAGCACCCCTAAAAGTTCAAACATCAATTATATTAGACTGCCTCCTGGCATCTATTAGCATATGGTCGATTTGATTATGCATCTTTCCATCATGTGTATTTATGAATATCATGATGTGGGAATTTTGTAACAATTAAATTTTTAGTGGTGGCAAAATTCATTAATCATTGCTCTGCAAGTGGAAACTTTCATTCCCAATCATGGGAAAATATCTTTCCTTCCTACTTTCGCATTGAAATCTCCTAGCACAATTTTCATGTGATATGCTGGAAACTGGTCAAATGTTTGTTCTATTTCCTTATAAAAAGTGTCCACGTCATCTTCATCTTTATCCTCTGTTGGTGCATGGACATTCATAACTATGATGTCACGCCATGTTCCTTTTAGAATTACATAAAAAAGCCTATCATTAATAAACTCTACTTTCTTAATGACAGAATTAATTCTCCTTTGTATGAAGAACCCAGTCACTACTTGACGGTTATCATTCCCTTTCCCATAGAAAAAGCTATATGGTCTATCTATATTGAACCTTCACCCTCCCATCTAACTTCCTGTACTGCTACTACATCTAACCTGCATTTCTCTAATTTTCTAGTTACCGATTTAAGCGTCCCAGGACTACTATACAAGCTCCTAACATTCCATGTTTCATTACAGTTCCTACTATTTTTAGACTTCCTCAGTGTAGTCCCTACCCAGAGATCCGAACGAGGGGTTATTTTACCTCAGAGAATTTTAGACTGACAGGATCCATGAATCAAGTAAGTGTTCCTTAACAATATTTTTTACTGTGAGAGGTTAATCTCACGGCCAAACCCATAAGCTGGAGGACCACCTCATGCCGTCTGTCCACGACTGCATATTCAATATATTCACAGCTACCCTCCATATCTGGAGGCTGTACCCTCTATCCACAACATGAGGATACGCCATGCTGTGGTGACAGAGATTCACCCCTTATATATATTATATGTGTGTAGGTATATACACATACATACATACAAAGCACAGATTTAAAGATTAATAGATTAACAAATTATGTTTCTTCTCTACACACAGTTATTTCAATTTTACGATCCGACTTATTAAACAACATTTAATTCTACAGTTAAATACAATTCAAAATGATTCTACTACTACTAGTATGCAGCAGCTTACAACTACTACTATGACAACTACATTTATAACTAAAACTATAGACTTACCAAAAAAAATTAAGAAGGTTGGTTTGGTGATATTTGGCACTTCAGTTTGAAAAGATTCTTGGGCAAACTTTGTTTCCACTTTCCCTCTCTTGACACCCTCACGCTTAACAATTTACTATTAGTATTATTTCTTTCTTTCTTAACCTACCTTGTCTGTCAGTCAGTCATTTGATTAATTTAATTAGTTGTCTCATCAATGTTGCTGTCTCCATAAGGTTTATTCTATGCTGGGCAGCTCTCACTTCCTCTCTGCCCAGGAACTGCAAAAGTTCCATCCTCCTGTTAATGATTTGTTTGAATTTCTTCTTGATTGATGTTTGCAGGAGGCTGTTTCTCTTGCAATTTCTTGGACTGCTTAAGGCAATTCCATTTCTAAATCTGTCTCCTCCATTATGCCCCTTCCCGCCATCATTTTGTCCTGCACTCCCTCCCCGCCTTCTCAACGATCAGTTAGGCTAGTTCCTCCAAGACGACATACTGAACCTTGCCTCTCAGGATGTTTCATACAGATTTCCCTTACAAGGGAGTACTTTTCTCTAGGATTTCCTCTGATGCACCAGGAGACTCAAAGAGCATAAGTTCTGGTGTCTACGTACATCCCTCACATGTAGGACATTTGTCATTTCTTCTCTTTCTTTTAATCTGCTACTATCTTTTTTAGACATGATGCATACAGGCCTTGTCCGGTTAGGAACTGAATCACCCCTTTGTTCGGGGTTAGGTGTTTGTTGCAAATGCAATCGCTCCCTGATATCCAAAAAATAATCCTTTGCTCTAACACAAACTCCCACCATCGCCCATTCTTCTTGCCATTCGCTGAGTAGATTATTTTATTGGTTTCTTTTCTAGATTCCTTATCCCAACTATTTCTTCAACTTTGGCAACATTCTTCTTCTTTCCCCAGAACATGGCTCCTTTCCACCTAATTTGGTGGTTATATCCCAAAGATAATCTGCAGAGCTAGAGTTGGCATTGTCCTGAAATCCACAGTGAATCTCAGCAGTACTTTTCTCTGGGTACTCCAGACCCCACCTTCGTATCTCACGATGGAAGCCAAAATTGTGTTATGGTGCATCTTGATTGTCTACAATGGGATTCAGAACTTCCTCTGTCGCAATGCAGAAAGTTTCATTGTAATTTTTTCACATGGGTTCTGAAACTTTGGGTCTCATCCACCTCATCCTGAGATACTTTGTATGTTTCCACCTTGCGATTCTACTACCATTGACCCTTATGGCTGGATTCATCTTTAACTTTCCCTTTATTAGCACACAGGTGGTTTCTGTACCTGATGTCCAATATCCCCAGTGATGGAGGAAGGGCCTCCAAGTGGAGGTTTCTGTTACCATTTTGTTATATATAATGGTCTCTCGGGCTTCCAACCGGGTTAAAGTATGGTTTACTTCCGAGCTTTCGGCTGCTGTCAGCTCTACAGCCATCTTCTGGGAGAGAAGTGCGCTAGTTCTGTGTCTGGCTCCTTTTTATAGCTGGTGGAGTTTGCAGAGGGCGACCAATCGGAGCACAGGAAATCCCGGGGTGAAAAGCAGGAATGCTATTGGTTGGTGCTGAAGTTGGTCCTGATTTGGCCCGTTCCTGTAGAATTCTGATTGCTGGGTTCCAGGCTTGGCTGAGTTCTAGCCCGTTGTCCCTGTTGTAATTATTGCGGTGTAGCTTTATTTCCAGAGCCTCGGCCACGACCCGGCCCCAGTAGGTAGGTTGATTGCCCAGGTTTCTCACCCCTTGGAAGTTGATGTGGTGGTCATGGTCGTACATGTGTTGAGCTACCGCCGACTTTTCCGGGTAACCCAACCGGATGCAGCGTTTATGTTCATTGCACCTGGCCTCAATGGTGCGGCCTGTTTGCCCTATATAGACGGCTCCACATTGGCACGGGACTTCGTAGATCCCCGGAGTCCGCAATCCTAGAGAGTCTTTCACGGGGTGAACCCATTGTCTCACTTTGAGTGGTGGCATATGTATGGCCTTGATGTTGTGTTTGTGGAGCAGTCTGGCTATCTTGTTGGAGACCGGAGGCATGTACGGAATGAAAGCCAGTTTTGGTCCGGTTTCCGATGATGTGGGGGGCTGGCGATCAGTCTTTCTCAGGGCCCATGCGATGTCCTTGTGACTGTAGCCATTCTGCCGGAAGGTATTCCGAAGATGTTGTATCTCTGTTGTTAGACTGTCAGCATCCGAGATGGATCTGGCTCTATGTACCAACGTTCTATGTTCTTGGGCCTTCTAAACAGCATCCATAGTAATATCCAGTTCACCATGGAAATAGAGAAAGACGGGTGCTTGCCGTTCCTTGATATTCTAATCTGCAGAAAAGCTGATGGCAGTTTAGCTCATAAAGTGTACAGAAAAACCCACCCACACAGATTTGTATCTAAATGCCAGTAGCCACCACCACCCAGCGCAGAAGAGAGGCATTCTAAAAACGTTGGTACATAGAGCCAGATCCATCTCGGATGCTGACAGTCTAACAACAGAGATACAACATCTCCGGAATACCTTCCGGCAGAATGGCTACAGTCACAAGGACATCGCATGGGCACTGAGAAAGACTGATCGCCAGCCCCCCACATCGTCGGAAACCGGACCAAAACTGGCTTTCATTCCGTACATGCCTCCGGTCTCCAACAAGATAGCCAGACTGCTCCACAAACACAACATCAAGACCATACATATGCCACCACTCAAAGTGAGACAATGGGTTCGCCCCGTGAAAGACTCTCTAGGATTGCGGACTCCGGGGATCTACGAAGTCCCGTGCCAATGTGGAGCCGTCTATATAGGGCAAACAGGCCGCACCATTGAGGCCAGGTGCAATGAACATAAACGCTGCATCCGGTTGGGTTACCCGGAAAAGTCGGCGGTAGCTCAACACATGTACGACCATGACCACCACATCAACTTCCAAGGGGTGAGAAACCTGGGCAATCAACCTACCTACTGGGGCCGGGTCGTGGCCGAGGCTCTGGAAATAAAGCTACACCGCAATAATTACAACAGGGACAACGGGCTAGAACTCAGCCAAGCCTGGAACCCAGCAATCAGAATTCTACAGGAACGGGCCAAATCAGGACCAACTTCAGCACCAACCAATAGCATTCCTGCTTTTCACCCCGGGATTTCCTGTGCTCCGATTGGTCGCTCTCTGCAAACTCCACCAGCTATAAAAAGGAGCCAGACACAGAACTAGCGCACTTCTCTCCCAGAAGATGGCTGCAGAGCTGACAGCAGCCGAAAGCTCGGAAGTAAACCATACTTTAACCTGGTTGGAAGCCCGAGAGACCATTATATATAACCAACGCCGGGAAAGTCTCAAGTCTTTTATCATTTTGTTATGCTTATTTTCCGAGAGAGAGCAGAGGGACAGGTGGTAAGCCCATCGCCTCTCAACCCCCATCCGGAAACTAAGGTAATATTTGGATGTGAAAGGGCTGAGAAATTTTTTCCTTCTTCTTCTTCTTCCGTCGACACTACGGTCCTCTAAGAACCTTGGCCTCCTTCATAATAACTGCCCATTCCTCTCTATTCTTAGCCTTCTGTCTCCATCTCTTAATCTTCATCTCTCTCAAATCGTGTTCGATTCTGTCCAACCATCTTAACTTCTGTCTGCCAACTTTCCTCCGTCCTTCTGGTTTCCCTTCCAAAATCTTTTTTGCTACTCTGCTTTGCTCCATCCGCCACACATGTCCAACCCATTCCAATCTCCTTCTTCTTATATCTCCCACCAGGTCTGGGTCCTTATATAATTCTTTGAATTCCTGGTTTGTTCTAATTCTCCATGTATTCTGCTCCTGCACTGGCCCATATATCCTCCTTAATATTTTCCTCTCCCATGCATTCAATATGAATTTATCCTTTTCTGACAACGTCCATGTTTCGCTTCCAAACATCACTATTGGTTTCAGTATTGTTTTATATGTTTTGATTTTGGCCACTCTGCTCATTGTCCTGGAGTTAAACACTTGTTTTAATGAATAAAAGCATCTATTTCCTGCTGTAATCCTCCCTCGAACCTCCTCACTCAGGTCATTTTTAGAAGTAATTAGAGCGCCTAGATACTTAAAATTCTCAACCTTCTCAAATTTTTGACCATCCAAAAATATTGCCGATGTTGGGTTTACTGTTGTTCTTGACATCTTCATATATTTTGTTTTTGCCTCATTTATAATTAATCCTGTTTTCCTTGATCCCTGCTTCAGTTGTATGAATGCTTCTTCCAGCACTCTCGTCGATCGTGCTAATATAACAAAATCATCTGCATATGCCAGATACTGCAATGATCTATTAAAAATGGTTCCATTTGGATTTATCTCAATATTTCTTATGGCTTTTTCCAAAACACAATTAAAAAGAATTGTCGACAAAGCATCACCCTGTCTAAGACCTGTATTAACCATAAAACTATCAGACAAACTTCCTTGTATTTTCACTTTACAGTTGGAGTTACTGAGTGTCATGTTAACCAGATTAATCAATTTGCTTGGGATTCCAAATTCTTTTAAAATTTCTAAAAGGTAGTCTCTATTTACAGAATCATATGCTTGTCTATAATCTATAAACAACAAGTGCATTTCAATCCCAAATTCATTACATTTCTCGATTGCTTGTCTTAAAATAAATACATTATCAGTAGTAGATCTCCCTCTCCTAAAACCATTCTGATAATCTCCTAAAATGTCTTCAACATATGGGACCAGCCTCTTATGTATCAAAGATGTTAAAATCTTATAACATGCGCATAAAAGAGATATACCTCGGTAATTATTGCACTGCAATTTATCCCCCTTTTTAAAGATCGGGCAGATAATAGCTGCTTGCCATTCTATTGGCATAGTTTCTGTGGTCCAAATTATTTCTATTAATTCATGGATGTGGTCCCACAATTTTGGACCTCCAAATTTAATCATTTCAGCATTAATATTATCCCCTCCAGGTGCTTTATTATTTTTTAATCTCTTAATGGCCTCATAAACTTCTTCTTTAGTGGGTGTGGGCATTTCAGTTGGTACTTCCAGTTCTTGGTTTATTTGTTCGTTATTTGCTTGTACATCTGGTGACTCTATATCATTGTTCAGAAGTTCTTGGAAATGTTCTTTCCATCTATTAACTACTTGGGTGTCATCACCTATTATGTTATTGTATTTATCCTTACACATTATTGTTCTTGGTTGAAATCCTGCTTTAAACCCCTTTATTCGTTTATAAAACTCTCTTGTATTATGTTTCCTATTAGCTTCTTCTATCTCTTCTATTATTTTTAAATCATGTGCTCTTTTCTTCATCCTACAGCATTTCTTAGCATCTTTCCGTTTTTCTTTATACTTTTCAACATTTAACCTTGTTTCTTTGTCTAACATTTTCTGTCGGGCCCTATTTCTTTCTTGTGCCTTAACTTTACACTCTTCATCAAACCACTCATTTCTCTCATTTTTTGGTACATAACCAATTATTTCCTCAGCGCTGGATACTATGGCTTGCCTAATATAACTCCACTTCTCTTCACATTGTTGCTCTATTTCTTCATCCTTTTCCCGTAATTTTTCCAACAGCTGTTCTTTATACATTTCCGTTACTCCTTCATCTTGGAATTTTCCAACATCATACTTCTTCTGTTTCACCCCCATTAAATTTCTTTGTTTTACTATTTTCTGTCTGTATTTAACCCGGACTAGAAAATGATCTGTATCACAGTCTGCTCCTCTATAGCTTCTAACATCTATTATGCTTGATGCATGCCTTTTGTCCACCATAACATGATCAATCTGATTGTTGGTGTTCCCATCCGGGGACTTCCAAGTTACTTTGTGTATCTGCCTGTGAGGGAAATATGTACTTTTAATTATTAAATTATTACTAGTAGCAAAGTCTATGGCTCTCATGCCATTCTCATTTGAATCTTCATGTAAACTGTGATTTCCGATTGTTGGTTTATATTCATCTTCTTTCCCAATCTTTGCATTCAAGTCCCCTAGAATGATTTTAGTGTCATTCTTGTGAATATTATCATAAATTCTGCTAATTTTATCATAAAAGGCATCCTTAATTTCATTATCTTTTTCCTCAGTAGGTGCATGTATGTTCAAAAAGGTGGTGTTATTAAACCTTCCTCTAATCCTGAGTGTACATATCCTTTCATCTATTGCATCAAATCCCATCACTGTGCTTCTATATCTTTTATTTACTACAAATCCTGTGCCTAACATATTACTTGTGCCACCACTATAAAACAATGTGAAGTTTCCAGTATCCATAACTCCATTTCCCTTCCATCTTATCTCCTGGATGGCTGCTATAGCAATGTTATATTTCTGTAATTCTGTTTTTAGTTGAGTTAGGGCTCCATTTCTATACAGGCTAAGAACATTCCATGTAGCAAGAAACAAATCATGTACCTTGTAGCGTTTTCCAGGTCGTTTTACCAAGTTATCCGTCCGGCAGTTACTTTGAGTTTTCTGAACAATTTTATTTTTACAGTATAGGGCTGTTAACCCTGCCCAACCACCCAGCAATCCTGGAAGGACGATGTTTTCTGTTGGGGTTTTCTCCCCTAGCTGACGAGTCCCAATTATAGCGTCGGGAATTCGCTTTTCGCCCTTACTTGCTTCGCACTATCCAGGGGTCACGACGAGGACGTGCAAGTATAGGACTTGGTAGGAATGAATGGCGTTTCTCGAGCTTTTAGATGGTGCAGGGTATGACTGTCAGCAAGTCCTACCCCCTCGAGGCCACATACTACCCCTTTGGCCCCCGAAATTTTTTCCAGATGCTCTAATTTAGGTTTGGAGTTCTTTTATGTGCTGTAAATCTACGACACGGGCCGCCCAGCTTAAAGTCCCTCCTGGAGGAATCCATGCCCAGGATTTTTACGTCCTGAAAAACCCATCGACCATGGCCGGGTTTGATCCCGCGACCTGCGGATCTAGAGACGGGCACTCTACCTCTAGACCACCATGGCCGACTACAACGGTGGTTTGTACGCTTCTATTTGCAGCTTCGCCTCCTTACACCAGTTGTCTACTACTTTCATGATGTTGTTTGATGCACTTTCAAAATCTTTCCTGCAGTCACCATATGTCAGGTTTAACAGGTTATCCATGTATGCCATGATGCCAAAAATTTCCAGTCTCTCTTTTAGTATGTTCAGGAGAGGTTCAAGTCCAATGTCCCAGAACTCCGGTCTATAGACCCTATGGACCATTTTTGTGTTGCAGACAGTTGCAGCCATGGGCTTATCACCGTTGCTTGTCAACCTCACAATTACTTCTATATGTGGAAGCTTTTCGGTGATGCTATATCGTTCTTGCAGGCATATCACATCCAAACGCAGTTCTTTGGTGGCTTTCTTTATTTCAGTAAGTATGGTCACATACTGGTTTGCATTCAGTTGTGCTACCCTGATATGCTGTTTTCTATCTTTTATGGATGGTATGTGGGTATTATGCTTTAAGGCCACCCCATTGCGACCATGTGCCATCACTAGGTCCTTGTATATCTCCTCGAAGTTGATATGTTCTCCTCGCTGTTGGAATGTCTTTTGAATCAGTAGCTTTAAAGTCATGGGGTTCATTGGTATGTTCACAGACTTTAATAAAAGTCTGTCTGCTGCCTTGGAATGATAGTTGTGTCAAACTATCTGTGGTTAGTTTTCTTCACTTTCCGTCTGTGTCCCTATACTGATTTTTTCACATTCTCTGCATTTGCATTTTTCATCCAGCAATATAAAAAGCACGAATTGCATTTATTTTCTGCCTAAGGGGGATTGCACTTACACTTCTTTCTAGGCTTAAAGTCCATAATCGGTTCTGTTGATAAGTCTTTGCAAGTGCAACTGGTAAGTTGGGCAGTCTTGCCTGTCCAGTGTGCAATTCTTCTTTCAAAGATCACAAAGGATGCATACTGGAGGGGTGTGCTACATGAGTCTTGAATGTGGTCCCATCTCCCACTGGGTACATACTGATATCTCTGACCTGTAGTACTTTGCCACGTGTCCAAGATCCCCAAACTTGTGGCAATGGATTACCACCATGTAGTCTCTGACCGCCAGGGAGGTGAAACTCGCAAATAGCCTTCCAGATCTGTTTCTTATGTTTCTCATTAATGGAGAGACCTCCACAACATGATGGTAAGTCATATGATTCCTATGACCTGTTTTAAATCTTAACTTGAATTCACTGTTGAATTCTTTCGTCTCAAGAATGTAAACAAGCTTTTGAAGGCATTTTATTGTGTAGCAGTTAGTTTGTTGGCTTCAGCACTAGCTTGGCGGCATGGAATTGACACACTAGTCAATCCGTTAGCTCAGGTAATAGTTGATGTGTTTATTATACGTGTCACAGTGTGTTCATACAGATACAACAGAAATTAACAAAATCATTAATATTTTAATGTTTTGTGACAGTCAAGTTAAGAAGGCGTTATCCAACGGAAGACTCTATAAGACAGCATGGTTACATCATTATTCAGAAACATGACAATTCGTTTCTTAGGACAGTGGATGAAGTCATGGTAGTGCTAGTGTCACACTAATTATGAAATCAAATTTTCATAATGAAAATATACCTTCTTATCAGTAACCAGTTGTCTCCCATGTTTCAGTAAACCTGGCATGCAGCTAGAACACTCCTGCACATCTTCAAAATTAGTCATATTTGGTCCTTGAATTCCACTGTCTTCTAGTTTAAAATACAATATATAAAATTTTACTCACAGTGAATAGTTAAAAGAATGATGCATTACGTTTCGGGTCTTTCCTCGACCCTTCCTCAGATGCCTCCAGAATCATACTGCTCACAAAACGAGGAATCTTCCACACCCCCTGTTGTTTGGTGACTATCTCCCATAAACGTTGTACACCGAGCATACCTATCGATCCATTCATTTGGGACTCCAAAATCAACAGTCCTTTCAACCTCCTTGGATGTGAATTTTCCATTCTTGATGTCCCTTTTGTGCTCTTTAATTCTAGTTCCAAAGTCTCTCCCTGTTTCCCCGATATATACCTTGTCACATTCTCCACAAGACACAGAATACACACCAGCCATCTCCATTGCGCCACGTTTATACTGAGAAAATATCCCTCCTATTGTTTGTTTTGTCTTGTATGCAGGGGTGACACCATACTTATGAAAAATTTTTCCGAACTGCTCGCTTACGTGCGGGTAGTAAGGTATTCCCACATAATTATCATTGTTATTTATATTCCTCTCTTTCATATCATATATGCGTTTTTCCGCCTTACGCCAGATGTTTTCAATCTTCTTCCCATCGAAGCCATTGATTCTCGCTAATCTGAAAATTTCTTCTTTCTCAATCTCAAGGTCTTCCGTATTATTACATAACTTTATTGCCCTTTGTGCAAAATTTCTCCATACATTACCTTTGATAATATGGTGATGAGCCGACCTTTTGTGTATGTACCAATCACCTTTATTTTCCTTCCTGTAAACACCTAACCTGATTTTAGGATGTTGCACTTTAATCTTTAGGTCCAAATTGAGTTGTTTACAGATTTCTCTAAGGTGAATTTAATTCTCTCATGGTATCCATTAAAATCCTCCAAAATTCCATTCGATATATCCTTCTTTGCCACTACCAACACATCGTCCACGTAACGTATGTAAACTGCTATATTGTCCAACCACTTAGGCAATGTTTGTTTCTCCATATAATATACAAAAATATCAGCCACAAAACCAGATACGGGATTACCCATAGCTAAACCCTCAACCTGTTTATATACAGTACCGTTGAATTGAAATACATTATGGTCCGTACATGCCCTGTACCATCTCCCATACTCATTGGCTACTATGCTCTCTACCCCGTGTTCGATCAACCACCGAAATAAACATTCACCTGCCAAATCTCTAGGAATAC
This sequence comes from Ectobius pallidus, assembly GCA_964059195.1. Classification (NCBI taxonomy): domain Eukaryota; kingdom Metazoa; phylum Arthropoda; class Insecta; order Blattodea; family Ectobiidae; genus Ectobius; species Ectobius pallidus. Next base: position 37,721,285 of record CAXKWD010000009.1, read on the forward strand.
TCAGGTACAAAAACACGATGTCTAGGCTAAATGCACACAAACCTTCGACGTACTCCAATTTATCCAACGTTTCCTTTGCTTCAAATGAATTGCTTACTGACCATTTTGTTCTATTCCATATGTTTTTTAGTCTTTCCATTGGCAATTTCGCTAAACCAAAAGAAGGGTGCTGGTACATCGGTATGATTGGCCTCAACGGGACACCCTCTCTGTGGGGTTTTGGTAGTCCGAAGCATGTTGGTAAATTCGATTTATCATTTATCACTTTTTTCTTTGTGTCTTCACTGATCGTTATACTACTGGTTACAACCTTAGCTACTTCTCTTTTAATCTTCCTAATTGGATTTTCTCCTAACGTCACGAAATCTGGGGGTTTGAAACAGGTTGCCAGTTTTTCTGCATATGAACCTGCGTCAATGAATACAGGCCGATTCTCTTTGTCGCTTTTCACTACCAACACATTATTTTCCTTCATCCATCCTTTAGCTTTTTTTATATTCTTCTCCCATTTAGTCACCTTTTTACTTTCACCTTCATTTTCTTTCACTTCCTCCAATTTTACCGTTAATTCCTGTATACATCTTCTTCTTTCCCCAGCATCGGAAATTAACGCTGATCCCTTAATTCCTGATGCCACCAGATCCTCCATCTCACATTTTTCTGGTTTGGGAACAAACTTAAAACCATATTTAAATACATCTGAAATTCTTTCAGGGATCTTCAGATTGGTTAAATTCACGCAACCCCCGTCTTATCATTGGGGGCTGTACTGTACACTTTCTCTACGTTTTTCAGTCCATACTTCAAATATTTCTTGTTGATGTTATTTCTCAAATCATCCGTATACATTGTTACCAATTGATGGTGTCTCTGGATCATTGTATAAACTGAATCTTGTCCCATCATACATAAAACCCGGAAATGTGCATCATAAGCCTCTATATTAGCTCTATTTAAGTTTTGGTAAGTTTCGTTGATGCACTCACGTACACGTAACATCATTAATTAAAATCATGTGTTATCTTTGTCAATGCTGTAAAACCCCATTTTAAAAAACTTGGGATGACGTTCCTCGAATAACATGTCCTTAAAAATCCAACCTTCACTAATAACGTGGAAATCTTCCTCCTTTTGTCCAGAAACTGTTGGCCCACTTTCTTCAGATTTGTATTTTCAAAATTAGTCATATTTGGTCCTTGAATTCCACTGTCATCTAGTTTAAAATACAATATATAACATTTTACTCACAGTGAATAGTTAAAAGAATGCTGCATTACATTTCAGGTCTTTCCTCGACCCTTCCTCGAGTTGCGTGAATTTAACCAATCTGAAGATCCCTGAAAGAGTCGCAGATGCATTTAAATATGGTTTTAAGTTTGCTCCCAAACCATAAAAATGTGAGATGGAGGATCTGGTGGCATCAGGAATTAAGGGACCACCGATAATTTCCGATGCTGGGGAAAGAAAAAGATGTATACAGGAATTAACGGTAAAATTGGAGGAAGTGAAAGAAAATGAAGGTGAAAGTAAAAAGGTGACTAAATGGGAGAACAATATAAAAAAAGCTAAAAGATGGACGAAGGAAAATAATGTGTTGGTAGTGAAAAGCGACAAAGCGAATCGGCCCGTATTCATTGACGTAAGTTCATATGCAGAAAAACTGGAAAACTGTTTCAAACCCCCAGATTTCGTGACGTTAGGAGAAAATCCAATTAGGAAGATTAAAAGAGAAGTAGCTAAGGTTGTAACCAGTAGTATAACGATCGGCGAAGACACAAAGAAAAAAGTGATAAATGATAAATTGGATTTACCAACATGCTTCGGACTACCAAAACCCCAAAGAGAGGGTGTCCCGTTGAGGCCAATCATACCGATGTACCAGCACCCTGCTTTTGGTTTAGCGAAATTGCTAGTGGAAAGACTAAAAAACATACGGAATAGAACAAAATGGTCAGTAAGCAATTCATATGAAGCAAAGGAAACGTTGGATAAATTGGAGTACGTCGAAGGTTTGTGTGCATTTAGCCTGGACATCGTGTCTTTGTACCCGAGTATTCCTAGAGATTTGGCAGGTGAATGTGTATCCACACTCTCTTTTTAAATTTATTGCAACAATACTACAAAACTTTCAATTACCTCATTTTTCAACACAGTGACCTTGCTTCTCAATGCACTTGATTCATCGTTGCACAAGTTTCCTGATGCTCTCACAAAAAAAGTTTTTCTGCAGAGTAGCAAGCAATATATGCACTGCTTCCTTCAGTTCTTGGTCTGTGGTGATTGTGATTTGATGGCCCCTTAAGGCATGTTTAAGTGGGCCAAAAAGATGGAAATCTGATGGGGCGAGATTGGGACAGTATGCACCTCAAAAACCTATTTTTGCAATAGTTTGAGCAGTGTTAGTGGCAGTATGTGGGTGTGCACTGTCATGCTACAAAACAACTCTTTTTGACAATACGTCTCGACGTTTGATTCAAATTGCAGGCTTCAGCTCGTTGCTCAACATATAACGTGCACTTGTAAGGCTCTAGTTGGCAGCCCTTGTTCCAAGGTTCACTTGAAGTCTGCTGTACTTCCTGTAAGCCAGGAATAATGCTGAATCAGACTCCACGGATGTGGAGAATAGCGAGAATGATGCTAGAATGTAAGCGGGTGTTGAAAAGGTAGCCGGCGCAAGGAGCGCAGGGAATTGCAACCATGTAGTCAGGATCTGTGTATTTTCCAAGTTGTGTATATATGTATAGATTTATTGATATAGCGGGAAATAGTGAATAAACGGGTGTAGAATAGAAAGAGCGATGTATTTATTTATATGGTTTTAGCACCCTAATAGTCATGGGGGTGTTAGGAGATCACATCAGGGGGGCACACAGGATGCATCGTGAGGACGACGCACAGCAGGGTGGAACATCACGACGTCATGCGAGCGGAGGCTGAGGGAAACCCAATGCGCCGTAGATTAACCCAGGAGTGCTGGAGGGCACGCTACAAATGGTGTCAGAAGTGGGATGCGGCAACCCCATGAGTTTTAGGCCGTAATTTCCGAGGGAAGGGTTATCTACCGCGACGGGCTTCTGCCGCGCTGCAATGACCGAGAAAGAAGAGAAAGTGTGGTGAGATAAGGTCATGAACTCCGCAAGTGACCGAGTTTAATTTGTTTCCCCTGTATATCTTATTCTGATGTTTTTTCTTCTCATTTTTTAAAAAGGAAAAGGTGTTTTTCGTCCTCGAAGAATTTAGTATAAAAGTGAAGTGTGGTTTATTATGGAGTAATACCACCGAGTATGGAGCCAACTGTTTCCAGGTAACAAAGAATTATTTATTTCCTAGCTTTGTGCGGGCAAGTAATAGCCATGACTCAGGTTAATTTACAAGGAGCTATGGATGCCTTGTGGGCGAGGGTAGGGCAACTGGAACGACGGAGAGACGCATTGAAAGAGGAAAATGCTCGTCTAAGTCAGCTTGTTAACAGCCCGGAGTATGACTTTGATATAATAAATAGGATACCTAGCTATGGAGGAGGCCCCCCAAGAGAATATTCGTAACTTTTTGCAAAGGTTGAAGAGGCAGCTTGTATTTCGAACTGGACGGGAGAAGAAAAAATGAGAATAGTTAAGTTGAAATTAATCGATCAAGCATGGGATTTTTTAATGACAGATGAAACATGTGTGGAGGCAGGCAATTATGAGGATTTAAAGGCCGGATTGCTAGAAAGATATAGGAATAAGACTACCACTAGACGCAACAGGGAATTATTATCGACACTAAGAATGTACCAGGGAGAGAGCATAGAGGGGTTCGCGGACAGAATAAGCAAAATAAACACTGGAACATATGAGTTAACCGACAACGCAGGAATCAATAGGATATTGAAACAGGAAGCGGATATGCGGGCTTTAGATACATTTCTGGGTGGGTTGAGAGGAGAAGTGGGCCGTATGACCCAACTCCAATTCCCAGAATCTTTTCAGGAAGCGATACGTAAGGCAATCGCAATCCAAGAGGCTGAGAGGTATACACCCCGAAATGCGGGTACTCAGAGAATTTTTGCGGGCAATGAGAATAAAACCCAGCATTATAAGGCGGATAACACGCGGAATTGCGCACCCCGTGGAAATTATCAGGACGAGTTCAAACACAATAGAGGCAGCTATCAGAATAAATTCCAGTATACCAATGGAGGGAACCAGGAAAATTTTAAATATGACAGAGGAAGATATCGAAGAAATTTTCGATGTGATAACGGGAAACGTTATAGGAATTTTCAGCGTAGTGAGAGCGCACCCCGAAATTCGAAAGGAACGAGCATAAACCAACAATTCAGTTCACCTCGAGGCCATTACGTAACATGTTATAGATGCCACGGATTGGGGCATAGAACCAAGAAATGTAAGGGGAGAAGGACTCACCCTACTGCTGCCATGGGAGGCGAAGGACACGAGGCGCCTACCCCAGTATTGCGAAGAGAAAACTGGACTACATTAGCGCCCGGGGATAACTTACTATTGGTACCCATAAAATATAGAAATCGGGAAATGTTATTTATGGTCCATACCGGAGCGCAGTCCACAATATCGTGGCATGAAGATCTACAATCGTGTAAATTGGGAAATCAAAGGGTGAATTTTGTAGGGTTGACCAGCCAGGCCTTGAAGAGTAAAGGTGCCGTCACTATTAAGGCGAAGATAGGATACTATGAATATGACCTAAAGGTACACGTCACAGACCCTGTCACAGACCAATTCGATGGAATTTTGGGAATGGATTTTCTCAGTAAATATTCGGCAGTAATTGGGCTAAGACCGAATAAACTGGGACTGAAAACCGTAGAATTAGAAAATTTCCCGGAAGTTAAAATTGAAAGTGAGAAAGGATTTCTCAGACTAGATAGAGAAATTACAATACCACCCCATTCAGGAAAGTTTGTAAAATTTCCACCTAGGAGGCGATCTGTCTATAGAACCCACGGGGAAGAATTATGCTTAATAGAACCAGTAGAAGATACGGAATTGGATTTAAAAAGAATATACATTGCCAGGAGTGTGAACCGAGGACCTGAAGCTGTGCTTAATTTGGTTAATTCCAGTAACGCTGTGACATTAATTAAAGGGACTAAATTGGCAACTTATGAATTATGTGACGCAGCCGAGGTGGATTTAAGAGAAACAGAGCAAGATCAGTTAAGGGTGTATTATGGCAAGGGCGTAGATTTCAATGATTCACTAAACCACCTATCTGAAAGGGATAAAAGGATTATCCAACCAGTGTTAGAAGAGTATGTAGGGCTCTTTAGAAATCGCAACTTGCCCGCCACAGAATTACTCCAACACCGCATTGATACAGGAAATGCTAAGCCAGTGTACCATAGACCTTATAGGGTGCCTCACCATTGGAAACCCGTGGTACAGGAGTTCATTGAGCACCAGCTGCAAGACGGGATTATACAGCCGAGCGAATCAGCTTGGGCGGCACCGGTAGTTATTGTGAGCAAAAAATCACCGGATGGCACCCCTAAATATCGCTTTGCTTGCGATTTTCGTTCATTGAATAAATTGACGACGCCAGACGTATACCCACTCCCGGATATAAAGGAATGTATTGATAATTTGGGACAGTGCAAAATTTTTTCAAGTTTAGATATGACATCTAGTTTTCATCAAATTTTAGTGGATCCCCAGGACAGGCACAAAGTTGCTTTCAATGTGCCACAAGGGCATTTCGAGTATGTACGATTACCAATGGGCCTAAGGAACGCCAGCTCATGTTTGCAAAGGTTAATGGACTTAGTTCTGAAAGGGTTAACCCCCCATCAATGCCTGGTCTTCATTGATGACATTTTGATTATGTCAAAAAGCATGGAGGAACACGCTGTACATCTGAGAAATGTTCTTGAAAGGCTGCGAAAGGCTAATTTGTCTTTATCGTATGAGAAATGTAAATTTGCAAGAAGCGAGTTATTGTACCTTGGCCATGTGATATCGGCGGACGGTGTGCGTGCTGACCCAGCACTTGTGAGTGCGGTAAAGGACTTTCCTACTCCTAGGAATGTTAAGGGCATACAGAGTTTTTTAGGGTTGGCCAATTTTTATCGTAGATATATAAAGGACTTCGCCACTATCGCACATCCGTTAAATGAACTATTGAAAAAAGGAGTGCCCTTTAATTGGGGCCAGCAAGAACAACAAGCCATGGACCGTCTAAAGGAGGCGTTGGTATCTGACCCAGTGTTAACTTACCCTAATTTTTCTCAGTCCTTTGTGCTCGCCACGGACGCAAGTAATAAGGCCCTTGGGGCAGTACTATCACAAATTAGAGAAGGGCGTGAACACCCTACAGCCTATGCCAGTAGAAAGTTGACATCTGCGGAAGCAAAATATGGCGTCTCACAGCGTGAATTATTGGCAGTCGTGTGGGCCGTGAAGTATTTTCGCCCCTATTTAATAGGAGGACCGAAATTTACCATGATAACCGACCATTCAGCCTTAAAGGGTATTCTAACTAAAACTAGTGAGAACGCACAGCTAGCAAGATGGGCATTAAAACTTTCAGAATATGATTTTGAGACCGTGCATCGACCTGGAAAGGCACACGGAAATTCAGATGGACTATCCAGGAGGTTATGCCCTTTGGGACTGTCCCTGCAAGATGCTATTCGAGAGGAACAGGCGAAGGATGAAATGTGCCAACAGTGGAAGCAACAGAAGGAATTCTCTATGAGAAATGGATTGCTTTGTAGAAGGGCCAAGGATGGATTTCGACTGGTAGTACCAAAGCCGTGTAGAAAGGATGTACTGTTGGAGTGTCACGATCATATTGTAACAAGGGCTCGTCGGGGTTCAAAATCAGAACACCGAGTTTATAATTGAAGGATGGAGGTTTCTTTATTTCCTACAACAATTGTCGATACAGCCAGAAAACTCCAGACTATTTGCCAGTTCACTGTCCTGTTCAGTGCTCACTCTCACTGTGCTCAGTCCTAATTACAGCACTGTTCCGTTCGCACACACTGTGCGGACTCCCAGTCGAGATGATTCCACGTCGCGCCGGTCAACTCCACAGTCCTCGCTGCCGCTGTACGACCCACCCGTCGCGCAGAGTTCCCCGGGACGGCACTGCCTCAGCCCAGATCAGCTCACCAGCTCTTCCGTTCACCCTTCCCTCCGGTCACTAGTTCCCCGTTGACTAGCTCTTCCGCTCTCAGGTCCCTCCGGTCACTGGCTCCTCAGCTTCCCAAGACACACTCACTTGAGGCCGCGCTGATCAGTCCTCTCCGTCCAGCTCACCCTCTGACGCTGACGCTCGCCGCTACTCACGGACTGCCTCTCTGACTGTTCCCTCGTTGACCCTCTGACTCTTCACGGACTGTCTCTCCTCTGATGTACTGACTCTTCACACTGAACTGAACTGACTCGGCTCGGCTCGGCTGCTCGCACTCCTTATATAGCCTTAACGAAAGTTCCAGAGTTGAGGTCTGGAAAGCTCTCCGCCCGCGCATGGTCTAGAATGTCCGCGCGATGAACCGTCACAGCCCCTAGCGTGTGACTCCACCTCTGGCCCCTCCCACGAGCGCGCGCGGTCGCTCACCGCGCCGTGCCAGGGAGTAAGCCGCACCCGTCGGCGCGCGGCTCCAATAGCCGTGCTGCTGTCACGCCCACTGGTGCTCGTCTGCCGCCCATCCACTAGGGGAGCGCGATCCCTCTAGACTCCGCCGTTCTAGTTCTTTCTGGCTTACTCCTCCTTCTATCAGCTTCTAGGCTTTTCTGGGCTTTGTCACAATATTTTAGCGGGCCACGGTGGAAAGAAAGTAACTAATAGGCGGGTAGCCACGAGGTATTGGTGGCCCGGGAGAAAAAGAGAAACTAACGACTGGGTGAAAAAATGCATTGTGTGCAACAAACACTCCGAAGGGGAGAGACGCAGGGCGCAATTACAAGAACTACCCGAAGTAAGGCGGCCGGGCGAAAGAGTCGCGGTCGACATATGTGGTCCTTTCCCGAAGTCGCAGCGGATTGGCCACAAATATGTTTTGACCATAATTGATCACTTCAGTCGATACTTAGTTATGGTACCCCTCGAGGATCAGAGGGCGGAGACAATCGCAAGAGCTTTTGTGTTCGAATGGGTGTTTAAATTCGGCGCCCCAGATTATCTACTCAGTGATCAGGGCGCAAACTTCATGTCTGAATTAATGGACCAAATATGTAAACTATTACGCATAACCAAGTTGAGGACCACTCCCTTCCACCCCCAAGCGAACGGGAGGTGTGAAAGAGTACATCGTACGATTTTTAACATTTTGAGAAAATATGTTAACCAGAAACAAACTAATTGGGACTTTTTGCTACCATATGTGGTAACTGTGTATAATAACAGGACCCATGAGGCAATGGGGATGAGTCCCCATGAAATTGTCTTCGGATATCCTATGAGACTGCTAAGTAATGTGACGGAAACAGATCAGCATATTTCGCACCCAGAAGTTAAAAGTCTAGCAGAAAGATTGCAGCGGATGTGGAAATTGGTGAAAACGAGAAATCGCCGCGCATTCCAGAAACAAGCTAAGCACTACAATAAGACGACGAAGCCAGTGAGATTTGAGATAGGGGATTGGGTGTTATTAAGTGATCCGCAACTAAAGCCTGGGCAAGTGAGGAAATTGAAGGCCAAATACCGAGGTCCATATCAAATAACGAAAGTAGTTTCGCCTGTGAATCTTGAATTGAAGCTGCCATTCAGAAATGTTATTGTTCACGTAAACCGCGTGAAGAAATACGAGCAGCGGGAGGACTGCAATCCGGAGGAAACCTATCAAGAAGCCGACAGGCCGAGGGGAAGACCCCGAAAACCGGTGGTGAGAGACCGGAGGACGAGTGGCAGGACTCACCCTGTACAGGAAGTGCCCCTGGATACGTCATTTTGGGAGCCAGAAGATGATCTGCCGCTTAGTACTTGGAGGAATCGACCAACATTGACTTCGGTTGAGGGTTTGGAGAGTGGAGTACGTGAGGATGTACCAGAACCACCCACCGAGGCAGAGAACGGGCGGTCGCCAGTCAGAGAAGCGCGCAGTCCATTGGAAAGGGGGACACCACGGGACCTGAGGGAGTTTGAGGGCGAGGATCCAAGGCCAGCGACTCCAGAGGCAGCCGTGGTACCCAGGTATGACCTAAGACCCAGGGCGCAGACAGTGAGAGAAGAAAATTCCATCCCGGTGGTGAGTGAGGCCGCTACGTCCAGGTATGATCTGAGACCCAGGAGGGCGAGTCAATAAAACATTTCTTTTCTGTTGTAATTCATAATTTTGTGTGTGAACATTCTTTTTTTTTTTTTTTATTTGCAAGAAGACATTTGTTTTTTTTACATAGGCCTACGTTGTGCAAAAGAAATTTAAAAGGGATGCAATAGTGCAGAAGATAGACTAAATTCTAGAAGAATATTGTAAATCTATCAAGTGTTTTTTTTATATGTATTTTATTATAAGCAGGTAAGTTCAGTAAGGGGTTGCTTGCTGATTGATCTCTTGTTTTGTGATGACGATAATGAAACATAGATTGGTAATTGGTAATATATGTGAAAATGCTAGGAAGAGGAGGCAATCTCGGTAATGATGTTCTATTCGTTAACTAAAATTTAGTGTATAAATTGATCAGAGATTTATAATGATATTTGTTAGAAATTTGAGATTTGGATGTCAAGTTCACATTCTGCCGAATAGTGTGGGGTATTTGATTTTTTCACGCCACTGAACGGTCAAATAGAGTCGCGAATCTATTCGATCTGTTACTATGGCCGTAAATAAAAAAGCCCATAATTTTTCGCAGTGACCTCTGCTCTCCGAATATAATTGTAAGTTTATGCGGCATTATCTGAATAGAACAGTCAATAGTCGTTAGCAGATGAGAAGCCTCCACATTGTTTATAATAGGAGAAAAATAGATTTTAATTTTTGTGGGAAGATTCTTATGAGGCAATAGAATTGATAATTACAGTAAGAGCAAGTGATGCTTGCATTAAGGAGAATGAATATTTTCAATTGCATATCAGTGAAGCAAGCCTCTTGTGTGTTGAGAGAGTAGCTTAATCAGCATGGATTCTGAAGGAGCTGAATAATATGATAAGCCCTGGTACTAATGAAAGAGATGAAGTGCAGAGTCCAGATGGACTGGTTAATGGTTCATAGATGCAAGCGGTGACGTCACCAAGTAAACGTAGTATTAAAGGTATCATATTTGAAGGAGATCTCCAGAGTTATATTTCTTAATGTGTATCTTAGTTTTTTCTTGTTGTTGTTGATTATGCACATGTGTTGCAATGAGGTAGATGACATTGCTCTGTTATCGGTTAGGTACGGTATCATGTATTTTGCTGACTGAAGACTCATGTTATCTCTGCGATGTAGCCTTGCTGTGTGTGTCCCATATGAGAAGCTTGTATTCGTATTGAAGATTATGTAGTGTGTGTAACAGTTGTCAAGGTAATTGTTGGCAAACTATTTAATGCTCTACTAATTGGGTAGGAAAGTTGAGTAATATTCTTAATCCGTCATGCATTTTTTCTGTACAGAGTTTTTTGTGTTTTATAGATATGATTTTTTTCCCCTTTATTTTGGGTTATTGTTATGTACTGTTTGAGCCATGATAGTCTTATTTTGGATTTTTATTTTACAATTTTTTATTTATTTAGATTTTCTTCCAAATGCGAGGTCGCATTTTCTCCAAGGGGGAGATATTTGTAAGGCTCTAGTTGGCAGCCCTTGTTCCAAGGTTCACTTGAAGTCTGCTGTACTTCCTGTAAGCCAGGAATAATGCTGAATCAGTGCTGGATGGCACGCATTGTTGAGCCCTTCTCCAAGTAATGTTGCAGTATTGGCCCTTGTGAGTCCCAGAAAAGTGTGAGCATAACTTTTTCTGTTGAGGATTGACTCTTGAATTTCTTTTTAACTGGAGACGCAGGGTGTTTCCATTCCATGCTTTGGCATTTGCTTTCAGGCTCAAAGTGAGGGGTTCCACGTTTTGTCTCCAGTGACTACTCATTTCAAAAAAGCTTCACCTTTGTTAGCATGATGGTCAAGTAAGCTTTGGCAGATGGACACATGACTGTGCTTGTGCTGTTCAGTGAGCTGTTTTGGGATCCACCTTGCACAGACTTTATGAAAGCCAAGCCTGTAATGAATAATGTCATATGCAGAACCATGGATAATTTGCATATGGTTTGCCATTTCATCAACAGTCACTCTTCGGTTCGTCTGAATCATGATACACACTTGTTCAATGTTGGCAACACTAGTGGATGTGGATGGACATCCTGTTCTTTCTCCGTCCATCACACTTGTCTGACCATTTTTGAACCTTTCAATCCATTCGTACAACTTTGCTATGGTAAAATATTGCCCCCATATTTTGCGGAAAGTCTTCAATGTATTTCAGCTTCTAGTACACCTTCAGAAGACAAATAATAGATCACTGCACTCTGTTTTTCTTTGGTGCAAGCACTGATCAGTGCAGCCATGTTTAATGTGCAAACACACAACACTTGTGGAGTCATAATGGTAAAATATTCCATAAGCAGAGATAAATGAATAACATGTCGATGTGCGCTAGCACAAAGCAGTACAGCCAACCTACAGAAGATTAAACAAAAAGTGCAGATACTTATTGACTTACCCTCATAAGTACGTAACTATTCCTTACCTCACTGTACAGCCTCCGGATTCCAGAAGTGTCACCAGCATTTCTTGTCCCTAAAATTTAAAAAAGGATGATCATTTATATATTTTTTTAAAAAGAAGAGGTGCACATTAATGACAATTTTTATATTTCTCTAAAATTTGAAACTGCTATGAGATGAGATGATCCCAAAGCTCCCTAGTCCCCCCAAAAGGATTGTTGTAAATACGAGAGCTGTCCACAAAGTAAGTTTCCCTAGGGCCATTTACACAAACAAAACAAAATGGACCAACTTTTGAACACTTGTGTTGTAGAAGTCTGCCACCTGGGATTTGAACCACTGTATAACAACCATCCTCACTTCTCTGTCATTCTCTGTCATTTATTGAGGTGTAGGAAAAGATGGAAATCACTGGTAGGATGGATGTTGAAAAATCTCCTAGCCAAACTTTTGCAGGAGACTTGGAGGGACATGTTGAAGTCTCCACCCTACAGCTCGAACCACGCACCCAGAGATTTTCATATTTTCCTACCCCTTAAGAAATGACAGTAAATGATATAGAATGGTAGAGATTGACAAAGAAACGGAGAAGGTTATCACACAATGGTTCAATCCCAGGCGACAGACTTCTACGTCACAAGTGTTCAAAAATTGGTCCCACAGTATGACAAATGTCTCAATTCCTGTGGCGAATATGTTGATAAATAGCTGAACACTTGCTATATCTGTTACAATAAATATTTCCATGAAAGCTAGAAAGTATGAAAGTAAGAATTCTTCAAGGTGTATAGGGTAGGGCCAGCAGGAGTCACTAGCGGCCAGGAAGTCTTACAAGTGCTTGTCACCAGATTGGTCAGAATATGTCTGACATTGCCAAAAGCTGCATCCTAAACTTCTTTACATTTATACGCTTGGATGCAATCAGAGCAGTAGCATCAGTTGGAAATTAATAAAAAAGGCACAGCATGGAGTAGGCAGGGGATAGTAGTTCAGCAACCAATAAGGCAGACACTACTTGTTTTCTACATGTCTTTTGTTCTATGTATCGTAAGTAGAAAATATGATTATTACTGTATTATCAGGTATAGAAGAATTTGTAAGAATATTCAGTATATAACATTTTAATGAAATAACTTACAAGTTATTTGTTCAATAAGTAATTATGAATATTATTATCATGTGTAGAAGAATTTTCAAGTAATTTTTGTTTTATAACTTTTCAATGAAATATCTTACAAGTTATTAAAATATGTTTAAAAGCAAGTAAAAATTGACAAAAATGTAAGTTATCTAACCATGGACCTATAAATGCTCCAGATGACTTACTCTCACAAATCAGCACCCTGAGATGTGGGGATCGCAACTGCAACAATGAAACTTACTACCTCACAATACCAGAATTTAAGTTTTTTGAAAGAGACATGAAACAGTTTTCCAGTTACTAGGCTGTGAAAAATTCCCTTTGTGCATGCATAAGTGTAGATGGTTTAATGAATGAGCTAGGATTTAATAATTCCATTATTGCAACCAAAAGGTCATATGATGATGAATGGAGCAATGATGAAACAATATATGGCAGGGGAAACAGAATAACCCTGAGAGAACTTGTCCTGACCCCATTTTATCCACCACAATTTCCATATGGATCCACCAAGATCTGATCCCGGTCCCAATGAGCTAGAAAGAAAGAAAGAAAATGAATGGGTGGGGCCCTTTCGGTCCCGTGCACGTAGGCCACATAATTGGGCCCATTGTGCCCCTCTTACTGGAGAATTCATTCAAGTCCTGTTGCCTTCAAGAAGGACAGGATAGATCTTGGGTTAGTTCTCCTTATGTCATCTGGTCTCAGTTTATCCGAGCCCAGGAGAAAGTGTCTGATTGTAGCAAGTGCTTCGCACTCGCACAATATGTGTAGAGAGGACTCATCTTCTCTACCACACTTCCTACATGTGGGATCCGCACTAAGCTTCATCACATGTAGGTGTCTCTTTAGGGTGTTGTGTCCTGTTAACAGGCCAACTACACCTCTAAGTTGTACCCGGTTAAGGGTTAACAGAATCTTGCTGTTCTTCTTGCTAGGTCCCTCGATCATAGCTCGAGCCTGCCCCCAATGAGCTAGGATTTCAACATATCCCAGAAGAATGAAGGTTGTTAATTGACTCTTCTAAGCTAGGTCTCAAAGCAGTGTTGCTCCACAACGGGAATACCAGAAATTCAGTAGAAATGATGGAAACACACAAATGTTTATCAGTTCTGTTAGGTGCAATTAATTACAGCAATTGTGGCTGGCAAATATGTGGAGATTTGTAGGTAACTGTTATCTTATTAGGACTACAAGGAGGATTTACAAAGCACCCTGCTGTTGCTTTCTATGCTTGTGGGATAGTAGGGATATAGCTTGTAAGAGAAATTCATATGCCAGGACAACACAGTGTCAATGCCACGTTCCATTAGTAAATCCAAAAAAAGTATTACTACTCCTCTGCATATAAAATTAGTCCTAATAAAAACTTTGTTAAGCCTATGGACAAAAATGCAAAGCCTTTGTTCTCAAAACTCAGAGATGCAAAAGTAAAAGAAGGGATATTCGTTGGCCCCCAATTCAGAAGCTTTTATAAGATAAGAACTTTAAACTTCATCACTACAGGATTTGTTTGTGTTTAATTTGGCTGTCAATTTGCTGTTCTTTGTTTTGTCTTTTCCCTTCGTGCCAGAGTTCTCTGCTGCCATTAGGATAGATTTCTCGAGAGCGGTGTACACTCCTTGCACATCATTGTTGGCCTGCTGTTGTGTGGCTTGTAGTTTTTCTTTTAATTCTTCTTTGTATTTTTGTTGGATTATGTTTGACGGGTGTGCTCTTTGTGATCTGTACAGGTCTTCTCTGTGCCTCTTAGTCTGTATCCTCATTCTAACCATTCGGTGATCAGTGTCAAATTTCATGCCATTGATAGTTTGGATGTCTTTTACTGCTTGAAGTCGGTTTGTTAAGATGGAATCTATTTCATTTTTTGTTTTTCCGTTGGGAGCTCTCCAGGTCCATCTTCCCTCTGGGTTCTTCTTGAAAAATGTGTTGACTATTTTCAGTTGTTGTCCTTGAGCAAAAAGTATAAGTCTGTCTCCTCTTTCATTTCTCCTTCCGTACCCATATGGTCCCATTGGCTCTACGCCCTCATGCTCTCTGTGCCCTACCTTGCTATTAAAGTCTCCCATTATGATAGTGGTTTGTGCCTTGCTTTTGTGTATTGTTTCGTCTAAGAGGTTGTAGAATTCCTCTGACTCTTCTTTTGTGCTTGCTTCCGTAGGCGCATAGACTTGTATTACTTTGTACGTGTTCCCATTGATGTTTATAGACATTGCCGTGATTCTTTCTGAGACTCCTAATATCTCCTGTACATTCTTCTTTAGGTGTTTCTTTATTATGAAGCCTACTCCTTTCTGGCCTTTGGTCTTTCCCATGTAGCTAAATAGATCGCCATTTTTCTTTTCGATGATGGCCTCTCCTTGTCGTCTCACCTCACTAAGTCCTATTATGTCTGCTTTTATGTTTTGTAGTGCATTGTTAAGTTCTTCTTCTTTCTCATCTGACCGTAGTGATCTAACATTGAGTGTGGCTATGTACAATTCTTTTTCTTTTTGACTTGACTTTGGCTGTGCCTTGTACATTGTACTTCGGCTGTCTTCACTTAGTTTTTTTACTTTAATTCATTCCATGGCACCCATTTGCCTTTCAGTAGTATCTTCTGGTAACCAACTCTTGCTTCTGTGTCTCCTCTCTCTTTTTCTTCTCGGGCTTTCTGTCTCAGTACATTTTGTATTTCTCTTTCTTTTCTTGTGAGATCACTATCTATGTATGTTTCCTGGCCTCGTAGCATGGCTTTGTTCTTAACAATTTTCAGCTTGTCCTCGAAGTTCTTGAGAACTACTCTAATTATGCCTCTGTTCATCTTGTCTTTACCTATATACATTGCTGTCACAGGTTCTACTTCCTCGTTGATTGATCTCAGTATTTCTCTTGCTTGTGTTTCTATCTTGTTTTTATCATCTGTTTCTAGGACCAATTCCTTGCTTTTGAACACAATGTTGTTTCTTCGTTCTCTTCTTGCTCTTTGGTCTTCCTGTTCTTCTATTTTTTGGAGTCGTTCCGTGAGTGTTTTTAACTCTTCTGCTGTCTTTTGCTTTTCCCTCGTTAACTGATTTTCTAAGTTGCTGCTCCTGATCTCTAGTTCCTCGTCCCTTTTTGTTAACTCGGCTTTGATGGAGGTTATTTCTGCTCTTGTTTCATGCCTGAAGTCATTGCTTTGTTTTTTGATGTCCTTCAATTCGTTTAGTATCTCAGCGAACATTGTTTGAATTGCCGCATGGTTTTCTGTTGCTGCATCTGATCTGCGATCTGCCTGAGGGTTGTCTTGTTCTGATACTTTTTGCTTCTTTCCCTTTTCTTTTGTCAAGTTTTCTTTCTTACTTTCTCCTTGTTCCTCTTCAGAGTCTGTGGTTTCCGTGTCTGCAAATCGCGTCGGTTTTCTGCTCCTGCGTCTGCTACTTCTTGTCATCTCTTGGCTTTCCCTTTTTTTGTCTTGTTTCGATCCCCGAGTCTCTTTGGTTTTCTCTTCTTCCATCTTATTTGCTTTCCGCTTATGCACGCCCTTTCCGGTTCTTCTCCTATGCTCTCTGATTTTCGTGCGTTCTTTGTACTTTACTACCGTCACTTCCGGTTTCGCTTCGCGTTCGTAGTTTCTTAACCTTTAATTTCGAGACTTGCCTTGTTTTTTATCTCCCTTTTTCTCTATTGGTCGTTTGTTTTAATCTTCACTAACATTTGTATAGGTGTATTGTCATCTACTTCGTTTGTTAGTTGTACTCTTTTGTTCTTGCCTGCTCACCTGCCGTTTCTACCAGCAAATTCCTTCGTTACTCAAATTTCTGTCATCCTTCCGGCGGCCATACATACACTCAAAAACTCCTTTTTTTTTAAGTACCAGGTCCTAATCCAGTGATTTTGGTGCTGGCGTCTAAATGTTGAGTTATTTTATTGTTTTTGTGCTAGTGCTGAGTAATGGATTGAGAAGGAATAGGGTAGGAAAAATAATTAAGGCCTATAGAGTACTACAGCTATAAAGAAGCTGAAAGAGGAATTGAAGGGAGAATAATAAAGGAATAGCAAGGTTTGTAGGAATAAGGAGGTTAGCTGGTTAAATGCTTGTGTGCGACGTTATTTTTTAAATCTTCGCCAGAGACAAAACTCCAACCAGTAGGCCAACATCAAATGTAGAAAAAACGCAAAGATTTTATATTGAAATACTCTATACATTGCTAATAAACTAAGTGGTCTTGAAATTCTCTTACACACCGAGGAACTGGATTTTTTCTGTGTTACTGAGCATTGGTTATTGAATGATGTATGCCTAAACCTACATGGTTATGACATTGCTGCAAATTTTTACAGAACCAGGCATATTCATGGAGGTGTGGTAATATAAAACCAAGTTGGAATGCAGGCATCTGAATTATGTAATAAATGTGACCTGTGTTATGATATGCACTTTGAATGTGTAGGCATTTGGGTAAACACTTGTAGTAATAATTTTGTTTTACTTGGTGTCTATTGATCACCTGATGGTGATATAGATAGATTTTTCCACAGCTTGAAACTGGTGTTAAGTATTGCTTTTAAAACTGCTACACATTGTCATTTTAACATGTGATTTTAATGTTGATGCTGCTATTAATTGCCTGAGAACAAAAACACTGATATTTTTGAGTCGTTTAATATGACTTCTTTAATAAGTGTGCCCACGCACAATAAGAGTATTATTGATTACATAGCCGGTGATGTAACACAGGATCAGACTTGTATGTTTGATCTGCTGATAGCAGACTATTGTGCAATCTCTTTGAATCTTGATAATGGAAACAATGTGGATGACATATCATGTCAGCCTAAGCCATAACTTATTCCTTTTATTATCGTGATTGCAGTTTAAGTAACCTAAACATGTTTAATTCTTTATTATGCAATACCCCTTGGCAGGATGTTATACAAATAGCTGTTGTAAATGAAGCCTTCAATAATTTTTTGTCCACTCTTCTATATTTTTATGATATTGCTTGCCCTATGAAAAGCTCCATGTCTAAGAAATCTGGTATGAGTAAGAAGCCATGGATATCGGATGATATCATCAAGCAAAGCACAGAGCTCAAAAGACTTTTTAGATTGAAATGAGATCTTAATTCTGATGTACTTGATAGTTTATACACAGTCTGGAATCACATAAATAATCAAATATCACGACAATGAACTTGTGTTCCTCCAATTGCTAATTCTATGGTTCTCTCATATACGTGTGCTGAAGTTATTGTTACAATAATGGAATTACGAGACTCACATTCATCAGGTATAGATGGTATTTCAGCTAAAGTTTTGAAACACATATGTTTATGTAATGTTCAACCAATTATATATATTTTCAATCTCTGTATTAAGAATGGTATGTATCCTGATTAACTCAAGCTTTCTATTGTGAGTCAAATTTACAAAAAAGGGGATCCTTGTATTACCTATAACTATAGGCCCATTTCTCTCTTACCTACAATATCTAAAGGGTTTGAAAAACTAATATGTTCTAGAATCAAGCAATTTATGAAAAGTAATAATTTATTATCCCGCTACAACATGGTTTTACCGATGGTAAGTCAAAAGGTATATTATATCGCAGTACTGATAAGAACTTATATGTTGTTGGTACTCATTTTGATTTATCCAGTGCCTTTGATTCAATTGATCAAGAATTTTTGAAACATAAACTACCACATTGTTAATGACTTAATTATTTCCTTTATAAAATCCAGGAGATCTATTGTTAAGATTGATAACACAATGTCAAAAGAGTACGACTTCATCTATGGTTATTATAAAAGAATGAAATTTATCAATACTCATCTATGGTGTTCCTCAAGGGCCTGTCCTTGGGCCTCTGTTATTTAATTTGTATGTCAATTATCTTGAATATAGTGCAAATTCTGAAGGTCTGATAATGATACAACCTTTCTTGTAACAGCTACCATTGATAATTTTAAGGAGTGGTGTGCCGCAAATAATGTATTAGTTAATATGGGTAAAACTGCTTTTATTCTTTTAAATAGATATCAAGACCTGTATATGTCATATGTTAAA
Source organism: Ectobius pallidus (assembly GCA_964059195.1). Classification (NCBI taxonomy): domain Eukaryota; kingdom Metazoa; phylum Arthropoda; class Insecta; order Blattodea; family Ectobiidae; genus Ectobius; species Ectobius pallidus. The sequence continues at coordinate 37,740,123 of CAXKWD010000009.1, forward strand.
AACACAGATCGCAATATTGCAAAAACTGCTAAGTTTTTAGTTGTTTATGTTGATTTTTATTTGAATTGGGAATCACAATTAGATTATATTTGTGGACGTCTTAACAAGCTATGTTTTGCTTTCAGGATTTTAAAACATTCTATAGACAGTTAAAAGTCTTCTAAATGTGCATTTCTCTCTTGGATATAGTATTATTTCCTATAATATATTAATTTGGGGCAGGGCAACGAACATAGATAGGGTGTTTGTTGCACAAAAGAAACTCTTAAGACTTATTTTTAACTTGGCACCAAGGGACTTTTTAAGAATGGTTTTAAAAAATAAGAAGATTTTAACAGTAACTGGAATTTTAGTATACAATGCTGCTTTATTTTATTTTAACAACAAAGTTAAGTTCATCTTTAATTCAGAATTACATGAGCACAACACAAGAAGCAAAGACGTTATACATATTTTTAAATATCAAACTTTTAGATACACTAAATCGCCAGTTTACATTGTTAGTCAAGTTATAAATAATTTACCAGCCAGTATTTTAAACGTGGAAAATCTCAGGTGTTTTAAATGTAAACTGAACGAGTGTTTGTATGAGAAGACATTTTATTCTTTAAGGAATTTATACATAAATGATTTCTGCAGTCACTGTAACCTTATTATTGACAATGTCTATCTATACAATGTATAGCTAAAGGTATAATAAATTATTATTATTATTATTATTATTATTATTAAATAGCAACTGGTAAATATTGCTAGTAAAACAGCAAGGTAGTAAGAAATAAGGTTAGTTGGTTAAAGCGAAAGTCATAAAGGAATGTGTTAGTTAGCTGGTCACAGAGGAATTCATAGAGCGAATTGTGGTGATGTAATAGCAAACCAGGGAGGAATAAGTAGGCTAGCAGGTAGGATAAAAAATAATTCAGATCAGGAAATAAGTTAATAAAACAGCAAGTGATAAAGAGATTAATTGAATAATAGAAGAAAAGGTAGCAGAATACAAAAAGTAGTTTGGGATGCACTAAGTATAATGAGGTCAAGAAACATTGTGGGCATATCTAAGTAAAGATAAAACATATACAGAATAGTATGCTCATATATAAGTGAAGATAAAGGGATGAAGGATTGGAATGTTTATAGGCCTAAATTTTTACAAATATACTTGCAGAGAAAGAAAAGAAAAAGAGATAAAAGAGAGGAAAATAAAAGGGAATAGTTATAAAGGGAAGAAGGTTAGGATAGTTTTCTAACAAGATTCTATATTAATATATCTAAATATAGAGGAGTAGGCTGGATAGGCCGAAACTAGGAAATCAAAAAAGATTTGTGAAAGGTGCTCAGATGTTAGGGCAACAACTTTCCCCACAAGTACTTTGGCTGTGAGGGACCCCAATGCTTTAAGGTAACAAAATGTTGTTTTTGTTAGCGGCCATTGCTATTTTTCCGGTTCTGAGAAGGCCAGTTGGATACTCTTCATTTTCTTAGGTCGGTGGTTCCCCGCCTAGAATCATTTCAGGTTGTGGACCTAAATTTCGCTTCTTTCTTCAGGGAATCTTCCTATCTTTCTTTTTAGTAGGTCTTCTTCAATGAGATTGTATAGTTAGGTAACTTGATTGCAAAAAGTTACAAGAAAGGATGTTTTGAAAGAGATAAAAACCCTAATAGGAAATTTGAAGTTAAAGCACATTTAGGAGCCTGAAGTTGGATTTAGTAATTATTATTAATAGTCATAAATAGTTAAATAGAATTTAGGTTGAAGCTAGTGCAAAGGGCACATCCTACAAAACCACATAGGGACGAAGAGACTTTTTTCTTCCATTCCTTTGTACTAGCCAATAATTGGAACAGTGTTCATTGTTAACTGTCAAAAGACCGAACTTGTAATTTATATTTTTAAAATAGAAATTATGAATATTTGTGTTAGGGGGAAAAAAAAAAAAACAGAATTCCATAGAAGTTAAGAAGTAGACACAATAATAGATGGGGCCCAAAGTTTAAGTAAAAATATTCCATTATTTGTGATATTGTGACTGTTGGTAGAGAGGTTTGTGAGTCACCCAGTACTTCAGAAGGGTTTGGACTCAATGGAATGTGACCTAGAACAGGTGTACTGAGTAGGGGTAACTGAAGAGAAGTAAAGGTTACATAACCAGTTAGAGAAATATTTAAGGCTACAGAATTGTCATTTGGAGCAGGTGAAATAGCAAATATAATTCTGAAAGGAAGATTCTTGGTACAAGCAGAGAAGTTCGTCACAAAACAAAAAAATGCATTTAAAAAAAATGTATTCATTTTGAGGATGTTGGCTGTAGAGGAATGAGAATTCATTTGGAAAGGTATATTAACACGAAAGTGTAGACTGCGTATTATTATCTTTTATGACAAACAGGATGATCCATGACAGCTGTCAGGGTTTTCCTGAGCTATTGAAACATTTCGTTAGAAATATGAGGGCTACTTTTTTTTTTTCATGGTTGGATCGGTTGCAAAATGAAAATCACAGCAGAAATCAAAACTGTTTTATTCAGAACATTTAGATACACCTTTCAATTACTTCTCTACATAGTCGCTGCTCCGACTGATATATTTGTCATAGCAAGGTACCAACATAAACACGCCTCAAACAAAAGTCTATGGCCAAATGTGAAGTGCGTATTGTCATTCCATTTCAGCATGCTAAGAGGTACAATGCAGCCGAAATTCATCGACGAACGAGTAATGTGTACAGTCAAACTTTCATGAGTAACAGCAAAGTGCGGCAATGGTGAAGGAACTTTAAAGCAGGACGTACAGAAGTTCATGATGCAGGTGGCTAGGAACGGAAAAGAGTGTCAACCAATAATCTTGTTCCGGAATTGTACACTTATTATTCGTCAATAAATTTTGGCTGCATTGCACCCCTCAGCAAGCAGAGATCAAATGACAGCACAATCTGTGTACTTGGCAGGAGACTCTATAGTGTTCGATACATGTTTATGTTGGTACCATGCTATGAAAAATGTTTCAATCAGAGTGGCGACAATGTAGAGAGGTAGCTGGAAGGTGTATCTAAATGTTCCAAATAAAACAGTTTTGATTTTCACTATAGTTTTCATTTTATGACTGCATGGACCTTAAAAAAAAAAAAAATCACCCTTGTACTTTAGGAACTTCAAAACGAAAGTACAAGGGCTATTTTTTTTTTCAAGATCTGATGGTGCATAAAATGAAAACCAATCAAAACTGTTTTATTTGGAACATTTAGGTATACCTTCTAGCTACTTCTCTATGTAGTCGCGCTCTGACTGAGACATTTGTTGAAGCTTGGTCCAACTTTCAAATACCCTCTTCATAGAAGCTTGCCGCCAGTGTATTGAGAAGGGTCTTCACGGCATTTTCATAAATGTTCCAAATAAAACAGTTTTGATTTTCACTGAGGTTTTCATTTTATGACCCATTGGACCTTGAAAAAAAAAAATTGCCCTTGTATTAGCTGGAGTAATAAAATTAATGAGAGACAAATTATTTTGCATGCAGTTTTGTTTTACACTAAAATTTTTCTTATACATGAATTAAATAAATGTTATTTTGAAAGAATACCAGTAGTAAGCCTATAAGAAGTGTATGACTTTAAAAGTTGCCACATTTTTTTAAATGAAATTTCTACCATATTTTGAACTATAAATACAACATTTTGTATAATAATAATAATAATAAAAACAACAACAACAACTGGCCCTGTAATTATGAATATTATTATCATGTGGAGAAGAATAAGACTTGTGGCCTTCTTGCATTGATTATTACTAACAGCTTTGCAGGCTGTAAAAACCATTATTAATGTGTAGAACAATTTGCAAGTAATATTTGCTTTATAACTTTTCAACTAAATATCTTTAAGTTATTTGAGCATTAAGTGCAGTGATAATGAATATTATCATGTGTAGAAGAATTTGTAAGTATTTGATTAAGTATTGATTAAGTAGTTACTTCATTAAACTTCATTGTTCTTAAAGTTTAAAATAATTTAACTCAACTTTATTGTTCTTAAGTTTAAAATAAATTAACTGAAATCTTTTTACATTTTTAATTTTCAAAGCATTAATAATGTAGTTATTTAATTACACTTTAAAATAAATTAACTCAAATCTTGTTTATGTTTTCTTATTTACAATTTTTGACATCAAATATCTTCCTTAACATTATTTTCTTTCAGCAGTGTTCAACTATTCGTAAGTGTTTTTTAAACAAGCGTGTAAGTGAAACAAAACCAAGATGCATAACAAGATAAATTTTTCCTAATTATTAAAGCATTTATTAAGCATAATTAATATACTTTAATATCATAATTTTAATAAAACTTTTATATCATTAATAACAGTTGTTGTTATACATACATAGCGTTTACAGCTTACAATAAACTAAACATGAGTAATATTCATTTAATTAGGTTAAATCATCTTAAGAAGTTAATAGAGATTTAATTAAATATTGCAAATTATTAACAGTAGCAAGTAACTTGGAGATGAAAGAGTATTTCAGCACAAGGAATTTATTGGACTCTGAAATTTTATCTGCTACTAATTTATTGAACTTAGATTTTCTTTGGTCCTAGAATTTATTTGACTTAGACATTTTCCGAGTAACTAATATCAGTACTTATAAATTATTCTCCAAAATCATTTATCGGACTTTGAAATTTTATTATCAAGCAAGCCATTATAATACCATTGCATATCTATCTAGTGTTAATTTATCGAAAGAACTTTCTGTATGAGATTCTGTACTCTAATCCTCCTGTTGACCATATTTTCCAAAGAGACTTAATTGGAAATAAATAATTAATACAACTGGATTCTGCGAGCTTTATTTCTATTAGCAAATAATAACATTGTTCTTCACTCTCTGCCCTGAGGATAGAGGTAAATGTTCTGTGACCGACTGACATAGCTGGAGGAAATCGACATGTACTATAAAAATATAAATTTAGTATAAACTATTCGTTTATACAAGGCGCCCAACAACAAAGTCACAGACCCGCTACATATGGCGCCCAACGTGCGGCACGAGAAAAGCTGAACTTCTGAGAAGTCAACTTTGGAATCAACGCCCACAACGAGAGGAAGACAATGCAGAACATCAGGGAACTTCAACTGTAATAGCCTCGGGGGACCTCAAGAGTAGAACGTGATACAGCTGTTCCGGAAATCAGCATGGAAGACTACGCAGAAGCCAATAGCAGCAAAACAACCACAGATAAGAACTTAATTTATTAAGAGTTTCAGAATAATTTTTCTTAAAATATTTTATCTAAAAGAAAGCTTGTCAATAGTAAAATTTATTAATTTGAAGAGAGTAATTGATTTATTAGAAACTGAAACTCAGTAAAGTAGATTCAACTTCAAAAATTCAACAACTTATTAAAAAGTAAATTCAAATATTTTTATCCAGGCAAAATAAAATTTTATTGGTAAAGGGAATGTATAACATGTATTGTATGTTGATCTTCAGAAACCCAAGGTAAGATAGATTATAGACAGTGTACCAGTGCTTTTATTACTTGTATATGTGGCTTAGGAACGGGAAGTGTATTAAAATGGAGAGTTACGAAAATGGAGAGGGGCACGATTTGCTGACTAGGGAAGAGAGAGATAGGATTATGATGGATAATAATGAAATTAGTGTGGCAACTACCAACGATATTGTAGATCAGTTAAATGACAAATTTCAGGGGAATAATGTAGTAAATCAGATAGGTAAAGAGAGTCAGGATATTAAATCACCAGAAAACAGACAGAATGAAATTAGTATTGTACATGAAAATAGGCCTAGCATATCAAACCAGACTACCGATTCAAATATGGCTTTGCTGGCAATATTAATGAACGAATTTAAGAAAAATGCAGAGAATATAGAAAAATCCTGTAAAGAACTAAGAAAAGAAATCAAGGATAGTAGGGAGGAAACTAGAGAACTAGGAAATAGAATAGACAAAGTCTATCCAAGAAATCAAACAAAATATAAATAAAATAGAACAAGAAATAAATTCTAGTAGCACAATCTAGTATTGTTAATGAGATTAAGGGGGAGTTTGAGGCAAATTACGGATAGTGAGAGAGCCAGGAGGCATGAAGTATCAGAAAGTAAAGGGGAACTTAAGCCTGATATGAAGTAAATGCACCGATAGGAGATAATGATAAAAGCCCAGATGTTCAAACTAAGAAACACAAAGAGAAGTTATGTCATGAAATAAAATTAGTAGGAGAGGAGAAACATGACGCAGAAATTGGGTTAAAAGAGAATTTAGTTGCGCAAAGGAATGTAATCGAGATAGGTGTAGGAGACAGAAATGTCAAGGAAATTAACAGGATAGATCATCCTGAAGGATTAACTAAAGAATTGCCAAACGAAAGAAAAGATGAGGTAATAGAGTTAGGAAATAATGGGGTTGATGAGAAAGTAGGGGAAATTTTCGAGATCAGTACACTAGCTAATGAAATTGGAAGTCATAGGCCTATAGTACGGATGAATGGAGGAGCCAGAAGTCACAATGGCTACATGGATAACTACCGTGAGAGTTTATGGTATAGCATGAGAAATATATGCAGGTAGCCCATTGTGATGACTGAGTCCAGCATTACTGTATGCGAGACGATAGCCCTCAATATTCCTGTAGCCACCAAAAATAGAATCAGTATTTGCAGTCTGTTAGGTAATAAATTTTCGTTACCTAATTTTAATTACGATAGCGCTAGCCCGCAGAGTGTCATAACAGATTTAAATGCATTTTCTAAAGTAAGATTAGTTCCAAAATGCTTGATAGTACGCCGAAGGTAAAGGCTAAAGAATGGTTAGACGCCATCGTGCACCAGAATTGCAGTTACGAAGAATCCAGACAAATATTCCTTACAAGAGATTGGGGCGAAACAAAAAGGATCCTACCTAATAGGGAATTGTACAACGGAAAATTTTCGGCTAGGGGAAACTTAACGCTATCAGATGATTCATTAAAAATGAACCCAGGGATGTCCGAGCAGAGCATAATTCAGCTTACTGTGAGGCATTGTTTTCCAGAGATTTGTATTCGGCTTAGTGTATCTTGTCCTCAAAACCACGAAAAGGCACTAGAGTTTTTAGTAAGATGTGGAATAGGAATAAAGAGATACTACTACGGGGGAGTAGATGGAACAGAAAATTCTCGAAGGAATCAAGATGCATAGGGATGCTCACAGAACAAGAGATACAGGCAGAACTAAGGAATTGCTAATTGGAACACAGGTTCGAACTGGGGACCCTTAAACTATAATAATTAGTGAGGAAATAGTAATTTAAGAAGTGCAGGAAATCAAAGCTGGAGACGTAATTATCATTCAAATAGGCCTCTAGGGGGAAAGATTAATTATGTAACATTTCAAGGAGAATTACAACAACATAATTCTAGTACTGGAGATGGAAATAGGTTTCCGAGAAACAGTAAGGGTGATGACATTGAAACCAGCAATAACTGGGTCAACATAACAGGGACCGGAGTGTTCACTGATGGAGGAAATAGTGCCACGCGCCAGACACGTGATAGGGAAGAAAACAGTTATCTTGGAGAGGCGACGAGCCCTAATCACGGAGGCGATCTCCAGCTGAAAATGGGAATTTAAACTACAAAGATACTAGAGAGGGGGCAGCGTAGCAAATAATGATAATAAAATCAGGTTTCCCTAAACATATATCCACCAGATTATGGAAAAAAATTAAAAATTAGCAGAATTATTGAAGAATATTGGATGTAACTTTTCCTTAAACAACGAGAAGTTTTATGGGGCAGCGGAAATTACAGAAATAGGATTTCAGGAATTGAAAATATAGGGCCTATATTATCGAACATTGTCATTAAATCTTGGAAAATTAAATAACCAAGCATATTAACTGTGGGAGTGGAGAAATAAAATTGTATGTTTGCTTTTGACGATGACACAACTAGCACATAAATAAACATTAGATATGATTCGATGTCAGAACAGAAGTGAGGAGGAATTTTGAGGAAAATTTTATTATGTTGGAGGCTGGAAAAAATTATAGACTATGTGTACTGTTTTATATGAAGAAAATGCAATTATATAGAATATGGAATATCAAAATGAAGACATAATGTTACGTGAAACTTTATCATGGAGTCTGCGGAATTCCGAGAATGCAATAGTATTATTGAATATAGGCCTATAGGAAATAAAATGGCTATAATTGTTTATTTGTGAAGAAGAGGAAGGTCAACATTGTTACGACGAAAGTGTCAGGAAGTCACAGGGATTAGATTATATTATAGTTGAAGATGAAGGAGATATCTAGTAACCCGTACATAAGACGTTCCAATGAATGTGAAAGCAAATTTAACTGCGAGACAGTACATATTAATTTAACACGAAACCAGCCAGAGTAGCAGATGAGAAAATGGAAAGTTAAACATCGAATCGATGATCAGAGAAGAAATTAAGGGAAATGATGTGCATTTTAAGTGTCAAAAGAAAATATTATATAAAATATTATGCAAGAATGAATTAATGTTCAACTAACCCCAGGCCTAAAATTGGTATATTAACACCGGTAGAAGCCAAAGATCTAGAAATTCCTGAGCAGCTTTATCTTAGCAGACCCTGAACTATTTTAAATGAGAAAGGTGGCTTATCAAGAAAGAAAGTTGATATTCTGTGAAAATATTATGAGTGGAATCACGACATGTATCAATGAGATGTTTAGTGAAGGAAGAATAATAATGAAGCTATGCTTAACCCTATATCTAGATATGTAACACTGTACAAAAAAAAAACTATATATAAGAGCCAACAACCAAGTAGCGTTATACTGAGATGGAATCACGTGGGCCTAGAATTTATGTAATATTTAATAAATCGCGATTAAACAGCTACAGGGATATTGGGATATTAGTTCCACATGAGGTTAGAAGAATGGAAAGATATGTGTAACGGTTAATTATATGTGTGTAATTTATTGTGTATATAGTGTGTTTTTTATAGAGAACTCAGCGGGTGACCTTTCCGCGGTCTGTAGGCCATTATATGCCAGTGAATTTTTTATTTTAGTGTGCTTTTATAGAGAACTCAGCGTGCAAACTTTCCGCGGTCTCTAGACCATTATATGCCAGTGCATTTTATATTTTAGTGTGTTTTTTTTATAGAGAACTCAGCAGGCGACCTTTCCGTGGTCTCTAGGCCATTATATGCCAGTGCACTTTATATTTTAGTGTCTTTATCAGGAACTCAGTGGGCGACCTTTCCACGGTCTTGAATGCATATCAGTGTAAATATTTTTTAGTTGTTTATTTTATGGTCCAAAGTTCTAACACCTTCAGTGGAAATCATGGATGTGGAAATGCCAATTTTTAGTGTGGAAAATTAGTACTACATCACATATAACACTACAAGAAGTGTGAGTTGTGAATGAGGACAGACTAGTTATTCTGTAAATGTGGAACCAAATTTAAGGTGAGGTCTCAGGCCATAAGAAATAAATACTTAATATTAAGAAGTTGCCACACAAGAGAAGTATATATGTCATTTATGGAGAGATGTAGTGTATTAAGCCTGTAATTCTATCATATGCTCTGAAGATTACCGTCTTAATTCACTGGGGCATATATAGCGGTTCAAGCACCCTAGCGATAAATTAATAAGCATAATTAATATACTTTAATATCATAATTTTTATATAACTTTTATATCATTAATAACAGTTGTTGTTATACATACATGGTGTTTGGTATCAAAAGATACAGCTTATAATAAACTAAACATGAGTAATGTTCATTTAATTAAGTAAATTCATCTTAAGAGGTTAATAGACTTATAATTAAATATTGCAAATTATTAACAGTAGCAAGTAACTTGGAAATGAACAGGCAAGCCAAGGAATTACCCTGCCAAGATAATCACTGCCGCTTGAGTTAAGAACACTGTCCAGGTTACAGTGACTGTTCTATACAAATACTGGTACACTGATCTATTTCCGGAGTTGTCTTTTGTTCCTAAGACAGAATTTCTAAAAGCTTTGTGATTATATTAGCCTGCTAACAATATAACATTGATATAATCGGGAAAATTAAATACAAAGGAGTATCAAAATGTGTAAAGTGAAAGGTGGGAATTTTGGGGTGTTTAAGCAGATTAACGATTGATATATAAGCTTTCATGAACCACAGAATATTGTCTCTGTTGGACATTACACGAGAATATTATAGGAGAAAAATTCCTCCGACACTGGGACTTGAACCCAGGACCTTTGGCTATTCGCGCCAATGCTCTACCAACTGAGCTAAGCCGGAGTTCAATTCACAGCGCCGGATGGAACCTCTCTCCTATGACTGATTGCCCTAATGGTCTACCTCACAGACAGACAAGTTATGTCATATGCAGTACTGTGAGGCACACTAATTAGTGATTTTTGTGACCGGGCTCCCACTGTTATTGTACAGTTGACATTCAAGATAGATATATAAGCTTTCATGAACCACAGAATATTGTCTCTGTTGGACATTACACGAGAATATTATAGGAGAAAAATTCCTCCGACACTGGGACTTGAACCCAGGACCTTTGGCTATTCGCGCCAATGCTCTACCAACTGAGCTAAGCCGGAGTTCAATTCACAGCGCCGGATGGAACCTCTCTCCTATGACTGATTGCCCTAATGGTCTACCTCACAGACAGACAAGTTATGTCATATGCAGTACTGTGAGGCACACTAATTAGTGATTTTTGTGACCGGGCTCCCACTGTTATTGTACAGTTGACATTCAAGATAGATATATAAGCTTTCATGAACCACAGAATATTGTCTCTGTTGGACATTACACGAGAATATTATAGGAGAAAAATTCCTCCGACACTGGGACTTGAACCCAATAACAGTGGGAGCCCGGTCACAAAAATCACTAATTAGTGTGCCTCACAGTACTGCATATGACATAACTTGTCTGTCTGTGAGGTAGACCATTAGGGCAATCAGTCATAGGAGAGAGGTTCCATCCGGCGCTGTGAATTGAACTCCGGCTTAGCTCAGTTGGTAGAGCATTGGCGCGAATAGCCAAAGGTCCTGGGTTCAAGTCCCAGTGTCGGAGGAATTTTTCTCCTATAATATTCTCGTGTAATGTCCAACAGAGACAATATTCTGTGGTTCATGAAAGCTTATATATCTATCTTGAATGTCAACTGTACAATAACAGTGGGAGCCTGGTCACAAAAATCACTAATTAGTGTGCCTCACAGTACTGCATATGACATAACTTGTCTGTCTGTGAGGTAGACCATTAGGGCAATCAGTCATAGGAGAGAGGTTCCATCCGGCGCTGTGAATTGAACTCCGGCTTAGCTCAGTTGGTAGAGCATTGGCGCGAATAGCCAAAGGTCCTGGGTTCAAGTCCCAGTGTCGGAGGAATTTTTCTCCTATAATATTCTCGTGTAATGTCCAACAGAGACAATATTCTGTGGTTCATGAAAGCTTATATATCTATCTTGAATGTCAACTGTACAATAACAGTGGGAGCCCGGTCACAAAAATCACTAATTAGTGTGCCTCACAGTACTGCATATGACATAACTTGTCTGTCTGTGAGGTAGACCACTAGGGCAATCAGTCATAGGAGAGAGGTTCCATCCGGCGCTGTGAATTGAACTCCGGCTTAGCTCAGTTGGTAGAGCATTGGCGCGAATAGCCAAAGGTCCTGGGTTCAAGTCCCAGTGTCGGAGGAACTTTTTTCTCCTATAATATTCTCGTAGATTAACGATTGGTCAAATGGAATGCCAGTTAAATGTGAGTTTTAAGGTCAGGTGACCAGGATCCACCAATCATAATTAATGGAGGAGAGCCTACGGTATTCTGTGCAGTCTATACTAATTAATTGAAGGAAGAGTAAATCACTCTGCTAATCGGTAACGTGCCGACAACTACACTCTGATCTCGGCATAGTGCCGATAACGACATCACCCTGCTCTCGGCATAGTGCCGATAACTACGCCGCTCTGCTTTCGGCCAAGTGCCGATAACTATATTCTGCTCTGCGGAGAAGTACGCGGCGAATTAATTGGACTTATAAATTTTCGCAAGAGTAATTTATTGGACTTAGAGTATTTCAGCACAAGGACTCTGAAATAAATCATCTACCAGTTTATTGAACTTAGATTTTTTTTCGGTCCTAGTATTTATTTGACTTAGACATTTTCCAAGTAACTAATATCAGTACTTATAAACTATTCTCCAAAATAATTTATCAAACTTTGAAATTTTACTATCAAGCAAGCCATTATAATACCATTGCATATCTATCTGGTGTTAATTTATTGAAAGAACTTTCTGTACGAGATTCTGTACTCTAATCCTCCTGTTGACCATATTTTCCAAAGAGACTTAATTGGAAATAAATAATTAATACAACTGGATTCTGCAAGCTTTATTTCTATTAGCAAATAATAACATTGTTCTTCACTCTCTGCCCTGAGGATAGAGGTAAATGTTCTGTGACCGACTGACATAGCTGGAGGGAATCAATGTGTACTATAAAACTATAAAGTTAGTATAAACTATTCGTTTATACAAGGCGCCCAACAACAAAGTCACAGACCCGCTACAAGTTATATGCTAACTTATGTATTTGAAAACCAATTAACCTTCCATACCTGCCAATTTTAACAAAACCCCACCAAATGGTGACCGAAGTACCTTGCCCAACATGAGCATAATGATAAGGAACAGCAAGTTTCTCATTAAGACTCCTGATACAGATATTTTATTGTAGGGAAACTGTTTTTGCCAATTGTTAATAACAATTACATACAACAGCTTTTTCTAGTTTTATGCATTTATTTTCTGTCTTTTGTTTTATTAATATTTAAATACTTTTTGTAAAATTATTCACATGCATATAGAATTCATTTGACCATCTGCAAAAACATATAACCAAAACTAAATATATAACCAATCACTGTTCTAGAGGTCCTCAGGACTATAACACAATATTATCTGCGATTATACCGATTATACCGTGGAGCAATAGAAATACACAAACACAGAAACAACTTCAACCGAAAGGAAGAATCACAGAAAGTACACTAAACATGGTTTCTGGCTATAACAAAAATGAAATGTAAAAATAAAATACTCAGAAACAGTTTAAGGGATTCAGACCAATCAGAAAAAGGAACAACATCCCACACTCACCAATCAGCAAGAAGAAGACAGTACAAATATCGGTCCTAAGGGGAAAGCAGCAGCAGTTGACACCAGACAGCCATAGACACGCTCTGAAGATGCCCGACACAGCTCACAGCAAAACTGACCGACCATGGCTCATAAACCCGGAAGAGATTACTTCAATAGACGCCGGCCGTGAAAGCCTAAATACTTACTGTTCTAGATAATTATGAGAAACTTTTTTTTGAAAAGTTTTATGTTATCTATTTTTTAATACAGGTTGTATATGAACCACTGCACTTCATTTTAACAATGTGACATAGTATAAATCATGGCCATGCTCTAGCAATCGACCCTTAGGGTTCCTGAAGGTTGAAGCCACCAGGTTTCAGACAATCAGAAAATGGTGGCCTCCTTTACCCTGGCAGTCACTTTCTCTAGAGACTGAGTGAACCCCAAAATCTCGATTACTTCATTAGCCGTAGAACCTTTCTGGTTTGTAGCACAGTGCCTCGGTGAACTGCACTTGAGCTCACCTCACAGTGATTTACATACTTATACTTTAATTTTCATTACTTGTCATTTCTCTTTTTCATAATAACCAAAATTCTTTAAAATACCTATTGGTGAAATGGGTACAATTATAGAGATTCAATATAAATACCTTGCCCACAATCAAGAGGAACCATCTGCCTTGTGGAGGCTGGTATGGCGAGGTGGAGCTGGGAGTATATGGCACACCTGCCTGGGCTATCCCTCTGTTACACGAAGCAGGGTAAACTTCCCTCCACAGAACAAGTGATCGCACAGGCTCAGATCGCCCTAGATGTAGCAGTCCCTGTTGACGACAGAATGTGTGAACATCCACCAGATCGGTTCTTGCTAGGTGGGATGCTAGAAGGTACCCCTGAAACATAAAAACAAGCTTCCTTGTCACATAAGGACAAATCTTTCCTAACAAATATTAGTAATAATTTACACTCATAAGAATTGTAAACAAATTGGTGCCTTTGAGGGATGTTCACAATTATCACTTCAGCCTGATTAATGTTTTTCTCTTCTAATACTCTGTTAAAGCCGTTAACTGCATTGTTGGCTTCATTAAAATAAACATCGTTTGAGCCAGTCATAATTACTTTATTGCACTTGCACTTTTATAAGTTTGATGTGACATCAGCAAATTTTTCACTGGGTTTTTCATGTAACCCATGGTGTTTGTGCCTATTAGCTTTTCTTTCAGTAATAAATCAATTTTTCTTTCGAATCGCTATAGTCCAGAAAACTTGCTCCTATAATAGGAAGAAAAATGATATACATTAATAAACATCAGTTGACATCTCACATCACACTTAAAGTTTATAAAAATAGACAAATTTGAACATTCAGGTAATTTTTTAAATACTAAGATCTACTAAAGTTCTACGATTGACACACTATAGTTTATGCTCATTTTATGGTTCAATAAAGCTAAATAAATTAAAATATCATTAAAATTTTAATGTTTTTCATTTGTACGATGTGTTAAAAAATGGGAATTTGAAAAAAATTTGCAAGTTTCATCATGCAGATATTCGCTCATTTTTGACAGATCAAAACGATCCACAACTCATGGCAAGGAGGTGGCAACATCTCAAGTTTCATCCACACCTTATCCAACCAATCATCCAAAGTAGGGGTGTGTTATTTAGATTATATTTTTAAAAACATTTACAAAAATTGACTAGGGTTGAGAGGTTCACTGTTATTTATGATTCTTTTCAAAGTGTTCATGTTTAAAGTGAGACTTCTGGAAGAAATCAGACACAAGCGATCTTTATAACAGCTTAGATCTGATGTAGCTTCATGTCTACATATTTTAGTAGGGTCCTCGGTAACAAGCTTGACACATCTCTTAACTCCTTGAGCATGATGGAAACTTCTTCATGGGCTTAGTGTCAGAATTTATGAGTGAATGAATACCATCATCACATACTTTCAGTAGTATTTGGGGAGGATACAACAAACAAGTATTCCAGTCAATACATTCAGTGTAATGGGTAGCTTCAAATTTTGTCTTAGGTTTCACAACATTTCTATCCGCCGGCGTGGTCTTGTGGTTAGTGTCGCTGACTACAGATCCGTCGGCCTGGGTTCGATCCCCGGTATCTACTCGGATTTTTCTGTGTTAGGGAGGTCTGGCAGGGGTGCACTCAGCCTTGTGATTCCAATTGAGGAGCTACTTGATAGAGAAGTAGCGGCTCCGGTCATGAAAACCACCATTAACGGCTGTGGGTGTCAGCATGCTGACCACATGAACCCCCAATCCTGCCATCTGCCTGTGATAGATGTAAAATATATATATTTTTGGTCTTGAACTAAACAGACATGTAAGATTTGAGGATGAAAATATTGGTAAATATTTGTTTCAAGTTCTTAGAAGGAGTGGGCAATTTATGTACAATGTAAGTACTCTATTGGTAGAGGACCAGGATTTTGAATTGGCAAATCCTCTGGACAATGTCCTGACATTATTGCTTTGGATATGACTAAACATATCTTTACTCAGCATCTTGCTGTCTACTTCTGGATATTGCATTTCTGTTTAATTTCATCACCAAAACGGTTTTATGGTAACATGAGAGTGAGAAATAAATATTCCGCAAAGACAATACAATTTTATGTTACTGGAATTTCTGTTTCTTCTTATTTGAACCACTACCAGGCTTGCTGTGTACTGTACAAGCGATGGGCTGCAAAATTCTGCATCCTCTATAAGCCATAAAAAGCTATATCAAGCGTTTTCTGACAGAATAGTTTGAGTGTGATAGGTTGTTCTTCCTATTTCAAATTATAAATAACTATATAAGAACCTTTTTTGGTGATGGGCTTACCACCTGTCCCTCTGCCCTCTCTAGGAAAATAAGCGTAACAAAATTCACATCGGTAAACAGAAACCTCCACTTGGAGGCCCTTCGCCCCAACATGGGGGCATAGGATTCAAGAGAGAGAGATGGAGAGAGATATAGATAGAGATAGAGAGAGAGTGAGAGAGATAAGGACCTAGAATATAAAAATCAAAAGTCCTTAATAAGTTAATTTCCAATTACCAAATAAAAACCACGGGCCACACCGGGCCTTTTAAGCTAGTGACTATATATATGCTGCTTTTATTTATCACTGTATTTTGTACATGATAGAAAATGTTTTTAACTATGAACAGCTTGGGATGTCACACAATTATGGTACTAGGTACAGAAATAACTTAGCATTATTTAAATGAAATTATAACAAAACACAGAAGACTTTTCACTATGTTTCTTTTCACAAAAGACTTTTTACTATGTTTCTGTTAAGTTTTTTAATGCACTTCCTGAATCTATACAATTATTACCTTTTAATCGATTTAAATTAATTTTTGTAATTATTAAGATCAGGGAGCTAATTAATTAATTAATTATGTATATACTGTACACTTAACCTATGTTTTTATTTGATTTTGACGCTTGTAATATGCTTGATGAACTCAAGTGTTTCTGAAATAAAAACTATCCATCCATCCATCCATCCATAGCCCGCGAAACCATTATTCATAATCAGCGCCGAGAAAGCCTCAAGTCTTATGTTCTGAACCTTAGTCAATTTCTGTGAATATTTAAAAAATAAAATGTAAATAACACACTCCTACTTTGGATGGTTGGTTGGATAAGGCGTGGGCAAAACTTAGACTTGTTGCCACCTCCTTGCGTTAACTGAACTGAACTATAAAATAATCATAACAAACTATATTGTAAAATTCAATAAAAAAAACAATAAAATAATTCGTAGTCAGTGGATAAAACTCAAACTCACATTAACTATCAGACGACTGAATGCTAGAAGAGGTTTGTGGTATATCCCGCATCCCCTCCTGCTTGTAGATGACGTTGCAGTTGACTATGTTGTTGTTGTTGCTGTTGAGAAAATCGGTGTTCCTATAATGCTGGTTAATCCATTCACTCGGTATATTATATTCGTTCTCTTCATCCAATACCATGGGAGTTGGAAACTTTATCGTAGATTTCCCCTTAGTTAGCCTTTTTATGACGCCCAACCACTCATCACCTAAATCGCCTTCGTAGTTGTTGAGGCATATTTCCTTATTACTAATAATGTTACAAGCCTCATTAATTTTTCTTCTTAGAGGGTCCCTTATAGGTTTTAGGATCTTTGTTTCACCGATATGGTGTTTATTCTTTACCATATGCTGACACACACCAGTGCTCATCCTATTGTTACTTACATCCTTTTCATGTTCTTTTAATCTTAAAGTAACTGTTCTACCAGTTTCACCAAAATACACACCAACACAGTCTCTGCAAGCTATTGAATAAACTCCTGGTTGGTCCAAGTTCCCTTTTGTCTTTCCGAGTCTCTTATACTGAGAAAATATATTTTCAATGGTCCTTTCCACCCTGAAAGCTGGTGTTAATTCATATTTATAAAGAACTTTACCAATGACGTTGCTAACCCCAGGCTTGAAGTTTATACCAACAAAATTCTGGTTTTGGTTTTTATCCTTTCACTTAAATCAGTTAATTCCATTTTCCTCCAAATTTTCTGCAGAGTTCCCTCCCTATACCCGTTGATTTTGGCCAACTTGAAAATGTGTGGTTTCTCACTAAGTCGGTCAGCTGCATTATTGCACAATCTGAGAGCACGGTAGATGAAGTTTCGCCAGATATTGAATTTTGTCCCAGGGTGTTGAGCCGATCTACTCTGAATATATAGATCACATTTGTTCGGTTTTCTATGGATTCCCAACATCAAGCGAGGGGGTTCAAGCCTTATCCTTAAGTCCAAAAAACTTAAACAGTTATCCACGGATTTTTCTAGGGTAAACTTTAGTCTTGTATGACATTGATTGAATTCTCCCAACATTTTCTCAGCCGTATCCCCCTGCATAATTATCAAAATGTCGTCAACATATCTTAAATACAAAATGATGCTGTCCAAGTTCTTGTAAATAACTGGTTTTTCCATGTAATACATGAATATATCAGCATATTCATGTATTACATGGAAAAACCAGTTATTTACAAGAACTTGGACAGCATCATTTTGTATTTAAGATATGTTGACGACATTTTGATAATTACGCAGGGGGATATGGCTAAGAAAATGTTGGGAGAATTCAATCAATGTCATACAAGACTAAAGTTTACCCTAGAAAAATCCGTGGATAACTGTTTAAGTTTTTTGGACTTAAGGATAAGGCTTGAACCCCCTCGCTTGATGTTGGGAATCCATAGAAAACCGAACAAATGTGATCTATATATTCAGAGTAGATCGGCTCAACACCCTGGGACAATATTCAATATCTGGCGAAACTTCATCTACCGTGCTCTCAGATTGTGCAATAATGCAGCTGACCGACTTAGTGAGAAACCACACATTTTCAAGTTGGCCAAAATCAACGGGTATAGGGAGGGAACTCTGCAGAAAATTTGGAGGAAAATGGAATTAACTGATTTAAGTGAAAGGATAAAAACCAAAACCAGAATTTTGTTGGTATAAACTTCAAGCCTGGGGTTAGCAACGTCATTGGTAAAGTTCTTTATAAATATGAATTAACACCAGCTTTCAGGGTGGAAAGGACCATTGAAAATATATTTTCTCAGTATAAGAGACTCGGAAAGACAAAAGGGAACTTGGACCAACCAGGAGTTTATTCAATAGCTTGCAGAGACTGTGTTGGTGTGTATTTTGGTGAAACTGGTAGAACAGTTACTTTAAGATTAAAAGAACATGAAAAGGATGTAAGTAACAATAGGATGAGCACTGGTGTGTGTCAGCATATGGTAAAGAATAAACACCATATCGGTGAAACAAAGATCCTAAAACCTATAAGGGACCCTCTAAGAAGAAAAATTAATGAGGCTTGTAACATTATTAGTAATAAGGAAATATGCCTCAACAACTACGAAGGCGATTTAGGTGATGAGTGGTTGGGCGTCATAAAAAGGTTAACTAAGGGGAAATCTACGATAAAGTTTCCAACTCCCATGGTATTGGATGAAGAGAACGAATATAATATACCGAGTGAATGGATTAACCAGCATTATAGGAACACCGATTTTCTCAACAGCAACAACAACAACATAGTCAACTGCAACGTCATCTACAAGCAGGAGGGGATGCGGGATATACCACAAACCTCTTCTAGCATTCAGTCGTCTGATAGTTAATGTGAGTTTGAGTTTTATCCACTGACTACGAATTATTTTATTGTGTTTTTTATTGAATTTTATAATATTTCAGTGGAAAATATGGACCAACGAATTTTAAAAACTATAGTGTATTGAAGTAGTATTAAAAAATTAGGGAAAATTTTCAAATTCATCAATTTTTATAAACTTTAAAGCAATGCACGATCGGAAGATGTCAACTGATGTTTAATTTATTTACCTTGTTTTCCTTCTTGTTATAGGAGGCAAATTTTCTGTACTAAAACGATTAAAACATATATTTAACCCACCTTAATGCACATGGCTGTCCCCATACACTGTCATGTTAAGGATCTATTATAATGGAGCTTTCTTTTTCCTCTTCATTGTTCTTTCAGGTTAGCATCATTCATCTACTATTAAACTGTATTCTTCTTCTTTTACAATTTTCTTTAAAGCCTTGAAATTGATTTCCTTTTTCCAGGTGTTGGGTTCGCATGTTTCACATCGGCTGTTTCTTACAAGGGTACCGTATGGGTTGTCATGTCGAAACCTATCCTCAGATTTTTCATATCGGTAGGCCATCATTGCAGATAGACACATGCCAAAAATTAGCTGATCATATGAACTTTTAGTGGGTGAAAATTAATTGCGAATTTGGAAATTAGAAATATTGAGTAGCCCCGCACAGCTGTTGGCTGTTGGCTGTTGGCTCTACCTAGCTTGCTGCCAGTGATAATTGATTGTCACATGAGGAATTGTCAAGTTTGAAGTAAATGGGAACATTTCGTATATCCCTGGAAATCATATTGATGAGAATGGATTGTTGAGTCTCAGTTAATCAGCTTGCATGTATCACCTGATCGGGGACAGTTCCATTTCTTGGAGGGGAAGAAGCCTGTCCCCTTCTCCTCTTCCCTGGCTAGGGATCTCACGCCTGCACCTGCACATATGGATTCATTCAGCCACCTGCCCACTGCGACAGTAGGTGTTTGAAGCAGCTTGATAGAGTTTTTGTTATTTTTTTGTGAGTATTTTCGCAAGTATTTTGATTTTATTAATATGTGCCCATACATGGCGCCTCTGCGAGAGGCTAGGAGATTGGTTATAAAAGGAACAGGGTGATGTAGCCTCTTTCTCACTCAACTTTGTTCCATGGACAAAGAAAGATGTCTGTTGACATGGCAACCAAAATGGCGGAAAGCCTGCCCACGTTCGGCTTCTGCTTGCTTCACTGCAGGTATGTTTCTATCCGCTATTAATTTGTGCATCCGTTATAATGGGGATTTATCTATTTTGTGTTGACCTGGCATGTGTTTTAACATAGTACACACCTTGTGCCTGTACGGCGTCTTTATTTGGGTTGGGTTCTTGGTGATTTGTTTTCTTTTGGTGCGGGTTTTAATTACGGATTATGATTTTTTGTAGCACCATGAATTTAATTTAATTAGCCCCCTTTCCTTGTAATCTGTGTGTTTCTTAGGCCTTCGTTGCCGGTCAACGGTCATGTTGTACCTTCTTTTCTCTCATTTAAATTTTTATCCCATGAGAGTGTTTATCATACTTTCAGTGAAGTGAATTCAAACACTGTTCTTGTTTTTTACAAGTTAGGTAAAATCTAGGTTTTCAAGGGACCTTGAGCGAGCCTTTTTCAACCACAATGCTTGTGGATGGAAAATCAGTCTATACACTGACTATATAGGATTCTGGTCTGCCCTATAAGGTAATAACTATTTTATTTTCAAAAATACTAACTAAAGATTTTCTGTTTTTAAATAAGCAGTCAAGTACTGTACATAGGCCTAACAGTTTTACAAATGGGTCATTCTACAGGAATTACGCTTTTTTTGTCCTCTCTTAATACTCTGTAAATAACATTGTTATTTCCATATTTTTATTTATCCATGTTTAACTATGGAACCCATTGTTATAAACCAAGTAATCAATGTCAAACTTATGGAAACTTTTCATAGTGCTTTTCAGCCCTTTTAAGAAAAAATCACTCTCCTGGGCTGTCCCCGCTCCAGGCTAGCAGTACTCTATTGACTAAAGAAACAATGTGTGGCATGATTATTTTAATTCATGTTTGTGACATTGTTCTTTATTGTATTGGGGACTTGTTCACATGTATGTTTCAAATTTTGAAGTTTGAATAAATTTCTACTGTGTTCAAAAGTTCAGTCCCCAGCTTCTGAACTCTGAACTCAGGGGGGAGGAAAAAAAAGTGCTACATATAAAATTCATAAAAAACACAATAAAATAATTCGTAGTCAGTGGATAAAACTCAAACTCACATTAACTATTGTGATGTTTCCGCCTGAACCTCCAGGCCTTCCTCAGACGACTGAATGCTAGAAGAGGTTTGTGGTATATCCCGCATCCCCTCCTGCTCGTAGATGTCGTTGCAGTTGACTATGTTGTTGTTGTTGCTGTTGAGAAACTCGGTGTTCCTATAATGTTGGTTAATCCATTCACTCGGTATATTATAGTCGTTCTCTTCATCCAATACCATTGGTGTTGGAAACTTTATCGTAGATTTCCCCTTAGTTAGCCTTTTTATGACGCCCAACCACTCATCACCTAAATCGCCTTCGTAGTTGTTGAGGCATATTTCTTTATTACTAATAATGTTACAAGCCTCATTAATTTTTCTTCTTAGAGGGTCCCTTATAGGTTTTAGGATCTTGGTTTCACCGATATGGTGTTTATTCTTTACCATGTGCTGACACAAACCAGTGCTCATCCTATTGTTACTTACATCCTTTTCATGTTCTTTTAATCTTAAAGTAGCCTAACTGTTCTACCAGTTTCACCAAAATACACACCAACACAGTCTCTGCAGGCTATTGAATAAACTCCTGGTTGGTCCAAGTTCCCTTTTTTCTTTCCGAGTCTCTTATACTGTGAAAATATATTTTCAATGGTCCTTTCCACCCTGAAAGCTGGTGTTAATTCATATTTATTCAGACCTTTACCAATGACGTTGCTAACCCCAGGCTTGAAGTTTATACCAACAAAATTCAGGTTTTGTTTTTTATCCTTTTTTATCCTTTCACTTAAATCAGTTAATCCCATTTTCCTCCAAATTTTCTGCAGTTAAAATAACCACGTACCTCATCACAAGAGAAGTTGGAAATGTCCTCTTCTTGTCCACACAACAATGGCACCTTTTTAGTAAATTTCCTTTCACGTGCATAAGTTCAGCATCCGAGATAGAGTTAATTTTCTCTTGTGATACTGTCTTTAAGTTCTTCTAACAATAGCCTATATGACTATTATTTATGGAGGAACTTGAAAACTAAAGTGTATAGGTCAATTCCCCAAACATACCCTTGTTAGTAATTTTTTTAGAATTCTCCACTGAGACAGCCATAGCTCTTTCAGAAGTGTATTTTCCTGTTTCAGTTGGTGGATTACACATTCTGCCTCACTTAATATTTTCTAGCAATTTCAATAATTTTACAAAGTGAGGTTATGCTTTTCGTTTCAGGATGTTGTTCACGGTTATCCATGTTTCTGGCTGTTAGATCATGATCTTCACAATCTTGATTGTAGTTATCATTTGTTCAGGAATCATTATTTACTTGTTGTATACACTGCTTGATATTACTTTTGTATGTGTATTGTAGTTCACTTCTTTTATTTTTCAAAATCGTAGCTTTTTATACCAATACTGTTGAGCTTGATCAATGAAATAAAATAAATGTGATACCAGTTGCTCAGCTATAATTTACTTTATAATTCGCTGTCTAGGCCTTTCAGTGTGCTTGCACCATCTTCAGGGCAGTTATGAAATGGAGAAATCTGTGCACTAGTAGGCCTACATAAAATGTGGATCTGTCAACCATTGTTTTATCTGTAGTATACAAAGAGGGCAAAAGATACCGTACTTACTTTGTGATAAATGCAGGTACCAATGACAGAGAAGAGTCTTTGACAACCACTGCTGTCCTCACTCTGAAACATTATATTTGTTCATAAATAAAGGGTAATTTAACATTGAAGATAAAAAGCTATCAACACAAGAGGTTAAAGACTGAAAGATACTGCTAGGATACAGTAATCTAAAATATGATGAACACAGCTGACTTACCAAGTCACCAAAATCATTTGCTTCCAATTCACTTAAAGCTTCATCGAGTTGGATCTGGAAATAATAATATAAATTTTGTTTGAACACTCACATCTCACTTCTCTACCAAATCCATGTCTCAGTCTCATGCAAAGTTATCATGTTAGTGAGACTTTCAAAAAAAAGGTTCAGTTCTTAGTACATAGGTATTGGATTATTCAATGTGATTAACCGGTAGTGTTGTCCCCATGATATGTAACACTTTTAACTACCTCTCTCTTTGAATCACTCACTGACACTGCAATTGGACACAGTCCATTCAAAACATAAAAAAACAATCACCCCTCCAAACTGAGTCAAGAATTGCAACACTTACTTCACTTAAAATTGTTTTATTGGACTAGTTTCAGGAAAACCTTATCCTTTTCCATCCTCAGCTAATGTACCACTGTCATTTCCTGTTCCCGTTGCTGCACTGGCGCCATCTACTTTTTGTGTGACTAATTTCCTGATCAAGTCATTGGAAGAGGGAATTTCAAAATCCATTATTTTTCCCTTAGTTTTTATGAAGATTTTCCCCAATTCTTCAACATCAAGGGAAAGTAAAGAATTTTTTAATTCCCTTCCAATGACTTGATCAGGAAATTTATCACACAAAAAACAAATGGGAACAGTGCAGCAACAGGAACAGATAACAGCGGTCTGCCATTAGCTGAGCACAGGAAGAATAATGCTCCATTCACATAGAAAATTAACCGTAAACTTAAGAACACAAAACTAAATGCAAACTTCAGCACAGCATTGAGCATTCGCAATGGAAACTTAAATGTTGGTAACAATGAATTACAAGCAAGAACATGAACAGCGGATAAGATGGATGTATATATATCTAGTAAACACATGTACAGAAATTGAAATCATACAAGTGTATGTACATGTAGGCTATAGGTCTACATTATTAATGCAACATGAACAGTATACATGGGCTGTATTTACTTCTGCAGTACATTTCTTTCTAAATTAATGTCCATATATTTTCTTTTAATGCCGCATCTTGTATAATGGGTTGCTTTTATTACATGTATAGGGATATAGTGTTACGAGTTTCTCATCATAGATGCCATCTCTTAACTACTTCTACTTCCTTCTTCTGCCATCTTTTTAACAGTTGAGCAGAGAATTCTAATCAGTAGTTTTGTTACGTTTCACATAAACTTAAGATAAAGGCCTGAAGTTTGCAAGGTTCTAAGTTAACATTAAATTTTATGTTACATTCAAGTTTATGTGACATATTGTGAATGGTCCCATTGAAAAACATGGCCCTAAGTTTTTAAGTTTACGGTTAATTATCTATGTGAATGGGGCATAAGGTTTTCCTGAAACTAGTCCAATAAAACAATTTTAGGTGAAGTAAGAGTTTTAAATCTCAACTCATTATATTTTCAATAATAACTTCACTTTTATCAACTTCGTATATAAATTTTGTATCATGCATTTAAATTTAAATAAAGTGCTGTGGTTGTCCAAGGTAGGAATATTCCTGTTATATCTGGTACTGAATTATACAGAACATAATAAATTAAATAATGTTTCAAGCTCCTTATTTTAAATACAATGCTGCATACTTGTCAGTATAAATGTGACTGATTGTGTTAAAGAGACAGACAGAGAATAAATACGGTAGAACTTGGTTATAGTGACATTCAAGGGATTGGCAAAATTGTGTCATTATAAGCAAGTGCAGCTATAAAAATAAAGAAACTGAAGGTGAAAATTAAAGAAGAAATAAACTGATATTAAAAGACTGGGACTGAAGAAATCTGTAATGTTTTTCTTACTTTTGGCAAAGTACTGCCTGTGTAAGTCATGTTCAGTTCTTTCTATACTGGTTTTCACATCGTGAAGGCATAATAGCCTTATGGCCCATGTTACTCACATGGGAGAATCAAGCGCGCGCGGGTGGGATGTTGCCAGAAATGTCCATTTTCAGAATATGACCAAAGTGAAATGAAAACTTGTATTTCTGTATGAAATTTTATGAAGAACATGATGGTAGACATGAAAAGCTTATATTTTTGTTTCCTTTTGTTTAAATAATAAAAATTATGAAAATTTTAATATATTTTTTGTTCCCAACTTATAAACATATAGTAAAATTGAAACAATTGCGACAAAAATACTCTCAATTATTCATTTGTCCTTATAGACAATGCTGGTCCTTAGAATTTACCAATATATTAAAAATAGTGATCACAAAAAAATTAATTGTCAGACAAGGTGAGAATGTTTTTCATTTTTGCACTGAAAAATGTCGTCGTTGGCTAAATTTTGTTCTACAAGTCCACTTAAAAACTTCCAGCGACAAAGTTGTAATGAAAAGTATAAAATCATTTTTCATCATCATTCAAAAGTCCCTCAAACAATATTAGCCATGCATCCTTAGTTTCTTTCTCAGGTGAACAACACGCAACGTAGGAAGATGTAGGCTCACTATAAGGTTTGGCCGGTGAGCTGCAATATTCTGTAAATTTGGCTTTGTGAGTTGTAATATTTCACTTTCTCTCAGTGAATAAAATAAGCTTGTGCAGTTCATGCAGCAGAGTTTAATTCTGTGAAATGACACCACCCTGTAGCAATTATTTCCTTTATTGCTGATGGTGCTGACACAAACAGGACAGTGTGATCATCCAAGACAGGATTTCTATTTAAATGCATGTTTTTTATATTATAATCTTGTTACAGTTCTCATATTTGATAAACATCCATGTCATGGCTTACTGATTCCAAATAAGTACGGTATACTTCTTCCGTGCAAGTTTAGGCCTTCTTAGGGTCAATTTTGTGCATAATGAATCTTTTTGGGGTTATAGGCTTAATAAAGCATATTATGAAGTTTATCTTGCATATTGCATTCGCTTGTCTAGTTTCAGTGTGTATTTCATATTGAATCGCATAACACTGCATTTTATAAACGTTACTTCTTAAGAGTTTTATTTTCCTCATCTTACCATACCCTGAAATGGGGTATGCTGTAGTGTAGTGGTTGAGGCGCTGCGCTACAAACCAGAAGGTCGCGGGTTCAATCCGTGATGAGGTTAAAGTTTTTCAATTGGCCTAATCCTTCTGGCAGCACTATGGCCCTGGGGTTGACTCAGCCTCAAACAGAAATGAGTACCAGGAGCAATCCTGGGGGAAAAAGGTGGCCGGTGCGTAAGGCTAACAATCTTACCACCTTCATATGCTGAATGTCTAAAATCTGGGAGCCTCAACCTCCTGGAACCCTCTGGATCTCCATGGCCTGTAGAGGAAATACTTTACTTACTTTTAACATACCCCGAAATAGACCTGAAGGGTTTGCAATTTTGCTACCTGAGAATTCCTTACATAGACGCTGTGGAATTCCAAAACTCCCATTTCTTATGTGCAAACCTGATGCTAATCTTAGAACACAAGACCAGCAGATTTCAATACAATGTTACAGGCCTATGATTTTTCAAATCCCTCCTTCAAAGATCCTGTCCCGAGACTAAAATTATTATAGAAGAATGCAGTATAATAGCTAACTTCAGTTTATTTTATGTCTAGGTCTAAATTATTCTAATTAATTATCATTACAGTACACAGTTTCTTTGTCAATTGGCATGTTCTATGGTGAAATATAAAGGGTAAATAAATCGCAATGCCCACTGTTTGGAAAGTCCATTTTGCCACTCGAAAAAGAAACATAAAAGTTGAATTCTGATACTGCTTATTTCAAGTGTTTTTTTCTTCTTCTTTCTTCTTTCATTGTGCATATTGGTCATTTGATAGTGCATGAATGCATGCATATTATAAGATTTAATAGTGCATGGAAATCCTATCTTTAGTGATCATTCAGACCTATTAGTCCACAGCTCAAGCCGTAGATAGAAGACATATTCACAAAGAAATGCTTTCACAGCATAAGAAATTAGCACACGGCAAAAATAATGCTTTCTTGAACTTAACATGTCATGAGCTAAGTGATGACTATTGTAATAATTAGTTGAGGTGGCAATGGTTCAACTCCTCATTGGATGTATTCATTTTTCACTTGTCGGTGAACCAGAATGTTAAGTGATAGAAAGATATAGGCTATTATAATAATAATAATAATAATAATAATAATAATAATAATAATAATAATAATAATAATAATAATAATAATAAGCAAAAGCTTCCTCTGCATAATGGTTGGCTTGCTGACTACTGTTATACAGGTTCAGGTTCGATAGCCGATATCTCCTAAACGTTTCTGAAATCACTAATCAGCCTCCAAAGAATGACTGATTAATACTTTATAAAGAATTAGCGACTCCGATAAGAAACATCAATAATGACCATGGGAAGAGGCAAAATTGACAAGAGACAAATCCTGCCATCTAAGAATGAAGTCAGCAGAAGAAGATATAGATAATACAGCGGTTGCATGACAGGCCCTGCCCCTTGATGTGCTGTAGTCAAACGGAATTTCCAATAAAATATTGAATAATAATCATAACCATAATGATGATAATGATGACGATAATAATAATAATAATAATAATAATGATAACGATGATGTATGGATAGTGTTACGATATTACAACTCACAAAGCTAAATGAACAGAAAATTGCAGCTCACCGGCCAACCCTGACAGTGAGTTTACGTCTTCCTACGTCACGCACTGTTCACCTGAGAAAGAAACTAAGGATACATGGCTAATATTGTTCAGGGGACTTTTGAATGATGATGAAAAATAATTTCACACTTTTCTTTACAACTAATAAAGTTGTAAGCAACAAGCTGGAAGTTTTTAAGCAGACTTTTAGAATGAAATTTAGCCAGCAACAACATTTTTCAGTGCAAAAATGAAAAATATTTTCACCTTGTCTGACAATTTTTTTGTAATCATCATTTTAAAAATATTAGTAAATTTAAAAAACCAGCATTGCCTACAAGGACAAACGAATGACTGAGATTTTTTCATTGCAATTTCTTCGAATTTACTGAGCGTATAACCCCCTCCACCCTCGGCCACCAAACTCGACCAAGTACCCTATTGCCTGCAACAGCTTGCCGACAAAAGAAAAGTCCTTTACTTGGATAATAGGGTTTGTTCAGTGTTTACAATACACACAATTGACTCTCTTGAAAAAGAATTTACACCAATGCCAAATGTATTGATGTGTTTCTTGGAAAGGGAGAGGGGAAAAATTGCATTCATATTCAAGACTTGAGTGAAGATATATGATGTTATACCCAACAAATATACGAGGGCGAATCAAAAATAAGTTATACTAGCTCACAGCGAGAGCACGGTGTGTGTTGTGTCTGTGGCCAATGTGGAGCAAGCTACAGTACCTGCTTGGAAGGTTGGTGTGATATCCTGTCATGTTGTGTGTGCAGAGCAGGCTGGGCTCAATGGCGCTTCAACTGGATGTTCACTCCAAATTGGAGGTGCATGCAACGATCAGATTTCTATGGGTTAAAAGGCTCAATTGCACTGACATTCATCATGAAATCACTGCTGTACATGGTGAGCGTGCAATTTCTCGCCAAGGTATTGTCAAGTGGTGTAAGTAATTTGACACCAGACGCAAGGATCTCATGGGCGAATATCACGAAGGCAGGCCCGCAACGTTCAGTACTGTTGAAAATGTTTTTTTGTGGATGGGATCATGAGAGAGAATCGGCGCATAACACTGCAGGAAATTGCCAGCGAGCTGAACATTTCATATGGCAGTGTGTTCTCCATTGTTCACCAGCACCTTGGATTTCATAACTGTGTCAAAGATGGGTCCCACATCTGCTCACTGATGTTCACAAGGGACGTTTCCAATCGTCACTGGAATTTTTCCAATGGTATTCTATGGAGGGCGAGTTTCTGTGGCGAATCATCACAGGGAATGAAACATGGGTCCACCACTTCACCCCCGAAACAAAGAGAACATCGATGGAATGGGTGCACACCACATCACCACCACGAAAGAAGGCCAAGGTCCAATATTCAGCAGGAAAGGTAATAGCTACAGTATTCTCTGACATGGAGGGTGTGGTGCACGTGGAATTTATGCCGAATGGCACGACAATCAACTCGGCTTCGTATTGTCAAACATTGAACCGGTTGCGTAAGGCAATTAAAGAAAAGAAGCAGGGAAAACTGAGCACCGGTGTGATTTTGTTGCACAATAACGCAACACCTAACATGGCCTGCCAAATGTCCGAACTACTACTGCTACAGCGATTCAAGTGGGAGGTATGGCAACATCCTCCATACAGTCCAGACTTAGCGCCATGCAATTATCATGTGTTCGGTAAGCTGAAAAAGGATCTTGGTGGACGATTCCAAAACGAGGAGGTGAAAGCAGCTGTCTCCAGGTGGTTACATAGCGCTGGAGGTGATTTCTAGCATACGTACATGGTTCTAACTTTAAAAGGCATTCAATCTAATCACCACCATTGCGTACAACACGTTCCCAGTGATGTGGAAGTCTTTGGACCCCGTTGGCACTGCCTAATTTATTGATGGTGTGAAGAGAGCGGTCGGTTGCCTGTAAAACATTATTGGGATGGTGTGATCAAAAAACATACCGTTTGTTGGTGCAAGCATCATGTTCAGTGAGTTAGTCTATTCAAATGGCTGCTACGATATTTCCCTGTGCTGACTAAGCATTTCGATTTGTTGTGCAATCGGTTTTCGTGAGTTTGGCTGATGTAATGCTGGTCAACGCCAGAAGGAAGCCACGCCATTCCAGTCAGTTCAGCCTCAGACTGCATCGCGTATGGAAGCATGCAAGTTTTCTTCTCGTATCCGTGCAGTTCTTAAGTCAATTGCAACGCCAAGTTCAAGTGCTCTTAAAACCCACGAATATAATTACAAAACTACAAGTATTAAGTTTTGTTGTTCGCTCGTAATTATTCTACAGTAATTACATTGTCGCATTGTGCAACTGTGTTCACAGTGAAGTAATCTAT
Organism: Ectobius pallidus; assembly: GCA_964059195.1. Lineage (NCBI taxonomy): Eukaryota > Metazoa > Arthropoda > Insecta > Blattodea > Ectobiidae > Ectobius > Ectobius pallidus. The sequence continues at coordinate 37,770,523 of CAXKWD010000009.1, forward strand.
CCTATTGCAATTTAAGTTTATTCTTGATATTTCAGTTAATTAGCAGCATACAACTGACTATATCAACGATTTACAGTGTTATGATATATAATTTATTATATGGAGTAATTATACATATTTTCGCCCATGTGCTAAATTTCCCGCCAACTCAGTACATGCATATTTCAGTTGTTATACAAGCATTTATTTCAATCATCAGTTCTATTAGTTAATTACGTGTGAATAAAGTTACATAGATTATTACATGTGTAAGGTTGTACTTCCAATTAGATCCATGGATCTCTGTTCCAAGTGCCTACGATATGTCCATTATGCTCTCATATCTTTCATTACTTACATAATTGGTCCCCACCTTACCCCAGAGGTTATCGTCCTTTAATTATTGTCCTACCCCAACATTTGGCACCACCGTCAGCTGGATTTTAATTTGGATACAATCTTAAACTCTCACACGTGTATCGCTTTGCGCTTCTTGGTCACACTCCATGTGCTTTACGGATTTCCGAATCCGGAATATTCACGCGAACGTCGTCCTATAGTTCGTATAGCAAATGTGCCGCACATCACTTCCAGTAACTCTGAATCCGTGGTCCAGGTTGTCATCTAAGTGGCAGTGACCAGGCACTTCAAGTATCTACAGCAAATTTAGCGAGCATCAAGGCTGCATTGAGCAGCACTCCAGGCTATCATCAAGCAGCAGTGAACAGCTTCCCAGCAGCATTCAACATCTACAAGTATTTCTTTGTACATCCAACATGGTAAAAGAGATGAAATCACTTATTAAAAAACGAGGTTTTATCAAACGTAAGTTCACTTACATTCAGAAGTACTGTGACAACATTCCAGAAGAAATTGAAGGTTTTATGTTAAAGGTAAAATACGACAGCCTCAATGATCTCTGGGAAAAATACGAAGCTGTACAAACTCAAATTGAGTCTCTCATCGAGGCTGAAGGTGAACTAGAAATTCACGCATAGTACGACGAAGATGTGAGAAACAATTACGAAGTGTTAAAAGCTAAGTTAAGTGGTCTTCTGTTTCTACATGAGCAGCCAGTGCTTACTGCAAGCTCTCATCACAGTCAACGATCACAGCATAACAGTGACACCTCACATCACACCTCTCATTCTTGCAATGCACAGAACAAAGTTATACCTTTACCTGTGATAGAATTACCATTTGAAGGAGATGTTACAAACTTTAAAGATTTCCATGATACGTTTCCTAGTTTTGTGGTACACAATGAATCGCTAGATCAGAATCAAAAGTATCATTACCTTTTATCATCACTGAAAGGTCAAGCGCATAATTTAGTGCAGAACTTACCTGTCACCAGTGACAATTTCTCTGTGGCATTGGACTTAGTTTGTGCTCGCTATAATAATACCAGATTAATAGCTACAGCGCATATACAACAGTTATTATCTCTACCAACAATGAAGACAGTGTAGCAGAATTAAGGAATTAAGAAGTTCCACTGCGTGACATCATCTTAATGCAGCTTCTATTAAATAATCTTGCAGACAGCACTCGCAGAGAGTTTGAGAGTAAAATCGACTCACAGCATTTTACGTCTCTACAAGAACTCATAACTTTCCTAGAATCCAAAGCACATTCATTAGAGATTCCAGCGACTTCTAGCAACATGTCCAGCCCATCAAGAGAAAAGGTTGAGCTACGATCATATCAAAACAGTCAAAAAAGCTCGGCAGTCGTACACAAATGCAAACAGAAATTCCTGTCCATATTGTCAGGAGAATCACAAGCTGTACCATTGTAATGAATTTCGTCAGCTTCAAGTCCACGAGCGATGGAATTTCGTCAAGTCACAGCACCTGTGTGTAAACTGTTTCTCATCGAATCACCAGGTACACCAGTGCAATCTAGAATCATTCTGTAATTGTGGTCATTCAGTACATAACCAATTATTACATAATGACATGAAAAGGGTTTCTCGAGCAGACTCTCATTCGTCAACATCCGATAAAGAGCCCCAAGTGCATTCATTTGTGGTCACTTGTAAATCTTCACAACGGCAAGTCTGTCCACAGTGTAAACAAAAGCACACTTTACACAGATATGGCAAATTCCGCAAGCTAAGTGTACCAAAACGGTGGAATTTTGTACGGTCTAAACAATTGTGCTTTAACTGTTTCTCTGCAGAACATAAAGTGCAGTATTGTTCATTAGCTTCTTATTGCATGTGTAAATCAACACACAGCAAATTGTTACACTTCGTACATAAGCAAGTTCAATCTCCAGCATTCACATGCTTTGATATCAGTAGAAATAAACAGAACACTTCACATCATGACAACTCTAAACCAGTTAGAGTTTGTAATAATTCAAGCAAGGCATCTTTTCACAAGCAGAGCCAACGCTTCAAGAGAAAGAAACCCAATACAGCGGTTAAATCACTTCTCAACAATAAGTACGTCTCTTGCAAAAAGGTACGGCCATGAAGATACATCTCATCGCAGTGAATCTTCCAACAATGAAGAAAGGTTTAATACAAATGCTATTGTAAATTCAAACCTTCAAGTAGATCCAGTTTACAGTGTGACAACAACTCCTAGAAGCAACACTTATTCGTGTGTGCCTTCATCAATGCATCAGTGAAAAACATTTCCTATACATCACGGGTATATGGTTTCTATCAGATGAATCAGCGAGAGACTATTTTTTTTTAAACTCCTCGGATAAAATTATATTCCTGCATCATATGCAGCAGATTCATTACCTTGAATTGTATGTTAGAAAATCTTTTTCCATAATTTCAATCTCAAGTCTCATAATAAGAAATATCATCAGCGGTCTGCTGCTATGTTTGATATACAGCAATCATCATACATTTCTCTAACAAGCTTCTATAGCTTATCGCATATACAACTTATACTTCAACAAGCATCTAGACTGTCTGCACTACAATGTGTTCCTGCTCCAGCTGTTCCGTATGAGTCGAAGCTTCTTCACTCAAGGAGATTACCAGCATCTTCATGGAGTCCAGCCATCATCATCACCTACACCTGACGTTCACATCACATCACGTGTGTTGCCAGTATAAGTAGTGTAGAGTCAGTGCGTATCTCAGTGTTGTATATAGAGTGTATTTCTTTAATCAATGTAGCTTGCACTTTCTTTTCTTTGTTAAAGCAACAGGCTTTAAGGTCGGGAGTATGTTGGTGCAAGCATCATGTTAAGTGAGTTAGTCTATTCAAATGGCCGCTAAGATATTTCCCCGAACTGACTAAGCATTTTGTTTTGTTGTGCAATCGGTTTTTGCGCGTTTAGCTGATGTAATGCTGGTCAACGCCAGAAGGAAGCCATGCCATTCCAGTCAGTTCAGCCTCAGACTGCATCGCGTATGGAAGCATGCAAGTTTTCTTCTCATATTCCCGCGGTTCTTAAGTCAATTGCAACGCCAAGTTCAAGTGATCTTAAAACCCACGAATTTAAATACAAAACTACAAGTATTAAGTTTTGTTGTTTGCTTGTAATTATTCTACAGTAATTACAAACGTGTTACAATTATTTCAACTATCACATCTGTCTGTTAAGTTCGTATGAGATTACGTCACATTGTGCAACCGTGTTCACAGTGAAGTAATCTATCCTATTTCAATTTAAGTTTATTCTTGATATTGCAGTTAATTAGCAGCATACAACTGATTATATCAACGATTTACAGTGTTATGATATATAATTTATCACATGAAGTAATTATACATATTTTCGCCCATGTGCTAAGTTTCCCGCCAACTCAGTACATTGCGTATTTCAGTTGTTTACATTATTTATTTCAATCATCAGTTCTATTAGTTAATTATATGTGAATAAAGTTACATAGTTTATTACATGTGTAAGGTTGTACTTCCAATTAGATCCGTGGATCTCTGTTCCAAGTGCCTACGATAAGTCCATTATGCTCTTACATCTTTAATTACTTACGTAATTGGTCTTCCACCCTATCCCAGAGGTTATCGTCCTTTAATTATTGTCCTACCCCAACACTGTACATCCAAGCCAGAACTTTATTGCGGAGTACTACTGCTCGTTTTTGCAAAACAATCTGTGTGCAGCTCTAAAAGGAAAATAGCGACACTTCGTGGACAATCCACCCATCATTCTGCATGACAACGCTAGGGCACAATCGACACGTGTTGTGTCTGAACTGTTCAATCATTGGGGCTGGGAGGTGCTCTATCACCCTCTGTATTTTCAAGATTTAAGTCCCTGCGATTTTGATCTAATCCTGAAGATGAAGGAGCCACTTGGGGGATTTGCTTTCATATGGTTGAAGATGTTTTACAAGCAATCGACTGCTCTATTTGCACAATCAACAGATTAGGCAATGCCAACGGGGGTCCAAAGGCTTCCGCATTGCTGGAAATGTGTTGTACGCAATGGTGGTGATTAGATTGAAGGCCTATAAAAGTTAGAACCATGTACATATGCTATATGTGGAGAAATAAAATAGTTGCCACTACTAAAAAATCAACCCGTGTTTATAGAATGAACGTAGCATCACACACAATATGCATAAGGTTATATGAATTGAAGTCCTCTTAGGTGGAGTCAGTTTGCAAACATCAATTCTACCCGTAAGTTGCAATTTAGTTTATGATACGCTCACAGGGTTTCTTGCACTTTTCACCAAAAGGTGCTAAATTAAAAGTGAAAAGTAGCTATACTTCTATTTTCGAGAGTTATAGCCTGACCTTCGAACTACTGTGAGATATTGCTGATCATCTGACATGAATATAAGCTGAGTCACTTTCATAAGGGTAGGCCTACATATAATTTAACACATGAAAAAAACTGCAGAATTGCCAGAGACAGAATTACATAATGCAATAAATGCAATTTGAAGCCAAGAGGAAAGGGATACGACAAACTCTTGAGCATGTGCTAATGTTGAACCAGTAACATCGAAAACATAGTCATGGTTACCATTGCAGTGGTGTTGTAGCATTCACTTGTATTCCTGATTACAGCACTATGTCAGGTCCCCACCTTCAAAAATCATAAAAGAAACTCAACACTCAAGGTAGCAACTTTAATGCAAACAATGCATATAGTCACTTTTGTCACTTTGATTAGCACGAATTTCTCAAGATTTCAAAATTGTGCAAGTTAATGATTTTCTCGTATATGAAACTGGAAAAATCTTTAAGGGGTACGCATTCCCCCAGTAAAAAAGCATTGTTTCTCTGTCATATTAACATATTAAACTAGGGAGAAAAGCATGTGTCTTATGAGAAATTAATAATGGTACCACTATATATTTGACGCTATACAAAGTTCTACTGTATAGGATTGGTATGGAGGGATTACACAGGAATGAACACAATTACCAAGGAAAATTTTCTTTCATAGAGGAATTAAATACTTATAACAGTAATTGTGCATTTTAAATCCTGAATTTGTTTAATGTATTATTTAGGTTGTTTTTAACATCCGATATCCCTCCTGCCATTCTCTACTTAAAGTGAAATATTTTTTGTAGCATTTATGAGGCAGAGCAAAAAACTAATGGGCAGCAAAGCTCAAATATAGCCCAGGAACCCATTAATAATATCTCAGAAACTGTATTACCTGTAAATATTATTTATTTTTGACTGGCATTAAGGAAAAAATAGGTCTTCTTACTGAAAATGTTTTCAAAATTAGGTCTTAAATAGCTTTTGAGGGCAAGACTCGTTAAGTTTGCAAAGGCAAACTAGGCAATGTTCAACTAAGCAATGCTGGAAGGAGGAACAATTCGGTGATTAAGAGCAGCTTATGTAGAAGCTCCTCCTGATTTTCCACGGAATAATTCAATTAGTTTACTGTACTAAATTTGAACAAAATTAATGGAATTATTTTGCAACAAATTTTGAAGAAAGAAGAAAAAAAAATTCTACCTAACTTGGACAAACAATTTCAGTTTGATATGATTTTTCATATTTTCACTGACACACACACACAAAGATACAAAGACACTGGTAAATTAAATCCTACATGACTTAATCTCCACATACTTGTGCTTCTCTAGGTAGAGGTACCCAGTGAGCTGCTGGAAGCAAGTCTTCAAACTGTGCAGGTGCAAGGCTGGCAGCCTTGACAGAGATATCCTGAAGCATTACTGACTGCTGTGCACTTGGCCATAAGCCACTGCTCAGCAGTCGAGCAAAGAAGAGCGAAAAAAAATGATCCAATGCCTCTTGGTTTGCTTGATTTGTGAAGGCACTGAAATGAAGAAACAATATACTTTAATTTCACAACCTGGAAAGTAACAATTTGCAGAAATATATAAGAAAAGAATTTACTTGCTCAGCAATTTTTTAATGTGTGTGTGTGTCTCTGTGTCTCTGTCTCTGTCTCTGTCTCTCTGTCTCTCTGTCTCTCTGTGTCTCTGTGTCTCTGTGTCTCTGTGTCTCTGTGTCTCTGTGTCTCTGTGTCTCTGTGTCTCTGTGTCTCTGTGTCTCTGTGTCTCTGTGTCTCTGTGTCTCTGTGTCTCTGTGTCTCTGTGTCTCTGTGTCTCTGTGTCTCTGTGTCTCTGTGTCTCTGTGTCTCTGTGTCTCTGTGTCTCTGTGTCTCTGTGTCTCTGTGTCTCTGTGTCTCTGTGTCTCTGTGTCTCTGTGTCTCTGTGTCTCTCTGTCTCTCTGTCTCTCTGTCTCTCTGTCTCTCTGTCTCTCTGTCTCTCTGTCTCTCTGTCTCTCTGTCTCTCTGTCTCTCTGTCTCTCTGTCTCTCTGTCTCTCTGTCTCTCTGTCTCTCTGTCTCTCTGTCTCTCTGTCTCTCTGTCTCTCTGTCTCTCTGTCTCTCTGTCTCTCTGTCTCTCTGTCTCTCTGTCTCTCTGTCTCTCTGTCTCTCTGTCTCTCTGTCTCTCTGTCTCTCTGTCTCTCTGTCTCTCTGTCTCTCTGTCTCTCTGTCTCTCTGTCTCTCTGTCTCTCTGTCTCTCTGTCTCTCTGTCTCTCTGTCTCTCTGTCTCTCTGTCTCTCTGTCTCTCTGTCTCTCTGTCTCTCTGTCTCTCTGTCTCTCTGTCTCTCTGTCTCTCTGTCTCTCTGTCTCTCTGTCTCTCTGTCTCTCTGTCTCTCTGTCTCTCTGTCTCTCTGTCTCTCTGTCTCTCTGTCTCTCTGTCTCTCTGTCTCTCTGTCTCTCTGTCTCTCTGTCTCTCTGTCTCTCTGTCTCTCTGTCTCTCTGTCTCTCTGTCTCTCTGTCTCTCTGTCTCTCTGTCTCTCTGTCTCTCTGTCTCTCTGTCTCTCTGTCTCTCTGTCTCTCTGTCTCTCTGTCTCTCTGTCTCTCTGTCTCTCTGTCTCTCTGTCTCTCTGTCTCTCTGTCTCTCTGTCTCTCTGTCTCTCTGTCTCTCTGTCTCTCTGTCTCTCTGTCTCTCTGTCTCTCTGTCTCTCTGTCTCTCTGTCTCTCTGTCTCTCTGTCTCTCTGTCTCTCTGTCTCTCTGTCTCTCTGTCTCTCTGTCTCTCTGTCTCTCTGTCTCTCTGTCTCTCTGTCTCTCTGTCTCTCTGTCTCTCTGTCTCTCTGTCTCTCTGTCTCTCTGTCTCTCTGTCTCTCTGTCTCTCTGTCTCTCTGTCTCTCTGTCTCTCTGTCTCTCTGTCTCTCTGTCTCTCTGTCTCTCTGTCTCTCTGTCTCTCTGTCTCTCTGTCTCTCTGTCTCTCTGTCTCTCTGTCTCTCTGTCTCTCTGTCTCTCTGTCTCTCTGTCTCTCTGTCTCTCTGTCTCTCTGTCTCTCTGTCTCTCTGTCTCTCTGTCTCTCTGTCTCTCTGTCTCTCTGTCTCTCTGTCTCTCTGTCTCTCTGTCTCTCTGTCTCTCTGTCTCTCTGTCTCTCTGTCTCTCTGTCTCTCTGTCTCTCTGTCTCTCTGTCTCTCTGTCTCTCTGTCTCTCTGTCTCTCTGTCTCTCTGTCTCTCTGTCTCTCTGTCTCTCTGTCTCTCTGTCTCTCTGTCTCTCTGTCTCTCTGTCTCTCTGTCTCTCTGTCTCTCTGTCTCTCTGTCTCTCTGTCTCTCTGTCTCTCTGTCTCTCTGTCTCTCTGTCTCTCTGTCTCTCTGTCTCTCTGTCTCTCTGTCTCTCTGTCTCTCTGTCTCTCTGTCTCTCTGTCTCTCTGTCTCTCTGTCTCTCTGTCTCTCTGTCTCTCTGTCTCTCTGTCTCTCTGTCTCTCTGTCTCTCTGTCTCTCTGTCTCTCTGTCTCTCTGTCTCTCTGTCTCTCTGTCTCTCTGTCTCTCTGTCTCTCTGTCTCTCTGTCTCTCTGTCTCTCTGTCTCTCTGTCTCTCTGTCTCTCTGTCTCTCTGTCTCTCTGTCTCTCTGTCTCTCTGTCTCTCTGTCTCTCTGTCTCTCTGTCTCTCTGTCTCTCTGTCTCTCTGTCTCTCTGTCTCTCTGTCTCTCTGTCTCTCTGTCTCTCTGTCTCTCTGTCTCTCTGTCTCTCTGTCTCTCTGTCTCTCTGTCTCTCTGTCTCTCTGTCTCTCTGTCTCTCTGTCTCTCTGTCTCTCTGTCTCTCTGTCTCTCTGTCTCTCTGTCTCTCTGTCTCTCTGTCTCTCTGTCTCTCTGTCTCTCTGTCTCTCTCTCTCTCTCTCTCTCTCTCTCTCTCTCTCTCTCTCTCTCTCTCTCTCTCTCTCTCTCTCTCTCTCTCTCTCTCTCTCTCTCTCTCTCTCTCTCTCTCTCTCTCTCTCTCTCTCTCTTTTTTTTCCCAGATGAGAAAAATAATAAGAAAACTATCTAATATATAAAGTCGAATGTGTGTTTGTGGGTATGTATGTATGTATGTATGTATGTATGTTTGTTCCTTATACAAATCTACATTTCTTCACCAATTTGTACAAAATTTTGCACACATACCCAGTTAAGCCCGGGAAGTAACGCGGTCAACATTAAAATTGTAATAAATCAGTCCTTCCCTTGAAAATTATATAATTTCTGAGAATATTATACTGAAAAACAATGAAATGCTGTTCAGTTCACATGACAACCGTGTATTGTTTACTTTGATAACATTGGGCCTTGGCAACTGGACTTTAACGAATTATGATTGAATCGATGCAATATATTGGCGAAAATAATTACTGAAAAATGAATTACACGAAAATAAAGCAAAGTGTGATGCAATCACACAACTTTCTCTACCCTAGACATAAGAAATATTTTCTCACTTCACATTTTGATGTAGAATAAGAGGTCGTATTGCAGGAGCAACTTAAGTGTGTGAGTATGCTATATCAGAAGTCGGTAAATAGTCAGTTATCCATAGCTGTAGGCTTTGTATTAGTTGAGATTTATCATAGGCCTTAAGCATGGGATGGAACATTTTGAGTCCTATACTCGCAGTATATTATGTCCCGGGTTTTAGGGGAGGAAAGTATGAAAGTGATACTGCATTTCTATTTTATTTCAGCCCCGAAAGGGTTGTAACATGAGAATGAGAAATAAAATTTTCTGTCAAGTCAATACAATCTTATGTAATTTATGTTTCTTCTTATTTCAACCCCTCCCAGGCATGATGTGTAGAAGCAACGGAATGCAGCATTCGACATCCTCTATGAGCCATAAAAAGCTATATCTAGCGTTTTCTGATGGAATAGTTTGATAAATCTTTTTCTTCATTTCAAGTTTTACATACATATTATAGGCTATAAGGACCTAGAGTTTCAAAATCGAAAGTCCTCCATAAGTTAATTTCAAATTACAAAATACAAAGCCCGGGCGACGCCGGGCCTTTTCAGCTAGTCTTTAATAATTTAACAATATGGAACCCTTCCAGCTAGACGGATACAGTGTTGTTGAACACATCTGTAGTGAGGTTGCTAGGGGTAGGGTTACATGAACAATTTGAAAAAAGAGGACACTTTTGTTAATGAAGGTAAAATAACCTAAATTATAAAAATAACCTGAATTATACTTTTAAACAGAAACACAGATGTACATATCCAAACATTTTCTTGCAAGATATTTCCCCAGATGAGCAAAGCTCGTGTTTAGGGGCTAGAAATGAATGATGTTTTGGAGAAACAGATATATTTATAAAATGCACAGCATAAAAATTAACAATTAAATATTTTTAAAAAGTTGACAATACAAAAATTAAAAAAATAAATTTATAATGTTACCAAAAAATTAACTTAATTTTACAAACTATGTTTTATATACATATAGAAATACAAATAAATGTAAGAAAATTTGATTGAAACGAATGAAAAGACAAAACAATTATAAGTTTTTATTATTAATAGTAAACAGTTTCCCCCCCCCCCATCTTAAAACGGTTAAGACTGTACTTTATGAAATCAAGGTGCTCAGCAATAAACATATAATACAACATAGTTTAGACCATATAATTGCCCAGTAGTAGTCCTGAATTTTGTTTCCGCGAAATGAAACATGGTATTTCTTCTTGTACAGGGTGCGGCATTTAAAGTTTCCCATTTTCAAAACCATGTAACACATTTATTTAACAAAGAAATAAGCTATATTGAACATTTTTAAATGGCTTACATTCTTGGATTTACAATTCTGGTCTTACTTTTTTAATATGATTTCCTTGAGATGTCCTACATTAACTTCAATGCAATCTCCCTCGTACACTGGCCTTTACGTGGTGTGTGGTGTCTTACGTAACATTTGCACTTTCCTGCTGAATTGCATTGTTAAGACTGTTAATGTCAGGGAGGGCATGAGTGAAAACTTTAGACTTCAGATAGTCCCACAGAAAAAAAAAAATCTTGCTGAAGTAAGGTCGGGAGATTTGAAGGGAAAAAATTTGGAAAGAATTCGGCCGGGGAAACCAGCATGAAGGGTGTCCATTGAAAGATGTGCAGTATGTGCTACACCATCATCCTGTTGAAACCACAATCTCTGAATATCCAAGTTACGATGTGTCGATTCTGGTAGGAAGAAACTTTGCAGCGTATGATTGTAACGTTCAGAGTTGACAAAAACCGAAGCACCATTATCGCTCTCAAAGAAGTAAGGGCCAATAATACCCTGTGCTGCAATGGCGCAACACACCACGACCTTAGGACTGTGAAGTGGCTTATGTGGATTATGCGTGAATTTGCAGGAAATTGCACATGTTACGTAAGACACCACACAATGCGTAATGGCCAGTGTACGAGGGAGATTGCAGCAATGTGTTGAAGTTAATGGAGGGCATCTCAAGGACATTGTATTCAAAAAGTAAGACCAGAATTGCAAATCCAAGACTGTAAGCCATTTAAAAATGTTCAATGTAGCTTATTTAAGTTTTAAATAAATGTGTTACACGGTTTTGAAAATGGGAAACTTTAAATGCCGCACCCTGTATTTTGACAATGTCTGAAAGAAAGAAATTTTGATAAGTTTTATGGTAAAAGATAATAATGTAAACTTATAATAAAGCTGCTCAATTTTCATAACTTTGAATTCAGATATTAGTCTTATAGGGTAGTCTTCTTTATAGAAATGTTTTACTTTTCTCTTTTAAAGCAAAATATGTTTTAAACAATAGGTCTTACAAGGGTACCGTACGGGTTGTCATGTCAAAACTTACCCTAAAATTTTGCACATCGGTAGGTCTTCATTGCACATAGAGACATGCCAAAAATTAGCTGCTCATATAAACTTTTAGAAGTGAAAATTAATTGCGAATCTTGTAAATTCGAAATATTGAGTAGCCTCTTACAGTTGTCGGCAGGTGAAGATAGCGGCCTTCCCTATCTAGCGTGTGCTTGGCATCGGCTTTCACAGTGTTCCTGAATCCCACATCAGATATACACCTATGTGTATTTGCCGTATCTCCCCCTTTCCTTATCATTACAGGACGGAACATTATTATAATAATGAATAATATCCTCCTCTGATACACATGTTTGTAACCCAGTAGTTGTTGTGAAGTAATTAGTAGGATTAGCCAAGTGAATCTTGTGTGCTGTTTATATTAGTTCTTTTTCTTTGGCCTATAATAACGAGTAAAATTTATTACTACGTAGTATGTTAGTCTGAGTTTTTAATACTTAAAGACTTTTGTCTGGACAATAAATGTCAACATTGAGAATAAGTTGAAATATCTTCAAATATCATGCAACTATATACAGATTATATAGTTTTAAAATGCGGAAATGATAAGAATAAATGATTATATAAAAGTTATTTAGTGAAACACATTCTGCGAGTACAAAGGAGCTCCTTCCCTCTATTGCACACCCCGACCCCGCTATCACATGAACCCAGCATACAGGCTATTCAAGCGAGCTCTACAAGTCCTCGCTGTTGTTTACTTATAAAACAAAACACATGTTGACCCACTTACAGCTCATACGAGCAGCTAATGTTTTGCCTGTGTTCATCTATAATGGAGACCTATCGATGTGCAAAATTTGAGGGTAGGTTTCGACATGACAACCGAAAGTTTGGCAGTCACCATCTTAGCTTCCAAAATTACTTCATAGCGATGAGAAGTTGAACAACAAGAGAGATTTTTGCGGCACGTAAGCCCTTATATCCACTTTATCCTAATACCCGGAAAACCAACCACAATGTAACGTGGGAGATTTAATTATTATGAGTCTTTATCTGTACTTAAGCCAATTTTGCAGTAAAACTTTCATTAACCATTCTGTAATTTAATTTATACTTCAGTAGATTAAATGTAAAACAGGAATATAAAATCATCAAAATTCACATATATTCGATCTTATTCAGAAAGTTCATCCAATAAAAATACATTTCCCATTTTGTAAAGGTTTAGTTGTCACAAACTGTGAACTAAAGGAATGCCAACCTTTAAAGGCTGGTGAACTCAAACTATTTGCTGACAATTACATTCTTCTACTCTCAACATTTCCTGCTGTCTTTGATCCAATATAGCCTTTGATCGTATGGTAACTTCTAAATTAAACAGAAAAATAAATATATTTTCATTTCGTTCATTAGGACAACATTCTGACCCATAACACTTTGATCATGTTTTCTTTGATTTGAACTTTTCTCATGTGTTTGCACCTGAAAAGATTGGAGAAAAGTCAATGAATTATCCCATGAAAAACTAGGTGACACTAGGTTAGGCAGAGCTATAATGTAGGCTTTAACACAATTTAATATGGGTTAATATTAATTAATATATAGGTGTTGTTTATGAACGTCTGCTAGCCTTTAGCAGTCGAAATGCTTTGGCAGGACATCCTACCTCGGACTCATTTCGTCCTTTTGTAAATGCTGTGTACTTTTCTGTAAGCTGGTTATTGAACACATACTTTCTTTTCAGCATCATATTCTTTACTTTAAATTTAAACAACAATGGAATATTGTCATAAATATTATGTATAATGCCAAAACAGACAGTCACATTTGCACATGACATGTGCCAAGCTAAACCACAAACATCAAACAGTTGATATTCGATTAGAGGAGCAGTACAGCCAATATAACGACTCTTATACTATAAAAATAGTCAAAGGGTGTACGGTATATTTTTTTATGCTCTGGACGTAAAAGAGGGCATTTCCTCATTTTTTTTAATTGCCCGGATGCTCTTTTTAACGCTGAAAGAGGACATGAGCGGGAAAAACAGGATGTATGGTAACCCTAGTCTAGAGGAATATTGAAAATGGGACTGAGTATGTCCTCAGGGAGAAGAGCAGCCTCAGCATCAGGGTGTACCAAGCTGAGTACTCAGTAAGATTTTAACTGAAAAACCATAAAATTTAGATTCTGTACATACAGATGCATTTTTTATTATCATTTTCTAATCAGTCTGTCATTTTCTGATCAGTCTGATTAGAAATAGTTTGATATTAAAGAGAAATAGATCACCTCAAATAAGACCAAGGGTTTCCCTAGCCATCATTTATTTATATTTCTTTGAATATATCCTTTTTATTTTATTTACGGCTATAAAACCTATCTAATTAGTTTGCCTATATAATTTTGTAATAAATGATGCTGTTTTCATTTAGGTAGCATTAAAGATTAATAGTTTATTAAAGATTTTCAATATCATTAGTCAGAAGAAGTATTCGTTAAAAGACACCATTGCATGTTCAATTCCACTTCTCTCAGTTAAAATTCTAGAACGATTCAAATGTAACCAATCAGATTTAATTATTTATAACAACAGAACAATTAATGTTGAATTTCCTCACTCATGTAGACCTCTCTAATGAATGATGCAATAGAGACTATATAAGTTGATGCGAAAAAGGCAACCTCCCTCATTTGTTCTTCAGATCTCATTTGTTCTGAAATTTGTCTAAGTATCTACATGCTCATAGGTTTTGTGTCACAGGTGCTTTGTAGAAATGGAAGGTGATACCATGAAAAGAAGACATGCCAAGTAGATTGGATGCTACATCATAATATGTAGGTTTGTCGTCAGTTTTCTTGAGCTATCATAAAGAAAGTATTTCATGAAGTGGTGAAGAATACTTCAAATAAAATAGAGGAACATTTTGATTGCATATGGCGATTATCATAATTTTATTTATTGTGAAGGATACTTAACCTATGAGCTGTGCAACACAAACATTTAATTGGTTAAAATAAAAGAGAACATTGAACAAATAAATGTCCTTGCTGCTTAACACCACAAATTCCTTTAGATGCAATCCTTACTTGTTTCCCCTGAACTAGCTTGGACATTAGTGAAAGGTTAGCAATGTGATTGTGGTGAAGAAGACATCAACAGATTTCAGCATTCAAGTAAAGAATAATAATCAGTAACAGGTAAAGAATAATAATTAGAGCCATTGAACATAAATACTTGAGATTCACTGTCCTGTGAATTGCTAAACCAAGTGCTGATAATTAGAGATCCATGAAATTTGCAATACGTGATAACACGAATTGATCTTATTTCCAAAAATTTGTGCAGTATTTTTGTAAACATCAACCTCTAAACCACAAAAAATGTTTTCATAAATCACGAAATAATGTGAATTTGTCAACATAACACAAAATAGTAAAAATAATGCAAAACATGGATATTTTACAGGTCTTTAAATGAATTTGAAAAAAAAAATAGTAAAAATGATGAATTCTCAACATAAATGTATTGTTTTAATAGCTTACAATCTTGTTTCAATGAAAAATATAACAAAATTGTTTCAAGGACAGCAGTGCACAAAAATGTTCAAGAGCAGCAGCCAAAGAGGAAAGAATTTAGGAACAATCTGTGATACCAGAAAATATAAGACCTTGAATGTTCAAACTACTGCGGTTTGCTCCACTAATTATTCTGCGCAGGTAATTTTGGGGGTATGGAATTTATTAGTGGAAGCTTTGAAGCAAGTTACTTATCAATGCCCTTCAATCTTCTTCCTACGCCTTGCCACCTTCCAGCGTGACATTGCCAGACACTCGTCATAAAACTCTGTAAACTTATAGACATGTTTCGAAAAAAATGAAAATTGGAAATAATTTCCCAACTCTAGCTATGTAATGTCTTGCCACTAAGTTTAGATATATGGTAAGGATCACTTTGACACATACTGCCTTAGGTCTGACGTCCATACGCATGATATGAGGAATAAACATAATATTGAATTTCCGACGTTATATTAAGTAAAACAACCAACAGTTACAAGTATCTTAGTCTAAGACTACCTACACACTTACCTTTAACAGCAAGAGCAATTGCAACAAATCATTTTAAACAAGTTGTTAAGAGATGGCTAAAAACGAAAGCTTTTTATACAAACAAAGAGTTTCTGGAATGCAGTGTTTGTGATTTAGTATTTTAAAACTTATTTCATATTGTGTGTTTTGTAATCTGAGCCAGGGCGAGTAAAGCATTAAGTGTTGGAACTTCCATAACAACGTATAGTTCAGATGAAGTAGTTCCAAACTCCCACACCAGGCGTCGTAGCGATCGTCATCCCTTAAGAAAATCGCGGGCATAGAGAGCTGTGTATTGTGAAGTTCTTAAACCATGCCGTGTTATGTAGTGTATTTTTAGAAATTTATTTTGTGATGGTCGATTTTAGAAGTGTTATTTGTGTCATAATCATTATATGCGATTGTTCACAAGTGTATTTTATTTCCTTTAGCGAATAGAATCAGCTAAACAGTGAAGACTCTAACAAAGTAACTTTCACAATGCCAGGATGTTTTGTGCCTGGTTGTAAATCGGGGTATGTAAAAGGAGATGGGAGACACTTATTCAGACCCCCTAAAAGTTGTTTGGGTGAATGGAACAAAGCAATTCCAAGAAGTGACCGTGTGCTAAGGGAAAATGACTGCGTGTGCGACATTCATTTTAGCAATGAAATGCTAGTTAAGGTGGATTCCTTTGTAATAGAAGGAAAAACAGGAGAATTGAAACGTAACAGATGGAAATTAAAAGAAAATGCCATACCACATTACTTTCCCGGGATTCCGAGTAATTTGAGTTTCGAACCCCGTAAAAGAAAAGCCCCTAAATCACGAAATCCTCATTGTGCTCCACAAAAGCAGAAGAAAATAGGAAAAATCGAGATCCTATCACAGGAAAGCAACGCCAGTGAATTAGCATGCAGCCAGATTCTACTGCAGGAAAGCAATGACACCGAAACTGAATGCAACCAGAAACAATGTGCATCTATCAACAATGACCACAAGGCAGAAGTTATACTTCTGCGGAAAAAAGTAAAACGTTTGACACACCTTCTTGCTGTAAGTAGAAAAAATAAACTTAATTATCTCAAAGAAATAACAAAATTAAGAAACATTGTAAAAAGGTATGATGTTAAAAGTTTAAAACAAAAACAAAAACTTGTGGTTCGCACCATGACAAAAAAGAATGCAACAAATCCACAAGGAATGCGTTATGAACCAGAATTTATTTTAGAAAGTTTGCTGTTTTTAATAAAATCTAGGAAAGGTTATGAACATTGTTCGAATCACCAGCTGCTACCTCTCCCTTCAATTTCATTGTTGCGCAAGCTATCACGTGGCTTGAAATGCAATTATGGTATAAATCCTCATGCCTTATCTGCCATCTCTGACGACATGGAAGGAAGTGATGTCAATCATCGTAACTGTGTTTTGATATTTGATGAAGTAAAATAGAGAGAAGAGGTACGATATAATTCTAGGACTTGCACTTTCGATGGATTTGTAAATCTAGATCAGTTTACAAAGGAAGAACAGAAAAATGTTCTAGGGGACCATGCCTTAGTATTTTTCCTTGTCCCTCTTATGAAAAACTGGGTGCCACCTATTGCTGTTTATCTAAGCAAAAATGCAACTGATGGCTCTACACTGGCAAAGATAATTTTGCAGGTTATTATTGAACTAGAGAAGAGTAATGCAAGAGTGGTGGCTTTTACTTGTGACGGTAGTGAACCCAATAAGAAGGCTTGGAAAGAACTTGGTATTTCAGGTAAAATGAACGAAATTAATAATTTCATTTCAAATCCAAGTGATTCAAGCAGAAAGATTTTTGCTTTAGGTGATATTTGCCATGAAATTAAATGTGTGCGATACAATTTCCTTAAGCAGGGTACAGCAATATACAACGGTCGTACCATAGAGTATGATTATTACAGGAAACTGTATGTGTTCATGCAAGCTAAGGGTTTTTTCCAGCATATTTATTATGTGCAGTGAATAGTTTTAATTCAAATCATCCGCTATGTTTTCTTGCGCCAAGTATTAAGTTGAGTAGGCGTATATTACATCATATCCTGAGCACGAGTTCTTTGTGACGGGTATTCCCCTGTAAGGACGCCTTGAAGAGCGTCAGGAAGCCTCATCAGTATTAAGCCGGCAGTTACACGAACAAGTCGCGTTCTGACACTGCTCTGATTTACTAGTAACAAAGGCCTCTTCGCGCCCTTTGTATTTATACTAGAAATCGTAGGAATAAACTTCATTTCAAGTTTTATTCAATCCAAGTAAATTATTCAACATAATTTACGCATTTTAAATATTCAAAGTGCATTAGATTCACTTGCAAGCTCCACGTAAGTACATAGCGTGTGACGTCATCAGTTAACCAAGAAGCTATATTACGTGAACAGTCAAGTGCTAATAACTTTAAATATATTCAATTTACAGTAAATTTTATTACCTTTAATTTGAGATATAACTCATTGGTAAAATACAAAGTTTACTAAATTACTTCAGTGGTGCAACACTATTCGCGCCATTTTCCAGTTCATTGTTTCAACGTGTTTCTTTAATATAACATCAGTGTTCATATATTGTTTCTTCAGGTTTACAAGTATTAATAAAGTGCAAAGTTTTTCATTACATGTTAGATTGTTAAACCAATATGATTCCTGGGATCTCTGTATCCAGTGTCCTCGTGATATAGTCCACTCTTGCTCTAATTTGGTCCTCCGCTTCCCAGAGAAATTTTCCTATGTATTGCACATACATTGTTTCACTACGTTCTAACATTCTCCCTTTCTTGGACCGGATATATTTTCCGTCCAATCCCGAACATTTGTTCCTCTAGAACCTGAACCCCAACATTTGCTCCTCACGGACCGGGTTTTCGTTCCAGTCCCTATCATTTGGTCCTTAACGGGCAGGATCATATTGGTACAATCATACTTATTGCATACTTGTATTCGCAAATGCCGTTTCTCGAATTCGTCTCACACATCATTTGCTTCCGCGTCGGTCGGTTCGTGAGTTCCAGCAACCCTGAACTTCGCAACACAGGACAGCATCGTGCAGCAGTGATGCGAGACATCGAATGATTCCGGGCTACAGCGAACATCAAGAAAGCAGTGAACAGCTGAGTCATACATCATCGTGCAACGGTGATAGAATTTCAAGTTTCAATTACAAGTAATTTCTCATCTCATCATGGAAAGTGACTTGAAGGAATTAACGAAAAAACGTGCTTTTCTTAAAAGAAAACTTACGTACATTCAGAAGTACAGTGACAATATCACTGAAGAAGTTGATATATTTCGATTAAAAGTTGAATATGACACTCTTAACGAAGTGTGGCAAAATTATGAAGTTGTACAAACTCAAATTGAAGCTATTATCGAAGCTGAAAGTGAACTTGACATGCACGCACAGTATGACGAAGAGATGAATAACAAGTACAAGGTGCTAAAGGCTAAGCTTAGTGAATTGTTATTTCTACACGACCAACCAGTGCGTAGTGTAGGCTCTCATCACAGTCATCAATCTAATCACAGTGGTAATTCTCGTCACACGTGTCAGTCTTCTACTTCACAGTGCAACAATAGAAATATACAACTCCCAAGAATCCAAATTCCTGTATTCAGTGGAGATGTGACTAATTTCAAGCATTATCATGACACTTTCAGTAGTTTAGTGGTAAACAATGAATCGTTGGATCCCATCCAGAAATATCATTATTTGCTGAGTTCAGTGAAGGGTCAGGCTCACGCGCTCATTCAGAATCTTCCAGTCACTAATGAGAATTTTCCTATAGCATGGAACTTGGTGTGCTCTAGATATAATAACACTCGAGTCATTGCCACAGCTCATATCAAAAATCTACTTTCGTTACCAATAATGAAAGATGAAAACGTTACAGACTTGCGAAACTTATTAAATCAGTTTCAAAGCAATCTTAACGCCATCGAAGCTCTCAATATTGAAATCCCATTACACGAAGTCATGTTCATTCAATTAATATTGGATCATCTTGGTGAGACCACACGCAAAGAATGGGAAAGTAAAATTGACTCACAAAGGTTCACATCGCTTCATGAGTTGATGAACTTCCTAGAAGCCAAGGCTCATTCGTTAGAAGTGCTATCCAATTCTAACAATGTGCCAAGCCCATCCAAAGAAAAGAGTGAAAGACATACACAAAAGAAATCTGTAAAAACAACTCGTCAATCGTATGTTGCCATCAAAGGTGATACATGTCCTTGTTGCAAGGAAAGTCACAAGTTACATAGGTGCGACAAGTTTTCACAGTTGAGTGTAGATCAACGTTGGGATTTTGTGAAAAGCAAAGGCTTATGCGCAAACTGTTTCTCCAACAATCACAAAAGAGACCACTGCAAACTCAAGTCCTTCTGTAATTGTGGGATGGCTTCACACAGCAGATTATTACATAACATACGTGACAAGAAAAAGACCTCTCACCAGTCAAACACTGGGGAAGGCACTGACAATTTGCCTGCCAGTTATTGTTCTATAAAGGAAAAATCCAACCAAAAGGAGATTTTGTTAGCAACTGCAGCAGTGCATCTTGAAGATAGGCAAGGAAATCTAGTGTTGTGCAGAGCGTTACTAGACTCAGGGAGCCAACTAAACTTTATAACTGAAGATTTAGCCAAGAAGTTGCAGCTGTCAACAACGAATGTCGATACTCACATAAGAGGCATAAATGGCACCTCTTCTTGCAATCACAGTGTTAAAGTTAATCTGCGATCCAGGATCCAGAATTTCCAGGCTGAAATGAACTGTCTGGTAATCCCTCACATTGCAAACAAACTTCCTTCTGCCCGTATCGATCCTACCAAATTCAATATTCCTAGTGAAATTGCATTGGCAGATCCTAAATTCTACATCCCTGGTGATGTCCAACTCCTCATTGGTGCTAGTCTATTCTATCAGTTATTTACCAATGAAAGAATAATCACTCCTAATAACCCTATTCTTAGTAATACTGAACTGGGCGGGGTACTCAGTGGATCTGTTCCCAAAAACCTCAATCAAGTCTAAGAAAGTCACATTTGCTCAACACAATTTATTTGTGACCGTTGACAATGTCGACACACAGTTAAGACGTTTCTGGGAACTAGAAGATTTTCCTAAACCAGTGTTTACTAAAGAAGAGAGAGAGTGTGAAGAACATTTCATACAAAACACTATTCGTGCAGATGACGGTGCTTTTGTAGTGAAATTACCCAAGAATCGATCTGAGGACTCCTTGGGCGAATCCAGACAACAAGCAGTGAAACGCTTAGAACATCTGGAAAGAAAATTTCAAACTAATTCTGTTCTACAAGAAGACTACAAAAAATTCATGCAAGAATATGAAGAATTGGGACACATGAAGAAGGTTTCACTTCCACGGCCAGGTGAAAAATGCTTCTATTTACCACATCATGCAGTAATCAAACCCTCGTCTACTACAACCAAGACTAGAGTTGTGTTTGACGCTTCTGCAAAAACATCTTCAGGCAAGTCCCTAAATGACATTCTGAAATTAGGGCCTACAGTGCAAGATGATTTATCATCAATTATAACTCGTTTTTGAACCTATAAATATGCATTCTCAGCTGACATTTCTAAAATGTACAGACGCATAAAAATGCACGAAAACGACCAGAATCTTCAAAGGATTGTATGGCGTTCTAATGCAAATGAGCCCATACAAGACTATGCATTAACTACCGTGACTTATGGTACTAAATCAGCTTCATTTTTAGCCATAAGATCCCTGTATCAGCTGTCGATAGAAGAAGAAGCTAAATACCCTCGCGCTTCCCAAGCTGTTAGAAATTCCTTCTATGTGGACGACTGCCTGACAGGACATGATAATCTTCAAGAAGCGCTACGCCTTCAAGAAGAATTAATCCTCATGCTTGACAGTGGCGGATTTCCATTGCGAAAATGGTGCTCCAATCATGAAGCTTTGTTGGAATCTGTTCCGTCATCTCATCGAGAGACCCAATTGCCTCTGTCTCTTGATAACAGTGAAAATGCACATGCCCTTGGTTTACTATGGCATCCTGCAACTGATAATTTCCAGATTCAATCCCATCCTTCTCTCCAAACTCATACTCGAGTTAAACTTACCAAGCGTACTATCCTATCAGTCATATCCTCCATCTTTGATCCTTTAGGCCTTGTCAGTCCTATTGTTATCAATGCCAAAATCTTCATGCAATCATTATGGATTGAAAAGCTTGGTTGGGACGAGGAAGTACCGTCACACATAGCAGAGAAATGGATTGAGATCTGCGACATTTTAGGTACAATACACACTCTGCGTATTCCACGATTTGTTCTCACATATGGTAACCTTCAAGATATACAGATCCATGGCTTCTGTGACTCGTCAGAAAAGGCCTATGGTGCATGCATATATCTCCGTTCTGTGAACAGTGAAGGTGAAGTTACAATTAACTTGCTGTGTTCCAAATCTAAGGTCGCCCCTCTTAAAAGGCAAACCATTCCACGTCTTGAACTTTGTGGAGCATTGTTGTTATCTAAACTGTACAACAAGGTGTTGAATGGCCTTAACATTCAAACATCACAAAATTATCTATGGTCAGACTCAGTTATTGTTCTGTCGTGGATAAAATCGGATTCACGAAAGTGGAAAACATTTGTGTCCAACCGTGTGTCACAAATACAAGAGCTTTCTGAAACAGCAGCCTGGCGACATGTTTCTACAGAAAACAACCCAGCTGATCTCGTTTCAAGAGGTGTTTCGTCTGAACAATTGTCTGATATCGATTTGTGGTGGCACGGTCCTAATTGGCTGTCTCAAAACACAACATCATGGCCTGAACAACCAAAACAATTAACCGTTCAGGATTCTTCCGAACAACTGGTTACTATCTGTATGGCAGCTACAACAGTAGAAGATAGTTTTCTCACAAGATTTTCTGATCTTAGGCGCCTGCAGAGAGTCACTTGTTATATGTATAGATTTATTTCTGCCTGCCGTCATGAACACAAATATCATGGACCTCTCGCAGCAGAAGAACTTCAAAATGCTTTACAAGTTTGTGTTAAAATTGCTCAGAAAGAAGCTTTCGCCCAAGAGCTGAAAGATCTTAGCAATAGCAAGCAAACTTCAGTGAAAAGCTCTATCCATGCATTAGTTCCATTCCTAGATCAGAACAACATTATAAGAGTGGGTGGACGGTTGGAGAAATCAGATCTTACACATGATGCAAGACATCAGGTTATATTGCCATCCCGACATCACTTAACAGTTCTGATTGTAGAATATGAGCATCGCAAGCTATTACATGCTTCGCATCAGCTGCTTATAGCTTCATTACGACAAGCCTACTGGATACCTAGTATTCGAAGAGTAGTGAAATCTATTTTGCATAGATGTCTCACCTGCTTCAAGTTAAAAGCAGAAAGTTCTCAACAATTAATGGGAAATCTTCCTAGCTATAGAATAACTCCTGCTAGACCTTTTCTCCGCACAGCAGTCGATTATGCTGGACCCTTCAACATAAGATATGGGGCTCCACGCAGTAAAACTACTGTAAAAGCTTACATCGCTATTTTTGTTTGCTTGGTAACAAAGGCCATCCACATTGAATTAGTTTCTGATCTAACATCAGATGCCTTCATAGCAGCCCTAAGAAGATTTACAGCACGTCGGGGACTCTGTAAAGAAATCTTCAGTGATAATGGCACTAACTTTGTTGGCGCAAACAACAAGTTAAGGGATCTCAGATTGCTATTGCAGTCAAAAGACTTTCAAACTACAATTCAAAATTTTACTGCAAACCACGATTATAGCTGGTCGTTCATTCCTCCAAATTCTCCCCACTTTGGTGGTTTACATGAAGCAGCAGTGAAATCTATGAAGTTTCATCTCAGGAGAGTTATGGGAGCTCAAATTCTCACATATGAACAGCTTTCTACGCTTCTATCTCAAATCGAAGCGTGCTTGAATTCTAGACCACTTGTTCGTCTAAATGATGATCCAGCTGATTTGTCATACCTTTCTCCTGGTCACTTCTTAATTGGAGAACCTCTCACATCTCTACCTTCACATCCTCCGACGGAAGATAAGAGGTATTTAGAAAAATGGCAGCTGTTACAAAATCATTTGCAACACATATGGAAACGCTGGTCATCCGAATATCTTCACTCCCTACAACAGAGGCAGAAATGGACCTGTTCCAGTGACAACGTTCAAGTTGGTACTGTCGTCATCTTGAAGGAAGACAACATTCCTCCTCTTCAATGGAAGTTAGGCTTGATCACCGCTACTCATCCGGGAGAAGACGGCTTAGTTCGAGTGATTACTGTGCGCACTTCCAGTGGTGAATATAAGCGGCCCATAGTCAAGGTGTGTCCTCTACCCCAAGACGAGTAGCATATGACACTTACTATGATCTTATATTCAAGATTCTCCACTTGAAGTCCATTTCTCATCTATTTCTGTCACAAATCGTACTCTTGCGATCTGTGTTACATGTCTTTTTCTTTCTATCAATCTTGCTATTTGAAAGATCTCTCTCTGTCTTTCAGTTCAAGAGTTTTTACCTACTCTAGCTTGAATTTCTTCATGCTGACATTCATGACACATTTCAAGGGGATGAAATGCTTTGTCAATGATCAACTCCTTGTCAGTTGTCTAGTTTCTCCTTTGAAACATTTTCCTTTTGCTGCATAGGTGAGTTACTCCTTTGTAACACTTGCCTTTTGCTGCGTAGTTGAATTACCTTATATGCCAACAACATTCAATGAGCAACACGTCCCATTTCTCCCTTGTGCTTGTATTGTTGATGTTTTGGTTTTCCCTTATCTACATTAATCTTCGGTCATAGGATCTCAATCCTAGCCACAACTACTACATGGTTTTTTATAGTCTTTGATCTTGACGTATGATTTCTGACTACTAGTCCTCATACATTAGATTACTAGGCAAGCCACTACTTACTACATGGGTTATTTATGTTCTTTGAGCATATTGTATGACTGATCATAATAATTGTCATACTTATCATTGAATTTCTACTACATTCCCATTTTCTACATTCTATGTTTACTTGAATTATTGTTATCATTCATTGGAATTCTCTCTCACCATGTTCTTGATAATTGCCTACATTCTTTTATAATTATCAGGTATCTTTTCCTTGTTCCAATGCATACTACGATAGCAATGTTCCATTCTATTTATTTATTGAAGCTTTCCTTGTGTCGCTGCTCGTCTTGGGTCACCCTCCGCTGCCTTCAAGACGTCTTCAGCTTCACTTGAACTCATATGCCTGCTTATCTCTTCTGATTTATATTGTGTGTCGTGTGCTTCAATGTAAATAGTGAAATCAGTGCTTTTCTATTCAATATCATATTCTTGCAATATATGTAAGAAGTCATATTTTCCAACACATATCACATGTATACATCCAATTAGAATCAGTAATGGTTTTGTGTATATATAAGTGTCTTTTCCATTATAGCTTGCATTCCTGTTATGTTTTTTATTGACGTTATACGTCAAAGGCGCGGAGTATGTTCACGCAAGCTAAGGGTTTTTTCCAGCATATTTATTATGTGCAGTGAATAGTTTTAATTCAAATCATCCGCTATGTTTTCTTGCGCCAAGTATTAAGTTGAGTAGGCGTATATTACATCATATCCTGAGCACGAGTTCTTTGTGACGGGTATTCCCCTGTAAGGACGCCTTGAAGAGCGTCAGGAAGCCTCATCAGTATTAAGCCGGCAGTTACACGAACAAGTCGCGTTCTGACACTGCTCTGATTTACTAGTAACAAAGGCCTCTTCGCGCCCTTTGTATTTATACTAGAAATCGTAGGAATAAACTTCATTTCAAGTTTTATTCAATCCAAGTAAATTATTCAACATAATTTACGCATTTTAAATATTCAAAGTGCATTAGATTCACTTGCAAGCTCCACGTAAGTACATAGCGTGTGACGTCATCAGTTAACCAAGAAGCTATATTACGTGAACAGTCAAGTGCTAATAACTTTAAATATATTCAATTTACAGTAAATTTTATTACCTTTAATTTGAGATATAACTCATTGGTAAAATACAAAGTTTACTAAATTACTTCAGTGGTGCAACACTATTCGCGCCATTTTCCAGTTCATTGTTTCAACGTGTTTCTTTAATATAACATCAGTGTTCATATATTGTTTCTTCAGGTTTACAAGTATTAATAAAGTGCAAAGTTTTTCATTACATGTTAGATTGTTAAACCAATATGATTCCTGGGATCTCTGTATCCAGTGTCCTCGTGATATAGTCCACTCTTGCTCTAATTTGGTCCTCCGCTTCCCAGAGAAATTTTCCTATGTATTGCACATACATTGTTTCACTACGTTCTAACATTCTCCCTTTCTTGGACCGGATATATTTTCCGTCCAATCCCGAACATTTGTTCCTCTAGAACCTGAACCCCAACATTTGCTCCTCACGGACCGGGTTTTCGTTCCAGTCCCTATCAGTATGATTTTGACACAAAGTCAGGTGATTGAAAGAGAGTTGTCCCACAGCTAACACTATCCCATCTAGAACCCAAAGTATTTCAGAGAATGAGTGTAAAATTAGCAACCCAGCTTTTTAGCAGGTCAGTTTCCTTGGGTTTGAAATTCTGCAGGGAACTTGGTATACATGGCTTCGAAAACAGTGAAAATACTGAAATGTTCACGAGTGATATGAACAATCTATTCGATGGCATGAATTCTAAATTACCAGTCGAAGGTCTTCAAAGAGATAGTAGGCAACACAAAACCTTGAAATTGTTTAATGAAGTTCTTCAGTGAAATGATAACACATTTGCATCTTCCCAGACACTAGAATCTCTTCGTGTTACTATCAAGAGTACCCTTGATTTGGCTGAATATCTTTGGGCATCAGGCTAAAGTATGTTTTAACAGCAAAATTAAACCAAGATCCGGCTGAAAGGCACTTTGGTCTTATCCGAGGTTTAAGTAGTGAAGATCATCCAACCTCAATAGATTTTTTAAATTTACATTTGCTCCAGTCTATATATGTCCCTGTAAAAGGAATCCTCTCTTCTCAAGCAAACTGTGAAGATGCAATTGATAGTAAGCTGACTTCCTTCACTCAACAAATGAGATCAATGGCAAGAAGAGAAGTAGTGAAAAGCAGGGAGGTAAAGGAAAATATACAGAAAGAAATAAGAGAGAAAATTTTTATAATGGATATTGAACCGGACCTAATTCCTTTAGATAGTGACTCAACAATGGCAGGTAATAATATTACTTATTACCTTTGTGGCTACTTGCTTCATACGGCAGAAAAAAAATACATTAATTGCAAAAAATGCATGGCATCATTAGAACATGAACCCACCTCATATTTGAAGAATATTCAAACTCTTTGTAACACAAGGGACTTTAGAGACAGGTGTAAATTCCTGAAATATCCTTCTGTGCCATTTTACGATGTAATAAAAAAAGTAGACAATGCCATTGAAGGGAAGCTGACTAAAGAAGATGCACTTTGGGGCGATATATTTTCAGACTGCATGGAGCTTATGTATGATCTGCCAGTTTTTCGATCGTTATGTTGTTCAGAGGATCATTTACTTCTATATCTGCCTCAACTAGTATTTCATTATATTAAATGTCGCTTCATTTTCCGCGTGAAAGAAATTTCAAGAGAGAAGAGATGTAGAGTGACTGCAAAATCCTCAAGGAAACTGTCAAAACTTTCTTGTAACTAGAGGTAAGATTTTAAAAATAACAAATATATTTAATTTAGTTTATTTCGGAGTGAAACTGTAAGTTACGTGTGTAAAGAAATCCCACTATGTATTGTCTCATCATACTAAATGTCGCAAAACATGTAGCTAAAACTGATTAATCCAATACCTATACATGCAGCGAGCCAGTGATGACGGAGCTAGCACCATCACGCGGCGGGAACAGTGAACTACGCAAGTTCCACCACTTAATGCTTCACTCGCCCTGCCTGAGCTAAGCTTTAATTTTGTAATTTTAGGATAGTGAATATTGATTTTAACTTTCTTTTGTATAATCTGTAGATAGTCCAGTCACCAGGTACTGAAAATTGGGGTTGCCTGGAAAAAGGTCCGAAGTTAATGATTTTTTAGTATGTTGTATGTGGGTATTCTGTGGTGTAGAATCCAAGTTTTCCAATTCGAGAACCCTGTGCGGACTTCAGGGCAACCGAAAAACCCGGAAATTTTGGGGCTTTTTTCAGTGTTTTCCTTATAACTCCTAAACAATGCATTTTAGCCTAAAACACTCCATTACAAAAGTTAAAGAACATGAAATTTCCTACTGTTTTCACTGATTACACGTTTTATAAAACCAAATACTTACCGAGATATGGCGCTTCAAAGTTTTGAAACATTTTCAAAATATCATAAAACTGCGAAAAATGCAGCATTTTCCCTAGTAACTTTCATCTTTAAACATTTCTGCATGAATAACGTTCAATATCCTACACAATAGAAATCCCATCCTTAATGAGATGTTCATTTAAGAATAAAGTACACAATTATCGTTGTATAAAAATATATTTTATAAAAAACTAGCTTAAAAGGCCCGGCGTTGCCCGGGTTTTTTATTTTGTAATTGGAAATTAACTTATGAAGGACTTTCGATTTTTTAATTCTAGGTCCTAATATAGGTATTTATAATTTGAAATAGGAAGAACGACTTATTACACTCAAACTATTCCCTCAGAAAACGCTTGATATAGCTTTTTATGGTTCATAGAGGATGTAGAATTTTGCATCCCATCGCTTGTACAGTACACAGCAAGCCTGGTAGGGGTTCAAATAAGAAGAAACAGAAATTCCGGTAACATAAAATTGTATTATCGTGGCAGAGAATTTTTATTTCTTACTCTCATGTTACCATAAATCCGTTTTGGGGATGAAATTAACCAGAAATGCAATATCACTTTCATACTTCTCTTCCCAAAACATATTACCTTACCTCATACTGTTTTTCTCTATTTCCAGGCTAGAGAAAGTTACGTGACTGCATTATTTTTGTGGATTTAATTATTTAATATTTATTTATAACATTGTTATATCGATAGCTTTTCTAAATTTTCAAAGTCCCATTTTAATTATTTCCAAACCCATCTGATACCACTGGCAACAATATGTTCTGTGATTTTGTTTTGATAATCCTGTGTAAAAAGGGATTAAGTATTCTCAAAAACATATAATTTTTGGCATTTAAAATCAAAATTTTTCAAAATCCTTTCTTAGTGAGCACCTACATTATGAAACGAAGGTACTGTCAAAATTACAGGTCTCTACCTGTTATAGTTTAGGCTCTACGTTGATTCTCTGTCAGTCAGTCAGTCAGTCAGGACAAAGCCTCTTATATATATAGAGATTATACTACATGTGATGATATGTGGATATATTAACTAAGTATAAAATGCATAAATTATTACAAATTATCCATTAATATTGATTCATAAAAGCCTTGACCTCTTTGCTCCCGATGGCAAATCGGCATCATCTCTCAGTAATTCCTCCTGAGCAATGATCTCATCGATGATGTCCTCCTCATTGTCGCTCACAACGTCCATCTCCCTCGTTGATGTTGGTCTCAGGCGAATTTTCTCAAGCATTTCCTGCACAATTTTTGCAGATGACTGAATACAGGAATCCTGCTTTTATTGCAGCTGCAAGCCCCGGTTCTACACCCTGTCGTGCACCTGCATTATAACATGTACAACAACTTTTCTTGAGCAGCATCCATGGTCATTGTTATGAACAGTAACTTTTCGTAGCCAAGCCACGTCTGCACTTGCAGATAGGTACGAAAAGAATGGTAACGGACAGCGTCTTGTGCAGGGGGTAATCTGGCAAGGTTGGATTTGGATTTGCCATGGAGTTGGAAAATATTTGGTAGTGAAGATCGTCCAGAGTATCTGTGTCCATGTTTCCACCGTACAGTATCACAAGAAACTTTGCCCCCTGCTTTCGAAATTTGGTGTGGTGTTGCTTCGTCATCTTTGAGAACAGTAACGATGTCAGACAGAGAAAGGTTTTTCTCATAAATAGTGAAAACTTTCTTCTTTCCTTGTCCAAATGGGTTTGATGTATTGTCACACCGCTGCATGAAGGAAAATAATATCCTGAGTATTATATTTGCACGAAGCTGACGAAGACAAAACACTGGGGACATTACCTATCCCAATCTTTTGGAAATAAACATTCTTTTCAGAAGAGCCTAATGCAGTCAGCAAGACTAAGAGATTGACGTCTTCACTTGTGAAAGTAACACTATCGAATCCAGCAACCTTACGTATTGCAGTTTTCACTATAATGACATCGGGTTCTTCTATTGCCTGCTTAACCTCAACACCCTTTGCTGCCATTTCAGTCACCAGCATTGAAATAAAGTTGTCGTTGGACAGACATTTTTCTTTTGACAGAGTAACGGCCGTTGTTAACTAAAATAAAAGTTTTCTGGACTAGTGCAGCAAAGCCCAGCGATATCGTTAGCTGCTGTGGTGTTCCGATAAGCGACGTCAATAAGGTATCCATCGAATACTACTATGGCATTACACCCAAAGTGTTTCTGTACATAGTCCACGTACATTGACTGAAACGTGCGTGATGTAGTCTTACCCCATACAACCTTACGCAGTCAATTACTGCACATTTTCTGCTGCTAAGGTCTTCTTCCTGTAAGGAGTGAATGCTGAAATGGCAGCAAAGGAGGACATTATCGATAAGATCATTGCTCAGGAGGAATTACCGAAAGGTGATGCCGATTTGCCATTGGGAGCTTTTATGAATCAATATTAATAGATAATTTGTAATAATTTACACATTTTCTACTTAGTTAATATATCCACATATCATCACATGTAGTATAAATTTTTATAAAATACAATTTTATACATCTTTAATTGTATACTTTATTCTTAAATGAACATCTCATTAAGAATGGATTTTCTATTTTGTAGGTTACTGAACGTTATTCATACATAAATGTTTAAAGATGAAATTTACTAGGGAAAATGCTGCATTTTTCGCAGTTTTTCGATATTTTGAATTTTCTTTCAAAACTTTGAAGCACCATATCTCGGTACGTAGTTGGTTTTAGAAAACGTGTAAACAGTGCAAATAATAGGAAATTTCATGCTCTTTAACTTTTGTAATGGAGTGTTTTAGGCTGAAGTGCATTGTTTAGGAGTTATAAGGAAAACACTGAAAAAAGCCACAAAATTTCCGGGTTTTTCGGCTGCCCTGAAGTCCGCACTGGGTTCTCGAATTGGAAAACTTGGATTCTACACCACAGAATACCCACATACAACATACTAAAAAATCATTAATTTCGGACCTTTTTCCAGGCAAAAGTACCTGGTGACTGGACTAAGTTTAAATATATGGCAAGGATCACTTTGACACATACTGCCTTAGGTCTGACGTCCATACGTATGATATGAGGAATAAACATAATATTGAATTTCCGACGTTATATTAAGTAAAACAACCAATAGTTACAAGTATCTTAGTCTAAGACTACCTACACACTTACCTTTAACAGCAAGAGCAATCACAACAAATCATTTTAAAGAAGT
Organism: Ectobius pallidus; assembly: GCA_964059195.1. Taxonomy (NCBI): domain Eukaryota; kingdom Metazoa; phylum Arthropoda; class Insecta; order Blattodea; family Ectobiidae; genus Ectobius; species Ectobius pallidus. The sequence goes on from CAXKWD010000009.1 coordinate 37,801,684, forward strand.
TGTTAAGAGATGGCTAAAAAAGAAAGCTTTTTATACAAACAAAGAGTTTCTGGAATGCAGTGTTTGTGATTTAGTATTTTAAAACTTATTTCATATTGTGTGTTTTGTAACCTGAGCTAAGCTTTAATTTTGTAATTTTAGGACAGTGAATATTGATTTTAACTTTCTTTTGTATAATCTGTAGAGGCCTATGTAATACAGTAGATTTTATATTCTGTAAATGTCATAAATTTTATACTCTGATGAGATCTATTGCATAATGTATATGCCCATGGATCAATAAAATATTATTATTATTATCATTAAATAACAGGAGGCATATTTAATTATTCCTTAGCCAACAAACGACCCACAAAACACACAGAAAACAAGGAATAAAATTATAACTGATAACACTACATATGATTCACTGTGTTGTGATTCTAGGAGGCACTGTACTTGGCAACCCAGTCCAGTGCGTCATAGGTTCTGTATACGGCACATCCCCTTTGGATCACCAGTTATGGCTCACATGCTGGGTGTGCTGATGAACAAGAATGCTAGTGCATCTCTATAGCAGATACGACCCACACGAGCATTATTCGAAATAAAGTTGTTTTCCGATAGAAGTGTTAAAAATGCCAAAAACTAGTTTTTCAAATTTGGACAGCCAAATTTAGTAAGGAAAAGTTCTATGTGAAACAATAATAAAATTCTGATGTGTCAATTTTGTGATAAAAGAATGGAGTTCGAAAGACGGAACACATTATTAAAACATATTGCGACACACATAAATGTGTAAAACGAAAGAATCATATGAAGCACCAGTTATTTCTTGCAGACTCCCTATCACAGTCAAAAAAGGCAAAAGAAGATAAGACTGAGTTTATTTTGGATATTACTCAAGCATTTCTGAGTGCTGATATCAATGTAGAGAAGCTCAAACCCAAAGATCCGCAAGTGGTTGTTGAAATACACTTCAGGAAGCGGGGCTTGGCATCCTTTCTCACGATTGTTGCATTTTCTTAGCGGGTAACTCCTTATTTATATTTAACACACCCATTAAGCCAATGTGTTTACACTAAAATTAAATTACGTATTTGCATTCTTCTTAGCAGACCTGTTGGTAACAAGCTTCAAGGAATCTGCCTACACTGAAGAGATCTTCAATATTAATTAGATATTTGTAAATATATGTAGGCCTGTATATTCTGTGTTCCCACTATAAAACATGAAGGAAGGAAAATTACTCGATATTAAACTGAAATAGACCCTTAATTAATGAACCAAACACCGCCATACTTAAGAACACCAAAATCTGCCTTTTTAAAAATAAATTTTACTTAAAAAAAAACACTTTCTTTGGATCTCTACAGATAATTTCTGTTTTTATTTTTAACCTATCACCAACTTGACCAGGACTCACTGAATTAAGTGAAATATATGTTATATTTACCTTACCTGGTCAGTGTTTGATAGTTGAACTGCAAATTTCGAACTAGATCAGCTGATGTTTGAATTGCTTCAAGTCGTGAACACCTGTAAAAAGTAATTTCAATTTCTAAAGATATTTATATATTTTTGATACGCTGGAGATAAAGAGCACAGTGTCCTCTTTCTATTACAAAATTAAGGTTCTTATGTATGTTTAGTGATATGTTCTTGCAGTTTCTGGGGTGCAAAGTAGTATATATGATCATAAGTGAGATAGCCAATCAGTAAGTTTCTGCCAAGATGGCGGATGATGTAGACAACCTTATAGAAGCCTCTCTGGAAGACTTAGTAAGTGTAACGGTTAAAAGTGTTAAATTAAGACAAGACCTGAAGGATCTTATTTTAAGGTCAGTAAGCAATCTTAGGAAAGGATTTACAGAACTGAAGGCATCATTGGTAACACATAATGAGGAAAACAAAGCTTTGCATGTTAAGGTTAAAGAAATGGAAGAAACGTTAAAAGTAGTGAAGGATCAACGCCTGAATGGAGGACAAGTGGCGCTATCTCGGGGAGTTCTGCAGAAACTTCCTACCATGGGTCCCGGTAGTATCCCGACATCTAGCGGTGCGCAGCGGAAATGGTATTCAGAAGCCGTTGGTGGAGTCGCTCAAAAGGTGGAAAAAAGATTTAAACTCCTGGTGAGCTCCAAAATAAAAGAATCCGCAGAATCTGTTAAGGCAATCCTCAAGAGCAAAGTAGACCCAACGTCTATCAAAGTTGGAATACAAACTTTCAAGTCGCTAAAGGATGGAAGAGTACTAATAGAGACAGGAAGCAAAGAAGAAATAGAAACTATACACAATAAGATAAACCATTGTTGCGGGCAAACTCTTGAAGCAAAAGTCTCTAAATTAAGAAATCCTAATTTAATCATTTATAACATCCCCAATGAGATCAATAAGGATAATGCCAAAGAAATAATCATAGCTCAAAATTCTGAATTAGCGCTACGAGATGACGCCATCCTACCGAAATTTACATTTCGGGATAAGAGGAATAACCTAAATTTGGTTGTGCAAGTTACTTCAGAAGCGCGGAAAAAGCTATTGGATCATAAGATCAAAATGGGCTGGGTAATATGCAGAGCAGAGGATTACATTGTACCCCTGAAGTGTTTCAAATGTAGCCGATTCAACCACATACATACAAAGTGTGAAGGAGAAGAAACTTGCCCCCTGTGTACAGGCAGCCATAAATTAAGAGAGTGCAAGGCATCGCCAACGGAATACAAATGCATAAACTGCATGGCCTACAACAGGTATAATAGAGGGGAACAAATTTGTGAGAACCATTCTTCTCTGGCAAAAAACTGCCCAAGCTTCCTTGCGGCAATTAGGAAATGTAAAGAAAATACAGACTATTGATTATTACCCCTAACAACGTCTTCAACTACAAAGACAGTTTACGACAGAAGGTGGTTCACTCATCTAACTCACAAATAAAGTGCTTACAGCTTAACCTCCAACATTCGAGATCGGCGACACACAATTTTACACAATTAGTCACAGAATTAAAAACAGAAATTGCCCTCCTACAAGAACCCTACCTATCCAACAACAAGCCAACAGGATTACCATTAAAACATAGATTATTTTTCTCAGCCAAAGACAAATGCAGGACAGCTATATTAGTGCTAAACAGAACAATTGATGCTATCCTTTTACATCAGGTGTCGGACGGAGATACAACGGTACTTGAAATCAGATACGGACAATTATGTGTAATTGTAGCAAGCCTCTATTTTGACATACAGAGGGATATAGAAGTAGATCTGCTAAAACTAAAAAATATAATACAACTAGCGAAAGGCAAAGGTTTAATAATAGGCGTTGATACTAACGCTAGATCACGACTCTGGCACGACGTTCTCACAAATAAAAGAGGGAAAGTTCTAGAAGAATTCATAATAGAGAATAAATTGTTTATTATAAACGAAGAAAATGGTCTGCCGACATTTCAGTCCAATCAAGGTGCCAGCAATATTGATTTGACGTTATGTAATCACTCGCTGCTTAAAGTAATTAAGAATTTGGAAAATAACCTTGAAGAAAGCTGTTCGGACCACAGTATAATTACCTTTACCTTAGGAAACACGTATCCTACACAGCACATAGATCACCAGGGCCTAAGATACATAGTAAAGAAAGAAGACTACAAGAGATTCAACGAAAATTTTAACAAGGAAGCTAAAAAACAAATGAATTGTGAAGGAGACGACTTAGACCAACTAGATAATAAAATGGCGAACCTTACATCGGAGCAGCAAGATCCTGAAGAAATGGTCAACACATTTCAAACAATAATTACTGAAGCTTGTAAGAGATCGTTTAAATGTCGATCACCTACAATGAAAGAAATCAACACCAAGTCAGTCCCATGGTGGTCCACTGAACTAACAATCATGAGGAAACGAGTTAACGCCCAAAGAAGACGGTTCCAGAGGACAACAGGAAATGACGAACTGCGCCGAATAAGGAAAATAAAATATCAGGAAGCTAAAAGAGAATACCAAAACATTATCAATAGGGAAAAGATTAAATCGTGGAAGGAATATTGTAACATCACCACCTGCTCTAACCCATGGAACGCTGTCTACAAGTTAGCGTCGGGAAAAATAAGACATAACAACACGCTCTCCACCCTAAAGAAGACTGACGGAACGTATACAGCAGGAGTAGTTGACACAATGAACCATATTATCGAGCATTTAACTCAGGAAGACAACGAAAACACGGACAGTGAATACCACACACAAATAAGAAATAATATAGTCCAGCCACCAAATACGGACAACGACAGGCTATTCACAAGAAGCGAAATCAGGGAAATAATTGAAAACATGAACAGTAAGAAAGCACCAGGTGAGGACGGCGTTACTGCTGACATATTTCTACATATATTCAACATGGTACCATCCTACATAACAGCAGTGTACAACAAGTGCTTGGTTGAGGGGATCTTTCCCTCCCTGTGGAAAAGGGCAAAGATCATTCTAATAGTTAAACCAGGGAAAGAAAGCTCTGATGAAGCAAGTAAATATCGACCAATTAGCTTAATAAATGTTGCGGCTAAGGTCTTAGAAAAGTTATTTATAAACCGAATCATGCATCACCTCTACTCAAACGATTTGCTTAACAAAAATCAGTTCGGCTTCAGACCTCAAACAAGCTCGATCGATGCGATAATGACGGCCAAGGATTTTATAGAAGAAAGCTTGAGGAACAAAGAAAGTGTCGCAATGATTAGTCTGGACGTGGAAGGTGCCTTCAACAGCGCTTGGTGGCCAGGGATACTGTACTCATTAAAACAATTTAATTGCCCCAAAAATCTATATACTCTAACCAAAAGCTACCTCAACGACAGACTTTGCTTCCTGACAATAAACAGCACGAAAATAGAAAGAAAGCTTACTAAAGGTTGCCCTCAAGGTTCCTGTTGCGGACCCGGTTTGTGGAATGTGCAGTATGACTCTCTACTGAGCTTACGCTACAAGACGGGTACCAAGGTTATCGCCTTTGCAGATGATGTTCTAGTCCTCGTAAAAGGTAAGACCATTCTGGAAATCGAAAACAACGCAAATATTGAGCTCAACAAAATATCTAATTGGGCTAAGCTAAATAAAATATCATTCAACAGAAATAAAACAAAAGTACTGTTGATTTCAAGGAAAAAGCCAAGGACACAACAAGGATTACAAATCTACCTCAATAATGGGAGGATAGAACAAACAGATAACATGAAATACCTCGGGATTATAATAGACAAACGATTTAAATTCAATCAACACATAGAGCACATAACAGAGAAGAGTATAAAACTAATTCACGCGCTGGCAAAGTCTGCTAAGATTAACTGGGGACTAAACTCCAGAGTTATGAACATAATTTACAAAGGAGCCATAGTTCCTATACTGTCATATGGAATTCCCGTATGGATTGAATCCCTTAACGCTAAATTCAATGTAATGAAACTTAAACGGGTACAAAGGCTGATCAATATAAAGATCGCTAAAGCTTTTAGAACGACGTCGCACGAAGCATTGTGCATACTAACAAAAACAATCCCGATCAACATTGAACTCTCTGAAATATCCAAGTTCTATTATATAACTAGAGGAATAGTGAAAGGCCCTGCGGGATACACACCCCTGGAAACAGCAACTAATTATAGAGAGTGGCCTCATCCCTCACTAAATGTAAAACTCCATGAGAAAACAAAAGAAGACACATACTCCATCCAAATTTACACAGACGGAAGTAAGACCGAGTCAGGTGTGGGGGCCGGTGTAGCCATCTACAGCCAGGAAGGAGCGTTACAGCAACTAAGATATCGACTGGACAATAGATGTTCGAACAATCAAGCCGAGCAGATAGCGATAATGAAAGCCCTTAAGGAATTACAAAATAATAACGACATAACAGAGAGATCTGTGGCGATCCACACCGACAGCAAAATAACACTTGATCTGCTAAATAATAACTCAAAGCACGGAGCTATAATTGAGGAAATAAGAAGGAACTTACGATCCCTAATAGAAAAAAACTGGAAAATACACTTTCAATGGGTGAAAGCTCACGCAGGGACTGAAGGAAATGAACTTGCCGACCAGCTGGCCAAACAAGCAACACGCAGCCTTGAACTAGAGCCGATATACGACTTACTACCTCTCAGCACAGTAAGAAGAGATCTACATGAGGAATCGATTAACGCATGGGAAGATGAGTGGGCAACCACTACCAACGGAACAATCACAAAGTCATATTTTCCTAATGTCCGAAGCAGATTAAAGTCAAACCTCAAGTTAACGCACAATCTCACAGCAATGATTACAGGTCATGGGAAATTTGGAGAATATTTACACCGGTTCAAGATTTTACAGGATCCAACATGCAGGTGCGGGAGAGATTTGCAGTCTACTGACCACGTTCTTTGGGACTGCGAGTTACTACAATCAGCCAGAGATGAACTCCGCAGAGAAGTGCTTCAATCGGGTGGACGATGGCCTCCAAATAAAAGCGAACTTGTTATAAAACACTTAAAATGTTTTTCCCAATTTGTAAATAAGATAGATTTTGAAACTTTACAAAATACTAATTAAGTGATTTAAAAAAAAAAAAAAAAAAAAAAAAAAAAACTGAAAATATGAAATCTAAGTACTGTGACTGTTTTTAAACTTTACAAAATACCAATTAAGCGATTTACAAAAAACTGAAAGATTTTGAAACTTGACAAAATACTAATTAAGTGATGTAAAAAAAACTGAAAATATGACATCTAAGTATTGTGACTGTTTTTGAAACTTTACAAAATACTAATTAAGCGATGTACAAAAAACTGAAAATATGAAATCTAAGTATTGTGACTGTTCTCATAAGCATGTAGTATTACATTATGTAATGGAGCATGTAGCTAAAACTGTGGTGTTAATAAAAAAAAAAAAAAAAAAAAAAAAAATAGCCAATCAGTGATGGATTTATACTTTTCACAAGTATAGGCCACTTTATTTGCGCCGCCCCTTCTTCCTTCCTAGAAGTTCCCACCTATGACAGTCAATCATTTGTAGGCCTTTAGTAGGTAATAAAGGCAATAAGTATTTAAATATAGATTATGTAGGTATTGAAAAGTGAAATAAACTAATTAATTAGTCAAAAAGTAAAAGTAAAAACAAGAATTATAATTGAGGGCTCAGTGGAAAAAAGACCCACCCCAACTGGAGTAAGTTTGGAGATAAATGAGAGTTTAATAAATCTGATATTGCCAAAAATGTACGAGTCACAGATCAATGAAATTTAATATGCTTTTAGTACATAGAATATAAATATTCTTCCTGCAAATGATTAACCATATACATATTATACAGTGGTCTCAGTCAGATTGGATCCGCCGTGCCGCACGTTGGGTTCCCCCCAGATGACGCTCCTATCCCCGGTATGCGGCAAAGGAACTGCCCAGCAGTTGACTGACTTGTCCGTGCGTAACAATGAAAATAAATGAAATAAGTTTGAAAATAACGAAAATAGGCACCTACCTACAGGAGATGCTGGAAGTGTCCTCCTCCTACATTCACACATTTTTGGCATCGTGATAGGAAATTCCGATTAATACGCATTAATTGTTCTTCCATTATTGAGTTTATCTCTATCCTAATGTTTTCTTTTAGTTGTGGCAAACTACAGAATAACACTTTCACGTCTGTACAACACGAGAACAATGCTCAACTGCAGGCTATGCAGGAATTGTTGACTTATCTGCGGGGACACAGCTGGCCGCGACGCGGGAAGTGTTGAGTCATCACAAGAGAAGCACGGCGCGTGGCAAGCGGGTGCAATCTGTCTGTGACTCACTGTACTTAGCCTCATTTTAGCAATACAAGTTTGTTAATAAGAAAAAATATTAGACCCTAAATGGTGAAAAGAATGTAATTAAATTGCACACTCATATGTACCATATTCCACACAGAACAGTGGGACTATGAACATTAAATCTATATCTTCAATGTAAACATTATCATTTTCGTAATTATCGGATTTTAGGCCATGATAAAATTCCTTGTGAACAGGAGGAATAAACTTCAAAAGATTCATAATGTCATCATATTTTGTTTTCTTTATCTTCCTGAAGTCAGGATACTGTGTAGGCATTATGGAATTACTCAAGGCAGATAGCCTAGTCTCTTAATGAAAATAAATAAAAACAATATTTTTCTTTTGTTCCTTGCAAGAGCGTTCAGTATACGCAATAAGTTGTCTGAGAACATTTTTCCACATTACCCAAACTTTTCTAGGAACAACTTTTCCAGAGGCTGTGACATACTCTTTCCCACTATTATTTAAAATTTTGTCTTAATTTTTTTGCATTCCTTTTATGCATTGAATCTTCACATATCGCACTAATGTTTGCACAAGAACTTACTTCTGCATCAGCCTTAGTGAAGCAACTGCTGTGTGGTGCACGCTGAGGCAGGCAGGACATTGTCATGTGACTGGAGTTGGGATGGGTAATTTTTCCACTCCCAAGTTAAAATATTCCAATTTTTTCCCTAAAAGAAATCCTCATATGCCATCTTTGGGATGAAGATAGGACTATAATCTTCTAAATCCTGACAGAAGATGATGGCCCAATACTAATTCTGCACAAAACTAAAAATCGACCATCGGTTGGGATGGGTCTTCTTCCACTGAGCCCCTCAATTTCTTATGGGATTTTTTATTGGCAAAATCATCTATAACATCGTCATAGTTGATGGAGTTCATTATCTCTGCCTCTATGTATAGAAGAGACAATGAAGACCTTTGATAATTCTTTACACATTTTAAGCAAGAAAAACTCCTTTCTCCGGAACAATTTGTGGCTGGAGTACAAAAGCGATGCGGAGAGCTATATCCAAGTTTAGGTAAATGTTGCACAGAGATTGGTTCCTCAAAAACATAGAGAGATTGAGTAATGATGTTGATTCAGGTTTCTCTGCAGTATTATTATCCTACTAGAGGAAACATGACTGAGAAAATGTATGCATTCTTGAACCAAACTGTCCTCTAAATCATTGGAATAATATTGCATGAGAGATTGAGCTTTTCTGTGACTTTGAGTTGATGTTGAAAGTTCACCCATTGTTGTCGAAACTGAAAATTTTTCTTTGAAGTTTACATATGCATTATGCCTTCTCTTTAATTCAGCTTTTAGTTTATCCAGGATGTTATCTGTAAATCTTTTTCCCTTAGGGTGTCTCTTAAGGTCACCCTAATATTGCTTAAGTGCACTCATTTCAATTGCTTTTCTTCGAAATAATCAAAGTTTTCTCGCTCTGCTATTATAAACTCGAGAAGAGATCCATAAAGATAAGATACCATCAGTACATCTACAGCTCTGGATCTGAGCACTCACTTTATTTAGCCTTTTCAAAACACGACCATATATGCAGTTTCAAGTTTTTCCAATTTGAGGCGAATTCCTTTTGCTTTATTTTGCAGGATAGGTTTCTCCTATCTTCTATCTATTAAAATATGCTAAATATCATTTTGTAAGGCCCAATATTCATTCCTATTCTATGTTAGTTAGGTATATTTATGTTACTGCACGTCCAGTGTGTGGCTCGGTGTGTGTGCTCATACAGTAGTGGCGGTGGTTGTTACCGGTACATCGCCCGCCTGCGACTCACTGCCACCCTCACTGGCCGCGCAATAACATAAATATACCTAACTAACATAGGATAGGAATGATATCTACACGTAACCTGATTAACGTTTATAATCATGCACAAACTTAGCAGTTTAACAAAGGGAGCGCTCCTTGAAATCTGCTGCCCCTAGGACGCGGCCTATACGGCCTATTGATAAGTCCAGGACTGTAGCCAATGGAAAAGGACGCTACGTGTTATTATGGTATTGAAGTAAAGAATGTACTGATTTCCAGTGGTGTCTCGTGCCTGAAAATAGTGGCATGCTGCATTATGAAAATGAAAATGAAATGAATGGGGGAGGGAAGCAGTTTTGATACATAAAGCCCAGTTGACAAGTCAACTAAATTCATTATCTCATTATTTAAAAAACTTTATAATATAGGCCTACTATTATCCTAGGTCTACCTGTAGTTCAATTCAACACTAGACACCCCACTCTCTCACACACAATGAACTGATCAATATTATTTAAAATAGGCACCACAATCATCTGTTTAAAACAACATTGAAAAATAAATAATTCAATCAACAAGCTCTGGCACATACTAAGCTATAAAAACATGTGTACTGTGTACTGTGGGTGGGAAAGGCATACCAACATAGATTAGCAACTGAATCTGAAGTAACAATTTTTAATGGCTATTTTAGAAAAAATGCTAATTATATTTCAATGAGTATACTTACTTACTTCCTCAATGACTATAGACAATTCAAAAGCAAGCTAAAGGAATATTATCTACTTCATAGAACCCGAAGGTTCGTAGCCGTGCTTACCTGAGCCCGCCATTCAACCCTATTCTATGCTAACTCCATCAAACCATCCCTCGCAAATCCGACTTCCCTTAAATTTATCCTAATATTGTCCTCCCACCTGTGTCTAGGTCTCCCAAGAGGTCTTTTCCCTTTGGGTCTTCCAATTAATACTTTTGAGATACGTCTTTCCTCCCCCATGCACAAAACATGTCCAGCCCATTTCATCTTCCATGATTTAGTCACCCTTACTATAACCAGTGAAGAGTAGAGGTTATCAAGCTCGTTATTATGCAGTTTTCTCCAGTCCCCATTTTCATCTCTCTTAGGCCCAAATATTTTCCTAAGCACCCTGTTTTCGAACACACTCAGATTATGTTCTTCCTGAAGAGTAAACAACCATGTCTCACATCCATATAATACAACCAGCAGGATAACTGTCTTCTAAATTTTTATTTTGGACAGAAGACAAGAAGATAAGAGTTTTTGAACTGCATAAAAACAAGCATTTCCTGATTCAGACGGCACTTAACTTCTACCATAATATTATATGTATCTAAAGGGTGCGGCAGAGGAAACGGACGTTTTTCAAATAACTATAACTCAGACGATTTTCAAGTTAAACAAAATTTAATTACACAGAAAGGAAGCTTGTATAATCCAGTTTCTGTTGACTATTTCAGAATTACCTCCGAAAAATAACGTCCGTCAGGTGACGATCTTCTATCTGTATACACTCTCGTGACCTCACTTCGAAATTCTGCATTGCTCTTCCCAACATTTCTTCCTCCACATTAGTGATTTCTACACGAATGAACTCTTTTAGTTCTTGGATGTTGCGGGGTTTGTTTAAGTATACGTTTGATTTGAGGTAACCCCACAAATAATAGTCACATATGGACAAGTCAATGTCGCCAAAACGGGAGATCACATGTTGAGGAAACATGTCGCGAACCACTTGCATTGATGCTCTCGCAGTATGCGCTGTGGCACCATCTTATTGGAACCAAATTTTCTGCATGTTTACTCTTCGTCTGCGTAGTTCCGGAAGCAGGAACCTGTTGAGTATTTCAATGTAGCGTGCTGAAGTCACTGCCACTGTGGTATTGTCCTCTTCAAAATAATAAGGACCGATGATTCCAAATTTAGCAACACCACACCACAGTTAATGGATATACCCAGAAGAAGGCCACAACATGAGGGCTGAAACGTCGGTTTTAGACTTGATGACACGGCGCCACCCGGACAGTCAAGGTTATTATTAGTGAGATTGCAAGTTAGAAAATTCCATTGTTGCGTCACTTTGCGGCATTTATTTTTCGGAGGTAAATCTGAAATATTCAACAGAAACTGCATTATACAAGCTTCATTTCTGTGTAATTAAATTTTGTTTAACTTGAAAATCGTCTGAGTTATAGTTATTTGAAAAACGTCCGTTTCCTCTGCCGCACCTTGTATAATTACTGTCCTAGATGAGAATATTATAGGAGAAAAATTCCTCCGGCACTGGGACTTGAACCCAGGACCTTTGGCTATTCGCGCCAATGCTCTACCAACTGAGCTAAGCCGGAGCTCAATTCACAGCACCAGATGGAACTTCCCTCCTATGACTGATTGCCCTAATGGTCTACCTCACAGACAGACAAGTTATGTCATATGCAGTACTGTGAGGCACACTAAGTAGTGATTTTTGTGACCGGGCTCCCACTGTTATTGTACAGTTAACATTCAAGACAGATATATAAGCATTCATGAGCCACAGATTATTGTCTCTGTTGGACACTACATGAGAATATTATAGGAGAAAAATTCCTCCGGCACTGGGACTTGAACCCAGGACCTTTGGCTATTCGCGCCAATGCTCTACCAACTGAGCTAAGCCGGAGCTCAATTCACAGCACCAGATGGAACTTCCCTCCTATGACTGATTGCCCTAATGGTCTACCTCACAGACAGACAAGTTATGTCATATGCAGTACTGTGAGGTCCTGGGTTCAAGTCCCAGTGCCGGAGGAATTTTTCTCCTATAATATTCTCATGTAGTGTCCAACAGAGACAATAATCTGTGGCTCATGAATGCTTATATATCTGTCTTGAATGTTAACTGTACAATAACAGTGGGAGCCCGGTCACAAAAATCACTACTTAGTGTGCCTCACAGTACTGCATATGACATAACTTGTCTGTCTGTGAGGTAGACCATTAGGGCAATCAGTCATAGGAGGGAAGTTCCATCTGGTGCTGTGAATTGAGCTCCGGCTTAGCTCAGTTGGTAGAGCATTGGCGCGAATAGCCAATGGTCCTGGGTTCAAGTCCCAGTGCCGGAGGAATTTTTCTCCTATAATATTCTCATGTAGTGTCCAACAGAGACAATAATCTGTGGCTCATGAATGCTTATATATCTGTCCTAGATGTTTGAGTTTCACCACTAGTTCAAACGATTTACCGGCTATTTCAATACTCTGTAACGCATTACTTTGACGTTCATGACCATATACTTAGGCCAGATGTTTCTTATCTGATACGGGGTGCGAGTGCCTCAGGAATAACTTGCACCCTTGCCATTATATAGATAGGCAGTCCTTGGTGACCGACACATTATCTTATCTTTTTGAAAACCTACACATCCCGTCTGTTTCACATTGCATTGGTATGTCATCTGGAAAAGAAATCAGTTTCAAACTGTATTGTGGAGTAGAATGTTGAGAGTTTGTAGTTCAATACGAAAGTATATTTATCATGTCGCATCGCTCAATGTATAAATGATCCAGACCACTTTTGTTATATACAGTAGAGCCTCGGTAATTCGAGCCCCGGTATTTCGAGGTTCCGTGTAATTCGAGCTGGTCTTAAGAAAATTAAAATTTTCCATAAAACTAGAGTAAAATCCCGTTTTTATACGGTGTCCGCAAGTAAGTTTTACGCACTTCCGAATGTGTTACATTTTGAGCTTTCTTTCAATTTTTCCATGTACAAAAATGCAGGTAAAACTGTCCCACTTAGGGTTTCGTTCATAATACACAGAAATTATTTTAAATGTTTGCCAATATACATAGGCTACAAGCTTAACACAGGTTGGCCTATGTAGGCCTATTATGTTGTTTTTATGTATTTTTTAAAACATTACTGTGCACATTAAATATTTATTTATGATTTACCCATTGATTTAGTGATATTCCCGTATAATTCGAGTTTTTTGTAATTCGAGGTAGCCTCAGCCCCAATTAGCTCGAATTATCGGGGTTCTACTGTATGTGGGAAATACACATTGCCTAAGCAGAGGCGTAATATTACAGATTTTGTAAAAAAAATCTTATCTTGCCTATTCTGGAATCAAACTTGGAGACCAAAGCAAACCTTGGGCACCCCACAAAGTATGTAGAGTATGCACTGAAGATCTTCATTATTGGGTCAACGGCAAAAGACAGTTACTATCTTTTGGAATACCTATGGTTTGGAGAGAGCAGTCAAACCATAGTAATGACTACTACTTCTGTTCGTGTGATGTGAGGGGTACAATTCTAAAAAATAAAAAACAAATTGTGTATCCAGTTGTTCAGTCAGCCATTTTACCTGTCCCCCATGGGACTGATGTACCAATCCCTGTACGACCAGATAATCTTGAACAGTTTTCATCCGAATCTGATGTAGAAGTGATGGAAATTGAGACAAGTGACAGTGACTACCTAGCAGGATCATCTGCTGCAGAACGTGGGTGTTTTAACCAGAGTGAATTAAATGACTTGGTGAGTTAGCTGAGTTGTTGGGTTCTAGACTCAAAGAAAAAAATCTGCTTTGTCCATAAACATCATTCTATTGGTTCAGACAACGCGAAACAGAATTTAAATCCTTTTTCTCCGAAGATGGCTATCTTGTATATTGCAATAATGTGAAAGAACTTATGCTAAAACTTGGACTTCCAAACTATGAACCAAGTGAGTGGAGACTGTTCATTGATGCTTCCAAGCGAAGTTTGAAGTTTCATAATGGAAACGTTTTTGGTTCGGTGCCTCTTGCCTATTCAGTGATCCTCAAAGAATCATACTGAAATTTGCAACTGACATTATTTCAAGTGAACTACAGTGAACACACCTGGCAAGTTTGTGGCGATTTTAAAGTTCTTACTATGCTGCTGAGTCAACAATCTGGTTCTACCAAATTTCCATGCTTGTTTTTGCCTATGGGCTAGCAGGGCAGGAGTTGATCAATGGACTAAGAAAGACTGGCCACCTCGGGAAATTTGGAAGTCAGTTCTAAGAATGTTGTACGCCAAAGCCTTGTGAGTCCTTCTAAAGTTTTGCTGCCACCTCTCCACATTTAGCTTGGCTTAATGAAACAATTCGTAAAGGCTGTTTTAAATACATATGTGAGAAATGCCCAATACTATCTGAAGGAAAATTAGAAGAAGATATATCTAATGGTCCTGATATAAGAAAATTGATGCCAGATGCTGCATTTAAAAACACTATGGATGAAAAGGAGAAAGCAGCATGGATATCTTTCTGTGATACTGTTTCAAAATTTCTTTGTAACAACAAGAATCCCAATTACTGGAACACTGTGGCTAACATGCTTGAAGCATACAAGGATCTTGGTTGTAACACGAGTATGAAATTTAATTTCCTGTTTTCTCACCTAGATTATTTCCCTGAAAATCTAGGACTTTTGAGTGAAGAACAAGGCAAACGATTTCACAAGGATGTGCTGGAGTTTGAAAGGAGGTACCAGGGATGCTGGAGCATCAGTATGCTTGCAGACTATTGTTGGATGTTAGAGTGTGAAATACCTTAAGACAAACATAAAAGAAAAAGGAACAGGAAGACTTCCTCAAGTAAGGAGCAATGTGTGTAAAATTTGTGTGAAAGTTTCCAATAATGAAATAAACAAGACAAAATAAAGCAAATACACTCTAGTGATATGTATTAACAACCATACACATTAATTTCAGCAAGTTGTGTATATTAAATATTGTTTTTTCTTTAAAATAAAAAAGTATTATGAAAACGTTTGTGATGAAATTTGTGTAATTATATAACCGGGGTGCGCGGGCAAAGAGAGTTAAGTCCACCATCCTAAAAAATTGAGATATGTCCATAGAGTTATAGATAAAAATGTTCTCTACATTTGTCGTAAGTCCAGTAAGTCATATTCAAAATTATACGGTAGTTATGGATGTGTGCCTCATGGGTTTATCCATCTCTAAAGCTATGTTGGGCTGGTATAGTGTGTTTAAAATGAAAGAATGAATGAGCCACATGTGTCCCATTCAGGGCTAGGGCCTCCCTCTGATGAGGGGTAGCTCGGTTAGAATCTCATATGGTGAGCTGGTCCATATGAGCTTGGTAAACACTTCACTTTCACTAAACTTCTTCCAGCAACTCGGTGTGTAGGCTTCTCCAGACATCTCTGTTCTTTGCTACGCTGGAGCAGTGTACCCTGGCACGCCTTCTGAAGAAATCTACCCACCTCGTTCTTGGTCTTCCTCTCTCCCTTTTGCCGATCCTAGGGTCCCATACAGTAGAGATGTTTCCCCATCTGGTACCTGGAAGTCTCGCTACATGACCACCCCATTTCCACTTCAGGCTGCATGCGCGCTGGACCACGTCGGTTAGTCCTGACATCTTTCTCAGTCTTTCTGTTGAAATTCTGTCTCTGAGAGATATCCCCATTATCCTCCGTTCCATCTTCCGTTGGCAAGTTTTTATGCTATTCTTCTGAGCTGATGTCAAACTCCATGTCTGGCATCCATACAGAAGTGAAGGGAAGATGCAGGATTCTAGTGCCGCTAATTTTAGTCTTTTGTTTAATGATCTGTCCATCAGGATGAATTTCAGTCCCCAGAAAGCTCTCCATGCTGAGGAGATTCTCCTCTTTATTTCTTTCCCCATATGGATTTGGAATGATACAACTTGCCCCAAGTAAATGTACTCTGACACATATTTTAGATCTGCTCCGTTAATCTTGATGAGTGTTGGTTGTCTGTTTGTCATGACTTGTGTCTTCTCCATGTTCATGTGTAGTCCGGACATTCTACTGCGGTCACTGAGCTCCTGTAACATTTCTTGAAGGCTTTCTGCCATTCTGGCAAATAAGACTATGTCATCAGCGAATCGTAAGTTGGTGAGTCTGTAGCCATTCATTACAATTCCAAATTTGCTTCCCCATTTTATCTTAAGAAATATTTCTTCCAACACGCTGGTGAAGAGTTTAGGGGATATTGGGTCACCTTGTCTTACACCTCTGTTTAGTTTGAAAGGTTCCCCTTTTCTTTCTGTCATCACTGTAGCATGTGAGTCCTCGTATAATTTAGCTATTAGTCTTATGTACTTATGTTCCACTCCATGTTTAGTCAGTGCCTGGAATATACTTGGGTGTTCCACAGAGTCGAAGGCTTTTTTGTAGTCGACAAAGGCAATGTATAGCGGTAGGTTAAATTCGTCCGTTTTTTCCATGACCTGTGTGATTGTTTGCAGATGGTCCACCGTGCTGTAGTATAGTGTGTTAAGTCACTCTAATTCTCAGTAACAAGAAAGTGGACTTAACTCTCTTTGCCCGCGCACCCCGGATAATACATGTAAAGTGATTTTGCAAGAAAGCCTTACGTGATAGAAGTAAACAGACAGAAAATTCAGATTCAGCACATCGACATTATAGAAAATCACATTTTTTACTTCAGGCAACAAACAAAAAGTTTAAATTCGCAGGCTAGAGTAATATAACGTGCTACAGCATGGCAGCACGTACCAAGAAACCACACTACTACTGAGTTCATATTTCCCAACAACAGCCCAATTTGCAGATGATGTTGCTGTCTTAAACCAAGGGTTCTGCAAGACTACTACTAATCAAATTCAGGAGACTGTTTATATTATTTACGATTACTATGTTAAATGGAAAGTAAAAATCAACCCAAAAAAATCCAAAACAGTTCTCTTCACTTATAAAATGTAATGTTCAATGTTATGTCGCCCAATATACTTACAAGGCAAAGAAATACTCCAAGCTGATAAACTAAGATATCTTGGTCTTATATGAGACCAAAACCTTAAATGGAATTCGCATATTACTCAACTTATGTAGAGACTAGCCTCTACACAAAGGAGGAGAGAAATCATGCCTGAATAATTATCGACCTATAGCTCTTCTTCCAGCGCTCTCTAAAGTTTTGGAAAAAATTATGCACACAAAAATTTCATCATTCTTAAAATATCAGAAATGCCTCTTGGAACACCAGCATGGGTTTGTTTCCAAGAAATCAACCACAACAGGGATATTTACAGCCTTGGAAAAAATCCACCAGCAACTGAATGAAGGCAAACAGACATTAGGCATATTCGTAGACCTGTCGAAAGCCTTTGATAGCATTCAACATGATATCCTCTTTGAAAAACTTAGCAACTATGGAATTCGTGGAACTGTTCTTAAATGGATAAAATCGTATCTCTCTATGAGAATGCAAACAGTAGAGATAAGCCATAAATGTGGTAAATCTAGGTCTAATCCATCGCCAGTAACAAAAGGAGTACCACAGGGATCAATTCTAGGCCCATTACTTTTCCTTCTGTACATAAATGACCTTCCATCACACCTCCCTGATACTCAAACAATAATGTTCGCAGATGATTGTACATTCATTATTCAAGGAAAATCGCTCGACGATATCAAAATTTCGGCATCTCGTACGATGTCACACTTTCATAACTGGTGTACAAAAAATAGTCTAGCTATTAACACGTCTAAAACTAAATTTATTATATTTAAGTCCAGATTTTTTAAAGATACAGCGATCAATAATACCGTAGTGTTTAATAATATGGAAATTGAAGAAGTGGCGAACTCTAAATTTCTAGGGCTAACGATAGATTGTCATTTAAATTGGAAGGGACACATACAAAATTTGTGTAAATATCTATCTAGTTATACCTTTTTATTCGTTAAACTATCATCTTATTGCAATAAGAAAACTCTTCTGCAATGCTATTACAGCTATATTTATTCTAAAATAAAATAAACATTATTGCTTGGGGATCAGCAGATCAATTCCACATAAATAGAATCTTTGTCCTGTAAAAACGCATAATACGTACCATTTATAATGCCAAGCCTCTCGATTCCTGCAAACCTTTATTTAAAACCCACAAGATCCTCCCACTACCATGCATCATTATTTTTGAAGCCGCCCTGTTTGATTATTCTCATAGACTCCTTTTCAAAGTTAATTCTGACTACCACTCTTACAACACCCGACATAAAAACAGCATAGCACTGTCGAAACACTCTACCCATCTATTCGAATCTTCTCCATACTACTTATGCTCTAAGGTATTTAATTCACTCCCCTCTCATATCACATCACAAAAAACAGAAATTTCATTTAAGAAAATGCTTAAATCCTTTCTTTTATCAAACTGTTTTTATAATATAAGTGATCTCTATTCTTTGTAAGTGTGTATATACTATATTCTTAAATTTATCATTCAATTTGTATAATTCATCTTTCATATACTGTAAAAATAGAGCTAGAAATAATATTAAAATGTATAATGTAGTAAAATTTAGCATGTTTAAATATTGTACATGTATTGAATATTTGTATGTAAATTATTAATTTGTAATGTAGTTTATAAGTATATGTAAACTTATAAGTGTAGGTTAATGTAAAACACTGTACTGTGTAAGAAAATAAACAAACTAACTAACTAACTAACTAAGATACAGAATAAAATAGGTTAAACATCTCATGAAATGATCTTCTCCTCTACCACTTCAATTCAAAAGAACTATATATAAATCTTTAATCCAATGGATGTACTTTATGGGGATCTGCAGATGGAATTCAATAGAAACCAGACTCTACAGAACTGGATTCTATGATTCATCACAGAAGCACCTTGGTATGTCCGCAATGTTAACATACATACCGACCTGCATTTATTCATAGTAGGCTCTGCCATCTAGTCTTGCTAAAAAAAGACTTTATAAATCAAATTCAAATTCAAATTCAAATTCAAATTCAAATTCTTTATTCTCCATAAATATACAACAGTACATGTGGATTCGTCAGTATTGTCTTACAAATAAAGTATATAATCAAGAATGAAGTATCCAGTTCCATAAAATATGTTAAAATATGTTAAGAAAACCAATAGGCAACACATAGTGACTCAGAATTATACTCAAAACAATTAGTACAAATATTCATTTATACTATACAGGGCCTTATTTATCAGATATTCTTTTAATCTCTTCTTATAAAGATTTCCATTACAGTGCTTTATGTAATTTGGAAGCTTATTATAAAAGGTAATTCCTATATTGTGTGGATCTTTGTCAATTGATTTAATTTTATGAGTCTGTAAATGCAAGTTTTCTTTATACCTTGTTACATATGTATGTATATCCTCATTTTTCTTA
Source organism: Ectobius pallidus (assembly GCA_964059195.1). Classification (NCBI taxonomy): domain Eukaryota; kingdom Metazoa; phylum Arthropoda; class Insecta; order Blattodea; family Ectobiidae; genus Ectobius; species Ectobius pallidus. The sequence continues at coordinate 37,821,501 of CAXKWD010000009.1, forward strand.
AATTTATTCATATTAGATTTAATAAATATTAATATCTTGTACACATACAGTGAATATACAGTAAAGTATTTTTTTGTTCTAAAGATTTCCCGACAACTTTCCATTTTATTCATTTTATAGATTATTCTGAGACATCTCTTTTGCAAGATCAATACCCTATTTAGACAAGTGGATCCACATGAGCCCCAAAGTTCAATACCATACCCCAGGTGTGGAAGTACAAGACCATTATAGGCAATTCTTAAAACATGTTGGTCAACATAATTAGCTAAATTTAAAATTACATATATTCCTTTGGCTATCTTTTTACATACTGAGTCAACATGAGTTTCCCACGTCAAGTACTTGTCCATAAATATTCCAAGAAATAAATGAGAGTTGTTTTCTTTTACATCTCCTTCACAAATTTTAGTTTAAATACTTCTTCATTTGTGGTTTTCTTTAATTCAAATTTAATGCAGCCTGTTTTCCTTGCATTGGAAATTAAATTTATTGATCGAAAATATGAAAATAGTTGGTTGGCTGTATCAGTAGCACTATTAATTAATTGAGCATCTGTTTTGTTCCAACAAATAGCGGTACTGTCATCCGCATATGTAATAATTTTACTATCTACAGGATTTATGACATCATTTATGTATGCAATGAAGAGAAAGGGGCCTAGTACCGACCCTTGCGGTACACCGCTTGTCACATCCCCTATACTAGAGGTTACAAATTTGAGTTCGTTATTTCGTTTGTGGGGTATTTCAGTGTACTGTACTCTTTTTGTTAGATATGATTCAATTAAATCTTTTGCTATTCCTCTAACCCCATACCTCTCCAATTTATCAGTTAATGTCTTATGCTGCACACAATCAAATGCCTTGGATAAGTCAAGATAAAGACCTGTTACTTTGTTTTTTTCTTCTAGTATACTAACCATCCAAATGGATTAATGAATGAGATCCCTTATGATCCACCACCTGATCACCATCTACAGTGTGTTTCACATATGAGTTGGCCAATCATATGGGTTTCTGCATTTCAGTGGCTACAGCTCTAACTCCCGAGTGATCGGGTAAAATATCTATGCAAATAAAGCCGCTAACGGTGTAATGATTCAGGTTCTCATGATTATTGTTAAAATTACAATGAAAATAACCACGTACCTCATCATAAGAGATCTTGGAAATGTCCTCCTCTTACATCCACACAACACTTAAAGCTTTTTAGGAATTTGTTTTCACGCGCTTAAGTTCAGTTTCTGAGATAGAGTTAATTTCTCTTTCAGTTATACGTAGATATTTCACCCGAAATTGAAATTCAAAAATAAAGTATACAGATCAAACCTCCATACATTAGAAGAATTTAAAGACAACATCACAAGAGAAATTAATTCTATTTCTGAACTTATGCACGCAAAAGAAAAGTGTCAGTGTTGTGTGGATGCAAGAGGAGGAAATGTCTAACATCTCTTGTGATGAGGTATGTGGTTATTTTCATTGTAGTTTTAACTGTAATTGTGAGAACCTGAATCATTATAATGTTAGGAGCTTTATTTGTGAACACATTTCACCCGATCGCTCGAGAGTTAGAGCTGTGGCCACCACGATGCAGAAACCCGCATGATTGGCCAACTCGTACATGAAACACACTAGTCGGCTGAAAAGAAAATGTGATAGTGATATGTTGAATCCAGTCTAGTACCTATTTTGCAAGAGGACATCCCTGGATTGAAAACCCTTTACATTTTCCACAGTGTATACCACATTATGTGAATCTATGAGCAAGATCGGTACTTTTATACACATTTCAATCATGAGATATTATGTGTTATGATTTGTGGGTATAGGCCAAGTAACTGTTGATGTTCATGTCTTTCTATTATTGCTGTATTATGGGTCCTGTTTATTTCGTTAAATGTACTCAATTTTGAAAATTAGAATAAAGGATAAAATAGCAACGATGCATCATGGTAAGCAATCCAATCCTCCAGCATTTGTGAAATGCGAACTGTGAACGTAAAAACTCAAGTCAAATTGATCAGCCATATGATTCATTAATCCTTCAGTGACGGATGGTTGCTGTTTAAATGCCTTTTTAGCCAGAGCATGGAGGATGCCAACTGCGCAATACTGCACTGAAAAACTTGTACATAATAAGTTTTGAGGGTAACAAAATAAACAGAAAAATCCTTGAATGTTATGATATATAATATCAATCAAAGTAGATAATGTAACTCAGTGTGTCTCATGTTCTTTAGAAGACAGCATAGAGCTAAGTCTGTGCACGCTCAAGCAGGCATAGAAAAATTTCAAACTCCATGATATCATAACTTGTGGCTTCTATTAACACTGAATGTAGTACAGGGTGGGGCAGGGAAACGGGAAATTATGAAGTAACGTAATTTGCACAAATAAACCTAGGGAGAATTATTTGTATTGATGAAAGCACATGTATACAGTATGCCATTTATGTTTTCATTACAAACTGTCACATACTGTCACTTTACTTCTTAAAGATGACATCGGAAAGATGTGCTCCATTTTGGAGTTCACATTGTAATAACCTCTTATGGAAACTCTCGAATGCTCGGTTTAGCATGTCTCTGGGAATGGCAGTGATTGCATCTTCAATGTTCTGTTTCAGTTCATGGATAGTTGCAGGATGTGAGTGGTACACTTTACTTTTGAGATGTCCCCACAAGAAGAAGTCACAAACACTAAGATCTGGTGATCTTGCAGGCCATGGAATGTCGTCGTTATGTGCAACAATGCACCTTCCAAACAGTTGGTGAACGGCTTCCATCGACTGTCGAGCAGTATGGGACATGGTTCCGTCCAGCTGAAACCACATGTTTTCGATGTTTAGAGCGTGCAGTCTTGGTGTGAAGAATGAATCAAGCATCTCAACATACCGAGCGGACGTTACTGATGTTGCAATGCCATCCTCACTTTAAAAAAAAAGGCCCAATGACGCCATGACATGAAACTGCACACCACACTGTGACCTTGGTGTTATGTAATCCATATGTTGTGAAGGAAATTCTTGTTGATTTGTTGATTTTAGCCAACACCCGTTTGCTAACTCCCTACGCGACACAGGGTCTCGTGGATTTAGTTTCTGCACAATCTGTATTTTGTATTTTGAATTCGTGCAGGATTCTTTAGATGCTTCGTCACCCAATCCCTAACACAGATGCATGTTGTCGAACGGAGCAGCGAGGGCTTCTCTGGATGGAAACTCAAACAGCTGCAATGCTCACAGGTGTACATACCATTCGAACACCTCCTCGAGGGTTCCGTTTCAAAGCTGAACAACTTTCTTCAAAATTATGCACTCACGTTGTAATCACATGAGCAGATGGCACACGTCTATGACATCCAATCTGTCAATGCTGTCGAAATATCTGTTGCGCGCAGCAGTCACACTATCACCCCGTTTGTAATATGCTCTCACAGCAACAGCTCGTTCCGCACCACTCCATGCTGCACAATTACTAAATGGCAGATCTTTAATTTACAAATATATGTAGTTTGTTAGCTTATTATGTCATTTACAGTTCTTAAAAAAAAATAATAATATTTATACAGGTGCGGGTCTTTGTAAAAATGTAGTCAGATCTTCCTATCAAAGAATACAATTAATATTAATTACAAACGACAATGAAATACATTTTTACAAATACTATCCGAAAGCTGATAGATCTGTCCTTACATGGAAAGGACTTGCATCTTAACAGGTTGTAAACTGTACATGGAGAAACAAAAAAAGTTAAGCATGCTAAAGTTCTTATCACATATTGTTACATCTCACTTAATTTGAGATTAAATTAATGTGGGGTTATGTTGTGTTAATTTGTATTATTATTTGTATTTTTTATCCAAAAAAATTTGATTAATGGCCAAGTGCATCAACACTGATTAAGATTTGGTTAAACAGTGTTTACTTACACACGTTTAAGACTTTAAACATGATTAAAAATACATGTGGTGCACCATTCCTAATTTCTGTTTACGGGGCCGTGTTTAGCTAACGGCTTGTTTAAACACAGAGCATAAAATCGGAAAGAGAGCGTAGTATAATGAACGCGTTCTTTTGTTGATGAAGCCATTACCTGGAGGAAGAAGAAGAAGAAGTTAACAACAAGAAGACACCATGGAGGAGTGAGGATATTCTCTGCTCTGTCTGTGATGTAGGGAAGCATATTAGACCATGGGCTACCAATATGAAACCCTCCCCCCCCCCGTGGGAATTTCCGACACATATATTTTTTTGTTGGTATTGTCATCTAGTTTAAGATTTTAGTTGTTTGCCCCTTATCAATTACAGCATTTAGCCGGAAACCCCGGAAAACCCCGGAAATCTGGAGAAAATGAATTTTTTAAATTTTTCATTGTTCTTTGCTCGTAATATTCCCAGGGAATTTCTGACTCACACATTTTTGTTGGTATTGGCATCTAGTTTAATGTTTCAGTTGTTTGCCCCTTACAAATTACAACATATCCCCGGAAAACCACGTATATACGGAGAAAATGACTATGTTTTATTTTTTAAATCTTTGTTCTTTGCACCTAATATTCAAAGGGAATTTCTGACTTATATGTTTTTTTGTTGGCATTACCATCTAGATTAAGGTTTCAGTTGTTTGCCCTTTATCAATTACAGTATATCCCCGGAAAACACCGAAAACCACGGAAATCCGGAGAAAGGGACTTCGTTTTATTTTTTTAAAATCTTTGTTCTTTGCTCCTAGTATTCAAAGGGAATTGGTGAATCATATGTTTTTGTGTTGGTATTTCTATATAGATTAAGGTTCCAGTTGTTTGCCCCTTACCAATTACAGCATATCCCCGGAAACCCCGGAAAACCACGTATATACGGAGAAAATTACTATGTATTATTTTTTTAATCTTTGTTCTTTGCTCTTAATATTCAAAGGGAATTTCTGATTCGTATGTTTTTTGTTGGTATTGCCATCTAGATTAAGGTTTCAGTTGTTTGCCCCTTATAAATTATAGCATATCTCCAGAAAACTCCGAAAACCACGGAAATCCGGAGGAATTGACTTTTTAAAAATTTCTTTAAAATCTTTGTTCTTTGCTCCTAATATTCCCAGGGCATTTCTGACTCATATGTTTTTTTGTTGGTATTGCCATCTGGTTTAAGGTTTAAGTTGTTTTCTCCTTATCAATTGGAGCATATCCACGTAAACCCTGAAAACCACGAATATCCGCAGAAAATGAGATTGTTTTAATTTTTTAAAAATCTTTGCTCTTTGATACTAATATTCCCAGGGAATTTCTGAATCACATAATTTTTCTTGCTATTGCCATATAGTTTAAGGTTTCAGTTATTTTCCCCTTACCAATTACAGCATGACAAAGAATACTGGAAAAAATCCTGATGCTGAAGGGATGTAGGCGATTGAAAACCTGGCAGAACACACTTCATATTCTAATTTGACATCTGTGAATGATAATTTATCTTACCAAACCTTCCACAGTCACTACCAAACTTTCTTTACTGAAGTTAGAGAAGGGACATTCGGTAAAACAGCACAATTTTGGAATGGTAATATGGACAAAGTGTCATTGATTTTGAGATTTCAGCGCGCAACTAAGGAAAACAACTTTGACCTACACTTGGCATGTTTAGAAGATATGATTCCCCTTTTCTTTGCATGTGACCATCACAATTATGGCAGATATCTCGTAGTTCTTATACTCACCCTTTTGAACCTTCAAAGGACACACCTGATGCAGAATTACTTCGCAATAAGGGTTTCAGTGACTGTAGATCACAAGTTCTGAGTTCTAGAAATTCTGTGGATTTCCGTGGTTTTCCGGGTTTTATGGGGATATGCTGTAATTGATAATGGGCAAACAGCTGAAACCTTAATCTAGATTACAATGCCAACAAAAAAAATCTGTATGTCAGAAGTTCCCTGGGAATATTAGGATCAAAGAACAAAAGTTTAAAAAAAAATTAAAACGAACTCATTTTCTTCGGATTTTTGAGGTTTCCGGAGTTTTCCGGGGATATGCTGTAATTGATAAGGGGCAAACAGCTGAAACCTTAATCTACATGGCAATACCAACACAAAACCATATGAGTCACCAATTCCCTTTGAATACTAGGAGCAAAGAACTAAGATTTAAAAAATTAAAACAAAGTCATTTTCTCCGGGCTTCCGTGGTTTTCGGAGTTTTCTGGGGATTTGCTGTAATTGATAAGGGGCAAACAACTGAAACCTTAATCTACATGGCAATACCAACACAAAACCATATGAGTCACCAATTCCCTTTGAATATTAGAAGCAAAGAACTAAGATGAAAAAAAATAAAACAAAGTCATTTTCTCCGGGCTTCCGTAGTTTTCGGAGTTTTCTGGGGATTTGCTGTAATTGATAAGGGGCAAACAACTATAACCTAAATCTACATGGCAATACCAACACAAAACCATATTAGTCACTAATTCCCTTTGAATACTAGGAGCAAAGAACTAAGATTTAAAAAATTAAAACAAAGTAATTTTCTCCGGGTTTCCGTGGTTTACAGAGTTTTCTGGGGATTTGCTGTAATTGATAAGGGGAAAACAACTGAAACCTTAATCTGGATGGCAATACCAACAAAAGAACATATGATTCAGATATTCCCTTTGAATATTAGAAGCAAAGAACAAAGATTTAAAAAATAAAACATTGTCATTTTCTCCGTATAAAAGTGGTTTTTCGGGTTTTCCGGGGATATGTTGTAATTTGTAAGGGGCAAACAACTGAAAACTTAAACCAGATGACAATACCAACAAAAAATATGTGAGTCAGAAATTCCCTGGGCATGTTAGGAGCAAAGAACAAAGAAAAATTAAATGAAACTAATTTTCTCCAGATTTCCGTAGTCTTCCGGGGTTTCCGGGTAAATTCTGTAATTGATAAGGGGAAAACTACTAAAGACTTAAACTAGATGGTAATACCAACAAAAAATATGAAAGCCAGAAATTCCCTGGGCATATTAGGAGCAAAGAACAAAGAAAAATTAAAACAAACTCATTTTCTCCGGATTTCCGGGGTTTCCGGGTAAATGCTGTAATTGAAAAGAGGCAAACAACTGAAAACTGAAACTAGATGGCAATACCAACAAAAAAATATATGTGTCGGAAATTCCCACGGGGGGGGGGGGATGGGGGGTATACAGTAGTAGCCTTCGCTCTATATTATGTATCGGCGAGTCAGTGAGGCTATTGCATTGCTTACATCATGTATGATTCGAGCTGCAGTTCTGAGCATATTTCAAATGTCCCATACATCAATATTGAATGATCAGGTAGCATAATACCTCAATGCAGTTAGTAGTCGATTCATATCAGAAACAGGATGATTTCTTTCTGTTGGGAATTGCAGTTCCTGTGAAACTGTTTGTTTAGACAGGCGAAATCTCTCCATGAATTTCCTAACGGAAAGTTCTTCAAAAGGATCTCCTCGCTGCACTATTAAATTTCTACGCTCATTTTCATTCCGTTCAAGATATTCCAGATATAATAACTCTCTTCAAAGTCATCATCTGCACATTGTGTTTTCTTTGGCTTTTATAATATTATGAACAATGGAATTTCAAAAATACTCTGCCATAGCCTTGTTTTTTCTTTTGTTTTGCTTTCTTATATTTTAAAAACATAAATACACTGTACCGTTTAACATGTTAAGACTTCACTGCCACTACGTTATATATATATATATTTTTTTTTCTTTCTTTCTTTTGCTTTCAGAATTTTTTAAAAACTGAAATACAGTATTCCATATAAGACTTTATAGAATTCGCTGCTACTGCTTTGTGTCTGTGTATTTTTTTCTTTTGTAATATTTTAAAAACGTAAATGCAGTTTACCGTATAGTATTTTAAAAATTCGCGCCCACTGTCTTTATATCTCTATATATATAAAAGGCTTTGTCCTGACTGACTAACTGACTGACTGACAGGAATCAACATAGAGCCTAACCTATAACAGGTAGAGACTTGAAATTTTGACAGTACCTTCGTTTTATAATGTAGGTGCTCATTAAGAAAGGATTTTGAAAAATTTTGATTTCAAATGAAAAAAATTAAATGTTTTTGGGAATACTTAATCCCTTTCTACAAAGAATTATCAAATCCAAATCACAGTTCATTTGACAACAGTATTGTTGTCAGTCTTCACATAAGGTTTGGAAATAAATGAAACGTGTCTCTGACAAATTAGAGAAGGTATCAATATAATACATGTTATAAATAAATATTAAAGAATGAAATCCACGAAAATAATGCAGTCACATTTCTTTCTCTAGCCTGGAAATAGAGAAAACAATACGAGGTAAGGTAATATGTTTTGGGAAGAGAAGTATGAAAGTGATATTGCATTTCTGTTTAATTTCATTCCCAAAACGGTTTTATGGTAACATGAGAGTAAGAAATAAAAATGTTCTGCCACGATAATACAATTTTATGTTACCGGAATTTATGTTTCTTCTTATTTGAATCCCTACCAGGCTAGCTGTGTACTGTACAAGCGATGAGATGCAAAATTCTACATCCTCTATGAGCCATAAAAAGCTATATCAAGCGTTTTCTGAGGGAACAGTTTTAGTGTGGTAAGTCATTCTTCCTATTTGAAATTATAAATACCTATATTAGGACCTAGAATTTAAAAATCTAAAGTCCTTCATAAGTTAATTTCCAATTGAAGAGCGTTTTTTCAAAAGCAGATATCTACAAGTAGATATCGGCTTTTGAAAAAACGCTCTTCAATTACAAAATAAAAAACCCGGGCAACGCCGGGCCTTTTAAGCTAGTAATATAATAAACTGTCATAATGATTCAGACTGCAGTCTACTGAATAAAACTTCATGAATTCTCTGTCAATACCGTATACTGTATAATTACCCACCAAGAATTATACAGGGCAGTAATAACTGTAATATCCTTGTGTGTGTATATATATATATATTCAGGGTAGTTTTACTTGTAAAATAAAAATAAAAAATGAATGTCACAATAGAAGAGATTAGGGTTGCCACCTGTCCCGAATTAGGCGGGACATCCCGCATTTTAAGAAAATTTTCAGCGTCCCGAATTATGCCTAAGAGGGACGCATTATAATGTGGGACGCCAAATTATTCCAAAACAAAATATGAGACAGCAATTCTTGGTGGCGTATTTTGTGAATTTCGACTCATAGTCAGGATATCGATGTCGTTCCATCGCTAAAATGTATTGTGGTTGGCAGCATTGAAATCACTGCCCATGATGTTATTCTTTGTAATTTATTTGTATAAGTCGCGCGGGCATTCTTGGGGTATGTTCGTGATCTGCACACCCATCGTGCGAGCATTTAACTGGTGATCCGACGGGGAAGTACCGTAAACAGATCTGCACTGATTTTCCAAGTACAGTTCCTTCTGGAATTATAGCACAGCAAGACGTGTGTAGTGTTATCAGTTGTAATTTGTATGTTTTGTGTGGCGTTCGTTAGTAAGAACTAATTAAATATTTCTCCTGTTATTCCTAAACTTAGAGTCTGGATTACCAATGTTCATAATTTTTTTCTAAACATGTCTATGAGTGTACGTTGTTTTTTGAAATTCTATGAGAAAGCTTTAAGTTACTTAGAGCAAGTATTTGACTTTACAGAAAACAATCTTTATGGCACACTGAAGAACTTGAATCTTAAAGAGTTCACTATCTTTCAAACATCTCAAAGACTCTGTGAAGGCACATAATGTAGAATCTGATGTTAATTTGGATGAGTTATATGAGGAATTCTGCTTTAGTTCAGGTACTAAAATGAACTGTGCAGAAGGAGAGACTATGTATGAGTATGAAATGGAAGAAAATTATTCAGGAGATTGGTAAAGAACACATTCCCAATCTCATATGCTTTGTTCTGAGCATTCTTGGTAGCAGTGCCTTTGTGGAAAGAGTGTTCTCTCTCTTGAATCTAAAATGGACAGAATCCAGAAACAGATGCTCAGCTAACCTCATAAAGAGTTACAAATGTTACAGATACCTGCAAAGATTATTTAGTGAGAGTGAAACAGAACAAACAACTATTAGAAGCTGCCAAATCAAACAGGAATTACAGCTTCAAGTCACGAATTTGTCCAGGTTTATTATTATTATTATTATGTTAATCTATTCTTTTCTAATGTTAGTGTTACTGTTACATAGCCTATTCAGTTTTGGCTTTGTAATATATTCATTCTTTCTGTTGTTAATAAATTGTTCTGTGTACAAATTTAGGTATGAAGATCGGCGGTCTGCATATATTCTATAAGTGTCCCTCCTTAGCCTTACCAAAAGGTGGCAACCCTAGAAGAGATACATCAGTATGACACAAGATCAAGAAAAAACTTATACACAATAGGGCACAACAAAAAAGCATCGGAAAGAGATCCATATGTAATCGGAGTAAAATTTTATAACAAACTACCAGACAGTATAAAACAGTGTACCGGGACAAAATTCGTCAATAAATTAAAATAATACCTATGCCAAAAAGCACTCTACAGGATAGAAGAACTATGAAATGGATAGCTTTAGCATGTATCTCTATTGTATATCTATTGCATAATTATTCTATAATTCAGATTGTAAGTTTAGGACATGTCCAACATCAAATAGCCTATGTATTTGATATCTGAACGAAATAAAATTGAAATTATTATTATTATTATTATTATTATTATTATTATTATTATTATTATTATTATTGACAGTGAATTCTTAAAATTTCATACAGTACCTATACACTAATTAAACTAATTAATCTTAAAAATATTATGATAAAAAAAATTAGTCGCGACCGGGGTTTGAACCTGCGAACTCCTGCACCACAGCTCAGTACTATAACCACTCGGCCACAAACGATGTTAGGAACAGTTCTTGAATGTTGGCAATGTGAAGTGGCAAGGCTTCTCTTGTGTCGTGCTTCGAGACTTAAAATTGTCTTTGTAGGCCTATGAGATGTGTTTATATAATATTTATTGTACTGTTCAGTTCGGAAAAATGGTATTATGATACTGATAACATTAATATCGAGACCTAATTTGTCTAAAAAGAGAAATATGAGATGAAGAGAGTCTCATGTATTGTTTGCAGTGGACCCCCGCCATTTTAGCGAACTGCTAATCATTGTTTAGCTTCAGTAACCGCCCGATTTTGACTGTTTAAGTTTAATCAACGGTAATCGGCGATTTTGACACTAATCGAGGTTGATGCTCCATAACTTTCCCTAATCATGTTCGGTGCACTTGGCCATAATAGTTAATGAGTATTTTCATGCAGACATATACCGGGTGTCCGGGACAAAATCTACCAATCAGAAAGTTTAATAACAGGACAAAATCTACCAATCAGAAAGTTTAATAACTCACAAAATAATTCACGGAGGGAAATGCTGTTTGCGGGCATTGACAGAGGGACTTCTAAAGTCTCGGATCACTACTAGTAAATTTCTATGTGTGCATCTTTTGTAGCACAACAGATGTCCAGGCGATATTTAACTTCTCGCCATGTGTTTCCTAACATCTCTGGAGTGACAGTTGCACAAGCAGTTACAATTCTCCAATGCAAATCATCCAAATCCACCACTACAGTCTTGTACACAATGTCTTTAATGTATCCCCAAAAGAAAAAGTCCAATGGGGTTAGATCTGGGGATCTGGGATGCCATATTGCAGGTCCACCTCGACCAATCCATTGCTGAGGAAAGCATTCATTCAAATGATCTCTAACAGGCACTGGGAAGTGAGGAAGAGCTCCGTCTTGTTGGAAAACATATCCATGAGGAATTTGAGGAATGGCATAATTTTGAAGCATATCAAGATACACATTTCCATTGATTGTCTTTCTGACAAAAAAGAACGGACCAATCACAGCTTCATGTGTAAGTGCGCACCAAACATTGATCTTAGGGCTGCCATGCCACCCATCACTCGATGGCGTAGTGGTAAAATGACTGGCTATCATGCTAATGGTCCCGTGTTCAAGTCCCCTTAGGTCCAAAATTTTTTTGCATAGGAATAGGTAGGTAGGGTAAAGGAGAATAGGGATTGAATAGTAGAAAGAGGAAAAGGGGGGGGGGGGATAAAAAATTTTCAAAATTTTCAAAACGCTGCTAAACGAGATACATCTAGGCCACTGGTGGAACTACTAGGAAATCTCGAGTGGGAGGAGCTTAAGGGTCGACCTGTTTTTGGATTTTCCCCAAATACTTTCTTTGTTATCTTTTTTATGTGACCTATTAACTCTTTCAGAACTTGAGATTTTACATTGTAATAAGTCAGTCATCAGGTAAAAACTTCAGTGGGCTATAAAGTTTAAAATTGATAGAGAAAAGTTCCGTGGAATACCTGGTTTCCATGAATGACAAACATAACAGATGAAGAAAAAATCGTCAAGTTTTTACTTAAAGCATTACTCTATTAATCTTACATCTCCGCTTTTATACAATTTAGCATTTATACATCCTTAGCCATGAAAATGTTAAGCCCATTTATATTGCCAGAAATGAAATTACCAGAATATTTTTCATCGCATTTTGCTCTTGTATGGATGTTATCGCTTCCGTCTTTTTGAATTTCCCAAGACAAGTTCAATCAATACATCCTTGTCCTCCTTGGAAAAATTAAGGAACGATCCTTTTTCTGCTTAATTTCGATCATATTTTCCCTTCCTTTCGCATAGCACACGGTCTGAGTACGAAAGAAAACAGAGTAACAATGGTCTCGCCTCGCGATACTCAGCTGTTTCTGCGATGTTGCCAAGCGTTCATGTATGAACTAGGATCAAAATTGAACTTCAATTAGTTGATCTTAGATCAGTGTTATACAATACGACTTTAGTCTGAACTCAGATCATTTTCTGAACTTAGATCAAAATTGATCTCCAGTCAGTGATGTTTATACAATCGGCCTGTAGAGATACAAAACTGAAGTTCTACAAGATAATGGCTGTTCCAGAGCTCATGTATGGAAGCAAAACATGGATAATACGACAGAAAGATAAAAATAAGATACAAGCGGCTGAAATGCGGTTTTTAAGAAGGGTCAAGGGATGTACAAAAAGAGATCAGATAAGAAATGAAACAATAAGGGAAGATTTAGATATATTTGAGTTAAATGAAAAAATAATCGAGAATAAAGAAAATTGGAAAGACCACATTAGTAGAATGGAACATCATAGAATACCATGGCTTGTATATACTTATAACCCTACAGGGAAGAGAAGCATTGGACGCCCTATGAAGAGGTGGAAACAATTAAGTGTGGACGGAACAGGCTTTCTAGCCTAATCCCTGGATTGAAGATGATTTCAAACATTATTTATAACTGTTTAATTAAGAATAAAGCTAGCAAAATAATTTTATACGTGGGCCTGTAGATTTTGTTCAAATTTCCTTTTAAAAAATTTGGGTGCGGGTATTATTTGGGTATATAGGCCTACAGTACTAAGCACAGTATGAATGCAGAATGAATTGGATAAGTTGGTACCTGTTATCTGGAACAGCGAGCAGCATGAGTTCCTGACCTTGAGGAGTGTAGATGATGTGAGTCAACTGATCTTTCATTACAACAGTGGAGCTGAAACAAAAAGTTAGGTATTTATAGTTAGTCCATTTAAAACAAGCTGAGAACAAAAGTAAAAGTAAGTAGTCACCTAACAATGCGGAGATGTTTACGTTGGGCAGACCACTGTGGTCACAGATTCAATTACACCAAACCAGAATTTCAATAGGGATGGCAGTCTTGGCTTCTTTCACTTCCAGATACGGCACTGGTCCTTAAGAATACCGCTGACACATCACAATATGGCTATACATTTAATTTTTTCCTTCCCATCCGATCAGACCTCGTAGTTTATCTGTTCCACTTCCTGGCTTCCTAACGTCTCCCACCCCACCTAGCTTTTCTTAATTTTTATATATAATATAGCTTTTACCAACCAGCTCATCCTCCCAAAAGATTCAGAAACAATCCCACTTACCCAGCAGAAAGCCCAAAAAAACATTATTCATTCTCACACTGGGCAAGCCTCAAATCACACTTGCATTTAAAATATCATGTTATTTACCTTTAGCTTTAAATCTTGTTAGCTAACTAACTTTTCTCAATGTTCTTTATTTAATTCTACATTATCTTCTTGTTATTAAGTGCCAGTATGGTACTTTATGAGATTGTGTGGGGGAGGGAAAATGTTTATCCATCTCTCTGTGCAATAACTCAAATACGCTTTATCAGATTTTCATGAAACATGGTATACATATTTATAACGTCCATGGGAAGAACCCTATTGATATTGAACCAAATCGGTTCGCCCGTACCGGAGTTATGTCCAATTTAGTGCCTATTTTAATAGTATTATATTAGAAAGGTGCCACAACTCAAAATTGCTTTACAGGATTTTCATGAAACTTGGTATACTCCTTTATGACGTCCGTGAGAAGTATCCTACTGATTTTGGACCTAGTCAGTTGACCGGTACCGGAGCAAAACCCAATTTAGTGTCTATTTTAAAGGCGCGATAACTCAAATACGCTTTATCGGATTTTTATGAAACTTGGTATATAATGTCCATGGGAAGAAGTATATTGGTATTTGACCAAATCGGTTGGCCGGTACCGAAATATTGCCCAATTTAGTGCCTTTTATGGTAATATATAAGGCGCAATAACTCAAATATGTTTTATCGGATTTTCATGAAACTTTGCATACCCATTTATAATCTACATGGGAAGACCAAATCGGTTGACCGGTACCAGAGTAAAACCCAATTTAGTGTCTATTTTAAATACGCGGTTACTCAAATACACTTTATCGGATTTTCATGAAACTTGGTATACATACTTATAATGTCCATGGTAAGACATCTATTGATATTGGATAAAATCAGTTGACCAGTATCGGAGTAATGCCCAATTTATGCCTATTTTATGGTAATATATTATAAAGAATTTAACAAATGCAAATCTGTTATCCTGACAACATGTTGTTTTACATTGTTCATATACGGCTTTGGAATTTGCAATAGTTAGCCATGACATATCCCTTCGCACTAGTCAGATGTTTATTTCGTTCATCACGTTGAATACTGTTATATACAGAAAATATATTACTCTGAAATAATTAGGCCTATATACATTAAGAGGACTTCTTCGCCAGTGTATTTTGTGAAATGTTGACATATTTCAAGAATGTCTTATATCAGTGTATGCGAGTTTGAATTAAGGTTAGGTATGAAAATTTAAACCTATGTTCTTCCGTAAGTCCTCCTTAATAAATCGATCTGCAGCTTATTCTCTGCATATCGCAATTGCAATTAACTTTTTACTGATTAAACAAAAGCATTCTGGCACTTTGTTACATCAGTTTACCTGATTTTATTTTATGTACAAAATATATTGTTTTGTATGTAATGTAATGTAAGTGTTTATTGCAATAATTAACGTTTTACAAATTCCAATGCAAACAATCGCATGAGTCCGCATGGACATGGACATGCTTACGCAAAAACACACCAAAAAAAAAGAACAAATAATATAATCACAAAATAACACAAACAAACTAAATCTATTCCTCACCATCCACACCCGCTCTCCGATTGTATAGTAAACTTTGTCTCTTGGCAGCCATCATTAATGGAAGTTGAATAAAATTGTACAAAGTAAATAGATAAAAATCCTGATCAGAAGTCCAGCATCTATAATTCATATCATAAGTAAAGTAATATCTAAGGCTGGGATTTATATCTATACTCTTCGATGGTAGAAAAACAGATCTCAAGGTCACTGACTGCCATCAACACCCCTTACTCCCAAGTCCAAAAGTTTAGCACTATGTTGCCAATTACATCCTCCACACCCTCACATTCCAATACAATAAAACAGGTTCGCTGCTCCTGTCATAACATTCCAAAAGAAAGGTATTCACTTAAAAGAGAGCTAGCATGCATCTTAAAATTATCAGAAATCTTCGTGGTAATAATAATAATAATAATAATAATAATAATAATAATAATAATACTATTTTATTGTCATGAAGCAGAGCTTTTGACAACGTCATGATGTATGTGTGTGTATATAGTTTACAATTAAATTAATAATAAAAAAATGTAATAAATATATGCATTAATAAAAGCTTACCCTTACAATATGTACATAAGAAGGGTGAAGTTAAGTAATGATGTATTTACTAACACTAAAAACCTTCCTTATCCTAGTTAAATTAAGTTACTGTAAAATAGTAAAATTCCTACAATAAGTACATGTCAAGGTTAATATATATGATTAGTAGTTAATTAAATGGATGGTCAAGTAACCAAAATTAAAACATACACTATCCTAACTAAGTTAAATTACCATAAAAACAATAATATCAACACAGACAACATAAGACAATAAAAACTACAATACAGACAGAGTCCATGTGATTGTATATGTTACAACATAGCAGTGTTCGTTCCAAATTTGTCTTTATCATTAAAAAATTCTTTTATTTCATAATACGGTGTGATAATTAACCAGTTATATAGAGTCTTTTTAAATCTTGAGAAGGGTAGCTGTATAAGTTCCAGAAGTAAACTGTTGTACATTTTTATTCCCATCACATCGAAGCTCATAAGTGATTTGGAAAGTCTGTGATAAGGTAAGTAGATGTGCTGCTTGTTCCTAGTGTTGTATGAATGAATATCGTGTCTTTGTTGTACTTCCGTTAAATTATTTTCTTTTATGTAGATGAGCAATGTATATATGTACAGGTTTATTACTGTCATGATTCTTGTTTGAATAAATAGTGGTTTACAGTGTTCTAATTTATGAGAATTAGTTAATATTCTGATAACCTTTTTCTGTAGCAGAAGAATGTCATTTACATGACTATTACCTCCCCATAGCAATATGCCGTAAGAGATTACACTATGGAAAAATGCAAAATAGGCTGTTCTCACATATGTATTAGTAACATGATTTTTTAGGTTTCTTATTAGGTATATAACTCTAGATAGCCTAGCTGTGATGTAATTAATATGTGATGTCCAAGATAATTTTTTGTCAATTATGAAGCCTAGAAATTTTACACTATTGTTGTCTTGATTACTTTCTGCGGGGATATCCTTTGAACTGAATATTAGTTTCTGGGTTTTATTATTATTAAGTAAGAACCCATTGGCCCTAAACCATATGTCTGCCATAGACATTGTTTCCTCCGTTAACATATGAAGAGTTTGATAGTCAGTGCTAGTATTTAGGAATGTTGTATCGTCCGCATATAAAGTGACATGAGTTGGTATGAAGGACGCTAGATCGTTGATCATTATAATAAATAATAGAGGGCCCAGGACAGATCCCTGGGGTACCCCACGTTTTACATCCAAAATCTTGGAGCGTTTCTTTCCTATACATACCACTTGTCTTCGGTTTGTGAGGTAAGATCTAATAATCTTGAGGGCAGTACCATTGATGCCATAATAACTTAGTTTCTTTAGAAGCTGAATAGGGTTGACAGTGTCAAACGCTTTACTCAAGTCACATAAGGTAGCTTGGGCTAGATTCTTATTTTCAAAGGTTTGAAGCACCACTTTTACAAGAGAGACAACGGCATCTACAGTAGACCTTTCTTTCCTAAAACCAAACTGTGATCTACTAAGTATGTTTGCTTGATCTATATAATCTTAGTGATTAGGTTAGAAGGTAATTTTCATGGGCTTGGATACTTTTTTGTTTCCTTTTACTGTTATTGTTTTATTATTCATATATCTTTCATACTTCGTTAATTCCTTTTTATGAATTTATAAAAATTTTATTTAAACATTATGGTATTGACTTGATGGCGGGTATTGTTGAACATTCTATTTTTCTACACCAATCGAAAAGGAGAGGAAATACAGATGTAAAAAGCAACATTAAGGACCGATTGTATAAACCAGTGTTTTTCAACCTGTGGGTCGCGACCCCCTCGCGAGAGGTCGAGAAAACTTCAGTTTTTTTATACAACATATAATTTGTGAGACTTAAATAAAAAGTCGATAAGAGTTAAAATTATTATATTTAACAAAATTTCCATATAATCAATCATACAAGTCAGAAAAATGCTAGTTTAAAACATGTTATTACAAAAATAAAATATATTAAAAATGTGTTTAAATAGAAAATGATTACATCTGTGCTTGCTTATCTTAAATAGCAGTATGTATTGTTAACGAAAACTGATACTCTTTATGTTATTTACACAAACTCATTAACAAGAAATAAAACCTTCGAGTAATCGTTCATTTTAATGTGAAGGTTGCGCTTGAGTTTGTTCAATTAATTTCTCCCATCGTGGATCCGTTTTTGCCACATTAAGTATTAAATCGTTTTCCAAATTTAAGCGATTTCTTAGTTTACATTTTATTTGCGCCAATGAGGAAAATGCCAACTCGCACAAGTACGAGGTAGAAAATGGAATCAAACACTTCAAAGCCTCGGTTGTTAATTCCGGGTATTCTGTTCTTCTTTTTAACCAAAACGTATCCAAATTTTCAGACTTGAATTCCAAGTGTAACATCCCATCGGCAGATAGTTCCAGCAGATTCTCTTTGAGCTTAGTTGCTAAATTTGCCTCGTTTATAGCTGCATTTAAAAACGGATTTAAGATCCATCTTTGCCCAGTGTTATCCGATATCTCTTGCAGTGAGAAGTAATGACACAATTCTTTCTTCAAATTATGTAACACCATTTTCATACCAGATATATATGAGTTGATGTTGATCTCGCTTCCGACTTCTTCAATGAAAGACTGTGTGGACGAAAATGAATCAAAGTTGTTTTGATTTATAGATGATGACCACAATTCAATTTTTTTTATAAAGCCATGGAGTTTGTCTTTTGCTGTAATGACATTTTCATCACGCCCTTGAAGACTTTTATTCAAGTTATTTAAATGTTCAAATAAGTCAGAAAGAAAAGCCAATTTTAAAAGGAATTCCGGGTCAGAAATGAATTCAGAGTAATGTGACTTGGCTTGCTGTAAATATACCAATAGTTCAGCGCGAAGTTCCATAACTCTGGTCAGTACTTTGCCTTTTGATAACCACCTAACCTCTGTATGGTAAAGCAAATTGCGGTGTAGTGTCCCCATATCTTCACAAATGATTCGAAACAATCGAGTCTGCAACGCTTTTCCTTTAATAGAATTTACAATGTTAATAATAATATTAAGAACTTGACTGTATTCTTGCGGTAAGGATTTGGCTGCAAGAGCTTGGCGATGGAGAAAGCAATGCATCCAACAAGCGTTTGGCATCTGTTCTTTCAGTCTAGCAATAAATCCACTCTTCGCACCAGTCATGGCTTTTGCTCCGTCACTACAAATAGCAATGCATTTTTGTGCCCAATCGATATTCATATCTTGCGTAGCTTCAAGGAACATGTCATGCAAGCATCGACCTGTAGTATTTTTGGGAAGTGCCTTGCAAAATAGTATTTCTTCCATTATTATTTCATTGGATTCAAAACGCACAAAAGCTACAAATTGCGCACAACCCGCAATATCCGTTGATTCATCAAATTGCAAGGATACAAAAGAACTTTTCTTTATTTTTTCTATGACTTGATCACGAACATCAGACGCCATATTGCTTATCCTGCGTTGAATGGTATTGTCAGAGCAAGGTATACTTTTGAGCTTTTCGACCTCTTGCTTGCCAAACATAATCTCTGCTATATCTAAAGCCGCTGGTAAAATCAAATTTTCGGCAATACTGTGAGATTTCCCTGCTTTAGCCACACAAAAAGCTACTCGATAACTAGCGAGCAACGCTTTCTCATTTAGGTTGGACATTTGTCCTATAGCAGTTTTTTGATGTTCAAGAGCTTTTAATTTTCGCTCAAAAAATTCCACGGGTTTATTTTTTTCATTAGGATGTTTTGTGTTTAGGTGGCGTACCAACTTTGATGGCTTCATGCTTTCTCTTGACAAAATTTCAAAGCAAATTACGCACTGCGGTTTACTGTCAATCACAGTAAACCCAAATTTTAAATAATTGTCGTCATAAAGACGTTTTTTCTTTATTCCACTACTCCCGCTAGACGTTGATGGTTCTGATGATCTTTTCAGGAATTTATCCATTTTCAATTATAACAACTCAAATAAATACGTACCGTAAAACAAGTGGTTTGCGCTCTTCAAACAACTAAGCAGCAGACATGACCACGCGTGACTTACGCTCACAAATCAGTCTATAATTACTCCAACTCCAAGGCACCTTACAGTCCACATAACACCGAATTTACACTTCTGAATCGTTTTTACTTGTCGGGATTGCTTCTGATTCGACTTCCTTCGCTGTCTTGCATCAAACTGCCATGGCCACGGTTGACCGCCGTATTTATAGGCCAGCGCATTCTAGCGAGAATTATCTCGAAGCGTAAAGAAACGTCTCGAAACTTGTGGATCTTTAGTGGACTACCAGCGCCATCTGTTGCTAACATCCGGAACCTGCACTAGTTCCTAGTGTTACCAACAAATAACGCAAACGCATAAAATTGTTGTAAGTATTACATATTTTTAACATACATGGAAAAAGGGGTTGGGGGGGTCGCGAAATATTTTTTGATACTACGGGGGGTCGTGTCATGAAAAAGGTTGAAAAACACTGGTATAAACAGACTGATCTGAGATCAGAGGTGAAACTGATCTCAGTTCACATTGAACTCGGAAATTTTTGTTGTTCTCCGATCAAACTTGATCTCAGTTCAAGGAGTTGTTTTCTTATTCGAGACAAAAAAATCAACTTATTGTAAACATACACAAAAGATGTCCATACATTTCTTGCTATCAGGGGCTCTAAGTTTAAAATCAATAAGGAAAATTTCAGTGGAATACCTTGTTCTCATGAATGACAAACATACCGTGACAGACAAACAAAAATCCTCACATTTTACATAAAGCTTACCCTATTAATCTTACATCTCTTTTATACAATTCTTGAGATGATGCATTTATACGTCAGTAGCAGTGAAAATGTTAAACTGATTTATATTGTCAGAACTGAAATTACCAGAACATTTTTCAACGCATTTTGAACTTTCATTGAAGGAAATTTTGTTTTTTGCATGGATGTTACCGCATTCGTCTTTTTGGATTCTATAATGTCGCTATATTTTCTTAAGGTAATTTCAATCAGGAAAACCCTGTCCACCTTGGAAAAATTAGGGGAATGATCCTTTTTCTGCTTTTCCCTTCCCTTTGCACAATATCCAATCTGAAAATGAAGGAAAATAGAGTAAGAATGCTCTCATCTCGCGATACTCAGCTGTTTCTGAGATGTTGCCAAGCGTTCATAAACAAACTGGGTTCAAAATTGAACTTCGATTAGCTGATCTTAGATCAGTGTTATACAACACAAATGTGATCTGAACTCAAATAATTTTCTGAACTTAGATTATAATTAATCTCCGGTCAATGATGTTTATACAAGGCACGTCCACAAAGTTTCCTTGGATCCGTTTACAGAAACAAAACACAATTTGAGTAAATAGTTATTGCAACAATCACAGCCTGTGTTCAGCTTTTTTCAACATACTCACCACCAGAATTGAGACATTTGTCATACCGTGGGACCAACTTTTGAATACCTGTGTTGTAGAAGTCTGCCGCCTGGGGTTTGAACCACTGTGTGACAACCATCTTCTCCTCTGTGTCATTAATTGTCATTTTGTGAGGTGTGGGAAAAGATGGAAATCTCTGGAAGTGAGGTCCAGTCTTTAGGGTAAATGTTTGAACACCTCCCAGCCGAACTTCTGCAGGAGAGAGAGGTGTTTTAAACATCTACTCTACAGCCCGGACTTCGCTCCCAGAGATTTCCATCTTTCCTACACCTCAAGAAATGACAGGGAATGATAGAGAATACCATTTCAAATGTATATTTTAATGCACATTTCAAGGAAAATATTTGCATATCTATATATATATATTATATGAAATGGCAAGATAAATAGGTTAACACAGCAAATATTTATTGTTTTGTAAACACACTACATTCATATTTTTAGTTTTTATATTGTTAAGTTACAATGCCATTATTTATTTCAAAAAGAAATGAGATGGGATGTTTCTTGTTGATTTTTAAAATGTTTTTCAAAATTCTTATAAGAGAACATTAAATTGATGGTAACAGATTTTTGGAAATTCCAGGAAGTTCTTAGTAAAATCCTTTTGTAAGTTTGGTTAAAAAAAAAAAAAAATTATTTATTCCCCTGAGATTGTCACAAACAAGCTTGAATACAGAACCAAGATGGCCGTCGACTACCATTAAACATCTTGTTTAGTGAGCAATTATATACTGTCGGACTTCCAGTGAATCAATCCAACAATCATTATCATTATCAAAAATCAATCAAGAACAGTTACTTTCTACATATGAACACCTGTGCTGGCTTTGTCATTAGAAGCCATCGTTCAATCTTATTACTACGTGACTAGCACGAAGTGAATGGAAATTAGAGTAACCAATCAGTCTCATCACCCCAGCAGCCTCTCCCACTTCTTCACAGGTGTTTCATTATGTCATTCCCATTAACCTACAGTCTGTTGGTCACAACAACTACAAACAATTTCATCATCAAGCTCAATCCGATATGTGACATTTCAGAACCCTGACAGCAAAAATTTGTACAGAAATTCTACAAGCAATTAACTCACAAGAGAAAGCAACAGAAGAGGAAGAAGAAAACTGCCCCATTCCCAGAGCACCACACAAAGACCCACAAGGAATTTGAAGAAGCACAAGTTACAAGCAATAGTGACAGAAAAGAAAAAGTATCCTTCAAAACCTTGCCGGGTTAGCAGTGCACACAAGAAGAGGAGTGAATCCTGCTACATATTCTCATTCTGCACTGTCGCACTTAATAAAGGCGACTGTTTTGAGCGATACCACACATTGAAACACTACTAGCGGATGTGGTGAGTACACTAATAAAATGTTATTCAAACATATTTTGTTTATTTTGAGAAATGTACAGCCATTTAAACTAAGTGGCAGGGGGGTTCCTTTAAAGAGCAGGTACTGTACCCAGTAGGGAGAAAGTTCGGGCATTACGTGATGGCCAGTCACTCAGCTGTCTAACGGCAATGTGTAAAAACAAAACATTCTGTTCGATTTCAAAATATAACACTTTAATTATTTCCACACCATGCTTTATATATATGGTGCTTATATATATGGGTATATACTGTATACGGATACGGCCTCCATATATGGAGGGTAGCTGCGAATATGTTGAATAAGCAGTCGCAGACAGATGACATGAGGTGGTCCTCCAGCTAAGGGGTTTGGCTTGAGGTTAACAACTTCTCCCAGTAAAAAGTATTGTTAAGTAACGCTGCCTGATTTATAGATCCTATCAGTGTAAAATTTTCCTGAGGTGAAATAGTCCCTCGTTCGGATCTCCGGGCAGGGAGTACACTGAAGGAGTCTAAAAATCATAGGAACTATAGATTGGGAACATGGAACGTTATGAGCTTATATAGGCCTGGGGTGCTTAAATCGGCAACTAGAGAATTAGAGAAATACAGATTAGATGTAGGAGAAATACAGGAAGTTAGATGGGAGGGTGAAGGTTCAATGCAGACAGACGTGTATAGCTATTTCTATGGAGAGGGAATGATAACCATCAATTAGAGACCGGGTTCTTCATACACAGGAGAATTAAGTCAGCCATTAACAAAGAAGAGTTTATTAATGATGGCTTTCTTATGTTATTCTAAGAGGACGGTGGTGTGACATCATAGTTATGAATGCCCATGCACCAACAGATGATAAACAGGATGATGACAAGTTTTTATGAGGAAATAGAACAAACACTTGATCAATTTCTGGTATATCACATGAAAACTGTGCTAGAAGATTTCAATGCGAAAATAGGAAGGGAGGATATTTTCAAGCCCACAATTGGGAACGAAAGTCACCACTTGCAGAGCAATGCCAATGGGGTTAGACTAGATAATTTTGCCACAGCTAAAAATTTAATCGTCAAGAGTACAAAATTCCCACATCGTGACATTCATAAATACACACGGACCTCCCCAGATGGAAAGACTCATAATCAAATCGACCATGTGCTAATAGATGCAAGGAGGCAGTCTAGTATAATCAACATTCAAACCTTTAGGGGTGCTGACTGTGATTCGGATCACTATTTGGTAGTTGGGGCTGTTTGGGAGAAACTTGCATTAAACAAAGAAACTAGGCACAATTTCGATATAGAGAGATTCAGTCTGAAAAAGCTAGGTGAAGACGAAAGTAGGAATGCTTTCCAAGTCGAGATTTCAAATAGATTTGCAATCCTACAAAACAATGCTGAACAAGACGCTAGGGATGATATGAATATCGATAAAACCTGGGAATGCATTAAAGACAATATTAAAGCAGCCACAAAAGAATAATTACGTCTGCTTGAACTGAAACCAAATAAACCGTGGTTCGATGATGACTGCGTGAAATTACTAAATGCAAGAAAGCAAGCAAAACTACAGTGGTTGCAGAATCCAAATGACACTAAGGTCGAAAATCTCACCAATGCTAAACGAGAAACCTCTAAAACCATTAGAATAAAGAAAAGAAATTATCTCAAAGACAAAGTAAAAGAATTAGAGGAAAATAGTAAAGACAAAAATGTTAGGGATCTGTACAAGGGAATAAATGAGTTCGAGAAAGGTTTTCAACCTAGAATAAACATAATTAATGACATTGATGGCACTATACTTGCTGCTTCAAACAATATTTTGAATAGGTGGAAAAGATTCTTTTATCAATTATTAAAAAAAATGTACATGGAGATGTCCAAAGTGTAGAAAGTGAAATATTCGCTGCAGAGCCATTGGTTGCTGAACCAACTCTAACAGAAGTAGAAACAGCGATAGGTAAATTAATAACACACAAATCTCTAGGCATTGACCAAAGACCAACAGAATTAATTAAGGCAAGTAGGGATAGATTTAACTCAGAGATCCATAAACTCATTCTTATAATTTGCAGAAGGGAGGAATTTCCAAAGGAATGAAAAGAATCTATCATTATACCGATCCATAAAAAGGGAGATAGAGCCAAATGTAATAACTATCGAGGAATTTTTCTCTTATCAACATCATACAAAATTCTATCTAATATACTGTCAGGATTACCCCATGTGCGGACAAAATCATTGGAGATCACCAATGTGGATTTAGGCGAAACAGATCAACCATTGATCATATATTTTGTATTCGCCAAATCTTGGAGAAAAAGTGGGAATATAATAAGTCTGCTCACCAGCTATACGATACCAAATAAATTAATCAGGTTGATCAACATGTGTCTAAATGAAACCTATACCAGAGTCAGGGTAGGAAAATTTATATTTGATAGATTTGTCATTAGAAGCGGATTGAAGCAAGAAGATGCACTATCACCTTTACTTTTTAATTTCGCTGGAATATGTCTATTAGGAAAGTTCAAGAAAACTATGTAGGCCTAGAATTAAATGGCAGTCACCCAATTTTAGCTTATGCAGATGATTGTCTGCTTGTTGGGCAATGACTTAAACACAATCGAGAGAAATGCAGAAAGTCTTTTCGATGCCTGCAGAAATGTTGGATTGGAAATTAACACAGAAAAAACTAAGTATATGATCAAAATAATGCTCTACAAAATATTAGGAAAAAATTCAAATATGTGGGAGCAATAATTACAGACACAAATAATATTAAGGGAGAAGTTAAGTGTAGACTCAAATCAGAAATGCTTGTTTTTATGTAGTTCAGAAACTCTTATCTTCTTGTCTTCTGTCCAGAAATTTATAAGACTATTATCCTGCCGGTTGTATTATATGGATGCGAGACATGGCCGCTTACTGGTCGGGAAGAACATAATTTGAAAGTGTTCGAAAACAGGGTTCTTAGGAAAATATTTGGGCCTAAGAGAGATGAAAATGGGGACTGGAGAAAACTGCATAATGACAAGCTTCATAGCCTGTACACTTCACCAGATATAGGTAGGGTAATTAAATCACGTAGGATAAAATGGGCAGGACATGTTGCACGCATGGGGGAGGAAAGACATATCTTAGAAGTATTGACTGGGAGACCCGAAGGGAAAAGACTACATGGAAGACCTAGATGTAGGTGGGAGGACAATATTAGGATAGATTTAAGGAAAGTAGGATTTGTGAGGGATGATTGGATGGAGTTAGCACAGAACAGGGTTGAATGGCAGGCTCAGGTAAGCACGGCAATGAAACTTCGGGTACCATAAAATAGATAATAATTCTTTAGCTTGCTGAGGAATTGTCTATTGCCATTGAGTAAGTAAGTAATTATTTCAACAAAACACTCATTAAAACCAAACAGTATGCGAATTACTCAAACTGGAGTGATCAAAACTTTCAATTGGAACCTGACTTTTACATATTAACTTAATTTCTTGCGACTTTTACGCCAGTGTTATATTCAGCATCCCAGTATATAACCTAACTGTGATTTACAATGATGAGTGGCAATGCAATAAGGAGAAAAACAGACTTGATTTGGCAATAGTTGAATCCTTTGTTTGGTGAATTTGAAATTGGCTTGCCTTACATTTTATAATTACATGTGCAAGAAAAACAATTGCTCAAAGATGTCAAATCATCAAATAAGTATAAGCCTTAAGCTTGTAACATTCAGCGTGTTCCGTTTCTCAGCGCTGTGAAAGCGCTGGCAGCATTTTTGTTCCAAAGCTAAGTAATGACGTCATCGGTGCCACCAGTTTCCACAGCGCTTTGGCATCGGTTCCACCGGCCCGTGGATATGGTGCGAGAATCCACCAATGAATCTGATTGGCTCACGTAAAACTGCGGGGGAATTAGCAGACGATGGGCTTCACTCAATCCTGCCCGGAGTTCATGCTGTCACTTGACTTGATGACATATATATATATAAAATAAAATAATAATAATTATTATTATTATTGTATGTATAGCTTAATGATAGATGCATAGGAACAATAAAACTCCAAAATGTTTAGGAAGAAAGGTAACGAGTATAGGCATAAAAACAATATTAGAAGAAGTAGGCTATGTATATTCTCTTCAGATTATAAGAACTCGCTGTCTATAACTGGATGGTATGTTTAAAATTATTGACCAGCAATTATATTATCCTACCTGATTTAATTTATGGTATTCGCTATTTAAGAAAACCTAGCTGCAAAAATGTGTTATATTAAAAATTGTGACACTTGTCAGTTGTGTTTGGGTTTTATATGGAGACATTCTTCCGAAAGTTTTAGGTTAGACGTGACTAGTACGGCAAAGGGGGATATTTTCAGTTATTACTAGATGGGAAGACTCTTAGCTATGCCAATAATAATGTAAATTCTATTTGTTTGAAACCATAATACATCAATGCTTCCTGTAAGAAAATATTAGAATCACTAGTAATTTAGTCGCCATTGATGGCACCATAAATCCAGCAGTTTTGTTCCAATTCCGCTGCAGCGTGACGTCATCGTTTGCCACCGGTCCGGTGTAAAAGCGGTGAGAAACGGAATACGCTGATAGGATCCTTAAAGTTATAGTCCTTTCACTTTCGCCAGAGGTTTCAAGGCCAAACGTAGCACGGCTATGACACCCCCACTTACCGTGCTCATATGACATCATACCCCTCCAATGCCAGTCACATGAAAAGCCAGTAGGGAGTTCCCCCTTGGTGTCGTATGAGTGTGTGCGACAGCGCAGCTCCTCTGCGCAAAGGGGAATACTGTTGACTGCTATCAGTGGGGGCATATTAGACGTGAGAAGTTGTGGCCTTGAAACCTCTGGCGAACGTGAAAGCACTATAATAATAAAACTCATAAAACAACACAATACCTGAAAAGCTGAAATGAAAATACCAGTACCTTAAATACCTGTATGTCAATGTGTAAACTTAATTTCTAAAATCAATTTCTGTTTTCAACGGTGCAGTCCCATACTGTATTATGTAACAAATTACTTTAAAAAAAAGTATTATAAATTCTATGGGTTGAGAATCTTAAATAATATTTCTGCTGTCTTTTACATTTTTCAAATATAATACTGGTATTCTTTTCATTAAAATAAAGAGGAAAGTTCATACAGACCTGAGAGGCTGAGAAGGAGCTACATCTGGCAGCAGATGGTACAGAGTGAGGAAGGCCCCTCTTGCAGATCCTAGAGTATTCTTCTGTACAGGAGGAGGGTAGCAAAACAGCACTCCCTGGTCCTCAGGACCTCCTTCAGTGAGGCCTTCCTGAGTGAGATATAAGACTCCGACTGGCAGTTCTCGCAGCACATTGCTTAATTCTTCTCTCCCTGCTGAGCCGAGAAGCTGCTTCACCAGCTCTGACTGTTTCACTCCCTACATACAAAATACATTAACTAGTCTACACCTCCGGATAAATTAAGAAAGAATAAAGGAAAATATTACTTTTTTAAATAAATTAAAGTGACATGAAACAATTTAGATTTCACTATTTTACCTTTAATTGTAAGACATGTGAGGAGTGCTAAGCCAGCAGTGGTAGAGGTCGATTCTGTTGTAAGTGTGCTCTGATCAGTTATTGGAACTATGAGTGTGGAGATAGAATGTGGAGTGGAGTGGAGAGATGAGGGTGAAGTTGAGAAGGAAAACTTGTGGAATTCATTAACAGGATGTTGCTTCTGATTGTAGGAGTGAAATGGAACCCTGGACTCATGAACAACCCGAGAGCATTTGAGACCATACTTTCCAAAATGAAGGAAATGAAGGCCTATACAGAAATCTTAGTGGAGAGAATGAGTACCGAAACAGAAGACAGAATTGTAGAGGCTGTGCAGGGGATCTAGTTAAAGCAAGTGTTTAAGTATTAGAGGAACACAACTGCAAGCTGAACCTAGTGATAACAGGAATGAAAGAAAGAAAAGGGATCTGTCCATGGGTAGAAGTACGAGACATTTTTGAGGAAAAACTAGGCCTAAAGTTAAATGGATGGGAGATAGTGTAGGCCTACAGTGTAGAAAGGAAGGTGGGACAGATACAGATCATAATTAAACTGGTTACTGTGGACCAAGGTTCTTTAACTAAGAAGGTTGTCTCATCCAGGGGTTCACAGGTGCGGGGATAGTGAGGTGAAGGGAGAGTGAGTGACGTCAGCCATGTCCTTCCTTAAGAATGGTCCCTTTTATCTAGTATGTATTCACAAGTATTAGATATTCATTCCTATTTTTTAATGTGATGATTGTTTACTTTTTCATTTGTGTGGTGTATTGCAAACATAAAAATGCCTGCATTAGGGTGTGTAGTGACTGTATGCCGAAACTTCCAAGATAAGGAGAAAAGGCGGATAATTCATACTTCTACATACCAAAGGATGAGAAAATTTGAAAAGAATGGATTCTTATTTGTCAGAGGAAAGACAAATTTAATCTACATTCTGAGCAGAATTAGTTCTGTCCACAAGGGGGGCAGTTTTATACGAGACTTAAAATCCGAACTTCTTCAAATAGAACTAGGACAGAAGTAAAAACCTACCTCGATTTAAACTTCATCTTTTTCGTGGATTAAAAAAATGTATACTGCACATTTATTTTATTTTACCAGCCCTTTTTTAAATCCTAGAATGGTATTTTATGAGATTGTGTGTGGTAGGGGAACAAGTCCCACTTCTGTCTGTCTGTCCGTGTGTCTGTACCCGCAATAACTCAAATACGCTTTATTGGATTTTCATGAAACTTGGTATACGCATTTATAACATCCATGGGAAGAAGCCTATTGATACTGGACCAAATCAGTTGACCGGTACCAGAGTAATGCCCAATTTAGTGCCTATTTTATGGTAATATATTAGAAAGAGACTATACTGGAGAGCTAGGCCTGAACAACAGGGAAAATTGCAACATTTTGGCTCAGTACT
This sequence comes from Ectobius pallidus, assembly GCA_964059195.1. Taxonomy (NCBI): domain Eukaryota; kingdom Metazoa; phylum Arthropoda; class Insecta; order Blattodea; family Ectobiidae; genus Ectobius; species Ectobius pallidus. The sequence goes on from CAXKWD010000009.1 coordinate 37,851,419, forward strand.
TCAACAAGTTGCGAAACTGTGATGAGCAAACTCAAAGACTATCCCTCCTATTCAAGGTCTGCCCAATTCTCAGTCACCTTGTAAAATGGAAATTAAGCTGATCACAGACAGTCTGAAAGATAATAAAGCAGCTGGGGAAGATTTCATAGTGGTGGAACTACTGAAGCTAGCGAATGAGGATACTTTGAACATACTAGTCTGTCTCTTTCAGGAAAACGGGTACTATACCAGTTAAATGGCAATCAGCACTAATCCATCCTCTCCATAAAAAAGGAGACAAGATGAATGTTGATAATTACAGAAGTATATCGATAGTGCCTGTTCCTTACAAGATTCTTTCTAAAGCAATCTTTAACAGAATCGAAGTTCATCTTGATAAACAGATTAGTGAATACCAGGCTGGTTTCTGAAAGGGTCGATCCTGCCCAGAACAAATTTTCAATCTGAAGAACATCATTATACGCAAGAAAACTGGGAGGTTTGAATATGTGATTGTATTCATGGACTTCAGAAAAGCATATGACTCGATTGATCGAGAGTTATTACTGAATGTTCTGGAAGTGTTTGGGGTGGATGATACATTCAGAAACTTGATTAACCAGAATCTGACCAACACAATATCAAAGGTAAAATTAAAGAATGAAATCTCAGAGCCCTTTAAGATAAAGACAGGGGTCAGACAAGGAGATGGACTTTCTCCACTTCTTTTCAATTGTATCTGAGAAAAGGTAATTCAAAAATGGGAAGCTCAATATCACCGGTTACCATACCCTAGATATCCAACCCAACTTCCTTCCCCATCTGTAGGTTGGTCACCTGGGGCCATGTTGATGTAGATATAGCATGACTGCTAAATCCAGAGAGTATAGAGCTGACGAACAACTACAACCAACCTACGCCAATAATGTGCAACAGTCCGGCGCCTTATCGGGACAATTCTACTAAGGAATGGTAACCCCAACAGAAGAGTCCCTGGTCCTCCAGGTTGGGGGTTGGGCGTAAGGCTGACAACCTTACCTCGGAAAAAAACTAATGTTGCGAAACCCCAAACTAAGCCTCGGATGGAGATCAACCGGAGAAGACTCAAGCTAATGAAAATGGACATTGCACTTGGAACATGGAATGTACGTTCCTTATGTAAAACAGGTTCCCTCAAAAATCTACTAGATCAGATGATGGCCTATAAAATGGGAATATTATCCATACAGGAAACAAATTGGAATGGAACAGATACGTGGGAGAATAGGAGCCACATTATCTTTAGCAGCGGCAAATCGACTAGGATGAGCATTGTGGGAGTTGCTTTTATCGTCGACAAAACCTTTAAAAGCTCAATCTTACAATTTACACCTATTAATGAAAGAATATGCACACTTCGGATAAGAACAAGATTCTTCAACCTGTCAATTTTAATTGCCGCGCTCCAACAGAAGAGAAAGATGAAACCATCAAAGACGAATTTTATGATGAATTAGGAAGGATATTTGAGCGCCTTCCATCAAATGACATCAAAATAATTAAGGGGGACCTCAATGCTAAAATAGGAAAGGAAGAGATATTTCAAGGAACAATAGGATCTCACAGTCTACATGACAGAAGCAATAACAATGGAAGCCGACTTATAGACTTTGCAATAAGCAAAGATATGGTCATTAGCTCCACATTATTCCCCCATCGGAACATCCATAAACATACATGGGCATCTCCAGATAGGAAAACCTTTAACCAAATTGATCACTGCCTGATCGAGCAAAGAGGTGCAAATAGTATACTCGATGTTAGATCCTTCAGGGGTGCTGAATGTGGCTCAGACCATTTCCTCGTTAAAGCTAGATTCAGATGTAAAATAGCGATGCATAAAATTACTAAGAAAACTTCAGAACCTAAATTTCATCTGGATTTATTGGATGACCCAGATACTCGGGAAAAGTATAAATTAGCACTGATGAAGTGCATGAAAGAACCAGAAATGGGAGATCGGAGCAATGTAAGCAGTAATGGAAATGAAATCGAAGAAAATTGGGAATCTTTGAAAGCTGGAACTCTGGGAGCCGCAGCTAATATAATTGGACAGCAACCTAAACCAGATAGATCTGAAGGGTTTGATGAGGACTGTGACTCGGCTATTAAGGCCAAAATCTCAGCGTATAAAAATTATATAAACAGACCATCAAGGCTAAGGAAACAAGCTTACGAGCTAGCAAGAAGAGAAGCCCATAGAATCTGTAGAAGCAAGAAACGTGCATATTAATAAGAAACTTCAACAAATGGATAAAGATTTTAAAGAATCCAGATCTCATAGTGGCTCCAAAATGATTAAAAACATTAGAAGGGGTTTTGTTGGTAGAACTGATCTTTGTAAGGATGTAGATGGGAATATAATAGGAGATACTAACCAGATCAGAGGGAGATGGAAACAATATTTTGAGAGTTTGTTGAACCCTCATTCCTCGGATTTGGAAGAAACGCCATGTATCGAGGAGGACGATGTACTAATAGACCCTCCTACAAGAGATGAAGTAGAGTAGGTCACCCAGGCTCTTAGAAATAAGAAGGCACCTGGAGTGGACAGAATTCCTGCGGAAATAATTAAATATGGTGGACAATTTATGGTATCTCAAATCCATAAACTAATTTTACAGATATGAGGACAAGAACAGATTCCAGAAGATTGGAAGAAAACAGTAATCATACCTATACACAAGAAGGGAGACAGATTAGCCTGTCATAATTATAGAGGGATATCACTGCTATGCACCACATACAAAATTTTCACTACCCTTGTTCTTAAGAAATTGCAACATTTTGCTGAGCCCAATTTGGGAGAATATCAGGGAGGATTTTGCAAAGGTAGATCCACGATAGATCAAATTTTTACTCTGAAACAATACTTGAAAAATGTGGAGAACACAATATAACCATACGTCAGATATATGTGGATTTTAGCCAAGCATATGACAATATTTTAAGAAATAAATTATACAGCATTTTATCACATTTTAAAATACCTAACAAGCTAACTAGATTAGTGCAGGTTACTATGACGGATATGGAAGCACAGGTGAAAGTTAAAGGAGAGCTCTCGGACCCTTTTAAAGTGGGGCAGGGCCTGAAGCAGGGTGATGGACTGGCGCCAACACTCTTCAACTTGGCATTAGAATTCGTTATAAGGAAGCTAGGAGTAGCTGTGAACTCCACAATACAAACAAAGAGCATTCAAATCCTACGCTACGCTGATGATATTGGGATCCTGGCAAGACAATGGCATAGGGGAGAGGAAACAGTGCAGGCACTTAACGAAGCTGCAAAGGAAATAGGATTAAATATAAATATTGACAAAACAAAAGTAATGAAATTACTAACCAAATCAGATACGGGAACCCAACAACATGAACTTTGGGTTGAGGATAATCAGGTAGACAGAGTAGGCCAGTTTCATTACCTGGGAACCTGTATTACAGAGGACAATAAAGAGATGACAGAGATTCAAAAAAGAATCAGCATGGCAAACCAAACATATTTTAGCCTTATCAATATAATGAAGTCCAGAGTAGTTCATAGGAAAACTAAAATCCTCCTATACAAAACTATGATCCAACCAGTACTAATGTACGGATGTGAGAGTTGGACCTTTTCCCAGAAGGGTGCAGACATGATAAATATTTTTGAGAGAAAGGTACTACGAAGAAAATATGGACCCATCAATGAAAACAGAACGTGGAGAATAAGAAATAATACTGAACTTAAACAACTGTATGGAAAACCAATAGACATTGTAATTCGCTTTAAGAGGCTACAGTGGGCCGGGCATGTGCACAGAATGCCAGAACAAAGGATACCGAAAAGAATAATGAAGGCTTCATTTGATGGGAAGAGGTCCCAAGGACGACCAAAAAATAGATGGGAGGATGCCGTTAGAAAGGATGCTGAACAGCTGCTAGGAATCAGAAACTGGAAATCGGCGGCGGTGGATAGAGAAGTCTGGAGGAGAAAGATTGGGGAGGCCAGGGCTCGATATGGGCTGTAGTGCCATATGATGATGATGAATTCAAAAATGTGTCTAGACACAAGGAGAAAAGAACATTTTAGGAAAAATCCGCTTTGGCAATGCATTTCTGGGAAGTAGGCCATGAAATTGAAAATGAAATTGAACTATTAAAACAAGTTGAAAAACCAATAGATCTTATGGTTTGGGAAAAAATATTCATCAAAAAGAACCGAGAAAATCTCTTAAACTTTGACACTTCAGTTGGCATACATGGAACCTTGATCGACAAGTTCATTCATTCGCCGCCAGAGGGCCAGTTGGAATCAGCTGATGATGGCGGGAAGACCCGTTGAAATGATCATCCTGGGTAAATATACCTTTTTAGTGAAGTTTAGTGTGTATATTTCCGATCTCAATCTTGCTACAGATTTCAACACTTCACTGTAAATTTCCATCTAATATTTATATTGATCTTTTTGGTATATTTAAGACGTTCGCTATGATAGGATTCAAGACTTCCTGTGTGACAAGAATGATTGAGATGCATAATATCATTTTAAAATCTGTATTCATAATGATGTTATATAGGTCATGGTAGTCTTTCGAATGCTTACTGAGCCATTAAGTATTTTTAATTTTATCAGCACTTAGCTCATCGTGAGCACATGAATGGTATTTCTAATTGCCTTCTCAACTATGAATGTTAACAATGTGATTGAGGATTGAGGTAAATTTCTCCTTTAGCAGTATACTGTCATTCTCAAATGTAAACGATGCCCACCATAAATGATTATAAATTGATTGTTTCCATTCATGAATGACGCAGGATTTCGGAAAATTGTTAATCTTTTTCATTAGAGATTTAGCAAGGTGCCAAGCATCAAATTCATGGTGTATGTGTGAAAATTTGTTTTTAATTAAAGCTCTAATGCCTGTGTGTCTGTCCATTAGGAACAATTTAATAGGGAGTTTCTCATTCATTGAGCTTATTATCTTTTCACAAGCAGCTCTTTCAATGTCACCAGCTACAGTTCCGCTTTATACAATTACAAAATCTAGTATTTTATTCGCTGCTAAATTCATAATGGAATACGTCAAATACTTGGCAGAGAAACTAAGAGAGTCATATTGTCCATCTCCACATAAACATAAATTTAAATCACTCATAGCATCTACATAGTTATCTTCTTTTTCTTTTAACCACGTTTTGTGCACGGAAGAAAATACAAATTTCTTTACAAGCCTATAGAAGTATGATTAAAAAAAAAAAAAAAAAATAGCTTAATAGAATTTGAGAAAGCTGGTACATAATTAAATGTTAATCCGTTTCCTGAGGCTATGGACACATTCATTTTTAAACTTCCACCTATGCTTCCAGAATCGTATGTATGCCCATTCACACAAGAGTTTTTATTCGTAACATTACTCCTCTTGTTTCAACTTTACGTTCATTAACTGGAGCGCCACATGTATGGCATATACTGAACAGAAGGGCACAAACACAAAAGAATATTTTTCCGACAAGTTGATATTTTTTATGCAATCTTTTTCTCCTTCACTAGTGATTTCATCGGGGACGTAATCTTCATCCTTTTCATCCGAGGTGTCATGTTCATCAATGTAGTTCATATAGACAGAATTTGCAGCTCTATAAATTTCTGTGCCTATCTCACACTGTACTCCTGGGTCAGTCTTCAATTCTACATGCATACATTCATAAACTTGTGTAGCTTCTCTTTCTTGTTTAGAATCAGTTATTGAATTATCAATTAATCCCTACACTTCCCTCTTCCTTCCTTTTCTTGAGAGGAGGAATTTCTTTACTACCTATTAAAAACTTTGAAGGTACCGCATTGTCGTTTAGTCTAGGGCACCTGAATTTTTCACCCTTCAATATTCTGATCTTTAAAATATCCGATTCATTAAAAATCTGCTTTAAAATGCTCTAGAATTTTTTGTTGGAACAAAATTTTTACGCTTCATGCAAGAAACCCATTTGTTGTACAAATGTCTGTTCTTGTTTTTATAAGGGAATGCATAGTAACCATCTATGGACACCAGAATTATTTGAACAACCGTAAGCACTGCACGCAGGCATCTTCATTTACACTACACAATAAACATTACTATAGGGAATACAAGACCGGCATCTTTCACACAGTACCGAAGCAAGCCAAACTCAAACTGCTGATGGCGCGGCGCATCAGCCGCGTGACATCTCAGCCTTGCAACAGTTTAATTTAAATTGCTCACAGAATGAGAATGAGCGAACATAAAAAGAAATGGTTTTCGACTCTGCACTTAGCGAGAATCATATTTCATTTCAAGATAAAGTAAAAATTTTCGTTCAGTACCCCTTTAAGGGCATTCTGTAATTGCGTTGATTTTGTTAACATTATGTTAATGATACATAGTCTATATTATAGCAGGTTTATTAATAATTTCCTAATAATACACATCAGAAAAATATGTTGCCATTTAAGTAAGTAATATATATCTGGATTCCCTATAATATAAACCCACACAGCTGACTGACTCACTCACTCACTGACATTAATGTTTGCCCACTTCCAGATAAGCTAGAAACTTGAAATTTGGTACACATATAGCTTTTAGGCTGTATACCATAGGATAATTCAAAAAATTAATTTTTTATTTTTATTTTTAGCCCTAAAAACCCCGAAAAAGGGCTCGCTCACTGACATTAATGTTTGCCCACTTCCAGATGAGCTAGAAACTTGAAATTTGGTACACATATAGCTTATAGGCTGTAAACCACAGAAAAATTCCAAAAAGTTTTTTTTTTTTTTTTTCATTTTTAGCCTTAAAAACTCCTGAAAAAGGGCTCAGTTTCCATGGCAATGGTATTATCAAACAGAGTTCACATAGGGCTCTGCCAATACAGCAGATTAAATACACACTCTATCTCCCATAGATCTTTTAAAAAACCTTTACCGAGAACCTCAGTGGGGAGTCCCCAATGAGCGAAGAGAATTGTAAATTACAAATAGAAAGAAAGATATATTTTAAGTAATTCCTGAATGGAATAAAACACGTACCATTGGTTATGGTAAACAACATTTTCCAACAAGCGCTTTCCTCTAGCACTTATATGTCTGACAGCGGGTGTTACAGCTGACAGAGGTTCCAACTTCAGCGCTGATGGCAGTCGTTTACGAGACATTATATCCCATTTTACATTGGCTGTACCATGTGAATTAGCAAATAAAGTGTCATTTTTGTTTACAATAAATTTCCGAATGTGTCTCTTTTAAGCATACAGATAAAGTACAGGGTTTCCTATTTATGATGCAATGGACAGCCTGCATCTCCCTCAGCACTTGTACTGCATCTGCTTAGTGCAGTTGTGGCTGATCGTCATAGCACTTTTTCCCTAATTTGTGCTAAAATTAAGGAGGAATTTTAATATATTAAGCTTACCTTTCTTTTCAGTAGATGTTCAAAATTATATCTGCCCGCTTCTAGACAAGCCTGGCTCCTGGTGAACACGTTATTGGACACACTACAAAGTTTTGCTGCCAAAATTCTTGAAAGTACAAGTTCATTATTTTTGTTTAATTCTTCAATGTATGAGGATTGTTTGTTAACATCTCCCTAAAGATAATATAAATAATCACACGGATTTAAACCAGGGGAACGAGGAGGTAGGTCAATTTTTTTGTCATTAATAACATATTGCAATTCCCTTACAGACCGACTGGCAGTGAGTGCGGCTGCATTGTCCTGCATAAAATAACCATTAAGTAATTTCTTCAGGAGAAAGTTCTCAGAAAAAAGGGTGCAATATATTATTCACATATCTTTTGGAGTTTATGGTTTCCAGGGAAAAATTGGTTCAATAATTCTTGCACTGATAGTACAACACACTCCCAATTTATGTCATGTAGGAGCACTTGATGTAACTGATGCAGATTTTCAGAAATCCAATATTCATTGTTCTGCATGTTGACGTGACCAGATATAATTAGCCAAACTTAAACAGAAAAAAAGCATTTCCGTATCAATCTCCACATCATGCACAGATTGCAAATAATCAGTCGCAATAACGAAGTTGTGTAGAACTATCCAAATTTGTCAGTCATTGTACTACACTTACTTCATATGGTCTTAATTTTAGACTGTGTATAGATCTGTAAGTAGATGGTACTGACACACTAATTTGAAGTGCTAGAAGAAGCAGTGATTTTCTTGGACTTCTTTCCAAGACAGCCCCTATCTTGTCCAATTTTTCCTCACTACTCTAAATACTTTGTTTTCTGTTTTTCTTTCTCTTTAACATGGACCCAATCTGTTTAATTTTTTTTTATATTCTGTACATTGTGGATTTATTAGGCACCTACACTTCGAGAAATTTCTGTATAAAATCAAGCTGGCATTCTAAATATGACTGTTAACTACTAAAATTTAGCACAATGAACATGTATTGCTCAATGTTATACCATATTCATCGCGTAATCGTCGCCACCGCATAATCGTCACCTCTGAAGAATCATCATCACTGTGTAATCATCACCACTGCATAATCATCACACCTTAATTTTTCACTCCAGAAGTGGTGTATAAAAATTTCATCGCATAATTGCCAGAGGGATATTTTGATATCTTTCATGGTTCAGAAATTTACAACTGACACACCACGACTGCAATCTAGAGCACCGTTATCCTCCACCCAACGCATTCAAGGTTAAGGAATGTGCTGACCACTGCCTTGACACAATAGAAAGGGGTAGGGGTAGCCACTCACGTGGAATTGTGGTCACGGTAATGCCATTCAGGTCACTTTAAGTACACTACAATTGCTTGCTTCAGTAGTATACTGTAGAAAATGGGAAGATATAAGAATTATACTGAGAGTTTTAAGCTGCAAGTAATAGGATTTGTGGAAGAAAATGGAAACAGAGCTGCGGAGAGGGGGTTTTCAGTGAATGAAGAAATTGTACAAGACTGGCACAAAATAATAGAGCATTCACAATCAGCAGTGCACATCATTGGGACTCATTAATTGATGTGTAATTCAAAGTTGGAATCATATCTCTCATGAAAAATAACTGTAAAGAACTAAAGAGCTTCAAGAAGATGGGGATTTCCAACAGACTGCATGAGGTGCGGATGGTGGGGTTCTGATCTGAAATAGTGATGTAACTGGAGGGGAAGACAGTCCATTAAAGACATTCAATACAGGCTCTGCCATGAATCATTGGAAAAAGAAGAATAACAAAAATTGTGGAAGTACGTAGGTTTGTATTTTAAGACATGTCCAATAAATTTTCAAAATCGTACTACAAAAATAATTCTTAAGACCTCACCTTGGGGGATCTCTCAGCAGGTGATGTTACATCACAACCAGCAATCCTCTGAAGTTTTAGCTGAACCTGTAAAAAAAAAAAAAAAAAATGGAAAATGTTTTAGTTTCAACTCTTCATTATCAGCCAAAATACAGGTCTAGATGACTCAACCATTCAAACAACTTTCATGCAATGATCTAACTGTTGACACATTTTTATAGACTAAGCTTACTGACAATGAGCAGAATGATTGTGAGGAATCAAAGTTACAATGGTTTCAATGAAAGAAATTATTTCTAGCATTTCAAGCAAAGCATGTGATGATGAATACAAGAAATAGGAGACTGCGTTGTGGGTCATCCTCTATTCTCTCAAAGGGGGAGAGTGTTAGGTAATATTAGAAAGTATGATGATGATGATGATGATGATGATGATGATGATGAGTTGAAACAGTCTGAAGGTATCTGGATCCATGGATGGAATCATGGGACAAGAACCATAATCCACCCTTGGCATCTAAGCAAGATGATGCAGCGATTTTCCATATTGCCTTTTGCAGGATGGACATGAACCCAGTACTGAACCCAGAAAGGAAATTTCCCACTACTGAAAAATCTCCAACTCAGCTGGGAATGAAATCTGGCCTGCCAGAGCAGAAGGCACGTAAAGCAGCAGACTCAGAAGTATAGACTAAAGTGAATAGACAAAATAAGCAGCAAAACAAAACTTAATTTTGTTAATGTTACAACACCATGTAAAGAAAGGGCATCAGTCACATATTATAATGAACACATTGCTTTATAAAGAATAAAAATGAAATCAGTCAAATGTTTTCTTCATTGTATTATTGTGATCGGCAAGTGAGCTTTTTGTAAAGGAAGGGCACTGGCCCAGACTGAAGCCCTATGAAATATCCATAGGGGCACTAGGTGTCGGTCGATTAGCATGCTGTTCTTCCCTCGTTTTTTCTTCTTGTATAGGCATGTATTGTTTTGATGCATGTACTGATATTGTACACTAAAATATTTAATTATCTTCATTCTGCGGCAGCTTTAAAACTAATCATAAAGAAAGGGCTTTAGTCCAGTTTACCTTAGTTTTGGGAAATGATGAAAAACTATCTGGATTCCTTGTTATAATAATAAAGATGTGATGTCACTTGTAAGATCATTAATTATTGGGTTCAGTTGACAGAAAGAAGATGTCATAAAAGAATGACTTCCACAGTAGGCTTACTATCAGTGGCTAACTGAAATGTTAACTACTCATATACGAAAACAATGATTAACAGAGGACAAGGATAATGGTTTGAGCTGTTGTTCACATAATGAGAATAAGTAGGCCTACTAACTGGCAGTAGCAGTGGAAGTTGGATGAGGGAATGGAAGACATAATTATTCTAAGGCCATTCCCAATAAAGAGGCTGATTGTGCTTTGGACTTGCTATAATTATTATTGTGTAATTATTATATCAATTTTGAAATGCCAAAAGACAGTCTGGAAAGTGAAATAGGTAAAAAGAAATGTTTAAACATAAATAAAGAGCAGTGAAGAATTTACCAGTTTCCTCCTATAAAAAGGATCAATAACAATTATTACTGAAAGCAGTGTATAATGTAATTGGAAATTGCAATGGTGCTTAAAGATATGTCACGTGTTCTAATGCATTATAAAATTATCTAATTACATAAAAATGTATTCCCCCTATTCAGAGCTGCTCCTACATGACATATTTGTTGTATTAAGGAAAGAATATAAGATGAACATTTTCTCAGTAAACATCAAAATACAAAAATACATAATTAGTTGAGGTATGTACAGGCACAGGGAAGGTTTGCTAAAAATTTGTATTAGACTTACTACAGTTTACATTCAATGAAATAATAATAATAAATAGAAACAGGGTTCTTCTTGGTTACATCTCGTCAACATGATTACTTTATTATTAGTTCCCATCCATGAAGATTATTTTGTTCTACCCTTTCCATACAAAAATCATTAATAGACTGTCTATACTTATAGAAAAGAACCTTTCAATGCAATTCTTCCCCAAAACTAAAAGTTATATCTCACTGTCGACGTTGCTAAAATTACTTACACTGAGCACTGATCAGTTAAAAGTTCCCCCTCTCCGTGTTTAATGCTTCTTGCTTCCCTTGCATTGCCTCCCCAGTACTTCCAAATTTATTTCCTACCCATACCATATGAAATTCACTAATAAACAAATTGCAATTACTGTATATGAAATTCACTAGAGAAACAAGCTGTACTTCTAAAATATAGTCTTTCAACACAATTATTTCCTCAAATCTTATTCCTCACTGTTCTCTTTGCTTAAATTTCTTACATAACACTAAACTTTATTACTGTAGAGTGAGCATTGCTCTTTATATGAAGTTAAAAGGTTTTGTGTGTGTGTGTGTTTTTTTCTCCTGAGTTTAGTTCCTCTTATTTCCACTGTGTTGTCTCCATCGATATACAAACACACTGGATTGCTAACTGCATGGTAGAAATTCGGTCCAGTTAGCTCTGGCGCTCCCCCCACCATGCAAGATGCATGGGCAACTGCATTATTTTAAATGGTGCAATCCCTATGTTGACGTTGTTTCATTGCTAGCTCGAATTGTATATTGCATTATTTAAGTGGTGTGAAGGTAAAAAAGGACAGACTACACTTACGTAACAATCATGTTTATTTTTACACATTACTAAACAAGAACAACTTCGTACATTTCTATCAAAACCCAAACTTCGTTGAAATAGCAGTTTGTTTTCTCTCTAGCTAAATGACCGCATACAATTTTAAGGAATAAATTTCCAATGAGCTTAATTAGAGTAGGCCTAAGTGTTGTGTAGAGTAAGTTTCACCAAAGTCATTATTACCTACATGGCATTTAAATACTGAATCCTTAAAATGCATAGGCCTACATGTTTCTGTGACGATAAACTTGGTGTTAAGTTTACAAAACTGGTATGACGGTGAAATACAATGGTCTACGTAAATGTCACAATTGTTATTACATCTTCAGATGCCCTTAACAATTTTCCTCTTGATACAAAATCAGTAAAGTGTGTGTATTACTAGGGTTCCCAGAAATATGAGAAAAAAATATGGGACACTTTGATCTGTGTTGAAAACAACAATACAATCCTAAGACATTGGGTACCACATGTGAGTTTGCCCTAGTTTATTTCAAACTTAAAACAAGCAACAACAAAAGATAAATAATAGGCTCACCTTTAATTTTGTTACAAATCACACTCATGGATCATACTTTTTAAGGAATGAATTTCATTCAACAATTGCTTATTTTGAAGCAGCATGTCATGGAAATCGGAATGCCACACAATCTTCATTGAAAAAAAATTTTACAATAGACAATGCTTTTACTGGTTTTACACGCAGTTTGTTTTTCTGATATTCAACTTTTCCATTTTTATCTTTCAAAAATAGAAAATGAGCTATTACCTCGTCAGTATATTCACATTTCTGTTTTGAAATTTTCGAATTAAGTCACTGGTGCAACAAGTTCAGTATTTTATTATTAAATAAAATAATTAAATATTTTACAAAATAGAGCTTAAACAACTTAAATAGAATTTTAGGTTTTGATCTCGGGGGTGGTCCGGACCCCCCTTCCCTACGCCACTGGGTGCAACAGGATTCAGTTACAAAGATGAAATTCCAACGGGGTTTTCCTAAATACAACAGAGCAATCCGACACGACCAAGCAAGATCATACTCATGCTAAGTATCCTGAATGGTCCCGCAAATCGCAGTGAAGCTAGCAACTGTTAACCAGCACTGCCGTCCCATTTTTTCTGGATTGTCTCTGGAGGATAAAAAATAATTATAATTAAAAAATTAAAATACGGGACAAAACTGCGTCCCGAAGACTTCTTTCGGGACAATGGGACGCATTAGCGAAAAAATGGATGTTCCCGTACTTTACGGAACGTCTGGGAACCCTAGTGTGTATCTACTTAAGTTGTCATTCCTTGTCAATAACAATTCACAACATTCCTCACATCTTAGTCTTTTCTGAATGGTTTTATCTACAAAACCTGAGACATAATACAAAATGTTATCTTTGTAATAAGATTCCTCATAGTTATCCAAAATATCTGTTATTTCTAGTAAGTCAAGAGTCAGTATTATTTTCTTCTACTATTTTATCTACCATTGCACACTCTGAGAATCTTAGAACTAAATTCTGATGGTTTATGTCAAACTGTAAACAATTAATTAAGTGGAGGGAAAGGAAATAGACATTAAATCCATGTCTGGGATATTAATACAAGTAAGAATCAGCTTGAAAAATTTTATGTCATAACCGGGATTTGAACACGGATCTCCAGCTTAACGCGCTGATGCTCTACCATTGAGCTACCATGACAACATGCCAGTACAACATCAAATTCCTCAACTGATTCAGAATACAAGGCAGACCACGGGAGGTTTCTCCGTTGAGAACACACATCCAATGGTGTCCTACATTTGTAGATACTTTGAAGCCAAGTTATTATTTATATACTATTAATTAAGTGGAGGGAAAGGAAATAGACATTAAATCCATGTCTGGGATATTAATACAAGTAAGAATCAGCTTGAAAAATTTTAAGTCATAACCGGGATTTGAACACGGATCTCCAGCTTAACGCGCTGATGCTCTACCATTGAGCTACCATGACAACATGCCAGTACAACATCAAATTCCTCAACTGATTCAGAATACAAGGCAGACCACGGGAGGTTTCTCCGTTGAGAACACACATCCAATGGTGTCCTACATTTGTAGATACTTTGAAGCCAAGTTATTATTTATATACTATTAATTAAGTGGAGGGAAAGGAAATAGACATTAAATCCATGTCTGGGATATTAATACAAGTAAGAATCAGCTTGAAAAATTTTATGTCATAACCGGGATTTGAACACGGATCTCCAGCTTCACGCGCTGATGCTCTACCATTGAGCTACCATGACAACATGCCAGTACAACATCAAATTCCTCAACTGATTCAGAATACAAGGCAGACCACGGGAGGTTTCTCCGTTGAGAACACACATCCAATGGTGTCCTACATTTGTAGATACTTTGAAGCCAAGTTATTATTTATATACTATTAATTAAGTGGAGGGAAAGGAAATAGACATTAAATCCATGTCTGGGATATTAATACAAGTAAGAATCAGCTTGAAAAATTTTATGTCATAACCGTAGAGCATCAGCGCGTTAAGCTGGAGATCCGTGTTCAAATCCCGGTTATGACATAAAATTTTTCAAGCTGATTCTTACTTGTAAACAATTGCTATTAGCTGATGGCCTTACACTATTTCTAAACATTTGTTTTCTAACGGCCCATTGGGATTGTTATTATGACCACTTGTACTTCTAACAGAAGAAAAAAAATAGCTCTACATGGTCTTGAGACAACTTTTAACTAAGCAAGTACTTAAAATCGTTCATTGCTAACAACCTGTCTCTTAACTTTTGAATAGAGCATATATCACTTTAAAAAACCAATGGCAAATGTTTTCCTTGGGTAATCTAAAATAGAAATACCATCAATTTTTAATTTTGATAAGTAATTTGAAGCATCAGACAGCATTTTGTCATCATAATCTTTGTTTGATAGCTTAATGGGTCCTTTAAAGTGTGTCCCAAATGGATCACGGCTATTCAAGTAATCAAATAACTGATCAATTACTCTTATGAACTTAACTGTCGGCTTGCTACCAATAAAATGAGGGTGATTGTTTGCACACAACCCTGTTGAATGGGTGGAGAGGTGTCTCGTGAGTGTTTAGAATTGCTTATAAGAGCTCTGTTCTTGCCCACTGGTGGTGGGGAGAGGCGCGTAGAGGCCGGACCGTTTTCTGGTGCTCTGAGCCACTGCTGTTAGTGATCCAGTGTGTTTATATATCTATGGTTGTCTCCTCCAGCATTTCCTGATTTATTTCCTACCCTTTCCATATGAAATTCACTAGAGAGACAAGCTCCACTTCTAGAATACAAACTTTCAACACAATTATTTTCTCAAAATTTAATCATTCAAAATACTTCTCACTGTTGTCCTTGTCTATATTAGACCCTGGTATCAAGTGATCACTTAATTTTATTGGCTGCTCTGCAGTCATCTTCTGGAAAAAAGTTGCTAGATACATTTTTTAGATCTAATTTATTTACTTATTTATTCTTTTTGCTCAGCGCAGATTGCTTTTTAAGACAAAGAATACAAGAACAATATTATTTTCTTATACAAAAATTACATTAACTTTCAGGTAATAATAATAAAGTTATAATAACAAATAAATCAAAACAATCAATAATAACAAGTAAATTAAAACAATCAAGTAAAACAATCAAAATAAAGTAAAGAAAACGGTTCAATTTAATTTTTGTCATTGTATAGGTGGATTCTCAATATTTGGAAGGATCCCTTAAGTGATAACAATGGCATTTCAAGATACAAATCTTTAGTCAATGAGAAACATTCACAAAAATTTTAACAGAGCTTTATAATTGTTGTCCGCCGGCGTGGTCTTGTGGTTAGCGTCGCTGACTACAGATCCGTCGGCCCGGGTTCGATTCCCGGTTCCTCCTCGGATTTTTCTGAGGTAGGGAGGTCTGGTAGGGGTGCACTCAGCCTCGTGATTCAAAATTGAGGAGCTACTTGATAGAGAAGTAGCGGCTCCGGTCAAGAAAACCACCATTAACGGCCGTGGGTGTCGGCATGCTGACCACATGCCCCCCAATCCTGCCATCTGCCTACGGGAGATGACGCAGCGGTCGGGTGGTAGGCCAAGTCCCTCCAGGGATGTAGCGCCACGGAGTTTAGTTTATAATTGTTCCCCTATTACCAATCATTAAACCCACACCTTCGACTTTTTTCAATCAGTATTTGTTCTTGAAATATTCAATGATTAGTTCATATATCTTTCTCTTTTCATTATCAACTGGTGCAGGTTGATTTTTGTCAGTCTCATAGTGGACTGTAGGGTCTATCATAAAGCCAAAGGTTTGGATTTTGTCATTGCAATGATGTCTACTCTTCGTGTTTCTCTATCCATGGCAATGCAGTGCACCTCCTCATAGACATTGCAATTCTGCAGCTTCAAAGCAGCCGCTATCTTGCTCCTTATTTGATGATGGCAAGCATTCCTTAGAAGCCTCAGTAGTATTGGCCCCTTTATAGTCAATCGATGCCTATCATTGCGATGCCCCATCAAAGCAGGACAATTTATGCATTTAAGCCCTATGGACATTCAGCGCCGTGATATGACGTCACCCCCAGCCTCCTATGACAACCATATCCAAAGTTAAGCCCAAAAGTAGATTTAAGTTGGTATAATGGAGACCTGCCCTGATCTGTACCACTATAGCCAAAGTTAAGTCCAAAATACTTACCATAAAGCTGCTCTGAAAATAGTTTACATTTATGACAGTGATGCACAAGATGAGAAAACACAACTGAAGAGTCCACTGCAAAAGGGGGGAATGTCACTTTTTTTTCGTTTTGCGTAAAATGAATTTTAAACTTTAAAACCATACCACACTATATTAAACAAAAAGAAGTGGTTCATTTTTTTTCACATAACTGAACACACATTTCTTTATTGATTCTTAACAAAATGAAGCACTTCATACTCCGTCTTCATTATCAAAATAATTTCTTTGTTAACTGATGTACAAAAATAAATTACAAAAAGGGGGAATGTCAGGTAACTGAACTTCTACAGCATGTTCATTTCTCAGGCTTCTTCCTATGAGGTAGTGCATTGTAATATTCTCTTGCTTCTGGACTACAGAACTACTTTAGTTGTTGCAAATCACTGAACTTTTCCCATGAAATTTGTAACAAATCTGAAACAGAATTACTGTAAGTAATGTTATCACTGCTTATGAGCTGTTCATGGAATCACTAAAATTTAAGTGCAGTAAAGTGATAACGCTTATCAGGCAGCACAAACTCTCCACTCTGTAGTTGAATATTCTTCTCTTGTGTCAGTGGGCTGTTAATGGGAACCATGACTGAAGTTTCCCATAGTCCATTCCATGAAGATCTGTGCTCCACCAGACGAGGATGGTTGAATGAAAAGACAATTTCAGTAATAGGTCTTGTTGCCATCGGACAGGTCTTGCTGAACATCGGAGTCAAGTACAATGTCCAGTTCCTTAGCATAGCTTGATCTACATGTACGACATGGTAAGGAGATGACTTCATGCGAATACTCTCAAATACTGCTATTCAGTGTTCTGGCATTTCAGCTGGATATCTTTGGTTGAGTGCCATGTTATTAATTACTATATTATGCCAAAGAAAAAGTCGGCATTAATCATTGAAGCCACAACAATGAATGGTCAATTACTGCAGTGATGTCAACATTAATGTGATATGCTGAATATGAATACTGTTGCCTAATGCAATGCAGCAAACACATGACATTCCCCTTTCTTGCTCTGTTTTCCTATGACATTCCCCCTTCTTGTGTAGGAGTCAAAACTTTAAACTTCTGTCTGTGAGAGACTATCATCTTTTTTGTAATGCATTTAAGGCTATGTTATTCTACTCCATTTGGTCTATCATAATACACATTTATCTCAGTTTTCACAAAATTTTGACATTCCCCCCTTTTGCAGTGGACTCTTCAACTGTATTTTCTCTCGAGGAGGGGAATACAAGGCTAAACGTAAAAGGAAGAGGCATCCTTTTTTTGAAATAAAGACAAATTTGTTAGTAAAGATTGTTTATTTGAAGATTGTCATTCACCAGTTTATATATTGTCAAGTTGTACATATTCTGTTGGGGTTCATCATTGTTTGGAATGGATTTCACTTCTTCCTGAATCATTGAATATTTCAAAAGAATATTCAGTAGAGGCATACTGTTAATCATAATAAATTTTATTTCAGTCAAAGATAAAATAATGAACTTGTCACAAAGAATCATACAACCTTGAAGATTTTCTCTAGTCTTTAGTTGTAACATTCTCTTCAACACACCTGTATGGTAGGTTTGGAACACATAAGTACACATAGTTTAGGACGATACATAAGTGTATAGGTAGGCAATCAAGGAGCTTTCAAAAGGTACCAAATTAGGTAGATTGGAAAGGGAAATTAGGTGAGAATGGACTGTAAGTTTCTGAAACCCTTGCCTTTGCCTATACATGAAAAGAACAAGAATTTATAACGTTCTGGTGAATAAATGATATTTATTTTAACACTAAAAGATACTGAGGTTATAATACACTGAAAGATTGTTGAAGTTGATGCTTGAAGAGTTGATGATCTTGAAGAGATGACGAAATTTCTTGATGTTAAAATACTCTGGTGATAATTGAAACTGTAGCAGTTTGTAATAAAGTTAAATTAAAGTTCCAAATAATGTTTCTAAATTGGTTGTGATGAAATATTCTCCTTAAAGTAGTAAATTACACTTACTGATGTGTAATACTTAAAATGTTTATTGTCTAAAAATCTTGAAGTTAGATGAATGTTAATTACTTCAGTCTTGCACAGAATCCTTCAAATTCTCTTTATGTTTGTATTTTAAAGGAATGTATTATGTAAGACGTTCAGTAATTTAAGTCAAATAACACTTTGAAATGTGTTGTAATAATGTTCACAAAGAAAGCGAAGATGGTGAAATTACAAGCGTCTATATGACGTCACCTTGGCGTGCCTATGCAAAACGTCCCAAAGCGAACAAAGAAAGGTTACAGTGAAATTCTTCCTTCACGCAGAAATTAATTATAATTAATTGGAATTGGTTCCAATTAAAAGTTAGATAGATGTAATTGAAGATTGTCTTCAAATAAGAGATTTATAAGGAGTCACAAACTATGTTAGCGTGCCCACAAGAAGCTCTTGATGATTGATATTAATAATCAAATTTCTTAGCTGAAAATTGATGATTTAAAGATGAAACTCAAATCCTTGCTGGATTGAAGAATCTAGTTGAAAATTCAGCTTCCAGATCCTTGGATACTGTAGAATGCTGATGATGATGATATACTGGGAAATACTTTTTCCCCAGCAGGAATGAATGAGAACCACGTCCGCTTCCTTCAGACTCGACGTGTGAACTAACTAAATGAACGCCTTGAGCGTTGTACTGGCTTTGTGAGGGGAATCCCAAATAAACTTAGCAAAATTATATTTATAAGAGAAAGCGTCACAAGTAATTCTGACGTGAAAAGATACTAACAAATGCAATGGACAATAACACCATGGATTTAAAGTATAAATCAAATATAAAAACTATATAAAAAATCTATATAATAAAAACTTGAATATTTGTTTGAGAAAACTACGTGAGTTTTTTGCTGGAAATTGGCAACATTGAAAATCAAAGCGAGACAGTATCGATATATTGCAGATCGAAGTACACTCACGAAATGATTTCACAACGACAAATGACTATCACCATGCAAATATATGTAATAAACTTATTTTTTCTTTTAATAAACAAATATTGTTTTAAAGGGACAATATTAAATATGTAAAGCTGTGAGTATGATGCCAGACACTTTAACATTATTCTAAAGTCCGTGGAACATAGATATCAAATGTTAATATTGCACGTTTGAAAGCGGGGTTAGGTTTGCTTACAAACTATCTTAATTAGCTCAAGTAATATTTATTATAATAGATTATGCAAAACTAAGTTCAGAATCGCAATCTACGTGTCAAATATTAAATCTGAACATGAATGTGAAAAGATCTACAATAAAATGATTTTAATGTAATGTCGTGATTTTAAGCCTATGTTTTGGCTACGAAAATCATAGTTTTACTTCCAAGTTTTGTGTAATTATACAATAAGGATTGAGCTAAAGTAATATGGAGTCAGTATCACACTATTTCTACTATTTTTTCCAATTTCAGCTGCTGCAGAATACTTCATCAAGGGGTAATACCCAAAACTGAGGTACATGGTCCTTGTTGGGGTTAAAATGTATGTCCGTCATACCACAGCATGCTGATGATGCACAGTTGCAGGAGTTGGCCTAAATTCCCATGGTCATGGAGAAAACTGCTCTGACAAGGAAGAACAAAGCCTGTTTTATGCTGAAACAAACAATGCATCGTATCTTCGTGAGGTGTCTGGAGGACAGTGTTTATTCAACTTTACAAGGTCATTAAAATCAAGCATTGGAGCATGGCGTGGGCATGCTTCAAGGCGCAGGAAATGACTGGAAATTTATGACAAGGCAGCCCACAGTTGTATTTATGAAACAAATTGCCTGCAGGAGGACAAACAGCTCCTCTAGGTTGATAAACGTTCTGTTGCAGATATTTTCCAGAAATTCACATTTTTCTTTACCAAATGCGTAGAGAGCAGTGTAACAAGCCACTGCATCGTTCAAAATAGTATTTAGAGCAGAATATGGGATGAATACATCTGAGTAATGTATTCTATTCTTATTCTCATAGCTCCGCTCGTAAATTTTAGGATTTCCAGCATATGGACTGGTGAAATGGTACGTTAGAATAACATCATGGCTGTAAAGGGTGAGTTCTTTAACGATAGGTTCCCTCTTTGCTCCAGAGAGATACTCAAAATCAACCACCAAAGCTCGAGCCATCTTGACAAATACTAATAATTAAATAGCACTGTACTCACCTTTTTATAGGCATGGACAACACACCTCTCTTCTTCCACATGGAAGTTCAAAGGTTTTCCGAAACACGAAAACAACCTGAAGGTCTGGCTTTGTCCTGTTTCTGCTGAAGATGTCCACAAACTCCTTCAAGTCCAGTCCTTTGTTTATACAGTGTACAAACTTGCAGACATACTGTCCGCAGACTGATGAAAACTTGTCTTGTAGCTGTATATTATTAAACGTCCAGAATGTTTTATAAACTAATAAACTGCTTTATGGAAGGAATTAGTGGCAGAAGGCCGTATGAATCAAAATACAACCCCTTGTTTTTAAAACTGATAGCCAGAAAAAGATCTTTGATGGAAATTGATAACAAAGAAATTTTGATTTTTGTAAATAAACTGTGGCAGACAATCACTAGGGTAAACTCCTGCAAATCCATCTACATGTTGTAAAGCGTGTTCAATTTGAAGAGAATTCATTAAAAGTCTGCAATGATCTGTCACTGGTTTGTAATCTCAATACAGTTCTTGTATTCTGAGTAAAGAATACAGGTGATTGCTGACGGCAGAGCTTTATCAAACTTTGCCTCAATTCTCAAATTGCTGTTGTTAGGCAAACTCCTGAGGCAGCACTATCCGGGGTATGATCAAAGAGTAACATGAAAAATCTGGTTATTTACATATCATGAGTGATTTGCATACCATTATTGGAATGATGTATCCAGAATCGCTAAATAGACCATGATAAGCCAAAATTGACAATTTTTCATGATCTGTGTAAATAGAGAGGCCCTCCAGTGAAATCTGCTGTCCGTTGACAAACATGACAAAAGAATTTAGATTGAAATGTCGTAAATCTTAGGGATTGGACATTACCGTCCCCATGAAAGCGCTGTTTTGTACCATGGCAAAGAGAATACGTTTAGGAATGGTGCCCAATATGGCATTATCCAAAGACACTGCTTGAATTCCCAGACTGAAAGTAAAAGTTTTCACATCCACCCTTGTGATCTCGTAGCAAGCATTATGTCCGAGGGCCGTTTGGGCATGTGCCATTAAAATACTAGGAGAAGCTTTAAACTTTCTCACATACAAAGTAGCATCTTGAAATTTAAAGTAAGCCTTGGCACCATTCTTTTCAGCAATCATATAGAATTCCCTTGTAGACTTGGTCAATTTAATGGCAATTTTCATTATCGGCAACAACAGTTGTGAAATGTTAAAACAAATCTCTGTGCAGTTTACCAATCATAATCATATCCTTTTTTCCCTTTTCCTTTTTTCAAATTGCTCAACCCATCCCTTGTTTGAGTCTCCCACCCCCAAAGTTCCATTTTGTTTGGCATTGTCCCCCATGAGACCGGATAAAGCAGTATCTAAATACCAGGAAGCCATTGTTAAATGACTTTTTGCCGTGCCCTGTCCTTAGGCTAAAAGAGTTTCAAAATAAGCCCTATAATTGTACAAGTCGCCGGAAGGAGTTACAGAAGTACCGTTCTGACTAAATAGAGAATGCAATGTATTGTTTATATTGGTAACCCTGTCCTCGGCTGCTAAAGTAGAACCATCATCTTTTACAAATTTCCCCTTTACCATTAACAAAATATTCAAGTCTGTATAGTGCTTGTTATCTGCTGGAATGATAAATTCTAAAAAGGACTGATCAACAGGAGCGATGGGTTTCCATATTGTAGTGACGTTGCCCAACACAGAAGACTGGAGAGGTTTCCTGGAACTCTGACTTGGTACAGATGAACATCCTGATAGTTATGACCGCTTTCGAAGTTTGTTATCGCTAAATACTTCCCTCTGTCGATTTTCTCTTTTTCCTTCCCCTTCTTTGCATTTTGTTGATAAGACGTTGAGTTGACTCTGTTATCCTGTTTGCAATGATTTCCCTAACTTTCTCGTCACTTTTCTTACTTGCAATGTCAGAAAATATATTTGCCCCAGTTGAAAGAGTTTCACATCCCACGGCTTTAGCCCCAGACACAAGGACTGGATTGATAATTCTAAACAGGCCTCCCAAAAAGCTTCTGATCCCATGTCCCTGTAGTATGAAAGGTGAACCCATGTACAAGGGGACGACGAAATTGCCCAATTGGCCCCCCCCTGATTGAGAGTACGATTGAATGATAATGGAATAAGATCCGGTCCGTGAGGAGCAAAAATGATTGGGAATCCGGTACGGGATGACAGGTTTTCGGAGGACCAGGTGTTTTTTACACCACTTAATACTAAAACAAAAGGAAGCTAGGACTGTAGGTAGCTGGAACAGAGATTTAAGTTTGAGGGTTTTGCAACAATATATTTTCAGGAAGCCTGAACTCTGAATAATGAAAATTGTATAAACACTTAACAAGAATATGGTAGATGTGGTTAAATACAGTTACTATTTCTTGGAGCAATACACTACTCCCGCCAAGTTGGTCTATAAGCGCTAACACCAGTCCTTTGATTCACTGCACGTGGTGGTTAGGCTACGAAGACAATGGAATAATTGTAATTTGCACTAAAAATACAATGTAATTCCCGGAACTTCACACGTAAGCTGCCTACAACTTTAGGAGCAAATAAGGTGTGGAATTGAAGATGAGCACTAAGTATACAGAGCGAAAATTGTCCTCGTTTAGGAGCAATTGTGACGCGTGCCTGCACACTGTCTGGTCTCGATCTCAACTGAACTGGCGTGGCATGGCAAGCAGGTGCCTGCACAGCCAGGAAATGATGAAACTAGGCGGCAATTAATGGCGGTCGCGCCAATTAACACAGAGGCAAATTTAAACCATAAAAACTTATAGACTCTTGATCTAACATAACTCCCGCCTAAAATCGACAGATTTTACATAACACTTTGCGGATAGATCAAGATAACACTTTACTAATAGATTGACATAACACTTCACTGATTGGGCAAGGGACAAACTTTTACAATAGGTCGCTTGTATTCACCACTGGACGTACGCACTGTCACAACACGCACTAAACCGTCGTCACCAGGATGCACTGATGAGATGATTCCCAGCTTCCACTGTAGCGGTGGAGAATTATCTTCTTTTAGAAGCACGAGAGTACCAATCTGAATATTTTCGCTGGACGCAGACCACTTCTGCCTTTGCTGCAGGGAATGTAGGTAGTCAGCTGACCAACGCTGCCATATGTGATGTATGTAGGTTTGTAGCTGGTGCCATTTAGCAACATGAGAGACATTCTCTGCCTTAGGAGGAGAAGGAAGGGCTGTAAGTTTTTCACCAATGAGAAAGTGTCCAGGAGATAGATAGGATGAGTCGCTAGGATCATCACTTAGGCGTAGGAGAGGTCAAGAGTTTAGACAGGCCTCAATCTGGGTGAGAACTGTAGAAAGCTGCTCATAGGTAAACACTTGGCTACCCATCACTCGTCGTAAATGAAACTTCATGGATTTGACAGCCGCCTCGTGGAGGCCTCCAAAATGAGGGGAGCTCGCAGGGATGAAATGCCATGTAAATTCATTAGAGGATACGTAGTCTTGGAGAACTTGTTGATGGGTGCTGGACTGAAGCAAGAGACTCAGCTCGCGGAGCTTGTTGTTAGCACCAACAAAGTTCGTCCCATTATCACTGAATATTTCCTTGCAAAGTCCTCTACGAGATGTGAATCTGCGCAGGGCGGCGATGAAGGCATCAGAAGTAAGGTCTGAAACCAGCTCGATGTGAACTGCTTTCGTAGCCAAGCATACGAAGATAGCAATGTATGCTTTGACCTGAGTTTTGCTGCGGGGGGAGCCGTATCTTATTAAGAACGGTCCGGCGTAGTCAACCGCAGAACGCAGAAATGTTCTAGCAGGGGTCACCCTGTAGCTAGGTAGGCTGCCCATCAGCTGGTGAGCACCTTTGGCTTTCAACTTGAAACAAGTTAAACATCGGTGTAGCGTAGACTTCACAATTCTACGTACACTAGGAATCCAATATCGTTCTCGCAGAGAAGATATAAGCAGCTGATGTGATGCATGAAGCAGTCGCAGATGCTCGGATTCAATTATCAACTTAGTGAGGTGGTGACCTGGAGGGAGGATAAGCTGATGTCGTGCATCATGTGGTAATTCAGCTTTCTCCAAACGTCCACCCACTCGGAGTAGGCCATCCTTGTCCACAAAAGGCACCAAGGAATGGAGAGAACTCTTGGTATTCACTTGCATCTTGCTCTGAAGATCAGACAGTTCATGAGAATAGGCTGCTTGCTGAGCTATTCTTATGCAAAGCAACAAAGCTTGTTGTACTTCCTCAACTGTGAGAGGGCCGTGACGTTTAGCTTGGCTTCTACAGTTGTGTATGAAGCGTAGCATATACGAAGTAACTCTCTGTAAACGCGTTAGCTTGGAAAAGCGTAGCATAAAGTCTTCTGCAGCATGTGTGACTAGGCAGACTGTGTCACGCTGCTCACCCATGTCCTGCAGCTCAAGTTGCTGAGGCTGCTTGGGCCATGATTCAATAGGCTTAACTGATTGTTGTCTGGACTCACCCAATGAAGTTTTATGCTGTTTCATTGGCAGACGTACTGTAAAACTACCATCATCATTGCGAGTGGTATTCTCTGCATAATGCTGTTCACACCGTTTCTCTTCTTGTGTTAACATTTGTTGTGGAAAGTCTTCGAGGTCACAAAACCGTCACAGCTGCTTGTCCACATTGTCCGTAGAGATGAAAAAGTTGTGCTGGGAACCCGCATCCATATTGCCTTTCACAGAGGATTTAGGAATGGTTCCAGACAATATCCATCCTAGTTCTGTACTAATCAATGCAGGAAAACCAGGATTGATCAAGTTCTTACCATGGAAAAGCTCGAAGAATAATGCTCCTCCAATAAGCAAATCAATTTCAGAAGGAATATTAAATTTAGGATCGGCTAATGGAATGTCCGAGGGAATGTTCCATGAGGATGGATCAATTCGGACTGCAGGTAGCTTCCCTGTTATGCGAGGAAGGATTAGGCAATCTAGATTCCTCCGATAGTTGTAAACCATGGATCTCACATTAATGTTCACACTATGACTGGCATTCGATGAAGTACCATTTATACCTTTGACAGGCGTATCAGCTGTCATCGTACGAAGTTGCAGATGCCTCGCTAGATCCGCAGACACGAAACTGGCCTGACTGACAGAGTCTAGAAGGGCCTTACACTGGATATAATTACCATGCTTGTTTTGCACTTCGACCCTTGCAGTCGCAAGTAAGACGTGAAGCACTGGCTTTATTTTCACTGAGCAATAACTCGCAGGCGCCTCAGTCCTGTTGCTATTCACTGTATCACTGCCTTCACTGGAGTGAGAAACCGTTCTCATGTGATCACTGTTGTGCAACATCTTGCTGTGAACTTTACCACAGTTACAAAATGAAGATACATTGCACTGATTCGATCGATGTGTAGTAGAAAAACAGTTGAAACACAGATTTTTACCTTTTACAACTTTCCATCGCTGTTCAACACTCAGCCGACGGAACTGTTTACATTTAGACAGGTTATGGCCGCTTTGACACTGAGGGCATAACTGTTCAGTTGTCGACACATATGACTGACGACTGTTATTATGCTGATTCCTAGGTTCACGACGTTCACTTCTAGGTTTTGATGGGCTGGACCTGTTGCAGGAATTGTTTGACAGCACCTCTAGAAAATGAGACTTCGCTTCTATAGATCGTCCCAGCCTTAAAAGACAGTATTGAGTTAAATGTAGTATTTGCATCTCACTTGCACTCGTACGTTCTGCAATTAGCTTCGTCCTTTTCTATCCCGACAATGTTGCCATTTTCCAAAGTGATAAATGTAATAATGTGATTGCGAGGTCTTATAGGGAATTTTCCGCCCTTTCTAATTATGTCAATTGTAAAGCCATAAATAATTAATATGAGGCCTATTTTTCATAATTACGTTATTTTGGCGGATGTCAATATTTTTGCACATTAATAACTTATCACGCGATAGACAGAAAACTAATAATCAAAACAAGTAAAGATTTTTTTTCTTGGATTGCCTGATGGTGAAAGAAAGTACTCCCTTTCCGTAGGCAATAAATTTTACATAAGAAGAAAGCTATATATTTTTTTATTAAGTGCTACCTGAAAATTCTCGGACGGCAACACAGAAAAGTTAGGCAGTGAGTAACATACTTTGGTATTGACATTACATTGGTGACTAAGCGAGAAGAAATGTTTATAGATGTCTGAAAAAGTTTCTAAAACAAACCAGAGCTCTCTATCATGTAGCATTAATAAATTATCAGAGTTTTCCCGAGCTCAGCATTCTCGCGCTCATGACTTGGTTGTTTTGAGATTTTGTGTACTCAGATGTTTCTAAGACTATCGTGTCTTCTTCAGAGCTCATTGTTATATAGTAGCTGTGTAGTGAAGTTTAACTTTGTTGTGAAGTGGTTCTTGTGTTTTTTCAAATTAAATTTTATATTTATTAATATTTTATATTAATTATGAATAGAGGAACTAGAAATCTTAGAGTTGACAAATTGCGCAGTAAAGAGCGAATTATAGTATTAAATATACTTAATTATTTCTTGAAGAAAATGAACGTTACCCAGCCAATTAAAGAGAAAGCAGAAGCTACCGGGTGTTCAGAAAGTTTACTGTATAGAATAAGAAAAGAAAAAACGAAAGGCCCTCTGAGAAGGAATAAAACCACTCCCTGAGGATAGTGAACAGGCCTAAAGGTATGTAATGTATTTTAACTATTACTTCCCTTTATAATTATATTCTTAAAAATTATAACACAATAATAGTAATAATAATAGCAATAATAATAATAATGATAATAATAATAATGATGAAAAATAATATTATCGAAATTAAATTTAATATTAAATTTAACATTTATAAATTATTAGCTTAAAGGAACCGGCGTCACCTGGTTTTGTATTTTACTTGTACTTCGAAGTCAATTTTGGAGGAAGCCCTTTTAATTTTCAAAATTTAGGCCCTAGAGAAAGCACAACTAGTCACACTCAAGGATCCTATTACTTCTAAAGACCATGGATGGTGGGGTTGAGGTAAGAAGAGACAGAAATTCCTATTAGTCTTTCTTTTCTGTGTCAAGTCGTAATATGAGCCAAAAGAATGTGGATTTAAACGTCATTTAATAGGGATTAAAACATTTAAGGGACTTTTTTCCCCAAATTTAGTTTTACCTAAGTTTTTCTCCTGGTTCTGTTAGCTCTGTGTAAAGTCTGGTAAAAATTGATCAGATAATTTAGATTTAAATAACAATTATATATTAGGGGTTGCAACATTTAAGGAGTGGTTTCATCCAAATAAACTTTGGTTAAAATTTTCTCTTGATTCAATAGGTTCTTGGTATAAAGTCTGATAAAATTGGTCAAAGGATGTAGATAAATATATATCACAAAATAGGGGAGAAAGATCTAAAATATGGTTTGTTCCAAAATTAGTTTTCCTACCATTTTCTCCTGATTCTATACGTTCTGTGTACAAAGTCTGTTAAAAACACGTCAAGAATGTAGATCTAAATTTTGGTGGTGTAATAGGGGAAGAAACATTTAAGGGGTGGCTTCTTCCAAAATTAACTTCGCCTAATTTTTATCTTGTTTTTATAGGGTTTGTGTGTAAAGTTTGGTAAAAATCGTTCAAAGAATGTAGACTAGTAAAAAGATCACAAAGTAGGGATTGAAAATTTCGCAAAGGGTGTTTTTTTCGAGAATGATTGTCTCGTAGAATTTTTACTTGATTCCACAGGGTACATGTGTAACATTTTGTAGACATTGGTCAGAAAATGTAGATTTGTGGGCATATAGAGAAAATATTACTCATGGGGGTTGAAAATAAGGGAAGGAGGGTGTGCCGTCGTTCTATCTGCAGGGCATGATTTGCATTAATTATTATGTACAAGAAACAATTTTCGAGGTTTTCACGAGGTTTAAGAGCTTTTTCACATCATGTGCCGGGCCTTGTAATGTGAGTAGATCTGGCATCAGTGCGCTGCATAAGACCAATACTGTTTTTTAAGGTTGGGACGGTCTATAGAAATGACACAAGTTCACTTAATGAAGTAAAAGTTTGAGAATCGATTCTGGATTCCCACTCACGTTGCACACTGTCTGGCAGATGCTCCAATAACAATTGCATTAGAATGACTTCATGAAGTGGCACTTCTAATTCTAACGCTTCAATAGCATGCAAGTTGTTTTGGAATTGATTCAATAAGTTTCTCAAGTCTGCAACTGTTTCTTGTCGCGCTACAGGTAGGGACAACAGATGCTTGATGTGGGCTATAGGAATCAACCGTTTGTTGTTGTATCTTGCACAAAGCATATCCCAGGCAACTTGGAAGTTATCACCTGTCATTGGCAAATTTTCCAATAACATATGTGCTTCGCCCTTTACAGAAGCAACTAAATAATGGAATTTTTGAATGGGCGATAAACTGCTATTATTTACAATTAAACTTGAAAAGGTATCAAAATAATGTTTGAATTTAGTTACATCGCCTTCAAACACTGGAAGCTGAATCGTTGGCAATTTTATCATATTGCTTGCCTGCGACGCACTGGAGTTCACTGTTTGTCGTGTGTCACTGTTGTTTGAATTGACACTAACTGATGTAGGCTCACGAGCATGCATTAACTCACTTAACCTTGCTTTTAGATCAATATACAACGTTGATACCTCGTCTGCATATTGTATGTGAGTATCAAGTTCAGTATCAATTTCCACCATAGATTCAATTTGCGTTTGCCCAGCTTCAAACTTATCAATTTCATTCAATAGCTTTTCATAATGTGCTTTGATCACAAATACACTAACATCTGCAGGTATGTCGTTGAGAAAGTTCTGTGTCAGTGTAAACTTCCTTTTACACATACCACGACGTCTGACCAAAAGTTTAATCTCTTCTTCCATGTTGAGACGAAATAATTAATTTTACATTGACAGAAGAAAGTGATTAGGCAGTTCGCTGCAAACTCGCTGAAGGTGGATGGCGGCGGGTACCATGTAAACGCGGAGAAGTAGCCCAGCTGTCGCGCGCGTTGCAAGCAGTTGAAGGTCGAGCAGCCGAGCCGAGCCGAACACGACCCGAGCAACACGAAGTAACACAAAGGTCCCACCACAAGAATACACAATGTCCAATGTTCAGAAATTATTGCAAAAAATCAAACCCTGCCCGTGAGGACCATAATGTCTGGGACAGTTTGAGGGTTTTGCAACAATATATTTTCAGGAAGCCCGAACTCTGAATAATGAAAATTGTATAAACACTTAACAAGAATATGGTAGATGTGGTTAAATACAGTTACTATTTCTTGGAGCAATACACTACTCCCGCCAAGTTGGTCTATAAGCGCTAACACCAGCCCTTTGATTCACTGCACGTGGTGGTTAGGCTACGAAGACAATGGAATAATTGTAATTTGCACTAAAAATACAATGTAATTCCCGGAACTTCACACGTAAGCTGCCTACAACTTTAGGAGCAAATAAGGTGTGGAATTGAAGATGATCACTAAGTATACAGAGCTAAAATTGTCCTCGTTTAGGAGCAATTGTGACGCGTGCCTGCACACTGTCTGGTCTCGATCTCAACTGAACTGGCGTGGCATGGCAAGCAGGTGCTTGCACAGCCAGGAAATGATGAAACTAGGCGGCAATGGCGGTCGCGCCAATTAACACAGAGGCAAATTTAAACCATAAAAACTTATAGACTCTTGATCTAACAACGATGTTAGTGGATCCAACTCAACTAAATCAACGCTTCCTTTTAAAATGTAAGACAAGCATTGTGGGTTTTACAGAACTGCTAACACAAGCTAGTTCATCGTATTTGTCTGTCAATTCAGTACCTATTGTCTGAAAACTAGTTTTCTCTACAGGAACGTAATAAACTTTGTCAAAAATGTGATGTCCGTTGATTTTAGGGAATTATATAATGCTCAGACACCCTATGAAGAACAGCCAATCAACTGCAGTTCGATTAAGTTCAGTCTCCATTTCTACAGGAACAAACTGTTCCACAAGAAAAGCGTGTTCATGTCTGATGCAATCATATTTATAAATGCTTTATTGACTACAGAATAAGCTTCGAAACTGGGTAGGGAATTTTTAATGGTGTCGAGGAGATCCCCTATACCGCAATAAATTCGGATGGGAAAATATATGATGTAATCCTTACTCACAGTGCCAGACTCGTCGCAAAGAGTTAAGACATTTGTATACTGTTTGAATCCTTAGAAACAACGTTTGGTATGGGTTTCCAAGCATTTTCTCTCCCCAACCTTTTAATAATTGCAATTTCCGACTGATGACTAACTAAGTTTGCATGAAGTTTGGTCACCAACAGTTCCTTTAGGGAATTGTCTTTTATCTTATCCTGGATGTCTACATAGAGTTCTTGGAAGGTCCGGTAATTTCTTTCCATGAACACCATTCTACCAAATCTAGTGACTAAGACTTTTTTGTTACATCACCCTGACTCCCACCGAAGTCATCTTCACTGAGCATTACATGTTAATAACCTTTAGGATATGACACTTCACACAGCCATCATAGCCATTCCCTTCACTCCAAACAGACATTTTGTGCTAGCTGCACCTGAAAGCTAGAAAGTGTGTTTGAAGTGAAAACATCAGAATAGTCACTCAACAGGGTTATGTAAAATTCATCGCTCATTTTTTTTGTATATCCGTAGCGTTAATCCAGGAATCAAAATCCGAAGAGTAACCTCTCAACCTGACACGATGTTACTTACTGCCTTCACAAATCGAGTTTAGAGGATTTTATCTATTTTATAGATGGTACATTTGGTAATTTTGACCGGTGTTATTTCATAACTGTAAAACTGACCCACTATAGGATTGTTTTTCATGTCCACCAATTTGTAGAGGGGTTGTGGAGAACGTTTTATGACTTTAACAATTTCAAACACTTCAGTGGAATAATTTTGTTTGAAACCCTTGGCAAACTTCATTTTCTCCTTCCTTATTCTTACAGTCTGGTGAACCTTGAATTTAACAGGGCTTGGCTTTACACAGCTCTGTTTCTCCATCATTCTCTTCCATATTTTCAAACCGTCACGAGCAGTGACTTTGCTAGGAGCCATCCTAGAGTGAATAGTGCTATAGGTGGAAACAAACAAATGCAAGACATCAATGTACCTATGAGTGTTTTTGTAGGTAAAATACTTGTACATTTCGTTTTTAGGGTACAATTAAACCTTTCCACAACAGAACACTTGATGTAAGACTTCTGCACACTTGAAACTCTATTCTGTTCTTTTTCTGAGCAGATTCTGAAAGGAGTTGTTGAGAAACTCTTTTCCCCTATCTGATCGTATAGTCAGTGGAATTCTTTTAGTTAGTTTGAAAGCTAATGTCACAACCATACCGCTTATTTGATTTTATCAATGATAATCAAAAGATACTTTATTCCATCGTTATGTTGGGCGGATTCTGTACATCGACCAAATCAATTTCAAACATGACAAAAATGTATAGGGATTCCTAACAAAGCCAATTTGAACAGATTTATGAAGAGTGTAAGCAACTTGGCAAGAGCCGATAGTTGACGCTTTTAGTCGATCTGGTAGAAGCTTGTTTCAATTTGGGCAGAGTTGAAAAAGTCATAGGTTTTCCCGGATCGTAAAACAATTTTTAAGTTTTTATCTTTTTTGACTGTAAGTCATCCAACCAGCAGGTTTTTCATTAGCTTTAGAGGGAAACAAAGGAGCTATAATCTCTTTACGCTTTTTATCCCGGCTGGACTTAATTTTATCAAAAGCTTTGTTATTTTGTAAATGTTCGTTGGTCAGTTTCAGGATTTCCTTGTATGTCTGTAAATCTTTATTTGTCACTAGCCTTTTGTCCATGTTTTTCCTAGTAAGCAGTTCCCATAGACTTACACTCTGTTTGTACCACCTACTGTATAGTAAAAGTTTATCGTTGTCGATTTTGAATTTTGAATTACCAATCTTAAACGTGTTGGGCTTTCTATCCTTGAAGATACCAAAGACTTGATCTGTAACTCTCAGGGAATGAAGGTCATTTGCAAGATATCTTCCAGCTAAATCTCCCAAAATGATAGGTGAACATGTCTCTATATGTTCGATTACTTCCCTAGAAGTATGTAATTGAACTTCTTTCTCACTACAACTACTATCATCACTATAAGGATGACGGGGCACTATAAGGATGTCCTCTCTGAACCTGTGAGAAAGGGTGGTGGCCGCCGTTGCTTTGGTGAATAAGATTGTGATTCCGGAGAATAGATCAAAGTCCTTCGGACAGATCTCTTTCTACATCATTGCTTATGATGATGTTTGTTTTTCTCTTTTGTTTCAACAACGGACTGGTCTCTCTTGCAAGTTCGGCTCTTCTAAGAATAGGATCTTGTTCTTCTCTTATTTTAACCCACTCCTTTTAGGGATCTAAAGTTTCCTCCTGAGCCATTTTAGGCTCATTTTATTTGTTTTATTTATTGCTGAGTCCGTCTGTTATGTAATTGTGTCCCTTTCCGTGCCATTTAAATTATTACTTTATTTTGATTTTGTCTTCTGTCCCATGTGCTTACCTGAGAGAATCATCCATTTCCCTTGCGCTTTGTTTTGATCTATGATATTAGTTATTTTCCGGCCTTGCCAGCAATGACCCATCTTCAGATCAATTGGCGGGATTTGAAGATGTCTTCGGATTTTGTTTTAAAGTTTTAAATTGCCGCCTTGAGGAGGAGCGAGATTTTTTAATGCATGTAAGACTTTCATTGTATGTAAGTTATATGAGGTAGGTTATGCGTGTTAACGTAAGGGTGAGTGCACCTAATGTGCAAGCTAGCTGTTTTTATAGAATTTGGTTACTTTGTAATTTTCTTCGATCCTTCAGATCTTCTTCTTTAACTTGAAATTCTATATAGTATGCAGTATTATTCTGCCAGAATGTAAATTGTTTTTCTAAAGAAACTTCAAGAATTTCGATGTTACTCAAGAAGCCGCAAGATTATAAATTTGTAATTGTTTGGATACTTTCTCTTTGTCACACATGCCCAAAATTTAGTACAATTTATTTTAGAATATACAGCACGTCTTCCACAGTTATTGTTTGTGTTCTCATTCCCTTGGCGCAAAGGCTGCTTAAATTCTTTTAACTGGCCTTTGAGCCAGATGCGCCTAGTCCCGTAGTTAAAATGTTTGTTTTCAGGTCCCCCAGTTTCAAGTATCTTTTCAACCCCCAGCGCACTCCTCTTTCATATTGCAGCTTTCACCTCACTTTAAACCTTCCAAGTAGTTGGGCAACACCAAAACTTTTTCTGTAAGATCATGATCTAATTAAACTAGTCCATTCTGTCAATACAGCATATAATAGAGGTATCAGAAATCCCCCTTCTGAACCACTGGGTTTCATTTATTAGACAATGAAACCTTCTTGTTAATCAGCTTTCTAGGCAATTTCTTATGCTTTTTCAATTTTCTTTAGAACAGTCCGTAATTTTACAGTTCCCATTCTAAACAATTCAGAGCACATTCAATAATAGCTAATATTAACTGTTTGTTTGCAGATTGTAGTATGACTTTCCTAAGCCCCAGACTTGCTTCTGTCAGTATGTGTAATGTATAGGGAGGGGATTGTTTTGTAAATAAATGTTTTTTTTTTCTGCTTATAGACAGAAGACTACAACTAAAACTAAAATTCCGAACTAGAACCCCGAAGTTTATACTATATGAAATTCTATTTCACATAAAAACACATATTTCTGTAATATTTTTAAGTAAATACATATTTTTAAGAAATTACTTATAAATACGCATATTGTTATATTTTTCATGTTCTGATTTTTAAAATTCAGTTTAAAAATTGTTTTCAAGGACATATATTAATTAATGTATTTCTTAACGTGAATTCGTTTCATTTAAACTCTTGTGCATCACTGCATGTGACCTTGACTGTATGCGCCTTATAACCGGTGAAGAACAAAGACGTGTGTGATTCCCCGTGTCACATGCAAGTGAGTTTAACCCTCAGTCTCTCATGTCGCGTTGCTTAGATGATTAGTAGTGAGACTGTTTCTTAGACTGTATAAAGTGATAGTGTGGATAAAATGCCAAAAGTAAAGTGCAGTGTTCGTTCTTGTTTACAGCAATATGTTGCTGAATTTAGTGGGACGTTTACAAGTGACGGGAAAATTCTATTCTGTCAAGAATGTGGGAAAACTGTAAATGCAGATCATCGATCTCAAGTCATGCAGCATTTAGCTGGTAGTAAACACACAATGGCTGCTTCACGTTCAGCACCTAGACAAGTTCTCTTAGGTGAAACAGCTTCTTCTTCACATACTCAGTTTGCGAAAAGTTCTGAAGAGTACGCAACATTTCTTACATGTGATATTCCTTGAAAAATTGAAGAATCCAGAGCTCAAGAAGTTCCTGACCAAATACACAAAATATGAAACATCAGAAGAATCGACAATAAGAAAATTGTATGTCCCTGCATGCTACGAAGAAACGTTAGGAAAGATCAGAGCAGAATGTGAGAATAAAAAAAATCTGGGTAAGACTGGATGAAACAACAGACTCTAGTGGAAGGAAAGTGGGAAACGTTGTAGTAGATGTGCTGGAAAATAACGAAATTGCTTGAGAACGGTGTTTTTTATTAGCATGCAGAGAAATGTCAGCAACAAATCATCTAACAGTGGCTCGCTTATTCAATGAATCACTTCAGTCATTATGGCCGGATGGGGTCAAATTCGATAATGTTATTTTGTTACTTACGGATGCTGCCCCCTACATGAAGAAGGCAGCAGAAGGTCTATCTGTAAGCTTCCCAAATATGATACATGTAACATGTATAGCAAACGCTTTACACAGTTATGTGAACAGGTACATACCTTATATCCTGAAGTGGACAAATTAATTTCAAATGGCAAGAAAGTATTTTTTAAGTCTCCAACGAGAATCGATTTGTTCAAAGAAAAAAATCCTGATCTTGCACTTCCTCCTACACCTATAGTCACTCGCTGGGGAACATGGTTGGAAGCAGTGGAATATTATGCACAGAATTTTGAACATTTCAAATCCGTTGTACATGAATTGAATAAGGATGATGCTTCATCAATTGACATTCTTCAGGATTTATTTAAGGGCAGTTCACTAAAAAATGAATCATCTTGCATATCTGCAAATTTAAGTTTTTTGTGTCACTCAATTAAGAAATTAGAAGCATCCACAAAATTGTTGACTGAGACGGTTAATGAAGTGCGTGAGACTGAGAGAAAAATTAATTCACTGGAAGGTCCTAAAATTACAGCGATTAATCAGAAATTTAAAAACGTGTTTGCCAAAAAAGGTGGATTTTACATTATGTGTCAAGTTGCCAACATTTTGGAAGGGAAGCAAGATAGTGGAGAAATTAAGAACTTGTGTGTCAGTGACATTCCTTTGCTAAAATATGCAAGACTAACGTCTTGTGACGTTGAGCGTTCCTTCTTTGGTTTCGGTCATTCTTCCGTGACAACAGACATCGGTTTCTGATGGAAAACTTGGAGAAAGTCTTCATTGTCCACTGCAACAGCGGTATTTTTCTCCCGAGCATTATCTCATCATGACTGGAGAGTAATAATAAAATTTTGTATTTATAAAATTGATGTATTACATAATAATGAAACAAAATATTTTTAAAATGTTTACAAATATTTTTCAATTTTTAGTACATAAGAAAATAAGTATTTTCAAGTTTTTTAGCACATAAAAATCCGCTCCCTAATAATGTATGATAATTGGATTTGATCCGTTTCATGCTGTACAGGCTTGTACACCTGAGTGAGATTGGGAGGAAATATCTTTGTACTAAATCTAAGCAGATCATTTGTTTTGGCAGAAGTCTACAAGCAAATAGGAATAGGGATCCCTTGCAGCATCCCTGTAGGTCTGTAACTCTTTCCAGTTTTCCGGAAGTCCTGCCTTGCCAAATATGCAACTTGTTTTTTATCTCTGAATTTTAAAAAGAACCTGACATTTTGCACTCTGCTATGATTCGATTGGTGAAACAAGTTTTGAGTTATTAATGTAATGCTTACATTTCTGTGATGTGATACCCTTGTAAAGAGACTGCTTATCTCCCTTGAGTAAGTTGTGTCTAGATATATGACTAATGTTGGCCTTGATGATAGTTTACCCTCTTTAAAACCAGGAAGACCTTTGTGCAATGTGATGCACGTCCTAAATTGGGTGGGTACACAGTTTATCTCTGAGTAACACCACAGCCCGTGATCAAACTTTTCCACAGTACAGAGTTGTTTCAAATTATTAAGCAATTTGACACAGAAAGTTGTCTTTCCACACAAACTCGGTCCACTGAGTATCAGAGTGAATGGGTACTCAAATTTTACATGCACAACAGTTTGTCTCATAGGATTAGGTCCATCGAAACAGCAGGTGGTGTAATGTTTCTCACATCTTAAACACTGCTTCATGATTTCAACTTGTTCCACACATTTTGGAAGCCTGTCGTAGACCACGTGAATACTTGCAGCCGCACATTCCACTAAAATTCGGGGTCCAACAATGACAATTCATCGTCCATGTGTCCCAACAAGTGTTTTACATGAAAGAACTTTTATCAACGACCTCTACACTGGTTGGTCCATCACTAATCAAGTGACGGATAACTGCCTCGTATTTATAGTCGAGAGGTAGAAAGGCAAAGACCAGTCCTACACACCTTACCCTAAAACTGAAAGCAATACTCTCTTTATTGTTTTACCTGTTCTAGCATTAATGGGTTCCATCTTCCTCTCAAGAGAAAATACAATTGTGTTTTCTCATCCTGTACATCACTGTCATAAATGTAAACTATTTTCAGAGCAGCTTTATGGTAAGTATTTTGGACTTAACTTTGGCAATAGTGGTACAGATTCAGGATTGATAGAACATGCCCTACACCTGGTGTAACAAAGCAATGAATTTTAAGTTTGTTTGGGATGAAAACCATCCATTAAGATTAAATAAAGGCTTATACTATCCATTTGTGCAAAAACTTTTGTGACCTTGAAAACTACCCTTACATAAAATAAATTCCTTCTGGGTGTGAATCGGTTTTAGATGTAGCATACTATATTTTTTAATATTGAAAAATGAATTTTAAATATGTTAGAATGACAGTTGGGGTGAAAACCACCCTCTTCTTACAGGTGGTCATAAGGTCTTAATTGTATCACCTATTCAATATAATCCTAGATTGTAAAAACAATATTTTTTCTTAAAAAACTACCCCTCTAGTAGGAGGGGAAATTAATTCATAAGGGCCTACCTCTTTGCATAACATTTTCGCATTTTATGTTAACAATATTTATAGGATTTAGGTTAATTGTGTCAAGGTTGGTATTGCAGATCCCTATTATACTGACTTATACTATTTTCACTTTAAGTTCAAAGGAGATATAAACAAACTCTAAAGTACCACTCCGCCGAGCATGTGACAATACCACGTGGAGATTTACCCACCACGGAAAGAAACGGAATGAGGGTTTGTGTATATTCCAGTGTTCTCAATAGTACTTTAAAATATTTTTTCTGACATGCCCCATTGTTGAAACATGTTATATTTATTTTGAAAAGATCGATACATCTGTACAAAATTAGGCTTAATATTAGTATTTAAGAAAGTCATAGATAGTTAACAAGAAGATATTAGCGAGTATAAAAAATTGCTCTCATTTTGCAATGTTGGCTGCCCACTTCAGATGCGTTTTCTTTTTGAATGTTGTTCACTATTCATTAATTTCTGTTTGTAACCGCCCCAATCATATCAGAGCTGTAGGTTACATGCAACTTTTGACAAAATTTTTGTCTTGTTCTAGCACACGACTTTCTTGTCCTCAAGTACATGTTGTATAGCCGATATAAATAAATAAATAAATGAACGCACATTCAGCAGGTCTTACCAAGTTCTTGGGAGGGGGATGTGGCAAGTTCATTCCAAGATGGCGTGCTTGAGCATTCACACAGCCGTCGTAAACGCCTACAATTTACATCTGTTATAACGGTTTAATTAGTTCACTTAGTTATTATGCGTCAGGAAAATCTGACCAAATTAATTTTGTTTCATATACAGATCTGCTTCAGAAACGTGTTTTTAAATTCTCTGCACGAAAATAGATACAAAAATGTACGGTTTGAACCGAACTATTTTATCAAGAGCAAGAGTATGCATACAAAGCCGCAAAAGTTACAGTTCGTCCACTAGCCAATGAGGCGCTCCCTTGCCACGTGGCTTTGTTTACATGTACTTTGAACTTAAAGTGAAATTAGTATAAATCTATTTTCGAGCTTAACTTTGGATAGGGTTGCCTTAGGAGGATGAGGGTGACCTCACATCATGATACTGAATGTCCAAGGGCTTAAATGCAGAACGTTTCTTTCTTTGATGGGGCATCACGACGATAGGCATCGATTGACTATAAAGGGGCCAATACTACTAGCCACCCATGTTGAGAAAAGCCTAGAACATGTGCAATTTCAATCTTAATGCAGTGCTTGCAACCCTGTAGTGGTTGTCATTCTCATTTCGTTCATGGGAAGCTCATACTGGAGCAATATTTGCTTGAATATTGATGGCATCTTGCCCCTCGGAACTAGTTAGCCCTTTTCCACTTTCACTTAATCTTCAGAAATGTTATGAAATGCTATGATTAAATTCTTGTGGACAAAATGAAGTGGAACAATATTAATACATAATACCTTAGAGAACACCCATTACTTCATTATTATTCAAAACTTACTTGAAAATGGTTTTCGATAGGACCTCCCTAACAGTATCGGCTACATCAAACTGTAATGTATCGAAAACCGATGACTAGTAAGTAAACTAAACTATGTGGTGCTAAATCCCTGAAGGGACTAGGCTTACCATCTGATCGCTGCATCATCTACCATAAGCAGATGGCAGGATTGGGGGGCATGTGGTCAGCATGACAACACCCACAGCCATTAACAGCCATTAAGACCGAAGCCGCTATTTTCTTTCAAGTAGCTCTCAATTTGAATCACAAGGCTGAGTGCACCCCGTTCCAGATCTCCCTACTTCAGAAAAATCCAAGGAGGTACCGGGGAACGAACCCAGGCCTACAAATCTGTAGCCAGTGATGCTAACCACAAGACCACACAGGCGGTCTTACTGTAGTGTGGCAAGTTAAATAACAAGCGCATGAATATTTGGGCTGCGGATCAACCATGCCTTTAGCTCTAGTTCCTGCGCCACTTGTTTCTGCTTGTGCTTTTGTGCATATTGTTCTTTAACTTGTCTCGCTACAGTAAGTAATGAATATTCATGAATTAGTGAGTGCTCTCCAAGATATTATGTACAATTAATTATGATTTTGTCACAAAGCAAATATTTCAGAACATCTTACTTCCCTTACTTCTAAGTGTACAGGTTACCCACCTTTGCAGGAGCAGTGACGTTAGCAAGTACTGAATCAAGTGTCTGGAATGTAACTTCATGGTCATCAACACTTCGCAGCCAGTCACCTGCAAGATTTATAACACAAATTTGAGTATTCTACCCTGAAATTTTTTAATAAGATTACCAAAACACTAGAAATACATGTTTGAGGTTACTTGAGTTCAAAATAAGTAGAAATCCAATTATCTGGATTGGTTAGAGGGAAAATGCAAAAATTAATATTCTACAGTAAATCATGAGACAAAAGGCAAAAGTGAGGGAGATGACCTTCATGTGCTCTAGTTGGGTAATTTTTGCCAATGCATTAGTTTTTATCAATAAAAATTAAGTTTCTTACTTTGTTAGACATATTTTCTTAATTATGTACACATTCCTCAGCTATATTCAATTATTGGGATTTCTGCTCTGGAGTGTTAGTGAATTTTATCTTTGGTCCAATGAAGGTTCTTTATATTAAAATATATAAACCACCTTATATCTTCATTAATTAATTATTAATTAATGAGTGCATAAGGTGGTTCTTATAATATAATTGCATTGGCCCGGTCCCCGAGTAGTCCCAGATAACTGGAGTTCTACTGTAATCAGTTGTAGAAAACTGTGTGTTGACTGCTTATGGATGTGTTTATGAACAGCATAACCCAAAAATAAAAATTAAGTCAGGTAGGCTGTACTGGGAACTGACAAATTTCATGTTTGCCAAAGAGGGAGGATTATTTTAGACAGTATTTGCCTCCTTATACCCTCTAATAATAAAATAAACACACAACACACTGTGACACTGATATTAAAAATTATATTTATATCTTTCCAATGATATATTTGGAATGTCTATGCAGTGAAACACTAAAATGTATATGTGAAATAAATTTCCCTATTATTGGGAGTCTTCGCACCATACATATAATGACAGTATCCAAATCTTCATAGGCGTAAAGTGTTCCTTTCTGGATTGTTAAACAAAGTTCTTGCAGGATTCACTAGTTGATACTATGTAAATGCCCAGTGTGTTGCAGTGTTGTTTTTATATTGAAAATGCATTTTGGTGCCGATACTGCTATGACATCATCAGTTCCTGTTGAAAATAAAAGTAAAAGCTAATGTAAGAGGCAAACTAGTCTTTATATGTGTTTTTCGAGTAGTGTGTGAACTATTACTAACTTTGTTAGAAGAGCCGGAACTTGTAGCGAATGACTATGAAGTAACTGTACGTGTTGAGAGGTGCGGGTATTTATGGAGGGTGAATGCGTTCATAAATGATTTGGAACAGTGGATTGTAATCATTTGATCTTCTAGATGTACATGTACATCTAGTTTTCGCCGGCCGTGAAAGCCTAGCTTCTTAGATTTGATCTTCGTTTAGTATTATATGTTTTTTATATATTTCGAGTTGTTCTAGAGTATTTAGCCTGTGTCCTTTGTTTTGTGTATAATTTCCATTGTTTTCAATGTTGTTAAGTTGGTGTTTTTCTGTGATTAGGTGTTTGGCATAAGCTGATTTTTGTCTGTTGTTTTTGAAATCTTGAGTGTGTTCCCGGTATCTGGTTTTGAATTTGCGGCCTGTTTGTCCTATGTAAACCTTGTTACAGCTAGTGCACTTTAATTTATATATGCCATTATCATTAAACTTTTCGTTGGTAGGGCTATTATTGTCCGTACTATGTAGGAAATCCTTTAGTCTATTGTTAGTTCTGAATGCTATTTTTAAATTATTCTGTTGTAGATGCTTTGTTATTCTATGCACCCGTTTATCTGCATAATTGAAAGTTACATATTTTTACTAGCATTCTTTTCTTGTTTTATGGGGTTAGCGTAGTATTATTGTGTTATTGTAGGGTGAAACTTGGGGTTTCATATCAATACTAAAATAACATCAAATTAAACTATACATGAACCCACCATTATGTAGCATGGAGTGTTGCAAAATATGTGTCTCTCCTGAGTAGAGTTATCCTAATAAATTTGACACAATCATCATTTTCTTCTTATTTCCTTAGACCTGTTCTGCCTAATCACACCGTCTTTTTCATGAACGATCAGAGTTCTTTCTTCCTTCTGATTTATTGTCCCTAACTGATTTACTTGATCTTTTCGGGGCTCTCCTTACATATATTTCGAACAGCAATGTGATTACGGTGAGTTTTTTTATATGAAAGCAAAAACGTCAAAGCGTAAAAAGTTCTTTCGGCGATGGTAAAAATTTAATGAATTGAGGAACGATTTTAAACGATCACGAATGAACTGAAACAAGATAATATCGTACTTTGTATATAAAAAATAGCTTGATTTTTGCTTTATTTCAACAATTAAACACAATTTTTAGTAATAGCAATTATGGTAATAACACACGGAAAATTATTGACTGGGCTCGAGCCCCACGGGCCTATGTAAGTTGGCGCCACTGTCCCCAATATTAGGTGAGTACAAAATTATGGTAAAATTTTTTTTAGGCTCATACTTTTTTTTGGTGGCCATTTTAAGCATGCTTTGTAACAGTTTTTTGGCCGGAAACATGTTTTGCACAAATGTATGTAACTCTGTTAATTTTATAGATAACAAGACACAATAAAGACCAAAATTATCAGAGTGAAATGCCCTATATATTTGTTTTAACATAATATTACCTAAGTAGTGAGGAAAGTGATGAAAAAAATTCACAACTACAAATAGAAAATTAACTTAAAATGGGAGTTTTAGTGCTGCAAAATTATTAAAAGGAAGAAAGACTCGCCCTTAATTTTTTTCTTGTATAGACGGACTATAGGACTACTTGCTGTAGAAGTTTCAAGCTTGAGAACTTTTCTCTTTTTTTAATACAATTTTAAAAAAATGCCCAAAAGCGTATTTTGGCAATATTTGAAGTAGAATATCTCAAAAGGGCCTGAGTGAAAAATTATGAAATTTATACAGGTAATATCTCTTTATGACATAAAGATGTGAAAAAAAAAATTGGTGATTGAGACTCAACTGGTTCCAGAGTTACAGTGCATCGAATTAGGCCAAAAATTGCGTTATACGCACATGAAATTTAACGGTAATTTAATAGTAAAAATCCACATTGTAATTTTAAATACAACATTTTAGTGAGCCAAGGTATGTTACACAAAAGAGTTGTATGTGTAGGCTACATTTCATCAGTTAGCATGGCAAATTTATAATT
The DNA here is from genome assembly GCA_964059195.1 of Ectobius pallidus. Classification (NCBI taxonomy): domain Eukaryota; kingdom Metazoa; phylum Arthropoda; class Insecta; order Blattodea; family Ectobiidae; genus Ectobius; species Ectobius pallidus. The sequence continues at coordinate 37,894,933 of CAXKWD010000009.1, forward strand.
TCCTCAAAGCGTTGAAGAACGTTGAAATTTTGGTGCATAGTTTGCAATTTTTGGCCAACTGTAACTCTGGAACCAGTTCAGTCTCAGTCACCAAATTTTTATCACAACTTTACATCGTAAAGAAGTGTTATGTGTATAAATTCCATAATTTTCACTCAGGCCATTTTAGATATTCTACTTCAAATAATGCCAAAATAGGGTCAATCCATTATAAATGAACCAAATTGAATAAAATGTTTTGCTCAACATTTTTTATTATCCTAATTTTTTTACCAGTTACTCCCCAATAATAGGTGAGTTTAAAAACTATGGTCAAATTTTTTTTAGGCTCATACTTTTTTCTTGGCAGCCATTTTAAGTTTGCTTTGTAACAGTTTTTCATTTGGCTAATTTAATCTAGATATTATTTCTATTGCATTATTAAAATAGTATATGATAATTCCTATTAAATATTTCCCTTCTTCACCATTGTAGTCACAACTACATTTGGTTAATGTCATGCATAGTATTAATTTGTTCGAAGGTTACAACTTGGCTTTTCATTTGGTTTTTAAAAGCATAAGCAATTCTAGCAGCTACATTAATTATTCTGATTTCAATTCTTCATTAGTGATCAAATATTAATTATTGAGATAATTTATTGAAGGCCATTGATATTAAGTCAATATAAATACCGGTATAATTGTTAATTGGATAAAGTCAAACAATTTTACTTCCACTGTTCTGGAAATTTCAGTCATAGAAAATTAATTTTCTTGTATTATTCTCAAGCTATATACTATATACTATTTACAGTTTGGTACGCTTAGTAATATTTAACATTAGGTACTATAGGACCAAAGGCCTAAGATAATTTATTGAAAGCTATTGATATTAAATCAATATAAATATAATTGTTAATTGGATAAAGTCAAACAATTTTCCTTCCACTGTTCTGGAAATTTCAGTAATAGAAAATTCATTTTATTGTATTATTCTCAAGTTAATGATATTACTATTTACACTTTGGTACGCTCAGTAATATTTTAACATTAGGTGCTATAGGACCAAAGGCCTAAGATAATTTATTGAAAGCTATTGATATTAAATCAACATAAATGTAATTGTTAGTTGGATAAAGTCAAACGACTTTCCTTCCACTGTTCTGGAAATTTCAGTCATAGAAAATTCATTTTGTTGTATTATTCTCAAGTTAAAATATATAACCAATATTAAAAATTAAAACGAATTGTACAACGGGTAAATCCGGACGCCAAGTATGTAAGTATGACGTTCCATCCTACTGTATATACTCCTTTCGAAAGAATATTTCGGAAGTTTGAATTGATTCCCGCTTATAAAACCAATAGAACTATGGAAAATATTTTCTCACAATACAAGAGGTTGGGAAAAAAGAAGAAAGAAAAAATGGATCTCCCTGGTGTGTACTCCATTTCATGCATGGATTGCAGCATGTTTTATATTGGGGAAACTGAACGATCGTTTAAAATAAGACTACAGGAGCACGCAAGGGATGTCAAGAGTGGCAGGGCGTCCACTGGCCTCAGCCAACATTTGCTTGAAAATAAGCACCATATGGGTGAATTGAAGATTTTGAAAATCGAGGGTGACATAACTAGGCGAAAGGTATGTGAAGCAAAAAACATTGTGTGTAATAAGGACTTGGTTATGAATAGGTTTGACGGCGATTTGGGGGATGAATGGTTGGATGTGGTAAAAAGGCTAAACAGACAGAAATGTGTTCTGAAGTTTCCCTCACCGCCTAGGAATAGTATGAAGGACTCCTTGTTTGAGATTCCGGAGGAGTGGATTGATAACCATGTACGTGTATCCCCCTTTGTATTTGACGAGATTCGTGCGCATTCCATGGATGAGGATCTTACGTTTAAACTTTAACCCAGTGATGATCGTGGTGGCACTGTCTCAAGAGTAGCCTATGTAGTCCTCCGAACAGATACTTTATCTGTAGTCACCTGAGGAAGGCCCACAGGAACAGGTTTGAAACGTTGTGTTTTATAGTATTTTAAAAGCATCCACCGTTGTACAATTCGTTTTAATTTTTAATATTGGTTATATATTTTAGCATTCACGGTGGAAATCAGGACCACAATATGTCTAATTGTATTATTCTCAAGTTATTGATATTACTATATACAGTTTGGTACGCTTAGTAATATTTAACATTAGGTGCTATAGGACCAAAGGCCTAAGATAATTTATTGAAAGCTATTGACATTAAATCAATATAAATATAATTGTTTAGTGGAAAAGGTCAAACAATTTTCCTTCCACTGTTCTACAAATTTCTACGTTCTGTAGCATGTAAGCTATTTTCTTGGAGTAAAATTTATTAGGGGGGTACGCCGTAGCGTAGTGGTTGAGGCGCTGCGCTACAAACCGGAAGGTCGCGGGTTCGATTCCCGATGAGGTCGTTGAGATTTTTCAATTGGCCTAATCCTTCTGGTGGCACTATGGCCCTGGGGTCGACTCAGCCTCTAACAGAAATGAGTACCAGGAGCAATCCTGGGGGTAAAGGCGGCCGGTGCGTAAGGCTGACAACCTTACCACCTTCATGTGCCGAATGTTCAAAATCTGGGAGCCTCAACCTCCTGGAACCCTCTGGGCCTTCATGGCCTGTATAGGGATCACTTTACCTTTACTAAAATTTATTAGGCCAGTTCATTAATTATACTGGAATTGTTTCTGGCGAGGCATTACTGAGATAGTCAAACCTTTGTATAGGTATTTCTACTAGTTTTGAGAATATTTGCCTGGATTGCAGCCACATATTCATAATGAACCAATTACCTTGGTAATTAAATTGTCGTTCCATAATATTGTTCCAACTTAAATAAGGTTAATCTTTCAGTAAGATGATTTTCCTAATTGATCCCACTATCCGTGGTTGTAAATTATTTACTATAAGAAGTTTCAGACCTTGCATTTAGCACATTGATAGCCTAATATTTCTCTGCTTAACTTATTTGACTTTTTAAAAGAGAAGTTTCTCATAAATTATTCTATGTCATATATTCATTGTGTCTGATAATAGTTTGTCTTTAACAGTTTTACTACCTGTTTAAGGAGACATATATACATATACAGTGCTTTTTATGTGACGGTACGCAATGGTATGCAGTACCGGCACCTTTTTTCTTTTCAAAATATAAACATTGGATATTGCTCAGAATATTATCACGATTCCTATAAAGTTAGGCCTATGGCATATTCCTTAAACTCAAGCTTGTTTGCTGGTTTTGTTAGACTTATTATACACAATATCCTACATATGATAATTTCTATAAATTGCCGTGGCTACTGGACTTCAAGAGAGTTGGGGTTGGTTATTTCAGCCCTCAGCAAACAACTCCTATGGCCAAGTCCATTCTAACGGTATAAGTATTGCACCAATAGCAGTTAATGCTAACGTAGTAACAAACAAAAGTTGCTAACCACCATAATTAACCAGAGGTTAAGGCGTGTTTAAATTTAACTGCATTTGTTGCTTACATATAATTTGAAAAACATAAACCCTTGGTTTGTGTTGCAGAAACAAACAACTTCATAGTTGTTTGGTACGATTGTAGGAACAAGGGGTGCACGTGGTTTACAAGTAGAGAAGTGAAATGAGTAAAATAAGTAATTATTTTGTACCGGTGCGCAATAAAAGAAAGCATGAGGATGTTTTTTTAAGTATCTCATAAACCTGCAAAAAGTGAATAAAATGAATCTGAACAGAATGTCGCAAGTACCTACAATTTGTCTGCAATTCAAGGGAGAAACAATTCTGGCGATGATAGGCCTGATTATTGTACATTAACTCAGAAAAATGACTTCTGGGAAAAGTGTGGGGGCTCCCAAGAAATTAATTGAAAAGTTTCGGTGAGTACCACCACCTTTTTTGTTAGAAATAAAGCACTGTATATATATATATGCTTGTTACATTGGAGGAATTTTTTATTAAAGATTGTTATACAAAGTAGCTTTTGCTTAGGTTTTCGGATAAGTAGTCTGACTTCCTTCTCCCTACAAAAGATTTGATCTACCCTTGTCTTGGGCCCTTGCTTCCTGTCTTATCCTTCTTTGAGTGTGGTTTAGTATTACCAAGTAACCAATTGATATCTTGAAATTTAATATTTTCTAACCAAAGCTAAACTTAAGTATTAACCATAGCTCTTTCTTCAAATTCACCCCTCAATTTGGTGACTGAGACTCAACTGGTTCCAGAGTAACAGTGCATCGAATTTGGTCAAAAATTGCGTTATACGCACATGAAATTTAACGGTAATTTAATAGTAAAAATCCACTTTAAAATTTTAAATACAAAATTTTATTGAACCTAAGTTTGTTAAACAATAGAGTTGTATATGTAGGCTACATTTCATCAGTTAGCATGACAAATTTATAATTTCCTCAAAGCTTTGAAGAGTGTTGAAATTTCGGTGCATAGTTTGCAATTTTTGGCCAACTGCAATGCACTATAACTCTGGAACCAGTTGAGTCTCAGTCACAACATTTTTATCACATCTTTGTATCATAAAGAGGTGTTATCTGTATATATTTCATAATTTTTCTCTCAGGCCCTTTTGAGATATTCTACTTTAAATATTGCCAAAATACGCTTTTGGGCATTTTTGAAAAATTTTATAAAAAAAGAGCAAAGTTCTCAAGCATGAAACTTCTACAGTGAGTAGTCCTATAGTAGATCTATACGAGAAAAAAATTAAGAGTGAGTCTTTCTTCCTTTTAATAATTTTGCGGCACTAAAACTCCCGTTTTAAGTTAATTTTCAATTAGTAGTTGTGAATTTTTTTCATCACTTTCCTCACTACATAGGTAATATTATGTTAGAACAAAAATCTACAACATTTCATTCTGATAATTTTGGTCTTTATTGTGTTTGATATCTATAAAATTAACAGAGTTACATAAATTTGTGCAAAACATATTTTTGACTGAAATATGGTTACAAAGCAAACTTAAAATGGCCGCCAAAAAAAAAGTATGAGCCTAAACAATTTTTTACCGTAGTTTTCAACTCACCTGTTATTGGGAAATAACTGGTAAAAAAGTTAGGAAAATAAAAAATGTTCATTTCTAATGGATTGACCCTGTTTTGAAAGTTGAGTTTGATAGGGTTAGAAGACTGAAGAATGGAATATTATCAAAAACCAACGGGTTGTGATGAACAGGTATGAAGGAGATTTAAGTGAAGATTGGATAGAAGTAATTAAGAGATTGAGAAGTGATAAATTGGCTATTATGTTTCCCCCACCACCAAAGGAGAGAGAAAAGATTGTAGAATTGGAGTCCCAAATGAATGGGTCAATAAATATGCTCAATGTATGATGTTTATGATCAATAGTTACCAACCAAGTGGAAGTGTGGAAGTTTCCTCGTCTTGTGAACAGTTGTGATTCAGAGTTGTGATTCAGTGATTCAGGAGGCATCTGAGGAAGGAACAAAGCACGATCCGAAACGTTGTGCGACATCTTTTTTAGTTATTCACTGTGAGTAAATAAATCAATGGTATTTTAACAGTTATATATATAAGAAGACAGTGAAATTAAGGACCGAGTATGGCAAATTAGAAGATTTCACTTTCTTCACTTTGGACATCTCCCTGTACATTTAATAATTGATTAAAGAGTTTTCCACCTATTCAAAATATTGTTCGAAGCTGCGAGTATAGTGCCATCATTGTCCTTATTTATTTTTATTGTAGATTGAAAACCTTTCTTGAACTCGTTTATTCCCATGTACAGATCCCTAACATTTTTGTCTTTATTATTTTCCTCTAATTCATTTACTGTCTTTGAGATAGTTTCTTTTCTTTGTTCTAATGGTTCTAGAGGGTTCTCATTTAGCAATGCTGAGATTTTCAACAGTACTGTCATTTGGATTCTGCAACCACTGTAGTTTTGCCTGCTTTCTTGCATTTATTATTTTCATGTACTCATCATCGAACCATGGTTTATTTGGTTTCAGTTCAAGCGGACATAATTTTTCTTTTGCAGCTACAGCTACTCTAATATTGTCTTTAATGTTTTCCCAGGTTTTATCAATATTCATATCATCCCTAGCTTCTTATTCTGCAGTGTCTTCTAGAACTCCAAATGTATTTGAAATCTCGACTTCTACTTTGGTCTTCACCTAGCTTTTCCAGATTGAATCTCTCTATATCGAAATTTTGCCCAGTTCCTGTGCTTAATGAAAGTTTCTCCCGAAAGCTGCAAACTACCAGATAGTCAAATCGCAGTCAGCACCTCTAAAAGTTTGAATGTCGATTATACTAGATTGCCTCCTTGCATCTATTAGCACATGCTCGTTTTGATGAGTCTTTCCATCTGGTGAGGTCTATAACACAATGTGGGAATTTTGTACTCTTTACGATTAAATCTTCATGTGATATGCCAGAAACTGTTTGTCTATTTCCTCATAAAAACATGTCATCATCCTGTTTATCATCTGTTGGTGCATGGACATTCATAACTATGATGTCACACCACCATCCTCTTAGAATAACATAAGAAAGCCTATCATTAATAAACTCCACTTTCATATCCAATTGAAAGTAATTTACGGTCCTATTCTTTCCACTATACTTTTATTAAAAAATAAAAGAACGGCGAAAAATGAGTCATGGGAAAAAACATGTGCCAATATAAATAGCCAACTCGGCTTTAGAAGATCTAAAGAAGCTCAGGACTAAAGGACTCAGACAGGAAACGAAGTCTGGAACAAATCTACAATTGATAACAATTGGGGAATGGGAAGAACACTTTCAGAAACTCTTGCAAGAAGATAGAGGAGATTTTATAGAAGAAGAATTTGGAAATGACTGGACAGGAGTAGAATTGCAAATATCTGAAGTTGAAGTGAAAGACGCAGTAATAAGTGGAAAAAATGGAAAATCACCTGGCCCGGGAGGGATCAACTTAGAACTAATCAAATATGGTGGTCAAAAGATAATCAAATTAATAAAGGAACTGTTGAATAAGATATTAGGGGGAGATAAATTACCAGAAGACATGAAAGCTGGACAAATTATACCAATATTTAAAAAAGGAGATCGAAAAAATAGAAACAACTATCGAGGAATTTGTATTTTGAATCCACTTACATTCCACGGACAATATTTGAACTTCCCGCAACATTATCGACTACTAAAAACTACCATTACGCCTAGACTATTACAATGACCATAAAACAAATTACATGACAAGACAGAGGACATTTACACGGACAATTTGATATGTAACACGACCATCTGAATTAAAAGACATTACCGGCAATTACAAATAATTAATCAAACGATTAATTATTAACACGACAACCTAGAAAATGACATCATTCAACGCGTAATCAAGAAAGCTATACAACTACACTTATTACAGACAATAGTGACAAATACTTTATGAATTATTAAACTAAATAGAGGATACAATGCATTGTAGGCGGTGCTCTTCTGTCTAGAAAGACCCTTGATGCCACCACTTGGCTTGACATTGACATATATGTTTCTCCCCAAACCTCATTCCACTTTAACGACAAATATTTTAAACCATAGCAGAAGACTTAGCTAATCCCCCAATCATAAGAGACAAAGCTAACTGACCGAACCAATGGAAATGCAAGAATATTTTAACACAGAAACATATTAACAGGAACATGAGCAACGAACGCGAACTTGAAGACACTGATCGAGAGGACACGGACGTTATTTTTGTAGACGAAACAGGAGTTAGAAATATTGACTTTTAGACAGTGAAATAGTATATACCGACTTTTCAAGTAATACGGTTGAGGATAGAAATTTATATAACGTAATAAGAAAAGATAATATATATTATTTTGTATTGTGAAGTGAAAAGAATATATACCGCCATAAGATAAATAACGTAAAATTCCTGCGATAAAACGTGCAGATGTTATAAGAATAATAAATAACCTAAAGTGATTTTGGCGATGACGAAGTAAATAGATAAAGACATTATTTAAAGTAACTGTATTCTTCCTCCCGACATATTACGATAATTACAGACTAAGTGACTAAATTAAGAACAAAATAAACTTACAAATAGTATTATTCAAGTAACTAACTAATTGACATTATTGTACTACCCAGCATTCCCTAATCTTATATCCTGTATTAGCTTCGTCGAGCACGGCCCTAGAAAAGAACTCTCGCTCTACCCACTGAGTAAGCACTAGCTGGACATTATCTTATTAGTAATGTACTAATCAAGAAGAAAGGTGCTCACATAAATCAACGACACCCACCTTAACCAACGGGTATAAATTAGCTGCCCAACTTGTGGCCTAACCAACGAACTGGTATAAATTGGTCACCCAACTCTAGGCCAATTCAACGACCCCATAGCGATCAGTCATAAATTGGTGCCCATCTCGGTGCTAATTACCTTACCACCCACCGATCTGATAATCCAAACATACGATCGGGTATAGTGTTCATAGACCTTGAAAAAGCATATGATTCTGTACCAAGGAAACTGCTTTGGAAGGCATTAAATATGGCTAACATAGATACTTCAGTAATAAAAATAATACAACAAATATACAGACACAATGTCTGCCAGGTTAAAATAGGGAGGAAACTTTCTGGGAAATTTGGAACAAGCAAAGGATTACTTCAGGGATGTCCCATGTCACCAACACTCTTCAAAATATATATAGACATCAGCCTTCGTATCTGGTCTAGGAAATGCAAAAGGATGGGATTGGAGGTATCTGAAGAAATATATTTAAACCACCTGTTGTTTGCAGATGACCAGGTAATAGTAACGCAGGATGGAGAAGATGCCAATTATGTATGTCGTCAGTTGTCAATGGAATATCAAAGGTGGGGACTGAAGATAAACTATGATAAGACAGAATATTTGACGAATGATCTAGATGAGCTATACATTGATGGGAGACGGATTAAAAAAGTGCAAAATTTTCGATACCTGGGTTCAATTCTGGAAATAGAGGGGACATCAAATATGGATATTAATCAAAAGATTACTAGTGGAAAGAAAATAATAGGAATGTTAAATTCAATTTTATGGAGTAGAAATATAATCAATAGTACAAAAACGAAAATATTCAAAACCATACTACAGAGTATAGTCTTCTACGGAGCAGAAACATGGACATTAAATAAAAAACAGGTTAACAGATTGAACGCACTGGAAATGGACTTCTGGAGACGGTCTGCCAGGATATCAAGGAAAGATAGGATTAGGAATACGGAAATACGACGTATTATGAAAGTAGAAGAAGAGAGTGCAGTCACAATTGAAAGGAAACGACTTTGATGGTATGGACATGTACATAGAATGGGAGAAGAAAGAATACCTAGAATCGTACAGGAATGGCAAAGTAAGAGAAGAAGAGGAAGAGGACGACCTACTACTACCTGGATACAGAATGTACACATGTCAATGGAAAGATTTGGTTTAGTGGAGGAAGATGTACAAGACAGGGATAAGTGGCGAAATGTAGTGAGCAGTGTAGAGTTCTGAATGGTGGTATTATATTTTGTATGTCAGGATGAGTTATGTGATAGTGCTTGACTGTTGTATTTGTTTGGTTGGAGACAAACCTCTGTTTTGAGGAAATTTCTCATTTAATAAAAAAAATAATATAATATAAACAATGATACTTATTTATAACTAGCATGTGCCCACGGCTTCGCCCGCGATAATTATTTCAAAAATTAAAGATTAAAAATCAAGAGCATAATAGTTAAATCATTATATTTATTAAAATCTAAATCACGTGGACTACATACCACGATTAGATAGCGTCGCCTAATAAAAGCGACCTCCTATTCGAATTTCTTGGCCCAGAAAACCCCTGTATAGTGAGTTTCGTCCAAATCGACAATGTCTGACCATATTTAGGCATATATTGATTATCCCTCTTCCGTGTAGGTTGAAAATTTCATAACTTATGTCTGCGGGCCTTGTCATTCTAAACAAATGATCGTCCAGGATGGACTCACAAAATCATGCGATCGCCCATGATAATTATTTTAAAAATTAAAAATTAAGAGCATAATAGTTAAATCATTATATTTATTAACACCTAAATCACGTGGGCTACATACCACGATTAGATAGCGTCGCCTAGTAAAAGCGACCTCAGATTCGAGTTCCCTGGCCCAGAAAACGACTGCATAGTGAGTTTCGTCCAAGTCGAACAATGTTTGACCATAGTTAGGCCTATATTGAATATCCCTCTTCCGTGTAGGTTGAAAATTTCATACGTCTGTGGGCCTTGATATTCTAAACAAATGAATCGTCCAGGATGGACTCACAAAATCAAGCGATCGCCCACAATAAAGATTTCAAAAATTAAAAATTAAGAGCATAATATTTAAATCAATATATTTATTAGCACCTAAATCACGTGAATTACATACCACGATTAGATAGCGTCGCGTGGTAAAAGCGACCTCAGATTCGAGGTCCTTGGCCCAGAAAACCCCTGTATAGTGAGTTTCGTACAAATCGAACAATGTTTGACCATATTTAGGCCTATATTGATTATCCCTCTTCCATGTAGGTTGAAAATGTCATATGTCTACGGGACTTGACATTCTAAACAAATGAATTGTCCAGGATGAACTTACAAAATCAAGCGATCACCCGCAATAATTATTTTAAAAATTAAAAATTAAGAGCATAATAGTTAAGTCATTATATTTATTAACACCTATATCACGTGAATTACATACCACGATTAGATAGTGTCGCCTGGTAAAAGCAACCTCAGATTCGAGGTCCTTGGCCCAGAAGCCCCTCGTCGCCTGGTAAAAGCGACCTCAGATTCGAGGTCCTTGGCCCAGAAAACCCCTGTATAGTAAATTTCGTCCAAATCGAACGTTTGACCATATTTAGGCCTATATTGATTATCCCTCTTATAATAATAATAATATTAATAATCCTCTTCGGTGTAGGTTGAACATTTCATATGTCTGCGTGCCTTGACATTATAAACAAATGAATCGACCAGCGTGAGCTACAACATTCAAGCGATCACGAAAGTTTCATTTCCAAGGTATGACAAAAATAGCCAAAGCCAACTGTAATTGATTTGACATTGAAATATATTACTGATGCTTCGAAAATGCAAAAAATGCACGTTTTCTGCCCGTTTTTTACTCATAACTCGCGAAGGAAAGTTAAATTAAAATTCAGGCTTCGAGGTGCACTTTCCGACCCTTTAGTCCATCTATGTTTAAAATTTCAGATCTCTGCGTTCAGTAGATTTCGGTGGGCATCGCGGACAGACAGACAGACAGACAGACACTTCCTTTTATTAATATAGATAGTGGATAAAACAATCTTTTACAACACACAACGTTTCAGCCTGCCCTCCAGGCCTTTCTCAAGTGTACTGAATTGAATAAATCGTAAACATCCTGCCGTAACTATGTAGCACCTCTTTCCCCCCCCCCTTTGCTGTAACTATGTAGCACGGTCGTTCCCACACTGTTGTTGTTGTTGTTGATTGTTACTGTCTTTACTGTTTTCTGCCTCCCGCTCCCTAAACGTGTTATCTTTGTAATGCTCATTTATCCATTCCCTCGGGATATCAAAATTATTATCATAAATTGATCTTGGACAGGGAAATCTTGGAACTCTATATGTTCTATTTAAGTTCTTAATCACATTAATCCACTGTTCCCCTAAGTCTCCCTCATAATTATTTAAGCCAATGATATTCACAGCTTCACTAATTTTCCTCCGTACGCGGTTGGCTTCTATCTTCACCACTTCTAATTCGCCCATTTAGTGTCCTTCTTTAATCATATGTTGGCTCAACCCTGTACAACATTTTTTGTTTTTTATCTCTCTTTCATGCTCACGTAGTCTTACACTAAATGTTCTGCCTGTTTCACAGTTATTGCAAGAAATAGCATAAATTCCTGGTTTTTCCATCTTGTAAACATTGTGTGTTGTAAAAAGATTGTTTTATCCACTATTATAAATAAGTGTCATTGTTTATATTATATTATTTTTTAAACTCCACTTTCTTAATGGCTGAATTAATTCTCCTATTTATGAAGAACCCGGTCCCGAATTGATGGTTATCATGACATCAATTTAGCTACACTTATTTAAATTTAAAATAAATTAGTATTTATTTTAGTATACTAAGTATGTTATTTCACTGTGCATGAAAATATTTAACCACACTGCATGTTATCCTTTATAATCCAACGCAGTGCCGATCCAAATCCAAAAGGCCTAAAGCCAATCCTGACATGTGTAGTGTTACTGCAACGTCAGCGGCACTACAAGTACAACATATCTTCGCTCAACATACCACAAGTGGTGGTTTTTAATTTATTATTTGTTTGAAGAGTTCATTACATCATAAAGTATAATAACCCGTTATTAACAAAGTAAAGCTGTGTCAAGAATCAAGTTGAACAGTGTTACATCAAGACATCATAAATGTGCCAAATGTAGTGCATTAGTATATTATATTTGTTATTTTTTTATGGTTTCAAGTATGTAATTTTTATATACTTATTTTTTCATCTTTATACAGGCTATAAGCTATAAAGGATTAATAAATAGCATTAAAATTTATTGACTCTTTCATTCAAAATTGAAATTTAATTGGATAACGTTCACCTATTATTGCCAGAGGATGCTAACCTTTTCAATAAGGTAAAGAAAAAATGGGTATGCTCAGCAATGAAAAGGGAAAGTAAGGTAAAAGTAGAATAATTATACTTCCTTTCTACATAATTATTAAAGTCACTGTGAAAAAAGAAATAGAAGGTGCTCTGAAGAGAGCAGACAACAAGGAGAAACCTCTTATATATGAGGAACAATGGATCGTATAAATAAAAAGAAGCAACTGCTACCGAGCCACTGCTCATGAGCAGGTTGAGAATCAAGCACCCGCTCTCTGCTTGGTATAAATAAAAGTTGCCTCTTCCTGCCGAGATGCTGCTCAGGCAATTTGTAGCAGACGCTACTTATCACCCAACACATAGCGGCTATGTAAACAAACATACCACTTGACTCTGTGCAGTGATTTAAAATTTAAACTTTGGGATAGCCATCAGAAGGTTGAAGAAAGTTGTGATTTTCAAAAGCAGTTCCTGCAAGTTTTAAAATGTTATAAGGAAATACTGAACAAAGCTCAACTCCCGGAGAGCAAAAAGATAAAAACTTAAACAGTAACTGCTCTCAAAATTTAGAACAAGAGTTGAGAATAATACTGGCAGAAAATAAAGTGTTGAAATGAATTAATAACTTGAAGACTAGGATAAAGCAAAAATAAAACCTAACACTCCCTGGGAATAAGCCAGTTGTCTTAAAAGACTGAGAAAAGGAGTCCCTGGACCTGCCATGAGCAGAATTAAATCCGTTCATAGCCAGAATGTTCGGTAATAAATTTTGTTAAAAATACTGCATTTACTCAATTATTTTCAAGTAATTTATACTATAATGCAAAGAAGTAACCTATATAGCAGGTGGTTTAGAATAATTATCACTATCTGAATGAGCCTCACCAGGTAGTTCAGAACATTCCGGTCTTGTAGACTTGATGTAAGATAACTCGAAAAGCTAGTATAGTTTTGTAAATGAATAAATTAGGCATTTAAATGGTACATTAGACAGTGAAAATTTCATTTATTTCTTCTTATTCTTCTTCATATTCCTGTTCCGGTCTCAAGTCCATCGTTTTCTTGGTCGTCCTGGCGTTCTTTTCCCGTATGGCTTATGGGTCATTCCATATGAAATCATCCAAATTTTTAAAAAATGGTTGCACGACCATTTTAGAAAAAATTCATTTTTTGTATATGGGTTCATACATGTTTCAAGATATTAAAACAAGTTTTCAAAAAAATCTCGTGTTCTTGGTTTCCCAGGGGTGTCCATTTTTCAATCCTGATGTAACACATTTTTTGCGAATGTAGCTGTTTACAAATATTTTCATAACTCAGCAACCATAAGAGTTAGAAATTTGAATTATGAACCATTTTGTAACTATTGAAGCATACTTTCAGAAATACTTTACTGTGTTCTTCAACAAAAAACTTTTCATGTGAATATATGAGTTTGAAATTCGGGTAAATTTTTCCAAAAAAATCACTTTTTGGGCCAAATTTTATATGAGAAGGAAGTGATTGTAAACATTAAATTTTTTTAAATGTTCAAACCTGTATGTGATTTGTCTGTGAGGAAAAAATCAGGGTCTAAAAATATATCCCTTATTTCTGAACTGGCCTCAAATATTACCATTTTTCAGATTTTGACTACTTTTGGGCTTAAATATCTCTGATGGGTACCCTTGAAAAAATCTGAAAAATTGCTTAAAAGAAGAGTTTCATGTGCCTAACTCACAGTTAAAATTTCTATTTCTTGACTCAACTCCTTCTATTAATTTGATAGAACTGAAATATCACACTTTTTAGGGTGGCGTATTTGGGAGTAACTACATATAACTCAACAACTATAAGAGTTAGAAAATTTAATTATGAATAATTTTATAACTATTGAAGCTTGCTTTCAGAAATATTTTATTGTTTTCTTCAACACAAAATGTTTCGTATGAAAATATGAGTTTGAAATTCGGGTAAATTTTTCCAAAAAGAATCAGTTTTTGGGCCAAAATTTATATGAGAAGTGATTGTAAACATTCAAATTTTTTTTTATGTTCAAACCTGCATGTGATTTGACTGTGAGGAAAAAATCAGGGTCTAAAAATACATCCCTTATTTCTAAACTGGCTTCAAATATTATAGTTTTTCAGATTTTGACTATTTTTGGGCTTAAATATCTCTGATGGGCACCCTTCAAAAAATCTGAAAAGTTGCATAAAAGAAGCCTTTCATGTGCCTAACTCGCTGTTAAAAAGTTTCTGCATAAAATGGCCTCCCTGTATAATTAAATTTTAAAAAAATGAATAGGCAATTAAAATCCCAGGTCTATTTAGAACCTTTTAAGTAACTATTTAGGATTTTTAACATTTTTATTGTTTCTTGTGCAGACTATACCATTCAGAGTCAACTCACTCTCCCCTTCTTTTTCTTTCTCTCAAGTGTTGATATGTATATGAAGAGATAGTGGAATTGATAAAAATAATAAATAAAGAAGCCAAGATAAATAAGGCAATGCTTTGAGGGTATGAAATTTGTTACGTCCGGTTACGGGTTGTTCATATTTTATGTTAGTTGTTATTTTTATTTTCAAATATTTTACAATTGTAAGAGTACAATCTGTTCTTTACATCTGTGCACAACAGAATCCCTACGCCCCATATAAATTAGTCATAGTTGTTCAAGAATCACCACTATGAACCCAGTCAATACGATTATCAACTTCACTTGAGCAAGCTGAGTTAGCAAATGAGGTACCTCAGAAGATCGTGAACCGCTGCTAGCAACAGAGAGCAGCGGCTCAGCTATCAAGGTAATTGAGCAACTGCTAGGGAGGACACTGAGGAAGCTGCTTTTTATTTATACCATACCTAGCAGCTGCTTGGAATTCGTGAGTTTTGAGCCACTGCTTGGTTTTATTTATACCACCCAACAACTTTAATTTTATTGTACGTTTATGTCTTGCTGCAGAACTAATGTTGAAACCAAAGCATAATGCATGTATTGAAACTTACTGGTAGTAAAATTAATATCAAATATAAAATAAAACCCAGCCCATTGGTTTTTTTCCCCCTGTAGATAGTTAGTTAGTTATCCAATGGCAGGATTTGATATGATCATCATCTTCCTTCTGGCTTCCCAATATAGATACACCAAGTCTCCACTTTGTTGTCTTTCATGATTAAGGCTGTTGCACTCCAATAGGTGGGCTTCATCCATGATGGTGTCCTGTCCTTGACACAGAACACATGCAGGGGACTGGAGGATCTTGAGTCTGTAGAGGTGGTGGGCCAGGCAGTCATGTCCTGACATTAAACGGAACAGTCCGACAGCTTCTTGACGATCTGCTTTCTTTGTCCTGTTATATAGTGTAGATACTGTTTCCCATTTTTTCCCTTTTGCGGCTTCCATATTTTCTAGTGCTTGTTTATGATCGAAAGTTGCTTTTATTTCTTGTGTTTTCTGTTTTATGGTTGTAGTGTTGTTGCCTTGGATTAGGATTCTAGTTCCCTTTTTTGCCAGTTGGTCTGCGCTTCATTGCCCATTATGCCCATGTGTAAAGGAATCCATTGCAAGACTATAGTTTTGTTCAGTTTTTGTAGGGATTTTAGGAGTCTGCGGCTTTCCTGCACAGTTGGATCATCTGTGCTACTGTTGGATGTTGCTGCTTGGATGGCTGATTGAGAGTTAATAAGTAGAACTGCTTTGTTAAACATTTGTGCTCTGGTTATTAAGTTGTAGAGCGCCAACTCTATTGCTTTAACTTCTCCATCAAAGACTTGTAGATATCAGATGCAGTTGAATCAAAGCAGATACCAACAGGAAAAGCAGGAGTGTTATGAATACGATCTGGCCTAAACTGTGACAGAACAAGTTTGAAGGGATTAGCACTATTTTATTCTTGTGTAGTAAAAACCATTTTAAATCTGAGACTCTTTTATTATTATTATTATTATTATTTTAAACAAGCATTTTAAACATTAGGGGATGGCACACATGGTTGAGGCACTGTGCAATAAACCAGAAGGTTGCAGGTTTGATTCCTGATAAGGTCGTTCGAACTTTACAAATGGCCTGATTCTTCTAGTGGCACTGTGGCCCTGGAGTAAGTACCAGGAGCAAACCCGAAAACCTTACTACCTTCATATGCGTAATGTATAAAAATCTGGGAGCATCAACCTCCTGGAACACTAGGGGCCTTCATGGCCTGTATAGAGACCATTTTACTTAACTTTATTTTAGAAATTAAAAATCTGACATAACCACCAACAACCTCTAGGGAAAATGACAGTGAGTTTTGGTGAAAAATGAGGAAATATTGAAAAAAAAGAATACTTCAAAATATTCTGTGATACGTGTAGAATATATTGCATAACAATCTGTGCACATTTGTGTTCTTATTGGGAGTTGAGACATCATCCTGAATCCCTTTTTTCCAGTACTGCTTCTGAAAGTTCTTCTAATGAAAGTGGATAAAATTACACTGTAGGATATCAAATGAAAAAGTTATGCAGGTACAATAGGAAATACATGGGATGTATTAAACTAAATTCAGGTAACTCGGAGGACCACTCATTGAGAGCAAGAAGGACTTAAACGCAGGTCGAGGAACAGAGATCCACGGATTATAATTGGAAATACAATCTTACATGTAATTAAATATGTATACTTTATTCTCACTAAGTGTATTAATAGAAATAATGGAAATAAACTGAAGTAATATCAAAATATACTATATAGTTAGTTGGCGGGAAAAGATCACGTGGTGATAAATATATTGAATTTATACCAGCGATAATTATATATAAAAAAACTTGTAATTCTTATAGGAAATGTTAAGTTTGCTATAAGATTATCAATCTTGATAATAATTGCACTAATAAAAGCACTTCACTGAGAACACTGATTTCACAATGCAAGCTACTTATAATACAAGCTTAACAGACGGATCTGGAAGGTTGTGAATATTGAAATAATACGATAATTAATGAAGAATAATTATACGTATACAATAAAACCGTAATACTAGGTTTTATGTGAATATTCGCGGTTTAAGAACAAGATGCTACTGTAGCCTTTGTTTAGAAACGCGCGACCAGAGCACTGCATGAACACGTCTGGATCATGTAGCTGCTTCCTTTGTACTCGAGCTGAGAAGACGGATCTTACTAGCTGTAAAACTGGAACACTGTGTTAATTGTCAAATAATTAACCAAACACGACAAAACTTGTAGCTTAAAGTTTTGTGGATAAAGTCGCGGTTAAGAACAAATGTGACTGATTCTTTGTCTTGAAAGCACGCAAATTTGGACAAGGCAATCACACGACTCAACTTCGTGGATGCCGCTTTCTAAGTAACTGATGCGACGTGAACCAGTCATGAGGCCTCTGAAACTGCACCTGCTGTTTTGCACACGGCACTACACAAGAGAGGTGCTGACTCACAAGCAGGAAAGACACTAGCGGAACATTTGAATATAATAATTAGAAAGACATGTGGCTTGCTCTGACACACTTTCTCCGTTGAAGCGTAAAGCTTTAACAAAAAAGAAATAAAGAGCAAGCTATAATGATTAAAATACATTCTTATATACAACACTGATAAGCACTGACTCTACACTACTAGACTGGCAACACATGTAATGTGATGTGAAGAACTATGTGAGTGTGATGACTGGACCCCAAGAAGGTGCTGGTCATATCCATGAGTGAAGAAGCTTCGACTCGTATGAAACAGCTGGAGCAGTAACATCATGTAGTAATGACAATCAAACTGCTTGTTGAAGTACAATTTGTAGAGATGATAAGCTGTAGAAGCTTATTAGAGAAATTTATGATGCTGTATATCAATCAGTGAACAGCTGATGATATTTCTGATAATGTAACTTGAGCTTGAAATCATGGAGAAAGATCTTTTACACACAATTCAATGTAATTATATTGAATATGATTGCTGGATTTGTACAATGAAATAGTTCCTCGCTGGTTCATTCGTAGGAACTGTATACATGTGTATAGCTTTTCACTACTTTGCTGAAGACACACACGAATAGGTGTTGCTTCCAGACGTTATGGCTCTGTAGAATGGATCTACTTGAAGGTTTGAATCTACAATAGCACTTGTATTAAACCTTTCTTGATTGTTGGAAGATTCACTGCAATGAGATGTATCTCCATGTCCGTTCCTCTTCTTGCAGGAAACGTACTTGTTGCGAAGTGATTTAACCGCTGCATTGAGTCTGTTTATCATAAAGCGTTGGCTCTGCTTGTGAAAAGATGCTTTGCTTGAATTGCTGCGAACTCTAACTGGTTTAGAGTTGTCGTGGTGTGAAGTATTCTGCTTACTTCCGCTAATATCAAAGCATGTGAATGCATATGATGTAGAATGAACTTGCTTATTTGTGGAGTGTAACAACTTGTTGTGTGTTGAGTTACACTTGCAATACGAAGGTAGTGAACACTGTTGTACCTTATGTTCAGACGAGAAGCAATTAAAGCATAATTGCTTAGAACGTACAAAGCTCCAACGCTGTTGTACAGTTAATTTGCGAAATTTAACACATTTGTGTAAAGCGTGCCTTTGTTTTACACTGTGGACAGACTTGCCGTTGTGAAGATTTACTAGTAACCACAAAGGAATGCACTTGTGGCTTTTCATCGGAAGGTGAATCAGAATTATCTCCTAGAGAAACCCTATTCATGTCATTATGTAATAATCGACTGTGTACTGCTTGACCACAATTACAAAATGATTCTAGATTGCACTGTTGTACCTGATGATTCGATGAGAAGCAATTTACACACAGGTGTTGTGATTTGACAAAATTCCATCGTTCGTTGACTGGAAGCTGTCGGAATTCATCACAATGGTACAGTTTGTGATTCTCTTGATAATATGGACAAGAACTGCTGGTTGCATTTGTGTACGACTGTCGCGATTCATGGACAGTGTGTTGATGAGATCGCAGCTCAACCATTCTTCTTGTTGATGGGCTGGACATATTGCTAGAAGTCGCTAGAATCTCTAATGAGTGTGCTTTAGATTCTAGGAAAGTTATAAGTTCTTGTGGAGACGTAAAATGCTGTGAGTCGATTTTACTCTCAAACTCTTTGCGCGTGCTGTCTGTAAGATTATTTAACAGAAGCTGCATTAAGAGAACGTCATGTAGAGGAACTTTTAAAGATAGAGCTTCTACGGCGTTTACGTTGCTCTGAAATCTGTTAAGAAGATTCCTTAGTTCTGCTACACTGTCTATTTTCATTGTCGGTAATGATAACAGTTGTTGAACGTGCGCTGTAGCTATTAATCTGGTATTATTATAGTGAGCACAAATCAAATCCCATGCTACAGAGAAATTGTCACTGGTAACAGGTAAGTTCTGAACTAGAGTATGCGCTTGCCCTTTAAGCGAAGCTAGAAGATAATGATACCTTTGAATTGCATCTAGCGAATCATTATTTACTACGAGACTGCTGAAAGTATCATAAAAATGTTTGAAGTTGGTCACATCGCCAGAGAATGTAGGCAATTGAATTTTAGGCAATTGTATGATTCTGTTGTTACACTGTGAAGTAGACGATTGACATGTATGGTGTGAATAACCACTGTGTTGTGATCGTTGACTGTTACGAGAGCTTATACTGTGCACTGGCTGCTTGTGTAAAAACAGAAGACCATTTAACTTTGCTTTAAGCATTCCGTAATTTTTTCTCACTTCTTCATCGTACTGTTCGTGAAACTCTATGTCATCTTCAGCTTCGACAAGAGATTCAATTTGAGTTTGTACAGCTTCGTATTTATCCCACAGATCATTGAGGCTGTCGTATTTTACTTTTAGTTGAAAGAAATTAATTTCTTCTGGAACGCTGTCACAGTACTTCTGAATAAACGTGAACTTTCGTTTGATGAAACCACGTTTCTTGATTAAATCTTTCAGCTCGTTCTCCATGTTGAGATGAATAAACTACTGAAGTTGAATGTTGTGAAGATGTCTTGTAGATTTTCTGCCACCGCTGCACGATGATACCCAGGCCAGCTGCTCACTGAAGACTGGATACTTCGACACGGAACGGTTGATATAATACAGTACGACGATCGAGTGAATACTTAGACCCAAAGTTAACTGCTGTTTGAACAGTAACTTGAGTACGCGAAATATAAGCGATATCGAAGCGAAGCGATACACTTTTGAGAGTATGAGATTGTATCCAAAATAATCCGGCTGCCGGAGTCAACCAAAAAATGTAGGATATCAAATTAAAAAGTTATGTAGGTACAATAGGAAATACATGGGATGTATTAAACTAAATTCAGGTAACTCGGAGGACCACTCATTGAGAGCAAGAAGGACCTAAACGCAGGTCGAGGAACAGAGATCCACGGATTATAATTGGAAATACAATCTTACATGTAATTAAATATGTATACTTTATTCTCACTAAGTGTATTAATAGAAATAATGGAAATAAACTGAAGTAATATCAAAATATACAATATAGTTAGTTGACAGGAAAAGATCATGTGGTGATAAATATATTGAATTTATACCAGCGATAATTATATATAAAAAAACTTGTAATTCTTGTAGGAAATGGTAAGTTTGCTATAAGATTATCAATCTTCATAATAATTGCACTAATATAAGCACTTCACTGAGAACACTGATTTCACAATGCAAGCTACTTATAATACAAGCCTAAAAGACGGATCTGGAAGGTTGTGAATATTGAAATAATACGATAATTAATGAAGAATAATTATACATATACAATAAAACCGTAATACTAGGTTTTATGTGAATATTCGCGGTTTAATAACAAGATGCTACTGTAGCCTTTGTTTAGAAAAGAGCGACCAGAGCACTGCATGAACACGTCTGGATCATGTAGCTGCTTCCTTTGTACTCGAGCTGAGAAGACGGATCTTACTAGCTGTAAAACTGGAACACTGTGTTAATTGTAAAATAATTAACCAAACACGACAAAACTTGTAGCTTAAAATTTTGTGGATAAATTCGCGGTTAAGAACAAATGTGACTGATTCTTTGTCTTGAAAGCACGCGAATTTGGACAAGGATATCACACGACTCAACTTCGTGGATGCCGCTTTCTAACTAACTGAAGCGACGCCGTGAACCAGTCACGAGGCCTCTAAAACTGCACCTGCTGTTTTGCACACGGCACTACACAAGAGAGATGCTGACTCACAAGCGGGAAAGACACTAACGGAACATTTGAATATAATAATTAGAAAGACATGTGGCTTGCTCTGACATACACGTAGGCTTACACATTCTCTAAACTATTAAGAAACTTTTTTCTTGAACAGAATTTTGCTAAATGATTTCATTGCAAAAATATTCATGTCTATTCTTAAAAAGGGAAGTGAAGAAAGCATTCATAAAATTTAATATTAAAATTCTGTTGAATCCAACATTTGTAAAGCACGTTTTTCCAAATAAAATGTAAACTAAGATTTGAATTTATCTTAAAAAATGGCTTAGTTAAATCGATTTTACAGTATTTTTCAAATGAGAAGCAGATTCCTTCACCGCCAATCACGTGTACGAGCTTACGAAATGCCGCTAGCAGTAAGAGTCTTCCCTCCGTCTCGCCGTCTCTGATTGGACCGTGTATCTAAGCAAGGAGATGGACAAACTGTTTGTCATCTGCAAAACACTGTAGTAAACCCTGTTTTGGGCCCTTTGTTTTGAAAATCATGGCCTCCAAATTATTGATTTTTTCAATTATTCTATCTTTTGTTGTTGTCTCATTAAAAAAATCAATATTTTTCACCAAATAAAAAAGAAACTTTTAAAATTCACCATCCCCTCCACTTAACAGCATGTTCAGGATATGTTAACTCTACTACACCTCATAATTTTTTAATGACTTATGGACATATTTTAAAATTTTTCATTATGTTCTCATTAGTAAGAACATAAAAAATGCAGACATCAAATCCTGGCCCTAATGCTACTAAAGCCACAATTCAATTTTTGGTCAAAATTTCTACAAATCATCAAATGGGGTCATACAACTTCAACGACTGCCAATGTACATAATTTCATCTTAAATTCTCTGTACAACTGGACTGCATGATACATAATAGGAACGTTTCTAATTTCCTATTCAAAATAGCTGCTTCTGTGCACTGCCAGGGCTACGATCATGCGAAAATTAACCAAGAAAATAAAATGAAATATTAGAGTCAAGAAGATTAACACATGCTAATATAGACTTTGAATTTATAACAATTACAACCATATTACAACCTGCATTAATGTTAAGGTGCTCTGGAAATTATAAAGTAAAAGTAAAAGTAAAAGTAAAACTAAAGTAAAGTTAAAAAAAAAAAATCGGTAGAAAATGTGGCCAGTGTGTGCATAATAACTGCCTTTCAACTGCAGTACCAATTGATGTTCATTTCAGGTGAACAGCTGAGGTGACAGTATATTGGACCAAAACACTTGAGTGCATAGCCAGACATAACTCCGTAGAAATTCTACTTGATACAACTTTTTGAACAAAAAATTTGGATCATGGGACATCAGCTTATGTAGCAGCAAATCTGGTAAAATAAAAAAATTGCTACATACCAATCTTTATACTGCGGTGCTTTATGGCTTCTCCATTGGGAATAAATCCAGCCACCATAATGCGAGATTCATCTCCAAATGTACTAATAACTAAACCCAGTAGTGTCTCACAAAGAGTTGCACGCCTTCCCAGATTGTGACGACCTCGAGGATCTACTTGTAGGCTTACTTCTCGCACTTCACCTTCCTATACACAACACATGAAATAAAAATATCTTGAAATCCTGGAGTTATTGTAGAAAATTTTCTTCAGATTCTAGCCAAGTTAAAGGTTATTTATTTTTTAAGTTTTGGAGTCCTACTGCTGCTCCAATTCCAGGAGCAAAGTGCCCTTACAGAATAAAAGCTAGATCAGAGCCCTATTTCATAAAAGTTACATTTTTACAGGTGACAGGTATCAGTAAATTGTTTTACAGGTTTACATTTTGACAGTTGTGTTTTTCATAAAAGCTGACAACTATACATAAATGTCATGACAAATTTGTAGATTTGTATGACAATTTTACATATTGTTGTTTCTTAAAACTTTTAAGTTTACAGGTAAAAGTCTGACAAATATGTCAAATCTTAGGATACCTATCATTTATAAAACATTAATTTTTGTTGACATGTTTAAAAATTTACAAAAAATGTACAATTGTCATTACAGTGACAGGCAATCTTTCATATGTAGGTTAAGTCAGTAGGTTATGTAAATGTGTGGCATAACCAGCAAACTGATTTTTTTTTTTGTGATTTAAACTTTCTTGCTAAATTTTCTTCTTAATAATGAACATGAAACCACGCAGGGTTTTTAGGCAATGGATTAACCCAACTTTCAATTTCAGTGACTTATTCAAAGAGATGTAATTCAATTATTTTCGATGGTAATAATTGGTTGCTTAGGTATCACATTTGATGTTGAGATCAATTATAGCATGCGTATATGAGAGCCATCTACAGTGTACTAAAGTAATCTTAGGTGTGATATAAAATTGTTGCATTTATGAAAAGGGTTCTTTTAGTCTCACAATGTACATTAATTTGCCTGTAATGTAAGGAAAAGTTGTAATATTTATGCAAAATACAATTGTCATGACATATTAACAAATTTGTCAGACCTGACATAATTGTCGTATTTGTCACTCCTGTAGAGTTTTATGAAATAGGGCCCAGGTAGTGTGCATAGTAGTCGCTATACTACTTTGGCATGAAAAATTATCAACAGGAATGTAATTCTAGGATTTGATTATTTGGATCAGGAGTTAGCCTACCTGCCAATCCTGGAATGTAACTTTATTGACAGCAGAAGTCTTGGTGTTGGGCACTTCACTTACTACTTGTGTTGGCTGAATTTCTGGAGCAGAAGTGCTGCCAACTGTTTTGTTATTAAAACGCCGTTTGCTATTCTTTCTTCTAATGAGCTGAACAAGCTTTCCTGAAAAGCAATTAGACTAACGTAGAAAAAAGTTAACCACATACCGTACATCATACACATTTGTATAGAAAATAGTCAGATACAGGAACAGAAAATACTACTTGTAACAAACCTCTAGTAGTGCGTCTTTTTCTATGCAGAGTCCCCAAGTATTTTGGAGTTTCTGTTTTGTCAGCTGGTACAGCTGCTGCATGCTCAAGTTTCTCTTGCGGATTTGATTCCACATAGAACACTTCACCTCGAGGATCGACTGCTAACTCCCAGTCCAATTCAGATCTGAAGAGAGAAAATAAAAAATTGTATAGAAAGTAAAATATTGTATTTAAATACTGTAACTTGAATCTAATGCATAACTTATTGATTCCAATCTAGTCTCCAAAATTATGGTATACTTCAGAATCAACTAAGCACTTGAAATACAATGAGATCTAGGGTTTAACTTTATTAAAATTTACCGTTCATTTTTGTTATAATGCATTGCTGCTACCAGACAGATAACTTTCTGTTAGTACTGTTAATAAATAAATGTAAAAAAAGTTTTAACCATGACACCAGCTTGAAAGGTTGCATAATTCAATAATGATTGTTGTTAGGTTAGCATACATAGTAGTATTGCTCAACAGAGGCCCACTAGTTTATTCCTTCTTGGAAACTTCCCATTTATTTAAATTTCCTTGCCCAGTCCTGACTTGGGGGTTAAGACGCTTTTGTGCAACCACAACTCTCCCCTCACTGGGCAAAAACTGCTCAGATCTTCTCAGCACAAACTATATGAACACTCCAAAGCTGCTTTTGAAATGAATAAAAATCTTAGTACATTACAGCTTTGAGTAACTTGCTCTCTCTGTTTTTGTAAGATTCATGGTGGAACTGAAAAGACATGATCTTTCATAAGTAACCTAACTGATCACTCAAAACCTCTTATGCTCTTTGGACAAGTTATACATGAAGGGGGAAACCCACCAAAAAGCATCATTTTGATTTCCATATGTATTTGCATTGGTATAACAAATGAGAGATGTGGATGTAAATGGATGTAATTAAAAGAAGCCAAGAAAGCACCTCTCTCTGTTTCAGTCCAGTTGATTGGTCACCACAATCTCCTAACCTAACTCCCCTAGATTTCTTTTTATGGGGATTTGTTAAGGATTATGATATGCAGTTAAGCCATGCATCAACCCAACTGATAGAACTGATGTATGCCCATGTGCATACAATACAGATGGTTACTCTTAAAATGTGACAGTTTCGTTCATCTTTACACAGAAAGTGGAGACTTCAGGCTGGCAAAGATGTAACCATATCAAGTGTACAGCACCCAAAATGTTCTTACTAGCAGAGAGCCAGAAGTAGTACAAATTAGTCAATTTCTCGGGGAAGGTTTCACTGATGCCACACTATGTTTATTCACATAAAAAATGTTGAAGATTGGTAATTTTTAGCTTGCTGTGATCTTAATACATCATAGCAAACACATGTGAATTTACTTTTTTGCATAAACGTGATATAGAGAAAGTATTGTGATATAGTGACAAAAAAAAACTGAGATCAAGATAACACTGGGAAAATATTTTCATGACGCCAAGCAACCAAAAAAGTATTTCTGGGATGATATCTGTCTGTCTTTGTACATCTGTAGTGGCTAAATGGTTAACTGCATTTTTTTAAATAAGGACTTAATTGAAATTTATCGAACCACCCAGAATAACTGAAATGTTAAGGGAGCTATACATATTTTTCAAAATTTTGATTTTAGAAAATATGGCTAGAATGATTTTAATAAGAATCCATATTTTGAAACTTCAATCAATAACTAATAAATTGGCTATACAGTAGTCGACCCTCGATTATCCAGGGTAATGCTGGGGACAACAAAAACTGATAATTCAAAATCACAGATAATGCAAAATACAATAATGTAGATTTTAAACTACAAAGCATAACTATATTTATTAGAAATTATAAGACAACTACCATACAAACAAAGAAAAAAGAATATATCATATGTAAAATATTGTGTAACACACCTAACAGTATTCAGGAAACTGTTTTGTCTTATGAATTGTAGCTAGAAAGAAAACTGTCATCTTCATTTGATTTTGGATGCATTGTCTTTGTTTCATATGATATTTCCTGAGTATTACAGTATAAATCCAATTATCTAAACTACCGGTAATAGGAGATTGATATGACATGAATATGCAGAAATTTGGACAACTGGTCATAAGTGAAAATCATACTAGCAACATGTTACTGCAAAGGTGTAGCACTGTATGTATTAAAGGAACAAATGCTGCAAATATTCATACAAAAATTAATTAATTTAAATTACTGCTACAAACTTAAGTACACATAGTATTTTTAAGTATATCCTACACTGGCAGGATAAAAAATCTCGGACACTTAAATTTTATGTCTAACCAATCTGCTTACCTGGCGGTCAATTACTTGGAATTTATTAGCTATATCATTCCTTTTGTAATGGACAATATTTACCCAGTGGATATTTTGATGGATAACCTGTTTCCTTTTCATGTTATAACATCTATGAATAGAATTTCCTCCTGGCTCCTGTATAGAAAATGTGCTTACGTTACTTATGAGAATCTGACCTTCAATCTCATAAATAGTAAAAACAAACGCCTGTCAAAGAATGACTCATACCTGCCTTTGAAATCAGCTGTCAAACTGTTCTTCAATATGCAAATTACATACGTGTATATCAGTTGTACAGAAATTCTATCTGGCTTTGATTACAGGTATTTCATAACATGGTGCCATTGTAAAATAGTTTCTCTCTCGAATCACTACAGTTGATTGAAAATGCCCATATCCAGGGTCATTACTAGACCGGGGATTTTAAGCTCTAAAAAAATTAGTTTGAGGCACCTAAAATAGGCTTTCAAAACAAGTAAATAGGCTTTTAAAAGAGAAAATAGGCACTTAAAATATGCTTTAAAAATGTCTAAATAGGTAGGAAATAGACTTTAAAATATTACAATATACACTTAAACTGTAACATGGTATTTTATTACTGCAAGAAACGTGTTATACCGGTACATATTCTTAACAGAATTAACTGCAAAATTAGGCATCATGAACTATATTCACTTAAACAGATGTTTTTTCACTGGTGACTTGACACACTAGTCCTTCCTCCTTAATCCTCCCCCTCCCCCGTCAGTCAGCATTCCTTTGGCGACAATTGTTTGGATTAATCAAGTCTCTGTGAAAAACCCACCTTTGCTGTTCTGTTTTTCATTGAGGGATGTCCATTATGAGATTATAAGAATTACAAAAGTTTAATTTTATTTTAAATGTACAAAATAGGCATTTTAGGAACTAAAATAGAAAAATAGGCTCTAAAGGTCCAAATAGGGATATTAGGGCACTATAAAACTCTATAAATGTAAGTGATTTATCATGAAATATCCACATATTTAAAAATTTTCACGTTATTTCATAAGGAACAAAATAGGCATTTGCCTTAAAATCCCAGGTCTAGTCATTACTAAATTATTGTATGTACTTATTTTGGAAAGAGAAATGATGGAAATAAATTGAGTTGTTTCTTTTTTTAAATAATATATAGGAAGTATTTATTTTAGTTTGTATTAATAAGATTATAATTATTAAAGGCATATATAGGCTATTAAAATTATAGTAATTGATAAATTGATATCCGGGTTAGGCCGCGTCGTGTTTATGGTGTCTTCTGACGTTTCGGACAACATATCGTGTCCTTCTTCTGAGAAAGAATTGCAAGAAAATAAGTGCCTGTGATTAGTAAACAGTCGCAGTTGTCATGACGTCAGTGTTATTGTTTCACGCCAGATGTCACTAATCTTATAACCATCTTCCCTGTTTATGTTATGGGGACATAACAACACTGACTTCTCCGCCATAGCATCTCATTCGGACGAAACGGGTCACAAAATACTTTTCGATAACATAGCTCTTCATAAAAATGAAAACAGAAAATTCCCTAGACTTGTCACAGAAGCAATAGAAATCATTACCAGAAACATAACAACACTGACTTCTCCGCCATAGCATCTCATTCGGACGAAACGGGTCACAAAATACTTTTCGATAACATAGCTCTTCTTAAAAATGAAAACAGAAAATTCCCTAGACTTGTCACAGAAGCAATAGAAATCATTAAACATCCCCATAACATAAACAGGGAAGATGGTTATAAGATTAGTGACATCTGGCGTGAAACAATAACACTGACGTCATGACAACTGCGACTGTTTACTAATCACAGGCACTTATTTTCTTGCAATTCTTTCTCAGAAGAAGGACACGATATGTTGTCCGAAACGTCAGAAGACACCATAAACACGACGCGGCCTAACCCGGATATCAATTACTATAATTTTAATTATAACTCTGGCCGTGGAAGCCTGCGAACTAAGTTAATATATAGGCTATTGTTTGTATGTGATGGGTATTTAGGTGTAAGTCTGTTATTTGTGTATACATTATATTATATTGTAACAAGGGCTCGTCGGGGTTCAAAATCAGAACACCGAGTTTATAATTGAAGGATGGAGGTTTCTTTATTTCCTACAACAATTGTCAATACAGCCAGAAAACTCCAGACTATTCGCCAGTTCACTGTCCTGTTCAGTGCTCACTCTCACTGTGCTCAGTCCTAATTACAGCACTGTTCCAGTCCAATCCAGATCATCCCACGTCGCGCCGGTCAACTCCACAGTCCTCGCTGCCGCTGTACGATCCACCCGTCGCGCAGAGTTCCCCGGGACGGCACTGCCTCAGCCCAGATCAGCTCACCAGCTCTTCCGTTCACTAGTTCCTCCGTTCACCCTTCTCTCCGGTCACTAGTTCCCCGTTGACTAGGTCTTCCGCTCTCGGGTCCCTCCGGTCACACTAGTCTCTCCGGTCACTGGCTCCTCAGCTCCCCAAGTCACACTCACTTGAGGCCGCGCTGATCAGTCCTCTCCGTCCAGCTCACCCTCTGACGCTGACGCTCGCCGCTACTCACGGACTGCCTCTCCCTGACTCTGACTCTTCACGGACTCTTCACTGCACTGAACTGTTACTCTCCTTCATTGACTCTTCACACTGACTGACTGTCTCTGCTCGCTCGCCGCCCTATATATGGGCCCGACGGATATTCCAGAGCCGACGCCTCGAAAGTTCCCCGCCCGCGCATGGTCTAGAATGTCCGCGCGGGGCGCCGTCACAGCCCTTAGCGCGTGGCTCCACCTCTGGCCCCTCCCACGAGCGCGCACAGTCACTCACCGCACCATGCCAGGGAGTAGGCCGCACCCGTCGGCACGCGGCTCCAATCAGCAATAAGAGGCCGTCCCTTTCTGGATTTATCTAATTCTAGCGCTTTCGGCCCGAGTCCTTCTTCTATCAGCTTCTAGGCTTTTCTGGGCTTTGTCACAATATTAATTTATGGAACAATATCACGGCTGAAATATAAAATGTATTTTACATTTATGTATCAAGTTTTTTTTTGATAAACAGAATATGAAAATGTAGCCTGTGTCATAATTAATTATCAAACTAGAATTGAAGCTATATTTTTTGTCTAATTATATTTTGCACTTTGAATGGTAATTTGGATTGGAGTTTTGTAATTACTGTTCATTTCAGAAATTTAATTTGATATATTTTTTTATTTTTTTTGTAATTTGAGTATATGATAATATTTAGTACAGATTAATTTCTTGGAAGAAACTATGCAGGAATATGTAGGACTAGATGATAATGAGCATAGTTCAAAAGCTAATTATAAACATATAGTAAAAATTATGGTCTACAATTTCCGGGCTGTTATGCCGTGGTCCTAGATTTTTACAACCTGACGTTTCGCTCACAACTGCGGTGAGGATCCTCAGAGGCACTGATGGAGCAACGTGCTTGTCTAGATGGCCGCTGACAGACTGAGCTCTAGTTCTGTGTTCCTCCCATACTTATACCCTGGGCACTGTTTGGCACGCAGGAACTACAACTTGTTTACTCTTAAAGCTTCTTCTTTGCGGTTGAAATTATTCTTTTGATGTTTCATAACCTCTATGGCTTCTCTGTACAGCCGCGGATAGTACTGGGGCATGGTGGAAAGGACTTGGGTCTCCTTGTATAGAATTTCATGATCGCCATCCTCTAAAATAGCGTGTTCAGCCACAGCCGATTTTTCCGGTTGAAGTAGCCGGCAATATCTCTTGTGTTCTTGTAAACGTGTGCTGATTTTTTGTTTGGTGGTACCTATATACACTAAGCCACAGCTACATGGAATTCTATACACTCCCTGGGCTGTAAGAGGGTCCCGACTGTCCTTGGCAGATCTGAGGCTAGTAAAATGTTATGTTTTTATGAACATCATTCACAGACGACTACAATACTACAGGATTTTCTGACAAATGTTGAAAGGTTTTGCGATCTTTACTATCTAAGAATGTATGCTAATTTAAATTTTTTAACATAACTTACTTTATAAGGTTATGATAAAGGGAAAGGTAATTTTTCTCCAATTGAAATGTTATATATAAACAAGATTAAGGTTGAAATATAAAATACTTATTTCTGTGTTACCTGGCAGATTACATCCAATCCATGTTCATAAATAAGTATGAATTCTGTGTTCGTGCATATACAAGATTGCATGAGTTATTAAAATTTCATCTTCTTTTGTATAAGGTATATGAGGCTTGTTCAAATAATAACCGAACATTTTGAATTACGTGCCAATGGAAATATTTAATGATTTGCGGTTGGCAGCACTGCCTTGCGTGTAACCTCCTTTGTAAGCACATTTTCTTGGATTATTGATATCTCGTTTAGTTTTCATGATATTTTAATTTGAGTGGAACGTGTTTAAGTGTTCGTGGCGATTTTTGAAATGACCAATTTTCTGGAGCAACAATGCAACATAAACGTTCCATCTTTTGAAACAAGTTTACGGGGATGATGCTCTGGGTCGTACACAATGTTACGAATGGTTTACACGATTTAAAAGTGGTCATCAGTCAATTCAAGATGATCCTTGACCAGGAAGGCCTTCCACTTCAACTGATGGCTATCATGTTCAGAAAATCAATGATCTGGTGCATGCAAATCGCCGAATGACTGTCAGAGAACTTGTAGGAGAGGTTAGCATCTCAATTGGGTCATGCCATGAAATTTTGACTGAAAAACTGAACATACAACAAGTTGCAGCAAAATTTGTTCCTCATTTGATGACCGAACAGCAGAAAGAAACTCCTCGAACAAGCCAATGACAATGAAACATTCATGCAAAGAATCATAATGGGCAACGAAACCTGGGTTTAAGGCTATGACATTGAGACAAAAGTTCAATCATCACAATGGGTTGGCAAAGGATTTCCATGCACCAAGAAAACCCGCTTGTCTCAATCCAATGTTAAAGTGATGCTCACTGTATTTTTTGACTTTCATAGAATTGTGCATATTGAATTCTTGCCTCAAGGTGAAACAGTGAAATGTGTGTACTATCAAGGCGTTTTGCAACGGTTACATGAAAAAAATTGCAAAAAGAGAGCAGAGTTGTGGCAATACAACTCATGGTTCTTGCACCACGACAATGCACCCACACACTCAGCTGAGTCAATTTGTCAGTTTTGTGCCAAGAATCAGATGACTGTCCTCTCGCAGCCTCCTTAGTCGCCAGACCTGGCTTCTTGTGATTTTTTTCTTATTTCCAAACTTAAAATCAGTTGAATAAAAACACTTTCTTTAACGCACTTTATTTTACCTTAGTAAACTTCTGGACGGCCGTTGGCATTCTGCTGATGATGCAGGAACACCACCTGCGAAACGGCCGTCCAGAAGTTTACTAAGGTAAAATAAAGTGCGTTAAAGAAAGTGTTTTTATTCAACTATTTGTTACACAACGCTAAAGTCGGACACAAGAATGAATTAAAATCAGTGCTGAAAGGATGCTGTTTTGAGAGTATTAATGACATCAAAGTAAATTCGTCACGGACCTTACAGGCCATCTCAAATGAAGCTATCCAGGACTGCTTTGCAAAATGGAAATATCGCTGGGAAAAGTGTGTGAACAGGGGGGGGGGGGAGTACTTTGAAGGGACAAGGGCCAATAATTGGTAAAATTAATAATAAGGCTTAAAAAATGAAGTTTGCTTATTATCTGAACAGGCCTCGTAATAGTTTGAAATAGTTTCGTTTCACCATTTATAAAGTACATTGTTATTTTTCATTTCATCAGTTTTCACATATGCCTACATTATATCCGTATCTGCCAATTGGCTTTATTATTTTAATTTTCAAACAGTAACACAACTGAGAGAAAAGGTAACTCTTTAATATTGTCTGACAAATAAATGCAAGATTATGTGATAATTATCAACCATGAATTCATGCAAAATTTATTTTCCATGTATAATTTGTAACTTAGGCCTCTATAACATTTAAATGGAAAGGGAACTGTTCTCCATTAATATGGTGTAAGTAATGACTGGTGAAATATAACCACAATTTTCTTGTGTCAAAGCTATGCTTAGTCCTTGAATTAAATGGTAACTGGGAGGTGCCAGGTAAAATTCGTACACAGTCGTTTAAAGAGACCAGGTATAGCCTAGTGAATGGGTTAAATGAACAGAAAACCTTTTCAATTGAGAATAATCTTATGTTTGAAGCTTTAGGCTACATCAATATGTAATAAGTAATTTCTTCTTGTGTAATACATTTTTTTACACCCTTTGGTGTTACAAAGGTTTTTCACCATAGGGTGTACTTCCTACCATTACAAACTTATATTACCATATAAGTCTTGATATCTAAGAACTTATGAATTATGGCACCAATGTCTTGCTGTATGTGCCTTACTAATGTAGCCTACATTTTCTTTTTATAATGTATTAAAAGTTCCCCAATTCCTTAAAAGTTTTCATATTCTCTGTCGATAATTTCTTATATGCTATTTCTAAGTTACTTCCTATCTTTTATTCTTCATTTCAATTTCTGGATATTTTAAAATTATGTGTTCAGCATCTTCTCTATTTAGACATATCATGAGTTCTAAGCAAGCAGTGGTAATGAGCAGACGCAGGTGGAAGGTGCTGTGTGGATATATGTAAAAGTGACACAAGGGTCATGGCTATCGAAATTGAAGCATACAGGATGAGGATAGGTACATTTGGAGTTAAAAGGAGAGCATGGAACAAGGGAACACCGGGAGAAGATTTAACTAACATGGCGACCTGGGCCCTGGTGATAATAGTGCTACTGGTAATTGCAGGGGTGGAATTGAACCCAGGCCCAAAAAGCGGGATAGGCTGTTCAGAAGAGGTCATAAAAAGCCTGGAAAGAATGGAAGAGAGATTAGTAAATAAAATATATGGGGCTACAAGAGAAGTTAAACAAGAAATAAGAGAGGAGATAGCGAGAATGAAGATGGAAGTGGAACAACTGAAGACAAGAATTGAGAAAATCAAGAATGCAGACCAGCAGATGAACTTGATTTTCCACGGAATAGAAGAAAGAAAAGGTATCAGTGCTCTTCAGGAAGTCCACGAGCTATTGCAAAACATATTGGAAGTTCAGATAATGGGATGGGAGTTCCTTACAGCACACAGAGTTGGGAAGATTCCGGGGAAAAGAACAATTATAACTAAATGTGCGTCCACACAAGTTGTTTTTGCCACACTTAGGAGAACAAAAAAATTGAAAGGGACTGCGATCTACATTAACAGGGATCTATCTCTGATGGAGAGAGCAACAAGGAAGAAATTAGTGGGACGAATGAAGCTGGAATGCAGCAAGGGTAAGAAGGCTATCATACGCAACCTACAGCTATATGTCGATGGGAGAAAGATAGACCTAAGTAGCAGCACGGTAACAAGCATCAGGAGAGCTATAACTGCATCAGCAACGGAAGAAGAGGGTGCCGCGTGTCAGGTTAATGAACGAAGGCAACGAGAGCATGCACCAACGTCACCAACAGGAGCTAATAATAGCTGTGAGAGGCAGCTACCACGTCAGCTGTGACACGTTT
This sequence comes from Ectobius pallidus, assembly GCA_964059195.1. Lineage (NCBI taxonomy): Eukaryota > Metazoa > Arthropoda > Insecta > Blattodea > Ectobiidae > Ectobius > Ectobius pallidus. The sequence continues at coordinate 37,929,594 of CAXKWD010000009.1, forward strand.
TCAGATTCTGCAGGGACCGTGGAGCCATGAGGAGTCACCTGTTGTTGTAAGCGAAACCACTGATGATGACTCATCGATAATTACAAGAAGCCGTACTAAGTTAAAAAGCTTTAACATTAGAACTTAGCCGGGAGTTTTCAAATAAGTGATAGTAATTTGTGATGAAGTGTTAAGTTAAACAGATTAGGGTTCATTAAGAGTGAATTATCAAGGAGAGTAGGGAGAAAGTATAATAGTTCTAATTATTATTGTAAGATTGGGGAGTTGAGGATCAAATAATCATTTAGTGTCTAGTATCACGTCCATCACACGTCTCCAGCGGACATGATAGCGTGTGCCCTATGAAGATATACGATGGGCAGTTCAATAAAGATAGTGTTCAAGTACGAAAGCTAATGTGATTGATGGCGCCGAACTAACTGCTGTGTGTTAATTATGTACGCATGTATTATCTGAAAAAGGACCTGCCAAAAACTGGAAGGTAGGTACGGCTCCTTTTCAAAAGTGTATAACTTAAGGGTCAGTGTAAAGTGTCTTAGAACAAATAAATCATATATTTATATATATATATATATATATATATATATATAATTCAATTTTAAACTCATTTAAGAGCGGTATCAGCTTTTATTGTGAAACATTCATTTAACGTTTTGTTTGTCCATTTAGCAATAAAAAACAAGCACCTTCGAGGATTCCAGTGATGAACACATTAGTGAATAATGATGAACCATGCCTATAGGCTTTCTTGTAGGCCTAAAACTGGCAGTTAACTGTAAATGTTTATGTGTTGGTTCATTATTCTATAAATACTTTGACAAAAATCCAAATAAAATATCCTCCTATTGATGCACATTACATTCGCTAACAAACTCTTTTTTTATGATTTTAAGTTTCAAAATCAGGGTGCGCATTAAATTCGAGGGTGCATTATATTGGAGTAAATACGGTAATTAACTATTGCTGGGAATTGCACAGTGAAGTGGTACAGTGAATCCCACGCAAGAGTTGGCCAATGACGCGGGATTCTGCGACGCGGCGGGCACAGCTCCAACTCCCGAGCGATCGGGTGAAATATCTACACAAATAAAGCCGCGATCGGTGTAATGATTCAGGTTCTCACATTTACAGTTAAAATTACAATGAAAATAACCACACCTCATCACAAGAGCTGTTGGAAATGTTCTTCTCTTGCATCCACACAATACTGGCACCTTTTTAGGAAATTTTCTTTCACACGCATAATTTCAGCTTCCGAGACAGAGTTAATTTCTCTTGTCATATTGTCTTTACGTTCTTCTAACAGCATGTGACTATTATTTATGGGGAAACTTCAAAAATAAAGTGTATAACTTAGGTCAATTTCCCATACAGTAGAAGAACTTGAAGACAATATCACAAGAAAAATTAACTCTATTTCGGAAGCTGAACTTATGCGCGTAAAAGAAAATTTCCTAAAATGGTGCCAGTATTGTGTGGATGCAAGAGGAGAACATTTTCAACATCTCTTGTGATGAGGTACATGGTTATTTTCATTGTAATTTTAACTGTAAATGTGAGAACCTGAATCATTACACCGATCGCAGCTTTAATTGATGTGCCCGCCGCGACGCAGAAACCCGTGTCATTGGCCAACTCTTGCATTGGACTCACTGTATTAAATTACACTAAATACAATTTCAAGTTTCTGAGCTTGTAACTTTTAAATTTGTGATGTTTGGAAATAAGAACATGAAAGAAACTTCAATTATTTTTACTCAATTTGATTTTATCCAGATAAAATGCTTGGCATTTTTCAAGTGGATAAAACTGGTAGCTCTGCATTTGCACTCAGTAGGCCTAAGTAGGCCTACTACAAGTTCTGAGCTTGTAACTTTTAAATTTGTGATGTTTGGAAATAAAAACATGAAAGGAACTTCAATTATTTTTATTCAATTTGATTTTAGCCGGATAAAATGCCTGGCTTTTTTCAAGTGGATGAAACTGGTAGCTCTGCATTTACACTCACTAGGCCTAAGTAGGCCTACTACAGGTTCTGAGCTTGTAACTTTTAAATTTGTGATGTTTGGAAATAAAAACATGAAAGGAACTTCAATTATTTTTATTCAATTTGATTTTAGCCGGATAAAATGCCTGGCTTTTTTCAAGTGGATAAAACCGGTTAAAACCAGGCCGGCTTTTTCATAACAACCCTGGTTGTGAAACTACTGAACTGTTCAGTTAGTTGAATATGTTCATCGTGGATGGAGAATGCAATAAAATATATTACTGTAACCCACATCCATTTCATGTAAAACATGGTATCCTTCAAAAGATGGCTGCTCAGTGAGTAAGGAGGGAACTTTTCTCTACGGAAAATAATAGTTTTTCCAGTGGATGTGAAGAAGAGGAAAGCAATGACAGTGGCACTGAATACCAAGTTTCCCACTCTACATCTTGTAGGGAAGATATAGATGATCCAGATGAAATTAAGTAAAAATAAATGGTGCAAAAATATGTTGCACAAACTTTCTCGCATATACGTGTTAAAGGCTAGTACAGAAAAAAGTAAATTAAAGAGACAATTAAATTTTACTTATTACATTTTCATAAAACTGACAAGTATGTAGAACGGAAAGCATCAGGGTTGATCTTTATCTTCAATGCTTTTACTGTGAAATAATAATAATAATAATAATAATAATCTTCTTCTCTTCCAGGATAATCCTCATATCGAGGTTTTCCCTGCGACCATACAATCAATTTCGTCTATCAATTCTCCTTCTCCATCTATTCCGGTTATCTGCGTCTTCTGGTGTTAGTCCAAACGTCTCCATTGAGCAGTAAACGTTTGTCTTTCCATGAGGTCAGTGGTCGTCCCCTTCTTCGTCGACCCTCTGCTTCCCATTCTTGAACCATCTTTGGGATCCGGTCATTTTCCATTCTTCTTACATGTCCGTACCACGTCAGTCTCTTTTGCTCAATTACCTCACCTATCGTTCGTTCAGTTTCCATAATTTGTCGAATCGTAGTATTCCGTATCCTTTCTCGCCGAGATTTCCTAGCCGATCTTCTCCAAAAATCCATCTCTACTGCTGTAGTTAATCTTTCCACGTGTCTCCTATTCATAGTCCATGTTTCTGCTCCTTATAACATAATGCTTTGCAGTATGGAATTATACATTAATTTCTTAGTCTTGTTGATGATATTTCGACTCCATAAGACCGAGTTGAGCATACCTATTACCTTCTTTCCATCACTGATCCTTTTTGTTATTTCTTTGTTTGAGGTTCAATTCTTTTCTAATATTGAACCGAGGTAACGGAAGTCATTCACTTTCTGAATTTTCTTTCCGTCAATGTATAACTCATCTCTATCACTAGTCAAATATTGTGTTTTCTTTGGATTTATTTTCAATCCCCACTTTCTATATTCCAGTGATAATTGGTTGCACATATAATTAGCATCCTCTCCATCTTGTGCAACTATCACCTGATCATCTGCGAACAGCAAGTGATATAAAAATCTGCCTTCTGCTACTTCTATACCCATTTTCTCACATTTCCGAGACCATGTTCTCAAGCTGACTGCTATGTATATTTTAAACAATGTGGGGGACATTGGACAACCTTGCAACAGACCTTTGCCGGTTTTAAATTTTTGTGATAGTGTTTTGTTATTTTTTATTTGGCATGTGTTGGCTTTGTATATTTCCTGTATAGTTTTTATTAAAGAATTGTCTATTCCTGCAATTTGAAGTGCTTCCCACAATTTATTCCTTGGTACACTGTCGTATGATTTCTCCAGATCTACAAAGATCAAGCCAACTTCCTTTGATTTATCTCTGCATTTTTCCAACAGTTGTCTTATTGTAAAAATATGATCTATACATGATCTACCTTGGGTGAATCCACATTGTACTTCAATGTTCTCGCACTGTGTCTCTAGTTTGGTTTTAATGTTTTTCCCTAATAATTTCATTATTGTATTTAATACACAAATACCCCTGTAGTTTGAACAGTTCCTTCTATCACCTTTTTAAAATATTGTTGTTATATGGCCTTGTGTCATTTCTTCCGGTATTTGGTCTCCCTGTAGAATGGCATTGAGAAGTTTTGTCACTAATGTCTTTATCTTCTTACCTCCATATTTGATCAATTCCAAGTTGATTCCTCCAGGACCTGGTGCTTTCCCGTTCTTACCTTTTCCAATTTCTTCTTCTACTTCTTCGTCTGTCAATTCTATTTTGTGTGTTCCTATCAGTTCTTTATCAGGCTGTTCCAAGAATTCTTCTCGGTCTTCATTTAATAACCTTTGGAAATACTGTGACCATTCCTCAAATGTCACTTGTTCTATCTTTATTTTATGTTGTGTTTCCTGATGAAGGCTTTTTAGTACTCCCCATGCTTCTCTGGACCTGTTAAATCCTAATTTACAGTTCACATTTGCACACATTCTTTCCCACGCTTCATTTTTTGCATTCCTTATGAGCCGTGTCGCCTCATGTTTCTTTCTTGTGTACGTCTGTCTGTCTTCATCCTCTTTGGTACTTAGCCATTTATGGAATGCCGCTTTTTTGGTTTGGACAGCAGTTTGTATTTCTTCAGACCACAACTCTTTTTTACTTACTCCTTGTTTACACCGTAGCCCTAAGACCTCTTTTGCCACTTGCTTAATAGTAGTTTTGATGTATTCATACAATGTTTGCGCATCACCCTCTAGAGAGTCATCTACATTGGCTTCCATTCTGTGAGCAAAGAGTGTTCTTGTACTTTCATCGTGTAGTAGTTCTATCTTAAATCTTTCTTCTTGCCACTTCTCTTTTTCCGTAATTTTTGTTAAGGCATTTTGTCCGTTTGGTTTCCATGGCCAGTAACATTTCATTTATAACAGGTGGTGGTCAGAACCACAATGGGCTCCTCTATAAGTCCTAATATCTATTTTCTTGATTGTGCTTGTTTGCCTGATAATTATGTAATCTATTATGGATTTTAATTCCCTACTGTTTTGTTAAAAGAAGATGGCGGAATAGTGAGGTAGCTGGGAAAATAGTGAGAAGCAAATTTCAAGTTTAAAAGGCATATAAGACGAATTATAAGATTATAACAATAACAGAGAGTCAGGAAGTTATAAAGAAAGGGGACAAATAAAGGTAAGCGCTAATACAACATATTACTGGGCATACCGAAAAAAGGGAAAACGAGAAGACTAATAATTGAGGTTAAGGCGGGGCATAAGCAATTAATAGAAAAGCCAAAGTAACGGTCGAGCTGAAACAAAGCAGTCGACACGCCAGAGTAACCTAGCGGCGGAGAAAGGAAACACTGTAAATTCCCCGGCGGACAGCAACAATAGGAAGAACGGCGGAACTACTAGAAAGATAGCAAGACCAGATAACGCAAAAGCAGGAGATTGGAAGGAAAATAGCCGACACAACAGATTAGAGATGCCTCAGAATAAACGACGTACAAACAAAATAACGTCAAACAGCGACATGGAGGACGATCTAACGTCTAGCTCAAATAGCATCCTGGAAACAATACTCAAGGAAGTAAGAGAGATAAAAGAACAAAATAAGAACTTGAAAGAGGAAACCAAAAAAGAATTTGAAACAATAAGGAAAGAATTCCAACAAAGAGATGAGGCATGGAACGCAGACAGGGAAAAAATTAAGGTCAGACTAGATGAGATGGAAAAGAAAGTAGACATTAATATAAGCGGAATGGAGAACAAAATCCAACGACTAGCAAATATAGAGGAAAAGAGACAGAAAGCAGAGAGAAAAGAAAACATCATAATAAAATGCACAACATCTGCAGAGGAAAAGGACATAAATATACAACAAGAAGTTAATAAGATTCTAGATAAAATAGAAGTGAAGGGAAGAAAAATGATGGTAGTCAAAATGAAAAGTTTCGAAGACAAATTAAAGGTAATGAAAAACAAGAGAAAACTAGTAGGTACAGATTGCTACATTGAGAATGATATGACCAGAGAAGAGAGGAGCATTCAAGCAGACCTGAGAAGAAAAGCTAAGGAAGAAGCAAGTAAAGGACATACAGTGAAAGTAGGTTACCAGAAAATTCAGATCAACGGACAGTGGCAACAATACAATCCAGAAGATTCAAAAAACGAGCAAAGGGGGATAGAGTCAAAACAGGAGACCCGAAGAAGAACGTTATAAACAATACAATGTACATAGGAACTTTCAACGTAAGAACACTGAGAACCAAGGAAAAAGAGTGGGAGCTAGACAATGCCTTACAGGTCATAAAGTTCGACATATTAGGATTATGTGAGTTAAGGAAAATGGGCGAAAATATTTTGGAAAAAGAAAATGGTAACCTATTATACTACATTGGGCAAACAAAAGGTCAAAGAGGGGTAGGTTTCCTGGTACAGAAGGGACTAAAGCATCAAATAAAGGAATTCATTGGCGTAAATGAAAGAATAGCTGCAATAAAACTGGAGGTCAACAAAATAAAAACCACATTAATTCAAATATATGCACCAACAGAAAATAGCACGGAAGAAGAGTCAGAGAAGTTCTATGAAGAGCTGGAAGATACCTTGGAGAAGCACACGGCTCAGAGAGTGTTCATAATGGGTGACTTTAACTGCAAAATAGGGACAAGAAAGGAAGGAGAAACTCTGGTAGGCCCATATGGAATTGGAATTAGAAGCGGCAGAGGAGACAGGCTCATAAAATTCGCACAAGAACATAAATTATATATCCTGAACACTTTCTACAAAAAATCAGCAGCAGCAAAATGGACCTGGAAATCTCCAGATGGAAAAACACGTAATGAAATAGACTTTATACTCAGCAACAGTAAGGAAAGCATAATGGACGTGCAGGTGCTAAATGGCGTTAAATTTGATTCGGACCATAGAATGGTAAGGGCAGTTCTGAAAATAAACAAAAGGAGCAGAAAGGGGAAGAGAACCCATAAGCTTAAAATGGACCAAATCAACAGTGAAACCTACAAAGCAGCACTAAATAACAGAATTCTACTAATGAAAAACAGTCTCAAAGAGGGGGTACAGGATCTATACAGAGAAATTCAATCAAACATCTTACTAGCGGCAAAAGATGCCAAACAGAAAGACTCAAGGATCAAAAACAGACAAAAACTATCAGAAAATACGATAAAACTCATCAATGAAAGAGAAAAAATGAAGGAATTAAACCCAAAAACAGAAGAGGAGAAGAGGGAATACTCCGAAATTAACAAGAGAACAAAGAGGGAAATAAGGAAGGACATTAGAACGTATGAACTACAAACAACTATTAACATACTAGAGGAATCGAAATCAATAAAGAAAATAAGGAAAGAGCTAAGCAAGGAAAAGCTATGGTTGATAGAGGCTAAAGATACTGAAGGAAAAATAAAGAGAGATAGAGAAGACATAGTTAAAGCAGCCACACATTTCTACAAGGAATTATATGACAGCAAAGCCAAAATTGAAGAAAAGCATCTAAAGAAAACGGATGAGGAGGAAACTATCCCACCAATCCTAAAAGATGAAGTAAGAATCATAGTAAAACACCTAAAAAGTAATAAAGCACCCGGTGAAGACGGCATTACCAACGAATACTTACAATGGGGAGGTGAAGAATTAATAGAGCAAATCACACACCTCATGAACACCATCATTGAAACAGAGATCATACCAGAGCCATGGCACACAAGCAACATAATCCTTATCCACAAAAAGGGAAACAGAGAAGACCTGAACAATTACAGACCCATAAGTCTTATGGCCAACCTTTATAAAGTGTTTACGAAACTGCTGACAAATAGACTCACCAAAATAATGGATGAAAACCAACCGCCAGAGCAGGCAGGCTTCCGCACTCACTACAGCACTATAGATCATTTACACACAATCAATCAGGTAATAGAGAAAATGTCAGAGTATAACCAACATCTTTATATAGCACTCATCGACTACAGAAAAGCTTTCGACATAGTAGAGCATAATAAAGTACTGGAAGCAATGAAATCTATAGGGATCCATCCGAAATATATAAGACTACTAGGACAAATATATGCAAACAGCAAAGTAAAAGTAACAACGGAAATAGAAGGAGAATCATTTGAGATAAAACGAGGGGTGAAGCAGGGAGACCCAATTTCACCAAAGTTGTTTACAAACGTCTTGGAAGAGATATTCAGATATACAGGATGGAACAGGAAAGGATATGGCATAGACATAAATGGGAGAAAACTTACTAATCTTAGGTTTGCGGACGATATTGCATTATTCGCAAAGTCTCAAAGGGAACTGCAAAAGATGATAACAGATCTAAACAATGGAAGCAAGAAAGTAGGGCTAGAAATGAATCCTTCAAAAACTAAAATAATGACAAACCATATAGAAATACCGGTATTTGTAGAAGGAAAGGCAATAGAGTATTGTACAGAATATACTTACCTGGGTCAATCAATCAACATGTCAAATAACGGAAATGCAGAAATCAACAGGAGAATTAGGCTCGCATGGGGAAAGTTCTGGAGCTTAAAGTTTATCCTCCTAGACTGGCACATAAATATCAAGAAGAGATTGGAAGGGCTAAAAATGTGTGTCATACCAGTTCTACTATATGGCTGCCAGACATGGGCATTAAGAAAGGAACAAGTTAACATGATAGAGATTTGTCAGAGAAAGATGGAAAGAAAACTGTTGGGAATAAATCTAAGGGACAGGATAAGAAATGAGGAGTTAAGAAAAAGAAGTGGACTGGAAAACGCAGCGATTGTTGTAAGAAAAACCAAATGGAATTGGGGAGGTCACGTCATCAGAATGAATCAAGAAAGATGGGCGTATGCAACAACTGTTTGGGACCAGAGGAAGGGTAAAAGAAGCAGAGGCAGACCTCGACACAGATGGGAGGACGAATTCAGGGAGGAGTTAGGAATGAGATGGACAAGACAGGCAAAAGAAAGAGTGAACTGGAAACAAGTGATAAAACATTTAAATCATTAGGAAAACAGTGATCTAGGAAAGGAAGAAGAGTTCAGGGAGGAGGCAGAAACGAGATGTTCAGGATAGGTCACAGAAAAAGTGAACTGAAAACAAATGATAGAGCATTTAATTCATTAGGAAAACAGTGTCCTAGGAAAGTGTTGTTAATATATAGGTCTTAACCCACCAGGAGGCAAAAACCCAACTCTCCAAGGAAATAGCTCACCTTGGGAGAGTAAAACAGAGCCAGCCCTACCATGGTAGGAGGCCCTTGCCCTATAAGGGATTGTGACGGGCTTATTTATTATTATTTTATTATACTGTTTTGTTGCCATGTAAACTTGTGGACATTTTTATGTTGTATAAAAGTGTTTGAAATTTCTAAATCAAATTGTTCACATATTTCTATTAGTCTTTCTCCATTATCATTCACCTCTTCTTCTCCGAATTGTCCAACCACTTTATTTCTGTTCCTGATGCCTACCCTTCCATTCATGTCTCCCATCAAAATTATTTCCTTCCTTTGCGGGATCTTTTCCACGGTTTCTTGAAGCTTTGACCAAAATGTATCTTTTGTGTTGTCGTTGCAATCGTTAGTTGGGGCATATGCTCCCACAATTACTACTTCCCGTGAAAATATTGTCATTTCATGCGATATTATTCGTTCAGTTACGAATTCCCAGTTTGTTATGTTCTTCTTCCACTTTTTATTTATGATGATGGAGACTCCTGCCTTAGCTCTAGTATTCTTTGGTACCCCACTCCATATATGTACATAGTTATCAACTTCTTCGCCCCTTCCTTTCTTTTTCGTTTCTGTGAGAACCGTAATGTCCATGTTATATGTGTCCAGTTCTTGAGGTAAGGTATCAATTTTGGTAGCTAACCCCTGTATATTCCAACATCCAAAATTAATTTTCCTATTGATCTCGCCAGTTCGTTTTCCATGAATCCATTCCTTCCGAGGCTGATTGTTTGGTCTTTTAGCGTTTCATTCTTTTACAATGAGTGAGGAGCTGGCCCACTGCATCAACCCCCAACATGGAGGGCCAGGTTATTTTGTTTTCGAGGTTTAATAATAATAATAATAATAATAATAATAGTCAATGGCAGTAAAACTGCATATTATTAGTACTACTACTACGGGAAAATTCAAATATAAGTCGCACCTTGGGATGAATAGGTCCCACCCAACCCACCCTCACCGATGCAGTTTCTTTTCTACCACGATCTAGCGAATTCTTCTGTCCTCGTATTATGAAGAAACTCGTGATTGGATGTTGGAGGTATGATGTCACACCGCTAGACGAGAGGTGACAGGCTGACAAACCTTGCGGGAGATATAATATGCCACATTTTCGAAACCTATAAACAGTGTATCGTACATTAGTCGAAAATGCAAGGGCGCTTCGCTACGGCTGCCGCCTCCGCTTCGTGCACTTAACTATGTGGTTAGTGTTATGCATTATTTAGCTATATGTAGAGGTGGATACAAGGCACTTGCGACAATAGACAAGGACAGTTGGTCACTCTGCTTCGCTCAGAAACAAAATACATCACACAGTCCATGCAAATGTGAATATCGAATGGACAACTTATATTTGAATTTCACTACTTATATTTGAATTTCACTACTACTACTACTACTACTACTACTACTAAAACTAAAACTAAACTCAGTGGCACTACATCCTGGAGGGATTTGCCCTACCAAACGAGCGCTGCATCAACTACAACAGGCAGATGGCAGGATTGGGGGGCATGTGGTCAGCATGCCGACTCCCACGGCCGTTAATGGTGGTTTCCGTGAACGGAGCTGCTACTTCTCTTTCAAGTAGCTCCTTAATTTGAATCACGAGGCTGAGTGCACCCCTACCAGATCTCCCTACCTCAGAAAAATCCAAGGATGTACCGGGGATCGAACCCGGGCCGACGGATCTGACGCTAACCACAAGACCACACCGGCGGTCCTACTGCTACTACTACTTAGGTTATATTGCACACTTTAACTGCATTGTAGGTCCTGTAATGTGTTTAGTATGTTTGCGTGAACCATTAGTCTATAGTAACTTATTCGCGTCATCTGTTTCTATTGTTTAGTGATGTCTTCTTATGTGATATTCATTTTAATCGATTATAATATCCAGTGACATAGCGGCGATGAGTTATGGAAAATAAGCAAGTCCTACAAACCCGGCGTTTGCTTTTGCAAACAAGGAAACCATGAAAAACCCAAGTCAATTTGGGCGGCCACGAGGTTTGATTTGAACTCAGGACCTCTTCCCTGTTATCCCATAGGCCTACCACCTCGCTGTAATTGGTTTTAGTGTGTTCATTGTGACTGAGCTAAACTGATTGCATTTCACAACAATAAGTACATTAGGCTTATAGTTTTCTTGTTACTAGGGGCAACAAAATGTCATTCATATTTTAATTGACAAGACGTATGTTCTGAAATTTGCATTTAAGCCGTACTTATTTCGTTTTTATCTTGATATCTATTAAATGTATAAAGAAATGTTTTAAACAAAAAAATGTTCATTTTAATTTTCTCTACAACTTTACTATGGTAGGTTTTCATGTATCGCCTACTGTAATGAATTTAATCTAGAAAAATTGAAAATGGTTACGAATAAAGTACCCCTTAAGTCATTTTTGCAGAAATACAGATATAGCCATTTTATTAGTCATAAATAAGAGTTTCCAATTTTAAATTTTTATTAAAATCGTTAGAGCCATTTTCCCAAAAATCAAAATTTTTAAAAAAGTTTTCATGAAAAGTCCCCTTAATATTTCAGTTGTAAAGCTAAATTTCTGGGCGGTTCGACAAAATTTCGAAAAAGTCCTTATTTCAAAAAATGAAGTAAATACAATGAACCGTTTACCCACTGAGCTTGTCCACAGACGGACGGACAGACGTCATTCCAAAAATACTTTTTTCGGTTTCTAGGCTTCATGGAACATGCTCTCCCGGTGTTATCTCGACTTCGAATTTTTGTCACGATCACAATACTTTCTCTATACTACGTATATGCGAGAAAGTAAAAGATTAGTAAAATGTACAGTGTGGGTTACCATATTTTACGTGAAATGATAATAGCTCCTGATGGCTTTTAAAGTTGTTTTTACATGATATTACGATACGTGGTGGGGAAAAGCAGAGTATTTTTGCATAATACAGCTGGTAAAACACAAGAAAGTGAAAATATTCCTATTGAATGGCCAAACAAGAAGAAGGCAAACAGTAGTGAAGAAGGAACAAAGACTCTGCTCTGGTGTCTTGTATAAAAAATATAGGGGTAAAGGAGATGAGGTTCCAGGTAGGGAACTTGGACCAATTATCCAATTGTCCATTAAAATGTTTTGATAAAATAGTGATGAAACACATACAGTAATTTTTGCCATGTTCTGGAAAGTAAGTTTGAATAACCTACAAAATGCATATTTATTTGGGTGTGTGATAGCTAATCCTGTTGCACGTAAATACACCAAGAACGTTAAGAGCAGAAGATCACAAACTGTGATATATTTTGTTCCACATGAAGGGCAGAGTTTGTAAGAAAGCATTTTTGTCAATTCGCGGGCTGCAAAATAGTAGAGGAAAAAAAAAAATTGGATGACGTCATTGCTTGTTTGGAGTGGATACCTTCTTACCATGCATCATTTTACACAAATTTAGTGGTTCAGGACAATGAAGAACAAAGTAATGGAGAATCTGAATAGAGCATTAGTAATTGGTTAAGTACATTGCGGTAATATAACATGTTGACACGTTTAGTCACTTCAAGTAAAATATGTTAAACCACATAAATTAGATTACACATGTTTACTTTTAATTTTTTTAAGTTCTCTCTTTGCCCAATACATTTCACTTAAATATGCCATTACATTCAGAAAACATTGTATTCTTATGATGTGTGTTCATATTTGGAAGAAAACTTACTAATAAATTAGAATTTTGATTTAAAAACCTTCAATTCTTAAAGAGAGCCATGACTGTGATAACTCTATCAAACTCAAGGTATCAACATAACTGAACAGTAGTCCCAATGTTCTTTGAGGACAACACTCTTTTTTCATTGAGCCGTAACTTTCATATTAAACTACTTTTTACTGAGAATTATTTTATCACAGCAATATCAAAGTGTACAATGCACCATATGAAATATAAATAAATCTGAAATCTTTTTTATAAAAAGAGAGTTGTTTATTATGTTTTAAATTGATATTATATTATATTTTATTATTTATTTTTGATTTTGTCATGCATTATTGTTCTAAAAGTGTGTAACTGTTATTTTTAATAATTCATCTCTATGACATTGGTAATTTTATCCTTAGTTGGTCCTCACACATTCCTTTCGGCAGGCCTTCAGGTTCGGATATATTTTTAAGTGTTATTGTTTTTCAAACATTCAAATTTCGCCTTATATGAGAGCTATCGAGAAACTAGTTATTGATTTGTAGAGTACTCATCAAGAGCTTTTCAACGATACCCCACAAGACGTGGTTTCAAATACTTCTAATTTCCGACCCCCCACCCCCACTCATACCCCCAAAACCCCCGAAAACGTTGGTGTCACTGTGAACTCCATAGGGAGTACTCTAATGTATTCAAACAAAGTTTTCCTCTATACTTCATAGGGGCTGAGATATAAATTTTTCAAAATTTCAAATTTGGGCCAATTTTGCTCATTAACGAACTATTGGGCCTAGAAATAACATAATAAAATTTGGTTCAAATATCTTAAAAATTACGGCCGCTAGCGTGTTGTCACGTAGCAGAAATCGTGACGTATATGAATCGAATGAACCACAAAGGAACCATTCGTATACGAGAAAAACAAAAGAAACTATCGATACTGTGTGAGTTTTGTTTGAATTCCAGGAAGATGGAACTGCGCATGCGCGCGCGGAAAAGTTGCAAGAGGTGACGGTTGGTGTGTTGAAGAGAGAAGGGAGACAGACTTCGGAAGTTGAACAAGAAGGTTGTGCAGAGGAGGAAGGTTGGGTCGACGAGTGCATGGAGTGAGCGGCAGTCGTGGCGACGGAGTTGCCTGACGTTCTGTGGGAGAACGTAAGCCGAGATGAACATCTAAACAAGAAAACAACGGCCGACCGATGGCTATAGGGAGATAGCTGTTGGATTGGAACGAGCCAGAGTGTTGGTTGGCTTATGTCGTAGCCGCTTGTAGCGAACATCAGCTGGAGAAGAGGAAAATGGTCGATTCTAAGTGGGGCTTAGATTCGAATGGAATCCATGGAGAGATGGACACCGACAGAAGAAGCATTAAACATGAAGGGAGAAGAATAGCGCTGGTCTACTGTTTGATGAGTATAAACAAAACTGTTATTTTAAGACATTTTGAAACAGGAGGTCTTGAACTATAAATTTCAGTTCTGCTTATTCTAATTTATGGCTGACGAGCAGATTATCTTGTGAGAAATGTATATGGAATTTTATAAAAAGAAAGATAAAATAGAAAGAAGTAGCAAGTTAGATTAGTAACAGTTTTTACAGTAGTCCTATACTTTCACTTTCTGTCGGGAAGTTAGAAAAGAAATTAGGTTCAGAAAGAATTAAAGACAGAATTATGTTGATTGAGAATAAGTAATTCACTTTGAAAAGAGAATAGAATTGTAGATGATAGTAATTCAAGTTCAAGAGATAAAAGAGTTAGCTAACAAGAAGTTAGGTTGGAAAGGAAGATTTAATAGAAAAAAAAGTAAGGAAATTTATTTGAGGGTGAAGGATAGTTTCGAATTGGGATTCATGGGAATTCAGAAACATAAATGTGCACCAAGTTAAAGTCAAGTAACAAGAGAGTAAAATGTTAAATGAAAAGAAGTTGAAAGAATTTAAGAAAGTCGGCGAGCTTAGGCGCCCTGTCGTAAGCAAAGGACTGGGAGATCGAGAAAGTGTCATACTCCCTAATTTATTGTAAGAACTAAATTGTAATAATGGAAGTAGGTGTAATGAAAAAGAAATGTGTTAGGGTAGCATAAATTAAGATAGTCGGCGAGCTTAGGCGCCCTATCGTAAGCCTATCGAGAAAGTGTTATACTCCCAAAAATGTATTGTAATAACTGAATGTTGAGTGAGAGACGGCTATTAATTAATTTATGTGCGCGATGCTTTGCGCCTTATCAAAGCGTTAGTATAAGGGAGACTGAGGAAGTGTTGTACTCCTATTGTTATAGATCATATAGAAAATATTGCACCTAAAAATAGAAGTTGAATAATAAAGGGATTGTGGTTAAGATTGTAACCTAACAGAGTTAAGGTTAGTTGAAGAAAATAGAAGTTAACTAGAAAAAGGATTGTGGTTAATATGTAACCTGATAGAGGAAAGAGGTAAAGTTAGTCGAAGAAAGTAGAAAGTTGAATAGTAACTTGATTGTGGTTAAGATTTAACCTAACAAAGAAAAGAGTTAAAGTTAGTTGAAGAAAATTTGGGAAAAGAAGTGAACTTGGAAAAAGTAAAATAAAGTCTAGAAGCCTAGGGGCTTAAGAAAATTATCAAGTCAAAGTGAATTTAAGAATTAGGAAAGGATTAAGTAATATGGCAGAATCGCTTAAGGTGAATAAAGATTTCAAATGAATTAAAGAAAGAAAAAAAAGGGGAGTCTAGGAGTAGGCCTAAAGTCGCGTTCAGACCTGTGCGCCTTGCGCCTAGTTGCCGTGTGTCTCCAGTGCATCTGCGCATGCAACGGTGCAAGCTCACGCATGCACCTTGCCTCTTGCGGCTCGATTATTGTAGGCGCATGCATCTTTCTGTTCACACCTGGTAGAAGTGCGCAGATGAAATGTCCGCTTTGGATATAGATGCTGTTGCAGCTGTTGTTATTTTGCGACAAAGACGAAACTGTAAGAAGTGTGAAATGTGCAAATAATCCATTGTCGTTTAAACTTTAAAATAATTTGCCGACCAACGACAAAGAAGTATATTAAAGGAACAATTTCAGTCAACTTATTTTTGTACATAGGAAGTGAATTGAGTGGGTATTGAATAATTGTATCATTAAAAAAATCCCTTTAGGCAAGCCTACAGGCTGAGGTAGATTTCGAAGAGCTTTTGGTATAATTTATTTCTTCTTCTTTAGCCTTGGCATGACAAACCCGCAGTAATAACTGCAAAAAAGAGGAAAGAGCACTTTTTCAAACATTCAAATCTCGCCTTATATGAGAACTATCGAGAAACTAGTTATTGATTTGTAGAGTACTCATCAAGAGCGTTTCAGCGATTCCCCACAAGACGCAGTTTCAAAAATGTCGAATTTCCATCCCTTCCACCCCCACTCGTACCCCCAAAACCCCCGAATCGTTGGTGTCACTGTGAACTCCATAGGGAGTACCGTAAACTGGGGCGGCTTCGGACAAACGGGGCGGCTTCGGACACGCTGTTAATAAACAGATTTCTTAGTTCAGATTTCTCGAAATGCTGGCGTAAGAACGCAACAATGGAAATAACTTGAATTCAGAAGTCGTCTCAACCAATCTTGACTGGCGGAAGGAAAATTAGCGCAGTGTAAGCAATATTATCGTACATTTTTGTGCGAATAGGAATTTCATATTTAGAACAAAGCTTCATAAAACCTCTTGTTGTAGAAGAGTGTGTACGTCTTCAGAACAAGGTGAGTAATTTATTATGTTCACATTGCTTTACTTTATTCATATCTTGCATTGGCTCGCTTTAAACATCAATACTGTATTTAAGACTAGCATTTTTATTATTTTTCCAGAAACTTAGGGGCGACTTCGGACATGGTTCGAAATTATAAAAATAAATTAGGAGGAAGAAAGTATCAACATAATACTAATGAAAACCTACAAAAAGGTTGCAGAAGGGAATGGAAACGAAAATGACTAATCCTGGTCAAACGAATTTGTAGAAATGCTTCGTGATATTCGAGCTGTTAAAGACACCGACACAGAGAAGAGCCAAACGCATGAATGTCCAGCCAGGAAAACGCATCAAAGTCCAGGCAGGAAAAAGTGTTGGCCCCTAAGACATCAGACAGGAAAGAATATACCACAACGAGGTTGCAGAGTCATTTTCCTCAGCTTTGTCGTCATCTGAATCGTCTGAAGATTCTACTGAGGCTGAATGCATTCAGCGTGGAAAAAAGTGGTCGTCAAGCAAGTCTGGAGATGACTGGGTGCAATGTAGTAATTGCAAGCGATGGGCACATGAAAGGTGTGCAGGGTTTCCACGCAAAATGTACAAGTGTTGTGAAGTGCTCTAAAAAATAAGACATGCAAAAACTTTGTATTTAATATTATTCCTACCTTAGTTCCAATAAGTCCATTTATTTCAGTTGTAATCTGTTCACTTCTTTCAATGTATCAATGATATAATTAATAAAATGCTTTTCTTCCCAAACCTAGATGTTCTATATATTTTTTTAAATGTAAACACTGTCCGAAGTCACTCCAGTAACGCGTAATACATCGGATTACATAAGAAACACACGATGTCCGAAGTCACCCCAAAATGCGGGGCGACATCGGACACGATTTAAGTAAATATTATCTAATGAGAATATTGCAGTACCTTGTGTTACACTATAGACTGACAAAACAACGACAATTACAAACATACATGCGAAAAAATGTCCATCTATGACTATTATCATACGAGCTACTCCATAAAATGTACAAAAAATGTCCGAAGCCGCCCCAGTTTACGGTACTCTAATTTATTCAAACAAAGTTTCCCTCTATAATTCATGGGGGCCAAGATATAAATTTTTCAAAATTTCAACCCCCTCTCTTGGGCTAATTTTTCTCATTAACGAACTTGTCCGAACTATTTGGCCTAGAAATAACATAATAAAATTTGGTCCAAATATCTTCAAAATTACGGCCGCTAGCGTGTAAAGATATATATATATATATATATATATATCACATTTTTTTTTTTTTTTTGAACGGGCGGTGGTTTAAGTTATGAAAGAATTTTTCGAAAGTCATGACATGGTATCGATTGCAATAGGTAGATTTTTCTTCGAAATCTACCTAAAATTGTAAATATCTCAATTGTTTATGCTATTTTTCGAGTGCCAATATAAGGAATAGTTACTTGTTTATTTTGTTAAAAAAAAAAAAAAAAAAAAAAAACTTGAATATCTCTGTCAAAATTATAATACAATTTTCGGTGTTATATTAGTGTCCATTATTATGTTTTATTAAGACGGCTAAACTCGTTTGTAAGCCTAAAAAGGGCTATTCGTTGAAATAATACCACTGCTGAAAGACGTATGAATGTCAACCTTTTATATTTGAAGAGCACAGTTAATAATAAAAAACATGCAGAATGCTGTGATAGCAAAACAGCTTTTCCATTTAAGACGTAAGCGAGCAATCGCGGGTTAAAGTACTGTACTGTTCGAATTTGTACCTAAAATGTTTTCGTAGCCTATTTGTACTTTGCGCTAGTTTTTGTAAATTACCACATACAGTAGTTACAAATTCCACTCACGAATGACACATTTTGTGCCAATGACTTACGTATTAAAGACTACGCTATTTGTTGGTATGAGTTAAAAATTGGTCCTCGAAAATATATTCCAGTAACACAAGGTGGAATTATAAGCAATTTTATAACGTGCCATTTTTCCAGCATGGAGTTCTTACCTTCGATTGGAAAATAATAATTTATCGTCAATTTATATTAATAATTATTAATAATTAATAAATT
Source organism: Ectobius pallidus (assembly GCA_964059195.1). NCBI lineage: Eukaryota > Metazoa > Arthropoda > Insecta > Blattodea > Ectobiidae > Ectobius > Ectobius pallidus. The sequence continues at coordinate 37,948,244 of CAXKWD010000009.1, forward strand.
ATATAATAAGTCATGCTATAAAAGAATTTAATTGTTTTAAATAATTTATTATTAAAAAAATAATAATATAAATAATTTATTTATATTATTTATATAATAGTAATAATATTTATAATAATTTATTACTATAAATAATTTATATTTTATAATAATTTATATTAATTTATAATAATAATTTATAATTATTTACGTCAGCAACTCAAAAGTGGATAAAAATCTTAGTTCGTTCAGAATTGTACCATGTTCGAAAATGTACCACCTTACCCTAATGTTAACTGTTAATAATGACTGACAATGTGGGTTTGATTGTTTTCAATGATTACCTCTCTTTAAAATTAATGTTAATAACAATAAATATGTATTAATATTAATATAACATAAAATTATCCGTTCCGCACCCACTCTTCCTCTTTGAGAGATGTTCATTATGACTCTACGAAAGTATGATCGGAGGCTTTTTATTTTATTTAATACCGCTTTCGTTGTTTCCAAAGCATATTTGTCTCTTAAAAACTAATAATAATAATAATAATAATAATAATAATAATAATATTTATTTGCAGCCAATAGACTTTTTTACAAGTTTCTGGCATTGTCATGATATCTTACATACTAAATCAGTGAGTTACAATAAACTTTAAGTCTAGTATAGGTTGCATGATAATTGGAATATTTACAATGTTAAGCCTAGATACAATGCATGTTACAATAATTGAAATATTTACAATGTTATAATAATTGGAATATTTACAATGTTAAACCTAGATATAGCACATGAGGCATTTTTAGGTACTAAACTTACATTATCTTTACAACTAGTTACTTATTAACTAGGTATGTACATAAAATCGTTGCTAGGTACTAAGGCAGACTATACAATTAGTCATATTGTGGTCCTGATTTCCACCGTGAATGCTAAAATATAGTCTAATTATAGTAATTCATCTAATTTGTACAGCACCTTTTCTATTGGGTAGTTTTTAAGGGCAGATTTGAATTTATTTTTTTGGAGATTTTTTATGTGCGTTGGAAGTTTGTTATAAAATGTGATGCCTCTTACATTGTCCAGATAGAACTATTTTTGTACAACTTGGCTAAGAAGAAATCGTCTACTGAAAGATGCCATAGAAGCGATGATAAACGGGAAGAAGGTTCGAGGCAGAAGAAGATACCAGATGATAGACAACATTAAAATAAATGGACTAAGCTTATATGTAGACACAAAAAGGAAGGCTGAGGGAAGAGAAGAGTGGAGAATGCTGAGTTTACAGTGAAAGACCTGCCCCTGGACAGAACACTACATGAATGAATGAAATGATATATGAAATATGCATATTGAAGAACAGTCTGACAGCTGAATTCAAAGGCAGATATGAGTCATTCTTTGACATGCGTTTGTTTTGAGAGTCCTAATATTTATAAATAAAAGTTGCATACCTAAAGATGTAGCATACCAGCCATTCCATTGTTATGGTCCAGACGTTTACACACTTTAGGAGTCCTCATACTCATAGTTAAGATAAATTTTCAAAAGTGTTAATAATTTGTATGAATTGCCTTTTAACAGTACTTCACCTCTGATATATTTTTAAACCCATATCAACATTAATCATTCAAGAAATTGACAAAAACTACCCTGTTATGGTTCAGACTCACACAGAAGGTTACCCATGTCTAGAGGTGTATGAAAATGTTTTTATTTTTTGTAAGATTTTTTTTTTTTAAATTCAAAAGGTGGTGTTCTGTGTTTTTTTTTTATTTTTTAAAGACACTAAAGACATAGGACATCATTCATATAATGATTATTGTTGGTATATTATTATTGTTAGGACTATTATTATTATTTTTTTAATTTTTATTTCATGTAATATTTCACGGAAATATTGTTAGGACTATTATTATTATTATTATTTATTATTATTATTATTTTTTTATATTTTTTTTTTTCATGTAATATTTCATGGAAATATGAGGAGTATCGTTTCAAAACGTGTTAAGTCCACCTCCGATCGTAATGTAATTTTTTGCGGATTCGCATTCTCTTAGGTGTTCTGCATGATACTACATAACATTTTTGTTTCAAATCGCAACCTTTCCTTGTTAAAATTGACCCTGAAATATGGGGTTTGATGCAAAACGCGTTCAGTCCAGAACTTGGTTCGGTGCAAATTACGTTGAGTCCACATTTTAGACGCAATCACATGCGAAACAGGTGAATGAAAGCGGCATTCACCAGACGCCGAAACAGATGTCATTAGTGGTCAATAATAAAAGAAGAGGAGCATGGATTTTCCATGATTTAACATGGTTAAAAAACAGAAATTGTTTAAATTTTGACAATTTGGTACTTCGGCAATAGTTTACTTTGTATTAGTGCGATCAGATGTGATTGTAATTCTTAAATAAAATGCTAACTTTCATCATTTGAAATTATTATTATTATAGTGTTGGGTAAAAATGTGTTAAGTCCGTTACTTTCGAAATTTTAACTTTCAATAAAAGATTTAAATAAAAAGAATGATTTGATACACCCAATACATTTAACTATATATTAATTACTGATTCTGATCTGAAAAAAGTATTGCAAATTCGTTTGATAGTTTGGCCACAAACAGTTTTTCGTCATTCCTGAAAAATCATTATTTGTGGACTAAACGCATTTTGAATCGACGCTCCTCATACATTCTGGGATTAACAGCTTTCACGGGACAGTTTTCCAAGAGAAGGCTGATGGTACACATTATTCCACAACTCCTAGAAACTGACGAACTATCCTGCATGTAGAGAGAATTGCTGATTTTTGCATCTGGATAAAGGTGTTCGTCGACAAACCAAGTTGTTCTAGGTTCCTGAGTAGCTCATGAGAAACAACTCCTGTAGCGGATGTTATAAGAAGATAATCTGCACCTTCTTTACTTTCCACAGGTATTTTACTTCTTCAGCCAACTCTACATATTTCCGCTTCTTTTCCTTGGAAGTTTCCATTATGTTTCGGGTGTTTGGTACAGCTACATCAATTATCATGGCAGAGTGCTGTTTCTTGTCCATGATGACGATGTCAGGTCGGTTATGTGGCACCGTGTGGTCAGTCAGGATACCTCTGTCATAGTAGAGCTTGTACTTCTGATTCTCCATGACTGGCTCCAGTTTGTACAAGTAGTAGGGTACTTCTTCTTGTAACATTTTCATGTTGTATGCCAACTTCTGGTGAATTATATTTGCTACTTGATTATGTCGAGAGGTATATTCCGTTTGAGTCAGAATGGTGCAACCAGCTATAATGTGATCTATAGTCTCTGGCCGCTGATGAAATTTCCTGCATTTTTCTGTTGTGATATTGGGATCTTTAACTATAAACTTTTGATAATTTTTAGTGAACACTGCTTGATCTTGTATAACAAGCATAAAATCTTCTGTTTCACTGAATAGGTTCCCAGTGCTCAGCCATTTATTCGATGCTTCTTTGTCTACATGGTCCTGCTCTAGTTCGTAGGGATGTCTTCCGTGCAGCACAGCTTGCATTCACTGTGCTTTCTTCTCAGCCACAGTTCTCGTTTTATCCATTACATCTCCCTCAGTGTTATATAGATTTAGTGGTGTTAATTTATCATCTGCTGATACTACAGCTTTATGGAGTACTGATGTCTCTTTCTTCTGGTGGAAGAAACGGCGTAGATTGGCTATCTGTTTCCATAGCATATTACTCAGGTCCACCAGTCCTCGACCCCCTTCACATCTTGGCAGTGTCAATCGCAATACCGAAGATTTTGGATGGTGCACGTTATTTGCTGTGAAGATTTTCCGTGTTTTTCTTTCAATTTCTGCAATGTCTGTTGGCGTCCAGTTGATGATACCAAAAGAGTATGTCAGTACTGGAGCAGCAACACGTAAACATTTACAGTTAACTGCCAGTTTTAGGCCTACAAGTAGGCCTATAGACATGGCTCATCGTTATTCGCTAAAGTGTTCTTGACTGGAATCCTTGGAGGTGCTTATTTTGTATTGCTAAATGGACAAACAAAACGTTAAATGAATGTTTCACAATAAAAGCCGATACAACTCTTACATGAGTTTAAAATTGATAATGCACAATATTCCACGTTTGCACTACAAAACCGACAAAACCAATTTTTTCATTATGTTTCAAGAAGTTAAATATCATATGGTGTAGGCCAACGATAAAATGAATGAAGTCGAGAATTACAGCAATGCATTATGTAGATCAATATTACCGCCGACGTACGAAATTAATTTGTACTAGAATTTAATGCGCCCTCAAATTTAACGTGCACCTCAGTTTTGAAATCTACAAATGGACAAAAATGGTGCACGTTATATTCGAGGAAATACGGTAAATTCACCATTCATCATAAGACTCTTGAATATTTGCTTTAATCTGCCTGTTGATGTATACAAACTTCTCAGCATTTTCATTGCGTAGTCTGTTTCTCAATTTTGTTTGTATTAACCCAAATGAAGAAAATACTCTTTCGATTGAGGCAGAATTGGCTGGCATACGATGTAAAGATTCTATGGCTTGACAAAATTCCAGCAATAGGTGATTACGCTTCAGATATGTGTAAGAGATGTATGTTAAGGAAAGTTTTCCTGGGGCAACCTGTGAGATGCTAAAGTCCAAATATCCTGGTGCATACGCACCCTTTAAGGTTATCATTAATGACAGTAATATAGATCTAGCAATGGACACTGAGATTTGGCCACAGGGTACATTAGTTACAAAGTTTTTTTCAAAAGAAAATGCCTCCAGCCCAAGCCACCTAGTTCATTATGAAACACTCAATGCTCCCATGACTAAAGTTTTACTTAATGGAACTAAAGTCCTATATTGGAATGTGCAATGTTTGTCAAATAAAATTGATTACATTTCTATTATTCTAGATGAGATACAAGTGGATGTCCTATGCATTGTGGAGCATTGGCTGAAATACGAAGAAATTAATCTTATTAAAATTCCGGGATATTATCTATCAGATTGTTATTGCAGGTCTAACACTGAACTTTGGGGCTCAGCTATCTTTATCAAAGATGGGCTAACTGGAGTTAGAAGTACTGACGTATCTAACTTAGCTTGTGAATCTGTATTTGAAATCTGCACGAGTTATATTGACACACTCAACTTATTGTGTGTGTGTCTTTATAAAACTCCAGACAATAGAAGGCCCACTATTGAGGATTTTTTCAGAAGACTTTATGACTTTCTGAGCTTAGCGTATAAATCTCGTACCAATTTTAACATTGTTTTAGCAGGTGATTTTAATTTGGATTTTCTTGATAACTCAAATTTCGTTAAGGATTTCATCAATATACTAGATAGTTTTGGTTTGTGATTGACTATTAATCAGCCCACCAGGCCAGGTAGTAATGGTTCTCCTGGATCTTGCCTTGACAATATTATAACTTCAATTAATAGTGATAATTACATTGCTAATGTATATCCTACTGTTCCATCTGATCATGATGCGATATTATTTCATTTTAACAATACCAGTGTTTCTAATAGTGATAAAGTAAATAAACTGAATCTTATGAGCCCTATCAATGATTTTAATCTGTATAATTTTAAGTGCAAATTGATTCACATAAATTGGATTGAATTATACAGCATAGCTAATTTTAGTGACAAGGTAAATTATTTTTTTAATACATTTTTGGAGCTAGTCGAAATATATTTACCTTTAACATATCAGTCTGGCAAGGCTACTAAGAAATCTAGTAAGAAATGGTATACTACTGAACTTAAGAACTTAAAAGTATAGGAAGTTTTTAGTCTTATACCCTCAAAAACGATAAATAAGAAGCCAACAATAATGGATATGGGGACAATCTTTTACAATTAATAATAATATAATTGGTAAGTTAATAATTTAATAGAACTTATTTAAGTACATGTCATATAATACTATGTTCATTGACTAGTTTATGGCATTAATGTTTTGAAAAGTTCTTATTATACTTGTACATATGTATATTCAATAAGTTATTATAAGTTATTACAGCCGAAGCACTTATATTAAAACTGTTTTACAGTAATATAGATGTAAGTATAAATACATTCGTAAAATTCAGTATCTTCAAGTGTTAGGTTAAAAGTACATTTATATAATAAAATTATAAAATATTATGTAATTCCAGTTAAAATTGTTGTATCCAATTGTTGGAGACTGTCAACTTTGTCATAAAATTATAATCTATTTTACAGATTTAAAAAATTTTAGTTCGTATATTTACTATCATTAATTAAAATCAGAAGTCATGGATTTGTTTACACATTCTTAAAACGTTATAATCTTACAAGTAAAATACTTGTGTGTTAGTATCATCACCATATGAATTTCAGTTGTTCTTTATATATGCTTTAGTAACTTCTTAGTTCACAGAGATAAAAACTTGGTCTTACAAGATTGTAATTTGAAGTTATTATAAATTTACACTTGATAAGTAGCCTATATTAACTTTTATTCACACTGATATTATGAATACGTAGTAAGATTGTCCACATTGAATTTGAGGATGATACTTGGCTTCTTACTTAGTTGGGCGATATGTACATTTTGGTATTCAAGTGTATACCATCTTCAGTCTAGAATGGGAATAAGAATAAAGAGAATTAATGAAATATAAGATATTGGCAATAATGTAGAGTAGTTGTTAAGTTAATTTAAACTAACCTTAATGGTAGAAGAAGTTGTCTCGATGAAGACTAACTTGAACTTAAAACTTGAATGTTTATATCTCTATGACATGTATGTTTATTTTGGTTTTACCGAACTAAAAACTAAATATACTGAAACTAAGAAGAAGTTTATAGCTCTGATTAAATGTACTAAAAAAAATATTATATAAAATATACAGTAAGAACAAATCAAAGTGTATTTGGCCTGTGGCTTCTACTTTTATTAATAGCAGTTCTAAAAGCAACAATATTCCCTCTGATTTAAATGCTGATAGTTTCAATTCATATTTTATTGATAAGGTTCAGGAGATCGTGAGCACTCTACCTGATAGTAATAATGAAGTTATCTTATTCCTGTATAACCTTCCCAAAATAGATTGTAACTTCAAATTTCGTAACTTGACAGTGGAAGATGTCCACTCTACTATTTTGGCGCTAAATAATAGTGCTTGTCTTGATGTTTTTAGTCTTAATGCAAGAATTCTTAAAACTGCATCCTCACATATTGCTGAGCATTTAACATAAATTTTTAATCTCTGTTTAGATACTGGTGTTTTTCCTGATTTTTTAAAATATGCTAAAGTTATACCAATACATAAAAAAGGTGATAAACATGAACTTGTAAATTACAGACCGGTTAGTATTTTACCAATTATCTCTAAGGTGTTTGAAATTCTATTAGGTAAGCAGATTACAAAATATTTTGAAGATAATTCACTTTTCTCCAATAGCCAATTTGGATTTAGGCACAAACATAGTACTGTTGATGCCGTTGTCTCTTTCCTGACAACATGTTATAATAGCCTTGAAAGAGGTGACACTGTACATAGTAGACTTTTTGACCTAACAAAAACTTTTGACACCATTTCTTATGACACTCTGCTAAAAGAACTTAGATTCTATGGTTTTAAGGACGATAGTTTGAAATTGGTTAGCTCGTTTCTGTCAGATAGATATCAGTCTGTATATGCTAATGGCAAATTTTCTCAATTTAAATTGGTGAAACATGGTGTCCCACAAGGCTCCATACTTGGACCTCTTATTTTATTATATACATCAATGATCTCCCATACAATATTCAAGATAGCTGCCTAAAGACCTACCTTTATGCTGATGATTTAGCAGTTATTATTTCTCTTAAGGACAACTCCTACTTATATCCAAAAATTGTTGAACTGTCGAGTAAAATTGAAAACTGGTGTAAAAACAACAGCCTGACTAACTCATTTGGCCTTGATTTTCCTAATAATTCTGCCAAGTTTTTAGGCATCAACCTTGAGTCTTGTCTGGGTTGGCGCACTCATATTGATAGTGTTGCTAGTAAATTAAAGTAGAGGACTTTTTGTGCTTAGAATTTTTAAAAATCATATATCTTTTAATTTTTTGAAAACTATTGAAACGTGCTTCCGGGGCTGAACACCCAAGGCCGTACAGTTTATAAGTAATGCTGATAATAGAAGCGTAGTGAATAGGAATGAGGGATTTCAAAAGCGAAAATACATGTGATAAAATTCAGTAATAACAATTTATTGTAAATTTACAGTGTTGTAATTAAAGAAGGTGGCTCTTAAACAGTTTGCTTATGGAAATATAATTTAATATCATACACATCCTGTGAAGCAGGCTTTAGCTGGAGTCATAAAATGTTTGGCAGGCTTCCCTTCGCAAGAAATATAAAAGTAATCGAAACAAAATATAGAAAACTGGTGGGTAAAACAAAACGCGAGCTAACTGAAATAAACTAGAACCCACCAGGAACCAAACAAACTAAAATAACATACCTGCTGGAAATACAGAAATGAAGTCAAACCGATTACATGGCGAAGGTAATGAACTGCGACGGAGTCTCCCCAACCCGTAGCCCAAGCATGGCTGCTCCACGGTGGACAGGAGCCGGGCGGCGGAGGCGGAGATCGGAGACTACTGCATCGTAGGAAGATCCAAAACCAACTTCTTCGCAGATCGGAACCAACAGACTGACTCGTAATCCACGCTCGGAACACGAAAACTCCCACCCCCGGAAACGCCCCCTTAGTTAGTACCCACTACAGCAAAAAGAGAGCGCTTCCGCGAGCAAAGAGGAACAAAACCAAAACTAAACACAGGCCAGAAGGGTAAACTACAGAAACGCGCTCAAAAAGAAATAAAGGGAGAACTGCACAAACGTAAACAAAGCAAAAATGTGTACGTAGCAGAAGTAACAAGAAATAAGCAATAACCTAACTTTAGCAGAAAAAGAACTTAACGTAAGTAAAAGCATACAAATATATTAGAAAAACACAGTGCCGGGAACAAACGGCACACTATTTATTATGGGTGTATAAAGAGCCATATGAGTTATGGCATTCTACTCTGGGGTAACCATTCTTCAGCAAACAAAATCTTCATACTTCAGAAGAAAGCCATGAGACTTATATGTAGTGTATCCCCCAGGACACACTGCAAACCGTTATTTATTAAATTGGGTATTCTGACTATGTATTCCTTGTTTGTAATGAAATGTCATTTGCTTGTTAAGATGAATATTGATTCTTATACACTATGTTCTTCTGTACATAGTTATTCCACACACAACAGTGCTAATATTTATATTGCTGAATGCAAATATAGCAGAGTACAAAACTCTTTTGAAATAACATAATTAAATTTGTTCAATAGTCAACCTGATCATGTTAAAGCACTGCCATTGTTAATGTTCAAAAGAAAGGTTACTTTTTACTTTCCAATCCTCTGTATAAAGTTGCTGAGTTTTATGATTGTAAGTGTATGTTACTCTGATTTTTATAATATTTCTGACGTTGCTATACAATAATGTATTGTTCTGGCAAATAAACTATATCTATCTATCTATCTAATTGAAGGAAAAATAAGTATAAAAAATCCCTTTAGGTAGGCCTACAGGGCACAGGCTGAGGTAGATTTCATAGTGCTTTTTATTGAATTTATTAAGTGTAGAATAAAAACTTAAATATTTGTTTTAGAAGAGAGTTGTTAATTATGTATTAATTGATTTTATATTATTATTTCATTTTTACTTTGCCCATGGATTATTTTTCTAAGGATATGTAACTCTTATTTTTAATATTTCAAACTTTATTTCATTGGTAATTTTAACCTTAGTTGGTCCTCATAAATTCCTTTTGGCAGGCCTACAGGCTGAGGTATATTTTAAAATGTTTTTGATTTAAAAAAAATGAAATCTCTCCTTATATGAGCGCTATCAAGAAACTAGTTTTTGATTTAAAGATTACTCATCAAGAGCTTTTCAACGATACCCCACAAGACGTGGTTTTAAAATTTTTGGATTTCCACCCTCACCCCCACTACCACTGAATCATTGGTGTCTAATTTATGCAGACAGAGTTTCCCTGTAAACCCCATAGGGCCCAAAATATGTTTTTCAAAATTTCAACCCACTTCTGAGGCGGAACACCAGAAAAAATTGATTTTAGCCTGCTAAAATTGAAAAAAACCACTGGTCAGGTTATTTTCAATCTTAGCCAGATTTTTTACAACCCTGTTACAATCTCCCACTGATTTTATTGGAGCATGTAACTGTTTAAAATGTGCCGATTCCTCTTGCATTTGTACGTAAAATGAAGTAACCTGTTGCACCTACTATAAGTGTGGTTGTAAGGGGTAGACTCAACTTACTTTTCAGATAATGTGAACATGTTTCAATATAATCAGTTAATCGGTGTTTGTATCCTGATATTAGGCCTATGTATTTACGTAGTAAAAGAAAATTATAAAAAATTAACAAAACCACAATTTTTAAAGGAAAAATAAAATTATATTTTTTAACAATGTTGTTTATTTATTTACTGTGACAGTCAAAAAACATTGGTATATACCTTGCAAATAGTAATGAAAACATACTGACTCAATTTGCATGAAAATCAATCAAGTATTAACATAGATATGAGCAGTTTTGTGATCGAGCGGCCACCATCTTTGATGACATCATAGCTGGAAAATGTACCAGATGACGGATGACCACCCAAGCTCAAAATACTTACTAGGGCACCTACTAAACATTCCTGTAAAAAAATTCTCCCTACTCAAATTTTCCTACAGGACTGCAGTCAGGTCCAGGACTACTGTGGATGACAAAATAAAGAAAACACACAAACACACTACATCTCTCTTTAAATTTATTGGGGTACTTTTACAACTCTGTTTGGTTATGACTCAGAAAATGGGAAGTAGCCTATACGAGGCAAGTTTACCCTTCTGTAAATTATTCATACACATTTCCAGCAGAAACTTAAAGGGCATGTCCAATTTGTTGATTACCATGGACATTGAACATTTTATTTATGGACTCCCCTAATAAAACGTCTTTCAGAAGTACTCATAAACCTGACTGGGCCTCGCCTGACTTGGGGGGGGGGGGGGGGAGAATATTCAACAATGAATCTGTTAACTGCAAAAGAATGGGAAACTAGAAGCCAACTTCCTACTGAAGGTGAGTTTATGACAAAAGGAAAGGCTGTATGAAGTTATTCAGAGACACCATCACCTGGTATCGGTGCATTTGGAGGGCCTGAAAGAGAGTATAGCTGTGAAGTATATGAAATATGGACTTGATCTTGAAAGGGGGCGTGTAAATGAGAAACTGGACGCCGTGGTAGGAAATTATGCCAACATTTCCAATATGGAGGTTCCAAAGGAAGTGGCTTGTGTGTTTAAACATGGTTTTATATTTGCTCCTAAAACGTGTGGCTTTAAAGCAGAGGATTTCTTGGCACCGGCTATACGTCGTTCTAGAATGCTTTCTGATGCTGATGAGAAAAGAAAGTTCGTGCAGGAAGTGTCTTTGACAGTAGAGGAAATGAGTGAAAAAGTGGGGGAAAGTAAGGTGGGTTTTGGAATGAAAAAGGACATAGATAATGCCAGGAGGTGGTTAAGGGACAACAAAATTTTAGTCTTAAAAAGTGACAAAGAAAATTGCCCAGTGTTTATTAATTCTGATACATACGTTGAAAAGATGACTGTTTTAAACCACCGGATTTTTCGGTTTTAGAGACTAACTCCATTGCTATACTTGGATTCAGGGTAGGAACATAGTGTAGGAGATGTACCTGACTCAACGTTGCAATACTAAACCGCTGTCTCACTCACTCCCTTTCATTCTGTAGACAAGAAATGGGGACAGCCGGCAACCTGCCTAAGAACCAGTTGCCGGCTTTCCCCATTCCTTGTCTACAGAATGAAAGGGAGTGAGTGAGACAGCGGTTGTGTATTGCAACATTGAGTTGCAGGTACATCTCCTACACTATGTTCCTACCCTGAATCCAAGTATAGTATTAAACGTGAGGTAACGAAAGTGGTTAATAGCAGTATCACCATTAGTGAGAACACCAAAAAAGGACTTGTTAACTGTAAGGCTGAGTTACCTACTTGTTTCGGTTTGCCGAAAACCCATAAGGATGGTATTCCGCTGCGTCCTATCGTGCCCATGTATTGCCACCCGGCTTTTGGTCTGGCCAAATTGTTAGCGGAAAGGCTCACATGTGTGAAAAAGAGAACCAAATACTCTATTGGCAATTCCTTCGAAGCCAAGGATTTATTGGAAGGGGTTAAGTGTGAAAAAGGGTTCAGTATGTTCAGCCTGGATGTCATGTCTTTGTACCAGAGTGTGCCAAGATATTTGGCTGGTGAATATCTTTTCAGGTGGCTTTTATAAATGGGTATTGATAGTGTGGTGGCAAACGAGTACTGTAGGTGGTACAGGGTATCCACTGAATACAATGTTTTTCAGTTTAATGGAACCATATTTAAACAAAATGAGGGTTTGGCTATGGGAAACCCAGTTTCTGGTTTTATTTCTGACGTATTGTATTTTATGGAAAGGACTATCATAAATAAGAATCTGGACAATATAGTATTATATAGGCTATGAGGCATGTGGACGATGTATTCGTCATGGTTAGAAATGACATCTCTGAGCAATTGGTGCAAGATTTCAACGCTTGTCATAACAGAATTAGGTTCACCATCGAAAAACCTGAAAATGATACTTTGAATTATTTAGACCTGAAGATTACTCTTGACCAACCAAGAGTTAGGTTAGGTGTGTATAGAAAACCGGGAAAGGGAGATTTATATGGGTGATTCTTCAAATACGGGAAAATTTGTGTTCCGGATTGATATTTCCCTTCAAATACAACTTAAAAAAAAAAATTAAAATAAAAGTTTGTTTCTACTACTTCCATACTACAACTATCACTTTGAAATGTCACTAACTTTAAATTCTGATGTTCCAAAATCGAATTTAATTCAATGAAATGTCATCCAGATGCCCTTACAGCGAAGGCTACTGTATACCCCCAATCCCCCCCCCCCCCGTGGGAATTTCCGACACATATTTTTTTGTTGGTATTGCCATCTAGTTTCAGTTTTCAGTTGTTTGCCTCTTTTCAATTACAGCATTTACCCGGAAATCCGGAAAAATGAGTTTGTTTTAATTTTTCTTTGTTCTTTGCTCCTAATATGCCCAGGGAATTTCGGCTTACATATTTTTTGTTGGTATTACCATCTAGTTTAAGTCTTTAGTAGTTTGCCCCTTATCAATTACAGAATTTACCCGGAAACCCCGGAAGACTACGGAAATCTGGAGAAAATGAGTTTGATTTAATTTTTCTTTGTTCTTTGCTCCTAATATGCCCAGGGAATTTCTGACTCACATATTTTTTGTTGGTATTGTCATCTGGTTTAAGTTTTCAGTTGTTTGCCCCCGTACAAATTACAACATATCCCCGGAAAACCCGAAAAACCACTTTTATACGGAGAAAATGACAATGCTTTATTTTTTAAATCTTTGTTCTTTGCTTCTAATATTCAAAGGGAATATCTGAATCATATGTTCTTTTGTTGGTATTACCATCCAGATTAAGGTTTCAGTTGTTTTCCCCTTATCAATTACAGCAAATCCCCAGAAAACTCTGTAAACCACGGAAACCCGGAGAAAATTACTTTGTTTTAATTTTTTAAATCTTAGTTCTTTGCTCCTAATATTCACAGGGAATTAGTGACTAATATGGTTTTGTGTTGGTATTGCCATGTAGATTTAGGTTATAGATGTTTGCCCCTTATCAATTACAGCAAATCCCCAGAAAACTCCGAAAACTACGGAAGCCCGGAGAAAATGACTTTGTTTTAATTTTTTAAATCTTAGTTCTTTGCTTCTAATATTCAAAGGGAATTGGTGACTCATATGGTTTTGTGTTGGTATTGCCATGTAGATTAAGGTTTCAGTTGTTTGCCCCTTATCAATTACAGCAAATCCCCAGAAAACTCCGAAAACCACGGAAGCCCGGAGAAAATGACTTTGTTTTAATTTTTTAAATCTTAGTTCTTTGCTCCTAGTATTCAAAGGGAATTGGTGACTCATATGGTTTTGTGTTGGTATTGCCATGTAGATTAAGGTTTCAGCTGTTTGCCCCTTATCAATTACAGCATATCCCCGGAAAACTCCGGAAACCTCAAAAATCCGAAGAAAATGAGTTCGTTTTAATTTTTTTTTTTTTTAACTTTTGTTCTTTGATCCTAATATTCCCAGGGAACTTCTGACATACATATTTTTTTGTTGGTATTGTCATCTGGTTTAAGTTTTCAGTTGTTTGCCCCTTACAAATTACAACATATCCCCGGAAAACCCGAAAAACCACTTTTATACGGAGAAAATGACAATGTTTTATTTTTTAAATCTTTGTTCTTTGCTTCTAATATTCAAAGGGAATATCTGAATCATATGTTCTTTTGTTGGTATTACCATCCAGATTAAGGTTTCAGTTGTTTTCCCCTTATCAATTACAGCAAATCCCCAGAAAACTCTGTAAACCACGGAAACCCGGAGAAAATTACTTTGTTTTAATTTTTTAAATCTTAGTTCTTCTCCTAGTATTCAAAGGGAATTAGTGACTAATATGGTTTTGTGTTGGTATTGCCATGTAGATTTAGGTTATAGTTGTTTGCCCCTTATCAATTACAGCAAATCCCCAGAAAACTCCGAAAACTACGGAAGCCCGGAGAAAATGACTTTGTTTTAATTTTTTAAATCTTAGTTCTTTGCTTCTAATATTCAAAGGGAATTGGTGACTCATATGGTTTTGTGTTGGTATTGCCATGTAGATTAAGGTTTCAGTTGTTTGCCCCTTATCAATTACAGCAAATCCCCAGAAAACTCCGAAAACCACGGAAGCCCGGAGAAAATGACTTTGTTTTAATTTTTTAAATCTTAGTTCTTTGCTCCTAGTATTCAAAGGGAATTGGTGACTCATATGGTTTTGTGTTGGTATTGCCATGTAGATTAAGGTTTCAGCTGTTTGCCCCTTATCAATTACAGCATATCCCCGGAAAACTCCGGAAACCTCAAAAATCCGAAGAAAATGAGTTCGTTTTAATTTTTTTTTTTTTAACTTTTGTTCTTTGATCCTAATATTCCCAGGGAACTTCTGACATACATATTTTTTTGTTGGTATTGTCATCTGGTTTAAGTTTTCAGTTGTTTGCCCCTTACAAATTACAACATATCCCCGGAAAACCCGAAAAACCACTTTTATACGGAGAAAATGACAATGTTTTATTTTTTAAATCTTTGTTCTTTGCTTCTAATATTCAAAGGGAATATCTGAATCATATGTTCTTTTGTTGGTATTACCATCCAGATTAAGGTTTCAGTTGTTTTCCCCTTATCAATTACAGCAAATCCCCAGAAAACTCTGTAAACCACGGAAACCCGGAGAAAATTACTTTGTTTTAATTTTTTAAATCTTAGTTCTTCTCCTAGTATTCAAAGGGAATTAGTGACTAATATGGTTTTGTGTTGGTATTGCCATGTAGATTTAGGTTATAGTTGTTTGCCCCTTATCAATTACAGCAAATCCCCAGAAAACTCCGAAAACTACGGAAGCCCGGAGAAAATGACTTTGTTTTAATTTTTTAAATCTTAGTTCTTTGCTTCTAATATTCAAAGGGAATTGGTGACTCATATGGTTTTGTGTTGGTATTGCCATGTAGATTAAGGTTTCAGTTGTTTGCCCCTTATCAATTACAGCAAATCCCCAGAAAACTCCGAAAACCACGGAAGCCCGGAGAAAATGACTTTGTTTTAATTTTTTAAATCTTAGTTCTTTGCTCCTAGTATTCAAAGGGAATTGGTGACTCATATGGTTTTGTGTTGGTATTGCCATGTAGATTAAGGTTTCAGCTGTTTGCCCCTTATCAATTACAGCATATCCCCGGAAAACTCCGGAAACCTCAAAAATCCGAAGAAAATGAGTTCGTTTTAATTTTTTTTTTTTTAACTTTTGTTCTTTGATCCTAATATTCCCAGGGAACTTCTGACATACATATTTTTTTGTTGGTATTGTCATCTGGTTTAAGTTTTCAGTTGTTTGCCCCTTACAAATTACAACATATCCCCGGAAAACCCGAAAAACCACTTTTATACGGAGAAAATGACAATGTTTTATTTTTTAAATCTTTGTTCTTTGCTTCTAATATTCAAAGGGAATATCTGAATCATATGTTCTTTTGTTGGTATTACCATCCAGATTAAGGTTTCAGTTGTTTTCCCCTTATCAATTACAGCAAATCCCCAGAAAACTCTGTAAACCACGGAAACCCGGAGAAAATTACTTTAGTTAGTTTTAAATTTTCAATTTTCACTTGACAAGCAAACTTAGATTTACCTTTGGTAATCCGGACGGCCGTTTCGCACTATTTTAGTGCATCATCAGCGGTTTTCGAACTGCTACTGGTGGGTGCCTGTGTTGTACATTGAAATTCCCCACAATGCAACAATTGCATCCTTTGACATCACAAACCTATACACGAAAGTCCCCATAACAGAAACACTTGAAATACTGGAACAAATGTTAAAAGACAACAAGACTCCACAAGAACATATAAACGAAATAATCAACACCACACGAACTATTACACAACAAAACTACTTCACATACAACAGCAAGTTCTACAAACAACCTGAAGGCCTCCCTATGGGGTCTCCCATTTCCTGCATACTAGCTGAAATATTTGTACACAATCTTGAACAAAAGTACATACTCAACACAGAAGTAAATAAACATGCAAACAAAATCATATATTGGTACAGGTACGTCGACGATGTCCTAATGATGTACAATGGGAACAAAAGACAGGTCGAACAGCTTCACACATACATCAATAAGATACACACATCTATGAAATTCACACTGGAAACAGAAGAAGACAAAGCCATCAACTTCTTAGATGTCACAATCACCAAAACAGACAATAAACACAAATTCAAAATTTACAGGAAACCCACAACCACAGTAACAACTATACATAACTCATCCAACCATCCCGCCCAACACAAACACGCAGCTTACCACTTCATGGTTCACCGCCTACTCAATATACCAATGGAGATGGAAGATTTCAAAAATGAACTAAACACCATCAAATACATAGCCCAAGAAAATGGTTACAACCCCAGCACAGTAGATAGAATACTAAGAAACACTAAACACAAGCTAAAAGAACACACACAAACCCAAGAACCAAAAACGAAGTTCATCACACTAACTTACTACGGTAAGGAAACTCACAAAACAGCATCAACTTTCAAAAAACTCAAGTACAACATAGCCTACAAAACGAACAACATGCTAAAGAAACACCTAACAAGGAAAAGCACACAAATGGACACCTACAACAAAACTGGAGTATACAAACTGAAATGCGATAATTGTCCCAACTTCTATATAGGCCAAACTGGCAGATCCTTTAGAACAAGATTCCAAGAACACATAAAAGCACTCAAATACCCCCACAACAGAAAATCAAATTATGCAGAACACCTACTTGACACAAACCACAATTACACTAACATAGACACGAACATGGAAATTCTCCACACACTCCACAAAAGTCGCAAACTAAACACAATAGAACAACTAGAAATATATAAACACACAAAAAATCACCCCACTTCTATACTGAATGACCAACTACACTTCAAATCACACACACTTTTTGACACGATACCTGACATTCAAACACCGCCAAATACTCCCACTCCCACCTCAAGACCAACGCAACACCCACACCACCTAGGTGTACAACACAGGCACCCACCAGTAGCAGTTCGAAAACCGCTGATGATGCACTAAAATAGTGCGAAACGGCCGTCCGGATTACCAAAGGTAAATCTAAGTTTGCTTGTCAAGTGAAAATTGAAAATTTAAAACTAACTTTTGTTAAAGCAATCAAGAATGGACACTCAAACATACAGTTAAAATTACTTTGTTTTAATTTTTTAAATCTTAGTTCTTCTCCTAGTATTCAAAGAGAATTAGTGACTAATATGGTTTTGTGTTGGTATTGCCATGTAGATTTAGGTTATAGTTGTTTGCCCCTTATCAATTACAGCAAATCCCCAGAAAACTCCGAAAACTACGGAAGCCCGGAGAAAATGACTTTGTTTTAATTTTTTAAATCTTAGTTCTTTGCTTCTAATATTCAAAGGGAATTGGTGACTCATATGGTTTTGTGTTGGTATTGCCATGTAGATTAAGGTTTCAGTTGTTTGCCCCTTATCAATTACAGCAAATCCCCAGAAAACTCCGAAAACCACGGAAGCCCGGAGAAAAAACTTTGTTTTAATTTTTTAAATCTTAGTTCTTTGCTCCTAGTATTCAAAGGGAATTGGTGACTCATATGGTTTTGTGTTGGTATTGCCATGTAGATTAAGGTTTCAGCTGTTTGCCCCTTATCAATTACAGCATATCCCCGGAAAACTCCGGAAACCTCAAAAATCCGAAGAAAATGAGTTCGTTTTAATTTTTTTTTTTTTAACTTTTGTTCTTTGATCCTAATATTCCCAGGGAACTTCTGACATACATATTTTTTTGTTGGTATTGTCATCTGGTTTAAGTTTTCAGTTGTTTGCCCCTTACAAATTACAACATATCCCCGGAAAACCCGAAAAACCACTTTTATACGGAGAAAATGACAATGTTTTATTTTTTAAATCTTTGTTCTTTGCTTCTAATATTCAAAGGGAATATCTGAATCATATGTTCTTTTGTTGGTATTACCATCCAGATTAAGGTTTCAGTTGTTTTCCCCTTATCAATTACAGCAAATCCCCAGAAAACTCTGTAAACCACGGAAACCCGGAGAAAATTACTTTGTTTTAATTTTTTAAATCTTAGTTCTTCTCCTAGTATTCAAAGGGAATTAGTGACTAATATGGTTTTGTGTTGGTATTGCCATGTAGATTTAGGTTATAGTTGTTTGCCCCTTATCAATTACAGCAAATCCCCAGAAAACTCCGAAAACTACGGAAGCCCGGAGAAAATGACTTTGTTTTAATTTTTTAAATCTTAGTTCTTTGCTTCTAATATTCAAAGGGAATTGGTGACTCATATGGTTTTGTGTTGGTATTGCCATGTAGATTAAGGTTTCAGTTGTTTGCCCCTTATCAATTACAGCAAATCCCCAGAAAACTCCGAAAACCACGGAAGCCCGGAGAAAATGACTTTGTTTTAATTTTTTAAATCTTAGTTCTTTGCTCCTAGTATTCAAAGGGAATTGGTGACTCATATGGTTTTGTGTTGGTATTGCCATGTAGATTAAGGTTTCAGCTGTTTGCCCCTTATCAATTACAGCATATCCCCGGAAAACTCCGGAAACCTCAAAAATCCGAAGAAAATGAGTTCGTTTTAATTTTTTTTTTTAAACTTTTGTTCTTTGATCCTAATATTCCCAGGGAACTTCTGACATACATATTTTTTTTGTTGGCATTGTAATCTAGATTAAGGTTTCAGCTGTTTGCCCATTATCAATTACAGCATATCCCCATAAAACCCGGAAAACCACGGAAATCCACAGAATTTCTAGAACTCAGAACTTGTGATCTACAGTCACTGAAACCGTTATTGCGAAGTAATTCTGCATCAGGTGTGTCCTTTGAAGGTTCAAAAGGGTGAGTATAAGAACTACGAGATATCTGCCATAATTGTGATGGTCACATGCAAAGAAAAGGGGAATCATATCTTCTAAACATGCCAAGTGTAAGTCAAAGTTGTTTTCTTTAGTTGCGCGCTGAAATCTCAAAATCAATGACACTTTGTCCATATTACCATTCCAAAATTGTGCTGTTTTACCGAATGTCCCTTCTCTAACTTCAGTAAAGAAAGTTTGGTAGTGACTGTGGAAGGTTTGGTAAGATAAATTATCATTCACAGATGTCAAATTAGAATATGAAGTGTGTTCTGCCAGGTTTTCAATCGCCTTCATCCCTTCAGCATCAGGATTTTTTCCAGTATTCTTTGTCATGTAATTGGTAAGGGGAAAATAACTGAAACCTTAAACTATATGGCAATAGCAAGAAAAATTATGTGATTCAGAAATTCCCTGGGAATATTAGTATCAAAGAGCAAAGATTTTTAAAAAATTAAAACAATCTCATTTTCTGCGGATATTCGTGGTTTTCAGGGTTTACGTGGATATGCTCCAATTGATAAGGAGAAAACAACTTAAACCTTAAACCAGATGGCAATACCAACAAAAAAACATATGAGTCAGAAATTCCCTGGGAATATTAGGAGCAAAGAACAAAGATTTTAAAGAAATTTTTAAAAAGTCAATTCCTCCGGATTTCCGTGGTTTTCGGAGTTTTCTGGAGATATGCTATAATTCATAAGGGGCAAACAACTGAAACCTTAATCTAGATGGCAATACTAACAAAAAACATACGAATCAGAAATTCCCTTTGAATATTAAGAGCAAAAAACAAAGATTAAAAAAATAATACATAGTAATTTTCTCCGTATATACGTGGTTTTCCGGGGTTTCCGGGGATATGCTGTAATTGGTAAGGGGCAAACAACTGGAACCTTAATCTATATGGAAATACCAACACAAAAACATATGATTCACCAATTCCCTTTGAATACTAGGAGCAAAGAACAAAGATTTTAAAAAAATAAAACGAAGTCCCTTTCTCCGGATTTCCGTGGTTTTCGGTGTTTTCCGGGGATATACTGTAATTGATAAGGGGCAAACAACTGAAACCTTAATCTAGATGGTAATGCCAACAAAAAAACATATAAGTCAGAAATTCCCTTTGAATATTAGGTGCAAAGAACACAGATTTAAAAAATAAAACATAGTCATTTTCTCCGTATATACGTGGTTTTCCGGGGATATGTTGTAATTTGTAAGGGGCAAACAACTGAAACATTAAACTAGATGCCAATACCAACAAAAATGTGTGAGTCAGAAATTCCCTGGGAATATTAGGAGCAAAGAACAATGAAAAATTTAAAAAATTCATTTTCTCCAGATTTCCGAGGTTTCCGGCTAAATGCTGTAATTGATAAGGGGCAAACAACTAAAATCTTAAACTAGATGACAATACCAACAAAAAAATATATGTGTCGGAAATTCCCACGGGGGGGGGGGGGGAGGGTTTCATATTGGTAGCCCATGGTCTACCTGTACCAAACCTCGGTTTTGTATATTCTAATGCATTTTTCCACAAAACAAAATGTTATTTCCTTTTCAACTTTTTTCCTGTCAATGAGTATGAATGTGTGAAGAATATTAACCCCTAAAAAATAAAATGAAATAAAATTGTTACCCCACCTAATGAACATAAAGAATGTCCCAAGGGTTTTTGGTCATCCACATGGCTGAAAAGAATGGAATTTTTTCTGCAGAAATGAGAAATTTGTATAACTGGCAACAGTGTTAGAAAGCCAACAGGGCAGCTTTTGGTTGAATTGTAAGGTTGAATTTTGCTTGCTTACAAACAGTTTGGGATTAACAAAGGACTTTGCATCATTTTCAAGGAAAGCGTTTTTATTCCCCGCCATTAACATGGCTTCTAGAAAGTAGGCAGAAATTGAATATTTATTAATTTTGATTATGCACTATGATAAACCTTCTAATTCAAAGTACTTGACTGAAGTTGAGCTTACAGAGAAATGGCTTGCTGAGACCACTTGAACTCCTTTTTTGTCATCCACATGCCTGATTTTTGTGTCATCCACATGTCTCATGAAGGGGTATGTGGATGACTCTCAAGTCATGTAGATGATAAATGCAGGATACTATTGTGTTTGCGGTGTCTGTGACCTGTACTTAAGATCTTAAAACTGATTAAATGAATTTCTGCTTGATTTCCTCCTCCCCCAAAACCATAAAAACACAGTCTCGTTAAAATTACATTAATTCCGGAGTATGCACACAAATTTTCAAATTTGGTGCAAAATCAATTGAAGTATGCTGAGAAAAATATGAAAACACATAAAGAAAAGCAGATTGTTGCCAAAGTTAGTCATTAATGTGGCCTTCTGCCATACACATGTACACAAATGTCATTCACATGGCTTTAAAAAAATAAAGAAATTAAAATAAATAAAAATATAAACATTTAAGCTCTGCTGGTGTCATATTATAATCAAGTAACCCCTGAAGTATTTTAGTGATTTTTTTGAGATTTTTTAAACAAAGTAAAAAATTTGGATTTTACACACTCCAAATTTTCCCGTATTTGAAGAATCATCCATATATACATAACAGTTCATTGCATCACCAAAGGGTCAAGGACAACGTGTGGCGTAACTTTGTGGGCAGAGCCCTTGCCTTGTGTAATAATTTAGAAGAGTTGAGGAGTGAGAAAGGAGAAATTTTCAGACTGGCTAAAAGGAACGGTTATTGTGAAAGAAGGATTGAGAATATCTGGAACGAGGTGGAAAGTCGAAAGAGGCGAAAGAAAAATAAGAGTAGGAACAATGCCACTAAATATGTAGGGATGGTATATAATCCAACCGTGGGGGAGCAGTTTGGAAAAGTTTTTCGAAAATATGACCTTGTACCTGCGTACAGTGTAGAAAGAACGATCGAAAGGATCTTTTCAGACTATAAAAGAATTGGGAAGGAAAAGAAAGATAAAATGGAGTGTGCGGGGGTGTACTCGATCTCTTGTAAGGATTGTGAAGGGTTATACATCGGGGAGACGGGAAGGACATTTATTACAAGACTTAGAGAGCATAAAAGGGATGTTAGTTATGGGAGGACAAATACGGGATTCAGTCAACACATGGCCGATGAAAAGCATGGTATTGGTGATATGGAGATTATCTACCCTCACGGTAGAGTACGATTTGGAGAAGAGAAAAATATGTGAGGCTTGGAATATTATCAATAATCAAGGGCCTAGTTTAAACAGGTATGGAGGAGACCTAGGTGATGAGTGGATGGATTTACTAAGAAGGTTAAAGAAAAGGAAAAATAAAAATTATGATTTAAAATTTCCCGCGCCACCGACATGTGACAAAGAGGTTGATTACAACATTCCAGAGGAGTGGATCCGGGAACATGGTAGAAATAATTTGTTTGTGATGACGCAGGCAGAGGGCAGCATGGGTTTTCCACATCCACGTCAACCCTTGGCAGTTCATGCTGAGGCACATTCACCTGAGGAAGACCAGACGGCTTTGGTCGAAACGTTGTGAGATTTGTACTGAAGGTTATCCACTGTAAGTAAGCTTTTTCGTCTATGTTTTATATAGTAGTATAACAGTGGAAAATGGGCCATTCCATGAGAAAGTGGAATGAGGGGTAATTTTTATTATTTGGTGTATAATGTTTATTTTTGCAGCAAACATTTCTTGAAGATCTATATTTTATTATACAAAGTACCCAAAACATAATATGAAGAATTACTTTAAGAAATATGGAGTTAAAGTTGGCTCTCTTTGAACTTGCTCTGTTATCTTTAAAAAACGTATTTTTTAGTTGGCTAGACAGCTTGTCCAGAACCAGCAGAGACTAGTTCTGCTCAGGTCATTGTTAACAGCGTCTTTTGCTCTATATGTTACCTGCATTTCATCTTAATCCATCCAATGAGTTTATTTTAAAATTCATATTAAGTTGTCATAGTCATAAATGTAACATACGTAACAAAAAACTTCAAAAAGTTTTTATTTAATTGCAAAGAGCTGGTGGATTTCTTTGTTACCTTATGGAAGTAAGGTTAGTCATGAGTTCTAATGATTGCAAAATTATTTTCACCAAAAGAACAATTATTTCCTTAAAAAAATATGTAAACAATAAGTGTAACATATGTAACACTTTTACTGCCTTGGAAAAAACTATGAATTTGCCTTTTTGATAGGCCTACAGTTAGGCCTATTTGAGTGCTGAAACTGATTTTATATACTTATGCCCAGTGGTGCAGCCATTGGGGGAGATTGGGGCACTAAGGGGGCTAAAGCCCGCCCCTCCCCCCCCCAAGATCAGAATGATTTTTTCTTTAGTTTACCACTTTCACTTAAGTTAAATTAGTGATAACTGATAAGAATGCAAGATTACTTAAAATGTTTCACAGTGTTTGAAATTGTTAATTGGATTAATAATAATAATTAATTTTCGCCGTACATAAAGAAATTCTATATCGATTTCAAATGCATTAGTTTGCAGCCTCACTTTACATTTGCTGAATCAAGTCCAAATCCCACTGCACCATGTTTGCTACAGAATTCATACTGGCAGAGTATGTTAAAATCTTCTGTACCATAATAGCAATAATTTCAAGTCATCACAGAAGTAGAAACAATTTACCGGAAGTATGTTTAGTTCTGTATATTACTGCATTAACAACAACCAGTGCTATATTCTCCGTCAATCCATCATTCAATGACTAGATTGTCTTAACGCTGTTTTTAAAACACTCACTTTTTACAGTGCTTTATACGATCACTTTAAAGACGCATAATAAAATACTATGGGGGAGCAGGTTCAGTTCTGATTAGACCTAATGGTACGATAACTATAAATTTCAAAAGTTGAATGAAATGCTTTGAATTGTGATGTGTTAAAAATGGAATATCAAACTTTTTATAAACAGCAGGTGATATGGAAATATGTGTTGATATCCAATTTGATGATGATGAAGATAATGATAATAATAATGTTAATGATGTTTGCAATAGGATAGTAACTTCATTGAATAGGTTGTAAAGAAAATTGAAAAGTTAGTCCTATGCACCCAGCTTATAATAAATTATCTTTTTTAAATTTTATTAACATGCATTTTAAGTTTTAGCAACCCCAGATTAAAATCCTGGCTGCACCACTGTATAGGCCTAAATGTAAAATTCAATAATTAATAAAATAATTGCTTGTCTCAAGAATATAAATAGGCTATATAATTAAAATAGGCCTTATTATATTTTATTACTGGTATTTAATCAAAATTGCATAAAATTACGCATAACTTAAACAAAAGATATTCTATTTGGCTTGTAGTTTGAAAAGAATTCAAAGGAAAGAGTTAGGAAATAGAGAGACAGGATAAAACAAAATAAAGAGCTATTTGCGGCCAATTTAGAGAAAGAAAGAGAAATTGGAAAACAATATCTGACTAACAATCCAAGGAAATTTATACTAAAGCGTGTGGGAAGACACCTTGCTTCGTAAATATGTATGTGTAAATACACATACAGGGTGTTAATGAATAACACCGAAATTTTTTACCTGTATATGGAGGGGACATAGACAAGCAACTTTTATTGGGAGATTTTTGCTCTATGACGTAAAATGTGTATGCTACAGGGCATTAAAGTCATTACAAATTGGTGCTCATAAGTCAATAATTACGCGAAATAGGGTTAAAATTTTCGTTAAACTGACTTCATGCCTTCTTAGTGATCGATAAAAACCAGATATTTAATCATTCACGCACAGTTATATCATAATTTAGAGATTTTATAATCTGCAAAATTTATAGACTAATGACATGACTGGCCACCACTGCATTAGTCTTCTTTTATTCAGAACTACTTACTACAATGTTAACAACGAAGTTCCTTTGTTTTGAATTTTTTTTCTAATGTTAGAAGCCAGTGGCGGCCATGCCCTGGGAGATCTTATGCTGTAACAGGAAAAATTGAATCTACAGAGCAAAAATCTCCTAATAAAAGTTGCTTGTCTATGTCCCCTCTTTTCCACAGGTAAAATATTTCGGTGTTATTCATTAACACCCTGTATAAACTAAACTTCTTGGCGCTACATCCCTGAAGGGACTTGGCCTACCACCCAACCGCTGCGTCATCTGCCATAGGCATGTGGTCTGACCGGAGCCGCTACTTTTCTATCAAGTAGCTCCTCAATTTGTATCACGAGGCTGAGTGCACCTTGTTCCAGACCTCCCTACCCCAAGGAGGTACCGAGAATCGAACCTGGACCTACGGATCCGTGGCCAGTGACGCTAACCACGAGACCAATCAGGCGGTCAAATACACATATACACATATAATATATCTAAGGGGTGGGTCTCAGTCACCACAGCATGGTGCATCCTAAGGTTGCGGATAGAGAATATGGTCGCCAGATATGGAGGGTAGCTGTGAATATGCTGAATAAACAGTCGCGAACAGATGACATGTGAGACTATAAAAACTTAAATATAAGTGAACTATCATGTAAAAGTTCTTAAAACATTCAAATTATTGAAATATTGCACAATAAAACATTATTCTTCTTTATTATTTTGCACAGTGTAACATACATATCAAAGTACTGTAACATACGTAACAGAAGAAAAAAAATTTAATTTCTGAAAATCAGCCTGAACTATTGAAACAAAGATACTAGGTTAATGAGTGTAATCTTGGCTACCCAGAAAATAATGTCCTGGAGTTCTTGTGTTACATAATTCACAGAGATTTCCATGTAAGATAGATAAGGTTAAATTCTGTGTCCGATTTCTGTAACATACGTAACACCCATTTTATTGATAATAATATTTAATGTATATTACTGATTAATAAAACTTTCATATATTCTGAAAGTACATCTTTGACTCTATCTTCAGATATGTACAAAGTTCCAGTTAATGCCATATTTTAATCACTGTAGGGATCTAAAGTGCATCCAAATGTAACATACGTAACAATGGAATGGCTCAAATAAGGACTTAATGAATTTAATACACCTTCCAGTTTATAATATAAAAATAGTTATTCCGTGCGCACATTTTATTTGGCTAAATCTTTGTATCACTTTCAGAACTTGAGTGTGATTTTTTCTTACTTAATTCTAAGTAGCAAAAAAGTGCAAATTTCATTCCAACTGTTCAATTATGTTTGATACCTTGAGGTTTGATAGAGTTATCATAGTCATGGCTCTCTTTAAGAATAATTATAATATTAATCTTGTCTTTTAGCGGCTTTGCTAATATTTTATTTATTCCTAATTTGCACAAGGCCGCCTAGAAATTATATCTTTCTTATTGTCAAAACAATTGATCACAAGTTCTTCCTCTTTAATTAATTCAATTTAACGTTTATTTTCATTAATATTTCTTATTATTTTAATTAAACAATAACTATAAATATAGTTTATTTATTCTCAACTTTTACTGTCAGATTGCTTCACAATCTACGTCTTTCGTTTAAGAATATTATTGCTCAATCGTTCGTAATTTCTCGTCTAATGGGAGTGCTTTCCTATCATTGTTATGTAGCGCTTTTTTGAAACCTTAAGTTTTCCTTTGTTGCCATTATTCTATCCTTGTAAAGGATCGTCGTCCATTCTGGACGCTGCCAGTATTGGCTTTTATTGTCTAAAGAACCTTATATTCATTACTACGAATTAAGGATTCTTTCATCATCATTTATATTGCACAGAAGCAATATCTATGTTTTTATTCAGCTCAGAATAGCTGTTTTACTTAACGCTGCTACCAAGCATTTCTCCAAGGCATGACATTACATAATTCGACATCAGGATTGGATTGGTGTGATATTTTAACTGCTTAAAGGAATCTTCAATATCAAAGTGAGTATTTAAAGCTTAATAATTCATATACAGCTTATAACATCGCATCAAACTGTATTAAGATTCTTCTTCGTCGCCATTATCAAGTTCACACTCAAGTTCTGAAAGTGATACAAAGCAATGTGATAATGATGAACCACTGGCTGAAAATACAAAACCAGGCTGCAGCAAGGATGATTCTGAGTATAGGGATTTAGAATTTTTAAATGTCTCATTGATATCCATATTAAAATCGCCTGTTGTTAAAATAAAATATATTTCAAATAAGAAATACTGCAAAGAAAAGATCAAAAAAGTTAAATCAAGATTAAATGAAACTTTTTCCCAATCTGTCAACCAAGAAGAGGATAACAAGAAGCCATTGGATAATTCGCAGACAGAAATTCTTAATCAGCTTAAAGAAAAAGTTCTAAAATCAAGGTGTGAAGAAGCTGTGGCAGTCTTTGGGACCCAGAAATTCCATGCCTTCATTCCTCTAGATCTAAATAGATTGAAAACCCAAGTTGACTCATTTTCTGAAGATTCAGAAACACAAAGAGTGGTGGTTGGTGAACGTAGACTCAAAAGATGATTTTGAAAAGGAAGTTCATGTTTCCTTTCTTCACCCAAAAGGATCATCGCCATCATTCACATATTCTAGGAGAGCAGCACTGCCAAAGAACTATATTTTGTGCAAATTAAATCCAACCACAGCAACAGGTTCTATAGCAAGTTCCGTTCCAGTAGATGAGATGGTCAAAGTAGCACGAGTTTTGGCTAAGAAGAGAAATTACCTCTACTAATTTCAAGTGTAAAAATAAAGCAAGTTTAATTGTTTTAAGAAAATAGATCAGATAAATTTTTGTAAGTTTAATTGTTTTAAGAAAATAGATCAGATAAATTTTCAACAGGAAAGAAACATGTCACTGCTTGAGTAACTTCTGTTAGTTCCAGTTGTTATATTTACCACATAAACCATCATATCTAGGCTATTATATAGACCTAACTTTTGTCAAATAAAGTTTTAGGTTGTAATGGAAAAAGCAATAAACTATTTATTATTAGGATAAGTTTAAATACAATAGGTAGGCAGGCTAAGATTAATTTTTAATCTGTAACAATTAACAAATTTCCAGAAATTCCACACGCCTTAGAAGTTCAGATAAAAAATAATATCAGTATGATACTGTACCATTGGAATACCACCATGAAAATTTGTACACAACTTACTAAAGAGGTGTGGAATACATTTTTTTTTTTCAAAAAATTAAAAATTCCAATTTTCAGTTTTTCATAAAAAAACTTTTTTTTAGTTTTTTAAAAAATAGGCTATAGTAGATGTGATACACACAAGTTATATATCCAATTAAAGCCCTGTAATTCTAAAGACAACGGTACAAATTTGAGCTTTCCAGGAGAAACTGTTTTTGAGTTAGGCCTACATGCTTCTAAATATCTCAAAGCATTCCTAAAAACTGTGCCTTTTTTAATTTTTAAAAAATTTATATCTCAAAAACTAATCAGCTAACAGATTTTATTGCAGTTCTGCATAATGTTGGTACAGTTCAGAACATTATAAATATGTGGGTTACATACTGTAGCCTACATGGGTTATTCTCCAGAAAAGGGCAGATTCATGTCGCAGTTGATTTTCGGGTGTAAAATAAGTACTTATGGATTATGAATTATTATGATAAGTTAGATTGAAATAAGGTCTATTTGATCCCATATTCCACTTTTTAAACAAAAGTTACAATTTTCTGCATTTTAGGGCACAGTATGTGAGATCTCACCTCCGTGTCATGTCCCAATGCCTGACTTGTCATTTTCATTCTTTCATAATTCAACAGGCTTTAATTTTTATTCCATTTTAGTGTTGTAACAAGAACAAACAGCTCAAAAAATGAGTCATTAATAACTGAAAATAAAATATATCATTTTGTAAAGACAATTTTTTGCACTAAACATGCTTGTCCCAAGGTGAGACCTCACCTCCGTGAAACAATATAAAAGTTCAATTATTTCCACAGCACTGTAGTCTTTCTATTTTCCTTGGACTCCAACTTTTGGCAGTTTTCTTATCATTTATATAAAGCCAAGCTGTTAGTGTGATTTTAAGTGTTGTTTTGTTTGTGTAAAAGGGCTTAATGCAGAGTTGGTAATTGGACTTCCTCACCTCCGTTACCTACACCCAACGGTAAAGTAGTATGTTTTTATATTTACTTTTGCTACAAATTATAATAATAAGGAATGCTAAGTTAAACTCTAGAACTGAGATTTTCTAACCTCAAATGTTTCCAAGCTGTTTGACAAATTAGAGAAAAATCTCACCTCCGTTACCCTCACCTCCGTTACTGTTACTCTCGAGTCCTATCCATGGAGGTGTAATTAATGTTGTAATTGATGACATATTTAACTGTCTGCATTTTTTATTTTTGTTTAAAGAAGATACTGGTATAGCCTAATAGTTTATGACAATGTATCATGTTTTGATTTAAAGTTTTGATTTTAAGGTGATAATCTATTTTAACATAGATAAAAATAAGTAAAAAGTTGTGTGTTAATCCATTTGTATGGTAATAAATATTGTTCATTTCCATGATAACATTTAATACAGTAAATTAATTCTAATTCTCACATAACTTCTATTATAATTACTATTTCATACTATTTTCTCACCTCCATGAATGCACCATTTTCTAACCTTGTTAATTTAATGCAAAATACCACTCGGTAAGTAGGGCAAGTACCTCAGTAGTACTCTGCAGAAGGAAATATTACATAAAAAAATTACATGATCCAAAATAAAAAATATTTTTTAAAAAATATTCTAACATTGAAATCTGCCCTTTTCTGGAGAATGACCCACATACATAAGGTGAATATGAAGCATTATATAACATAATTTAACAAATAATACATTTTACATACACACAGCACATACCTAACCTACTTTACCATGACAGCATACATCCATTAGGTACATCCTCATATAAAAAAAATCATAAAGATCTGACGACATAACGTTTGGACCATTGCACAGTGGTCCAAAACGCGAATCTAGCGGGACAAAACTCATTTTGGTCACCCTTGTAAAATTAAGCAACAACAGTTTGATAATACTGAAAACATATCCCTTTATCAGGAATGAACCTTTAAATAAGGGTACTTTGATTTATGACAGCATGACACATCCCCAAAGTTGAATGAAGGTTTGCCGATTTTGCGTCAGGCATCAGACGGTTTATTTCTCAGTAAGGTTTGTTAGTGGCAGGAAGCAAGTGTGAACTAGTGGAGGAATTTATTACTACTGGATAATTTAATCCAAGGTATGTGGAACTTTTTGGTATAACAAATATACATATATAACTTACATATTTGTATGTCCGTCATATTAGTTTGTATTCTTTAAAGATAAAAAAGTTATTTTATTTTTTCCAAAAACTTTAAATTGACTTATAAAAAATATATATCTGAATAGCACCTTGAAAATTTACCAGATCATAGTTAAATTCATGGGCTATAAGTTGCTTTGAACCGCAAAGTGCGCAAGTTGCGCCTTTTTCTGTAAAATCTATTTCTTTCCAAGAATCCAAGAAATAAAATTGCTTCTTGCAGAATATGTTTATTATTAAAATACGGGATTTCGATCAGTAGGCTGCACTGAATCACTAGAACCGGCAAAAAATAATACCTAAAGGTTAATAAGATATTTATTTGAGTAATTTTAAATAAATAGAAGTATTCAATTAATTTTAACAAATTAAAAATATTCCAAAAATATGTAATTAGTTAATTTTTATAAAACTTATGAAAATATTCTACAGTCTTTTTAGATAAGCTTTATTTTTTTATTTTAGGGAAAACAAGGGATCCAAAAAAGTAGAATGCCACACACTAGAATTAAATTAACTTACGGGTTATTACCCTCATGGAATTATTCAAATTATTCAGGAAGAACAAATTCACTAAGCAAGATTGTGTAATTACGTGAAAGAAAATTTTGAATTGCGGGTCTACAATATTGTTGCCTTAAATGAAATTTAAAAAGTGCTATTATTATTTAAATCTGATTTCCGGAAACGGAAACAATGTGCTAGAAAGCATGATAGATTTGTTGTTAAATATACAAAATGGTTAAATTCTGAACTAATATTCCCGGAAAGTGTTATGAAATTTCATTCACTGAATGTTTCATCTTCATCAAATGTTGGAAGACCCAGAAAATTATTGTCTGAAGGTAGGGTTCTTAATCTACTGCTCATCACTTCAGATCCTTTGATATCAAATACACGCCCCTTGCCCCAGAAGAAGAAATACAGTCTACCCTTGGAAGTTCGACAGCTCTTAAAAGAACCATATCTAATCAAAAGCCACAGAAATGATGAACAGAAGAAAATTTCGTCACCTCTAGAAGAAGTTGATGATGATGATGATGATGATGATGGTGGTGGTGATGATGAAGAAGAAGAAGAAGAAGAAGATGTAGGTGGTGATGAAGATTATGAAGAAAATGGTGAAGAAAAAGATGATGATGATTACGATTAAAATTTTGAAAACAGAACTGTAATCTTATAATATGGTATCATAACACAATGTATTCGTATGTATATTATGTATGTGTGTATATATGCATGCAGGCCTATGTGTGTATGTGTGTTTTTATCTAAAGTAGATTATTTTTCCTTTACCGTCGTGTTCTACAAACGAATACATTAGCATTGTTCCCTAGTCCGCAAACAGTTTCTTTGTGCTGTAATTGAAATAGGGCAAATGTTTGCTGGAACTGAGGAAGTAAAGATCTGTCTGCGTACAGCTAATTGAGTTTCTGTCCACTGATTGACATAATAAATTACTATGTAAAAATGTGGTACATTCTGTGTTCTGTGTATGTGTATATGTACGAGTATATTGAAGATGCAAATAATTCAGCCCCGTTGGATTCTCCAGACGTACAAAATAAAGAAGAAAATAATGATGATGATGACTAGAATTTTGAAAAGAGTACTTAAACTGTATGAACATTATATTATGTACATATGTGCATGTTTAGTTATTTATGTATGCTTGTTTGTATGTGTGTTTCGTGTATTTATATCCAGGCGTGTAATGTGTGCGTGTATATATATAGGTATAAATGTATATTAATATATTTATACAGCAAATTTATATGTTTAAGTGGGTTTCTTTGCATTGTATGTGTATATTACATGTAAGGGTATAATTTCAAAACATAATATAATTTTGTCCCGCTAGATTCGCGTTTTGGACCACTGTGCATTGGTTGATTTAATGTGGAATGACCCTGGAGAGAAAATAGTATTCTTAATGATCGAAGGAAAGCTGATCAAGGCAGAGAGTCGCATGTGTGTTCCAAGAACGGCAGGAAGAATTAAAGAAGATGAAAACCATTGGACTCTAGACTATGGTTGTCCCTCATGACACCCTACCGTCAGACAGTGGAACTATAAACAGAAGACTAGTGAAACGCAACATTAAATCAACTGTGTTATGTAAACAAGTTCATATTGAAAGCCTACCACAGTATTATATTAAAAAACTACTGGAAGTGTCATTTATGTAACACTGTATTGTAATTAGCGCATATTATTAAGGACACAACAGTGAGCTGCAGCACTGGCAATGAGCAATGAGACAGGGTAAAGGCATGTGTAAGAGTAGGTGGCCAGGAGAAGTAGATGGGGAAGCAGGCTAGCGGGCGAGACTGGGCAGAGCTTTGCTACTGCACAATCTAAAGCTCTATCCACTATGTGCAGTCGGCAGTTTGTAGTTGGCAGTTGCAGTCGGCCGCTTGGGAGCAGCACTCGAGCCATCCACAATATGCACAGTGGAAGAAAAGACCTTACGGTCTTAACTTCTCCAGGTTAAATAAACTATTATTATTATTATTATTATTATAATATGCATTTGACATTGAGGTTAGGAAGACATTTCACAGCATAAAAAATGTGGAGGAATCGCTTTATAATTGCATAATATATGTAATAAACACATCTTGCTTTCTCGTAGTATACTAATCTGTTTATTTGCACTAGTAAATCATTTTCAATCTCATAATACCGTCAACGGGGATGACTTTGATAGTTTTTTTTCCTTTAAACTGTCATAGTTTCTGAAAAAATGAAGTTTTCAAAATCTAAAAAATTGTAACATATTCTACTTGTTTTGAAGTTTCTAAATAATCTATTCACTTTCAGATCAGACCTAACATACGCTGAGAAAAAAATAAAATACGGCGTGTCAAAGACACCCTGCATGTGGAGTCACTTTGATAGGGTCTCTAAAATTGCACAAAATGAAAGCTAAAACTAACAAATGTATCATTCTCAAACCACACTTAAATCTGCCAGGTAGTTTTTATACCATAGCGGAATGAAATTTTTTAAACTGTGGGGTGACTTTGATACGTCATTTTAAATGTATAGAAACCAGTTTATACAAACTAAGCTATTTAATGAAGGATCAAAAATGAAATAGGAATAACACATTTAGCACAAGAACCTCAAAATTAAACAAAAATAGCACATTTAGCACAGTAAACTCAAAATTACTAGTGTTTCACATTAGAATTACAGGTTTTTCTTGCATCAATTTTATTTTTAAAAATGTTTCTGAACCTGTCACATTTTGTCAAGAAGGAAAACAATTTTCTGTAGACCCGAATCAGTGTTCCAGTATCTGCAGATTTGTGCCCCATACCATGAAACTCACTGCCCATACATTTTGTATTTTGCCCACAAATTGTAAAGCTGTATTTCTTATTTTTGTGCTAGGAAGTAGTTTGTAAAAACATGGGCTGTCTTATGAAGGCTCGAAACCAAAAGAAAAATAAGCCTATCAAATTCGGACACATGAAACTAAAAATTGTCTAGATTTAGCTTTCTTTCACATCAATTTTATTTTCAAAAGTACCGGTACATCTGAACCTGTCACCACTTTGTTCAGCTCTTGGTTCTGGCAGAATTGCTAATATATCCAGGAAATCAACAACAAAAACATCATTTTCTATAGGCTTGAAAATATGTTTTCCAGTATCTGCAGATTTGAGCCCCATCAGGATTGTGGTACAAGATTTGCTGTGATTCATAACTTTTTCCAGATAATTTACTTCCCTTTTGTAAAGTAACTTCTTTTTCCCCGGGATCATCACTTAAGTTACTTTCATCATAATTAAATGTGTGTGATGGTGCCATATTTTCAAGTGTTTGTGATAGATTTCGAAAGTACTCTTTGATACAATCTTTTGAAACACTTGCCCAGGCTTTTGTTGTGATTGTTGAGAGTCTTTGTGAAATTAAGCTCTTATTGCGTTGAATTAAACCTCGGATCCAGTCAGGGCCTAGTACATTATTTTTGAAAAACAATATATTTACACCTTTTTTATCTAAATAAGATTTGGTGAACATCTGCACATCAATCATACCTAAAAGGGAAACCCCAATCCCCACACTTAATAACAGCCTTGACGAGACACCGTTCTTCAATGCTGAATAATGCAGTTTGGCCTCCTGGATTACAAGTATGCCTACCATAAAATTTGTTGTGGAGTGTGCCGTAAGGTATTTTGTAATCTTCTGAAGCTTTTTTTTAATAGATAATGTATTATCACATATCTTTTTAAGGGCTTCCTCCAGATCTTCACTACTGCAGTTTTTTATAATTCTTACATCTTGGGTTTGATTTGTATGTACGCCCCAACTTTCTTCACATTACAATAGCAGCCCACACTACCATACACAAGAATAACTTTTCTCTACCCTAACTGAAAAAGAAATATAATACCAGCATGAAAAATAATTTTATTGCCGCAACTTTTCATTATCAAAGGCACCCCAAAAATGGTATCAAAGTGACCCCAAAGAAAGAAATAGTCTATAAATATCCCAGTTTATTTCCAAATGTGATTTAATTTATGCAGAATTAATGAGAAAGAGATTTCCTTAAATATTTAAACACTAAAATCTTATTCTGGTTATATGTTTTTGCTGGGGTTCCAGAAGTTTGAGAACTAATCATTTTTAACAAGAATGCAACATTCCAAACAACAAACTTTTCCTTTCAAATTAAACACACTTTAGAGCAACAAAATGCATAATATAAAACTAGAATGATCAGGGATGCCGACAGTGATCTTAAAAATTTCTAACTGATGTTTTTATACACCTATCAAAGTCACCTCATGAAATCAAAGTCACCCCCGTTGACGGTATGTTACTTGCAGTCGTGCAGTCGGTAGTCGAAAATGAATTACCTGACTGCCGACTACCAACTGCCGACTGCCTGCTGTCAACTGCAACTGCACATTGTGAATGGCGCCCATTACTCACCACACGTTATACTTCGACTATACTGACTACCAACTACCGACTGCACATTGTGGATGGAGTTTAAATCTATCTTTTGCTATTGGAAAAAAGGGAGAATCAGGCTCATCCGAGTTCCCCACTCCACTCCCTAACGGGACCCATGTGGAAAATAGAGGTTTTGAGAGGGGAGATTCTTAAAACAGTGCAGAGACATCTAGCGGTGGCATTTCAGACGTATATGAAGAGTTAAAAGATAATAAACCGGATGTGATTGCATTTAGTGAAACACATATCACTGAAGATATTGACTCTTGTGAAATTGCTCTTCCAACATACATTGAATGTTTTACACTATCAAATTCTCAGTATACTGGTGGGGTTGGAGTATATGTTAAAAAAGGGTTACAATTTAGAGTTATTAGCAAAGTTAGTGTGGACTATACGTTTTGGGCTCTTGCAATTAGCATTGTTATAAACAATCAACGGAAAAAAAATTTTGGGGTATATTACCGTTCCCCTAATTGCTTAATGTCTGATTTTTTTAATCACTTTACAAATTGGTTAGACAATATTAATATATATGTTGGACAAAATTCTACATCTGTTACTATTGTTGGAGATTCTAATATCAATTGGTTACTGCAAGCAGATAGAAATGTTAGGCGTATGAAGGAAATTACTATAGCTTTGGGTTTGCAACAGTTAATTGATGTTCCTACACGTATTACAAATGCATCACAGACAATAATCGATCATGTATTTTCTGATGAATGTGATATAAAGTGTAGAGTTTTACCAGAGTATAATATATCTGATCATGAAACAATTGAGGTTTGTTGGAATGAGGTAGTCGAACATGAGGAAGATAAGTTACTCTGTTGATTAAGGGAAAAGTAAACTTTGATAAACTTCGAGAGAGTCTTCAAATGTGTGATATACAGTCATTAAAAGATGAACAAGATTTGGATGTTGAAGTTAAAAAATTTATAGATATTATAGAAGAGGAAGTTATCAGTTCAAGAGAAAGAGATGTTGTAATTAAGAAGGAGCAATACTGTAGATACTTTAATAAACAAGTGGTTGAGGCTAGATGGGAAAAAATTAGGACATATAAAGTTTTTAAAATGAAGAAATATCAAGTAATGAATGGATTAATAACTGAGGAGGAATTGAATGAAGCATGGAATAACTAAAAAATAAAGAGAAATAGGTTTGTAGCAGTACTTCGAAAAACTAAAAGAGAGCTTTTGTCTCGGAAAATTGAAGAATGTGGAAATGATGGGAAAAAAATATGGCATATTCTTAAAGAAATGTTGAGTAACTATAAAGTGACAGTGACAGTGAAAAAGATACAAATTAATGGTCAAGTTGAAGAAGATGATAAACTTGCAGTAAATAAATTAAATGAGTATTTTGTTGAAAGTGTTAAAGAATTGGTGGAAAGTATTCCTGATAGGCCATATATGAGAATTTGGTAGAACAAAATGAATCTAGTTTTGAGGATTTTGATCATCCAAATGATGAATACATTAGAATGATTGTTTGGCAGTTGAAAGGTAAAGATCAAATGCAACCAAATGCTGTAGTGTTGAAAGAATGTTGGGATATACTGGGACCTGAAGTGTGCAATATAGTTAGAAAATCTCTTACTAAGTATGAAGTTCCTAATGAACTAAAAACTTCTAAAATAACGCCAGTGCCAAAAATAAAAGGAACTCAGCAAATGAGTGAAATGAGACCAATAAATGTTCTACCAGCTTTGGAAAAAGTAATTGAAAACGTAGTAAGTTATATAATCAAGTGTTGCAGTTTGTAAAAGACAATAATTTATTAAGTGACTATCAAGCTGGATTTAGAGAAAAGCATTCAACGGAGTCTGCAATCAATTTTGTCATCGAGGACTGGACAAGAAGTATAGGTGAAGGTGATTTTGTGGTGGCAGTTTTTTTAGATCTGAAAAGAGCATTTGAAACAATAAATCGAAGTATACTGTGCCAGAAACTTGAAAAGTTGGGAATAAGAAAGGGTCCTCTGAAATGGTTTGAGAGTTATCTCAGTGGAAGAAAACAAAAAGTAAAGTTAGGAAGTACGGTATCTGAAGGAAATGACTAATGATAATGGTGTACCACAGGGAAGCAAATTGGGACCTTTGTTGTTTATACTGTTTATTAATGAGCTGCCCAAAATCCTTAAGTATTCATCAATACAGTTGTTCGCAGATGATACCTTGATTTACATTAGAACCGAAAATCTGGATAATGGTATTGCCAAAATAAATGAAGATTTAGACATTGTGAATATGTGGCTACAAATGAACAAGTTGTGCTTAAATGTAATGAAGACAAAAGCTATGATAATCAAGAAAAGAAACAAAATACTAAATAGGAGCGCTGAAGTGAAAATAAACAATGTACAGCTGGAATTAGTAACAGAGTTTAAATATCTGGGTGTAACAATTGATGATGAACTACAGTTTACAAGTCATTATGAAAATGTTATCAAAAAATTATTGAAGAAGAAGACTTCGGTTCTCAGAAGGGTGTAATACTGTTTACCAAAAAAAACTAAGAAGTGCTTATTTGATACAATGGTTAGGCCACATATGCAATATTGTAGTACACTGTTTGTGAGAGCTAGTAGTGAGACACTAAGAAGAATCCAAGTGATTATAAATGAGGGGATGCGTGCAGTTTTGAAAAAGTGTTATGATGAACCAGTCAAAAATATGTGTAAAGAACTGAAAATGTTATATTTTTGTGATCAGGTATATTTGGACTCCATGACGTTTATTTATAAAATTGAAAATAATATGTTACCAAGTATTATGAAAAATTGGCTTAAGAAAAATCAAGATATACATGAACATAATACAAGAGGTGCAGCAAATTTTTTTTTGAGTTGGCCTTCTAGTGCAAAAGCAACGAAATCAATATTTTATGATAGTGTGTCTAAATACAACAAACTTAGTTTTGAAACAAGAACCTCTACATCGGTTAATAGTTTTAGGAACAGTATTATTCAGAAGTTCAAAGACAGTTACGAAACTTAGATGAGAAAAGAGGAATATGTATAAATAACAATTGTAATGGTAATTAGCAAATCTTGCTACCTAAATATACAACTGTAACTGTAACTGTGAACTACTAGCAGAGTAGCGACGGTAGCGCGATCTAGTAATGAACTGGTGAAACAGAAAAATAATTTATTTCTCCTTTATTCTCTTCTTCTCTTCCTTTCCCATCTCCTTCCTCTCTTCCTCTCACCTCCTCTACACCCTACCTACCTCTTTGAGACCTATTCCTAACTGTAAATTAAGGATCGACCTGGATTCAAACTCGGGATCCCTAGCATTATACAGACGCTGACCGCGTCATTGCGTTTTATGAATTTTCTGGGGGGGGGGGGGGGTTGAAAATTATTGCAAAATTAGCATTTTATATGCTAAAATTAAAAACTACCTAGCTAACAAGTTTTTGAGTGCTAAATAGCGTAAAATGTGATTTTCATTACCGGTAGTTCCATATTTAAAAATTTCCCGGGGGTGGACACCCGACTTAAGTAACAATTTCTTGTTTACATTGGTATGTCTTAGAGTATGGTAAACAAATTTCCTAATTAGTTTTTGAGTGCTAAAATAGCGTAAAATGTGATTTTCATTGGTTCAGTATTTAAAAATTTTCCGGGGGTGAACCCCCCACTTAGACAGGCCTAATGATTTCTTATTTACATTGGCATGTCTTAGAGTATGGTAAACAAATTTCCTAACTAGTTTTTCTGTGCTAAAATAGCATAAAATGTGATTTTCATTAGTTCAATATTTAAACATTTTCTGGGGATGGATCCCCGACCCCCCGGCACTTTTGACCCTCCCCTCAATTATTTTCTGGTTACGTCATTGTTGCACATATTATATTATTAATATAATGTTACAAAGTGGCCCAAGAAGTTAAAGAGAAAAAAAAATTAATTCATTAAAAAAATTGCCCCACTAGAAAATATCATATGGGCGCCCTTGTCGACAGCCAATCAGGTTGGGGGGTGAGCAATGAAGTTGGTGGGGGGGTGAGTCATGAAGTTTGGGGGGGGGGCACCCCTGCATTATACCTAGGAGTCTTAACGCATTACGCCACGAGCGATTGTTGAGCAGTGAAGGAAGATTTTGTATATTTGAGTTATTATAGCGTTCATGAGTGTTAACGAAAGAATCAATTTTTAGAATTCCTATACATTTTGTTGGTAGAGTAGTGTTGGTGCAAGGGAAGTTTTCTGCATCAATTAAGCCATGTTCTATGT
The DNA here is from genome assembly GCA_964059195.1 of Ectobius pallidus. Lineage (NCBI taxonomy): Eukaryota > Metazoa > Arthropoda > Insecta > Blattodea > Ectobiidae > Ectobius > Ectobius pallidus. Next base: position 37,988,384 of record CAXKWD010000009.1, read on the forward strand.
TATAATACGGCGTTTTTTAAAATTTTCATATATTATGTACCTATGGTGCAATTAATTGTGAAATATTTTGTTTTTTGAAATGTTCTGTTGGCATATGTACGGCTTTTTTTATAATTGTGAAATATTATGTTTAGTGCAAGGGTCTTTTTTTATTGTGAAATAGACTATTTTGTTGCAAGTGTTGTTGTTATAATTCCATGAAATATTAATAATTATGCTTGACGCAAGGGTATTTTTTCATTTTAAAATATGATTTTTAGAATCGCTTTTAATAATAGTGAAATAATGATTGGTGCAAAGGTCTTTTTTATTTTAAAATATAACTTAATTTGTTTTTTTTTTATAATCATTCGCCATCGTTTTTTGTGTTTGGTGCAAGGGTCTTTTTTATTGTGAAATAGCCTATTTTGTTGCAAGTGTCGTTGTTATAATTCCATGAAATATTATGCTTGGTGCAAGGGTAATTTTTTATTTTAAAATATTATTTTGTTTTTTTATAATAGTGAAATATAATGCTGGGTGCAAGGGTCTTTTTTATAATCGTTCGCCATAGTTTTTTGTAATTGTGAAAGATTATGTGGCACCGATTATGTTGGCGTTGGTGCAAGGGAAAATCTTTTTAAATGTGAAATATTATGTTGGCTCTGAAAAGAGCCGTTTTGATACAAGGATATTTTAATTGTCAATTAAATTGTGAATTAAAATTGGCCGCTCTGGTGATTGCAATTGCATTGAACATAATTTGTATGCGTATAACACAGTGAGCAGCATTACCGGCGTTGAGTAGTGGCTGGTGGGATAGGGGAAGCGGTCAGGTGGGGAAGAAGCCGGCGGGCGAGCATGGAGTGGAAAGGGGACTAGGGTGAGCCCGATTCTACTCTTATTCCAGCTAGTTTTTCCCCAAAGGAATACAGGCAAGATGGTACTTTCCGACTCAAGCTGATCCCCTTTACACACGCCACTCACCTGGCTGCTTCCCGCCTGTCCCGCTTCCCTGCAGAACATGCCATCGTGCCTGTAGCCGCTGCTCAACCTCAACGCCGGTAATGCATAATTGCATTTCACATGTCACTTAATATTTCACACTAAAAAAAGACCCTTGCACTTCCACATAATATTTCACAATTATAAAAAACGCCATATTATAACATTAAATATGGCTTAATTGATGCAGGAAAATTCCCTTGCACCAACACTACTCTTTTCATAACTAATAAAATATCTCAAAATTATAAAAACCTATTCTTGCGTTAAAACTCATAAAATCCCCCCTATCATAACTCAAATATACGAAAGCTTCCATCAGTGCTCAACATTCACTCATGGCGTAATGGTTAAAACTCCTGGCTATAATGCTAGGGGTCCCGAGTTTAAATCCCAGTCGATCCAAAATTTACTAGTAGGAATAGGTCTCAAATAGGTAGGTAGGGTGGAGAGGAAGACAGGAAGGAGATGGGAAAGGAAGAGAAGAAGAGAATAAAGAAAAACTAAATTATTTTTTCTGTTTCATCAGTTACATAAGAAATGGCGCTACCGTCGCTGTTAGTAGTTCAAATGCCGCCGCTAGGGGAGGGATTGAGAGTAGGAGTGGGGGACCCGGTTGGGTCGTAAAGTGCAATTTTCCCAGGATACATACCCACTACCAGATTCTGATCCGAAGCATGATGATGAACTACAGCTTGATCCAGTGCCAGACCCTGTTTCTCCCCACCAACCATCAGACTGACTATATGACTCTTCTCCTGAGCTTGATCCACCATCAACTGGTTCATTTTCTGACATGAACTCTTTCATAAGTAGAGCCTGGCTTTCTCCATTATCATCCATGTTGATCGTAACCAAATTCGTCCAAGAAAAATATCACGCACCACGATCAAAACGTAATTAGTGAAGTACAGTATTGGTTCATACATAACCAAAGTAATATAAACAATCTCTTGGTTGTCATATTATTCATGTCCAGTTTACACTGTATGATGAATAAACGTGGCATTTATGGGGATGTGTTATTTCCTCTATTCGTACAGCTATTCATACAGCTACCATCACCGAACTCAATGTCCCGCCTTTTACATTGCACTCATCTACATGTAGGAATGTATTACAACACAGAACACATGTCAAGTAAGCTACAAACTCGCGGCAGGCCATTAACTTCACTTGACATTAGAGATGGGGAATATTTCTTGTAACTGTTACTTTGTAATTGTTACATGTATGTAACGGTAACGACCTGTTACAAAAAATCAAAAGTAACGGTTACCAAAGCTCCTCCTAGGATATCTTATTTTCGTCTCAACCAAAGGCGGAACCAGAAAATACTGAAAGGAGGGACCGACACAGACGAAAGTTTGCTATTATTTGGAAATCCAAAAAATGGGGGTCCTCCCCCGGGATTTTTTATTAAAAAACGAGGGAAAAACAGGTCGTCCCTTTAGCTCTTCCCACTCGAGACATCTAGATGTGAATGGTGGAACTACTAGCAGTATTGGAAATTCTGACTCCCCCCCCTTTCACCACTTCTTTACCCTTTCCTACTATTCAATCCGTTTTCTCCTTTACCCTACCTATCTATTCCTATCCTTTAAATGTTCGACCCAAGGAGATCCGAACACGGGACCGCTTGCATATTAGCCCTTCATCTTACCCACTACGCCATCGAGCAATCATTACAATGAGAAGCGAAAATTCATCTATTTAAGTTTAGACATCTGCATGAAATGGCGGAGATTGATCATTTCCTATTAATTGCATTTGTGTGAAGTGAAATAAAATCCCTTTAGGAAGGCCTACAGGCTGAGGTAGATTTCGAAGTGCTTTTGGTTTAATTTATTGTCACTGCGCAGTTCTCTTCTTCTTTAGCCTTGGCATGATAAACCCGCAATAATAACTGCAAAAAAAGAGGAAAGAGCACTTTTTTAAAACATTCAAATCTCGCCTTATATGAGAGCTATCGAGAAACTAGGTATTGATTTGTAGAGTACTCATCAAGAGCTTTTCAACGATACCCCACAAGACGTGGTTTCAAAAATTTCGAATTTCCATCCCCCACCCCTACTCGTACCCCTAAAACCCCCGAATCGTTACTGTCACTGTGAACTCCATAGGGAGTACTCTCATTTATTCCAACAAAGTTTCTCTCTATACTTCATAGGGGCCGAGATATAATTTTTTAAAAATTTCAACCCCCTCCCACGACCCCCCCCCCACTTGGGCCAATATTGCTCAATAACTATTGGGCCTAGAAATAACATAATAAAATTTGGTTCAAATATCTTCAAAATTACGGCCGCTAGCGTGTAAAGATATATAAATATATAAGAATTCTGTATAGTTTCTCCAAATTTCTCAGCAGCTCTCCTTTTTCTCAGGGTTTTTTTAATACTTTTATTTTTTGTTTTGATTTTTATTTTATTTATTTACTTATTATTATTGTTATTATTAGTTGCGTTGAGAAATTTGTCGGTGTCGAGCGAATGTAACTGGTCTGGAACAAAGTAACGTGTCGAGAGTTACACCCGTTACATTATTTTCACCTGCTCCAGTTACACGGACCCGTTACTGTTATTTCCACCTGCTCCAGTTACACGGACCCGTTACTGTTATTTCCACCTGCTCCAGTTATTCTGACCTGTTACTGTTACTCTCGCCTGCTCCAGTTACTCGGACCCGTTACTGTTATTTCCACCTGCTCCAGTTACTCTGACCTGTTACTGTTATTTCCACCTGCTCCAGTTACTCTGACCTGTTACAGTTAATTCTAATATTTCTGTTACAAGTGTTTTATCCGTGACTTTCGCCTTTCGTTACATCTGTTACTTCCAATATTTGAAAAACAAAAATAATTTAAAAAATAAAAATAATAAAAAATTAAAAAATTAAAATAATAAAAAACAAAAAATAAAAATAAAAAAATAAAAATAACAAAAAAATAAGAATAAAAAATAACAAAAAATAAAAATAATAAAATAAATAAATTTAAAAAAAGTTATTTTCTTAATTATTAATGGGCGTAAAGAGTCCATGCATAGAATTCATGCTGTCTGATCTCATATATATTTCTTGCTTTACATACCACTTAAAAAATTTATCAAAATACGATATTGCCTTTACTGGATAATTTAAACTTAGAATGTGGGTATATAGCATGAAATATGAATTCAATAACTGTAGTAAGTTATTCGAAATAATATTGATAATTTTACTACTAATAATAAAATCCCTATAATATAAAGCCACACGGCTGACTCACTGACTCACTGACTCACTGACATTAATGTTTGCCCACTTCCAGATGAGCTAGAAACTTGAAATTTGGTACACATATAGCTTTTAGGCTGTAAACCACAGGAAAATTCCAAAAAAGTTTTTTTTTAATTTTTAGCCCTAAAACCCCCGAGTAAGGGGTCGCTCACTCACATTAACGTTTGCCCACTTCCAGATGAGCTAGAAACTTTAAATTTGGTACACATATAGCTTTTTGGCTCTAAACCACAGGAAAATTTCAAAAAGTAATTTTTTTAATTTTTAGCCCTAAAAACCTCCGAAAAAGGGATCGCTCACTTCGAGATGAGCTAGAAACTTCAAATTTGGTACACATATAGTTATTAGGCTGTAAACCACAGGAAAATTCCAAAAAGTGTTTTTTTTTATTTTTGGCTCTAAAAACTCCCGAAAAAGGGCTCGCTCACTGACATTACTGTTTGCTCACTTCCAGAAGAGCTAGAAACTTGAAATTTGGTACACATGTAGCTTTTAGGCTGTAAACCATAGGAAAATTCCAAAAAAGTAATTTTTAAAAATGTTTAGCCCTATAACCCCCGAAAAAGGGCTCGCTCACTGACATTACTGTTTGCCCACTTCCAGATGAGCTAGAAACTTTAAATTTGGTACACATATAGCTTTTAGGCTGTAAACCATAGGAAAATTCCAAAAAAAGTATTTTTTTAAATTTTTAGCACTATAACCCCCGAAAAAGGGCTCGCTCACTGACATTATAGCTAGAAACTTTAAATTTGGTACACATATAACTTTTAGGCTGTAAACCACAGGAAAATTCCAAAAAGTAGTTTTTATATTTTTAGCCCTAAAAACCCCCGAAAAAAGGGCTCGCTCACTGACATGAATGCTTGCCCACTTCCAGATGAGCTAGAAACTAGAAATTTGGTATACTTATATCTTTTAGGCTGTAAACCACAGGAAAATTCCAAAAAGTTTATTTTCATGACGATAATCGATGTTTTTTACATCGATGGAAAACAACTGATGTATTTGCTACATCGATGTTTCTCCCCGACATGGATGTTTTTGTATCAAAAAGAAGATTAACAGGCTACCTTGGTTCTACGATATAATTTTATTTACATGAGCTTAATTTCACAAAACATTGATTTTTTACATCGATTGTTTTCATGGAAATACTTCTGTTTATTTATGAATTTTGCCTAATTTTCTGATACCATGGCCTTTTTTAAATATACATCGATGTTTTTTGTCTAAATACATCGATGTTTTCAGGCCGATATTATCGTTATATCGATGGTTATCTCCGATTTTAACCTCGATATTTTAACTATCGATTATCATCCCTAATTGAAAGCTAAATTTTACAACTGTTTTTTATTTCGGGGGGTCCCTCCCTAGAGCCCCAGCCTTGGCTACGTCCATAACCGTTATGGGGGGGGGGAGATAAAGGGCATTCCCCTACAAGTGGGAAGTGATCTGGCGATTAACTACGTAATATACAAGAAAAGTAACAGGTAACGGTTATAAATAACAGTTACTTTCGTGTAACTGTAACAGTAACGTAACTGTTCCAAAAAAAGTAACAGATTCCCATCTCTACAAGACATTACAGAGCGTTGTTGTTGTTGTTGCTCGTAGTTTTTTTCAAGGTATATAAAGCTACTAAGGTAGCGCCATTTCTCGCGGCGGGCTGCTTCATCAGCGTGTGACGTCATCCACGAGGGAACGATAGAGCATATGGCTGCTATTTCATAGCAGTTGCATAGTCAGTACGTAGATTTGTGACGATATTAAACATATTACAAGGACAATTTTTATGTCTTACTTTTGTCATATGCCTCTATAAAAACAGTAACCTCTTCGTGCGAAATAAGCTGAAACATTATAGTCCAGGCAACGAACGAAAAATAGAACAAAAAATCGTGTAGTAGTTGTCGGAGGGAGTGTCCTAGTCCCGTTTTTAGGGTTTTCGCTTATATCTAAACAATGATGCATCGTAGAGAAAATTTTGCTATATACAAAATTCAAGCTGATGACATTTCCTACAAGTTTCATCCTAAATATTTCTTTCAATTCCCAATAGTTTTCGAGTTATCCGCCAGCGAAAATAACAAATTTTCGAAAAAAGCTCTTTCGCCTCACGCTTTTCGACACACTTTGCCTTCTAGCGCTTCAGCCCTTAGGTATACATAAATATTCTCATGAAAGAAGTTGTAGGGAAATAAATTAACTTTAAAATGAGTTATTATTTGTTATTTTGTCTTGAAATGTTCAAACGTTATAACAATTTAAAGTTTCGGTTGAATTTCGAGATTTCGAAAGAAAACCGTACATCGCACTGTCTCTGTATTTAGTGGTTATATTTTTGAATATAAGCTGTATATTGTGTATTTACATCATGAAACAAGTGAAGAAATGTCACACAACAATTAAAGTTGAATTTATTAAAAATCCGATCACGGTACAAGCACAGTACATGTAATGGAAAATACATTAGATTCCAGGCAAGAAAGGAAAATAGGCACACAAAAAATCCTGTAGTTTTGAAATTTGGCAGAGATGTGGGGAAAAGTGTAATAAACAACATAGTAAAAGTCCCCATGGATAGAGGGTGAGCGGGGGTGGGGAATGGGGGTACTTTTAAATGTCGTTTCTCTCAGTTTTCTCTAAATACACAACAAACTATAGGTTATACCAAAAAACAGTTTATGCACAAAATTAAACTACATAAAGTTCTTATAAAATTGATCTGCCTGATATTTCTGTAGAATTAATAGTTCAGGAAATGGAAGGATATGAAGTATGACAGTTATCGAAATTCTGTTTTACATACACCTATGTATTATATTTTTTAACAAAAAAGAAAGCAGACGATAATTAAATTAGCATGATGCCAAAGGCAAACTAGTTCTTAGGAAAATATACTTACTAATGGTTAATGTTACACATAAAACTCATTACCATAATAATAATAATAATAATAATAATTATTATTATTATTATTGTTCTTGTTGCAATGCTTAGCCGTTTTATGTTTCGTTAAAAAAAATAATCGGTATTTTGAAAGGTGGTAAGGAATTAGATATATTTAGAAATTGTAAGAATAGTAGACCCACCTATTACTTTAAATAAATGTTGACTTGTCTATGTGGATCCTGGGAATATTTGCACATCATATTTTGTTACTGCGCAACTCGGTGTGGTGGAAGATAAGGATGCCGAAAAGTTGGTATCAATAATGCTCATCCACAAACAGTATACCATTAGAAGAAAATGAGCTTAAAATTGATGACGTCCAAGCAAAATAAGTTGTTTAGGCACTCTTTAATCAATGTTGTAGGCTATATGTGTATAAATACAGTGTTCGGTAGATAGAAAAATATAACCCTAACTTATCATATGATGGACTAGGATTCCAGTATTGGAGACTGAAAAAAATAGACAACTAAACATTTATTTAAAGTACTATGTAGGCCTACTAGGTTTTATAATTTCTAAATATTACAATTTTTCCAAATTATATTTTAAACGAAAAATATAACAGCTAATAGGCCTGATTTATATTTCTTTTAACGTGCATCATACCATATGATTTTTATAAGCTTTATAACAATAATCATAATAATTAGTTTTATGTGTGATGTTTACCTTTATTACGAATATTATTCTAAGAACTGGTTTGCTTCATATCCTTCTATTTCCTGAACTATTAATTCTAAGAAATATCATTCAGATCCATTTTATAAGAACTTTTATGTAGTTTAATATTGCGCATAAACTGTTTTTTGCTAGAAACCATAGCTTTTTTTTTTGCGTATTTAGGGAAAACTGCGGGAAATATTTAAAAGTGCCTCCCACCCCCCGCTCACCCCCTATCCATGGGACTTTTACTATGTTGTTTAGGACACTTTCCCCCACATCTCTGCCAAATTTCAAAACTACACAATTTTTTGTGCCTATTTTTTTTTCTTTCTTGCATTGAATATAATGTATTTTCCATTACATGTACTGTGCTTGTAACGTGACCGGATTTTTATTAAATTCAACTTCAGTGGTTGTGTAAGTTCCATGATGTAAGTACACAATATACAGCTTATATACTAAGATATAAACCCTAAATATAGAGAAAGTGCGACATATGGTTTTCTTTAGAAATCTCGAAATTTGACCGAAACTTTAAATTGTTATAACTTTTGAAAATTTCAAAACAAAATAACAAATGACAACTCATTTTAAAGTGAATGTATTTCCCTACAACTTCTTTCATGAGAACATTGCTGTATATCTAAGGGCTGAGGCGCTAGAAGGCAAAGTGTGTCGAAAAGCGTGAGGCGAAAGAGCTTTTTTCGAAAATTTGTTATTTTTGCTGGCAGATAGCTCGAAAACTATTGGGAATAGAAATAAATGTTTAGGAAGAAACGTGTAGGAAATTTTATCAGATTGATTTTTGTATATAGCAAAATTTTCTCTACGATGCACCGTTGTTTAGATATAAGCGAAAAACCTAAAAACGGGACCTTCTGCGGGCCCCCCGCTCACCCCCCACCTTCAGGGACTTTTAGTATGTTGTTCAGGACACTCCCACCGACAACTCTGCAAAATTTCAAAGCTACACGATTTTTTTTTTCTATTTGGTGTTTTACGACCTTTATTGACTGGACTATTAAGGAGGCTCAAGATTCTGAATATGGGCGGGAATTTTAATGCAGTAAAGACCTACACTGTATACATGATTTAGAGTGATGATGTGACGGTCAAACCAAAAGTAAAGGTGATAAATCAAGCCTAATATATATATATCATAATAGCTTTAACTATAGGTACTATTAATTCAAAATTACTTTTAAACACTATTGCAATCAAAACAAACTAATAGGCCTACCTTTACTACAAAAAACATGCTGTTCTACTGTTTTAAAATTTCAAAGTTTATTTTGGAGGGGAAAAGATAAAAAAAATTAACTTCCTGGAATTTTTCCATCGGCTATAGGCTAAATGCTATAAGTTTGTCAAATTTCAAGATTCTAGCTCAACTGGAAGTGACTATACATCAATGTTAATAAGTGGTTAATTAGTCTGTCGTAGATGTGAAAGATGTTACGGTTATCTGGCCAGTTTTCCCATACTTATGGGGCAGCTAGAATCACCAATTGTTTTACACTTATGGCTGTTGTATGTGCCAATATTTTTGCCAAATTTTACGATTTTATCTATCCTGTATGTGGGTCAAAAATTACATCATGTGAGTAAAATATACAACATTTACTAAAAATATACAAATGGTGCAAAATATGTTGCACAAACTTTCTCGCATATACGAGTTAAAAGCTAGCACAGAAAAAAGTAAATTAGAAAACAAATTTTACTTAATACATTTTTTTATAAACTAACATGTATCTAGAACGGAAAGCATCAAGGCCGATCTTTATGTACAATGCTTTTAACGTGAAATAATAATAAAAATACTAATAACAATAATAATCAATGGCGGAGTGTGGATATTTTGACTGGGTTTACACGTTAGTCAATAAGTTTTGATTGTCTATGTAAATTATGCATTTGACAAAACTTATTACCTGCCCATAACGAAAGAACTCTATTTGAGCAAAGAATGTTCACAAGAAAGCTAAAATATCCTAATTCATTAATAACCTAAAACACTAAATCATACTTGGAAACTTCTATGTGATTATGATTATCACCAGGGCCCGGATTCTAATGACATGTCATATTTTTATTGAAGCTGCATAGACATTGTCAACTTGTAGATAAATCCTAATCATGGCCTCTAGATTATAGAAATGCATTTTTATTAGGTCATTTTTTGTCATTTTATGCATTTTTGCATTTTTAGGGCATTTATTTCAATTTTAGGTCATTATTTTGTCATTTACACGTCATTTCATTATTTAGTCATTTTCATGCATTTACATTGAGTTTATTAACTTTTTTGCCGTCTTATTTTCCCATAGGGTAATATTTAAATAAATTACTTGGTTAGTATAATGCAACATTTTTTGTAGGATCTACTTTAAAAACTATTTTCTTACGTTTCTTCTCAAATGCTCCAATCAAGAACAAAGAACAAAGTTTTTAGACCTACAACATGCGTTCTGCGTTTACAGTTTTTACAATTATGTACAACTTTGTGTGTACAATAATAATTTTTATAAATAAAAGATCAGTTTTAGGTCATTCTTTACAGTTATTAAATCATTTTCCTTAAAATTTAGGGTAATTTGATAGGTAATTTTTCAAACAATTTTAGGTCATCAGAATCCGGGCCCTGATTATCACGCAGCCATAGCACAAGATATGAACTTAAAATATTTAAGGACCATATCAAATAGTGAGGAAACCGACTGGCGAATAATGTTATAAAAGAAACTAATAATACATAAAACTTCACACGGAAACACTATGAAATGCACATGCTACGGTTAATAATAATTAATGTAAAGCACAAAATATGCATTGGTATATAACACTATTGTTCGGCGCTCAGTTGAGTCAATGATAACTGTCTCTTCTCACACCACATTGCGTGGTACCTGTCACACTTTTTTCCGCACCACGAACATTCACACGCATTTCCTGGTTGGTGGTATTTCCTAATTTTGCACACTTTGAAATGGAAGCCGTGCGTCGCGAATCTGGTCACTGTGTGTCGTAGGTCGTATAGAGGTTTCGTCCAGTCTTTGCATATCATCGCGTCCGTGCTGTAGAAGTCATCCCATATTTCTTTCCGCTTCTCTTGCATGTCCCGTAACAGTCTCTCGTAGCTGGGGATGGACTGCAGAAGAAGCTGCAGTCTCAGGTCCTCTACAAGCGGCAACTCTCCTGTCATCACATATGTGAGTCGTGAGGGGGTGAACTTCGATAGGCCTAGGACTCGTTTCAGGTATGTGGCCTTAATTTTTTCTATGTCTGCCAGATTCTTGTAACTTAGATGATGCCATATATTCTCTAGTCCATATGTCGCTACCGGTACTATTTTCAACTGGAAAAGTTTCAATGCTGTCTGCAGTGACATCTCCTGGAGGTGCTTGATGTCGCTCATTGCTCTCAGTGCGGCGTTCACTCTATCCTTGACATGCGTTGTAAATGTTGTTCCTGTCGTCTGCAGCGTTACTCCTAGGTATTTGAATTGCTTCACTGATGTCAGGTTTTTTCCGTTGTAAACCAGGTGTGCCTCTTTCCCTCCTTTTCTGAATGTCATCGTGACCGTCTTCGTCTCATTGAGCTTTAGGTCGTTTTTTCCTGCCCAGTCTGCTACGCTGTCAAAAGCTCTCTGTAGGTCTTCGTGGCTTGTGGATGTCAGTGCCATATCGTCTGCATAGAGGTAGATGTTTACGTTAGGTGGAATTCTTGTTATAACGTCAGCTGTGGCTATTGTGAACAGTATCGGGCTGAGGGGATCCCCTTGCAAGACCCAGTTCGTCTGTTGTATTTCTTTAGATTTAGTGATGTTGTCTGATATCTCTATGAGGTTGCTGCTCAGCAAGTTCCTGACGAGTCTCAGTTCGTGGTTGTTGTCTCCTAAGATGTCTTCCAGTTTGTCTATTAGTATCTGTCTGTTCAAGTTGTCGAAGGCCTTTGCGTAATCCAGGAATGCAGCATATAGTTTACCTCCTGTGGTCATCAGAGCTTCCTCAATGTCTTTTTGCAGGCAACCGATTGCCTGCGTTGCCGATCTGCCCTTGCGGAATCCAAATTGCTCCTCTGGTATTCGAGATTCTGCTGCCTTGGTTATGCGGTCACACACTAGTCTGTTCAGTAATTTCAGTATAGCTGACTCTAAGGCAATTCCTCTATACGAGTTTGGGTCCCCACTGTCTCCCTTCCCTTTGAACAACATTTTAACTGTTGCCTTTCTCCATGATTCCGGTACGGTACCCTGTATCAGGCATGCGTTGAATAGTGCAGTTATGCATTTTCCTAATTTTCCGGTGGATTCTTTCAGGTGTTCGTTGTATATCAAGTCCGGACCACATGCCTTGTTGTTCTTCGTCGCCTTAATGGCCGATATTATCTCTGCTTCTGTGAACAGCGCTGGGTCTCCTTCAATATCATTTACTGGTCTTGGTGTGGGTCGCGTCTCCTTGTTTTGAAGAACTGCTGTTAGGTGCGCTTCCCAGGTTTCCATCGGGATGTTTCTTGGATATTTGGGTTTTCTGGGTTCCAGGGCCTTGTAGGGGCTGGCTTCCGCCTCTTCTATAATTCTCTTTTCTGCTTCCTTCTGGGCGTTTTCCTTTGTCGACTTGATTAACTGCTTGTATTGCTTCTTGTTGGTATGGTATGTCTGTAGGTTTTCATTGGTCGGTGTTTTTCGTGCTATGTGTAATGTTCCCAAGGTCAGTCTGCGAGCCCTGTAGCAGTCTTCGTTGAACCACCTCTTCGCCTTTCTTGGTCTGTATGTTGGTGTTACTACTGCTTGTCTTACGGTCCTTTCTAGTTGTCGCGCTGCCTCATCCAGGTTTCCCTCCACGATTTGCTTATGTGTTTCTTCAATGTTCGATTGGTCTATGCGTTCTGTGTTTATTTTCCTAGGTACGCTCTGTGGTGACTTGGCTAGGTGTGTTTTTTGTGATTTTATTTTGATATCCTTTAAGTTGGTAAACACTAAATCTATGGCACTGGCTCCGTTCGGGCACAGGTATGTCATCTGTTTTTTGTCGTTCACGAGGGCTAGCCCTTCCTCTTCTAGGTATTCTAATACTTGTGTGGTTTTTAAGGAGTTCTTGTCTGTCCGGCAGTTTAAGTCGCCCGCTAGTATGAGTGTCTCATTCGGTGTTGTCTTTGTCATTGCGGTTGAGATTTCTTCTATTATGTCGCTAGCAGTCATGTCTGGTTGGAAGTACACACTCATGATCGTGCACAGCTTCGTGGTTATCAGTAATATGTTGTCCGTTTGGTGTAGGATCGTGAAAGGCGATAGCTTTGCATTGAGGAGGCATGTAATGCCCCCATACGGTCTCCCTCTAAGTCCCTGTTTCGCATGAACGCTTATAGTGTAGGCTTTCTTTGCTTCCCATGCTGTTGTCATCATTGTTTCTGTTAGTATGGATATATCATACTGCTCAAAGATGTCTTCCGGTATTGTGTTCATAGTGTTTTTAAGACCTTCTATGTTCCATAGTAGTATATTAACAGTCTCACTATCTTTGCTGTTGTTTTGCTCCCTTCTATTCCAGTGCTGTCCCTCCTGGGTACCTCCGTCTCGGTGCTCGAAAGGGCCGAACTAATATTCCTCTAGGCCAGTAGGCTGGGTGCTCCACTTGTTCTAGGTATTGGTACGGTATTCCTACTTTGAAGGCCTTGTTCGTTCCTATTACTGTCCGCAGTTCTTCGCATGTTATGTTATGTGGCTCTATTCCTTCTTTCCGGAGATATTCTTTTATGTTCGTACCTGTTGTCTGTTGTGAAAGGCGTCCCACGTATAACCACGCAGTACGTTCTCCCGCTTGTAGTGTCGAATTTGTCGAGTCGTCTGTCCCTATGGTGATTATTTGTCTTCTTCCTGTCCTGTCCCTTCTCCCCCTTACCAGTTCGTATCCGTTCCTTTCTCTCCAGGTGTCCTCGTCCTCGTTTTCTGTGAGTGTATTCTCTTCGTTCCTTCCGATGATCTCTCTTCGCTCTGTTTCTGTTTCGGTCGTCGTCTGGGTTCTGCGGTTTTTTCCTGGTGTGCCCGGAGGGTCGAACGGTATATTACTCTCTTGATCTTTGTGCGTGTTCTGTTTCATTCTCTCAGCAATTTTTTGCGGTACCTGGGTTTCCTGTTTTGTGTTCTTAATTTCCTCCTTAATCATTTTCCTTATGTTGTTCGAGATGTTTTCCATCATGGATTGCAGTTGTTGGTTTATTTTAACTGCGATTTTGCTCTCTATATCTGTTTCTGTGACCGTATTGTACCCTTGTAGTGTTTTTCCTGCATCTACTAAGCTTTCGTAGTCGGCCTGCTCTGCTTCTCGCGTTCCGCTAGGTGGTGGGGGTTGTCCATCACTGGATCTTGGTTCTTCTTCTGCGTCGGTAGATGCCACTACTAGTCCTGCTGGGTGGCTCTCGTCTCTCTGTGTGACTTCTCTGTGTCTTTCTTTAACCTCTATTTGTTGCCTCTCTTTTCGCTCAATATCTTTTCTCTGGTCTGTTTTTATCTCAGTAAAACACATTCTTATGTCACTCACCGCTTGTTGCATTGCTTCTTTGGTATCTTTCTTCACATAGCCTCCTGATTCAGCTATGTTTTCTATGATTCGTAAAGCACGTTCAATTCTCACTTCTGTGTCCTCCGCCATCTTACTTACTTACTTACGGTTAATGTTTACACCATTTCCCTCGCGGGCGACGTCATCATGCGCGCCGAACGATATTAGGTAACTGCGCATGGCAAATGAGCACCCCTTGGTTTTTTTATAGACGCTACTGCTGTCTCCAATAGTTTGGAGATGTGCCACTGCGTCTCGCCCGTGTTGATGTACCATCACCAAGGTGTTGAAATCCCTGACAATGAGCTAAGTAGAGGCACGGCCGACTTGAAGCTCGCTGCGCTCCTCTTTAACGGCCTTGACAATCGTAGCCCAGCGCTGTATAGATTCTGTAATGGAAAAAGTTGAGCGAGTCGCCTGTAGAGGCGCTTCCCACCCAGGATAGCTCGAGCATTTGCGGTAACAATATAATATGGTGTGAGCTGGTGCCAGTGAGTTATTAAGTCTTCAGGGGGGTGTTAAGACGCAGATTGCGTCATTGAACTTTCTGGGGGGGGGGAAATATCGTTTTATGAATTTTCTGGGGGGAGGGTTGAAAATTGTTGCAAAATTAGCGTTTTATATGTTAAAAGTAAAAACAGTCAAGTTTTATAACTTTAATTCTAATTCATTAGAAGTGAATAGTCAATAAATTAGCGCCTATGCCCGGGGGGGGGGGTCGCAAGGTAAAAATGTATGTTAATAATTATTATAGTCAGGTGTTTTTCTTTTAAGACAATTATTTGAAAGTCAGTTGAGACCTAAATTGTTTGCAGAAGTTTTACCAAATCGACTACATGGAAACAGAATCCACAGTGGATTAGGAGAGGGGGTTCAGGGGGTTAGGACCCCCAAAAGTCAAAACCTAAAATTCTATATTAGTATTTTTAAAAAAATATTTAATTAAACAAGATTTGTTGGTGTGTCAAATATGCTATAGCAATTATTTTCTTCTCATAACATATTGAGTAGGCCTATTATGTCCACTGTTGCATGTGTTATTCAACTTTTCTTATAAATAGTAATATGTATTATAACTTAGGGAAAAATTTCTTGTTTAAGTTGCCATGTCTTAGAGTATAGTAAACAAATTTGCTAATTAGTTTTTCAATGCTAAAATAGCGTAAAATGTGATTTTCATTAGTTCAATATTTAAACATTTTCCGGGGTGGACCCCCCACTTTGGTAATGATATATTATTGACTGTTGGGGACAAGAGCGGCTTATGACCCTGCCGTAGAGGGAAAAGATGGGAAAGGATGTTAGAAAGAATCTCTGGAGCTGGAGGACCAATTATTGCCTTAAAACAATAATAAAATGAGTAGAGCTAAGTGAACTTGTAT
Source organism: Ectobius pallidus (assembly GCA_964059195.1). Classification (NCBI taxonomy): domain Eukaryota; kingdom Metazoa; phylum Arthropoda; class Insecta; order Blattodea; family Ectobiidae; genus Ectobius; species Ectobius pallidus. The sequence goes on from CAXKWD010000009.1 coordinate 38,004,216, forward strand.
TGCAGGTGCTGGAACAGGGATCTTCGGAATGTAATATTGGAGTGAAACCTGTATCATGTAATAAACTATGTAACATTTATTCTCACAACATATAGGTAAATACTGCACTTGAAATATTAATAGAAACACTGAAACAAGATATATAATGAATCTGAGATAGGTGCACTTGCACTTGCACAATGGGATGTGATTTGGCGCGAACTTAGAAACACGTGGAGATAATTTCTCGTTAATTATCCCAGCAATGTAAATTATATATGAAACTGATCGTAATGATAGCTGTATTGCTTCTAATATGATTTAACACTTGAATCTTGATTCTAATGCACTTTATAGACGAACTGATGTGAACGCTTAGTTGCACAACGTTGCCGAACTGAAACACGAACTTTTAGACTGATCTAAGAAGCCGATAATGATGAATATACTGTAATTAGTGTTGATTAATTAATAACACACGATAATACTTGTAAATGGAAGTATTATGTATTTATTCGCGATTTAATAGAAAACCTCTGTTCTATTGTCTGAAATAGGCGGGATTCTCAACGGCGCTCCAGCACGTCTCTCATGCGTGAAGGCTTGAAGCTAACTGTGTTCTAACATGACGCCGTGATGTCATGCTGCCTCTAAATCTGCACCTGCCGATGAAAGGGGATTCACAGAAATAGGCGGACTTATACTAATATCAATGCGCTGAGAGAGCTGATTCAGCGATGTTACATCGAGCGGAGCATTTGAATAGACACTCATACTAGACACGTAGAAAAATGCTAGTAGAACCTATAGCTTTCCCCAACATTCTCCCCCCGTTAAAGCACTAGCTTTAAGAAAAACAACTAGGGAGAAAGCTATGATAAAGAAGATACACTTGTATATACACGGAAAGCACTGACTCTACACTCTTTAGACTGGCAACACACGTAAGGTAGTGAAGGTCTAGGTGAATGATGGCTGGAATCCAAACTGTTGTTGTAGCATCCATAAGTGAAGACTTCGACTTGTGCACAACAGTTGGATCAGTAGCATGTAGTGTAGATCAGAAGGCTTGTTGAAATACAATTTGTAGAATCTTGTTGAAGAAATGAGTGTTGATTTCTGTATATCATTCAGGGCACAGCTGATGATCTTATATTACTAACATGGTATCTTGATACAATGGAGAAAAACCTTTGGATAACCATTAAGTGAGTTTATAACACAAACAGTGCTAAAGAGCTACTTTCTTACATATATCACAGCGTAACGGTTTGGCTACCTTTCAGAGTTCTTACAGACATAGTATCTCTCCGACTGGACATATGCAGATGATGCACGTATAGCTTTTCACTACTTTGAAGTTGGCAAACACTGCTTGGTATTGGTTTTAGATGAATACAGATACTGTTGAGTGTTGTTTCGCTCTGAAGACAGACACTGCGGAGTACTGTTTTTCGATGAAGGCAGACACTGCGGAGTGTTGTTTTGCTCTGAAGACAGACACTGCTGAGTGTTGTTTTTAGAATGCAAAGCTCTGTAGAAAGGATCAACTTTACATCTTGAATTTCCATTGTCACTTGTTCTAAATCTTTCTTGGCTGTTGAAAGATTTATTGTGAAGGGATGTGTGCAAATGTTCGTTCCTGGTTTTGAAGGAAGCGAAGCTATTGCGAACTGGTGTGACCGCTGCACTGGGTCTGTTATTCTCGAAGCGTTTGCTCTGCATGTGATGAGAGGCCTTGCTTGAGTTGTTTTGAATTCTAATTTGTTTAGAATTGCTATGTCGTGAAGTACTCTGTTGACTTCGACTGATGTCAAAGCATGTGAAAGCGTATGCTTTGGACTGAATTTGCTTAGTTGTAAAATGCAGTAACTTGCTATGTTTTAAGATACATTTACAATAAGAAGGCCATTCACACTCTTGTGCTTTATGTTCTGTGGAGAAGCAATTGAAGCACAGCTTGTTTAATCGTGCACAACTCCATCGCTGTGGCATTGTGAATTTGCGAAACTTGTTGCACTTGTGTAAAGCATGTTTCAGTTTACACAAAGGACAAATTTTCTGTTGTGTAGGTTTGCTAGTTACAACAAAAGAATGCATTGGTGGCATTTCATCTGTCGTAGAGCTAGATTCATTCTGGAGCGAAACTGTATTCATGTCATTATGTAACAATTGACTGTGTTTCGATCCTTGGCAACTACAGAAGGAATCTAATTTGCACTGTTGTACCTGATGGTTCGATGAGAAACAGTTGACACACAGGTGCTGAGAGTTGACGAAATTCCATCGCTCATTGACTGGAATTTGCCGGAATTCATCACAATGGTACAGCTTGTGATTTCGTTGACAATATGTACAAGATAATCTGTTTGTAACTTCATACGACTGTCGCGACTCATGGACAGTGTATTGTGGCGATCGCAGCTCAACCTTTCTTGCAGGTGATGGGCTGGACACGTTGTTGGAAGTTGCTAAAATCTCTAAAGTATGTGCTTTAGATTCTAGGAACTGTATTAGATCTTGAAGAGATGTAAAATGCTGAGAATCGATTTTACTCTCGAATTCTTTGCGCGTGCTGTCTGTTAAGCTGTTTAACAGAAGCTGAGTTAATAAAACGTATTGTAGCGGAACTTCTAGAGAGAGAGCTTCCACTGCGTTTAAATTGCTCTGAAAACTGTTCAGAAGATTTCTCAAGTCTGTTACATTGTCTGCTCTCATTTCTGGCAATGATAACAGTTGTTGCACATGTGATGTTGCTATTAATCGTGTATTATTATAGCGATCACAAATCAATTTCCAGGCTACTGGGAAATTGTCACTGGTGACAGGAAGATTTTCTATTAGGGCGTGAGCTTGCTGCTTAAGCGCCGCTAGCAGATAATGAAATTTCTGTATTGCATCTAGCGATTCATTGTTCACAATGAGGCTATTGAACGTATCATGGAAGTTTTTGAATTTTGTGACATCTCCATTGAAGGTGGGTAAATCTAGAGTTGGTAATGGTATAACTCTGCTCTGTGCATTGCAAGAATGCATTGTGTGATGTGATGTAACACTGCATTGTGATTGTTCACTGTTCACTGGACTTGCACTACGAACTGGCTGTTCATGATGACATATAATAGCACTAAGTTTTGCTTTAATCTCCTTGTAGCAAGTTCTTGTAGCCTCTTTATGTTCAAAATGTGAATCTAATTCTGCTTCTGTTTCTACAATGGATTCAATTTGTGTTTGAATATCTACGTAACTGTTCCATATTTCATTCAAACTGTCGAAATGCACTTTTAACATGAAAACATCTGTATCTTCTTTAAGATCAGCACAAACCTTTTGAAGATAAGTGAGTTCTCGCTTGATTATTCCTCGACGTTTAGTTAAAGCTTTTACCTGTTGTTCCATGTTTAATGGAAAACACTACTTGTAGAAGTGGAATGTTGATGTTCTTCGCTCTGAAGAATCCTTTTGCTGTATTGTTTTGTGTTCGTTGTTGAAGAGCTTTGCTGCACTAGTCACCGCTGCTGGATGATAGCTTTTTCTCACTGCACACTGCAGCTCACTGCTTGTAGGCTGATGTCTTGTAACTTTCTGCTTCTTTGGAGTGGCTTGGGCACTGCAACTTGATGTCTGCTGGACCATGAATTCAATGTATGAAGTTCTGACGTCCGATACACGGTTGCTATGATCTATTGGGCGTACCCGAGAAACCGATTGGAATCTGAATTCCGTTACGATGGTAGACCAATACCGAAAAGAAACCGTATATGTGTGAGATGTCGAGATTTGTCCAAATTACATCCGGCACCGGTATAAGGACCATATGTTGGGGACAAGAGCGGCTTATGACCCTGCCGTAGAGGGAAAAGATGGGAAAGGATGTTAGAAAGAATCTCTGGAGCTGGAGGACCAATTATTGCCTTAAAACAATAATAAAATGAGTAGAGCTAAGTGAACTTGTATCGCAGGTGCTGGAACAGGGATCTTCGGAATGTAATATTGGAGTGAAACCTGTATCATGTAATAAACTATGTAACATTTATTCTCACAACATATAGGTAAATACTGCACTTGAAATATTAATAGAAACACTGAAACAAGATATATAATGAATCTGAGATAGGTGCACTTGCACTTGCACAATGGGATGTGATTTGGCGCGAACTTAGAAACACGTGGAGATAATTTCTCGTTAATTATCCCAGCAATGTAAATTATATATGAAACTGATCGTAATGATAGCTGTATTGCTTCTAATATGATTTAACACTTGAATCTTGATTCTAATGCACTTTATAGCCGAACTGATGTGAACGCTTAGTTGCACAACGTTGCCGAACTGAAACACGAACTTTTAGACTGATCTAAGAAGCCGATAATGCTGAATCTACTGTAATTAGTGTTGATTAATTAATAACACACGATAATACTTGTAAATGGAAGTATTATGTATTTATTCGCGATTTAATAGAAAACCTCTGTTCTATTGTCTGAAATAGGCGGGATTCTCAACGGCGCTCCAGCACGTCTCTCATGCGTGAAGGCTTGAAGCTAACTGTGTTCTAACATGACGCCGTGATGTCATGCTGCCTCTAAATCTGCACCTGCCGATGAAAGGGGATTCACAGAAATAGGCGGACTTATACTAATATCAATGCGCTGAGAGAGCTGATTCAGCGATGTTACATTGAGCGGAGCATTTGAATAGACACTCATACTAGACACGTAGAAAAATGCTAGTAGAACCTATAGCTTTCCCCAACATTGACATTGGCATGTCTTAGAGTTTGGTAAACAAATTTCCTAACTAGTTTCTCAGTGCTAAAATAGAGTAAAATATGATTTTCATTAGTTCAATATTTAAAAATTTCCCGGGGGTGGACACCCGACTTAGGTAACAATTTCTTGTTTACATTGGCATGTCTTAGAGTATGGTAAACAAATTTCCAAACTAGTTTTTGAGTGCTAAAGTAGCATAAAATGTTATTTTCATTAGTTCAATATTTAAACATTTTCCGGGGGTGGATCCCTCGCTTAGGTAATGATTTCTTGTTTACATTGGCATGTCTTAGAGTTTGGTAAACAAATTTCCTAACTAGTTTTTCTGTGCTAAAATAGCGTAAAATGTTATTTTCATTTGTTGAATTTTTAAAAAATGTCTGGGGATGGACCCCCGACCCCCGACCCCCGACCCCCGACCCCCGACCCCCGACCTCCCCGCAATTATTTTCTGGCTACGTCATTTTGTTGCACTTATTATATTATTATTATTATAATGTTACAAAGTGGCCCAAGAAGTTAAAGCGACAAAAATAAATGAATTAAAAAAAATTGCCCCCCTCTGGAAAATATCATATGGGCGCCCTTGTTGACAGCCAATCAGGTTGGGGGGAGTGAGCAGTGAAGTTTGGGAGGTGAGCAATGAAGTTTGGGGGGTGAGCAATGAAGTTTGGGGGGGGGGTGCCTTCGCTACCCGAAACCTGGTTTGGTTTCCATGTTAGCAGTGATCCACGTCTTTGTGGAAAAAGCTGTGCCGTATCTGCCAAATAAGAACGTCCTGCATATTTTGTGCTCGGAAATAGTGCCACCAGTGGCGGACGCAGGGGGGTGATAGAGGGTTACATCCCCCCGAAATTTGAAAAAAATGTACTCTAAGTGGCCAGTTTTATAAACTAATTGTATATGTAAGTTGATTAATTTCTTTTAGTATTCTTTCTACCTATTCAAATCCCCCCGAAAAAAATTTCTGCGTCCGCCACTGAGTGCCACTACTTGCTAAATGTCCTGTTTTACATTGCCCTGTTTGTGACAATCAAGGGCGAGAAGTACTTGCAGCTATTAATGCAGAAAAATTTGTTAGGCCACTGCTGGACAATATAGCAACCACTCGGACAGAAATTTGTTTCCTCAAAGAATCTCCACTATAATCCATTGCACAGGAAAGTAACTAAACGTTGAGGGCTCATTTAAAGGTAAAGGAATTCATAAATATTAATTTAAAATTCTTTCTAGGTCATTAGCTACATCTTTTGGTTTATTTGCAAGAGTTTCTTATTTCTTTGAAGGTGCTATGTACTGCTGTCAATGAGCTACACAATCCTTGGTTGCCAGCGCCATGCGACGATTTTGTGAAACTTTCTCATTACACCTCCGGAACAGCATTGTCTAGGCCGGTAAAGAGCAGCGCAGCGAGCTTCAAGTCGGCCGTGGTAGAGGATACCATAGGCGCCGACTTAGGGGGGGCAAGGCACTTTCTGCCCCCTCAAGTTACAATGCCAGGGGCATCGCTCCCCCAAAAAATTTGCTGAAGGGGCCTGACCCCCCCAATAAATTCCAAAATATTTAGAAAAATAATTAATTATTAATATTAATTATTATTCCTAACATGTTACGAAAGAACTATATTTAAATGCGAATGTGACTGTTACCGTATTTCAACAATAAAATAAAATCAACTGTCTTGTTACATTAAAGAAACAAGTCCATTCTGACAGCTATCGCCAGCTGTGTGGTATGTTTTTGGTTCATCCATCAACTGAGCTTTATGTCGCGCCCTCGTGAATAGCCGAAAGTTACATACAAAACTTGATCAGAAATCCGAACGTGTTTAACATTTACTTGTGATTTTCACTCCAGTTTGCCACATATTTTATCCTAATCACTGCATTCACTGGCGATAAACATAAATAAACCTGACACTTTAATAACAATACTCCTAAAGCAGTATGGCAACTAAGGATAGCTTCAAAACTGTTTGTCGGCAAAGTAATGCGAGGAAAGCGTGATGACGGCTGCTGTTTGGATGATACTCTAAAAGGAATACCGGAATGTCGGAATGTACTAGGAGTGATGAAAGATATTATCAATTTTGTTAAGGAATCGCCAAAAAGAATGTCCCTCTTCGCTCATTTAAAACCTGATGATACTGTAAATCTTCGACCGTTCTGTCCTACTAGATGGACAGTAAGGTACCTTGCGTTATCTTCTGTTTTAGCCAACTATACTGAACTAAATGAATTTTTTCATGCAGTTTGTAAGGATGATAAAGGTAATGTAGGTTCCAAAGCAAATAGTTTCTTAATATAGATGCAATCCTTTGATTTCTTTTTCGTATTGACAGTTTTGGTTAAGCTGTTTGGACATATTGACACTGTAAATACTGCCCTGCAAAGAAAAGGCCCTTCAGTTTTTATTGGGAAATAAAATGATTACTACACTTTCAACAACAATTCAGTACCTAAGAGAAAATTTTGAAGAAATCTGGAAGATTAACAAAATGGATGTCGAGTCTCCAAAATTGCCACGAAAGAGGAGAGTGCCCGGAAAGTATGATGAATCATAATTAATCTAGGGACCCTGCCATGCATCAATTTTCTGATTACGTGACAAATACCGAAAACTTTATTGTGAGGTAATGGATGCAACACCCAGCTGCCTGACATCATGGTTTACTACAAATGCATATAAACTCTTGCAGAAAGTAGAGCAGTTTCTTGTAGGTGATGACAATCATAGTGATGAAATTTTGCGATTGTATGAATCGGATGTTGATAAGGACCATTTGCTTCTTCATCGAACTATGTTACTTGAAATCCTGCAGGGAAAGGGAGAGGGTATGATCGATTTTTTTTGATGGCCTGGTAGAATACCTAAAAAAGGAGAGAGAGATGCAAGATCTCTTGCCTGAACTTGTGAAATTTGTGAAAATAGTGTTGACTGTCCCTGTATCAACATGCAGTGCTGAACGATCATTCTCGGGGTTGCGGAGGTTAAAGTCTTATCTTCGGTCTGTTATGAGGCAGGATCACCTAAATGCTGTTTCTGTCATCCATTGTCATCGTGAAGAGCCATAAACTTAGATCTTCATTCAGTGGCAGACGAGTTTATTAGTATGAACGAGGAGAGACGCAATACTTTTGCCGGAAAACAGTAAGGCAAGACTGAACGGACTTAACATTATTTTTTACTTCAAACTTTAAATTAATCAAATATTTATTAATTTGTTTGTTTATTTAATTTTCAATCTATTAAAAGCATATATAGTGTACTAAAGTCAGTAATACCATTTACTCTAGTATAATATTTTACTGTACAATCCTGCCCCTCCAAAATCTATCTACTCTTATACAATTCAACGGCCCTAAATAGCGTGCTTGCTCGCTCGCCCGCTTCGTGAGACATCGGGTATACTCGCAGTGTAAACTTTCATGACGACTACAAAATTAGTAAAACCGTTTCTTTATTATATAAGGCCTAAGTGAAATTAACACAATGAACAAATATTCTAATTTTATTTTTACTTACAATTTTCATAGCTCTGAACCACAAACATTTTTAATAGACTGCCAGTGTAAATTTCTTTAAAATCCTGGAGTCAATTAATAATGGCGGGTGAAGCCGCGGGCATCAGGTTTAATATATTGATAGTTTAATCCTCGAAGTATCGCGGACAGTAAAAATCCAAATCAATCACTCCTTCTCTTGAAAAATTATATCATTTCTGAAAATTACACTGAATTTATCAAATAAAATTCACATCACAATTCATCTGTCAACAAACAATTGAGAAACGATACGTATTATCCACCGCCGTCTCGAGAATTACGCACGAGAATTATACAGTTTAGAAGGCAGTGGTTCACAGTTATCTTTGGAACTGCATAATCGAATCTGAGATCGTTTTCCCAGGTGGCGATTTCTAATCGTGGAATGTACTCTAATGGGCCATTCAGATAGAAACTTAACCGTAAACGTAAGAACGTAAACTTAAACGCACACTTTAGCACGGCACTGAGCATTCGCAATGAAAACTTAAACGTAGGTAACAACCAATCACAAACGAGAACGTGAACAGCTGATAAAAATGGCCGCAGCAGACGAAAATACTTTCATGTTTCTATTAAACATGCATTCATTCATTTTTATTGTCATTAGATCAAAATATATAGTTGTAATAGACATTGTCCAAAGAATATACAAAACTATTTATATAATAAAAATAATACTATAAAATTAGAGCCTTAAATCATTCATGTCAGACATTTCATACTCGTCGATACTGTAAAAACATTTAGTTTTTAACCAATTTTTATAACTATTTTAAAACGATTAAGTGTAGCAGTTCTAGCACTAAGTGGCAGCTTATTAAAAAGCTTATCACTTAAATAATTAAAACTGTTTTGGGTTTTACTTAACCTAGCAAAATTTATATTTATATGGTATGTAGTATCATGGTCATGATGATCATGGGAATCCAGTGTGTAGGCCATTAAAAATTTACATCAAACCGTATGCAGACATATAAAAATTAACAGACTATTATATGTGCTGTATTTACTACTGTAGTTAATTTCTTGGGTAACTATTGTTCATATATTTTCCTTCAATGCCGCGTCTTTATATAATGGATGCCATTTATCATAATGATGGGTTTCTCATTCATAGACGCCATCTCTTGGCTACCTCCACTTCCGTCTACTGTTCTGTTCTCTGATTGGTTGTATCGTTATTTTTCGCATAAACATAACGCAGAAGCTTGGTGTTTGCAAGCTTCTACGTTACGTTTAATTTTACGTCTAAGTTTCACGTTTACGTGATGCATTGTGAATGGTCACATTGAAAAACATGGCCGCAAGCTTCTATGTTTACGTTACGTTTATGGTTAATTTTCTATCTGAATGGGCCATAAAGCCGGAATTTTAGCTGTTTCATTAATTATTAATGGTCTTGTTTAAGAATGATTCGCGTGCAAGTGTTAATAAATGTAATGCTTTAATAATCATTATACTATTAATTTTTAATTTTTCAATTAATTATCGTGGGCGAAGCCGCGGGCACCTCCTAGTCTTTAACAAGTCGGCGCCTATGGAGGATACAGTGGGTATTATCAGTGGTGTGAAGGCGGGATGTTAAATTTTCATTTTGGTTTTCGTAATATATCGGAAGAGTGCTCTATTGATAGGAATGGAATGTTGAGTAAGGAGGTTGGACATGACTAAAGGTCCGGAAGGTTGATGTTTATATATATTTTGTATGAGTTGCGTGGTGAGATGAGTATGAAGATCACATCCGAAAAACATATGGTCAATAGTGCCGCGTGCGCCACATTCACAGAGAGGTGAGAGATTTCTATTAATTTTATGTTGGTATACAGGAACTTGCGCAGTTTGGAATTTTAAACGGTAGTAATATGTAAGAAAACGGTTGGGAGTGTGTTTATATTTAGAGAGCCGTTTTTGTAATAGTAAATGTTTCTGACATTCCGTGAGGGCAGACGGACGTACTTGTTGCTGATGGAGCATGAGTTGTTGCTTCATAGTGAAAGCAATATCGTTCGGAGGAGTAAGAAAATTAGAGTCTATGTGTAGTTTATGCGTAGATAATTTGGCTAATTCATCGGCTGTGTCTGTAGGCTAGTGTGCCTAACAGAAAATTGCGGAGGACCACTGGATAGGAATCCAGAAATATGTAGGCTTAGAAGTGCAGGAATGTTGAAGGAAGCAGGAATAATGGAGAATGAGAATTGTCACTTTATTCTTCTGCTCTAGTAGACTGCAGCTTCTCTTCTTTCTTCTAGCTGTGCTTAATATTAATTAGTATTTATTTTATTTCACTTGGAAATTTTAGGAAAAGCTTTGAGGTTATTCACTTTGTTTATAAGACATGATGTTCTTAACAAACAACAGTACTAGTTTTTATTGATGAATTAACAAGTTACAATATGTATTAGTTGAGCTATATTTACTCAAAGATACTACGGCAGCTTCTTTGGACTGCTCGTAGGGACAAGAGGAGCTGCAAGTATGCCAAAACTCCTGGACAATTATAAATGCAGTTTTTACTTGTATGCAAGCAAATTTGCTAAGTCCTCTAGACTTTTTGTGAAATTAACCATATATTAAATGTGTAGTACTTAACTTGTATAGCGACTGCATCTGATGAGAATGTGAATGCATTAGCCGGACTATGGCTAACTAGGGGAAGTACAGTTACTGTTGCTGTAGTTACATGATGAGGTTACTGTAGAGTCGAAGGTAAATCATCCTGAACGGTGGCCAGTAGTGAGTCGTCCAATGGCTACAACTACGCTCCACGATGTTCAAGGGCTGCTACAATTCCAGTCTCCAAACTGGCTATGTGTTGAGTATCTGCGTTGTTTCCATACTGTCGTCTCGTAGATGCTGTAGTGTAACTGTACTACTATATATGCAGACTTGTGGTCTGTTTGCTAAATTTGGGCTGTGCCCTTACGAAGTGAAGGTTGATGAAGAAGTGAATGAAGTCTAACGGCCAAAATGCGTTCACATAATCATCTTACAAAAGAGTCATTCATAAATTCGATGGAAGCTAATCTGGAACTTTCTAGATGCTTCCATCCCAAAGCAGGCTTTTATTAAATAAGATAACATGCAGTACTCTTTCTGAAACATACAGAAAAATATATGTGAGAATTTGTTTTATTAAACAATATGCCTTTGTGGAAAAATAAATAAATTTCTTATGGAAAGTAATCTAACTTTTCAGTACACTGTCCTTAAAGGCAAGTATAGACAATCGATAGTCCGCTCTTAGCGCTCTACGCTATTCTGGCTATAAGGGCAAGTAAGAGTATTATCGATTACAAAGCTGGCAATCGATATCTGATCGATGTCGGCAAAACAGCATTCTGCTGCTAATTAACATTAATTATTGATTTAATGATAATAGTTAATAGTAACAGGAATAAATGTGCAAAATTATTTCTTTGCTTATTACATTAATGTGTACAATAGATATTTTCTTTATCTAAGTGTAAATAAAGAGATATAAGTGTGTCAAGAATTCTGTTTATTAGTAACTGGCATTAGTGCCATCTAGTGACTTGTATTAATACTTTGTTGCTAGCATTTGCTATAAATTATAATAAAAGAGCTCTAAGCTCTGTGAGCTTACAGTGTCGTTACCGGGAATATCTGAATGGGACGGAATCCATACCAGAGTTACCCTTGACCCCTTTTTATGCAATGAATGTATGATGGATTTAATAAAAGTGATGTAAACATTGTTAGATGAGTGGTATGGATTTGATTGTGCAGAGAGGATGGCTTGGTTGTCGGAAAAAATTAAGATATTTGGGTATGCGTGGCAATATGCATCATTTAAGGCCGTATATAAAGCTATATTTTCCGCAGTATATATCGAAGTGTGACAATGTAATTTCCAATTTCTGCCATAATTCCCGGTCCAATTGTAATATGCCGCTCCTGTATTATCTTCCGTGTTTGAACCGTCGGTAAAATAGAATTGGTGAGGTATAGTAGTAATGGTCGTGTTTATATATTCAACCAGTCGGAGCGCCGGTGATGTGGACTGTTGTGTAAATGTGCGAAGGTCGATGATGAAATCGTCAGGATTAGGAATGCGGTCCATGAGGTACTATAACTAGGGTGTATGGGGGTCTGGTATAGGGTGTCATCTTGTCGATATGTAAACGTCACACGTGCCAGGTTTTCAAGTGGAAGAGTTCGGCGTAAAGGGCGGGAGGTGCATAATTCATGTAATAGTTGAAGTTTTTGGTGTCAGAGGGTTGCGGGAAAATGTAAATAAACGCGCAGCAAAATTGATAGTGCGTATTTCCTGACGATATGTTAAATAAAAAAAAAGGGAATTCTTGTTGGAAGTGCGATATCGCGGGGTTGCCATTAATGCGAAAAATGATTTTGTAGAGCCTATAAAGTAAGGATTGATATTGCCAGATAACTCCCCGTGATATGTTACAAAAAATGATGAAGCCATATTCAAAGCGAGACAAGATTAATGGTGTAATGAGGTGAAAGAGAATGAGGGGGTCTGCACCCCAATGTTTGCCGGAGAGTGCTTGGAATAATCGGAGCATATTATTGCAGGTATGTAATTTTTGTCGTATATGTTCGGTAAAGGTGAGTCCGGAGTCTAGGATACAGCCTAGAAATCGTACCCGACGAACTGCTGGTAGTGTGACCTGTCCTAAATTGATGGAGTGGATCCTACGAGTGAAGCCGGGACGAAATATTTGAAATTTTGTTTTACGTAGATTTATATTGAGTCCTAACGTTTGAAGGGCATGTAAGCAAGAAAGTACCGTATGGCGAAATTCGTCTAAATCAAATTGGAGTTTATGTGGATGAACTGGGCGGTAGAGGCATATGTCGTCTGCATATTGTAAAATCCTGAAAGGAGAGGTAGGAGGGGGAATGATATCTTGAACATACAGTGTGTATAAGATGGGACTTAATGATGACCCTTGTGAAAGTCCAATGGAAGTAATGCGAGATTCCGGATTGTTACATTTCCGGGGTAAGTAAATAGCACGCGAGTGAAATAGCTGATAGATAGTCCGAATAAAAGTGAGAGGGAAATCAAATAGTTTTAGCCGTACGATGAGGATGTTAATGTTTACCGAATCATACGCGTGTGAAATATCCAGATAGATGGCGGGGTAATACCGGAGTTGACGGGTCCCTGTACGCAGCAAGCCATGTTGCCTTCATTCTGGCAGCGTTCCGTAAGGACAAGTCCACCACCGCCGCCGCCAAATTCGAATGTGTTATATTCAGAATCCACAACGCCGATTTTGAGTGGTTAAAGATTTGATATTAAAAATAGCGCAAAAGCCCGTTCTTCTCACAGGTGCTCCCGGGTGATAGTTTAAATTGGCGTAGGGACTAGTACTTAAAGGTTTAGTATTAAAACGACCGCAAGAGCCCGCTCTATTCACAGGTGACAGTTAAATAACCCCGTTCTGCTCGCGGGTGAGGGATTAAGTTTGCATAGGGACTAGTAGTTAAAGTTTAATATTAAAGCGAGCGAAAGAGCCCGTTCTACTCACAGGTGACACTTAAATAACCCCGTTCTGCTCGCGGGTGACAGATTAAGTTTGCATAGGGACTAGTAGTTAAAGTTTAATATTAAAGCGAGCGAAAGAGCCCGTTCTATTCACAGGTGACACTTAAATAACCCCGTTCTACTCACAGGTGACACTTAAATAACCCCGTTCTGCTCGAGGGTGATAGTTTAAATTGGCGTAGAGACTAGTACTTAAAGGTTTATTATTAAAACGACCGCAAGAGCCCGTTCTATTCACAGGTGACAGTTAAATAACCCCGTTCTGCTCGCGGGTGACAGATTAAGTTTGCATAGGGACTAGTAGTTAAAGTTTAATATTAAAACGAGTGAAAGAGCCCGTTCTACTCACAGGTTACACTTACATAACCCCGTTCTGCTCGCGGGTGATAGTTTAAATTGGCGTAGGGACTAGTACTTAAAGGTTTAATATTAAAACGAGCGAAAGAGCCCGTTCTATTCACAGGTGACACTTAAATAACCCCGTTCTGCTCACGGGTCACTCTGTATATATTTTTATTATTTCCTAGCCGGTGGTCCTGGTGTTATAAAATCTGCACACGGCTTTTTCTACTCGGTATATTTTTTACCATTTTTAACTAACTCATATTTCTTTCTGCAGAGCAAAGAATGAATGAACGTATTATGTATTTTTTCTATGAGAACATCTCGTTTGTTGCCATAACTTGTACAATGCCTACAGCATATTTTACCGACTTCTTGCATGTACCTAATAAGCCTATTCAGATTTTTCGGATATTTTGTTTGTTTGAAATTATCGTACGTAATAATAAAGGTTCTTACCCTGACTTTACGACATGGAAATCACACCGATTAAAGAAATAATTCATTATATGGAGGGACATTTTTTCTCCGACTTGAGCTATATCTGTTCCTTATAATTCGACCCTTCTGAACACGAATATAACAGTAATATTAACCAGTTCCTTCCGTACTTCGAGAAAATTCCGATTTTCCATTAGTGTGACCCAGTCAACGCAGAAAGAATATGGACGATTAAAAAGAAAAATTCATTCCATCGAGGAAATTTTTTTTTCCCGACACGAGTTACATGTTTCATCTATAATCCGACCCATCTGATCTCCAATATATTAATAATAATAACCATTTCCTTCCGCGCTTCGAGAAAATTGAGATTTTCCATTAATGTTAGACATTTCTCGCAGAAGAAGGAGGAACAATTCAAAGAAATAATTCATTATATGGAGGGACATTTTTTCTCCGACTTGAGCTATATCTGTTCCTTATAATTCGACTCTTCTGAACACGAATATAACAGTAATATTAACCAGTTCCTTCCGTACTTCGAGAAAATTCCGGTTTTCCATTAAAATCACATTTTTCGCAGAAAAAGTAGAACTATTTAAATAAAAATTGATTACAAAGAGTAAAAATTTTTTCCCGACATGACTTACATGTGTTATCTATAATTCGACCCTTCTGAACACGAATATAACAATAATAATAACCAGTTCCTTCCGCACTTCAAGAAAATACCGATTTTCCATTAGTGTCACACAGTTTACGCAAGAAAAGTGGGAATGTTTCAAACAAAAATTAATTACAACAAGGCAAAAATTTTTTCTCACTTGAGTTACATGTGTAATCTATAATTCGACCCTTCCGAACACGAATATAACAATAATAATAACCAGTTCCTTCCGCACTTCGAGAAAATACCGATTTTCCATTAGTGTCACACATTTCTCGCAGGAAAAGAGGAAACTATTCAAAGAAAAATTCATTCTGTGTAGGATAAATTTTTTTCCAACTTGAAATACGTGTGTTATCTATAATTCGACCCTTCTGAACACGAATATAACAATAATAATAACCAGTTCCTTCCGCACTTCGAGAAAATACCGATTTTCCATTAGTGTCACACAGTTTACGCAAGAAAAGTGGGAATGTTTCAAACAAAAATTAATTACAACAAGGCAAAAATTTTTTCTCACTTGAGTTACATGTGTAATCTATAATTCGACCCTTCCGAACACGAATATAACAATAATAATAACCAGTTCCTTCCGCACTTCGAGAAAATACCGATTTTCCATTAGTGTCACACATTTCTCGCAGGAAAAGAGGAAACTATTCAAAGAAAAATTCATTCTGTGTAGGATAAATTTTTTTCCAACTTGAAATACGTGTGTTATCTATAATTCGACCCTTCTGAACACGAATATAACAATAATAATAACCAGTTCCTTCCGCACTTCGAGAAAAAAACGATTTTCAATTAGTGTCACACAGTTTACCCAGAAAAAGTAGGACCGTTTCAAAACAAAAATTCATTACATCGAAGGAAAATTTTTTCCCGACCTAAGTTATATGAGTTATCTATAATTCGACCCTTCTGAACACGAATATAACAATAATAATAACCAGTTCCTTCCGCACTTCGAGAAAATACCGATTTTCCATTAGTGTCACACATTTCTCGCAGGAAAAGAGGAAACTATTCAAAGAAAAATTCATTCTGTGTAGGATAAATTTTTTTCCAACTTGAAATACGTGTGTTATCTATAATTCGACCCTTCTGAACACGAATATAACAATAATAATAACCAGTTCCTTCCGCACTTCGAGAAAAAAACGATTTTCAATTAGTGTCACACAGTTTACCCAGAAAAAGTAGGACCGTTTCAAAACAAAAATTCATTACATCGAAGGAAAATTTTTTCCCGACCTAAGTTATATGAGTTATCTATAATTCGACCCTTCTGAACACGAATATAACAATAATAATAACCAGTTCCTTCCGCACTTCGAGAAAATACCGATTTTCCATTAGTGTCACACAGTTTACGCAAGAAAAGTGGGAATGTTTCAAACAAAAATTAATTACAACAAGGCAAAATTTTTTTCTCACTTGAGTTACATGTGTTATCTATAACTCGACCCTTCAGAACACGAATATAACAATAATAATAACCAGTTCCTTCCGCCCTTCCAGAAAATACCAATTTTCCATTACCGTCACACAGTTTACGCAAGACAAGTAGGAATGATTCAAACAAAAATTAATTACATGCATCAAAATTTTTTCCCCACTTGATTTACATGTGTTATCTATAACTCAACCCTTCTGAACACGAATAGAACAAAAATAATAACCAGTTCCATACGCACTAGGAGAAAATTCCGAATTTCCATTCGTGACACACAGTTTACGCGTAAACTGTGTAACACGAATGGAAAATCGGAATTCTCTCGAAGTGCGGACCAAACTGCTTATTATTATTGTTATATTCGTGTTCAGAAGGGTCGTATTAAGATAACACACGTATTTCAAGTTGGAAAAAAAATTATCCTACACAGAATGAATTTTTCTTTGAATAGTTCCCTCGTTTTCATCGAGAAATGTGTGACACTAATGGAAAATCGGGTTTTTCTCGAAGTGCGGAAGGAACTGGTTATTATTATTGTTATATTCGTGTTCAGAAGGGTCGAATTATAGATAACACACGTATTTCAAGTTGGAAAAAAATTTATCCTACACAGAATGAATTTTTCTTTGAATAGTTCCCTCTTTTCCTGCGAGAAATGTGTGACACTAATGGAAAATCGGTATTTTCTCGAAGTGCGGAAGGAACTGGTTATTATTATTATTGTTATATTCGTGTTCGGAAGGGTCGAATTATAGATAACACATGTAACTCAAGTGAGAAAAAAAATTTTGCCTTGTTGTAATTAATTTTTGTTTGAAACATTCCCACTTTTCTTGCGTAAACTGTGTGACACTAATGGAAAATCGGTATTTTCTCAAAGTGAGGAAGGAACTGGTTATTATTATTGTTATATTCGTGTTCAGAAGGGTCGAATTATAGATAACTCATATAACTTAGGTCGGGAAAAAATTTTCCTTCGATGTAATGAATTTTTGTTTTGAAACGGTCCTACTTTTTCTGGGTAAACTGTGTGACACTAATTGAAAATCGTTTTTTTCTCGAAGTGCGGACCAAACTGCTTATTATTATTGTTATATTCGTGTTCAGAAGGGTCGAATTATAGATAACACACGTATTTCAAGTTGGAAAAAAATTTATCCTACACAGAATGAATTTTTCTTTGAATAGTTCCCTCTTTTCCTGCGAGAAATGTGTGACACTAATGGAAAATCGGTATTTTCTCGAAGTGCGGAAGGAACTGGTTATTATTATTATTGTTATATTCGTGTTCGGAAGGGTCGAATTATAGATAACACATTTAACTCAATTAAAAAAAAAATTTTGCCTTGTTGTAATTAATTTTTGTTTGAAACATTCCCACTTTTCTTGCGTAAACTGTGTGACACTAATGGAAAATCGGTATTTTCTCAAAGTGAGGAAGGAACTGGTTATTATTATTGTTATATTCGTGTTCAGAAGGGTCGAATTATAGATAACTCATATAACTTAGGTCGGGAAAAAATTTTCCTTCGATGTAATGAATTTTTGTTTTGAAACGGTCCTACTTTTTCTGGGTAAACTGTGTGACACTAATTGAAAATCGTTTTTTTCTCGAAGTGCGGACCAAACTGCTAATTATTATTGTTATATTCGTGTTCAGAAGGGTCGAATTATAGATAACACACGTATTTCAAGTTGGAAAAAAATTTATCCTACACAGAATGAATTTTTCTTTGAATAGTTTCCTCTTTTCCTGCGAGAAATGTGTGACACTAATGGAAAATCGGTATTTTCTCGAAGTGCGGAAGGAACTGGTTATTATTATTGTTATATTCGTGTTCGGAAGGGTCGAATTATAGATTACACATGTAACTCAACCAAAAAAAAATTTTTGCCTTGTTGTAATTAATTTTTGGTTGAAACATTCCCACTTTTCTTGCGTAAACTGTGTGACACTAATGGAAAATCGGTATTTTCTCGAAGTGCGGAAGGAACTGGTTATTATTATTGTTATATTCGTGTTCAGAAGGGTCGAATTATAGATAACACACGTATTTCAAGTTGGAAAAAAATTTATCCTACACAGAATGAATTTTTCTTTGAATAGTTTCCTCTTTTCCTGCGAGAAATGTGTGACACTAATGGAAAATCGGTATTTTCTCGAAGTGCGGAAGGAACTGGTTATTATTATTGTTATATTCGTGTTCGGAAGGGTCGAATTATAGATTAAACATGTAACTCAAGTGAGAAAAAATTTTTGCCTTGTTGTAATTAATTTTTGTTTGAAACATTCCCACTTTTCTTGCGTAAACTGTGTGACACTAATGGAAAATCGGTATTTTCTCGAAGTGCGGAAGGAACTGGTTATTATTATTGTTATATTCGTGTTCAGAAGGGTCGAATTATAGATAACACACGTATTTCAAGTTGGAAAAAAATTTATCCTACACAGAATGAATTTTTCTTTGAATAGTTTCCTCTTTTCCTGCGAGAAATGTGTGACACTAATGGAAAATCGGTATTTTCTCGAAGTGCGGAAGGAACTGGTTATTATTATTGTTATATTCGTGTTCGGAAGGGTCGAATTATAGATTACACATGTAACTCAAGTGAGAAAAAATTTTTGCCTTGTTGTAATTAATTTTTGTTTGAAACATTCCCACTTTTCTTGCGTAAACTGTGTGACACTAATGGAAAATCGGTATTTTCTTGAAGTGCGGAAGGAACTGGTTATTATTATTGTTATATTCGTGTTCAGAAGGGTCGAATTATAGATAACACATGTAAGTCATGTCGGGAAAAAATTTTTACTCTTTGTAATCAATTTTTATTTAAATAGTTCTACTTTTTCTGCGAAAAATGTGATTTTAATGGAAAACCGGAATTTTCTCGAAGTACGGAAGGAACTGGTTAATATTACTGTTATATTCGTGTTCAGAAGAGTCGAATTATAAGGAACAGATATAGCTCAAGTCGGAGAAAAAATGTCCCTCCATATAATGAATTATTTCTTTGAATTGTTCCTCCTTCTTCTGCGAGAAATGTCTAACATTAATGGAAAATCTCAATTTTCTCGAAGCGCGGAAGGAAATGGTTATTATTATTAATATATTCGAGATCAGATGGGTCGGATTATAGATGAAACATGTAACTCGTGTCGGGAAAAAAAAATTTCCTCGATGGAATGAATTTTTCTTTTTAATCGTCCATATTCTTTCTGCGTTGACTGGGTCACACTAATGGAAAATCGGAATTTTCTCGAAGTACGGAAGGAACTGGTTAATATTACTGTTATATTCGTGTTCAGAAGGGTCGAATTATAAGGAACAGATATAGCTCAAGTCGGAGAAAAAATGTCCCTCCATATAATGAATTATTTCTTTAATCGGTGTGATTTCCATGTCGTAAAGTCAGGGTAAGAACCTTTATTATTACGTACGATAATTTCAAACAAACAAAATATCCGAAAAATCTGAATAGGCTTATTAGGTACATGCAAGAAGTCGGTAAAATATGCTGTAGGCATTGTACAAGTTATGGCAACAAACGAGATGTTCTCATAGAAAAAATACATAATACGTTCATTCATTCTTTGCTCTGCAGAAAGAAATATGAGTTAGTTAAAAATGGTAAAAAATATACCGAGTAGAAAAAGCCGTGTGCAGATTTTATAACACCAGGACCACCGGCTAGGAAATAATAAAAATATATACAGAGTGACCCGTGAGCAGAACGGGGTTATTTAAGTGTCACCTGTGAATAGAACGGGCTCTTTCGCTCGTTTTAATATTAAACCTTTAAGTACTAGTCCCTACGCCAATTTAAACTATCACCCGCGAGCAGAACGGGGTTATGTAAGTGTAACCTGTGAGTAGAACGGGCTCTTTCACTCGTTTTAATATTAAACTTTAACTACTAGTCCCTATGCAAACTTAATCTGTCACCCGCGAGCAGAACGGGGTTATTTAACTGTCACCTGTGAATAGAACGGGCTCTTGCGGTCGTTTTAATAATAAACCTTTAAGTACTAGTCTCTACGCCAATTTAAACTATCACCCTCGAGCAGAACGGGGTTATTTAAGTGTCACCTGTGAGTAGAACGGGGTTATTTAAGTGTCACCTGTGAATAGAACGGGCTCTTTCGCTCGCTTTAATATTAAACTTTAACTACTAGTCCCTATGCAAACTTAATCTGTCACCCGCGAGCAGAACGGGGTTATTTAAGTGTCACCTGTGAGTAGAACGGGCTCTTTCGCTCGCTTTAATATTAAACTTTAACTACTAGTCCCTATGCAAACTTAATCCCTCACCCGCGAGCAGAACGGGGTTATTTAACTGTCACCTGTGAATAGAGCGGGCTCTTGCGGTCGTTTTAATACTAAACCTTTAAGTACTAGTCCCTACGCCAATTTAAACTATCACCCGGGAGCACCTGTGAGAAGAACGGGCTTTTGCGCTATTTTTAATATCAAATCTTTAACCACTCAAAATCGGCGTTGTGGATTCTGAATATAACACATTCGAATTTGGCGGCGGCGGTGGTGGACTTGTCCTTACGGAACGCTGCCAGAATGAAGGCAACATGGCTTGCTGCGTACAGGGACCCGTCAACTCCGGTATTACCGATGGCGGCAATATATTGCTGTTTATGAAAAGCAAGCGAAACGTCAGTGGTAAGGACATAGATATTAAATTCCGAATTGAAGTATCTGCGAAATCCAAATTGTGTATTGGGCCACAGCGCGTTTCTTTCTAAATAGTGAGTCAGTCTGTCAGTGATGATTTTTCAAATGTCTTACGTAAAGTGGGGAATACATTGATGGGCCTATAGTCCACTGGTGTGCGGTTTTTGTATGGGACAGACGATTGTAGATAGCCAAGATTGAGGAATCGTCCCTTGTAATAGAATGAGTGTAAATGATTTGGCTAAGTGAGCTTTAAAAATGGGAGGTAGTGCACGTAATAGTGAGTAAGTAATGTCGTCGGTCCCAGGAGCAGAGTGCCTGGTTTTGTTGGCCCATACATTTTCAATTTCGGACTGATGAATGTCGTAAAGTAAAGGATGAGAGGGCGATGCTTCTTCGCGTGCAAAGAAAATAGGCGGTTCCTGAACAAAAGATGGGGCCACCATGTTAAGAAATTCCTGCTGTAATGTTAAATCACCGGACATAGGTGTAAGTGTGTGTGGTTGGTTGTTGCGTTTGAACCATGCTATTTTTTCCATATTCGAGCGGGGGCGGTGTTTTGTGTGATTTGTGTGCAATAAAGTCTCCACGCATTACGTTTATTTTTATTGAGGATGCGTTTGGTCCGGGCTTCCTGTTGTTTGTATCGTAGAAAGTTTGCGTAAGTAGAGGAATTTCGATATTGTCGTAAGTATTGTCTACGGACGTTAACCGCTGCAGCAAAATGTTTATTCCACCAGGGTGGTTGGTGTGGTTTATAATGAGTGGAAACACTGTATGGGTGATACTGTGGAAGATAAGTGGTAAGTAGATCTTCCAGATCCTGGTAGGAGCAGGGATCGTGCGAAGTCATCTTGGGATGGTGTGTGACGTAATGGTACAGTCTGTCCGTGTCTAATTTTCCTGAACGTTTGGTCATAAACAAAGTATTCCAGATGTTGCTAGGATGTTTAAGAATAATGGTAAGAGGGAAATGATCACTATGACAAGTATCCAACATTTTGTTGCATCTAATACGAGGCACCAATGCATCGGATACGATAATGAGGTCAGGGGTGGTATTGTCTTTTGAAATATTGCCGAGTCTGGTGGTAATGTGGGCATTAATAACAGTCCAATGATTGATATTACTGACGGTGATGAAAGGATGAGAATGTGTACGCCATGGAGATGTTCTATGAAAATTCGGGATGTTGAAATCACCACAAATGATGGTCTCGTGTTCTGGGAGATCTGGGCATAATTGGTGCTATTGTGCGACCGATAGGGGGGTACGATCAGAATTGTATGCGGCATATAATGAGATTTTTGCAAAAACGATATGAACTACCTCCATCTGAGGGAGGGGTTTAATATCAGAGGAATACTGTTTGATAATAATGTTTGATTGAATGAAAATAGCGATACCCCCACCGTATTTATTTCTATCATGGCGAAGTTGCGTATAACCAGGTAAAGTAAATTGTGAGTCAGAAGACAGGTGCGTTTCGGTTATGATTAGGAGGTGGAAATCATGGATGCGGAGTAATTGCTGAAGTTCTGGTTTTTTGTTAGTGATGCTACGGGCGTTCCAATATAGAATATGGATATCCTTGTATGATGACATTGAGCAGTTAGTCCATTATTTCTTTCACATGTAGTTTAATGCGTTCAACATCCCCTTGAAGGTTGTCCGGGACGTCACTAGGAGCTTGTTGATAGCTGTCAACAGCGTGAATTTGGGACGTGGCAGTGGGCGCGTGGTAGAAGTTTTCCCTGTCGAAGGTATGCGTCTAAGTGGTGGTGGTGGTGTAGATACACTTTCGAGCTGAGATCCACTCGGAGAGACCATCCGAGGCTTGGAGGACGGGACATGTACCACATCCCTACCATTTGGATAGATTAATTGTTTTTTGTATGCTCCCATATCCATGTCTGTCACTCCTTCCTGTTCCTTACGTTTTGATGCCGATGAGACTGTTATGCGTGGTGGTGACGAGAGTGGAACTCGCGCAGGCTTGTCAGGTTTTGGAGGTGGTGGAGACACCGACTGGGTCTCTAAGAGGGGAAAAGCATTCCCACCCTGGAAAACAGCAGGAGTTTTCTGGTAAATCATTTGCGCGTACGTTACTCTTCCCAGCGCGATTTGACGCGCCTCAAATCGGGAGAATGGAAGTGAATGGAATGGAATGGAGTTAATCTGGGTTTCCAGGTGATACGCCGGACATAATTTCACGTCAGTGGTCTTGTGATGTGCGCGATAGTTAAAGCACTGAATTTTTCCTTCCACACAGGGGTCTTTATGCGGATCTAGACCATACGAAACACATTTTGATGGCGACCTGCAATATTTAGCTCGATGATTCAATTTGCCACAGTTATTACAGACGGGTGTACGTTCTCGATAGATTTCTACCGGGCAACGTTGGTGGTATAGTGTGATATATGAAGGAAGTCTCTGACTTCTGAATGTAAGTTTGACCGTTTGAGTGGGTAAGTAGGTAGGCTTCCCTTGCTCATCAAGTTGTCTGCGGTTGAACCGGTACACATTTGTAATGGAATATCTTTCTAAAACCACGGTGTCTTTAGCAATTTCTTCCGGCGTAATGCTGGTGTCGATTCCTCTGATCACTCCTGAGACATAGATATTATAAAGCGGGATAAAAGATGACGTATTATGGATAACATCAAAGTCCGAATCCAAGAATCGGTTGGCCGAAGTGAAAGTCGGAAAATGGACGTCAATTTGAAATTTGTTAACTTTCTGTAGATATTGTACTTCATAGTTAGCTCGAAAGAGCCACTTCCCAATTTTCATAGGATGAATGGTTCCAATCTCATTTCTTAGTTGCTTGATGGACACAAAAACGGACCCACGTCCGTATGAAGGTATCGTTGTTGTTTGTTGGTAGGTGAATTACTAGAAGTTGCCTTTTCCGGTGAACTCGAGGTTGTCTCGAGCACCACTTTATCCGTTAGGGTAGAAGACTGTGCAGTTGGTATTTCCATTATAGTTGGAGGTAATGCCAAATTAGTATAATCTTGTTCCATGGGTGATAAATCTGTAGATGTAGCCGTAACCGGCGAGACGTTAGATGGTATGTCAGTCATCTTGAGAGTAAGTGATGTTCGTCCAACGACACAAATTACCCCCCGCGGGGTAAAACACTATTCAACCCACAACTATTATTTGTTGGAGTGTTTACACTGCATAAAACACTACTATTCAGAAATTTAGAAGTGTTTGGAATGAAGCACACAAGCTGCGGAACTTTCGTAAAACTTGAAACACAGAACACGTCTATACCGTTCGAAAGCGACACTTGAACTCGATTACAGAGCGTGGCCGTCCTTCGGCTTCATGATGGCGCGTTGTTACCAAAGCAAGCTGCTACGCACGGGGGCGTATGTGTTCTGTCACGCTCCTCTTTACCGGCCTTGACAACGCTGTTCCGGAGGTGTAATGAGAAAGTTTCACAAAATCGTCGCTTGGCGCTGGCAACCAAGGATTGTGTAGCTCATTGACAGCGGTACATAGCACCATCAAAGAAAGAAGAAAATCTTGCAAATAAACCAAAAGATGTAGCTAATGACCTAGAAAGAATTTTAAAATAATATACATGAATTCCTTTACCTTTAAATGATCATTTAAAGCTTAGTTACTTTCCTGTTCAATGGCTTATAGTGGAGATTCTTTGAGGAAACTAATTTCTCTGTCAGAGTGGTTGCTATATTGTCTAGCAGTGACCTAACAAATTTTTCTGCAATTATAGCTGCAAGTACTTCTCGTCCTTCATTGTCACAAACAGGGCACTGTAAAACAGGACATTTAGCAAGTAGTGGAACTATTTTCGAGCACAAAATATGCAGGACGTTCTTATTTGGCAGATGCGGCACAGCTTTTTCCACAAAGACGTGGATCACTGCTAACACGGAAACCAAACCAGGTTTCGGGTAGCGAAGGCTTCCTAAGTCTTGATTTGCAATAAGGCTCATCAATGCAGAACTTGTGGAGTTCTGTGATATACAATCCAGACATCCGATGCAGGAAACACGTTCTTCCACAGTTCGCACTATATATACGCCGATATATGCCAAACTTGCCGCTTTTTTTGTTGGAAAAGGCGATTCTGAAATTAAATAAAACATATATACTACACAAAATAGAAAATAGGCAATTATTACTTCGACGATCTATTAAACATTACTCGCGTACTAAGTAAGCAATAGTTGGGGGAAGACGTGTGTGGAATGAGCTGCGGAAGATTTGTTTAAAAGTGACATAAGGGACAATGGGAGTGGAAGTAGCAGTTTACAGAGCCAGAATCGGGTGTTTTGTGAATAAAAAGAAGACGGGGTTGAAGAAGCAAATAAACAAAGAAAACATCGCCAATGCATTGATACACTCAATCATGATTATTGCCCTCCTGGTAATAGGCGGAATTGAAATGAACCCGGGACCAGGCAGACAGGGTAGCTTCGAAGAGATATTCAGAAGATTAGATGGCTTGGAAGAGCGACTGAGTAACAAAATTAGTGTGACGACGAAAGGAGTAAAGCAGGAGATCCGAGAAGAGATCAAGTATATGAAGAAGGAAGTGGAAGAACTGAGGAGCAGGATACAAAGATTAGAGAAGAAAAATCGAGAATTCATTTTAGTTTTCACGGGGATAGAAGAATGGAGATTACGGAAATTTTAGAGAAAAACTGGAGGCTGAACTACAGGGCTGGGAAATTATCGTGGCCTATCGGATTGGTAATAGGAAGGGCAAACGAATGATAGTCGCGCGATTTGCCACGAAACAGGTCGTTCACATGACATTGAAGATGGCACCTAAATTAAGGGGGACGAATATTTACATCAATAAAGACCTATCAGAACAGGAAAGATGCATCAGGAGACAGCTATGTACAACAAATGAAAGAATTTAGAAAATCTGGAAAAAATGTTATCATCCGGAACCTGGAATTGTACGTGGATGGAGTCAAGCTCGAAGACAAAACGGATTAAGTGACAGCAAACAGGAAAAGCGTCAGCAGATTTGTGAAGAAGGGGGCAGCCAGCCTGCGCGTGGACGGGTCGGAAGAAAATGACTCCAGAGTCGTGACGTCGCTTCTTAGGGGAAAAATAGCTCCTAGACCATCCCAGGTGATGACGCAGACACAATCAGATGACGTAGGAGCGAAGATAACACGAATGAACGTGAGAACAGCTGATGATCCATGGACGAAGATTGATACGGCGAGTGCGGGAGAAGAAAATGCAGACAAAGCAACAGGCATTGGAACGAGAACCAGACGACGTTTGCAGTCTTTTAACTTGGTTACTAATCGACAATAAGCAGGGAGATCAACAAAAGCAGTCAAAATTATCACAAACAAATAAATATAGCCTACGTCCTGTTTCAATAACGGGAAATGATCAGTTTACAACATTCAGTGCAATTAAAGCAGTGAGAACACAGCCCGGAAAATTAAATAAATAAAAAAAGTGCTAGCTAATGCCGATATCGTGTGTAATGTAAGGTAACTCGATTCAGTGCGCTTTCCTTAAAGACTCGGAGTATTGATAAAAAGGCTAATTTTCAAATATATACGCTATCAATATGATAAGGTTTATTTAGAAAACCAGTTCATTGTTTTTGAATCCCATAAAAATGCAGATTTTTTTATGGCTTAGGCAAGAGTAATAAGAATATAAAATGGTTACATGATGTGAACAGAAAAAAAGACATACGAACTTAGCTTTAAGGAAAGCACAGATGAAACTTACGCCATTTATTTTATTTTGATTTTTATCTTAAAAAGAATTTCTGAAGTTTCCTTCTGGAATCCAGTTATATTGTTTAGTAGCCCTTTATGCTTACACACACACTTCCACGAAAAATGTGTAATTGTGTTTTAAGATTGTCTTCCGGTAAAACGACAAACGTCGAATCCGGTAGAGTCTTTTGTAATTTTTCTTAGTACAATAAATATCATATCATATCATAAACATTACTTCCTGTGTTACTGACAGGTTTATGACTGCTAGCATTCATGATAGAAGTAATAAACTTTTAATAATAATAGGCATAGTACTGGATTGTTTCTTTAACAGTAGTTAAGTTATTGAATAATCAGGTTATTTGGAAATCAGTTGTAGTAACACAGTTTACCTTGTTCCTGCAGTAATTGGTATAATATTTCCAATACTAATTCTGGGATTGTGTGTTGTTCCATGGCGTTCTCTGATTCATTCAGCTCTTGCACAGATCCGCTAATGATGTTGGAAGCGACATTCTCTACATTGCTGCAGCCAGAGCTGCTCAAAATACCCGTTTTCAACATCTTCTGAATACTGAAGTTAACCGCCCTTGCATCCAGCATATCATTTGATCCTAACATTCGGCGCAAAGTGCTAAACAGCGATTCCACAGGATCGCTTGAAAATGATCTCGTCAGTACATAGTGGTAACCATTTTCAAGAAGGTGTTTAATACACTGAACCGTTGATTTTGTTGTCAGTGTGATTGCCTCGAATGTCTCGTTGGTAAGAAAATCCTTCCCATGCCTACTAGTTGCGTCTTTGATTTGATTAAGGTAATCAAGAAAAGTATGTTCTAACCATTGCAAACTGTTGTTTGTCGTGATTTCTGCTTTCCACGTAGTGATGTGTATTGGAGATATTGTGCATGGTGAACCATTTGTTAATATTAGTCATGAATTCTATTGTTGATTGAGAGTCGTTGAATTTGTATGCCTCGGGGTGTGCTCTTGGATTCTCTTTCATTGCCGATATTGCTGCAATTACTTCTGTGGAAAATATCTCTACAGCTCTCCTGACATTCATTTTCTCAAAACCAGTAGGCTCTATGTGTTTTTTTGTTAAAAATCTGACTCGTTTTACAGTTTGGTTTTGTTGGAGCTTATATACTTACTTACTTAGTCGATCCTCTTCTACCTTGCGGTGTTGAGGTTTTCCAGAGGGTCCTCCAGCGAGTTCTGTCTCGGGCCAATCCCTTCACGCTCCTCCACTCTCCATCCCTAGCTTCCACAGCAGCCTTTACATCTTCTTCCCATGTTCTTCTGGGCTTTCCACGCGGACTTACTCCTTGCATTCTGGCATCAAAAGCTTGCTTAGCCATTCTGGTGTCATCCATTCTTAGGACGTGCTTAACCATCGTAACTGGCTCTGTTCAATTTTTTCAAGCACAGGTAGGACATCAAGATTAGTTCTGATTGACTGGTTTCTGATTATGTCCTTTCTTGTTTTTCCCTCTATTTTGCGGAGAAATCGCATTTCTGATGCCTGAATTCTACTCCGATGCTTACTGGTCAATGCCCAGGTTTCACAGCCATAGAGCAGGGTAGGGAGATATATCACTTTATATACACGAAGTTTCGTGGATTTAGTCAGATGGATTGTTGAGAAAATTTATCTTTAGTGCATTGAAGAGCCGCCCTGAAGCTTGAGATTGGGCTGCAATTTCTCCATCTATTCTACCGTCTTGCTGCACTATAGCTCCAAGGTATTTAAAGGCTGTAATCTGTTCCAGTGTTGTACCATCGTTTAGTGCGATCTGATGTGAGTTAAACTGCCGTGACATCATCATGGTCTGAGTCTTTCTAGCATTGATTTTCATGCCCCTCTTTCCCAATTCACCTTCCCATATTAACAAGTTCTTTTGTAAATTTCTTTCCGAATCTCCCATCAGTAATATGTCATCAGCAAAGGCGCAATGGGTGATATACACTGGCCTCAAAGCCTTATATCCCAGCTTAAATTTCTGTACTTGCCCGTTACATGATTTAATAACATCATCCATTAATGTAATGAAAAGAAGTGGGCTAAGGATGCACCCTTGTTTAAGTCCCAGTGCGGTTTCAAACTCTGGAGATTCTATATGGCAGGTGCGAACATAATTTCGACATTTCCTGTACAGGCTTTGATTTGCTGCAATTAGTTGTTTGTCAACACTTCTTTGCTTTAGTGTCTTCCAAATTTCATCTCTCGGGATGGTATCGAAGGCCTTCTCTAGATCGATGAAGGCCAGATGTGCCTCTTTTCCGTATCCCATCATCTTTTCGCTGATCTGCCTGATGGTAAATATGAGGTCTTGAGTTCTTCTTCCTGGTCGGAATCCGCACTGCGCCTCATCTAGCTGTGGTTCAACAATGCGCTATCATTGTTTGTAATGCGCCCCCTCAAAAATGCCTCATCATTGTGGTATTCGTTCTTTGGTTGTCAGCCACAATTCTAACTAACACAAAACCACAATTTCCAACTTCACGAATGACCAGCATAGTCAAATGGTGCAGTTCTCTGCCGGAAAGCTGTTTCGTAAAGAAGAACGCACATGGAATCTGGTAGCTTTTGAAAGCCCCTTCAAAACAAAGCACAATACCCTGTTTGCTACTACTTGGTTCTTAGGGATATCACTGTCTTTTTGGTTTACCGCATTTGTTACGGTAGTCTCTTTGTAACCGAAGAAGGCGTCAAGCTTTCTGTCATATATAACCTTTGGGTTAATTGCAGCTTCATCCACTATTAGAGATGCAAATCGCTGTTCAACACTTAAGCCTTTTGCTTCTACTGTTAACCTTTCTTTAATTAAAGGTGTCACACCCGTTGAGCAATCACTTCCACCAGAATATCTCAGAAGCGTTCTTTTAGACGGCAGTCGTAGGAACACTCTCTGACGTACATGCACATAACCTTTGGGAGATATGTACTGAAAAATAACACAATCCCGAAGTATATCTGTACTCCATGTTGGCCTTTTCTTTCTATAATTGACTATTTGTTCTAAAATAAATTTAGCGTGAACTTCCCCTTCGTCAGCATTTTTCTTTATATTTTCAAGGTCTTTAAATACCTTTTGCTTCATCCTTTGTACTTTTTCCTTAAATAGGTCCAATTCTTCTTGTTTATTTTGCAAGGCATTCTTCAATCGAGACACTTTAACGCGCAACTTGTTAGCTGTTCTGTTCATCTCTTCGATATCGAAGCCATCTGTTTGAGAACTAGCTTCGTTGGATTTGAAATCCTCAACAGCGCTAGTTGATGCTGAACACTCTGGTGTTACCTCGGCGGGTGGTGAACCATGGCCGGCTTGAAGTACGCTTAGCTCCTGTGAGCATACATCAATTTTGCGCTTCTTAGGAGGAGGAAGGTCGCTTTTCACTATAATCCTCCGAGGTTTTTTATGTCCACAACTTTATAACTGGGATATAGTGGGAAGACTGTAGGCACAGTATGTGGTTTTAATCGTCTGTATATCCCGGTTTGTAAGTAATCGTCTTCTTTAAAATGTAAACTACAAACAACAGAAGAAGGAGAGTTGCTTTTGGGGATGAAATTTTCGCGGGAAATCGCTCTAAGCCACTTTTAACATCTCTCGTGGTCACTGGGAAATTCGTGGAATGTCAATCTCTTCTTACTCTTTTTCTTATTAGATGTGCAAAATGGTACACAACAGTATGTCATTATTAAAGAAAACACTTAACAACGCACCATACACAAAAATTAGTAACCTTGGCACCAGCTCACACCATATTATATTGTTACCGCAAATGCTCGAGCTATCCTGCGTTGGAAGCGCCTCTACAGGCGACCCGCTCAACTTTTTCCATTACAGAATCTATACAGCGCTGGGCTACGATTTTGTCAAGGCCGGTGGTTCTGTGCTGCTACGGCTGCTACGATTGTAAATGACAGTGTTTGGGGGGTTCATACCTACTCCTCAAAATACCCTCTGTTAATAGCTCCACTAATAACAAAACACCAATTTTACTTCCTCTACTCGTACCAAAGGTAATACAGGTTCGAAATCAAGGTTTTTAACATAAATACTTGATCTGAATTCTCCTCTGTCCAATAATTTTTTCAAGAACGTGTCTGAGTGACTTGAAAACTAAACATCGTGTGTAAATGAAACGTATTTGGGTTAGATATCTTCTGTGGGATTGATGACTTTTATACGGTATCCTTATACTCAGGCTTTTAATATAACAGTGTAGGCTTTCACGGCCGGCTACATCATGATTGCTCAGATTTCCCGGGAATGTAGGCCGTGGTTCAGTTGGGTTGTTTATTCCCGACGTTTCACCGAAGGCTTCGTTCGGCATCTTCAAGGGTAGGTCCTTCTCTCTCGAAGGTCTGGGCTGTATTGAAATTGTCAGACCAGACCAGACCAGACCAGACCAAACAAGCTAACTGAGGTCAGAGCAATGCGATGACCTCGACTCCGATTCCATACCTGCATACGAGATGCATTGCTGGAAATGATAACGGATTCCTATCCTATAACTTAAATTTGCTTACGCTAACTGTGTTTTGCATAGGACTTGAACCTATGCAGGGCAACTGCAATTAATTTTAATTTTGGGGTTCGGGCCGTGTCTCTTTTTAATTTAAAGTTCCGGTATTCACCTTACAACCAGAGAAAACCACGAAAAACCCTGATCGGAACTTGCAAAGGGGATTTGGTCATGGTACTCCATTCTGTAATGCCTGGTTGGAGTTGAACCAACCAGTTGGGATACGTGTCAGCTGAAGGCTTATACGTATTGGGAAGGGGTATTGTTAGGCTGAAGGCCTCAAAAATTCTGACGACTTTATTCGTCCCCTGGGAAGCGCAGGCGCTTTCCAAGTTGCCGTACTAAAGGGTTCTCAGGATCTTGAAGCTTGGAGTCGAAACTCTGTGCAAGGCAAGATGTAGGTGGCAAGTAGTGGAACCTTTAGGTCTTCATGGATCTGCCTGTTACTGACGTACTAAGGTGCGCCCGTAGCAAGGCGAACACATTTCGACTGCACGGCTTGTAGTCTTGCGACATGCGTGCGTGCTGCGGCCCTCCATGCTGGACTGGCATAGTCGAGCAGAGGTCGGATGAGTTGCTTATAGAGCAGCGGTCCATTAGCAGGTAAAAGTCCTCCTCTGTCGTTAAGCAGAGGGGATAAAATTCCAAGCCGTTGCATGGCTGTTCGTCTAACCTGGATAACGTGGGGTTTTCAGGTCAGCCTTTTGTCCAGGGTTACCCCCAAATATCTGGCTGTTTCGACCCATTCGATTGTCTCTCCGAAAAATTCTACAGGCCTAGGCGGCGCCGTTCTTTGTCTTCTAGTGAAGAGCAAAGCTGCCCTCTTAGTGACATTGATGGAAATTCGCCACTTTGTTAGCCAGGTCTCTAACTCTTTGAGATATGTCTCGAGCTATTTGACGAATAGTGCAGGCCGTTTCGACGTTGCCAAAAGCGCAGTGTCGTCGGCATAAAGCGCCAAGTCGACGTGGCGGTGTGGTGTGGGCATGCCATTCACATCAGGCTAAAGAGGACAGGGGAGACCAGTCCCCCCGAGCAACTCCAGCCCGCATGAAACGACGTGAAGATGTGGCTGACTGGAAGGATGCTACGAACGTCCTATCGGTAAGGTAGGAGGTAATATCTTTCACCAAGTAATAAGGGAAGTTGAGGAGAAGGAGTTTGTATTGGATACCTTTGACCCAAACTGAGTCAAAGGCCTTGGCCACATCAAGGAATACCGCGCCGGTTAGTCGCTTTTCGTCAAAGTTTCTCTTGACTCTCTCAACCAGGCTGGCTATCTGCTGAGTCGTGCTATGTTAGGGTCTGAAACCAAACTGCTCATCACGAATAGCGCTGTGCCTGTTGAGGTGCCTTAGGATTCTGCTTAGCAAAATCTTCTCGAAGAGCTTCCCACCGAGTCAAGAAGACTTATAGGTCTATAAGACGATGGAAGTGTCGGATCCTTTCCGGGTTTCCGGATAGACAATCCTGGCATGTTTCCATGCAGGTAGGAAATATTGCCTCTTAAGGACCGAATTAAAAATTTTTGTGACGTAGGTGATTCCCCGTTTTGGGAGGTTCCTCAGGGCTCTGTTGGGAATACCGCTAGGACCCGGAGCCTTACCAAGCTTGAGCTCTTTTATAGCCTTGATGACCTCTGATGGAGTAGTTAATTCGGGTTGACTTGAAGGAGCAAACTCAAACGAAGTCAGTTTCCTTTTAACCAACTAAATCACGGCAGGATCCGAAGGATTGTCAACCGGCGTAAATTGATATTCAATATTGTTGGCCAGGGCCTCAGCTTTCTCAGAATCTGATAGTCCTCCTGGCACTCGTAAGGGGGGTGTGGGATCAGAGATCCGCATCAACCTCTTTGTAACCTTCCAAAGGGACTGATCCTCTACGTTTAAGGATGAGAGCGTCTCAGACCAAACGCCGTTCTTCCACTTCTTCAGTTCATAGCTAATAGACCGCTGGAGCCTATTAACTTGAGCCTTGATAGCGGTGTCCCTAGTTGCCTGCCACTCCCTTCTCAGCCGGTTTTTCTTCTGAATATCAGAAAGAATTGCCGGCGGTATTGAAGGCCGTAAACAGGTTTTCGGTCGACTCTTTGGTGCCGAAGGCTCCAGATCTTCCGTAATCGCTTTGGATAAATCCTCAATCCTGGCATCCATATCCTCCTCGGAGTTTACCACGGGATTCTCCGGGAGTCTGCATTGCAAGTGGTTCTGGAAGCTAGTCCAATCTACTCGTCTAACGTCTGGCCTGTCTGGAAGGGTTGCGAAGGATGTACGTCCTTGGAGGTCGACAAGGACGGGCAAGTGGTCTGAGCTGAGGGTTGGGCACACAGTCAGACTCACTGGTAGTGTGAGATCCTTGACAACCACTATGTCAAGTACATCGGGAGAGTGTGTGGTACAGTAGGGATCTGTTGTTGGTTCATCCGGTCCATAGACGATACAGGAAGTCCCAGTTACATACTCTGCCAGTTGCAAGCCCCTGGCATTGTCAGTTCTTGAGTTCCAATCCGTGTGCTTGGCGTTGAGATCACCTGCTAAAATCACAGGTAGTCCGCCCCCTACACACTCGGTCAGATCTGCATCTATCATGTTCCGGGTTTGAGATAATTAGACGGCCACGAGTTTGATAGGCCTACCTGCAATCACAACGTGGATAGCAGTGGCTTCCAGTTGCTGCAGACCCGAGACCGGCACGGTGCAATGATCAATGCCCTTTCGGACCAGGATCGCTGTGCCACCCCCCTAAGTGGGTCTGTCATTTCTATAGAAAACGTAATTTGCCAGTCGAAATCGCAAGCCCTCCCGAAGGCGAGTCTCGTTCAGGAGTCATATATCAATGCCATGATGACTGAGGAATATCTCCAGTTCCGCCTTCCTGCTGTGAACTCCATCGGCGTTCCAGTAAGCGAGCCTCATGAAGGGCCGTGCGTTCCTTGCATTAGTTTGTACTGCCATAGCCAGCTAGGAAAAGGGCGATAACTTTGAGAACTGCCTTGGGACGGGCTTCCCCAGTGGGACGGAATGGGGCTTGTTTAAGTAGACACTTCGTCACCTGAAAACTAGCTTCCATAGGAAGGTCATCGATAAGTTGACTCAACTTCTCGGAATAACTGTCTGGAGTGGTAGGTGCGGGTTCCAGAACAGTTCGATTGCTAACAGGTGGCATCTGCGATGCACCTGAGTCGCTAGAGGTTTGGGATGGTGGCGTGGGTTACTGGACATAGACAATACGCCCCCGCTGGGCAACATGGGTCCAACCTGGCCCAAGCTTCTCCTGCTCAGAGGAGAGACTGGGTGCAATGCTTTTTGGCACAGCAGAAGTGGTGCGTAGTTCCCAGAAGCTCTGGGCCTTGCCTTAGTGCGCTTCGCCTCTGCCCCTTTAACTTCCTTCCACTTATTGCAACCCTTAAAGTTGGCAGTGTGAGAGGAGTTGAATTTACAGCACCTCAGGGCCTCCTTGGGAGTACTGAAACCCCCTGAGGGGTGGTCTCCGCCACATGCGATACACCTTGGAGTGTAACCACAATTGCGCTTTGTATGACCGTTGCGCTGGCAGTTGCGGCATTGTAGAGGGCCGCTCGGAGCGTGGTAAGATTCCACTGTTATGTGGAGACCACACAATGTAGTTAAAGCTCTCACCTTTGCTACCGAGGGTCCACGAGACACTGACACAAAAGGTGTGCCGTTAAAAGCTTATCCTTTCGGGGATCGGGGTCGCGCCTCTGCGACCGAAGTTGCAGTATAGAGAGCACGGGAACTCCGAGTGCAATGAGTTCCTCGCAAACATCTTCTTTTGGCATGCGACGCCCTAGGTTCTTCAGAAGCAGTCTCACAGATCGCTCCTCCGGCAGAGAGTAGGTATGAAACCTGACTCCCTTCTCCGGTTCCATGGCGCGGAGAGCAGAGATGGTGGCTCGGAATCAGTCGGCAGTATCAGGAACTAGCATAAGAGCATCGCCCCTCATAGCTGCCGTGCCATTACCACCAGTCTTTTCTCGCAACCATCTCAAAAAATTGCGAGTGTTTGTCACACCAGTGACATACACAGGAACCTTTTTGCGGAGCTTCCCTGTGGTGATGGCAGCAACATCCGCTTGGGCGTGGGGTGTGGTCCCAAGAGGCGTGCCTAATGGACCCCCGGACTCGCTGCGCGAGCGCCCTGTTGCAGAGTCCATTGACTGCGATATCTGGTAAAGAACCAGAGGCCTTGGCTTGAGCGGTGTTAGGCCCACATGTCGGGTTAGGAGCTGTATGCCGGGCTTGCAAGACCGCGGTATACGGTGCTCTTTCCTGGGTAGGACCCAGTTGGCTTTAACACGAGTTTGATTGTTCGCCCACGGAGGGAGATATCACGGAGACCTCTAGACCTTGACCTTGACTCGGCACAGAGACAGACTGTCAGCAGCAGGCAGCAGAGCAGAGAGCATATGAGTTCACCGGAATACTGATCTCTACCGGACCCCATGGCGTTCTTCCAGAAGAACTTCTCGCAAATTGCGCCGTCTGTGCGAGATCTGCTGGCGAGTGAGATGAAGCGTCTCTATCAGGAGCAGCAGAGAATAAAGAAGAGGACTCCTGCTACGAAGAAGCCCGTTGAAATTGTCGCTGCCGTGAGCCTCCTTATATACTGGTCTGCCGTCCGTACTATCTTTTTTCGTGGCTTTTCCTGTGATTGGTGGAAAATCAGCAGGTCATAATTGGACGGGGCTTCTTAATCTTAGTCTCTTTCAGCAGGGGGATCCAAGTTTGATGTACACGTTCCGTTTCTTCTTTTTTATTGAAATTGTTATCGTGCTTCAAAATTCCAATTGCTTCCTGCAGCATACGGGCATGGTAACTAGTGATAGTAGATAGTACTTCTGTGTCCCCGTAATGAACATCGTGGCCATGCAATAAAGAGTGTTCTGCAAACGACTACTTCTCCGTCTGGCCCAGTCGACTGTGTCGGTTGTGTTCTTTTAATCTTGTGGCTATGCTTCTTTTGTAGTGCCTATCTAGACCTGACCACAACTACATGGAATTCTATAAACATCTGCCGCTGTGTATGGGTTGCGCTTGTCCTTAGCAGATCTAAATCTGTGTACTGTCTTGATGCCATAGGTATCCAGTAGCTTGCCAATTCGATCTGTCACTTGTTTTATGTATGGTAGAAAGGCTATAGCTGTCTGTCTCTTTTCTTTTTCCCTGGTCGCTGGCCGTCTGGGGTGGCTAGCGCGCTGGATTTCCTTCCCAGAATAACCATTGCACAGTGGTCCAAAACGCGAATTCAGCGGGACAAAACTCATTTTGGTCACCCTTGTAAAATTAAGCAACAACAGTTTGATAATACTGAAAACATATCCCTTTATCAGGAATGAACCTTTAAATAAGGGTACTTTGATTTATGACGGCATGACACATCCCCAAAGTTGAATGAAGGTTTGACAATTTTGCTTCAGGCATCAGACGATTTATTTCTCAGTAAGGTTTGTTAGTGGCTGGAAGCAAGTGTGAACTAGTGGAGGAATTTATTACTACTGGATAATTTAATCCAAGGTATGTGGAACTTTTTGGTATAACAAGTATACATACATACATATTTGTATGTCCTTCATATTAGTTTGTATTATATAAAGATAAAAAAGTTAATTTATTTTTTTTCAAAGACTTTAAATTGACTTATAAAAAATATATATCTGAATAGCACTTTGAAAATTCACCAGATCGTAGTTAAATTCATGGGCTATAAGTTGCTTTGAACTGAAAAGTGCGCAAGTTGCGTCTTTTTCTGAAAAATCTATTTCTTTCCAAGAATCCAAGAAATAAAATTGCTTCTTGCAGAATATGTTTATTAGTAAAATATGGGATTTCGATCAGTAGGCTGCACTGAATCAATAGAACCAGCAATAAATAATACCTAAAGGTTAATAAGATATTTATTTAAGTAATTTTAAATAAATAAAAGTATTCAATTAATTTTAACAAATTAAAAATATTCAAAAAAATATGTAATTAGTTAATTTTCATACAACTTATGAAAATATTCTACAGCCTTTTTTTATATAATTTATTTTAATATTTTAAGGAAACCAAGGAATCCAAAAAAGTAGGATGTCACACACTAGAAGTAAATTACGGGTTATGACCAGCATGGAATTATTCAAATTATTCAGGAAGAACAAATTCATTACGCAAGATTTGTGTAATTACGTGAAGAAAATTTTGAATTGCCGGACTGCAATACTGTTGCCTTAAATGAAATTTTAAAAGTGTTATTATTGTTTAAATCTGATTTCCGGAAACGCTGGAAACAATGTGGTAGAAAAGATGATAGATTTGTGGTTAAATATACAAAATGGTTAAATTCTGAACTAATATTCCCGGAAAGTGTTATGAAATTTCATTCACTGAATGCTTCATCTTCATCAAATGTTGGAAGACCAAGAAAATTATTGTCTGAAGGTAGTGTTCTTAATCTACTGCTCATCACTTCAGATCCTTTGATATCAAATATACGCCCCTACGCCCCTTGGAAGTTCGACAGCTCTTAAAAAAACCATATCTAATTAAAAGCCACAGAAATGATGAACAGAAGAAAATTTCCGTCACCTCTAGAAGAAGTTGATGAAGATGATGATGAAGAAGAAGGTGGTGAAGGTTATGAAGAAAATGGCGAAGAAAAAGATGATGATGATGATTATTATTATTACGATTAAAATTTTGAAAACAGAATTGTAATCTTATACTATGGTATCATAACAAATTGTATTCGTATGTATACATGTATGTGTGTATATGTATGTAGGCCTATGTGTGTATGTATGTTTTTATCTAAAGTAGATTATTTTTTCCTTTACCATCGTTTTCTACAAACGAATACATTAGCAAACAGTTTCTTTGTGCTGTAACTGCAATAAGGCAAATGTTTGCTGGAACTGAGGAAGTAAAGATCTGTATGCGTACAGCTAATATAGTTTCTGTCCTCTGATTGACATAATAAATTAGTATGTAGAAATGTGGTACATTCTGTGTTCTGTGTAGCCTATGTGTGTAATCAAGATTCAAACAATTCTGTCCCGTTAGATTTTCCAGACGTACAAAATAAAGAAGAAAATAATTATGATGATGACTAGAATTTTGAAAAGAGAACTTAAACTATATGAACATTATATTATGTACATATGTGCGCGTTTACTTATGTATGTATGCTTGTATGTATGTGTGTTTCATGTATTTATATAGGCGTGTAATGTGTGCGTGTATACATAGGTATAAATGTATATTAATATATTTATACAGCAAATTTATATGTTTAAGTGCGTTTCTTTGTATTGTATGTGTATATTACATGTAAGGGTATAGTTTCAAAACATAATACACGGTTATTCAAAATGATGGACCCAATTTAATTCATTTGTATTTCACGAAATACAAATTGGATATTAACATTCTACATACCGAATGAAAGAGAAAGTTCCAAAGTTTTGTTTTCCACCGCTTGGACGGTGATTGTGACGTGATTGTTGCGTAAATGGCTGCTTGCTCCAATAGGCAGGCATTTCTTGTCACTGTTGGTTGTGAGTAAGATGACTACTATGCAGCATTAGGTTTTCTGCATTCTTGAGTTTGCAAGAAGTGAATCGGCAGTTACAGTGCAGCGGGCATTTCGTCGGCAATCCGGCATTGAACCACCAACTAGGAAAAGCATAAGCCGTTGGTTAAAGCAATTTAAACAAACTGGATGTCTCTGCAAAGGAAAAAGTCCGGGCCGACCGCGTATGTCAGAGGATGCCATCAGATGAATAGGAGATTTTTAAATCAATCCCTTCCTCAGCGATGGCCAGGTCGCAGAGGAAATCAAGACCTGGCTCTACACTTCTGGCCTCCGAGATCTCCTGATCTCACGCCATGAGACTTTTTATTGTGGGAATATGTTAAGGAGGCTGTTTATGTCCCATCTCTACCAACAACTTTGGCTGACCTGCGGATCCGTGTCACTGCAGCGGTGAACTCAGTAACACAAGACATGCTGCTTCGCGTGTGGGACGAGTTTGGCTACCGGTTAGATGTTTGCTGTGCAGCAGAGGGAGGACATATTGAACATTTATAACCTGTGTTAAAAAACTTTGAAACTTCCTCTTTATATTAGTATGTAGATTGTTCATCTCCAATTTATACTTCATTAAATACAAATTAATGAAATTGGGTCCATCTTTTTGAATAACCCTGTATAATTTTGTCCCGCTAGATTCGCGTTTTGGACCACTGTGCATTGGCACGAATCGCTTTATCAAGATGTTGAAGTTTTGGTTTTAAATTATTAGGCTGACATAACTTGTAAGCGCGGTTAACTAGTGTCCTTATGATTCCGAATTTTTGTCTGGGGTGGTGATTTGAGGTTTTGTGGAGATAACGGTCTGTGTGAGTCGGTTTCCGATATACTGTATGGGCCAAGCGAAGGTCTGCCGTCCTCGTAACTAGAACATCGAGGAAAGCGATGCTATTTTCTTTCTCCGTTTCCATAGTGAATTGGATGTTGTGGTTGATGTTGTTAAGTTGGTGAATAAAATCCCGTAGCTTTTCTTCACCGTGGCTCCATATCG
The DNA here is from genome assembly GCA_964059195.1 of Ectobius pallidus. Classification (NCBI taxonomy): domain Eukaryota; kingdom Metazoa; phylum Arthropoda; class Insecta; order Blattodea; family Ectobiidae; genus Ectobius; species Ectobius pallidus. The sequence goes on from CAXKWD010000009.1 coordinate 38,044,511, forward strand.
TGAAAGTGTCATCCACGTACCGTAACCATATCCTAGGTTTCAGCGGTGCTGTCTCTAGGACTATCTCCTCAAACCTTTCCATGAAAAAATTGGCTATATAACAGGACTGAGGTGGCTGCCCATTGCAACACCGTCCACTTGCTGGTAGAAACGTCGGAATAAACAACCCAACTGGACCACGGCCTACAAGCCCGGGAAACCTGAGCAATCATCAGGCTTTTAAGTCTTACATCATTGGGCGAGGCTAGAACAGACTTTCATTCGTGTGAGCGGGCTCCCACTGTTATTGTACAGTCAACATTCAAGGTGGTTATATAAGTATTCATGAACCACAGATTATTGCCTCTGCTGGACACTACATGAGAATATTATAGGAGAAAAATTCCCCCGACACTGGGACTTGAACCCAGGAACTTTGGCTATTCGTGCCAATGCTGTACCAACTGAGCTAAGCCGGAATTGAATTCTCAGCACCAGACGGAACCTCTCTCCTTTGACTGATTGCCAATGGTCTACCTCACTTTCACGATTTTATCAAAAACGACACTAACAATTTTGTATAAATTTTCCACACGATTAGCATAGACGCTAAAGGGCTAGAATTTTTATTTTTAAAAATGTCCAATAAATTATCTGAAAGGTGTTTACCGTATAAACAACAATATACTTCATTGGAACATGAAGGGTAGAGGAATTCATGTGTATATTTTACAAGAGAATTTGTAATAAATCTATCTACTTCGTCGAACAGTGGAATATAAGAATCTGTATCATATTTATTTAAATCAATTTTTCACAAATTTTCATAACTGTAATCGAAACTTAGATTATATTGAGTATTGTTGGTACTTTTGTAGCGGGTCGCGTATCTAATGTTGGGCGCCTTGTATAAACAAATGGTTTACACCAAATTTGTATTTTTATAGTCACCGCGAATCCCTCCAGCTATGTTAGTCGTCATAGAACAGTTACCTCTATCCTCAGAGCAGAGAGTGAAGATCAATGTTATTATTTGCTAATTGAGATAATGTTCGCAGAATTCAGCTGCAGTAATTATTTATTACAATTAAATAACTGTGGAATAATGTTCAACAGGATGGTCAATGTACAAAATCTCGTACAGAAAGTTCTTTTAGTAAACTAACACCAGAGAGATATGCAATGGTATTTTAATGGTTTGCTTAATAATGGAATCTCAAAAGTTCAATTAATTAATTAATTTGGAGAATGATTTTACAAGTACTGTTATTAGTTATTCATAAAATGTCTAAGTCAATTAAATTATCTAACCGAAAAAATCTAAGTTCAATTAATTAACCACGTGTAAAGGTTTAGAGTCCAATTAATTCGTTGCACTGAAATATTCTAAGTTCAATAAATTATTCTTGAGAAAATTTATAAGTCCAATAATTTTGCGATCTTGCCGCGTGGCAGAATGATGTAGTCGGCACCTTGCCGAGTATCAGAGCGTGATCTATTTGGCACGCGGCCGCTTAACAGAGTGTTCTCATCGGCACCACGCTTAGATGCAGGGTGATTTTTCACCACACTGCAATTAATTAGCATAGACTGCTCAGAAAGACTCCTAGGCTCCCCTCCATTAATTATCATTGGTGGATCCTGGTCACCTGAACTTACAACTTAGATTTAATTCGCGATCTATATGACCAATCACTAATTAGCTTATACGTCAAAATTTCCACCTTTCACTTTTACCCAAAATGAGACTCTTTTGTATTACACTTTACTGAAAACATCTACGTCTTATTGTTCGCAGGCCATTATAATCACAAAGCTTTCAGAAATTTTGTCTTAAGAACAAAAGACAGACTTCTGAAATAGATCAATGTACCAGAACTTTGTAAAGGAGGGACACTGTGACAATTGGCTGCTTATACCTGGGCTCTGCTGCTATAATTGTTATCTTAGCCCGGTAAAACCCTGGTCTGACTGTGCATCTCCCAGTCACTTGCTAATGTTAATAATTTGCATTATTTAATTAAAGTCTATTTATTTCTTAATGAGAATTTATTTAATAAAATGAATACTAGTACTGTTTATTTTATAATAAGCTGAATCCTTTGATATCAAACACTAAGTATGCATTACAAGAAATTAATTGTATAAAAATCAGATAAAATTATGAAGTTAAAATTACGTTAATTATTCTTATTCATTTATTACCAAGGTGCTTGAACCGCTATACATGCCCCAGTAAATGAAGACAGTAATCTTCATAGCATATGACAGAATTACGGGCTTAATATACTGCATCTCTCCTAAAATGACATATACATTACTCATGTGTGGCAACTTCTTAATATTAAGTTTTCTTTTATACCTTATGGCCAGAAACTTCACCTTAAATTTGATTCCACATTTTCAAAATGACTATGCTATACACATTCATAACTCTTACTTCTTGAAGTGATATATGTGATGTATTATGAATTTTCACACTTAAAATTTGCCTTTCCACCTCCATGATTTTCACTGAAGATGTTAACAGTACACTGAAGGTGTTGCAACTTTAGACCATATAATAAAAGATTAAAAAATGCACTGATATTTATATATATCAGAGACCGCGGAGAATCGACAGACACAGTTCTCTTAAAAAAAATACGCTGACATTTATATATATTAGAGACCGCGGAAAACCGACCGACACAGTTCTCTCTAAAAAAAATACACTGACATTTATATATATTAGAGACCGCGGAAAACCGCCCGACACAGTTCTCTTAAAACAATTTACACTGACATATAAAAGACATTTCACACTTAAATTTAATTTACCCATACCCTTATCCTTCCATACTTATAACCTGATGTGGAACTAATATCCCATCGTCCCTGTAGCTGTTTAATCGCGATTCCTTAAATATTACATAAATATTAGGCCTACGCGATTCCATCTCATTATAACGCTATCCACTTACTCTGCTCTTATGTAGAGTTTTATAAGTGATAGGTTGTACCTTCCTACAATCCTATCTTTCTTTGGATCATAAGCCTCCACAGTTAAGCCATTAAACACCTGTGTTACGTGATATGGTCCGTCGTATAACAGACTCATCTTTGCGTATTCCTTCTTTAACGCACTGGACAGGATCTTTCTCCTGATCATAATTTCTTCTCCCACCTGAGGTATCCAGACGTTTTTGTGCTTTTTTTCTTTCCCTTTTCTCCGCCTGTTTGCGATCTTTCTCAGTGACACGCGCGCAAATTTCTTCCATGGTTTCGCCATTATGGTCATAGTCTACCGCTTCGGGCATCCCTTTTACAAGCTCTTTGGGTTCTTCTTCCGTCATTAATCTGAGTGGCTCTATTGCGATTATTGGGTTCACTGTGTGATTTAAGATGTCTTCTTTTTTCTGACAAAAAGTTACCCATGATGTGTATCTTTTATGGCAAAGAGCCCTCTAGAATAGGCCTACATTTCGGAGTTCTCTTTCACTTCTATTCCCCACGGGATGGTATTTTGACACCTTATATAATTTCAGTCCCATTTCATTTAGCCTCCTCTTAAATCTCTCATTTTCTAAGGGAGCCCCATTATCTGAAATCAGATTTTTGGCCGAGCCATATGTCGGTAAATAATGTTCTACCAGCTTCCTTATGCACTGACTACGGTCTGCTTTAGTCACAGGGTAAAGCTTTACAAAACGGGCGAAAACGTCCACAACTATAAAGATGTATTTCATACCAAATATCCCAGTAGGAATCGGCCCATGATAGTCGATAGCTATCAAGTCTCCTTTTCCCTCCCTGATAATCGATAATGGAGACCTATCGAACTTTTTGTTCAGTGGGTTTACGCTCTGACACAAGTCACAACTACTAATAAACTTCCTGACTTTTCGCCCCAGATTCTTGATAGAGACCCTTGCTGAAATATATAGCATTACTCTCTCATGTCCACTATGGCCTAAAACTGTGTGAACGGTATTTATTATGTTGGTTTCTATTTCCCTTGGCACATAGACCTACCACTTCTTAGTTTCTTGCCCACATAATTTGTAAATTACGTCATCCCTGCATGTGTATTTGATTTTCGCCATGTTCACCTCATCTTCTATAGGCCTATTCAGCTCGTCCATTACTAGTGCTATTTCCGGGTCCTGTCTTTGCAGCTCCACAATATTCTTAAAAATAACTCTGAATGAGGGCTCCCTAATCATTGTACCGGCATTACTTCAATAGGCCTATCAGAGGATTGCTGTCTCTCTGGTATATCATTTTTAATTCTAGATAAGAAATCGCACAGTACATTCTCTCGCCCGGCAACATGCCTTATTTCAATGTCATATTGACTGAGTTCATGGATCACTCTGCTTATTTTGCTATTACTAAGCCTGCATTTATTTATGAATGTCAGACTGACATGATCTGTATACACAATTACATGTCTGTTGAAAATCTATCTGTTAAACTTGGTAAGAGCGAAATACACTCCTAGAATTTCCAATAAAGTGACGGAACCATGGGATTCTAATTCACTATGTGCCTAGATGCCACTGCAATAATATGCCTAGATCCGTCTTCATGCTCCTGCATTAACACACTTCCTATGGCGTTCATCGATGAGTCAAAATATATAATATATTGTGCGTCTTCCCGAGGCCTTACTGACAAGATAGATTTCTGGAAAGCTTTCTTAATGTTGTGAAACACTGCATCTTCCTCATCTCCCCGTCTGAATCTTTTTATCTTGCTGCTTAACAATTTTCTATTAAGCGTCACCAATTCAGCATACCCTAGGATAAAACGGGCCTGATAATTAAAGATGCCTAGTACTTTTCTAACCTGCTTCACGCTGGTAGGGATATTCTGTATCGCCTCTATTCTTTCGGTGTCGGCTGATACACCTTTTTTTAGATATTATATAGCCTAAAAACGTCACTTCTTTTCTCATGAATGATATCGTTTTAAGGTTTACCGTCATTCCATGCCTCAGAAATGTTCCCAACACATTGTCTAGCCGTTCTACATGTTTCTCAAAGTGGTCGTATTGACCAAAAAGTCGTCGACGAATGACGTCACACACGATCCCTATCCATCAGGAAAAATAGTATTTAACGCCAGAAGTTTTAACTCCAAAAGCACATTTTAAAAATTAATTCGTTACCCCACAATGATTAAAGGCACAATATTTTCTGTCCTGTTCTCTGAGCTCGATCTGCCGAAAACTCGACGTCAAGTCGATACTACTAAAAAATTTCGACTCGCCCATTTTAGCTAGCAAATTGTCTACTGTTTCAGCTCTGAACTGGTCTGGTTCTATATATAAATTTGTGTGTCGAGAGTCGAGAGTTAAGCGTATCTAAGAACCCAAAAAATCGGATTGATATATTTAGAATCCGACACCCTAATAATATGAGCATCAAGCATTGATTTTATTAATTTATCTGCCTCCTCTCGCATTGAAATGGGTACTCGCCTGCTCTTTTAACGTCGTTCAGGAATCTCTTGCTTTAGCTTAAAACGTGCTGATATGATAAACATAGGCCTGGGGTAAAGCCGAATGCTGATTTGTTTTTATGCAGGATATCATACAAACTTTGTTTCTGACTATTTGTAAGCATTTCAACCTCATCTACTTTTTTCTGAGAATCGACTCGATGTCTACACATTCATCTTCAATAGGCCTATATTTGCTGACTTCAGCTAAATTAGCGTTTACCGCACCGCAGATCATTTCGTCTACACATACATTGGAACATCTTGTGTATGGGTTACTTTCCTCTTCATCCGTAACAATTACATAATTTCCGACTCACTGTGACTTGCTGACACTCTCGTCATAACAAATTTCACCTCCATTATCATCATGAATGACTAGAGCTATATTACTTTCTATAGGCCTATATTCGTAAATACTATTGCGTTACAGCAATTCTACCGATTCCACGATGAAAGGTTCACGTAACAGACCATCTTCATTAGGACATTCCATTTCCTCTACAACAGCATTTTTTCATATAAAAACGGTACACGTAATCTACAATTTTTGTCAGTTTCCATCTCAACAAAATTTCCTTAAAAAATTATCTATACTTTCAGATCTACCATCGAGTCGCAACCCATTATTAATTTGTGAGCTAGGTGTTTTAAGGTCAGAAAGTAGACTTCAAGTTTTATTACTTCAATATTAATAGCCAGCATGTATTGGTGTTCTATTTTGTAAAAACGGGCACCAGTTGCTGTACGACAGTATAGTCCCTGGACCTTTAACTTCTGAACGCGTATCCTTGCAGCTTTTAAAGCCACCTCAGTTCCACAGGCAACCAGAGCCTCTCGAACCCCGGATACTCCGGGAACATTGCGTCATCTGGCCAGGAAGACACAATGTTACTGGTTAGTAATAGTATGTCCGGCCGGTGGACCATAAAATGGGTAGGATATCAGGACCTTGTGAGGTCCATGAAAAACCTGTAAATTATTTTGTGCCAAGGAAGACCATTTAAAATGGCGGTGAATTAAATTAATAATTCCGGTCTGCGAGGACCATATAAGTATCTTGGGATTTAGGTTGGAAATCAGGATTTTCCAAAGGTTTATGATTAGTGGACTGTATATTGGAATGATACGTAGTAAGTGTATATAAGGTGATGAACAACGACATGGGATCTTGATATGGTCACACTTTCAATGATGATGCTTGATGCTCTTGGTTATATATATTATTCTATTCTTAACTGTTACACTGATTATAATATATTCGTAAAAACACTGTTAACACTTATTATGTAAATACTGAATAGTTTAACAGTTACAAGTCCACGTTAAGAATACTGTTTGATCTCGGAAAACAAGCGTAAACCGGAGTAAATTTGCTACGAGTCTGTCCTCGGTAGGCTTTCAACTTATACTGACTCTGCAGCCCGCGCTTGCATGTCCTTCTAGACGCTTGCTTCTTGCACAGTCATGTGAGTCACTGATGAAATTATGATATACTGTTGTGCAACGTTGAGCAACCAAGTGCACAAGCTACAATATTACGCACTAACATTATTATGCAATATAAGATTAATGCTAGCTTTAACAGCTACGGTTGGAGAAACGTTTTCTCCGAACTGTATTATATAGTTAGACCACTGCTGCGCACACTATAAGCGAGGGATATGCAAAGAAAGAAATATCTAATTTTTGAGAATATATATTTAGAAAATCATTGTATTTTGTGTGAGATAACAATTTTCTGCATCATTCAGTCGGTAGATATGAAAGCATATGCTAAGCTGATGTCAAGAAATGTAGATTTGTATAAGGAACATACATACATACATACCCATATATCCACAAATACACATTCGACTTTATATCTTAGATTTTCATAGTGTTATTTTTTCTACAAAAATTATGAAATGTCCAGCAATCAAACAAATGAATATAATATAATAAATTAACCAACTTAACGTAACAACTGATACATTTAAATTACAGATGAGTGGAAACCTCGAAGCTGGAGTTCAATACTTTTAAATGCTCGAATCTTTCGAAACTCGGAGCTTCTGAAACCCTATGACTGAAATTTTATGTAGACTATCCTTAAGATCTTATGACTGATATTGATATTTATTCAAGTTCTTAGTCATAACATACATAACAAGGCTGGACGTAGTCACGCAATTTAAATAGATTATAGGAAAAATTCGTTGAATTTGTAGACGAAGAAGATTTATCATGTAGATAATTTTTCAACTTCGATTTAAACTACCTCATATTATAAATTTTTAGAATTTCAAACGGTAGTTTATTAACAGTTAAAATACTGAAATGAACTCTTCACAGTTTAGATTTTTAAAATACTACTTTCATACAGAGCATATTTCTTGAATTTCTTGTCTTTCTTGAATGTCTTTCTTGAATTCTTGAAGTAAGTAAGTAAGTAAGTAATTTATTGTCACTAACATTTACAAAATAGCTTAAAAACTGGTAAACTGGTGACTGGTGCCAAAAAAACACAAAGGCATAATACTAGTACTATATATACAAAATACACATTATGAAAAAATGTAAAATTTGAGATATAACATTTTTTAAAAATAACCATATAATTTATACATTTTTGTCCTGAACAATTCACATATTGAAAATGGTTTTTAAGTTTTGCTTTAAATAGTTTTTCAATTGTTTTGATTCTTCTGACAAATGATTATATGCTTTCATGCCCATGTATCTGGGACATATTTCAAATAGAGCAAATCTATGTATTGGAAATTGTAATACATTTTTATGTCTGGTATCATGCTCATGATTATGCTGGGTAGTCACAAGAAAGACTCAAAAGCACTTGACATTACAGAGCGTGGCATAGGGATGAGACTACATAGAAGCAGGGCCGCCACATCTCGGGGTCGGGCCCAGGACCATGTACTGGTCGCGGGCCCCTCACCGACCGCCGATCATCCCCATTCAGTTGTCTTTTCCCTTCTCCGTGGAGCTTCCTTCTCGTTACTCGTGTAACAGAACATTTTATCACACTATTCCAGTTTTCCGTAAAATTATATCACGTCACCGGGATCCAGCGGGCCCCTTGGGGGCCGGGGCCGGGTCCGGCAGCGCTCCCTATGTGGCGGCCCTGAAGTTAATTTATTTAATGTGTGTCACCATGTACCAAGTCTACTGTGTACTGTGATGAAAGACCACTGTCACGTCTCCCAACACTGAACCAGCTTCTGAGATCGTCACTGAAGTCAATCGGGTATCTACGCTCATGAAGCCATAGGACGGCAACGCTCTGCAAAGTCAAGTGTTTCATCCACCCTTGGTTGAGAAGAAAAGATATCAAGCTAGGAGGAGCTTTTGATTATTTGGAAACCAGATCGTTACCGTTACATACATGTAACAGTTACTTGTTAATTCGAGTAATACAGTCTAGAAGGCAGTGGAATGAACATAGGATACAAAGAAAGGTTCTACCTCACAGCAAATTAGATACTACAAATAATCTAGCTTCCACCCAACCAAGGAACGCCCCCTGCTACCACTTGAGTGCTTCTGTATCAGTATCACTGTGGCTGTCAGGTCAAGTGTCGCTTTCGAACGGTACAGAAGAGTTCTGTGTTTCGAGTCATACGAAACAGCTTAACAGACAGCACGCGCAAAGAATTTGAGAGTAAAATCGATTCTCAGCATTTTACGTCTCTTCAAGATCTAATACAGTTCCTAGAATCTAAAGCACATACTTTAGAGATTTTAGCAACTTCCAACAACATGTCCAGCCCATCACCTGCAAGAAAGGTTGAGCTGCGATCACCACAACACTCTGTCCTTGAGTCGCGACAGTCGTATGAAGGTACAAACAGATTATCTTGTACCTATTGTCAACGAAATCACAAACTTTACCATTGTGATGAATTTCGGCAAATTCCAGTCAATGAGCGATGGAATTTCGTCAACTCTAAGCACCTGTGTGTCAACTGTTTCTCATCGAACCATAAGGTACACCAATGCAATTTACCGTCCTTTTGTAATTGCGAAGAATCAGTCCACAGTCAGCTCCTGCATCGTGACATGAATATGGTTTCTTTCCCTATGGAGACCCACGTAACGACAGACGAGGAATCAGAAATGCATTCTTTCGTTGTCACGAGCAAATCTACACATCAGCAAGTTTGTCCTCTGTGTAAACTAAACCATGCTTTACACAAGTGCCACAAATTTCGCAAATTAACCATACAACTGCGATGGAGTTTCGTGCGATCCAAGAAGCTGTGTTTCAATTGCTTCTCTTCTAAGTACAAGGTGCAAGAGTGTAAACTAACTTCTTATTGTAAATGTGACTTAAAACACAGCAAGCTATTACATTTAACAACTAAGCAAGTTCAGTTCAAAGCATACGCCTTAACATGCTTTAATATCAGTCGAAGTCAACAGAGCACTTCACGACATAGCAATTCTGAACAAGCTAGAATTCACACCAACTCAAGCAAAGCCTCTCAGCACATACAGAGCAAACGCTTCGAGACAAATAGACCCAGTGCAGCGGTCACACCAGTTCGCAATAGCTTCGCTTCCTTCAAACCCAGGAACGAACATTTGCACACGTCCAGTCACAATAAATCTTTCAACAGCCAAGAAAGATTTAGAACAAGTGACAATGGAAATTCAAGATGTAAAGTTGATCCTTTCTACAGAGCTTTACATTTGCAAAATAACACTCAGCAGTGTCTGTATTCAGAGCGAAACAACACTCCGCAGTGTCTGCCTTCATCGAAAAACAGTACTCCGCAGTGTCTGTCTTCAGAGTGAAACAACACTCAACAGTAGCTGTATTCATCTAAAACCAATACCAAGCAGTGTTTACCCTCTTCAAAATAGTGAAAAGCTATACGTGCATCATCTGCATATGTCCAGTTGGAGAGCTGCTATGTCAGCAAGAAATCTACAAGGTAGCCAAACCGTTACACTGTGATATATGTAAGAAAGTAACTCTTTAGCACTGTTTGTGTTATAAACTCACCTAATGGTTATCCAATGGTCTTTCTCCATTATGTCAAGATACCATGTTAGTAATATAAGATCATCAGCTGTGCCCTGAATGATATACAGAAATCAACACTCATTTCTTCAACAAGATTCTACAGATTGTATTTCAACAAGCCTTCTGATCTACACGACATGTTCCTGATCCAGCTGTTGTGCACAAGTCGAGGTCTTCACTTATGGATGCTACAACAACGGTTTGGATTCCAGCCATCATTCACCTAGACCTTCACAACCTTACGTGTGTTGCCAGTCTAATCAGTGTAGAGTCAGTGCTTTACGTGTATATACAAGTGTATCTTCTTTATCATAGCTTTCTCCCTAGTTATTTTTCTTAAAGCTAGTGCTTTAACGGGGGGAGAATGTTGGGGAAAGCTATAGGTTCTACTAGCATTTTCTACGTGTCTAGTAAGAGTGTATATTCAAATGTTCCGCTCAATGCATTTCTCAATCTCAGCGCATTGATATTAGTATAAGTCCGCCTATTTCTGTGAATCCCCTTTCATCGACAGGTGCAGGTTTAGCGGCATCATGACATCACGGCGTCATGTTAGAAGTCAGTTAGCTTCAAGCCTTCACGCATGAGAGACGTGCTGGAGCGCCGTTGAGAATCCCGCCTATTTCAGACAATAGAACAGAGGTTTTCTATTAAATCGCGAATAAATACATAATACTTCCATTTACAAGTATTATCGTGTGTTATTAATTAATCTACACTAATTACAGTAGATTCAGTATTATCGGCTTCTTAGATCAGTCTAAAAGTTCGTGTTTCAGTGCGGCAACGTTGTGCAACTAAGCGTTCACAATAGTTCGGCTATAAAGTTCATTAGAGTCAAGATTCAAGTGTTAAATCATATTAGAAGCATTACTGAGATCCTTACGATTAGTTTCATATATAATTTACATTGCTGGGATAATTAACGAGAAATTATCTCCACGTGTTTCCAAGTTCGCGCCAAATTCATATTCCATTGTGAAGTGCAAGTGCACCTATTTCAGATTCATTATACATCTTATTTCAGTGTTTCTATTTTTCAAGTGCATTATTTACCTATATTATGTTGTGAGAATAAATGTTACATAGTTTATTACATGATACAGGTTTCACTCCAATATTACATCCGAAGATCCCTGTTCCAGCACCTGCGATATAAGTTCACTTAGCTCTACTCATTTTATTATTGTTTTAAGGCAATAATTGGTCCTCTAGCTCCAGAGATTCTTTCTAACATCCTTTCCCATATTTTCCCTCTACGGCAGGGTCATAAGCCGCTCTTGTCCCCAACATATGATTTATAAATTACTTAATAAAAGCAAGAAGCAACTACACAAACAAAAAAATCCAACATCAAAACTATCTCCCATTAATAATAATAGCAAAAATAAGAAATACATAGCTTTTACATATACTGATCCAGACATACATAAATTTCTAAAACCACTAAAATCCGACAAATATCACATAACTTACAAAACTAACAACAACATCAAAAACCTATTACAACATACAACAAACACTAAAAAAGACCAATTCGAAAAATGTGGAGTTTATAAATTAAATTGTACCGATTGTAACGCTGTCTATATTGGACAGACTGGCAGAACTTTTAGAAAAAGATTTTCAGAACATATAAGTGACTTTAAATACAATCGTAGAAAGTCTGCTTTTGCTAACCTCTTAATAGATAATGCACATAGCTTAAACACAATTGATAACACTTTGGAAATCCTTCATAATCATAAAAAGAGCATAAAACTAAACACATTAGAACAGTACGAAATTTATAAACATAAACATCTGGTTGTTAATGAAAACAACATTGAACACAACAAACTTTTCGAAACGTGCCTTAAGCTCACACACAACGCATATAAGATTTTTCAAGTTAGTAGTCAGCCTGCTCATGGCACTAACTCATCAACTTCAACTAGTACATAGAAGATTGTAAGTATTTCATACACATATTATACCGTTTCTTACGAGTGCTAATCCACATAAACTTATAATATTGTCACATATAATAAAAACTATTTTTATTTTTCGTTTTCTTTTAGTGTACTTATGGACTGAAGATGAAGCGTCATGCTTCGAAATGCATTTCCAAATACTGAAATTTGAATAGACTACGCTGACAAGGAATCAAAATTGAAATAACGTCACACTTTATATTCCTTATAACTAATTTTTACAACCAATAACTACAATAAAAAAGAAGATATAGACAACTATAAGAAGATTTCTAACCTGACACTGATATCTACAAATTACAGTTTTGCAGCTCCATTAAGCTCTATCCACAATGCGCAGTCGGCAGTTGTTAGTCGGTAGTCGGCAGTTTGCAGTTGCAATCGGCCGCTTGGGAGCAGCACTCGAGTCGTCTACAATATGCTGTCGACATTGAGGTTAGGGAAACATTTTACAGAATAAAAAAGGTAGAGGAATCGCTTTATAATTGGATAATATATGTTATAAACACATCTTGCTTCCTCGTAGTATGCTAATCTGTGTATTTGCACTAGTAAATAATTTTAAATCTCGTAATATGTTACTTGCAGTCGTTCAGTTGGTAGTCAGAGATGAATTTCTCGTCTGCCGACTACTGTCTACCAACTGACGATCGCCTGCTGTCGTCTGCAACTGAACATTGAGAATGGCGTCCATTGCTCACCACACGTTATACTTCGACTACAAACTACCGTCTACCGACTAACAACTGCCGACTGCGCATTCTGGATAGAGCTTTATAGAAGATTATTCTACAGATTGTATACTTGATTTTTATATATTGACGTATCATCTATAACGATTCTATACTTGATTTTTATATATTGACGTATCTTCTATAACTTCATAATTTCTTAGTTTTAATCAGCTGCAAATACATATGAACATACTTTTATCAGTTCCTAGCAAACAATATAGAAAACTTCTATTGATCTATTCCACAAGGACATTTTTTACTCTCTCAAATTATTGTACTTATTACAACATATTTGTATTTGTCTTTTAATGTAGAACATAAGTTATCTGTTAGTTATTAGCATTGACTATGTGTAACGCTTATACAAACCAAAACTGTACTTAACCTAAAATATCTCAATTCTTTCATAATATATAAACTGTTCTTTTAGAATTATACTCAATATTATACAATTGATATTCTACAGCATTTTTTATTCCTTTTCAACCTTTCTCTATTCTTTTCATCTCATACTAGTGCTTAGGTGGAAATATAACCCGATATAAGCATTCATTAGCACTAGCTGAAAGAATGAAATTTATTATTACATTTAGAAGCCAGAGACTTCCTCCATATGTCACATTATACCACCAACGCTGCCCGGTAGAAATCTATAGAGAACGCACACCTGTCTGTAATAACTGCGGAAAATTGAATCATCGAGCGAAATATTGTAGGTCGCCACCAAAATGTGTTACGTTTGGTTTAGATCCCCATAAAGACCCCTGTGTGGAAGGAAATATTCAGTGCATTAACTGTCGCGCACATCACAAGACCACCGAAGTGAAATTATGTCCGGCGTATCAATTAGAAACCCAGATTAACGAAAAACTTCAGTCACTTCCAATCTCGCGATTTGAGGCACCAGAAGACTCCTGCTGTTTTCCAGGGTGGAAATTCTTTTCCCCTCTTGGGCAACCAGTCGGTTGCTCCAGAACCTCCACACCCTGTCACGAATGCGCAAGTTCCTATCTCGTCACCACCATGCATACAAGTCTCATCTGCAACCAAACGTAAGGACCAGGAAGGAATGGCAGGCATGGATATGGGGTCATACAAAAAACAATTAATATACCCAAATGATAGGGCTATGACACATGCCCACCCCTCCAAGCCTCGGATGATAAACTCGGGGGCGATTGCTCCGAGCGGATCTCAGCTCGACGGTATACCTACATCACCATCACCCCTCAGACGCATACCTTCGACAGGGAAAACTCCTACAACACGCTCCCTACCACGTCCCAAATTCACGCTGCTGACAGCTATCAACAAGCTCCTCAGTGACGTCCCGGACAACCTTCGAGGGAATGTCGAACGCATCAAACTACATGTGAAAGAAATCATGGACTAACTACTCATGTCATCTTACTCGTACAAGGATATCCATATTCTATATTGGAATGCCCGTAGCATCACCAACAAAAAGCCAGAAGTTCAGCAATTACTCCGCATACATACTTTTCACCTCCTAATCATCACCGAAACACACATGTCTTCTGAATCCAAATTTACCTTACCTGGTTATACGCCACGATAGAAATACACACGGTGGGGGTATCGCTATCTTCATACATTCCAACATTATTATCAACAAGTATTCCTTCGATATCAAACCCCTCCGTCTGATGGAGATTCTCCAAGTCGTTTTTGCAAAAATCTCATTATACGCCGTTGTAGTGTATTGAGTAATGTAATCACAAAGGAAACAGAAATGTATAATGGAACTCAGCCCTTAGCCCTCAGTGTTCTGTTTCCCTCTTTTGTTTTTTCTCTCTGTTGAGATTGTTGGAAATAAAGATACGGCGAAGATAGTCGCGGTAGTCTGTAAATACGAAAGAACACGAATACACATGATTATACAACTTTAGAAGATATTTCTTATGCTATTAATCCACATCAGTGGTGACCCCGATGGAAGAAGTACAACAGACTACAGCTGGAACTGCTCGGAAAAGCCAAGAAACCGTAGTGTCCCGCGTATCTATCAAAGTTCCGCCGTTTTGGAAGCCTGATCCGAGGATATGGTTCATGCAACTCGAAGCACAATTCCGTAACTCGAAGATCACCAAGGACCAAACTAAATATGACATTGTGGTGAGTTCAATTGACTCAGAAATTCTGACACAAGTGGCCGATATTCTCACGAATCCTCCGTCTTCCGGTAAATATGATTCAATCAAAAAGCGTCTTATTTCAACTTTCGCAGATAGTGAAACGCAACGATCACAGCGACTATTGACAGATTTGGAACTCGGGGATCGAAAACCGTCGCAATTACTTTGTGAAATGAGAAATTTAGCTTTAGACAAGGTAAGAGCGAATTTTCTTAAAACTTTATGGTTACAGCGGCTACCGAGAGAAATGCATGCTATCTTGTCAGTGAGTAGTGACGATCTGACGAAACTGTCGACCATGGCAGACCAGATTTGGGAGCTAAAGCCCACAAGCTCGTACCATGTTGCTCCTATTGCTGTTACGCAACCAATGAACAACTCAATAGAGGAACTGAGGAAGCAAGATTCTGAGCTCTCACTCCATGTTGTAGAGTTGAGTAAGCATGTTTTCACCGACCGCCGCCGACAGGGCAGATCAAAGTCTAGGTCCAGATCCAGAGGTAGGAATGTAGAAACAGGACAGTCAACAAAGGTAGGGAAATGTTACTACTACACTAAATTTGGCGAGGAGGCATACAGATGTCTACAGCATGTCCCTCCGAGCTACACCTCACAATGGATCGGGAAACTAGTTCCCCAAATCTCCACGGCGACAGGGAGCCAGGGGTTAGAGCTGAGTCGCCTTCGTCGCCGTGGGTGAGTCGGTAGCGCGCCTGCCTTCCACTCCGGCGGCCCGGGTTCGACTCCCGGCCGGGTCGGGGATTTTTCAGTAGTGAAAAATCCCTTTCCCGGGTTCAGGACTGGGTAGGTTAAGTCTTAGGTTAAGATAATGCACATTGTGCGCGATTCCTTAATTATTTATTAGTGACAAAGGGACAGCAACGCAGTTCCTCATTGATACCGGTGCAGATGTCTCTGTAGTGCCACCAACACACAGTGAAAAGAAGTCACCAAATAAACTTGAACTTTTTCCAGCGAGTGGTACTCGAATTCAGACATATGGTCAACGACTTATGACACTTGACCTTGGTTTACGTCGAACATTCAATTGGCCATTCATAATCGCAGAAGTAGGTAAACCTATAATAGGAATCGATTTCCTGTCGCATTTCAATTTAATCGTCGACAGTTCTCAACATCGCTTAATAGACGGGAACACACACTTGACCGCGTATGGTACCTCTTCTCACAACTAGAGACTTCAGGTTAATCAATATCAGCGGATTATACATGAATTTCCTGACATTCTGCGACCTAACATTGTAAACACAAAAATTGCAAGCCACCACATTGAACATTTCATCGAAACGAAAGGCCCACCAGTGTTTGCCAAAACTAGAAGACTCTCGGCTGAAAACCTCATAGCAGCTCGTAAGGAATTTTTTGACTTCATGCTCCAGCAAGGGTTATGTAGACCTTCAAAAAGTTGTTGGGCTAGTCCTCTACATTTAACTCAGAAGAAGTCTGGTGATTGGAGGCCTTGCGGGGATTATAGGAAACTCAATCATATCACAGTACCCGACAGATACCCTATACCTTTCTTAACCAACTGCAACCTCATTCTACATGGAGCTTCCATATTTTCATTCATTGACCTTATACGTGCGTACCAACAGATACCTGTGCAAGAAGCGGACATACCGAAGACGGCCATCACAACACCTTTTGGACTATTTGAATCTCCATTCATGCCTTTCGGAGTAAGAAACGCAGCACAGACCTTTCAAAGATTTATGGACATGGTACTCAAAGGGTTAGATTTTGTCTTTTGTTACTTAGACGATATCCTGGTTGCTTCTCCAGATGATAAAGTACACCTTCAGCATATCCACATCCTCTGTGAACGACTAAATGAATACGGTTTATGCATCAATGTTGCCAAATGCATTTTCGGTGTAAAGCGGATCCAATTCTTAGGGTACGAAATCAGTCCTCAAGGTCTGAAGCCTCTACCTGAGAAAGTTAGTGCCATTAAGAATTTTCCAGAGCCACAGTCAGCCACTGGATTGCGCCGCTTCCTGGGAATGGTAAATTTCTACCACAGATTCATCCCACAATGCGCTAAGCTGCAACAGTCCCTCTCAAAATTACTTAGCGGACACAAGAAAAACAGCACAAAACTGCTGGACTGGAATAAAGAAGCACAGGCCTCTTGCTGCAATGAAGGAAGCCCTCTGCAACACAGCGGCCCTGGTACATCCTATTCCCGGTGCTCCACTCTCCTTGGTAACAGATGCGTCGGACGTCGCAATAGGAGGAGTTCTTCAACAGGATACTGACGGTGCAGCCCGACCTCTCAGTTTCTTCTCACGAACTCTCACTAAAACACAGTCCAGATACAGTGCTTATGATCGCGAACTATTAGCAATATATAGCGCCATTAAACATTTCAAGCATATTTTAGAAGGCCAGTCTTTTGTAATTTTCACGGACCATAAACCCTTGGTGTATGCTTTTCAACAGGACTTGGACAAGGCATCACCCAGACAGGCTCGTCAATTAGAGTATATTGGACAGTTCACGACGACAATAAAATACGTTACTGGCCAAGACAATATCGTGGCTGACACATTGTCACGTTTAGTCACTATAGAATCTCCCTCACTTCTAAATTATGATCATTTGGCAGATGTACAAACTGATGAAGAACTCGAATCACTGCAACAGAATCCAGGAATGAAAATAGTAAAACTCAGCTTACCGGGCAGTAGAAAGCAATTATACTGTGACATTTCAACAAAGCATATACGCCCGTATATTCCACGCAACTTTCGTCAAGCTGCCTTTTCATCTGTTCATCGCCTATCTCACCCAGGAATCAGAGCAACAGCCAAAATGATCACTGAACGATTTATCTGGCCCAATATGAAGAAAGACTGTCAACAGTGGACACGAGCATGTATCGACTGCCAAAGATAAAAAATTCATCGACACACCAGATCTCCAGTTGGACAATCCCTAGTTCCCAACGACAGATCCAATCACATAAATGTTGACATTGTGGGACCTCTACCTGTGTGCCAAGGATTCAGATATATCTTCACTGCTACAGACAGATACTCTAGATGGATGGAAACTGTACCAATAGTAAACCAAACAGCTGACTCTGTTGCACAGGCACTTATAACAACTTGGTTTTCACGATTTGGAATTGCTGTAAGAATAACTGCTGATCAAGGTCGACAGTTTGAAAGCCAATTATTCAAATCCCTAAGCAAGTACCTAGGTTTCCAGAGCAACAGGACAACCGCATACCATCCACAAAGTAATGGTCTTATCGAACGCCAACACCGCACTATGAAAGCAGCACTCAAATGCCATCTACTACAATCCTCGTCGTGGGTAGACTCATTACCTCTAGTCTTATTGAGCATGCGATCTGTGGTAAAAGAAGACTTGGGTCACTCGGCCAAGGAACATGTCTATGGTACACCGCTCCGTCTTCCAGGAGAACTGTTCACCGACCAACCTACCGTATCACAGTCTGACTTCGTGAGACATCTCCAGGAGACAATAAGAGGACTTATACCAAGTCAGACATCAACTCATGGCAAAAGACCTGTTTTTGTGTCCAAAAATCTCGCCGACTGCTCTCATGTTTTCATACATCATGGACCTCCATTATCCTCACTCCAACCTGCGTACGACGGCCCCTATCCAGTAAAGAGTCGATCTGATAAGCGAATCTCAGTGGACCGCCTGAAACCAGCTTTTCTATTGGAAGAAGGTCACCATCCTGTTACTAACCCTCAACAAGATACTCGTACTGATGTGACTGGACATTTCACCAGATCAGGACGCAAGGTCCACTTCCCTGCACGTTTCTAGGACACCATCACTGTCACTAGGGGGGGGAGTGTGTAGTGTATTGAGTAATGTACTCACCAAGAAAACAGAAATGTATAATGGAACTCAGCCCTCAGTGTTCTGTTTCCCTCTTTTGTTTTTTCTCTCTGTTGAGATTTTTGAAAATAAAGATACGGCGAAGATAGTCGCGGTAGTCTGTAAATACGAAAGAACACGAATAATTGTGATTATACAACTTTAGAAGACATTGAGGCGAATTTTGAACAATCCGCCTCATGTTCGCTCTCCGCGTCGCATTTGTTTGGTAGAATGCCGCTCTGTGCTGCACTCTGGACGGTGCAGTTGTCAGTCACTGAGTTCATGCAGTAAGCAGTCTGAGCGAGTCGTTCAAGGTGTAGAGAGTTCGCCTTCCGGATGCGGCATATTTTGGGTGAGTGTTCCTTCTACGCTATATTATTGATGAAGTTGCTAAGAAAAAAATTAGGTGTATAGCCCTTCTGGCTAAAGTGATCATGATATGCTTTCAATTACTACAGATGATACCAGAACCTTTCTTTCAAAACAAGATTCTCTGACGCCGAGATTTGTCATAATATTCTACACGTAGGAAATGAAGCCGTATAGGAAATTACTTGGTGTTTCTTTAACTACACATATATTTGTCTTGTAGCAGGATATGAAGGCATTAATATTAGTTATTGAGGATGTGTTGCCAATTGTTTGGCCATAGCCAAATCAGCTTATATGACGTCACTTGGACGCCATTTTAAATTCTATTTTCAAGAGAATAAATGGTCACATTGAGAAAATACTTTCGCTTTCGGAAGAAAGAAATCTATGCTACTTGATTCCCTTCATTTTTAATTAGCTGGCCAACTCTTGTGTAAAAATATATTGCACTTGACGTTAACTTAATGGGCGTTCATTCTTGAAAACGTTAGGTACAGGTTTGGAAACCTTTACTTAGTTTTTTTTTCTATTTTAATATGGGTGATTTCAATTTCCATGGCAGATAGTCCATGAGAATTTTGCGTATGAATTGTAGAAGTGTGGGTAACCTTCTCTCTTTAGCTATTGCCCTGAAGTCATCTTACTAAGAGAATATTACATTTTGTAGGCCTAATATACAATTGCATTTGCCACGTTTTGGATTAGGTTATATTGGAACAGTTCCAATGTTATCATATTTATTGAAGCTTAACTTACATTAGAAATTTTTGCTGTGGCTACTGTTCCAGGTAGTAGGTTGCTAGTTCCCATATTTCTTAATATATGTTACATTTTTTTAAAAAAACTCAGAACTCCCCTTAAACTTTAATTAGAGCTTGTTTTTTTTATTAATTTTCCTCATATTCATTGTTTGGGATTATAAAAAGATTCCCTTGGATTATCTATTATTAGAATACCTTTTTTTGGTCAGGCTTTAGTGGGATGCCTGGTTGTTTTGTGCAGGTCAGAGAATTATTTATCCAGTGGACTCTTGTGGGTTGGTGGTTTAATTACTCATTTTACATTTATGTAAGAATTTCCTTGGGATTTTTCTAGACTGTTGGGCTAACTAAGTAGCTATCCACCCATTTTAGGGGATTCAGTATTCAAGCAAATCCCTTTCTGTTTAAAAGAAAAAAAAGAGATATTTACATTTTTACTGTAGTCTTATAACAGTATTTCTTTCTTAAGTCTGTTGGTTGCAAGTCACCAGCATTCTATAGTAACTTGTACATCCAACTTAGTTTGCCATGTATAGTATTTAAAGTTGTACTATGGTAAACTTTCAAGCCAGTCAGCTAAAAAGCATTCTGATAGTAACGGGTATATTCAGGTTAGTTTGCTAATATATTATTTGAAGTTATTTTCTATACCTTTTGGAGCCAGTTAATTAAAAGTGGATAGTAGTCTTATAATAATTCAGCTTTTTGGTTAGCTTACCATGTGAAGCAGGATTTTGGAATATAATCTGCCATTCTTTGATAGGTTTGAGAATTATTTTCAATAATTCCTAGCCGGGTTTAACCAAGCAAACATATGTAATATTTCCTTGAAGCTCTTATTGAAATATAGTATTTTCAAAATAAATTTTCTGTCCCTTTTCAAGTCAGTTAATTAAAAGTGGCTAGCATTCTTGCTATTAACTTATGCATTCAGGTTAGTTGCTAGCTATAGCAGCATTCTGAAATTTGATAAATATATTAAGTAAACTTACCTCTCAATTATCTTGAAGTTTTGAGGATATATTTTTAAATAACTTATATTAGTCTGTGAAATATACCAAATTTGACTTCTTCAGTAAACATTTCTATTTGAAATATATTATTTTGAATTTATACCACTGTGGCCTTTCAAATTAGTTAATTTAAGAAGTCAGCGGACTTGTATTAGCTTAGTTCCTTGGGGCCTGGTTGCTAGATCATGGTACTCTCTGGTAGTTAGATTTCTTTTGAGTAAAAAAAAATTCACTTGTCAAGTTAAAAAAAAAATATTGGAATTATTGTTTAACGTTTCATGTTAGGGTGTGGTAGTTAACTGGAATTGCTGTGGTCTTCTTGGAGAAGATAAATTATCTAATAATTATTCATCGGAAGAAAGGAAATAGGTATAGGTTACTCATACTTTAGTCTGTGGGCATTGTTATGTAATAGGTGAGGTAGTTCAAGTCTAGAGTTGGGCTGTGCTAATCGTTCTATTTATATATATATTTTGATAGTTGACGGTTTTCTCTTAAACCAATATTATTATATTCAAGTTGTGTGAATCCTGAGATTCTGAATTGTATTAAAACTGTTATTAAGTATTTGGAGTTTGTTTTGGGGCTCGTTATGTTATCCTGTTCTCCACCCTCTTTTGTGATTGAGTTCTCTTCCTTTAATGGTTCTGATCTACGGCCTCATTATTCCTGGGTTTTTGGAACTTGTGCAGAACTCAACACTCTAATATATTAGCATCTAAGTTTTCAACCAGAGAGAGATAGAACGTCGTTACACTGGTAGCATTTCTTTCTTGGGGGTGGCGGAGGTTTAGATGCCTTGCATCTAGTAGTTTGGCCCTGAATTTATATTCAAGCTTTCGACGTATATTTATTTGCTATATTTTAGTTCCTTTCATAATGACCTTAAATACTCATATTAGTTGGCAGTTCCTTCGAAGGGATGAGTTATTGTTTGAAATCAGAGTCCGTGGTATTTCAGTTGATCAATCTGCGGATATTCCTATATTATTGTCTACATTGAAAGAAGTTGCTGCATATCAGTTACCTTCGGCTCAGTTCATTTCTTTTCAAGACGTTTCTGATGAGTTTCGACTGGTTAAAAGTAAGGTTACCGAGTTGGTGGATACAGCATATGAATTGTTTTCTGTTTCGGATGCCTCCTTGCGTCAGAGGCAACGCTTGCGACACAGGGCACGGCACTTGGAAAATAGATTGTGCTTGTTGGGTCAAATTCCAGATTCTTCTTTGAATCTTGCAGAATTGGATAGACTTAGAGAGCTTTTGTTGTTAACTTTTCCAGTAGGTAGTGGTGATGAATTAGACTTGGGAATAGATCAGTCTGTGGGAAATAAGGATAAGCCTCAGTCCGCCGTTATTTCAGCCAGTGTTGAATCTCCTTTGGCTGCTGGAATAAATTCTGCGAGCTCTGATTCTATGCTACGGCTGTTAGGGTCTGGTGCGAATTCTTTACCTAATACTCTAACCAAAGATAATCAGCAATTTGGTGGCATTTCCAGAACTCAAGCGGCGTCTCAGTCAGTTACCCGGCCTCCGGTCTTGGAAGTGTCTTCATGCCCTTTTGATACTATTAAGTTGCCGCATCCTCTTCAGAAAATGCTGGACCGTAAGGATCCTTTTGTGATTTTTACTATGGCAGACGCCATCGCTTTCCTGCAGTTTTTCGTTAAGTTCACAGGACTGGCAAGGTCTTTTTCTATTGTTGATTTATTCATTTTGCAATTGTTGATTGGTATTGTCTCAGGGCGTCTTCTTGAAATCTTATTAGGATTTCTGGCTGTATCTAAATCTGTTCGGCTGTATCATGCTCAATTACTGGCAGAGTTTATTCCTTCGCGTCCGAGACAAGATTTGTTACAACAATACTATTATCGTCCTCAAGGGATTGATGAGTAATTCTCAGATTATTTTGTGGATATTAAACTCCATGCTCTTGTATTTCAAGTGCCGGATACTGAGAAGCAAATTGTTGATATAATTGTTTCTGGTTTGAATCCCACTACTCGCTCTTACTTTGTACTTTCTCCCAGGCCTTTGTCATTTGCTGATTTGTCTGCTCTGGTACCGACTGTTCCTGAAGCTGAGAGTGCTGACGCTTGTCGTCTTACTTCTGATTTAAATAATTTGCCCTCTCTTTCTCCAGTAACTAATAGAGCCAGTGAGCATAGGAGAAAACCTCCTTCTTGTTTCTATTGCTCTCGTGTTGGACATTTAAAGAAAGACTGCAAAAAGAGGTTAACCGACTTGCGTAAGACTAATGTTGTGGGGCATTTGGTTTCTAATAATTATCTCCCTCAGGGAAATAAACCTGAAAGCATTGGGAGAAATGCCCAGATGGAAGCATTAGATAACCAGCGGAGTGATTTAGTTTCCAGACTTATTGAGAAGGACTCTCCCTCACTTCATGCATTGAATTTGAAATCCAATAGGGATCGGGATCGGATATTATTTCAGTCCATGGGCTGTTATGGCCGAGTTCCCCAGAATCTCCCTTTAATTGATGTGTCGCTTAATAAATTTTCCTGCCCTGCTTTAATAGATTCGGGGGCTAGTAGATCTTGTATTAGGGGGGATGTTCTGCCCTTATTGGGATTATCTGTGAATGATCTTTCACCATATGTCGGTGCAGCTCTTAATGCCGACGGTTCTGGTATTCATATTTTGGGATTAATTCAGTTGTCTTTGAAGATATCTAATTTCTCATGGAAGTTTTCATTTATGGTTATGCGATCTTTACTTTGCCCAGTTATTTTGGGAGCTGATTTCGCAGCTTTCTCAGGTTTAGTACTGGATTTTCAATTACAGGAAACATTTTTCAGGTTTAAACCGGAACATCTTATTCCGTTTTCTCTTTCTACTGTTAAAGACCGTTCCAATGCTTGTGCCTAATTTATGGAGCAGTGTATGGGTGTAGATAATGATCAAGATGCTAAAGATATTGATTTAGGACATTTATCTCCGGAGCAACGACTTCAGATTATGGGGATTATTAAAGATTATCCTAATGTTTTGACTGATATATTGGGGTTACCAATGTTCTCGAATATGAGCTGCAGGTTACGGACCATATTCCTGTCCGCCTCCCTCCTTACAGGTTAGCTCCGCCCAAACTTTTAGTTATGAGGCGTAAGATAGATGAAATGCTTAAACAAGGTATTATTCGATATTCTACATCACCTTACTCTAGTTCAATCTTTCTAGTTCCTAAGGGAGACCATGATTTTAGACCCGTAATTGACTACAGGGCGCTTAATCAAAAGATTATAATTGAGTCCATGCCATTGCCCGACATACATTCCGCCGCGCATTGGTTTGCTGGAGCGAAAGTCTTCTCTTCGCTTGATCTGAACAGCGCCTATAATCAAATCCCTCTCAAAGAGTCTTCACGCCATCTAACTGCGTTTTCCACCGATTGGAATCATTTAGAGTTTAATCGCCTGCCTTTCGGGCTGGTGACTGGCGCTCAAGTGCTTACCAGATTACTAGATACCATCTTTTCCGATATTAAGTTCCAGTTCGTGTATCACTACCTGGACGACTTGGTGGTATACAGTAGGGATTTTGAATCGCATGCTGCGCACCTCCGGGAAGTTTTTCGTAGACTCGAGCAGGCTGGATTGACAGTTAAGCCTACTAAAGTTTGTTTTGCTCGTTCTCAATTGAGATTCATTGGCCATGTTATTTCGCCCGAGGGGGTGGCTATCGATCCAGATAGGACTGTCTCTATAAGGAATTTTCCACCTCCTACTAATGTGAAATCTTTTGCCCGCTTTATCGGAATGATAAACTTCTTCGCGAAATTCATTCCTAATTGTGCTGCTCGGGCTGCTCCCTTGAATAGACTCCGTGGTAAAGGTGTTCCTTTCATTTGGGGTGAGGAGCAACGTCATGCCTTCGAGGATCTTAAGCGTGCTATATCTAACCCTCCCATATTGTCTTTGGCCGATTTCTCAAGAACCTTCATTGTCCAAACTGATGCTTGCTCTGCTTGGCTGGGAGCCGTTTTATTACAAGAGTTTCCTCATGGACGCAAACCAGTCGCCTATGCCTCTCGTTCCTTGAATCTGCAGGAACAAATGTTTTCTATTTACGAGTTGGAAGCCCTTGCGGTGATTTTTGCTTTAGAAAAATTCAGTTGTTCGAAGGGTATTCCCCGACCGATCAGGAGAGTTCTATCAAGCCGGTTGCTGCTGAAGAATGTACTGATCAGGAAGTGATAGCTCCATTATTGACTAATTTTCCATTAGCGTATAGTGACATTTCTCAACACCAGCGTCTCGATCCGGAATTGTCCAGTATTATGGATCGCATCGAGAAAGGGTCTGTTCTAAGTAATTATCGGTTGGCCAATGGTGTTTTGCAAATTCTAGTTGGTAAACAGAAAAGAGCGAAGATTGTGCTACCATCATCTCTTTATGACATGGTGTTCAAATATTTTCATATTTCCCCTCTTGGTGGTACTTGGGTGGAAATCTATGGCTTTGGATATCCATGACCGGGTCCGTTCTTGTCATCAGTGTGCCATTTCTAAGCCCACTTTGAATTCTCGTATTGGCTTCTTATCATCTTCTGTCCCTCAAAAGCCGTTTGAGAAGTTATTTGTTGATTTTCTGGGGAAGATTCCACGTTCAAAAAAAGGTAATACTTATATCTTCGTGGTGGTTGATGCCTTCACTAAGTTTATCTGGCTTTTCCCTTTAAGAGATTCAAGAACAGAAAAGGTTAATGCTTCATTATCTTCCATTTTCCAGGTTTGTGGTTTTTCACAGAGTATAGTGTCAGATAATGGGCCTCAGTTCTCTTCACATTTGTTTAAAGATTTTTGTTTCCGCAGGGGTATCAACCATATCACGACTACACCCTATTATCCGAACCCCAGCCATGCTGAGCGCGTCATGCGCAATTTAAAGAATGCCTTAATTGCGTATCACCATACTGACCATACATTGTGGGATTCTAACCTTCATTGGTTACAATTCGCTTTTAATACAGCTGTGCACGACAGTCATGGGTTCTCACCTTTTTCTTTGCTGTTCACCTTCGCGCCTAACCATCCCTTAAGTAACCTGTGGCGCATTTCAGACTTACTTCCAGATAACTTTTCTCCTAATGATATTTCCAGAACTTGGAAGGCCGCTAGACGTAATTTGATGGCTAGTCATGGCTTAAGGGCAGTGGCATATAATAAGGGTAGGATTCCTTGTAGGTTTAATGTCAACGATGTGGTTATGTGTAGGAACTACCCATTAAGTAAAGCTTCTTCAAGGTTTGCAAAGAAATTGGCTCCACGTTATGTTGGACCTTACCGCATTATTGAAGTGCTCCACAACGGAGTGTCCTTCTTACTGGAAAATGTTGAAGATTCGAGTAAGCGCAGATGTCATTCTTCCCAAATGAAACCTCTAAAATGTTAAATTCTGTTTGAGTTGTATATACAGTTATTGTATTGAATATTGGTGTTTGTAAGTTATTAGTCAGAGATGTTAATTATTTTATGTGAATTTGTAGAGAAATTTCTGGTAAAGTTTCTGGTATCATGTTGATTTTAAAGATGTAGTGTTATTTATTCTTCAGCAACTTATTATTTACTATGTTGAGTAAAGTTATAGCGTAGATGGGATGCTCACCTTTCTTGCCATATCCCGGGTGCACTTCCCTTCTCTTGAAAAAAAAAAGACTCAAGTAAATTGGAAGGCTCAGATTCCAAAGTATTACATATTTATGAGGCTCCTTCAAATCTCTAAAAAAAAAAATAGCCTCAACAGTTACTAAAGTTTGAAACTCTTCAACAAGAAATCAAGCAAATATAGCCAAGCTCATTAAAAAAAACAGACTTTTCCAAAACTCTTCAAAGTTAATCAACTCAAGAAAGAAAACTCAAGAGATTCTTGTAGACTTCATTCTCTACACGTCAAAATATCAAATGGAGTGATGAATTATTATTGCACGGCATAATTGGACTTAATAGAATTTATTGCTATGGTGTCGCCGAAAAGTGAATAAGAAACTATAAGCAAATTATATAATGCTATAATAGTGGCCACTTTAAAACAAAACTTTTTGGGATCCTAAAATAAACACTTGGTGGGGAGTGTACTCGTCCTCTTTCCTCCTAGTGACTATTATACTCTAATCTACTGACACTTTGTTCCATGTGCCACTGCTATATTCCTGGATTGTGAGCTTGGACTCCTGCTCACTTCGTATTGGATGTGGTCTGTGCTCCTGCCGTGCTCTGTGGGTAAGGTACCGTACCTTGAGCACTAGTGTACGTCGCTCATGAGGACTGCAGCCTCAGCTTGATTTTGTCACCAGGAATGGTGGCCGGAGCCTCGTCTTCATTCATTTATTCAGCAGTCAGCGAACCTGAGCTACTCTTCGTCCGCATCAATATTAGTTCTTCTTCATGTCTCCGACTGAGTTTGTAATATCGTCGCAGCCATAGATGGACCTTGGCTGTGCTTATCTCAGTCTATTATAAAGCATATAGTTTTTACACTAAAGTGTTACTATGATTATGATTATTTATTCACCATGTTCCAGTGTGTTTGAGGTGATCTTAAATTCCTCTGAAAATTATTTCGTTAAAAAAAGGTCAGAATTAGGTATAGTGACTACTTCTCATGGGTAAGATTTCGACAAACGAAGACACTAAGTATACTGAGTGCAACATGAATCATATATGTTTTCATTTTCAGGGATTAAATATAAAAAAACTTCTAAACAAAAGAAAAAAATGAGTGTGTATAATAATCTGGGTTTAATGGACTCAGCAAGTTTTGGACAATTAGAAATGTTTAATCTTTTTGATATTATGAATGCATGTTCTATCATCTTAAATAGATTCATAAGGTTAGGTTCTTAGCATAAGGTCTTAAACTGATTCTATGGTAGTCTCGGATAGGAGATTCTTGTTTGGTTTGGTATCATGTATTAAATGATTTTGAGATGCTTAAGGTTTTCAAACATTTCTGGCGAGGGAGGAGATTGAGGCGAATTTTGAACAATCCGCCTCATTTTCGCTCTCCGCGTCGCATTTGTTTGGTAGCCTGCCGCTCTGTGCTGCACTCTGGACGGTGCAATTGTCAGTCACTGAGTTCATGCAGTAAGCAGTCTGAGCGAGTCGTTCAAGGTGTAGAGAGTTCGCCTTCCGGATGCGGCATATTTTGGGTGAGTGTTCCTTCTACGCTATATTATTGATGAAGTTGCTAAGAAAAAAATTAGGTGTATAGCCCTTCTGGCTAAAGTGATCATGATATGCTTTCAATTACTACAGATGATACCAGAACCTTTCTTTCAAAACAAGATTCTCTGACGCCGAGATTTGTCATAATATTCTACACGTAGGAAATGAAGCCGTATAGGAAATTACTTGGTGTTTCTTTAACTACACATATATTTGTCTTGTAGCAGGATATGAAGGCATTAATATTAGATATTGAGGATGTGTTGCCAATTGTTTGGCCATAGCCAAATCAGCTTATATGACGTCACTTGGACGCCATTTTAAATTCTATTTTCAAGAGAATAAATGGTCTCATTGAGAAAATACTTTCGCTTTCGGAAGAAAGAAATCTATGCTACTTGATTCCCTTCATTTTTAATTAGCTGGCTATCTCTTGTGTAAAAATATATTGCACTTGACGTTAACTTAATGGGCGTTCATTCTTGAAAACGTTAGGTACAGGTTTGGAAACCTTTACTTAGTTTTTACTTCCTCTGCCCGTACCATAGGTACTATAGGTAGAGGAAGTATTGTTTTCGACCCCAAAATTCGAAGTTGAGTTTTTAGCATATATACACGTTTCAAGGCCCCCTGAATCCAAAAATACTATTTTTGGAAACATGTCTGTGTGTCTGTGTGTCTGTGTGGAAAATATCTGTGAACAAGCTAGCTCCAAAACGGAAAATCGTATGAAAACAAAATTTCGTATTTGGGTCAGGTACCTTCTGAAGATGTGAGGATAAGATTGGCGACTATTTTCTCTTATTTTTAAGGGGACTTTACATGAAGAAATTTTCGTTTTTCTCCTATTTTCTCGAAAACGGCTCTAACGATTTTCTTTAAATTTTGCACATACGTTGCTTATACTAAGAGCTAAAACTTTTATTTGAAACATTTTTTCGAGAAAATTCTCTGAGGGTAGTTACAAGCCACCCACTGTTCACCCACTGTTTGTAGAAAGTTTGTCTTACGTGATGAACAACTGAATTCGCGCTCTTTCACGGCCTCTTATTTTATATAAGAATGTGAAGTGAGAAAGATGTATTGTTGGCCATGCATAGAGTAAAGATGTATCTGAGGGAAATATTCGATAAATTTCGGAAATTATATTTTACGGCAGAAAGTTCAATAAACGTCTGCAGTCATTTTTTTTTTAAGTTTGTTATATAGACTGCGCTTTTAGTCGCATCATTGAAAGAAGAGGTATTTATAGGATAATTAGCGTAAAATTGTGTCTTGCGATTCTGTACAAGGATATGTGAATACTGCTAACTTTTATTTGGGCAGAGGAAGTTATGTGACTTTCACATCAGATTTTTTTTTTTCTATTTGAATATGGGTGATTTCAATTTGCATGGCAGATAGTCCATGAGAATTTTGCGTATGAATTGTAGAAGTGTGGGTAACCTTCTCTCTTTAGCTATTGCCCTGAAGTCATGTTACTAAGAGAATATTACATTATGTAGGCCTAATATATAATTGCATTTGCCACTTTTTGGATTAGGTTATATTGGAACAGTTCCAATGTTATCATATTTAATGAAGCTTAACATACATTAGAAATTTTTGCTGTGGCTACTGTTCCAGGTAGTAGGTTGCTAGTTCCCATATTTCTTAATATATGTTACATTTAAAAAAAAAACTCAGAACTCCCCTTAAACTTTAATTAGAGCTTGTTTTTTTATTAATTTCCCTCATATTCATTGTTTGGGATTATAAAAAGATTCCCTTGGATTATCTATTATTAGAATACCTTCTTTTGGTCAGGCTTTAGTGGGATGCCTGGTTGTTTTGTGCAGGTCAAGGAATTATTTATCCAGTGGACTCTTGTGGGTTGGTGGTTTAATTACTCATTTTACATTTATGTAAGAATTTCCTTTGGATTTTTCTAGACTGTTGGGCTAACTAAGTAGCTATCCTCCCATTTTAGGGGATTCAGTATTCAAGCAAATCCCTTTCTGTTTAAAAGAAAAAAAAGAGATATTTACATTTTTACTCTAGTCTTATAACAGTATTTCTTTCTTAAGTCTGTTGGTTGCAAGTCACCAGCATTCTATAGTAACTTGTACATCCAACTTAGTTTGCCATGTATAGTATTTAAAGTTGTACTATGGTAAACTTTCAAGCCAGTCAGCTAAAAAGCATTCTGATAGTAACGGGTATATTCAGGTTAGTTTGCTAATATATTATTTGAAGTTATTTTCTATACCTTTTGGAGCCAGTTAATTAAAAGTGGCTAGTAGTCTTATAATAATTCAGCTTTTTGGTTAGCTTACCATGTGAAGCAGGATTTTGGAATATAATCTGCCATTCTTTGATAGGTTTGAGAATTATTTTCAATAATTCCTAGTCGGGTTTAACCAAGCAAACATATGTAATATTTCCTTGAAGCTCTTATTGAAATATAGTATTTTCAAAATAAATTTTCTGTCCCTTTTCAAGTCAGTTAATTAAAAGTGGCTAGCATTCTTGCTATTAACTTATGCATTCAGGTTAGTTGCTAGCTATAGCAGCATTCTGAAATTTGATATATATATTAAGTAAACTTACCTCTCAATTATCTTGAAGTTTTGAGGATATATTTTTAAATAACTTATATTAGTCTGTGAAATATACCAAATTTGACTTCTTCAGTAAACATTTCTATTTGAAATATATTATTTTGAATTTATACCACTGTGGCCTTTCAAATTAGTTAATTTAAGAAGCCAGCGGACTTGTATTAGCTTAGTACCTTGGGGCCTGGTTGCTAGATCATGGTACTCTCTGATAGTTAGATTTCTTTTGAGTAAAAAAAATAC
Organism: Ectobius pallidus; assembly: GCA_964059195.1. Classification (NCBI taxonomy): domain Eukaryota; kingdom Metazoa; phylum Arthropoda; class Insecta; order Blattodea; family Ectobiidae; genus Ectobius; species Ectobius pallidus. The sequence goes on from CAXKWD010000009.1 coordinate 38,075,923, forward strand.
ACTTGTCAAGTTAAAAAAAAAAATATTGGAATTATTGTTTAACGTTTCATGTTAGGGTGCGGTAGTTAACTGGAATTAATCCTATGCTGTGATCTTCTTGGAGAAGATAAATTATCTAATAATTATTCATCGGAAGAAAGGAAATAGGTATAGGTTACTCATGCTTTAGTCTGTGGGCATTGTTATGTAATAGGTGAGGTAGTTCAAGTCTAGAGTTGGGCTGTGCTAATCGTTCTATTTATATATATATATATTTTGATAGTTGACGGTTTTCTCTTAAACCAATATTATTATATTCAAGTTGTGTGAATTCTGAGATTCTGAATTGTATTAAAACTGTTATTAAGTATTTGGAGTTTGTTTTGGGGCTCGTTATGCTATCCTGTCCTCCACCCTCTTTTGTGATTGAGTTCTCTTCCTTTAATGGTTCTAATCTACGGCCTCATTCTTCCTGGGTTTTTGGAACTTGTGCAGAACTCAACACTCAAATATATTAGCATCTAAGTTTTCAACCAGAGAGAGATAGAACGTCGTTACAACATTTCTTATACTATTAATTCACTTCACCCTATACAATTCCGATCGTACCCCACTATCGGTCGCACAATGGCACCAATTATTCCCAGATCTTCCAGACCACGAGACCATCATTTGTGGTGATTTTAATATCCCGAATTTTCATCGCATATCTCCATGGCGTACGCATTCCCATCCTTTCATAACCGTCTGTAATATCAATCATTGGACTGTTATTAATGCACACATTACCACCAGATTACGTAATCTCTCACAAGACAATACCACTCCTGACCTCATTATCGTATCCGAAGCATTGGTGCCTCGTATTAGATGCAACAAAATACTGGATACCTGTCATTTTCCTCTTACCATTACTCTTAAACACCCTAGCAACATTTGAAACACTCTGTTTATGACCAAACGTTCAGGAAACTTAGACACGGACCGACTTTACCATTACGTAACACACCATCCCAAAATGACTTCGCAAGATCCCTGCTCATACCAGTACTTGGAGGACCTACTTACCATCTATCTTTCAGAGTATCACCCATACAATGTTACCACGCATTATAAACCACACCAACCGCCCTGGTGGAATAAAAATTGTGCTGCGGCGGTTAACGCCCGTCGACAATACTTACGGCAATACCGAACTCCCTCTACTTACGCAAACTTTCGACTATACAAACAACAGGAAGCCCAGACCAAACGCATTCTCAATAAAAATAAACGTAATGCGTGGAGACTTTATTGCATACAAATCACACAAGACACCTCTCCCACTCAGATATGGAAAATATCATGGTTTAAACGCAACAACCTCCCACATAAACTTACAGCTATGTCCGGTGATTTAACATTACAGAAGGAATTTCTTAACATGGTGGCCCCGTCATTTGTCCAGGAGCCGCCTATTTTCTTTACACGCGAAGAAGCGTCCCCCTCTCATCCTTTACTTTCCGAAATTCATCCCTCCGAAATTGAAAATGTATGGGCCCACAAAACCAGGCACTCTCCTCCTGGAACCGACGACATTACTTACACACTATTACGTGCACTACCTCCTATTTGTATCGCCCATTTAGCCAAATCATTCACATTCATTCTATTACAAGGGACGATTCCTCAATCTTGGCTATCTACAATCGTCTGTCCCATACAAAAACCGCACACCAATCGACTCAAGCCAGCGGACTATAGGCACATCCCTTTATTCCCTACTTTAGGTAAGATACTTGAAAAAATTATCACTGACAGATTGACTCAGTATTTAGAAAGACTCGCGCTCTGGCCCAAAACACAATTTGGGTTTCGCAGATACTTCAATTTGGAATTTAATATCTACGTCCTTACCACTGACGTTTCGCTTCCTTTTCATAAACAGCAGTATATTGGACATTTCACACGCGTATGATTCGGTAAACATCAACATTCTCATCGAACGGTTAAAACCATTTGACTTCCCTCCAACTTTTCTCCGGAATATTTATCAGCTATTTCAATATCGTACTATTCGCTTACCCCGGAAATACTACAATCCTGAATATCGCATAACTTCCATAGGACTTCCACAAGGGTCGTCATTAAGTCCCATCTTGTACGCACTGTATGTTCAATATATCATTCCTCCTCCTACCTCCCCTTTCAGGATTTTACAATATGCAGACGACATATTCCTCTACCGCCCCGTTCATACACATAGACTCCAATTTGATTTAGACGAATTTCGCTATACGGTAATTGCTTGCTTACATGGCCTTCAAAGGTTAGGGCTCAATATAAATCTACGCAAAACAAAATTTGAAATATTTCGCCCCGGCTTCACTCGTAGGATCCACTTCATCAATTTAGGGCAGGTCACAATACCGGCAGATCGCCGGGTATGATTTTTGGGCTGTATACTTGATCCGGACTCACTTTTACCGACCATATAAGACAAAAATTACATACCTGCAATAATATGCTTCGATTATTCCAAGCACTCTCTGGCAAATATTGGGGTGCAGACCTACTCATACTCTTTCACCTCATCACACCGTTAATCTTGTCGCAATTTGAATATGGTTCAATACTTTTTCGTAACATATCGCAGGGAGTTATCAGGCAATATCACTCCTTACTTTATAGGCTCTACAAAATCATTTTTCGCATTAATGGACACCCAGCGATATCGCACTTCCAACAAGAATTCCCTTTTTTGATTTGACATACCGCCAGGAAATACGCACTATCAATTTTGCTGCACGTTTATTCACATTCTCCCGCAACCCTTTGGTACCAAAACTTCAACTATTACATGAATTATCCACCTCCTGCCCTTTACGCCGGTCGCTTCCACTTGAAAACCTGGCACGTGTGACATTTACATATCGATAATATGACAACCTATATCAGACCCCCATCCACCCTCGTTACCTCATGGACCGCATTCCAAATCCTGACGATTTAATCATAGATCTTCGCACCTTTACACAACAGTCCACATCAACGGCTCTCCTACTGACAGAATATGTCAACACGACCATGAATACCATACCTCACCAAATCTATTTTACTGACGGATCAAAAACGGAAGATAATACGGGAGCGGCATATTACAATTGGACCAGTACTTATGGCAGAAATTGGAAATTACATTCCCAAACTTCGATATATACCGCGGAAAACATAGCTTTATATACGGCCTTAACGGAGGCATATCAACACGCATACCCTCATATCTTAATTTTTTCAGATAACCAAGCCATCCTCCGTGCACAGTCCACTCCATATCATTCATCTAACAATGTTTACATCACTTTTATCACATCAATAATACATTAATTGCATAAAAATGGGTCAAGGGTAACTTTGGTCTGGATTCCGTCACATTCAGGTATTCCCGGTAACGACATAGCTGATGAATTAGCCAACTTATCTATTCATGAACTACACATAGACTCTAATTTTCTTACTCCTCCGGAAGATCTTGCTTGTACTTTGAAGCAACAATACATGAACCATCCTCAACAAGTACATCCGTCTGACCTCACGGAACGTCAGAAACAGTTACTATTACAAAAACGGCTTTCTAAATATAAACACACTCCCAAACGTTTTCTTACATATTACTACCGTTTAAAATTCCAAACTGCGCAAGTACCTGTATACCAACATAAAATTAATAGCAATCTCTCATTATGTGAATGCGGTGCACGCGGAACTATTGATCACATGTTTTTCGGATGTGTCCTTCATACTCATCTATCCACGCAATTCATACAGAATATTTATAAACATCATCCTTCCGGACCACTACTCATGTCCAACCTCCTCACTCAACATTCCAGTCCAATCAATAGAGCACTTTTCCGATATATTACGAAAACCAGCATGAAAATTTAACATCCCGCCTTCACACCACTGATAATACCCAATGTATACCCTCCTAAGCTCATTGTCAGGGCTTTCAACACCTTGGTGATGGGACATCAACACGGGCGAGACGCAGTGGCACATATCCACCCTATAGGGATGTAGCGAACTAGAACCAACAGATGTCTCTACTGCTCTAGCCGGTATGCGCTAGCCGTTCGTCACTATTTTTTCCATTTGTCTTCTGCTGGTACCATGCTTTTAATGGCGTTTTATCTTAGCAGACTGAAAAATACGTTCGAACTTTTCTATTTTTTTAGCGGGTAAAGCGCTACTAGGCGCATTTCTTTGTATACTGGACTCTTCCAGAATATATTTACGTGAAAAAGCTTAAAGAAAACTTGCAGAAAATAGACGCTATGTAAGTCGAAAAGAAGGAAGAATAAGCTGTCAAATACTGTGAGAAATTCCCGCTATTAACTACATTACTTTGTTCCTGACATACAAAATATTATGAAGATATGAATATTTATATACAGTGCTGCTAATTTGGCGTTTGGGTATGATTCAAAGTAACTAAAAGAATATACCTCTAGGGCTCAGACAGTAAAATACTAATTGATATACGTGATATAATACTGATACGTGATATACACTGATATAGATAGATAGATAGAGTTCTTATGCTGGAGACATTCACAGAATGTATAGCAACGTCAGAAAACAAAACATTATGGGCTACCAATTGATACTGAAAAATTCGTCAAGGTCATAGATTGGGTTGGCCACCAATTTAGTCTTCAGTGCCCTCTTGAAAGCTTGTAGGGTTGACTTCTTAATGCCATCAGGTAAACTATTGAATAATTTGATAGAGACTGTGTCAAAACTTTTTTGAGTGATGCTGAATTTGTTTTTATTCGGATAAACGTTATCTCTATTTCGAGTTAAATAATTATGAGTATAAAGATTAGCAGTGGAAGTGCCAACATTATTTTTCATATACAGCAGGCAGCTCAAGACATACATTGATGGCAAACTCAAGATCCCTAATTTAGAGAACAAAGGTTTACAATGAGATCCTAAGGGAGCACCGCTGATAATCCTCACAGCTTTCTTCTGCAAAATAAATATTTTCTTAGCAGTAGAATGATTACCCCATAACAGAATTCCGTAACTTAGGTGGCTGTGAACAAAAGCATAGTAAACAGTTAATAAGGAAGCAGGACCTAGGCTGTGGCTTAGTAGCCTTAAGATAAATAAACTTTTACTAATTTTGCTAGCAACGTAGTTTGTATGAGATGTCCAGCCCAAGCCAGGTTCAATGTGAATGCCTAAGAATCTAAAGTATTTGTCTCGATCATACTCTTGAGGTCTAATATTAAATTTCAAATCAACTGTTTTAGCATCATTTAATTTGAGCTTATTAGCATTACACCATTCAAGAACCTTAGTAGACATTTGATCGACCGTGTTAGTTAAAAAGTCAGAATTCTTATGGACTGCATTGAGTGCCAAGTCGTCAGCAAATAGATAAGTTTCCAGACATTCATTTTGAACATTTACAGACAGATCGTTTATGTATATAATAAATAGAACAGGCCCAAGAACGGAGCCCTGAGGGACACCATTCATAATTTGCTTAAATTCAGAGGTTTTACCATTGAAACACACGGATTGGTATCTTCCATTTAAATAAGATGATAATAGCTCAACACTTGCATTACCAAAACCATAGAAAGCAAGCTTTTGGAGAAGAAAACTGTGGCACACGGTGTCGAAAGCCTTTGTTAAATCAAAGAATTTACTGTGAACAAAGTTACCAGTTTCTAGTCCTTCAAAGCATCGTTTAACAAAAGCAATAACAGCATCTATAGTACTACGTCCAGCTCTAAATCCGTATTGGGTTGGAGTGAAAAGGGTATTACTTTCAAAGTATTGTACAATCTGTTTGTTCAATAGAATCTCAAAGACTTTAGAAACAATTGGAACAATGCTAATAGGCCTGTAATTGTTATAATCATGTTTGCATCCCTTTTAATAAATGGGAATTACCTTGACGAATTTCAGCATGTCGGGGAAAATACATCTATCAATGCAACAGTTAAAAATATGCACCAGAGGTTCACAAATTAATTCTGAAGCTATTTTAAGAATCTTTGCGTTCATACCATATACATCTAGAGAGGAGCTGTTACTGAGTTTGAGAATGACATCATACATGGCTTCGACAGAAGTATGCTTGAATGTAAATGTGCTGTTAGGTTTGTCTAATAGTGGAAGGAAATCCATAGCGGTACTGTCATTAGGTATATTAGATACAATGCTTTCAGAAACGTTAACGAAGAAAGAATTAAAACCATTAGCATTCAAAACAGAAGAAGATGTGTTACATTTGGAATTATCATTCAAAAGGTCAGAGACAACAGACCAAGTAGATTTGCATTTATTCTTAGAATTACCAATAACATTAGAATAATAATTGATTTTAGTTGACCGAAGCTTTGATTTGTAAATTTTTTGTAGTGCAGCATATTTACATTTAGCAGAAGTCACTCCATAATAAGTAAACAACTTATAATAGAATAGACATTTATCTCTTAAAACATCCAACTCCCTAGTGTACCACTTATTTTTACTACCTTTCATACTGATACCTGACTTGACGAACTTTAATGGAAAAGCCTTATCTGCAATGTGTTGCAATATATTAAAAAAATTATTAAGTTTATCATTAATATCATGTACACTATATATACCAAACCAATTCACCTGTTTTAATAAATATATAAAATAAACAATAGTCATTTCATTAAAAGGCCTTATGGAATTGTATGAGGAAAATACACCAGCAGATCTTTTGCTGGGCAAAGCAGTCTGAAATATTAAAGCGTCATGGTCCGAAAAAACAGTTGGGAGGAGATTGACGGAACATTTCTCTACATGAATATTTGTAATAATGTTATCAATGGCTGTACCATGGTATCCATCCCGACCTGGACGAGTTGGTTGGTCATTAGTAGCACGTAAGCCGAAGCTCTCAAATAAATTCAACAAGTCTTTTGTGTGACTGCCAGTTCCACAAAAATCAACGTATAACGCATTTTCTACGTCAAATGCATATTTAGCCTATACCGTCATATTAAAACGTATTCAAAATCAGAATATTAAAATATGTTTACAACACGAAAACTTACCATTTTCTGTCCAGAATAGTTAAAAAAGATTGGAACTTGAGAATCGATTAGACCTTTTTCTATTTTCTTGTCATTCCTCATTCTTTCTTATTCCTGTTATTATCGGTATGCAAGACCATCGTTACATGATTTTCATTTCTAGTTATGAGATAAAATATTGTTAAGAATATTTCATTGCTTGACATAGCGGAATATAAAGGCAGAGAGGCTCTCAATCTATTTTAAATTTAAGAATTATCATACGTTAAATTATGTAGCCTATTAAATTGGCAACGCTATTGTCACAATTTTTACTCGAGGCCGTCAATCTACCTTGGCTATTTAGAAACCATAGAATTTATATTTTGATCTCAGATGCAATAGAAGGCTACACCATCAGAAATATAAACATATTTATACAGCAAAGTAAAATAAATTTGCCTAAAATAACTAATTAAATCAAACAGGGAAGTGATTTTTAAATATAAAGGTGTACTAAAGATACAGTTTAACAAACGTTTAAAACTAACACAATATACTGTAATTACCATTGCGTTACTACGCAATTTTAATTTATTTGCAATTACTCTATTTTTAAATGACCCATAACATCTTCTCGATGCTCACGGCAAATTGAATATTAATTTGAAAATTAAAGAATATCCAATCGCCACACTGCATATAAATATTCATTCATTGATAACGTATTCCTGAAAGTCGGGTACAAAGTAATGTTGTCTCTATCGGAAATATTTCACAATATTTGTTAGTTAATCCTTCCTTTATTGTGTTATGTAGAGCCTAACTGGTGTACTTTTTCTTTCGTCTTTTTGACACTTGAACATTCTAGAAGGGCCCAGTAAACAAGGAAGTATGTATAGTAGCCTCGTGTCCCCTTTAAAAATATAACATTGCGAACGTATTTTTCGGTCTGGGGAGATGGAATGCCATTTAAAAGCATAGTGCCAGCTATTGACCTCCATATATACCTGGACTTAGCACTAAATACAATCCCCTGTACTAAGGAGTGAGGCCACCTTTTCGACTAGTCTCGCCCGGAAACTATGGCAAGAAACTATTTGTCTGCTCAATACGAAACGTGAGATCGCCTTTCTTGTATGGAATTATCACATGTATGGTTTGGAAATTGAAGATGTTGTTGACGAATGATTGTTTTTCTTACATGCATTATAAGAATAATTAATATTAATATATTTAAAGTATGTCATTATTATAATTAATATTAATAATAATACGAATGTTTTTACCCGTGACTTCTGTCGTTTCCATACATGTAGGCCTAAGCGACAAAATAGCATGTATTCAATACTACACTTATTACATTAAATTATTATTACGTTGAAGTCTTTAGAAATTGAAATATATTGTTCTACTTCAAAATCGTCATCATTCATTTTAAGTGTATTTTATTGTGATAATAACGTTTAATATCATATTTAGTACCTAATCCTTGATCCACATGTTAGCAATTTTTAGGATAGGCCTATATCATAATTCAGGTAGGATGGCAATGCATGGAAAAATCGAAGATCTAATAAAAAACACAACAATGGGCAGACGTAGTTTTGCATAAAAGGATGAGCTGAGTTAGGTTATGATTGAAACTGATTAACTTAGATTAGGACATGTGGTGCATGCGCAATATTTTATTTTAAAAAGTTATGGCAACTACACTTGCATCATTATAAAATTTCAACTCAATAAATGAAACATGTTTTAGGTAATGACAACTGTTTACAAGTAGTGTATAAAATTGTACAAGGACGTTACCTAAGATTACAATAATAATACATTATATATTGTTAACAGTGTATATGTTACAATATGATACAGTTAAAAGAACGCAATTACACAAATCAACACAGCGATACTAATAATATTTAAATCATTTTATGAAAATGTTGCTACAAATAAATAGGATACATAAACATACATCATGTACAAGTAGGCTACACGGAATATCTACTAACTTGATAAGTTCATTGGCTAAACATGCTGAAACAGAATTTGTTTAGTCAATATATTCCTAGCTTTAAAAAAATCCTTTTTTATAATGTTAAAGAATACTTAGAATCAGATTTACAAATAGAATAGAGCAACTTAGCGTAAGTAATTACATGTGTAATCTGTAAGTATATGTTGTTCCTTTAGTGTCACTTGTGTTATGGCATTAGTATAACTTATGGCCAAGTGCATCAACACTGATTAAGATTTGGTTAAACAGTGTTTACTTACACACGTTTAAGATTTTAAACATGATTAAAAAGGAATGTGGTGCACCATTCCTAATTTCTGTTTACGGGGCCGTGTTTAGCTGACGGCTTGTTTAAACACAGAGCATAAAATCGGAAAGCGAGCGTAGTATAATGAACGCGTTCTTTTGTTGACGAAGCCATTACCTAGAGGGAGAAGAAGAAGAAGTTAACAACAAGAAGACACCATGCACAGATATATAGAGATAGATCGGCAATGGTGTATGCTTTACTATTGGCGGCAGTGAAGCCACGTTGATGCACGGACCGCCATATTACTACACTGTAGCAGCTGATCGAGTACAAGCCACAAGAGCGTTACAGCGATGTGAATTTTAGCATTTTAGCTAATAATGTAATTGGACTGAGGAGTATAAATACTTTTTCTAAAATGGTGAATACCTGTGTGGTATTCGGGTGTAATTTTTCTTACTACGGCAGAAAGAAACAAGGAAAGGAACACGTTTCAATACATTCGTAAGTAGGCCTTTCATTATTATTGTTAGCCCAGGGGTGTCCACGGGGGGGGGGGGGTTAAGACGCAGACTGCGTCATTGAAATTTCTGGGGGGGAGGGCATAATATTATCATTTATGAATTTTCTGGGAGCGGGGTGAAAATTGTTGCAAAATTATAGTTTTATATGTTAAAAATAAACACAGTCAAGTTCTATAACTTCAAAAGGTCTCTTCTAATTCTTTATAAAGATGAAGAATTTCGACAGCCACGGGCGCCCATACCCGGGGGCGGGGGGGGGGCGCAAGGAAAAAATGTATATTAATAATTATTATAGTCAGGTGATTTTCTTTTAAGACAATTATTTGAATTGCAGAAGTTTTACCAAATCAACAACATGGAAGCAGAATCCACAGTGGATTAGGTTTGGACCCCCAAAAGTCAAAACCTAAATTTCTATATTTGTATTTTTAAAAAAATTATTTAATTGAACAAGATTTGTTGGTGTGTCAAATATGATATAGCAGTTATTTTCTTTTCATAACATGATGAGTAGGCCTATTATGTCCACTGTTCCATGTGTTATTCAACTTTTCTTATAAATAGTAATAAGTATTATAACTTAGGTAACAATTTATTGTTTAAGTTGTCATGTCTTAGAGTATAGTAAACAAATTTGCTAACTAGTTTTTCAGTGTTAAAATAGCGTAAAATGTCATTTTCATTAGTTCAACATTTAAAAATTTCCCGGGGGTGGACACCCGACTTAGGTAATATTTTCTTGTTTACATTGGCATGTCTTAGAGTATGGTAAACAAATTTCCTAACTAGTTTTTGAGTCCTAAAATAGCGTAAAATGTGATTTTCATTAGTTCAGTACTTAAAAATTTTCCGGGGTGGACCCCCACTTAGGTAATGATTTCTTATTTACATTGGCATTTCTTCGAGTATGGTAAACAAATTTCCTAACTAGTTTTTCTGTGCTAAAATAGCGTAAAATGTGATTTTCATTTTTTCAATATTTAAAAATTTTCTGGGGATGGACCCCCGACCCCCTTTTTGGGGGTATTCCAAACCCCCCGGCACTTCCGACCCTCCCCGCAATTATTTTATGGCTACGTCATTTTTGCACTTATTATATTATTAATATAACGTTACAAAGTGGCCCAAGAAGTTAAAGCGACAAAAAATTAATTAATAAAAAAAAATTGCCCCCCCCCTAGAAAATATCATATGGGCGCCCTTGTCGACATCCAATTGGGTTGAGGGTGAGCAATGAAGTTTGGGGGGGTGAGCAGTGAAGTCTGGGGGTGAGTCATGACGTTTGGGGGTGGACACCCCTGTTTAGCCATTTCATGCATTATACATGCTTTAGTTTCTAGGAATGTATTATATGGTTGTAAATAACCATAACCTAATATTGTTAACTATTTCATATACTGCAAATAGTCATATATTATTTTAGCATTTAGAAATTGCAAATAAACTTAACCTCAATTTATGCGTATTTTTTGCATTGTAAATAATATTATGCTTTAGTTACGAGGAATGTTTTATATTTTTATAAATAACTGTAAGCATACATTGATAGCTATTTGTTGTATTATTCATACTTCCTTAAGAGTTTTTTTAAATTTTGGATTTTTTATTTTGCATCTCTAAATTTTTTATTTTTTGTATTTTAGGATTTTTTATTTTTGAATTTTTTAAATTTTAGATTTTTTATTTTTTAAATTTTGGATATTTGGATTTTTTTCTTTGGATTATTTTTTAAAATTTGGATTTTCTAAATTTTGTATCTTTGAATTTTGGAATTTTGGAATTTTTTATTTTTTAATTTATTTTTATTTTTTAATTTCGGATTTTTAGACTTAAAATTTTGGATTTTCGATTTTTTAATTTGAATTCTTTTATTTTTTAAATTTTGGAATTTTCGGTTTTATTAAATTTTGGATAAGCCTAATTATTGAGTTGATTGTTTTCTGTGCAGTCCGTTCCGTCACACCAAACTAATTTCGTGACGATTTTGTCCGTAACGCAAGCTCTGGATTTAATCCTACCGCAGCTAAAGAAGTTTCACATCAAAAACCTAATTTTTAGCAAGTAATAGGAACCAATACTTGAGAAAAATAGCAAGAGGACGTGCTTTTTTCAATGTGGTTTCAGTGTGTTCGCTAGTGGATACAAAATTTTCAATAGAAAATTGTGAAAATAGACTTTAATCTAAGTTCTCGTGATAGTTTCCCATTGAATTACGTGTAGTTCAAGGAGTGTCTTCAGGTGAGGCAAGATGGCGGCATAGCGCAAGGCTAGGCTTCACCGCCGTGACCCAGATTGCCGGGCTGTGACACCATGGAGGAGCGAGGATATTCTCTGCTCTGCCTGTGATGTAGGGAAGCATATTATGTATCGGCGAGTCAGTGAGACTATAGCATTGGTTACATCATGTATGATTCGAGCTGCAGTTCTGAGCATATTTCCAATGTCCCCTACAACAATATTGAATGTTCAGGCAGCATAATACCTCAATACAGTTAGTAGTCGATTCATATCAGAAACAGGATGATTTATTTCTGTTGGGAATTGCAGTACCTGTGAAACTATTTGTTTAGACAGGCGAAATCTCTCCACGAATATTCTAACGGAAAGTTCGCTGCACTATTAAATTTCTACGCTCATTTTCATTCCGTTCAAGATATTCCAGATATAATAAATCTCTTCAAAGACATCATCTGCACATTGTGTTTTCTTTGGCTTTTATAATATTATAAACACTTGAATTTCAAAAATACACTGCCATAGCCTTGTTTTTCTTTTGTTTTGCTTTCTTATATTTTAAAAACATAAATACACTGTACCGTTTAACATGTTAAGACTTCACTGCCACTACTGAATTTTTTACAAACTGAAATACAGTGTTCCTTATAAGACTTTATAGAATTCGCTGCTACTGCTTTGTGTCTGTGTATTTTTTTTCCTTTTGTAATATTTTAAAAACGTAAATACAGTTTACCGTATAATATTTTAAAAATTCATGCCCACTGTCTTTATATAGTATTATAATAAACTGTCATAATGATTCAGATTGCAGTCTATTGAATAAAACTTCATGAATTCTCTGTCAATACTTAAAAAAAATTATTAACCAAGAATTATACAGGGCAGTAATAACTGTAATATCCTTTTAGATATAATTATATATATACACACACACACAGGGTAGTTTAACTTGTAAAATCAAAATAAAAAATGAATGTCACAATAGAAGAGATACATCAGTACGACACAAGATCAAGAAAGAACTTATACGCAATAGGGCACAACAGAAAAGCATCGGAAAGGGATCCATATGTAATCGGGGTAAAATTTTATAACAAACTACCAGGCAGTATTAAACAGTTTATCGGGACAAAATTCGCCAATAAATTAAAATAATACCTATGCCAAAAAGCACTCTACAGGATAGAAGAACTATGAAAAGGATAGCTTTAGCATGTATCTCTATTGTATAACTATTGTATAATTCAGATTGTAAGTTTCGGACATGTCCAACATCAAATATGTATTTGAAACCTGGACGAAATAAAATTAAAAAAATTATTATTGTTATTAATATTTGTTATTATTATTACTATAATTACTAATATTACTATTACTATTATTATTACTATTATTATTACTATTATTATTACTATTACTATTATTATTACTATTATTGACGGTGAATTCTTAAAATTTCATACAGTACCGGTACACTAATTAAACTTAAAAAATATTAGGATAAAAAAAATAATTAGTCGCGACCGGGGCTTGAACCTGGGACCTCCTGGACCACAGCTTAGTACTATAACCACTCAGCCACGAACGATGTTATGGTCATCGCTTGAATGTTGGCCATGTGAAGCGGTCAGGCTTCTCTTGTGTCACGCTTCGCAAGTTAAAATTGTCTTTTTAGGTCTATGAGATGTGTTTATATAATATTTATTGTACTGTTCAGTTCGGAAAAATGGTATTATGATACTAATAAGATTAATATCGAGACCTAATTCGTCTGAAAAGAGAAATATGAGAAGAAGAGAGTCTCATCTATTGTTTGCAAGTCGACCCCGCCATTTTAGCAAACTGCAAATCATTGTTTAGCTTCAGTAACCGCCCGATTTTGACTGTTTAAGTTTAATCAACGGTAATCGGCGATTTCGACACTAATCGAGGTTGATGCTCCATAACTTTCCCTAATCATAGGTTAGGAAGAAATTATAAACGCTGATTACACATGGTCGGTGCACTTGGCCATTAGAATAATAATTTTGACTAATGTAATTAAGTTTGTAAAATTGTAAATATTCATAACTTAGGTTCTTAAAGATGTGTATTAATGTAAATAGATAATGTGACCGATTGCAATTGGTACTGCCTAAAAGCGTTATCAAATATATTTTAATTTCTAAACATTTCAACGTAATATTAATTTAACGTAACTCTTGACAATGAGACGAATAATTATATTCAAATATCACACTTAACTAGCAAGGAATAAAGTAGTTTAAAACATAAGAACCTGGGCCCTATAAATAAATGTTGTACTGAATACGCGCGAATTTGTCGGTTGATGATGATGAGTGTTCTGCCCGAAGGCAGGTCCAGACCCGGGACGAAGCCGTGGGGTGATGACCACGACTCGTCCGAGGTGATTCAGGCAAGGGTGATACCGCGGAGATTTGCCATTGCCTCTCGCGGGATGGGAATGAAAGGACACAACACAACACCCAGTCCTGAACCCAGGAAGGAAATTTTTCACTGCTGAAAAATCCCCGGCCGGGAATCGAATCCGGGCCGCCAGGGTGGAAGGCAGTCGAGCTACCAACTCACCCACGGCGGCAGACTTACATAATGAAAAGAGAAGTCACTATTAATAAATTTCATCTTGTATTTGAGGGTAATTTTTAGAAGTATAATTGTATGAAATTTTTTTTAGCCTAAACCCTCAATAAAAGATAATCAACTAAGAAGCGAAAGACCAAAAATTCCTATAAGATATAAAAGGTGGTGTGATTATAGTATAAACTCAAAAATTTTTATGAAATGAAGTATTAATTCGCATTTTACTAAGTTGTCAATACTAGTTAGGAGAGTTAGGTTAGAAGTATATAAAATCCAAAGTACCAAAATTTATATTTTTATTTATGTATAGCGTTAATAGGTTAGATTGTAAGTAAGAGACATTAATAAAATAAGATAAAAAAACTGTTGATATAATACCTTGTTTAGATACACATCTCATTTAGATAGAACAGACAGTCTAAGTCAGTAATAGAAAATCATTAATATTAATTGGTTTATTCAAAGAATAATAGTCACATTATTGAATGGTTATGAATCCACTAAAATGTAAAAGAATTGCTAAATTACTTATAATATATTTTTTGCAAATTTTATATCTAAATAAGCATAGTTGACTGTTAAAAGCAATGTTAAATATAATACTTATTTAAAATTATTTACAAGTGTACAATCTTGAAAAGGTTTCACATTATAAGTCTCATATTATATGTTTATTTATTTATTTAATCAAGAATGAACATTACAGGTATACACCCAATTACAATGTTCATGACTATACTAACAATACATCATGTACTTACAATAAAACAAATATGAAGTAGATATAATAAAAAGTAGAAAAGTTAGGATAATGACCAATGTAAGGTAAGAAGTAGGAGAGAGTAAAGAGAATAAGAGAGATAAGGATAAAGCAAGCATGAAGGATGTAGAGAAAAAATAGAAATGAAATAAGAGTAAAACTAGTATAATAAAACAGTGAAAAATATGTTAGTTGACAACGGTGTTACTATTCACACACACAGATTCCTAAGAATTACCATTTTGGACAAGTTTTAACAGTTGGCATGCAGCAGAGTTAAATTGTTTAAGATTCATTCCAAATATATCTATATTAAATGGGAGGATTTGATTGTACCTATTCAAAGTTCTGTTTATTGGTGAATTTTTGTGCAAGTCTGTGTTTACTCTAGGAGTAAAAAATAGTTTTCTTAATCTACTATTTTTACTGGGTACATATATATACATTTTTTCTATAAGGCTTGCATCGTCAATATGGGAATTAATTATTTTATACAGAAAACTTAATGACTGACATGCTCTTCTATGTGACAAAGCTTGGAATTCAAAATTTTCCAGGAGTTTATCAAAATTCATATACAATGGATAAAAGCCACAAACTTTAAACATTAAAAACTTGAGGAATTTGCTTTGTACTTTTTCGATCATTTCTTTGTTCTTTACAGTAAACGGATCCCAAATGATTGATCCATATTCCAAATTTTGTCTAACGAGAGAATAATATGAACGAGTTAATGTTTCCTGGCTTAGCATGTATGAATTTCTCATTATGAAACCAAGGATTCCCAATGCTTTCCTAACTGTTAATTCTATATGTTCATTAAATCTTAGATCAGAATTAAAAACAATACCTAGATCTTTTTTACTTCTTACTTGAAGTAATAGAATGTTGTCAATGCTATAATCAAATATAATGGTTTCTTTGCATCTTGCAAATGTCATTTTTTCACATTTTTTAATATTAAGTGGTAATTGGTTATCTGTACTCCACTTTGATACTGAATTAATATCTGTTTGAAGATTATAACAGTCTTCTGCTGAATTTATAATTTTATATAATTTGACATCATCAGCAAACATTATCACATTTGAATACAGAATTATATCAGGCAAATCGTTTACAAATAATAAAAATAATAGAGGACCCAGGTTTGATCCTTGAGGTACACCTGAATTGACAGTAAATTTATATGAAAAATGGCCTTTATAATTGACTATTTGGGATCTGCTGTTTAAATATGAACTGAACAGTTCAAGTAATTTCGGGGAAAGTCCATAAAAAATTAATTTTTTTAATAGGAGGTCATGATCTACTTTATCAAAAGCTTTCTGAAAATCAGTATATATAGTATCAATTTGTTTGTACTTATCTAATTCAGATGATATGTATTCTGTGAAGTTACATAGATTGGTAATTGTTGATCTCTTAGGCATAAAACCGTGTTGTTTTGATGAGATTGATATTTTAACATGATTGAAAATATGTTTATGTAAAATGCTTTCAAATATTTTGGCTGGTGTTGATAGAATTGCAATGGGTCTATAGTTTTGTACTAATTTCGCATTTCCTGATTTATAAATGGGTATAACTTTAGTAAATTTCCACGCATCTGGAAAAATACTTATTTCAAGTATTTTATTGTATATCAGGGTTAGTGGATATGCCAATGCTTCTCCACAGCCTTTAAAAATATAGGTGGGTATTTTGTCTGGCCCAGAAGATTTTGTTGATTTTAACTGTTTTATGGCCTGTTTTACTTCTGTGATAGTTATATTTTTCAAATCAAGACAGTCCAATTCGCTATTGTTCGCATTAAACATTGGATTGTATGTAGATTTGGTTTGTGAATATATTGATCTAAAATAGTCTGCATATCCATTTGCAATTTCAACATTTGTTTTTAAAGATTGGCCATTAAATACCATCTCTACATTAGATTTGAGTTGTTTTCTTTTACTTTTTATAAAATTCCAAAATTGGTTGGTATTTTGCGATATATTCTGCTCTATATTCTGTAGATAAGACCTATAAGCTAATTCAATATCATTTTTAATTCGGGCCCTACAAGCTTTATATAGAAACAAATAGTACTCTGAATCATCTTTCTTCTTTCTGTACTTTTCCTTAAGTTTGATATTATTTATAATTTGTTTTGTCAACCAAATGGGATACTTCTGTTTATATCCTCTTGTTTTAGGAACACATTGATCTATAACTGAATATAGCTTATTGTAAAACATAGTAACAATTTGGTTTATATCATGGTAGTTATTTAAATCATCCCATGTGCAATCTCTTAATAGTAAATATAACCTATTAAAATCAGCTTTATAATAATTGTATCTATTTATTGATTCTATATTAATTTTGTTTCTCCGGGTTGTTCTAAGGAGTAAATTTAAAGGTGGGTGATATGTGTCTTTAGGCACTAAATTATGATCGTCTTCTGTAATATTTAAACTCATATTTGTTAATACTAAATCTAGCGTTCTTCCATTGAGATTTGTTACATTGTTTACAGACTGCAAACCTAAGAGAGTTAGTAATTTATACAGTTCCTTTACCTTCCCTAGTAGCACAGATCGTTGGGCCAATGTTGGGGAATGATCGCCATGTTTCGTTGGTCAACGGTTATGAATGTCCGTCGGGGTTCCGTTGCCAAGGAGCGTTTTATCCAACCAATTGCCAACTGTAGCCAACCAATATACAACAAAATCCCAACAGTTGAGAGACATCTATTAGGTAATGGTGGAACTACTACGCAGCGCAGCGCAGAGACATCTGGCGGAAATACCAGAAGCACACAAAATTTATTTTTTTATTTTCCCTTTCATCCCTTTTCTCCTCTTTTCCCTATTAACTCCCTTCTCTCCTTCACCCTACCTACCTATTCCTATCGTATAAAATTCGCACCTATGGGGATTCGATCTCGGAACCGCTAACGTTATAGTCTATCGCTTTAACCACTACGCTATTAGTGATCGTTGGAATAAAATTCGAGAATTCTTCTAGCCTATTTACTACAGAGATGTGTAATACATGATAAATAGTAAGAAGGATATACATCTCGTATTTTGAATATTTGATGTGAATATATGATAACGTTATTTTCAGAGAACAAATAAAGAGCCCTAATATTAATAGAAGTAAAAACACCATTCGGATTCTTCAACATATCAAGATGGCGAATAACTGTTGTATCTTCATCGTCTTCGTGATGACCTGAACTAAGCCGGAAATTGCCGAAGACTGGCAGGAAGAGGTGGAGAATAATTTTTAGCATGTAACGCGCACAAAGAGCTCGAATAATTAATTAATTAAAACTGTTTTATTTTACAGGAAATGAAAATTTAACGCTTATAATGTTATTTCAACACTTTTTAATTTTAACATAAATGCGATTATTTTCCAACGAAATGTATTGTTGGGCCAGCCATCCTGTTGGTTGGTAACGCCAACGGAGGCTTAGCCAACGAAATGTATTGTTGGGCCAACAGCCCTATTGGTTGGAAAAGCCAACAGTAGGAGGAGAGGGCGCGCCAACCAATAAATCCGTTGGCAAAACCGAGGAAATTACAACCAACGTTTTCCCAACATATCCCTTCCATGCCAACCAAATCCCTCCGTTGGGCCAACGAAGTGTGCTACTAGGGTTATTACTACCTGTACTAAAATCATATGAAGCATCACAAATCTCAGGTAAATTGAAATCACCAAGTATAACAGTATTACAACCAAATAGAACTATATTTTGCTCAATTTTCTCATAATATTCAACGTAAGAGTTCAGGCTGGAATTTGGAGGAAAATAAACTGTACCTATAATATATTTGACACTATTGTAATAGACTTTCACCCATATTGATTCATTATTTGAGTCTAAAGAGAAAATCTGTTCTGGTCTTAATGAAGCTTTAATTGCTAATAGAACACCTCCCCCTGGTGTTCGTGAGTCTCTGTGTTTGCGAAAAACTACATATCTGCTATCAAACAATTCAGAATCAAAAATACTATTTGTTAACCAGGTCTCTGATAAACTTATAATATCGAGATTAGAGGAGAGAATATTATTGTACAATATTCTAGACTTAGTTCTTAGACCTCTTACATTTTGGTAGTAAATACTAAGTGTCCTTGGATTACTCACGGTCTATAGATAATGGGAGTCAAACTTATATGGAATTTTGAAATATTTGTAGGTCTTCTTCTGATGCAATAGCCTGGATAGGTGTTGTTTCCCCTTTTCTCATGAAGATTCTCCCATTACGTGTCCACAAGAATTTTACATTGGAAATTCGTCGCACTTCACGGCATTTCGCTAGGAGACGTCTTCTCGTGGGACAGAGGCTTTCGTTGACATAAACAGGAGAGTTGAAAGTGAATCCTAGATCGAGTGTAGAAAGATTTCTTTTCACTCGTCTCTTCCTTAAGATTTCTTCTTTGTGGAATCGTCTGCAAAACTTGACCACTATAGCACTAGGTAACTGTGAGGCTGATCTTGACGTTATTCTATGACAGGCGTCGATGTCAGTGTCTTCAAGGTTCACGTCCAGTGCTTTGCCAACAGTTTTCACTAGTTGTACCTCGTTTTCTCCTGGTTGCATTGGGATTCCATGAATTTCCACCATGTTGATTCTTGAATACTGCTCCAGGTCATCTATTCGATCTTTTAATTCTTTATTTTCTTTCTGTAATTTCAGATTTTCCATTCTCATTTCTTCAATTATTTTTAAGGTTTCATCCAATCTCGTACCGTATTCTGCTTGGGTCTTAAAATTTTCATCAAGTTTTTCGTGACAAGAATCGATTGATTTGCCTAGGTCTGTTTCCAAAGTCTGCTGTGATTTCTTAATTGCCTCAATTTCTTTTTTTATTTCTCTTAATAAATCGAGCATGTCAGTTTCATTCGAATTTTCCTTTCCATTTTCACCTGTTTTCCCAGATTCCGGTTTACATTAGTCACAAATCATTAGATTGTTTACATTCTTTGCAGCTTCTAATTGCTCTTTACTAAAATTCAGGCATTTCGTATGTGCAGAACTACCACATAATCTGCACATTACTTTGTCTCCTTTGTCTCCTCTCCCTGAATATTTTACATGGCAGACAGTGCAGGAGTCCATTTTTATAGTTGTAGATATAAACCAGGTAAGATTACAGAGGATATCTGTGTCTGTCGCGCGCGCCACGTTGTGACGGACTTACTTTACTTTATCTAAATAAAGTTCATTTTACTTAACAACTTATTTTATTACTCTGTCTTCCAATAGTATATCTTTACGTGATCTACTTTGACGTCTGATAAACTATCGTAACAGTGACCCAGTTACGCCGTGACGTAAATACACCTGTCTTAACATTCCAAAGTACGCCACGCGTACTCCAACATTCCAATGTTACTATCAATGCACCACATCTACAGGGTGTTCTCAAACTCCTTCATCATAATTTTACTATTATAAGAATTCTCTTTTATTGGTAGAAAAATTTGTATAAGGCGCCATCTACCAATTCATTATCTAATTCCCAAGTTAATTTATCAGCATTATAAACTTCCCTATTATTTACAATTTTTTTTCTGTTTAAGTCCAGTCACAAAATCTTTTAAGTATATACAAGGTTATATATACAAATACCTCGGCTTAGCCTTTAAACAGTGGAGATAGGGTCGGGTTCTTACTATTTAAAAGGAGTTAATATGTTCATTTCATCACTTGAAAAATAAAGCCACTTTAACTGAATTTTCTTTTCAACAAATAACAATAACGATTTATTCAACAATATTCAGGTTATTTCTATTAATTTTACAAATTTAATTTTAGTTTACACTAGTTTTAATTCTTTATATCACAGATCTGCTCATCAACAATATATTTACTACAATTATAACTATTTATATACCATTATGATCCAAAATCAACATTTACAGGATGAGACACTATATTAAACTTTCTGCTCTTAATAAGGTTACTATTCTGAATTAATTTCAATGTTCTCTCTTCTAACCTTACTCTCCCTTTTACATTCACCTTAAGTGGTTTTTCGATACTACTCGACCTTCCTCTTAAATTTACTTCAACCTACAATATTTTGATTTATGGTCGATAATTCATTCAAATTCTCATCTACTTCAATTTCACTAGCCTTTCCACTGTATAACTATTATACTCTCTTGTTACTTACTTTTGGTTTTGTGTACATTTGTTTCTAAATTCCCCTGAATTCAGATTTGAAACCCATCCACACCTTTTTCAGTAACTTCTATCTATTCTCCAACTTGTGAAATTCTTTTCTATTCTACCCTAACTTAGAATTTGAATTATACATTCTATTCTTCTAACTCAATTACATTTGAATTATCTTAACCCAACATACTGTATTATTCGGCGTAGTTTATTCAAGTTCCTTCCAATTACAATTCACAAAATTAATTTCCTTTTACAATTTTGTCTTCCCGTTACTTAATTTCACTCTGTGCCCATTAATGTTTCTGAATTCCCTGTGAATTCCACTACGAAACTAATTAACACCGCCTAAGTAACTTCTCTTTATTTTCTCCCTCTTTCACTTCTTTTTCTTTTCTTTTTATTCTCTTTCAGCCTAGAACTTGAACTACACAACCGATAATCTTTACTTTCATTCGTAAGCGAGTCACTATCAACCAAGCTACCTTTCTTTTACACTTGCTCTACTCTATTCCAAAACCATCTCCTAATAAATCTCTTTGTTCATAAAGCAACTAAATATTACAGGCCAGCATGCCATCCAACATGTAGATATCCATCTGACACCTGAACAAAACCCAAGTGGCAGAAGCCCAAATAAGGATTACTTTCATGCCCCTTATAATTTCTTCCTTACTCTTCTCGCGACCTGTCTTAAAATTATAAAAGCATTTATAAGCATCACCAGCTGAACCTAGCTTACGATTTCGTGAGTGGTTCAACCACTTAAAAACACCCAAAGTATAGAGATTTATTTTTACTGTTCCCTTCTTTCTTCTCAACTACTTCTATCCTAACTTTTTCCAACAGGAAGTGAAAACTTTGGATTACTGTATTTCTGTTAAATCTCCTAACCTTCTACTAATCTTGGTTTACCAACATTTCTCCAATTCAAACTTTCCTTGTTCTTTTAGGAATCTATTAGTCAACCTTCCCTTAGAAACTACGGAAATGTATTTATCAATTATCTTTTCCATTTACAGAAACTGAAGAAGTGTCTGATATTAATAGTTTTTATACTCAACAAGAAGTAGACTAGTGTTGTTCTTCATTCTTCTGTCCGGTGTCCATTTCCTGTAGGATTCCATTCGTCATCTAAGCCTCACTTAGACTCGGCCCATTTCTTCTCTTCGCAGCGGTTGTTCGCTGTCGGCAGCCACGACATAAGCCAGCTACGTTCAGGCTCATTCCATCCACAGCTATATCCACATAGCCTCCGATCGTTGCTTTCCAGTTGGATGGTTGCCTCCCAATTTACGTCTGACAGGAAACGTCAGGCCACTACGTCGTCACTCCCGCCGTCCATCTCAGGCCTCGTCCGCCAACTCCACAACCTTCTACTTCAGCCTCCCAGTTCTGACTCTCCCTCGTCGACTGTCTCCTGCTTACTCCCTGTGGTGTCCTCCCTTCTTTCACCTCTTTTTCCGTTAACGGACTTCTTTCTTTTCAAATTCCTGCGCGCGCATGCGCACATTCCTCTTCCTGCAATTCAAACAAAACTGACACAGTATCGATAGTTTCTATGGTTTCCTTTGTTTATGAATAGTTTCCTCGTGGTCCATAGCACTTTTGATACGTAACATATTTACAACGTTACAACGTATCAGCTGATCTAGTAACCTTGGGTTTGGACTCCGCTGGTGTTTGGTTACACGGTGTTGGCAGCTATGAATGTTGATGCACACGTAGTCGATTGTCTCTTGTTTCTCAGGTACTACAGGGCGATGACCAGCTTACTTGCACTGATTTTTAATTATACATTAATAGCCCAGTAATAATTTATATCTCAGATCATTCAAAATATGTTTCTGTTCGTCTTTGCTGAATTATATATTCTTATGTATTCACTTACTGCATTTTAGCGCTGTTAATTGCGGAGCTCGCACACCACTGTCACTCAGCACACCGTTACCAACATAACACTTTACCAATGTTAATTTATCACGTGTTATACGTTGTATAGTTATATAAAAATAGTCTCACATAGAAGTCTTATTACATACTTAAAAGCTAAAAGATTTTTATTTGAGACGTTTCACATTACAAGTCTCAAGTTTAAATACTGCACATAAATCTATAATTGGTAAACAGAATGAATATATTAGCTGTGCAGAAACTAAGGTTAAGGACATTGACGATGTATGGGAGGAAGTTAAAAATAGATCAAACAGGCCAAAGAGACTTAATATATACCGGCCTACGTCTGATTGTTTTCCTCCTCTACGTAACAGGTATGAACCACTACAAACAACCGACGAAGCTGATAGCCCTAGGAATAGCTTTTGGAAAAGTTCAAACTCTAGAGGGGCCAAAAACAGTAAATCTAATTGTGATCTGTTATCAAGGACGGAACAGCAAAAGAAAACTACAATACATCTATACTCTGATAGTCAGGGTAGAGGTGTTGCAAAGATTTTATAAAATACTAGCTCATATAGAATATCTGCTATGGTGAAACCAGGGGCAAAAATGAAAGATATAGTTCCCCCAGATAATAAGACCTTGGGTTCAGAAGACTTTGTTGTGTTGCTTGGGGGCACCAACGATGTAGCGAGAAATGAAGCGAAGGATCTTCGTACTACTCTTCGGAAAAAACTGAATGATCTAAGGCTAAACAACGTAGTGGTATTTTCAGTACCGTTTAGGCACGATCTACCAATTTGGTCTCGTGTCAATCTTGAGGTTAGAAAAATAAATGATGATATTATGAATGTGTGTAAATATTTTAAAAATTGCAGTTATATAGATATAAGCAAAATAGGTAAGAGATTTTACACAACAAATGGCCTTCACGTGAATACGATAGGAAAACATTATATCAGTGAAGTAATTCTAAGGTGTGTGAGTAACTACTTGACTAGTAAATATCAGCTTAAGTTACAAACTAGACCTATTGCTCTTACGGACCAACAAAATTCTTTTTTAGACAAGTAGAGAGTAGGTATGTTCGACCGTTGAATGATGGAAATGGTCATTGGCTTCTAAATAGGTTAGTAAGGAAAAAAGATTGGGGACCAGTGAAAGTATTGGATAAGACCGACTGTTTGTCTACATTTTTATGGAACACCCAAGGTTTATCAAACAAACTTTCTGTGGTTGAAGACTACATATCTGATTTAGATGTTGATGTTGTGTGTATAGTTGAACATTGGCTATGTTGTAATGAAATTGAACTGTACAACTTTCAGGGCTACAGCCTAAGCAATTTCTATTGTAGGCCTACAAGAAAACATGGGGGCTGCGCAATTTACGTAAAAAACACTTTTGCTCAAAGACCAGTTAGGACAGTAAATAATATGTCCATTGAAATGATATTTGAAGTTAGTGCTACTTTTCTAGTTGACATAAACACGATTGTGGTAGCTTTATATAGACCTAATGTCGAGTGTAAGGATTTTAATAAATTTATTGATAGGATGGATAGGTTACTTGAGCACTTAAGCTCTTTTAATGCTAACATAATTTTATGTGGAGATTTTAATATAGATTTTAGATTAGAAACTAGTTTAGATTATATTACGCTAAAGAATTTGTTTATATCATTTAACATATTTATTACTACCTTCGGTATTACGAGACCCAGATATGGGGGAGGCAGCTGCCTGGACAATATTCTTAATGGCAAGGACAGACTCATTAAGAGCCAAATTATTAGAACTGAGCTATCGGATCACTGGGCGATCTTGAATTTATCTAAAGTTGAGTATTCTAAGGGTAATGGTAAATACAAGATTAAACAGCAATTGAAGAGGGTAATGAGTGAAGAGAATGTTGCAATCTTTTGCGATAGATTATCAATAGTTGACTGGAATCTTATGTACAATGAACTGCGTAGCACTTGTGATAAAACAATTTTTTTTATGTTGAAACTCTCCTGCTTGGCTGAAACTTGCTTTCCGCTTAAAAGAATTGTAAATAAGTCTACTCTTCCTAGGCCTAAAAGAGTATGGAGTAAGGATATTGTCCAACTTAAAAATGAATGTAAATTTTATTTTGAATGGTATATCAATACTGGTTCTGACAATATAAAGAAAATATATAAGGGATGTAAAAAGAATCTATATAGGTTAGTAAAGGAGACCAGAATCAAATTAAATGATAGTATCATAAAGAATGCTACAAATAAGCCAAAAACCATGTGGAATATTATAAAAAAAGAAAGTAAATTGTCATCTGATGACAAGAATTTTAATAGTCAAGTAAGTCCTTTTAAATTTAATGACTTTTTTATAGATAAAGTTGAAGAACTTTTAAATGTAGTTTTAACAATGCCTAAAGATAATGACTTTAGATTCTATTTAAATAGGTTACCTAAACCAAAAACTTCTTTTAATTTTCGGTTGGTTGAAGTAAAGGATATTGAAAAAGCTATAACAAGAATGAAACCCAGCAGGTGTGAAGATATTTATAATTTAAGCTCAATGATTTTAAAATATGGTGTAGAATTTATAAAAGAAGCATTGACTCACATTATTAATTCTTGTATACTTGATTCTATTGTTCCTGAAAATTTTAAATTAGTTAAAGTAGTACCAGTTTACAAAAAAGGAGACCATTCTCTTGTAGAGAGTTATAGACCAATATCATTGGTTCCTGTAGTATCAAAGGTAATGGAGATTGTCCTGAATAGCCAGATTGTAGATTATTTTGAACAGAATGAGTTATTTGATTCTTCACAATTTGGCTATAGATCTGGATTGGGCACTGTTAAAGCAGCAATTTCATTCCTATCTAAGTGTATTTCGGGGATTGACAACAAGGACATTGTCAGTGTAAAATTGTATGATTTATCCAAGGCATTCGACACTGTGTCCCATTCACTTTTACTTGAGAAGTTAAGGTATTATGGCTTTGAGGAAAGTGCTGTATCTCTCATGCAATCTTATTTAAGTGGGAGACATCAAAAGGTAGTGATAAATGGAACAGAATCTGGTCTTCTGCCAGTTGTGCATGGTGTTCCACAAGGATCCATCCTTGGTCCTATCTTGTTTATAATTTATATTAATGACTTACCAATTAACATCTCAGCACCTACAGTTAATAGCTATTTATTTGCAGATGATCTTAGTATTTGTTTTAATGGAAAGGATCGCAAGACGTTAGATTTACAAATAAAATCAACATCAAAAGTGGTACAAAACTGGTGCAATGCAAACTTACTGTGTATTAATACTGGTAAAATACAAGAATCAGTTCTTACATACAGCACTAACGCCACAGATGATATAAATAGTTCACTAAATTTTTTGGGTTTCCTCATTGATAAAAATATGAATTGGAAAGATCATATATCAAAAGTGTGCTCTAGAGTGTCGAAAGGGATATTTCTAATACGTAGATTAAGGCAAAGTCTGAGCTTAGAAGTTTTAAAGACAGTTTACTATGCACAAATTTATAGTCACTTGAGTTACGGTACTTTGCTTTGGGGCAATCAGACAACAGTTTTCAAATTATTAAAATTACAAAAAACATGTATAAGGTTAATGTGTGGACTTCCTGCTAGAGGACATTGTAGATCAAACTTTGTTAGGTTAGGAATTATGACAGTCAGGGCACTTTTCATTTTTCAATGCTTATTATATATTAAGGAAAACATTCATCTGTATGAAGAAGTGGGATCTACACATAACTACCAGACAAGAAATAGGAATGATTTAGGGTCTCTTAGGTGTAGTTATAGTAAGACTCAGAAAACTTTTTATTACATGTCAACTAGATTTTATAATTTTCTTCCTTTGTCATTAAAACAGTTGCCCTTTAATAAGTTTAAAAAACAAATACATAATGTCCTGACAGTGAATTGTATATATAATATTGATGAATTTTTTGATATAAGTTTCACCAGTTGAAATTGATTTGTACTATATGGACAGAGTGGAATCAAAGTGATTACTAGGAACGAGAATCAAAAATGGTAATGCTAATTAGTTATATATAATAATATATTTTTATTGCAGCCAAACTGGCAGTTATAGTTTTTGACGATTGTAATACATTTGATGTTCTCATCTGTTCTTACAATAAAAAAATATTTCTATTTCTATTTCTATTTCTATATATTAGTTTATCACGAAACAGGGAGAACAAAGGGAAACAATGACTGTACATCATTAATATACCAAGACATAAAACTAGATAATTTATCAGACATTACAAATGCTTTTAATAGTCACTTTATAAATATTGCAGAGAAATGTATTCCTATAAATAATATTAATATTAAGGCAGTAGACCTACTAACAAAATCTACAGTTTGGAACCATAGATTTCAATTGAACCTGACTTCTCACAAAGAAATTGAAAATATAATCAAGTCTCTCAAAAGTAAAAGCTCGTCTGGATGGGATGAGATAAGTGGTAGGTTATTAAAAAGTTGCTCATCGGAACTCAGTAAACCTCTTAGTCACATATGCAATTGTTCATTAGAAAATGGAATATTTCCAGAAAGACTGAAGCATGCTATTGTTAAGCCCTTCTTTAAAAAAGGTGACAAAATCTACCATCAAATTATAGACCTATATCGCTCTTAACCTCATTTTCAAAAGTTTTTGAAAAAGTCATGTACAAACGCATAATACACTATCTTAATTTGAATAACATTCTTACTTCATCTCAGTTTGGATTTAGAAGTGGCATGTCCACTGAGAATGCTACATTTCAACTTACTACAGAAATACTGGAAGCATTAGATAAAAAGAAATATGCTCTGGGAATTTTCTGCGACTTAGCTAAAGCGTTTGACTGTATAAATCATGAAATATTACTTCAAAAATTGGATCATTATGGGTTCGATAATTTAACACTTAAGTGGTTCAAATCATATCTTTCTGATAGAACTCAAAAGGTAATAATAAATGGAAATGAATCTAACTTAGGGGTTGTTAAGAATGGGGTTCCTCAGGGATCAATACTAGGACCTTTGCTCTTTTTAATTTTCATTAATGACTTGCCCTATAACTTAAGTGACGAATCAAAGGTATTGCTCTTCGCAGATGATACTAGTGTACTTGTAACAGGAACGTCACAAGAACATTTATCAAGAATAGCTACAAAGGATTTTCACGAGTTAAACACATGGTTTCTAGCTAATAAAATGACACTTAATATTGATAAGACCCATTTTATACAATTTAGAACAAAAAACAGATGTATCTCAAATCTTGAAATTAATTATGGAACACAAATCATACAAGAAATTAGCAATGTAAAATTTTTAGGACTGCAAATTGACCAAAATCTTGACTGGAAGACACACATAGAAATGATAGGTCCAAAACTGAGTTCAGCGTGCTTTGCTTTAAGAATTTTGAATAATATATTAAAACAGGATGCATTACTTATGGTATATTTTGCATATTTCCACTCGGTAATGAGGTACGGGATCATATTCTGGGGCAACTCTTCCCATAGAGAGAAAATATTTAGATTACAAAAGCGGGCAATAAGAATAATATGTGGAAAGAAAAAAAGGGAATCTTGTAAACCGCTATTTGAAAAATTAAAAGTCCTCACTCTTACAGGGGAGTATATATACTCTGTTATGTGTTATGCAGTGAATAATATTGATAAATTTCAAACTAATTTTATTGTACACGGACGTACTACCAGAAACATGAATGATCTACACAGACCAAATAACTCGTTAAAACTCTTTCAGAAGGGTGCTTATTATTCTGCAGTACAGATATATAACAAGCTTCCAAACAACATTAAATTATTATGTATTCAAAGAAAGAGCAAACCTTTCAAAACAGCTGTCAAGGAATTTTTAATAACTCACACCTTCTACAATTTGGAGGAATATTTCCAGCTTGGATAAATTTGGCAGCTTACAGTTTCTGTAGGCCTATATTATTGTTATAACATGCATGTATTTTTTGATCTGACGTGTTCTATATCCTTGAGCCCCGCTCAACACAGGATCTACAGGACGAGATATCAACATTTACATCTACATCTACGTGTTATACGTGGTACAATGTATAAAATTAGTGGAGAATTCACTCTCTCAGAATTATTTTTATATTACCAAAAGCCAAATAGCTAATTCAGTGTGTAGTATTATATAGGAACCAAATATTACTTATATCATATATAAAAAGATATGTGTCCAAATATTTATACTTTTTTGATGATTCTAACCTAACTTGATAAGGAGTTAGTGCAAATTTAGATCGATATAACTCATTGGATGTGTAGATGCAGCACTATTATTACTATTTGGTTTATAAATATTTCTTCTTTGTGGCAATAATGTCAATAATTATTATATGCTTTTCGCAGACAACACTAATGACTGTAGATTATCAGGAATTAGTCAGTCGCTTCTAGTCGTAAGGTTGATTAACTGGATATGTACATTTCGGTACAAAGATGTACCATCTTCAGTCCATAAATCTTTAAATAAAAGAAAATAATAAGAAATTAGTTAAACCACGTTAACAAGTTGAATATAAATCTTGGAATGTATTAAGTTAATGATTTGAATATAAATCTTGTAATGTATTAAGTTAATGATTTGAAGTGACTAACCTTGTATTCAGTTGTAGTTCCATTTAGATGTGATCATGCGGAGTGCTTTGTAGCTACTGATAAGTGATATAGTTGCTGGAGCAAGTTCAAAAAGGGGCATACCGGCTAGTACACTCACGCTATCTGTCGGAGAAGTTTGGCAGGCTACATCCCTATTAGGAGATAGCAGTAGCGTCTATAAAAAAACATCGAGCAACAACAACAACAACCACAACAACACTGTGGCTGTGTCTGTTTATGTGCTAACGCATTAACGCTGTTAGGATGGTGTAGCGTGAACCGGTAAAAATATATACCGGTAGCTGTCAAATATGTTAAAAAGAAATGAGCCTCGCTTCGTACCATGGTTCAGCATGTCTGAATGGCAAAGGGTCTACACAGACCTGTTTTCAGGCGATGCTACTGCTCAGCGGAAAGGCCTCGCTCGAATTCATCTTTGGAGAGCAAGATGCCCAGAAGGACTTTCTACAGGTCCACTATGCACAGCAGACCTAATTGAGGTGAGGTAATCATTACTACATTATAATTGATTGAGAATACATGTTGTCCTATATCTCAATGGACAGTTTGGGGATTCGTTGTTTAGAAACTTCAAAAACGGCCAAATTTTAGGTTATTTTTTCAGGGGTAAATATGGTAAGGTCGCGCACTAGCCCTCACCGCACGACTCACTAACGGGAGCCGCCTGGGAAGGAGGGGTTTAGTAGCGGCAGCTATTTGAACTACTAGCAGTGCCGGTAATCTTTAACATTATGGGCCATTCAGATAGAAACTTAACCGTAAACGTAAGAACGCAGGGGCAAGGGGGGGGGGTTAAGACGCTGACTGCGTCATTGAAATTTGTGTGGGGGGGGGCAAATATTATCGTTTGATGAATTTTCTGGGGGGGGGGTTGAAAATTGTTGCAAAATTAGCGTTTTATATGTTAATAATAAAAACGGTCAAGTTTTATAACTTCAAAAGGTCTCTTCTAATATTCTTTAGAAGTGAATAGTCAGTACCCTAAATTAGCGAAACATATTTGCTTGTATATATGAACTGCAGCACCAACGGAATCGATCACTCTGTGCCGAAAGCGGCGACTGCGAACTGAATCATTGGGGAAAAACATATATTGCGACTCACCCGAGTCCCCCACCACTACCGCGTGGAAAGTAGGGGTTTTGGGTGGGGAGAAAAATAATTTACTTTTCCCTTCTTCTCTTTCTTTCCCGTCTCTTTCCTCTCTTCCTCTCACCTCCTCGTCACCCTACCTATCTATCGGAACCCCTAGCGTCATAGCTAGGAGTCTTAACCCACTATGCCACGAATGACAGTTGAGCAGTGAAGAAAGAAAGATTTCATATATAGTTACTAAGAGTGACTTCATGCATTCGCGAGTGTCAACGCAAGAATAGCTTTTTCAAATTTTGAAATGTTTTGTTTGTTACGAAAAGAGTACTGTTGGTGCAAGGGAATTTTTCTGCATCAATTAAGCCATGTTTTATATCATAACACGGCGTTTTTAAAAATTGGGAAATATTATGTACATTTCTATTTTTTATATTATCAATTCGGTGTTTAAAGATCGTGAAATATGATGTTTGGTACAAGGGTATGTTTTTAATTGTT
This sequence comes from Ectobius pallidus, assembly GCA_964059195.1. Classification (NCBI taxonomy): domain Eukaryota; kingdom Metazoa; phylum Arthropoda; class Insecta; order Blattodea; family Ectobiidae; genus Ectobius; species Ectobius pallidus. The sequence continues at coordinate 38,107,708 of CAXKWD010000009.1, forward strand.
CGACATTTTCTATAATTCGTGAAATTTTATTTTGTTTTTTATAATGGTAATTGCAATTATTAGAGCAAGCTGCGGTAGCGGCCGGCTGCGCGCGGGAAGATGCGTGGTAGGCGGTGAGGGGAAGCGGCCGATGGAAAGGGGAGCAGGGTGAGTCGGAAACTATATGCTTGCCAATCATTGTTGGTAGGAATTATTGGACTATTAGTTTTACTGGGTTATTACAGTCTTTGTACAATGCCGCCTGCAAGAATAATATTAATCTCGGAAGTGATTTTACTGCACGTGCCACTTTTACTTTTGAGAGACTTGATTATATTTTCAATTTCTATGTGGGAAGTCAGGTTCAATTGAAATCTATGGTTCCAAACTGCAGATTTTGTTAGTAGGTCTACTGCCTTAATGCTAATATTATTTGTAGGAATACATTTCTCTGCAATATTTATAAAGTGGCTATTAAAAGCATTTGAAATGTCTGATAAATTATCTAGTTTTATGTCTTGGTATATTAATGATGTACAATCATTGTTTCCCTTTGTTCTCCCCGTTTCGTTTTTTATTATATTCCATACAGTCTTAACTTTATTATTTGATTTATTAATTACTTGTGAAAAATGCCTACTTTTTGCTTCTTTGATTACTTTCTTCAGTATGTTGCAATACTTTTTATAGTATTCCTTATGAGTTTGGTTGTTACTGGTTCTATATTTTAGGTAGAGCTCTCTTTTGTTCGCACAAGATATTTTAATAACCATGTGTTATTCCTTGAATTAGGTAAATTAGCAGTTTTCTTTTTTGGAAAATTTGCCTCAAAATGTCGTGACACTATGTTTAGGAATTCACTTAATTTACTATCTACTTTGTCATAGGATAACATAGATTCCCAGTTTTCATTCGCAAGATCTTGTTTGAAATTTAAGATTGAATCGTCATTCATTACTCTAGTCATATTACTATGAGCATGTTTACTGTTCAAATTAACTTTAATATTGTTCAGCACTAACATTTGTGCATCATGATCTGATAATCCATTTAATATTGGAAGTACTTTAAAATTAAAATGTTTTTCTATATCTATGAATATATTATCTATTGTTGTTTGGGAGTCGTTCTGAATTCTAGTTGGAAAGTTTACTATGAAATCTAGATTATAGCTACACAATAAAGATATCAGTCTGATCTTCTTTTCACTATCAATTGAGAAATCTACATTAAAGTCCCCACACAATATAATATTTACGTTAGTACTATACAGTGAATTAAGAACCCTTTCTAACTGATTTACAAAATAATTGAAATTACCTGATGGTGCCCTGTAAATGGTTAGTATTACAAATGTATCATTGTCAAAATCCAATCTGGCTGAACAACATTCAAAATCCCGTTCTTTACAGAAGGAACTTGTGTCTATATCACTGAAATGTAAGTTTTTCTTTATAAATATACTCACACCTCCACATTTTATGGAATGTCTACAAAATTTTGAACATAGTGAAAAGTTATCAATTTTTAATTGCAATTTCTTGTTTAAGTTGCCATGTCTTAGAGTTTAGTAAACAAATTTGCTAACTAGTTTTTCATTGTTAAAATAGCGTAAAACGTGATTTTCATTAGTTCAATATTTAAAAATTTCCCGGGGACACCCGACTTAGGTAACATTTTCTTGTTTACATTGACATGTCTTAGAGTATGGTAAACAAATTTTCTAGCTAGTTTTTTAGTGCTAAAATAGTGGTAAATGTGATTTTGATTAGTCAAATTTTTAAAAATTTTCCTGGGGTGGACCCCCACTTAGATAATGGTTTCTTATTTACATTGGCATGTCTTAGAGTATGGTAAACAAATTTCCTAACTAGTTTTTCAGTGCTAAAATAAAGTAAAATGTGATTGTCATTAGTTTAATATTTAAAAATTTTCCGGGGGTGGACCCCCACTTAGGTAATCATTTACATTGGCATGTCTTATGGCTGAGTGCACCATTCTCCGGTTTTCTCAGCCGTTTTGTTGCCGCGGTAAACGTAATACCGGGGTACGGTATTCTCAAAATCTCTGTGCACCATTGCTAAAATACCGAGGTTTGCTAATGCTTGGAAATATTGCGGTTACTCTGCTCCGACTCCAATTCTCGTTGATGGTTTCTTCCATGGCCGCTAGGTTCTCTCTCTCTCCCTGCACGTCTGCCAGTCACGGCGGCTCCCCTAGGCTATTGGTTTTCCAAATTCAATTTATTTGTTGCCTTATTATTCAATAAAAATATGTTCATAAGGATAAAAGGGAATATTATAGGCCTATTGTGTATAGGCCTATGTGTCGTCTGAATGAATACTTTGAATTCAAGCACCATAGATACTGTACCAATTGTGAAATGAGTTGGTTTCGCCTAGGCTACTACTGGTTTGGTTGAGGTGAGAAAGGAAGGTCATTTCAATCGATGTTACAACACAGTATTTGCAAAGATATGTACCATCGTTCATTCTTCAAATAGATCCCACCTGTCTGTACATTTCAATAAAATAACATTGATGTTTTAAAGAACAATTCTCACACGTGTGCAATCCAAGGCAAAGCAACACCACGAAATCTCTGCTCTGAGTTCGACATAGCCTCGCTTTTATTCCCGTACGACTAGTAGAAATTTTAGGTGCAAAATCATGTGCATAGCCATGAAAGGGCTGTTATAATTATGTTCGTGTACGTGCAGGTATGATAAATTGATTACATACCCTATATACCGATACACAGGCTATATTGTGATGCATGCAGCCATTTATTTAAATTTGGCCTAGGACCACTGGTTTTCCATATTTCATTTATTTGTTGCCTTATTGTTCAGTAATAAATGTTCATAAGGATAAAATGGAATATTATATTGCGTATATATGTCGTCTGAATTCAAACTTTGAATAAATACTGTACTAATCGTACTAATCGTGGTTACGCCCACTAGCCTACTCGATGGACCTGGTTTGGTTGAGGTAAGAAAGGAAGGTCATTTCAATTGATGTTACAGCACAGTATAATTGCAAAGATATGCACAATCGTTCATTCTTCAAATAGACCCCACCTGTCTCTCATTATTCTTTATGTTCAATTAGCTTTTGGCCTAGATATCGTAAATATGATGCATTACGCCGATCTCCATCTTGGAAAGAAAACCGCGGTTTTCTCACTTTACAGCTCCTTCACGGCCGGTTTTCATCTTACCGCGGTAAAAGTCGAAACCGAGCACGGTGCAACGAAGTATGACTTTACCGGGGTAAACTAAGTAACTTTACCGCGGTATTCTGAATACCGAGGTTGGTGCACTCGGCCATTAGAGTCTGGTAAACAAATTTCCTAACTAGTTTTTCTGTGCTAAAATAGCGTAAAATGTGATTTTCATTAGTTCAATATTTAAAAATCTTCTGGGGATGGACCCCCACCCCTTTCCCCCGGCACTTCCGACCCTCCCCGCAATTATTTTCTGGCTACGTCATTGTTGCAATTACTATATTATTAATATAATGTTACAAAGTGGCCCAAGAAGTTAAAGCGACAAAAAAATAAATTAATTAAAAAAATTGCCTCCCCTCCTAGAAAATATCATATGAGCGCCCTTGTCGACAGGCAATCAGGTTGGCTGGGGTGAGCAATGAAGTTGGGGGGTGAGCAATGAAGTTTGGGGGGGGGGTGAGCACCCCTGAAGAATGTAAACTTAAACGCAAACTTTAGCACAGCATTGAGCATTCGCAATGAAAACTTAAACGTAGATAACAACCAATCACAAACAAGAACATGAACAGCCGATAAAATGTCTGCAGCAGACGAAAATACTTTCATGTTTCTATTAAACATGTGTAGGCCATTAAAAATTGAGGGTAGTGGGGATGGTCCAGCTCTCTACTATTAGTGATATTTTCATTTTAAAAGCACGGAAAACGACCAAATTTGATGTTATATTATCCTTTAAAACCCATAGATTCTATTTATAAGCACCATATATGTGTTCAAAGGTCCTAAATATAAGTAAAATCGTGAAGAAGTAGGGACAAAATTAACCTAAAATGGTGCTGGGAACTGCTGTCAAACACGAATCTCCATGCGCTGGCCGATGTTCTGTTTTCACGCAATCGGTCACGTGCTGATAATCCAATACCGGTACTGGAAACCTAACGGTAAAAACCCGGTCTCAATGGCTCAGTCGGTATTGAGGCCAAGGTACCTATCGAATACATAAATTCATATCTATCCCAGATTTCCCTCCTGTTTTTCTGTATTGGGGGCTTTACCCCCAAGCCCCACCAGGGGCTGTGCCCCTGGACCCCCTTCCTGCTTTCCATCAGACCCCTTCAACTGAGGATGGTAACTTTGTATCAGCCCCTGATCCCTTTCCTGAAGCCCCCAAGCCCCACTAGGGGCTGTGCCCCTGGACCCCCTTCCAAGCTTCCTTCAGACCCCCTTCACATCGGGAGTTTGGAGTGCGTTACTTATCATTAGGGGGCGGATTTCTATGACATGTCATATTTTTCCCCTTTGCATTATTTCAGGTTTCCGACTATTTTAAACCCGATTCCAAGCATCTTGGTAAAAATGGAACGGCTTTTATTGTGCATATAACTGCATATTTAGGAAATTTTCAACTATTATAGCGTATTTAGTATGGATATGCATATTTAGGTCATATTTTTGGCATATTTGTGTGCATATTAAGGACATTTTGAAGTTTCTTATCATGTTTTGTAAATTTTGCATTAGGCCTATAATGATACTTTTTCAGAATTTACAGATGTTTTAAATAATTAACATTATATTTTAATAAAATTAATTGTAATGAAACGTTTAAAAAATATACACATTGTATAAGGGGTAAAGTCATAGACCTATTTTAAATTTGATTGGTCATATTTTAATGATTTTAGGTCATAAATGCATGCATATATCCTATTTTTTAGGTCATAGAAATCTGCCCCCTACTTATCATAAACTAACGGGGGGAACCTAACCATATAACTAAAATGGAAAGCATGAGTATATAGAACTATTGGTAGCACTGGAGAAGCCTTTGGGAAAATGGCTGCCAGCCAATGGGAGTGTAGGTTCCCAACCGAGGGCCCGCATAACCGTAGCAACACGGTGCATGGAATCGTAGTAGAGATCTGGACCATATCATACAAGCGTATGCAGACATATAAAAATTAACAGAATATTACATGGGCTGTTTTTACTAATGTTCATATATTTTCCTTCAATGCTGCATCTTTATATAATGGATGCCTTTTATCATAAAGACAGGGATAGGATACAACGTTAAACGAGTTTCTCATTCATAGACGCCATCTCTGGGCTACTTCCACTTCCGTCTCCTGTTCTGTTCCTTGATTGGTTGTATCGTTATTTTTCGCACAAACATAATGCGAATGCTTGGTTATTAGGCCAATAACCAATTGTTTGCAAGGTTCGACGTTATGTTTAATTTTACGTTTAAGTTTCACATTTACATGATGCATTGTGAATGGTCACATTGAAAATCATGGCCCCAAACTTTTAAGTTTACATTACGTTTACGGTTAATTTTCTATCTGAATGGCCCATTAGAGTAAGTGATCATGTCACTGCCTCCCTAATAATAGCCTACTTCAGATGGACGAGACACTATGGAAGTCAAACTGTGTGCTGAATGTACACTTTCAGAGCTGCCAATAGCATTACATACATACAGAATAATGTAAGGCCAAGCTATTATAATGTGATGAAGAAAAATTAAGTTAATGTAAACATGATGAAATACAGAATAACAAAATAAATTATTCCTTGCACTTATATCCTTGCGACTTAACAACAGTTGGTGAGTCAGGTGTGAAAATGTCAAAACAACAGGTTTCCTATTTGGGTCATTCCGCGGTAACTTACGTTACATTTGCAAGAAGAAAGAACTAATTTGATTTGGATTATATTGCTTTGGAGTGGAAATAAAAAACTGTATGACTTATAGACTGAAGAATAGACTATATTCTTCAAGTTGTGACCCAGACTGCAAAGGAGCATAGCATAGTTAAAAAGTAAATCATAATTTTGTTGCTGGTAACTTACGTTACAAGAAAAGGAATGATCAATTGCACTACTAAGTGGTTTCAAAGAACTCTGCTCTGTTGATTTGAAAATTGAAATACTTTTTACTGAAAATAAACCATGAAAGTATAAGGAATATTATGGGCATATTTTAATGTCCTTACATAAATTTACATTGTAGATATTTAACATGAACATTGGTAACTTATGTTACACCAGAAATGGTAACTTACGTTACATCAGAAATAGTAACTGAACATCAATAAAGAAATTAGTTAGTAAATACTTTACTTCAAATTTATCTTATATTTCTCTAATTGTCAAACTCCCGGATGTCCTGAGAGCCCTTTTTGAGAGGAAGGTTTACTTTTTGTACAATTTGATTCTCTGGGTAAATGATTTTGTCATTTTTTCTTTGGTCATTTTCCATAGCTTTCCAGTTTCTCCATACTTCTGCATATCTTTGATTTTATACTCTGCAAGTCCAACTTCTGTTATCACCCCCTGAAAGAGACATCCCTCATCTGTCTTGAAACTCCATTCTATACATGTTACTATCCTTGCTGGTGTACAATGTGAGATCTTTTGTACGGTAGTCTGAAAGTCTTTGTTAGAATCCTGGAAGCAGCAAATAGCGTGAAACTTCATAATACCTTCAACTGGTTCAGCACTAACAATCAAGCCATCCAAATCAAGTTTTCTGTTTCATAGATCAATCTCTTCTTGTACTATGTCAAAACTTTGTACGTTTTTAATCTGCTTGCAACTTGAAAAAACTTATAAGAATTTTGTACAATAGTTTTTCTCCTTACTATTGCTTCTCGGACATGTCTCTTGACAGCTGCACCAATATCATCTATAGGTCCTTTGCCATTATGCCCCCTTTCAGGTCACTCTTACATACGTCGGAAGCTTAGAACATATGATTTATGAAGTAGATCGGGTTTCACCATTTTTTGCTAATCGGTGACGCTACTGTTTAACATCAAAAGCTGGGCACCCATTATTACAATAATGAAGCATTGAACAGATTAAATATCATTTACTGGAAAGAGATGGGAAATATATATATATGGCGAAATTGGTATTTTCTAGAACAACTTTATGAACATTTGGAATTATAACATGTAAGATAATATTTTCTTTGATTAAACAACGATCTTCAACCCTATGTACACTTTATTTCTTGAATTTAACCTTTGGAAAGACTAAAGAGTAAGGGGTCATTCCATGTGAAATCAACCAGTGCTCTGAACCTTACCATTTCAGATTTTGATAATTTTTGGTACACTTGTTGTACCCATAGAACAGATGAAAAATACAAAATTTTAAATTTTTTGGGCTATTAGTTTTTGAGTAATAGCCATTAAAAAAACGTAAAAAATAGTATTTTTTGCAAAATTTCGATACAGTAAAACTGCGATAACTTAAAAAGTATTAGGCCTAGAGAGCTCAAACTTGTTTTATTCTCTTCAGATTTTAATGGGCTTTAACCTGATATATAACATGACTGTCTTTCATCAACTTACATTTTTTTGGAACAAGTTAAAAAATATATTTTTGAAAATCTCAAAAACACCCCTTTTAATTTTTTTTTTTTTAAATATATGTTATTTGTATACTAATAGGCTACCTATATACCAAGTTTCATAATGGACTTACAATGGACTCAGCTAAAAAAAAATAAAGTCTTCATAGTGCTTAAGCCAAATTTACTGATAAATGTCACCCAAGAGTGCGCATTTAATATTAAGTTTTTAAATACGAATAACATCAATGTTTTATAACTGAATAATGAGAATGTATACATATTTAACTTAATAAGCCATTAAAATGGTTTATTAATATAACACTTTTTTTCTAAGTTTTAATGTGTTTGTAAGAATAGCTATAGTTTTTTTATTTTTGCATGTTTCGCCTACACTGTGAACACTAACACCACCAAGAAGAGATAACAAATGAGTGCTCAATTAAAAAAAGTGAGCCAGAGCCTGTGCTTCTCACAGCATGTGAGTCAGAGCTTTCCTGACACAGCATGTGAGTCAGATTTCCTGTCACACCCTGTGAGTCAGCTCTTTCCTGTCATAACATGTTCATTCCACTTGGCTCTCTTGTTTTTCCCAGTCAGTTGCTGTTAGGATTGTGAACTGTATGGTTGTCTACATATTCATAATGTGTTAAAAATTATTTTAAAGGTTCATGTGCTTAAAAGATAATGTAATTTTTCAACTAAATTGTTTTCGTGTATATATTGAAGAGTTGATACTTCCTTCAAAGTGTTAAGACTGTTATTTATTTAGTTAACTATTATTAGCTTTTGTTATGAAGCTAAATATTTCTTTTTAATTCCTAAAAATGGCAAACAAACAGCAAAAAAAAAAAAAAAAAAAACTGGTGTATTTATGTTAAATGTTGTAACCCATATAAGGAACAAAAACATCCAAAAACGGAGAAAAAATATCTCAGAAATGTGACAGAAAGTATGTGCTCTTTAAATGTGAACATTAAAATGGGTATGAAAATATGTAACAAATGTAGGCAAGAAGTATATAGTGAACTTAAAATACCAGAACAGGTAGATGATAATGTAGCTGGTACAAGCCAAAAGGATGACATTGTTGACGAATCATTTACTGACCCAGGAACATCAATAGATTACTTGAATAAATCACTGGAACTTATTGGTGAATCCCCAATAAAAAAGAAAAAAACGTGTTGTAGAAAGTTATTCCACAAAAAAGATTGAGAAAATAGTGACAAGCTTGGAAAACCAATTAGTTTCTTCTAAGAACGAAAACAAAGAAGAAAAATGTGAGTCTGAAATTATTGAACAATTGAAAAAAAAATTTGCCCAAACAACTAAGCGAAGTGAAAAAATGACTATTTTATCAGTGTTACCCCAAAGTTGGACCTGTAAAAAAATTGAAGAAGAGTTTGGTGTCACTAATTATATGGCTCGAGCTGTAAAAAAAATTAGTATATGAAAAGGGAGTTCTTTCAACCACGAATCCAAAGCCTGGCAAAACATTAAGTGAAGATACTGCACATGTTGTTAAAGATTTTTATCAAGAGGATGACATAAGTAGGATTATGCCTGGTAAGAAAGATTGTGTTACAATCAGGAATAAGGGATTGAAAATTCAAGTGCAGAAGCGTTTAGTTTTAGCTAACCTAAATGAAATTTATCAAGCTTTTAAAGAAAAACATCCAACTCAACGAATTGGCTTCTCAAAATTTTGTGAGTTAAGACCTAAAAATTGTATTTTAGCTGGTAAAAGCGGAACTCACACAGTATGTGTGTGTACTGTGCATCAAAATGTGAAATTGATGATAGCTGGTTCAGGGATACAAAATTTTAATTTGGATGGATCACCTCTTAAAACATATCACACTTTCCTAGCAAAAATTATGTGTAACCCTCCGGCCCCTCAATGTTACATGAATGAATGCAGCAAGTGTCCAGGGACAACATACCTGAAAGAAGCATTGGCTGAGATATTTCAAAACGAGGTAATTGATGAGGTAACATTCAAGCAATGGGTGACAGTAGACAGATGTATGATGGAAACAGTTGTGAAAGAAATTGATGATTTCATAGAAGATTTTATGGAAAGTCTCTTAAAACTGAAAACTCATTCATTTATTGCATTACAACAGAAAGATTACTTCTTAGAATGTAAGGAAAACCTGGTGGAAGGTGAGATTATCATTAACTGTGACTTTGCAGAAAATTATTCATTTGTATTGTAGGACGAAGTGCAATCATATCACTGGACGAGTAGCCAAGCCACACTGCACCCATTTATTGTATATTATAAGTGGCAAGAAAAACTACGACATATGGAGTATGTTTTCATTTCAGAGTGTTTGCTACACAATACAGTAGCATTCTATGCTTTTCAAAGAAAACTGATACAAATACTGAAAGATACACTACCATTCGAGTTAAGCAAAATCACTTACTTTTCTGACGGCAGTGCTGCGCAGTATAAAAACAGAAAGAATTTTTTTAATCTGTGCCTACACAAGAATGATTTTCAAGTAGAAGCAGAATGGCAGTTCTTCGCTACATCACACGGCAAGAGTGCCTGCGATGGTTTAGGTGGCACAGTTAAAAGACTAGCTTCCAAAGCTAGTTTGCAAAGACCATACAATGACCAAATACTAACACCAAAACAGCTTTTTGAGTTTGCTAACGACAATATTCCCGGTATAGACTTTGAATACTGCACAGTTGATGATTACGATGCAGCTGAAAAGAAACTTCTTCCGAGATTCAATGATTCAAAAACAATTGAAGGTACTCACAAACTCCATACGTTTATACCGATTTCTGAAAATCGTCTTATTACAAAGTCATTCTCATCAAGTGCACAAAGTGTGACAGAAATTGTGACAAAAGTTGATTACTTAACACCTACAGATTTACAGAAAATTGACTCTGGATATGTTATAGTAGTCTACGACAAATCATGGTGGCTTGCTTCTGTTCTTAAAAAAAATGATTAAAATGAATTTAAAGTTAGCTTTTTACATCCTAAGGGGCCATCCCCCTCATTTTTTTACCCCAAACCAAATGACATGCTAACAGTACCCAGTAAATCAATTCTAGGAGTAGTAAATCCTGTGACAGCAACTGGAAGAGTGTACACGTTAAGTAAAACTGAAATTAGTGCTTCATCACATGCTTTAGAAAGATTTTTAAGAAATCAAGACTGAGTGAAAGCGTTACAGAAACAACATTAGGCCTACATAAACAATATACAGGTAAATGAAAACTCTTAAACAATGTGATATTACTACTAATACTAAGATTTGTTAAAAACTTGCTATAATTTTATGAATACAATTTGTGGAAATTACTTTTTAGTAAATAGCCTATGGCAACAATTCAACAATTTTATTTGTAAAATAATAAAAACTGAAGAGAATAAAACAAGTTTGAGCTCTCTAGGCCTAATAGTTTTTAAGTTATAGCATTTTTACTGTATCAAAATTTTGCAAAAAAATACGATTTTTTAAGTTTTTGAATGGCTATTACTAAAAAACTATTAGCCCAAAAAATTTAAAATTTTGTATTTTTCATCTGTTCTATGGCTATAACAACTGTACCAAATATCTTTGAAATCTAAAGGGGTAAGGTCCAAATTAATTCTTTTATTGGTTGATTTCACATGGAATGACCCTAAGTCTATCTATACATTTCTTGTTGTATACAACAACCTTGAACCTTGAGCAAGGGCAATACCCCACAATAATTTAAATACACTTTCTTAAAAACCCCCGTCTCTTAAAAATTCCCTAAAACCCAAGATAATTCCAATAATAAGTACTGCCTGTTCTAGAACACCCTGTAGTTAATAGCTAGTATCCCACATGACTAGAAAAACCAATAATCTTTAGGTTAGCCATAAATATCAATCCATAAGACAATCTAAATCCCTTAATGGCGTCGATACTGAAATTCTACACGCAAAATTCCAGTCAAGGAAAAATCATGCTATTACCTGATAACTGCCAAAGTACGGAATTACTGCCGGAATGCCAGAGAACGTGAAAGAATTTTGAAAACGGACGGATGTGATTTTACTGACTGACCAAAACATGAAGACAAGCAATTTTACATGGAATTTACATGGTGTAAAGGCGTAATTTCCAAGATCCAAAACGTAACCGGTAATTAATACATTACTGAAAATTTGTGAAATGTTCAAAACGGAAAATTTAGATAGCCAAAACGGGTGAGCACTGAAATAAGACTAAATTACTGCTTGCATTTGAAAATGAATATGGAAAGGTCTCACTCAAGTATGCCGTGCTCCTCAGACATCATGTTTCACGGCAGCAACGCCCACCAAAGCACACAAAATCAGATTACATGTTCATGATGCGAGCACTGGATCCTAACTGCTGGCACGTTGCACCAGCCTAACCTCCCTAGCATTCCAACAGATGACAGTGCGATCTAGTACCGCTTTTACAAAATATCGAGAACCACGCTGTTTAGAGTGGGTGAGTTTACAGATTTTACATCATTTTTTAGTTAATTGCAGTTGTCTAAATTTAATGAGGGTTTGAATACTTTCAAATGAGCCGTGTTCACGGCTCACCATGCAATGTTGCCAGATATTAGTTCCAAGTAATACTCAAATTATGTTTACACTGAAGTAGTTGCAGTTGCAATGTACTTGTTCTTGAATTTGATGATGGCTCATCTGACCAAAAATGTACAGTTGTTTCTGCTGCTGGAATTTTATCCAATAGAATGCCAATATACACATAATAGTGTCTTTTGTGTGGTCGAGATTGTCAGAGCAAAGTGCCAGACATGACTATGCTTCAGAACTGAAAAGAGAGACTGTGAAAATGCTGACTGGCGACTGTTTCCAGTGGGTGCTTTATATTTCGTCCTGGTAGAAACAAGTGAAGGTTTCAGCAAAATCAACATTGATGATTTTGATCTAGACGACCATGAAATCCTCCTATTAAAACTGTGCAACTTGGGAATTAGAGAAATTGCCTACTCTTTATTTGAATCATATCTAAAAAATAGACAGCAAATCGTAGAAATCGACTCAGTTCAATCTTCTAAAAAATATATTCTTCGTGGTGTCCCACAAGGCTCTATTCTTGGTCCAGTTTTATTCTTAATCTATATAAATGATCTTCCAACTTGTATACCCCATGCCCAAACAATTATCTTCGCCGATGATACAAATCTTATCTTTAGGTCTTTCGATCCACCTTCCCTTCAAATTCAAGTAAATGAAGCAATTGAGAACCTAAACAACTGGTTAACTGCAAACAAACTACTACTTAATGTCGACAAAACAGTTTATATTCATTTTCTACACCATCAGGCAAAGCAATTTAATTTTAATTTAAGTTTCAACCACACTATTCTTTCAAAAAAAAATTATCTAAATTTCTTGGTCACTGGATAGATTCTCAACTGTCTTGGGAAGCTCATATTTCTGATCTTACCAGGAGACTGAATAAACTATGTTTTACTATTCGTGTACTTAGCAATGTATGCTCCATACAGACTCTTAGGATCATCTACTTTAATTGTATAGAGTCCTTAATCTCCTATGGCATTCCATTCTGGGGATCCTCCCCAAAAGCAGCTAAGATTTTTAAAATCCAGAAAAGAATATTGAAAATTATATTACATGTTCCGATCAGAACACCCAGCAAACGTATTTTTGAAGACAATCAGGTTCTACCAGTACCCTCCATCTTTATTTTTGAGACTCTAAATTTCATCCATAGAAATAAAATTTGCTTTAAAAAAAACAACGAATTCCACAATTATCTTACTAGATCATCCTCTAATCTCCATATTAATTGTTACAGAATCACCAAAAGCCTACAAAGCATCTCACATCTGGGCATCCGTTTATACAATAAGCTACCAACTCAACTACAAAATCTAGACAGTAACCTTTTCAAAAAGAAATTAAAATCACATCTCATGAAATTTAAGTTTCTTGAAATTAATGACTTCTTGTTCACTCCCCATTTTACTTAGAGTCGACTCATACTTTAAAATATGTTCTACTCTACTCTTCTTCTTTGATATATCTATAAAGTTTTAATAGTTATTAGCCATTCAATGTTTTATGCATATGTAAAAGAATTTTAGTCTTAACCTGTTCATAAGTATGTGTGTAATGTGTATGAATGTATTTGTGTGTTAACCTGTTTCTACAGTGTTGTTTGTTTTGACGTGTCTTATACCATGTATATTGATCAATGGACGAATAAAATTATTATTATTATTATTATTATTATTATTATTATTATTATTATTATTATTATTATTATTGCAAATGTTGGATCAAAATTTGTGGACACTGCCATTTGTGTTTCATAATTGTAACTCTTGGACTGTTCACATTTTTATAAACATGTTGCGAGAACTGAGGATAGGCTACATGCATTCAATGTGCTGGCATTGGTCTTGAATGGTTCCCTCATTACATGTTTTTAGTAAGTTTCCACCTATATCTTTCCATTCATGCCATGGCACTGTAGCTGGTATATCATGATAATGTATGACTTCCTGCAACTTTTCATTAAGAGTATTTTGACAGTTTTCACACTTAGAAAACTAACAGTACTCAGAGGGAGCGGAAAAAGAAAAGAATCAACAAATTTGTAATCATAGTTGAGAAATGCACTGCATTCCTTATGAAAGGAGTCAACTGCAAGCCTAAAATGTTTGTGATATTTACACAAGTATAAATTTAGAAAGTAAAATGCAGTTTTGTAAAAAAGTGGGACCAGTGACCAATGCTTAGTTGATGTGGTAACTTACGTTACACTAAAATGATTTGTTCCAGAAATTATGTGGTTAGCAGTAGTAACCACTAAGTTACTTATGTTTTGCAAAGAGTATACCACCTAAAGTAAGAAGCAGCCAAGTTACAATTCAAAATCAGTTACAAGTTGTTATTTATAAACATTTTTAACTCTTTTTGGTAACTTACGTTACATAAAGAAGGCTTTTTGATTATTATTGATTTCTACCAAATAAGAAATTAATTTCTGATTACCATGTTGTTAAATTGATAGGCAATCATTACTATGATTAACTCATTTATTACTTTTAACCTAATTATTTTTATACTTCCATTATTCTTCTCACTTATGCAGAGTAGTTTTTGGTGTTGCTTTGACTTAATCATATGTCTAAATTCAACCTTGATTTGTCCTCGGACAACTTGAATTCTGGGTAAAACATGATTACCATCTTAAAGATCATTAAATTTGGTACCAACTTCCATAAAAAATAATGTTAAAATTCTTATTTGAAATTTTTGATAAAATTCCCTGTCAGCATGGAATGACCCATTTCCACATTCCCAGGTTCCATGCCACCCTGGAAGAAAGCATTTATGTGAAACCGTATTTACAGGCATATCAATTTGCAGGGTGGCACAGGCGGTATGGAAGAGTTTCAAAGTTTGCTGGATCAGATCAGACAGTGTATTCTAATATATGAGCTCATATATTAAGACATGTGGGTCTACAATCATGGGACTGTAGCTCATAGCCTATATGGTAAGTATTGAACTGATCCTGCAAACTTTGAAACACTTCCATACTGCCTCCACCACCTGGCAAACTTATTTCACTTTCGTGTTCATTACACACATGGGACATGGGACTGTTGTTCATATATTAAGAGTCTGACCTGATTTGGCAAACTTTTAAAGCCTTCCATACCGTCTGTGCCACCCCGTAAATTTATATTCCTGTAAATATGGTTTCACATAAATGCTTTCGACCCGGGTGGGATGGAACCTGGAAATGTGAACATAGGAAACCTGTTGTTTGACGACATTTTC
Source organism: Ectobius pallidus (assembly GCA_964059195.1). Lineage (NCBI taxonomy): Eukaryota > Metazoa > Arthropoda > Insecta > Blattodea > Ectobiidae > Ectobius > Ectobius pallidus. Next base: position 38,123,106 of record CAXKWD010000009.1, read on the forward strand.
ACACCTGACTCACCAGCTGTTGTAGAGTTGTAAGGATATAAGTGCAAGGAATAATTACTTTCATTAATCTTTATTTCATCATGTTTACATTAACTTAATTTCTTTCATCACATTATAATAGCTTGGTCAATATGTTTGTGATACTGTTGGCAGCTCTGAAAGTGGGCCATTCCACGAAAATAGGGACAAAAATGCCAATTTTAAAATTCATTATTTGCTATAAAAGTTCAACATTTTCTCAAAGTATATTAAATGAACTTTCACGAGAATAATCAATTTTTCCTGTACATCGCGTCAGTTCTTTAATTTTGCACAAGTTAGTGGCATCATCGTTTTTGTGCTTGTGCAGCTGTGCTAAAAAGTGATTTTTCACTGCTTAAAACAGTTTGGATCAGAGGTCTTTAATAATCAGAAATCATTGTAAACAGAAAGATCAAGGCCTAAGGTAAGTTTTGACAAATTTGCAATTGAATATTACATGTGCACTTACCCTATAATGTACAATAATTACAACCATGCGAAATGTAACGTGAGTTATGAAAACATTGCATTTTTTAATATATAACTTACGTGTTAATAATGAACCTTATCTTCTGATAAGTTTAGCCATCTTAATAATCATTCTTACTGTCATTTACAACTAAAGAGATTTCACCTAAATCCACATGGTGATGTCCATTGATTACATCCGCATATGGACAGAAGTATATTAGACAGAATTTTGTAAGATGTTGATAAGAGAGAAATTCCTTGATAGTTATTACATTCAGCCCTATCTCCCTTTTTATGTATCGATATAATAATAGATTGCTTCCATTCCTTTGGCAATTCTTCCTTTCTCCAAGTCATGAGAATGAGGTTATGGATCTCTGTGTTTAATCTATCTCCACCTGCCTTAATTAATTCTGCTGAAATTTGGTCAATGACTGGAGATTTGTGTATTATTTTTTAGTTTACCTATAGCTGTTTCTACATCTGCCAGGGTCTATCTGGCAACCAATGGCTCTGCTGTGAATACAGCATATTTGGTAAATTACTCAAGTCAAACTCTTTCCACTGTGCATGATTATATGTACTAGAAAAGTTATTATTTAAAAACTTTTGAACAGTGGATGACAAAAGTTTTTAAATAATAATTTTTCTAGTAACATATAACTGCTGTGAATATTTCACTTTCTACATTTTGGGTATATCCATGTACATTTAATAACTGACTAAAGACATTTTTCCACCTATTCAAAATATTATTCGGAGCTGCAAGGATAGTGCCATCATTGTTCTTAATTATGGTTATTCTACGAGGGCTGGTCAATAAGTAAGGTTTCCAACACTCTAGCCCAAGCTTACAACGTCGGACGAGAGATTTGGCATCACTGCCATGTCCCGTTATCTCCCCTCTTTCAAACGAGCCATTGCTGCAGCTGCTGAATCTTTTAGTGTCCGAGATAGAGCTGTTTGAAATGGATCTCCTGATTTCCATCCACACCAAGTCATACGGTTTCTTCCTGCAAAAAAGGTTCCGCCGATTGAAATTCACAGACAGCTTTGTGAAGTTTATGGAGAGGGATGTATGGACATAAAAAGATGTGCGGAAATGGGTTCATGAGTTTAAACAGGGCCGTCAAATATTGATGATGAAGAGCGAAGTGGGAGACCAACAACAGCCGTCACAGATGAGATAGTGGCAAAAGTCAATGAATTGGTGCGACAAGATCAACGCGTCACTACTCGTGAACTTTGTTTATTGCTTCCTGATATTTCTAAAGGTTCCATACAGACCATTTTAAGTGACAAATTGATGTTCCATAAGGTTTGTGTGAGGTGGGTTTGCGAAGGCCGCACTTGGCGGGGACGAAAATCGGGAGATCCATTTCAAACAGCTCTATCCCGGACACTAAAAGGTTCAGAGGCTGCAGCAATGGCTCATTTTAAAGTGGGGAGATAGTGGGACATGGCAGTGGCACCAAATCTCTCCGACGTTGTGAGCTTGGGCTAGAGTGTTGGAGACCTTACTTATTGACCAACCCTCGTAGGTTGAAAACCTTTCTTGAACTCGTTTATTCCCTTGTAGAGTCCCTTGTAGAGATCCCTAACATTTTTGTTTTTACTATTTTCTTCTAATTCATTTACTTTGTCTTTGAGATAGGTTCTTTTCTTTGTTCTAATGATTCTAGAGGTTTCTCGTTTAGCATTGTTGAGATTTTTGATAGTGTCATTCAGATTCTGCAACCATTGTAGTTTTGCTTGCTTTCTTGCATTTACTAATTTCATGCACTCATCATCGAACCACAGTTTATTACTTTAATATTGTCTTTAATGCTTTCCCAGGTTTTATTGATATTCATATCCCTAGCTTGTTCTCTGGTGTTTTCTAGAACTGCAAATCTATTTGAAATCTCGACTTGGTAAGTGTTCCTACTTTGGTCTTCACCTAGCTTTTTCAGATTGAATCTCTCTATACCAAAAATTTGCCTAGTTCCTTTGTTTAATGAAAGTTTCTCCCAAACAGCCACAACTACCAGATAATGATCCAAATCACAGTCAGCACCCCTAAAAGTTCGAACATCAATTATACTACACTGCCTCCTTGCATCAATTGGCCAATATCATATGAAAATATAACCATAATTTTGGAAGAGTCTGGAGTGATTCTTTTCAGAGACGTACAAAGTTGATAAAAAGTAGCTGAAGAGAAATTCAGTTGGGTCAATCCATTTGTAACGGTTGTGACATCTGCATGTTAAAAATCTCTTCACAAATTATTGCTGCACCGCAATTGGACTCTTAGGTTAGAGTTAGGATAGAATAATGTATACTGATAACAGAATAACACTTTAAATCGGTGCTACCAGGGAATACTAATAAGGAAAAATACAGGAAGCGAGGAGAAATACTGGACCTAGCCAAAGGTAGTGGATCGAAACAACTTCTATGTGGACGGTGGACAGCAAAGAGAAAACGCCGGGAGACACCAGATTGAGAGATGAACACAATGAACAGTGTTAACAAATTATATTCTTGTAAAGTCAATTGAACAATGTTGTATATAATAAATATTTGGTTTAGAATATGAAAATTTGTATATATCAATAAATATCTATTTACCCTAAAATAACCTTGTGAACCAACAGCCTACACAACTATCCTATAAAATGGTCTCAGTAGACCAAAACAATTGTATCTATATATAACTTCTTAGTATGGAAATGCAATATAATTGTACACTTATTGTACGCTTCTATAGGGTTTGCATCTACTCAAGCATTATCATAAAAAAACTTCAAATGTGGAAAGCAGTCTCTGTCAATATGCCAAATCACACGGATTATGTAAGCTATAAATACGACTAAGTAATTAAGGTAATCATTTACTAGCGAGTAACAGAACTGATCCCTAAAGCTCAAGAAAATTTTAGAGATTTTATAAACACTACACTAACTCTCAAGCTAAGGCCTTTCACTGAAATGGAGTGAAGCAAAATTTGAAATCCTAAAGTTCTCCTAAGAAATGTATGAATTTCCTCAGATAGGATTTTAAAAAACTTGAATGAGGAATAGCAGTCGCAGTCAATATGCAAAACACACAGTTCATATAAGATGTAAATACAGGTAAGCAAGGGAGATAATCTTATACCAGAGATTAACAGCACTGGTACTGAAGCTCAAGAGAATTCCCTAGAGTTCATAATCTCTAAACACAAATACCTCAAGCTAATGCGTTTCACTGAGATTGAGTAAACCACATCAAAACCGGGTTTAAGTTAGACAGCATAAACGAGGGAAATGTAATTTGCCACTCAATAATAAACTTGGGCGTCCAATATACGATAAGAATTTGGGCTGTCAAGTCACTAACCAGAAATTCAATAATATGCAAGACAAAGAATTAATAAATCATTAAGCTCCAGCGGAATTATAACTACCAACGCATAAGGATGATTCATAAGATGGCCACTAGCATAGAAAAATATTAAATCCGAACAGAAGCAAATAATGCTATACGGGGTGGTGGGTAACTTCTATACACAACTGAGAAAATATAAATCTAGTTTGATAGCAGAGATATTTAAATGCAAAGGGTTTGAATTGAAAATATCTTAAAAATATAATAATTATTTCAATAGAAAAAGGCCGGAAGGGTAAGGCAGAAAACTGGGAGTTATGGCCCAATAACAAATGCTAGCCAAAAAATTTAAGTAATCAAACAAATTCCCAGACTAGGTACTTTCCAAAATTTAGGTTTAGCTAATATTTAATGAAGGGTGAATAAGCAATGAAAAACTTGCAGTGTGAACTTTGAATAATTGATAAATTTTCAAAGAAGAGTTCTTACAAAATTTAATTTTACAAGCAGGAAATGACGGAGAAAATTTCCATAAGGAGGCTCATAATATTGAACACTGAATAGAAATATTTTACAAGATAATTTATCTCAGAAATATCGTTTTACAAATTATTATTAGTTTGCATGGAAATATTTTCCAGCAAAATGTATTTCAAAGTTCAGTTTACAAATTCTTAATAATAGAAAAATTCTCCATAAGGAAACTTGAAATGTTACTTTTGAATAGAAATATTTTCCAACAGAATGTATTTCAAAACTCAGTTTTACTAATTATTAATAATAGCAAAATTCTCGATAAGGAACCCTGAAATGTTGCCTTTGAATAGAAATATTTTCCAACAGAAAGTATCTCAAAATTCAGTTTTAGTAATTATTAACAATAGAAAACTTCTCAATAAGGAAAGCTGAAATGTTGCCTTTAAATAGAAATATTTTCCAACAAAATGTATTTCGAAATTCAGTTTTAGTAATTATTAATAATAGAAAAATTCTCGATTAGGAAACCTGAAATGTTGCCTTTGAATAGAAATATTTTCCAACAGAAAGTATCTCAAAATTCAATTTTACTAATTATTAATAATAGAAAACTTCTCGATAAGGAAACTAGCAACGTAGCTTTGAATGGAAATATTTTGCGAGGGAATTTACTTAACAAAATAGTGAGACAATATTACTAGTAACGGAGAAGATACCGTAAGAAAGTAGCAATATTAAATCCATAGGTTTATACCACTGACCGAGGTTTAAATGTGCCATCAAAATCTATAAGGTTATCAATTCCCATGACACAGAACTCTCAGAAATAAATCGAGGGAATGTGACTAGTACCGTTGAATATAAGTACAAAGGCCTACGTGAAATCTATACGTATGACTAGCATGAGAGAGTTCATGACCTCAGAGCAAGCGACCTTGCGCCCAAAAATAGCATCACGCCACATTACGATAATATAGAGAGTAAGAATGTACAATTTCACTAACATTGAAACATGCACCGTAATATAACATTGTCTAATTTACCGGACATCTAACTAGGAACACACTGCATTAGCAAGAATCTCGCTTAAAACAGCATACAATAACCGTAAATGGTTTCGCATACTGACAGACAACCATTAACTGAAACTGCTTATAACTTTCCGCATACTGGTACATTAGCAAGAATTTGTCTCTCAAATGATTAACTTGAATAAGTTAAGTGCCTCAGATGGAGTGTATGGACTTCCTAATCATTGGGTTGCGGCCCGATAAACTATGCCAGAAAAAGCGCTTTGAAAAGCAATATGGTCTACGCCACAACCATGATTAGAATATATCATATAACATAATTTTGACAAACGTTAATCTTTAGTATTATAATGAACCATGAAGTCAACTTACATAGGAAATCCCCGACGATCCTCCAAGTTGAGAATAGACTTGGCAAGGTTAATCCATCACAGAATCGCTGCACCCACACAACTGCTCGAGCGCCAAGCTCAGCAGCTGCGAGGCAGACAAAGAAATGCTCGGTGCGCCACCAAGCGAGAAAATACGAAAGTCTGACGAGAGACGTCATCAAAGAAACATCTGAATATCAAACCACGGAATATTTAAGCTAGTGAAAAATTACAGAAAATACATAATAATTTAATTAAACCCACACGGTACATTGCTATTTAGAAACCCAAGTAGAATATATCAGAGGATACAGATTAGGCTTCAAATAATTTTGTAAAAGCTGACAGGTGACTGCATAATACTATCTAAAATGCTGTAACGGTTTGGCCATATACAGACATAACTTTTTTTGACTTGTTGACGGTAACAATGAAACTCTGTGATTTGGGAAAAAGTTAACACAAATTAAAAACATTAAAGCTCCTTCTTACAAAGTATGGCATTAAATTATTAAGAATTAAAATAATGGGAAATTGAAATGTTTGCAATGGGTGTGACTGCATTTTTGTAACAGGTATAACATAAAAATTATTACAGACTTGAGACTACATTTTATAAAGAAAAATATTTTAATGTCAAAATGTTAACACAGAAAATGTATGACAGGCATTTAATGTGAGTATTTTATTGTCATGGGGGCCAAAGGGGTAGTATGTGGCCTCGAGGGTACACTGATTGTTGACATCAGCGTATCATCTAAGATCTAAAAGCTCGAGTAATGCCATTTATTCCTACCAGGTCCATTGCATGCACGTCCTCGTCCGAATATTGCAAAGCATGCAGGGGCGAGAAGCGAGTTCCCGACGCTATAATTGGGACACGTCAACTAAGGGAGAAACCCTGACAGAAAACATCGGCCACCCAGGATTGCTGGCGGGTGGGCGTGGTGCTAACAACTCCATCCCGGAAAAAAACACCTGTTAAGAAACCTTACACTGAAGAAAGCCGAGCTGATCTAATGGTACGACTAAGGAATGTTAAAAGGAAAAATGGAATGTATAAGAAATTGGGTGTTAAGATATGGCGAACAAAGGCAGAAGACATGAGAAGAATGGAATTCTATATGTAAGGCGGCCAAAGTTCTCCAAGAACTTTAGAGCCAATAAGAAGAAGAAGAAGAAGAAGAATTTTATTGTCATGCTGTTTGAAATCAACAGTTTAACAGACTTAATTTTAAACCTCCTTATCCACTTTCTCATGGATTCAAATCTAATAAGCCAAAACAGATAGCAGTCGATCTTGTCTTGGGGAAATCGCTTTGTCCTTAATATTACTAAAAAAATATTTGCTTTTGAAAAAAATCCCTCTACTAGTAGGGATGATGACTTGACTGATTCATTAGAACCTTATTATTGTTCGTTCATTTGAAGGCAGATCTCTCAATGGAAAAATCTCTTTTGAAAATGAATAACTTTTATGACAAAATTCATTAACGAACCAACAAAACATTCCATTATACTACCTGTCTTAACCATACTGGGATAATACAGGGTGGGGCAGTGAAACGGTACTATTTCCTGACGCTCGTATGGCGGGGGTGTGTATAGTGGGGGTAGTAGGCAATGACCTTCTCATTCCATACAGTGGGAAGTTTAGTAATCATGCAGCATTGGTCCGGAGAACAACGTGGTTTTGCTGTTACAACGTTTTTGGGAAATGGCTGCAGTTACATACAAGCGCATCGCGACTTCCGCCGACATTTTCGTATTCTGCCTCATGCTCTTGTTCCCAGTAGGCAAGCTGTTAACGTTTGGGTTCAGAACTTAACAGCAAAGGGTCAAACTGTATTAAGGTGAGGTGGTAGTCCAAGAACTGCTAGGACACCACAGAATTTCATGGCTGTACAACAGGCACTCGCAAGAAGCCCTCGAAGATCTGCCAGGTGCTACAGCATTGCTCTCGGACTGTCCAATCGAACCGTAAGGATAATTTTACATAATGACTTGCATCTTCACCCACATAAGGTGCAAATGGTCCATTCTTTAAACCCTGGCGATTATCTCCGCCGTATTGCATTTTGTGAGCACATGCTACAGCTTCTTAAAAAAGACCCACGCCTAAACCTATGGATGAGCGATGAGGCTCATTTTCACCTAAGCGGATGTGTGAACAAACAAATTTTTCGTTATTGGGCCGCTGCCAACCCCTGCCAACTTCTTGAAAAACCTCTCCATTCGGCCAAAGTGACAGTGCGGTGCGCAATCTCTGCCAATGGAATTATCAGCCTGTATTTTTTCGAGGACGATAATGGACGAGCAGTAACAGTGACAGAAACACGATATGTTAAAATGACACGAGACTGCCTCATTCCAGAACTTCAACACTATCCACTGTATGAGAATACTTATTTCCAGCAAGATGGAGCGACTTTTCACATAGCCAATATGTCAATGGATGTTTTGAGAGGTCTTTTCCCGAACTATCAGTTCTGTAGCCAGCTCGATCCCCTGATCTAGGCTCGTGATTACTTTTTATGGGGATGTCTCAAGCAGAAGGTTTACGAGACTCGCCCAGCAACAACAGACGACTTAAAAGTGTGGAATTGAGAAGAAATTGCTGCAATAATATCGGCGCTACTGCAACATGTCAGTGACAGTTTTTCTGATAGACTCAGAATGTGTATAGACAATGATGGTCACCACCTTTCTCAAGTGATTTTCAAAAAATGAAACATTTGCGTAATTTCCACTTGTGCTCATATCACTTGATACATTAGATATCAAATACAATATTTTTTTCGCCATTTTAAGGTACCTTGAAATAGTACTGTTTCACTGCCCCACCCTGTATAAACCATAATTCTAAATACTAAAAAAATTACTACTTATAAAACTGTATAAGTAGACTGTTTCTTGTAGATTAAGAGGGTTTTTATTTCAAGTTATCTTAATAAACAACAATCATGTAACTGACCATTAACCTCTGAAAACGCCAAAATTGATAGATCCCTGTAAACAAATGGACTCTTGAAGCCAAAGTGTTAGTGTTAAAAATTTGAAAAAAAAAATTGTTTTGTACTCCCAGATACATTTAGAAACTGAAAATGTGTACTTAAAAATAAAATTAAATATTTCAGCAACAAATTATTTTATTATTGGTTGATTTCAAATGGATTGACCCATAGTCGTTAGAATCTGGGGGTCACAAAATCTCCGTACTTACATCCAACATATCTGGGACTCTCCCAAGGTTAATGTGTCCTGTGCTTGAAGCCATGAGAATTGGAATGGCCCATTCTTTCTTCAAGAACAATCACAGGATGTGTGTGTTTGGATATGTTACAACTATGGCTCCTGACTGCCTCAGCTGGAGGAGGACATGCCCAGTTTCATCTTTCAACAAGATGTTGCACCCCACATTTTCACAATGAAGTTGACTGGAGCTCAACACCAGACTACTAAACAAATGGGTTGGCCAAACTGGCCATGATGATAGGGCCTATACAACTTCTTTGTTGGCCTCTGAGTTCACCTGACCTGACGTGTCTTAACTTTTTTGGGGTATGTTATAAATAGACCTGGGATTTTAAGGCAAATGCCTATTTTGTTCCTTAAGAAAAAAACATGAAAATTTTTAAATATGTCGACGTTTCATGATAATTCACTTACATTTATAAAGTTTTATAGTGCCCTAAAATGCCTATTTGGTCCTTTAGAGCCTATTTCACTGTTTTAGTGCCTAAAAATGCCTATTTTGTACATTTAAAATAAAATTCTACTTCTGTAATTTTTACAATCATATAATGGACATCCCTGAACGAAGAGCAGAACAGCAAAACAGCAGGGGTGGGTTTTTCACACAAACTTGATTTGACTTGGTATGATTGTCGTATCTCAACGTATTTGTTTTGTTTTATGTTACGCGCCAACTGGCGCTTCACGCCATCTTGTATGTAGTTCGTTGTTCTTCTCAGTTTAGTAATGGCGTAGTAATGGCTGTGGTCACATCTTCATGAGTTGCTATGAATGTGAATCTGTATCTTATATGATTATTTCAATAAATTCCACTGTTAATGCCTAACAGGTTATGGGCCCAGAACGAATACCAGAATTACTGCGATTGGAATAGTCATAATACTGCTTTTGATTGAAACAGATTGGAACTGTGACTGAAGATTGTAAGCGTGCAAAATGGCGGTCGAACCATTGGAATCGGGAATGGCAAATATCCCGAAACTAACAAATGGAAGTTATCAGGCATGGCATCTGAGAGTGAAAGCGTACTTGATCGACAAGAATTGTTGGAATGCAGTTGATCCAGGGTTCAGTGTTCCATTAAATCCCGATCAGCAAAGACTCAACAGGAAAGCACTTTCGATCATTTATCGAACTGTAGGAGATGATTTTTTGTTGGATATAGAAGATTGTGAATTAGCAAAAACAGCTTGGGAAATCTTGGAGGAAATACATACAACCTCAACAAAGTTTCATGCATTGCAATCCTTGAAGGAAATGGTAAATGTTACTAAAACTGAAGATATGAGCATGCAAGAGTACACAGCTTGCATACAAAGATTGAATAAGGAAGTGAGTAGAGGAGGAATTCAGTTGTCTGATGAAATGATAGCAAATCTGTTTCTGGCTGGGTTACCAGCAAATCAGTATGAAGTGTTTATTCAAAATGTACTCAAGGAAGACAACTTGACATCAAGACTGGTGAAAGGCAGAATGCTGGACGAAGAGAGACGACGACATCAACAGGTACTGTCAGAGACTGTTGCAGTGGCGCTGGCAGCGAAGGACAGATCAAGCAAAATTACAATAAGAATAAGCCTAACAAGAGTGAAGGAACTACAACAAGCAAGATCTGTTATAAGTGCCAACAGTCTGGTCACATAAGGAAATATTGCCCGACTGTGAAATGTAAGAATTGTGGTAAGATGGGACATTGGGCTAATGACTGTGGAAATGAAAAACTTGATAAAATTAGTGATGAGCAAAACCAAAACAATCAAGTGGTAACGTGCATCAGTGTGTGTGCTCTGTTGTCATCAAGTAAGCGGTATCAGTGGTTCCTGGACTCAGCTGCAACCGAGCACATGTCTCCAAGGAAAGAGTTATTTGAAAACTTTGTGTCTTTAAGTGGTTATGTTACTTTTGGGAAGGGTACAACTGCTGTTAAAGGAAAAGGAACTGTGTCACTTGTGCTATCCAATGCAAATGGAGGATGCACTTTACAGATGAAGGAAGTACTGTATGTACCTGAACTCAGATTCAATTTAGTGTCAGTGTCTAAACTTACAGCACATAATATAGATGTGTGTTTCATGTCAAATAAGGCGGTAGCAACAAAAGATAACTTTACTGTATTTACTGCATTTAGGAAACATGACTTATATGTGCTTGAAAGTGTCAACCTTATGCCGGACGATGAACAGGCAGCAGCCTTAGTGACAGAATCGGAGACTACATGTGAGACCAGTGAAGATGGAATTGAAGCCACAGCATTGAGGAGTGTTGGTACATGGCATCGTAGACTCGGGCATGTACATGTCAATGCAATTGGAAATATTCCTGAACTGGAAAATGTAAAGACTGATAATAAGAAACAGGAAGAATGTTCTGTTTGCATTCAAGGTAAACTTACTAAAATTACTGTACTAAAGGAGAGTGAAAGAAAAACTGAAGGACCCTTAGAGTTAGTTCACAGTGACGTAATGTGTTTACCTGTTGTATCTAATGGTGGTGCACGATATCTCATGAGTTTTATTGATGATTACAGTAGATATGCAGTTGTGAAATTGCTGAAAAGAAAAAGTGAAGCTTTCTCTAAATTTAAACAATACAAAGTAGAGGCAGAGTTGTTTCACAGTAAGAAACTGAAAGCCTTTCAAATGGACGGTGGAGGAGAATATTTCAGCAGTGAGTTTAAGGATTACTTAATGGAAAGGGGTATCATTCATAGATGTACAGTGCCTCACTCACCTCACCAAAATGGCATTGCAGAAAGATACAATAGAGTGATAGGGGATATGATAAGATGTCTACTGTTGGAATCTGGCATGCCAAGCAGGTTCTGGGCTGAAGCAGCAAACACTGCATGTGTCATAAGAAACTTGTGTTCATCTAAGGCCATCAACAATTGTGTGCCTGCAGCACTGTGGAAAAGGGGAGATGTGTCACAAGATGTCTTGAGATTGCGTGTATTCGGATGCAGAGCATGGTTAGCTCAGAATAAAGGCAAACTTGAACCAAGAGCAATTGAACATGTATTAATTGGTTATGAACCAAACGTCAAAGGGTACAGGCTGTATAACATGTCAAAAAGGAATGTTGTTATTGGCTTACATGTAAAATTTGAAGAAAACGTGTTCCCTTTCAAGTCCTAAGTAAACAAGGAAGATTGCTCCTATCAACGCGACTCAGATGAAGATGATAACGTTAATGTTGATGTGAATGATAATGAAAATGTGATTAGCATAGACGGTGATCCTATTGACTCTGAAAATGAAAATGAGAATGATAATGCTTTAAGTCCACGGAGAAGCAGTAGGGAACGAAAACCCAAAATATGTGGCTGTTGTAACTTAACTACTTGTGATCAAGAAATGAATTTGGATCAAGTAGCTGAACCTAGTACTGTAAAGGAAGCTATATCTGGAAAGAATGCTGCAGAATGGAAAAAGGCCATGGACATAGAATACAAACAGATGTTGGATCTGGGAGTTTGGGAAATAGTTGAAAGGCCAACTGATCAAAAGGTAATAGGATCAAAGTGGTTCTTTAAGGTTAAGTATGATGAACAAGCCAATGTTGAGAGATTTAAGGCAAGGTTGGTAGCTCAAGGATTCAAAAGTCAAATGGGATTTTCCTGGGAGGACACCTTTAGCCCCATAATAAGGAAGAAAAGTATAAGAGTGCTACTTGCTTTAGCAGTCGAAAATCAGTGGTCTGTACATCATATTGATGTAACTTGTGCATACTTAAACAGTCCCATTTCTCAGGATGTTTTTATGGAACAGCCAGAATTGTACGAAGATGGTGAAAGAAGAAAGAATGGATTTGTGTGCAAATTGAAACGGAGTATTTATGGATTACCATGTGCAAGCAAGAACTGGAATTCTTGTCTAGATACTGTGTTGAAGGAATTAAAGTTTAAAAGATGTAGAAGTGATTCGTGTGTGTATGTTGGAATGGGAGTCATAATTGGGGTATATGTTGATGATATCATATTACTGGGGAATGAAGACAGAGTATGTGACTTTAAGAAGGTATTCTCATCAATGCTTACTGTTAGAGACCTAGGCAGGGTAACAAAGCTCTTGTCTATGCAAATATGCCAAGATGATTGTAAATTAGTCATAAATCAATCATTGTACATTAAGAAGTTGCTGTCAGAATGCAATATGACTGACTGCAAAACTTGTAATGCCCCGCTACCCATGAAAGAGGAAATTGATGAAAAACCATTTGAAAATGACAGTTTCTATAGAAAGGTCGTTGGCAGTTTACTTTTCATAGCAAACAATTACAGGTGTGACATTGCCTTTTCTGTTAGCAAGGTAAGTCAGGCATGTAAAGCTCCTAATGAAGGGAACTGGAAATCTGTTAAACATATCCTGCGTTATTTGAAGGGTACCACTGACCTTTGTTTGCAATATGAAAGAAAAGGTAAACCCATACAGGTGTATTGTGATGCCAGCTGGAATAGTGAACCTAATTGTAAATCTGTGGGAGGTTTTGTTGTGTTGTTCGCTGGTGGAGCAATAACATGGTATAGTAAGAAACAGTCATTGTCAGCCATGTCTACAGAGGAAGCTGAATATATAAGTATGTCAGAAGCTGTAAGGGAGATCAAATGGCTAAAGAACTTGTGTTTTGAATTGGGGCAGTCAGAATACATAGATAAACCATGTCCAGTACTATGTGATAATACACAAGCTATTGTTTTGGGAAGTACAGGAACTGTGGGTGAAAGGTCGAAACATATTGACTTGAAATATCATTTTTGTTGTGAACAATCAGAGATTAGTAATGTTGAATTTTTGTATGTGCCATCAAATGAAAATGTAAGTGATGCATTCACTAAAGTTATTAGTGGTCCAAGAATGAGATCATACTTTTCCTTTTACTTTCTCGCTTATACGTAGTATAGAGAAAGTATTGTGATCGTGACAAAAATCGAAATCGAGTTAATACCGGGAAAGCATGTTTCACGATGCCTAGAAACCGAAAAACGTGTTTTTGGTTTGACGTCTGTCTGTCTGTCTGTCCGTCTGTCCGTCTGTGGACAAGCACAGCGGGTAAACGGTTCATTGTATTTACTTCATTTTTTTAATTAAGGACTTTTTCGAAATTTTGTCGAGCCGCCCAGAAATTTAGTTTTACAACTGAAATATTAAGGGGACTTTTCATGAAAACTTTTTTTAAAAAGTTTGATTTTTGAAAAAATGGCTCTAACAATTTTAATAAAAATTTAAAATTGGAAACTCTTATCTATGACTAATAAAATGGCTATATCTGTATTTCTGCAAAAATGACTTAAGGGGTACTTTACTCTTATCCATTTTCAATTTTTCTAGATTATATCCATTGCAGTAGGCGATACACGAAAATCTGCCACAGTAAAGTTGTAGAGAAAATTAAAATGAACATTTTTTGTGTAACGCATTTCTTTATACGTTTAATAGATATCAAGATAAAAACGAAATAAGTACGGCTTAAATGCGAATTTCAGAACATACATGTCAATTAAAATAATATGAATGACATTTTGTTGCCCCTAGTAACAAGAAAACTATAGGCCTAATGTACACTTATTGTTGTGAAATGCAACCAGTTTAGTTCAGTCGCAATGAACACACCAAAACCAATTACAGCGAGGTGATGTGGGCTAACAGGGAAGAGGTCCTGAGTTCAAATCAAACCTTGTGGCCGCCCAAATTGAATTGGGTTTTTCATAGTTTCCTCATTCGCAAAGGCAAACACCGGGTTTGTAGGACATGCTTACTTTCCATAACTCATCGCCGCTACGTCACTGGATATTATAATACCTGGTAGTTTAAACTGAATATCACAAAAGAAGACATCACAAAACAATAGAATCAGATGACACGAATGAGTTGATACTATAGACTAATGGTTCACGCAACCATACTAAACACGTGATATAACCTACATGCAGTTGCGTGCAATATAACCCAAGTAGTAGTAGTAGTTGTGGCGGAATTCAATTATAAGTCGCCCCTTAAGTTCCGCCCGTTCGATATTCACATTTGCACGGACTGTGTGATGTATTTTGTTTCTGAGTGAAGCAGAGTGACCAACTGTCCTTATTTATTGCTGCAAGTGCCTTGCACCCACTATCCTTATATATTGTCGTAAGTGCCTTGTATTCACCTCTACATACAGCTAAATAATGCATAACACTAACCACATAGTTAAGTGCGCGAAGCGGAGGCGGCAGCCGTACCGAAGCGCCCTTGCATTTTCGAATAATGTACGATACACTGTTTGTAGGTTTCGAAAATGTGGCATATTATATCTCCTGCGAAGTTTGTCAGCCTGTCACCTCTCGTCTAGTGGTATGACGTCACACCTCCAACGTCCAATCACGAGTTTCTACATAATACGAGGAGAGAAGAATTCGCTAGATCGTGGTATAAAAGAAACTGCATTGGTGGGTGGGTTGGCTGGGGCCGATTTATCCCAAGGTGCGACTTATATTTGAATTTTCCCGTAGTAGTACTAGTAGTACTAATAATATGCAGTTTTACTGTCATTCATTATTATTATTATTTCATGGTAAAATCATTAAACATGAAGATCGACTCTGATGGTTTCTGTTCTAGATACTTCTTAGTTTTATGAAAATATAATAAATAAAATTTAACTGTCCCTATAATTTACTTTTTTCTGTGCTAGCCTTTAACACGTATATGCGAGAAAGTTTGTGCAACATATTTTTGCACCATTTATTTTGGACTAGTGTCTCATTCAAGGAGTTAACTATGTTGGGATATTCATGTTGTTCAAACACATTTTTTTCATTGTTTCAGTTGAGATATGCCAAAGGGGAGTGTTGGTATGATTGTCGTATCTCAACGTATGTGTTTTGTTTTATGTTACGCGCCAACTGGCGCTTCACGCCATCTTGTACGTAGTTCGTTGTTCTTCTCAGTTTAGTAATGGCGTAGTAATGGCTGTGGTCACATCTTCATGAGTTGCTATGAATGTGAATCTGTATCTTATATGATTATTTCAATAAATTCCACTGTTAATGCCTAACAGATGATAGGGCCTATACAACTTCTTTGTTGGCCTCTGAGTTCACCTGACCTGACGTGTCTTAACTTTTTTGGGGTATGTTATAAATAGACCTGGGATTTTAAGGCAACTGCCTATTTTGTTCCTTAAGAAAAAAACATGATTTTTTTTTAATATGTCGACGTTTCATGATAATTCACTTACATTTATAGAGTTTTATAGTGCCCTAAAATGCCTATTTGGTCCTTTAGAGCCTATTTCACTGTTTTAGTGCCTAAAAATGTCTATTTTGTACATTTAAAATAAAATTCTACTTCTGTAATTTTTACAAACATATAATGGACATCCCTGAACGAAGAGCAGAACGGCAAAACAGCGGGGGTGGGTTTTTCACACAAACTTGATTTTCCCAGACAACTTTCACCAAAGAAATGCTGACTGATGGGGGAAGGGGAGGATTAGCTCAAAAGAACAAGTAACAGGTAGAAAGACAGGACACACTGTGTCAATTCGCCAGTGAAAGAACAAGTGAAGTGTTTAAGTTCGTTCGTGATGCCTAAAACAAAATCATCTAAGAGCTTGCTTATACAGCAATGGCTTACACAATATCCAGGGATGGCTTTTGATGGCAAGATTATTTTCTGCCAGTACTGCAATAAACAGGTATGTGTATTTTTCATATTAATCTAAGACCAAGGTTTTGTCAATATTGGCTCCTCTAATTAATTTTAGAGACCTCGTCCAAGTGGCATGTGTTCGATTTCCACTACCTGCAGTAATTTAGAAAGCTATGGGTTCGATTCCTGGTACCTCCTCGGATTTTTCTGAGGTAGGGAGGTCTGGTAGGGGTGCACTCAGCCTCGTGTTTCAAATTGAGGAGCTACTTGATAGAAAAGTAGCGGCTCCGGTCTAGAAAACCACCATTAACGGTCGTGGGTGTCGGCATGCTGACCACATGCCCCCCAATCCTGCCATCTGCCTACGGGAGATGACGCAGCGGTCGGGTGGTAGGCCAAGTCCCTCCAGGGATGTAGCGCCACGGAGTTTAGTTTAGTTTATGAGGTCTGGAACAGCGCTGACTCAGCGTTGTGAGGACAATTGGGAAGTTACAGTGAGCAGTGGTCATGGAGGCAACGCAATACGGCTGAGAAATGTGTCGTGCTGACCACACGACCACCCAATATCTCCAGGCCATGAGCTGGCCAGCAGCCGTTATTGAAAGCCAACTTTCTTAACTGACAAAATAAACTTTGTTGTTCTTAATAGAGTAATAGTGGCTTAAATGAAATAGTTCAAAATTACAAATTTTATTGAATAGCTATTCACCTTTTCTATTCCTCATTTTAGTCTCTAATTTGCATCACTTTTATTGTGTTTTACATTTCACATGAGAAAAAATGCCACCTTCAGCAGCATGCAGATAGTGCCAGTCATAAAGCGAAAGCAGCCATGAAAAGTAACATTAGACAGACTCTGCTCACACAAACTGTATCTCCCACAACTCAAAATGGTTTCTATGCTGATATGTGTAGAGCCCTAGTTGCAGCAAATATTCCCTGGAATGCTGTGCACAATCCGGTTTTCAGAGATTTTTTACAGAAATACACCAAGCAGCACATACCATCAGCATCTACATTAAAGAAAAACTAGTTAGATATTTGCTACAATGAGGTCATTTTGTCAATCAGGGAGGATATTGGGGAGTCTTGCATATGGTTGTGTGTGGACGAAACCACAGACTCTGTGGGCAGGTACATTGCTATTCTTATAGTAGGAAAACTGGAACCCAATCAGGCATCTACTGCTCACCTTCTTTGCTCTAAGCAGCTAGAGAAAGTCAATAGTCAAAGCATTGCATACTTCATCAACAAGGGGTTGCAATTGTTGTATCCTGGGAGTGTTGATGATTCTAAAGTCCTTCTTGTCTCCGATGTTGCTTACTACATGATGGCTACTTCACCTCTCCTAAAAACTTTCTACCCTTCTTTAATTCATGTTACTTGCATGGCACACGCCTTGCATAAACTCATAGAAACAGTTAGGGCCGAGTTTCCTGCAGTAAATACCCTCGTTTCAACAATGAAGAAAGTGTTCTGTAAGGCTCCATCAAGAATAGCCATCTTTCGAGAGAAACTCCTCTTTATTCCCCTTCCACCACAGCCAATCATCACCCGTTGGGGTTCCTGGATGGAAGCGGCCCTCTATTATGCAGAACATCTTGAGAAAACCATGACTGTGATAGACGATTTGCCTTTAACGGACTACTCTGCATATGTGTCATCTGTCAAAGAGCTGCTAAAGGATTATTCCAGTGTTCAGAGAGACATTGCATATATTCAAGCAAATTTTTCATTTCTTCCAGTCACCATTACAAAAATGGAGGAAAAAGGAAACAGTCTCAATCAGCAATTTTCTGTAATTGAGGAAGCTGAGAACAATATACAGAGTGCTAGGGGCAAGGTAGGGGATAAAATAAGAGAAGTTGGCTAATGTACTGCAAAAAAATCCAGGTTATTCAGTGCTGAAAAGAGTACACCAGGTAATGGATGGGGAAAAAGTAGAGTTACCTAGTGAAATTGAACTGAAAAATGTAGGTAAATTTTCCTATGCCCGCTAACGTCTGTGAGTGTGGAGCGCTCTTTTTCTGCCTTCAAAATGATTTTAACAGACAAAAGACACAGCCTGATTGTGGAAAATTTGGAGAAGATCATCGTTATGTACTGCAAAGCAAATTACGAATGAAAGTGAATGTTCTTCGCAAATACTTCGTTAGGGGATGCCTACAGTGCTGTAATTATGTTCAGTGATTTTAGTGTTAAGGTTTTAGTTTACTACTGATGATTTTTCATATAATCCATAACTGTTTTTAATAAATTCCTTTTTAATTCTGTCTTAATTTTGCTGTTATTTCTGTTAATAGTTATACCATATTTCTTACAGTAAAAAAAAATCACATTGCAGTTTAAGTGTATATTGTGATATTTTGAAGTCTATTTTCTTTCTACTTACACATTTTAAAGCATATTTTGAGTGCCTATTTTCTCTTTTAAAAGCCTATTTTACTTGTTTTAAAAGCCTATTTTAGGTGCCTAAAACTAATTTTTTATAGCCTAAAATCCCAGATCTAGTTATAAAGATATTGTGTACAATCCACCCCTTCCACAGATTGTTCATACCCTGAAAGAGCGCAACATCTCAGCAGCCATCGCATCAGTTGACGCCGAATGTTACAACATACCGGTACCTGAACGGAAATGGACAATAGGCTTGAATGTGTGCTGTATTACTAATGGAGCTCCCATTTATACCAGCTCGTTGCTGTGGCCTAAAAGTTTGAAAGTCAATTTATAAAGTTCGTTGGTTGCGCCTTAAGTGTGGGGTATTAATTTATGCGAAGTAATTTAGAATTGTCGGCTATGTTGCTCAGTAGGTAGATTGTCACATGAGATTCTTTATCAGGGTCGTAGCTAGAGAAATATCAAAGTGGGCGAGTAAATGATAGGGAGTCGACACTGGGAATTTTAGGTTAAGTAAAATAGTTAGGGTAGTTTCAATGTTTATATATTCTTTCCAAAATTTAGTTACTGAAATGCAGAAGTAATGTTATTGAGTCTTTAGCTTAGATGATGTAAGTTCTGGATAATACTGTAATTTTCGTCGTTGATTGTTATTTGTCAAACACTTTATAGCAATGTCAGAAAATTGTAATCTTATTCACTTCGTTATTCCTACGCGCTTTTCCAACTATTTAACTAGGTAAACAATTAATATCTCGTAGTTTCTATTTCTATCGCGCGGACTGGCTATACTTATTATATTCCACTTATTTAACTTAATCACTCGGGCGACTTATTATTGATACGCTCCGTATTCACTTTAAAGTTTGATTATTTTAGCAGTAAATTCTTCCTTTACTAAATCAATTTCTACCTATGTAGATATATTGATGCTAATTGACGCGCTGCGATGTTATGTTACTATATAATGATCCATTTATAATGTGCGGATACTATTCACTCGGAGTTAAATATGTACAATTATCTTTCGAAGTTAGTCCATGTTCCAAGATTGTCTCAGCTGAGGGCTGTGTCGATGTGTCGTGGTGTCGTCTCAAGTTGTATGATCTAATGATGGTGTTTTCTCGGGGCTCTTCGATAATATCTCCTCTATAGGTGGTGGGGTGAAAAGTTCCTATTGGCTGCCTTCCTCTTTAAGTTTTTCCTAATTGGTGTAAAATACATAGGTCTGCTAGTATATTTAAACTAAAATTCGTTTCTGGGAGCTTGGTAACGCTAACTTCGCGTGGGTAATTAATTTTAAGACGTGTCAAAAATGACCAGCGTCAGCCTGTCTCGAACACCGGAAGTAGGCGAGGTGCCATTATGTATTTGTATCAATAACTCTGATAACTAAAAGTTATCATAGTATCTGCTGTTTTATCCTGATGGGTTAATTTATTCCGCTTCTAATGATGTTAGTCTGTAATTGGTATGATGAAAATTATGAGAGTTATTAATGTTATTCTATTAAAATGATATAAAGGGTTAATTAAAAGTTTGGTGTCATATATGAAACTGTAGCGAGTGTTGTTCTCCATTGATTGATGTAATTAGTTTTGTTGTCGTTATTTTGTTTATTAAGTAATTAATATTTGAAGTCGGGTGTGTTATGTGGGAAGACTATGCTGTAGGATTCATTTTGTCAGTCAAGTGGAGATTTGTCCTGTAACACATTCTACATCTATGGGGTGACTGAACAAAACTTGAGTTATTCTTTCTATCAATACTAGTTTGTGTTTCTGAGTCATTAAACATAAGTGATAAGTGTTCGAAACCTGAAAGTGAATTTTTTGGACCCCTGTATTTTAACATGCCTTTTGTTCTGTTAAATTTGTAGAGATAGAATGTATACTGTATATTTATGTTTTTACTTCTTGTATGTTATAGTCTACTATTTAGTTCATATTTTAAGATTAATGTAGCCATACTTTAAATTACTTTTCCTGTTAAATTTGTACATCTAAAACAAGGCGTAGGTTTACAAACACTGAGTGCATTGTAGTCAAGGCCTTCTCTAATCAGTATGAAGAATGGAATAAGAGGCCGTGATTTCTACATTCATATGACAGACATTTCCATTACAGACAGTTTCAGCAAGTGACTCCAGGTTACACGACTTAGGCATCAATCATGAAGAATATAATTGTTGATTTGACTATTGCCTTCAGGCTTCAGTTTACTTACCATGCCAGCGTATTCTTATAAATTACCCAAATTTTTATGTGTACAAATATGTAATCATTACTATTCTTGATTTCCAGGTGTATTTACAAGACAAAGAAAAATGGCTCCAAATTCGAAGTGGTCAATTAGATGATCTACACAACCTGCAGAAAATGTACAACATGGCTATTCTGAGGTTTGTGAACCATATCACAAAGGTATGGAGGACAAAGGATGATAGTACAATATATGAAATAGCCAGGAAGCTGCATATACCTGACTGGATCGTGAATATTCGTCATGAGGCTGCACATGGTCACAATCTGCCATCACTTAACATCCTAAGGGAAGCTGCTGAGTTTTGTCTCAGTTGGATTCATGAAGAGTACTGGAAGCGTGAAGCAAAGCTTATTGAAGACTGGGTTGTAGATAAATCTCCTGTGGGTAGCAACTTGAAAGACATTCTTGAAAACTGGCAAGCTGTCATGCTATATTCTCAGGAAGGTATCACTTTGTATGAAGAAATTCCAGATGAGAATCTTCAGAAACACCTCCTGAATTTAAGAATGAAATGTAGTAAGGCACATTTAAAACTAATGAAGAAAAAGCTAAAAGCTCAGGGACATGTCATAGAAAAGAATGAGATAGCTGAAGCACTACTTCTCATAATAAAAGAACTAAACGAATACATTGAAACCACAGTGGATCCTAGTAATGTGTATGAAAGCCTTGTTGATGTCCTACTAGAGGGTGATGGTTTCTTGGCGTCTCCTGACTTCATATCAATGTTCAGTTCAGATTATGATGTGTGGAGATTACAAAATGATCATCTTCCTATACATTTCATTGAAATGTGGAGTACCATGTTAGGGTTTTTAGATCAGAACACGGTCATTCCTTTGCTTTTTAGAAAACTTATCAGTATACAAAAACTGGAAACTGAAAGCTCCCATCGGTGTAAAATGGCTGCTTTATGGATTAAAGAATTAGCGTTGGGCTTCAGAAAAGTTTTGTTAATTGAGAAATTGTCTGGACCCTGTAAACCTATCATTCAAGGAATCCAGAAATCTTTTCCCAGAATGAAAATAAAAATAAGGCCACGTAATAAAATCAGTGATTCTCATATTTATGGGCAAATATTAAAGCAAGTGGAGAAAAGTGACCCAAGTTTGAAAGAGGTAATGACATTAAAAATGCAGAAATTGCCAAACAATTTAAGACTGCAGAAATTACTTGATGAAGCTACCTTGAAACCAAGCAGGTGGACGAAAGTTTTTCTTCCAAACCTTATGGATATTATAAAGCCTTCATTATCTGCAGAGATTAAGCAGAAAATATTGATTTTGGTTGATATTTATACCCAATCTGCAGAATTAAATGCGGAAGTGTATGGTAGTCTGGATGATGCCCCTATTTACACTGTAGATGACTTACGAACATCTGAAGATGATGAGTTTGTTGAAGGAGAGGAAACTTATGTTGATGATAGCATGGATTTTGAAGATCATATAGCAGAAGTAGAAATTCAAAATGATTGTCTGGCAGGATCTGATTGGTTTCACAGTGCAATTAACATAGATTGGAAAAGCTGCCCACTTGGGCGATTACCTTGGCAGCAGATTGATGCCATGTTAGATCTTGATCTTCGTAGTAACATTCAATGGCATCCTTCAGAAGATTTGAGTACTGATGCTAGTCCAAAAGTAGTTACATCTGATTTTAGGCACATGACAATTGATTGCGATGGCATACAGCATATCTGGTCTCCAAGGAAGACTATGCAAGTGGAACCAGAAACACCTTTGATATCTGATGTTTATACAGTGATAGAGTGACAAGCTGGTACCAAAAGTGCAGGGAAGTAATTGGTACTTTACTATAGATTACAAATGGCAAATTTGTTTGATTTAATTGTTCTTCCAAATTAAAAATAAGGGAATAAACAAATGTGTTGCCAGCATTCGTATTAGACCTATTTTATGTTTTTATTTTTGAACCTACTGCTATTTGATTTTTTAGCTAAGTTGAAGCTGATTGTTGAGTGGAAGTAAGGAGCTCATTATTGAAGTAAGTTTGCTTTTTACGAACTAAATTATTGGTAATTGTAGTTTTTAGGATCTGTGTTGATCATTATAAAATTGATGAAAACTTACCAAAAGTGGCAGAATAATGAATTCTAGATCTAAGTCTGTAGGCTTCCGCGGCCGGAGTCATCACAGTCTAGGCTGTCCGGGTAGCGCCGCGTCGGGTGTTGAGAGGCCAACGTTTCTACAGCCATGTTGCTGTCTTCTTCAGGGCCAAAAGGTCACTGACTAAACCGGGCATCGGGCTCTTATATAGCTGTGTGGTGTTGCGGAGCAGTAGCGGGCGTCCGGCCAATCACAGAAGAGGCATCTGTTGGAGCTCTGGGATTGGTCGGTCGACATCAGCTGTTGGTCGGAGCTCCATTATCCCTATCTGCTGCATCATGGTGGTGTCGAAGAAAGGGTTGCCAGGTTTTCGGCAACTGGACATGCTATCGTTTTTGATTTCACACGCCTCATAAGTAGAGAAGAAAGATGGTGGCCGAGAAGGGTGAAAGAAGCGATTGAAATAGCGAGAAGACCCCAGAACATCAACGGGGACAAAGGCCTGGACTTGCCGAAAACCTGGCAACCCCATCTTCGACACCACCATGATGCAGCAGATAGGGATAATGGAGCTCCAACCAACCGCTGCTGTCGACCGACCAATCCCGGAGCTCCAACAGATGCCTCTTCTGTGATTGGCCGGACGCCCGCTACTGCTCCGCAACACCACACAGCTATATAAGAGCCCGATGCCCGGCTTAGTCAGTGACCTTTTGGCCCTGAAGAAGACAGCAACATGGCTGTAGAAACGTTGGCCTCTCAACACCCGACGCGGCGCTACCCGGACAGCCTAGACTGTGAATTCTAGATCTGTAGTCATAATAATTCCTAGAAAATGGTGGTAACTCAATAAAAAGTTTCGTTAAAAAACCTCCTCATCATATAATATTAAGAAAATTGGAAATAAGGCATTCATTTCTGAACTTTCTATGCTAACCTAATCTGTCATGTGTGGAAAAAGAAAATTCAGTCCATTTATATAGGCATGCTCATATTTATCATCATCATTAGCAAACATGGTTTAGGCCATGTGGCCTGTTCTGTCTCAATAGTAAGAATATTTATTAGTACAAGTAAGAATCAGCTTGAAAAATTTTATGTCATAACCGGGATTTGAACACGGATCTTCAGCTTAACGCGCTGATGCTCTACCACTGAGCTACCATGACAACATGCCATGTAATTTTTCATGTAATTTTTCAAGCTGATTCTTACTTGTATTAATATCCCAGACATGGATTTAATGTCTATTTCCTTTCCCTCCACTTAATATTTATTAGTGTTGAATTAAAACTGGTCTGTCCAACGTCTTCTGGGTCTTCCAACATCTCGTCTTCCTCTTGGTTTGTAGTTGTATAATATGTTTGGGATTCTATCTTTTGTCATTCCTTTTATGTGGTCATACCATCTGTTTAGATAATCCTGTGTTTTTTCTGAGATGCTGCTCATATTTATGTATATATTTTTTTTATTATATTTCTATAATTATTTGTAGGCTACCTGTGTAAGAAATTCACTGGATATTAGTAGCCTGCAGTATTATTTATTTTCAGAAATACCAAAAATTCCCAAATATGAGGTAGTATTCAGTCTTTAGGAGCTATAGAAATCACATTAGGCTATATCAACTCAGTTTATTCCTATACTAGGCTCCAGCCAAAAACGAGCATCAAGGACAAACCAGTGTTGTCAATATGATAACAGAAGCACTGAAGTAAGGTCAAAATTTCTTCCAGGAAATTCCCAAAAAGCAATAAATCAGTCGATTCATTCAGTGTTATGGATCTTTTGAAAACATTTGACCCTCTCTGTTTACAACACAGTTCTTTTAAAACAATTTGCAATATAATGAAGGACAAATACTAACAAATGTTATAAGTTACAATTCTATTGAATATTTTAATTTTAGACAGTATCTTATGTATGTTATGTATATATACATACATAAACATACATACATAAACATACATACCTACTTAAACAATTCCTCAGTAAGCGAAAGGAATATTACCTATTTATGGAACCCGAAGGTTCATTGCTGAGCATACCTGAGCCCGCCATTCAACCCTATTGTTTGCTAACTCTATCCAACCATCCTTTGCAAATCCTACTTCCCTTCTATATAAAAATGCAATTATTATGCAATAACATGCAATATATTGATTAAGTTAATAAAATGTTACAAATGCATTAGGCTATATAAACTCTGAACCTGTTCAAGGGGATAGGATGTCCACCATGGGACCTGAAGTGTACGAGTTCCATCTCGGCTAAGAGTAATGAATTAATATGATGTATTAAATTAATATGATGAATTGTTAACCAGTTGCGTTAAAATAAATTCTGATCTCATTTAACTTACAAAACTAAAGTATGTATAAAAATTGAATAGCTGCAGTAGCTCTACTTACAAAATTACGAAATCTGGTATTCAGCTTTTCTTGTGGCAATGTTGTGATTGTCACCATCTTTTTACTCCATCTCGTCTTCACTCTCACAAGAGTCCAAATCACTTTCACAATCACTGTCTCTGAGATTTATAATTATCGGTTCGATAATGCTGTCCCTTGCACATTCTTTCATGAAATCTCCCTCCTGCAATTTCACTGCATGCTGAACACATTTTCCCCAGTCACTCACTGTCACTTTGTCAAGAGCCTCGTGCATTAATTTTTCTACATCAGCCAGCCTAAAGGTATTGTTTTTCTCAGCCACATGCCGTTTCACTTGAGCCCATATCGATTCAATGGGATTATATTGACAATGGTATGGGGGTAGCCTTGCAATGGTATTGCATTCTTTGCCGTTCTTTTCTTCCTTTCTCCTTGATGTCAGAACTACATAAAACTTCTAGTCATTCTAGTCATGTGCGTTCCATTTCTTTTCCTCTGGGCTCCTATTAAGTTTGGAGCTCAGAGTTTGTTGAGCTGTGGAACCGGCAAGTTCTCCTTCTGTCTAGGTTCTCCCTTTGGTAAGTGGCAATTAAACTCAAAATTTAATTAACCTTGTCCAATCTGCGGTTGTAAAAATTCTATTTGCTGCTTTCCTGTAAAAAGAATCTAGACTTGTTCTGTGATGGTTAGGCTCGTGTTGTTAATTTAACAGGGATTGTATTCTAAAGCTAATCACGTAGAAACCTTCAGAGATCAGTAAAAACCTGTTTCTATTCATGTTATATAATTTCTTGTGATTCGACCTCAGGATATCTAGTCAGCAACTGCTGTAAAGTGCCACAAGTGATGTTATATGAGTTGGCATACTTTGATCTTCCATGATATCTGCATAAATTAACATATGTAAATTAACATTTGAAAACAAGTCCTATTAATAATTAGTAGTAAACTGATGCTAGATTACTAATTATTAGTAATCTAGTGCTGCACACATGTTTGTTGGTAGGCCTATGAAATAAATGGTACTACGTGAGTTAACATACTTTGACCTTCCATGATATCTGCATAAATTAACTTTTGAAAACAAGTTCTATTAATCATTGGTAGTAAACTGGATCTGCAGACATATCTGTTGGTTGGCCTATGAAAAGAATGGTACTACGTGAGTTACATACTTTTACTTTTCATGAAATTTGCCTATATTAACATTTGAAAACAAGTTCTATTTACAATTAGTAGTAAACTGTTGCTGCAGACATATTTGTTGTAGGCCTGTGAAATGAACTATAATATGTTAGTTAGCCTATTTTGGCTTTTCATAAAATTTACGTAAATTAACATTTGAAAACAAGTCCTATTAATAATTAATAGTAAACTGTTGCTACAGACATATTTGTTGTAGACCTGTGAAAAGAATGATAATATGTGAGTTAGCGTATTTTGATTTTTCATAAAATTTACATAAATTAACATTTGGAAACAAGTTCTATTAATTATAATTGGTAGTAAATTTTGCTGCAGACATATCTCTTAGTAGGCTTATGAAACGAATGGTACTACGTGAGTTCACATAGTTTCACTTTCCATGATATCTGCATAAATGAACATTTGAAAACAAGTTCTATTAATAATTAGTAATCTGGTGCTGTAGACATATTTGTTGTAGACCTGTGAAATGAATGATATTATGTGAGTTAGCATAAGTCGGCTTTACATAAATTCACTTTAAATATTATATATTATTATATAGAATTTTAGAAAGTTTATACAGGGAAGTTAATATTACGAAAAAAATAATATTGAGATAGATCCATACACTGCCTCCCTTATTTTAATTACTAACCTGAACTCCATCCATGGAGTATAACTGGTGAACATGGTGGGAAGGCTCACCGAAACCTGGGTTCAGGTTAGTAATTAAAATAAGGGAAGCAGTGTATGGATCTATCTCAATATTATTTTTTTCATTATATATTATAATTAAAACTGATTTTGCTGCTATATTCTGACAGCCTTTGAAAGTAATGGTAGTATAAGTGTTAACTTATTTTTTCACTTGAAATTTGATATTAATTAGTAGGGACTGGATTCTTAGGATTTTACCTATTTTTTCCCTTACTTCCAAAACAAAAAGCGATTATACACTTTTTCGAATCATGTCCATAGGATTCATCCACATTAATTCTGTGGCACGTAAAAATACCTAAATGGGGTATAAAAACCTAAATGTACCTAAACGGGATATAAAACCTAAAATACCTAATTTAGGCTACTTTTTTGTCTTTTTTGTTTGTCAGTTGATAAATCGATATTTTGCGGAGAGACAATTTTTGTCGAGTTGAAATTAATAGCACCAGCGTTTCGTTCAATCCAGTGTCGTCTAGGATGACAGTATCAAGAGAGGAAGTGTAAGAGTACCAGCGTATTCCTTTTAAAATATTCGTACGAACAACTATTGCTGACGTCATGTGAGGTTGAAAGTACATTTTCTGCCTTCAAATGTATTCTAAGAGATAACAGGAAGAACTTCACAGTTGAGAATCTTGAAAGATATTTAGTGATATACTGTTCCCAGGAAATGTGAGACAATCTTATTTTCACTGCTTCTTTTGATTGTTTATGCTTTCTTTCTTCAATTGTATAATATTGTCCTAAAGCAAGTTTACACAAATTTAAGTCAATTTTGTTAAGTTAAACTTTACAAGTATTATGTATTTAATCCTATGTGAATGAAATGAAAATGAATGGGTGTGGCCCTTTCGGTCCCGTGCACGTAGGCCACATAATTGGGCCCATTGTGCCCCTCTTACTGGAGAATTCATTCAAGTCCTGTTGCCTTCAAGAAGGACAGGATAGATCTTGGGTTAGTTCTCCTTATGTCATCTGGTCTCAGTTTATCTGAGCCCAGGAGAAAGTGTCTGATTGTAGCAAGTGCTTCGCACTCGCACAATATGTGTAGAGAGGACTCATCTTCTCTACCACACTTCCTACATGTGGGATCCGCACTAAGCTTCATCACATGTAGGTGACTCTTTAGGGTGTTGTGTCCTGTTAACAGGCCAACTACACCTCTAAGTTGTACCCGGTTAAGGGTTAACAGAATCTTGCTGTTCTTCTTGCTAGGTCCCTCAATCATAGCTCGAGCCTGCCTAGCAGTAGTGAGATTACTCCAGAAAGTGCCATGCTGATGAGACATCCAGTCTAAGACCTCATGTCTGGCCCTTCTTGGAGTAATACCAAGGACAGGTTCCGGTCCAATAAAGACATTGGCCGAGCCCTCCCTTGCTAGCTTATCCGCTAGTTCATTTCCTCTGATTCCAGCATGCCCAGGAACCCAGCAAAGCTGCACTGGTCGGCGGGAGCAGAGAATATTCAAGGTTTTTTGGCACTCTCGTACCAACCTAGACCTTGTTGTACTGGCACATAGTGCCTTCAGGGCGGCCTGGCTGTCAGAGCAGATACTAATCCGACCTTGCAGCCAAGGCATCCCTAAAATATGATAAGCACAGGCCAAAATAGCAAATATTTCAGCCTGGAATACTGGAGTATAACCTCCCAAAGAGTACGACAGCCTCGTCTTAGGCCCATAGATGCCAGCCCCGGTCCCCTCGTCCGTCTTGGAGCCATCCGTATACCAGACAAGCCCCTTGACAGACTCCGGAGCCCGTGGGCCACGAGTCCATTCCTCTCTGGGCGGAATACTGACCTTATATATAGAGTCAAAGTTATAACTTGGCTTCATATTGTCACAGCCCATCGCAAGGATAGGCTGCGACTTCTGAAGTCTGGTAAGTATTTCTCTGTGGGGTCAGTCCAAGTCAAATCATCCAGGGGTGTGCACCCCACCCCCTCGGATTTTCATGAAAATTTTTTTACAGCATCTATGGACAAATATAACAACCCGTATTTTTCATTTTGTGCAAATTCACTATAGTTTTTTTTTATGATTTTTTTAAAAATTGCGTGTTTCTAGACAATTTGTTGCTAGGAGTGCAGGTTGAAAGTGGCACGTTTTGGTAAAAAATTATTTGTAAAGTTGTTACTTAATATTAAGTCATGAAACCCAACTGTTCTTACTTAAAATTTCACCAGGATTCCAAATATCTTATTGAAAATAACATTTGACTCACATAAAACTTTGTTTTTACTCTTCAAAGTTGGTGCTTCTGAAGTTTTTTCTTCTGTGCAGTCATATAAGTAGAAGTTCATAACTTTTTTCTGCCTGGTGGTATCAGGCTGAAAGAGGTCTCATTTGAAAGAGGATGAAATGTACTACAATAGTATTAAATAAAATTCATGGGTATTTGATGTTATCATGTTATAAAAAAAGAAAAAGTATTATAGATGAAAATTTCCATTTTAGCGTTAAACTGTTATCAATGCAAAAGGTTGATTAGTTATATTGATTTTATACAACAGTTAATACAGCTTGTACACTCTATTAGGCTTAAAAATACTAGTCATAAATTCAATTTGATATCAAGGATAGCCTAATATTTAAGATTTTTAGGTAGGATTAAAAAGAAAGGTAGCTTGGGTGTGCTTAAAGATAATGCAATTTTATGACTTACCAATGTGTTTGGCCTAATCTTTCCTTGTCCAGGCAGCATTAATGTTTTTTTCACTTTGTTTTGAAAGACTGAACATCATTCGTCCGACTTGAGAACTTAATTCTGGTATATCTATGGAGCAAATTATGTCTGTAAAAGGGACCCAGCACTTATCCTCTCTTCCAGTATTTTTGTGTTCTGGCCAAAAAAAGGTTTGTGATGGCCAATGAGGATGCATAAAATTGATGTGGGCATCTTTATTGCCATCGTCGAGCTCCAAAATGAGTCCAATGTAACACTTATCTTCATACACACAACCTACATAGTTATTTGGTTGGAGACTTGGAACTTCCTGTTCTTGAGAAAAGCTATATCTTAGGGAAAAATCTTCATCTTTGCTGAGCCGTTTTGCTGCTATTTCGGTGTTAGATAGCGGTTGAAAAAAATGGAAGGACCTTGTACCAGGTACTGTTTTATGTTTGCTAAAACGCTGATTCAACTTTGGCTCTAAATTTTCTATACTGTCTATATTAATGAATTGAAATTTTATTTTTGAAAACTGTTCATCACAAAACTTGAACATTTCTTCTGGTGTACATATTTGGTCTTTGTATGGTCTCTGAAGGTTGGCTCTTGTCACAGATCGCTTTACTGAGCCGCCTATACCATCACAAGCACATTTTCCGTGGCTAGTAGCATGGAAAGTCCAGGAAGCTTTTAGAAAAAAATCTGCTTCATGAAAACAGAGGTTGACTAAACTCTTGAAGTTCTTATACTGTGCAGCACAGCCATCTGTGATGTATTCTACTTTTGTTAATTTCGGTTGTTTTGCTTTCATATAACTGCAAATTCTACTCTGGACTTCATAAACAAAGTTTACATCGTGTTTCATGTAATCTGATAAAAAACAAAATGATTGCTGTGAAACAGAGGCACCAACATTGTCTCTGTAATAAATTACTACTGGATGTAGTGTGCAAGATGAATGGGACCAATGATAACTTTGAATCTCATCTTGAAGTATGAATCCGTAATTTTCGGAAAAATCCATAAAGCAAAGTATTTCGTTTTCGGATACATTTTCTTTCCTCTTTTTTATATATTCAGATTGTTGCTTTGAAATAAAAGAATGGGGGATCAATGCTTCAAGTTTCTCATTCAAAAGTGCAATATAGTCAGATAATGGTAGGAGCATTGTTTGCAGTTCACTTCGATCAGTGTTTGTCCACTGCTTAAAAATTATTTGATCTGAATCATCATAGTCGTCAAGTATAGTTTTAACAAAATCATTCAGTTTGTTGGAATTAGGACATTTATCACACATTCTTAACTTGCATTCCCTGTTTGCATCCTCACACATTAACATTGCAGTTAATTCCTTCAATTTACTTTTATCTAGATTCATTGGACTTATGAGTAGTGCAGGATTTTGATGAATACAACAAACACATACTGAATGAACTCCTCTTTGATTTACTGTTACACACCACTTGGGCCTAAGTTCGCAAAACTTAGATAGTCCAATTTTAGCATTGGGGTACTTTTCTTTAAAAGCTGTGTAAAGTTCCTCTAAATTACAAAGCAATAAACGCTTTTGCATGTAAACATTTCTTGCTATACTGACTTTATCTTTTACTCCTGGCATAAGCCTACTAAATTCATCATCTTCATAAAATGCCTTAACATTTTCTACAACATCTATCTTAACTTTATTCCCTTCTTTTGGCTCAGGCAAAGATAATATTCCCTTTCTTTTACGCAACTGGTGTGCCTTTCTAACCATGTACTCTGTCACTTTAAATTCTGAAGCTGTTTTTTTTCTTGACCATGATTGGGGTGTCAGTGTTAAAATTTGAATTCTCTCTCTTTTACTTTTGGTGACTGCAAGTTTCTCTTTAATGGCATTGACTAGGTGGTCCAAATCTTGGGCCTTTTGTGCTACTGGAGACATAGATTCTGTTCACGGGGGTGCCACTTGGCCATGTATTCAAACTTTCTCCAACCGCGCGGTTTTGGCTTGTGACGTCATTAGGTTGACAGATCAACCCTCACCCGTAAGAGTGAATGGAAAACAGCTGATTTAAAAAAAATAATATTTAATTTTAGGCAGCAAGTATCTCGTGTTGTAAGATGTCAACCTGAAGTATAATAACTGTTCTATTAGGCCATGTGGGAGAAATAGTAAAAGTCTTTATGGTTTGGTTTAAAAATTGTATCTTTTGAAGCTGTTTTTAGAGGTTTAGATTGAGTCTGCAGATGATGTCCAGCTAACTTAATGTATTATACTTTAAAGAGACTAGACTATTCTATCGTTGTTATTCGAAATAGGGAGGAAATGTTATTTTTTTTCTTAATCCTTCACTAACTACAGCTTTACCGTTATTAATATCATAATACTGTAAATGTTTTATAGACTAATTCTAATAGGTCTACTGCAGAAAGTAGAAATTTATATATTCTACTGACCTCCATTCACAATTCAACAAATAATATAGGCCTAATTAATATTGAAGGCTTCAATATAGATTCCATGATTTACAGGAAGTAATGTGTTGCTACTTAGTAATGTATTTGTTTTAGTGATTAAAAGCCTTTATTCTAGATAATGTCACAACTAATGTAATTAATAACTTACTGTATTTATTTATATAATATATTATTGGAAGTAGTGTGCATGTATCAGTAATATGTATTTAAATGTAATTAATATAATTTAATGCAAACTTTATAATGGTTGTCATGTAATATCTTGCTAAAAATTTCAGTTGTGTAGTTTGGATGGGTAAATATTTTTAGACATGACAAGTCTTTAGTAGTCTATGAATAAAGTCACGTTAAATCTTGTCATACATCAACAAATGTTTTATTATAACCTATATATCAATATAAATTACTGTGATACCTAGTGATATAACAATCATAATGATTGCTACATAGTAAGCCTAGGAGGAGAATTATGTGCCCATGGTCGTGGGTTCTATCCCGTTCCAGGTCGATGGCATAAATGAAACAGACCTTTGTCTCTATAGATTTACAGGCTCCCTCTACTGAGGGAGAAAATTCCGGCGAAGATTACATGGCTGTCATTAAATAGGCCTACCTTCAAATTAAACGAGTTGGTGTGTGGTATAAAAATACTTCCCTTGTTCAGTGAAAGAGTACATACTAGATACATTACCTTATGGCAATTTAGTAACTAATATAGGCCTAATTGTAATTAGTA
This sequence comes from Ectobius pallidus, assembly GCA_964059195.1. NCBI lineage: Eukaryota > Metazoa > Arthropoda > Insecta > Blattodea > Ectobiidae > Ectobius > Ectobius pallidus. The sequence goes on from CAXKWD010000009.1 coordinate 38,156,611, forward strand.
CTGTATAGATTTTTTTCCTGCAAGTAGTTTATAAATAGTTATAACTTATGCCTACCGTATTTTAATCCTCCCTCCCTCTCTTCCCTCTGTCGTAGTTTTACTTCTCCCTTTTAGGATTTAAGCGACCCAAGCCGCCCGGGCCTTACAGGGCCGCGACCTGTCGGGAGAGGGATTATCTTTGAATCACATACATACTTTCTTGACCAGACAAGGACATGGATGGCCTCCCCCGATGAGTGATCAGCCCAACGCGGGGCCACCTCCGAGACAACACGAACACATAGGACGGTACACACCATTCACACACACACTCACGCAGAACAAGGCGAGGATGGGGATGAAGATGATAATGACGGCCAGACGATATCCGGGGACCACAAGGGCCTAAAGTTACCTGACATTTGTCTCAAAGGTGAAGGAAAACCCAGGAAAAAACCTCGCCTAGGTAACTTGTCCCGACCAGGAATCGAACCCGGGCCCACTGCGTGAGAGGATTGAACGCATCTCCTGAGCCACAGCGGTGGACGTATTTTAATATGAAGTATTAAAATTAATTTAAAAATGTGGTTCTTATTTCCTGCCTATTTCGAATAAGAACATTAGAAATAGTCCTGTGTTATAGTCTCATGAAACTCCAATACATTCATATTATCTTAACATCACATGCAGATGTGATCTTAGCCTGTAAAAACAGCTTCAATAACTACGATTTTTAAACCAAACCCGATCGATTTTTACAATTTCTACCACACAGCCTAATAGATCAGTTCTTATACTGTGGGTTGGCATGTTGGAACACTTGATAGTTGCTGCCTGTAATTAAATAATAAAGGTTAAAAACCATCTGTTCTCCATTCATTTCTTATGAGAAAGGGGCTGTCTGACATCCTAGCCACGTCACATCCCGCAGCCAATGACCGCTCAGGGTGGCAAGTGGACTAACCTTTAGTATTTTAAGAACCTTGGATTCTGTTGATGAAATTGAAGAATCAGATTGTAGTTCATTTTCTGGTAGCCTCAAAACACGTGCAACCTTTGTTTGCATTTTATTTTTAATTTCATTAATTTTTCGTCCTTTGATCCTGATGCTAATGATTTAACTTTTATTGTTGAAACTCCTATTGTTGCCATACTTGAGTCTAATTCATACTTTTCTAAAACTTTTGAAGGTGTATCAATTTTTTTAGATTTCTTCGCAGGTGTTAAAACACTACTGCCACTAAATTCTCCTTCATAAGACTGACTACAAACACTTTTCTGGTCGTTGTCTTCTTCTTCATCATCATCATGCAAAACAACTTTTTTTCTGCAGTTGTCACAAATCTTTTTGCCTGGAATTAATACGATACCTTTTTTGCTTTTTACTTCTTTAGCAAATTTTAATGTAATCAGTCTTAACACTGCTTTAATTACTTTTTTGTGGACTTTGTTTGGGTCACAACACTTCATTTGTTTATTTTCATAATACTCTGTATAGTATAGAAAGTGGTGCAAACATACATTAGAAGTAGGAGTCAATGTTCTTGCTATCCTCCAACTAAGAATTTCCTGTACTTGATCAGGTAAATTTGAAACCATCAGATTTTCTTCCTTATCTGTAAAATATTTACTATGACATTGGGAATTAGTTATCAGTCCCACACTGCACTGTTCTTTAGGTGATAACATCAACTCTTCATCTGAACTCATTTTTACAGCAAGTAGTCAACCTAAATTAGCCTATATTGTAATTCATCAACAATTTAGGCCTACTCTAATTTACTCACTGCACAAAAAACTAAATCCAAAACTCACATTTTCTAACTTATTAGAAAAACTATTTCACAGAACTACTGTTCACAATTAGCATACTTGTTAATAATGAACTAAGATGAACTGTCACAACAGAGTTTTAAAACTAACTGAGGTAAGAGAAGCCAATGTTCCTCTTGACCTGTACTGACAAGTTCTTTTGTTTGGTCTCTTGTCTGTGAGTCACATGATTTACTATTATGATAATGCTAAACCTACCATCCTGTTGGGAGTAATAAAGGACTCCCTTTGTATTCTCCACACACATTTATATTATACTTAATGGTCTTGTGTCTCCAAGAGAAGTGAACAGTTAAAATCATTGTTTATGTTAATGTTATGTGTTATGTGTATTTGTTTGTATTGTAACTGTTGAGGCATGCACTAATTTTATTCAGGACCCTGTGGTCAATCATGTTTAAATGATCTGATGTCAATTTTGTTGGATTAATAAAATATTTTAAAACTAATAATTTTTATTATTACATCATTTCATTTTTGGGTTTTTAAAGTGTCATAAAATAAAATCTTTCATAACATGTAAAAGTTAAATTTCATTCAAACAAAAAATATGTCTTATATTATTATGTTTTAGCATATTACAGATCTACTTTTCACCTGACTGTCACCTAAAAAAATTCTTAACAATACCCTAGATTTCAAAACAAAATTTGTGATTCGTTTTTTAGGTCTATTAGAGTGAACAAATCTATATGTTAATTGCTGTATAAAATTAATATAACTAATCTAACTTTTGCAATGATAACAGTTAATGCTAAAATGGAAATTTTCATCCATAAAACTTTTTCTTTTTTTTATAACATGATAACATCAAATACCCATGAATTTTATTTGATACTATTGTAGTACGTTTCATCCTCTTTCAAATGAGACCCTTTTCAGCCTGATACCACCAGGCAGAAAAAAGTTATGAACTTCTACTTATATGACTGCACGGAAGAAAAAACTTCAGAAGCACCAACTTTGAAGAGTAAAAACAAAGTTTTATGTGAGTCAAATGTTATTTTCAATAAGATATTTGGAATCCTGGTGAAATTTTAAGTAAGAACAGTTGGGTTTCATGACTTAATATTAAGTAACAACTTTACAAATAATTTTTTACCAAAACGTGCCACTTTCAACCTGCACTCCTAGCAACAAATTGTCTAAAAACACGCAATTTTTAAAAAAATCATAAAAAAAAACTAAAGTGAATTTGCACAAAATGAAAAATACGGGTTGTTATATTTGTCCATAGATGATGTAAAAAAAATTTCAAGAAAATCTGAGGGGGTGGGGTGCAAAATGTTGTTTTCTCTGGATGATTTGATTTGGAATGACCCTGTGTCCTTTAACTGGATTTTTAAAAGACCAACAGCCCAAACTCCAGAGACGATGAGCAGTCACTCCGGCCTCTCCCTGAATAACTAGATCCAAAGGAGGTAAGCCAAGCAGCGCCTCCAGGGCACTGAGCGGAGTGGTGCGCAAGGCTCCAGTAATCCCCAAACACGCTAAGCGTTGGATTTTATTTAATTTGTTCTTGGTGGCCTGTGACTTAACACATGGCCACCACACAACCGAAGCATAGGTGATGGAAGGCCTAATGATGGAGACATAGAGCCAATAAACCACACGTGGTTTAAGTCCCCACCTCACACCAAAGGCCCTCCGACAGGCCCACAAAGTATTGCAGGCCTTAGTCACCTTGTTTTCAATGTGCTCTTTCCAAGTCAGCCTAGAATCCAGAATGACTCCCAGATACTTGACCGACGTAGATCGAATCAGCTTCTTCCCGAAGAAGGTAGGTTCATGTAGACCATCAAGCCGTCGCTTCCTCGTGAACACAATGAGGTTAGTTTTATCAGGGTTAGCCGACAATTCTACCTCACGACACCATCTTTCAACAGTTTCAAGGGCACCTTGTATAAGGCCCGAAACTGTATCAGCGAATTTGCCCCTGACCACAATGCAGATATCATCTGCATAGCCTTGGGCATATACTCCACTTTCATTGAGCCTGGCAAGTAATTCATCTACCACCAGGCACCAAATAAGTGGGGATAGAACCCCTCCCTGGGGGCAGCCTCTGGGCATAGTGCACATCAGCTCACACTGATTAAGAGACACTATTGCCCGGCGGCCCTCCAGGGATGCCATAATCCATCGAGTTACACACAAGTTAACTCCATGTCTAATCAACCCTCTATAGATAGAGCCATATGAAGTAAAATTAAAGGCCCCCTCTATGTCCAAAAACACTGCCATGGCTAGCTCTCCCTGGTCAAGCACTTCTTCAGCCCTTGAAATCAGCTGATGAAGCGCCGTCTCCACGGATTTGCCAGCCTGATAGGCATGTTGTTCAGCACTTAGAGGCCTTTCAATTAAGATAGGTCCTCTGATATATCTATCTATTAGCCTTTCCAAAGTCTTTAAAAGAAAGGAAGTCAGACTAATAGGTCTAAAATCCTTAGGCCCAAGGTAAGAGCTCCTACCGGGCTTAGGAATAAACACTAGTCTTGCCTGCCTCCACGACGAGTGTACATAACCCATCGCCAGGCAAGATCTGAAAATTCTTACCAGGTTTGGAATGAGTAAATCCTGTCCCTGCTGAAGCAGGGCCGGGAAAATCCCATCCATCCCTGGGCTTTTAAAAGGGGCAAATGATTGAATTGCCCACTTTATTCGCTTATAGGTGACAATATCTTTGGCAGTCCGCCAGTCCTGCATAGCAGGCCGGCAAGCCTGACTAGATACAGCCTCCTCATTAACTACCTGTGATTCAGGGAAGTGCGTCCCAAGCAAGAGTCGTAAAGTATCCTCCTCCGAGCCAGTATATGTCCCAGAGGGGGTCCTTAATGAGCCCAATTTGGCTATAGAGTCTCTCATTAGGATTTTATACAATCTAGCCGTACTTGGTAGATTGTTGATACTCTGACAGAAGTCTCTCCAGGCTTCCCTGGAGGACTTCTTCAGTTCTTGCTTATACTTTCGCTGTGAATCCCTATGCAGGTTCCAGCTCTCAGTATCTTGATTACCTTTAGCTCTGTTAAAATGCCGTCTCGTGGAGTTCCGAAGGTTGCTCAAAGTTGAGTTCCAGCGGAACCTCCCATTTACTGTCCTAACTGCTCTAGGTGGACAGTTATCCTCAAAGGAAGATCTGAGGGCCGTACTGATCCAATCAATGCAGTCCCCCAAGTTTTCCTTGTTATAAGAATTTCTAGGCATTCCCCCAGCGATCCTGCCCCTCAGGTCCTCCCTATAAGAGTCCCAATTGGTCCTCTTGGGGTCCCTGAAGGTCCTTGGATCAAGGGAGCCTGCCAGCCGAAATTCTATGTGTCTGTGGTCAGACAGGGACGGTTCACTACTGACCCTCCAACCACTAACCTTATCCAGGATTCCTATGGATCCTAGTGTTATGTCTATAGCTTCCTCCCTTCTGTTATTACAGTATGTAGGTTCGCCGTTATTCAAGATTTCCAAATCCATTGTACTTATGTAGTTCGCAAGAGCCTCGCCCCTGGCGTTAACGTTGGTGCTACCCCAAATCCCATGATGGGAATTAGAGTCGCAGCCAACCACCAGGTCAAGTCCCTCCCGTCCACAATAAGTAACAAGGTCCTCAAACTCCCTTGAGGGAGGAGGATCCTCAGAATCATAAGGGAAATATGCAGAGCAGACAACTAATTGCCGCTCTGCATTTCCCTCCTTATAGCTCACAAGAACAGCTACCACGTCCTGAGAACAGAACTGCGGTAGTGCCCATGCATTCATTCCTTTAATTAGGATGCATACTCTAGGCCTATCTGTAGTGCGAGCACTAAAAGTAGAGAAGCCTGCTGCAGTCAACCCCATGATATGGCCCTCACGAGTCCATGGTTCCTGTATCAGGGCGATATGTATCCCTCCAGTCTGTAGCCATCGGGTAAGAACCCTAGAGGCCACAAAACTGTGTTGAAGGTTAGCCTGCAGACAGTAAATAGCCCTAATGGCACTCACCATATGCCTTAAAAATAGAGCTTCTTTCTAGCTTCAGGTTCCTGCTGTTGTGAGGTCCCTGAGGCTATGTCGGGTCCGATCCCTTTATCTTTGGAGTCCCCTGTTAAGGAGCTCTCTGATCTCTTGAGTTCCCCGGCGCAGTAACCCATAGAAACAGAGTCCCCTATAGAGGAGCGCTCTAGTTCCCTGGGTTCCACAGCCAGATTTCTCTCAAACTTTACCCATTCCGAGTCCCCAATTAAGGAGAGCTCTAGATTGTCATTGGAGTCCCCCTTTAAGGAGCCTTCCGATTTTATAAGTTCCCTGGAAATTTTCCCCATGGGAACTGAGTCCCCCGTGGAGCGCTCTAGTCCCCCGGGTTTTATTGCCAGGGTTCTATCAAGGTCTATGCTATCTGAGTCCCCTGCTAAGGAGCACTCTGGATGATATAGCTTGCTAGACTCAATAATGGTCCCACGAGCTGGGGGAAATATCTGTCACTACTCCTGGAGCCCCCACAGAAGTAGAAGGTCTGAATACCATGGGGTTCGACCTGGTTCCCCAAGGGGATCGTTCGCAACACCATCTAACCCTGGTGCCATTCAGCCCTCAGCACGATGCCTCCCACCTTAGCTTGGGTAGGGAAAAGGAAAGGAAACAGGACAGGATATGGAAGATAGGCCGTTGCAGGACGCCTTCGTCAGGCTTCTCCGCGTGAGACCTTCCCGACATGGGTGACCCTTCTGGTAGCTGGCTACCGTCGGTATAGCTCTCCGCCTCGAAGCACGCAAACCTCCCCGCCTGCACGGACAGTGCTTCGATAAGGCGACGTCCCCTGGGGAGGGAGGTTAATCCTATGTAGCACATTCAAATTCATTAAACCATATTGTTCTACCCGAAAACGATATTTTGGAAAAAAGCTATTTCACCTAATGGAAAACCTAAAACAGTGTTTTTAAAAACCTAAAAATCCAGTCCCTATTAATTAGTATTCTGAAACAAAACTATTAATAATTGGTAGACATATTCCTTGTAGGTCTATAAAAAAGAAATGTATTACACCAGTTAGCTTTCTTTGTCCTTTCATGAAATCCACTTAAATTGGGGTTGAAAACAAATGCTATGAAATATTTTCATTAAATCGATTTTGCAGACATTTTTGTGGTAGGCTGAAGGAATAACTGACTACTCTTCCAGTTAACTTGTTTTTCAGTAAGTCAGTTACATACTAGTTGGAAATTCAAAATAGAAATAATTATCTTTAAAATATATTTTTGGTAGTGCTAACTTAACTAGCAGTTGCCGGTAAATATCATTTATTGCATATTAATATAATCTCCATATCATACTTTGATTTGCTGAGGAAGTTGTCCGCGTCTCACTTTACCTTTCTTACTTCTGTTATAAAAAGTAAACTTTTTGGTGCTTCAGCCAAGGCCCGTAGTACTGTATAATATAATTACTCACTTCTACATTTCAAATGTCCAGTGTTCATTATTAGAGGCCTAACCTGTTAAGAGTTTTAGAACTTGGGAGGTACTCTTAGTTTAATCTTACACGGTTGTGCTTATTATTATACAACTTAGATGGTTATTGTATTGGTTGTCAACAAGGTGTAGCAGGTATAATGTGCTGTTGTTTTGATAACCTTTTCATTATTTATTAAATCATTTATCTGTTATTTGCTATTTCAAATGTCATTGCGTCTGAGATCTTTTAATTTATGTGAATATTCCGTGGTAAGTTATTATTCTATTGTTGATCAATTTCTCCCTGAATTATTTATGTGAAGGGTGTTTCTTCGTTTGTTGTAGTTTTGCATTGTTAATTCTGAAATACTTATAGTATATTGTTTGTTACAAATTATACTTGTATTTTCCCCTGCTTCCCAGCCAACAAAGAGTTCGAATCCTACGTACTCCGGGTGAGTCCTTATCATGCTTTCCTTATTCAGGTGCAAAGGCCTATTAAGATTTACTTTGTGTGGCGACGTTAAATGACATTAAACTGTAAACCCCCCAAGAGTAGTAGGCGACGTCGCAACCTGATCACTTCATGTCCATGCTCATTTGCAATAGCATCGATTTCATACAACTTTTTCAATGTTTTGTATGGTTCTACCAATCTGAGCAGTTGAGCAACGGTGTTCGAAGGATCTGCTGTAATGTTGTTGTTTGCTTTCCTGCTCTTACTCGACGCTATTTTGTTTAGCTGGACTGAATGATAACTTGCATTATCCAATACTATTATAGAGCCTTCTTCTAGATAATTTAAGAAATCGTTCACAAACCAGTCTCTGAATAGTTCTGAATTCATTTCTGTGTGGTAATCTGCGGATTTACTTTTAGCTCTAAAAACTAATTTGCTCTCAGGAATGAATCCAGTTCTGTCAGACCCAGCATGGCATACGATAAGTCTGCCACCTTTGCCAACAGGTATTTTCATTCCTCCAGATCTCGTCGAGTCTTGCCATGTGTGAGACAATGAATGGTTTTTGTTGACCCATGCCTCGTTCAGATAATAGATAGGTCTGGTGTCAGCCGATGCTCTTATATCGTGCATCTTCCTTAGAAAATCAGCCCTAGCTGCCACAAGATCTCTTCTTTCCATTAGGAATTTTCTGCCATCATTACCTTTGGTGTATTTGAAACCAAGTTTCTTCATTACTCTCAAAATTGAAGTTTGAGAACCCACGTAGCCAGTTTTTTCTTCCATTATTGTTCTTATTTTGGAGGAAGTAGGATATTCACCCCTGTTGTAAAATTTGTGAACTGATGTGTGTAAAAAATCCTTGTCAAAGTCATCCAGTTCTGTAGCAGGACATTTTCGTTTTATTGACTTTCTTGGTGAATCAAATTTCAGAGATTTTTCTGAGAACTGAAAAGCTTTCTCACACACTCTTTGCACTGTCCACCGCGATACTCCACACATTGCCGCTGTTAACACTTGTGTTTTATTAAAATTGAGCATAGATATATTTTCTGGGTGTTCCGCAAGATTCTTCAAGAAGCCATAAAGATTAAATATAATTTTTTTAGTGTTGCTTCTCACATCAGAATTTCCAGTTCCTCTTCCTTTTTTTTTTTTTTTTACTGGTGTGGTAAGATTAGGAAAATGTTCAACAATTCCTGACATCACGTTTATAAATGTACGAATAAAAATTATAGAAAGACTAACAAAGCATAAAAATTATATATGTTTAATAAAACAATAAACAGTAAAACAATAATCAATGAAACAAAACAAAAAAGTAATGATATCGTTGAAAATTCGCTTCTCACAGAACAACCTACAACCACTAAGATTTCTGAAAAGCGACTGATAGTTTCAAAATGTACAGTAGCTCCTTTAGAATAAATCCCTCTTTTTGGAGAGTTGGAGGCGGGGGAGCGAACCAGTTTTCTTGGACTGGAACCTGAAGGTGTTGAACTTCTGAGGGTGCACCTGTTCTCTAGATTGGCAAGGTAGTGTTAAACATTTAGACTTGGGAGGTCAGGGGGTTGAAGACAGCCAGCGACCTTGAGGATCTTAATGGGTTGCAGCCTACTATAGTAATATGGAAAGTGTACATAAGTGAAAAACCTGCCAAAGCCTGGCCCAAGCCAGGTTGAAAAAGGGTGAGGGGGAGGAGTAACACCTCTTAAAAAAAAAAAAAACCTTGGTTCACCTGTCCCGGGTGATAGTACCTTGTGAGGGACCCTTGCCAGGGTTACAGTGAAGACTCAACGGCGTTGAAGGCGGAGATGGAGTCCATCAGTACGGCGGAAACGGCAGAAGAGGCAACCCATGATGCAGCGGCGGTTCCCAAATTGGGCGGCTGTCTTCTTGGTAGTGGGCAGAAGAGGCTCATAGACAGTCCGTAAAATATGGTAACTTAATTTATTATATTTTTCTATTCAAATTTCTGAGATAACATTTTCTTCATCTGTGTTCTTATTGCTGTCCTGTCTGTTACTGAAATTAAACATTATTTATATTTTCAGGTGTTCTTTATTTTTTGTTTTTGAAACCAATATTTTCCTCTTAAAATGTTAGTGAATAACTTCAGAAATGTCTTTAAAACAGCAACATTGTGTAATATTAATTAATTATTTTGGTAACAGATGGGACAGCATGCTGGTACAGACTGGACAAATAGTATTACATTATTATATACAGTGATGGGAAGTAATTGAGTAAAAGTAATCGGATTACAGTAACGATTCCTTTTTTGGTCCCATTTGCTTGTAATCGTTACTTTTTAAAAAATGTAATTTTTACTGGTAATTTACTTCTGAAATAAAATTGTAATCGTTACTTTTGAGTAATCATTACATTTTAGTAATCGAAAAGTATCGAATTGAGAATTTGGCAATGTTGCTTTTTTCTACTCGCTGGCAGTCGCTGCAGCGGTGGTGAACTTTGCGTTCTTTTTAAAGCGAATGTAAAGCGCTTTACAGCTGTTGCAGCATCGCTGTATGGTCGCTGCAGCGGTGGTGAAGCGAAGTCAGATCTGGCTTTAAAGCTATGGTTTGTCTATGGCGTTCATCGCCAGCGGTCATCGCTACCTATTGCTTTCCATGTAAATCAATGTACCCGGTTTGTCTACGACGATGAACGCTGGCGATGACCGCCGGGGTCGGCGGTGATCGCCGGCAGTTGCTTCTGAGGCAAATTCAGGGCGATGAACGCCGCAGATTATCATGCATATAGTAGGTCAAGAAAAGCAGAAGACATCCATTTTGCACAAAGTACTGTCATTAGTTGCAGACGAAATGTTATAGATTTCGTGTCTAAACACATTGCCCTGTATGACATGAGCTTAAATGACCATAAAGGTAGCTACACAAAAGAAAATGTGTTGCAAATGGTAGATAAATTGTTAGAAAACACTATTATCTGTAATTATAATTTATGTAACGTACAGTAAAATTACCAGCTCATTTATTAGTAAAAGTATTTTCGATACATTATTACCGGTTTTATTATTCACTAGCTTAAAAGACCCGGCGTCGCCCGGGTTTTGTATTTTGTAATTGGAAATTAGCTTATGAAGGATTTTCAATTTTAAATTCTAGGTCCTTATATAGGCATTTATAATTTGAAATAGGAAGAACGACTTATTACACTCAAACTATTCCCTCAGAAAACGCTTGATATAGTCTTTTATGGCTCATTGATGATCTAGAATTTTGCCTCCCATCGCTTGTACAGTGCACAGCAAGCCTGGTAGAGGTTTAAATAAGAAGAAACAGAAATTCCTGTAACATAAAATTGTAATATCGAGGCGGGAAATTTCCCACTCTTATGTTACCATAAAGCCGTTTTGGAGATGAAATTAAACAGAAAGCATTATCACTTTCATACTTTTCTCTCCAAAAACCTGCGATATAATATAATAATATACACATTACCATACCTCGTTTTGTTTTCTCTATGTCCACGGTAGAGAAAGTTATGTGATTCCATTATTTTAGTGGATTTCATTCTGTAATATTTATTTATAACATGAATTATTTTGATAACTTCTCTTATTTGTCAAAAGTGCATTTCATTTGTTTTTTCCAAGCCCACCTGATACCATTTGGCAACAATATATTCCGTGATTTGGAATGGATAATTCTATGTAAAAAGGGATTAAGTATTTTCAAAAACATTTAATTTTTGGCATTTAGAATCAGAATTTTTCAAAATCCTTTCTTAGTGAGCACCTACATTATGAAACGAAGGTACTGTCAAAATTCCAAGTCTCTACCTGTTATAGTTTAGGCTGTACGTTGATTCCTGTCATTCAGTCAATCAGTCAGTCATTCATTCAGTCAGTCAGGACAAAGCCTTTTATATATAGAGAGATTGAACCATTTAACATTTAGTTCATCAAAAGTGACTTTCCTTTGTTCCTGTCAGCGTTTTATCTTGAGTGAGTATAATATTATAGGCTATGTTGAGATTATGAATGCTAACAAATTTCCAAATTCCATGTCCCCCCCCACAACATCGAGCTGTTTGGCATGGCCAACTATAACTGTGGATAGCAACAGTATCATGGACGATGATCGCCCGTAAAGAAACCACCCCTACGACGATGATCGCTGACCCCGGCGATGAACGCTGTAGACAAACCATAGCTACGGGTTTTGCTGCATGGGCTATCAGCCGTTCTTTTTACACTTTAGTTTGCTGCGGCGAAACTGTAGCGATTTAAAGCAGTGACGCGACATTCGACATGGCAAGTCAGCATTTCTGCGGAAAAACGTGGCAACGCGACATCAGCTGAGATGAGCGGAAGTCGAAAGTATTTTGTGTGTGTGGTTTTTTTTTTTTTTCAATGGCGACCACAGTCAGAGCAATTCACGGGGAGCGATACTACATTTAATTAGATTTCTGTATGGTTTCCATTTATTTCAAAACGTGTTCAAGAAATTAAAATTGCTGTTCTCAGCCTATAAAATTTATTTATATTCCTTTCTTTGAAAAGAAGGTTATGTGTTCCACATTATAAAACTAAACTCAAACTAACCTCAACTTCAAAGTTAATTACCGAGCATTAGAGGCTCTGTTGAAAATACTTCTTCTGGCATTGAAAATTCATTTATGCTGTATGAGGACCAATGATTTACAACAAGGTGATCTGTATCTGGCACCCTATGATCCCCAGGTGGGGCGAAGGGGCCTCCAATGGAGGTTTCATTACCTATACTAATTTTGATATGCTTATTTTCCGAGAGAGGGTAGAGGGACAGGTGGTAAGCCCATCGCCTCACAACCCCTCTCTGGAAACTAAGTATTTCTTGGACGTGAAAGGGCCGAGAAATTTTGTCCAGAGGCTCTAATTTAGGCTTGGAGTTCTTTTACGTGCCGTAAATCTACGACACGGGACCCCCAGCTTAAAGTCCCTCCTGGAGGACTCCGTGCCCAGGATTTTTACGTCCTGAAAAATCCATCGGCCGCGGCCGGGTTTGATCCCGCGCCCTGCGGATCTAGATGCGGGCACGCTACCTCTAGACCACCGCGGCCGACACAACAAGGTGACATTCACATATAATTCTGATAGTAGGATTCTGGATCCCGGTATTTGTCTTTTTCTAATTTTATCAAATCTAATCTATTGTGATACAGCAATATTACGCCGCGTGATGCGGGGTTTCACGATTGTAAATGTCACTTTATGGGTTTTGCTACATGAACTCTCATGGCCTTCCTTTTAACCCCAGTGAAGCTGAAGCGATTTACAGATTCGGTTTAAAAAAGAACGAAAAATGCACCCTATATTTGTTTTTCCCCAAAACTTTTTCAGTTAAAATGTTTTCAGTAGAACATTTCTTATTTAAGTATATTTTGAAAATTGCTTCTCATTCTCAATTGCTATAGGCTAACGTCGTCACAACTAATATCCAGGTAGAGGTAATATTAACAAAACTTACTCAATGTGTATGGAAATATTGTTATTGATCTGTTTTGTTTGTTTGGTCATTAATAATTTTAGACTTTGTAACGCCCCAAGAAACTTTATTAGCTGAATGGTCCAATAGTTTCTGTCCTTGTGCCCCCCCAAAAAAGAACAAAAAAATTAGGTACCGGTACTGCCATTTTGTAAAGTAATTGAAATTGTAATTTTACTGGTTACTTTTTGTTCCCCCCAAAAAAGAAGGAATTTTTAGGTACTGCCATTTTGTAAAGTAATTGTAATTGTAATTGTAATTTTACTGATTACTTTTTCAAAAAGTAATTTGTATTGTAATTAAGTAAAATTTTTCTCAAGTAATTGTAATTCAGCCCAATTACTATTTTTTTGCAATTTTCCCATCACTGATTATATACATTTTAAATGTATTCATTCTGTAACTGGGATGGCTCCTTATGTCATTAAGTGGAAGTATTATTCCAATAATAGGCCTAGGAATTTGTATGTTTGCTTGTTTGTTTGTTTTATTATTATTATTATTTTCTTTGTTCTCTAAATAATGTGTGGCGATCAGACCTCTAGATATTTTGTTCTCGTGCAATTTGCTGGGAAAAAACATGTGAAGAGTCATATTACACCAATTGATGGTGATGATTAGGGCTAGGATTTTTAGGTTTTCATAAACCGTGTATTAGTTTTTTTAAACACATTAAAACAGTTTTGTAGTTTTTTAGCTTAAGTTTTTTGAAGTTTTAGTTTAATAGGTGCAACAAATACCCTGAAACAAACATAGGCTATTAGTTTATTTTATTTTACCTACAATTTTCGTGGCTCTGAACCACAAAACTAGAAAAACACTTTTGCTTAACTTTCAACAGTTTATAGTTTATACAACACAACCCTAGTAATCGCCAACCCCACCACATAAACTCAACAAGAATGTACTTTAATTTATAGAATACTTTTTTCGGCGTCTTGCTGGGGCAAAGACTGTGAATAAATGCAAATCTAAGCATCTTAAGAATGCCTTTAATTTGCTTCTAAAGAACATGTGATTTCGGTTCACTAATGATTTCCTTTACCGCGACAAAGGAGTTACAAAATGACAAAATATAATCCAATATATTCTGTTATAAATGTACTGGTAACAATGAGCAAGATGCAAGATCTGAACTGATATTTAAAAGGTAATGTTTAGTAGAACAATAATAATTAGTCCAGTTATTTATTATTAGTTTGTTAGGTATATTTTAATTAAAAACAGTTTTAGTCATTTTTAGTTTTTAATGTCTTATTTTGCAATTTTTAGGTTTTATGAGATTGGATTATGTTACGTCCTGTGATACCTACTTGCTAATATTATGTTATAAATAATTATGTATGAATCTAGCTTATAAGGTGGCTTTGGTTTAATTTCATTTGTTATTCTTAAAACTTCATAAAAGGTAAAGTGATCCCGATACAGGCCATGGAGGCCCAAAGGGTTCCAGGAGGTTGAGGCTTCCAGATTTTGGACATTCTGCCCATGAAGGTGGTAAGGTTGTCAGCCTTACGCACCGGCCGCCTTTACCCCCAGGATTGCTCCTGGTACTCATTTCTGTTAGAGGCTGAGTCAACCCCAGGGCCATAGTGCCACCAGAAGGATTAGGCCAATTGAAAAATCTCAACAACCTCATCGGGAATCAAACCCGCGACCATCCTGTTTGTAGCGCAGTGCTTCAACCACTACGCTATGGCGTGTCCCCTTAATACTTCATAGTTTCATTTATTTGCTGTATGTCTTTACAATTCTTGTCATTTAATCTCAAACTCAAAATGCCTTCATTTATTTCTCTAAATACCTTTCTATTTGAACATTTCTTTATTTATTTCTTATTTTATCTTGAGATTATTTACTTTTGTATAGCGTTTCTTCATGAATTGATCATAATTAATTTAATATTTTGATCGAGCTATTTTGGGTTGGTGGATATCTGATTATTTTAATCTTTTGTTGTTTTTTAAAACAAGTTTAAAATGTAACAACTTCAGCAAGACATTCCGTTCATTTTTTCCTAGAGCCAAGCGTTCTTATCCAACTCGTTAAGAGTTTCCAGCAATTCAGAATATTGCTATTTTGGGCGAAAAGCCTATCTTTCATTTTCATCACGTCTTTAGTGATTCAACAAGCTTGAAGACTGCATATAATTTATATTAAGGATCACAAGACAGGGGCGTATTTTGCTACTTAAGTGCCCCTAGGCAGAGAAAAATATTTTCGGCCCCTTATTTCCACATGAATGTACCACAAAGTAACCTACAATAAGCATTATTGTAACTGAAATAGCAGGCTAATAATAATAGTAATATATAATAATAAATAAATAAACAGGTTATTACTATTGTTTTTAATATGGGAAACGCCTATCTCAGATAAATCACACGAACCTCATTTTTGGGTACTGTTCGCCACATTATTACACTCTGAATCTGGATTCGAACTGGAACAAGCTGGCTGTGTTTGTTTTTTAAACAGGTCATTTATTTTTGTGCACTTTCTCACAGTTTCCTCTTTTTTTATTGCCTTATCTTTCGCTAGTTTTCGGTATTGAAAACCACTTAGCTTTTTCCGGCTATCACTCATTTTCACATAAGTAACAGATCACTGCATATAAATATTGATTAAACACCTGCACTCTTTACTGTTCAAATGAAACTGGGACTATACCAATACCAAGCTTAGTGGCGGGTGGTCTCTTCTTTTAAGTATGAATTAGCACTGATGAGTATTGAATTACTGATACTGGCTAGTCTTATAACAGTGATAGCGGCGTCTCAAGACCACCTTGAAATCAGAATGTCAGAGTTTAATCAAAGGCAGTTAAATGGAAAGAGAATTCCAATTTCATTGACAACAATGGAACTGCTAATCACTTTTAGTGAAGGATTTAGATCGTTGATTAAATTTGAGCGTATTGTTGTCAGTGTTATTCATTTCTTTCTCATTGTGCATTAAATTTGTTTACTATTTTGAAGAGTTATGGATAAAATGTTTAATATATAAAAAAAACAGTAACAGCTTAAAAGCCGCCCCTTCAAATCTGCCGTCCTAGGCATCTGCCTAGGCTTAAATACGGCACTGCCACAAGGAGTTCTTTTCCGAAGATAATAAACCTTCATCTTTAACTTCAAGACATTCATACCAGTCAAGGCGAAGATCCTTCCTTTTCGTGAGTAATTATTCGTGAATTACATCTTAAAGGTATGTTCTCAACATATTTGTATGGACCGAGGATTAGTTGGTTTTTAGTGAGAACTGCAGTCTCATAGAGGAATCAGTGTTATTGTGATTGATAAATAAATTAGACATTAATCAATCAGCAAGGTTATCAAAGTGTGTAAATCACTTGAATCAATTTAAATGCTCATTTCGACTGATTTGAGCTTCATATAGACTTTCGAATTTCTCTATTTGCACGAAGCATTAATGTGCAATAATCTATCTAGTGGGAAACAATAACTTCACTAATCTGCATCTGTTTGCTATAATTAAAATATAGCTGGTCCTCTGATTATTAGTCCAGTCAGTGAAAAGTTGTAGAGGGAAATGGAAGGAACACAATTTTTGACTTTGGGACTTCGTTTGGACTAGTAAGGAAGTAAACATACTAAAAGTCCCCACTCCTAGGAGGTGAGTGGGGGGCAGGGGGGCCTTTAGAAGGTCCCTTTTTTCGGGTTTTCGCTTATATCTCGGAAACTATGGGTCCTAGCGATAAGACCCTTCTATACAAAATTAAGTTTGACAAAATGCTCCACAAGATTGATTTAATTAATTTTTTCGCTATCTCACCTAGTTTCTGAGATATCCGTGCTCAAAATTAGCTAATTTTGAAAAAAATAAAATTTCCTCGCGTTTTTCGCCTTATTTCGTTAGCTAATTCTTCGGCCCTTCGTCCTACAAAAAATTCATAAGGAAGGAAGTCTTAGAGCATTAAATTTCCTTCAAGAATATATGTTAGTTTACTTTTTATCTTCAACCGATCAAAAGGTAGAGCAGTTTTAACTTTATGTGTAAATTCCGGGATTTTGCAGAAAAACTTAACTTTCGTATTTTCCGTTCTTCCACTGCTGAAAGTCTGAAACTCTATATAAAATCCAATATATATGTATTACCGTATATATATTTATATGTATAAATAGTATGTATTATATATAAATGGCACATAAAGAAATTATGTGTATATATAGGCTATGTATTTATAATATATTTTCAAGTATATATGGAGTTCTTCAAAAGTAATATTGTTTGGTGTAGTTTACTAATTTCGAACCCCGAACCTAGTGGAACCACTTTGAGAGCTCCATCATTTATCCCAGAGAAATACAATTACTATAATATATTATGGAAAATTTTGATACTCAAAATTGACAATTTATCGAGGATTGACGAATCTTTATTGTTATTTAGGAGCCATAATAACCCTCTACATAGGCAATAATACTTTTATTCAATATATATAATATATAATCTACAGTTAATATAAAATATAGGCCTATATTAACTATACATTCGCTCCGCAAAGGCATTGGGGTAGGATGGGGTAGGATGATTCCAGAGTAAACAACAATTTGTACATAACTTTTTTTATTAACACATTAACTCGTAAATGTTTCTTGAAACTGTGTTATATTTACTTTAATAATATATTTACACCTTTTAGTACAATTGAACAGCAATAATAATTATAAATTCCTGACTCTCTTGGAGCCGGAGGGTCCTTCCGCGTCATGGTAACTTGGTCTTGGGTATAATTCTGCTTCATCCATTGAGAAAGGGGATACATCTTCTAGGATAACTGGCACAATCCTTTGTGCACCGACAAAAAAAAATTAATATTTCATCCGGTGCAGCCTGGTGCTCACTGTGTACTGGGGTTAGAAATTTGTTGGTTAACTCCCACCCATACATCTGAGGAGGCAGCTAATTTCCCAATCGCATCTCGACTTTGTGATATGTCCTCAGAATGTTGTTTCGCTGCCCCCTCAGTTGGTGGGAGGCACGAGATGTCCGGTTTGATATTGGCTACCGATGTATCGCACCCAGTGAAGGCATGTAGAAATAGTATGTCTCGCAGCCCCTGGGTAGAAAACAATGTAGGTTTTATGTTTCTACGCCCAGGCTTGACGGAAATTATGTTCTGGTCACTAGGTGCTTTGGCCATCAACAGGACTATTAGGTCAACATCCTCACCAATAACTGCAACAGCGGTGGTATGTGACAACTCCATAGCCATATCTACAATGAGGACATCCACATCATTCCGTGCTTTCAGGGTTCTGACTCCATGTGCCTGTAGTGTGACTTTCAGCATGTTAATCAGCAGACTTTTGTTGTAGAAATTTGACAGGAAGTCTTCCTGCTTCGCAGTTATGACTGTCTACTGATTGAAATGTATGTCGGCTTACTTGCTGAGATGGTACCGCCTTTGCTGCTCAGCGACCTTTGTACTTGAGGATGAGCTCGTGTACCCATCAAATACTACAGTGCAACTCCTTCCACGATAGTGACTGTTCATAAAATTGACGTATCCATCACAAATGGCAGATGTCGTGGAACCTCTTTGCCAAATAACTTTGTGCAGGAGATGTCCTCCGTCTATAACAATGTCAAAGTGTGTCACACGTACATCTTTGACAGTTGGATTGAGCTCTTTCTAGAGACAGTTTGATACTTATTTTCAAACTCTAGAATAAAAAAGTTGTTATTCTTGAAAATTAATTTCCGATCACATACAAGTTTAAAATAAACTGTGCGAGATACCAAAAAAGTGAAAGGAATCAGTCTTGATGGAATATTTTATCAGGTTAAATTTTGTATAGAGTGGTATTAACGCTAGGATCCATAGATATAAGCGAAAAACCGAAAAAAGGGACATTCTACGGAACCCCCTGCCCCCGCTCACCTCCTAGGAGTGGGGACTTTTAGTATGTTTAACTTCTAACTAGTCCAAACAAAGTCCCAAAGTCAAAAACCGTGCTCCTTCCATTTCCATCTATTCATTCAATCACTGAATGGACTATATATAAGCATATATATTTCTTGAAAATATATTACAAAATACATATATATATATATATATATATATATATATATATATATATATTGATTCATTTATGTACAACTTATATATATAGTACATACTATTTATATATATAAATACGTAATATTGGCTTTTATACAGAGTTAGAGCAGTGAAATAATGGAAAATACGAAAGTTAAGTTTTTCTACAAAATTCCGGAATTTACACATAAAGTTAAAATTGCTCTAACTTTTGAATGGTTGAAGATAAAAAGTAAACTATCACATATTCTTCAAGGAAATTTAATGCTCTACAACGTCCTTCCTTATGACTTTTTCGTAGGACGAAGGGCCAAAGAGTTAGCTAACGAAATAAGGCAAAAAACGCGAGGCAATTTTATTTTTTAAAAAATTAGCTAATTTTGAGCACGGATATCTCGGAAACTAGGCGAGATAGCGAAAAAATGAAGAGGATCAACCTTGTGGATCATTTTGTCATCTGTAATTTTGTATAGAAAGATCTTATCGCTAGGACCCTTAGTTTCCGAGATATAAGCGAAAAACCGAAAAAAGGGACGTTCTAAGGGCCCCCCCTTCCCCCCGCTCACCTCCTAGGAGTGGGGACTTTTAGTATGTTCACCTCCTAACTAGTCCAAACAAAGTCCCAAAGTCAAAAATTTTGTTCCTTCCATTTCCCTCTACACCTCTTTTTGAGCATTCATTGACTGGACTATATGTAGGCCTACTATCCAATACATTTATATGTATTTAATATAGATTCATGAACATCAAGATTTGTGACAAACATTTTTTCAAGCATGTATTATGTCAATCAAGTAACAACACATCAAGATTTATCTGCCTGTAATTTCTACAGATTGACTGTGTATTTTTAAGGTGTTTATTCTTTTTGTTGAAAATGCAGTGAAGTTGTGTTTTCAACATGGCCCATCCATTCATTTATTTAACTTGTTATCGTCGGGACTATACCTTAAATTTACAGTTCGTTCCATAGGCTTTTTCGGGTACCCTGACGATAATATCTTACTGAAGAACCCTTGGCTCTTGGAAAAAATGAATGGAATGTGTTGCTGAAGTTGTTACATTTTATACTTGTTTTAAAAAACAAAAGGTTAAAATAATCAGATATCCGCCAACCCAAAATAGCTCGATCAAAATATTAAATGAATTATGATCAATTCATGAAGAAACGCTATACTAAAGTAAATAATCTCAAGATAAAATAAGAAATAACTAATGAAATGTTCAAATAGAAAGGTATTTAGAGAAATAAATGAAGGCATTTTGAGTTTGAGATTAAATGATAATAATTGCCAAGACATACAGCAAATAAATGAAACTATGAAGTTTTAAGAATATCAAATTAAATTATACCAAAGCCAGCTATAAGCTAGATTCATAGAGAATCTCTATATATATAAAAGGCTTTGTCCTGACTGACAGGAATCAACGTAGAGCCTAAACTATAACAGATAGAGACTTGGAATTTTGACAGTACCTTCGTTTCATAATGTAGGTGCTCACTAAGAAAGGATTTTGAAAAATTCAGATTTTAAATGCCAAAAATCAAATGTTTTTGAGAATACTTAATCCCTTTTTACACAGAATTATCGAATCCGAATCACATTTGACATTAAAACATATTGTTGTCAGATGGGTTTGGAATTAAATTAAATGGAAGTTTGACAATTACAGTTGGCTTTGTCTATTTTTGTCATACCTTGGAAATTAAACTTTCGCGATCGCTTGAATGTTGTAAGCCCTAATATGGTCAAACAATGTTTTATTTGGACGAAACTCACTATACAGGGGTTTTCTGGACCAAGGAACTCGAATCTGAGGTCGCTTTTACCAGGTGATGCTATCTAATCGTGGTATGTAGTCCACATTATTTAGGTGTTAATAAATATAATGATTTAACTATTATGCTCTTAATTTTTAATTTTTGAAATAATTATCGCGGGCGAAGCCACGGGCACATGCTAGTAATTTATAACATAATATTAGCAAATAGGTATCACAGGATGTAACAGACTATGTGACTACCATGACAATGAAATGGATATTTATGTTAAAAAATCACAGTTAGTTTGCGAGGAACAAAATATTTTAAATCCTAGGAATCCAAACTGTTTGGGAAAGCAGGATGATAATGGTCTGGTGTTTATATATTCCCTTGTGAAAGACAAAACTTGGATTCTGAAGACTGATATTATCAGCATGTTAGCAATACCAATTCTGAAAAGAGATTGCTACATTTTCACATATCCAGTTGGATTGAACGCTTAAAATAATTCTTAAAAACAAGTTGACTTCTAAAAAGATTGATTGTTATTATCTCTGTTATTTCCATTTTCATTACTTGAAGGAGAAAAGTGTTGTAATTAAGTGTAGGGATATGCATCAGAAGTCTTTTTATTCTGAAATAAAAAATTCTGTAGCCTACTAGTGAAACTTTAACTGTTCAAAATTGATTTAATTCAGTTACATAGTGTTGAGAAATAACTAATGTGCATTTAAATAAATAACATTGCAAAATGTCCCATCTGTTACCATCAAGTCCCATCTATTACTCTGGTTTTAACAATCGTGTTCATCCTAGTTGGATTGTATACAAAAGTAAAATATGAAAATAAGCCTAACCACAATACTTACACCCAATCTGATTATTTTATTTTAATGTTTTCATGCAGAACAGGAAATAATTAATTTATATCATACTGCATAAACCATGTCTTTTCCTTGTCTCGTCTGTTACTTTTCTTTAAGTGATTATGAACAAATTACAAATTAAAGTAAGCAATGATATTAATTCATGTAAAGTCATGTGAAGTGTATGCCAGAGTTCAGAAATTGCTTAAAATGATACAGAATTAAATGTTCCAGGCAAACAACATTAAACTTTTAAAAATGTAAATGTTTGTCCTGTCTGTTACCTTGGAGTAACCCTTATAAAACCAAGAATACATATTATTTTCTGGTCAGATAACCAGAAATATGCAATTTCTAAAAGCCCAATAAAGCCTAGTATTCGGGAGGTCCGGGTTCAAACCTTTTATCTGTAACAATATGATTTGGATTTTTTCATTGTTTCCCCAATTATGAAGGCAAATACCAAATCGGAAATTTACATACCATGACCCATCGCCGTTATTTCATCCTATATTGTATCCATTGAAATTTAATATCAGTTCAAACTAACAAGCCATAACACACACACAGGACACAGAAAAGTGAACAATGCATGTAAAAACTCGGATACAAAAAAAAATGATCACAGCTATTGTGATTAAGGAAAAAGAATCTTTATTTTCGCTTACACAAGCACATAATACCAGATCCACAATCTTAAGATGGCTGGTTCACATATGACTGACTCAGTGTCCTTCTGACTTTTAAATTGCAACAAATTTCTAAACTTTTACTTATAAATTTGTCCATCAAATAAATAAACTGTTATTCACAAGTCCAAGCGCTCCGGAACTTTCACTTTCTGACCCACTCGTGTTGCTTTCACGTCCTTTGCATCAATTGTGTCTGATATCATTGCTGGTATAATTTCAGACCCTTCAAGTCTTTAGTGTCACTGAAAGAGATTTCCAAAGGATACAGTCTTTGAAGTGGTTGTACCTTTTCTCCAACAGAACTCTTCACACATGCTACTCTTGACACTCCATCTGCTCCTGGATATAAGTCTAAGATGATACCTAAAGGCCAGTTTATAAGCTTTGAAATGTTGTCTCCTATCAGCACAACATCCCCTACACTGACAACTTGTTTCATCCGCTGACCATTGTGTACTAATAGAGTTCAGTTCTGAACCTGCTCCTCAGATCTTGTCTCTTAACTTCTGTAAATATCTCCACCTCTGCTGTAAAGCTGAGTTATCTATGACATCCAAGTCTGGAGCAGTAGCGGCTATTCAGGGGAAGATGGTGAAGAACAAATTCACCTACCATTTGTTATTTATTTGATTCCAATTTTATTTTTAATTTTTTTAATGATAATTATAAATATTATACAGTAATGGTATTATTATCATTATTACTTTTACTGTAGTTCAAATTCAGTAATATATTGTTTGAATGTTCGCGCCAGAGACAGTGTTTTGCAGATCCTCCAACAGTCACCAGAATGGCGATCAGTTAACACCAATGGACTGGCTGAAGCACAAACTCTCCAGCAAGTTTTGGTCTTCATGTTTACAGCGGTTGCTATGACAACGGGTAGAAAATGTCCCCCGTCACTCCACCCTTACTCAGAGATATACGTCATACGTGAAGGAGACAATTTTTGGTCTTCTCGCTTGCTTGCTTGCTTGCTTATACCTACCGAGCTAAGCCGATAGATTTATGACTACTTGTCTATCCGGAAGGGACCGTCTAAAAGGTACTTCTTTCTTAAATTCTGCAGTCTTCCCACAAAGTAAAATAAATAAAGATAGCTCTAATTCTATTTTTTGTTCTTTATTAAGTTGAATAAGGAGGCATTATATTTCCTCTGTTCTTCTTTCTTTTAGCTACATTTTTTCAATTTCTTAATTGAGAATCCTACAAGTAATTTTCATAGTACTGTACCATGGAAGCAAATGGAGAGAAAGATTTATATTTTGAACACAGCCATGCTCCTGTGATGCCTTATTCAGGGGAACATGCATTTCCCCCGGCCTCAATAATATCAGTCTGTTTTGTGTCACGTTATGTGCCAGGCGCTTCTTTACCAGTTCTTAACGTATTCATTTTATTTCTCTTTATTACTGTGTGCTTCGGTTTTTTTTAAATAAATGAATTTTTCAGTTTGTGTGTTAAGGAATGTGAGTTTATCGTAAGCTGTAATGCAAAAATGAATCCGTTAAACGACCCCGTGTGCACTTTAATATAAACTCCGTTTAGTCGTTGGAGGGAAGATGATAAGAGAGATCTATTGTTTCTAGGATCAACTTGATATACAAAAGATAGGTAAGCAATATAATGTAATAACGTACTATTTCCTACTGTTGATGCATTTACATGAGCTTTGCAAACCTTGATTTGTGCTTCACCTACGTTTAGGAGCGCGAGCCGCTACTGGTCTGGAGTGTTGCTACAGGAAATTGGGTGTAGAAAGTTAGCTTGGGTCAGTGGGATTAGCTCTTCCTAATCTTCTATCACATAGGTGAGTGGCCGAGCATTTTACAATGTCTTCACAATCACACAGTACACTGTAAAGAGGCTTGTCCATGGGTTTAACTCAAAAGTTCCTTCACCATTCTAGCTAACCTCTCCCACCATGAAGCGGTAGGTGGATTCAACTTCCACGAGATCCGTTTGACAACTACTGTCTCCACAATTTCCTTCCACTGTTAGTGCCAACAAACTTGTCTGACCAGATAGTAGAGGGTCTTTCACAATGATTTATGAATCTCCTCAGGGCTTGGATGAATGCTGCTGTAGACATGAACTTGGATGCACAGCACATGTAAACAGGAAAATCCATGCCTTCTCTCCTGACTTTAAGAATAGCAGCACTGCATAATCTACTCCAGTCATTTTGTAAGGCTTCGAAGGTCCAACTCTATCCTTAGGTAATGCTGCAAAAGGCACGTGCATTGATGTAGTTCGATGTCTCTTAATAGACATTAGGCCTACACTTACTGGTCACCTGCTTCACTGCTCTCCTTGCACCCACAATTCAGTAAGTTTCTCTAAATATAGCAAGTAATGTTTGCAAACTAGTGAAACAACTTTTAAGATTTGTAACTTACTTAATTTCACGCTACACGCAACAACTACTAAGAATAACTAGGTAATTATCTTTGACTACTATCACTATAATGACTGAATATGCAAGGTAGCAAGTACTGAAATAACAACTCTCTTAAGTAGTTAAATTAATTCACTACCTGGTGAAAGGTACTTTCTTGAGTTGGACTATATATAATCTGAAACAATTATTTCTCAAATACAGCAATAAAATAATGGAATACCCGAAATTACAAAGACCACTCTAGAGACCCCGCAATAGTCTCACAATTCAAATCTGACTATTAGGTCATTTCAAGGTACTCAATTTCAACAAGGTGATTCAATTTCAAGCACTTATTTAATTTCATTATGCTGAAATCAACTCCAAACTATATTATTAATGCAAAGAATAAATACCAATAATAGTTTAATATGGTTTGAAAAACTAATTAAAAACTGACAGGAAGACAAATTACGGCTCTACATCCAAAGCCCTAAGATCGATAGTTACCAGCTCAAAGGAGGAGGGTCACAAGAAGAGAGACAATTTTCTTTGACAATATATTCTCAACTCACTGGTTGGGTACAATAAGGCTCACCAATTCTATATCATATATACAACATAATAAAACATACCAAACAACATATATCAGATAAGATTCACAATTGCCTTAATATAGTAAAATGTCCACCTCTATTCACGGTCAATTCATTTCTGAATAAAACAATTTATTAAATTGCCAGAATGTTAAATGAGATAGGGAGACCCTATATAATAAATAAAATCAGGTAAACTGATAAACAAAGTGCCAGTATGTTTTTGTTGAATCAATTATAATTACAATTATGATATGCAGAAAATAAGTTTTTCTAATCAGATTAAAATGGACCAGCGTCAGCAGAACTACAGATTTGTGATACCTTGACAATTGCGCACTCACATAAAAATAAAATTTAAAAAATCCATGTCAAATCGGCCGGCTCCAGGATTTGATCCGAGGACCTCCAGAATACGAGTCCAAGACGTTACTATTTGGCCAACTCAGTCAGTTTGACAGTGTTGTTTGATAACCATATCTGAAGGAATAGTGTTAACTGTCAAATTATACCGGTAGACAAAAATTAAAAAAACATGTGACCTTTAATTAGTTGTTACTCTGGTACCGGTCAACTGATTAGGT
Organism: Ectobius pallidus; assembly: GCA_964059195.1. Taxonomy (NCBI): domain Eukaryota; kingdom Metazoa; phylum Arthropoda; class Insecta; order Blattodea; family Ectobiidae; genus Ectobius; species Ectobius pallidus. Next base: position 38,182,745 of record CAXKWD010000009.1, read on the forward strand.
CCAAAATTAATAGGTTTACAAATTCATCATGTCATACTTACTATACCATTTCAAAACTGCCAAACTCTGGGCCTGAAGCAAATACTACATATAAGACATTTTTTATATTTGTAGAAGAACAGATCATACCATTATACTGCCTACCAAACCTAGCATATGACCACAAATGAGAAAAATCATGTATATTAAAAGCAAATTACTCACATAATATCACATCTCACCAACCTCCGGTTAAAACTCCTGCCATGCCAGAAACACCGAACTGCTCTCGTCACTGTCTCACAACCAAACCGACATGGCGGCAAGAGAAAATTACTACGTAGAGGGCTGCGCAGAGAAGCTGCACAATAGCAAACATGCTTCTACAACAAACAGACTAATTCACGTGGAAAATGTGATGTAACTGTCACACCAGTGTGCATAGCAAGCTCATGCTGTTCTGTCATCAGTCTCAAAGTAACTACATGTTTACCTGATAGCAACACGGGTGTCTTGAGGGATTGAGTTTCTTCACTTAGGTTCAGCTTAATTTTCACTCTCATTAGTCCATTTTTATCTCTCAACAACTGCATTTTCTTGGTGAGTTTACTTCCGTCTGGGAAGCATTCTGACGGTACCATTCTGAGTACCAATCTTGGCTTCTTGTGTTTCTTCAAAAGTCAGTTCTCCTCTTCTCTTGTTCCCATGAAGAAGATTGTAACAAAATCTCAAGATCCAACCAATCATATGGACCATCTTGGTGTACTGTGAAAAATCCAGTAACCGACTAACAAATTTATCTTCGTTAGGATCTGGATGTGCTGTGAAAAATACAATAACTGACTAACAAATTTCTCTTTGTTGCTACAACAGTCCCTTTCTTTTTTTGTTATTCACTTCTTCTGAAGCAATACACTCTACTTTAGGCCAATCCCGTACTCTGCATTGAGCCATTGAGGTCCCTTCAACCAACAACTGTCAAGCAGATGGTAAATCAGCAGGATTCGTGTTGCCTGGTACATGATGCCAGTCGCCAGGGTCACTGTAGCAGCATATTTCTTTACCCTGTTGCCCACAAAGGTGCTCCAATTTTATTTCTTTTCATCCATGCCAATACAACTGCAGAGTCATCCAATAAATTACTTTCAAGACTTCCATTTTCAATGCCTGCTTTATCTGGCTGCTCATGTGTGTTCCTATAACTGCAGTTAGCAGTTCTAAGCAAGGAATTGTCACTGCCTTTATGGGTGCGATCCTAGTTTTGGCTTCCACCAATCATACTGTCACTTCTATCTCTGATACAGTTCTTAAGAAAGCACAAGTAGCATAAGCATGCTTGCTCGCATCACTAAATATAATTATGTAATTGTGTCTCACCTGCCTCCAAGGTATCTGCTAAGAGTGTTCTGTGAATACCACACTGTTTCAGCCATGTATTTGCTTAGCCCATTATATGAATCGTTCTGCCAAATGAGCAGGTAGTTCATCATCCCATTTGTATTTCTCCTTCCATATTTCCTGAAGTAACAGCTTAGAGATTAGTGTTGTAGGGGATGTGAACCCGATGGGATAAAATATTCTCTGGGAGACTGACAGTAGTTTTCTCTTCGTAATCGAGTGGGACAATATTGATATCACATCAAAATCACAATAAAGTTGATCCAGTTCAGGATTCCAAACCAGTCCTAGTACACGAACACATTCCTGGTCGGATAACTTCTCTGAAACATCGAGATGACATCAGTTTATATGCTTCTTACACAGACTTGTTCAGCTCTTCTTCACTTGTAACACTAGTGAGACAGCTTTCCACATAGAATGACTGTTGCAATTACAATCTTTAAGTTATCAGAAGTTCTATCTAAATGGTGTGATATCGTAGTTCCAAGTAGAAAGGGACTTGATGAAACCCCGAACACCACTCTGTAATGTCTGTATTCAATAAATTCTATTGTCTATTGCCCTCCTACCAAAGGAAGTTTAAGCTTTGCCTGTCGGATTCCTCCAGGCCAATCTGTAAAAATGCCTTCTCTATATCTGAAATGATGTGTATTCTGTGTCTGCGTTTCCTAAACTGTATCAGAATTTGTGGAATCTTCTCGATCAAATTAGGTCCCTTTTTCAAACAGCTGTTCAATGAATTGCCATTTTTGTCTTTCGCAGAAGCGTCAAATCTTCTTCTTCTGTAGCACTACAGCCCAAATCGGGCCTTGGCTTCTCTCAATCGTTGCCTCCATCCTTCTCTGCTTGCTTCTCTCAATCATCCCTTTCCAGGCTCCTACTATTCAGCAAGCTTCTTCCGTCTTTTCTGACTTCATCCAACCACCTCCTCCTTGGTTTGCCAACTTGTCATTTCCATTCATTTTTCATTTTAATGATTTTAAGGGTGTACTCTGATTATCCATCCTTAAAACATGACCTGTCCATTGCTGCCTTCTTAGCTTCTCTATCTTTATTATATCTAGTTCATCATATATACCATATATTTCACTGTTGTACCTAATTCTCCAGAATCCATTTTCATTCACTGGCCCTAGAATTTTTCTAAGTATCTTTCTTTCGAAAGCATTTAACATGTTCTCAGTTTTCTGCGTAATTACCCATGTCTCACAGCCATATATTAATATTGCTCTTATTACTGTTTTGTACAACCTTATCTTTGTTTATCTGTATAATACCTTGGATTTGAATACAGATATTAATGCAAAATAAGCTTAATTTGCTTTGGATAGTCTGTTTTTAATCTCTTGCATTTCATCATTAGTGTTATTAATTATTACACCTAGATATGCAAAATCTTGAACTAACTTTACTTCTGTTGGCTCTGGTTGTTGTGTATTGTTATTCAAGCTGTTTCTACAGGTTTGTATTAGCAATTTAGTTTTCTCCATGTTCACTTGTAAACCAGAATCATTAGAGCACTCTTGGAGATCTTGAAAGGTTTTACTTAAATCCCTTTTTGTTCTTATCAAAAATCTTCCTGTTCTCGTGGAATACCCAATACAACAAACTGCAGAAACTCTTTACTCATCACATTTATTGACACTCCACATCTTACAATGAACTCATACACTGTTCTCTCACAAGACATCACTCCAACATATTGAGAACAAGATGACTGCTGCCTCACTACATCCCGCCATTACGCGGTCTTTTTACCAAACTCCAAAGAGAAACAAAAAACAAATGAAACAAAAGAACTACGTGGAAACTACTTGGCAATAAAAAAAGGAAATAAAAAATCCAGAAACGCCCACTATACAAACAGTATTTCAACACTCCCCCTCGTTTCTAGATTTTTTTCTTCTCTCCTTTTTTTTTTTCATTTTTTTTTTTTTTCATTTGATCATGATAGTCCTAACATATCACAAAACTTTTGAGTGCTATCAGCTGACAAAGACTTGGTTAATAAATCTGCCACATTATCATTTGTGGATACATATTTAAATTCAACAAATTTATTTCTTACTGATTCCTGCAAAACATATGATTCTACAGCACAATGTCTGGTCCTATCTGATATGCTTTCTCCCTTTGAGATATCTATAGCACCTTGATTATCAGCAAATATTACACAAGGCTTCGAAAGATAATTGCTTTGACCAATATCTGAGAAAAAAATATCTAACCACTTAATCTCACTTAACACATCTACCATGGCTAAGACCTCAGATTCATTATTATGAAGAGAGTCTCTCTTTTGAGTAACGCTTTTCCAGATAACGGCAGCTCCTGCCATAATAATTACATATCCAGTAATGGATTTTTCCATCACTCTTATTCTTTGCCCAACTAGCATCTACATACACTTTAACAGGTGACTTTTCACTGTTTGAATAGCACAAAGACAAATCTTTGGTTTGTTTTCAGTATCTTAAGAGGTGTTTTACCTCCTTCCAGTCACATAGGTCAGGTTTCTCATTTTTCTGACTAAGCTTGCATACAGAAAACATGATATCAGGGTGACTAATATTAGCAATATAGCGTAAACTACGTACAGCACTTCTATAACAGGTAACATCATAAGGTTGAACATCACAAATTTTTGGCTTACTTGAGTCTCTCATTGGTACTGGTAAAGGAGTTCTCAATCCCTTACAATCTAGCATACCATATTCTGACAACACAGATTCAATATAATTTGTTTGCTTCATCTTTACATTTCCCTCACAATCTTTAAGAAATTTGACAGACAAGAAATTAGTTGGAAAACCTAAATCTCTTATTTCTAATTTCATTGACAACTTCTTAATCGATGAACCCACTCGACCTCACAACAATGGGTCTGGAGGAACTTGTATTGACAATGTTATTACGAATATTGATACCAACAAATGCTCAGCCAAAGTAGTTCATACAATTCTATCAGACCATGATGCCATTCACTTCAACACTAATCTAAAGCCCAGCAGAACTCAGCCATCTAACCCTGCATATACATTTAAAAGATCACTTAATGCATCTAATATACCATATTTCATGTATTTATTAAGTTTAGTCAGCTGGTTAACATTGTATGGCTTAACAAATCTAAGTGATAAAGTTGATTATTTTCTGTCAATCTTCTCAAAGATCACTGATGCAGCATTCCCTTTTGTACGATCACGTATTGGACCAAAAAGAGGGAATAACAAAGAGTGGTACAATGATGACCTCCATAAATTAAAAGAAGAATGTACTATGTATTACAAAATGTACATACACAATGGCAAGAAACAATATAAAGATAGATACAGTGAATTACAAAAATAGTACAAAAAAGCCCTTAAGGCCAGTAAGATAAATTATTATTCTAATAAAATCAATGGTTCAATCAATAAACCTAAGTCTACTTGGTCAATTATTAATGATCTGATAAACAAGAGTGATAGGAGTTCTACTCCAAATATTGACCTAGACGCTGAAAATTTTAATTCTTATTTTATTGACAAAGTACATGACATTGTCAACAACATACCAAGTGATTTAGATCCAATGAATCTCATGAACAACTTATCCAAGCCTCAGATCAGTTACCTATTTAAACATGTAAGTGTTGAAGATGTTTACTCTGTCATACTAAATTTAAGTAATAGTTCATGTCTTGATATATATGGCTTAAACTCTAAAATCTTGAAATTAGCATCTGTGTATATTTGTGAACCTGTTACCCATATATTTAACAACTGCATTGAGAAGGGGTACTTTCCCAATACTTTTAAAGTTGTCAAAGTTATCCCTGTTCATAAGAAAGGGAGTAAATACGATTATGGAAACTATAGGCCTATAAGTATAATACCAGTGCTATCAAAGGTCTTTGAAACATTACTAAACAAACAAATAACCATGTATTTTGAAAGCAACTCTATATTTACACCCTCACAATATGGATTTAGAATGGGACATAGTACTATTGAAGCTGTACTTGCATTTATTAAAAAATGTTTTGAAGGCATCGAGAAGGGTGATCATGTTGTAAGCCATTTTTTTGATCTATCCAAGGCTTTTGATACAGTTTCCCATGACATATTAATTCATAAACTTGTTTATTATGGTTTCAGCGAATCTAGCTTAGAACTTATGCGTTCATATTTGAGTAATAGGTATCAATCTGTTCTCTTTAATGATAATGTATCAGATTATAAGCTGGTAGAGTATGGTGTACCTCAAGGCTCTGTCATGGGTCCTGTCCTTTTTATAATATATATTAACGATCTTCCCTCTACAGTACGGGAGAACTGTCTCACTACCTATCTTTTTGCTGATGATATAGCACTTGTATCATGTGACAGAAATGACTCTATCTGTATTGACAATGCTTCTTCTGACATTACTAAATGGTGTGATGCTAATAACCTAAGTCTTAATGCTAGTAAGACTGTTGATTTGACAATTAATCTTCAACGCTCCAATAGCCTACTAAGGAATCCTGTAAGATTTTTAGGATTATATATCCAAACTAATTTGGAGTGGAATTCTCACATTGACTATGTTGCCAAGAAAATAAGTAGAGGTATATTTATGTTGAGAGTACTAACTCATAACATAGATGCTAAGTCACTCTTACTAGTGTATCATGCCCATATACACAGCCATCTCAGTCATGGAGTCCTATTGTGGGGAGGACATCCTTATGCCAACAAAATATTCATCTTGCAAAAAAGAGCAATAAGAATTATCTCTAGAGCATCGCCTGCAACATCCTGCAAACCACTCTTTACAGAACTTAATGTACTTACATTACCATCAGTGTTTGTTTTGAGCTGTCTTCTCTATATAAAAAAGAATGCACACTTGTATAATAAATGCTCTACTATCCATAGCTACTCTACCAGAAACAATGAAAACTTATATATAAATAAATGTAAATTCAGCACCACCCAGAAAAGTTTTGAATATGTTGCCCTCAGACTATTTAATTCATTGCCAAACAAAATTAAGGAGTTATCATATGTTCCATTTAAAAGGTCAATTAAATCTAACCTGTTGTCAAATACCCTGTACAGTGTCAAGGACTTCAATGACATTATCTGGTGAAATGTGTACTTGTATATTTTATCTCATTTGTGTTTATTGTTATTGCTAATACATTGTACAATGTCTGTGGCAAATAAATCTAATCTAATCTAATCTAATCTTAATAAATGAGTTAATTTGCTCCTGTTGCCCCAGATTCCAAGATCGTCCACATAAACAGTCACAAACAATGTCTTGTTTGGATGAACATAGAGGCACTGATCACTAATAGATTTAAATAATCTCAGATCAGTTAATATTTTATGCAAATGGTCATTCCAATCCCTCCCAGCTTGCTTAAGTCCGTACATACTTTTGTTAAGTTTACCCACATTTTTGGGATACTTCTCACTAACAAAACCTTCAGGTTGTTTAATATAAAGATCCTCCTTGATTTCACTGTTAAGATAGGCTGACTTGACATCTACATGATGGCACCCCCAATCATTAATTACAGCTTGAGCGGTCATCAGACGGATTACTTTCCGTTTCACAACTGGACTAAAAGATTCCCAGTAATCTATTCCTTGAATCTGATTAAAACCCTGTGCTACAAGGCGAGCCTTAAATTGTGTAACATTTCCATCTTGATCCCTTTTAACTTTAAAAACCCATTTGGTACCAATTAATTTACAATTGATGGGCTTCTTAACTAGATCCCAAGTTTTGTTTCCCATTAACATAGACATTTCCTCTTCCATGGCTTTAACCCATTCATTTCTGTGTGTACTACTTAACGCCTCCTCTACAGTTTTAGGTTCACATAATTCACAACTACTATTGAAAACAGCTGACTGACAACAATTACACACTTCTTTGTGTTTTCTAACCCTCTCAGATCTGCGCAGTATAGGTGGTTCAATTACATCAAGAACATCAGGTAATTCGCCTATTCCTCTTAGATTCTGAACATCAGATATAAGAGGTTCGATTACCTCATTAGGAATATCAAGTAATTCACCTAGGCCTACTCCCCCTAGACTCTGAACATCAGATAAATTCTCACCCAAAGATATTTCCCCAGTATCATCATCATCAGACTCTTCGTTTGTTATTTCTATATCAGAATTATCACCATTCTCAGTAACATTTATTACAACAGGTGTTTCTACTGAACTGACATATGAATTGCCTTTAACTTTGTCTTTCATTGGGAAAATGCTCTCTTCAAATCTGACATCTCTGGATTGTATTACATAGTTACCAGTTACACTCCATAAATGATAGCCTCTTTTGTCTTTAGGATAATCAAGCATAATACATCTTTCTGCCCTAGACTCCATTTTACTACCTTTTGCAGTGTTCTTAAATACCCAAGCTTCACAACCAAACACTTTCATTCTTTGAAGCTCCTCTACATTCAATTGCATTTTGAACCACAACTCGTAAGGTGTTTTACCATTTAAGGCTGATGATACACACCTATTCTTTATAAAACAGGCTGTGTCTACAGCTTCCCCCCAGAAAGTAGCTGTCATGCCAGCTTGAATAAGCATACATCTAGCAAGAGTTAATAATTGTTGATTTAACCTCTCAGCTACTCCCATCTGTTGATGAGCGCCTGCCATAGAAAATCTATGAAAAATACCTTCATTCTTACACAAGGATTTAAATTTAAATTTTTCATCATTTGTCTGAAAATACTTGATTTTTGTACCCAACAAGTTCTCAGCTCTATTTTTGTACTCTAAAAAACTGTCAAACACATCATTTTTCCCTTTTAAGATACTAACTTCACTATATCTTGAGAAATCATCAGTGAATGTACAGTCGGTCAAATAAAAAACGTCGGGACTCGTATGCAGTTAAAATTAAAGTTTTAGCGCATTAGTTCACAATTTTCCTATAAAAAACATAAAATACAGGTCATTCTCGGAACATATGAGGCCATGCGACAGGAGGGAAAAAAATGAACGAGGGAAAAAATGAACTACGAGAAAAGCGCAACACACGATATTCAACTTAATGTATTGTCATAATTCATTTTGCTTTGTGTCATCGCGTCACATCCAAATGCTAGCTTGAGAGAAAGTGTAGTTAGGGCTGTAATGTATGAATGTTTATTTTTACTACAGTTAGGCCGTAGTCTGGTGGTAGTTTTACAATGATATTGTAATTGACCTGCATTTTTCGGCCACTGAAGCAGCGAGAAGGTTCCATATTTCTTAAAGAGCAGCTGACCGGAAGTTTTCATAGGACTGGCCGGCCGCGTATTTCGATGCTAGATTGCTTGCAGAAGTTGAACGTAAGTTATTGATTTTGCACTACAAGTACCGCTATTATGAAATAAAATCTTTAAAAAATGCTCCTTGAGTAAACATATTCCTCGCGAATTTAATCATTATAATAAAATTATAAGAACTTCCATGCAAGAATATGGCGGACGTGAGGCATATAGCCACAGCCTTCTATACATACGTGTTTTGGAACAAAACTGACTAAATAATCAAGAAAATACATGGATAGACAAGAGGCGTGTGTGAACCTAACCTTAAGTCTTCCTGTACATGCGCATATGCTCGTTCGTGATACTTAATCAAATACTGCCCGACGTTTTTTATTTGACCGACTGTGCAAAAATAATTACCACCCCCTTTACTTTCAGGCTTTATGTAACACACATCTGAATAAACTAACTCAAGAAATTCGGATGATTTTTCCTTTCTTTCTGGATATGCGAGTTTTTTCGCTTTACCCTGATGACACACGCTACAGTCTATAGCAGGGTCGGGAACGAAGGCACTGAAGGCGCGAAGTTACCCTCCCTCTCGTCCCCACTACTCTATTTCAGGAGCTAGGTAATGACAACTAAACCGGTTGACTCAGAGACCAGTCGCGTGGTAGTAATCCTGTTCAGTGTTGGCTTGTGTGCAACATGAGTGAACGAAGAGTATCTAATCGGGACTGGGAGAGCAAGTATTTTTTTCCTTCAAGATGATAAAGCACAGGGTTTGATATGTCCTACTATTATTGACTACATTACAAGCTTTACCATCAGGAGGAATTTCAATTCGGCTCATGTTGGAACCTAAGGCGAGGTTCTATTACCAACAGAATTGTTGATTGGCAAAATTTTGGAGAAACGGTTGATAGACATTGTTCATTTTCCCTTGCCATGGACGAAACTACTGAAAATAAAGATACTGCTCAACTTACTACATTGTGTTTATAAGACGTGTAAATATAGAATTAGCTGTGATCGAGGAGCTGCTGGACATTTATTCAATGAAAGATCACGTACGCGGTGAAGATATTTTTGAGGCAGTGATGATATTTTTGAGGCAGTGATGATGATAGCGTGAAAGTTTAAGCTTGAATGGGACAAGTTGGTCTGCGTAGCTACAGATGGGGCTCCAGCAATGGTGGGAACAGAAATGGGTCTAATAGGGAGACTGCGAAAATTCCTTTGTAAAAATGGATTTTCCTCTAATAGTTTTGAAGCCATTCACTTCATTATTCACAGGGAAGCACTGTGTGCAAAATCAGCTACTTTGAATAACGTAATGGATATCTGTGTTAATATTGTGAATGTAATCAGAGCGCATGCTCTGCGGCATAGACAATTTCAGGAAATGTTGATACTCACAGATTCCGAATACTTGGATTTACCATACTTCTGCCAGGTAAGATGGCTAACCCGAGCCAAAGTGTTACAAAGAATGTTTGATCTACGGAAATACATACTTTCCTAGCAACCAAAGGGATTGCAGTTCCAGAACTTAAAGATGATATTTTTGTTTGTGATTTAGCGTTCTTAAGCGATTTAACGGTTCACGCAAATGAACTTATCCTTTGTTTACAAGTTAAACACAACACGATTGTACATTTAAGTTTTAACAGACTGTGTGAAAACATTCAAGCAGAAATTAAATATGTGGCAGAGCCAAATAGAAGAGAATAAATTGCACCATTTCCCATCCTTAAAATCGGTTATGAAAGATGAATTGCTTGATATGAAAGAAAAATATATGGCACTATTACAGGAGTTACACTATTACATTCTCAGATAAATTTGTAGTCGTGCAAGCGTTAGACAATGACTGCAGGGTTTTCGAAGATCCATTTACATTATGATCATTTGGTGGGCCATGGCGAACTGTAATTGGAATCAATTAACCTTCAAAGCAGCACACCATTGCGCAGTTCAGGAAAACTTGGGTTGGATTTATACACTTCACTGCCGAAAACATTTCCCAAGCTGCGCCTTTTTGCAAGTAAATTATCGGCCATGTTTGGTACTACTTATCAATTTGAACAACTTTTCAGCCTATTGACCTTGAACAAGAGATTGCTGGGCAGTCACATTTCTGATGAATATCTACGATGTGTTCTATGTCTAAATTAACACAGTGCCATTAAGAATACGCCAATATGTAATAATGTACGTTTAAATAATTTCACTACACTATTCAGCTAAATTGTGACGTTTATTTTGAGAATTACGGTGTAGAAATAACTTAAATGCCACTAGTAACATAAGGGAAATAAGTAGAACTAATTAATAAATAATGTTAACTGTATAGACCTGCTTTTCTAAGCTCAAGGCTTGGTTAGAATATTAGAATTGTGCTTCAACGTTGCCATTGCGTCTTTCCTCATGGTACCTAGTTGTCCCATTACCTTTCTTTGTGACTTCCTAGCCAACTCTTCAGCAGTTGAAGAAATATTCATTTCATTACTTAAAATATCTCTCATCCAATATCCGAGGTACCGCCACTGTGGCATGCGTCACGAGTCTGCCTACCTCTCAGGTAGAAGGAATAGGGATGGGGCGAGTGTAGGGGTAGAGGACTTCTCATTCTCAGTGCATTGATTGCCAAGCCTGGTCTATAGTATTTTCTTTCGGGTTTACTTCACAGTCAGGAATGTTGTTCGCATGACCAAAACGCTTATGCCATATGTCTCGTGTTACTGCTTTCAGCACCGTCACTCCCTCGATGCATGGTTTGGTCTCTGTTGAAAGCACAGATGAACTGCTCTGTCCAATACAATCAACTTTTTCCTTCTCGTACCAATCACAGTCAATGTCATACATATCGTCCTCCACAACTCGGGCAGAGAACACTTCTTGGTCATCATTCAGTTTATCATAACCACAAAATAACCCATTGTCAATGTTGAAACAAAAACATGATTTTTCAAGTTGACGTACTGACAAGAGATTATCGCTCACTTCAGGTACCCATAAAACACGCTGCAGTCCAAGTGTCCATCCACCGCATTTATCAGAAACTTTCATTGTAACAGTTCCATAACCCTTAACTGCACATGGTTCCTCTTTCTTGGCCACCTTCACACTGCCTACTGTGTCAGCACAAAAATTGTTTAATAAATCACGATGAGGGGTCATGTGAGCATTGCACCCACTATCCAAAAACCAACGGTTAGGGTCACTACACTCATTTTTATCATTGCAGTTCAGAGGTAAATTTTTGGATTTCCCTACACAGGCTCTATATTTAACTCCCACCATTCTGCAACCAAGGTTTTTCACTGAATCAGTTTCCTCATTTTGCTCAGTATCTTCACTCTCCATTTTTGCTTCCTTACTTTTGACATTTTTCAGCACTTGTCCTCCAGGTTTAAATCCATTTTGTCCCCTTTGAAATCCTGTCTTCCTTCCCTTTCGACAGTTGGTACTGGTGTGACCTTCCTCTCCGCACGAATAGCAGATTACTGTTCCTCTCGATCTTGCTTCCACATTCTTAGGGCAATCCCGGGCTTTGTGACCAGTTTGATTACACAAAAAACAGGATACACTTGCTTGATCTCCAACTCTCTTTACAGTATTCCTAGATAACAGTCCCTTTAATTCTTCTTCACGTATTGTTCTCTGCTCAAACTCCCTCTGGTTTCTCTGTTCTTCAATCAGCAATTTATACTTGACATTTTCTGTAGTCATATTCTCTTGATTCAATTCCATGATGTGAATGATGGACTTGTAGCGTTCCTCCTTTAGGCCTCTCAGCATAAAACCAGCAACAAAGTTGTCATCCAATTTTGTTCCCTGTTGACTCAAAATATCACACAGGTTCTCCACTTTCGAAACATAATCCATCATTGACTCAGTTGATGATTTAGACAGAGTACACAGTTGCTCCAATGAATTAACAAACTGCACTGGACTCCTCTTGCAGTGAATATTCTTTAGTCTCTCCCAAGCAGTCTTTGCTCGTGTGCATTTACCCACATCATTTAGGTAGCAACCACTCACATACTGAACTAAGTAAGATAGAACATCATCATTTCTATTTTTCTGTTTTTCGGTGAGTTCGTCCCAATCGAGATTTTCATAACCAGGTTCGATGCTTTCCCATAATCTCCTTTTCTTCAGAAACGCCATCATTCGGGTGCTCCATTGTACCCAATTTCTTGTATTCAATCTCTCAATGGCCTCCGCCGACTACATGGTATTTCACACAATAATTCACAAGAAATGCTCACTCGTTACACAATCTGTTTATGCTCTCGTATTCTCGGCGTCGTTTGGCGCTGACTGGTCTATGCTCTGCTCTGGGCTTTGCTCTGGGTTGCTCTGGGCTTTACTCTGGGTTGCTCTGGGCCCATAACCTATCAAAAATCTTCATGTTCTCGTGGACTACCCAATACAACAAACTGCAGAAACTCTTTACTCATCACATTTATTGACACTCCACATCTTACAATGAACTCATACACTGTTCTCTCACAAGACATCACTCCAACATATTGAGAACAAGATGACTGCTGCCTCACTACATCCCGCCATTATGCGGTCTTTTTACCAAACTCCAAAGAGAAACGAAAAACAAATGAAACAAAAGAACTACGTGGAAACTACTTGGCAATAAAAAAAGGAAATAAAAAATCCAGAAACGCCCACTATACAAACAGTATTTCAACAGTTCTTGCCATTAAGTTTATGTCATCAGTATAGGCCACCAGTTGCACGGATTTGTGAATTAAAGGCCCTGTTAACTTAAAATCAAGTGACTCTCAGAATAAAGAGTTTGTTCAGTAAAATACAGCAGTGAAACCCCCATGTTTCTACGTTGCTTCGTTCTCGCGAATTCGAAGAATAACTGATATGGCTTCTAGCGGAGTGACGTCAGAGCGCTCTAGCTGCCCAAAACCCGCGCGCCGTCTCTCTAGTAATCAAGTTGCCTATGAGGCAGCAACTTGTATCTTAATATTGTATGCGCGAGTTTGCGTGCTAGTTAGTCGGAAATGCCTAAATGTTGTGTTTTTGGGTGCTGAAACGCCACAAATATCGATTTAGGAATAAGTGTTCATAAGTTTCCAAATCGAGATCGATCACCGGGCAGATTCAAAGAGTGACTGAATAGAATAAATCGGCGTGATTTCGAGCCTACCCGACATTCCGTTGTTTGTTCTACACATTTCAATGCAGATGACTTTGAAATTACCTCCCGGCTTAAAAATGAACTTCTGGGAATCAAAACAAGTCACCCGATTTTAAAGAAAACAGCAATTCCGTTTATAAAATTGAAACCAGGTGGACAAAAGTCGCAGAGAGCGTGTAGTGCCTATGTAAGGAAGAAAATTGTCAAAGAAGCAGTAGCAGATTCGTCAATGAGTGTGTGTGCTGAATTCTGTGAGACAGTGTATGAAGACGCAGGAATCAACGATATCGAAGAGCAAACTAATACCGGCAATGAAAACGTAATTGCACCAATCGAAATAGAAGTGCAGTGTGTTCTTAGGGATATTTTAAATTCTGAAACTCCTGAAAATGAATCTGAAAATGATATGGATACATCTTTTTGTGAAACAGTTAGTAACAGCAGTAATGATTCTACTGATTCCATACAACAAGAACTTTTACAGAAACAACATTCAAAAATAGGTCAGGGTGCCGTATTTTTTGTTGTGTGGGAATGTTTGCTGTCTTTATTTACCTTTTGTTGTCAATGCGGCAAAACTGTCACTAATGTACATCCTTGTATTAGAGGGCCTTCACTATCTGTGAAAACTGATTGCATTAATGGTCATAAATTTATATGGCGTTCGCAAAATAACATAAAGAAACAGTCATCGCTTTCTGTTAAATTAGCAACATCTCTCTATGTTAATGGTTTAAGTTTTAGTGTTTTCAATTCCTTCGCCGAGACTTTTAATTTGTACTTCATGTCTGCCTCTTCATTTTATAGAATTATACACTCCTATGTTTCACCTGCAATAAAGAGAGTGTGGTTAGAGCAATGTGCAGTGTTTGTGCTTTATGATGATTCTAACTACTAGTATGATAGGTGTTGAAATAACACTCACTATAAATGTGTAACTAGGCTGTCGGTGTATTAGTGGTAAAGGATCGATGTTCACAACTTCAGGCTCCATGACAGACTCTTTCTGTCAGCGTCCTATCCCGGGAAGGAAGGTAGGCTGCCATTGGTCAATGGGAAACACCTGACAGCCGGGTTTATTCAATGCTGCCAACTTACATTTTAACACACCCAGTCATACCCACACAGGCACTCAACTACATACATTACACTCCTCCCCTCTTAACTTTTTACTATTCCACTAATTTAGTAATAACTTACTCAAGTAACATTTATAACAAAAAAAATACACAGTAAACATGACAATAGTTACAGATTTAGCCTTTCTATTGGTTTGCGTTCTCTAACTGGGTAACGCCTTTCTGAGTTAACAAGTGTTTGTTTTGTACCGTCCGAGCTTACAACAGGTGCGGTAATGTCACTAGTCATTACCAGGGTTAGGATTTTTAGGTGCAAATTTTATATGAAAAAAGGGAGGGAAAAGGTGCTAAAATATGGTAAAAAAGGGGGACGAAAAGGTGCTATTTTACTCAAGTAATTCAGAAAAATCTATCTTCTATTAACAGTTATTGAGTTGCGAAAAAACACATCAAATCATCACTCACCAGAAACAGTAAAATACAGGAAGCTCTTGTACTTCAAGACATTGAGCATCTCTACATTTTTAAAAATAAGCCTGTTTCTATTAGGACATAGAATGTCTTTGTACATGCTAAAGCTTCTTTCGACATCCACAGAAACCAGTGGGGCAAACTTTGTATGCACTCGGAATGGCAACTCTACACGTGGCAAATTCCTCAACATCCGGATTTTTCTGAAGACTAGACTCAAGTTTGTCTTTAGCAAAGCCCTCTAACTGGTCCCTCACTGAAGTGAAAATATCCCATTGTTTTTCCTTTTCGAGACCTTGTTCTTCCAATTGTTTGATAGCTGCAGTCAAGTACTTGTAACCATGGACACAAAATAGTTCTGTCTCCAAATTCTGTATTTTTTCTGGTAGCAGAAGTTGTTGGGCCTTGGAAATCGCACCTGCGTCTGTTGGATCCAATGAAAGCACAAAATCCTCACAAAATCCTTGTCAAAATTCTCACACAACATAACAGCACACTGAATCCATGATCCCCAGCGAGTAATGACCGGGAATTTTGGAAGGGGGAGGCCAGTGATTTCCTTGTGGGCAACAACACGACTCTGAGCTTTCTGTAGAATCTTCTTCAGGACACAGATGTATTCATTTGCAATGTCGTATTCATTCCTTATGGATTCACAAACCCTGTGAAGGGCATGGACTAGGCATGTCACATGCTTTAACTTAGGGAACAAAGGTTTCAATTGGTTAATTGCTGAAACCATGTATGGAGCCTGGTCTGTAACCACCAGAAGAAGTTTTTCAAATGCGATACCACTTGGCCACAGGTTTTGACAGAAGTCCATGATTGATTGCATTACTGTACTGGCGTTGGCTTTCTCCAGTTCGTACATTTTAAACAACATGGGCTTAACGTTCTCCCCTGATAGGGGAAAAACTAAAATGTTCAAAACATATCATTCCATTGAGTCTGTAGTTTCATCCAATATGATTCCCACATCACAATCAGTCACTTTCTCCTTGATGGTTTTTATGGTTTCTTGGTAAACAGGCTCCATGTAGTTTCTTCTTATAGTACTCTCATCAGGCACTGACATCTTTGTGTATTTTTCAAGGAATTCTTTGAAAGTCGGATGGTTTACCTTATTGAGTGGAATTCCCACTTGTGTAAGAGCAGCACATAAATCAATGTTGAATTTCTTCAAATTTTGAGTTTTCGATGAACACTGTTCAATCGCATTCCGTAATAAAGGTTGTCGCGATTTATTTGTTTGAAGTGTCTTGTTCTTTTGATGCTTAGAAGTGGAAATGTGATGTTTGATGCGGTCTCGCTGGTGTTTTTCATCTAACAAAATTCCTGAATCGCAAATGCTACACCGTATTACAGTTCCATCTGTTTCTACGGAATCTTGTTTGAATTCCTGAGACAGAGAAAATAACCGGGCTCTGGACACCTTAGGCATGGCAAAAATACACTCATTTAATTACAGATTTGCACTCACGATCAACAGACTACTGACTGGTGAAGTCAAGAAGATGGAAGTGAGAGAAAGAGGATTTGCGTATACACAATATGTTTTTTTATAATAAATTATAATTTGGTGGAATGAAATATGCATTTCCACTGTAGCAAGCTATTTGTTTCGGCAAAGTGAAAGAGGATTTGCGCGCACACACATTATTGTTGATGGAATGAAATATGCATTTCCATTGTAGGGAGCTATTTGTTTCGGCAAAGTGAGAGAAAGAGGGTTTGCACGCACACACGTATCATTTTCTGTTGTTGCAGGTGTGCTTTCAGTCCCGCTTTTACTGGAAGTAAAATGGAATGAAACTCACAAGTCATTCATAACGCTTTATAATGATAAAATGCACTCTAGAAGAATATTGATAAGCTACAGTATATGAAAAAGGGGAAGAAAGGGGATTATGGGCACTGTTGAGAAAAAAGGGGTAAAAGGTACCAAAAAAGGGAAAAAAGGTGCTACAAAAATGTCTCCATTTAGACTATAGATAAAATCTCACACTGTGGTATCTTTCCGAAGAGCTTTAATTTACCTTACGAGAAAAGGTGCGCACCTAAAAATCCTAACCCTAGTCATTACCAAAGATCTACGATTGGTAGAACGGTGCGGAGAGGATACGGAGTGTGGTGTTTCCACAACTGCTGCGTTCCTTCCACATCTCAACCACTGATCGGAAGACACACTGGGTAACAATAAGTGGTCATGTGTGGTGTCACTACTTACTCCAGGTGCAGGCACCTCTATCTCACTATTCAAACCTATTATCTGATCAATATGACGTTTCCAAATAACATCATTTTTAAGTTTAACCAGATATGACACTGCACTTATCATTTTTACAACAACACCATCGATCCACTTATTTTTACCTCTATAGTCTCTTACAATTACTGG
Organism: Ectobius pallidus; assembly: GCA_964059195.1. Taxonomy (NCBI): domain Eukaryota; kingdom Metazoa; phylum Arthropoda; class Insecta; order Blattodea; family Ectobiidae; genus Ectobius; species Ectobius pallidus. The sequence goes on from CAXKWD010000009.1 coordinate 38,200,510, forward strand.
TTGTCCTTCACACAATACTCTTGTCTTACTTCCACCATAATTAGCAATTTGTTTACCTTGTTTTCCATAAACGAAACTTTGCAAATTTGGCCTAAGTAAATCTAATCTTGACCTTAAGGGTCGGTTGAACATCAACTTAGCTGGTGTTTCATTGGTAGTGGAGTGTATAGAATTTCTATACGCCAACAAAAACTTGCACAAAGCTAAATTGTCCTCCTCCTTATTCATAATAGCCAATTTGATTCTTTTCTTGACAGTTTTCACAGAATTTTCTGCTAGACCATTACTAGCTGGATGAAAGGGTGGTGTTAGCGTATGCTTAATGCCATTGCCTTTCAGAAACTCTTTGAATTCATGTGATGTAAATGGTGGGCCATTGTCCGAAACTAACTGAAACGGTAAACCAAACCGTGCAAATAATGGCCTTAATTTAGAAATAGTTTGTTTTGCTGATGTCGAGTGTACCTCTTCCACCTCTAACCATTTGCTATGGGCATCTACTATAATAAGATACAACTTATTATTTATAGGACCTAAAAAATCTACATGTAAACGTTCCCACACGTTTCTTGGGTACTCCCATACATGCAAATTACACTTAGCTGGATTCTGACGTACTGACAAACAGAGTGAACAACTGTTGGCAAGATTCTCTATATCTGAGTCTAGGCCAGGCCACCAAAAGTAAGACCGAGCCATAGCTTTCATTTTGACTACACCAAGATGTCCACTATGCAACTCCACTAAGAGTGACTTACGTAAACTGTTAGGTACAACTATTCTATGTCCCCACACAAGAATACCATTTTCAATAGCTAGTTCACTTTGTCGCTGAAAATAAGGTTTTAAGTCGTTATCGACAACTGTTCTGTTGTTTGACCAACCATACAATACAAAATTGTACACTCTCTTAAGTAAACTATCCTTCTTAGTTTCCTCTCTTACATTGTTAAAATCTACAGGTATGTCATTCTCTTGAATATACTGCAAATACGTTCCGACATAATTGATATCTTCTGATTCCCCCAGAAGGTCCTTTATGTTTAAGGGCAATCTAGATAAACAATCGGCATTTGCATTGTCCTGAGACTTAACATATTTAATGTCAAAATCATAGTTGGTTAAAAATAGTGCATAGCGTTGAAGTCGACTTGCTGCATAAGCAGGCATTCCCTTTTTAGGTCCAAAAATTGATAACAAGGGTTTATGATCCGTGATTAAAGTGAATTTCCTGCCATACAAATATTGATTGAATTTCCTGACTCCGTACACTATGCCTAATGCCTCTTTATCTATGACACTGTAACCCAATTCAGCTTTGGATAAAGTCCGTGAAGCATAACAAATTGGTTTCACTGAACCATCCCTCTGAATTTGGCTTAACACACAACCTAAACCATAGTTAGAACTATCTGTCGCTAAACTTACAGGTAAGTTAGGGTCGTAGTGTGCTAAGATTGGTGCTGACACCAATTTACTCTTAATTAGCTGAAATGCTTCTTCACAAGCAAGGGACCACTCAAAAATACAATCTTTCCTCAACAATTTATATAAAGGCGCTGCAATAGTTGACAAATGTTGTACATATTTGCCATAGTAATTTATCATGCCCAGAAAAGCTTTTAACTGAGTGACATTCGTTGGAGTAGGTGTATCTACAATAGCACTTACCTTAGATTGAGACGTACTTAGGCCTTCTTTACTTAGTACATAACCTAAGTACTCTATTGATTGTTTAAAGAACTCACATTTCTTTTTACTCACTGTCAGACCATTTTCACTCAACCTTCTGCAGACTTCATACAACCTTTGTTTGTGTACATTCATGTTTTCCCCGGTGATTAGTATATCGTCTAGAAAATTAACCACCCCGGGTATACCAACAAGGATTGATTCGATTATTTTCTGAAAAATGCCTGGCGCTGATGCAACACCATAAGGGACACGATTGTACATGAATAACCCTTTTGTAGTACTAATCGTACAATACTTTTTAGATTGTTCATCTAAACATACTTGCTGATATGCCTGAGAAAGATCAATTTTTGAAAAGGTTTCACCCTTTTGTAGAGTGTTGAAAAGATCCTCGATACGAGGTATTGGATGTCTATTCACAATTAAAGCATCATTCAGTGAAGACGCACGAAAATCTGCACACAGCCTCAACTCTCCGGATTTTTTAATTATTGGGACCACTGGACTTCCCCATTCACTATTAGCTATAGGTGATAGAATACCTATGTTCACTAACCGATCGATCTCGGCCTCCACTTTGTCTTTTAAGGCAAAAGGAATCGGTCTAGGCTTAAGAAATTTGGGTACTACATTTTCTTTCAATTCTAACCTAGCTGGTTCACCCTTGTAGCAACCTAGTTTGTCTGTAAACACATCTGGAAACTTTAGGTATAGATCACTTACAACTTTGGATTCAATGTCCATTATGTTACAAAATGATTGGTTTCGATCATAGTTAGGACTGACCTCTCTAACTTCACTGGGTTGACCAATTTGTATTACAACTCCTAAATCTCTGATCCAATCTCTACCCATGAGTGGGTTTGCTCCCCTAGCAATTACATACAGGGTTAACTGCTTAGTTTTACAACCATATTTTACGTTTACACACAATTTACCCAATGGCTTTATCGGTTGATTAGTGTAAGAATTCAACACCAAATTTGTATGTTGCAACTTTAGAGAACTGAAGTTATCCCTATAACATTGTTCATTAATCGCCGAAATACATGCACCACTGTCTACCTCAAATTCATTAACTTGTTTTCTATTTGCAAGTTTAGTGTAATAGGCATAACTCTATCTTTTTCCATTCTAGGCTCCTCAACTTCATTTAAAGCGAAAAGGTTGGTTAGGTCATAACTTTCCTCATTTTCATCATTAGAAACAAGATTAACTCTACATTCATTAGTAGGCTTAATACCACTACTTATAGATCCATCACTGCTCAGTGATCGATCTACATCTACGTAGTTTTGCTTACAATTAAAATGCTTTTTCTGCTTGGGAGTTGACTTATCCCTACTGTGACAAGCCTGCGCCAAATGGCCAGTTTTACCACACTTATTGCACTTATATGCACGAAATTTGCACTGATTTGACTTGTGGCCCTGCTTGCCACAACAATAACACTTCACTTCACTAGTAACTCTCTCCTCCCTCTTATAGTCGAACGCTCGCTGGTGACGCTGCTGCGTAGACCTGCTTGAAGTTCCACCGCTACTAGCGCTATGGTGCTCTGCTGCTGAACTCTTCCGTCCTGTGCTGTAGTGAAGTTGACCCACTTGTGAATTGCCCCATGCCGCTGGTAGACCCGCTGTAAGCGTAGCCGCTTCTCTATCCGCCATTTCCATATTTGTTGCTATGGTCACTGCCTTCTCAAATGTCAAGTCCGTTTCACCAAGTAATCTTTTCTTGATTGCATCATTCCGTATTCCACTCACTAGTCTATCCCGCAAATACTCAGCCAGATTACTTTTAAAGTCACAAAACATGGAAAGTTGCTTTAACTGTACAACATACTCTGCAATTGTTTCATGTTCTCGCTGGTTTCTCAAACTAAATTTATAACGTTCTGTTATAGATGAAGGTTTTGGGCTAAGATGACTTTCCACCAAGGTCACAATTTCCTCGAAAGTTTTTTCCGTTGGTTTGGAAGGAGCACACAAGTTCTTAACTAAATTGTAAGTTTTGAGACCCATCACTGTTAACAATGTAGACACCTTTTTTTCAGATTTAATGTCATTAGCGTCTATGAATATTTCTAACCTTTCAATGTACGATGACCAACATTCTTCTGCGGAGTCAAATGCATTCATCGAACCGATGAGAACTGCCATTTTGGAATTATTTTCCCGCCACAGCCTGTCCAAGAATAATGGAATAATGGAATTCTGACATACAATTTGTTCGTACACCTTACTGCACAAAACGTTGAACCTGAAGGAACATTCCTAAACACCATAAAGTCACTGCTGCTAGCTAGTACACCTTTCTGTACAGCTACCACTTCTTTCACTTTCAAGGCCTCACGCGATAGCCCTTCCGCCGATCGCCGCCAACTCACGATGTGGATTCCAATTTTAATACTGCCACAATGCAGTCCTGTGTTTACCGCCTCGTCGCCAAAATGCAGTGTTTGTGCTTTATGATGATTCTAACTACTAGTATGATAGGTGTTGAAATAACACTCACTATAAATGTGTAACTAGGCTGTCGGTGTATTAGTGGTAAAGGATCGATGTTCACAACTTCAGGTTCCATGACAGACTCTTTCTGTCAGCGTCCTATCCCGGGAAGGAAGGTAGGCTGCCATTGGTCAATGGGAAACACCTGACAGCCGGGTTTATTCAATGCTGCCAACTTACATTTTAACACACCCAGTCATACCCACACAGGCACTCAACTACATACATTACACAATGTAACAGTAAAATCGCTGCCAGACAAAATGAAAAGGCTTGGTTAGCCGGGGACGGTCAATTTGACAGCCCAGGATTTTCAGCGAAGTACACAACGTATACAGTAATGGACGTTAGTACTGACGAAATAATTGATTTTGTTGTACTCCAAAAGGGGCAGATTACTGGGGATTTGGAAAAGCCAGCATGTGACATAATAATATCGAGATTGCTTGAAAATGGTGTAGATGTCGAACTTTTTCTTTCCGATCGACATCGAGGGGTTCGTAAATTATTGAAAACAAAATTTCCGAAAATAGCACATGAGTTTGATGTGTGGCACCTGTCTAAGTCTCTTGCTAAAAAGCTCAAAGAGATCGGCAAGAATTCACCATTATTACAAAGTTGGAAAGACAGCATTGTTAACCACCTGTGGAGGGGACGAAACCGCGTTGGTTGAAAAAATTCAATCGGTGTTATTTCATATTTCCAATGTACATAGCTGGACTGGAAATAACGTAATTAATCAGTCCGAACATGAAGACATTATTGAAGATGAAGCAAGTGAATGGATAAGACCGGAGTCAAATGATTACATGTTACTGTCATTTGTTATAAAAAGCAGGAATTTCATTGAAGATTTGAAGCACGCGAAGAACTATTGTCATACAGGACATTTAGAGTCGTATCATAATGTAGCACTAAAATACAAGCTGAAAAGGATTCACTTTAGTTACGATGGAATGGTACTACGATCAATGTTGGCAGTTATGGATTATAACTATAATGTAAACAGAAACGTTAAAAGTGAAAAACTGAAATACTCAAAACCGACAAAAAAGTGGGTAGTGGTTTCAGTTTATGAAAGTAAAAGTAACGAGTGGCGTAATGACATAGTGAACAGGGCATTACATTACATAAATAATTCAAACATTGAATTTGAGGAAGATCCTTACCTGGCTAAAGATGTTCCACGATGTATCGCTCCAGTGGCCCGTCCTGAATCGCTGGAAGCTGTGAAGAGATTCTCTTTCTCGAGATTCCAAGAACTTTAAAGGTACCGCAGTAACAATTTTGTCCAGTAATAACTTTCGATATGTATTTACAGTACCGGTATTTAATTAATAGTTTAAATGTAGTATATTACTTACAACTTTGATTTTATTTACAGCAAAATTTTAAATTATAATAGTTTTTCTAGAATTTATTTGTTCTTTCACTTGCATGAAAATAAATGACGAAACTAAATATTTTACAGACATAAGTCTAGTACTGTAAAAAGAAGACTGAGTTGACTTTAAAAACTCTGTATAACATTTTTTGAACCTCACTGTAGTTGTGGATTCAGGATTAAAATTTCAATTAATCAAAATGCGAAATATCTCTTCCGTCAGCAGGTTGAAATTGTCTGTACTCTTTGTTAGGCTCAGGGTATTCGTTCCGAATCTGTTTAACTACGCATGAAGGTATGACTTTTCTATTGCCTTTTCCGAAGGGCTTCCAAGAATTAATCCAGTAGACGAATTGTCTGTAAGCTACATAACGCATGTTTCTATTGTTCGCTACTCGTAACTCTTCCCTTTCAAAATTGGATTCAGCTCTCACCATCATAAGGTGCCTAGCAGTGTTCAATGTGTCCCTGTTTAATACAACAGAATGAAAGGAATTATGTAATGTAATGCAATCAGCACTTCCTTTCACATCTCTTATCATAACACTTTCAGAACAGCAGAAACATTCATTATGAAACGCTGACAAAACACATTCACCACAGTTGCACCAATCAGTACTATTTACACGGTCAGCATTCCCAGTATTTTCTTCGTCTGGCCTTAAAATTACACCTTTTTTCGGCTCGAATTGATATAGCATGATTCCAGACATGACACGAGAAACTGGTAAATTTATAATAATTTTAACACACGAGATGACACCAGCAATGAGCTAACAAACACAGACTGATGTGTCGGCTACATATGGCATTCCAATGCTTGCTCACAGTGGTGAGAGCGCCGTGACGTCATACCGCATTATTGGCGGAACTTCTCTACTTGGATTGCGGGCGAACGGTTAAACATAGAAAGCTCGGGTTTTCGCACAAACTAATCTCTAAATATCCTCTTTTTAAACCAGCTTGCACCTAAAAATGCATTTTTTAAGTTAACAGGGTCTTTAAGGTACCATCCGTATTTATTTTTAATTTCCTGATTACATGTTGCAGAGTAATATTGAAGAGAAGTGGGGAGCCCATCTCCTTGTTTTAGTCCTTTAGTTGTGTATATCATTTCAGTAAGCTCCTCTTGTATTTTAAATCAGAAGGCTGTATTATCCATTGTTGCTTTAGTCAGTCTCACCAGTATTTTGGAATTCCAAAGTTCAGCATGATGCTATAGAATCTGTCCCTATTAATGGAATCATGCGCCTGCTTGTAATCCACAAATAGCTGGTATGCATCTATATTATAATCCCATAACTTTTCCAAGATTTCCTTAACAGTAAATATTTGTTCTATAGTTGATATTATTCTTCCTAAATCCTGCTTGGTATCTACCTATTATCTGTTCTGTATAAGGTTCCAGCCTATTTTTTAATATTGTAGTGAAAACTGTAACAATTACACAGTAGGGATATGCCTCTATAATTTGTACATGTCAACTTATCACCTTTGTTTTTGTATATTGGGCATATTACACACTGCTTCCAGTCTTTTGGCAGTTCCTCATTTTCCCATATTTTGGTTATTATTTCGTGTAATTGTTTACTAATGTGACTGCTATTAACTTTAATTAACTCTGATGGTATTCCATAAATCCTGGCGCTTTATTATTTCTTAGCCTGGATATTGCCATCTCCACATCCAATTCATCAGGGCCCTGTAGTTCTTCATAATCACATTCCCTCATATGCTCTTACTGTTCCATTCTGTCATTGGTATCCTCATTTGTATTCAATAATGTGTTAAAGTATTCTTTCCATCTATTTTGTATTTCATTAAAATTGCTTAAGATCTTTCCATCAATATCTCTGTACAATGTTGTCCTGGGATTATATCCTCCTCTTGTCAGCTTAACTCTTTTGAAACCATCAAATGTTCTATTTTCTTTGAAATCTTCGTCAATATATATAGAATGCCTATTTAATGCTATTCTTTTCTTCTTTCAGCAAATTTTGTCTGCGTCTCTTCTTTTGTTTCTATAAAATTCATGTTTTGGCGGGTAGGTCTAGCCAGGTATTCTTTATATGCATTATTTTTTATCTTCTATCATTGTCCTGCATTCCTCATCAAACCACTCATTTCTCTCTCTCTTAGGTTCAATTCCTAGGACCCTCTGCGCTGTTCCTATGATTTGTCCTTTAAAATATTTCCGTGGTTAATCTACATCTGTTATATATTTTATTGTGCTATTATTCAGTTTCTTGTTTATTTCTTCTTTGTATTTAGCTAGTATATTCTCATCCTTTAATTTTTTGTATGTATTCTATCTTGTCTTTTACCTTTTTTGTTTCTGGTGTTTTATTCTGGCCCTGTATTTAACTCTAACTAGATAGTGGTCTGAACTACAATGCGCTCCTCTCTTAGATCTTACATCTAATATATTGGATGCGTGCCTTTTATCAACTAATAATGGCCAATCTGATTTCTGGTATTTTCATCAGGGGATGTCCAAGTCTGTTTATGTATGTCAGGATGGGTATAACAAGTGGAGCTTTTTATGAAATTGAATTAAATTGAATTTATTTGTTCTAAACAACTTTACATTAGCCCACAATTCTACTTTAGAAAAGGGTCCGTACCTACCTTGCGGTTTCTGACAGTTCCTTTTCAAGACATTACATAACTATAATATATCTCACAACAGTTCATCGTGTCTCAATTTAAACGTTAACGTTTGTTTTCGTACACATCTGGGTCTGCACACTATTCCAGCTGCTGTTCGTTCTAGCTTACTAAGTGGAGCTTTTTATCATATTCTTGCTAATAGCAAAATCTATAATGATTTATGTATAGCGTAGAGCTTTTTCACTGGTACTCACTACTAAATTGCGGTATTTTGTTACCTGTTGGAGCGCTTTCAACCGCATGGAGCGGCCATCTTCAGCAACTGACTTCCGTGGTGTTGTTGTTGTTGTTGTTGGGAAGACATTTCTGGATAACTGTATCGTACAGCGCGTGCGATTTGAATTGTAACTGTTCGTTTAGGATGTTGGTGTTGTCTTGTGTGGTGTGTCTGTATATTTCATATTGTTCGAGTGTGTTGAGTGTGTGACCTTTGTGGTTAATGTGTAGGATTTCCATGTCTGTATTGATGTCTGCGTATTCGTGTCCTGTGGTTATTATATGGTTTGCATAGGCAGAGTCTGTGTTTTGTTTGAGAGCTCGTATGTGTTCTGTGTATCGTGTTTTGAAACTTCGGCCTGTTTGTCCTATGTAGAATTTTGGGCAGTCGTTGCATTTTAGTTTGTAGACTCCTGGGTTGTTGTATTTGTTTGTGTGTTGTTTGTTGTCTGTGGGTTGTATTTTGTTGATTGTTTTGTTCTTTGTTCTGAATGCTATTTTGTATCCTTGTTTTCTGAACTGTTGGGCGATTTTCTGTGTATGTGTGTTGAAGTATGTGAGTGTGATGTATTTGTCTTTTTTCTTTTCTGTGTTTTGGTCATTTTTCTTCGTTCTGATTTTGTGTAGTAGGTTGTCAATGACTGTGTGGTTGTAGCCATTGGTAATGGCTAAGTGTTTTATGGTGTTAAGTTCTTCTTTGTGGTCTTCAGCGGATAGTGGTGTGTTTTCAAGTCTGTGGAGCATGGATCGGAATGCAGCATGTTTGTGTTGTGTTGGGTGGTTGGAGCTGTTGTGTATCAGTGTGTCTGTCATTGTGGGTTTTCTGTATATTTTGAATTTATGTTTCTGTGTGCTGTCTTTTGTGATAGTGAAATCTAGGAAATTGAGGGTTTTGTTTATTTCAAATTCTGCTGTGTATTGTATGTTTTTGTGGATTTTGTTGATGTGGTGTAGTAGTTGTGTGCATTGTCTGGTGTTGCCTCTGACAATGCACACAACTACTACACCACATCAACAAAATCCACAAAAACATACAATACACAGCAGAATTTGAAATAAACAAAACCCTCAATTTCCTAGATTTCACTATCACAAAAGACAGCACACAGAAACATAAATTCAAAATATACAGAAAACCCACAATGACAGACACACTGATACACAACAGCTCCAACCACCCAACACAACACAAACATGCTGCATTCCGATCCATGCTCCACAGACTTGAAAACACACCACTATCCGCTGAAGACCACAAAGAAGAACTTAACACCATAAAACACTTAGCCATTACCAATGGCTACAACCACACAGTCATTGACAACCTACTACACAAAATCAGAACGAAGAAAAATGACCAAAACACAGAAAAGAAAAAAGACAAATACATCACACTCACATACTTCAACACACATACAAAGAAAATCGCCCAACAGTTCAGAAAACAAGGATACAAAATAGCATTCAGAACAAAGAACAAAACAATCAACAAAATACAACCCACAGACAACAAACAACACACAAACAAATACAACAACCCAGGAGTCTACAAACTAAAATGCAACGACTGCCCAAAATTCTACATAGGACAAACAGGCCGAAGTTTCAAAACACGATACACAGAACACATACGAGCTCTCAAACAAAACACAGACTCTGCCTATGCAAACCATATAATAACCACAGGACACGAATACGCAGACATCAATACAGACATGGAAATCCTACACATTAACCACAAAGGTCACACACTCAACACACTCGAACAATATGAAATATACAGACACACCACACAAGACAACACCAACATCCTAAACGAACAGTTACAATTCAAATCGCACGCGCTGTACGATACAGTTATCCAGAAATGTCTTCCCAACAACAACAACAACAACACCACGGAAGTCAGTTGCTGAAGATGGCCGCTCCATGCGGTTGAAAGCGCTCCAACAGGTAACAAAATACCGCAATTTAGTAGTGAGTACCAGTGAAAAAGCTCTACGCTATACATAAATCATTAAGATTATCGCTACAGAATGGACAAAACTCAAGAAAATCTATAAGTCTTTCCCCATTTTCATTTGTCTGATCATGTACACTATGCTTCCCTATTACATCCATATATATTTGCTCCTTCCCAATCTTTCCATTGAAGTCTCCCATAATCAGCATGATATCATTATCTGGTGCTGAGTTAGATACATCTTCCAATTTATAGTAGAGTTGATCTTTCATTTCTTCTGATTTATCCTCTGTGGGGATATGTGCATTTATTATATATATATATATATATATTGAAATTTAGTTTTTGGTCTAAGAGCACACATTCTTTCGTTCACAGGTTTGAAATCAATGAAAGCTTCTTTAATTTTCTGATTGACTATAAAGGCAGTTCCAAATTCATGTTTCCCATCTTTCTTCCCACTATAGAATACTGTCCCTTGTAATGAAAAACCCCGTTCCCTATCCAATTTGTATTTTGGTGCAATCAGATCTATTTTGTATTTGTCAATTTCATATAATTGTGCTTGGAGAGCACCTGTTTTATAGAGTGAGTGCACGTTCCATGTTCCAAATTCATTGTCCGTCTGTCGTGCCATTCTTTTTCCTTGAGATCCGTCCAATCCGAGGCAATGCTTCGATTTTCTGGGTGATAGGGTTTTACCAAGGGGGACACTAGCCACCCGCCAAACCCCCAACTTGGAGGACCAGGTTATTTTTGGATCAGGGTTTTCTTCCCCTAGCCTTTGAAGAGCCAACTTCTATCTGCAAGGCAGCAGGTTAAATTAGGTAATCTCTTCCGCCTTCTCTGCTGTTGGGAATCACGTTTCTCTTCCGCCTTTGAAGCCGTTGGATGTCCTCTTCTGGATTGCGTCTTCGTCTGATCTCTCACCTTTAGCCTGTCCAGCATGGGAGGCCCTGCCAGTAGCTAAGCTACCGCTGGCTAAGGCTAAAGGGTCAACAAGACACGCAAGCACCTCGACCTACGTCAAGGTCGTGCAATCCCTAGATGGTGAGAAGCATCAAATACCAGTCTGATTTTTGTTGTCATACTGGATTCTTTGATTACGGCTCGAAGGAGTAGTTAATAACATCCCACTTCTTCATTGTTTCATGGAACCCTTTCTATTGTACCATCCTTGAACCAACTATGTAGTATATTGTCATAATCTTCATACCTGTTCACAGTCTTAAGTTTCTTCGTAGTAGTGACTAGTCTCACCTTCGCCATCTCCTTGTTAGAATTCAGTTGGGGGTGACCTTCTTTGAATGGCAGACGAACTTCCTACCTCCCATCTTCTCTGACCTTAACTGTTTGCTTGAGACATTGCGGTGTTTCCATTTCTAGATTCTCTTTTGTTTTCACTTCAATGGGATACCTAGTATATCCAGCTGCCATAAATCTGGAGTATCCAAACTATTGAAACAGCTTACAGCAACCACCTTATTAAAGTTTTTCACTTTTCCCTGCCCCATTACAGTCCAACTAAACTTTGTTTCTAATGCAGATATGTTTTCGTCCAACTCAGCAACTTTTCGTGTCAGCAATCTAGCCAAGACATCTGCTCCCAGTAGAATCTTTACTTCTGGAATACCATAACCTACATCAGCCAGGGTTATGTTGTTCGCTTTCAATAGAGGATAGTAATCTTGTGTTTCCAGCCTTGGCACATAGGTACATATTTTGTTTTTGTCTAATACTGGAATGGTACACTTAAACTTGTCTAAAGGCTATGCATTGTGATCTTGTACATGCCGTGAACTTCTTGTTCGGTGTCTCATCTTCTCATCTACATTCTTTAGTCCTAGCTTCTGCACACTGTCCTTGGTTATGTATGATGTCTGTGGTCCTGAGTCCAGAAGAACTCTAGCTAACTATTTAGTCTTAACCCTTTCGACTTTCACCACCAATGTCTGCAGTAATGTATGGTGTTGCTGGTGTGATAACAAATTTTGAGCCTTTCCCACTTTGCCTTCTTCGATACAATGTCCTTTAGATGGTTCTAAATTAGTGTACATAATAGTGTGATGTCTTTTGAAGCATAACAAACCCTTTTTGGAAGCTCTACAGGCTTTTGAGGTATGTCCCATTTTTAAACAAAATGTCTAGTTTTTCATCATGGTTCATTATTTATTATTTAGTATTCTGCCTAGTGGCAGGTCCATGTCTTCGTACGGAGAATTTCTGACGCCAGTGTTCCCTATCTCCAGCTTCGTCCTTCAATCTGCTGTATCTCCTCCCATCTTTCATGGTTCATACTTTTGCTTTAAAGCAATCTTGAGGAGCATGTGAACTCTTCGTGCACCAAAGGCATGACTTTTCTGACTTCTTACTTTCTCCTGCATGGATAACTGCTGCTGTGGATATTTTGTGATTCGCAGTACTATGCGATCCCTAATAATTAAAACTAGCATGGCTTATATGCAGTTGTTCCTCTCGTTCAACTTCTTGGCGTAGAAAGGTTAGGTTAACAGTGCTTCTAAATTATCACAATGATGTAATTAAACGATATACACGGGAAGTGATATAAACTATTGAAACTTTAGGGCTGGTGGTCAGCTTATAAACACTTTAAGCTGCACTTACATCACATTTATTCATGGACTAGTTTTGGGGAAGCAACTTATCCTCATCATCGGCTGTTGGTCGACTGGTATCTGTCGTGAAACTTTCTCAAGTACTAACTGTAGTAACTCCCTCTTATAAAAGTCATTTAAAAGTTTATCACGGACGAATCTTGCCTTCAGTTGTTCAGTGGCTTTTGGATATTCTCTGCGGTAGCTTACAACCAGTTCTCTCGCAGGCGAGTCTTCCACTGTAGCCTGATACAAATATTGAAATTTGTCTTCTGATTCTATGCTTGCATCTTCGTGATTCTGTTTAAACTGCGTCTAAAATGCGATCCAATTTTTCACATTGCCGTTAATTTTTTTTAATAATAGCTTCTCAGCACCAACTATCTTTTACAGTAGTTTTCAGTTTATCCAGATCTGTGGTTTCTTCTTCTTCACTCCTCTTAACCTCGGATTGTTGGTATTCTTCTTGTAGCAATTTGTCACTTCTAAAATATCTATCAGTTTTATCTTTTAATACCTTAAAACTGGCTACAAGATCTCGTTTTGTGGAATGGTCGTCTTCTAACTTCGCTTCCAATGCGTTTGCTGCCTGCGTAAACAATCTTCTCATAGATGGAAAGGTGAAGTCAGAATGAAAATTCCGGGATTTGAACCAGGATCTTCGGCTTTCCGTGCCGATGCTCTAACCAACTGAGCTACCATGGCAACATGCCGATACAACATTAAATTCTCCAACTGACTCACAATCCCAGTATACCACCAGGTGATCTCAATATGAGATATGAACCCAGTGGCGACTTACAACCTCTAAGTACTTTAAGACCCGGGTTCAGTTGGTTAGAGCATCGGCACGGAGAGCCGAAGATCCTGGTTAAAATCCCGGCTATGGCATTGAATTTTTCCTAGCTCAGTTGGTTAGGGCATCGGCACGGACAGCCGAAGATCCTGGTTCGAATCCCGCCTATGGCATTGAATTTTTCATTCTGACTTCACCTTTCCATCTTAGCCTACACACGGCCAATGTGAAAGAATTATCAATCTTCTCATAGTTGATCTTTCATTCTTTAAATTATCCATAGTCCTGTCACAGTTGCCAAAATGTTGTGAATAAGAACAATTCAAAAGAGAATGAATCTTTATTTTTGCTTCAACCACATAATACCAAATCCATAATCTCAAGATGGCTGGTTCACACATACCCATAAGCTACATCACTTCACTTCACTTCACTGTTTTTATTTAGAGACATCCTATCCTTGGATGTAGTAACACAGTCAAATATTACAAACCATGTGAGCAGTGTGTATCCAAACTATGCAATAAAAAGTGTGAAAGGTACCACGTGCAAGTCAGAGCAGTATCATACACAAAATTCTGCAAATCATAAATCATTGTCAATGAGAATGAAAGTTTACTTTCATGGACAAGAATGCTGATTGAGTCAGGACTTATTTTAAATGCACATTGTATGCAATTTCCTCATTGTTATTAAAGCTTTTTTTTTGCAAGATTTCTTCTTAAAAATTATCTGAAGGGTAGTTATAAGCCAGCCATCATTTATACAACTCAGGCTTTGTCTTGCATGGCGAACAATAAGGACATCTTTGCATTAGGCATATTTTTCTATGGAATGATAATTCTTTCACACTGGCCGTGTGTAGACTAAGATGGACACGTGAAGTCAGAATGAAAAATTCAATGCCATAGCCGGGATTTGAACCAGAATCTTCGGCTCTCCATGCCGATGCTCTAACCAACTGAGCTACCATGGCAACGTGCCGGTGTAACATTAAATTCTCCAACTGACTCACAATCCCAGTATACCACCATGCGTTCTCAATATGAGATACGAACCCAGTGGCGACTTACAACCTGTAAGTACTTTAAGACCCGGGCTTTATAGTAAACCACTAGTAGGTCACAGTGGAATGATAATTCTTTCACACTGGCCGTGTGTAGGCTAAGATGGACACGTGAAGTCAGAATGAAAAATTCAATGCCATTGCCGGGATTTGAACCAGGATCTTCGGCTCTCCGTGCCGATGCTCTAACCAACTGAGCTACCATGGCAACGTGCCGGTACAACATTAAATTCTCTAACTGACTCACAATCCCAGTATACCACCACGCCTCGTGACTCACAATCCCAGTATACCACCACGCCTGGTGACTCACAATCCCTGTATACCACCACAGTTTTTTTCAACCGGCGCGACTGCATCGCTCGCAGCGGTGAGCAAGAGGCAACACAATCTGTTACGTTGTTTCTTATGAAAAATGTCAACAATATTTTATGGAAATGCTTGTGGTGCTAGAAAACTGCCCAACAGCCAAAGGAATTCTCCCGATTTATCTTTCTTCAGGTTCCCTAAAGATCCTGAGAGGTAAGCAAAAACAGTTATTTGTTAAATTAAATTGCAAATTTGTGATTATCATGCTTTCATCCATACTAGTGTATTTACTCCTATTTCTTTTACTTTTAGGAGCAGAAAATGGCTTGTAAATGTTATATGCAATTAATTATTTTTATATGTAGGCCTACATCATAAATAAAAACCCTAACGAAGCAAAAGTTTCTAAATATATAGGCCTATTTACAAACACCCACCTGACCTTACTAATTTTGAAAATGTTTTAACACGAGGTTATGTTAGGCCTATATAATTGAATTTAACAAAATTAAACTGTCCAGAATAAAGATAACGTGTATAATCCCTTACTTTATAATACTTTATCGTGTTTAATAAAGTGAAGAAAAAGACAAAAGTCTTTTGTTAATGCATCTGATATTGATTCCATCGGGCTATAAGCCTAGAACTTTACTTTCCCCCCTAATTTCTGAACTACTACTACTACATGCTTATTGAAATTATTAAGTTTTCCTATTTGTCAGAATTTTCAGAGTAAGTATGTGTTAGTAGTAGGTCAATTAAAATCTTGAAGATTTGTCGTAGTGATGTAGCTTATATGGTGGACGGAAACCGGTCTGATACTTTATATGATATACAATGTCATCGATCTTGAAACTACAACTTCTTTATATTCCCATAAAGTCTATGACTTGATGTGTTCACCAGTATGCCTTTCCGGTAACAATCTCGTTCTAGTAATTTTAAAAATAAGAAGAATTACAGCCATATATTCGTATCTTTCCAATGCTGGAAATGGCTGTTTGCTAGTTGCCTCTTGCTGGCCGCTTGGGGTGCTAGTGTCG
Source organism: Ectobius pallidus (assembly GCA_964059195.1). NCBI lineage: Eukaryota > Metazoa > Arthropoda > Insecta > Blattodea > Ectobiidae > Ectobius > Ectobius pallidus. The sequence continues at coordinate 38,216,774 of CAXKWD010000009.1, forward strand.
CACCGATCTGTCAAAAGGATGCATTTTCCTTTCTTTAGAGCTTCGCTACTGTTATACTATACTGTGGTATTAGTTCTTACTGGGTTATTACAGTCTTTGTACACAGGGCCGTAGCAAGGTCCTTCTGCGCCCTTGGCGAGTTTGACAAATCTGCGCCCTCCAAATGCACAATTTTTTTTAAATTTCTGTAAAACTGATTTTCTAAAATTCGATTGCAGAAGGATTTTTTTGGTCCCATTTCTTTAAAAAACCACTGCCTAATAGATGAAAACTAATAATGTAGACTAAGCTATGATGGTCATGGTAGTTTTAGTTGGCACATTTTTTTTACTGAAATCATTCTTACCTATACAACAGAAGTAACGCCAACATCAACAAGAGACGAAACAACACAAACATTAATATTGTTTCACTGTTTAATCTAAAAATCGCTTAGTTAAAAAATACAATAATAATCAGAGCCCGGATTCTAATGACATGTCATCTTTTTTATTGATGCTGCATAGACATTGCCATTTTGTAGATAAATCATAATCATGGCCTCTAGATTATAGAAATGCATTTTTATTAGGTCATTTTTTTGACATTGTATGCAATTTTATATTTTTAGGGCATTTATTTCGTCCCCAGCGGTGCTGTCTTTGAAGTGTTTGTTTAATGCAAGAAGGACACACTCCATGTTTAAGTGTTGTCAAGTCTCAGTCGGAAACGAGAATCAAAGGAACGCCAAAATGTTGTATTACATTACTGTTATTATTGATTGACTTGGCACCAGAGTCTGCCACCTGCTTGTATTTGAGAGTGCAAACTACTATTTACCCTCAATAAACAATATAATCCGGCAGACCGCAAAAGAAAATGCCGAAGTTTGACTCGTCAGTGCCTCAGTGCCAGTATAAATTTCCGTAAGGAAAGAATATTCACAGCAAAAATCAAAGTTTTTTAGACCTACAACATCCTCTCTGAATTTAAGGTTTTAACAATTATGTACAAATTATTCTATAATTTTGTGTGTACAATAATAATTTTTTATAAATAAAATATCAGTTTTTAGGTCATTTTTTATAATTATTAAGTAATTTTCTTTAAATTTTGGGGTCATTTTATAGGTCATTTTTCAAACAATTTTAGGTCATCAGAATCCGGGCCCTAATAATAATACAGTATAATATAATTAAAAATAATAACAGCGACTATAATATCAGCGCCGGCCTTAGAAGGGAACTCGATCAAAACAAACAGCATGTGTACTGCCAGCTGGCAGAGCGTGCATCGGCCGCGGATCACAACACATATTATTCAATGTAAAGTTACAGAAATTAATTTTAATTTACATTAATACATTGTGTGATTTAAAAACTAAACATTTTTAAAATAAGGAATTTTAGTTCACACTTAATTTATAATAAAATAGTAATAACAAAAGGAATTGAGATCTGCGCATTCGGATTTTTCTGTTGTAATAATATAGTTGGTCAGTCATTTTTGCATGTAGCATGTAACAGTATGAGCGATGCCATTGTTGATCGCTTTGTAATCAATCCTGCCGACAGTAGTAGCACTGAGGACGACAATCAGCTGGAAAGGGATTGAGTTGAACCACTTTCATCACAATAATAACGTACATGTTGGATGTGTATTGCTTCCGTAGAGATAGGAGCAAACATGTGAGGTAAAATGTAAAATAAAATCTCTGATAGGAGGACCAGCCCGTAAGATACAGGCACTCTGGGAGAGCAAGAAGGACTTATAGAACTCAGGTCGTTGGATTCAGAGGTCCACGAATGTAATATTGGAACAAACCATATAACATGTAACAATACGATGGAACTCTTTATTTCACACAGTATAGGTTAAATAGATGCACTGAATTAACTGATTGAAATGCTGAATAAAATATAAGATTAAATATGATGCAACCCTTGCATTAAATAATGGAATGCGATTTGGCGGGAAGCTGTACACACACGTGGCGATAAATGTAAGGAATTTATGCCAGTACTGAATTATATCCAAAATGCTCGTAAGGATTGCTGTGTTCCTTTTAAGATGATTTAAAACTGATATCTGTAGAATAGTATACTGTATAGCTGATTTAATGACCGCTTGGGGTTGCACAATGTTGTCGAACTAATACACGAGCTTTTAGAAGAATCTAAGAAGCCGTTAATGATGAATCTACTGTAAATAGTGTAGTATTATGTAATTATTCGCGTTTAAGAACAAAACCACTTAGGCTATTGTCTTGCAATGGCGCGAATCGGCAAAGCAATCCAACATAGACTGTCTCATGTGGACGCAGGCTTCTAACTGGCTTGGCTATGACGCTGCTTAGTATCACGAGGCGTCTTACAAGTAAGCACCTGCCGGAAATAGTGCCAAGAACAGGCGGCAATCACTTGTATCACTGCGCTGAGATTGCTGGCTCAGCGAAAATAGACTTAGCGGAGAGTTTGAATATACAGACTCACTAGACACGTAGAAAAATGCTAGTAAAACCTATAGCTTGCGTTAACAGTACATATTAATCTTCATTGTCGTTATATCTTTCCATACTGTTCATGATTTATGTTTTACTCTGTCAATATGAATCGTGTTAATTAAAGGACGTTGCATGACTGCTTTTTGCTTGTAGACAATCGGCATAATACTATAGGTATAGATAGTTCACGTGCATTAATTTTTAATAACCTGAAAGATTTCTTCCACTAACGTGTAATTTATATTGCTTGATAAATTGCACCAGCCTAAAAAAAGCGGGATTTTTCATGGTTAATTTTGCGCCCTTCGTACCTGCGCCCTTGGCGGTCGCCCACCTAGCCACCGCCTAGCTACGGCCCTGTTTGTACAATGCCGCTTACAAGAATAATAATAATTCTTGGAAGTGATTTTACTGCACTGAAAAGCACGTGCTGCCTTATAAGGAGGGTAGGGAAGGTGTGGAAAAATCTGTCTATAACCAATGCTGCATTCTTAATTTGAAAATTGAGGTTACGGCTACTGGTTTCAGTCCCTCTCGGCATCTCGAAAATGCCGAAAAACATCAGCAATTTATTTATAAGTGTTTAGAATTATTGTGCAATGACATTATTAGGCATGACAAATGGCAAGGTCACTGCAGAAAGAAGCTTCCGTATAAACTGAAACATAATACAATGTTACTGAAAGCAAAAGCAATGGCGAAGATAAATGGAACCCGTATATTGATGTAAATCCCAAGCAGAATCTTCAAGATAAAGATGAATTTCGACAGCCATGGGCGCCCATGCCCGGGGGCAGAGGCTCTCAGGGAAAGGAGAAAAAATATACAGGTATGTTAATAATTATAGTCAGGTTGAGCCGTGAATTCGGCTCAGAAGAGTATAATCAGCTCTCGTAGTGAGCTTCGGGGGAACTAAGAACTTTGTCTTAAAATATGTTACGCGTCCGAGTTACCAGTGGTCACGCATGGTCTTTTGTGAACGCGGTACGTACCGCAAGGGAGCTGGAGAGCAGTTCTCGAGCTGGCCAGTTGGGAGCCGACTTCGCCGTAGTAAACATGTAGTGTAAAGAAGTAGTCATTTTGGTGGGCGTGTCTGCAGTTCGACATGGAATCTTGTCTTCTGCCTGGTGAGATCGTTTCTGATTATTTTTTCATATTCATATTATTAACTAATTTTGGCATTTCGCATCTCACCTATTTGGAGTTCTAAATTCCGTTATATCAGCTTATTTTGGTCAATATTTAAATCTTCAGTATGTTCGCGATCATTCTTTGGCATTTGGAAATTTCCGCCCACATGTAATGAAATTGATATCCGGTCATGTATTACAGGTTATTAATTTCGGTCCGTGCGTCTATCTAATTTTTTCTCTCCATTTCTTTCTCTTGAAGTTCAAAAAAAAAAAAAAAAAAAAAAAAAAGAAGAAGAAGAAACTTTCAAAGTATATTCTAAATTTAATGTGTAAAGTTCTTTTTACTAAAGCAAAGCCAGCACCTCATAAATCAAGTGTTTTTTGTACAGTTTAATCCTAGAGTATAAAATGTACAAAGGTTTCGAAAACCATGGGATTGGGAAGTAATTGGTTAGGTTAGATAAACACTACAGAGTGATACTATTTTTGGATCCAACTAGACAATAGGAATTGGGTTTGGATTTTTAGGGAGACTATGTTTTTGGAAGAAAGCTGTAAATATTGAAACATAAAGAATGTTCTAGTCAAATTTAGCATAGGTTCATTTCTACATATTGGGCTACATACAGGGTGGCGTGCACCAAACTCATGCCATTTACTCTTTTAGTAAACCTTACTCCCAGAGTAAATGAACTTACTCCACAAGTGGTGGAGAGCACCAACACGGAGTACGTTACTAATGTAGTAAGTTGTGGAGTAAATAAGGCCAATATTTACTCCTACTCAGGGGGTGGAGTAAAGTTGTGTAGTAAGTGTGTTCTGTGGCATTTGCGTGAGTTATGAGTAGACATTGGAATTATATGCACTAAAACTGTTAAAATATGCATGCATTTATGCTGCTAAAATATGTAAAATATGCACCAAAATCTCGAAAATATGCAGTTAAAATGCAATCTACGCATTTTCAGCGCGTCCAATTATATGTCCTCCTGCTGACTGTAATTGGATTTCAGTAGACTATCATCAGCTTCTCTAAGTGTTCCGGAGTAAATTTATGTCTCTGTTGGTTAGTACGAGTTTGTATGCTGAAAACGATCTCTCGACGTCCACAGATGTCTTAGGGCAATATTTGTAAGAACTTACAAGTTCTGGTGAAATTTCTTCTGGAAGGTCAACCCTGTCACCCTGCAGGTACATATTTGTTCACAGAGCAATAAGATGTTAAATCCAGGATGTCTTTGTAGAACACTGCACAGTTTTTTCAGAAACACCTTCTTAGTAGTTGAAATCAAAGTGTTCACTTCAGAAAATTGTTCCCGTACAGTTTCTGCTACTCTGTGTATTCCATGTACAATGCAAGTAACCAGTATGGAATGCAAGCCTCTCACCAAAAGCGCATTATAGGTTTCTGAGTAGGAAGCAGACTGCACAAGTATTTCACGACTCTGTAAAAATTGTTAATACTTAAAAATAACGTTCCAATCCTTAAAACAGTTTGATATATGCATGGTGCATACTAAAATTGCAAAATATGCAACAACGCCAAAAATATGCTTTTATATGAACTATAAACTGTATATATTCAGTAACCAGTGATGGTAAAACGTACTTAAAGTCTCCTTTCCATATCATCTGTTACAGCAGGTGGAATATGCATCTCCATATAAATCCTGTCTAGTTATGAGTTACATATGACATTAAATGGATTACATAGTTCAAACTGAGGATAAGTTATTGAGATGAAGAAGGTGGTATACAAAAAATGAGAGTTGTGGCAGGTGATTTAATACATATTAAGCGAACCACACCTAGTAGGACATTTAATAACGTAAATAATTAAGCTCATTAATCCTTACATGAAATTTTGGCGTTTGGAAGAAATGATGTCAGATTCTCACTACATCCATGTGATTTCAGCCAGTCAAATGTGGAAATATCATTGCGGAGAGCGATCCAACTAGGAAGACGTCCACCAAAGGTGAGGGGGAGAGTGAGTGGAAGGGACGTTTGCATTGCATGGTACAAGGAGCGCATGTGCTCTCAAATATCTTCCTAGCTGGATCGGCCTTTAGATGCTACAGTTCTCCCTAACTTTGGGTTAGAAAACGACGATGTATTTCAAGCTAATCCTATGGATACAGATATCGGCGAGGTATAGTATATTTCAATAAATGAAAGCCTCCGTTCTTGGAGCTACCCAGAAAACACTTCCCCCTGCTACTTAACCATAGAGATTACTGAACAATAGGTGATTCTCATTGTTAAACGATTTAATGTAATTATTGTAAATTAATTTTATTACATTACACTTCTATAGCTTAACTTAAAGCACAACATTGCGAATGCCAGAATTATAATAATAATTATAAGAGCTAAATGTTTAATAGTTGCACCCGCAGTGTTAATGAATAATATGTCCTTTTTTTCTGACCCAGGTGTAAAAATGTTCAAACAGGCCACATCGGAAGAAAATTTGACTGACTCTGGGATTAGCGTACATTGAGAAGGGGACACATTGTAAAACCATTCCTTAAAGACTCCCCAAGTCTCGAATGGTGGAGTGAGACGAGACTTTGATGTTTGGGAATAAACTATAGCAGATGCTGCAGTCTATAGTATGCTGCTAACTATTTTAATTAACCCTTTGGACAGAAAAGTGAGAAGCATTATAAACTATATAGAAAAAAAAAATGCCAACATGAGTGCCGAAAACATTTTTTAAGGAGGGGCACTGGAGGTTGACGCTGCACAGGATCTAGATAAGTAGTCACTGAAATTATTTTTAAACACACAACCATCTACATAATTATTATTGGAGTTCATAGCTTCCGAAATATTTTACTGCCATTTTTTGTTTAAATATTACATTTCCTAGTTGTAATATTATTATTTTTATAAGGTAATATTTTTTAAGTAAATGTTCTGTGCATTTGAAAAAGGACAGAAACATAATGCCCCTTATTAGTTTTTATTAGCTGATACTTCCGGTTCCGGTTGTATACAATATCGTCGATGCCTGCGGTCCAGTTCTCAAAGCCAATAAACGGGAAAGTAGTGATATTTCAACCAGTGCATAGTGTTAATCAATTCTTTAAAATACCAGCAGTGTAACTAAAGATACAGTTCAAGTCTCTTTAAGGCTATATTAAAGTGTAGTGTACTTCAAGTTGTCGCACGCCTGGATCAGATCAGCGCCATCTTAGTGGTGGTCTCGTAACGGTCAAATGCATGCTGGTCGACCGTATTATAAACAGTGATATCCGCACGATAGTGCACTTTACTTGTGCGGCCACAACCAGTCATAATTATGAATGAACCTATGTTAAAAAACCGCTCACTGAACACAGTTGTAAACATTCTTATGAATGACCTAGAAGAATCTCGCCATGAGATCTGTAGACTACAATCTGTAATCATTAGCCTCAATAACAAAATCGCAGCTCTTGAAAATGAGAACTGGGTAGCCAACCCTAGATTCTCAGCTAAAGAAAACCCTGTTAAACACTACCGTAGTTACGACAATTACCCTACTAGTGATAAATCACGCCCGACTTCGTCCTTCATGACGACCAATAGATTCGATGTTCTATCATATGACGAGGAATTTCCGTCACTAAATTGTAATGGCAAACAGGAAAAAACCATGAAAACACGAAGCAGCCTAGTCAAAAATCTCACAACTCATAAACCTAGACTAAAATCCCGTTTCAAACAAAACTTAGAATCACACAAAAAAAAAGTTATGATTTACTCTGATAGCCAAGGTAGGGGATTAGCGGAAGAGCTAGCCACTGTAATGCCTAGTAATTTCCTAGTACAAGGCCTGGTTAAACCTGGTGGTAAAATTAAAAATATAACAGAAGGGATCTCACATTCCACTTTGACAATGAAAGATCATGTCATCATCTTAGGAGGGACAAATGACATCTCATGTAATTCAGCAAATGATGTAACCCAAGTGCTGAGTGAAGTTCTACACAGTCTGCAGGCTCAAATCACAATAGTGGGCATACCTTTCAGGCATGATCTCCAGGAATCATCGTTAGAAAATATATTGACACGTCACCTGAATAGCGAACTATCGGCCCTCTGTGCATCTAGCAAGAATGCCAATTTTCTATCAACTGAGGCCCTAGTTAGAAAGTGTTTCACTAGACATGGCCTCCATCTAAACAAATTTGGTAAATGTGAACTAAGCAAGCTACTCTATGAATCCTTACACAGTTCACTAACCTCTAGTAAAGTGAAAACCACTATCTCATCACCAGCTCCTGCAAGTGTAGAGGTGGTTCACAATATCTTGGATCACGTCAATGTCCCTACTGTTCCATCCCATGCTCCGGCGGAGGATGAGATGTCTCTCGAAATCAGCGACTGTGATGTTAACCCAGTTTCTCCTACACTGGCTCCAGCTGTTGCAGTTATGCCTCACCTAATGGCTGAATGTGATGATGACCCAACCCTAGCCAACAAGGGAGTGTCGTGTGCAAATGATAATGTGAATGACTCTTCCCCCCCATCACATGCTTCAGCAACGGAAGAGATGACTCTAGAAATGGTTGGTTACAAGATTGTCCCCGCCAACCCATCATCGACATCAATGGGTCCTTCCATTTCAAAGGTAGTAATTACTCCTCCTACAGAGATAAATAACAACATCGAAGAGGAAATCACTTCTCAAGAAGAGGTCATAGAATCAGTTGATATGGGTGACAATTCCTTGCAAAGGCAAATTAGAAAATCTAATCGTGCAAGCAAATTACCATCTAAGCTCTCGAATGATTTTTTAATGATAAGTCGAGGTGCAAATATAGTGAACTAACAATTCTGTACTGGAATGTCCAAAGTCTACCCAATAAATGTACTGAACTGGAGTTGATGTCTTCTACACTTAACATTAATGTAATCTGTATTTCTGAGCACTGGCTTAATCAACATGAAATAACTAATCTGTATCTGCCTGGTTATGTGTGTGCTGACTTCTTCTGCAGAGAGAATTTTCGTCATGGAGGTGTAGCAATATTTGTCAGACAGGGCTTAACCTTTAAGCCTAATAGCAACCTGAATAAACTCTCTGTTGAAAGGGTTTGTGAACTTTCATCAGTGACTATTGTTGAAATCAGTGTTATTATCGTGGTTCTATATAGAACACCTAATACTAATAATTTCTATCAATTCATTGACACGTTACAAGTTCTTCTTGCTGCTGTTTTTAGTTTGGGAAAATATTCTGTCATACTTTGTGGGGATTTTAATGTTAACTTCATTGACGGAGGTGATAGTAATTTTAGGATAATATTAGATAATCTCTTTCAGTCCTTTGGCCTACAGTTAAGTGTGCTAGAAGCTACCAGACCTAGGTCTGGGACATGTATTGATAACGTTGTGACATCATTACATTCTGACAGAATTGAAGCTAAAGTTTTACCAATGGTGGGGTCGGATCATGATGCCATCAGTGTTAAAGCTAGAGTTGTTAATACTAATTGTTCTAACAACTCTCAGAGTGCCAAAATCATCTTTAGACCTCTCAATGACCAAACGTGTGCTTATTTTTGTTTCTTACTATCTAAAATTAATTGGTTATCACTTTATAAGATACAAGATATTAACAACATGTTTGAATTCTTCATGAGTATATTTCTGAACACTGTAAACATGGCCTTACCCCTTAAAACTCTATCTAGGAAATCTAATACTAAAAATAAATGGTTTACAGAAGATCTCCGTAACCTGAAAAAGAATTGCTTGAAACTGTATGTCACTTATAAAAACAGTGGTTCAGAAAGCTCAAAAAGGGCTTACTTGTTTCACAAAAAATTATACATTAAGGAAGTCAAACTAGCCAAGATAAACTATAATTCCAATCTTATTAATTCCTCTTCTAATAAATCCAAAGCTATATGGTCGGTAATTAAGGACACCTCTGGTATTAACAGTAAGCCTGTCTCTGTGAATCTTGAAATTTCTGCTGATGAGTTTAATAATTACTTTTTGAATATTGTTGATGAAATCTTAAGAGATATTAAAGTATGTGAACATAACTCATCCTATTACATGGAGTTGGTTGAAAAAAATAATACTAATAATAGGCCCACTCATAATATGAGGGAGAACAATGGTGATCTCTGTAGGTCATTCAATTTTAGTGAAGTTACAGTAGATACTGTATATAGTAAGATTTTATCACTTAAGAACAGTAAAGCTCTAGACATATATGGTATCAACTCCATTTTAGTGAAGATGTCAGCACCATATGTGGCTGAACCTATATCATTTTTAATCAACAAATGTATCAACCTAGGCTATTTTCCTGAACTGTTGAAGGTTGGTAAAATCACACCTGTCTTCAAAAAAGGTGACAAATCTGATGTTAAAAATTATAGACCTGTTTCTGTCTTACCAATTGTCTCTAAAGTATTTGAGTGTATTCTTAATGATCAAATTATCAAATATTTTGAAAATGAAAATCTTTTCTCAAATTGTCAGTTTGGATTCCGCAAGGGTCGATGTACTAGTGATGCTGTTATTAACCTGGTGTATGACTGCCTATCAGGACTTAACAAGAAAGAATCTACATGGTGTAAAATGTATGATTTCTCAAGAGCCTTTGACACTATCTCACATGTGACTCTAGCTGATAAATTGAGATTTTATGGTTTTAGTGATGAAGCTCTTAACTTAATTCAGTCATATCTATCTGGAAGACTGCAATGTGTTCACTTCAATGGTATGCAATCACAGTTTAAGTCTATCAAACATGGTGTACCACAGGGTTCTATATTGGGCCCTATTTTATTTATTATTTATATAAATGATTTGCCTAGTGTCTTGTCTGTCTATAATAACACATCTAAAGATTTCCTAAATTCGTATCTCTATGCAGATGATCTGGCTCTGACTGCTGTAACTGACTGTGACCTCAACACCTTAAATCTCTTAAAAGTTAGTGATGATATTGTTCTAGATTGGACTGCAGCTAATTCTCTATATGTTAATGACTCTAAAGTTACTGACTTGAAATTCACTTTTGATAGGAAACATCAGTACTTCTATAAGGATGCTAAATTTCTTGGCATCGTCCTCCAAGGAGGTTTAAATTGGTCATCTCATGTTGTATTAATCTCTAATAAGATTGCCAGAGGCATATTTGTGCTTCGCAGACTGCAAAAATATGTGACTAGAGAGGTATTAATTTCTGCATACTATGCTTATGTTCATAGCCATTTAACTTATGGTACTCTACTTTGGGGTAATTGCAGTTCTGCACTTAACATCTTCAAATTACAGAAGAAGGCTTTAAGGATAATCTATGGTGCTGATTGGAAAGCCCACTGTAAACCTCTTTTCATCTCATCTGGTATTCTCAGCCTACCATCTATATATATTTTACAGTGTTTGTTATATGTTAAGAGTAATTCTGATAACTTTAAAACTTATTCTGATGTACATACCTTTGGCACCAGAAATTGCAATAACATTTTACAGGATCAATGCTTGTTTGCAACAACCAAACATAATTTTAGGTACATGTCAGTGAAAATGTTTAATTCTCTTCCGGTTGCTACTAGAAATTTAACTTTTAAACACTTTAAAGGCTTAGTACTGATGAAACTAAAACAAATCTGCTTCTACAAAAATGATGAATTTTTTGAGGTAGCCAAAAACTTTAAATAATCTTTCAGTACCTACTATTTTGACCTACACATTGCACTTTTTATTTATTTATTTATTGTTTTGTAGTGTTGTATTGATCCTGTATTTCTTTGTATTTCTTTGTATCTCTTTATATTTCAATGTATGTATTTCTAATATTATTCTTGTACCCTTGTACTATAATAGTTTGTTATATTGTTGTTATATTGTATCCTATACCGCAGAACTGCGGTCAAAATGGATTAAATAAATATGAAATATGAAATATGTTATCCTTTTTATCCCCCTCTTTTTCATGATTTTGTGTAATACTTCTTATTAATATTGTTAAACAGTCAATAAGTATTAATAATTCATCATAGTGAGATTTATGATAAACAACTGTAGAATAATTGATTTATCGTTTTTGGGGAAGAATATGTAACTTTAGGAAGTATAAATATTTTAATATATTTTAGAACTTTATTATTATTATGAGAGAAATAATTATAATATTGACAGTGAATCAATTATGAAAATCAACTGGAAATTCCAATTGTTTGCATTATAATACAGAAATAGTTTTCACAAAAATTGTAATCACAGTACCCTAACGTAGGCTACTAAACTGAAAATATTCAATTGAAGGAATTAAAATTAGTAATGAATAAAACATTACTATTAGACCTATTTTAAAACATGAAGATTGTCATTAGTAATATTTGGAACAACCCAAATTCATATTCATTGTTTCAGCTCTAGACTCAGTTGATACGATACATTATGTAGTATTCTTCCTCGAGGGTTGACTAGATTCGATCCCCAACGAGGATGTTTGCTATTAAAATCTCCGCCGAGTAGATAATAAGACTTCAATTCGTGGAAAACAGCCCAGAAATCCGATGGATTTAGTTTGTTGGCCGGAGCTGAATAAAATGATGCAATTTGTAATTTCTTGTTATTGAACTCTATTTGTATGCGTGATATTTGATATTCTTCTTCAATTATGGGTGGAAGTTCATAATGTACTAGTGACGTTTTTATAAAAACAGCAGAACCCCCTTTCCTTTCTTGACTGACGCAGTCCAGATGAACCCAGCCTATATAAAGTAATATAAAGTAGATTATGCTCATATAAATGACAATTAATTAAATGATAATATTTCAGTAGCTTGTTGGGTATCAAAATATGCATAATCGCAAGAAAAGTTTATTGCAATTATTAACAAATCTCTTAAAATTTATAGTAATTAACAAATTGAATATTTGTATATTTTAATCAATTTGTACTGGTCACAGAAAATGCTAAGCTTGGCCAGGTAGCCGGGAATTTCCAGCCCTGTCGCTAGCAACACACACAGTAGCTTTCAGGTATCGCCCTCGAACAAAGACATAACAGTACACATAGCAGCCTCTATTGTAAGTATGTAAAGGAATGAGAAAGGACAATGGGTCTGTCAATACCTTGAGTGCTGGATGAATAGAAATAAGAATATTAATATTATTTAGTACAAAGAAAACTGATGGTACGATATAAACCTTTCTTGGAGTTTATCAGTGCATTTTACTGAGTTCCGAGTATTGAGTAAAGAGAAAGTAGTAGGTTGGCTTAGGGAGGCACCGGCATCCTATTGGCTATAGATAAGATTCACCACTTCCAATTAGATGTAGAGTAATTGTCACGTGGGATTAACATATGGGGTAAGTGGGCTGTCCTTATAATGATTTTTGGGAGTAAGTTTAATTTATTAGAGAGCAAGTAAGAACACTTGGATTTCGTCGGTCGGAGTGACCACTCGAAATTCTTCGGCCGCGGTGAAGATTCCGGGATTAGTAGCTCCCGTATTACCACGGAGGAACGTGGGTCGTAATTATTCGACTTAGAATAATTTTCAGTATCTAATTTCGGTACTCTAACTTTTACGTGAATATAATTATTCGACTTAGAATAATTTTCAGTATCTAATTTCGGTACTCTAACTTTTACGTGAATATAATTATTCGACATAGAATAATTTTCAGTATCTAATTTCGATACTCTAACCTTTTCGTGAATATAATTATCCGACATAGAAGAATTGTCAGCATCATAATATTTTAACTTTGATTATATTACGAGCTTATAAAGTGGACTTCAGTAAATAACTATTCCATCAGTTTTCTACGTAGCTAAGCAACAAGAACAATTTTCTATAATTACTATTTGTAATTATTGTAACAATTATAATAATTGTATTAAGAACATTGCTGAATTAATTAAAATAAAAGTTTGTTGTTCAATTGTACGCAACGTTATTTCTATGAAGGAAGGATCACCAGTCTGCACGTCTACCATTCCCGCTCCGAGAAAAGAGAATTCTGCTCGAATCTGATTGGATGCTACCGGAGGGTCTTTATTATAAATTTGATATAGTATATCTATATCTGGCGCCCACACATCTTTAACTCAGACCCGCCGCACATAACGCCCAAAGTTGGGGCTCGAAAAGGAGGAATCTGCACTACAAAGAACTTCTAGATCATCAAGAAGAGGAGTAGTCAGCCTGATATACCCAGTTACGGCGTGGAGACGATATCGCAGGACTTCGGGACCTTCTATCAGGAACGTGGTACAGCAGCAGAAACGTGGTACAGCAACAGGAACGTGGTACAGCAGCAGGAACGTGGTACAGCAGCAGGAACGTGGTACAGCAGCAGGAACGTGGTACAGCAGCAGAAACGTGGTACAGCAGCAGGAACGTGGTACAACAGGAACGTGGTACAACAGGAACGTGGTACAGCAACAGGATCGTGGTACAGCAGGAACGTGGTACAGCAACAGGAACGTGGTACACCAGGGAGCGTGGGACAACAGGAATCTTGGGACCTCATCTCCAGGAAGCGACAGCCCAGGAACCAGCAGACATCATCACCACCAGAAAGTCAGATAAGCCATATAAATTTATTGAAGTTCCAGAATAAACGCCTTCGGCGAATTTTTGTTCTTGGTTTTAATATCAATATATGAAAAGATTCATTTAATAACTAAAGTCTTTTAAATAATAATTGCAGAATCAGTAATAAATAAATTCAGTAAAGCAATTTTGCAAGAGTAATCTGGAACTAAGCAAAATCTAAATAACTTAATAAGATTTCATAGAGCATGAGGTTATTTTACTGTACCAGTGTATGTGTTATATGTATGTAAATGTTGATCTACACGAGGTAAGATAATTTTAAGAGGGTATTTAATTTATATGTGGCTGCGTAGTGGCAAACTTATAAAGAAAATGGAGGGATTAAATATGATGGAAAACTCAGAAATTAGTGCAGATGACAGAGCTACATCAAATTCTAGTGTGGAGTATACAGCAGGAGAGGGGCATACTGCCGAGGATTATGACTTAGTTAACGAAAATGTACAAGATTCTGTAACAGATAGGCCTACTTATCATGAGGGTAATAATATTGTAGAGGAAACTGAGCAAAGAGACGAGCGAATTATAGTAGCTGACGTTAGGCCTAGCATACAGAATGATCCGCAGGATATAATTAGTGTCTTATTAGCAGCAATGCAGGAGAATAGTAATAAACTGGATAAAATAAGTAGAGAAGCCCAGGAAAATAGTAAGGGATTGTATAATAAAATAAGTAGAGAAGTCCAGGAAATACGTAAAGAATCACAGGAGAATTGTAAGAAACTAGAAGTAAGACTGCAAGAAGGTCAAAATAAATTAGATAAAGTTATACAAGATATCCAGAAGGAAAACCAAGAAATGCGTAAGGAACTTAGAGAAGCCAACACTGTTCTTACGGAAGAATTTGTAGAAAAACATGAGAATTTGGCTAGAGAGCTTAACAAAACTGTGAAAGCCTTAGATAGTAAAGTAGATTTGCAAAGTAAGAAAATCGATGAAAGGGTTAATAACAAAATTCAAGTCATGGAAGAGAAAGTAATAAACTCTGAGTCAAATCTGAAAAAGCTGCTAGATGATAATACTAAGAAACTTGAGGAAAAGTTAGAACAGAACTTTAACAGGAAGATCTCAGAATTAGAAAATAAAATGTTAGAAAAGGTAGGCCTAATAACTAAAGAAATTATTTCGAAGGAATTTGGTGGTACTAGGCTTAATCAGCAGAGTTATGAGGGAGTAGGCATTCTAGGATGTAATGTACCAGATCGTACCAGTAATTCAGCTTGTTCTCCTGGAAGTTTAAGTAGTGGTAGAGATAATATTTGTAGGACGCCCATTGAAAATGCGAGCTCACAGGTTTCCGCAACGATGATTGCACCCACTATAAATCCTGTAACATACGACGAAAGAATAAGTTTAAGTCAGTTGATAGGCGGGGACATCACTTTACCCCATTTTAACGGATGGAGCGATAGTCCTCATAAATTTTTGAAAAATCTAGATAAATACTTCGAAATTCGCATGGTACCATCTCAGTGTAAGATGTCGCTAATCAGTCATACTTTAGAAGGGAAGGCCCAGGAATGGTATGAACTCACAATTGACCCTAATTGTAGCTATGAACAGTTCAAAAGTTTATTCTTGACGAGATTCTGGAATGAATCGAAAAGATCGCAGGTGCGTAACGACCTCTATAATGGGCAATATCCGACAAGAGGAGACATTAGCCTCTCAGACTACTTTTTAAAGAAAGCCAGCTTAGCTAGATTATTGGACGAAAGAATGTCCGAAAAAGAAGTGATTAAGCTAATAGCATGCCATTACTATGCCGAGGTGTATAACTTACTTGTCGTCGCAGACCCGTCAACTTTTAGTAGAACCTTAGAGCTGCTAACCAGTTTCGAGATGAAGGCGCATAGAGGCGATGCAGTGGAACAGAATCGAAGAAATGGGTCGGAACAAGCTTATAGGCCTACTGAGACCAATAGAGGTGGAAATAATAACGCGGATAGAAACCGATGGCAGAGAGACGGTTATGATAGGAACCGGGACTCAAACAGGGGACCATCACATAACAATAGCTCATATCAGAATAGAAATGAGAACAGCAGAGCAAACCAAAATTCAAATGGGAGGCAGCATAATGGGGGCCAAGTGAATCATGTAAGTGTGACTGGGAGTGTGCCCGACCGAAATTCGCAAGATGCTAGACTTTCATCCCAGGCTAACGGGGCAGAGGAGACTTTAAATCCCACGGTTAATGACTATATTCCGAGAAATGGGGAATGGCGTGACAGAAACGTAAACAGTTCTGGACCACCACGCAATGAAGATTTAAACTGATAAAATTGTATTATTACGAAGTCCCGAATGAAATCACACACCGATGACATTTATTAAAGTTTTAAAGAAGTCAGTAAAATAATAAACATGCCCCAAATAAAAGGAAAAAGATCAAAGTATGTTAGTTGGAGAATATACCAATAGGAGAGAGAAAGAGCGAAAATGAATCGAAAGATCTATATATTGCCAGACTAAAAAGCATCTAAAGGTTAAAATAATTCTCGTTGGATCAAATGTCTCGTTCGAAATAGCCTAAGTGCTTATACTCCTTGAAAATCATTGAAGGAAAGATTATAAAAATACGTGTATTATGTGCATGAAGGAAATGCAGAAGTTTATTCTATTATTGTAGGTATTTAGCAATGCTTGTATGCAGCTAGGCCTATGCCGATATTTGTTTATTAAGCTGAGGGAGAATAACCCAGCGAATTTTTATTAAATACGTCGAGGATGCCAGTGAGCAATCCTAATATAATAATTTACGTCGAGGATGCCAGTGAGCAATCCTAATATAGTAATTTACGTCGAGGATGCCAAGTGTGTTATCCTAAATGTGGAGATTAGTAGGAGGAAGAAGAATAATGTTGGAGATGAATAGCTCCGGTGGGAATTTCTATAAACAATAAAATACACGTGAGTTCAGATGATACAAAGTCATAATAAGTTAAGGGCGAAAAAGCCTGAGACAAAATCATTTACGAGAACATGTTAAAAAGAGGATACTTGATAGTGGTTGAAAGCAAATATTGCATATTATGTTAAATAAGAAAACGCTCTTTTATACTCGAATCCTGGTATTATTGAAGAAATGGTAAAGCCGAGGCTTGATATAGGCCTAGTGATAGTGCACGCTTGTAACTTTGATATTACATGTGTAGGGAATCTACGAAAAATTAGTAAGCAGACTAATAATGAAGTTCTTAAAATAAATAAAGAATATATCATCAGTAAATAAAACCATGTTTTTTTTAGAAGCAAAGGAGAATTTTATTTTGGGCAATCAACCAAGGAAATTATTTGATCGAATATCTGTAGCGCATGTGTGACGTCATTCATGGGAAAGATCTGTAAGGCAAGATAGCAGTTATTGAAGGGTGAATTATGCAGTAGAAGATAGCTAAAATCTATATAATAATTATAGGAAGAAAGAAAAGGAGGGTTGTAGGCAGATATAACCTGTCGTTTATTAAGCCATATATAAGGGCTGAATAAGTAACTGGAATAGTACGTTTACTGAGATGTAACACCCGTAATAGATTATCAAGGCAAAAATTTTGTTGCCATTCTATGAGGTCTTGTTACAGGATTTATAGGTAAATTGTTCCACTTAGGGCCTATTATAGGAGGAGTGTAGGTGTGAAGTATGTTGAATACCAAGTATGTTGGCAAGTAGAAGTGCCGCCAGTTTTAATTTTCACTTGTGTATTATGAACGCTCTGATTTTAGATTGTTGGTGTCATAATATGCACCAATGAGTGATTATTAATTTTTTTGTGCTAATATGAACAGTTGGGGTAGATTTTCCACTGTATATTATGCTTTTATTCGAGTCATTAATTTAAAAATATATTCGAGTCAATTTTTTTTATCTAAGTGTGAATATTTTCTTTGTGCAATTTTTTTTGTGTCATTTTTATATATGGTCAGGCAATACGCAATTTTCAGTGCCTTAAAAGTGAGATATGCTTGTAATGATGCAAGAAAGATATCATTGGGAGTGTCGCACCCCAAGTAAGTAACATAATAGTGTGCGAAGTATGTATGGTTTTGATAGCAAGAAATAAACTGAACAGACATAAAAACATAAAAATGAATGGAGTGTGTGAGCCTAATTAGATGCATTAATGTGTAGAAAAGTGGAACATGTTAGGGGATAATTTTAAGTAAATAACATTCAAAGCTAGCCTGAAATGTTGCCACGGCGGTGTAAAATATTATTAGAAATTTTGGAGAGAGATGATTTACCGAGTATAAATTTCCATCACAGGTTAAGGAAATTATATCCTCAGCATATCAGGGCATGTGACGCAGTCCAGATGAACCCAGCCTATATAAAGTAATATAAAGTAGATTATGCTCATATAAATGACAATTAATTAAATGATAATATTTGAGTAGCTTGTTGGGTATCAAAATATGCATAATCGCAAGAAAAGTTTATTGCAATTATTAACAAATCTCTTAAAATTTATAGTAATTAACAAATTGAATATTTGTATATTTTAATCAATTTGTACTGGTCACAGAAAATGCTAAGCTTGGCCAGGTAGCCGGGAATTTCCAGCCCTGTCGCTAGCAACACACACAGTAGCTTTCAGGTATCGCCCTCGAACAAAGACATAACAGTACACATAGCAGCCTCTATTGTAAGTATGTAAAGGAATGAGAAAGGACAATGGGTCTGTCAATACCTTGAGTGCTGGATGAATAGAAATAAGAATATTAATATTATTTAGTACAAAGAAAACTGATGGTACGATATAAACCTTTCTTGGAGTTTATCAGTGCATTTTACTGAGTTCCGAGTATTGAGTAAAGAGAAAGTAGTAGGTTGGCTTAGGGAGGCACCGGCATCCTATTGGCTATAGATAAGATTCACCACTTCCAATTAGATGTAGAGTAATTGTCACGTGGGATTAACATATGGGGTAAGTGGGCTGTCCTTATAATGATTTTTGGGAGTAAGTTTAATTTATTAGAGAGCAAGTAAGAACACTTGGATTTCGTCGGTCGGAGTGACCACTCGAAATTCTTCGGCCGCGGTGAAGATTCCGGGATTAGTAGCTCCCGTATTACCACGGAGGAACGTGGGTCGTAATTATTCGACTTAGAATAATTTTCAGTATCTAATTTCGGTACTCTAACTTTTACGTGAATATAATTATTCGACTTAGAATAATTTTCAGTATCTAATTTCGGTACTCTAACTTTTACGTGAATATAATTATTCGACATAGAATAATTTTCAGTATCTAATTTCGATACTCTAACCTTTTCGTGAATATAATTATCCGACATAGAAGAATTGTCAGCATCATAATATTTTAACTTTGATTATATTACGAGCTTATAAAGTGGACTTCAGTAAATAACTATTCCATCAGTTTTCTACGTAGCTAAGCAACAAGAACAATTTTCTATAATTACTATTTGTAATTATTGTAACAATTATAATAATTGTATTAAGAACATTGCTGAATTAATTAAAATAAAAGTTTGTTGTTCAATTGTACGCAACGTTATTTCTATGAAGGAAGGATCACCAGTCTGCACGTCTACCATTCCCGCTCCGAGAAAAGAGAATTCTGCTCGAATCTGATTGGATGCTACCGGAGGGTCTTTATTATAAATTTGATATAGTATATCTATATCTGGCACCCACACATCTTTAACTCAGACCCGCCGCATGACTTGGATGATCAGCTCTGTACATATAATATCCTGTTATGCGATAATGCAAACGCGGTGCCAATTTGGTCTCTGTAGCTAACAATATGTCAATATTATAAGTTTCAAGGAAATATAATAATTCATGATACTTATTATTAATGCCTTGACAGTTCCAAGTGCAGATGCGTATTGCTCTAATGTTTCCTGTGGAATCGACACATTATCCAGGAGATGGCAGTACACCAGATGTATTAGATTTCTTCATTGGTAAAAACGTTGCGCAGCACTGCACAAATCCTGAAGTACTACATGAATTAAGCTCAGATCATTACCCTGTACTTATTATACTCAATGGCACTGCTGAGAACTATATTTCTTCTCCTGGTTTAATTAAGCACCCTTTTAACTGGACGTTGTACACTTCTACATTACAATCTCTGCCCGATTTACACATACCTTTAAAGTCACCTCATGATATAGATGTTGCAGTTGCTACTATTACCAGAAATATCCAGCATTCTGCTAATCTAGCAAGTAGCTCTACTGGAAATTACACTCAGAGATTTACCAATGGTAATTTTCCTCATCATATTCAAAAACTTCACGAGATTAAAAAGAAGTGTAGAAAACTTTGGGAACAAACTAAATACCCTCAACACAAGATTTCTTATAACAGAGCAACGAAAGAACTAAAAGATGCATTAAAACTTGAACGAACAATTGCTCTTGAAGATCAACTAAAGACTCTTAATGCACAGGATGGATCTTTATGGAAGACAACAAAGAAAATATTAAATTACAGAGAAAAAATACCGCCTTTAAAAACCGGCACTAAGTGGTCCTCGACTCCAGAAGAGAAAGTGAAACTGTTTTCTGAACAATTGTACAATCAGTTTCAACCGAACGATATTGCTGATGCCGAATTCACTAGAAACGTAGGAGAATCAATTTTACAGCCTCTCCAACTATCCCCGTACAATAAATTCTTTACACCTGCTCAAGTACGGAATGTCATAAATAGATCACCTAAGAATAAAGCTCCTGGCCAAGATTTGATGTTCAGCCACTACTGGAAGCTCTCCCTCGAAAAGCACTAGTATTTATAACACAAATATACAACGCTATTCTTCGTTTAACTTATTTCCCTTCTAAATGGAAGCACGCTATTATAACTATGATCCCGAAACCACAGAAAGTCAAAAGTGATCCAAAAAGTTATCGTCCTATAAGTCTTTTACCACTCTTCTCCAAAATTTTTGAACGTTTACTCTTATCACAATTACTGGAAGAATTAAAACACGTTCTACCTACTATACAGTTTGGTTTCAGAACACAGCATTCATGTCCACAGCAACTCCACCGCATTGTGGATGTTATATTGGACACTTACGAGGAAAAATCAGTTTGTCTAGGATTATTTCTGGATACTGAAAAGGCTTTCGACAAAATATGGCATGATGGTCTTCTTTTCAAAATTAAGCCTCACCTAAATGATACTCTCTATAGAATCATTAAATCATATCTTTGTAAAAGAACATTTTCTGTAAAATATGAATCAGCTCAATCAAAAGCATTAACAATTCGATCTGGAGTACCTCAAGGCAGCATACTTGGACCTCTACTTTATATCACGTACACTGCAGACTTTCCAGTTTCTGACAAACTCATAATCGCACACTTTGCAGACGACATTGCAATACTGAGTAAAGGTGTCGCTGAAATAGCTGTACAGAATCTTCAAGAATTTTGTGACGAAATAGACTTGTGGTGCAAACACTGGAGAGTTGTGATGAACCCAAAAAAATCAAACGTCGTGAAATTCACATACAAGTATGATGGACTACAACAACCAATCATACTTCAAGGCGAACAGGTTCTTGAGTCTAGGTCAGTCAGATATCTTGGCCTTATTCTCGATCAACGTCTGACGTGGAAAGACCATTTTTCCTACTTAATTAAGAAAATTCGCCATCGTCTCCATGAGTTGAAACACATCATATCTTCTAAATCCTCACTTTCCCTTCAATACAAGAAATTAATATATACATCTCTCATCCGGCCTATCTGGATGTACAGTTGTCCAATTTGGGGTTCAGCATCATCTTCACAAATACAAAGGATTCAGACTATTCAAAACAGGTGCCTTCGATTAATAACTAATGCTCCATGGTATGTCAGAAACTCAACCATTCACTCTGATCTAAACATTCCAGATGTAACAACAGTACTCAGCAAAGCTTACGTAAGACTAGCCAGGTCATTCAACAACCACATCAATCCACTGATCCAGGACATTCCCAGAAACTATCCACCAGACCCACAACTTAGAAGACTAAAGAGGAAAAGACATTCTGATCATAGATTATGAGCATCAATGTTAACTAAATCTATAACATACAACCGGGACTGGCGCTGGGCAGAACCCCGGAAACAAGTGTCAAGTTATTTATTTCTACTGTAATTAGCAAAACTGTAATGTATTTTATACAATAAAGTTACCAAATATTAAAAAAAAAAAAAATTGTTTCAGCGAACCTTTCCTTTTCATTATCTGGCACTTGAATAATACTGGCAATTGAAATGCACGTGTTCTGCTGCGCTGCACTAACGTTTCTGCTCTGTTCTGCGCAGAATTCGACTACTTCTTTAGTAAAAATCGTTTACTACTTTAGTTACAACTAAAGAAGTAACTATCAATTGAGCTCTCCAACACCAACTAAAAGAGTAAGTTACTAAAAGAGAAGCACTAAAGTAGTAAATCTAAGACGGGAACCTGACGCAACAAAAACCGGTTTGTCTGTCTCACTCTAGCACATTACTCGTATGACTTTAAAGAGTGAGACAGATGTACTGGTTCTTGTATACTTCAGGTCTCCGTCTTAAATTTACTACTTTAGTTTGGTTTACTCCTGGATGGTGCACGCCACCCACAGAGTGATCCGATATTTCTAATAAGTTAAAATGTTAATAAACAATGTGGATCTAAGAATGTTTTCTAAGATATAACTAGGTGTACATATTCGGGGAATATACCTCCTGTAATTCTTAATTCAAAATTGATTTAATAATTCTTAAATTTTGTAGCGGTGGATTTCTGAAATAATATTTGAACGGAAACTGAATTTTCCAATTTTGTACACATGCATTCCTAAAATAGATTAGAATTGAAAGCTGAATTTGATAATTCACATCTTGTACATATATGTACATATATGGGTTTTAGAATATATTAGAATTGAAGGCTGAACTTGATAATTCTCAATTTTGTACATATGAGTTTTAAAATGAATTTGAATGAAAGTTGAATTTGATAATTCCCAATTTGTATACATGGATTTTCAAGGTATATTTATTGATATTTATTATGGTATATGGATTTTACTCAGAAAACTAATGAGTTATACAATCCCCAAATATAATTACTCTGGTATAGTTAAAATAAAACTGTTGTTAAACCTTTAACCTTTGACTTTAAGTTTATTATAGTCATCCAGTCATTTTCCTGTTTGGTTCAAAGCATTTTCAGATTTTGTACATAGGGATAACGGGACCCAGTATAAAGAGTTTAGCAGGGTGTTAACTAATTTTGCTAAAAATGGTCGGAACCAATCTACATACAAAAACCGTTTGTTTAGCTTCCCGTATGTAAATAGTGACCACCCGAGAGGGAGCACAAGGTGTTTTTCTTTTAAGACAATTATTTGAAAGTCAGTTGAGACAAAAAGTTTTCAGAAATTTTACAAAATTGACAACATGGAAGCAGAATCCACAGTGAATTAGGAAAGGGGGCACAGGGGGTTTGGACCCCCGAAAGAAAAAACCTAAAATTCTATATTTGTATTTTTAAAAAACATATTTATTTAATTAAACAAGATTTGTTGGTGTGTCAAATATAATATAGCATTATTTTGTTTTCATAACATAATGAGTAGGCCTATTATGTCCACTGTTCCATGTGTTATTTAACTTTTGTTATAAATAATAATAAGTATTATAACTTAGGTAACAATTTCTTGTTTAAGTTGCCATTTCTTAGAGTATAGTAAACAAATTTGCTAACTGGTTTTTCAGTGCTAAAATAGCATAAAATGTGATTTTCAATAGTTCAATATTTAAAAATTTCCCGGGAGTGGACACCCGACTTAGGTAACAATTTCTTGTTTACATTGGCATGTCTCAGAGTATGGTAAACAAATTTTCTAGCTAGTTTTTGAGTGCTAAATAGCGTAAAATGTGATTTTCATTAGTTCAATATTTAAAAATTTTCTGGGGTGGACCCCCCACTTAGGTTATTATTTCTTATTTAGGGCCTGCATTGGCATGTCTTAGAGTATGGTAAACAAATTTCCTAACTAGTTTTTCTGTGCTAAAATAGCATAAAATGTGATTTTCATTAATTAAGTGGAGGGAAAGGAAATAGACATTAAATCCATGTCTGGGATATTAATACAAGTAAGAATCAGCTTGAAAAATTTTATGTCATAACCGGGATTTGAACACGGATCTTCGGCTTAACGCGCCGATGCTCTACCATTGAGCTACCATGACAACATGCCAGTACGACATCAAATTCCTAAACTGATTCAGAAGACAAGGCAGACTACGGGAGGTTTCTCCGTTGAGAACACACATCCAATGGCGTCCTACATTTGTAGGTACTTTGAAGCCAAGTTATATTTATATACTATTAATCAGTTGAGGAATTTGATGTCGTACTGGCATGTTGTCATGGTAGCTCAATGGTAGAGCATCGGCGCGTTAAGCCGAAGATCCGTGTTCAAATCCCGGTTATGACATAAAATTTTTCAAGCTGATTCTTACTTGTATTGATTTTCATTAGTTCAATATTTAAAAATTTTCTGGGGATGGAACCCCGACCCCCTTTTTGGGAGGTGTTCCATACCCCCAAACCCCCCGGCACTTTCGACCCTCCCCGCAATTATTTTCTGGCTACGTCCTTATTAAATGTTACAAAGTGGCCTAAGGGGTACTAAGGTTAAATGTAGAAAATAAGTAGAAAAACTAAAAGTGAAATGAGTGACACAAAGAATGGAAGTGATACAGTAGATGTGCATATAAATAAGTACAGAATAATTTAGGTAAAGAGTGACATCAAAGCTCACAGGGACTAGCTTTTCCTATGAGTTTGGCTGAGCTAGCCCTACCGGAAGGTAGAGGCCCTTGCCCGCTAGGGATGTTACGGGCTTATTTATTTATTTATAAAGTGGCCCAAGATGTTAAAGCGACAAAAAATAAATAAATTTAAAAAATCCCCCCCCCTCGATAATATCATATGGGCGCCCTTGTCGACAGCCAGTCAGGTTGGGGGGTGAGTCATGAAGTTTGGGGGTGGGCACCCTTGTGTGTGTGTGTGTGTATATATATGTATATACAGAGTGCTTCAGAAAAATGTATACACACTTTGAAGTGTCATAGAAAATCTATTTTCCGTTCTATGAGGCTAAATTTCTGGAAATGGAAAGCTTAAAGTCCAATTTGAGAAATAAATTGCTTTCTAATGAAAATGTGATTGTTTAAATGTACAAAATGGTGCCCTTCAGCATCAATACATTTCTGAGTACGAGTCACCACTGATTCCGTACATCGTACCAAACTGTCCAATGAGATTTCTGCGCACACCGCTTGAATCTCATTCCAAAGTATGTCTAAGTTACGTTGTTTACGTTTGTACACATCTTTTACTGGGCCCCATAAGAAGAAATCCAGCGGCGTTAGGTCTGGAGAGCATACAGGAAACTCGATTGGCTCCCTGCGTCCTATCCACTGCCTTGGCAAATTTTGGTCCAGGTATGCTCGTACGTCCTTAGACAGTGCGGCGGAGCACCATCTTGTTGGTAATAAAACCATATAATGCACGAATGGCAGGGAATATGGAATGAGCAAGCATTGTTTGGTACTTTTCATTGTTGGATGATTATCGCACGTTTGTTGGACGATTGTTGAATCTATTCTGCTGCCATCTGTTGAAGAAATATAACATTACTTTCTCCCAGAAATTTAACCTTGTAGAACGGGAAATAAATGTTCTATAACAGTTCAAAGTGTGGACACGTGAAGTCAGAATGAAAAATTCAATGCCATAGCCGGCCAGTGTGAAAAAATTATCATTCCACTGTGACCTACTAGTGGTTGGCTATAAAGCCCGGGTCTTAAAGTATTTACAGGTTGTAAGTCGCCACTGGGTTCGTATCTCATATTGAGAACGCCTGGTGGTACACTGGGATTGTGAGTCAGTTGGAGAATTTAATGTTGTACCGACACGTTGCCATGGTAGCTCAGTAGGTTAGAGCATTGGCACGGAGAGCCGAAGATCCTGGTTCAAATTCCGGCTATGGCATTGAATGTTTCATCCTGACTTCACGTGTCCATCTTAATCTACACACGGCCAGTGTGAAAGAATTATCATTCCAGTTCAAAGTGTATATACATTTTTCTGAAACACTCTGTGTGTATATATATATATATATATATATACAGTGATGGGAAGTAATTGAGTAAAAGTAATCGGATTACAGTAACGATTCCTTTTTTGGTCCCATTTACTTGTAATCGTTACTTTTTTAAAAATGTAATTTTTACTGGTAATTTACTTCTGGAAATAAAATTGTAATCGTTACTTTTGAGTAGTCGTTACATTTTAGTAATCGAAAAGTATCGAATTGAGAATTTGGCAATGTTGCTTTTTTCTACTCGCTGGCAGTCGCTGCAGCGGTGGTGAACTTTGCGTTCTTTTTAAAGCGAACGTAAAGCGCTTAAAGCTATGGTTTGTCTACGGCGTTCATCGCCAGCGATCACCGCCGGCGGTCATCGCTGCTTGTTGCTCTCCATGTAAATCAATGCACCCGGTTTGTCTACGACGATGAACGCCGGCGATGACCGCCGGGGTCGGCGGTGATCGCCGGCAGTTGCTTCTGAGGCAAATTCAGGGCGATGAACGCCGCAGATTATCATGTATATAGTAGGTCAAGAAAAGCAGAAGACAGCCATTTTGCACAAAGTACTGTCATTTTTCCCAAGTTGTATATGAAATGTTATAGATTTCATGTCTAAACACATTGCCCTGTATGACATGAGCTTAAAGGACCATAAAGATAGCTACACAAACGAAAATGTGTGGCAAATGGTAGATAAATTGTTAGAAAACACTGTTATCTGTAATTACAATTTATGTAACATACAGTAAAATTACCAGTTCATTTATTAGTAAAAATATTTCCGATATATTATTACCGGTTTTATTATTCACTGAACCATTTAACATTTAGTTCACCAAAAGTGAATTTCCTTTGTTCCTGTCAGCGTTTTATCGTGAGTGAGCGTTTATAGGCTATGCTGAGGTTATGAAAGCTAACAAATTTCCAAATTCCATGTCCACACCGAGCTGTTTGACATGGCCAACTATAACTGTGGATAGCAACAGTATCATGGACGATGATCTCCCGTAAAGAAACCACCCCTACAACGATGATCGCTGACCCCGGCGGTGATCGCCGGCGATGAACGCTGTAGACAAACCATAGCTTTAAAGCAGTGACGCGACATTCGACATGGCAAGTCACCATTTCTGCGGAAAAATGTGGCAACGCGACATCAGCTGAGATGAGCGGAAGTCGAAAGTATTAGGTCTGTTCGCAAAGCTAAATCGTGTACTGTCAAGTACCACGACGCATGCGCACATTTTGAATATACTGATATATGACATTATGCGCATACGTTGCGCAGCGAGACCGACAATGTGCGCATGCGTCGTGATCCGTGACAGTTAGGGATTTGCTTTGCGAACAAAACTATTTTTTGTGTGTGTGTGTGGTTTTTTTTTATTTTATTTTTTATTTTATTTTTTATTTTTTTTATGGCGACCACAGTCAGTGCAATTTACGGGGAGCGATACTACATTTAATTATATTTCTGTATGGTTTCTAATCATTTCAAGACGGGTTCAAGAAATTAAAATTAATTTTCTCAGCCTATAAAATTTATTTATATCTCTTTCTTTGAAAATAAGGTTATGTGTTCCACATTATAAAACTAAGTTCAAACTAACCTCAACTTCAAAGTTAATTACCGAGCATTAGAGGCTCTGTTGAAAATAATGCTTCTGGCATTGAAAATTCATTTATGCTGTATGAGGACCAGTGATTTACAACAAGTTGACATTCACATATAATTCTGATAGTAGGATTCTGGATCCCGGTATTTGTCTTTTTCTAATTTGATCAAATCTAATCTATTGTGATACTGCAATATTACGCCGCGTGTTGCGGGGTTTCACAATAGGCTATATTGTAAATGTCACTTTATGGGTTTTGCTACATGAACTGTCATGTCCTTCTTTTTAACCCCAGTGAAGCTGAAGCGATTTACAGATTCGGTTTAAAAAAGATCGAAAAATGCACCCTATATATTTTTTTCTCAAAAATTTTTCAGTTAAAATGTTTTCAGTAAGAACATTTCTTATTTAAGTATATTTTGAAATTTGCTTCTCATTTTCAATTGCTATAGGCTAACGTCGTCACAACTAATATCCAGGTTAGAGGCAATATTAACAAAACTTACTCATGTGTATGGAAATATTTGTATTGATCTGTTTTGTTTGTTTGGTCATTAATAATTTTAGACTTTGAAACGTCCCAAGCAACTTTATTAGCTGAATGGCCCAATAGTTTCTGCCCTTTTGCCCCCCCCCCCCAAAAAAGAAAAAAAATTAGGTACCGGTACTGCCATTTTGTAAAGTAATTGTAATTGTAATTTTACTGATTACTTTTTTGTGCCCCCCAAAAAAGAAGGAATTTTTAGGTACTGCCATTTTGTAAAGTAATTGTAATTGTAATTGTAATTTTACTGATTACTTTTTCAAAAAGTAATTTGTAATTGTAATTAAGTAAAAATTTTCTCAAGTAATTGTAATTCAGCCCAATTACTATTTTTTTGTAATTTTCCCATCACTGTATATATATATCTTTACACGCTAGCGGCCGTAATTTTGAAGATATTTGAACCAAATTTTATTATCTAATTTCTAGGGCCAATAATTCAGATAAGTTCGTTAATGAGCAAAATTGGCCCAAGAAGGAGGGTCGGGGAGGAGGTTGAAATATTGAAAAATTTATATCCCTGCTCCTATGAAGTATAGAGGGAAACTTTGTTTGAATAAATTAGAGTACTCCCTATGGAGTTCACAGTGACACCAACGATTCGGGGGTACGATGGGGGTGGGGGATGGAATTTAGAAATTTTTGAAACCACGTCTTGTGGGGTATCATTGAAAAGCTCTTGATGAGTACTCTACAAATCAATAACTAGTTTCTCGATAGCTCTCATATAAGGCGAGATTTGAATGTTTGAAAAAGTGTTCTTTCCTCTTTTTAGCAGTTATTATTGCAGGTTTGTCATGCCAAGGCTAAAGAAGGAGTGCTGCGCAGCTACAATATATTAAACCAAAAGCACTTCGAATCTACCTCAGCCTGTAGTCCTGCCTAAAGGGATTTTTTACTTCCTCTGCCCGTACTATAGGTATATAGATAGAGGAAGTATTGTTTTCGACCCCCGAATTCAAAGTTGAGTTTTTAGCATAAATACATGTTTCAAGGCCCCCTGAATCCAAAAATATTATTTTTGGAAACATTGCTGTTTGTCTGTCTGTGTGTCTATTTGTCTCTGTGGATGTCTGTGAACAGGTTAGCTTCAAAACGGAAAATCGTATGAAAACAAAATTTCATATTTGGGTCAGGTACCTTCTGAAGATGTGAGTCAA
Source organism: Ectobius pallidus (assembly GCA_964059195.1). NCBI lineage: Eukaryota > Metazoa > Arthropoda > Insecta > Blattodea > Ectobiidae > Ectobius > Ectobius pallidus. The sequence continues at coordinate 38,246,426 of CAXKWD010000009.1, forward strand.
AGATTGGCGACAAGTTTCTCTTATTTTTAAGTAGACTTTACACAGAGAATTCTTTTTGCGATGTTCTCAAAAACGGCTCTAACGATTTTCTTTAAATTTTGCACATGGGTTGGTTATACACAGAACTAAAACTTTTATTTGAAACATTTTTTCCGAAAAAATTCTCTGAAGGGTAGTTATAAGCCACCCACTGTGAATGCGCGCTCTTTGCAATACTGCCTCTTGTAACGGAAAATCGTATTTTGTATTTGGGTTAGGTACCCTCTGAGGCTATGACACGAAGATTGGCGACAGCCTTCTCTTATATTTTAGGGGAATTTATTTATTTATTATTATTGCGATTTTCTCAAAAACGACTCTAACGATTTCCTTTAAATTTTGTACATAGAGTGCTTATACCAAGAGCTAAAACTTTTATTTGGAACTTTTTTTTCGAAAAAATTCTCTGAAGGGTGGTTGTAAGCTACCTACTGTCAGGCCCGACGAGAGGGAGGGGCAGACTGGGCTGCAGCCCAGGGTTTCAAAAGGGGGCCCAGCCGACCAGATTTTATTTTTTACTTTCCAAATTTACTCTTAAAATAACATTGTTTATACATCAATAAACAGCTTAAGTTATGTTTTATGTGTTTATTTTATCTGCATTGTCCTGTCGTATAACGGTGACACTGAATTAATCAGTTAATCTGAAACGGATTATTCTTGAATAAAAATTGCTATTTTTGAAAAGTAGAAGCACAAATCCTTTTGAACTCAACAGTAGGCCTCACTAACGTTCGGCATTTAAAGTAATAATTTTCAAAAGATGAAACTGGTACATAGATAAAATTGTTCCTAATTAGATAATTTTAATGTATTTTTCCGTTTCGTGCCCGGCATCAGTTAACCGGTTTGGTTCAAAATCGATAGGCTTCGTCCAATGGGCGTTATAAGTGGTATACCAAGTTTTATGAAAATCCAATAAAGCGTATTTCAGTTATCGCGCTTACAGACACACGGACAGACAATCAGACAGTACCGGTACCATTCTGGCACTTAATAATTATGTAATATGATTACATAATCTTTTTTTTTGCATACATTATAAAGAGCGAGTTGGGTAGTGAATTTAATATTTGACGGTTGCCCGGGAAAATTTGTACCTGGGGCCCTTGCTTTCTTCCCACGGCCCTGCCTACTGTTTATAGAAAGTGTCTTGCCTGGTGAACAACTCACTACGCGGACATTACGGCCTCTTATTCTACACTAGCTTAAAAGACCCGGCGTCGCCCGGGTTTTGTATTTTGTATTTGGAAATTAACTTATGAAGGATTTTCAATTTTAAATTCTAGGTCCTTATATAGGCATTTATAATTTGAAATAGGAAGAACGACTTATTACACTCAAACTATTCCCTCATAAAACGCTTGATATAGTTTTTTATGGCTCATAGAGGATCTAGAATTTTGCATCCCATCGCTTGTACAGTGCACAGCAAGCCTGGTAGAGGTTTAAATAAGAAGAAACAGAAATTCCTGTAACATAAAATTGTAATATCGAGGCGGGAAATTTCCCACTCTTTTCTCTCCAAAAACCTGCGATATAATATAATAATATACACATTACCATACCTCGTTTTGTTTTCTCTATGTCCAGGGTAGAGAAAGTTATGTGATTCCATTATTTTAGTGGATTTCATTCTGTAATATTTATTTATAACATGAATTATTTTGATAACTTCTCTTATTTGTCAAAAGTGCATTTCAATTGTTTTTTCCAAGCCCATCATATAAAATTTGGCAACAATATATTCTGTGATTTGGAATTGATAATTCTATGTAAAAAGGGATTAAGTATTTTCAAAAACATTTAATTTTTGGCATTTAGAATCAGAATTTTTCAAAATCCTTTCTTAGTGAGCACCTACATTATGAAACGAAGGTACTGTCAAAATTCCAAGTCTCTACCTGTTATAGTTTAGGCTGTACGTTGATTCCTGTCATTCAGTCAGTCATTCATTCAGTCAGTCAGGACAAAGCCTTTTATATATATAGAGATAAGCACGTGAGGTGAGAAAGATGTATTGTTGGCCATGCTCACAGTAAAGAAATCAATTTCGGAAATTATTCTTAACGGCGGAAAGTTCAATAAACGTTTGAAGTCACTTTTTTTCCATAGCCTGTCTTTTTTTTCAAATTTTATTTATTTATATTTATACAAATCAAGACCACCCGAATGAGCAAGCGCTCGTGCTCGGGCACTTTATAGTCGCAACATTCAAAGATGGGGCTCTAAGATATTTACAGCATCACTTTACTGCGGGTTATTTTCCGACGCTATACCAAGAAGGTTTCAGCGTCTGCCCAATATCATATAGATGATGGCCAACTGTTGTTCACCAAGGGCACAGTGTTACCAGCTGTTATATTTTCATTTTACACTTGTATAAGAATTTTTTTAATAATAAGGCTGCCTTGTGAGGTTTTTCATGAGTGATAGCGTCCACATACCCATGGACTATATCAATATTCCGACCTGTTTGTGTTGTAAAAATAGGTCTCTCGAGTATTATATATCTGACACGTAAAAAGGATATGTTGAATAGAACCCACTGCACCACATACACAGTACGGATCTTCCCTGCGCCGAATTTGATGTAAATATTGCCGGGTAGTAGCCGTCCTGAATTTCACTTTGTAAAGGAGCGTGAGACCGGAATTATTCCACCCTTCCGGTTTATTTATAAAACAATAGCTAATTAATATTTATTCTATTACCCAAATTATTATTATTATTATTATTATTATTATTATTATTATTATTTTCGGTATCAAAATTCTCATTTCGATTATTATTATTATTTTATGTTTCCAAATTAGAAACATTAACAGTAAATGAAACGTATGTATTCAAAATTCGATTATTATTATTATTATTTTGCAATTCCAAATTCCAAAATCTTAACTGTAAAAGAAACGTATGTATTTAAAATACAACGTACTAAATTCATAAATTTCAACCCGCGAATTGGCTTAACCAATAAGAATGATTTACGTAACGAAACATGTAGCCAATGGGAGAAAAGCATCCTTAACCGCGAAAGAGAGCGTTACTAAAACTCCACTCCATCATTACTTGCCGAACAGGGCAGACCTACGTATCTTGCTCTCGTGGAGAAGTCGCGTAAAACATATACCTAGCAAATGGCGATTCTCACTGCCACAAATACACATGAAACGCAACTTATTCAAGACAAATAAGCGTGTGAGTCTTATTTCATATTGTGATAAATAAGAAGAACATAATTCACGTAAGTAAATTACAAGTGAAACAAAAGTGGTGACGACACGCAGACAGTTACACAATTTACAGTTCAAATGAATAAATTCCGATAATCAAAAGTTATAGTGTGGTTATCATTTCATAAGATATAACTAGCTATAACGATATCCCTGAGATGATTCGTGTGATACCCTGAGCAACAGCAGCCGTGGAAGTTTGGGTGCAAAAACAGAGGACTCCAACGAAGCTTCGAACCAGGTACTTTTCCCGAACAAATCCCAGTCCTCACATTATCCACCTTTCATCGTGTACCGCCCCAAGCGATATCTCTTCCCTGGTTGATGAAGTGTGAGAAACCACGGTCGATTATAACACTGGAGAGATTTCCAATATATTCCAAGTTTATGTGCAATATAGTCCGGAATGGTGTCTGTCCAGCTACTGTCTTGTGATCCCTCCGTAGCGTATTTCGCATAGTAATCTGCCAGGTCATTGCCCCTGATATTACTATGCCCCGGAATTCATATCAATTTTAGATAAGTCCTGAGTCGTAGTTTTAATGTGCAGAGCAAGTTCAGGTAATCGGGTCGTGCAATCCGTTGATATGATGGTGGTTAGTGCACTCAGTGAGTCGGAGAAAATATAAATATAATTACCTCTACTGTCCCGCACACTGTCCATTGCTTGAGAGATGGCTAATAATTCAGCCGTATAAGTACTGCTAAATCCCGTGAGTGAAAAGCTTCGATGTTGTGCCATTGTCTCATTGTAATAAGCTGCACCTGTTCAAGTCTCATTTTTCGACCCGTCAGTAAACAGCAGGATGGAAAAATTGCGTGGAAAATAAGAAATATAATCCAAGTAGGTCTGGTGGGAATGGAAGTCCTGTTTGGAGAAAGTGTGAAAGTCAAAATCTAAGGGAAGGATAACGGTAGAGTAGTCATACTTATAACGAGGAAATTTCCTATTCCCTGGAGTGAGCGGATTCTCATAAAATGCTTGAAATTCACCATATAACGGAGGTAGTTGGATACACCAGTACAATACTAGAAATTGCAATAAAATAGATTTGCCACATCAGAAGTGGACCATATACTTTGAATTTTCCACAGACATTAGATACCACTCTGAACTTTTGAAGATTGCACTTTTTTTTCAATTTCGTCACACTATGCAAAATCATTGGAGCAAAGAGAGAGAAAACTTATCTGTGCGAGGCATATTACTAGTGCAATACGGTTATAAACATTTCACTGCAAGGAATTTTATTCCTATCTCTTAAGTAATAAACAATTATTGAACAAGATAAGATCTGCAGAGAAATATGTTTGGGCCAGTCATCAAAAGAAAGACGAACAAAGTGGAGTTCAAAGTGACAGACATTGAGGTAATTGTTTGTATTTGTAAAAATGTACGAAGAAGTTTCATAATTAGTTCCCCTACTAATATATGACTTAACCGATTCAGTAGTTTGTAAATCTATTTGGTTTTAAGGTAGCCTATTTTGTTGAAATTGTTGGCAAACAGAAAAGAGGTGGAGGCTATCGTGGCGGCAGAAGTGACCCCTCACAGGATTTTAGAACCCCGAAGAACCAAAATAAATTTCAAATACCCATGGAAGTCTGGGAAGAACACTTCTGGAGGATATTTCAACGGACTCAGTTAAGTGCAGAATGGTCCATACACACACCCAGAGATAACCTCGCAGGCATAACAGAAGAAGAAGTATGGCTAGCGTTCCAAGAAAGTAAGAAAGGGAAAGCCCCAGGACTTGACAGTCTCACTAATGAAGTTCTCAAAGAATCGTTACCACAGACCATAAGCATATGGACGGTACTTTTCAACAGATGTATTGAAGAAGCAGAATGGAGACAGCCTGTGATCAAATTATTATATAAGGAAAAAGGCCCGAAGGACACGCCAAATTCTTATCGTGGGATCGCTCTGGAATGTGCACCCTTCAAAGCATTCACCAAGATTTTACTGAACCGCATCTTGCCACAAGTCATGACATACTTATTTGAGCACCAGTATTTGCAACTGGAAGGTCCACTATTCAAGCTATCGAGAAAGTGTTAGACGGCATATGGAATGCAATAAGTTCAGCAAGAGGACATATATATGCTGCTTTTATAAACTATGACAAAGCCTTCGACGAAGTCAATAGGAATGTGCTGATGAGAAAACTGTCCTTCATCCTTGGGCAGGACAACCCCCTTCTGCAAGTAATAGCATGCATTTTGAGCTCCAACCTACTGACCATCAGCGACGGCGTAAGTCAATCCGATCTCATCACGCAAACGAATGGTGTTCTTCAAGGTGATCCGCTAAGTCCAACATTGTTTGACACTCTGACCTACGCCGTAGTACAAGAGGTAGCCTCTGAAGATATCACAATGCTGCTGTACGCTGATGATATGATCATGCTATCAAAGAACAAACCAGCCCTACAGCCCTACAAAAGCTGCTTATATGGTCGCAGAGGAATTGATTAGAGATAAACACTAGTAAAACAAAAACAATGAAGTTTAGGAGAGGAGGAAATGCCAGCAAAGCAGATACTTTTATTTGTGGCAAAGACCAACTGGAACTGGTAAACTCCTACAAATACCTGGGCATTACATTACAAGTAACTGGCAAAACCTTCACAAAGCATATAGAGGAAAGGTGCACGGCAGCTATCAAGGTTATGTTCGAAATAAAGAACTTGGAAAAACTGCCAGTAAGAACAGCTCTACGACTCTTCCATATCAAGATCGCCCCCATAGCATGCTACACAATCCCTCAGATATGGTCATATCTCACACCGGCAAATATGAGGAGACTGGAAACAGTAAAAGCTACTTATATAAGAAGAGTTCTCCGACTATCCAAAACAACCCGGATTAAAATAGCATAATCCTGGCCGACACAGACTACTTTATTAGATAAATAAAACTGAAAAATAGACTACCCAGCACACTTGCATATGATTCACACATTAGGAAAAGGGAACAAAAAGCAGCAAATGTCGAGCAGGAATTCTATTCAACGCCTGCCATGATCACAGAAGAGTGGAAAGAACCCAATTTTGATCTCCGGCACGTATACACGAGAATGGCTGCACATGGATTCCACCACCGATTATGTGACCAAAGAGGATATCGCCAAGTGCCAGAGATGTGCAAAATTGCCCGCAATACCACAGCCTAGACTGTACAGAGAGGACTGAATCCCTAAGATATTATGGTAACGATTACAATTTTAAAATTTGATTTTATTGCTTATATTATTACATACACATTGTGTTCAATAAATTAAATAAATGCAAAAAAGTCCTCTTTTTTGATCTTCAAAATATGGCAACCCTAATTCAACATAATTATGTTATAAATTACGCACATTTATAACCACGTGTTACTAATTCGCGCCAATTCTGCATATTGGCTATTTCACTTGCTATTCAGCATATTTTCATCAGTAATATACTAATTCATTTCTATATTGCATTGCACGTGTGTGAATAAAGTTTACGTAGTTTTAGGACATGGTATAAGTTGTTTTTCCGTATAAGATTCGTTGGATCCTTGTTTCCATTTGCACATGTGTGTCTACTGCTCTACCCTTTGCTAATAGTAATAGTTCCAGAGACTAGTTCCTTTCCATTATACCTAAGTTTTTCCATTGTGACCCTAACATTTGTTCCTCTCGGTCCGGATTTATGTCCTACCCGAACAGTATGATTCATAGTAACTAAAGTATGTCAACTTTTGACAAAAAGCTGGGGGATGGTCGACCACACTGCTTTCTTTGGTACTTTTGTTTTTCAAAGTCGAAAAATGGCCCAAATTCATGTTATTCTGTTCTTCAAGACTTTTAGAAACCATATATATGCAATTTGTTCTAGCATTGTTCTAAATATAAGTAAAATTGCTATAAAATTCTCCGAAAACTAACCTAAAATGGCACACTGAAATGCTGTATATTGACATGTCGTCTGCTGGTGTTAGTGTTCACCTGCGGCGGTAGATGGAGTCGATGGGTCACGTGGTGCGAAAGTAGGGCTGCCAACATTAGTGATTACACCACCTCGAGGTAGACGCCGCCATGCACCCTCTATGGTATTCGTATATGCTCCAGTGTTGGGTGTCGACAAACCCTCTTCTTATTTAAACCTATTCTTTTCTTGGGGGCTCAGCCCCCAAACTCCTTCTCATTTAAACCTATTTCTTTTTCTTGGGGGCTCTGCCCCCAAACCCCCTCCTCATTTAATCCTATTTCTTTTCTTGGGGGCTCCGCCCGAAACCCCTCCTCATTTAAGTCTATTTCTTTTTCTTGGGGGCTCCGCCCCCAAACCCCCTCTCATTTAGACCTTATGGCCTTAACTTTGCCAGTATAAATAAATTAATAATAATAATAATAATTACCCCCAAACCCCCTTCTCATTTAAACTTAAGGAAAAAGGGAAGAATCTGTGGCACCTCTGAAAATAGTCGTTTTGGTGCAAGGGTCATTTATTATAATCGTGAAATATTATTAAAGTACAACTAATATCGCACAGAGCAGGATAACATGCAGTACAGAGAGCATCGATTCGAAAAGCGCGCTCAATAAAATGTTGGTACTAACGTGCGAGTGGGACCAATCACATGCAAGGTCGTTGGCAGCCAATGGGAGCGTTGGTATCCAAGCCAGGGCCCGCATACCAGGCGTGAACACCCCGCGCGCAAGAAAGCAGCGGATTCGACCAGACCCAAAAGCTGTTTGGTGGATTGCCTCGGAGAATGTCTTAAGCTACATCAAATATACGTAAGACTTGAGTCTTTCTCGTCGTTGATTACTAATGATGGTTTCACGGACTATAAGCCGAGTAAAAGGATACATTGCATCCAAGCTTTCGGTCGCTGACATCTCTGCGGCCTTCCTCAGGGAAATGAGTGTAGAAAACGACCACGACCAAATAAGCTAACTGAGGTCAGATGACGTCGACTCCGATTCCATACCTGCATACGAAATGCATTGCTGGAAATGAGAACGGGTTCCTATCCTATAACTTAAATTTGCTTACGCTAACTGTGTTTCGCCTAGGACTTGAACCTATGCAGGGCAACTGCAGCATTCCCCTTGCGGTTGTACTCAACTCGGCATCCTACCAACAGAAGATCTTAGATTTATTGGCAGACCCCACTTACAAGAAGGTAGCCCGTAACCCGACTAAAAGCATCATGAAACGGATTTCAGCCCTACTCAAGTCTTCTCTGGAAGAGTCGGTTACCAAGTCCCTGATCCCACGATCGGCAGTGCCACCTAGATTGTACGGATTATCCAAGATCCACAAAGAAGGCGCACCTCTCAGACCTATAGTCAGCGCTATTGGATCCCCCACTTACCGACTGGCCCAACATCTTACTGGACTTCTACAGCCATTTGTAGGCACCTGTGTACACCACGTGGAGAATTCCACAGAGTTTGTCAATATCCTAAAAACATCAGACTAGCCCCATCAGATCTTCTAGTTAGTTTCGATATAATTTCATTATTCACTAAGGTCCCTCTCATGGAAACCTTACAGCTACTATCCGAAAAATTTTCGCCTGACATTGTTGAACTATTCCGTCACACACTGAGCTCCACCTATTTTAGCTACAATTAAGAAATATACGAACAGACGTGCGGCGTAGCCATGGGCTCTCCCCAATCACCAGCAGTGGCCAACTTCTTCATGCAAGACTTCGAACACAAAGCCCTAGGATCAGCAACACTACAACCCACATATTTCTGTAGATATGTAGACGACACTTTCGTGGTCTGGTCACATTAAAGATGATATCTCTCCAGCCATCGCAGATCTAATAGCGTCCATAAAAACTTCATTTTCGCTTAATACTGTCACAACGGAATCAAGTCACCCTGTAGTAATCACGGAAGAAATAGAAAACCTTCTAGGAATTAAAAGAAAAATTCGAACCAGATGGTCAAGAACTTTAGACCCGACAGCTAAAGCAGCTCTTAGCTGGCTAACCAAAACTATAAAAAGAAAGATTCGACAACGCAATGAAGATAACTGGGAAGCAACAATTGATGAATGTCAACAAAACGTGAACAAAATGTGGAAAATGTCAAGGATTTTATCTCAAACAAAAGACGAGCCCCCACCTACTGTCATACATGGCAGAACCGGCCTAAAATATGAACCGGTCGAACAAGCCAACGCTATAGCGGATGTGTTGGAACACCAATTTCAACCCCATTCCATGACCAGTATAGATAGAGAAGAAGAGGTGGAGGCTCGTGTCAATAAAAGACTAACAGCAGCGGCATTAGACAATCATAATTTTGAACTTCTTACGCCGGATGAAATTCGAAAACACACGGACAAAATTAACTGTAAAAAAGCCCAAGGACCTAACAGAGTTCCCCCAGGATGTCTAAAATATTTACATAGAAAAACACTAGTTCAACTCAGACACATATACGACGCATGTATGACATTTAGGTACTTCCCCACGGAATGGAAAACGGCGAAAATCATCACGATAGCTAAACCAGGCGCAGATCCAAAATTTCCCCAAAACTTGCGACCAATCAGTCTCCTGTCGCCAGTGGGCAAGATATTTGAAAAGCTCTTACTGACTAGATATACAAGCATTCATGAGCCACAGATTATTGTCTCTGTTGGACACTACAGTCCACTACAGTCAGTCTTACTGACTAGACTAGGCGAACACATATACAGAAATGGTATTATCCCACCTGCACAGTTCGGATTTCGCGCAAAACACAGTACAAACCTGCAATTAATGCGACTGATAGACGCGATCACCACAGAATTCAATAACAAAGCTAGCACCGCTGCTGTTTTTCTCGACATTGAGAAAGCGTTTGACAAAACATGGCATCCTGGACTATTTTGCAAACTGGCTGATATTAATATACCGGGATACTTACTAGAAATTCTTTCCTCCTACTTAAATAACAGAACATTTAAAGTAAGCTATAACAATGCTGTCTCTACAATAAGAGATATCGAAGCGGGAGTTCCTCAAGGCTCAGTCTTAGCCCCTATACTTTACAACATATACACTAATGATATACCTACATCCCTTGGTGTTCAAATAGCCCTGTAAGCCGACGACACGGCTATCTACACTTCAGGTAAAAACCTACACTATGTCACAGCCAAGTTGCAGAGAAGTCTTGCCCTGGTATCGAACTGGTCTAGGCAATGGAACATCAAAATTAATGAAAGAAAAACACAAGCCATTGTCTTTACCAAGGGGTGACCCCGTGAGATTCCTCCAATACAATTACATCGCAGGATTTTACAGTATAAATCTCACGTCAAATACCTGGGTCTAATACTTGATAAATCCTTGACACCATTTAAACAACACGTTAACTATATTCACAGTAAAAGTCTCCAAGCTTTTAGAAGACTCATACCATTATTCAAAACGCCAAGACTAAATAAATAAATGAAGAAGCTGCTATATACAGCTTTAATACGGTCAAAATTAACATATGCCTGTCCTGCCTGGTCACTAACAGCAAAATCATACATACTGTTCCGTTATGTTTTAGTTTAGTAGGTCATGCTTCTGTAATTCGTTTTTAGCAGGCCTTGCTTGCTATCTTGTTTTTTATTTATTGAACAAATGAATTTCAAATAGTTGTTATGTATGGGTATTGTAATATCAAAATTATTCTTTTATGTCTTGCATCCAATCAGAGACTGGAGATTTTTATTATATTGTTTTGATAGCCAATAAGGTTTATCTTTAGCTTCTCTCCTTCTTCATCGATTCAAGTTAACTGTGTCTCATAAAGACATTAGTTTTTCTAGGCTTTAAATGCCTATTCTTCGTTGTAATCAATTCAACTACTACTCATAAGGACATGAGTTTTCTTCTTGGCTTATCAGTGCCATTCTTTACCTATCAGATAGATCTGGTGGTTTATTTTCAATAGCTGAAGCAATCAGCTCTTCGATTCACATTAAGGTTTCATATGCCTTATTGATTCTGAAGACTTCAAACGATTTAAGGACTATTATCACCCATCGTGTGATTCATCGGGTCTTCTTCATTTTGGTGTTGGCGTTGCAAGATCTCAGGCTAACATCTGTATCAACTATCAAAAGGTGGTATTAATCAATTCAAAGGTACGTCATTTACTACCTAATTTATTTGAGGAACAATTTGGACGTAATTGCATCATTGAACTAATATATTTGTGGTTTTGATCAAACTGATTAAGCCATCTCAAAGATATTTATGACCTTTAACAAAGGAATTTGTATTAAACATTGTGATATCTACAAGTTCATCAGTGTTTATGAATAATAATATTATACACGTCCAAGAAATCAAGAATTTATGAACTGAGCATGATGTATGTATTGTTGTTGTGACAATAAATTGTTACATACCAGAGAAATTTATCTAAAATGTATTGGGCAAGTTTGGCTTATCTATTTATAGTTTAAGTCTCAATTTCAAGAAGTGTTACGTCCTACGATTCTTGTTTTTACAGTCCGCTTGCTCTCAGCTTGCCCGTACATTTTATTGGTCCTCCGGTTTCCGGATAATTGAATCATTTCCGGACCATTTAATGGACCTCCTATTGCCGGATAATTGAATCATTACCGGACCATTTATTGGACTCCTATTGCCGAATCTTGAATCATAACTGGACTATTATCTGGTGAATTGAACTGTAATATATACCAGAATTTGTTCTCATCATAACAATAACTAAACAATAATTGACATTGTTACTGCCTCCATGTCTTCTGCATGTTTGAGGTGAAGGCTGGAGGATCTATTGTTAAACTAGTGTTATAAGTTTCATGCTTGTAAAACCTACACAGACAGCAACACTTACACTAGTACACATATCACACCTGATATTGTATTATATCAACGTCCATTGCATTGGACGTTTATGTACTGATTTGTCTTAACCCGTAATCGGGCATTGTATTTATTGTCATTTGGGCCCTAAGAGCGGGCAATTATTGATATTCATTGTAATCTGTGCTGTAAATCTAAAGAGATGGCTAATCAGGAGTTGAACATTAATGCTCTTAAAGCCAAGAGAACTCCTATAAAGGCTCAGATCACTCGCCACGTCAATACCTTTCTATCGTTCACTGATCTTGATGATAAATCTCATAAAGAAATTATAGCCCGTAAGGCTAAGTTTAATGAAGTCCTGATCAAATATGAAGATATTCAGTCTCTGATTGACCAAGTAGAGTATTCAGAAGCTGAAGCAGATTATAGAGAAGATATTGAGCAATCTGTCTTTTCAGCCATATCTCATATTGACTCCTTAATTGTAGCCTATGAGGCTAAACTTAAACAAGAAGCAGATAACCATGACAAGAGAGAACTAGAAAATCTCTTATATGAATTCGGTATGCAAGCTCAGATAAATGAGCCAACCAGAGTTAGATCTACATCTCAAACTGCTATCGATCAGATCTTTCTAAATTCAAATTCGCACTCTTCGATTGTTGTATTTGAAACAGGCTTATCAGATCATTTCGGACAGTTGTTGACACTAGATAATACAGGCCTATTAAATAAATGTAATGTCAACACTAAAACTAATGAGATGCTTTATAAAAATATTAGAATAATTAATGAAGAAACTATAAATTATTTTAGCTATCTTCTCTCTAAGGAAGAATGGAACAATATTTACGAGCAAACTGATATTGACGCTGCAACTAACAATTTTTTATACTCTGTCACTTACTGTTACAACATTGCATTTCCAATTAAAAGAATTAATATTTTAAAAAAAGAACGAATTGTTAATAGATGGATTACAAGAGGTATCCGCAAATCATACGAAACACTTAAGTCCCTTAGCAGATTTGTCAAAACCAACAACGCATCCCCTGAATTTATAAACTATTTTCAAAATTATAAAAAAGTTTACAATACAGTTGTCAGAGAAGCTAAAAAAATGTACAATAGTAAAGTCGTTCTAGGTATAGGTATAGTGCAGGGGCTGAGCCCTAACGGACTCGCGGACGGAGGCCACATAGGCGGGCCCATTGCCCACCCCCTAGGAAACGAATGATGTGCATGCCCTAAGGCCCCCCAGTCAACAGACTCCACCACAAGCCCCCACGGAGCTCCCCTACATCCAACAAGAACCTGGTACCACTCCACGTGCACCGTACCCAGGGTCCCTCGTACAAGAGCCCCCTAGGCGCGGCACAACCAGACAAGCGCCGCTAACCCAGGGTCCCTCTGAGAGCCCCAAAGGCACGGTACACCACCAGCAACTCTTGACCACAAGCAGCGGGGCAGGACGGGGGAGGCCCGCAGCAGAGTCTGCAGCAGGAGCTGGCCCGAAAACCAGTAAAGGGGAACGGGATGATAATGAGGGGGGAAAGGAAGTGGAAGTGGAGAGTGTTGGTGGAATGAATGAAGGGGGAAACGGGAGGATCCCCGAGAAAAACCCCCAAAGGTCACGGCTTTGTCCACCACAAATGACACGCCCGCCAGCCCCGAGATTTGAACTCGGGACCGCTAGCAAAAGTCGTTCTAGAGTCTATGAATAAATCCAAACGAATATGGGACGTATTTAAAAATGAGTTAAATAAAAACAATCCCGTAAAAATTGATAAAACAAATACTATAAAACTTAACGGTCAACTCGTGTCTGAACCTAGAGAAATTGCTAATGCATTTAATGATTATTTTGTTAATGTTGCTGAAAGGCTGAAGAGTCATCCTAAAATAGGAAATAGTATAACTTCAAGAAATAGCCAAAATCTTGCTACGTCAATATTTTTCACGCCCGTTAATGAAGGCGAAGTCTCGAACATAATCAAGGGCCTAAAAAATAAAAAGTCAAGTGGGTTTGACGAAATTTCTAGTTTTCTAATTAAAAGATGTTACGCATATTTACTAGGGCCGTTATCATTTCTCATAAATTTATCGCTTTCTACTGGTCAAATTCCCGAAAACCTAAAAATTGCTAAAATAAAACCTCTGTTTAAGAAAGGCGCTAAGGATGAATTAGGGAACTATCGTCCTATAGCAATACTCTCCACATTTTCAAAAATTCTTGAAAGAGCTGTTTATAACAGAATAATTACTTTTTTTAATAAGTACGAAATTTTAACGAATAGTCAAAATGGTTTCCGTAAGGGTAAATCCACTGATACAGCATTAGAACAATTTTTAGAAGAAATATACAGAAAATTAGACAATAAGAAAGTTTGCATTGGCTTATTCTTGGATTTATCTAAAGCCTTTGATTTAGTAAATCATGACATTTTGTTATCAAAATTAAATTCTTGTGGTATCAGGGGAATTGCAAATAAATGGTTTGAATCTTATCTCAAAAATAGAAAGCAGATAGTTGAATGGAATGACGTGGACACAACAAAGAAGGAATCAAAACCCATATATTCTCAAGTAAAAGATGTTCATTGTGGTGTCCCACAGGGCTCCATATTGGGACCACTTTTATTCTTAATATATATAAATGATTTAGATAAAACTATCGAAAATTGTAATGATATCAAATTAACAATGTTTGCTGATGATACAAATCTTTTAATTTCAGGAAGGGATATAAATGAAGTAAATCTAAATCTAGAGAAATTAAAAGAGAGATTCATACCCTGGTTTCATGAAAATGGTCTTATTATAAATATCGATAAAACAGTTTCAATTGGTTTCCATCATAAAGTAAACAAAAGTTTAATTTTCCCTGATTTTATTTTAACTGATACGAAGATTTCTTACAAACATTACACAAAATTTTTAGGTGTATGGATTGATGAAAATTTAAATTGGAAAGTCCATGTAGAAAACTTGACGAAACAACTTAGTAAACTTTGCTTTGCCTTTAAAACGTTAAAGAATTCGGTTCATATCAATATTATTAGAACAGCGTATTTTGCTTATTTTCATTGCCTATTAAAACAGGGTATAATGTTTTGGGGGGGAATGAAGATTTCCAATAGAGTTTTCAGGGTACAAAAAAGAGTAGTACGAATAATCTGTAATATTCCAAGATTCGAAAGCTGTAAACAATATTTCAAAAAGTTAAGCATTATGACGTTACCATGTATGTACATGTTCTATGTTATTTTGCACGTAAAATCGTTCATTAATAAATTCACAACAAATTCAGCAATACATTCTCATAATACAAGAGGAAAATCGAATTTAGCCTTAATCAGTCACAATACAAAATTATTTGAAAATTCTCTCACACATAATGGAATACAACTTTTCAATAAATTACCTACCAAAATTAAAGAAATTGAAAATTTTACCAAATTCAAGACTCAATTATCTGCTTTCCTATGTAATGAATCGTACTATTCTGTAGATGAATATTTGTGTTAATAGATGGGTAAATTGTTTATGTATTTATTATATTCATTAAGTTAAATTATTCTATGATTATTATTATTGTATTATTGTATTATTATTGTATGATTATTATTTTATGACGTGTCCCATATCATGTAATGATATATTGGACGAATAAAACAATTCAAATTCAAATTCAATGCTAAACTTAGGCAAGAAGCTGCAGAAGCAGAAGCTAGGACTAGACTAGAAATTGCAGAGACAGAAGCTAGGGCTAGGCAAGAAGCTGTAGAAGCAGAAGCTTGGACTAGACTAGAAATTGCAGAAATAGAAGCTAGGACTAAATTAGAATTAGCAGAATCAGAAGCTAGGGCCAGACAAGAAAGGGCAGAAGCAGAGCAAAGAGCTGCTCAAGCTGAATCTATGGATAAACTAGCTTCCATTGATATTGTAGCAACTCAGTTCTTTGATTACGTTGAAGCTATTCAAACTTTAGTCATACGAGACAAGGTTTCATATTTCAAGGCTGTCAGTATGCGTAATGCATTTGAAGCTACATTTAATCAATACAAGAATAAGTACTCTCAAATCAGACCACAAGAAGTGACTGAAGTCATTAAACTTCAAGGTCGGCAAGTCGAAGCGGCTTTTCACGAGGCAATAGGTCTCTTAAATAGTTCTATTGCTGAAAATAAACAGTTCTATGACCCTGATCAGGTCTCAACTTCTGTAGTACACCAGTCATCTACAGAATTGACTCCTTCACTCCCAAAACTTCCCGATATCCGTCTTCCTCAATTCACAGGCGATCCTGCCTTGTGGATTGAATTCAGGGATACATTCTATTCCCTTGTCATTCAACATAAGCATATTTCTAACATGGACAAGTTCCAATATCTCAAATCATGCTTATCGCCAGAAGTCATGACTGTAATACAGAATATTCCTGTATCCTCAGCTACACTTGATGTAGCCTGGGAAACGTTGTCAGAAAGATTTGACAACAATCGTCTGATTGCTAATAGTCACATTGACAAATTATTTTCACCACCCTCTCTTGAAAAGAATTCTGCAGACTCTCTGCAAAGATTTATAGATCATTTCATAAGCACGGTGCATGCATTGCACTCTTTAAATACTAATGTCGATTTATCCGACTTAATTATTTCTAAAATGATCTTAGACAAACTCCCAGTTCATATTATTAGAGAATGGGAATCATCGCTGAAATCAGACAGACTGCCTGAACTCAAGGAACTACTTAAGTTTCTGGAGACTAGAGTCCGAGTCTTGCAAATGACGGATTCAGCTCTAAAAAATCAGCCTTCAACTTCACAGAATTCGCAACCTATATCGGCTAAGAGCAAATCAGCTCAGTTTGTCAACAAATGTATTTGTTGCAAAAAGGATTCACATCAAGTCTACCAATGTGATGTTTTCAAAGCAATGAGTCTTGCAAGCCGTAGCAATTTTGTCAGGACTAACCATTTATGTCGTGTATGTTACTCTTCAAGAGGACATACCAAGGCTTGCAGCTCGTTCTCTTGCAGAGTGTGTGGAGAGAAACATAGTACTCTTCTTCACGATTATAGTGCTCAGAACGAGTCACAAATATCTAATACTGCAGGGATTATGTCAGCCTCTCATAATCATCAAGGCTGCTTACTTCCTACTGCAAATGTGTTTGTGATAAACAAGTATGGTCAACCGGTAGAGGCCACTGCCCTCTTAGATAGCGGCTCTGATTGCAACTTAATCAGTGAAAGGCTATTCAAACATTTAAAACTATCCCCTTGTCAGCAGCAAGCAAGGCTGACTGGAATACTATCGTCTAAAGTAAGCACCCATAAGCTTGCTTCTATAGAAATCAGGTCTCGAACAACTCGTTGGTTTTGTAATACTGTTGCTCTTGTTGTTCCGGAGATTTCAGAGTCGAAACTTCCAAGATCTCCAATTAATATCACTAACTGGAACATTCCGCCTAACCTTCAACTAGCCAATCCTGATTTCAACACACCTAATTCTGTAGATTTGGTGTTGGGTGTTGAGGTTTTCTCGCAAATTGATTGTGTGGGTAATATTTCTGCTCCTAACCTACCCATCATTCATAACTCTCAACTGGGTTGGTACTTTGCGGGCAAGCTGCCCCAACCTTCCTCTCCTAGGTTGTCTGTTCGTAGGTCCAACAAACTTACACTTCATAAATCTAAGGACTTTAGCAATGGACTTCCTAATGATTTATCCTGCCAATCTAATACCTTAGATATGCATTATTCAGCCTTAGTAAGTTCAAGCCTGCAAAGGGTTTCTAATGCATCTCGCCAAGCGAGTTCAAGATTGACGTCTCTTAAGAGACATTCTCTTTCTAATCCTGTATTAGCTAAGGCTTACAGGAATTCTATGTCCAAGCACTTGAAATTGGGACATATGGAATCCGTTGGCCAGGGTTCCAACGAGAATTCCGACTACATCAAAACTTACCACCCAGCGTTAAGGACTTCAAACACCATGACAAATTCACCCTGGCGGGGTCAGTCTGGTTCAAGTTGCAAAGGTTCGTACTGCCACGAATCTTTATGTGCAACCAATTGTCAATTTGGCACCAATGCCGTTCTCAGAAGATGACGAATGATTCAGTCATTCTCTGCTTTCATATTTTTCAATTCATTTTAACTATTTGTTCTCATGTTTGTTTTATTTTTTATTCTTTTCCTCTCTTCTTTAATTTATTTTTTTAAACATAACTCCACATGTAATTTTAAATTATGCCTCAAGTGTCATAATTTGCGGGCAATATGTTCCGTTATGTTTTAGTTTAGTAGGTCATGCTTCTGTAATTCGTTTTTAGCAGGCCTTGCTTGCTATCTTGTTTTTTATTTATTGAACAAATGAATTTCAAATAGTTGTTATGTATGGGTATTGTAATATCAAAATTATTCTTTTATGTCTTGCATCCAATCAGAGACTGGAGATTTTTATTATATTGTTTTGATAGCCAATAAGGTTTATCTTTAGCTTCTCTCCTTCTTCATCGATTCAAGTTAACTGTGTCTCATAAAGACATTAGTTTTTCTAGGCTTTAAATGCCTATTCTTCGTTGTAATCAATTCAACTACTACTCATAAGGACATGAGTTTTCTTCTTGGCTTATCAGTGCCATTCTTTACCTATCAGATAGATCTGGTGGTTTATTTTCAATAGCTGAAGCAATCAGCTCTTCGATTCACATTAAGGTTTCATATGCCTTATTGATTCTGAAGACTTCAAACGATTTAAGGACTATTATCACCCATCGTGTGATTCATCGGGTCTTCTTCATTTTGGTGTTGGCGTTGCAAGATCTCAGGCTAACATCTGTATCAACTATCAAAAGGTGGTATTAATCAATTCAAAGGTACGTCATTTACTACCTAATTTATTTGAGGAACAATTTGGACGTAATTGCATCATTGAACTAATATATTTGTGGTTTTGATCAAACTGATTAAGCCATCTCAAAGATATTTATGACCTTTAACAAAGGAATTTGTATTAAACATTGTGATATCTACAAGTTCATCAGTGTTTATGAATAATAATATTATACACGTCCAAGAAATCAAGAATTTATGAACTGAGCATGATGTATGTATTGTTGTTGTGACAATAAATTGTTACATACCAGAGAAATTTATCTAAAATGTATTGGGCAAGTTTGGCTTATCTATTTATAGTTTAAGTCTCAATTTCAAGAAGTGTTACGTCCTACGATTCTTGTTTTTACAGTCCGCTTGC
Source organism: Ectobius pallidus (assembly GCA_964059195.1). Lineage (NCBI taxonomy): Eukaryota > Metazoa > Arthropoda > Insecta > Blattodea > Ectobiidae > Ectobius > Ectobius pallidus. The sequence goes on from CAXKWD010000009.1 coordinate 38,265,787, forward strand.
TCTCAGCTTGCCCGTACACATACAAAAACTACAAATCATACAGAACAAAGTAATAAGACTATCACTTAACAGACCAAGAAGAACACCAGTAAACTTGTTACATGATGAATTTACAATTGAGACACTCCACGAATACATAACAAGAAATTCACAAAAAGAAACACGTAAACTTCACTCCCATCCAAACACATTAGTAAAGACCATTGGCAAGAGCCAGGCCAGGTATAACAAACATAAGAGACTATTATAGTTGTTGACATTCAGCAATAACAGACTGTCTAATATATTAATGAAATAAAATGACATAACTTTTAAAACATACAAAAAATTACTTACTCAACCAACACGTCAAAAGCACGTATGCAAATACAAAAGAAAATTGAAACCTCAAACCAAATACCAGGTCAAGAGCCCAAAACTGGGGCTCATACCTTTTGCAGTTAGGGTCAGAAATGCCCAGTAAGTCTACCCTCCTGCTCCTCCTCCTCCTCCTTTCTACACTTATTTCCCTGAGGAAGGCCGCAGAGATGTCAGCGACCGAAAGCTTGGATGCAATATATCCTTTTACTCGGCTTATAGCCCGTGAAACCATCATTACATAAAATATGTTGATCTTATTTTAGATGTGTAGTAATAATATAATTTGATATCCTAACGGTCAAATGTTTCTTTTGCCTTTTGATAAAACTGGCATGTTTGATATCTAAATATACTACTGTCTACTATGTATTATTGTCTATGTATTGTCCAAATGTATTATTGACTTTGTCTATTTCCATCTGGTTTAATGACAATACAATTAAATTATTATTATTCAATCAATTCTGAGTTTTCCCTCAATACAGAGGCTGTCCTCCAACCAAACAATACAAACAAATTAAAACAAAGTATCCACATATCACATTTCAACACAATCAATACACTTTTCTGAGCTTGTCATCATTTGTTAATAATCTGTCTCCATTTTTCTCTGTCCTGTGTATCTTCTTCCACTGCACCAACTCTTCCCATTGATATATGTACATTGTTGATCCATGTAGTCGCAGGACGCCCTCTTCTTCTTCTCCTTCCAATTTCCCATTCAAGTATATATTTTGGTATCCTTCCTTCTTCCATCCTTCGTACGTGACCATACCACTGTAGTCTCTTCCGCTCAATAGTATTGTTAATGTCTTCTTCCACTTCCATCCTTCGTATTTCTGCATTCCTTATTTTGTCTCTTCGTGAGACTCTGGCTGATCTTCTCCAAAAATCCATTTCTAATACATTCAGTTTGTTCATATGTTTTCTGTTCATTGCCCAAATCTCTGCTCCATATAACACTATACTTTGCAATATTGACTTAAATATTATTCTCTTCGTGCTACAAATGATGTTCCTGCTCCATAAGACTGAGTTCAACATTCCAATTACTTTCCTCCCATTATTTGTCTTTTGATTGATATCCATGTCTGATGTTCCCCCTTTTTCTAAGATTGTGCCTAAATAGCAGAAGTTGTTAACCTTTTTTATTCTTCCCCTTCGATGTACAATTCATCTGTATCATTGGTTAAGTATTCTGTTTTTTTTATAATTGATCTTCAAACCCCATTTTTTTATTCCTTTAATAGTTGGTTACACATGTAGTTGGCATCTTCTCCATCTTGTGCGATAACCACTTGGTCTTCTGCGAAAAGTAAGTGATGTATATATTTTCCATATGCTATTTCTAGTCCCATTCTGTTGCATTTCCGAGACCACTGCCTCAGACTAATATCTATATAAATTTTAAATAGTATTGGTGACATAGGACAACCCTGTAGTAGTCCTTTACTTGTTCTAAATTGTGGTGATAATGTATTTTCAACTTTGATATGGCAATTATTATTTCTATATATTATTATTATTATTATTATTATTATTATTATTATTACTACTATTACTATAGCGATGTGTAACCCTACCTGTTCGGAGTTCCAACAAGTATCGTATTTTAATGTAGAGAAAGTGACCTTTATTGTGTAATAGAAAAGCCATCATATTAATGGAAGCAAATCGCCCCCCCCATCTTGCCAAGGTTGGACATCCAGTTCCTAAAGCACTCTATGAGTAGTAGGCTTACCTCCCGTACCCAAGATGCGCTTCCCGATATTATAAAACAGGGAAAGGATTTGTTGTCGACAGCGGTAATTGGGCGGTGCGAGAATAGCGATTCCATACTCTATAGTCGCTCGCATATAATAGGGATGTAGCGAACTAGAACCAACAGATGTCTCCACTGCTCTAGCCGGTATGCGCTAGCCGTTCGTCACTTGTTTTTCGAGTTGTTGTCTGCTAGTTCCATGCTTTTAAATGGCGTTTCATATTAGCAGACTGAAAAATACGTTCGAACTTTTCTTTTTTTGTAGCGGGTAAAACGCTACTAGGCGCATTTCTTTGTATACTGGACACTTCCAGAATATATTTACGTGAAAAGACTTAAAGAAAAATTGCAAAAGATAGACGCTATATAAGTCGAAAAGAAAGAAGAATAAGCTGATAAATACTGTGAGAAATGCCCGCTATTAACTACATTACAATGTTCCCGACGTACAAAATGTTATGCAGATATGAATATTTATATACAGTACTGCTAATTTGGCGATTGGGTATGATTCAAAGTAACTAAAAGAATATATCTCTAGGGTTCAGACAGTAAAATACTAATTGATATACGTGATAAACACTGATTTATGTGGTGTGTATTCGCTGACATTTTTAATATTATTTATTTTCTATATCAAATGCAGATTTAGCCTATACCGTCATATTAAAAAGTATTCAAAATCAAAATATTAAAATATGTTTACATCACGAAAACTTACCTTTCCTGTCCCTCGTAGTTAAAAAATATGGGAACTTGGGAATCGATTAGGCCTTTTTTTTCTTCTTCTTCTCATTCCTCATTCTTTTTATTCCTTTTATTATCGGTAAGTTATGCTAGACCATCGTTACATGATTTTCATTTCTAGTTTTGAAACAGAATATTGTTAAAAATATTTCATTGCATGACATAGGAGATTATAAAGGCAGAATTTAATAATTATCATACCGGTACGTTAAGTTATGTAGCCTATTAAATTGGCAACGCTATTGTCACAATTTTTATTCGAGGCCGTCAATCTTACTTGGCTATTTAGAAATCACAGAATTTAAATTCTATTTGATATCAGATGCAATAGAAGGCTACAGTAGCCTAATATTCACATATTTATACAGCAAAGTAAAATAAATAGGCCTAAAATAACTAAATAAATTAAACAGGGAAGTGGGGTTTAAATATAAAGGTGCACTAAAGATACAGTTTAACAAAGGTATAAAACTAACACAATGTACTGCAATTATCATTGCGTTACTAGGTAATTTTAATTTATTTATTGTAATTTACTCTATTTTTAAATGGCCCATAACATCTTCTCGATGCTCACGGCAAATTTAATATTAATTTAAAAATTAAAGAATATCTAATCCCCGCACTGCATATAAATATTCATACATTGATAACATATTACTGCAAGTCGAGTACAAAATAATGTCGTCTGTATCGGAAATATCTCACAATATTTGTTCGTTAATCCTTCCTTTTTAGTGTTATTTAGAGCCTATCTGCTGTGATTTTTCTTTCGTATTTTTGACACTTCAACATTCTAGAAAGGCCCAGTAGACAAGGAAGTACGTATAGTAGCCTCGTGTCCTCTATAAAAATATAAAATTACGAACATATTTTTCGGACTGAGAAGTTGGAGCGCCATTTAAAAGCATGAAGCCAGCAGAAGAAAACTGGAAAAACAAGTGACGAACGGCTAGCGCATACCGGCTAGTACACCCACGCTATCTGTCGGAGAAGTTTGGCGAGCTACATCCCTATTGTTGCATATCATGTATAACGCTCGTGGATGGTTTCCCCAGTATCTCCCAGTGACGCCTTGTTTTGTATCTGTTGCAGTAAACGTGAGTAGTGTATTTTTCAAGATAACTTATAGTCTAAATATAGTCCTAAATATTTGATATGGCCTGAGTATTCGATAGTCTTGTGAAAAATATTGATATCTGGACGCTGTGCCCGAGCTGTGAGTGAGCGTGCAAAAATTGTATAGTTACATTTATCAGGGTTAATATCCAGCCCAATGTTGTGAAGTGCCCTCGCTAAGGTGTTAATATCTTCCTGAAGAACATTCCGGTGTGTCCCCAAAATACCCTCCTTTTCTTGGAAATCGACAATACAATGTAAAGTCGTCTGCAAAACATAGTAGTTTGCATATAATAATATGGAAATGGAGTTTATGAATCGGAGCCATATGGATATTAAAGAACGTCGGCCTGAGGGATGACCCTTGTGGGATCCCCTTAGACGACCTCCGTAGAGAAAAGTTGCCATACCTTTGGGGTAATGTGGTACGTCTCTCAGTCATTAATGTGAGTATGGAGTTGATATATATCGCCGGTAGTCCACATTCTGCCAATCGCCTGCAAAGGAGAGATAGATCCACATTGTCGTAGGCTGCAGTAATATCCAATGTAATTGCCAAAGTGTCCTCTCCTTTGTACCATCCTGTGTAAACGTCAGAAATAAAGAAAACTTCACTCAGAATACTATTATACCTACGAAAACCAAACTGTTTTGCGGGTAAAAATCGTACTTCTCTAGATAAAAGCTCAAACGCTGATTAAGAATTTTTTCATATATTTTCGCAAAGTGGAACTGAGTAAAATCGGTGGATAGTCGGTCGGATTTAATCCTGTTTTATTCGGCTTTAAAATAGGCACAACTGTCATACAATTCTACTTGCCGGATACGTAGAGCCCCGTAGGATTGCATTGTATCCTCTTTCTAAATGCCACAGCATTTCATAAGTTATGTAATCTGGGCCCGTAGCGGATCGCGATGTGCTATGTTTACGTAAAATATTCGTGATTTTACTGCAGGAGATAGGTATATTCAAAGATGCATGATCTGGTGTATTCAATATTGGAATCTGCGGGGATACAAAGTCCGGAGCTATATACCGTAAAAATACTTCTTGTAGTGTAATATCACACATAATCGGCGTATACGAATACTGTATCTTCCCCGTAAACCATTTAACGTTTCTCCAAATTTGATGTGAACGTGTGGAGAAATCAATTGTGGAACAGTATTGAAGCCACGACTGTCGTTTAGCTGATAACAGAGGCGTAACGAGGGGGGGGGGGTTTGAACCCCCCCATTGATTATTACTTGATATGAGTACAAAGCGTGGGAAGCTTAAAACTCGTTATTGTGCATCTTAATTTTTATAATTTTCCGGGGGAGGACCTCCGAACCCCTCTTTCCCTGGGGGGTATTCCATACCCCCTATACCCCCAGATGTTATAACCCCCCCATATGGTCGGCCTGGTTACGCCTATGGCTGATAATATCAACTGATTAACTCTCGCTTGTTGGTGTTGTATCTTTAAATATATGGGAAAATATGCTGTCGAGCTTTATGAAGAAGGAGCTTTCTTTTGGCTATAGCACGGCTAATGGTCGCTGACCACCAGGGAGGTTTGGCCCGCATCCTATGTTTGTGCGTCGAACTCGCCACACTTTGCTGTTGTAAATAGTCGTCCACCGCGGTCGTAATCACGGCTATAGAGTGTTCCGACGAACTGTGATATAACAATCGCGAACTAATCTGGTGTCGAAACTGCTCTCAATTAATGTTGTTTTTTTCCGAAACGTGATCACCTTCTCCCGGAACAACGGCAATCGAGAACCTATTTGTAAACTGATTGGGAAATGATCACTGCCCATCGTATCATAAATAACCTATGGAGTGACCTAGGATATCCGAAACAAAGGATAAATCAGGCGATGTGTCTCGCTGTCCCCTATAATCTAACCGTGTCGGGATATTGGTATTACGCAAATGTACAGTCGATCAAATAAAAAACGTCGGGTCTCGAATGCAGTTAAAATTGAAGTTTTAACGCATTATTCCACAAGTTTCCTATAAAAAACATAAAATACAGGTCATTCTCCTAACACATGAGGCCATGCAGCAGGAGGGAAAAAATGAACAACGCGGAAAGCGCAACACACGATATTCAACTTAATGTATTGTCATAATTCATTTTGCTTTGTGTCATCGCGCCACATACAAATGCTGGCTTGAGAGAAAATGTAGCTAGGGCTGTAATTAACCTGCATTTTTCGCCTCTGAAGCAGCGAGAAGGTTCCGTATTTCTTAAAGAGCGGCTCAGAGGTGGGTACTTCACTATAATACGACCGGAAGTTTTCATAGGAAACGTGGATCTGGCCGGCCGCGTACTTCGATACTAGATTGGTTGCAGAAGTTGAACGCAAGTTATTGATTTTGCACTACAAGTACCGGTATTATAAAATAAAATCTTTAAAAAATGCTCCTTGAATAAACGTATTCCTCGCAAATTTATTCATTATTATTATAAGGACTTCCATGCAAGAATATGGCGGACGTGAGGCATATAGCCACAGCCTTCTATACATGTTTGTTTTGTAACAAAACTGACTAAATAATCAAGAAAACACATGGACAGACAAGAGGCAGGTGTGAACCTAACCTTAAGTCTTCCTGTTCATGCGCATATGCTCGTTCGTGGTACTTAATCAAATAAGGCCCGACGTTTTTTTTTTTTGACCGACTGTATGTTCTGTTTAGGCAAGATGGCGTCTAGTGTTATTCGGTGTTAATAACGCGGGGAAAGAAACTCTGTTCACATGTGCAAAAGTGATCTGATCAGTATTAAGTGTTAAGTAAGAGGAAGTTTAGTCGCTATTGTAAACGGTCAAATGTTAGCAGCGTTGTATCTAACAGACAGGTAAACTATAAGGATAAAACAAAAGTGGCAGTTTCGACAGTGATTGAGGTTACGGTAGTGTAACGGACTTGCTGTGAGGAAGCACGGACCAGCACGCCATACTACGGGAAATCTGAGAACTACATCCCAGGATGCCTGCCGGCAAGGAAAACAAAGGTGCTCTCTATGAGCAAGATTGCGAACTAAATGAAACTGAACGTGCGGAAATATGCAATATATGTGAAAAAGAAGTGCTGGATGAGAACGCAATTAAGTGTAATGGTCAATGTAAGGAGGTATTTCACATCAAATGCACAAAAATAACAGCAAGTGACGTGCAAGCTATAAGAAGACCATCATCGTGCCTGCTATGGCTATGTAAACATTGTAGAATAAAGAGAGAGGACACGAATGAAGTCATAGAAGGTATGAAAGCATTGATAAATGCAATGGGAATCAAGCTACAGGCGCTGGAAAGTGATATAAGAAAGGCAGTAGCTGAGGAGATAGCGAGAGTACTGAGACCAGGGAAAGTAGTAGGGAAAAATAAACAAGTCGATGAAGCCAATAAAATAGAAATCATAGAGGTGCAACAGGAAATAAACAAACCCCAGGAGGAGATGTTAAATAAAGAGAAGGCAACTACTGCACAGGAGGCAAACAATAAAATAGCAAACATAGAAATGCTTCAGGTGAAAAACAAACCACAGGTGTTGTTCAGCAAAGAAAAGGAAACTACGGCAAGAGTAGATGTCATAATACATGCTGAAAGAACGAAAAATTCTCACAGTTCGAAAAAGGAAAATGACAAGGAAAAGAGCACAGAAGAAGAACAAGCATCAAAAGACTTGCAAAGTCGATATGAGCTAGAGTCAAGGAAACACCGATTTGACACAAGAGAAAATGACGAAAATAAAGTAGTAGGTCAACATGAGGAACAGAGATACAAGAAAAAAGAATTTGAAGACGACAGCCAAAGGGAATGGTCTGGTGATGGGGAGAGTGAATGGGTACCGATGGTCGGCAAACGCAACACACAAAGGAACACAAACTGGGAAAGGCAACAATTAGAAACAGAAAGACAGCAAGATGGGTGGATATCAGCGTTTAGAAGACGTAACACGCAAAGGGACACTAACTGGGAAAGGCAACAGCAACAAGAGATTGGAATAGGACGGAAAGAGGGAAATAACATACTCAAAGTGGTTGAGAGCAAAATATGGCTACATGTCTCTAGATTAACCCTAGACATGGAAGAACAACACATGGTGGAATATCTTAAGGAAAATGGCATAGAAGGCAGCATAAGCTGCCAGGAACTTGGCAATAGGGAAGCAGACAAAGCATTCAAAATTGGAGTGCCGCTAAAATATAGAGAACTTGTGTACTCAGGAGACTTTTGGCCAAGCGGTGCCAAATACCGGCCCTTTCGTGCTCCGTGGAAATACCGTGGAGGAAGACAAAGAAGAGAGGATACAAACGAATTGGAATAAGGAAGGGATAAAGTCCCAAGGAGACGTGCCAGGGAAGATGCCGAACTTCTCTAAAAATGCTCGAATAACTAAACAGAAATTAATAGCCACATGGAATGTAAGAACAATGAACCTTGGCAAAATTGATATTGTTTTAAGTGAAATGGACAGGTTAGGAATTGATATTTTAGGCATAAGTGAAATGCGCTGGACTGGTACAGGACATGTGAAAATTGGTGAATACACAATTTATTACTCAGGGTGTGATAATTATAGGAAAAATGGGGTGGCTTTAATAGTACACCGTAATATTGCAAATGTAGTCATGGAGTACAATACGGTAAATGACAGGATAATATGCTTAAAAGTGGACACCATACCGGTTAAAACTGTTATAGTGCAATTGTATGCTCCTACAGCTGAAGCTGAAGATAATGAAATAGACAACTTCTACGGGCAATTACAAGACATCCTAGACAGTGTTTCAAACAAAACTTTTCTTGTTGTCATGGGCGACTTCAATGCCAAAGTAGGCGACAAACCAGTAAATAATGTTACTGGCAAGTTCGGACTTGGCCAGAGAAACTCAAGAGGTGATAATCTGGTAGAATTTTGTCAAGAAAACAATCTATTTATAAGTAACACAATATTCATGAAACCAAATGAAAGGCTTCACACTTGGACGTCACCTGGCGGCAGTTTTAAAAATCAAATTGACTATATATTAGGCAGGAATAGGTGGCGCAGTGCTTTCGAAGATGTTCACACAATAAAGGAGTCAGACTGTGGTTCGGACCATGAGTTATTGCTAGCAAAAGTTAAACTCAAGCTAAAAAGACCAAGCCGTATTTCTGAAAAGACAATGAAATTCGACACGAATGCTATTGATGTTAACTTTCGCACAAGAATAAAAGAAAAAATCCAAACTCTCCCAAATAATGTTGACTTCAATGCCGAAGAATGGTGGAGTGCCATGAAATCCACCATTATATGCACAGCACAAGAAAAGCTACCCTTGAAGGAAAAAATAAAGCACAACAGTTGGCTATCCATAGAGGCAATAGCAAAAGCAGAAGAACGCAGGAAAGCTAAGATTAATGACGATCTAGCACAGATGCGTATATTAAATGCAGAGTTTCAAAGATTAGCAAGAAGGGACAAAGAGAATTACATCAAATCTCAATGTAAGGAAATTGAAGCAAACAAGATGTCAAACAGAACACGTGATATGTTTAATATGATACGAAAAATATCTCGAGAATTTGTACCTAGATCAGGAGCAGTTAAAAGCAAAGACGGAGATATTCTAACTAATAAAAATGATATTTTGGCTAGATGGAAGGAGTATGTAGAAGAATTATATATGAAAACACTTCCAGAAACAAGCGGTGCGGAATCAGTATCATATACACCAGAACCACTGATCTTGGACGAGGAAATTAGATGGGCCATTAAGCACATTCCTAACAACAAAGCAGTTGGTAGTGACTATATACCAATAGAAATGATCCAAGGAGCTACTGAAGAACTAATTCCTATATTAAGGATTCTCTGCAATACAATTTGGACTACAGAAGTCTGGCCAGAAGAATGGAAGAAATCAGTTTTCATAGTACTTCCTAAAAAGGGCGACACAAGACAGTGTACCAACAATAGAACAATTGCTCTAATATCACACTGCAGTAAGATCATGCTAAAAATCTTACAGAAAAGAATGGAGCCTTACATTGAACAAGCTATGATGATAGATCAAGCAGGATTTAGAAGGAATAGAGGCACACGTGATCATATAGCCAATTTGAGATGGATCATAGAGTCTGCACATGAATTCCAGAAGAAAGTATTTTTGTGTTTTATTGACTATACAAAAGCTTTCGACTGCATAGATCATAACAGGATGCTAGAAGCAATGCGTCACATTGGTATTCCTGAACATCTGGTATCAATTGTTAAAAACTTATACACGAACCAAACAGCAAAAGTAAAGATCGAGCAAGGAGAAACAGACTGGATTAAAATTTGCAAAGGAGTTAGACAGGGGTGTATAATTTCTCCAGCTCTGTTCAATGTTTACAGTGAACTCATTATATCGCAAGCTAATCTGGACCAGCTATCAGCAGGTATAAGAATTGGCGGACGGAAAGTAAACATACTTAGATACGCGGATGACACCACCCTCCTAGCGGATAACGCAGAAGAACTACAAGACATGATCACAAGCATTATGAATATTAGTGAGAGATATGGCCTTCACCTAAATCTATCCAAAACTAAAGTCATGTGCATTGGTGATGATATCGATATCAGAGTGAACGGTCAGACCATCCGCGAAGTTACAGAATTTAATTTCCTTGGCTCACTGATCAATAAAGATGGTTATATCAAGCACGAAATTAAAAGAAGAATAGGTCTGAGTAAAGTGGCAATGGTCAAATTAACTAAAGTAATGAAAGACTCTGACATATCAAGGAATACGAAAATGTCCATTGTAAAGACCATGGTATTTCCAGTCGTGCTCTACGGCAGTGAAAGTTGGACTCTTCATAAAGAGGACAAAAAGAGACTAGACCGATTCGAGCTATGGACGTGGAGGAAAATGCGTGTATCCTGGAAAGACAAAAGAACGAATGCATCAATTTTGGAAGAAATCAATCCTGGAAATTCCCTAACTGCAATTGCTATTAAAAACAAACTAACATATTTCGGTCATCTGCTCAGAAGAAATGATTCGTTGGAAAAAGACCTAATGATAGGCATCACACAAGGCAGCAGGAAACAAGGCAGACGTAGAATTAGATGGACAGACGGGATTAAGGACACCCTTAAGATGGAATGGGCACAGATCATTAGGCTTGCAGAATCTAGATCTGAATGGAGAGATGCTGTTCAACAGGTTACGAAACGCATAACAAGAGACAATGTTAGGCTGGCACCCTAAACTGCTGTGCATATCCTATAAAAGGGGATCTCCAGAGATCGTTCGCGATCTACGGACCTACTACTACTATGTTCTGTCGATATAAGGTGGAAATAAAAGAAACCGAGTGTGTATCTGTGATTTCCTGCATGGACTTACCAAGATTAAAATCTCCCCCCCCCAAAAAAAAAGATAATGAAAATGACGGTCCCAAGGGAACGTAGGTCTCCAATAAGTGTCTGTAATATAATTTGTGCTCACATTATATATACCAGTTAATTTAATGTTATTGATGGTAATTTCAATAGCTTGAAATGTAAGATCAAAATTATTGATTATTCGATGGTGAGAAATGGGAATATGAGATTTAGCTAGGATAGCCACCCCCACCCTGTCCCTCCCAATCATTCCGAATAGTAATATATCCCTGTATCGAGAATTTCTGAGTGGGATTCGAGGAGGACAATAATATCAAAAAGTTCAACTTTCTTGTTTTTAATGCTGTGTGCAGTCCAGTGTAAAATTTTGAATACTACCATTATGCTAAAACAGATTCGACTACGGGCTGAAGGAGGGTAAGGAAATCAGTATTGGGATAAACCAAGGAATCAGTTCAGACATCTTAATACACTTCCTGCCTTCCAACACATCCAGGGTATTGGAAGCTGATTCAGGAGAAAGTTAGGGATGGGTCCTCATATGACTTCAAACGACTTGTTTTGTGTGTGTGTGTTTTTTTTTCCAGGCATTGTACCCCCAAAATCTAGTTCAAATTTCTGACTTTTGGTTTGTGAATTACAAGGGTTTAAAAATTAAAAAAAAAACCACGGTTTTCTATTGCTTTAAGATTATTATAAAATGCTATAGCTCAAAACCTATACCACATAGAGGGCTCAAACTTGCGCCATTTTTTCCTCTGAAAATTCCCTTTAATTTGATGTGTCACATGGCTATGTTTCTTAAATTTTGAAAAGTTAAAAAAGTTCCCCAAAATTGTTTTTTTTTAATTCCCAAAATACATACCCTCGGATTTTTTGGGAAAAATGATATGTGTTGTCCACTTTAATTGACTATATGCATGCAAAATTTTAAGATGGGATTTCAATGGGTTCTTGTTTAAAAAAATATTTTACTGCCAGAATATATGCCAATTAGGTGTGAGCCTACTTATTGTACTAGTTTACTATAAAAAAAATTATTCGTTAGTAATACAGTTTTATTTAAAATAAAATAGTTATTGGTAACTTTTCAAAAAAGTTACAAAAGTTCAAAAAATGCTATCTTAAGATGTTAAATAAAATTCACTTATATTTTAAAATATCTTCAGGTTTTTTAAAACATTTATATATGTGTGTGAAATGAGCAAAGCTAAGGACATTGTTGGATTGGACATTTACTATGTTTATTTATAGCTAGTCAGCAGAAAGAATACTACAGCAAAATCAAGGAAAATTTCACTGAAGGCCATGTAGTAGTCAACTGTGATTTTGCGGAAAATTACTCTTTCGTCGTACAAGACGAAGTACAATAATTCCACTGGACTACCAAGCTGCACTGCATCCTTTCATCATATATTATGAATGGGAGGAGAAACTAAAACACTTGCAGTATGTTTTTGTATCAGATTGCCTGGAACATAATACAGTAGTGCACCGGAATTGGTCTGTTAGGTTAGAATAATGTATACTGATAACAGAATAACACTTTAAATCGGTGCTACCAGGGGATGCTAATAAGGAACTACAGGAAGCGAGGAGTAATACTGGACCTAGCCAAAGGTAGTGGATCGAAACAACTTCTATGTGGGCGGTGGACAGTAAGAGAAAACGCCAGGAGACATCAGATTGAGAGATGAACACAATGAACAGTGTTAACAAATTATATTCTTGTAAAGTCAATAGAACAATGTTGTATATAATAAATATTTGGTTTAGAATATGAAGATTTGTATATATCAATAAATATCTATTTACCCTAAAATAACCTTGTGAACCAACAGCCTACACAACTATCCTATAAAATAGTCTCAGTAGACCAAAACAATTGTATCTATATATAACTTCTTAGAATGGAAATGCAAAATAATTGTACACTTATTGTACGCCTCTATAGGGTTTGCATCTACTCAAGCATTATCATAAAAACTTCAAATGTGGAAAGCAGTCTCTGTCAATATGCCAAATCACACGGATTATGTAAGCTATAAATACGACTAAGCAAGTAAGGTAATCATTTACTAGCGAGTAACAGAACTGATCCCTAAAGCTCAAGAAAATTTTAGAGATTTTATAAACACTACACCTAAATCTCAAGCTAAGGCCTTTCACTGAAATAGAGTGAAGCAATATGAAATCCGGATTTAAGTTAGACAGCAAAAACGAGGGAAATGTAATTTGCCACTCAATAATAAACTTGGGCGTCCAATATATAATATCGAATCTGGGCTGTCAAGTCACTAACCAGAAATTCAATAATATGCAAGACAAAGAATTAATAAATCATTAAGCTCAAGCTGAATAATAACTAGCAACGCATAAGGATGATTCCTAAAATGGCAGCTAGCATAGAAAAATATTAAGTCAGAATACGAGCAAATAATGCTATACAGGGGAGTAATTAACTTCCTAAACGCAACTAAGAAAATATAAATTTAATTTTGATAGCAGAGATATATAAATGCAAAAGGTTTTGAATAGGAAATATCTTAAAAAAATATATATAATAATTATTTCAATAGAGAAGGTTACTAAAGATAAGGCAGAAATCTGAGAGGTATGGCCCAATAACAAATGCTAGGCAAAAAATGTAAGCCATCAGAGATTTTCCAGAAAAAGTACTTTCAAAAAATTTGAATAAGCTAATATTTAATAATAGGTAAATAAGCAATAAAAAACTTACAGTGATTACTTTAAATGGAAATGTTTTCCACTGAATGAAGTTCAAAATCAGTTTTACAAGTTTTTAATAATAGAAAAATTCCCAATAGAAAACTTGTAAAATTACTTTAAATGGAAGTATATTACGAGGGAATTTATTTAAGAAAATAGCGAGACAATATTACAGGTAACGGAGAAGTAACCCGTAAGAAACTAGCAATATCAGATGCATAGGCTTATATCACCGATCAAGTTTTAAATATGCCATCAAAATCTGTAAAGTTATTAATCCCCAAGACCAGAACTCCCAGAAATAAATCGAGGGAAAGTGACTAGTACAATTGAATATAAGTACAAAGGCCTACGTGAAATCTATACGTATGACTAGCGTGAGAGAGTTCATGACCTCAGAGCAAGTGACCTTGCGCCCAAAAATAGCATCACGCCACATTACGATAATGTAGAGAGTAAGAATGTACAATTTCACTAACATTGAAACATGCACCGTAATATAACATTGTCCAACTTACCGGACATCTAACTAGGAACACACTGCATTAGCAAGAATCTCGCTTAAAACAGCATACAATAACCGTAAATGGTTTCGCATACTGACAGACAACCATTAACTGAAACTGCTTATAAGTTTCCGCATACTGGTACATTAGCAAGAATTTGTCTCTCAAATGATTAACTTGAATAAGTTAAGTGCCTCAGATGGAGTGTATGGACTTCCTAATCATCGGGTTGCGGCCCGATAAACTATGCCAGAAAAACGCTTTGAAAAGCAATATGGTCTACGCCATAACCATGATTAGAATATATTCTGAAAGAATAAAACATAATTTTGACAAACGTTAATCTTTAGTATTATAATGAACCATGAAATCAACTTACATAGGAAATCCCCGACGATGCTGCACGTCGAGTATAGACTTGGCAAAATTAATCCATGACAGAATGGCTGCTAGTGAAAAATTACAGAAAATACATAATAATTTAAATTAAACCCACACGGTACAAATCCTCCCACTTCTCCCCGGAAGACACTCCATCTGAATACTCAAAACACATTAATATATTTTACAAGTCCAAAGGAATGGCACTTTGTACTTAACTGTCTTTCTAAAAGACAATACTGATTTAGTTTCAAGATATTTAAGGTTTAAGAGAGTGCTCAAAAATAGAGATTAAATACATCAGAACTGTTAAATGAGCCTGATAATACACTGGTAAATTCACTCCTAATAATTTACATACACACTTAATACACATAGCATAAAATATGGACCTGCAGAATTACTTAATATTCATGGCTAAATGGAGACAACACTAGCATACATACCAATACCATCTTGAAATATGCCAAAAACCCTTTGAAATGAGACATTCAATATATGAACCAAATACTCTTGGAAAAACTTCATAATATGAATTAGAAAATGTTCATAATTACTAGTTACTATGTATATACCTGATACACCATAACATTTTTGTGTTAATATCTCAAAAGGTAGGTAACTGCTCACACCAAGGTATGCAACCATACCTACTGGAATCTAATAGAAACAGGTCATGTGCCCAAATTACAAATCCAATCTTAAGTCACAGCATAATTAATTGTCCTTTGGGAAATTCAGAGTTCAAGTGTTTTTTTTTTTGAAAATAGGCCATTTGGCCAAGTCCAAGGTTTAAAGTAAATTTGATCGAATGTTTGTCTGCTCGGGCAAGTCCAAAATTTTAAGCAATTTTTTTTGTTCTAGTTCAAATATTTCCTTATATAATACTGCATAAACAATCTCGGAGAATCAGATCTTCACCTAAATGCAAAGGTGAGTAATACCAACATTTATTAGATACTGGCGGAAGTAGAACGATGTAGGAAGAGAAGGCTGGAGATGTCCATAAGATATCTTCACCACATTACGAGAAAAGTCTTGTTTATCTCGAAGGGCGATAGAGATGTCTTGCTTTATCTCTGGCCAACACCAGAGATCTCTTGTATTAATCTCCAGCAAAGAATGTCACAGCATGAAGGAGAAGCGGAGCAGCCACAAGATAGAGCAGGCACGAAGAGAAGTGAGAGCCACCCGGCCACACACAATGGCAAAATTCAAGTCCGAGAGGCCTTCTCGGTGATGGTCACAATACCATCCACACAGGCGTGACTAGTACACGCCCGAACGGAAGAAAGAAGGCTCCACACACCCACAAACACTGTAACAGAATCCACAGCGCACAGTATCTTGATTCATAATAAGGGGAGGGGAACGCAGAGTGAGTTGCACTTCCCACAATGTTTTTATAGAGAGAAAGTCCTTTTTCTCTTTTGTTTTTATAGACACTTGATACTTTATTTTCGATTTGCCATGACTGGAAATTCTTTGTCCCAATAGTTAATTTGACACGAGAGAATATCTATATCTCTTCTTACTTCTTATTCTTCAATGACGTCACGTCCTTTTTCTTGTTTTTTTTTTGCAGTTAAACCTTGTATTAATTTTTATAGTATACTTGGTCCCACTTTTACATAAGTTCTGAAGGTGTGTAATAAATACACTACAAAACACTTGAGTTATAACGTATATTTTATCTATTTCTTTTTTCCAGGTATATACTATATATATCCTTAGTTTTAAATCTTTACAGAGAGTAATATTACATGTCTCAAACAAGACTTAATTACATGGTATCTATAACCATAATTTCACTTTTATTTTAAGTAGGGGGCCCCCCTTTTATTTTTTATTTTTTTTTACATAAGGATATATAATTTTCATTTAAGGAACTTGTCTTTTCAGTTTATCTCCATTTATTTTTACAATTAGTCACAAGATTAACTTTAAATATATATTAAACAAACATGTGCAGATCCATAGAGGAGTTGATGGGTGCAGCAAAATATTTAGACATGGCAAATAGACAAAAAAGAAACTCCAGAAGGGAGCAAATTCAGTCGCCGGGGAAATGTAAGAAGAAATCATGGTTCAAACAAAAAAAATTTAAACACGGCTAACATAGCCACAAAAACTTCATCATATTAAAATTACCTAATGGGGGCAACTCACACATATGCGTATTCCATCGTAGACACTTAAAGAGATACATAAATAACACTCAAAATCAAGAAATAACTTGCTGAGCGCAAATCAATCTCCACCGTCCTCGCCAGCTTCAGGACCTGAAATAGAAGGGTTAAACATCTTCATTTGTGACGCATGGCACCGCCGGATAGATTGGTCCTCACGGTGCTGCAAAAGAAAAGTTAATCCATTATGTAACACTGAGAATTTCATAGAGACCCACAAAGCGAGGTGCCAGTTTCTTAGTGAACTGTTCACCCGCCTTGCTAATGGGATAATTTTTGCACTTCACCCAGTCACCAATCTTAAGAACACATGGTCTCCTCCCTTTATTATAGCGTAAGGCCCTGCGACGATGCGCCAACCGTAGATTACGGGCAGCAGATTTCCAGACTTGGGTAATTTGCTCCGGAGAAGAAGAATCCGGCAACAAATCGGAGATCTTCCAAAGATTACTCAACGGATTGTTGGGTAGGAAGGTGAATAGAAGAGAGAAGGGAGTGTGTCCATGGCTCTCGTGCCTAGCCGTATTAAAGGCGAATTGCAACCATTGTAAATCTCTGTCCCAGCGAGTATGATCATCATGATGGTAAGCAATTAGAGCATTTTTCAAGTTACGCATGACTCTCTCCGCATGGGAGGGATTTGGATAATAGGGGGTCGTAGTAATGTGTTGAATCCCAAGACGAAAACAGAAATTCTTAAAGACTTTGGAGATAAACTGAGGAGCATTATCCGACACCAGAGTCTGACAGACGCCAAAAACCTGAAATATGGATGAAAGAGCCTTAGTAACTTTCTCAGTACGAGAATCCCTAAGAGGGAAAAGCCAGGTAAACTTAGAAAAAGCGTCTACAACCACGAGAATGAAGGAATTGCCATTAGTCGATCTAGGCAGTTTGCCCAAAAAGTCAATAAAGAATCTTTCAAAAGGCCTTTGAGGGACCGAAGAGACTAATTCACCAATACGAGTGTTCAGGGCCGGCTTGGACATGGCACAAAGAGGGTAGGCCTTCACCCGACGACGAATGTCCTGAATCATACCTTCCCACCAAAAGCAAACTTTAATCTTCCCAAGCGTTTTACTGATGCCCAGATGACCACCCACGGTAGATTCATGAAAGTATCTGAAAACCATGTCCTGAAGAATGGCAGGCAAAACAATACTCGGGTGACGTCGCCTACCCAACAGAATTTGAAGAACTTCACCAGAAAGGCGGTAATCACTCACCGACTCACCATCCTTCAGTTTGGAAATAATAGGCCCAAGAACAGGGTCCAATACTTGGTACTTGTAGATATCAGAGAAAGCTAAAGGAATATTAGTAGCTAAAGGGTGAGCCGGCATTATCGCCGTCTCAATTGTTTTTACTTACAGTCCGCCATTTTGTTTGTTTACGCCGTGGTGGCGCCGACTCGCGGCACTAGGTGGCAGTTTCCTTAGCTTCAAGTGTTTGGTTGTCTTTACTTTGCCGGTATCTGGCGGTAGTTTAGTAAAGTGGCGTTCCCGGTTTCGTGGTCACATGACTTCCGGCTACTTGCCTCTTCCAATATGGCTATCACCAGAGGTTAGTCGGGGCCATAAGCCCGTGTAAGAACAAAACAGTGTTGTTTTGTCTTTTTGCCAAGTAAGGCTTTAATTCATGTTATAATTTTGATGTTAGGTGTTTTCACGCTGGCAGAAATGTTTGTGACTTCTGGCTTAACGTAGTTTCTTTAGAAAATGGAAATATACAAATAGCGTGGGGGACGCTTTCGCGCTGTGCTTAATTCTTCCTTTATTTCGAGTATTAGTTATCTTCTTGTCTTTTCTTTTCTTCCATTCTGTCTTTGAGGTAGTTTTAGTAATTCTTTCTTTCTTTCTTTTTGGCTTTATGTAGATTTTCTCTGTAATAAGTTCTTTATAGTATTTCCCGCCAAGCTGTAAGCTAGCGTCTGTTTCCTGGGTCCCTTTTGCGCGCATTAGTTAGGCTTCGTCTCAAACATTCTTGCCGCGTTTTGCTACCTTTTAACTTAAAGTTTGATTGTGTTTTAACTAAGTAAAGTTTATGCTGTTTTTTTAAGTAATAGTTGACTACCGGTTTTGCCTATTGCGAAGAACCTATGTTTTGGGGCAAAGAGGTACTCCAAACATAGTATTTCGGATCTTACCTCTAACTAATGATATTTTCCTTTCAGGGTCTAATGAATTATTGGTCTATGTAAATTTATACATGTAAATATTATTTCATTTCACGCCCTTCAGGCAAATTTATTGGGTGTTTAATTATTTCTAAATCTATTTCATTTAGGGCTATTTTAATTTGTAAATTTTCTTTTTATTCATTCTAAAAAGTACTCATTTTTAAATTGCTCTTGTATATATATTGTATGATAAGATCTATGAATTTCTTTGTAACAAAAATAGATTTGTACTTATACATTGTTTTAAATTGTAATTTTTCTGTACATTTGTTTTAATTTGAAAACACACATACAAAAAAGCTACGAGATCACAAAATTATATCAAAGAGAAACTAAAACTGGATGTTGGACTCAGTTAATTAACTTGTTCTCCCCGGGAAACCCAATTATCCTCTGGGCGGGTCCATTATTCAATTTAGGTTAGCTTTCCATGGGCGGGAACCTTGCACTTCCTTCCACAATTCCCGTAGGGGGGTTCAAGGGGCAATAACGTGCAAAAGAGAAGAAGAGAGCGCATGGACAGAATCAACCACCTCATCCTGATTACTCGGATAGCCTTCAAACATGCGGGAAAGAGAATCCGCCAAGACGTTCTCGGAACTCTTGATGTGCACACAAGAAAACTTGAATGCGGATAAGCGCACGGCCCAGCGTGCCAATCTACCAGTTTTACGAGGAGAACCTAAGCACCACGACAAGGCCTGGTTATCACATTCGAGCGTAAAGTTCACGTGCTCCACGTACATCTTAAATTTCTCTAAGGCAAACAACACGGCAAGAGCCTCCATCTCGTAGACAGAGAATGCTTGCTCTTGCTTAGAGAGGGACCTGGATGCGTAAGCAATAGGCTTACGTCCCTCAGGGAACTCCTGCAACAAAACAGCCCCCAACCCTAATGATGAAGCATCAGTCTGGACTATAAACGGCTTAGAAAAATCGGCCATAGCCAGATATAATATATATATATATCGCTGGGCCGTCATGTCTTTCTTCCAGAGAACCCGACTCTAGGCCACACTCTCGGTAAGTTCTTAGTTGCTCGTTCGTTCTCTATTTGCTTGGTAACCACTTGATTTTCTTGGCACTTTGGCAATATGTTTGTTTGTTCACAATTTTGTCTTTCTCAATATGTTTTCTTTCTTAAACTTTGGTAGCTTTCTGATCTTATAGCTTGTTATCTTGTATTTCATTTTATCTTTCTCGATATGTATTTCATCTGTCTTAATCTTTATTAGCTCTCTGATCTCATAGCTATTTCATTCTGAGTTGATTTTCAATCTGTTTGCTCATCATTCTCAGTTTCTTATAAGTCTCGAATTTTTCTTTCCGTCTTGGTTGGTCTCTGTGATCCATCTTTCTGTGTTTTCCACTCTCGACGAATTAAAACAAGAACTCTGACTCTCGTGATGTTATACCATCTTTCGTTCTATTCCCTCTTAGCCGTTCCGGATGTTTCCAAACTTCCTATCTACATCGGCATCTGCTGGGGAGAGTCGAGCTAATCCAGCAGAGCCCTGGAACCCTTATCAGGGGCCCTCCCGGGGCATTTAGTCGCCTCCGAACCCCGGAGCGCCATGCACAACGCTCCGGTACCTAAAGCCATAGCCAGAATGGGAGGGTTCATTATAGCCAACTTCAGATCATCGAAGGCTTTCTGCTGGAGATCAGACCAGGAAAAGGGGACACCTTTTCCTCGCAGACGATTAAGAGGGGCTGCTCTGGAAGAAAAATTAGGAATGAACTTAGAGAAGAAATTGAGCATCCCGACGAAACGCGCGACCGCCTTGACATTGGTAGGCTTCGGAAAATTCCGAATGGCTACCGTGCGTTCCGGATCTATGGAAACGCCTTGAGGAGAGATGATATGTCCGATGAATGACAACTGCGGTCTGGCAAACTGAACTTTGGACGGTTTGACCGTAAGACCGGCTTCCCTCAATCGTCTGAAGACTTCCCGGAGGTGCTGGAAATGGGAATCAAAATCCTTACTGTAGACTACGAGGTCATCGAGGTAATGATACACATAGTCAAATTTGATGTCGGAAAAGATCTTGTCAAGGAGGCGAGTAAGGACCTGGGCGCCAGTTTCTAACCCGAAGGGTAGGCTGCAGAACTCGAAATGATTTCAGTCAGTTGAAAAAGCAGTGACTGGACGAGAAGACTCTTTTAAAGGAATCTGGTAGTAGGCGCTATTGAGATCTAATGAAGAAAAAACACCCGCTCCAGCGAACCAATGGGCGGCGGAATGAATGTCTGGAAGAGGCATGGCTTCAATATGAATGCGTTGGTTCAATACACGGTAATCAATGACAGGGCGAAAGTCGTCCGTACCTTTAGGTACAAGGAAAATCGGACTAGAATAAGTGGAAATGAAGGTCGGATTATACCTTCCTCAAGCATTTCATTGATTTTCTGACGCATAACCTTCAATTTGGGAGGAGACATGCGATACGGAGGCAAACGTACAGGTGTGTGATCTTTAAGCAAGATCTCATATTCAATAACTGTCGTCTCACCTAAACGATCAGTTAAGACTTGCGGGTATTCATTAATCAAGCTCTCAATCTGTTCTCTCTGATCGCCAGGTAAATGATCCAAATCAATAACAGGTTTCTCTTGTAAGGGAGTAGAGGGAGACCATTCCAAAGAATTGGCTACCTTACCATCCCAATTACCCCTGGGGAAACAAATTCTAATCTTATGATCGGGGGCAAACCTGAAATACAAAAAACCCTGTTGTAAGTCGAGAATAAGGCCGGCAAACCTAGCTAAATCGACCCCCAATATGACAGGACAAATAAGGGCCGAAAGCACCATAAATGAAATTTTCCAAGAAAACATGAATTTTCAAGGTAAGCGTAATCACTCCCAACATCTGCAGGGAAGAACCATCCGCCGAAACAATAGGGCACTTATATGGAGAAATATCCCTTTTTGAATATCCCAAAGCTTGTAAGGTGTCTAGATCAATACATGAGGCAACAGCCCCTGAATCAATAAGCGCGGTGAAAGGCTGTTTGTTAAGCAAAACGTCCAACATGGGGAGAAATGTGGGTTTCCTAGCTCTACAACCCATACTGGAAAATAACCTGGAATCCCTCTCCCTACAAGGTTTTCCCAGCAGACTAATGGGAATGGGAACGTCTAGTCAGGGGTGGCCCGAATTACCCACAGTTGCCCGAGGATCTGAGGAGGAATTCCTCTGCTGACTCGTTCTAGAAGAAGGGCGAGAAGGGCAATTCCTAATTAAGTGCCCCACTTCGTGACATGCAAAGCAAGAACGAGGGTCCGCACGAGGTGATGACCTCCGCTCAACTGGCTGACCAGACCCTTCATTTGGGAAATGTCTAGAATTAGCACCAGGAACAGGTATATTCTCCCCAAACGTCCTATTAGGACGACCGTAACCTCGCATGGATGAAGACGGTACAGGTTGCCTAACAACATGGCTCTGAGCAGGCAGAGGTCTGCCATAGCAAGAGTCAACCCTCATGCCAGCAGAGTTAGAACGAAAAGTGTCCTGAAAATAATTATTATTACAGGGTCCAAAACGCTGGCTACCATAACCAGATATCTGCCTGCGCGAGTCAGAACACTGAACTTCGGCCACTTGACCGACAAGTTCAGATAACTGATCAAAGGTACATGGTTTGCGAGCAAAAGTGAGGCAAGACCTCACCTCCGGGTGCAAACCCGAAATGACAACTTGAACAATTTGGCTCTCAGTGTCAGTAATTTTGAAGACCTCAGCATGCAAACGAATATCAGAAATAATCTCCGAAAGAGGTTCTCCCGCCCTTTGCGGGCGAAAATAGAATTGGGCCAAAAGATCATGTTTCAATCGAGACGGAATGAACTCTGACAGAACCTGGGCATGAAAGTCAGATAACGTTTGCCCCAAACTAATAACACATGCCAAAATGTCAAGAATTCTACCAGAAACTACCCCTAGCAATAATTGGAGCACTACCTCATCCTTAATTCGAAAACATTTTGCTTGTTGGAGGAGATTTATCATAAACCTTAAATAGTCCAGAACCTCAGATACTTGGGTAACTACAAACACGGATTGCCTATCAATAATCCTTTGTAGCGGGTGGGGTATTCTAAGTGGCGCAAAGCCCGAATCCAAGGCTGGAGGAACAACCGCCTGCGGCATCCGAGGAGCCGGAGAAGACAAAGAAACAGAATGTGAATTAAGATCAAGATTCAGATTTACCGGAGGGTTAGGCTGATCCAAAATATGAGTAGGCGAGGAAACAGGAGTGGTATCTACAAGTTCAGCAACCTCGGTTTCTGAGACCGACAATAAGCCAAGAATACTCTGTTGGAGACCCTCCAACACCGAGACATGCTCCAGTGAATTCGGCATCTCCAAGAGTCCAGAAAGGCGGTTCTGCACGTGCCACAACCTATGGCGTAACCGTCTTTTTTGTTTGGCGGAAGCTTCAGGGTCCAAGAATAGGTCACTACCCACGTTAACCAATTCAGAAATCTTTTGCTTAAGGGAGGACATTTCAGTCACTAACTCCTGAGCAGACAAAGGGCGGGCATAATTAGGTTCTATAGTAGCAATATCTTTAAGCAAAGAAAGCAAGGTAGGGACGTCCAAATCCTCCGTGACCGACACACCTCTGGCACGGATTTCACATACCAGTTCGTCTTTACGCAACAGGTCAAAGGAAAGATTATTATAACACATACTGACTATCAAAGAAGCAAGCAAAAGTGAATTTACCAAGAAAATAATTACCACGGCCTAGCAATCATACTGAATAACTGATGCGACTAGATGGCGCATCCCTCCACCGACCACACAGAAGGGCAAGGGATACGTGCTACCATCTGCACCGGAATAATGGTCTGTTAGGTTAGAATAATGTATACTGATAACGGAATAACACTTTAAATCGGTGCTACCAGGGGATGCTAATAAGGAACTACAGGAAGCGAGGAGTAATACTGGACCTAGCCAAAGGTAGTGGATCGAAACAACTTCTATGTGGGCGGTGGACAGTAAGAGAAAACGCCAGGAGACATCAGATTGAGAGATGAACACAATGAACAGTGTTAACAAATTATATTCTTGTAAAGTCAATAGAACAATGTTGTATATAATAAATATTTGGTTTGGAATATGAAGATTTGTATATATCAATAAATATCTATTTACCCTAAAATAACCTTGTGAACCAACAGCCTACACAACTATCCTATAAAATAGTCTCAGTAGACCAAAACAATTGTATCTATATATAACTTCTTAGAATGGAAATGCAAAATAATTGTACACTTATTGTACGCCTCTATAGGGTTTGCATCTACTCAAGCATTATCATAAAAACTTCAAATGTGGAAAGCAGTCTCTGTCAATATGCCAAATCACACGGATTATGTAAGCTATAAATACGACTAAGCAAGTAAGGTAATCATTTACTAGCGAGTAACAGAACTGATCCCTAAAGCTCAAGAAAATTTTAGAGATTTTATAAACACTACACCTAAATCTCAAGCTAAGGCCTTTCACTGAAATAGAGTGAAGCAATATGAAATCCGGATTTAAGTTAGACAGCAAAAACGAGGGAAATGTAATTTGCCACTCAATAATAAACTTGGGCGTCCAATATATAATATCGAATCTGGGCTGTCAAGTCACTAACCAGAAATTCAATAATATGCAAGACAAAGAATTAATACATCATTAAGCTCAAGCTGAATAATAACTAGCAACGCATAAGGATGATTCCTAAAATGGCAGCTAGCATAGAAAAATATTAAGTCAGAATACGAGCAAATAATGCTATACAGGGGAGTAATTAACTTCCTAAACGCAACTAAGAAAATATAAATTTAATTTTGATAGCAGAGATATATAAATGCAAAAGGTTTTGAATAGGAAATATCTTAAAAAAATATATAATAATTATTTCAATAAAGAAGGTTACTAAAGATAAGGCAGAAGTCTGAGAGGTATGGCCCAATAACAAATGCTAGGCAAAAAATGTAAGCCATCAGAGATTTTCCAGAAAAAGTACTTTCAAAAAATTTGAATAAGCTAATATTTAATAATAGGTAAATAAGCAATAAAAAACTTACAGTGATTACTTTAAATGGAAATGTTTTCCACTGAATGAAGTTCAAAATCAGTTTTACAAGTTTTTAATAATAGAAAAATTCCCAATAGAAAACTTGTAAAATTACTTTAAATGGAAGTATATTACGAGGGAATTTATTTAAGAAAATAGCGAGACAATATTACAGGTAACGGAGAAGTAACCCGTAAGAAACTAGCAATATCAGATGCATAGGCTTATATCACCGATCAAGTTTTAAATATGCCATCAAAATCTGTAAAGTTATTAATCCCCAAGACCAGAACTCCCAGAAATAAATCGAGGGAAAGTGACTAGTACAATTGAATATAAGTACAAAGGCCTACGTGAAATCTATACGTATGACTAGCGTGAGAGAGTTCATGACCTCAGAGCAAGTGACCTTGCGCCCAAAAATAGCATCACGCCACATTACGATAATGTAGAGAGTAAGAATGTACAATTTCACTAACATTGAAACATGCACCGTAATATAACATTGTCCAACTTACCGGACATCTAACTAGGAACACACTGCATTAGCAAGAATCTCGCTTAAAACAGCATACAATTACCATAAATGGTTTCGCATACTGACAGACAACCATTAACTGAAACTGCTTATAACTTTCCGCATACTGGTACATTAGCAAGAATTTGTCTCTCAAATGATTAACTTGAATAAGTTAAGTGCCTCAGATGGAGTGTATGGACTTCCTAATCATCGGGTTGCGGCCCGATAAACTATGCCAGAAAAACGCTTTGAAAAGCAATATGGTCTACGCCACAACCATGATTAGAATATATTCTGAAAGAATAAAACATAATTTTGACAAACGTTAATCTTTAGTATTATAATGAACCATGAAATCAACTTACATAGGAAATCCCCGACGATGCTGCACGTCGAGTATAGACTTGGCAAAATTAATCCATGACAGAATGGCTGCACCCACACAACTGCTCGAGCCCCAAGCTCAGCAGCTGCGAGGAAGACAAAGAAATGCTCGGTGCGCCACCAAGCGAGAAAATACGAAAGTCTGACGAGAGACGTCATCAAAGAAACATCTGAATAGCAAACCACGGAATATTTAAGCTAGTGAAAAATTACAGAAAATACATAATAATTTAAATTAAACCCACACGGTACAGTAGCTTTCTACGTATTCCAGAAAAACTGCTAGAAATCTTAAAGCAAATCTTGACTTTTGCTTACTTACTTTTCTGATGGGAGTGCTGCCCAATATAAGAATAAGAAAAACTTCCTTAATTTATGCTTGCATAAAACAGATTTTGAAGTTGAGGCAGAGTGGGAGTTCTTTGCAACATCCCATGGCAAGAGTGCATGTGATGGCCTTGGCGGGACTGTTAAGCGGCTAGCTGCTAAAGCCAGCTTATAAAGGGCATATGACCAAATTTTAATACCCAAATAACTTTATGAATTTGCCTTGGAAAATATTTAAAAAATTGACTTTGAATATAGCACAACAGAAGACTACGAAGAGACTAAAGAATGGTTACTTTCTCAGCTCAGTGAATCAAAAGTGATTGTGAAAACACAAAAGTTTCTCATATAAACCCCACACAGTCAAATTACTGCCAAGCCTTATCATTTCAGCCTTGATGAATATCTTGAATGTGTGATAACAGTGAACCAAATAACACCATCAGATTCGGAAAACATTGCTGCTAGTTTTGTGACAGTAGCATATGATGACTCTTGGTGGCTGGGATGCATTGGAGAAAAACACAGTGGCATGTACCGAATAAATTTTTTACACCCAAAAGGTCCAGCCCGTTCTTTTTGTTATTCAGAACCAAGAGATTTATTAGATGTCCCAGGAAACACTCTTTTGCAAACAGTGGATCCAACTACAGCAACGGGAAGAACATACACTCTAAGTACTGAAGAAATGAAGCTGTCTTCTCTTGGTTTGGAAAAATATCTTAAAAGATCAAATATAAACATTTAAATTGTGTTACCCTCAGTGAAAACTTTTAAAGTGTATAAATACTATTAACTATGTACGGTAAATAGCTAATATTCTAAGAAATACAATTCTATCCAAGAAAATATCAACAAGTTAAACTTTTTCACAAGGCGAAACAACTTTTACCCATTTCTTTTATATGGAACTCTTTGTAAATGATTGCAAATAAAACTGGAAAACCAAGCAAAAGATAACCTCTACCATTTATAACTGTATGAGTTGAATTTACTAAGAGTTTTGGATGATTCAAGGTGAGTGGCTTTGTTCAAAATGTCACTATTAGCATGTTGTATATAAATTAAAATTTGTTATTGCCTCTTATATATAGTTACAGGTTTCATGAAAATTAAATTAAAAAGAACACTACACATCATTTAATTAACAAAGAATAAGAGGGAAATGTTACATATGAACGCTATCTAAATAATTTAGGTTTGGTAGAATTATGTACCTTAGTATTCATAGCCTAGAAATAGTCCACTATACACCTCACTAGCATGTAATCTGGTAGTAAAATATATATATTTAACAAGAACCCGTTGAGATCACATCTTGAAATTTTGCATGCATGCAATCAATTAGGATGGACAACACATATAACTTTTCAAAAAATTCCGAGGATACGTATTTTGGAAATTAAAAAAAAAGTTTTTTGGGAACTTTTTAACATTTCAAAAATTAAGAAAAATGGCCGTGCGATACATTAAATCAAAGGAAATATTTAGAGGAAAACAATGGTGCAAGTTTGAGCTCTCTAGGTGGTATAGATTTTGAGCTATAAGCACATTAGAATGATCTTAGAGCGATAGAAAATCGTAGTATTTTGGATTTTTAAACCTTTGTAACTCACAAACCAAAAGTCAGAAAATTTTTAAATTTTAAATTTAAACTAGTTTTGGGGAGTACAATACCTGAAAAAAATTACACAAATCTGAGAGGTCAAGGTTTAGACTGTTAGTTGATTTGACACGAAATGGCCCCACTGCCATAATCGCAGTAAATAGTGGCTGGGATGCAGTTGAATGATCGTTCCGCAGTCCTCTCGATGGGATTCGGGATTGGAGCGGAGATATCTTGCCCTCGGACGCCTGACGTCCATGTTTCCCGCCGTCCTTGTCCCTTCGCTTAGCGTTAGATCCGGTGGGTACGCCCGCCTGCTGTGTAGATTGCTCGTGATGAGGGGGCCTTCTCTGTTCTCCCCTTTCCGGCAGCGGGGGAAATGCCGTGGAATTTCCAAATAGCGCCACTGTCCGGCTTTGTGCTATAGATTATAGGTGATTTTCCCTTGTGCAATCATACGTGCCTCATTGCGAGGCACTGGTAATGAACACAGGATATCCTCGATTTTTGTCGCCAACTAGTACGCCGGACATACGTCAGTTTTCAGAGTTGAATGACCACTTCTACAATTTATGCACTTGGGCTTATCCGTTGTGCACTGTCCTTCGTGCTTGTCCAGCCCACACCCTAGGCCCTTGGGTTCAGATCGACAGTGTACTCCTGTGATTTAATTTACCACAAGTCAGACATAACGAGTTCGTTCCTTATACACCTCAACCGGGCATTTTTGATGAAACAGGATAATGTATTGAGGCAGTTTCTGACTTCGAAACGTAATCTTTACCGTTTGGGCAGGGATGTGCTGGCCATGGGGGACAGCGGGACTTGTCCAGTATGGTAAAACTGTTTTTAGTGTTTATTGTCAATATTATAATATCTCTTTCCAAGTTAATTTTATTCTTTGTCTTTGAAAGGTAAGGAAAGGTGTACGCTGTAGACAGTTAAAAGCGCGCCCGCACTGGAATACCGATAATAAAACTCGTAGCCCTTACTGCATTGTTGATCAACTGCAGGTGGTTCGGCGGCTATGGAACTTGCATTAGTGTAGCGAGTTGGCTATTGAAATCGAACATTTAAAATCTTTAATTTTCAAGCCGCAAATTATTTCAGTATTCTCGTGCTACTAATCTTAAAAAAAATTCTATCACCTTTCCGTACAGTAAAATCACGACAATAAAGCATTGTAAAACAAAACAAAAAACATATTGTCAAATGCCGCCGAAAAATCTGTTGGTTTCATAGGAAAATCGCCCAAATAGTGGTACCGGTAGTTGAAAAATATATTATTTTTTAAATCCTAGTTTCCCTTGTGGAGTGGGGAGAGGGGAGTCAAAACAATCGCCTCTTAATCCCTTTGTCAGTGCAGTTGCAGATTGTTGACTTGAACTGTAGTAATTAATTATATTGTGAGTTGTCAGTGAAAAGTGTTTTACACGTACCCGTTGTACTTTTATATTTTGGGGCTTTAAAAATTCGCCATGTGATAAAATTTCAGAGAGCTCTATAGGACATGTAGGCCAAAAAAGGAAAAAGTGTGGTAATGAATTCAGAAAAGATAAAAGACTGAAAGAGTTGCAAGTATCGGAGAAAGCTTGTTCCAAAATAACTAACTTTTATGCAAAACCCTGAAAGTGAAAATTGCGGTGAATTAATCCGCCCAGGAACGACCTCGTTCTCAAATTCTTCTCTTAGTGAAAAAGAAAAACCGCAGTGTAGGGAACGTCCTAATATTAGTTGTTGTTATGGCAAAATTGAAACTTCAAATATTGATTCTGATTCTAAAACTAAAGATATACTTCTGATGATAGAAGCTACACCGACAATAGAAACTTCTTTTGAACGAAACTCTTCATCACCACATCTGTTATCATGATTGTAGATCCTGTGAAAGATGAGTCTACCTCAAAGAAGTCAACAGATTATTTTAGAAATTCTAGAGAAAATAATTTATGTGACTTCTTTTCATTCCATCCTTATCAACCCAAAGAAGATTTACCCTTTTCTAAAAAAAAAACAAAAAAAAATATATTTTCCATGAAACAAACTGATGGTCAGTCATTCAGTGGAAATAGACAGCGACTCTCTTGCTATAAAGACAACAAGAAATTGTATTGCTTTTTATGCTTGGTCTATAGCAATGGAAGTTCCACATTTTGCTCAGGATTTGAAGACTGGAAACACGTTCATCAAAGAATAGCAGTACGAAAAGAGCAACTGAACGGGTCGGAAGATTTTTACCCCCATCGTCCTTACAGAGTTATTGCTACTTTCGTGTGCAGTGTTAAGTGTGATTACAGTGATTTATTGTCGGTACTGTTACTACCAAGTACTCGGCGTACAGTCTATAGTCTATAGCCCCCCCAGGAGGGGAGGTTTTCGTTTCTTCCAACGGACTGGTTTCAGCTTATTCGATATGGATGCGAATTTCACTCAACAAAGTTCCGTACAGTCCTCTATCGACTCTACTTCAACCATGGATCCAACATACAGCGTTCCAATGTTAAGTGCGACTGATAAAGTTACATCTATGGAACAGGATTGTTCCACAAAACAACCGCCATCATGTGAAACTTTAGCACTCCTCCCATGGATCTCGAGCACGTTCGGGAACCTTCTGTCATTTCTAACAAACATATTACTAACTTAACTCTCAACGGTGCGGATAAGCCTGAACATGTTCACACTCATAAAAGACAGAAACATCAATACATATTTACAGATGTCGGACCGTTCTTTGTATCTGTCAAACAACCGGGACAAGCTCCGGGACAGATTCATCCGATGAAACTCGGAAAGTGGCTCTTTCTTAATCAATATGATGTCCTACGGGTGCAAAAAGTCAATCGCACTCAGATTGATGTACATTTTAGTACATATCAGGCGGCGAACAAATTCCTGTGTTCGGATTTTGATTCTCTACATGGCACGGAATCTTTCATCCCCTCATATAATCTGTTTGTATCGGGGGTGGTGCGAGGTATAGACACAAGTGTTACGACAGAGGAGATAGCGGCAGATACTCTTGTACCGGAGCGTTATGATATTACCAACATATACCGATTCAGCAGGCATGTGGTGAATGAACAGGGAGCAGTTCAACATATCCCCACACAAACAGTAAAACTCACGTTCAGGAGCCAGAAACTTCCTGCTTATGTACTACTTTATCATCAACGTTGTCCAGTCGAGATCTATGGTTTAATGACGACCTAAATGGTTTAATGACAAGAAAATAAAATTATTATTATTATTATTATAAGACAGAATGCCCATTTGTTACAATTGTGGTCAATTCAATTCAATTCAATTTTGTTTATTTGCCTTTAGAAACATAATTGTCATAGACATTGTGTAATTATTAAACTAATTAAAACTAAAGATAAAAACAAGAACAAAATTAAAACAAAATCATGATCTTGCAGCATTATGTAACCTTAAAAAACTAAGGTATTAAAGTTCACTTCCTCCATGTTGTAGAAGCATTTTTGCAAAAGCCACCTTTTCAGCACTGTCTTAAATTTTATATTTGAAACAGCTCTAGCTTGCACTGGCAATCTATTATACAACCTGTGCCAGGAAGCTGTTTTTAGTTTTGCTTAATCTTACGAAATTCTTCTCAATCATGGATTTCGTTCTGGTATTATGAGTGTGACAGTCCCCTCTTAGACTAAGTTGATCAAAGTTTTCTTTAACCATAAGGAGTGTACCCAAAGTGTACAGACCAGGTAGTGTCATTACTTTCAGATTTAGCCCAGTCAAATGTTACAAAAAAAAAATGCGTGAACTTACATTAAATGGGGTATTAATGATTTTTGGAGGGGAGTTTCAGACCATTACTGGGATCACAAATCCAGATTTGCAACCCTCAGAAACCTGTGCTCGATGAATGGAGGTCGAATTAAACCGGTTTTTTCGGACTTTTTTCGGTTTTTCGACAATATCTCCTAAACTATGAGTTTGTTGAAAATATTATTTCTTAGCCTTTTAAAAGTAAATTAAATTTTCTAAAATATGAGATCAAAATCGTTTTTTTAAGTTATATAGTTACCGATATACGGCTTTTCAAAGATTAGCCTTTTTTTCCAAAAAGTTAAAATTTTAAGTTTTCTTCGTGTTTCGAACTGAATACCGACAAAATGACAAGTCCTACAGAAAAGTCAAGAGAACAAAAGTTGTAGGCAATTTAATATGCTTTAATGTGAGCTATAGCTCGTTCTTGTGGCTCAGATAGTCTCGTCATAAATGACAAAAACCGAAAATATGAAAAAAGCTTTTTTGGGTGAAAGTTGAATAACATCCTTTCCTCCACCAACAACTTAATTCTTTTGTAACATGTTGGCGGATAATGTCTTAAAACTGCGTATAGAAACTATTTGTGTGTATATGTGTCTATGGGAAATGGATTTTGCCAGAAAAAAATATTTAAGCAGAATATTTCATAAAAATGTATTTACTTTAAACCAACAGGCATATTTAAACCATGTGTGAGGTTCCTGGTATGGGAAGTCGAGGGTGGGGTGATGTCTTCATCTTCACTTGAAGAACTGTCATTCTGGAGTGTGGGCACATTTCATTTCAGCTCAGTTTTGCGGCAGCTGCAGCCCCCAGCGCAGCCCATCTTGCACTTGCACAAGATCAGTTGCAGAGGGGTTTGAGGGGCTCGTTTAACTTCCATTGCAATTGGAGTAAGCCCAACTCGTCCAACTTCCACCCCAATCCGTGAGTTTTTTCCACCCAAACCACTTTTTTACCTGCGAAAAAGTAGAATGAAAATGAGTTATTCTATAATATTTCAAAGCATACACATGGTGTACAATAATAGTGTATAAGTGAACAACGAAATTTAAGAACATAATGATAGGAAATGTATATGGACATACCTGGTGATACATACAATAAGCATGATATTTTGCAGCATCTGTGGTTGGTGAGAAACGGGCGAGGTTGACTTTGGCTGACAGGTCGTTGAGGGTGGTGTCAGTCGCTCCTTCATAAACTGCGACGAGATACTTCTCCCCAGCTGCAGCTATTTCATCGTAACTCACATCTGGGTGGAGGAAGACTTCTGCTTGCTTGAATAGTGCTGGGGTCTTGAGGAAGGTTTGACAAATTTGGTTTTCCCCTGCTTGAAAGGGGCCCGGGAGAGTAGTAAGAATTCCCGGTGGTGAACGATGTAGATGAATATTGGACGTCTGGCTCACTTCTTCTGACAGTAGATGTATTTTTTGGAACTCAAACCAACTAATAACACAAGCAGGTCCACATCTTCCACGATGATTACAACCTTCACCTTTGGTGATGGCAGCTCTAACAATGTCAGCGTCAGTGTCGTCTTCTGTCACCTCAACACCGTGCTGTTCAAATCCAGTTTTCAGTAGCTCTATCAGCCTATGCTTATTAGTGTCTTTCGATAAGAACTTCTCTTGTGTGATGTTGAAGGTAGTTGAAGCTGATAGGACAATGTCACTGCAGTTGAGGGCGGAGTATCGTCTGAGACCTTCGGCACTTTTGGTACTTTTTTGAGAGGCGTCCTCCGGATATCCATCGAAGACAGTGGATTACATCTGTCCCAAAATGGTTTTTCACAAAATGAATGTAGCCGTCAATGATGGTTTTCACTGATGCGTTTTGATGCCACACACATTTGTGGAGCAAGTAGCCACCATCGAGCATGATGTGGATATTGGCGTCTCGGGAGATGTTGGTAGTGAGGGATGTGAAACACGAATATAGAGCTGCCTTAGTTCCCTTCCTCACTCCAGTTTCGTTGAAAAGAGACACTGGGTAAGGGGGCAATTCATACTTGCAGCGGGCTTTCAACTCTTAGTCTGATTTTTATGGTAATGCAAACTCGCTGAAATATTGTGAAAGGGTCAACTTCAATCTTCTTATTAGTGACTTGTATGGAATTATTGACGCTTGCCAAGGTAACAACTTGCAACGAAGGTAACAACTTTGTATTTACGTTTGAATCCAACTTTCCCAAATGTTTGGTTTTCTATGTTAACCACGCCTTCTGTTCCCAGTTCCTTGACAATTTAACAATTGACTTCATAGCCTCCAACAATCCCA
This sequence comes from Ectobius pallidus, assembly GCA_964059195.1. Lineage (NCBI taxonomy): Eukaryota > Metazoa > Arthropoda > Insecta > Blattodea > Ectobiidae > Ectobius > Ectobius pallidus. The sequence continues at coordinate 38,300,133 of CAXKWD010000009.1, forward strand.
CTGCTAATAGAAACTATTTTGTCAGTAACGGGGAACTGATCTCGTGCAAGTGCAAAATGTGCTGCGCTGGGAGTTGCAACTGCCGCAAAACTAGGCGGAAATGAAGTTCTGCCGCAATGTGCCCACACCCCAGAATGACAGTTCTTCAAGTAAGGATGAAGACATTACCCCACCCTCGACTTCCCATACCATCCCATACAGTGGCGTAGGAAGGGGGGTGCGGGGGGTGCGGGCCGCCCCGGGTGCCATCGCCCGGGGGGTGACAAAATAAAAATGTGACTTTGTAAGTAAAAAATCGGTCAAGGGAATTTAAATAAAATAATATTATTTAAATCAAATAAATAAGCTTAACAACTTTTTACAAGTCAACATGCGTATTGAAACTTCTTTTAGTTTTAAATGTAGTCAACAAAGGTATAATAAAACGCGGCTGAACTGGCCGCTGTGTAGGTACGAAGAATAATATTATGGTTAGGGGAGTGGTATGTTTATTTCTGCCGATGCTTGTATCTGCAGTTTTATTAATTTAAATGAGACTTCAACAATCAGTGGTATTTTATATCACTCAAGCCGCAACCAATTCTACCCACTGTGTTGATGAAAATAAACTTCGAATGCGAGTTGACCCCGAAGTCTCCGGGCAATCTAGATTTCGAACTGGTATGTGCGCATATTTAAGAATAGATTATTAATAATACAGTTCCGTAAAATAGTTACATTACTTGTTTATGAAATTTATTAGGATCAACCTATAAAAAAATCTTATGTATAATTCGCATAACTTCCTCTGCCCAAATAAAAGTTAGCCTCCCCTTAAAAATAAGAGAAAGTCGTCACCAATCTTCGTGTCACATCCCCATAAGGTACCTAACCCAAATACAAAATTTTGTTTTCGCACGATTTTCCGTTGCAAGAGGCCGTATTGCAAAGAGCGCATATTCAGAGTGGGTGGCTTATAACTACCCTTCAGAGAATTATTTCGAAAAGTGTTTCAAATAAAAGTTTTAGCTCTTAGTATAAGCAACCCACGTGCAAAATTTAAAGAAAATCGTTAGAGCCGTTTTCGAGAAAACTTGCTTTATGTAAAAATAAGGAAAACTGTCTCCAATCTTCAGTTCACATCTTGAAAGGTACCTGACATAAATACAAAATGTTGTCCTTTTGTCAAAATTCATCTTTCCAAAATTCGAGATTTCGCTTGGAAAACAAAATATAAAAAAATCACTCCAGAAATAAAACTTTCCACAATTTCGGGAGTGTATTTTGGCCTAGATGTTCGTTTTATTAACGGTAACACCCACAATTCGTGAATCTGTCGCTCACGAAAACAATGTAGCCTATATCTGTCTGTCTATAACGTACTTTAGATTATTAATAATAATAATAATAGTAATAATATTAATAATAATAGCATTTATTGTCGTTTAACAATACGATGTACAATGTACAGCATAACTTAATGTGCTTGATATGAATGTCTTTCCTTAATCCTAACAAAATTGGCTGAATTAGGTTAACTATGTCTTATATGCACCATTGGTAGCACTGGTTACAAGATGGCGACAACATGGTAACTGAAATCGCTTTATGGATGGTTGATTCATAGTATGCCATTTCGGAGCTTAGTTTTGTTTTTATATAACAAAGTAATTATTACTAGTTTTGCATAATCCGTTGAGTTTACGAGTTACATCAGATAAATTCGCTGCAACTGCATCTATCAATAAACTCTTAAACTCTCGTGGGATTACCTTTGACTATCCAAAAAATAACACTTGGAACTGTTCATCTTTTAATAATTCAAATGGGGGGGGGGGTGACAAGAAATTTTCCGCACCGGGTACCACCTAAGCTTGCTACGCCACTGATCCCATACCAGGAACCTCACACATAATTTAAATATGCCTGTTGGTTTAAAAGTAAATACATTTTTATGAAATATTCTGCTTAAATATTTTTTTCTGGCAAAATCCATCTCCCATAGACACATATACACACAAATAGTTTCTATACACAGTTATAAGACATTATCCGCCAACATGTTACAAAAGAATTAAGTTGTTGGTGGAGGAAACGATGTTATTCAACTTTCGCCCAAAAAAGCATTTTTTCATATTTTCGGTTTTTGTCATTTATGACGAGACTATCTAAGCCACAAGAAAGAGTTATGGCTCATATTAAAGCTTATTAAATTGCCTACAACTTTTGTTCTCTTGACTTTTCTGTAGGACGTGTTATTTTTTCGGTATTCAGTTCAAAACACGAAGAAAACTTAAAATTTAAATTTTTTGGAAAGAAGGCTATCTTTGAAAAGACGTATATCGGTAACTATATAACTTACAAAAACGATTTTGATCTTATATTTTAGAAATTTAATTTACTTTTAAAAAGCTAAGAGATATTATTTTCAACAAACGCATAGTTTAGGAGATATTGTTGAAAAACCGGTTTATTTCGACCGCCATTCAGCGAGCACAGGTTTCTGAGGGTTGCAAATCTGGATTTGTGATCCCAGTAATGGTCCGTAACTCCCCTCCAAAAATCATTAATACCCCATTTAATGTAAGTTCCGATGTAACATTTGACTGGGCTAATTTACAAAATGAGGTTTGCATGTTTCCATCTGTGTAATGCTCATAATAACCCTTATGGCATTTTTCTGCCATTTAAAGACAGTCTTAGAACCAGGAGCATTACCCCATAAGGTAACACCATACGCCAAATGTGCGTGAAAAAAGGCAAAATATGCCCTAATAAGAAGGTATGGACCTACACATTGTTTTAGCTTTTTTAAGAGAAAGATAACTCTAGAGAGACGAATACATAAAAACTTAATATGTGCATTCCAGTCAAGCTTACTATCCAAATAAATACTCAGTAGTTTCACATTCTTAACATCATTTTGGGAAAGGTGTGACGGACTTTCTTACTTTATGCTATAAAGTTCCCTAACTTCTTGGATTAAATCTTCGCCAAAATTCTTCGCCAAAATCTGTGACGACTAATATGTGATTATTCTCAATCATAGTACATAAGTTTACTGAACTCCTACAAAACAAGGTCACTTATGCACCTGTCGTGTCATCATAACACGGCCTGCGTAATTCACATTCCAACGTTCAGTACAGTTACCTCTGTCACCGGGTGATTGCAAATTTCCTACTCCCAGTCTACTTTCTCTTTCTTTTAACAATTTACCCAGTTTTGATAATATTGATGAAAATTTATATTAACGGGCGCCATCATCAATACGCTTCCTCTTTTCTTTTTGTTATGTATCAGCCCAGTCACAAATTAAATTATAGATACACAGGCTATGTACCTACATGCCTCTCGACTAGCTTTTAAATTTAACAGTGGAGACGGGAATTGGGTTCGAATTTACCTTTCGTTTATTATTCTGCTTCTCTATATTTCTTCTTTTCTCCTTTTTTCAGTGCTCACTACCAAAGTATATAACTCATACCAAAAATCAGCGACTCTCAAACCATTACTAGGATAAGGGTCAAAAATCTGAACTTCACGTTAATTTACTTTGCATAACAATAACCATAATTTTATTTAATATATTAATTTTTTTCTCTTTTCATCAATAACAATCTTATATACAATAAATTACATTTACACAACATTAACCATTCAACATTTTTATTAGTAGGATGGTATTTAATTATTCAAGGTTAGTATACCCAGTTTAACTGTATAAGTACGTTCTCTGTTCAACAATAACAACTCCGTAATTAATTACTTAATCTCCTTTCTTTCTTTATTTCCAGGTATCTACTAGAACGTCTCGTATTATCCTTCTAATTTACTACTAACTTGTGTAGTCACTTACATTTGCAACTTCAGGATATCTCAATATATATATTATACTTTCTTTCGAATAAATAAAGATTTTCAATTCATGATCCAATCCTTGACTCTAACTACTACTAACCGTCTTTCAGGTTCCACACCTCTCTCGTCGATTCACCGTCGACGCATGCGCACCTCTCCTTTTCTGTAATTCAAATAAATTCAGGGCAGTATCGATAATCATGAAAATGTTCAATATCGATTAGTTGTGGTCCCCCAACCCTTCCTTTGTTTAGGAATGGTCTCCTATCGTTGATTATGCACGTCGCTATTTGCGTCGTGACATTCTTCCCGCACTCACCATAAAAAAATAATGTTGACACAGGTCACATTCTTTTTTTTTTGTGCGTGTCTCTTTTACCAGCCTTAAAGAACTTTTACCCAGGTACAAAAGGTTTCAAGTCTTTAACGTGCCACTTCCCCAACTGTTTACCAAAACGGTTCGTCAGTTCATAACTATTCTCGCTAAGCTTTTTCTTTATTATAAAGGGGCCGACGAACTTTGCACTTAAGCCTGCTGCATAAGCTTGTGAGGCATCACTTAATTTAAAGTTTCTTCTTAACACAAGATCTCCTGGACAAAATCTCACCTCTCTCCTCCGAAGATTATAATAATGACTTGAATTCTTATAAGCAGTTTCTAAGTTATGTCTGACCATTAGACGTACCGTTTTTAATCTATCAAATCTGTCTATCCAAAACTTTGGAATTTCTTTCTGTATAGGTTGATTCTCTACCTTCTCAATTCTGCTGATAATTTCAGGCTCTTTCCCATAATTTAGCATATAAGGAGTGCATCCAGTGGAACTATGTTTAGCCGTATTTATAGCAAAATTAAATTCTCTCAAATACACATCCCAAACTGTTTGATCCTTTTCAATGTAACTCGCAATCATGGTTTTCAATACTCTATTAACTCTTTCTACCGGATTTCCTTGTGGTGAATATACAGGTAAATAACAAGGGGTTATATTAAAAGCTTTAGCTATCCCACGCATTAGTTTACTAGTATATTGCGGCCCATTGTCCATCAGCAAATATCCCGGAATTCCCCATTTGAGGATAATCAATTCATAAAATGCTTCCGTAACTGCTCTACTGGTTGCTTTCCTTAACGCTTTACATTCTATATATTTGGTGAAGGTGTCCTGAAATACTACAATGTACCTGTTCCCTTTTTTGGAACGTGGGTAAGGTCCCAACAAATCAGTAGCTACAGTCATCCAAGGTTTCTCTTTCTGGTAAAAATGCATTGGTCCTGCTTGAGCCGTTTGTAACACTTTCTGTCTCTGACATATTTCACAAGCAGTAACATACTTAGCAACATCTCTAAACATTCCCGGCCAATAATACTTGTTTGCTATTCTAAAGAAAGTTTTAGCTATCCCCATATGTCCTGCAGTAGGTGCATCATGACATTCCTGCAATATCTTAATCCTATAATCTTGCGGTATAACCAATTTCCACCTATTCACTGTTCCCTCCAAAGTTTGTTCTAACTGATCTAATCTTAAATGGTACAACTTCTCATCTACGACCTTCCAATCTGGCCAAAATTTAGGTTTACTTTGTACTTGTGCTTTCCGCTTAATATACCAAGCATCTTGTATATTTTCCCATTCGACTACTTCAGAGTTATTAGTTAACAAAAGGCAAAATTCTTCCTCTACCGTTTTCTCTTGAACTTTCCCTTCGTGTATTCTAGATAAAGCATCCGGAACTTTTTGTAATCTACCAGGCCTATGTATTACTTCAAAATCATACTCCTGGAGCAATAAACTCCACCTAGCTAATCGTCCGGTCGGATTCTGCAATGTATTTAACCATTTCAGAGCAAAGTGATCAGTATATACTTTAAAATGATAACCTTCCAAATAAGGACGAAACTTTTGAACTGCCCACAATATAGCTAACAATTCTTTCTCGACTATTGCCCACTTTTGCTCGCCTACCGTTAAAGTTCTACTAGCATAAGCTATTACTTTTTCCTCTCCTTCCTCTCCTGTCTGAATTAATGCTGCTCCTAGTCCTGAAAAACTAGCGTCGGTCTGTAGCACTAGGGGTTTAGTATAATCTGGACAAGTTAATATAGGACTACTAGATAATTTCGATTTTAATTCATCAAAAGATTCCTGACATTCCTTAGTCCAACGCCATTTCTGATTCTTTTTCAGAAGTGCAGTGAGGGGCTTTACAACTTCAGAAAAAAATGGAATGAATCGTCGGTACCAAGAAGCCAGTCCTAAAAATGCTCGTACTTCCTTGACTTTTGTAGGGGCTGGATACTCAAGGATACACGAGATTTTATCTGAATCTACAGCAATTCCTAATGGAGTAATGATATGACCCAAATATTTTAATTCACTTCTGCAAAATTTTGATTTTTCCCTATTAATTTTCAGGTTAGCTTTTCTTAATTTCTCTAAGACTTTTTCTAACAAGGACAAATGTTCTTCAAACGTCTCACTAATAAGTACTATATCATCCAAATAACAAAAGCATTTCTCTCCTATCTCTTCTCTTAATATAGTATCAACTAATCTTTGAAACGAGGCTGGTGCGTTATGGATTCCAAACGGCATAACTCGAAACTGATACAATCCTCTACCAGGTACGGTAAATGCTGTTTTTTCTTTACTTGCTTCATCTAATGGAACTTTCCAATACCCATTTTTCAAATCTATTGTACTGATATACCTAGCATGTCGTAACTTACTCAACACATGTTCAATGTATGGCAAAGGATAACTATCTCTTTTAGTACAATTATTTACTTTTCTGAAATCTACGCAAAACCTCCATGTTCTATCTGGTTTCTTTATCACAACTACCGGAGACGACCAAGGTGAATTTGAAGGTTCTATCACTTTTTCCAATAACATTTTATCTATTTCCGCGTGTATAACTTTTTCCAAAATGGGTGATACTGGATAATATCTTTGTTTTATAGGTTTTGCATCGCCTGTATCAATAACATGAGAAATCAAATCTGTAAGTCCAGTACACTGATCAAATTTCTGTAACTGATTTTCCAAAAACATATTCAATCTGTCCCTTTCCTGAGGTGTAGGTAAAGTAAGAATATTATGTAGTTGATCTTCTTCTTTCAAATCTATAGCCTTAACGAATTGAAAAATTTTTGCTGGTTCATCTTTGAAATACCAAGTCCCATCTTGCAAATCTACTACTAACCCAATTTGTTTCAAAACGTCCATGCCCAGAATCATATCTACTGCTAAATTTGGCATAATTTTACATTTTATCTGAAAGATCCTGTCCTGCAATTTCATCTCAAAAGTTCTCTCTCCTGTTATAGAACTATAAGTTTTATCTGCTAGTTGCACTACCCTAACTTCAGATTCTTCCACTGATAAATCTAACATTTTACACAAAAAATCACCTTTCTCTCCCACATAAGTTTTATCTGAACCTGAATCTATTAAAGCAATAAATGTAATATCCTGCAACAAAATTTCAACAAAACATCTGTCTCCATTAATTAAATCTGTAGGATTTATATTTAACATCACACAAGCCTGATTTTTAGTTAATTGTCATAAAGAATTTGTAGGCCTAACTTTTCTTTCCTGGGGCATCCTACAATCAATAGACCTATGTCCAAGCTTATTACAATTATAACATTTAATCGTAGTGCGTGGAGTAACTCTACGAGGTGCCTTACACTCGAACTGCCTATGTCCTGTTTTATCACAGTTCCAACATCGCTGGTTATTTGAAAAATGCAAAGTGGTGTTTTTACCATTTTCCCTCGACTCATCCTGTCTCTCTTTATTTTCTATTACTTTAACCATTCTAGAATCATTTAGAGAACTTGAATTTCGTTCCTTATCCCACGTCTTTGCAGAAAAACTAACATTGGGTTTCTTTTGTAAATCGGACGATGGAAGTTCCTGTTTTCCCTGAATTCCTAGCGCTGTATGAACTGAAGGTATAACAACTTGTCTCTGAGGTTTATAAGCCGTTTCTTTAAGTGTAGCTCTAACCTGCGTTGGAGGAGGAATATATCTCTCAGAATCTAACAATATTTGTTCATACTGTCTACCTACACGTATTAAATCTGTTATAGTTTGAATCTCTGCAGGTCTAATGTACAATTTTACGTCAGGACGCAAATTTTTAATAACATTCTTCATCATTTGTTGAGGACTCATTGGAGTACTCAGCCTCCTCATTAACGTTTGAATAGCATTAACATAATCAAAAATCGATTCTTTGGGACCTTGCGTTCTCTGTCTAATCTCATCCAAAAGCGAGTCTTCCTCATCAACAGGCAAGTAATATTCTCTAAATTCTTTCAAAAAAGCTTCCCATGTAGGCCAATCTGTTAATCTGTTCCTGTACCAAAGTAAAGCTGAATCTTGTAAAATTTCGGGTAATACTGACAATAACTCTACGCCCTGTAACTTAGAACTTTGTTTTAAATCTTCCAATCTCTCCAAAAATAAGTAAATGCTATCCCCAGGTTTGAATTTAATGTTCCATTTACGAACCAGATCCAAAGTATTTGGTTTATGCTGCTCTAACTGAATTGTAAACGATGGTATTACTGGTACAACTTCTTCCGAATCAGCTACCGCCATGGCCTTCCTACGCATTAACTTAACCCATGTATACACTACATCTCCATATGAATCTTGTGGAACCGTTATATTATGTTCAACTAAATCTTCTTCCAAAACTTCCTGACTCAGAGCAAACGCCGTAATTAACACTTGAAATGACTGAGGGTTCTTGCGGGCATAATCTAACAAGCGTTGTCTTAACTCATCCCTTGTACCTGTGGTCGGTAACTTTACTCTATCACATTCTGCCTCTAAATCCGCCTTCCTCAACTACCTAATAGCTTGGGTTAACTCAGCTGCTCTTATTTGTGCATATGGATCAACATAAGTAGCCATATTTATATATTAACAATACCACTGGAAAAAAAATTAGAACACAATAGTTCAGTCGTCTGTCTTAGTCATCTATAGAAGTCCTTAATTTGTCAATAGTCATTATTCTTCTCCCAAAAATATGTTATTATTATTTTTTTTTTAGAATAAATTTCAGTTATACTAACCTAACTCCCAAAATTCTTTTAACACTATCTCGCCTCACGTTAGGATATCAAACTATCACTGCCTCACGCTATGGGCTATCAAAATATGTGATTTCAACACAACTCACCCCACGCTATGGGCTCCAAAATATATGACGACTCGTATTTCAAGTTTCCAATTTTAACTGATTAATGTTTATTTTCTTTTCTTATATCAAGCCCCACGTAATGGGCGACCAAACTTTTTGATGGCTGGACTTCACGTTAATTTACTTTGCATAACAATAACCATAATTTTATTTAATATATTAATTTTTTTCTCTTTTCATCAATAACAATCTTATATACAATAAATTACATTTACACAACATTAACCATTCAACATTTTTATTAGTAGGATGGTATTTAATTATTCAAGGTTAGTATACCCAGTTTAACTGTATAAGTACGTTCTCTGTTCAACAATAACAACTCCGTAATTAATTACTTAATCTCCTTTCTTTCTTTATTTCCAGGTATCTACTAGAACGTCTCGTATTATCCTTCTAATTTACTACTAACTTGTGTAGTCACTTACATTTGCAACTTCAGGATATCTCAATATATATATTATACTTTCTTTCGAATAAATAAAGATTTTCAATTCATGATCCAATCCTTGACTCTACATATTACACTCAATAATTCCACCTATGTCTCCTATACTAGTCCACTAGTCATCTTAGTCCATGAAGAATTGTATTTAAAGATAAATAGGAAAGACAGTGTCATGAAGAAAGAAATGGAAGTTTAGGCCTATACCCACAGAGTGACTGTGGCGATAGACCACCGATACAGGGGCGGCGTCTAGATCTTGAGTTACAAACAATCTGACTCCTCTCCTGCAACCGGGAAAATATTAATGGGCCGCAAACAAAAATACAATTTTGAACAATCGATGTCAGAGGTCCCTGACACTCTCTCCTAGAGGCACGTGGGGCCGTTGTTCGCCTCCAACACCGACGACTTTCACAATTCTCATAAATTTCTTTATATTTATTTTATTTGGGACCCTTCTGGCGTTCCCTCACCTCACCCTTCTTTTTTTTTCTTTTCTGGGGTAATTCTCTAGTACCTGCTAATGACCTACTTGTCATCAACTCACTACACAAAATTACCAATTCTCCTCTTTCTAATCTAACCAGTTATTTTTGATTATCTTTTAACTCCTCTCTCTGTAAGCAATTTATACCATTGTTCTAATTTTCCCTCTTTCCTGTTACTCGGGTTTCCATACTTTTCAAGTTACTATTCTACTCCCTGGGCACCCAATTTCCTTGTTTCTAAATTCCCTAGAATTCTAACTGAAACTAACTCACGCCCCAGATCAGTAACTTTCTCTTTATAACCCTCGAGTAATTCCTACTTCTATCCTAACATGTAAGTTTTTCAATGGTAGGCGCTTAATCTACTACTATTCATAGGCCTTCTTCTGCCTCTCACTGTTCACTTTCTTATCTCCCTTTCCCATGATCCATACGGTTCCCACTCTTCGATAAATCTCTTAAAGAAAACAACTCAATCCTTACGGGCCAGCATGAAATCTACTCATAGATAGTCATCTGTCACCCAACAAAAACCAAGAGGGAGAGGCCCTCGCAAGAAATACTAAGTAAGCCCCTATTACCCTTCTTTCTTACTCCCCTCGCGTCCTGTCTTATAAAAAAAAACAAGTTTGAATGAGCATCACCAATTGCCTCGAGCTATGTATTCATTCGTGAGACAATCACTCATAGAAACCCAAAGTATAGAGATCATCTTTACTAACCCACGGTCACAGTTCTTGACTACTCTTTCTTAACTTAGACCAGAAATAGAAACGGGTTGGATTACTGTATTTTATTGCCTCACCCTAGATTTATCACACTTCTATTTTTCTAACCTTACTCTTAATCCTTCATTTACGGCGTCTAATCGCCACACATTTCCTAGAAACAATGCCTCAAAATTTTCCCATTTCTCAAAAACAAAAGAAAATGTTTATGTGATACTCAACGGGTGATGACTATCTTATCCTCTGATCCCGTACTGTTTCCATCTACTTCCTGATGTCCACATCTTCCCTTAGTCCAGACTGAGCAGTCGTGACCCACTCTTCTCTCCACAGCTGGTGTTCGCTGAAGCGGCCTCTCGTACCGGCGGACGTGATGTGCTTTCCCAGCTAACGACTATCTCCATATAGTCATATCAGTGAAATTCCCATTCAGAATTTCCTCAGATGAAAGTCTGACACACCATCATGCCAGAACGCCTCTACCGCTGTCGCACATCCCAGTCTCGTCTTCTCCCTTCTGCCTTTCCAACTTCTCTCTCTCGTAGTCAGGCACGTACTACTAACCGTCTTTCAGGTTCCACACCTCTCTCGTCGATTCACCGTCGACGCATGCGCACCTCTCCTTTTCTGTAATTCAAATAAATTCAGGGCAGTATCGATAATCATGAAAATGTTCAATATCGATTAGTTGTGGTCCCCCAACCCTTCCTTTGTTTAGGAATGGTCTCCTATCGTTGATTATGCACGTCGCTATTTGCGTCGTGACATTCTTCCCGCACTCACCATAAAAAAATAATGTTGACACAGGTCACATTCTTTTTTTTTTGTGCGTGTCTCTTTTACCAGCCTTAAAGAACTTTTACCCAGGTACAAAAGGTTTCAAGTCTTTAACGTGCCACTTCCCCAACTGTTTACCAAAACGGTTCGTCAGTTCATAACTATTCTCGCTAAGCTTTTTCTTTATTATAAAGGGGCCGACGAACTTTGCACTTAAGCCTGCTGCATAAGCTTGTGAGGCATCACTTAATTTAAAGTTTCTTCTTAACACAAGATCTCCTGGACAAAATCTCACCTCTCTCCTCCGAAGATTATAATAATGACTTGAATTCTTATAAGCAGTTTCTAAGTTATGTCTGACCATTAGACGTACCGTTTTTAATCTATCAAATCTGTCTATCCAAAACTTTGGAATTTCTTTCTGTATAGGTTGATTCTCTACCTTCTCAATTCTGCTGATAATTTCAGGCTCTTTCCCATAATTTAGCATATAAGGAGTGCATCCAGTGGAACTATGTTTAGCCGTATTTATAGCAAAATTAAATTCTCTCAAATACACATCCCAAACTGTTTGATCCTTTTCAATGTAACTCGCAATCATGGTTTTCAATACTCTATTAACTCTTTCTACCGGATTTCCTTGTGGTGAATATACAGGTAAATAACAAGGGGTTATATTAAAAGCTTTAGCTATCCCACGCATTAGTTTACTAGTATATTGCGGCCCATTGTCCATCAGCAAATATCCCGGAATTCCCCATTTGAGGATAATCAATTCATAAAATGCTTCCGTAACTGCTCTACTGGTTGCTTTCCTTAACGCTTTACATTCTATATATTTGGTGAAGGTGTCCTGAAATACTACAATGTACCTGTTCCCTTTTTTGGAACGTGGGTAAGGTCCCAACAAATCAGTAGCTACAGTCATCCAAGGTTTCTCTTTCTGGTAAAAATGCATTGGTCCTGCTTGAGCCGTTTGTAACACTTTCTGTCTCTGACATATTTCACAAGCAGTAACATACTTAGCAACATCTCTAAACATTCCCGGCCAATAATACTTGTTTGCTATTCTAAAGAAAGTTTTAGCTATCCCCATATGTCCTGCAGTAGGTGCATCATGACATTCCTGCAATATCTTAATCCTATAATCTTGCGGTATAACCAATTTCCACCTATTCACTGTTCCCTCCAAAGTTTGTTCTAACTGATCTAATCTTAAATGGTACAACTTCTCATCTACGACCTTCCAATCTGGCCAAAATTTAGGTTTACTTTGTACTTGTGCTTTCCGCTTAATATACCAAGCATCTTGTATATTTTCCCATTCGACTACTTCAGAGTTATTAGTTAACAAAAGGCAAAATTCTTCCTCTACCGTTTTCTCTTGAACTTTCCCTTCGTGTATTCTAGATAAAGCATCCGGAACTTTTTGTAATCTACCAGGCCTATGTATTACTTCAAAATCATACTCCTGGAGCAATAAACTCCACCTAGCTAATCGTCCGGTCGGATTCTGCAATGTATTTAACCATTTCAGAGCAAAGTGATCAGTATATACTTTAAAATGATAACCTTCCAAATAAGGACGAAACTTTTGAACTGCCCACAATATAGCTAACAATTCTTTCTCGACTATTGCCCACTTTTGCTCGCCTACCGTTAAAGTTCTACTAGCATAAGCTATTACTTTTTCCTCTCCTTCCTCTCCTGTCTGAATTAATGCTGCTCCTAGTCCTGAAAAACTAGCGTCGGTCTGTAGCACTAGGGGTTTAGTATAATCTGGACAAGTTAATATAGGACTACTAGATAATTTCGATTTTAATTCATCAAAAGATTCCTGACATTCCTTAGTCCAACGCCATTTCTGATTCTTTTTCAGAAGTGCAGTGAGGGGCTTTACAACTTCAGAAAAAAATGGAATGAATCGTCGGTACCAAGAAGCCAGTCCTAAAAATGCTCGTACTTCCTTGACTTTTGTAGGGGCTGGATACTCAAGGATACACGAGATTTTATCTGAATCTACAGCAATTCCTAATGGAGTAATGATATGACCCAAATATTTTAATTCACTTCTGCAAAATTTTGATTTTTCCCTATTAATTTTCAGGTTAGCTTTTCTTAATTTCTCTAAGACTTTTTCTAACAAGGACAAATGTTCTTCAAACGTCTCACTAATAAGTACTATATCATCCAAATAACAAAAGCATTTCTCTCCTATCTCTTCTCTTAATATAGTATCAACTAATCTTTGAAACGAGGCTGGTGCGTTATGGATTCCAAACGGCATAACTCGAAACTGATACAATCCTCTACCAGGTACGGTAAATGCTGTTTTTTCTTTACTTGCTTCATCTAATGGAACTTTCCAATACCCATTTTTCAAATCTATTGTACTGATATACCTAGCATGTCGTAACTTACTCAACACATGTTCAATGTATGGCAAAGGATAACTATCTCTTTTAGTACAATTATTTACTTTTCTGAAATCTACGCAAAACCTCCATGTTCTATCTGGTTTCTTTATCACAACTACCGGAGACGACCAAGGTGAATTTGAAGGTTCTATCACTTTTTCCAATAACATTTTATCTATTTCCGCGTGTATAACTTTTTCCAAAATGGGTGATACTGGATAATATCTTTGTTTTATAGGTTTTGCATCGCCTGTATCAATAACATGAGAAATCAAATCTGTAAGTCCAGTACACTGATCAAATTTCTGTAACTGATTTTCCAAAAACATATTCAATCTGTCCCTTTCCTGAGGTGTAGGTAAAGTAAGAATATTATGTAGTTGATCTTCTTCTTTCAAATCTATAGCCTTAACGAATTGAAAAATTTTTGCTGGTTCATCTTTGAAATACCAAGTCCCATCTTGCAAATCTACTACTAACCCAATTTGTTTCAAAACGTCCATGCCCAGAATCATATCTACTGCTAAATTTGGCATAATTTTACATTTTATCTGAAAGATCCTGTCCTGCAATTTCATCTCAAAAGTTCTCTCTCCTGTTATAGAACTATAAGTTTTATCTGCTAGTTGCACTACCCTAACTTCAGATTCTTCCACTGATAAATCTAACATTTTACACAAAAAATCACCTTTCTCTCCCACATAAGTTTTATCTGAACCTGAATCTATTAAAGCAATAAATGTAATATCCTGCAACAAAATTTCAACAAAACATCTGTCTCCATTAATTAAATCTGTAGGATTTATATTTAACATCACACAAGCCTGATTTTTAGTTAATTGTCATAAAGAATTTGTAGGCCTAACTTTTCTTTCCTGGGGCATCCTACAATCAATAGACCTATGTCCAAGCTTATTACAATTATAACATTTAATCGTAGTGCGTGGAGTAACTCTACGAGGTGCCTTACACTCGAACTGCCTATGTCCTGTTTTATCACAGTTCCAACATCGCTGGTTATTTGAAAAATGCAAAGTGGTGTTTTTACCATTTTCCCTCGACTCATCCTGTCTCTCTTTATTTTCTATTACTTTAACCATTCTAGAATCATTTAGAGAACTTGAATTTCGTTCCTTATCCCACGTCTTTGCAGAAAAACTAACATTGGGTTTCTTTTGTAAATCGGACGATGGAAGTTCCTGTTTTCCCTGAATTCCTAGCGCTGTATGAACTGAAGGTATAACAACTTGTCTCTGAGGTTTATAAGCCGTTTCTTTAAGTGTAGCTCTAACCTGCGTTGGAGGAGGAATATATCTCTCAGAATCTAACAATATTTGTTCATACTGTCTACCTACACGTATTAAATCTGTTATAGTTTGAATCTCTGCAGGTCTAATGTACAATTTTACGTCAGGACGCAAATTTTTAATAACATTCTTCATCATTTGTTGAGGACTCATTGGAGTACTCAGCCTCCTCATTAACGTTTGAATAGCATTAACATAATCAAAAATCGATTCTTTGGGACCTTGCGTTCTCTGTCTAATCTCATCCAAAAGCGAGTCTTCCTCATCAACAGGCAAGTAATATTCTCTAAATTCTTTCAAAAAAGCTTCCCATGTAGGCCAATCTGTTAATCTGTTCCTGTACCAAAGTAAAGCTGAATCTTGTAAAATTTCGGGTAATACTGACAATAACTCTACGCCCTGTAACTTAGAACTTTGTTTTAAATCTTCCAATCTCTCCAAAAATAAGTAAATGCTATCCCCAGGTTTGAATTTAATGTTCCATTTACGAACCAGATCCAAAGTATTTGGTTTATGCTGCTCTAACTGAATTGTAAACGATGGTATTACTGGTACAACTTCTTCCGAATCAGCTACCGCCATGGCCTTCCTACGCATTAACTTAACCCATGTATACACTACATCTCCATATGAATCTTGTGGAACCGTTATATTATGTTCAACTAAATCTTCTTCCAAAACTTCCTGACTCAGAGCAAACGCCGTAATTAACACTTGAAATGACTGAGGGTTCTTGCGGGCATAATCTAACAAGCGTTGTCTTAACTCATCCCTTGTACCTGTGGTCGGTAACTTTACTCTATCACATTCTGCCTCTAAATCCGCCTTCCTCAACTACCTAATAGCTTGGGTTAACTCAGCTGCTCTTATTTGTGCATATGGATCAACATAAGTAGCCATATTTATATATTAACAATACCACTGGAAAAAAAATTAGAACACAATAGTTCAGTCGTCTGTCTTAGTCATCTATAGAAGTCCTTAATTTGTCAATAGTCATTATTCTTCTCCCAAAAATATGTTATTATTATTTTTTTTTTAGAATAAATTTCAGTTATACTAACCTAACTCCCAAAATTCTTTTAACACTATCTCGCCTCACGTTAGGATATCAAACTATCACTGCCTCACGCTATGGGCTATCAAAATATGTGATTTCAACACAACTCACCCCACGCTATGGGCTCCAAAATATATGACGACTCGTATTTCAAGTTTCCAATTTTAACTGATTAATGTTTATTTTCTTTTCTTATATCAAGCCCCACGTAATGGGCGACCAAACTTTTTGATGGCTGGACTTCACGTTAATTTACTTTGCATAACAATAACCATAATTTTATTTAATATATTAATTTTTTTCTCTTTTCATCAATAACAATCTTATATACAATAAATTACATTTACACAACATTAACCATTCAACATTTTTATTAGTAGGATGGTATTTAATTATTCAAGGTTAGTATACCCAGTTTAACTGTATAAGTACGTTCTCTGTTCAACAATAACAACTCCGTAATTAATTACTTAATCTCCTTTCTTTCTTTATTTCCAGGTATCTACTAGAACGTCTCGTATTATCCTTCTAATTTACTACTAACTTGTGTAGTCACTTACATTTGCAACTTCAGGATATCTCAATATATATATTATACTTTCTTTCGAATAAATAAAGATTTTCAATTCATGATCCAATCCTTGACTCTACATATTACACTCAATAATTCCACCTATGTCTCCTATACTAGTCCACTAGTCATCTTAGTCCATGAAGAATTGTATTTAAAGATAAATAGGAAAGACAGTGTCATGAAGAAAGAAATGGAAGTTTAGGCCTATACCCACAGAGTGACTGTGGCGATAGACCACCGATACAGGGGCGGCGTCTAGATCTTGAGTTACAAACAATCTGACTCCTCTCCTGCAACCGGGAAAATATTAATGGGCCGCAAACAAAAATACAATTTTGAACAATCGATGTCAGAGGTCCCTGACACTCTCTCCTAGAGGCACGTGGGGCCGTTGTTCGCCTCCAACACCGACGACTTTCACAATTCTCATAAATTTCTTTATATTTATTTTATTTGGGACCCTTCTGGCGTTCCCTCACCTCACCCTTCTTTTTTTTTCTTTTCTGGGGTAATTCTCTAGTACCTGCTAATGACCTACTTGTCATCAACTCACTACACAAAATTACCAATTCTCCTCTTTCTAATCTAACCAGTTATTTTTGATTATCTTTTAACTCCTCTCTCTGTAAGCAATTTATACCATTGTTCTAATTTTCCCTCTTTCCTGTTACTCGGGTTTCCATACTTTTCAAGTTACTATTCTACTCCCTGGGCACCCAATTTCCTTGTTTCTAAATTCCCTAGAATTCTAACTGAAACTAACTCACGCCCCAGATCAGTAACTTTCTCTTTATAACCCTCGAGTAATTCCTACTTCTATCCTAACATGTAAGTTTTTCAATGGTAGGCGCTTAATCTACTACTATTCATAGGCCTTCTTCTGCCTCTCACTGTTCACTTTCTTATCTCCCTTTCCCATGATCCATACGGTTCCCACTCTTCGATAAATCTCTTAAAGAAAACAACTCAATCCTTACGGGCCAGCATGAAATCTACTCATAGATAGTCATCTGTCACCCAACAAAAACCAAGAGGGAGAGGCCCTCGCAAGAAATACTAAGTAAGCCCCTATTACCCTTCTTTCTTACTCCCCTCGCGTCCTGTCTTATAAAAAAAAACAAGTTTGAATGAGCATCACCAATTGCCTCGAGCTATGTATTCATTCGTGAGACAATCACTCATAGAAACCCAAAGTATAGAGATCATCTTTACTAACCCACGGTCACAGTTCTTGACTACTCTTTCTTAACTTAGACCAGAAATAGAAACGGGTTGGATTACTGTATTTTATTGCCTCACCCTAGATTTATCACACTTCTATTTTTCTAACCTTACTCTTAATCCTTCATTTACGGCGTCTAATCGCCACACATTTCCTAGAAACAATGCCTCAAAATTTTCCCATTTCTCAAAAACAAAAGAAAATGTTTATGTGATACTCAACGGGTGATGACTATCTTATCCTCTGATCCCGTACTGTTTCCATCTACTTCCTGATGTCCACATCTTCCCTTAGTCCAGACTGAGCAGTCGTGACCCACTCTTCTCTCCACAGCTGGTGTTCGCTGAAGCGGCCTCTCGTACCGGCGGACGTGATGTGCTTTCCCAGCTAACGACTATCTCCATATAGTCATATCAGTGAAATTCCCATTCAGAATTTCCTCAGATGAAAGTCTGACACACCATCATGCCAGAACGCCTCTACCGCTGTCGCACATCCCAGTCTCGTCTTCTCCCTTCTGCCTTTCCAACTTCTCTCTCTCGTAGTCAGGCACGTACTACTAACCGTCTTTCAGGTTCCACACCTCTCTCGTCGATTCACCGTCGACGCATGCGCACCTCTCCTTTTCTGTAATTCAAATAAATTCAGGGCAGTATCGATAATCATGAAAATGTTCAATATCGATTAGTTGTGGTCCCCCAACCCTTCCTTTGTTTAGGAATGGTCTCCTATCGTTCATTATGCACGTCGCTATTTGCGTCGTGACAAAGGCTAAACCTAATTTCGTCGGTCTTATCCTTATTTAAAACAAGTCCATTTGTCAAGAACCAATACTCAGATTTCGCAAGAGCACTATTCTTCATTTGGTTAAGTATTTCGGTACACTTATTTGTATTTAAAATAGTGGTGTCATCTGCGTAAAGTACACAGTTTGTTGAGAGATAACCTGGCAAGTCGTTTACATATATTATGAAGAGAAAAGGTTCCAATATAGAGCCTTGTGGGACTCCAGTAGTTGTTGGTAGGCGATCCGATCTTTGCTCACTTAATTTGACAATTTGATATCTGTCGGATAGATATGATTTCACTAATAATAGCTCAGTTTCAGTTACACCATACACGCTGAGTTTATCAATAAGAGTCTCATAAGAAACCAAGTCAAAAGCCTTACTAAGGTCTATCAGGGTTGCCGAGATATGACAACTCTCTTCAAAACCAGATAAGATGTAAGAAACAATCTCTTCAATTGCTTTTATGGTAGAAAGTCCTTTTCTGAATCCATACTGGGCTGATGTTAAGAGCCTGTTTGTCTCAAAATAGTTTTCCAGTTGGTCTTTCATTATCATTTCAATAATATTCGATACAACTGGTACCAAGGCTACTGGTCTATAGTTATTACAACTATCTCTGTTTCCTTTTTTATAAATAGGTACAGTCAATGTTGTCTTTAAGCGTGAGGGAAATATTCCTTCATACATTACTATATTTATCAAATATGGCAATGGAAACTGAATTGGTTCAAAGAGTTTTTTAAAGACAAAGTTAGATAACCCGAAGATATCTTCGGATTTTGAGTCGCTTCAATCACCGCACCAAATATTGTCGCTCTCCAAAAAAATATTTAGAATGCGGGCAGGACTCTCACGAGGCGCCATGTCAGCCATACAAGCCCCAATGCATTAACTGTAAGGGCAACCATAAAACTACGGACACCAAATCGTATGCAGCATATAAGCTAGAACTACAAATATGAGGCCAGACAAATCGCCAGTGGCAGACTGTTATACGCCCAAATCGCGCAGGCCCAAACAACTGAATTGTTTCAAGCACGATCACCTGCCCTACCTCAGCCGGCCAATCCATTAATGAACTCTAATTTTACCCCCCATTGTGGGGTAAAGAACAGAACAGAACAGAAAGGATGTTGCGCAAGGCATGCCTCAGGCAGTGGTGAAGAAACGCAAGGGATCTGCAGAACAGCCCCTGGATGTAGGAGCCTACAAAAAACTCTTAATATGTCCCAATGGTAGAGATCAGGAATTTTCCAAAGCTATCAATGCACCTACACAACAGTCCGACGGTCATGTCAGGACACCAGAGGGTCAGGAGGGACTGCCTCAACCCCCACCGCTTCGGCCACTGATCCAACCAACCAAACAGTCTGTAACACAGACGCCTCCACGTACAAACTCCAAAATCGTGCTGATCACGGCCATTAATGCAGCGATCAGTGAAAGTAAAGCTGAAGAAACCAGGCTCGTGTTGGGCAAAATATTTCAATCGAATATTGAATTGACATTATGCCTACTAAAGGGGATTTCAACATCCTCTACTGGAATGCCCGCAGCTTACACAACAAAAAGCAAGAACTCTGCCAACTTTTACGACTATCCTCTTACCACATTATAATCATTACCGAAACCTATTTACACCCAGATCTCCACTTTTTTCTACCAGGCTATCGCCATATTCGTCAGGACAGGTTCAGATATGGAGGGGGCGTTGCCATATTTGTACAACAACACATTCTCATTTCGTATATTTCCTCAGATCTAAAGCCATTTCCCCATACGGAAATGATTCATATCATTTTTAACAATATATCTCTTTTTGCAATATATAATTCCGAACGCCGTAATATATCACTCGACCGTTGGAAAGACATAATACCGGATTTACCGGGATACAACACGCTAGTTTGCGGGGATTTCAATATACCCCATTTTCCTGGCCGTCTTCCTTGGAGGCTTTTTTCACATCCGCTTATTTCGATATGTAACAGTAGGAAATGGCATATCCTAAACTCACATTTTGCAACTCGGATAGGATACAGCCACCAACAAGACTCTACGCCGGATCTTATCATTTCTTCTGTTGCTTTACTTCCTCTCATACATTGCACTCCAATTCCAGACACGTGCAACAGTGACCATTTTCCTATGCACATAACTGTCCACCACACGTCTTTTATACGCAATCAACTCTTTCGAACAAATAGAACTGGCGCTTTAGACAACGATAGACTAACATCGTACATTTCCAAGCATTTACAACAATGGACAAACGCGGAACCGGAATACCAGGACTTAGAAAATTTATTGACGAAGTACCTTTCCCAATACCATCCATATACCATTACACCTTCTTTTCCGGCTAAACATCCACCCTGGTGGAACAAAGAGTGTGCGGCTGCAATTAACGCTAGGCGTCAACAGTTAAAACACTATCGATCAACCATGACAGCAGAGACTTTCCTGGCCTACAAACGACAAGAAGCAAAAACAAAAAAAGATTCTCAATAAAACAAAACGAAATTCCTGGCGACGCTATTGCACCACTATTACTCAAGATACTCCGACCATTCACGTTTGGAAAAAATAGCATGGTTTAAGAGACGGACAGATCATCACACGGTGGCACCCATTGCCTGTGATATAGACTTACAACACTCTTTTCTGGATATGGTTGCACCAGCTTCCGCTATGGATATACCGATTCCTTTTACTAGTGACGACTACTCCTCAAATCACCCGCTTCTCCGGGATTTTCACCCTGTAGAAATAGGCCAGATTTAAATCACAAAAACACGCTTGTCGGCCCCGGGTCCGGACGATATTACGTACACCATGCTCAAAGCACTACCCATCGATTTTATTGAACATTTAGCGCATTCCTACAACAAGATACTTCGGACGGGGCAGGTCCCTGCATCATGGAAGGCAACAGTAGTCTGTCCTATCCTTAAACCCGGAACTACGGGCAAAAACGTTCAGGAGTATCGGCCGATCACTTTGCTTTCTACTCTCCGAAAACTTTTTGAAAACTACTTACAGATAGATCGACTTTTTATCTCGAAAGAAATTCTATTTGGCCAACGACACAGTTTGGTTTTCGTCGCCACTTTAATGCGGAAAATAATATCCATCTTCTAACGACTGACACGGCCATTGCATTTCATAAACAACAATTTGTTGCGGCTTGTTTCTTTAGATATCTCCCGTGATTACGATTCGATCACTATACCTCTTTTATTTCAACGACTATCTTACTATAATCTGCCTTCCGCTTTTCTTCATATATTGTACGGTCTTTTCAGATACCGCGCTGTCACTTTACCTCCCAAATTTAATAACTCGGCCACTCGCTTTGCATCGCATGGCTTACCACAAGGCTCGTCTCTTAGCCCCATCCTATATGCTCTATTTGTTCGGGACCTCCATACACCTCTTCCTACTCCGACCAGATCGATACAATATGCAGATGACATCTGTTTATACAGATCAGTCAATCCGAAACACCTTCAAGATGATCCGAGTCTTATTAGTGACTCCGTCCAACAGCACATCGCCTACTTAGCGGAGATAGGACTACACATTAATTTGAACAAAACGAAATTCAAATATTTCGGCCTGGTACACCCAAACGACGATATACATTAGATTTAGGACCTTTAACGGTACCAGCGAAGACGTCAACACGTTTCTTAGGGGTTTTCTAAACTCAACTTTAACACTCATTTTAAAGCCCAATTACAAGCATGTCACAAAAAACAAAAATTGCTAAAAGCGATATCTGGGAAATATTGGGGAGCCAATCATCTTATCTTATACAATCTGATTTATCCACTTTTTCTCTCCAAGCTGGATTACGGATCTCTCGTTTTTACAAACCTCTCACAAGAGAACCGAAGGAGATATTGTTCATTAGTTTATCAATTATACAAGACTATTTTCTGCATAAATGGTAATCCGTCTTTGAATCGTCTCATGCAAGAATTTCCACATTTCAATATCCAGTACCGGCAGGATTTGAAATCCCTCAAACGGGGAGAGCAGCTTTTTCGCCATTCAAGACACCCCCTATTACACAAGCTTATTTACTTACATCAAATAACTGTCACACAACCTCTTTCTCGACCTTTACCGATAGAACATTTCGCGCATAAGATTGATCTCTTCCGTCAATATGATCATATATATATACCACACCGGTTCATCCGCATTATCTTATTGATAGACATTTGCTTCCAGCTTCATTGCATATAGACCTACACACCTTCGCAGAGACAAAGGACACACCGATCACCTGTTTTCATCAATATACCAGGCATCTACTACAAGACGGTTCGGCACAAGTTTATTTTACGGATGGTTCCAAAACGGCAGATAATGTAGGGGCTGCATATTATAATGCCACACAAGAATACGGAAGAAATTGGAAATTACATCGTACTCTTTCCATCTACACAGCGGAAAATATAGCCTTATACACGGCCTCAAAGACTCATATCAGCATAAACATCGTTACACTGTCATTTTTTCTGGCAATCAGGCCATGTTGCAAACTCAAGCTCGCCCTTTCGTGAAAGATCATAACATTTATGTTATTCTCATTCGATCACTCTTACATAACATGCATCGACAGGGTTATCTGTACGACTGGTCTGGATTCCCTCCCACTCTGGAATTGAGGGTAAGGAGACAGCTGACCAACTGCCCAATCTTTCACAATTTAAACATCAAATAGATGCCAATTTTTTGGCCCCGCTGTCTGACATACCTCTACACTTGAAACATCATACCCAGTGTCTTTCCCATTCACGACTCCTGGACTCTCTTTCTGAGGAGAAAAAAACGGCGACTCTAAAAAAAATTCTTACGGTGTACTAAACATTCACCACGATTAGCCACTGTTTATTATTATCGTCTCAAATTTTATACAACCTTAGTACCCGAGTATCAATATCAATTAAATTTAGCTGATTCACCATTATGTGCATGTGGGGAACGGGGAACAATCAATCACATGTTTTTTGGATGCCAGATATATACCCAACAAGCTTCTAGGCTCATTCACGACATTTATCACATATACGTACCGGGACCACTTCACATGAACAATCTGTTATCCAACCCATCGGTATCAATCTCTATAGCTGGGTTTACACTATGTAACTTA
Source organism: Ectobius pallidus (assembly GCA_964059195.1). NCBI lineage: Eukaryota > Metazoa > Arthropoda > Insecta > Blattodea > Ectobiidae > Ectobius > Ectobius pallidus. Next base: position 38,324,181 of record CAXKWD010000009.1, read on the forward strand.
TTTAATATAACTTGAGTTATATAACATGTTTTCCAAAATTGTTACAAATACATGCCAATTGTTATGTTATGGTGATTGTTTGAACCTTTATAATGTGTTACCTTTTAGGGTTTCATAAAATCCGTATAAAAGATACCATCAACTTTATTAACTCTTATTCTGTTAGTTAGATATATGTGTAAGTATTCACATTTATTCATATAGTTTATGACTCTCTACACATTGATACAACTTATTGTAATGCCTCCAAAACATAATAATGATAATAATATAGACATTTGCATACCTTTCGTAAGTTGTACTCAGCTAACAGCACACACACACGGGAAGGGTTGACTGGGTGATGTCGTCGCCGTAGCCTCTTCAATCTTCTCTCGGGCCCAAAGGCCCGAGTGGCGTGGCCACAGACAGGGCTGCTGCCTGACTCTCCTTGTACATATTTCGAGTCCTACTTATACCAAGATAATGCTTACATTGCACTCTGTGAAAGTGGGCTGTACTCAATTGTTGTTTGATAGTTGTGGCAATCAAAGTTGCTCAACAGATTTGCAATCTGTAGCTGCTCCAACATCCTTCCCTCCTTCATGGAGAAGCGAACCCGTTCGCTTGTAGGTACCTTGGTCCATGTTGTTCCATGTTTTACGATTATTAGTTTTGTCAAGTGATCAGTAGATCAGCTGTGGACTACTGTCAGCGTTTTCTGCGGTGATATTAGAGTGAGGAGGTTATTGTTTTGCAGAATTGATTTTTCTGCATAATACGAGTCTTCTTTAATACAAAGGAATGTGTGTGCTGCTTACATCAGTAAATTACAGTGTCTCAACATAAACATAATAACCCTTTTCTGTTTAAAATATATGCACATAATCCACAAGAAAATAAAATATTGAAACATTTGACTTTTCATTTTGGTAAACTATTTTTCTTAATAAGTTAATTTGTTTTTAAGTGCACATTAGCCTATTAACAATACGAATAATTTTTCTGAAATTTAAAACATAAGACATAATATCTATAACAGCAATCAGATAAAATTTTTTCAATGAACTGTCACTTAGTATAACAGTTCTTATAAATATAATCAGTTTACTCTATTATTTAAACATACATTTTTCTATGAGAAAATTGAGTGATTGCAATATTGTGTCAGTATTCATTCAGAAAATAGTGACACACAGTTAACAAAAAAAAAAAAAAAATGTACACCAATAAAATTTATTTCGAACAGAAAATTATTATAGAACTTGACTAGCTCAATATAACAAAATTAAACATTAAATGTTCTTTATAATTCATAGTTTGTGTATAAATAACTTTTAAATAAAAACTCTGTTTTTAAACAAAATTCGAAATATTAAGAAATTCTGTTCTATAACAATTTTGAGTTTTTCTTTCCACTTCTACTAAAATGTTAAAATTTAAGAAGTGTGCGTACCAACCTCCATACAATGAGTAAAATCGATATTTCTTGTTCAATAGAACATTGAAAACCTTTAAATAGCCTACATAACATTTCTTATACATATGAAAATACATTGATACTTCTTTTAAAATTTATCTTGTTATAAATGTACAATCTTTAAGTGGGAAGGGTGGGTATAATGGTATTGAGGGATGGTTAACCATTTTTTTTTTCTTCGGGGCCCCTTGTGTGCATGCAAATATTTTGGATTTTACCGTTATAATGATTTATGTAGGCCTACATTACCATTTTTATAATGTTTTGTTCTGCATGCATGTATCGTCGAATGTGTTATTTAAGCACTATTTTCTTCTTGAGCTGCTTCTGTGAATTCATTCTAAAGAAATGTTATTATAATTTATAAAATTAATATAGTAGGCCTATTGTTTCACCTGAAACAGAGAAAATTATATTATTATAACATTCCTTCATATTTAAGGAGTGTAATAAATTACGCTTATGTCTTTAAATATAAAGAATTCATTTAAATATTCAAAGTGCTATGAAGTTTTACATAACATTTTATGTCTTTCACTTATTTGAATATAGCTTCCACACTTATTTTGTTTTTTTTTTATATTTTTTTGTTAAGGCACATACAAATTAAACATTGATTATTGCCATATTATTAAAATAACATTCCTCTATTACATAAAAATATATATTGAACTGGTAAAAATTGCAATCATAATCATGACACAGTTCTGGTAAGGTAAAGTGATCCCTATACAGGCCATGGATGCCCAGAGGGATCCAGGAGGTTGAGGCTCCTAGATTTTGGACATTCGGCACGTGAAGGTGGTAAGGTTGTCAGCCTTACGCACCGGCCGCCTTTACCCCCAGGATTGCTCCTGGTACTCATTTCTGTTAGAGGCTGAGTCGACCCCAGGGCCATAGTGCCACCAGAAGGATTAGGCCAAGTGAATAACTCCAACGACCTCATCGGGAATCGAACCCTCGACCTTCCGGTTTGTAGCGCAGCGCCTCAACCACTACGCTACGGCGTACCCCACACAGTTCTGGTATACTTAAGTAATATGATGTAACACGGTGTCAGCGAATTCTTTGTCAGCTGATTTTAGCAGACATTGACACACATGATTTCAACATGTGGCTTAACTGCTTGCTACCTTGAAGGCAAGATTATTATGAAAAATGCACTATTATTTACATAATATTGGGTACCGGTATTCAAATAACCGTGAATTAAATATTCTTTCATTTGTTCTTAAACAAAATTGTTCATATTTAAATTTTAATTTGCTATATTGCATAATACACATATTTACACTTTTTAAAATAACTTATACTTATGGTATTTGTTTGAACACTTTGGAAACTAATAGTTCTTATATTATTCTTTTTCACAGTAGGACTTACTTTTAATAATTTACTATCATTTTATTTTCACCACATTTGATCGAAAATTTTTGCTTTCACACAAGCCTATTTACCTCATTCAATAAATTTCTTATTTTTTGTTGTTGCCATTCATCAAGTCAATTAAATGTCATGTTATGTTTGATTTAAATTGTCACTTTAATCTGTGTTACAGATACGTAAATTATTTCATACTTCTCTAAGTATTTTATCAGTTTAAGATACTTATATGTACAAATAATTAAGATGTTAATGATATTTTGTTGCTCTAGAATTCATGAATTCTATCAAAATTTAAAATGTTTATTAGTTAGATGGCACGTGGCTATGATTCCACAATATTGGTAGATTGTGAGGCTATTCCATTATATAACATTTTACTTAATACTTTTGACCTATCATAATTATCATACACACTTACAATGCATTTTTTTATTTATAGGCTATACTCTTACCTACTTTATTCGACGCTGGGCTTCTCTGTCCCATTTATTTATTCATTTCGGTGTTGGGTTCCTCTATCCCATTTATTTATTTTGGCGTCCCTTTTATTTATTTTATTTATTATTTATTTCGGCATAGGGCCTCTCTGTCCCTTATATTTATTTTGGCGTAGGGCCTCTGTCCCTTTTCTCGTAAGTGTATTTTACTCGCTAATTATATTATTCATAGGTCCCTGTGACTCATTTTTCACAAGTTGTATTATTATTAATGTACATATAGAAATATGCCCCAACAAATATTTTAATATATTTAGCTGCCACTCTCTTGTTGAACGCATCTATCAATTTATTATTGATTCAAATATCCAAACAATTTATAAATTTATTTAATTTACCAATATAATCATTAATTCAATGACGAAATAATAATGCTGTAATAAGACGAATAATACTAATAAAAGACAACATTTATTTCTTTTAATACTTCATAATAAAATTTATGTAATTCTTTCCCGTTTTATAAATATGGAATAAAATCATTCCCTGTCCATGATGTTAAAAATATATTTTATTTTGACATACAGGTAATATTCTTAAAAGGAACTTAGCTTGGAAGAGAATGGTGTATAGATTTTTGTTTATTCAGCAAGTAAGCTATTATTTCAGTGATAGCTGTTATGTTATGTGAGCCTATGTGATGAGCAAGCTTTATAACAACTGTGTGAAGGTTACTACTATACTCGTGTTTACAATAGCAGAAAAATTGATCTTAATTGCATTATAATATGTAATTCCTACTTCAATCACTACAAATTTCCTAAAATAAAGCATATTCTCAATTTTATTTGGGGGGTTTCATTTAGGTAGGCGAACTTGGCATGCTTGAGGTACATAATATGGAAACGTTCCATGGTGATTGTTTGAACCTTTATAATGTGTTACCTTTTAGGGTTTCATAAAATCCGTGTGAAAGATACTATCAACTTTATTAACAACATATATATTCTTATTCTGTTAGTTAGATATATGTGTAAGTATTCACATTTATTCATATAGTTTATGACTCTCTACACATTGATACAACTTATTGTAATGCCTCCAAAACATAATAATAATAATAATATAGACATTTGCATACCTTTTGTAAGTTGTACTCAGCTAACAGCACACACACACACATGGGAAGGGTTGACTGGGTGATGTCGTCGCCGTAGCCTCTTCAATCTTCTCTCGGGCTCAAAGGCCCGAGTGGCGTGGCCACAGACAGGGCTGCTGCCTGACTCTCCTTGTACATATTTTGAGTCCTACTTATACCAAGATAATGCTTACATTGCACTCTCTGAAAGTAGGCTGTACTCAATTGTTGTTTGATAGTTGTGGCAATCAAAGTTGCTCAACAGATTTGCAATCTGTAGCTGCTCCAACAGTTACATATAACATTGTGTTATATAACTGATTTTTGTGTTATACAACCAGTTTTCTGCGTTTACACTCCGTTAACTGCGTTTACACTATCTAACTTGTTTATATAACTTGGGTTATATAACACGTTTTCCAAAATTGTTACAAATACATGTAACTTGTTACAGATAACATTGTGTTATATAACTGATTTTTGTGTTATATAACAAGTTATACCTTTCCCGCATGCGATGGGAAATGTGTAACTTGTTACATGTAACCTACTACATGTACGTTTTGCTGCGTATATATAGTAACAACAAACTGTCCATCTAACCACAAATAATTAGATTTATTCCAAAGTTCAAACTATGCAACGTTTACTATGCTTTTCAGGTGTACAATAGTATAATAATAATATAACCTAATCTCACATATATGTCCCGCTACAAAACTCTCATATGTATATTATAACAATCTTAAATAATGTTCCATATGTTGATGGCGCTGATATATCGTATAAATGGATATGTCTAAATATTATCACAGAAAATATAGTAGTAAAAACTATTGTCGATCACACTGTACTAAATTACACATTCAAACTAGCAAATGTTGACATAACCACTTAGAAATTGTTAAAATAATTAAAATTGTATTAAAGTTATCTATCTTGTATAACAATTTGTTGGTTAGTTTAAAAGCTGTGCACTATCATACCACTGTCTGTTGCATCTCTATTATGCATACGTAAATTTGCCAACGACTTCGCAGCAAGTTATTGCCATTAATATAAAATAACTCACAGGCGCACTGAAGTCCAGTAATTGTAGATTAATATTAACCACATTGGTGATGGTTCATGGTAGTATCGCGTTGCATTAATTGAACTTTGTGGCATTTTTTTAGTATTACAGTTGTACTCAGGCAATCCGGACGTCGAAATTTACAGTCATAAATAGGGACTGATGAAGATCGAGATATGATTGAAATGAACATATCCAAGAGAGAAATAAATTCCACAAAGCTCAATTAATGCAACGCGATACTGCCATGAACGATCACCAATTTGGTTAATATTAATCTACAATTAATCTTAATTATTACTGGGTTTCAGGGCGTCTAAGAGTTATTTTATATTAATAACAATAATTTGCTGAAATTTTACATATGCATAATAGAGATGCAACAGACAGCTTTCAACCTAACCAACCAATTGTTATAAATGATATATAAAGTTAATACAATTTTAATTATTTTAAAAATTTCTAAGTGGTTAAGTCAACATCTGCTAGTTTTAATGTATAATTGAGTACAGTGTGATCGACAATAGCTTTTACCACTATATGTTCTGTGATAATATTTGTACATATCCATCTATACGATATATCAGTGCCTTCGTCCACCGCTGTGGCAAAGGGGATGCATTCGCTTCTCTCACGCAGCGGGCCCGGGTTCGATTCCTGGTCGAAACAAGTTACCTAGGTGGTTTTTTTCTGAGGTTTTCCTCACCTGTGAGACAAATGTTGGGTAACTTTAGGCCCTTGAGGTCCCCAGATATCATCTGGCCGTAATTATCATCTTCATCCCATTTTCACCTTGTTCGGAGTGAGAGTGTTTGAATAGTATGTCTCGTCCTATGTGTTCATGTTGTATCGGAGGTGGCACCGGCATTGGGCTAATCACTCATCCGGGGTGGCCCTCTATGCCCTTATCTGGTCAAAAAAGTATGTATGTGTTCCAAAGATAATCCCTCTCCCGACAGGTAGCGGCCCTGCAAGGCCCGGGCTGCTTGGCTAGCTTAAATCCTAAAAGGGAGAGGTAAAACTAAGATAAAGGAAGAGAATCAGCGCCATCAAGATATGGAACATTGATGAAAATTGTTAATATTACATATGAGAGTTTTGTAGAGGGGCATATGTGTGAGATTAGGATATATTATTATACAGGGTGTTTCAAAATGAATATCGGGGTTTTAGGGCTTTGTAGAATGTAGTACATTTAACATACAATTATAGATAATACATCAAATGAAAGAGCAACTCAAATAGTTTTTCCTACAAGTATTCAATGCGAGCACCATTCATCACATGGCACACATCGAGTTGATAGGCGAGTTCTTCCCAAACCTTGATCAGTGTGTCTGGAATCATTGTTGCAACAACTGCTTCAATCCTGTGTCTTAAGTCGGTTAGATCAGTTGGTAGTGGCGGCACATACACTTGATCCTTTATGGATCCCCAAAGGTAAAAATCACATGGCGTCTGATCGGGTGAACGTGGAGGCCATGCGAAACAAGCTCTGTCATCTGGCTCCTTCCGGCCAATCCAGCGGTCGGATACAACATTGTTCAACCATTCGCGTACTGAATGATGCCAGAGAGGTGGTGCACCATCTTACTGCCAAATACCACGTTCTCTGGTTCAGCTTCATCCAATTGAGGAAAGAGCCATAGTTGTAGCGCATCAAGATAAGAATTTCCAATTACACTTGCTTCAAGGAAAAAGAAGGGCCCATAAACTTTCCGCCGGGATATGGTTAAAAAAAACATTCAATGTAGGGGAGTCTCATTGCAACTGTACAATCTTGTGGGGATTTTCGGATCCCCAGATGCGAACATTATGAGTACCAACAAAACTGTTTGAGTTGCTCTTTCATTTGATGTATTATTTATAACTGTATGTTAAATGTACTGAATTCTACAAAGCCTTAAAACCCCGATATTCATTTTGAAACACCGTGTACTATTGTACATCTGAAAAGCATAGTAAAGGTTGCATGGATTGAACTTTTGGATAAATCTAATTATGTGTGGTTAGGTGGACAGATTCTTTATACAAACAAACGGAAAAATTAAATTCATCAATATCTAGTAACAAGTTACAGAAGATAGTTGAGATAATATTGTGATAATATTATAGGAGAAAAATTACTCTGACACTGGCACTTGAACCCAGGACCTATGGCTATCCGTGCCAATGCTCTTACCAACTGAGCTACACCAGAGTTCAGTTCACAGTGCCATCTGTCGGGAACCTAATCTCGAGGAAATATTCCCAGGGAATGTTCCCGGAAATGTTCCCACAATTTCATATATTCCCTGGAATTTATGATTTACGAGCAAGATAACTCAAATACCTATTTGTTACTTAAATTTAATCATGATTAGGTTAAAACTAAAACCTATCATAAGTTAAAAGATTAATACATAATTAATGAAAGAACATAAAAAATGAACATTAATTATTTACATATAAAGTATTGTAATACTGGGTTTTCACATAGTTAACAATGAAAATAGGTTAATTAAAATTTGCCCTGGTTCTTGAAGGTCAATACAGGAGATTAAATAAAGAGTTCATTGAAGAGACTGACTATTAATTAGATACAAATTACAGTAATAATCATAAACTGTACGAACCCAAATAACTTTTAGGGATAGGCCTACTTGCTTTCTTTAAATGTGTGACCTTGACTACATCTTAGAAGTTGGCCTAATCACTTCCATTGAAATCCATTTGATTTTCTTCATTACCCTCTTCTTTTTCTTCTTGATCAGAAAGGATGCCAATATCATCACTGTCATCATGGCCTTCATCATCATCATCTTGGTCTTCTTCTTGTTGCTTCCCTTCATCTGGATCGTCTGGATTACCAGCACTTTGGGTTTGAACTTCAGTAGAGACACTCTTCTTTTTCTTCTTCTGAGGTTGAGCATTCATCAGTTTCCAGTTGTATGAAAGATCAGTGAGTTTAGCTGCTCGCTCAGATGATAGGCGGTTCCTCTTTTTAGATTGCATCCATGAAAGCATACTGAATGTACGTTTTGTGGCGGCAAAAATGACTGCAGCTTCTAAGATTTGGACGGCCACATCTGCTAAGTCGCAGGTTCCTCTTAGCCCTCATAAATCATGAAAGAACTAAATTCCCCCCTAAACTACAGTAGGATTAGCCTAGACTGTGGGACTGATTTATGATTAATGTTGGTATTCATGCTTGAGTTACGTAAACCAACAAATGAACATCTAATATTGTTTATCTTGTGTTTATTCTGTAACTATGTATGTATGGTGCTGCCACCACCAGTCCTTGTTGGTGAGTTAGTAGTTTGGAATGCCATTATAAATGAAGCTGCCATTTATCTCAATTCTTCTACTGTGCTTAATATTTAGCATAACAACAGGTTATGGGCCCAGGTGCGCAGTGTTCGAGTGAATTGAGGAGACGTAATACAATATAGTGGAAAGTGTGGAGAATCTAGTAAACTACCATATTGTGTAACAGTGCAGCGACGAATTTTGCAACGGTCAAAATGGCGGAGATGGAAGAGAAAACCTTCTATATTCCAAAGCTAACAAGAAATAACTATGTGGCGTGGATGGCGCGCGTGAAATCTGAAATGTTGATTAAAGAGTGTTGGGAAGCAATCACGGGTTATAACGATGTTGATGGAGCTCATCTAAATCAAGCAGAAACCCGTCGGCGCAAGAAAGCCAACCTCATGGCGCTACTTATCCGTCCGGAGAGCAGGGAATCATGGCTTCATGCAGACGCAGCAGTGTTCATCCCCACTCCTCAAGTCCCCGAAGCTGGTTCAATGTTGTTGCACGTGACAGTGTTCTTCGCAGAAGAAATTGTCTTTCATAGCGTAAGGCACACGGTGATTGATACACATTAAATAAATAACCTTCTAGACTCATCTGTATGCCTCACTTTTGTGCTAATAGAATCGCACGTCTATAAATATGTTCTTTTTGTTTTGCTTATTGATATTTAATTTTTTGAAGACGAATCCAAGCTCGTAATGAAATGATTTGATTTTTGTTAAGTTTTTGAACCACATCAAAATGTGGCTATCAGCATACATAAATTAAGAGAGAGAATGAAAATGGACAACAGAAATTATGTCGAATAGCAGTATAGTGTATAAATTTAGAAAAAAAACATCAGAACAGTCCTATAAAAAATTATTATTTCAAAATCTGCTTTCTTGCAACAAACATATTGAAGTGCTGCGGCTAGTCTTCTTTTTTTTTTTTTTTGTTTTTTTTTTTTTTGTTGAAAAGAGCCTTCTTTGTTGTAAGATTTTTGGTTTTTTTTTTGTCATGTCTTTTGTTGTTGTTTTGTGATAGTCCAGGCCTAATTGTTGCTTTTGAACAGCAGCTAATGTTGCTTTTAATAATGCTTTATGTTGTTTTAGAATTTGAAGTTCCTTCTGTGTCGATATGCCTTTAATAAATCAAATATTTCTGCGGTAATTATGTCTTTTTGCCTCGATAAGGACCCAGGACTCTTCGTGCCTTCTTGTTTACTAACTTGTGCTAGTATTTCTGTTTTTTCAATGGCAGCACAAGTATCCTCATCGTCTATTATTAATTCGCTAGTAGACCTTTCTTCAGGATCTGCAGGGCGTTTGTGGCTCGTTTCAATTTGTGATACGATTGTGAATGATGGTGTTTGGCGGGTTCTTTCAAGTTCATTCATCAGTGCTACCGTGACTACAGTAACATTTATTTCAAAATAAGAAAACGCCATTTTCACTTGTACCCCTACCATAGGTAATAAAGATTCGAAATCGAATACCTGTTTGGAATTCTCCTGAATTCAATAATTTTCTATATCAGATGAAATAGAACGACGAGTCACGGTAAGTAAATATCCAAACGGCCCATTTGACTGAAGAAACCACAAATAAAAAATTAATAAATAAACCGGCGACAGGACTAAAACATTGGACCTCCCTTCTGCGAGCCCAAGACGCTACCATCTAGCTCAGAAAACCAAGTTTGTAAGATTAAAATAATTTAAAATCAAATAGACAATGTAATTTAAAATAAAATTAACAACATAATTGCATGGGCTACTCTTCAATATGCAAATCATTTTTCATTTTAGCCTCCTGGACCAATATCAACAATAATACGCTTAAATTTTATAAAATGTTGCATTTTAACATTTAAAACAATGTTCTGTATACATTTTACAGCCGTACACGCAGAGATCTAAATGCAACACGGTTTAGAAAATTTTACAATACCGTGGATTAATCTTTTTTTTAAAACTTGGGCGCCTATGCAAATCTCTTTATAAAACGCCTCTGCCTCTGTTATGATATTTCACCTTTATCACAATGTAATGGAATTTAGGAGACGATACTCTTTAGTCAATTCTGCTCTTATATCTCGTGATTCTTTGTTATCATTTTGAATTTGTCACCTGTACACACAAGCAGGTTTGTAGTAAGCGCTACAAGTCCCGCCTTCCGCTCGGCGCGGCCTCTTCCCTGCTCGGCTTAGTTCGGCAACCAGCCGCCATCTTGAAGCGATGATTCCCTGCTCTCCGGACGGGCAAGTCATGGCGCTATCTCTTATTATGAGATCAGTTAGTGATGATCTCATTAACGACATAGTTGATTTCAATAAGGCGAGTGAAGCATGGACCAAACTCGAAACTATTTGCCACCAGAACACTCAGTATGGTGCTATGATGAAATTACGAGAATTGGCGACCATGGTAAAGGGTGATATGACCATTCAAGGGTATAGCAATACAATGATGAATATGAATCGACTGTTGAGGAAGAATGATTTGGAGATATCTGATAAACAGTTGGCTCATTTGTGTTTGTCTGGCCTTCCCCCAGAATATGAAATAACAGTGAAGACTTTGGTGACTCAGCCGGATAAGATGGACATGTCCTACATAAAGCAAGTGTTACTGGAACAAGAGGAAGAAATGAGAAAACAAAGCCTATCATCACATCAAGCATTAAAGACAACTTGGAAACCGCCGAGCACTAAAGGTAAAAAGTATACCGATGGAAGGAATTCTACCAATCAGAATAACAGTATATCTCAACGGAAGCAGTACAAAGGGAGATACTTTTGCTATGCATGTGGTGGTGAAGGACACATTGCGAAAAATTGCCCCAAGACTCAGGAACTAGAAGAGAAGGAAAAAGGGAGTAGTGAACCCAAGAAAGCTTCTGCTTCAGTTACTACAAGGGAGCATGTGGTATTGCATGCGAAGAAGTATTCTCAATGCAAACACGATGTATGGATATTAGACGGTGGTGCTTCTGACCACATGACAAATAGAAGAGAGATTTTCAAGACTTTCAGAGAATGCTCAGGTACTGTTGAAGTCTGTGATGGGAGACCGCTGAAAATAAGTGGCTTGGGATCTGTTGTAATTCCTATGTCAGATGAATGTGGAGGAAAGAATGTAGAGCTTCAGGATGTGCTCTATGTGCCTGAATTACATGATAATTTGATTTCTCAAGGTCAGATAGAGGAGAAAGGTCTTGAGTTCAGATCGAAGAATGGTTTGAATAAGTTATTAAAGGGAGAAAAATTAATCTTTCAAGCACATCGAATTGGAAGGTTATATTTTGTCACTACTGTCGGAGATGTATCAATAAAAGAGTTAAATGAGGAATATCTAAAGAACGTTAACATGAGAAAAGCTGCAAGAGTTTCTCAGATGACGTGGCATAAGAGACTAGGCCACCCTAACCTGCAAACTATGGGAAGAGTTGAAGCCCTCACAACATCAGCTATAGCGAAGAAAAGTGATGCCCTACAAGAATTCAAGAAATATAAAGAGAGAAATGAAGTTTTGCTTGGGATAAAAGGCTACCGCCTGGAGGATGAGAAGCCAACTCTAGTGGATATAATCCAGTTCCCTACAGGAGAGGTGCTGGACCCCGGTGCTGCAGAAGAGGTGCTGGACCCTGGTTCTGCGGGAGAGATGCAGGTCCCCAGTGCCACAGGAGAGGTGCTGGACCCCGGTGCCACAGGAGAGGAGCTGGAGCTCGGTGCCACAGGAGAGGTGCTGGACCCCGGTGCCACAGGAGAGGAGCTAGAGCTCAGTGCCACTGGAGAGGTGCTGGATCCCGGTCCCACAGAAGAGAAGCTGGACTCTGGTGCCGCAGGAGAGGTGCTAGACCCCGGTGACACAGGTGAGGTACAGGACTCTTGTTCTATGAGAGAAGTGCCCTACAATGATGCCACTTCAGAGGAGGGACTTAGGAGTTCAAAACGCTTGAAGCAACCTAGAAGGATGTGCAATCTGTCATGTTGCAATTATTGCTGCAAGGTAAGGGATGGTGTAATTTATGTTTTGGAGCCACCCAGGACCCCAGAAGAGATCATGTGTAGAGAGGATAGAGACACCTGGTTGAAAGCAATGGAGGTGGAGATGAAGAACCATGAAAGGAACCAGACTTGGATTTTAGTGAAGAAGCCAAAGTTTGGAAATATTGTAGTGTCATTTGTGATTTATTGAATTTGTTGATTTTCGAGGAGAGGTGTTGGTATTCATGCTTGAGTTACGTAAACCAACAAATGAACATCTAATATTGTTTATCTTGTGTTTATTCTGTAACTATGTATGTATGGTGCTGCCACCACCAGTCCTTGTTGGTGAGTTAGTAGTTTGGAATGCCATTATAAATGAAGCTGCCATTTCTCTCAATTCTTCTACTGTGCTTAATATTTAGCATAACAACAATTAATTATTAGGCTGTAAACTAATTATATTTAAATTTGTGTTTGTGTAATATTGAGGGTGTTGGTTTCTGGCATTTTATTTTAAATACCAACACAATCTATTAACAATTATGTTCTTTATGTTCTTTACTCCTGTTTAAATAAGTGTGAGGTATCACTTTTTAACATATAAGTTTATAAAGAAAACCTAAAAGATTATCAAGAATTATTATTTTTTTTAAAGAAGATGACTTAGGGTACATTGTTCTGACGATAAGTGAAAACTTGTATCATAGGAAAAGGTAATACTTCCCTAGACGGTTCCTTCATAAACATGTGGAATTTTACTGAAGTAGTTTCATTTTAAGGTACCTGGACCGTTAATAAGCAGTAAAACATTCAAATCTAACGATTTTTATAAATGCTCACTTTTGGGAATATTTCCTGCCCAAGGAGATTTTATAAATTCCCACTGGGAATATTTCCGGCCCACATCACTACTGTGTAGTACAAATGTCTTTATGTCTCTCTAAACATTAGTTATATATAAAAGTTATATAACCTATTTGTTAAACATATAACTTGTTACATGTTACGTATAACTTGTTACATGTTACATATAACTTGTTACATGTAATAAGTTTATTAAACAAGTTACATAGTGTAAACCCAGCTTTAGGCATTATTTAGATACCTCACGAAAACCAAAATGAAAATTTAATTTCCTGACGCATCCTTTTGACCAATCATCCCACTTTTTCATATTCCCGTTGGCAGGGTGACACGTCATCCTGCAGGCGATATACAAATAAGGAGGGACGGAGGAGCACTTCCACCATGATGGGAGGCAGTAGCGTCTAGAAATCAACAATGAACAACAATAACATCAAAGAATAGAACAGTATGAAAGGACTAAAGCTCATATGGAATGTGTACATTTATTCTTGGCATCAAAACAGAAAAAACCTACTTTGGATTTACTTTTTAACAATCAAGTAGAAAAAAGAAGGCGGGAGGGATAAGAAGCCTATAAAGTTAAAATTAATTATTTTAATAGTTTCGTTTGTTGGTTAATGAACGTTTCATAATTTTGGTACAGAAATATTTCATATTTCATATTTATTTTATCCTGATTGACCACAGTTATGCGGTATAGGATAGGCCTACATTATAACTTAAACTATTAAAGTACAACGGTACAAGAATAATATCAGAAATACATACAACACAAACAATACAAAGAAATTCAGGATCAAAAACATTACAACACTACAAAAACAATAAATAAAAAGTGCAATGTGTCAAGTAGGCCAAATAGTAGGTTCTGAAAGATTATATAAGTAGGTCTACCGTTAAAGCTTTATCCACGTTATCCTAGGGTGTTTTACAACCCATTTCCAGACCCCCGGTATGGCGCTCTCTTATATCCTACTTCCACCGCCCTCGGGGAGGGTCCAGCATGGGCCTGCATTTGGGTAGGTAAATAGTTCACCTCGCCATCCTCCTCGCACATGAAAGTGGTGTACATAAGTAAGTGCGTATCGTTCAGCAACAATAGAATGTTGCATGATTTCCTCCGGGGTAATACTCACATCCACTCCTTTTATCACTCCGGACGTATAGATGTTGTAAGAAGGAATATACAACTCAGTACCATGGTCAGTATCAAAAGACGACGCCAAAAATGAATTCACTGCATGATAAGTGTTGATTATTTGATATCGGCTAACTCTATCAACTGATCGTACATCATAGTTCCCATGGGGTGCATAGAACCAATATTCCTATTCTTCTGGTGGATTGATACAAAGTATGGTCCAACTTCCGTATAGATATATTCCTACTTAGGCTTATCCACGAATTCAACCACCGATGCAGGTAAAGGGTCATTCGAAGGCATTATAGACTCCTCCATAGCCTGGACATCACCATTAGGTTCTGAGGACTTGTCCCCTTCATTAGGCAGGTTAGGTTGCGGCCGTTCATTCAGGGCACCATCCAGAGAGGTACCACTCTCTATGAAAGATAATGATACTGTAGGCTGTGACATGAAGAAAGATTATGAAGAAAGTCAGACAAGAATTTACCGCGGGGTAACACACAATAAGAAAAAAGTAAACACTAAGAATTGGTTAAGTCCATGGAAATCCAAGAAAGAAAAAAAAAACACCAGTCACTACTACACAAGTTCTAAACCGCCACTAGTCCACTCGAAAACCCTCACAGCAAATAGTGAACAACCGTATCCGTGAAGATCCAACCGTAGACTCAGTATTTATAGCATAATTAGCGTAAAATTGTGTCTTGCGATTCTGTACAAGGATATGTGAATACTGCAAACTTTTGTTTGGGCAGAGGAAGTTATGTGACTTCACATGTTTTGAAATGAGAAAGTTGTCTCGTCCACCCCAACGTAAGGGTATAGAATGTTATTAGTGTATCAGATCAAGTTTTTCTTGTGAATAATAATAATAATAATAATAATATAATTTTATTGTCTTTCAGCCTTTACAACAATTGACAACGTCATGCTTATAATCTAGAATAAGTTACAGCAGTTTATACCGTTAGGACAATACACAATTGATTTACACGTTTAAGTCAGCAAGACGGATTTAAAAAGTGAACCCTAGTAATTAAAACATAGTAAATATAAATTACCAGTTCTCTTACATGACTTATATGTATGAGAAAGTAAGTACAGTATTAGCTAAAGACACAGAGTAAAACAAAAATTGTGGTGATTACAGTTGATAAACAGAGATACAAAATCCAAAATCCTTCATTAGATAAAATTACCAGACTTATTAAAAACAATTTAAAAAAATCTGATGTGAAAGTCACATAACTTCCTCTGCCCAAATAAAAGTTAGCAGTATTCACATATCCTTGTACAGAATCGCAAGACACAATTTTACGCTAATTATGCTGTAAATACAATATAGCCCCTCATTTGAATGCTGCGACTAAAAACACAGGCTATGAACAAACTAAAAAAAGAAGAAAAAACAAGTGACTGCAAACTTTATTGAACTTTCCGCCATTCAGAATAATTTCCGAAATTTATCAAATATTCCCCTCAGATATTTCTTTACTGTAAGCATGGCCAACAATACATGATCTTTATCATTTCACGTACTTATATAGAATAAGAGGCCGTGAATGTCCGCTTATTGAGTCGTTCACCAGGCAAGACAGAGTATCTACAAACAGTGGGTAGTTTACAACCACCCTTCAGAAAATTTTTTTGAAAAAAGTTTCAAATAAAAGTTTTAGCTCTTGGTATAAGCACTCCATGTACAAAATTTAAAGGAAATCGTTCAAGCCGTTTTTGAGAAAATCGTGACAAACAAAAATTTATTCGTGTAAAGTTCCCTTAAAGTAAGGGAAACTTGTCGCCAATCTTCAGCTCACATCTTCGGAAGGTACCTGACTCAAATACGAAATTTTGTTTTCATACAATTTTCCGTTTTCGAGCTAGCTTGTTCACATATATTCCACACAGACTATGTATGTTGTCCCTGAGTATTAGATTAGATATATTGGATTTGACATGGATTAATAAGAAATAAATGTAGGTATTAATAACGGTCATAATCTTGAGTTGAATAAACAGAGGTTTACAGTGAGTTCTCTGAGACGAACCTGTGATTGCTCTTATAGCTTTCTTTTGAAGCAGTAAAATAGCTTTAATGTCAGTTGCATTACCCCAGAGAATTAAACCGTATGAAATAATACTATGGAAAAATGAAAAATAGGAACATCTAATATAGTTGACTGGAACATGGAACATGGTTCCTGAGACTTCTGAGGAGATAAATTACTCTTGACAACTTAATGCTTATGTATTTGATATGAGGTTCCCAAGAAAATTTATGGTATAAATATAAGCCCAAAAGTTTGACACTATTTAAGCTTTCAGAGAATGGGTGGTCAATTGTTTGGCTATTTTTTAGTGTGAAGTGTAATTGCTGAGTTTTATTTTCGTTCAATAGAAATCCATTTGTCCTGAACCAGAGAGATGCTCGAGAGACTGTGCTTTCAACAGTTGATTTAAGATCACTTATGTCGTTACTAGTGTTAAGAAACGTTGAATCATCAGCATATAGTACTGTGTGCATTCCAATGAAACATGGTAGGTCATTTATTGTTACAAGGAAAAGCAAAAGTCCTAATACTGATCCCTGCGGTACTCCAATCTTTACTCGTGCTGTTCTGGATTTGTCTTTACCAACACATACTACCTGATGGCGATTGTCGAGATATGACTTCAGGAGCATTAGACCAGTATTTCCAACACCATATGCATGCAGCTTATCAAGTAGGGATGCATGGTCCACACAGTCGAAGGCCTTGCTCAGGTCACAAAAAGTGGCCTTTGGTCTCAAATGTTTTGAGGATCACTTTTGCTAAGTAATCAATAGCATCTATTGTTGACCTATTTTTTCTAAATCCAAACTGAGACTCATTTAGAATTGAGTTAATTTCAAAGAATCCTTATAGTTGGGTGTAAATAATAGTTTCAAAGATTTTACCAAACACTGGAATTATGTAACTCGGAGGATTTTTGTCTCCTTTATTATAAATTAGTACCACTCTAGAGAGTTTAAGTTCGTCAGGAAAAACACCTTCTGTAATACACATATTTAGACAATAAGTTAAGGGATATAAAATTGGATCTATGACTTTCTTAACCCTGCTGTTCTGTTCGGGTCTATATGACCCGAAATGGATATACATTTCGTTTTTAATTCTTTAAATACCAATACATTTTTATGAAATTTGGTGACTTTGTCTGAAAATGCAAGAGTAGGATGTGTTTAAAAATTTTTAAAAATATTTTAAGTCGTTTGGTCATTAACTGCAATTGTTACTCGTGTAACGTTCGGGTCATTATGACCCAGCTCAAGTTTTATTACCTTAATGTCGGATTTTTTTACCTTTCATAGAAATATTTAACTTTTTTATATTTTATACGAGTAGTTATGTTTATCATTCCAATTTACAACAATCAAATAAGCCGATGGGGGCTTATAACAATGGAATATTTTCTAGCTTTTTCCTGGAAAATGTAATTAGCAGTTCTTAGCTCTTTGTATACTTTATCGTTTCTGCTCAGTTTGAATTGTAACACCATGGCATATAGACCATTGACTGATGCTGAATTGGAAGAATTAGTAAATGCCTCAACAGATGAATCACTTTCTGAGTTCAAGGATCATGTCAGTACTGCATCTGAAAGTGAGTGTTCTGATGACAAAAACAACAATCTACAGCCTGCACAAAACAGTGTGCAGAGTGTTCATTCTAAAAATGGGAATATAGAAAGGCAGTTACATCCACCAGCACAACATGGCCACCTATCAGCTTCGAATGTCATCAAGAACACCCCAGGAGCTACCAGGTATGCAATCAGCAGAATAACGGATGTAAGAACTTCATTTGAAGCAATATTTTTTACAGAACTTCAAAATGAAATAATAGATATGACAAATATTGAGGTTCAGAGAGAATGGTCAAGAATGGACAAATATTGGTGAACTTGTTTTTCTCGCATACTTAGGACCCTTATTCCTTGCTGGTGTATATCGTTCTCAAAGGGAGTCTAAAAAAAGTTTATGGGATAGGGATACTGGGCGAAACATATTTCAAGCAACCAAGTCCCTTGAAACATTCTGTAAGATATCACGTGTCTTGAGATTTGACAAGCAGTATACAAGAGAGGAAAGACGACGTACAGATAAACTTGCCTCAATTCGTAATGTTAGGGAGGAGTGGGTAGAAGTCCTTCCTAAACTGTATATTCCAGGACAAAATGAGACTGTCGACGAGCAGTTAGTAGCATTTAGAGGCCGCTGTCCATTCAAGCAGTATATCCCAAGTAAACCAGCAAAATACGGGAACAAAATATGAACCCTGTGTGACAGCAAAACTTCATATGTATTGAAAGCCCAAATTTATAAAGGAAAGGAGAGCGGAGCAGCACCAGAGAAAATCAGGGAATAGGAGTAGTAGCTGATCTCACTTATGAGTTACGAGGTCAGAATGTTACATGCGATCATTTTTTTACATCTTACAATTTGGGATAGCTGCTTCTGAAAAAGGAAATTGACAATATCGGGAACTATTCGGAAGAATAAGCCGGACCTTCCACAAAATATGGCAAACAAGGAGGTTCACAGCTCTACATTTTTCTTCACAAATGACACTACTGTAGTCAATTATATTCCTAAGAGAAATACAAATGTTGTCCTTATGAGCACTCTACATCATGACGAGGAAATCAGTGACAGGGTTGATAAGAAGTCAAAAATGATTCTGGACTGTAATTCAACTAAAGGGGCTGTAGACACGCTTGATCAGCTACCAGGTACATATACATGAAAACGCAAAACCAATAAGTGGCATTGATAGTTTTCTGCAATATTCTTGATGCTTCTGATTATAATGCATATATGTCTTGTGGACTTTGATTGATCCTAACTGGAATGGAAACAATTAATTGACAAGA
The DNA here is from genome assembly GCA_964059195.1 of Ectobius pallidus. NCBI lineage: Eukaryota > Metazoa > Arthropoda > Insecta > Blattodea > Ectobiidae > Ectobius > Ectobius pallidus. The sequence goes on from CAXKWD010000009.1 coordinate 38,343,867, forward strand.
AGAAGTATATTCTTGGAGCAACTTGGAAAGTCACTTGTAAGAGAACACATTGCATCAAGAAATCATTTCCCAATAACAGAGGATTCTTTGAGGTTGGTCAGGAGCATCCAAAACCCTAAAGACGTGGCTAGCGTGTCAGAATCACCAACAGCAAGAAAACCTATGAACCGTGCGCGCTGTAAGTTCTGCCCATCATTCAATGACAACAAAACAAGCATGTCGTGTGTAAAATGTAATAAACATATTTGCAAAACACATGCCACCTATTTGTGTCCAAACTGCAACCAATAAGAAGGACAGTAAAAAGGACTATAATGCTTTGGTAAAATTTTGTTTATGATGATTATTATTATTAATACTATCATCATCATCATTATTCTTACCTACAAAGTACTGGAATGAAACAACGATGTCGATAGCTAACAACGGTACAAACGTTGCATGTGCGTAGAAGTTTTCTACAGCATTTTCGTAAGTCGGGTCATATTGACCCGAACAGTACATTCGTAAAGTGAAAGTGAACAGAGCAGCAGGGTAAGATTACTGGACATGTCATACATGTTGACAGAGTCTGATGACTTAAAATTAATGGCAACTTTCTTTACAAATTCTATGGAGATATTTGTAAAGTCTAATTTATTTTGGATTGGGAGGGGCCTATCACTAGTCAGGAAAAGCAGCTCGGTTGGAGTTATAGTAGGCTTTACAACTGTATTAGTTATTTTATCAACAGCGTCGATATAATAGTTGTTGAATTCATTTGGAGAAATATTAATGGAATCTTGCTTGTGCTCCTTAGCTACAGAATTTATAATCTTCCAAGCTGTTTTACATTTATTACTTGATCTTTCAATTAGGCTTGTATTAAAAGATTTTTTAGCATCTGAAAGTATGAGTTTGTAATGATTTCTTGCTTTCACATAAGCAAGTCTGGCATTGTCACTATTGAGTGTATTAGAAACCGCGCATAATGATAAAACATGGTTTTTCATTATAGCATGCTGGGACGTGTACCAAGAGTTATCTTTTCTTATGGCTACTTTTCTGACATTGTGATTGGAGACGCTACATTTCCTTAATGGTATGATCGTATCAAAATTGTTTAAGAAAATTCTGAAAAATCTTGTGAATGCATCAGTGGCAGAGAGTGCATTGCCAGAGGCTCTTGAATTAATTAGGATATCATGCCAATTTATTCTTGAAAGTGTTGCTTTGAGTTCAAAGATTTTTTCACTGCTTATAGGCCTGGAAATAACAACTTTGGAATTGATAGAAGTTAAGCCTGACACAAATGTGTGCTTGTTTGAATAATTCAGTGTTAATGCATTGTGATCAGAAAAATAAAAATCTGTTACTTGGCTTGATATGTTTGTGTGACCGACATTTGTAAAGACATTATCTAAGCATGCTAACCCCCTTGTGGGGTTAGAGTTAATATATTTCAAGTTATATCGTCTTAATAGATTAATTAGTTCACTGACACTTCGTTTCTCGTTTGTGATATCAGAAGCAGCGTTTATGTCACCCCCTATTACTATGTCATAGTTCTTCCAGCTAGTTTTATTCAAGAAAATTAATAAGTTTTCTAATTGTTCTAAGAACATAACATAACTACCATCAGGTGATCTGTATAGTGAGATACTATTAACTTTAGTTAGTTGTTAAATTTTCACTTGACAAGCAAACTTAGATTTACCTTTGGTAATCCGGACGGCCGTTTCGCACTATTTTAGTGCATCATCAGCGGTTTTCGAACTGCTACTGGTGGGTGCCTGTGTTGTACACCTAGGTGGTGTGGGTGTTGCGTTGGTCTTGAGGTGGGAGTGGGAGTATTTGGCGGTGTTTGAATGTCAGGTATCGTGTCAAAAAGTGTGTGTGATTTGAAGTGTAGTTGGTCATTCAGTATAGATGTGGGGTGATTTTTTGTGTGTTTATATATTTCTAGTTGTTCTATTGTGTTTAGTTTGCGACTTTTGTGGAGTGTGTGGAGAATTTCCATGTTTGTGTCTATGTTAGTGTAATTGTGGTTTGTGTCAAGTAGGTGTTCTGCATAATTTGATTTTCTGTTGTGGGGGTGTTTGAGTGCTTTTATGTGTTCTTGGAATCTTGTTCTAAAGGATCTGCCAGTTTGGCCTATATAGAAGTTGGGACAACTATTGCATTTCAGTTTGTACAGTGGCGGCCTCTGATCATGTTGCAGTGTTGCACAACGACCAGTTTTTAATGTAAAGAATATTTTGATTTTTTTTATTATAGTACTGCATATGCCTACTATTAAACTACTTCGAAATCGTCCTTGTGGTAGGTTTTTATTATCTATAAACACGCTTCACGCGATATTTAACAAGTTTAAATCATTTAAACATTTAAATGCGCGGGGTTGTTGCATTAGAAAAGCCACGACTTGCTGCCTCTTCTTGCCGGCTAGTAACGGGTGCGAGAGGCTTGACTTGGTGGTAACCCGCCCGGGGTTTAAAGGTTTTGGTTGTCGCTTTCACTCTGCGAACAACCGCTAGAGTACGTCGTGTCGGCTGCTGTCTGCTAGCAAGTTAGGGCGCGAGCTATGAACTATGAAGTCTCTCACAGATGCCAATTGCCAATGCAGTCACTTTGTGGCGAAACCTATATTGCTAATTTCATCTATCTATTAGACACTAAACTAAACTCCCTGGCTCTACATCCCTAGAGGGACTAGGCCTACTATCCGACATCCTACTTCTGAATCAAGTATCTCCTCAATTTGTATCAGGAGGCTGAGTACACCCCATTCCAGACCTCCCTACTTCAGAAAAATTCGATTAAGTACCGGGGAACGAACCCAACCTAATGTTTAACCACTTACCCATGAGCTAGAAATCTGAAATTTGACAGACTTATAGCTTTTAGCGTGTAACCGACGAGAAAATTCCAGAATGTTCTAAATTTTAAATGTTTACCCCAGAAAAATATTAAAGTCGTTCCACAGTTTTTTTTTAAGGTTTAGTATGGCTAAGTAGTTATTATGGGCTACGGCAGTCTAAATGCAATTAATGTATCTCTTCTATAAAGTGTCAGTTTAAAAAAAAAAACAAACAAAAACAAAAAAAAACAAAAAAAAAAAAAAAAAACTTTTTCTTAGAACCACACAGAGAGGCAGAGCCCCTATTGGGAGTTTGAAGGTTTAGCCCCGAACGAGCAAAGCGACTATTTATATATTATCAGGTTATGTATTTAATTCCTGTAAAACCACCCCCTCCCCCATGACTGAGTGGTTAGATTGCTCGCCTTCCACCGCTGGGACCCGGGATCGAATCTTGGTGGATCCATGTGGAATTTGTGGTGGACAAAATGGGGTCGGGGCAGGTTTTCTCGGGGTACTTCTGTTTCCCCTGCCACATATTCCATCAGAGCTCTATTCATCATACTATGGCCATTGGTTGCAATAAAGGAATTATAATTACCGTACAATAGTGCAACACCCTGTTCCTACACCCACGATCCGCCACTGAGTTTGTATACTCCAGTTTTGTTGTAGGTGTCCATTTGTGTGCTTTTCCTTGTTAGGTGTTTCTTTAGCGTGTTGTTCGTTTTGTAGGCTATGTTGTACTTGAGTTTTTTGAAAGTTGATGCTGTTTTGTGAGTTTTCTTACCGTAGTATGTTAGTGTGATGAACTTCGTTTTTGGTTCTTGGGGTTGTGTGTGTTCTTTTAGCTTGTGTTTAGTGTTTCTTAGTATTCTATCTACTGTGCTGGGGTTGTAACCATTTTCTTGGGCTATGTATTTGATGGTGTTTAGTTCATTTTTGAAATCTTCCATCTCCATTGGTATATTGAGTAGGCGGTGAACCATGAAGTGGTAAGCTGCGTGTTTGTGTTGGGCAGGGTGGTTGGATGAGTTATGTATAGTTGTTACTGTGGTTGTGGGTTTCCTGTAAATTTTGAATTTGTGTTTATTGTCTGTTTTGGTGATTGTGACATCTAAGAAGTTGATGGCTTTGTCTTCTTCTGTTTCCAGTGTGAATTTCATAGATGTGTGTTTCTTATTGATGTATGTGTGAAGCTGTTCGACCTGTCTTTTGTTCCCATTGTACATCATTAGGCCAAACTGGCAGATCCTTTAGAACAAGATTCCAAGAACACATAAAAGCACTCAAACACCCCCACAACAGAAAATCAAATTATGCAGAACACCTACTTGACACAATTACACTAACATAGACACGAACATGGAAATTCTCCACACACTCCACAAAAGTAGCAAACTAAACACAATAGAACAACTAGAAATATATAAACACACAAAAAATCACCCCACATCTATACTGAATGACCAACTACACTTCAAATCACACACACTTTTTGACACGATACCTGACATACAAACACCGCCAAATACTCCCACTCCCACCTCAAGACCAACGCAACACCCACACCACCTAGGTGTACAACACAGGCACCCACCAGTAGCAGTTCGAAAACCGCTGATGATGCACTAAAATAGTGCGAAACGGCCGTCCGGATTACCAAAGGTATAAATCTAAGTTTGCTTGTCAAGTGAAAATTTAACAACTAACTTTTGTTAAAGCAATCAAGAATGGACACTCAAACATACAGTTATTAACTTTAGGCTTGCAACAACTATACCAGAGGCTTCGAAATGCAATTCATTACAGAGGGAGTCGATGTCCAAGACACTGTATGATAGATTTAGAGATTTTTTAGCATACACCGCTACACCTCCTTTGATGTGTGATTTTCTGCAGAAACTACTAGTAAGAATGTAGTCAGCGAGACAGTAGAAAGGTAGCTCCAGTTCCTTGCACATATGTTCACTTAGGCAGAATATACTATAGTTGTTACTATTTGCAAATTCATTCATTATTATTTCTTTCCCTTTCAAGCCTTGGATGCTTGGAAAACCTAACCTATAATTTGGTTTTATACAACTTCCTGATGAGTTAAGGTGTACAGTTGACTCTCTTTGCACTGCATTCATACTGAAAGCTCTATCATTTGTGCTTATGTTGACAGATAAGTTGTTTACTCTAAAAAATTAACATTGTAGTTATCAGAACAACCCAATCTACTATATGAACAATTTATTGATAGTATATTGATTTCTGCAATAAGAAAGACTAAAAAAGACAGTCTAATATGCGTTTGCCTTTCACGATCGGAACTATTTTGAATTTGCCTCTTCCCTCCATTGCCTTCTAGATCGCCGCTTCGTCATATGCTGGAATCCATAGCCAAGAAGAAAACGTGGGGAAATGCGTGGCGAGTTCGGACTAGCGATGGGCAATGTAGTTCGTTTTCGAGAGCCAGCTCTTTCGCTCCCGCACACTAACTAGAGTCGTTCAAATGAACTAGTTAGTTCATTTTGCTCAAATGTACTAGCTAGTTCAAAGTAACTATCTAGTTCAAAGTAACTACGCAGTTCAATTTCGTATCAGCACACCACGTTCCATTGCATAGCGTATGAGTCTTGCCTCTTGAAGTTTCCAAAAGCCGCAATAGATGGCAGGATAATGTATTCTAGTCTACTTCAGTGTTAACGACATTGAACCATATGAAACTCACCAACACAGAATCTTCTTCACACCCTCCTATCTAAAATAAACATTTTGCAGATGGCTAGGGAGAGGAAACTTCACTCTGTTTTTCTAAGATAAATAATGTATTCTACCAACCTCTCTTTACTAAATGGAGTCATAGAATCTTTAAGAACGTGATTAATTTATTAATAAATAGGCATGCTGCATGGTAATTAAAACTTATACTGATTTCACAGCACCTAATGGGTAGCCTATTGATGTTTCGTACTAATCTGAATGGAAATAATAAAACACATATAAATACCATAACTTTATTTCAGTGTGTTGGCTATTTTCCTGGAATTTCTTGCACACAAATTTATTTGCGACAGGAGATGAGGATTTTAGTTTGTGCAGAGAGTTTATCTCCAGTGGTTTTGTGGAAGTATTTCTCGTGTGTTTTTTGCTTTAAGCTACCAAGTTTTCTTCTAGTTTTAATTACGTTATAATGTTTTAGTTTCATTTAATTTGTTTTTACCAATTATCGCATACTATCGTGGTTTAGTTAGGTAATAATTATTATTTTTATTTTTCTTCATTTTTAATTCGTGTGAACAGCTTCTGTTTCTGAGTGATAACTTATAAATGTAAATGTGTATTGTTTATTTTAAAGTGTGATGGATATATGAGCCGAACATTTCACACTTGCATTGGAACAATTTATGTATATATTTATCTTTAAATTGTGAGTGAACTGCTACAGACAGTCTGTTGTATTTACATTACTTTCATTTCAAACTCCCCGCTGGAAGTTGAATGTTGCAAGCGAAGGACTGGAGGAGAAGGAACCCCCTACCCCTACTAGTGGAAGTCATCACTCCCCACAGTCTGTAATATGCCCCCTGCCCCCGCCATTCTTCCAAAGCGTGGCTTTCTCCATCTTCGTTTCACTGCTACTTCCTCGTTCCTCTCAATGCTATCAGCCGGCAACAGCACAGTTGCACACAGCACAGTTTTCACACAATCGTGCTAGGACACAATCGTGCCAGCACATACAAACCGCACGCGAACTAACTAGTTCAAAATTTTTGAACTAACTAGTATCCGCACATTTGAATGAGTCGTTCAAATGAACTAGTTAGTTCGTGAACGACCCATCGCTAGTTCGGACGCGAGTGCCCAGGAGTGCGCGTGGTTTAGTTTATACTTTTGCTAAATTCTAGAAGGACAATGTTAAGCCGGTAGACTAAAAGGTCAGCACATTATTTCAGCAAAAGTCTTAAGTAACTAGTTTGCAGCTGACATATTATACATATTGTAACTTTGCGTTAACACGAAAGATAAGCATGTCTGTGAATAGTAACGGGAATGATTTGTGCTCAGACAGTGAGGAAAAAGAAGTACAGATTGTACAATTAAAGGTGCCGGCACAAGATATATCAGAAGTTAAATGCGAAACACAGGTAAGTTCATTGTTTGCATTAAGTGATCTTAAATGTTCTTTTTTTCGTAAATAATAGGCTAGGTCTAATAGACAAACATACAATTTTTTTTTTTTGAAAGTCACGTGTAAGCCTGTGCTGTCATTACTTCGGGTTTTGGACGAAGTCATGTGTTTCTGTTTACATATCTGAGATCAATCGGCCTACGCACTTACAACAACATACCTTGTATATTTCAAGATGAAAGTCCTATTATTGATTTTCAAGCTACATTGTTCTTTTATGCATGTTACAAGCATGACATAAAGAGGTGGGACCAGTACAGTGACTTCAGTTGTAAAAAGAAACAATAGGTGTAGCATGACCTAGAATGTGGCGGACTGACTTGGTTTGCAACTTTGCACGGATAGCTTTATGCCGCACATCAGCCAAGCTCTGCCGTTTTGTTAGGTTAGGAACGTTTATGTTAGTTTAGGAGCAATATACTGAATAGCATGAGGTTTATTATGTCTCACATTGAATGTCTTCTGCAACAAAACCCTAAACCCCACCTTCCCTGGGGGGTCCCATTAGAGAGTTGGTGGTAGGAGTCTAGTGCACGGCATAAAACTATCTTTTCCCGAATCTGCTACCTGCAAGGGAATCTGCAGGGGTGACTTTGAATATAATACTCTCTCTTACACTGCTGCATCCCACTACAGTTTTCCGTTGCGTGAGTATGCCACCAGTCAAAACAGAATTGATTTTAATGTATTTAATTATTTGCCGCTAACTTTGAATGTATTAAATTCAAACACAAACACTGCTTTCACAACCTTAAACTTGTGTTCCTCTTCTCACTTCTGATTCCAGCTCTTGGATCACTCACACAACTTTATTTCTCTTGATCATTAAAATTTCTATTTTCTCTCGTTTTATTTTGGCACCCAGCCCCCGTGCTTATATAAACTGTCAGTGTCGATGAGACAATAAAAGATACCCTAGGTAGGAGCTCCGGTAGCTTCCTATTATTATTTGTAACAGGTTATTATTGTTCCATAATTTGTAATAGTTTACAAAGTAAAGCAACCCAAAGTAAGTTACAAGAAATACTCCTACTCATCTCTAGACTGTAGTGGGATGCAGCAGTGTGCCCTTGTACCACAACAGGGCAGCGGGTAGCAGATTCTTTTGTTTTCCTGAAATTAGAAATAACAACTAGGTAGTTATTGGACACACTGCACGCCGTAGGCCTATTTTCTATGTTGCTGATGTTATGGGCTAGCCCCCGAAGCCCCAAAAGACGTGATGCTACGTACTGACTTATGGGTCATTCTACAGAAACCCTGCAGTTTTGGTGCAAGAATAATAAAAAAACGAATTTAACAGATATGTCCTAAAAAATATTTAGCCTACAGTAGGCCTACTTAACCTATGGTTTAAATATGACTCAGGTAATCTCTTTTTGGTTTTCTTTAAAAAAAAAATCTAAAAGAAAGATGCTGTCCACGGAAGTGATTGCAGGCCCACAGAAGTGACCTTTCGTTATAAAAATGAACTTTTGTTATAAATTATGCTTGTGACACTATTTTTCCTAAAGGAGAAACAGATTTAGGTTTATTATTCAAGAAATTAATGTACTGCCATATAGTAACCATTTGTACCCACTCAGCACACATATGTAAAATATATGTAAAAATTGCGTTATCCCTAGATCTAGGTAATGTATATCACACATATTGGTTAAATAAAATCTACGTATAATATACGCTCAAATGTCCCACTTTTTGATGTAAGGTAGACGCACCAGTCTTTGACAGTTTAGTGATGAAATTTCTTCATTTTCTATGTTGTTATTAAACAAACTCATTAAATGAAATAAGAACAGTACTGACTAATTGTTTGAGGTTTTAAGAGTACTGTATGGTAGTCTTAATTATTAATAACCTATATTAAATAAGTTATAATTTTTTTTCTAACACATGTTTGCTGTACCAGTCATTGACACTCAAGATTTTAGCATGTACCAGTCTTTGACGGTGTCCATGTACCAGTCATTGACATTTATGTTCGGTCACTTTATAATCTATTAAACTTAGAAGATGATGATATAATGATAATATTAATTAACAAAATCATTTAACCTTTAATTTTGTTCATTATAATGATGCTGGTGAATGATTTTATAACTTTTAACAGAACAGATTTCTCATTCAAGGTGCAAACTGTAAGGGTTTTTAACATAAACAAAAGTATAAATTCTTGCACATACATTCTTTCTTCTTATGGTCATACAAACATGAAAATATGAAGCTAGGCTGATTACTGAAATTAGGTGGTTACCTCTACAATGAGATAAGTTATAAAAAACTTCAAAAATATCTACGGGCTTAGAAAATTCATACTTTGGTCTTGCTCCAGTGAGAAAGAGAACTGGAGCCTCGCGATTCAAATTGAGGAGCTACTTGATAGAGAAGTAGCGGCTCTGGTCATGCAAACCACCATTAATGGCCATGGGTGTCGGCATGCTGACCACATGCCCCCCAATCCTCTCATCTGCCTATGGTTGATGTTGCAGTGGTTGGGTGATAGGCCGAGCCCCTTCACAGAGTTTAGTTTAGTTTTAGTTTTTCAAACCTCAGATGTCGCTACAGAAGAAATATTCTCCTTATTCTTCCATCTTTAGTGGATGTAGGCTCAGGCCAAAATAATATCCTTTTTAATGGTGAAGGTACATTTGACATCAGGGCAGGCTGTGTTGTAAATATAGGCATACCAGGTGGTGTTATGGGAACAGTCAAAATAGAACGTGTTGAAGGCACAGGCACCGACTTTGGGAGGACAAGGTATTTTCTGACCAATACCAAACTTTTATTAAATTGTTATCACTGGTGCTATGGGAATAGTCAAAATACAGTAGAAGAATGCATTGAAGGCTTAGACACCGACTTTGGGGGGACAAGGTACTTTCTGCCCCACCCCAACTTTTAAATTGTTATCATATAAGGCCTATGTATAGGCTAACTAGTAAAATGCAGTTCTTGCTCCCCAACAGTATTGCAGAAGTCAGCACCTCTGGTTGGTGGTGTAGAATGAGAATTTAAAAAGGGTACACTTAATGTTGAGAACAGTATCATGGGTACAGCCAAATTAGACTGTGATGAGCACGAATTAGTAGGATGAGGACTTAGCATATATGCTTTCGGTCAAAACAATGAAAGGTCCAAACTTTTGGGCTCTTACCACTCGATTTCTAATACAATATAGCTCTAGGAACATCAAATGTTTTGGCAGCAGTAGCTGTAGGCTTGCCATCTCCACAGCCTTTATGGCCTTAGCCATTTGTTCAGAGGTGTTGTACTTCCTCTTAGAAGTCATACCTGAAACGTGTTCCAGTTATTGACAGTTTTGACACCTATGTCAAAGACTGGTAAAAAGGGTCTTATGTTAATATTTTCTAGATAGGAATCCTTAATATTTTCAGCCTGTGCAACTAATGAATAAATAATGTCAATTCAACATATTGATCATTGTACCAATCATTGACAGGGGGTGTCTAAAACTGGATCATCATATAATTTAACGTACCAGTAATTGACACCCCTACTATAAATCAGTGATTGAGGTTAGTGTTAAGTTTTACATAATATTTCTATTCTTTCATCATCATAGATCAGCCCTTCATAATATTATTTATCAATAGCAATATAAAATTGTTGTTATTAACACTCAAAGTAATGCCTCACCTTAAGAATTGTAGCAACGAAAATGAGAAAATCTGAAGAACTTGTGCTGCAATAATCTCACAAATTTTTTTCCATCAAACCAAAAAAGAGTTTGGCCTCAGATGCTCATCACTAATGACACATGAACTGAACTACATTTACATATATTTACAGTGGAAAAAATAAAATAATTTTCCTTAATATTTAAAAAAATTAGCATGAGTGTCAATGACTGGAGCACTGTCAAAGACTGGTGCGTCTACCTTATATCGTACGTCTATTCATGTCAATACAGACATCTAATATATAGGCCTATCAATTATACTTACAATCGCATACATACTATTGATGTACAATATCTATACGTAAAAAATATGTCAAGATGATCTATCAAATGTATATTTTATATATAATTTATGTAGCCTATATAGGGCCTTTGGTTCATAAATGTACACTGCTCACATACATTTTACATATATACTATCAATACATGAGATAGGCCTATCAATAACTAAAAATGTCATCAAGAACACTTTTTGTGCTTACTATCTTGCAGTTTTTTGGGACTTCTTGCTGAGGTATTTTGCAATTATTTATTGTAAGCAAAACACTGAGATCGCTCATAACACACACTGAATCAAGAATCTTCGGAACATCATCATTAACATCCATTAAGCACAGCACTAGCCTTTCTACTGCCATTATGCTAATCCAGGAAGTACTGCATCACATCTTCCAAACAATGCAGAGCTTGTCATTCAGCATAACTTTTAAGTTCTTTTAAGCTTTCTGCAACTGCTTGGTTTAAATTTTCTTCTTCTGCATCAATTAATCTTCTGCATGATGGACCTGGTCTTGACAAGTACTCAGGCAGATTAGGAAATATTGATGGTACTGCACCAAGTTTCAGTTTAGGGCAAGTTCTAGGAAATGTTTTTATTTCACCGTTAACTACAAATGTCTCTGTTCTTATCACACTCTCTTCAGGAAAATGCTTCACACAAATAACAGGCTTGCTTACCCCTGTAAAGTCTGTAGGAATCTTTCTATGCCATGTCTTCTTAAGTTCGTCTTTTGGTAAAGAAAATGTACTAACACTTTCATGTTGTGACTTGTAGTTACTTTTACAGCCAGCAACACTACAGCACCTAGGCATTGTGAATTCCTGAAACAATTAAGAAATACTTTTGCTGCGTTATCGTAAATTATTATGATCAGAGCTAATTACCACAGCATCTGTATTATAAATCAGTTTGCAAGTCGTTGAGGTTATGATAGGCCAATTTATGTATGTGAAACAAATCTTGCACAGGGACTTACCAGTACTGTTTTTGTTGGTATTAGCAATTTAACACTCTGTTATGTTGGTACTATGTACACTCGAACTCGAACTTAAAGCAGAGTAGTATCAAGGAAGTCGTGTGCGTGTTAAGTTGAGTTCCGCTTCTGACTGCCTATGGGAAAGTTGACTTTGTGTTCTTCTGTCTCAATGTTACTTTATATGTGTTCTTTAAATATAATATATCATACACTGCGCATCTGTTTATTTAATAATATATCAGGTTATGGGCCCAGGCCCACTTCAGACTAAATCCAGTTTACAGTTTATTGGAAACTCAACAAATTTATTTTGGAAGGATTTATACCGAGTGCCTGCAGTACGTGACTCAAGAACAAAGGAAAATGGCCGCCGACCAAGCAGCAGAAGAAAGGATTCGCGTGAACGAGGAACGCTACCATATACCACTGTTTGATGGTAAAAATTACGACAATTGGAAATTCAGACTCGAGGTGTTACTTGATGAGAAAAATCTCTTAACTCATATTGAAAGGAATGTACAGTACGCCGAGGCAACAAGTGATGAAACTGAAGCACAAAAGACAGCCCGTGAGAAAGCTAATGATAAGTTACGACAACGAGACAAATTGTGTATTCGTCTTATAATCAGTGCTATAAGTGACAATTATTTAGAATATTGCAGAGAAAAAGAAACAGCGTTTCAAGTTTGGAAAACCCTGGAGAATACTTTTCAACGAAAAGGAATAGCTAATCAACTTAAAGCAAGAAAGGCACTACTGTCACCGGATATGCGACATAATCCGAATTCAGAAACACTTGAAGACCATTTTCTGAAGTTTGATCGTCAGATCAGGGAATTGAAAGCTGCAGGAGCTACTACTGATGAATTTGATATCATATGTTACCTATTACTTACTATGCCTTTAGAGTATGGTATGGTTGTCACAGCAATTGAAACATTGTCTGCAAATGGTGAAAAACTAACCTTACCTTTTGTTAAGAACAGATTGTTAGATGAGGAGTCCAAGAGGAAACTGCAGGAAAAACCTATACGACCGCAGAGGGATGAATCAACTACAGCTTTCTACACTAATTACAGAAAGCCTAAAGGAAATCAACAACATGGAACTCAGCGATATAACTCAAGGCCCTCAAATACAACATCTAAGGTAGGCCTACCAAACATCAACAATAGTAATGCCAATTTTGGAAATACATCAAATGGTTTTAGATGTCATAACTGCAGAGGTTTTGGACATCAAAGAAAAGACTGCCCTAGTGCACGCAGGAATTCGTGGCAGCCTCATTCTGCAAGTAGGACTGGCACTGCTCACAATACTCAAAGACAGCAATTTGAAGAAGAACGTGAGTTTGTTTTTCTAAGCATGGCTGAAAAGGAAGAGGAAGTTGAATTTAATGGAACAAATCAAGTTAATTGGTTGCTTGATTCTGGAGCTACTGAACATTTGGTAAATTCACTTGAGCATCTTCAAAACATTGAGAACATAAAACCTCTGTACATTAATGTAGCTAAATCTGGTCAGACGCTGGTATCTACTAAAAGGGGAACAATGAAACTATTCACCTATCAGGATGGCCAGTGGAATACTGTGAACATATCTAACATTTTATATGTTCCAGACTTAAACCAAAACTTATTGTCAGTGAGGAAATTGGAAATGAATGGAATTACAATAACATTTCAACATGGTAAAGCTCTGATCACAAAAGGACCTAAATTAATTGCAGCTGCTTATTGTGACAATAAGCTCTACAAGTTAACACTACAGACAAGTAAGGAATGTGCATGTCTTACAACGGAAAGTCAAGAATTGTGGCACAAGAGATTTGGTCATCTCAGTAAAAATGGAATACTTCAACTTGACACAATGGTGGATGGAATAAAGGAAGTTAAGGAACAAGAAATCTGTGAAACCTGTATTGAAGGAAAAATGAGTAAGTTGCCTCATAACCAAACAAGAAAGAGAGCAAAGCGACCACTGGAACTAGTTCATAGTGACGTATTTGGACCAATCACTCCTGAATCTTATGATGGAAAAAGGTACGCTCTTACAATAATTGATGACTTTACACATTTTACTGCAATTTATCCTCTGGAAAAGAAGAGTGATGTTTTCAAGTTTGTTAAAGTCTATGAAGCCTATGCAACTGCTCACTTTCAGACTAAGATTAGTCGCTTTAGGTGCGATAGAGGAGGAGAGTTTCTTTCCAAAGAGATGCAACTGTATTTTCAGGAACAAGGAATACAGTATGAATGCACAATTAGTCATACTCCACAACAAAATGGTGTAGCAGAGAGGATGAATCGAACTATTATGGAAAAAGCCAGATGCATGCTTTTAGGTTCCAAACTTCAAAAGAACTTGTGGACCGAAGCAGTAAAAGCCGCTGTTTATCTCATTAACAGAAGCCCAACCGTCGCTCTACCAAACAGTGTTCCAGCAACAATGTGGTATGGACATAAACCTGATGTAAGTAAACTCAAGGTATTTGGTTCACTTGCCTACTTACATAACCCAAAGGAATTCAGAGGGGGAAAACTTGAAAGCCGATCAAGGAAACTGTACTTAGTCGGTTACTGTCATAATGGTTATAGGCTGTGGTGCCCAAACAGACAGGAAGTTATTGAAGGAAGAAATGTCATATTTGCTGAAGGACACTTTATTGAAGAAAATAAGCATGACAACATAGAATTGTATTGTGATGATGAAACTCCAAAGGAAGAACCAACTACAAGCAACTCTGAAAGAGAACAAGATGTTGAATGTGAAACACAAACTGAACGAGAGTTAAGACGTGGAAATCGAGAAAGGAAGAAGCCCGCCTACCTTGATGACTATGAGGTAGATTTAAGTGAAATAAGCATGCTTGCAGTGACAGACTGTGATGTTCCGGAAAGTTTTGATGATATTGAAGAAAGATCAGATTGCACGGAATGGAAGAAAGCAGTGCAAGAAGAATTAGAAGCATTAAAAGAAAATAATACTTGGACACTTACAGAATTACCATCTGGAAAGAAAGTAATTAACAAGTGGGTGTTTCGTGATAAACTAGATACTTCTGGAAATATTGAAAAGTACAAGGCTCGCCTAGTTGCAAAAGGATGTCCGCAAAGAAAAGGATTTGACAATTCAGAAGCTAGTACACCAATAGAAAAGAATCCAATAAAGGAACTTGAAGGAGAGTGTATTGTGTTTACTAAACCTTACAAGGAATTAATTGGATGTTTAATGTACTTGATGTTAACTACTCGCCCTGATATTAGCTTCGCAGTGAATTTCTACAGCCGATTTCAAAGTAATGCTACTAGACCACAATGGCTTGGATTGCAACGAATTCTAAGGTATTTGCGAGGAACTGTAAACATGGGACTTTATTTTCCAAAGCAATCAAAATCAACTTCTACATTGGTTTGCTATGCAGATGCTGATATGGCTAGCAATACTGAAGACAGGAAATCTACTTCAGGCTTTATGTTTGAAGTTTTTGGAGCAAATGTGCTTTGGGTTACAAGAAAGCAGACTTCTGTGGCTCAATCCTCAACAGAAGCTGAATTTGTATCAATTGGACATGCTGTTATGGAACTATTGTGGTTAAAGAATCTTCTCTCAGATTTTCAAATTGAGGTAAACCAGCCAATCACAATTTTTGAGGATAATCAATCTACAATCTACTGCCTTGACAAATGGGAAGACAAACGTTTGAAACATGTAGATATAAAGTATCAACTGGTCAAGGATGAAAAACAAAAGGGAGTTATACAAGTGACCTACATTCCTTCAAGCAAGCAAAAAGCTGACATTCTAACAAAACCTTTGCTTGCTACTCAATTCAGCACTCTTCGTGCAGCGATAGGAGTGATATACAATCCTCAAATTGAACAGACAGTATTTAATGTGGCAAACGTCAGTGCACCTGTACCAGTAATTCAGTCTCCAGCTGTGAACTTTCCTTGGAATGGTGGAGATGGATTGCTGTTCAAGACTAGTTGAAAGAAAGTGTCACCGAGTGAAGAAACTCAGTGAAGTGAACTATTTATGTTTATAATTTATGTGACTGGTGCAGTGCAAATTTAAATTGATTGGGGTTTATATAAATATATATATAAATATGTTAAATTGAGAGGGGGTATTGGTATATGTGTTAAATTGAGAGGGGGTGTTGGTATTAGCAATTTAACACTCTGTTATGTTGGTACTATGTACACTCGAACTCGAACTTAAAGCAGAGTAGTATCAAGGAAGTCGTGTGCGTGTTAAGTTGAGTTCCGCTTCTGACTGCCTATGGGAAAGTTGACTTTGTGTTCTTCTGTCTCAATGTTACTTTATATGTGTTCTTTAAATATAATATATCATACACTGCGCATCTGTTTATTTAATAATATATCAGTTTTATGTGTAAATGTTCTTCTTCTGCCTCATTTAATCTTCTACATGAAGGACCAGGTCTTCACAAACATTCAGGTAGGCCTAAATTAGGAAATGTATTCTAGGATCTAGGGTATTACCCTACAGATCACTGCACGTTGCATAATATTTCATCAGCTTTAAATACACACACATGTACATTTATTCTTCGTTTCTATGTTATATACATAGGGAGTAGTTGCAACAGAACAGTGCAATTCTCTCCACACACAATTTCTTGTTAATAAAACACTATTAAAGAGGAACTTCCCAAGCACCACTTTTAAGTAGCCCTACAGATACAGCCATGAATCAGCAGATCTACATTGCTGACGTCACAGACAAGATGGCCGCCAGTCATAAAAAATAGTCCTAAGTTACTGAATGTACGGATGTAATCATTTTAAACCATTTTTTAAATTTATTTCTGATTAGCGTGAGTAAATTTTATTGCGTTCCCTTAATTTAATCAAATCGATTTACTAGAGTAAAACACAATAAACTGGTGTTTACAATGTCCATTTCCAGACGTAAAATTTACGTATAGGTGGTACGTAATTTTGATGTTATAAATGAACAATCAAATCGATTTTGTTTTATATTTAATCCTACTTATGTAACAGTAACTTTAATTTTGATATATTATGAATATAAAGCAGGATTAAATTACAACAGTTTTTATACATGTATATATTGGACATAAAATATACGTATAATTTACGTTTTGACTTTGACCAAACGTAGGATATATATGTAGCTCTAAAATATACGTATATTATACATATCGTGCTGCGTGGGTATATAACATACACAAGATGTTACAATCAGAATTCACTAAAAAATAAAACAAAAAGTTAGAAATTATTAAAGGTTTACAGAAAGATACAGGTCTTCCTCAAATACATTACATCCCCTAGTGTTCATGTTTGGAGTTTTCACTTTCTTTACAGTGTTCTCTTTAGGAACCATGTAAGGAAACTAAAACAATTTGTCACTTTCAGTGAACACAGCTATTGCAGTTAGTCTGCTAGATTAATCTTTTTCTACAAATCTTATCATATCTTCTCTTATCTTTTTCAGTTTCATTTTTCTCAAAGTTTGTCTATTTGACAGAGTAGTTCTCCATTGTGAGGTGACATAAAATAACCTTGGTACTGATGTTTTTCAAAAAATTTTCCACGTATAATGAATTTCAATAGGCTATTCCCTTTTCCTTTACAGATTTTGATTCTGTGTAACTTATTTTGACTTAATCTGTGATTGTAGCACTTCTGCATAAATTAGCTTTTTCCTCACAACTTTGTAAAATTTTTTACACCACTTAAAAGCTTCTTGACCTTTCTTCCGCTTTTTTAAACAGTGGTTCTTCTGCCAGAGCTTCACGTTTTTCCTTTCTGTAATTTCAAGTTTTTTCTCTAAATTCATACTTCATCTCTTGTCTTGTTTTTTTACTATCTTCTTTCCCCTTTCTCTTCTACTTCATCCTCATTTTTTATAACTGGTAAATGTAAAGTGCTCTTATCGTGTGACTGAACTAAATCAGGAGTAGTAGTGGAGCCTGGCATCGGTTCTTGAATTTCTGGACTCTTTGATGGAGTACAGGGTTGTTATGAAAAAGCCGGTCTGGTTTTAACCGGCCGGTTTTAACTGGTTTTATCCACTTGAAAAAAGCCAGGCATTTTATCCGGCTAAAATCAAATTCAATAAAAATAATTGAAGTTCCTTTCATGTTTTTATTTCCAAACATCACAAATTTAAAAGTTACAAGCTCAGAACCTGTAGTAGGCCTACTTAGGCCTACTGAGTGCAAATTCAGAGCTACCAGTTTTATCCACTTGGAAAAAGCCCGGCATTTTATCTGGCTAAAATCAAATTGAATAAAAATAATTGAAGTTCCTTTCATGTTTTTATTTCCAAACATCAGAAATTTAAAAGTTACAAGCTCAGAACCTGTAGTAGGCCTACATAGACCTAATCCAAAGTTACAAGCTCAGAACCTGTAGTAGGCCTACTTAGGCCTACTGGGTGCAAATGCAGACCTACCAGTTTTATCCACTTGAAAAAAGCCAGGCATTTTATCCGGCTAAAATCAAATTGAATAAAAGTAATTGAAGTTCCTTTCATGTTTTTATTTCCAAACATCACAAATTTAAAAGTTACAAGCTCAGAACCTGTAGTAGGCCTACTGAGTGCAAATGCAGAGCTACCAGTTTTATCCACTTGAAAAATGCCAGGCATTTTATCTGGCTAAAGAGCCAATCCATGTGAAAGTGGACAAAGGTGGTTACATCTTTTTTTTATGAGACATAGACATGTTATATATCAAAGTAAAGGTAAAAGACTGTAGAATTTGAAAATAGATTCACAATTCTATTAAATTAAAGGTATCTATATAATAACAACTGCTGAAATGTGTATTTTTTTCGTTGACTGAAATTTATAATTTAACATGTTGGCTAGTACTGCATTATACTCATGGAATCAGCAGATTTGCTGCAATTTTTAATTTCACCCACAAAAGCACAAATAAGTGAAGATTTTGTCATCATAAAACAAATTTTTAAGATGAGTTTCAGTGAAGATATTCATCAAATCAATTTTCAAGGTAGCCTACCCTTGTCACACCCGTCACAAAAAACATGTAATAGTTTGGGTAGAAAGCCAAGTAATCATGGTATAAAATGGAAACTTGGTAAAAGTTAAGATATTTCAATACAGAAGACACACCTAAAATATAATTTTGAAATGCCTACTATTTTGGCTTAATTTTGATGTGACGGGTGTGACACATGTTGCGTGACGGGTGTGACATATGTTGTGTGACGGGTGTGACACTTATGGAAAATGCCTTTTTGGAAAATGCCTTTTGCAGCTTTTGTATAGTGATTATTTCATGCAGATGTTGAATAAATCATATGTTTTCATTATTACTATCTTTTAAATGGCTCTTGGACTTCTTGGACTTCTGTGGTACAGAACAGAACTTCGTAGTTTGCAAGACAAAGAAACTACGATCTACCAGCTTTGGCTATGGATGACACGGATGACCGGTGGAAATGTCACAAATGTTTTAATGGTGGTAAAGAAGTGAGGTAAAGATCTAGTGATCCCTATAGAGGCCATGAAGGCTTTTAGGATTCAAACGTTCAACCTCCAACAATTTTAGACTTTTAGCACATGAAGGTGGTAAGGTTGTCAGTCTTATGCACTGGCTGCCTTTACCCCAGAATTGCTTCTAGTACCCATTTCTGTTAGAAGATGAGTTGACCTCAGGGCCATAGTGCCAGCAGAAGAATTAGGGCAATTGAAAAATCTCAAAAACCTCATCAGGAATTGAACCTGTGCCCTTCAGGTTTGTAGCACAGTGCCTCAACCAGCAGCATGACATTGTACCCCAATAAAGAAGTGAGAGTGATAGCCTAATTAATATTTTGCCTGATTTCTGTACTGGTAACTGTGTATCTTAGAACTGCTAAGAAATTCAGACAGACAATACCTCTAACAGCCGATGAAATGAGTAGGCCTACATGGAAACAAATGAAGGAGAACAGATAGAAAAACAATCAGCCAATCTAAATATAGCTACACAATATTATTTTTGTATGAGAGACAACAAAAATGTCCTGGTGACAAGAATAACCAGATCCACATCAATTCAGTAAAAGTTTGTGAAGAGCTCAGGCTTCCAAGTAGTCCAGGATTTTAGAGTAGAGGACAACGAAAACTGCCTAACTAGTACTGGAGGAACATTTCACTTCACAACTTTACACAAGCCTGTTAAAAATATGGACAGAGTGGAAAAAAGACTAACAAGGGAATTCTTTTTTATGCTGAGATCATGTGCTGGGATTCCCCAGGATTGGTATATTATCACAAAAAATTTTCATGAAATTCATGCAAAATGGTACAGAGGCAGAAGGTGCAAAGTGTGGTTAGCGTTGCAGATTACAGATCCATCGGCCTGGGTTCGATCCCCGGCACCACCTCGAATTTTTCTGAGGTAGGAAGGTCTGGTAAGGGTACATTCAGCCTCATGATTCAAATTGAGGAGCTACTTGATAGAGAAGTATCGTCTCCGGTCATGAAAACCACCATTAATGGCCTTGGGTGTCGGCATGCTGACCACATGCCCCCCAATCCTACCATCTGCCTACGGTAGATGATGCAGTGGTCGGGTGGTAGGCCAAGTCCCTCCAGGGACGGAGTTAGTTTAGTTTTTAAGTCTCGGTTATAAGTTGATGTTGTCCCATCCGACATGTCACACCTGTCACGTCACACCCGTCACACTGATAAAGTAAATTTTTAATAACTATATAAATAGTTTTGTAAAATCTAATTATGCATTTCAGTATGTTTATCAGTCCTCTTACTTGAAAAAATAAAACAAATATAGTGAAGCTAATCAATTCACAGAAATTTCAATTAAACCTACATAAGAAAAAACCTTTGTCCAATTATGGTCACACCCGTCACATGCACACTATATTTACCAGCTCAAGCATACAGCCTTGAAAAAAACAGTAGATCATATTTTGTACTTCCAATGGGTTGGTATGTTAACACAAAAAAACTTTGATGACATTCCTGCAATATGGTTCAGAGGTAGAAAGAAATAAGTGTAATGAAATCTGTCCAAATGTCACACCCGTCACTATGGATTGGCTCTAAAATCAAATTGAGTAAAAATAATTGAAGTTTCTTTCATGTTCTTCTTTCCAAACATCACAAATTTAAAAGTTACAAGCTCAGAAACCAGAAATTGTATCTAGTGTAATTTAATACAGTGAGTCCCGCGCAAGAGTTGGCCAATGGTATGGGTTTCTGCGTTGCGAGGGGCACAGCAAATAAAGCCGCGATCGGTGTAATGATTCAGCTTCTCACATTTACAGTTAAAATTACAATGAAAATAACCATGTACCTCATCACAAGAGATGTTGAAAATGTTCTCCTCTTGCATGCACATAATACTGGCACCATTTTAGGAAATTTTCTTTTACGCACATAAGTTCAGCTTCCGAAATAGAGTTAATTTTTCTTGTGATATTGTCTTCAAGTTCTTCTAATGTATGGGAAATTGACCTATACACTTTATTTTTGAAGTTTCCCCATAAATAATAGTCACATGCTGTTAGAAGAACTTAAAGACAATATCACAAGAGAAATTTACTCTGTCTCAGAAGCTGAAATTATGCGTGTGAAAGAAAATTTCCTAAAAAGGTGCCAGTATTGTGTGGATACAAGAGAAGAACATTTCCAACAGGTCTTGTGATGAGGTACGTGGTTATTTTCATTGTAATTTTAACTGTAAAAGTGAGAACCTGAATCATTACACCGATCGCAGCTTTATTTGC
The DNA here is from genome assembly GCA_964059195.1 of Ectobius pallidus. Taxonomy (NCBI): domain Eukaryota; kingdom Metazoa; phylum Arthropoda; class Insecta; order Blattodea; family Ectobiidae; genus Ectobius; species Ectobius pallidus. The sequence goes on from CAXKWD010000009.1 coordinate 38,365,603, forward strand.
ATAGATATTTCACCCGATCGCTCAGGAGTTGGAGCTGTGCCCGCCGCGTCGCAGAATCCCACATCATTGGCCAACTCTTGCTTGGGGCTCACTGTACCACTTCACTGTGTAATTCCCAGCAATAGTTAATTACTGTATTTACTCCAATATAATGCACCCTCGAATTTAATGCGCACCCTGATTTTGAAACTTAAAATCATAAAAAAAGGGTTTGTTAGCAAATGTAATGCGCATCATTAGGAGGATATTTTATTTGGAATTTTGTCACTGTATTTATAGAATAATGAACCAACACATAAACATTTATAGTTAACTGCCAGTTTTAGGCCTACAAGTAAGCCTATAGGCATGGCTCATCATTATTCACTAATGTGTTCATCACTGGAATCCTCGGAGGTCCTTATTTTTTATTGCTAATTGGACAAACAAAACGTTAAATGAATGTTTCACAATAAAAGCTGATACCGCTCTTAAATGAGTTTAAAATCGACAATGCATAATATTCCACATTTGCACTATAGAACTGACAAAAACAATTTTTTCATTATGTTTCAGAAATTAAATTTCATATGGTGTAGGCTAAGGATAAAATGAACGAAGTTGAGAATTATAGCAATGCATTGTTATGTAGATCAATATTACCTCCGACCTACGAAACGGATTTGTACTAGAATTTAACGCGCACCTCAGTATTGAAATCTACAAATGGACAAAAATAGGGCACGTTATAAGTTATTCGAGTAAATACGGTAAATTCACCATTCATCGTAAGACTCTTGCATATTTGCTTTATTCTTCCTGTTGATGTATACAAGCTTCTGGGCTTTTTCATTGCCTAGTCTGTTTCTCAATTTTGTTTGTATTAACCCAAATGAAGAAAATACTCTTTCGATTGATGCAGAACTGGCCGGCATACAATGTAAAGATTCTATGGCTTGACAAAATTCCAGCGATAGGTGATTACGCTTCAGATTTGTGTAATTGATGGAGAAATAAGTATAAAAAATCCCCTTTATAAAAAGAGAGTTGTTAATTATGTATTAATTGATATCTTTTATTATTTAATTTTTAATTTGGCCAAGGATTATTGTTCTAAAGATATTTAACTATTATTTTTAATATTTCAAACTTTATTTCATTGGTAATTTTAGCCTCAGTTGGTCCTCATGAATTCATTTCGGCATGCCTATTGGCTGAGGTATATTTTAAAGTGTTTTTGACTTTCAAAAATTCAAATCTCTCCTTATATGAGCGCTATTTTATTTATTTATTTATTTGACAAAAAAGATCCCAAAGAGCCAATGGCTCGTAGCAGGGACAATACAAAAAAATTGAATTAATACAGAGAAAATGGCAACAGTAGCCTAAGTATGATACATAATAAACATCATAAATACAGTAAAACACCAAAAAAAAACACAAAAAAACTGCCATATTAGTACACATAAAAGATAAGTTTAAATAATAATCCCAACTAATTTAAGTAGCATAATATAAAAGTAATTTATCACAATTTACATAATAAATAACTATATATTGCACAATTTGACACATTAAAATGAAAAATTAATTATTAAAAAATTCATCAAGGAGGTGTTTTTTGGACATTTTTTTAAACGTAGTTAGAGAAACGCTTTCTTTTATCTTATTTGGTAAGTTATTGTATTCTGTAACAATCATTTTAAGAATTCCCTTCAAACCATATTTGGTGGTATTGGTTGAATAAGTTAAAATGAGTTTGTTTCTTGTCAGGTGATCATGCATTTCTTTGTTTATGCACAGATTTAGATTGCTGGCACAAATGTTATTTATTACTTTATAAGCAAAATTTACTGAGGATAATTTTAAGGTGACTGTTAATGGTTCAATCCCTGATATATGATATACATCTTTAGTTGGAGTGTAATAACTTAGACCAAATATAACTTTAATTGCTCTTTTCTGTAGTATTATTATTTCTTGTAATTGTGTTTTAGTACATCCTTGCCAAATTATATTCATGTAGTTTAAATGACTGTGTATTAGTGCATAGTAAATATTTCTTAGCATGGCACTTGGCAGACCAGAGTTTCTTAGTCTTACAAATACGCCAGTTATCATTATAATTTTTTGTTTAATATTATTTAGATGATAATTCCAACTTAGTTTAGAATCAAGGGTTATGCCTAGAAAATTTAATGAATCAACATTTTGTATAATTTTATTATTAATTTTTAGGGGTGTAGTTGTCTGTGATTTATAGCTGTTTTTTCTGAAGAATATATATTTGGTCTTATCTACGTTTAATATTAAATGGTTATGGATAAGCCAATTTTGAAGTATAATAACATCGGCTTGCATGGCAGTTATTATATCTTCTTCAGAATTTCCTGTATAAAATAGTGACATATCATCTGCAAATATTATTAGCCTACCTTGAAACTGTAATTTAGCAACATCATTTATGAACAATAAAAATAGTATAGGTCCTAGTACTGACCCTTGCGGAACACCACAGGTTACAGTCATTGAGTCTGATTGCCCTCCATTTACACAGACAAATTGGTTTCTATCCGAAAGATAACTCCTGAACCAATTTAGAGTAATGCCTCTTATTCCCATTCTTTCCATTTTTTCTAATAGAAAACTATGTTTCACTGTATCAAATGCTTTTCTTAGGTCAATGAAGAGTCCAGCAGACCTAAGACCCGAGTCTAAGTCATTCTGCACTGTGATCATTGCATCAACTACAGCATTTAACGTACTTGAGTTTTTAATAAATCCATATTGATTTTTGCATAGTAGTCTTTTTTTAGGGTTATTTATGAAATTCAATAATCTATGTTTGACCACCTTTTCAATAATTTTTGAAATCGCAGGTAAGATACTGATAGGTCTATAATTACCTACTTCATTCTTTTTACCTCCTTTATAAATTGGGATTATTTTGGCAACTTTACAATTTTTTGGAAACTTTCCCTGTTCAAAAGATAGATTTATTAAATTAACAATGTGTGGGCCTAGATATTTAGTGCAGTTTTTATAGACGTTACTACTTGCATTACCATCAGTATTGTTATTATTAGGTTTAAGACTTTTTATTATCTTATTCACTTCATATAATGTAGTTGGAGTTAAGAACATAGAGTTAATGTTTCTATCAATTAAGTGAAAATTTCCTTCACCTACATGTACAATTCCAGTGTCTTTGATAAGTTGCATGGCAACATTAGTGAAGTAGCTATTAAAAATGTTGCACACCTCCACCGTATTGATTATGTCCACACCATTTCGAATTAGTTTTATGTCTTGTTCAGGTAACTGTTTCTTACAATTTAAAATTTCATTTGCTGCTTTCCAAGCTTTCCTTTGGTCTTGGAGGTTCTTAAAAAGTGAAGTATAATATGTTTTTTTTTAATTTCTTTTCATTTTGGTAACTTGTTTTGAAATATTTTTATATTCTTGAATGGTATTTTCAGAAGCAAATGGCCTCTTTGTTTTAGCAAATAGTACATCCCTTCGCTTGATAAATAATAGTAAATCATCAGTAACCCAAGGTTTACGAGTTGCTATATTATTTTTTGTTATTGTCTTTGTTGAAGATGAAATTGCTTTATTGACATAATTATTGAACAGGTAATAATAGTCATCTACATCTGTAAGAGTATTTATATTTGGCTCTGTCTGAGCTAGTAGTGCGTTTAGTGTATTATAATTCAATCTATTTATTTTAGTAGTAGGTAGTTCAGGATCATATAATGGTACATCATTTGTTTGACTAATATGTACAACTAAAACATTATGATCACTAATATCACTGATTATGTTTGCTGTATCATATTTTAGTAGCTTGTCATCAGTGAGTACATGATCTATTAGTGTCGAAGACATATTGCTTAAGCGTGTTGGTAGTTGATTACAGACTGCAAGATTGTAACATTGGGCAGTCCTTATATAGCTCTTTATTATAGGATTATTACTCTCATATAAGTTAAAGTTGAGATCACCAATTATAATGGTATTACTAGTTCTTGATTTAGAGATTACTCATCAAGAGCTTTTCAACGATACCCCACAAGACATGGTTTTAAAAATTTAGAATTTCCACCCTCACCCCCACAACCACTGAATCATTGGTGTCTAATTTATGCAGACAAAGTTTCCCTCTAAACCCTATAGGGCCCTAAATATAATTTTTTCAAAATTTCAACCCGCTCCCACCTCCCCCAACCAGAAAAAAATTTATTTTAGCCAGCTAAAATCATGATTTTAACCGGCTAAAATTGAAAAAAACCACTGGTCAGGTCTTTTTCAATTTTAGCCGGCTTTTTTAAAACCCTGATGGAGTATGACTTTCAGTGAAATCGACTAAACTTAAGTTAGTACCGGTATGATTTTTTTGCTCTTGCGACTCTCTGTAATTCTTTGAACTCTTTTCAAACTTTCCTTCTCTCTCTGTGTGTCAGCTGAGACACAGGTTTCCTTTCCTGCTTTTTTCCCCTTTGGTATCGCTCCATACCTTTTCTTTTCTCATGTAGATGTAGATGTAGATGTAGATTTCTCGTCCTGTAGATCCTGTGTTGAGCGGGGCTCAAGGATATAGAACACGTCAGATAAAAAAATACATGCATGTTATATCATTATTATATAGAAACTGCAAGCTGCCAAATTTATCTAAGCTGAAAATATTCCTCCAAATTGTAGAAAGTGCGAGTTATTAAAAATTTCTTGACAGATGTTTTGAAAGGTTTGCTTTTTCTTTGAATACATAATTTAATATTGCTTGGAAGTTTGTTACCGGTATGTATCTGTATTGCAGAATAATAAGCACCCTTTTAAAAGCGTTTAACGAGTTAGTTGGTCTGTGTAGATCATTCATGTTCATTCATGTCCATGTAGCCTACACTAAAATTAGTTTGAAATTTATCAATATTATCCACTATATAGCACGTAACAGAGTATATATACTCCCCTGTAAGAAAAGGGAGGACTTTTAATTTTTCAAATAGCGGTTTACAAGATTCCCTTTTTTCCTTTCCACATAGGCTATTATTCTTATTGCCCGTTTTTGTAATTTAAATATTTTCTCCCTATGGGAAGAGTTGCCCCAGAATATGATTCCGTACCTCATTACCGAGTGAAAATATGCAAAATATACCATAAGTAATGCATCCTGTTGTAATATATTATTCAAAATTCATAAAGCAAAACACGCTGAACTCAGTTTTGGACTTATCATTTCTATTTGGTCTTCCAGTCAAGATTTTGGTCAATTTGTAGTCCTAAAAATTTTACATTCCTAATTTCTTTGATGATTTGTGTTTGATAATTAATTTCAAGATTTGAGATACATCTGTTTTTTGTCCTAAATTGTATAAAGTTGTTTTTAGCAATATTAAGTGCCATTTTATTAGCTAGAAACCATGTGTTTAACTCATGAAAAGCCTTTGTAGCTATTCTTGATAAATGTTCTTGTGACATTCCTGCTACAAGTACACTAGTATCATGTAGATGTAGATGTAGATATCTCGTCCTGTAGATCCTGTGTTGAGTGGGGCTCAAGGATATAGAACACGTCAGATCAAAAAATACATGCATGTTATAACAATTGTTTATTGTTTATTGTTTAATCCTCTGAGCAAATACATGCTATGGGATATTAATAAGAATGGAATGTAGATGTAGATGTAGATGTAGATATCTCGACCTGTAGATCCTGTGTTGAGCAGGGCTCAAGGATATAGAACACGTCAGATCAAAAAATACATGCATGTTATAACAATAATATAGGCCTACAGAAACTGTAAGCTGCCAAATTTATCCAAGCTGGAAATATTCCTCCAAATTGTAGAAGGTGTGAGTTATTAAAAATTCCTTGACAGCTGTTTTGAAAGGTTTGCTCTTTCTTTGAATACATAATAATTTAATGTTGTTTGGAAGCTTGTTATATATCTGTACTGCAGAATAATAAGCACCCTTCTGAAAGAGTTTTAACGAGTTATTTGGTCTGTGTAGATCATTCATGTTTCTGGTAGTACGTCCGTGTACACTAAAATTAGTTTGAAATTTATCAATATTATTCACTACATAACACATAACAGAGTATATATACTCCCCTGTAAGAGTGAGGACTTTTAATTTTTCAAATAGCGGTTTACAAGATTCCCTTTTTTTCTTTCCACATATTATTCTTTTTGCCCGCTTTTGTAATCTAAATATTTTCTCCCTATGGGAAGAGTTGCCCCAGAATATGATCCTGTACCTCATTACCGAGTGAAAATATGCAAAATATACCATAAGTAATGCATCCTGTTTTAATATATTATTCAAAATTCTTAAAGCAAAGCACGCTGAACTCAGTTTTGGACTTATCATTTCTATGTGTGTCTTCCAGTCAAGATTTTGGTCAATTTGCAGTCCTAAAAATTTTACATTGCTAATTTCTTGTATGATTTGTGTTCCATAATTAATTTCAAGATTTGAGATACATCTGTTTTTTGTTCTAAATTGTATAAAATGGGTCTTATCAATATTAAGTGTCATTTTATTAGCTAGAAACCATGTGTTTAACTCGTGAAAAGCCTTTGTAGCTATTCTTGATAAATGTTCTTGTGACGTTCCTGTTACAAGTACACTAGTATCATCTGCGAAGAGCAATACCTTTGATTCGTCACTTAAGTTATAGGGCAAGTCATTAATGAAAATTAAAAAGAGCAAAGGTCCTAGTATTGATCCCTGAGGTACCCCATTCTTAACAACCCCTAAGTTAGATTCATTTCCATTTATTATTACCTTTTGAGTTCTATCAGAAAGATATGATTTGAACCACTTAAGTGTTAAATTATCGAACCCATAATGATCCAATTTTTGAAGTAATATTTCATGATTTATACAGTCAAACGCTTTAGCTAAGTCGCAGAAAATTCCCAGAGCATATTTCTTTTTATCTAACGCTTCCAGTATTTCTGTAGTAAGTTGAAATGTAGCATTCTCAGTGGACATGCCACTTCTAAATCCAAACTGAGATGAAGTAAGAATGTCATTCAAATTAAGATAGTGTATTATGCGTTTGTACATGACTTTTTCAAAAACTTATAGGTCTATAATTTGATGGTGATTTTTGTCACCTTTTTTAAAGAGGGGCTTAACAATAGCATGCTTCAGTCTTTCTGGAAATATCTTAATACAGTTACATAGAAATATGGTTACATAGAATATGGTTATATAACAATAGACTTACAATAGAAATTATATTGAGAGTATAATACAATACCGGGTTGTGACGGGCTTTTCTTACTTTATGCTATAAAGTTCCTTAACTTCTTGGATTAAATCTTCGCCAAAATTCTTCGCCAAAATCTGTGACGACTAATATGTGATTATTCTCAATCGTAGTATATAAGTTTACTGAACTCCTACAAAACAAGGTCACTCATACACCTGTCGTGTCATCACAACACTGCCTGCATAGTCCACATTCCAACGTTCAGTACAACTACCTTTGACACCGGGTGATTGCAAACTTCCTACTCTCAGTCTACTTTCTCTCTCTTTTAACAATTTACCCAGTCTTGATAATATTGATGAAAATTTATATTAACGGGCGCCATCATCAATACGCTTCCTCTTTTCTTTTTGTTATGTATCAGCCCAGACACAAATTAAATTATAGATACACAGGCTATGTACCTACATGCCCCTCGACTAGCTTTTAAATTAACAGTGGAGACGGGAGTTGGGTTCGGATTTACCTTTCGTTTTTTTTTTTTATTCTGCTTCTTCTTTTTCTCCTTTTTCAATACTCACTACCAAAGTATGTAACTTAGCACAAAAACCAGCGACTCTCAAACCATTACAAGGATAAGGGTCAAAAATCTGAACTTCACGTTAATTTACTTTGCATAACAATAACCATAATTTATTTAATATATTATTTTTTTTCTTTTTTCAACAATAACAATCTTATATACAATAAATTACATTTACACTACATTAACCATTCAACACTTTTATTGGTAGGATAATATTTGATTATTCAAGGTTAGTATACCCAATTTTAACTATATAAGTACGTTCTCTGTTCAACAATAACAAATCCTTAATTAATTACTTTAATTTTCTTTCTTTATTTTTCAGGTATCTACTAGAACGTCTTGTATTATTCTTCTAATTTACTACTGACTTGTGTAGTCATTTACATTTGCAACTTCAGGATAGTTCAATATATATATTATACTGGGTTTTTTTTTTCTCTTGAATAAATAAAGGTTTTCAATTCATAATCCAGTCCTTACTCTACAGATTACACTCAATAATCCCACCTATGTCTCCTATATTAGTCTATTTGTCAGCTTAGTCCATGAAGAATTGTATTTAAAGATAGATAGAAAAGACAGTCTCATGAAGAAAGAAATAGAAGTTTAGGCCTATACCCACAGAGTGACTGTGGCGATAGACCACCGATACAGGAGCGGCGTCTAGATCTTGAGTTACAAACAATCTGACTCCTCTCCTGCAACCGGGAAAATATTAATGGGCCGCAAACAAAAATAAAATTTTGTAAATCGACGTCAGAGGTCCCTGACACTCTCTCCTAGAGGCACGTGGGGCCGTTGTTCGCCTCCAACATCGATGGCTTTCACAATCTCTCATAAATTTCTTTTCTTTATATGTTACTGGTATAGGCCTTGTCTACTACCAGATTTTATTTGTTTGATTCGGGATACTTCCGGCGTTCCCTCACCTCACCCTTACAATCTCTGGTACTTGCTAATAAACTACTTATCATCAGTACACTACTCGCAATTACCTATTCTCCTCTTTCTAACCTAACCAATCATTTGTTGTTATCTTTCAACTCACTCTCCTCTTTCTAACCTGACCAGTCATCAGCTATTATCTTTTAACCCCTTTCTTTCTTTAAGTAGAGTTCCCTTCAGCTTATACCATTGATTTAATTCACTCGGTGGTTATTCTAGTTTTCCTACTTCTTACGTTACTACTCTTTAGCATGGGCACCCAATCTTCTTTTGTCTCTAAATTCCCTAGAATTCTAACTGAAACTAATTCACGCCCAGATTAGTAAGCTTCTCTATAACCCCTTTAGTGACTTCTACTTCTACCCTAACATGTAAATTTTCCAATGGTACACACCTAATGCACTACCACTCGTAGGCCTTCTTTTGCCCTTCAATCTTTCCACTTCTTATCCCCCTCTACCATGTTCCATACACCTTCGCTTGTAGATAAATCTCTAAAAAAAACATAACTTAACATTACAGGCCAGCATGAAATCTATTTATAGATAGTCACCCGTCACCTGAAAGAAACCCAAGTGGGAGGGGCCCTCGTAAGAAGTACTAAGCATGCCCCTTAATTACTTTTCTTCCTTACTCCCCTCGCGTCCTGTCTCAAAAATAACAAAGTTTCTATGAGCATCACCAATTGCCCCTAGCTATGTATTCATTCGTGGAACAATCACCCAAAAAACCCCAAAGTGAAGAGATCTATCTGTAGCCTTCAGCGGTTAGGCTCTTGACTGCTCTTTTATAATTAACTTAGACCAGAAATAGAAAATAGTTGGATTACTGGATTTCATCACTTTACTTCTAGAATTCTCACTTCTATATTTCAATTCTATTCTTCTATCATACCCTACGGCGTCTGATTGCCATACATGACTTAGAAACCATCCTTAAAAAAGGAATATCTCAGTTTTCTCACTCCCCAAACAATAAGAAAAAGTCTAGACGATTATACTCAACCAGTGATGTCCAACTTATCCTCCGATCCTGAGCTGTCTCCCATTACTTCCTGATGTCCATATCTGCTCTTATTCAGAGCGAGCAGTCACGACTCACTCTCACAGCTGATGTTCGCTGTAGCGGTGTCTCGTACTGGCCGACTTGGTGTATTCTTCTGATTAATGACTATCTCCATATAGTCGTGTCAAGGAAGTTCACAACCAGAATTTCCTTAGATGGAAGTCTGACACACCATCATGCCAGAACGTCGCTACCGCTGTCACACATCCCAATCTCGTCTTCTCCCTTCTGCCTTTTCAACTTCTCTCTCTCGTAGTCAGGCACGTACTCCTACTGTCTTTTTCGGATCAGCTCTTCTCCCGTCGACTCACCGTCGGCGCATGCACACTTCTCTTTTTTCTGGAATTCAAATAAATTCAGGGCAGTATCGATAGTCATAACAGGGTTCAATATCGATTAATCGAAGTCTCCCCAACCCTTCCTTTGTTTAGAAATGGTTTCTTATCGTCTATTATGCACGCAGCCATTCGCTACGTGACATTCTTCCCCCACTCACCATAAAAAAAATAATGTTAACACTGTTCACATTTTTTTTTTTTTTTTTTTTGTTTAGTTTACCAGCCTTAAAGAATGTTTATCCAGGAACAAAGGGTTTCAAGTCTTTGACGTGCCACTTCCCCAACTTTTTACCAAAACGGTTTGTCAGTTCGTAGCTATTTTCACTGAACTTTTTCTTTATAATATAGGGCCCGACAAACTTTGCACTTAAACCTGCTGTATAAGCTTGTGAGGCATCACTTAATTTAAAGTTTCTTCTTAACACTAGATCTCCTGGACGAAATTTCACCTCTCTCCTCCGAAGATTATAATAATGACTCGAATTCTTATAGGCGGTTTCTAAGTTATGTCTAACCATCAAACGTACCGTTTTCAATTTATTGAGTTTCTCCACCCAAAGTTTTGGGATTTCTTTATGAATCGGTTGGTTTTCCACCTTTTCAATCCTACTGATAATTTCAGGCTCCTTCCCATAATTTAGCATATAAGGAGTGCATCCAGTGGAACTATGCTTAGCCGTATTTATAGCAAAATTAAATTCTCTCAAATACACGTCCCAAACTGTTTGATCCTTTTGAATGTAACTAGAAATCATTGTTTTCAATACTCTATTGACTCTTTCTACTGGATTTCCTTGTGGCGAATATACAGGTAAATAACAAGGAGTTATATTAAAAGCTTTAGCTATCTCTCGCATTAATTTACTAGTATATTGCGGTCCATTATCCATCAGCAAATATCCCGGAATTCCCCATTTAAGGATAATCAATTCATAAAATGCTTCCGTAACTGCTCTACTGGTTGCTTTCCTTAACGCTTTACATTCTACATATTTGGTAAAGGTGTCCTGAAATACTACAATGTATCGGTTCCCTTTTTTGGAACGTGGGTAAGGTCCCAACAAATCAGTAGCTACAGTCATCCAAGGTTTCTCTTTCTGGTAAAAATGCATTGGTCCTGCTTGAGCCGTCTGTAACACTTTCTGTCTCTGACATATTTCACAAGCAGTAACATACTTAGCAACATCTCTAAACATTCCCGGCCAATAATACTTGTTGGCTATTCTAAAGAAAGTTTTAGCTATCCCCATATGTCCTGCAGTAGGTGCATCATGACATTCCTGTAATACTTTAATCCTATAATCTTGCGGAATAACTAATTTCCACCTATTCACTGTTCCCTCTAAAGTTTGTTCTAACTGATCTAATCTTAAATGGTACAACTTCTCATCTATGACCTTCCAGTCTGGCCAAAATTTAGGTTTACTTTGTACTTGCTCTTTCCGCTTAATATACCAAGCATCTTGTATATTTTCCCATTCGACTACTTCAGAGTTATTAGTTAACAAAAGGCAAAATTCTTCCTCTACCGTTTTCTCTTGAACTTTCCCTTCGTGTATTCTAGATAAAGCATCCGGAACTTTTTGTAATCTACCAGGCCTATGTATTACTTCAAAATCATACTCCTGGAGCAATAAACTCCACCTAGCTAATCGTCCGGTCGGATTCTGTAATGTGTTTAACCATTTCAGAGCAAAGTGATCAGTATATACTTTAAAATGATAACCTTCCAAATAAGGACGAAACTTTTGAACTGCCCACAATATAGCTAACAATTCTTTCTCGACTATTGCCCATTTTTGCTCGCCTACCGTTAAAGTTCTACTAGCATAAGCTATTACTTTTTCCTCTCCTTCCTCTCCTGTCTGAATTAATGCTGCTCCTAGTCCTGAAAAACTAGCGTCGGTCTGTAGCACTAGGGGTTTAGTATAATCTGGACAAGTTAATATAGGACTACTAGATAATTTCGATTTTAATTCATCAAAAGATTCCTGACATTCCTTAGTCCAACGCCATTTCTGATTCTTTTTCAGAAGTGCAGTGAGGGGCTTTACAACTTCAGAAAAAAATGGAATGAATCGTCGGTACCAAGAAGCCAATCCTAAAAATGCTCGTACTTCCTTGACTTTTGTAGGGGCTGGATACTCAAGGATACACGAGATTTTATCTGAATCTACAGCAATTCCTAATGGAGTAATGATATGACCCAAATATTTTAATTCACTTCTGCAAAATTTTGATTTTTCCCTATTAATTTTCAGGTTAGCTTTTCTTAATTTCTCTAAAACTTTTTCTAACAAGGACAAATGTTCTTCAAACGTCTCACTAATAAGTACTATATCATCCAAATAACAAAAGCATTTCTCTCCTATCTCTTCTCTTAATATAGTATCAACTAATCTTTGAAACGAGGCTGGTACGTTATGGATTCCAAAAGGCATAACTCGAAACTGATACAATCCTCTACCAGGTACGGTAAATGCTGTTTTTTCTTTACTTGCTTCATCTAATGGAACTTGCCAATACCCATTTTTCAAATCTATTGTACTGATATACCTAGCATGTCGTAATTTACTCAAAACATGTTCAATGTATGGCAAAGGATAACTATCTCTTTTTGTACAATTATTTACTTTTCTGAAATCTACGCAGAACCTCCATGTTTTATCTGGTTTCTTTACCATAACTACCGGAGACGACCAAGGTGAATTTGAAGGCTCTATAACTCTTTCCAATAACATTTTATCTATTTCCGCGTGTATAACTTTTTCCAAAATGGGTGATACTGGATAATATCTTTGTTTTATAGGTTTTGCATCGCCTGTATCAATAACATGAGAAATCAGATCGGTAAGTCCAGTACACTGATCAAATTTCTGTAACTGATTTTCCAAAAACATATTCAATCTGTCCCTTTCCTGAGGTGTAGGTAAAGTAAGAATATTATGTAGTTGATCTTCTTCTTTTAAATCTATAGCCTTAACAAATTGAAAAATTTTTGCTGGTTCATCCTTAAAATGCCAAGTCCCATCTTGCAAATCTACTACTAACCCAATTTGTTTCAAAACGTCCATGCCCAGAATCATATCTACTGCTAAATTTGGCATAATTTTACATTTTATCTGAAAGATCCTGTCCTGCAATTTCATCTCAAAAGTTCTCTCTCCTGTTATAGAACTATAAGTTTTATCTGCTAATTGCACCACCCTAACTTCAGATTCTTCTACTGCTAAATCTAACATTTTACATAAAAAGTCACCTTTCTCTCCCACATAAGTTTTATCTGAACCGGAATCTATTAAAGCAATAAACGTAATATCCTCCAGCAAAATTTCAACAAAACATCTATCTCCATTAACTAAATCTGTAGGATTTATATTTAACATCACACAAGCCTGATTTTTAGTTAATTGTCATAAGGAATTTGTAGGCCTAACTTTTCTTCCTTGGGGCATCCTACAATCAATAGACCTATGTCCAAGCTTATTACAATTATAACATTTAATCGTAGCGCGTGGAGTAACTCTACGAGGTGCCTTACACTCGAACTGCCTATGTCCTGTTTTATCACAATTCCAACATCGCTGATTATTTGAAAAACGCAAAGTGGTGTTTTTACCATTATCCCTCGACTCATCCTGTCTCTCTTTATTTTCTATTACTTTAACCATTCTAGAATCATTTACAGGACTTGAATTCCGTTCCTTATCCCACGTCTTTGCAGAAAAACTAACATTGGGTTTCTTTTGTAACTCGGACGATGGAAGTTCCTGTTTTCCCTGAATTCCTAGCGCTGTATGAACTGAAGGTATAACAACTTGTCTCTGAGGTTTATAAGCCGTTTCTTTAATTGTAGCTCTAACCTGCGTTGGAGGAGGAATATATCTCTCAGAATCTAACAATATTTGTTCATACTGTCTACCTACACGTATTAAATCTGTTATAGTTTGAATCTCTGCAGGTCTAAGGTACAATTTTACATCAGGACGCAAATTTTTGATAACAGTCTTCATCATTTGTTGAGGACTCATTGGAGTACTCAGCCTCCTCATTAACGTTTGAATAGCATTAACATAATCAAAAATCGATTCTTTGGGACCTTGCGTTCTCTGTCTAATCTCATCCAAAAGCGAGTCTTCCTCATCAATAGGCAAGTAATATTCTCTAAATTCTTTCAAAAAAGCTTCCCATGTAGGCCAATCTGTTAATCTGTTCCTGTACCAAAGTAAAGCTGAATCTTGTAAAATTTCGGGTAATACTGACAATAACTCTACACCCTGTAACTTAGAGCTTTGTTTTAAATCTTCCAATCTCTCCAAAAATAAGTAAATACTATCCCCAGGTTTGAATTTAATGTTCCATTTACGAACCAGATCCAAAGTATTTGGTTTATGTGGCTCTAACTGAATTGTAAACGATGGTACTACTGGTACAACTTCTTCTGAATCAGCTACTGCCATGGCCTTCCTACGCATTAACTTAACCCATGTATACACTACATCTCCATATGAATCTTGTGGAACCGTTATATTATGTTCAACTAAATCTTCTTCCAAAACTTCCTGACTCAGAGCAAAAGCCGTAATTAACACTTGAAATGACTGAGGGTTCTTACGGGCATAATCTAACAAGCGTTGTCTTAACTCATCCCTTGTACCTGTGGTCGGTAACTTTACTCTATCACATTCTGCCTCTAAATCCGCCTTCCTCAACTTCCTAATAGCTTGGGTTAGCTCAGCTGCTCTTATTTGTGCATACGGATCAACATAAGTAGCCATATTTATATATTAACAATACCACTGGAAAAAAAAAAGATTAGAACACACAATAGTTCAGTCGTCTGTCTTAGTCATCTATAGAAGTCCTTACTTGTCAATAGTCATTATTCTTTTCCCAAAAATATGTTATTATTATTATTATTATTTTTTTTTTTGAGAATAAATTTCAGTTATACTAACCTAACTCCCAAAATTCTTTTAACCCTATCTCGCCTCACGTTAGGATATCAAACTATCACTGCCTCACGCTATGGGCTATCATAATATGGAACTTCAACTGAATAAAGGTTTCTTTTTTTTTTTTTTTTAACAATTTTAACTAAATTAAGTTGCAACAATTAGCAATACTGTTTTGTTTTAACACTACTCAGCCCCACGCTGGGCGCCAAACTTTGTGACGGGCTTTTCTTACTTTATGCTATAAAGTTCCTTAACTTCTTGGATTAAATCTTCGCCAAAATTCTTCGCCAAAATCTGTGACGACTAATATGTGATTATTCTCAATCGTAGTATATAAGTTTACTGAACTCCTACAAAACAAGGTCACTCATACACCTGTCGTGTCATCACAACACTGCCTGCATAGTCCACATTCCAACGTTCAGTACAACTACCTTTGACACCGGGTGATTGCAAACTTCCTACTCTCAGTCTACTTTCTCTCTCTTTTAACAATTTACCCAGTCTTGATAATATTGATGAAAATTTATATTAACGGGCGCCATCATCAATACGCTTCCTCTTTTCTTTTTGTTATGTATCAGCCCAGACACAAATTAAATTATAGATACACAGGCTATGTACCTACATGCCCCTCGACTAGCTTTTAAATTAACAGTGGAGACGGGAGTTGGGTTCGGATTTACCTTTCGTTTTTTTTTTTTATTCTGCTTCTTCTTTTTCTCCTTTTTCAATACTCACTACCAAAGTATGTAACTTAGCACAAAAACCAGCGACTCTCAAACCATTACAAGGATAAGGGTCAAAAATCTGAACTTCACGTTAATTTACTTTGCATAACAATAACCATAATTTATTTAATATATTATTTTTTTTCTTTTTTCAACAATAACAATCTTATATACAATAAATTACATTTACACTACATTAACCATTCAACACTTTTATTGGTAGGATAATATTTGATTATTCAAGGTTAGTATACCCAATTTTAACTATATAAGTACGTTCTCTGTTCAACAATAACAAATCCTTAATTAATTACTTTAATTTTCTTTCTTTATTTTTCAGGTATCTACTAGAACGTCTTGTATTATTCTTCTAATTTACTACTGACTTGTGTAGTCATTTACATTTGCAACTTCAGGATAGTTCAATATATATATTATACTGGGTTTTTTTTTTTCTCTTGAATAAATAAAGGTTTTCAATTCATAATCCAGTCCTTACTCTACAGATTACACTCAATAATCCCACCTATGTCTCCTATATTAGTCTATTTGTCAGCTTAGTCCATGAAGAATTGTATTTAAAGATAGATAGAAAAGACAGTCTCATGAAGAAAGAAATAGAAGTTTAGGCCTATACCCACAGAGTGACTGTGGCGATAGACCACCGATACAGGAGCGGCGTCTAGATCTTGAGTTACAAACAATCTGACTCCTCTCCTGCAACCGGGAAAATATTAATGGGCCGCAAACAAAAATAAAATTTTGTAAATCGACGTCAGAGGTCCCTGACACTCTCTCCTAGAGGCACGTGGGGCCGTTGTTCGCCTCCAACATCGATGGCTTTCACAATCTCTCATAAATTTCTTTTCTTTATATGTTACTGGTATAGGCCTTGTCTACTACCAGATTTTATTTGTTTGATTCGGGATACTTCCGGCGTTCCCTCACCTCACCCTTACAATCTCTGGTACTTGCTAATAAACTACTTATCATCAGTACACTACTCGCAATTACCTATTCTCCTCTTTCTAACCTAACCAATCATTTGTTGTTATCTTTCAACTCACTCTCCTCTTTCTAACCTGACCAGTCATCAGCTATTATCTTTTAACCCCTTTCTTTCTTTAAGTAGAGTTCCCTTCAGCTTATACCATTGATTTAATTCACTCGGTGGTTATTCTAGTTTTCCTACTTCTTACGTTACTACTCTTTAGCATGGGCACCCAATCTTCTTTTGTCTCTAAATTCCCTAGAATTCTAACTGAAACTAATTCACGCCCAGATTAGTAAGCTTCTCTATAACCCCTTTAGTGACTTCTACTTCTACCCTAACATGTAAATTTTCCAATGGTACACACCTAATGCACTACCACTCGTAGGCCTTCTTTTGCCCTTCAATCTTTCCACTTCTTATCCCCCTCTACCATGTTCCATACACCTTCGCTTGTAGATAAATCTCTAAAAAAAACATAACTTAACATTACAGGCCAGCATGAAATCTATTTATAGATAGTCACCCGTCACCTGAAAGAAACCCAAGTGGGAGGGGCCCTCGTAAGAAGTACTAAGCATGCCCCTTAATTACTTTTCTTCCTTACTCCCCTCGCGTCCTGTCTCAAAAATAACAAAGTTTCTATGAGCATCACCAATTGCCCCTAGCTATGTATTCATTCGTGGAACAATCACCCAAAAAACCCCAAAGTGAAGAGATCTATCTGTAGCCTTCAGCGGTTAGGCTCTTGACTGCTCTTTTATAATTAACTTAGACCAGAAATAGAAAATAGTTGGATTACTGGATTTCATCACTTTACTTCTAGAATTCTCACTTCTATATTTCAATTCTATTCTTCTATCATACCCTACGGCGTCTGATTGCCATACATGACTTAGAAACCATCCTTAAAAAAGGAATATCTCAGTTTTCTCACTCCCCAAACAATAAGAAAAAGTCTAGACGATTATACTCAACCAGTGATGTCCAACTTATCCTCCGATCCTGAGCTGTCTCCCATTACTTCCTGATGTCCATATCTGCTCTTATTCAGAGCGAGCAGTCACGACTCACTCTCACAGCTGATGTTCGCTGTAGCGGTGTCTCGTACTGGCCGACTTGGTGTATTCTTCTGATTAATGACTATCTCCATATAGTCGTGTCAAGGAAGTTCACAACCAGAATTTCCTTAGATGGAAGTCTGACACACCATCATGCCAGAACGTCGCTACCGCTGTCACACATCCCAATCTCGTCTTCTCCCTTCTGCCTTTTCAACTTCTCTCTCTCGTAGTCAGGCACGTACTCCTACTGTCTTTTTCGGATCAGCTCTTCTCCCGTCGACTCACCGTCGGCGCATGCGCACTTCTCTTTTTTCTGGAATTCAAATAAATTCAGGGCAGTATCGATAGTCATAACAGGGTTCAATATCGATTAATCGAAGTCTCCCCAACCCTTCCTTTGTTTAGAAATGGTTTCTTATCGTCTATTATGCACGCAGCCATTCGCTACGTGACAGGGTACATTAATTTACATATTACAGATGAGAGAGAATGGGGTGAGATAGTTCAGTAACAAGATATTTCCTTTTCTTTTGAGTTATCAAGAGATTGAGTTACAGTATTCCTCAATACTGTAGAAGCATGATTGAATTAGGAATTTTTTTAGGGTGCTTTTGAATTTGCTTGGGGATTGTATATTTTTTAAGTGTTGTGGTAGTTTGTTGAACAAATTTACTCCACTGTATTTAGCTCCTTTCTGAAATTGTGCTGTGTTATGAGTAGGAATAGAGAGATTATTTCTGAATCTGGTTTTGTGCTCATGATTTGTTCCATTTGTTTGAAATTCGTTTAGGTGAGCTTTGACATGTATCAGTAACTCATATATGTATAGGGATGGAAGAGGTAGGATTTGCAAGGTCTTAAAGATGGGTCTACATGAGTCATTTTTGTTTGCTCCAGACAGTATTCGAACGATTCTTTTCTGAATTCGGAATATTGCTATGCTTTTAGTGCTGTTTCCCCAGAAGATTATGCCATATCTCATAATGCTTTGGACGTGGGCAAAATAGAGAGATCTATTCGTGGGTGCATTGGTAAGTTTTTTAATATGGTAAAGCGCATAGGTGAATTTTCCTAGTTTTTTAACAACTTCTCCTCTATGTGAGTCCCAAGATAGATGTTCATCTATGGTTATGCCAAGAAATTTGGTGGATGGAGCATATCGGATTGAGTTTTCAAAGCTAATGGTTGGTTTTGGTGGGCTATTATTTCTCTTTAGGTGAAAGGATATGGCAATTGATTTGTTGTCATTCAGTGTGAGGCCATTTGAATTGAACCACTTAGTTAGTTGCTGAGATGTGATACTGATATTGTCCTGTAACAGTTGTTCGTTTCTGCCTGCAATAAGGATGCTTATGTCATCTGCAAACAGTGTGGTGCATGTGGAGTCAATGTTTAATGGCAAGTCATTTATAAACAGAACGAAAAGAAGTGGTGCAAGTATTGAGCCCTGCGGTACTCCATAGGGTGCTGGTTTTGGATCAAATGAGTGTTTTTCAAGCATGTGATTTGTTTTATTCACATGGGTAATTTCAACAATATGATTGCGGTTTGTAAGGTATGATTGCAGCCACCTTAGGGCTACTCCTCTAATCCCATAACATTCTAATTTACTAAGTAGCATATTGTGGTTTATAATATCAATGGTGGATGGAGCATATCGGATTGAGTTTTCAAAGCTAATGGTTGGTTTTGGTGGGCTATTATTTCTCTTTAGGTGAAAGGATATGGCAATTGATTTGTTGTCATTCAGTGTGAGGCCATTTGAATTGAACCACTTAGTTAGTTGCTGAGATGTGATACTGATATTGTCCTGTATCAGTTGTTCGTTTCTGCCTGCAATAAGGATGCTTATGTCATCTGCAAACAGTGTGGTGCATGTGGAGTCAATGTTTAATGGCAAGTCATTTATAAACAGAACGAAAAGAAGTGGTGCAAGTATTGAGCCCTGCGGTACTCCATAGGGTGCTGGTTTTGGATCAGATGAGTGTTTTTGAAGCATGTGATTTGTTTTATTCACATGGGTAATTTCAACAATATGATTGCGGTTTGTGAGGTATGATTGCAGCCACCTTAGGGCTACTCCTCTAATCCCATAACATTCTAATTTACTAAGTAGCATATTGTGGTTTATAATATCAAAGGCTTTAGACTGATCAAGAAATAGTCCTACACAATTTTGTCTTCAGTCTAAGATAGTCCTTGCTTGTTCTATGAAGTTATAGACAGCCGTTTCAATAGATTTTCCTCTTATAAATCCATGTTGATCCTTTGTTATTATATTGCGCTGGTCTAAGAAGGAAGTCAGTCTGTTATGCATAATTTTCTCAAGGATTTTGGATATTGGTGACAGTAGGGAGATCGGTCTATAGTTATCTAACATGTATTTTGGTCCTTTTTTATAAATGGGTTTAATTATTGCTGTTTTTAGGATTTCGGGAAATTGACCAGTGGAGAGTGAAATGTTCGCTAGGTGGCATAGGGGTTCTATAAAATGTTCACTACATGTCTTAATTAGGGAGTCCGGAATTTGATCGATGCTCACAGAGTTTTTGTTTTTGCGTTCTTTAATAATGTTTACTATTTCTGTTCTTTCAACTGGGTATAAGAATATGGAATTTTCATTTCTGTTGATTTTGGGTCTATTGAGGGGGGTCCCAGGATTTGATTCCTGATTTTTGCAGATAAGATTTTCAGCTATTGAGCTAAAATGGTCATTAAATAAGGTGGCTAAAGATTTTGGATCTGTTATCATATTACCTTTTGTGTCTTTTATTGTGAGTTGTGAGTGGTTTTCTTTTCTGAGTGCTAGTTCTTTATTAATTATATTCCACATTGCTTTTGATTTATTTGTGGCATTTCTTATATAATTGTCATAATGTAGGCCTACAGAAACTGCAAGCTGCATCTGCGATTGATTCATCACTTAAGTTATAGGTAGACCTGGGATTTTAAGGCTCTAAAAAAATTAGTTTTAGGCAACTAAAATAGGCTTTTAAAACAAGTAAAATAGGCTTTTAAAAGAGAAAATAGGCACTCAAAATAGGCTTTTAAAAGAGAAAATAGGCACTCAAAATATGCTTTAAAATGTGTAAATAGAAAGAAAATAGACTTCAAAATATCACAATATACACTTAAACTGTAATGTGATTTTTTTACTGTAAGAAATGTGGTAGGCCTATACCTATTCTTAACAGAAATAACGGCAAAATTAAGACAGAATTAAAAAGGAATTTATTAAAAACAGTTATGGATTAGGCCTATATGAAAAATCATCAGTAGTAAACTAAAACCTTAATACTAAAATCACTGAACATATGGTAAATACAGCACTGTAGGCATCCCTAATGAAGTATTTGCGAAGAACATTCACTTTCATTCGTAATTTGCTTTGCAGTACATAACGATGATCTTCTCCAAATTTTCCACAGTCAGGCTGTGTCTTTTGTCTGTTAAAATCATTTTGAAGGCAGAAAAAGAGCGCTCCACACTCACAGACGTTAGAGGGGCATAGGAAAATTTACCTACATTTTTCAGTTCAATTTCACTAGGTAACTCTACCTTTTCCCCATCCATTACCTGGTGTACTCTTTTCAGCACTGAATAACTTGGATTTTTCTGCAGTACACTAGCCCACTTGTCTCTTATTTTATCCCCTACCTTGCCCCTAGCACTCTGTATATTGTTCTCAGCTTTCTCAATTACAGAAAATTGCTGGTTGAGACTGTTTCCTTTTTCCTCCATTTTTTTAATGGTGACTGGAAGAAATGAAAGATTTGCCTGAATATATGCAATGTCTCTCTGAACACTGGAATAATCCTTTAGCAGCTCTTTGACAGATGACACACATGCACAGTTGTCCGTTAAAGGCAAATCGTCTATCACAGTCATGATTTTCTCAAGATGTTCTGCATAATAGAGGGCCGCTTCCATCCAGGAACCCCAACGGGTGATGATTGGCTGTGGGGGAAGGGGAATAGAGGGGAGTTTCTCTCGAAAGATGGCTATTCTTGATGGAGCCTTACAGAACACTTTCTTCATTGTTGAAACGAGGGTATTTACTGCAGGAAACTCTGCCCTAACTGCTTCTGCGAGTCTATGCAAGGCGTGTGCCATGCAAGTAACATGAATTAAAGAAGGGTAGAAAGTTTTTAGGAGAGGTGCCGTAGCCATCATGTAGGAAGCAACATCGAAGACAAGAAGAAGGACTTTAGAATCATCAACACTCCCAGGATACAACAATTGCAACCCCTTGTTGATGAAGTATGCAATGCTTTGACTATTGACTTTCTCTAGCTTTAGAGCAAAGAAGGTGAGCAGTAGATGCCTGATTGGGTTCCAGTTTTCCTACTATAAGATTAGCAATGTACCTGCCCACAGAGTCTGTGGTTTCGTCCACACACAACCATATGCAAGACTCCCCAATATCCTCCCAGATTGACAAAATGACCTCATTGTAGCAAATATCTAAGTAGTTTTTCTTTAATGTAACTTAGATGCTGATGGTATGTGCTGCTTGGTGTATTTCTGTAAAAAATCTCTGAAAACCGGATTGTGCACAGCATTCCAGGGAATATTTGCTGCAACTAGGGCTCTACACATATCGGCATAGAAACCATTTTGGGTTGTGGGAGATATAGTTTGTGTGAGCAGAGTCTGTCTAATGTTACTTTTCAAGGCTGCTTTCGCTTTATGACTGGCAATATGTGCATGCTGCTGAAGGTGGCATTTTTTCTCATGTGAAATCTAAAACACAATAAAGGTGATGCAAATTAGAGACTAAAATGAGGATTAGAATAGGTGAATAGCTATTCAATAAAATTTGTAATTTTGAACTATTTCATTTAAGCCACTATTACTCTAAAGTTAATTAAGAAGAACAAAGTTTATTTTGTCAGTTAAGAAAGTTGACTTTCAATAACGGCTGCTGCCCAGCTCATGGCCTGCAGATATTGGGTGGTCATGTGGTCAGCACGACACATCCCTCAGCCGTATTGCGTTGCCTCCATGACCACTGATCACTGTAGCTTCCCAGTTGTCCTCTCGACGCTGAGTCAGCGCCGATCCAGACCTCATAGCTTTCTAAATTACTGCCGGTACTGGAAATCGAACACATGCCACCTGGACGAGGTCTCTAAAATTCATTAGAGGAGCCAATATCGACAAAACCTTGGTCTTAGATTAATATGAAAAATACACATACCTGTTTATTGCAGTACTGGCAGAAAACAATCTTGCCATCAAAAGCCATCCCTGGATATTGTGTAAGCCATTGCTGTATAAGCAAGCTCTTAGATGATTTTGTTTTAGGCATCACGAACGAACTTAAACACTTCACTTGTTCTTTCACTGGCGAATTGACACAGTGTGCCCTGTCTTACTACCTGCTACTTGTTCTTTTGAGCTAATCCTCCCCCTTCCCCCGTCAGTCAGCATTTCTTTGGTGAAAGTTGTCTGGGAAAATCAAGTTTGTGTGAAAACCCCACCCCCTGCTGTTTTGCCGTTCTGCTCTTCATTCAGGGATGTCCATTATATGTTTGTAAAAATTACAGAAGTAGAATTTTATTTTAAATGTACAAAATAGGCATTTTTGGGCACTTAAAAACTCTATAAATGTAAGTGAATTATCATGAAACGTCGACATATTTAAAAATTTTCATGTTTTTTCTTAAGGAACAGAATAGGCATTTGCCTTAAAATTACAGGTCTAGTTATAGGGCAAGTCATTAATGAAAATTAAAAAGAGCAAAGGTCCTAGCATTGATCCCTGAGGTATCCCATTCTTAACAACCCCTAAGTTAGATTCATTTCCATTTATTATTACCTCTTGAGTTTTATCAGACAGCTATGATTTGAACCACTTAAGTGTTACATTATCCAACCCTTAATGATCTAATTTTTGAAGTAATATTTCATTATTTATACAGTCAAACGCTTTCGCTAAGTCACAGAAAATTTCCAGAGCGTACTTCTTTTTATCTAACGCTTCCAATATTTTAGTGGTGAGTTGAAATGTAGCATTCTCAGTGGACATGCCACTTCTAAATCCAAATTGAGATGATGTATGAATGTTATTCAAATTAAGATAGTGTATTATGCGGTTGTACATAGCCTTTTCAAAAACTTTTGAAAATGAGGTTAATAGGTCTGTAATTTGATGGTAGATTTTTGTCACCTTTTTTAAAGACGGGCTTAACAATAGCATGCTTCAGTCTTTCTGGAAATATTCCATTTTCTAACGAAGAATTGCACATGTGACTAAGAGTTTTACTGAGTTCCCTAGAGCAGCTTTTTAACAACTTATTACTTATCTCGTCCCATCAAGACGAGCTTTTACTTTTGAGAGACTTGATTATATTTTCAATTTCCATGTGGGAAGTCCGGTTCATTTGAAATCTATGGTTCCAAGCTGTAGATTTTGTCAGTAGGTCTACTGCCTTAATGCTAATATTATTTGTAGGAATACATTTCTCTGCAGTATTTATAAAGTGACTGTTAAAAGCATTTGTAATGTCTGATAACTTATCTACAGGGTTAGGATTTTTAGGTGCAAATTTTATATGAAAAAAGGAAGGGAAAAGGTGCTAAAATAAGGTAAAAAAGGGGACAAAAAGGTGCTATTTTACTCAAGTAATTCAAAAAAATCTATCTTCTATTAACAGTTATTGAGTTGCGAAAAAACACATCAAATCATCACTCACCAGAAACAGTAAAATACAGGAAGCTGTTGTACTTCAAGACATTGAGCATCTCTACATTTTTAAAAATAAGCCTGTTTCTATTAGGACATAGAATGTCTTTGTACATGCTAAAGCTTCTTTCGACATCCACAGAAACCAGTGGGGCAAACTTTGTATTCACTCGGAATGGCAACTCTACACATGTGGCAAATTCCTCAACATCCGGATTTTTCTGAAGACTAGACTCAAGTTTGTCTTTAGCAAAGCCCTCTAACTGGTCCCTCACTGAAGTGAAAATATCCCATTGTTTTTCCTTTTCGAGACCTTGTTCTTCCAATTGTTTGATAGCTGCAGTCAAGTACTTGTAACCATGGACACAAAATAGTTCTGTCTCCAAATTCTGTATTTTTTCCGGTAGCAGAAGTTGTTGGGCCTTGGAAATCGCACCTACGTCTGCTAGATCCAATGAAAGCACAAAATCCTTAATCTTGTCAAAATTCTCACACAACATAACAGCACACTGAATCCATGATCCCCAGCGAGTAATGACCGGGAATTTTGGAAGGGGGAGGCCAGTGATTTCCTTGTAGGCAACAACACGACTCGGAGCTTTCTGTAGAATCTTCTTCAGGGCAGAGATGTATTCATTTGCAATGTCGTATTCATTCCTTATGGATTCACAAACCCTGTGAAGGGCATGGACTAGGCATGTCACATGCTTTAACTTAGGGAACAAAGGTTTCAATTGGTTAATTGCTGAAACCATGTATGGAGCCTGGTCTGTAACCACCAGAAGAAGTTTTTCAAATGCGATACCACTTGGCCACAGGTTTTGACAGAAGTCCATGATTGATTGCATTACTGTACTGGCGTTGGCTTTCTCCAGTTCGTACATTTTAAACAACATGGGCTTAACGTTCTCCCCTGATAGGGGAAAAACTAAAATGTTCAAAACATATCGTTCCATTGAGTCTGTAGTTTCATCCAATATGATTCCCACATCACAATCAGTCACTTTCTCCTTGATGGTTTTTATGGTTTCTTGGTAAACAGGCTCCATGTAGTTTCTTCTTATAGTACTCTCATCAGGCCCTGACATCTTTGTGTATTTTTCAAGGAATCCTTTGAAAGTCGGATGGTTTACCTTATTGAGTGGAATTCCCGCTTGTGTAAGAGCAGCACATAAATCAATGTTGAATTTCTTCAAATTTTGAGTTTTCGATGAACTCTGTTCAATCACATTCCGTAATAAAGGTTGTCGCGATTTATTTGCTTGAAGTGTCTTGTTCTTTTGATGCTTAGAAGTGGAAATGTGTTGTTTGATGCGGTCTCGCTGGTGTTTTTCATCTAACAAAATTCCTGAATCGCAAATGCTACACCGTATTACAGTTCCATCTGTTTCTACGGAATCTTATTTGAATTCCTGAGACAGAGAAAATAACCGGGCTCTGGACACCTTAGACATGGCAAAAATACACTCATTTAATCACAGATTTGCACTCACGATCAACAGACTACTGACTGGTGAAGTCAAGAAGATGGAAGTGAGAGAAAGAGGATTTGCGTCTACACAATATTTTTTTTATAATAAATTATAATTTGGTGGAATGAAATACGCATTTCCATTGTAGCAAGCTATTTGTTTCGGCAAAGTGAAAGAGGATTTGCGCGCACACACAATATTATTGTTGATGGAATGAAATATCATTTCCATTGTAGGGAGCTATTTGTTTCGGCAAAGTGAGAGAAAGAGGGTTTGCACGCACACACGTATCATTTTCTGTTGTTGCAGGTGTGCTTTCAGTCCCGCTTTTACTGGAAGTAAAATGGAATGAAACTCACAAGTCATTCATAACGCTTTATAATGATAAAATGCACTCTAGAAGAATATTGATGAGCTACAGTATATGAAAAAGGGGAAGAAAGGGGATTATGGGCATTGTTGAGAAAAAAGGGAAAAAAGATGCTACAAAAATGTCTCCATTCTCGACTATAGATAAAATCTCACGCTGTGGTATCTTTCCGAAAAGCTTTAATTTACCCTACGAGAAAAGGTGCGCACCTAAAAATCCTAACCCTACTTATCTAGTTTTCTGTCTTGGTATATTAGTGATGTACAATCATTGTTTTCCTTTGTTCTTCCCGTTTCATTTTTTATGATATTCCATACAGTCTTATTTTGATTTTGATTAATTAATTACTTGTGAAAAATGCCTACTTTTTGCTGCTTTGATTACTTTCTTCAGTATGTTGCAATTCTTTTTATAGTATTCCTTATGAGTTTGGTTGTTACTGGTTCTACTTTTGTTTGCATATGATATTGTAATACCAGCAGTTAACCATGTGTTATTCCTTGAATTAGGTAAATTAGCAGTTTTCTTTTTTGGAAAATTTGCCTCAAAATGCCGTAACACTATGTTTAGGAATTCACTTAATTTACTATCTACTTTGTCATAGGATAACATTGATTCCCAGTTTTCATTCACAAGTTCTTGTTTGAAATTTAAAATTGAATCATCATTCATTACTCTATAGTCATATTAGTATGGGTATGTGTACTGATCGAATTTACTTTATTACTGTTCAGCACTAACATTTGTGCATCATGATCCGATAATCCATTTAATATTGGAAGTACTTTACAATTTAAATGTTTTTCTATATCTATAAATATATTATCTATTGTTGTGGGAGTTGTGAATTCTAGTTGGAAAGTTTACTATGAAATCTAGAGTATAGCTACCCAATAAAGATATCAGTCTGATCTTTTTCCTAATTGAGAAATCTATATTAAAGTCCCCACACAGTATGATATTTAGATTAGTACTATATAGTGAATTAAGAACCCTTTCTAACTGAAAAAATAAATAAAAACGAAGTAGGCTAATATAAACAGTGGATCATACTAAATCAATAAAATAATTGAAATTACCTGATGGTGCCCTGTAAATGGTTAGTATTACAAAGGTATCATTGTCAGAATCCACTCTGGTCGAACAACATTCAAAATCCTGTTCTTTTCAGAAGGAACTTGTGTCTAGGCCTATATCACTGAAATGTAAGTGTCTTTTGATAAATATTCTCACACCTCCACATTTTATTTAACGTCTACAACATTTTGAACATAGTGAAAAGTTATAAATTTTTAATTGTTCCAGTTCTGTTTCTCAGCCATTTCATAATTACGGGTGGGACATTCTAGGGTCATTCCATATTAAATCAACAAATGGGCGTTGCCGCATCATTTTTTATTTTGATGAAATTTGGTAGGTGATGTGTACCAGTCTTCTGAACCCCAAAACAAATCTTTTTATACCTCAAAAAAATTTTACTCCAGAGATATAGGCATTTGTTTGGGACACGAACAAGCAAAAAATGTAATTTCAGACCCATTTTCTGAAAGCCGTAGAATTTCTATTTGAATCAGTAGGATGATCAAATAGGGCTCATTGGGAAGCTTAAAGAATGGACTTTCATTTGTGCATACTAAATTAGATTTAAGTTAAGTCTAAACAGACGTTTCTAGGGCTCAAATCTTCGTTCGTGAACTGTCGTTTTGCGTAAATTTAGACATTAAAAAAACAATGAAGGACTTGGAGTAACAGGCCAATTTTTTTTCCTATTACACTTAATGTATGAGAAGTATGTGTAGGAAAAAACTGAGCTGTTACTGGTGGTCCTTCACCCTGAAAAATTTGCTTAAACTTCGACAAAAATGTAAATCGGGCTTTTTCTCGGTCCCAAAAAGTAATGTGGGACAGGTGATAAAAATCTGAAAATGCCAAGATGAGAAGCCCTTATAGTATACTTTAAAATAAAAACAAAATCATTTTGTGACCCGAAGGGATAGAGGAGCTACAAGCCTTTGAAATATAGAGAAAACAACACTTGACCGCTACTGAAAATAGGCTAAGCAGATAGGATAATTACCACAAAATTTAATTTAAATTTACATAAAATATAAAACATTTATTTACAAAGGACAATTTTTCTCAGTCATACAAATTTCTGATTTTTAATTTTTCTAACAATTTTTCACATTTGACTTATTTTTAAGCTACATTGATGGCAATTTCAAGTACTGTATTTAGAAACCATTCTTATCCTGGTTTATTAGGTGTAGGTAATGCATTAAACTCTACTCTTCTATACAGTATATTGAATTATATGTTAACTGTTATAAGTTCTGGACACGCACTGTTCATTGGAGTCTGGTTGCTGACCAAGTCATGTTTGAATATGCATAGCTTCATATGATCCAGCCCCTCTGTTCAATGCTGTCCACTATCCACTTACTGAGCTGACTCACAGCAAGTAGGTTGTGTTTGTGCTTCATTATCTTTTGATTAGTTTATTTATTTTTTAAAATTATTACTATTGTTATTTTGTGCTGAATACATGCTATTGAAATTGTTACCAGTATATTACTATGATTGAGTGTTCTTGTACTGTTGGCATCTTCAAAGGAGAGGTATCTCATAAATTATCTTACTCTAGGTCTTCAGTACTCAATACTATTTCCGAGTTCACTGAAGAACAAAAAAACATTATTTTCAATTAGAACTGGTTGCGATGATATAAAATGCTTCACAAGGCTGAATTTTTGGACAGATACTTCCAAATCTTGTGTATGGTCTTGCTCTGACCCCTACAGTGTTCACTCAAAACCTATTAAAAATCTCTCTCAGATAAATATCAATGACACTTTCCATGTGCAGTCCTGAGCTGAAATTAATCACAGGGAAGGTATTGTGCACAAAATGTTAAAAAAATTAAAAATCCAAAACAAGGCACAGAGACCGGTACTGACAGTGAAGATGAATGAACGTTTATGAACCTGAAGTCATTCTTGTTGAAACAGTTAATGATGCTTGTTCAGTCCTTGGTATTTCTCCTGTTAAGGTGCAGAATCTGTCGGTTGAAGCTAGACCCTCAGTGTTAACAAATAAAGTTAGTAAGATAGTCAAATCTATAACAGGAAAGCTAAGCAAGTCTTTTGATTTGAACATTTCAACTGATAATGAGGAATTTTCAATGAACATGCAGCCTGCCAGTTTAGCGAATGAGTACAAGCAACTAATTCACAAGCTCAAAGAAAAAAATGAAAGTTGCATCAACTACTAAAGAACATTGTAAGTTT
The DNA here is from genome assembly GCA_964059195.1 of Ectobius pallidus. NCBI lineage: Eukaryota > Metazoa > Arthropoda > Insecta > Blattodea > Ectobiidae > Ectobius > Ectobius pallidus. The sequence continues at coordinate 38,395,305 of CAXKWD010000009.1, forward strand.
AGCTCCTGGAGTAGTTGGAGTATTAGTATAGTTCAGAGTGAGTTTAATGTCAGCCAATACTTAGCCCGCCAGTCAAGAAATTTAGTGAAAAAGAACGGGATTTTGCCACAGAATAAGGAGAACAGGACTAGGAATAAACTTGATGAAGTTTCAGTCAAAACTGTACAAGGCTTCTACGAAAAAGATGAGTACAGCAGAATGATGCCAAGGAAAAGGGACTGTGTATCTGTTAGAGGACCTAATGGAGAAAAAGATTAACATACAGAAAAGGTTAATTTGATGTGACCTTAAAGAGCTTTATGCAGCTTTTAGTGTTTAATGCATTACCTACATCCAAAAAACCAGGATAAGAATGGTTTCTAAATACAATAGTTGAAAATACAGTACTTGAAATTGCCATCAATGTAGCTTAAAAAGAAGTCAAATGTGAAAAATTGTTAGAAAAATTACAAGAAATCAGAAATTTGTATGACTGAGGAAAATTCTCATTTGTAAATAAATGTTTTAGGATTCTATGTAAATTTAAATTAAATTTTGTGGTAATTATCCTATCTGCTTAGCCTATTTTCAGTAGCGGTCAAGTGTTGTTTTCTTGATATTTCAAAGGCTTGTAGCACCTCTATCCCTTCGGGTCACAAAATGATTTTGTTTTTATTTTAAAGTACACTATAAGGGCTTCTCATCTTGGCATTTTCAGATTTTTATCACCTGTCCCACATTACGTTTTGGGACCGAGAAAAAGCCCGATTTACATTTTTGTCGAAGTTGAAGCAAATTTTTCAGGGTGAAGGACCACCAGTAACAGCGCAGTTTTTTTCCTACACATACTCCTCATACATAAGTGTAACAGGAAAAAAAATTGGCCTGTTACTCTAAGTCCTTCATTGTTTTTTTAATGCCTAAAGTTACGCAAAACGACAGTTCACGAACGAAGATTTGAACCCTAGAAACGTCTGTTTAGACTTAACTTAAATCTAATTTAGTATGCACAAATGAAAGTCCATTCTTTAAGCTTACCAATGAGCCCTATTTGATCATCCTACTGATTCAAATAGAAATTCTACGGCTTTCAGAAAATAGGTCTGAAACTACATTTTTTGCTTGTTCGTGTTCCAAACAAATGTCTATATCTCAGGAGTAAAATTTTTTAGAGGTATAACAAGATTTTCTTTGGGGTTCAGAAGACTGGTACACATCACCTACCAAATTTCATGAAAATCAAAAATGGTGCGGCAAAAGATTTTCTTAAAATTTGTTGATTTAATATTGTATTATTATTCAGTGACCTTTAGAATGTATGTAAATTTATTCCTTTTTCTAGAGACCATTGAAATTCTGTTTAACCTATTTTTCCCCAGCTTCCTAATTAGAACATTTGTAATTTATTCTTGCCCATTCTGCCAGTTTATTCATTGATATTTAGTTCTTAGTGGCTTGTTAATGACAGTGCCATGTCATCTGCATAAATGTGAAGATCTCATCCGCTTCTGCTTTTAGTGTATCTACTAACTTAATTCTGTAATCGTCGTAAGCAGTGTCTGAACTATGGCATACACTTCATATTGACTGCTTATCTTAATTTATAATTTATTTATACTCACTTAAAGAAGAGCATAGGCGTAACCAGGCCGACCATATGGGGGGATTATAACATCTGGGGGTATGGAATACCCCCCAGGGAGAGGGGGGTCCGGGGGTCCTCCCCCGGAAAATCTTAAAAATTAAGATGCACAATAACGAGTTTTAAGCTTCCGGGGGTCCTCCCCCGGAAAATTTTAAAAATTAAGACGCACAATAACAAGTTTTAAGCTTCCCACGCTTTATACTTGTATTAAGTAATTTATGGGCAGACTTAAAAAAATTGTACAATTTTCCTTTTTTTAATCAATGGGGGGGGGGGGGGGGGGTTCAAACCCCCAAACCCATCCCCCCCTCGTTACGCCTATGAAGAAGAGTAACAGACGGGACAGGAAAATGACATGGTTTATGCAGTTATGATATACATAAACTATTTTCTGTTCTTCATCTAAACATAAAATAAACATGTCGAGTGTAAGTATTGTGCTTAGGCTTCTTTTCATATTTTTCTCTTGTCTTTAATTCTACTAGGATGAACACCACAATTGATGAAGCCAGAGTAACAGATGGGTCATGATGGTAACAGATGGGACATTTTGCAATTTTATCTATTTAAATGCACACAAGTTATTTCTCAACGCTATATAACTGAATTACAGTAAATCACTTCTGAACAAATAAAGTTTCATAAGTAGGTTACAGAATTTCGTATTTCAGAATAAAAAGATGGGAAATTCGCAATGTAGGGGGGCCAATCTCGCGATGAACCAGGAAAATTCCTTGAAGAGACTATTAAGGCTTCGCAAACTAAGAAATTTAAAAACATCTGTTTACAGTTGCAGCTTGAGTTTTGATCAGGTTGGGTAAGTATCCTGCGCCTTTGGTAAACAATGCAAAATCTATGATCAGTTTGGAGCTAAAAACCAGACTCCAACTAGGCATAAGCAGGAGGAGCTCACAATTCAGAGCAAGCGAGATAAGGAAAAACAGTTATCGGAACAGCTAAGTACCAAACCACCAACTGCGGCTAGCACCAAGGAAGGTCTGAAGGAGGTTAGGTTAGTAGTAGTTTATATCTTGATTAATAAACAATACCAAGAGGAGGAAAATATAGGAACGTGACTGGGAACACCAGAGTAGATCGATATTAACCAATGAAAACAACTGCAAGCCTGCGCGGGGAGGAGGAAGGGGAATAATATAAACACCCACAAGAAAATCCAAAATCCAAGAACATTAACAATTTTAATTCCCAATAAAATTCAGAATATATAACTTGAGGGACAACGTTATCAATAACAAATTCAGTAATAAATATAAAAAAACACCATTTAACCCTTATACAACTCTTATATAAGATCTTGGAATATCCAAATAATACCCTTTGACTAGAGCATAGAAAAACAGTGAACTACATGTAGCACCCTAGAATCTAGATCTGCATAACTTGAAATAGTTCTATACGGAACTGGGACACTTCTATAATATAGCAATGACGATTGGAGAGCAATGGCCACAAAAGCCCCAAATAAGGAAGATAGCCCAAGAACATGTTATTCCCAATCGAATAAATATAATTTAACCATCAGGCAAATATCTTCAAACAAACAACACCACTTAAATAGTGAATGCTGGATAATTATTTATATTAATTATATGAAAATTATTTCAATTAAATATTAACTCAGCAGAGGGCCATGCAGATTCGAGACAAAGACAAAAAAGCAGAGCCAAATTTATTTTAATACTCATTAACTAGAACTGCTGAACTATCATAACGGAAACAACACTAGAGATTTAGTTAGCAAGGTAACAGGATATCACAGTTAAAGTTAACTTCAGTAGAAACATCAAACATGAAAACACCCATTATGAATAGGTAAAATCAAGTCACCTGAGGGGTAGGTTAAATTTGAAAATCAAACTAGATAATTAATTATATTAACCAAAAGGAAATATGCAAGTTACCTTTAACTAGAGCACATAAGAAGTTACTATTAAAGGGGAAAACTATTTGAAGATTTATAATTAAATCAAAAGGTTTAAGATAAATTTCTATATTTTACCAAAAAAAAAGCAAGACAAATTTGACTAGGAAAAGCTTGAATATATAAAAAGGGGGCCGATTACAGAAAATATGCAAAACAGCATAAACTAAATCAAGCTTGAAGATATTATAAATGCCAGCTTCTATATGCAAAATCTGCCAGCAGCCAATAAATGCTTTAAGGAAATTTCAATATATTTTACAGAAAAATATGCAACCAGCTTTAACTGGATCAAGCTTGAAGTAATTATAAATGGCAGGTCTAACTTGACAGCAAACTGAAAAACTAATTTTAAGTAAATCAGGGGGACTATAAGCATGACCTTACAGAAGGGGGCGTCATCAAGAACCTATCAAGGTGACCCTGAAACAATCGCTGCTTCTGAATGACATAAAACGCCTACCTAACATGAAAACTTGCAGAAGGTACCATATTTATAAGTAAGACGAAAACACTTTATAATTACTGCCCAACATAAATATCGTTGCAAATTAAGCCCATATATATATATATAAGCGTAGAGGGCAAGTACGTCCCACAAAGAATTTACCAAATGCATTAAGGGGTGACGTCACTTGGGTCACATGCTCAACATGGCTACAGACAATTTGCATTACTTTTGGCTAACATTAACCACCCACAAAAACATTATTCAAATGGATACATCACCTTAGCAAATGAATAGCGCGCCTATAAGCAATATTTAAATCTGAATTGGAGAATAATAATAATAATCATTTCATGGCTGAATAAACAACTATGAGTATGGAATGTTTCGAGGTTTCACGTTTAGTAAAATGACAGTGAAGGCTTCTGACATAACGTCAAATTTATCCATTATAAGTTACAAAAAATTTAAGCATGATAAAGCGGAAAGATCGGCACTCACCATAGCCAGCCGGAGATCCGAGGAAATCAACTCCACACTAGAAAAACTCGTTAGGTACTGACGGCAATGGCCGCTCGGCCACCAGCACGCCCCGAAACTTAGGGTAGATGGCAGCACATAACGAAACATAAGAACAGCACATCCAAGGAGGAAGCAATTAGGGAGACGGAGAATTTACCTCCGTCTCACAGTCTAATTCTAAAGTTGTGACAGTAAACAGTAGCCAGTTCTTCAGGAGCCTAGCAGATAATCTGAGGAACAGACTTGTACACCATGGAAGTCGTGCATCTCAAGAAAACTGTACCTCTGCATGTGGCAACCAAAAGATGAACAAACTTTCTGATTTGAAAGTTTTATACAAGAGAAACTGGCCTTCCAATGTAGATATCAGGTATGATGAGAAAAATATTATCAATTTGTGCGAGCAGTTCCAACTTCAAGAAGAAAGAAGAATGATTAATGCTTTTCGAGAATATATTGACAGCAATGTTATTCCTGAGGATTTAAAGCCTATTTTGCATATAGTTGACACCATTCCAATATCAATGTCAGAGTGTGAAAGAGTTTTTAGTGCAATGAACCATATAATGACAGACACAAGAAATGCATTGCGTGTGGAACGAGCTAGTGGACTTATGTTCATCAGCAGCGTTGGACCTCCAGTTAAGGAATTCTGCCCAGTTCCCTATGTGAAATCCTGGTTGAGGGAAGAAAGGAGATCAGCAAACGAGGCAGCATGCCGCAAGCCAGAATCGAATGAAGGAAATAAGCAGTATCAACCAATACGGATGCTGTTGAAATGAAGGTGGCCTCCCCCAAATATTTTTTTCCAACTGTGACGGTACTTTACGTAAATATATTTCTATGACCCTGTCTAATCTTCAACTCCGTTATCTTTTCCATTACGTAATAAAGTTCTATGACCTGATTGTCTCCCGTACCACTGACCCAGTTTAGTGATTGCATACTACACCTGTCCTTGTATCATCACTACGGCAAGTGCACTCTAACATTCCAATACTATGTACAACAACAACACCATACCGGGTGTTCTTAATCTTCTTCACCATAATTACTATCAACAAATTTGTCTTCTATTTGTGGAAATATTTCTATTTGTTAAGGGCACCATTATTTTTAACTAAAGTCCCTTCACATATTATTTATATATATATGCCTCTCAGCCTGCTTTTTAAACAGTTGAGATGGGAATGGGTTCTAATACTTTAAACAACTCACAATACATGTATTATGAATAGACAACAACCATGAGTTTCTAACACAATTAACAATATTTTTATTTTAACTCAAAATCAATCTTTTTACAGGTTCTTTTTCTTTCCATTTCCTTTTAATTCTACGGTAACTATCTTGAATCCAATAGAATCATCAGATGTGTATGATATAGTTTTACCAACACTTAATCTAAGAAACACCATGACATTTCCCTTTTATATTAGTTGTGTTCTCTAGTATTCTACCATTTAGTCTTATTCCTTTCTATACTTCCTTTTAAGCTCTTTTGGTCTCCAATAATTATAGTGAAATAATAAATTACTTTAACTAATACAGATCTACTTGTAGAAGAGACTAACACTTTCTAGTCATCTCAACTTATTACGGTTAAGGTGCCGAAAACACTCACGAGAATCAGCATTTCCTCTTATCTCAACCTAACCCCTTATATGGATACGGCGCCATATTCACTCAATTAAATAGGCCCACTGCCTCAAAACTTTATACATTTCATCATAATCATCCAACCATACTCTTACAATTTACAGTTATTACAATACACACAACCACTCTAGAGTCTAGGAGGCCGTGACAAGGAGATGCGTAATGTATTTTCACTCCTGCAAAAAGGAGCATTTATTAATAATCATAACATTAATATACCACAGAAGAACATATAAGTATTGTAAAGTGTGCTTTGAATTTGTGAATTATACAGGGAATCCATTTTATGCGGAAACTTTTTAACAGCGTTGCCCCTGCTCACACTTTCCTTGCTGTTGTGCTTGCAACAGTGGGGACCGTGTTCCGTTACTATCGGCAAATCAAGACTTTAACATAACATAGGCCTACATGTAGAGGCTTATTACTCACCATTTATTTGAGATACTGTTGAAAATGACCCCTGTCAGCAGTAAGACATGCCTCACATCGTTGAAACAAATTATTTGCCACTTTCTGTAATTTCGCTTCGGTAATACACTGCAATGCGGCAGTGATGCGAGATTTCCTCATAAAATGGACTCACTGTATAATTGTCGTGGGCAATAAGTGTGCTATACTCTAACACGAACAACGAACAACAGTGTCAGAGTTGTGTGTCAGCCGCAATATTCAAGATGGACGTCAACACACTAATGAAGGTAATCGAAATCCTAACTGAGGACTTAAAGGAAGCTGCAATCTTAAATGAGTGGCTAACTGTGGAAATTAATAGTCAGAAACATAAACCCTTAACTTCTGATGTGCATAGGCCTAAAAGCTGCTACCAAAATGATTGGAAAACTGTATCAAAAAGAACGAGAGCAGTGCCGGCATGTCCAAAAACAAACAACTTTATAAGTTTTAATAAATTCACAGTGCTACAAGAACCAAATGAAGAGGTAGAAGAACATACAATGAAGACTTCTGAAAAGGCCACGAAACAAAAAAAGAAAGTGTATATAGCTTCAGACAGTCATGGAAGAGGAATTGCAGATGAGGTTCGAATGAATCTAAGCTCAAACGCTGAAGTGTTTGGAATGGTGAAACCGGGAGCGCTGATAGGAGAGGTGATTAACAATTGTGATATCCACAAACTGCACAAAGATGATCAATTGGTCATAATTGCAGGAGCAAATAATATCTCAAAAAATGAAGCTAAGAATGTTACCAGAGCTCTTGCAAGCAGCCTAAAAGGGAGCGCCTCATTGGCTAGTGGGCCTTTGCTGCTTTGTATGCATACTCTAGCTCTTAATAAAATAGTTCGGTTCAAACTGTACCTTTTTATAGCTATTTTCGTGCAGAGAAATTTAAAAACACGTTTCTGAAGCAGTTCTGTATATGAAACAAAATTAATTTGGTCAGATTTTCCTGACGCATATTAACTAAGTGAACTAATTAAACCGTTACAACAGATGTAAATTGTAGGCGTTTACGACGGCTGTGTGAATGCTCAAGCACGCCATCTTGGAATGAACTTGCCACAGCCCCCTCCCAACAACTTGGTAAGACCTGCTGAATGTGCTTTCATTTATTTATTTATATCGGCTATACAACACGTCCGTGAGGACAAGAAAGTCTTGTGCTAGAACAAGACAAAAATTTCGTCAAAAGTTGCATGTAACCTACAGCTCTGATAGGATTGGTGCGGTTACAAACAGAAATTAATGAATAGTGAACAACATTAAGAAAGAAAACGCCTCTGACGTGGGCAGCCAACATTGCAAAATGAGAGTAATTTTTTATACTCGTTAATATCTTCTTGTTAAATGTCTATGACTTTCTTAAATGCTAATATTAAGCCTAATTTTGTACAGATGTATCGATCTTTTCAAAATAAATATAACATTTTTCAACAATGGTAAATGTCACAAAAAATATTTTAAAAGTACTATCATAATGAATAGAATGAGAAAGTGTGATGACTCGGCCGCTCAGGCAATGGTGGGTATAGGGAGAGCGGCGGTCCACCGAAACACTGGCAGCACCTTCGTTTGCGTTTCAACTTCTCAATGCTGCATCATGATAGTTTGGCATCTTATGATTAAACTCACAATCTTTAATTAACCCTAGGTCCTATTTCTGTGAAATTTGTGTAGAAATAATCTGCACACAACAGTCCTTCTGATGGTTAAAACAGAGACTTAAAACATGCGGACATAAATGTTTTTATTTCATTATATAAACATCACAAATTACACAAAATTCATGGAGGGTGAAACGGAATTTGACTATGCGACAATTTTTTTCATTTTGTGTCCCGTGAAAACTTCAAGCGAGAAAGTTTTAGTGAAATATTTCAATTCTATTTTAAATTCAGTACCACCTTTATATCTTGAGTGGTTTACGAGTAATTGGGGGGTAATTATTCCGGGCGCTATAGCTGTCAGAATGATGTGGGACGATCGTAAAATGTCGAGGGTGAAGCAAATTTGACTATGCAACATTTTTTATTTATTTTTGTGTCCAGAAAGAGATCAAGCGTGTAAGGTTTACTGAAATATTTGAATATTATTATAAATCGAGTACCACCTATATATCTATAATGGTTTACGAGAAATAGTAATTACTCCAGGTGCTAAAGCTATCAGAATGGTATTGAGGTATTAGCTGGCATCTTTTCCATAAAATACCAGCAATAACGTAAAAATCTTTACATAATTTATTTGTGGACTTAATAATAATACTATATTAACTGACTACTTGTACCCATACTGCAAGATTGACCCGCTGGGGAAAAGGAGTGAATGAAGCTTTTTTCTAACTTTGTAAATCTGCACTACTTTTATTTATGCATTTATTGGATTATTTATCATATTTTCTGTTCATTTATGTTAGTAATTTTTATGTATAATTATCATAGCAAATGCCTTATTAGTTTAATATCTTGTTCCTTTTTTCAATAATATAATTTAACAACATAAAACGTACATCAGTTACAGCGAACAGCGATGGTCGAGGGTTTGAGCAAATAGCGGGATGTAGTTAAGGCAAGAGGATTTAATTTTTTTAATGAAAAAATCAGGGAAAATGCTTTGAAATATTGTGTGATATATGTAGAATGCATTGCAAAACAATTTTTGCGTATGTGCGTCTTTATTGGATGTTGTGACGCCAATTTTAAAGATCACGCACCTTATTTTTGTAGTGCTGCTTGCGAAATTTTCCGTGCCCTGCAATTCACAAACCATCCCTTAGTTTATATTATCTCTGTCTCATAATTTGTACGCAGATCTACACTTTTGACTGTGTTTCACCTTCGTAACTTACCCCATACAGCCAGGAGAAAATTAATATTAATATAAATAATATTACTATTAATACAATATTAATACAAATTAATACTCAGTAATATTCTACACAATGTAATATTAATATTAATTTATAAAATATCCCTTCGCTGTTTTCTACCCTAATTATACGTTATTATTTCTATACAAATAACAAATAACAAATTCTCATCAAATTATACTAACATACCCTCTACCCTATTATCTAGGCAACAAAATATTAGATCAAATCATCCCTTAGCTGTTTCATACCTATATTATATAATTGTACATTGCTTGTGAACATCTTCGATTTTTGGAAAGATGTGGAACGAAATGTTACGGTCAAGCTTCTTGCAATCTGAGAAATTACTGTTACATACGGCCATGTTTATTTATGGAGATGAGATCTTCCAAGACGTGTAAAGCAGCCCGAAAATTTTCAAAAGTATTTAACAATTCATTTTAGATAAGGTGAGTCATTTTGAAATAGATTAATGTATTATTTTGTTTAAGAGTGTTTGCAATTTTTCCTATACCGCCCGTAGTAATCTTGCTTCCGCGAGTCTCAAATGGAGTAACTGCTACCTAGCGGCGGAACCAGTGAACTACCTCAGTCATCACACTTTCTCCTCTATTCATTATGGTACTATTGAGAACACTGGAATATACACAAATCCTCATTCCGTTTCTTTCCGTGGCGGGTAAATCTCCTCGTGGTATTGACACGTGCTCGGCGGAGTGGTACTTTTGAGTTTGTTTACCCCCCCCCCCCCCATCTTGCTAGAAAATTCATCTGGATATCCAGGAGTCGCACATGACTGTAAGGAATACTACTATAAGTGGCATATCCATTCCCGCTATGGAGCAAGGAGGTTTGTGTCATATGAGTGTTCAGAACAATACTATTTCTGTTACTGATTTCATTTAAATTTTAGAATTAGTTCTCAGTTTTTAAATAGTTCCAGTATGTAGTTGTGGAAATATGAATGGTCATTTCTTGTTTGAAAGTGAAATTAAAAGCAAATGAAATAAAATCAGGTAAACTGATATAACGAAGTGCCAGTATGATTTTGTTGATTGCTATTGAGGTGCATTGAGGATTAATATATAGCTATTTATATTTTCAAATAAAATACAGAATACATTCACTAGGAATGGGTTTAGTGCTACATTAATGTATTCTGTAACAAAAATAATTTTCCTTGAACAACTCTATACACAAGACTATTTAAATTTGGAGTTGAAATAAGTTATTTTTTCTAGGTCTTACACTTATTCTATAGTGAGTCCCATGCAGGAGTTGGCCAATGACATGGGTTTCTGCGTTGTGGTGGGCACAGCTCCTACTCCCGAGCAATCGGGTCAAATATCTACGCAAATAAAGTCGCGATCGGTGTAATGATTCTGGTTCTCGAATTTACAGTTAAAATTACAATGAAAATAACTACATACCTCATCACAAGAGATGTTGGAATGTTGTCCTCTTGCATCTAATTTCTCTTGTGATATTGTCTTTAAGTTCTTCTAATGTAAGGGAAATTAATCTATACACTTTATTTTTCAAGTTTCCCCATAAATAATAGTCACATACTGTTAGAAGAACTTAAAGACAATACACAAGAGAAATTGCAGGTATTGTGTGAATGTAAGAGGAGAACATTTCCAACATCTCTTGTGATGAGGTACGTGGTAATTTTCATTGTAATTCCGACTGTAAATGTGAGAACCTGAATCATTACACTAATCGCGGCTTTATTTGCGTAGATATTTCACCCGTTTGCTCAGGAGTTGTAGCTGTGCCCGCCGCGACGCAGAAACCCACGTCATTGGCAAACTCTTGCGTGGAATTCACTGTAGGTTTTACACATATTCTATATTATACCACTGACATGCACTAATTAAATACTTACTGAATATTTTATTGAATATTTATTTTTATTGACTTCAAAGTAATTATATTTATTCAATTTCAATAAACATACGTCATTTTAGTCCTTTTATATAAACATACCTTTTCAAAACTTGAGATTTCCCTTGAAAAATATATTCAGTGAAAGAAAAGTTTTGTACTAGAAACAAAAGTTCTGCATTAACACAAAATGTTGTGTTTTTTTAAGAGTGTATAGCAATATTTCGGCTTAGAAGTGCTCGATACAATTGCTTTATTAATGGTAATAACCACAATTCATGAATCTGTCACTTCACGAAAACTAGATATCTCTGAGGCGTTATGGCACTTGAAACAAGCTGTCCTAATTAATGGTCCTTAATCTTGAAATTCGTAGATATTGCTAAAAAATATAGGTGCCGGTATCAGAATTACAGAAATATCTGCCTATGTACCACTCAAAACAGTAAGCAACGAAATTGATTAACTTTTGGTACTGGTACTTTATATTTATCTATGCTCCTTTATTTGCAGATATCTGATACCAGTGTTGTGGACACAACTGAAGACTTAGAAATAAATAAAATTAAGGATTTTGAAAAGAATCTTGTTCCAATTGCTGCTCAGACTGAAGAACCATCTGAAGACTTGGGGACTGGTACAAATAAACTTGAAGATCCGGAAAGTAATGAACCAAAAGAATTTGAAAAGACAGTTGTTCCAACTGCTGCAAAGATTGAAGTACTGTCTCGGTCCACAGAGGTTGTGACAGAAGAGTTGGAAGATTCAGAAATGAATGAAACAAAACAATTTGAAACACTATTTGTGCCAACAGCTGCTAAATCAGAAGAACTATCAGAACCAATGGAGAATGGGACAGATGAGTTTGATGATCCAGAAATTAATAAAACAAAGCAATTAGAAAAGAGAGTTGTACTAGCTGCTGCTAAGATTGAAGAACCATCAGAACTAATTGACACCAGGACAGAAGAAGTGGAAGATTCAAAAATTCCTGAAACAATGCAATTCAAGACAACAGTTCTAACAGCTGCTAAGATTGAAGAACCATCTGAACCCATAAAAACTGTGACAGAAAAATTTGAGGACTCACAAATGAATGAAACAAAACAGTCTGAAAATACACCTGACCCAGCTGTCATTAAGACTGAGGAAACATATGAACCAGTGGAGAATGGGACAGATAAAGATTCAGAAATTAATGACACAAATATATATGATGTTCCAGCTGCCATTGAGACAGAGGAACTTTGTGGACCAAAGAGTGCACATAAGTTTGAAGATTCAGAAAGTAATGAATCAAAGAAATTTGAAAATATTCTTGATCCATCTGATATTAAGAGTGAAGAATTGTCTGAACTAATGGAGACTGGAACAGAGAGTGACGATACTGAATATCAAGATACTACTGCTGCCATGGAATTTGTTACACTCCTTGCTAACTTCAAGGTGTTGTTTAGCAAATCTCAATCGTCAGAAATAAGGTTAAAGAAGGCTAAAGCTCTGAAAGAACTCACAGAATTGCATAATTCCAGACTTGGTGTGATAAAAAGCAAAAAACAAATTTCCAAAAAGATTCTGAATATGAAGGCCCTCTTGAAAAGGAAAATAAGCATCCATGAATTAAGAAAGCAGAAAGTCCTGTTCAAAGACTGGGAATGTATGTTACATAATCTTGTAGAAGGGAAAGATGTCTCCTTGCCAACCCAAACAGGAGGTAAGTTCAAAGATGGAAAAAAAAAAAGACTGCATGCTGTAACTATTTTGATTTCAGAACATTACTTTGGTTTATATTAGAAATATGTGGTGTAAAACTGTACATAGTTGAGGTAACAATAGCCATTCAAAAGTTTTGTTAATAAAGAAAGCAGACTTATTGGACGATAGCTTTTCGGATCACCTTTGTTTTCATTGGGTTTAGGTATCAAGACAAACAGATGCGTGTTTCCATCTTTGCTGAAAATAAGTCAGACGAAGAATGGCGTAAATTTGTGTTAAGAAGACAAGTCCAAAATTGTTTTCTTGGAAGATTTGCGAGCAATGGTTGAATTATCAGATCTTCACTAGGAGCCTTTTTTGGAGGAAATCTATTAATTGCATTTTTCACCTGAGCAGGAGTGAAGAGTTTAGTAAAGTTTGAAAGTTGCAGTGGTTGAGATAAGCTACTCTTGATAAGATCAGCGAACTGTATATCAGTAATACGTATGTTGAAACTGTTGTCTTAATTATGCACTGAAAAGATCTGCCTTTTCTTCTGGTGTTGAGTACCAGTGATTGCCAATTTTCAGGGGAGGTATGTTATGTTTATATTTAAGCACTCGTCTAGTTTTTTTCTCATAGAGATCCATCTTGGGAGTTGAGGTGTTTTCTATTCCGCTTCTAGGGAGTCACAATATTGCTTCTTCATTGCTCTATTCAATTTTCTGGATATATTTTTCAATTGTGTTTTCTAAGCTGGATTAGTACATTAAAGGAAAAATAGGGAGAAAAATCGTGCAGAGATGTGGGGTAAAGTGTCCTAAATAACATACTAAGAGTTCCCATGGAGGGGGGGGGGTTAGCGGGGGGAGGGGGAACTTTTGAATGTCATTTCTCTCAGTTTTTCCTAAATACACAAAAAGCTACATGGATTTTAGCAAAAAAACAGTTTATGCACAAAATTAAACTATTAAAAAGTTCCTATTAAATTGATCTGAATGATATTTCTGTAGGATTAACAGTTTTTAACAAAAAAGAAAGCAGATGATAATTAAATTAGCGTGATGCCAAGCAAACTAGTTCTTACACAGGGTGTCCACTGGTCGGGAAAATCCGGGAAAAAGGCCGGGAATTTCGTATGGTCGGGAAAATTCGGGAGAAGTCAATGAATTTGTTAAAATATCCAGGAAAATTAGAAAAATTTGTGGCCCACATAAAACAGGTGAAAATGAATACAATTTTATCTTCTGCCAGCTTCCAAAAATCTCAGCTGCACTTACAAAAAATTGCTCTCTTCTTATCTTTAGCAGAAGATTTACAACCAGTTCTAAAAGAGCTTCAAGATGACACTCCAATGGCCCCTTCCTACATGGTGACCTCCATGTCAATTCAGGCAGGGGCTTACTTTCATAGTCTCATATGTTAATGATTTTAATATATGTTAAAATTCAGGACAAAGTAAGAAACCTATTTCCTTTGTTTTGCCAAAAAAAATTCCTGGGCCGAGATACAGGCCACCAAAGATGCCCTCTCAGATGCCATTTCTCGAGTGTGATTTTCGGAAAAAACTTTTAAGTGCTCTATTTCTGGAATGATTTAAGATATTTTGTTAATTTTTTTATTTTAAAGACAATAATAGTCAGATTCAAATGATATCCTAAGTTTGGAAATGCATGTACAGGGTGTTTTGTTTTAGCCTTCTGAATTTTTTATGACAAATAAAAAATATAGGCCTACATATTAAAAAAAAAAATGCCAATCCCAAAAATTCTGATTCTTTTACTGTTGATCAGTACCGAACAGTAAAGAACAGTAAACAAGGTCAGTAAAGAAGGTCTTCAGCTTTTCAGTTTAACAGGCTTTATAAACAATTGAAAATTTTGCCGAATCTTACTCTAAAATCAAGGTTGGAAAAATTTTGGATGAAAGCGCTTGATAGTTATGACTAGGGACTGGATTTTTAGGTTTTTAAAAACACTGTTTTAGGTTTTCCATTAGGTGAAATAGTTTTTTTTAGGTTTTTTGTCCAAAATATCATTTTCGGTTAGAATAATTGGTTTAATGGATTTGAATGTGCTACATAGGATTCAATACATAATACTTGTAAAGTTTAACTTAACAAAATTGACTTAAATTTGTGTAAACTTGCTTTAGGACAGAGCAGACGTAGAAACCTGCGGGGTGCAACGTCATAAAATAACCTCAGAAGAAGAAAAAGAAGGGGGAAAAATATGAAATTCAGGTCATCGCCAATCCACTGCCGTCATAAACTCGATTTCATTTGTTTCGGCATAATTAACACGTCTTCTTAAAACTCACAGTGTGACCACTCAGTATGAATGACAGGGAAGTACTAAAGGCAAACAAGCGCTTTAAAACACAGAAATCTATATCCTTCTTCATACACGGCAACAATGGTTGTTCATACGAATATTTTAAAAGGAATACGCCGGTACTCTTACACTTCGTATCTTGATACTGTCCGTCCTAGATGACAACGGGTTGAACGAAACGCTGGTGGTATTAATTTCAACCCGACAAAGTTATTGTCTCTCCGCAAAATATCGATTTCTCAACTGACAAACAAAAAAGACAAAAAAGCAGCCTAAATTAGATATTTTAGGTTTTATATCCCGTTTAGGTATATTTAGGTTTCTATACCCCATTTAGGTACTTTTAGGTGCCAGTGTCATGCCTGAGGAAAGGGACAGGAATTTAGCCGAGCGCCCCTGATTGCCTTAACCCCTAGGAATGATCGGGTAAATGTAGATTAATCTTCCCCGTTATCACAAGTACAATATTTATTAACTACAAACATAAAATAACACACGTTTAAAATATAAATGAATAAAAGACAAATAAAACAGATTTCTTCTGAAATCATTGCTTGAGTTAGTTCTACTCGTACAAACTGTTAATATTCTTTAAAGCTTAAACTCTTACAAAGTAACTATATTCTTCCTATAATAATATGAGTATAATATTTATTTAGCTACTCGCGAGGGCAGTTCAGACTGAGCTAACAGTTATTTACTCACACATAAAGATAAGCAATCTGTCCATCTCGGTTCTGAGTTTAGGTACAGACGTATCTTCTGTCCCGGGGTGATATCTCTGCTTCTTATCTTCTTCCCCACCGGTGCCTATACTGTCGGTCTCTGATGATAGCTCTCGATCGTACTCTATTATCAAGTCATCTCAGCAGGGGTTTATATACTAATCTGTACATCCGGTCCGCGGGGTCAGCGGATATTATCATGGTCATCAGAGCGACAATTTCTTACAGTCGTCATAACAAAGGAATGTTAATTGGCAATTAAATGTTAGCCAGTCTGACCCTCAGTTATGCATCATCAATTAAAACAAAATTTAATGCGTGTTGACATACATAAAACTAATTAAATCACACTTGTTTCCAATGAACTTGCTACATTGTAGGATGTGTGTGGGCGATTATACAAGGAATACAATTTTTATAATATTTAATTAGCACACACTTGCTCTTATCTTCCTGTCACATACAGGATGCGACTTCCTCTCTCCAACAGACTGGGTGCTTATCTGTATAAAAATTACCTTCACGATTTCATACTACAATTAATAAATACCAATAATTATTACCTTCACGATTTCATACTACAATTAATAAATACCAATAATTATCCAAATCAATATGAAATAATAAACCAATAAAATCAATAAAATTACACATGATACTACTCCTTAAAATGTCTCGTGACATTACACTCTCCTGCCACTAAAGGTAAACGTCTTCTGAAGGAAGATCGTTTTAGCCCTTTCGTCCAGCACGGAAATGCTCTGGAACGACTTCCTCAAACCCAGTATATTAGAGAGCGGTTCGCGATTATTTGCATATTCTACTCTCCATCTCCGACATTATGGATCAGAGAATGGTCTACAATCTCAGCGATGAAGATACGGTGAGCCCGCCGGCATCGCCTACGGTGCCAACTGCGTCACCACGGGGGCCAACTGCGTCACCACGGGGGCCAGACGCTTCGCCGGTGCCGGGACCACAGATGCAGGCGGAGCCTCCTGTAGAGCCGGACCACCCGTATCGGCCCTTCCTTCATCCAGAGGTAAGTTACTTGACTTAACCTATACACATTAAAATTTAATTACATACAATAAAATAAATGTTACAAATGTTTACATAAAATTCTGGATTTCTCCCTAGTGCTTTCCTAGTGCTTTGCAAACATCACTGCTTCCCGATTAGATTCTTCAATTGGCGTTACATGGAAAGAAGGTGCTCTTTCCACCGGCACTTCCTCTTGCATTTCCTTACTGATTAGCTCCATGGCCTCTAATACAGGAACTGAAGTGCGTGGTTTTCCTCGTTGAGTGCGAGTTGCTATCTCGAGTGATTCTTCCCGTTCTTCTCTTCTCTGCCTTAGTTTATACTTCCGTATGCATTTCGTCAACCTGTTCTTAAACACATAAATTAACACAGTGATTATTACCAAGGCTACTAAAATAGCAGATATTGACACTGACAGAGTCTGGTGATCTGTTAACTCTGGTTCATGCTGCAGTCGGTCCAGGGATCGATGTAACTGGCTCAAGTCAATTCTTGGCCGCGTTCCAGCGAGATCCATGTTGGTCGCTGCTTCGATGCTGGTGTCCTTGGTTCGCTGTTCCCAGTTAATCTGGAACATTTCTAATTCCCTTGGTGTGAAAACAGCGTCTATTTTAGGAATCACTATTGCTGGTGTTCTTAGTTCGTACACAGTTCGACCCATAGAATGTGGTAATAATTTAAAAGTGCCCCCGTAAATGAAACAATTAAAAGTATTATTAAACAGGCCTGTGCCGTTCAGCGACAGGGTCTCTGTGACAGTATTGGCCACCGGCGGGGTCCCCGTCTGACACTTCTTAGTTACTGTTAGGGGTGCACTTAGACTATAAATCCAATAGTCACTTTTCTTAGATCGTATCCACCTAGGTGCGAACTGCGGACTTTCTATGATCCTTTGACAGGTTTTCTGAACTCGGTCTGTTCTTCCTAAATACAAATTTATTAAACAATTGTCTGACCTTTCATCATACAGTACATAATCAGCTGGGCAGATTGTAAACATAGTTTCTTTACATAAATTCAGATCACTCTCAGTTAAAATTGTAAATAACTGTCGGCTCTCAGAAACTGCCAAATATGTAAATCTCGGAACATTTATCGATATAAACTGATTTAATCCTGCTTCAAAATAAGGCAAAGAATGCGCATGAAATACTTCAAAATATCTATCATTTCCTTTAAGAGGTATTTCAATAAACAGTCTAATCGTATCGGGAAAAGCAGCAGCATGCACTTCGGCTAACTGGTAGTATAAATATGTCGACTCAGGCGTAGGCGTGGCTAACATACTTGTACTTTCCGGTAGATTCAAAGAAATCTCACTTAATATCTTCGTAAAATTATGCGGAGGTATCAATGTTGTGGACAGCTTACCTATGGAAGTCATATCTAAACTCTCTTGCAACTGCATTAACTGTGCTTTCATATGCAAAATAGTGACTTCTATTTCTCTGGTTTGCGTTGCAAACTTCATATATCTTCTCTGCTTATCTGCTTCGGACTTTATTGAACTCCGTATTAAATTATCTAAATCTTTAGCCATTTTTACTATCACTATAGAATTTTGACTAACTCTTTTATCTAATTGCTTAATATACGTTACTTGCTTTTCGGTCGTGTGAACCATTTCAGTGGCGAATCCTTTTAAATCTGTTACTACCTGATTTATCCTTCCGAGATCCTTTTGATCGAGTGTACCGAACAAATAGCTCAACGTGTAACCCACTCCGTCTATTAATCCTCTTTTTCCTCTACTATCTTTTCGCATATTCTGCGGAATCAACGCTTTAAAAGCTGCTATATCAACTTCCATTTCTTTGGTTAAATTCTGTAATCCATTTAACTCTCCTAAATAAATGCTACTATCCGCTTCATCTCTTGTGAAATGCACAAAATTCTTAAATCCTATTCTTAACTCATTTATAGCTGTATTTACACCTTCGATTAACTTCTCGTAATCATTTAAATGTATATCCATTATTACGGTCCACTTATCGCCTGTTAATAATATGTCTCTGTCTTTCACAAACACCATCCCCTTATCCAGTTTTACTTCGTCTGCTTGCGTGGCGTGTCTCGTCACCAATAAACCTGTAACACATACGAAGAACGAGTAAACATTTCTTACTTCCAAATCTCGCGATTTTACAAATTTTATTCTGATCTAGTACGTGAACGTAACTCATATCTACGCTGGGGGAATTCTACATTATTTCTACCTCTTTGTAATTCTACATCTACATTTACATTATCTCTACGTACATTATTTCTATTTACATTGTCTCCATGTACATCACTACTATTTACATTGTCTCCATGGACATTATTTCTAGTTTCACTAGCCTCTTCCGCTCTCACTCTCGAGCGTAACTCATATCTGTCAGTTCCTACTTCGGGTGATGTACCAGCTCTCGGTCGAGTAGGTGGTAACCACTCATCTCCTGACTCGGATAAACTTAACGATTCGTTCGACGTATCTTGTATTTCACCTACGTCCTCTGACTCACTACATCTGAATGGCCTCGAACATTCCGCCATTTCGAATTCTTCGGGTTCTTCCACAATGGTATCTAGCTTTAAATGGTTTCTCTCAGTAGCCCTAGTACTACCTTTCTTTACCAACGGACACTTTTCCGTCGTTATAGGCACTTTGCACTCTTTTAGCCGGTTCACATGCACAACTACTGTACTTCCATCGTCTTTTTCTAATCTATATGTTACATCTGAGGTCCGATCTACAACTTTAAAAGGTCCTTGCCAACTGTAAGTAAATTTCTTAGTCGGCCCTTTCTTCGCTATAGGATTATAGAGGTACACATACTCGCTTATTTCAAATTCTCTCATCTTTTTACCTCTATCATAGTACTTCTTGGAGGTTTCCTGACCTCTCTTATTGGCTGCTTGCACTGATTCATACGCCGTTTTCAATCTCTCAGCCAGCACTTTTATGTGCGTCTGATAATCATTGTTTTCCTCTTGCGACACTCTACAGTCGTCTTCCATTGGTAGCCTTAACTCTCTACCAAACACTAAGTAGTGCGGACTATATCCCGTCACTGAATGCGGTGTACTCCGGTACGCCATTACCGCATACGGTATGTACTCGTCCCATCGCCTCGCGTCTTTAGATACGAAATGCGAGACCATATCGGCCAATGTTTTGTGAAATCTCTCACAAATTCCGTTACTCTGCGGGTGATACGCAGTGGTTTGTAACTTCGTTACTTTCAATATTTTACACACTTCTTGAAATAATCTCGATAAAAACTGCGGGCCTTGATCAGAGATCAACGCCTTCGGCGAGCCAAATTCTAACACTATTTTCGACACGAACTCTTTGGCTACTATTTCCGCACTTTGGCTCGGGACTGGGATTGCAAAACAATATCGCGTGAAATGATCTACAAACGTTAACACATAACGATTTCCCGACTCAGTAGTAGGTAATACTCCTACGAAATCTGTAGATAAAATCTCTAGGAATTCCGATGCCTGCGGCGGTTCTGCTAAAGGCACGATTCCCGCGGTTCCTGACTTTCTTCTCGCACACTTATCACATGTACTGATAAACTCTTCTACATCCTTTCGTAACGTATTCCACCAGTATTTCCGTGAAATACGAGCTACTGTTCTATGAACACCTTGGTGTCCAGCGAAAGGTGTATCGTGATAATACCGTAATACTACTGGAACCAATTCTTTCGGAACAACTATTGCGTAACCTGATATACTCTGTTTGCTCTGTTTAAATAATAAACCCTCGTTATTAACTCTGAAATCTGGATACCTCTTCTTTTTCTTTTGGTATTCCATACAAAACTCATCGCTTTTCTGGGCTTGCAATATAGCTTCTGTACTCAAATTTTTCTCACAAAACGTCATCGCTACATGACGACTCAAGGCGTCAGCTTGGGTCAATTTACGGCCTGCGCGATGCACAACAGTGAAATCGAATTCTGCTAAACGTAAACTCCATCTGACCAGCCTCGAACTGGGGTCTTTTAAATTCAACATCCACTTCAGAGCTGCGTGATCAGTTACTAAAATGAACGGATGCCCATATATGTAACATCTAAACTGTTTGGTTGCAAAAATAACCGCTGCCAGCTCCTTCTCTGTCACACTGTAATTAATCTCAGCTTTATTAAGTTGCCTCGAGCAATAGGCTATAGGCCTCTCGTGCCCATCATATTCTTGTGACAACACAGAACCAATGGCTGTCCTTGACGCATCGCTAGTCACAATAAAGACTTTAGAGAAGTCCGGGTACGCTAACAGAGGTTCGGTGCTGAGTATTTCCTTCAGCGTCTCGAACGCTTCTTGCTGAGCGACTCCCCACACAAAAGCTGTGTTTTTACGTGTTAAAGCAGTTAACGGACGTG